>JAPTHN010000004.1:50493061-53108981 GCA_026936325.1 Platynereis dumerilii | reverse complement strand
TGATCACTGCTATGAGGACGGGGAAATTTCAATATATCATCAGATTTAGTCATGAAATGGGAGGTTTTGTGTCCCACGGCAATTTCATATTTGAATTCCCTCTCCCTTGGTCATTTTACTTTTGAATTCCCTGTCCCCCATAGCCTCCCATCCAGAGCCTCGTTAGATATTACTTTTTTACCCTCGGCAACAAAGGCAGATTACCATTTACCAAAGGTGTAAAACTTTCCCTATACACCGCATCCCAAGTGTATTCCAATGAAGAGGCAGTTTTTCTAAGATTCAAGCACTTCACCATTGGGGGTGATACTCACCCGACTCAGATTTTGTTCATAATTTTTTACTGGTAAATAGTTACTATAAAGTCGGAAAAATTGCAATTTCAGACCTCAGTACCTTCTAGGTAGTTTTCAAGGGCTCTTTGAAATATAGGGCCAAAATTTGGATCGTGTCAAAGTCCAGATTTCCAATCCCATTATCCCTGTACCTTTTTAATGGAGGTGTTTACACACCGCCATGTATGTAGTTGGTGAGAAAGGGGGGCAAGAGAGTGGGTAAACTTTAGGTGGGAAATTCGAAATTTGCAGAAGCAAATCTGGAATAACTCTTTTCATATTTCGAATAATCTCCGAATTGTTAAAATGCCCGCAACTAGTGACGCAGGGGCAGCAGGGCTGTTATTGCAGCCTACTTGTATTGATCTCCAATAATTCTGAATACTCCTTTTATCAGATTTTTATTTTGGTGTTACAGTCCACCATTTTGAAAATAATGTGTATTGTGTTCTGTGTATGCAAATGAGCTGTCCATCATTTTGAAAGTTATGTGTATTGGGTTTTGTGTATGTAAATGAGCTGATCTAGATCTATGTCATGGGGACATTTGGATGTGTATTGGTCAGTTTGCAGACTTGGGAATTTATGTTATCATGATACCAGGTCACAGGACATGAGATTTCAACAGCTATATGTAAATTCCTACTATTTCAATGAAATTTAGGGATGAGTGTATTTATGGATAGGCCTAAATTAATATACATAGAAAGATCGCTAACTAAATAAATGAATAGTTAAATACTGGTAGATAGAAGGAAAGAGATAGAAAGAGATAGAAAGAGATAGAAAGATAGAAGATAGAATGATAGAAAGATAGAGATATAGATAGAAAGATGGATTAGGAAGACAGAAATATATATCTATAGAAGAATAGATAGATAGATAGTGACATAGATAAAGAAGGATGGCTTTCATGTATGAATTTTATGGATTAGATAGATTGCATTAATTAGATGGATAGATCATAGAGATGAAATAAATAGCTTATACTGATTAGTGATATAAGACAAAGACAAAACTTCTGTAGTTGTCATTTGTGAAAAGATTTGTGAAAAAATTAATACAGAATGAAATTGTTGGTGCAAAGATAATAGATTACACAGATTTATCAAAAGGGTTTGGTAAGCATGAGCAATAGATCACAATTTGGTTCTTGTGTTGCAATTTGTGACACGGTTCAACACGTTCGGAAGGGGTTAGAGATAGCTCAGTTGGTAATGCACCAGGTTGCCAATCACTTGGTCCTGAATTTGAATCCCACATTGGTGAGGTCACCTATACTTGTGTTGGACAGTAGTTTCAATCAAACTTTGCTGTTAGATATATACCAGAAAAACAGCAAGTTGAGGTACAATACTGTTGTAAAAGAGATTAATCATCCACTACATGAGTGCTTCGAAATGTTACCATCAGGCAGAAGAGTGAGAAGTGTCAAGTGCAGAACCAGTAGATACGCTAAGTCATTTGTTCCTTCTAGCATCAGAATGTGCAATGAATTGAAGTGGTAGTATGTATGGTAGTATGTATGTATTTATTTTTGTGTGAATGTTATTGTGTGACTGTGATCTCTCTGTATGCATGTGACTGTGATTCTGTCTGTGATATGGGACAACACACTGCAAGTTTCACTTTTGTGACCAATAAAGTATTTATTATTATTATTATTATTATTCATTGGCATGTCCTCCTGCTGTCCTAATTGGCCTGCATAAATAAAGGACTTAAAGTCGCATCTATCTGTCCAATGATCCATGAAAATCTGACATGGGATTTCACATCATTTCACCTCTTTACAAAGTCTAGATTGATAGATTGACTTATTAATTTTGGCAGTCTGCAAGTTGTCTGGTAGTGGTATGTGGATTGACAGGTTTGTAGACCAGCATATTAGTGACGATAGATTGACAGATAGGTAGATATGGCAAGTGCAGCCCTTTAAGTGCAACTCTGGGTGCTCACAAGGGTTGATTGAAGAGATGGGATAGAGAGCGGGAGTCCTCAACATGCTACACATTTACCCAATTTAAGGAATCCTTTGCTTGCCCAGCACAGACACTGAATCGAGGGGGTTGCCAATTAACATCTCATCCAAACAAATTCAAGCTGGCAATTTGCTAATGAAGGTTGACTGAAATTTTTGGGTTCCCCAAGCCATCCTCCATGTTGTCGGGGGTGGTAAGACCCACTAGCCCTGAAGACTGAAGCGTGAAAGATGCCCTACACAAGGTTTTAAACTGATGCAAGTCAAGACCTTCAGCCGAGGTGGCAGCAACTTTAACCACTGGGTTGCCACATGCTTTCAGTCCAACTCCTGAGGGTCTTTCCTTGCGGCTTTGCCTGGGTTCAAACCTGAGTCAGTCAATTTGGGAAAATTTTAGTTTACTCTCAATATTGTTACGTCTTGCAGAGTTGTTCAATGTCAATTGGTTGACTATAAACCTCTATAAATTTTAACTATTAAGATCAAAAAAAGTCCCAGGTTGGTGTCATTCAGAGGAAATGTTAAATCATTGTCTCTTGGGATCATTTTCAAAAAGGGTAAACGTGCAACGTGTAGACGACTCCGGCTGTAGGGGGAGACCGGGGTTAGTTGGCACACTCATATTTATTTTTGCTCTGGAGAGCAAACAGTACAAGATATTCACACAAAATTTTAGCATGTGATAGTGAGCGTGTTTAACTCAATGATCAGCCCAAGAGATATTGTAGATGATTATTATGGGCGGTGGCCAAAGGCCATCCCGCCCATATTGCTGTAGTGTGAGGTTTGGTAGTCTCAGTTGTCCTCCCTATTGACGATGATTTCACTTTGCACAGGCTGCCCCAGACTTCCACTATGAGTCAAATACATCAAATACCTTGACATCTCGCCAGGCATAACTTATGAGTGACCTTGACCTACATCTGTGACCTTGGCGGCCATATTTGTGAAAAGCTTGTGTACAAGATAACTCAATTTCTATTAATCCTGGAATCATGAAACTAGCAGGGATTGTGTATGACAGCAAGACCTTGAATGAGTTCTGACATGAGTGACCTTGACCTACTTCTGTGACCTTGGCGGCCATATTTGTGAATATCTTGTGTGCACCATAACTCCTCTTGTATTTACACTAGGATCACCAAACTAACAGGGATTATGTATCATTTTAAGACCTTGAATTAGTTTTGACATCAATGACCTTGACCTATATCTGTGACCTTGGCAAATATATTTGTAAAAAGCTTATATACACGACAACTCCACTATTATTCTCCCTGGGACCACCAAACTCACAGGGATTTTGTGTCACAGTAACACCTTGAATGAATTGTAACATGGATGACCTTGAACCATTTCTGTGACCTTGGTGGCCATATTTGTTAAAACTTTACGTAGGCCCTACATGATGACTCACAAGCAACAGAATCTATGGCGGTGGCCGTGGATAGGAGTCGAGGTGGATAGGAGTCAGGGGTGGATAGGTGTCAGAGGTGGAGGTGGATAGGAGTAGGGGCGGCCGATAGGAGTCGGGGCCGGTGACAGGAGTCGGGGCCAGTGGACAGCAGTCGGGGTTCCGCCGCCCCCGGCGGACAGGATTTGGGGTGCGCCGGGGTCGGCGGACAGGAGTCGGGGTCCGGCGGATATTTTTTTTATAGCAACCCCCCTGCCAACCCAACCCAGACTCCGTAGGTGTTTATACCACTTGCACTTCTAGCACAGGTATGTGTGCGTCTCGTGCACACATTTCTAGTACACTTTTTGTCACCATCATATCATTTGCATTTATGAATATAACTACGTTAAAGTTTACTTAAACTTAAACTGAAATATATACCACCATCACCTGTGCTCAGCAAAGCCCTCAATGCCATAACCACCGCCCATTGCACACTTGTGTGCCTTCTAGTTGAAATTTGTGTCACAGACACAAACTTCCAGAAAAATGTTTGATTCAACTAACCCCGACCCCGGGTTAGTTGAAGCGCCATAAAAATTTGGAGACAACTTCTTATAAAAGGGGTTTCCTATGCATAACTGATATCCCTATGATGACCACCAGCTTCAGTACATCACTCATTTGAAAAGAAATTGTATACTGTAATTTAATAAATTTTTTGTCTTTTTTTGGCAAAAAAGCTGGTTTTTCCGTATTTCCCTTTCAGGAATGCAAACATGCACTGTAGTAGTCCTAAACTGCAGTAACTCCAACTAAAATTGACTTGCAAGGCAATTTGAACACTTGAAATCTATGTTACGGTCAACTCCACCATGCATGATTCAACTAACCCCGTCACACCTGGAACGCAATATTTTCTTTTTTTCAGTCTTATCAAAGTCACACAACAAAAAGCTTCTGGGTGTGGATTAGGCATGGATTTGCATATTTAGAAATAAGGTTAGTTCACTTGGATTAAAATCATAGCTAAACAATAACCCCCCTCGAAGACTGAGCAAACAAGTTACTAGAGCACCCCAAAAACAAACTTTCTTGCCTACAGAATTAGCATTTTGAAATTTTGAATGAATAAAGGTATGATAACATGTGCCAATAAACAGGGTATCCACCAAAAGTACCAGTTTGGCCAAAAATTTAAAATAAAGCTGATTTTAGGCCAAGATTCAACTAACCCCGCGATTCAACTAACCTCGTCTCCCCTATCTACCAACTCATTGATCAACTGTGATCACCCACTCCTCTTAAATGGCTGCACTGGTGAATACCATATCTATCTATCTAGCTATCTATCTGTTTGTCTATCTATCCATCTATATATCTGAAAATACGTGTCTGAATAGTTAGGGCAGTGCAATACAAATGATCTGCTGGATTCAGGGGATGTGAACTTGGACACCATACCACCTCCATTTTGAACCCCTGGGTTCTTGTTAATGTACTTCTGTTATAATGTAATGGCAAACTAAATTGACCCAACAGTATCATATGGTATCACATTTCTGATGATTAAGGTGACTCAAGCATGGTGGTTAGATCATACAGATTTTTCTTAAATTTTGCACAGGTACTCTATGGGACCCATACATTTCAAAAATGAAAAACAAAAAAATTTCACCGACTCGTTTGGTTGCCATGGTAACGGCATGTTTTGCCTGATGACTGCTTAAAAGTCATAAAATGAGTTTTTGGTTATGTACCATAGAATAAAGCATTACATGCATTTGTCACACAAAAATGTCAGAAATGTCTTCCCAAGGATTTACATCAATACATTTGCCATAAATTTGAAGAAAAGGGTTAAAAAACTTTTTTCTGTAAGAGCTTAAACGGCACCAACACACTAATTAATAGCAGATTTTGCATGCATCAATTTTGGCAGTAATCAAATTTTAGGAAAACGATCATACAGATTTTTTTAAAAAATTGCCTGTATCATAAACAAGTTATTGTCAAACAAATGGCAAAAAATAAAAAAAATTCACTGAGCCATTTTTTCACTGCAGTACCATGACTGTGCCAATGTCAATTTAAATAAATAAAGACAATTTTTGACACAGTTGACTGAAATTAACTGAGAAAATTTTTTGGATAAAGTTGAGAAGCTGAAACTTTAAAGTAGCATTGAATAGATGTTAGTGCATTCAATAAAAAAAATAATTATGCTTCTAGCTGCATTAGATCTCATTTAAATAGCAAATTACTGGCTGCCATGCTGTTAAAAAAAAGAGAACAGAAAATGGTAACGTCACAACTGTTTCAGGGCCTGCAGCAGTTGTGACGCTATGTTGCTAGGCAACCAGGCTGCTCAGAAGTACGTGCAGTGTACCACGGTTGAGTCACCTTAAGTCAGGGCGCAGGCAATAAGGGGCGCTCAAAGTTACTACTGTTGACTGTTTACAGATAGGAGGCCAACATATTTTTACGAAGTAGCTTCCCAGTCCAATTGTTAAATGATTTGTGTAGATGGTACATTTATGATTTATCTTTCAGAGAGTTATCAGAGTGAACAGAAAAGCGACATGTGGATATGCAAGATTTGACACGCGCGCGTGGATGTGCCATTACTCACATGCGTAGATTTTAGATTTTTGTACATGCCTTACAGCACACAAGTGGACATGTTTTACAGCACATGGGTTGACATGCTTTGCAGCCCATTTTGTTTTGATCTTGAATTTATATTTATATTTGTTAACCTCAATTAATAACAATTATCTACTTATCTATGTATCTGTGTGTACCACTCCTGCGCTGAATGGCAGGCCTTTGAGTCTGTGGCAACTGCCCTCTATGACATATAGTGACCACTGTGCTAAATGGCAGACATATCCAAGCTTGCGCTGGATGGCATATCTGCAATCGCACATACATGCATGTTCTTGAATGCAGATCCATGCATGTGCTGGATGACATGTCCACAAGTGATAGTGAACGCATATACACGTTCAATAATGCATGCAATTACATGCACACATGCATGTATGTGCGCTCACTGCCATATTTGAATGTGCCATATTTGAATAAAAATTATGTCTTGACAGATGTTAATATTTAAATAATAATATATATGCCTTGACAATTGAACTGTTTGATCTTTATTTTAAATTTGACTTATTAAAATGCTCATCATTATGTTTTAGAGGCATGTGAATTTCATCAAATCTCAATATTAATGGTTTTTGTCTTATTATTCTGAAATTTCAAAAAGGTAACGGTTTTTCTTTCACCAGAGCCTGTGAATTTCATGGTGTAGTTGTATGGGTTGTTTTATATTTTGTTTTTGATGATATCAAACACTTTGCTATTAGTTTCTGAAAGATAGGTGGGTCATTAACAAATTTTGGGACTATCTTCGTCACTGAGGTGCCATGACATAAGTTTGAATGCATTGTCACTCCTCATCTGTTATTCATTTTTCTACTTGGAACCACTGTACTTGGAATGAAAAGTAATCTATTTGACCATTTTTGGTACATTTTGTACAGTCACCCATGCTAAATTGACGGTTTTTCCATGTCACTGGACCAGATATAACAAAATCAAGTGTCACTTTTTATGCTAATATACTAATATTTAACACATTCTTTGCACGATTCATGAGAATATGGACTTCACTTAATATCTATTGCACATTAAATTTTTTTTTGTCTTGTTTCATTGATTAATTGATATAACAGACATGTCACTATAATAACCACCATTAGGAGACATATATTTTCTAAAAATAGCATAAAATCGAAAAAGATTTTTGTTTATGGCCCACAGCCCAGTCTTCACAAATGCAAGAAACAGCAACTTTGTATAAAACACCAAGTTTCAAGACATGGACATTTACTGGATTTATCCTTTGAGGAACGGCAACTCCAATGCGAAACATATATTTTTACCAAAAATAGGATAAAACATAAAAATAGATTATCTCCCCAAAAGGTTAAAGGTGAAAAAAGTGGTTTTAAAAAAAAACTCATTAAATATATGCCATTAAATATATTATTCCGATTGTCACATATATTATTGCATATACCAATAGGGGACATAGATACTGCCTAAAAATGGGAAAAAATAGACCTTGTCTTCCAAAAGTTGAAGGTAAAGATTGTTGGATAAAATAGATCTCCAAACTAACATCCAAAATTGACAGGGCAGACCTAAAATGGCACATTATAAATGTCAGCTACCATTGGGAGACATTATATACCAGCTAAAAATAGCATAAAATCTAAAAATAGATTGAGTCCCCCAAAGGCTGGGCGGACCACGATTGGAACATATTTAACAGATTTGTCACTGGGGAATGGCAACCACCATTAGGAGACATATATATTTTCTAAAAATAGCATAAAATCTAAAAATAGATTGTCCCTCAAAGGTTGCATGACAATAACCGTTGTCCCTGAATGGTTGATGTTTTCCATACAATGTTGCAGTTTGTTGCATGTTTTAGCAGATTTGTCATTTGTCAAGTTGCTGTTTCTTGCATTTGTGAGGACTGGGTTGTGGGCCATAAACGAAATCTTTATTTTTTAGTGATTATTTGCAAGAAACTTTTTCTTCAGTTATAAACAGTTCAATTAATCCGTCCAATAGAATATTTTGAGGCTGAAAACATCCACCTTTCAGGGACAACTTTCATGCAACATTTGAAGACATGGTCGTTTGTTTAGATTTATGCCGGTATTTATATATGGAGAAACACCTTGATTCAAGTCAAATAATTATTCTTACACAGTTTTGATTTGCACACTTTGTGCCTTGTTTACCTTTTAAGTTTTGGACCTTCACGCTTGTGGGCCTTTAATGATGGTATCAGGCCAGACATTTTCAAAGAGACTTACGCATTGTATCTGACTCCCTTTGTTCAGCTGTTGAATATCTCTCACATTCATGGCCATTTTCCATCTGAACTTAAGATTGCTCGAGTCTTGCCCATTTTCAAAGCTGGTGATCCCCAAGAAATCAAAAATTATAGACCAATCTCTGTCTTAAATGTTTTCTCGAAAGTCTTTGAGAAAATTATGTACACCAGAACTCTTAGTTTTCTTGAAAAAAACAATTCAATCTACAACCTTCAATTTGTTTCAGAAGCAAGTATAATACAGCGAGTGCTTTAACCTACCTGGTGGACAAAATCACATCCCCCTTAGACAAAAAAGAACACATCATATGTACTTTTATAGACCTTAGCAAGGCATTCGACTGTCAATCATGACATTCTACTTGATAAATTATGGAAATATGCCATAAGGGGATCAGCTTATAAATGGTAGTAGTTACCTGACAAAGAGATCTCAGTTTGTTCTATTCAAACATACTGAATCAGAGAAAATGGATATATTATGTGGGGTGCCTCAGGGCTCCATTTTAGGGCCGTTAGTATTTTTACTGTATATTAATGACCTCCAATATGTCTCAAACTCTGTCTGTCCCATCATGTATGCCGATGACACAAATCTGTTCACCTCGGGTAACAATTTGAGTGATCTAATAAATTCTTTAAACAATGAATTGCGCAAGTACATGACCTGGATGAATTCCAACAAATTATCAGTAAATATTGTCTTGGATACCGCATATTAATCATATAAAAATGAAGATGGCAAAAGGAATAGGAATAATTGCTAAAGCCAGGAAGTATTTGAACTCCTCCTCATTGACATCTCTCTATTACAGTTTTATCTTTCCCTACCTGATTTACTGTGTCTAAGTCTGGGGATGTGCTTGCAGAACTTATCTTACACCTATTGCCAAAATTCAGCGCAAAGCTTTGCGTATCATTCTTTCACTTTCGTTTTCTGCTGATTCGCATTATGCTTTCAAAGAAACAAAAATCTTGCCTTTCCAACAACTGTCCTATTTCTGTAGCAGCCTTTTTGTCTTTAAGTATAGATAAGGAATGCTGCCATGTGTATTTGAAAGCTTCTTTGAATTACCGCAGCATGAGTATCAGACCAGGAGTCAATTCACACTGAAAATACCTCAGTGCAACACATCCCTTTCCCAACGGCGCATAAAATATACAGGAGTGAAATTGAGCAATTTACTCAAGAATTCCATTGTATGGAATAGCAGCTACCACACATTTAAACGGAATCTAAAGAGTTTTCTTATAAATAATCCAATTGACAACCTTTAAAAAAAAGGAAGAAAGAAGAAAAGAAGAGTATTGAATTATTTCTTCTCAAATATTGTCTTGGCGATTTTTTTTTTCTTCTCTGCTTTTTGTCCTTCTGACTTTGAAGGATTGTTTTTGTTTGATTTGGGTTGTACTTGGTTTGGTTCAGAGATTTACTACCATCTGAAAGGCGGTTTGGAATTCATTCCAGAACCCTGTGATTCTCATCAAAAAACTGTGTTTTTTGGGGATTTAAGTTTGTGGTTGTGTCCTAAGAGGTGAAACGCGTTCGGAGGTTTCACTTCCATTACCCTGTGACTTTCATCAAATAAGGAATTTTTGTTTCTATATAATACGAGAATAGAGATCATGTCTTTTCAAGTTTATTTGAAGATATCGTCCCTCATCTCATTCATCTCATTTTCATCCATTTTAATTTGGTGAGCCCTCACGTAACTCTTTGTGGGTTCGATGGCCTCCAATATCATATTTTTCTTTGATTGTAAATGTTATTTGGGAAAAATAATGATCATGTCATTCAAAAAAAAAAAATGTGATTGGCCTTCTGGTGAATGGGCGGACCACATTTAATGATTGATTGGACATATTTTATGATTTGCACATAATAAATGGATTTATCCCTTGAGAAACGGCAACTCCATTGGGAAACATATATTTTTACTAAAAATAGGACAAAACATAAAAATAGATTATCTCCCCAAAAGGTTAAAGGTGAAAAAAGTGGTTTTAAAAAAAAGCTCATTAAATATATGCCATTAAATATATTATTCCAATTGTCACATATATTATTGCATATACCAATAGGGGACATAGATACTGCCTAAAAATGGGAAAAAATAGACCTTGTCTTCCAAAAGTTGAAGGTAAAGATTGTTGGAGAAAATAGATCTCCAAACTAACATCCAAAATTGACAGGGCAGACCTAAAATGGCACATTATAAATGTCAGCTACCATTGGGAGACATTATATACCAGCTAAAAATAGCATAAAATCTAAAAATAGATTGAGTCCCCCAAAGGCTGGGCGGACCATGATTGGAACATATTTAACAGATTTGTCACTGGGGAATGGCAACCACCATTAGGAGACATATATATTTTCTAAAAATAGCATAAAATCTAAAAATAGATTGTCCCTCAAAGGTTGCATGACAATAACCGTTGTCCCTGAATGGTTGATGTTTTCCATACAATGTTGCAGTTTGTTGCATGTTTTAGCAGATTTGTCATTTGTCAAGTTGCTGTTTCTTGCATTTGTGAGGACTGGGTTGTGGGCCATAAACGAAATCTTTATTTTTTAGTGATTATTTGCAAGAAACTTTTTCTTCAGTTATAAACAGTTCAATTAATCCGTCCAATAGAATATTTTGAGGCTCAAAACATACACCTTTCAGGGACAACTTTCATGCAACATTTGAAGACATGGTCGTTAGTTTAGGTTTATGCTGGCCCTTTTATATTTGGAGAGACACCTCGATTAAAGTCAAATAATTATTTTTACACAGTTTTGATTTGCACACTTTGTGCCTTGATTACCTTTTAAGTTGTGGGCCTTCACACTTGTGGGCCTTTAATGTGATTGGCTTCTGGTGAATGGGGCGGACCACATTTAATGATTGATTGGACATAGTTAATGATTGGCACATAATAAATGGATTTATCCCTTGAGAAACGGCAACTCCATTTGGAAACATATATTTTTACTAAAAATAGGACAAAACATGAAAATAGATTATCTCCCCAAAGGGTCAAAGGGAAAAAAATGCAGGAGAAAAACTTAAATACTTGCCATTAAATATATTATTCCAGTTGTCACATATTTTATTGCATATACCAATAGGGGACATAGATACTGCCTAAAAATAGCAAAAATATAGACCTTGTCTTCCAAAGGTTGAAGGTAGAGACTGTGGGAGAAAATAGCTCTCTAAATTTAACGTCCAAAATTGATGTTAAATTGCACCTGGTTGGGCACAATATGTTGTGGAGGAGCATCTTTTTTACGAATTGTGGCCCTTGATCAAGTGCTTTCTGATTTTTATGTCTTCAGACCAATGGACCTAAAATGTGTGGGTTTCTATCTGATGGACCTTCTAATGACAGGGCAGACATAAAATGGCATATATTTTTATGTCAACTACCATTGGGAGACATACACACCAGCCAAAAATAACATAAAATCAAAAAATAGATTATGTCCCCTAAAGCTTAGCATATATTTAAAAGATTTGTCATTGGGGCATGACAACCACTATTGGGAGACATATATTTGCAAAAAAAAATAGCCAAAGATCTAAAAATAGATCATGTCCCCAAAAGGTTGCATGCCAATAACTTGTGTCCCTGAAAGGTGGATATTTTCGATGTAATGTTGCAGTTTCTTGCATTTATGAGATGTGGCCTGGGCTTTGTGCCATAAAACATTTGTAGTGATTGCTAATATTTATGGCCCACGGCCCAGACTAAATCTTATAAATGCAAGAAACAATTTTTTCACTATAAACAATACAAATAAGCTCTGCAAAATACAATTAGAGGCAGATAAAACATCCACCTTTCATGGACAACTGTCATGAAACCTTTGGGAGCATGGTCAGTTTTTTATGGAGGTGTGCACACAGTGAGAGAATGGAAAGTTTTGGTGGGAAATTTGGACATTTTCAGAATGTCTTTTGGGCCCTCACTTGGCCATTTTATTTGGAGGTGTTTGGAGTCAATAACGATGTATAATTTGATTATAGAGCATGCATCTGGCATAGGAATGAATAACAAGCATGTTGTTATAAGGATGTAGCTTCCTTTTGTATCTCTCTGGATCCACTGTGGACTGCATCACACACTGTGTATTGGTCACAGTGCCTAAACTATTGCACTTGTGTATGTGATATTTGGCACAGGAAAGGGTCTTATAGCATATAATTATGTTCCTTCGGGGTTCATATTGAAAATAAATCGTTACAGTTTTTTGTAAAATATTGAAAATTTAAAAAAACTGTTTTATTTTATTTTTAGGAGCAGAATATGCATCCAATTTCCTAAATGTGCCTCTCTAGAGTCAAAATGCTCTCACAAAAATTAATAAGAGCAAATTCATCAAGATGTGTAAAAGTGGGTTTCCAATGCTCCATGAATCTTTTTTAAAATTTTGGAGTTATACCTGAAAATTTACATTTAGATGTCTAAATTATTTCCTTTTTAATGACTGAACTCATTCAGAGTCGCAATCTTATGAAATTTTCATAACAGCCCAAAAATCTATATAGGGAAAATGAGAATTTCTGAGACTTTCCTCAAAAATTCCGGTTTCTCTTGAACTAATTGCAATAAATAGATTTTTAAAATTCAACAAATATTTTAATGAAGCGTAATTATCAGGAAATAACTTTTGAAGCCATATATATTTTAGTTTAAATTTTTGTGAGGGAACTGGTTTTGTCAGAGCCCATTGGATGTAAGTAGTTGTTGTATCCAGTGTTCCATACAGAGACAACTAATTCTATTATTGGATAGAGTATGTCTAAGATTCCCAGACTTATTAATACGACAGTCACCAAAATGAATGTGCAGCTCCTTCCACAAAAAGGAGGTTGAGCCATCTGCCATATCACACTGGTTTTCATGAATCATATTAAAGCTCTTTCCCGGTTCTTTAATGAATTTTTTTTTTCATATCACCTGTGCCACATGGCCATTTTGTGGCTTGAAAATGGATTATTTCTAAAATTTGGAAATTTAGCACGTATACACAATATATTAACAGCAGCTGGATCTGGGCACTCAAGGAAATAGTCATTTTCAGGGGATATGAACTTAGGACAATACACCACCTCCAATTTGAACCCCTGGCTTCTTGTTTAGATTTATGCCTGTATTTATCGGCCTGTATGGAGGACACCTTGTTTCTAGTCATGTAATTATGTTTATTGAATTTGATTTACCAACCTTCTGACTCGTTAGCCTTTTGACTTTCGTGCCTTCAGACTTGTGCGTCTTTAGTGTGACGAGCCTTCTGATGAAAAGGTTGACTCTAATGATTGGCCGTATTAAATGATTGGCACATATTTAATGGACTTGTCCCTAGGGGGATGGCAAACAAAATCGGGAGACATACTGGCAAATTTCTGAAAGAGGGGGCCAAAAGTGTCCATGGCATCAAAAATGAAAATGTTGGGAATCCCATATAAGCTGAACACAAAAAATTAGTTTTAGGCGTCAGAAATGCCCAATATAATTTTTGGTCCATTTGGTCCATATCTATAGACAGGGTAACTGGATTAAAAACTGGAAATTTAGTCACTAGTGACTATTGTGACTGACAAATGTTTGTTCAAAAAGCACAGGAGAAGTAACTATAATCAGTAAATCACAATATAAAAAATGTTACTGTGGTGACTTTTCAACAGAACAAGCGCTAATGTTACTAGTGTGCTCATCTGACCATCATCCAGAGAATAATTATTATCTACAATTTGATGAATGCTTAGTACCTGGATATGTGTCAGTGTTGGAGGTCTAGAGGCCTAATCCTTGGCCTTGGTTTGGAATCAGGTGTCTTTGGTCCAGTGTTGGAGGCCACGTGACCGGCCTCATCTCCGGGCTGGCCTTGAGGAGACATTTTCATTGCTCAGCCTCAGTCTGGTTTGGGGTGTGTGCCTTTGTTCCGTGTATCCTATTATATTTTCCCTATGGATCCTATGTTCCCTGAATTCCAAGCTCTCCGTGTCGCATGTTTCCCAGTAATTTCACTGTGGCAAAACTGGACGAGGGTAACTGAGTTACCCTCGTCTCAATTTCTCAAAATTAATTGAAAAAACTGGGTCATCCCATTGGATCCCATGTTAAAGAAGGACGAGGGTAACTGCTTTTCTCCAAATTGAATGACTAAGGTAACTGCATTTGCTGACGAGGGTAACTGCATGTAAATTGTGCATTGAACTGATAATGATATAGAAAAAAGAGCTCTGTGGTGTGTTTGTGTACACAATAGTCATACCACATTCAAATGAAGCCAAATATATCTTAATAAGCCACACATTAGAGTTAGGTTCCGGTAAATATTTGGAAGGTGCGGAATACATTTGTAATACTTTTTTCAAAATTGGATAGCTCGACAGATCCTTGTGTAAATGGAAGATACAAAGTCACAAAAGGAGGTGCTCATACTCAAAAGTTTTAAAATTGGTACAAGTGGACACTGCATATATAAGATGGCATTACATACGTTTCTGGGATCAGAAGCAATGCTCGGGCTACATATATACAAATCATTTATTTCATACGCAATTCTGATTTTGTAAGTGGGGTAGGGTTAGTCAGGTGGTAGCGTGCTGGGCTGCCAATCGCTGGGTCCAGGGTTCGAATCCAGCTCTTGCCGGGTCACCTGGGCCTATGTTGGATGGCTGATTCAATTATCCTTCACCTCATTACTGTATCCTCTCCCTGTCCTAATTAGCCTACAAAGTGCCAAAATACAGGATGTAGAGCCTGAATAATCCATCCATCCATCCATTCATCCGATTTTGTAAGTACCACACTTCAATACATCCCTTCAATTGTTGGAGTTTCTGTCCAACATACATAATATATATTCTCTTAATTATATATCGGCATCATCTTTGGGGGACATCATGCAAAACCACCACCTTTAGGGGACAGGTGCTAAAAATAGCACAAAAATCTAAAAATAAATTGTGTCCCTCAAAGGTTGCATGATGGTCGTCCCTGAAAGGTTGGTTTTTTGCACATTGTTCAGGCACCACTTTTAGGATCAAGGTCAAGAGCTGTCAAGCTTCATGAAGTTTCTCAGAGACAACAGTTACTTCACAAGCAATGAGAAATTAGATTCAAGATAACATTCCAAACCAATGATGCCTCACAACATTGTGACGTAAAAACACAATAAGTTATTACTCTGTTAGTTTACCATCCTTCGCCTCATTGCCGTGTCCTCCTCCAGTCCTAATTAGCCTACCAAGTGCATAAATTCAGGACGGAAAGCCCAATCATCCATCCCTCTATCTCTGTTAGTTGTCTGTTTCAATTGTAACACTGGCGATTACTACACGTTGCATTATAGTTATCTCCGAAAAAAACTAATCTAATCTATCTGGCATACCCATGGTAACTATGAGTGAAAATTTTGTCCTCAATGGAGTTGGGACAGTTGTTATAAATTAGTTGAATTCTACATCGTAAAGCCTGCTTGGCAAACGAATGTCTCATAATTGGAAATAGAAGATAGTTAGCAACTCAGGTGTGGTAGGAATGAACACTATGTTGAAAATTAAAAAGTTCATTTTGGTATTTATAACAGAACTTTTATTAAGTTCATGCAGGAAATATGAAGGTAAAGTCCCATCTTGGTACTCATAGCAAAACTTATATATTATGCTATTGTTTTGGTTTAAGTCCATTAATAATTTTCTGAATCTTTTTTAACATTGTGAAATTGAAGATTGGTGTCATTGTTAGAATAATTTTTCATATAGTCTTGTGCGATACGCCGGTAAGCCAAAAAACCCATGGTGGCTCTCATTGCTCATGTTATTGTTGTACTTTCTTCGGATTTATTCGCATGCCATTTCCTAAAAGTCAACAATGATTAAAAAGTTACTGTTGACACCTCATCCCTTTGAAATTGAATTTATCATGACCAATTTGGTCATTCCAATTTTGTAAGCACACTTCAATATAACCCTTCAACTGTTGGAGTCTCTGCCCAACATACATGATATATTCTCTTAATTATATGTCAACATCATCTTTGGGGGACATCATGCAAAACAACCACCTTTAGGAGACACATGCTAAAAATAGCACAAAAATCTAAAAATAGATTGTGTCCCCAAAAGGTTGAATGACAGTTGGCCCCGAAAGGTAGATGATATATATATCATTTGGCTTTGACCTTTGGGGGACATCGTATAATTTAAAATGTGGCGTACAAATTTGAAAATGTGTTAGGCTAGAGGAGTAATAAAGGAAGGGGAATAGCATAAGATTTTTTTTTCGTAACTTTATTTTTCTGGGATTTTTAAGCTTATGCAATTTGTCCCCTAAAGGTTGCACGTCTCCAAAACGTTGAATTAATGAGTATATATATATATATATATATACATATTTGTATTTTTTCAACCATTGGGGGACATTTCTGCATCCTTTAGGGGACCGCTTCATCTTTGGGGGACCGGGCCTGGTCCCCTAACTGATATTGCAGTCTGGAGCCGTTGAGCTTGCTGAAAAAAATGAAAGAATGCAGCTGTGGTATTCCTCAATTGGCCTATTAGGGCAGATTTCACGAAAAATGCTCTTAAAAGGTACCTTAAACTTTCCAACCCTTTTGTTATCCCTCTGTTGCTTCCTGAAGCAAGTAAACCTATTACTAGGTATATCTGTGAGGTAATGAATAAATATCAGTAAAATATTCCTCAAATATGTAGCTTTTTCCTCTTAAAAATATATTTTTTATGCCTCATGAGGACAATTTTGGACGACCAAACTTACTGGTCATCAGACGTGCTTACTTTGGCACTCTGTGGAATCTGCTAAAATAAAATTCAGGAAAATGTAATGGTATGCGATTGATAAAAAACATCTTGAAAATTATTTTGGAACCATTTTTAATTGTCTTGGTCATTACAAAACTTGAAAAAATGAAAAATAAAAACAGACTGCTAATGTAACTCGATTCCGTCTCAGGACACTGAGGTTACATTAGCAACTTTTACATGGACATTTTTCTGTGTTCTCGCTACTTATGCCAATTTCAAACATGAAATTATAATATTTTATTGAAAAACGTGTCTTATTTGCCTATATACATCACCAAAAACATAAACGACTGGGTGTGGTACCTGTTTCTTTATTGCTAATGTAACTGCAATTTTGCATCCGTCCATTTCATAGTGTTACATTAGCAAAATGTATACATAAAAATTACGTTAAAAAACACACTAAAGTGAACACATCAAAGACTTTTGAAGGACTGATTTTAATACAGGAAATCACACATGGCAGGAAATAATACACACAACAGTGAAAACTCAAATGTGTCAAAGCAAGTCCATATGACAGTTCATAGTTTGCAGTTTCTGTCCCAAGTGTGAATGCCACATACCTCCCCCCAGAACTGCGGCTAAACTGGAACTGTCCCGGAATCCTGGTACCGAACTGGTGGCCGCCTGTTACGCTGAGGGCGGTCACTTGAGCGTGTGGTTACGGGGAAGGAAAGGATGGCAGAATTGTGAGGAGTGTCTAACAAGGTAGAAGAATTCCTGGGCTCTTTCTGAGGACGCCCACGTCGCTTGGGAACAGCTACACGTACTGGCTGATCAAGGTCAAGGTGTGCTGGTTTCAAACGATCAATCGATACTTTTTCAGCTTTTCCTCCCATGTCCAGGATAAAAACCTTTTCTCCAGGACATACAACTTTGAATGGGCCTTGATATGGATGCTGAAATGTAGTTCTATGATTTTCACGTCTTACAAACACATATGGGCAACGGTGCAATTCTTGTGGAACAGCTACAGCATGTGAGCCATGTTGTGAGGTAGGAACTGGTGCTAGAGATCCAACTTTGTTTCGAAGTGTGGGGAGAAATGATGTTAACTGCACAGTACCAGATGGAGCAGGGATGAAATCACCTGGCACAGTTAATGGTTCACCAAACACTAGTTCTGCAGAAGAGGTGCCCAAATCCTCTTTAGGAGCTGTGCGAATGCCTAAAAGGACCCAAGGAAGTTGGTCAGCCCAGTCTGGGCCTGTAAGACGGGCACGTAATGCTGCTTTCATGTGGCGGTGAAAACGTTCTACCAGGCCGTTAGCCTGGGGATGGTAGGAAGTAGTTCTACTGTGTCGTACACCTAGTAACTTTGTCACTGAAGCCCACAAATCAGAGGTAAATTGACTTCCACGATCAGATGAAATCTCTGAAGGAATTCCAAATCTAGCAACCCATTGACTCACCAAAGCTCGGGCACATGTTATGGTAGAGATATCTGTTAATGGGATTGCTTCTGGCCATCTTGTGAATCTGTCCACAATAGTAAACAGGTATGTGTAGCCTTGTGATGACGGAAGTGGACCGACTAAGTCAACATTAATGTGGTCAAATCTTCTGTGAGGAACCTTGAACACATCGAGTGGCGCTTTAACATGGCGATGAATCTTTGCTGTTTGACATGCAATGCAGGATTTTGCCCAGGCACCAACCTGTTTGTGAAGACCGTGCCACACAAACTTACTGGCTACCAAAGTACGAGTTGCTCGGATTGAGGGGTGAGACAAGTTGTGAACAGCTTCAAACACGCGTCGTCTCCAGGAAGAAGGAACGATGGGACGGACGCATCCTGTGGAAACATCACAAAGGAGAGTGGTTTTTCCAGGTCCAAAGGGAATGTCCTCCAGAACAAGACCACTAACTGCAGTACGATAAGCAACTATCTCTGGGTCATTTGCTTGGGCAGAGACCATAGCTGAATAGTCAATATCTATCTCAGTTGTGATGGCATTAATGACTGAACGAGAGAGGGCGTCTGCAACGCAATTATCTTTGCCAGCCACATGCTTAATATCCGTTGTAAATTCTGAGATAGATGCAAGATGGCGTTGTTGCCTGGGGGACCATGGCTCAGTTACTTGGAGAATGCAAAAGTTAATGGCTCGTGATCTGACCTTCGAACTATTCCTAAGGCCTCCATATGTTTAAATTCTTCTTTGGCAATTGTCATCTTGTCAGGAGGTAAACGCCGGGCTCGGCTGTGGATAGGGGTGCCTTCCGTAGGAATGAAATGCTCTACACCATTGCGAACGGTAGAGCGGGAAAATGTTGGTATCTCCGGAAAGTCAGCGAGTATGTTGGCATATGTCCTATCCATGGACACACTGTGAATACCCAAAGACTGGCCACTGGATTGGTTCAGCGGAACGGAGGAGAATGTTGTAATGTCAACGAGACGCTGGCCTTTAATATCAACCATGAGATGAAATGAACAGAGAAAGTCAGCTCCCAGAAGCGGTGGGGTAACATTTGCAATTACAAATTTCCAATGAAAATTGCGACCATCGAGTGAGAGCGTAAAATTCCGTGTGCCATAAGAACGAATTGACGTATCATTTGCAGCCTCGAGTTTAGGACCAGAACGTCCAGAGCGTGTGTCTGCACCAGTGGCAGGAAATACACTCACTCTTGCTCCAGTGTCAATGAGGAAACTGCGACCAGAGTTTTGATCTCTCACATAAAGTAGCCGTGGATGATCATGTAAATTCATTTGTTGTTCAACTTGTGCAATTTCCTGCACTCAACACAATACAGCCCTATCTACTAATTAAGAAGTTGAATGCCATGCAAGTACCTGCCTATTTACAGCTTTGGATTTTGGACTATCTCACAGGCAGACCACAATATGTGAGAACTAAGCTAGAGTGTTCTGATATGCTGACTTTAAATACGGGTGCACCCCAAGGCTGTGTAATGTCACCAGTTTTGTTTGTCCTCTACACCAATGACTTGTCCTGGAATACCAAAAATGTACGTGTGTTGAAGTATGCTGATGATACTGTCATTGTTGGTCTTATTGAAAATGATTGCGATTCTGAATATAAGTTGAGTATAGAATTTGTCAACAACTGGTGCGCTGCAAATTTTCTTGACCTTAATGTCCAAAAAACAAAGGAAGTTGTGTGGGATTTCCGTAGGAAGTCTAAGTGTTCTACACCTGTACTTATCAACAATTTAATAGTCGATACAGTACCAATGTATAAATATCTAGGAGTACTACTAGATGACAAATTCACCTTTAGACATCATATTGAACAGCAAATAAAGAAGGTACAGAAGCGTATGTTTAGTCTAAGATGTATGAAGAAACTTGATGTAGATTCTCGTATTATCTGCCTATTTTTTAATGCTGCAATTGCATCTGTTCTTTTGTATGCCTGTGTTTCTTTTTACGGAATGTTGAGTAAATATTTAAGAACGGATATTGAGAGACCACGCAGAATTTGCTGCAGAATATTAAATGCATCAGGGGCAGCACCTGATGACTTTGATGTAGTGTATAACTCCAGAATTGTGAGTAAGGCAAACAGAATCATGAAGGACTCTAGTCATCCCCTTCATAGTGAATTTGAACTATTGCCAAGTGCCAGAAGGCTGCGAGTAAAGTTTGCCAGAACATCCCGTTACAAAGACACTTTCGTTCCAAAAGCCATTGTTATGCTTAACTCTGTAAGTTGAAGACATTTCCTTATATGCTTGTATACATTTTTCTTGTTTGCACCTACTGACTGTACCACACAAAAGAATTTCACGTATGTGACCAATAAATTATCTGTATCTGTATCTGTATCTGTATCTGTATCTGCATGTCACAAGTGTTGATGTGTTGCACTTCTTGTTGGCCGGCCGTCAACGGAGCTACTGGCGACCAGCTTGATCGTTTCCCGGATGTTTGCAGGGCTGTTGGCATTTACGGGCATTTTGTCCAAATTTGTTGTGGAAGAAACACCAATCAGGATGAACTGCATTACTCCTTTTGCTGACTCGATGAATTATATGTGTGGCTGACTGACTCTTAGCCAACAACAAAGTGTCTGCTCGAAGAGCTAGAGCCCTTGGATCCGTAAAATCAGAATCAGCAACTTGCATTCGGATGTCTTCTGGTAATTGTTCCAGGAAAATTTGTTCGGCAAGTAGGCAGAGTTCGTGACCATCCAACAATGACAACATTTCATCCATGAGTTCTGAGGGTTTGCGATCACCCAAACCATTAATATGAAGAAGCCTACTTGCCCTGTCGCGACGTCTGAGTCCATATGTTGCAATAAGTCTTTTCTTCAAGTTTTTGTATTTTCCTTCATTTGGCGGATTTTCCAAAATGTCAATAATCCGACTGGCTGTTGACTGGTCAAGTGCTGAGACCACATAATAATATTTTGTAGTGTCCTGTGTCACATTTTTAATGTGAAATTGAGCTTCAGCCTGAGCAAACCAAATGCTTGGTTGGGTAGTCCAAAATGTGGGTAGCTTAAGTGCAACAGCATTAATTCCTGTGTTTTCAGTCATGTTGAATGTAAATCCAGTACACTCTAGACAGGGTCACCATTAAAGTGAACACATCAAAGACTTTTGAAGGACTGATTTTAATACAGAAAATCACACATGGCAGGAAATAATACACACAACAGTGAAAACTCAAATGTGTCAAAGCGGGTCCATATGACAGTTCATAGTTTGCAGTTTCTGTCCCAAGTGTGAATGCCACAACACGATTAGATCTCAAATTTTTTTCTTAACTGAAAGCCAGGTCTCCCAGGAGCAGGCCAGGTGTGGTACACAGCTGGTGATTTCATTTATGTTGCAGTTGAATCAGCATAAAAAATGCTGTCCTTCGTCGTTTATCGTTGTTACATTAGCACAAGCCATATTTTTAGCTACTCTGACCTACCAATCCAACAGAAAAGATTGTTTACCCATGATTTTATTTAATGGATTGACACAATAAAAGATTTAGATTTCAGCTTTTTTTTGTCCTGCCAGCTATCCTCAGAAGAAACACCCTGAGAAAATCTGAGAATCTACGAATCGACTATGTCTGGCCTTATTAGTATTGTGCTAATGTAACTTGTGGACAAGTTGTGGTAAGTGATTTTGCAGCTTTTTCGTGAAATCTGCCTTAGATAAACCTTGCTTTTATGTGAAATTGATTGTTTAGCTGAGATATTAAGTTGAACATAATCACCTTTGGGGGACCATGTATCTATTGGAATTTCAGGGGGAAAAGCATGTATATCACTAATGAAATTTGGTCTAATATATTTTTTTTAACAATAATTTTGTGTTTAAAAAATTGGATGCTTGTGAGGAAAAACAACAAAAATGGACTTTCCAACTCCAGTAAATTTTGCTTTGGCTAGCTGGCAGGATTCAAAATCGTTACGTCAAAGCTCATTGGTGGAGATGTGTCAGCTGTGTCGGCGCCTCTGATTGGTCAATTTATTTGGAATGACGTTCTGAGCACAGAAGCCATCTTGCATGACTTGACTGCATTCTCCAGGTGAGTCAAATCTTAATTTATTTCTGTTTTGCCCTTAATCAACAATATTTAAATTTTCTAAACTTTAGAAGAAGGAGGGCTGACTTAATCCAAGTTTTCCGCATTATTAATGGATTTGACCAAATCGACCCGGGGTCATTCTTTACGTTCCAAGAAAACTCTGTAACAAGGGGTCACTCCCAGAAGATATTCAAGCCTAACATCAACAATTCAATTAGGAGAAATTACTTTACGCAGAGAGTCATAAACGACTGGAACTCCCTAAGTCCGGACTTAATTAACTGTAAGACAATTAACTCCTTCAAATCGGGCCTTAAAAAATTTTGGTCCCAACACCCCGAAAGATATGACATGCCATAGCCCCAGCATGACAATTTATCTCTGTACTTCCTTTCAGATCCAGTCTCCTAACAGACCTAACTGAACCTTAGCAAGATGAATGCACTTATTGGAGACAGTAGAGTATTGAATATTAAACGTTCCAGGGCCAAGAGTAAATGCAAAAAGGAGGAGGATTTTTGGGGAAGAGCAGGGGGAGGTTTTAACACCTGTCGGTCTCTCGTCGAGGACCACATTATTTATCATCACCCACCCCTCACCAATGAGCATACCCACTGTTATATTTTCACTGGAATATGTGACATCACTAAGAAATTGAGTGGTAGAAATTACCAAGAAGTGATCTATGTGAACGATTGCAGTCTTATAGCTAACATTAAGAACAAAATTGCAACCCTTGAGAAATTTATTTTTGATCAGGGTGCCGTCCCTATCTTCTGCACAATTCCAAGTATGCAGATCCAAGTGTGGAATGAACACAGACTTGCCAGTAACAAAACTTCGAGTTTAGTATACCAAGAATCGTACTATCAAATGCAGATAGATCTAGAACTCACCATCGATCACATAAATGATTTCTTAACCAAGTGCAATTTGAATAACGGAGTCGCCACCCCTTTGACGCACACTGCCCTTTTCCGCCAAAAACACGGGAAAAGATTTATTTTGCACAAGTGTCTCCACGATGGGTGTCACCCAGATGATTATACTATAGGAAAAATCATTACCTCGCTCAACAGGGCCATACTTCAGAATAATCATCTTCATTAATAACCACCCCCAATCATCAATCATCACCACAGTTGTTCCTTGTTTTTAATGTTGTCTTTATATATAATCAATTCATATATGACTTTCCACCTAAGAGATAACCTTATCCTACGGGGGCATAGTTGTTCAACTTTGAACCTTTGACCCCGAGTATTAAAAAGCCTGTATTCGGGCCAACTGAGAAACTAGCAACATGTGAGCCGTTCCCCTCTGCCCTAATACTACATGTCGTTCAACCTTGAACCAGTTTTGTTGGGGCACTAACAGAGGAGGTAAAGGTCCACTGAGCTTGGCATTTATCCGCATTTATCCACATTTGCTTTTGAAACCTATCAGTCATTCACAGCGGGAGTCATATCATGAAAAAACGAAATCTCAACCAAAAAAATATAATAAAATAAAAACTAATAGAAAAAAAAAAAAAATTTATGATAAATAAATAAATAAAAATTAAAACTATTTTTCTTAATTATAAAATCGATAAAGGTATATTCATTTTATCTTGGTGACGCACGGTGTTGGTTTACAATTTTTGTTCAGGAAGGTTGGAGTGAAGGTTTTTAATTGATGTTATTGTAATCGGGCCACTGGTAACATTATACACCGTCGACCTGAATATCTACGCATGGAAGCGCAGCTTCAAGACCTGAAGACCAGAAGCGACAACAAGGGGGGCCAATAACCGAAGAGGTTACGGCCCAATCCAGCTACAAAGCTACAAAGTTAGCAACTCAGATGACTCAGCAGGGTGCTACTGCTGACTCGTTTGGCAGGACAGGGAGGTTGTGAAAAGTCACTTCCAAGTTCTGACAGAAGGATTTTCGCGGTATGATTGACGCACTTTAAACAACAATATCTCTGGAAGTATTCAACATAAATCTAATGTTGGAGCTGTTTTATATCACCTGTAACCTCGTTTGACATCGTGTGCGGTAACAGGCTTGTAACTACCACAGTTACAGGTCGCATTGAAAACCGACTTCCAGGCCACAAAAATGCAGCTTGAAAAACCACGGCGCTTCAGCAATAAAAATGGAATAACTCAGTCAGTTTTTAAGATACACACTTACAATTTTTACAGCATCTTGCTGGATAGCTATTGCGCCTTCGCTGCACTCGGCATGAAATTCGACCCTGCCGTTTTTATTATAGAGCTCGCCGTCCGGAGATTAAAAAGTTTTTTTTTATGACCAACTTTAGAGAGCTGGCGAATAAAATCTGCTGGAGATAAAAAGTAGGGCCTTGGATTATTTTCTTTTGATAACCAAAAGAAATTTATTAAGAAATAATGCCATAAAAAGGAGTCAGGAGTCGGAGTCGAAATTCTGGAGGACCAAGGAGTCGGAGTCAGAGTCGGAGTCGTTTTTCTGAAAGGCAAAGGAGTCGGCTGTTGGAGTCGGTCCAATGTACCAGAGTCACCAGACTCAAAGGCCTGCTATGGAGAATTTAATGATAACGATATACTTTATATTAATCTCAAAAAGAGAAACTATCAGAAAATTTATGTAAAAAATGTAGTTGATAACACTGTAAAAATTTCACATTGATTGCATCAAAATTCAATTTTTAAACAATCATTCTGTGCAGCAGCAATTTATTGAACGAGCCATGTAAAAAAAATGAATCGGCATGAAAAGAGGATTTAAACTGTTTTAAAAAGCGTGAAGACTAAATTGGTTGCCAAATTTTTTTTGTGGAGCCTTAAAATGGTTTGTGGTTTTGCCTTCCAGATTAAAATTGTCCCGTTTTTAACATGGTTCCGGTTTAAAATGGTTCCGGTTTTCTAAATTGCCGTGGCGCATCCGTATACAAAAGTCGGGTAAGTTACCCAACCCGAGCTTGGTTGAATCCCACAGAACACAGCTGCTCCACCTATGATTATAAAAGTTATTGATGACATCGCCTCAACAACAAGAGTAATGACATTACGATCGCATTGTTTGATTGTGACATCATCCTCCATAAACAATGGTTGATGACGTCAAATAACCAAAATGAGCCAGAATTGCTCAATTTTTTGTGAATTTACGTCATTATGAAAACATGGCACGATAAAAAGTATCAGTGTTATACAAATACTGCATCATATAAGTGCAATACATGAGGAAATTCATATTGAAAAAGGGTGCGAAAAGTGCCGTGTATGTTTTATTGCTTGACCACCATGCTTCTAATATAAAAGCCGTTCCTCAACAGCAGAAACTTTTATATTTTTTTGAGGAATAAATCTACCAAAGAAAAATGAATTTTAACATTGTCAGATAAAAAATTTGTTATATTTTTTTAAGCATTTTTTTTTTTTTAAGAAAGTGAGAAACAAATGGTTGAAAAAATTAAGTCGGAAAAAAAATTCTGAAAAAAAAGTTGCCGGAAAAATTTTAAGCAAAAAAAAGAAGAAAAAAAATGTTTTGCCAAAAATAATATTTAGAAAAAGCTTATTTCAGAAAAAAAATATTTGGATTAAGAAGTTGGTAAAAAACTTATCTAGATATAGGCCTATTGCACTAACAATTTCAATGTGAAATTTTTTTTTTTGGAAAAATTATCATATTGTACTCTAACCATGCAGTAAGACTTTTTACGATGTCGTTATGTGACTGACTTATAGTGCTGAGTACCGTGAACTGAATATCGTAGACCTAGGAGTCAGTTGTTTTAATGAATCAACTGACTTCTTTCATTTCAACTGACTGACTTGACTAGTTGAAAACGTTTCAACTGCAACTGACTGAAGTCATTTCAACTGACCTAACTGACATTTAAGTGATGTATCAATTAACAGACCTCAAAAAACCTAGATCTTCGCCAAAATAAATATGGAAAGTTCAAAACCAAAAATCCTGTTAGATTCATAACTCAAAAGGAAGGTCTAGACAGCTTTTAACCACTGTCTTATGAGTTTCACATGTGACAATGACATCACACTGCATGTCCCATGCAGCATCAAGCAATAGGCCTACACAACATAACATTATGCAGTGTCTGTACTTGATTGAATTAGTTGGTGGTCTGATGACCTACTGATCAGAGTATACTATATATATTGCCTGTCCAAATTAATTTGTTTCATATTTCTAGAGAAGAGTTGAATTTATCAATTTGTTTCCCCTCAAATGTCGAAAATATATCACAATTAACTTGATGTGCTCTGTTAAAAACAATTCAATCTTTCACCAATTGACAACTAAATTTTAGTCAAAGTGACTGACCTGCCTAATTGGGGTCTAATTACTGTTCAAATTGCACTTCAGCTGCCATTGTCCACATTGACATGTCATCTCAATACTTGACAGAAAGAGGCAATAGTGATCTTCAGGAGGTGTCAAAAGAAAGCTGGAACAGTTTGAATTGCAATTGGATGATTGGATTGCCACCTGACTGCCTGGACTTCAAAAGCCTTGCTAATTGCACTATATTACGCACACGAATGACGCCTGTAGTTATTGACAGGTATGCAGGGAGCCCAGGAAGCAACTAACGCTAGTCAAATCCACCACTGACGACGGCAACTGACGTTTGTTTGCATGACGACGACGTCAACGGACCAATTATGACGGACGACGACGACTAATGACGACGACTCCGGGGTCTAGAATATCGATACGATACGTATCGTGATACGTCCTTTACGATACACAATTTATTATCGTGATATAGATTTACCAGCATTTATTAGGAATTCAACAGGTCGCAACTTTGTTTGGCAAATTTCGGGCCGTCATCCCACATTTTACAACATAACGCTGCAAAACAGCATCGGCCAAAAGACGATGTTTCGGTGCAAAGTTAAACTGATTCCACAGCGTTTTTAAATGGTTTTAAGCAACAAATACTGATTTTTAGCCGTGAAAAATAACTGGTGTGACGTCATACGATATACCGGTGCATGTATCGACGTAAAAAACCAGTTTATTTCAATATGGTGTATCACGGTACTCAGCAATACTGAATCCCAATCAGTATCTCTCTAGCCTTGTGTTCACGTAATAAAATTAGTGCTGAGTATTGTGAGCTGAATATCGATACGATACATATTACAGTTGTCTTATGGGTTAATGTGGGACATGAAGATATGTACACCCGAGAATGACAATGTACAACAAGGCCGTAAGGCCGAGTTGTACATGACATTCGAGGGTGTATATATCTCATGTCCCCCAATTTACCCATTAGACAATTGTTTTGTACCATGAAACCCCCTATTGGCAGTTCTAAGAAAGTTACGAAAATCGTGAGCCAAATTGTGCAAAAAAAAATTATTATTTCAGATACTTCACTTTTACAAATATTAATTTTCAAGGAATGAATAGTTACAGTGGTTGTGTCAGTAACCACCATTTGCACCCCCACTTTTTAGAGATCAAATCGTCACCACAAAAAAGATACAATTGTTACTAATAACGTTAAAGAGAGGCTGAGATCAGCAGATCAGTGACCATGGCGACACCTTTGTGATGTCACATCTCAGAGAACGAGGCTTAATGGTCAAGACAAGTGAAACTATGGACTACCAGACGCAATTGAAGCTGTTAACTGACATGATCAAAGAAATGAAAGTATCTTTTGACGTTCAAATGAACCAAGTACTTAGAAAATTGGAAAATAGTCAAGATGAAACTATCAAATTATGCCGAACAGTTAAACATTTAACAGAAGAAGTTGAAAAACAGAAAATAGAATTACAAAACTTGAAAGGTATTTCACGATCCTCTAAAACTATCCATCAAGAAAAAAATTTGAATTTTACTGACACAAGCAACCTGGATGAAAACAGACCTTCATGTACATTCCAACGTTACAAGCTGCATTATGAAAATTCATATGAAAATAGTTATGTAAACAAAGGAAAACGCAACAACTTGATAATATCAGGAATTGATGTCGGTAAGAATGATCCTCTTACTTTCATACAAGCATTTTTGGCTTCGCACTTCGCTACCGGACCACATGGAATACTTGCTGTGAGAAAGATAAATGTTGAAAAATATCTTGTCACTATGAAATCATGTTGGGATTCAAGATTGATATATAATACAAGGATGAAATTAAAAAATAAGAAAATTTATATATCTGAAGACTTGACAGCAGAACAATCAAGATTATTTTATAAAGCCAGACAACTAAAGAAACATGGTCATATAAAATCCACATGGACAAAGGAAGGTACAATATTTTACAAGAAAGATATCAATGATGATCCAAAAGAATTAAAAGAAGGACACTTGCTTCTTACACTTAATGACAGATATGATGCGCACGAACATCCAGACTGTGAAGACAAGCAAACGAAAGCTGAAGCTGAAGTAATTCATGTAAATAAAAGTGCAAAAACACAGATGAATCAAGGAATAGATATTATGGAAGACAACGACATTGGAGAAGATATTTTGAAGACAGTACAAGAAATAATAGAAAAAATCAGGCAATCAAGATTACCCCACACATCGCATTAACATCATATATATGGAATCAATATTACAACTTTCTCATATCAACATCTTATGATTATTTTTGTATTTTTTAATAATATTTATTTAATTTTTTTTTTTTAACTTTGTAAAGTTTGGATCATTTTCCCATCAGCGGCAAACATATTGCCTTCGGGAAAATTACCAATAAATCAAATCAAATCAAATCAAATCTCATGTTGCAGTGCTCCAGTGTCAATGAATGAAGCACCAAACCATTGGACATGACTATATGTACAATGGTGTACACAGTGCATTTTTTAACATAGTAACTGGGAGACCAAATGGTCTCCCAGTGGACAGATTTCTGAGATTTGGTCTCCCAGTCATTGCCAATTTGGTATTACAAGGAGACCAAATTTTTTCCAAAGCTCTCATCAATTTCTCATTTAGTTGTCATAATAAATTGTACTTCTTGGGTGTATTTGAAACCAAGGCTTCTGCTTTCATATCAAAAACTTTTTTCACTATCTCTAAATATATACTTCTGCTCATGCTATCTTTCTGGTTTTCAATTTTAAAAAAAATTGCCGATAACGTTTTTTTGGCAATCCTCTAAGCTCCTAAATTAGTAGCCAGTCCTACAGTTCAAAGTCTTTGGCAAGGAAATCATCATATAAATACATATTGCAATGAATTTACAATTGTACATCTTCAGCTGCTGATCTATAGAAGTTGTGCATCATGACGCTGTGAAAATGCGTTGGTCTCCCAGTTGAAAATCCTTGAAAAATGCTCTGGGTGTACATAACGCTAATTTTTACTGTTGAGTGGTACAAATCGTGATACGTCCTATACGATACACGATATTAAAGTGATATAGATTTACCAACATTATTGGGAATTCAACAATTTTCGCAATTTATTTCAACGAATTTCTGGCCGTCATGCCACATTTTACAACATGACGTCGAAAAAATGGCTGATCACCGTTTTGCAGCTAACAAAATGCGATATTTCGGCGCAAAGTTTGGGTGATTACACATGGATTATAAAAGATTTTTAGCTATAAATACTGATTGTTTGGTTTGAAAAATAATCGGTATGATGTCATACGATACACCAGAGCACATATATATCGACGTAAAAAACCGGTTCATTTCGATACGGTATATCACGGTACTCAGCACTAAATAAATAATTTTGAGTACCATATACGATGACTGAAAGCACTCTGTTTAAAAAATATCTGCAACGAAGTAGCCTAATGATTTCAAAGATTGCCAAAGAAGAAGAAATTTTTTATTTAAAAAAACTCTCAAGCACCACCCTGCCAATCTAACGAATGTCGCCTTATTTCCAAGGTCATACTTCTTTATTTTATGACTGACCTAAAATATCAGGGTAATAAACAGTTTTAAATATTTATATTTAAATATTTGATTATAATCAAACCAGATTTCTTACAAAAACAAAAACCCCGGGGGGGGGGGTACTTCGCGGACTTTTGCATACGGATGCGCCACGGCAATTTTGAAAACCAGAACCATTTTAATCCGGAAACTGCGCCAAAACCACAAACCATTTTAATCCTTCACTAAAATTTTTTGCAAACCAATTTAATCTTCATGGTTTTTAAACCATTTTAATCCTCTTTTGAAGCCGATTCTAACGGTACCAAACATGTTGGGGTTGCGAAAACCAGAACCAAATTAATCAGAATTGTCAAAAAACCAAAACCATTTAATCCAAGAATGCCAAAAAACCATTACCATCCAGCGGCGCCTCTATATACACCCTTATAGAGTGAGCACCCCCCCCCTGGGACAAAAACGCAGCTTAAGCCTGAAACAATATGCTTGCTAATCTTGACTTATTTGCATAAGTTTGAAATTTAAGCTCAGGCCAAACAAGCAATGCTTTGAAAATACTGATTCTAGTATACAAGATAAAATATTGAGCTTTTATAAAACTACTAGGTCACACAAATTTTTATAACGCAAACAATTGTAACATAATTGGAAGTAATTGGCGTGTCATTACTTGGACTCACGAATTCTAGATGACATCATAGAATTATGAGATATTTTATTTTATGGCTTGGTGATGTCATCTTTAATCTTGGATACTGCACTTCTTAAATTTCTTATTTCAAGCTATATTCCATTAATTTTTCATGAATACATTATTGATATTTTCCATATGACCGTCCTTTATAAATGTCAGAAATCACATAAAATGAGTATTGTAACTGATAATTCTTTCAGTGTAATTACAAAGGAATTGCAATATTTTTTGTTCTGCTCGAACCGCATTTTAAGTGAAACTTCAAATCCCACAGCCCCCACGAATTTGAGACACTAAAAACGGGGCACATTCTGATGCACTTTATATCATGCAGGGTTGGCAAAACGAAACCGTAAACTGTTTTAGGCATGGCATCTGCCGTAAACTGCCTTAAAATTGTAAAAACTGCCTTTTACTGCCTCTTAATAAAATGCCTTTTATTCCAAATCAGCCTTAATTTGATCAGTCTAAAAGCCCAAAAGTAGGAAAATATGCCTTGTAATGATTGAATTGCAGATTATTTGTCAGTGGAAATATTTTCGATCAATACTGCTTTTTTTACTACAATTAAGAAATAGGAATATCTTCAATTTCTTGTTAAAGCTACACAATATCAAGTAAAAATTGGGATTTTGAGCTGAATGTGGCGTTTAAGGCAGTTTACGGCAGAAAAGTGTCTATAACTAGTTTTCAGCAAGGCGGTTTTTACTGGTAAAAATCGCCTGGTAAAAACCATCACATGATATGTATACAGGCCATAGTGAATAGAGGCATAGTAGATAACCATGCTCTGTAAACAAATTTATAGCAAAGTACAATGTACTGTGTTGCTTACATTAATGACCTCACCCAGGACACTTTATGTCAGATGTTTAGAACTGCCTAAAGTTATTAACTAGTGGCACTACAGGGTGTTATCGCACTTGATGTTGTCTTACACACTTCTTACATATAATAACTAGTCCACATAGAGTGATAACACAATTTTTAGCTTGTCTGTTTCCTAACAAAAGCTATTGTTGTCATTCAATTGTCGTTGTCGTTGTCCTGGTTAAGGTTTGTGTAAGTGTCCAAACTGTCCATTTGTGACCTCAGTATTCCATGTAGAGTGATGAAATTTGGTAAAGGTCAATATTGGCCTGTGGCCTGCAGATCCCAGGCGCTTGAAGGTACTGGTAAGATTATATACACTGTTGCTCATAAATATGGAATAATTTAACATTCTCCATTGAAATTGATAACTTTAGCAACTTCTGCTGGAGCACATGATGGTCTGATTCAATGGTAGCTACTTCCAATGACCACTAAAGGGAAGAACATGCTCTCATGTAAAACACATGCTGCAGTGTTCGACCCAGGAAAAGTTACAGCAGCATGAAATATGGAAATTCAGGGGGTTTTTTAGGGTGTGGTGCATTTTACCAAAAATTACAAATTCTTGCAAAAAAAGTAGTTGAGGCTTCCAGAGAGTGATTAGAGAACATGACTTGACCTTTGCAATGGACCTTGCTTGTATTCACACTATGAAATGTACTTTTATTTAACACTTTTTCTCCTAAAAAGTATTCCATATTTAAGAGCAGGAGTGTTCTAACATGGCCTGTGGGTATAGATCAGAAACATATTGAGAAATCCGAGATCGCTACCATTTTGTGGTGGCCATTTTGGCAGCCATCTTTCTTCAGCAACTGGGTGGCCAAGTGCTTAAGATACCCGCCTGCTTCGCTGGAGGTTTTTGCCTGCTTAGGTTCAAACCCTGTGTATCTTCATGTCAAAGCAAAATGCAAGCTGGATGTCATTTGGATGAGACGTTAAATCGGTGGCCCCTTGTATCTGTGTCTAGCTCTACGCTTGGCAAGTAAAAGATCCCTCACATGGGGTAAATAAGCAACATGTTGAGAACTCCTACTCCCATCTCATCAATCAATTCTTGTGAGCACCCAGCACTGGGCTTAGAGGGCTATACTTACCATATCTATTTATCTATCTATTCATTGTTCAATTGCCCACTGTATTGGCCATTGGGACAGTGTCACATTTTGCTGCCTAGCTGCGAATGAGGAGGTGCAGTCTAATCTCTTATGTTTTGGATTTAATCTCAATAGTATTGATGATATTTATTGTTAGTTTTGGTTTACCTAAACGATGCTTTGTGAACAACATAAGCATAAGCTAGAACGAGGCAGTCACGTGACCCTCGCCAGTTTCTTTGAGATTTTCAAGACGTTTGGGTCTTTGCTGTTCATTCATTCCATGTGGCTCTACCACCATCCACCCCTTCGCCTCCTTCCTAAGTTATTCTTATCATGAGGTATCTCAGCCATACCCTCGAATGTTCGCCAATGGGGAATTACACTATAAACTTCAGGTGAATTCTGGTAAAGGTAAGAATTTAAAGAATGGTCAAAACACCTCCATTTATGCAGTTGAGAGAATGGAAGTTTTGGCGGGAAATTCAAAATTTGAGCATTTTCAGAATGTCTTTTGACCATAACTTGGCCATTTTGTTTGGAATTGTTTTGGGTCAAGCGAGCTAACTAACTTGATTATAGAGCTTGCTTCTGGTATAGGAATGAAGAGGAGGCATGTTGTAATTTGGAGGTGACCTTAGCTAGAATGCATATATAATGGGTGTCCCGTTTGTGTATTGAGCAGTAATGCCAGAACTATGGCTTGCATGTTTTATATTTTTGGCACATTATTGTATCTCTTATCCTAGTTATGCCTTTTTGGGGTCCAGTCCGCATGACATTATTTCTTTTCTAAAAATTATTGAAAAATGTGAAAAAATATTTTTTTCTTTTTTTCCGGAAATAAACTCAAAAGTTGCTGTGCTTGTGTCTTTCAAATTTCAATATATAATATGTATGAAATACCCGAGATGTGCCTTTTGAAGGTCTAAATGTTCTGAGAAACAGGGACTGATGAAAATTCACCAAAAATGAAAATCAAAATACTATTTTGGAAGGCTGTAGCCTACCACTTACCACTCACAACAACATGTTGATACTTCGAAGGCAAGCAGTAGACTGAGGTTGCAGTGGCTGACCAACAGGGGGCAAAACTGCCCAACAGAGGGCAGTGTTGGTCAGCCAACTGCACTGCCGCCTACAACACTATTAAAAAAATAATGATTTTTGCCAATTTTCTGACATTTCTGTGTGAAATGCCAAAATAATAATGGTTAAGTTGTTAGAATTAAAGCATATCATAGTTAAACATACTATGAAGGAATAATCAAGGCTGTTGCATGAGTTATTGCAAATTTAAGATTTAAAATGCAAAAAAAAAAAGGTTAAAAATGTCTTATTTCCTCCTCATTTTCATTTATGCTTATTGCTTAATACCAGACTTTAGAATATTTAGCAAAATAAACATGACAGTGTATGACACCAGAATCATGCTAATTTTGAGCAATATTAATTTTCTTATTCAAATCATGAGGTTAATACTGGAAAAATAAATGAATATCATGGATTTTCAGATAAGGGACCGTTCAGAATTTATGACTGGCGGGGGTGGTGGGAGTTTTGGCCGAGGGGGTACTAACTTTTCACACATGTTTCAAGGGGGGGTACTAATTTTTGACAACATTTCCACTGGGGTAAGAAATTTTAACAAAGAAAAAATGTTAAAAAACATGCATAAACTCATTTTATTTAGACATTTTTACGCGCAAAAGTCCGTGAAATGACGCGAATCTGTACGCGTGGCCATGTATAACAGTACATATGTGTGTATTGCTTTGTATGTCGAGGGAGGGGGTACTAAAAATAACCGTGAAACCTAAGGGTGGGGTACTAAAAATCCGCATGAAACTCAAGGGGGGGTATCAATTTTTGACGGGAAGTTCCAGCAAAACTCCCACCCCCCAAGTCATAAATTCTGAACGGTCCCTAATCGTACATCAGTAGCCTGTAGTATAAAATTTTCCACAAACATTTCTGAATTTTGCTCTTTGATACCGCTCTTTGTCAAATTTTATCAACTGGAAACATACAAGTGACTCTACAAGTTAGCCGGTTGTGGTATAATATATCAATTGACAGGACCTGTGTATAGAGCAGCATATTATTAAGTAAGATCTTTATTGACATGATAGTAGGGAACTAAGCAGGTCTTAGCAATATAGGGAGTTACTTTCATGCACAGACTAAAGAATTATTGGCTGAGTGCAAAAAATTAGTAAATTATTATCCTTCCCCTGCATTTCTCTAATTACCCTACAGACCGACCTACTTGGCTCTGATTGGTCCACATATTGTCTTTTCTCAACAAATTCCGCCACCTCCATTTTGAACCCCTGGGTTCTTGTTTAATTTTTTCTCTTTTAACGCTTCAATTGCACTCGTGATGTACTCGTTACGAGTACGAGAACTTTAGCAATGTACTCGAGTACGAGTACGAGTACGGTCCTCATGATTTGGCACGAGTATTGAGTGCATGGGAGTTTTTGGAAAAATTTACTCGATTATAGTTTCCTTGGAAAATGAGACAAAAGTATCCTCACTTAAACGCTTTTCAGTAAATTAGTATGAAAGAGCGGGTTGGATGTGATTGGTTGCCCCTCATGATGGTTGGCTTGGGGGCAGGCCCTTTAGTACAAGTGGTTAGACAGCAGGCTTTCAAGAGGGAAGTATTATAACTTATTACAGCATTGACAAGTTTTCAAAGCAATATATTAACCATTTGTTCATAAAAAAATTCTGATTTCAGGTGAATAAGGAGCCAATCAAGAACCGCCAGTATGACTTCATGGACCTGGTTGAGAGAGATGAGTACGAATTCCGAGTTTCTGCCGTCAACAAAGCAGGTTTGGAGTCATTGTGGCAAAAGACCATTATGATGTTCCGGGGATGCCAGGAACACCAATTGTGACAAGTATCATGAAAGATTCAGCAACAATCGAATGGGATTACTGAGATGAGGGAACATGGAACTGCTAAATGGACCAAGGTAGGGGGAATATGGTCTACTTAGACTAATTGTCTACTTGCTTAACTATACATTTCAAATAAACTTTATATGCCAGCATGGAAATATAAAAATCTTCCATTATTATTTTATAATAACTATTACATTGTATGTTTGAAATAAATTTGGTGTGATTTGATATCCTTGCCGCTGGACATAAGTTGCGATGAATTTTAGCTCATTCAATATGGTACAGTTATTAGTTTTTTGAAATCCTCTTATTTCATGTATTCTATTTGTTTTCAGTTATTCAAAATGTTTAGATGCTTTATCTCTCCTTTAGGTGATCCGCGGTTCTCGTTCTGCCGACCTGAAATTCAAGGAGAAGACACTGTACGAGTTCAGACTTCAGAGTAACGGTCGAGAACAAGGCAGGAGAGGGTCCACCATCCAGCCCCAGCAAGACAGCTAAGTACAGTAAGTACAGAGCCAAGAACTGGACGTTGAGGGTTGCACTGTGTATATTTTTTAAATGTTGGAAGATTTGGAAGAGATTGTTAGTTGTTAATGTAGCTCTCAAGTTCGGTTAAATTTTTATATGTAGCTATGGTAATTGTTATGGAAACTTATTTCTCGGTGAAAGAAGAATTTGTGAAATGGTCTTTTGGGATAGAATATGGTTTTCTTTGATATTTATCGTGAAACGGTGCATGCTTTATTGAAGCTGTGTGTCTGTCCTTACATATCAATTAAATTCATCATTTATCTACTTTAAAGTTATTGTATGATAAAATATTGTTAATTATACAATAATACTTTTTTGGAGGGCGTTACTGGTGATTAATGACTGGAACCGAGGTCAGTTATCATTAAGGCCCCGAGCCATAAGCGAGGGCCTTAATGATAACTGCCCGAGGTTGCATTATTATCATTATTATCAATTCATTATGCTAAGATCTCACGGCGGCAACCGGAGAACTATTTAAATCGGCGTCGTGGTATTTCCAGGAAAATCGGAAAAATATTTCCTCTTTTTACGTATCCCGCAGGGACATTTTAGGTTCTCGCAGGAAATATTTTGATTGCGCGCCATTGAGAAACCTGCTCCTTGACGTTCCTAGAAATCGCCACGGACCAGGAAAAAAGTTTCAACCTGTTCAAATTTTCAAAAAATCTGCGGCGGAGCAGACCAGAAAAATTGAACGAAGCCGCGATCAGAAAAGCACGACGGCGTCTAAGTTTTTGCGCCACTGAGGGGTAATAACATTCCCGCTGGTTTGTAAAACGAGCGGGATTCCCTGCGTGGCGCCAAAAAGGTCGACGCCGCGGTTCTTGTGCACTCCGCCGTCAAGGAAAATGCTCCGGGACGTGTGCAAAACCTTCGCGCCGTTGTCTGGACCCCCTCAAGGAGCAGACAGAGTGGCGCCACAGGGTCTATTTTTAGCAAAATCCTTTGTCTGCGGGGTACTGAAAGCATCGCGGCGGAGACCTTTCGTGCCACGGCGCGAATGGGGGGGTCAGCCTTGGAGACCCACTGGCGCATGCCCTGCATATAAATAGAAGAGCAGCCACTAGAGCACCATAACCGCTCTGAACTTCAAGACGAACGCATCTATACTCCATGACACACTGCTTCACAGCCTACTGAATTGCTGCTTCATTGCTCAATCGCTGCTTCATTGCTGATTGATCCTGCTTCATTGCTGATTGATCCTGCTTCATTTCTGATTGATCCTGCTTCAAGATGGGACCCAGAGGAAGAGGGAAGAAGACCTTGAGGGCACCAACCAAGGGTAACACTCAAGCCTGCACTCCACTGACCACTCCATCTTCAACTTTAGTTGGTTCACCAGCTCCATTCCTAGGGGATGACTACGCAGCTGTTACATTCTCTCCAAGCATGTTCACCTTGCCGGGCAGCATCGTGGCAGTGACCACTACTCATAGAGTATTTTTGTATTATAATATCGGTATATTGGGGAGTGGTCGGTCCAGACCCCCCTACCCACTGCTGATAGAGTATTTTTGTTTTATAATATTGGTATATATCCGGGGAGTGGTCGGTCCAGACCCCCCACCCACTACTGATAAAGTATTTTTGTATTGTAATATCTGTAAATTGAATGGTACTTAAAAGGTTATGAGGCATATGCATTGATGGTCTGGCTATCCCAACTCTGCCGTTCAACTTTGAACCAGACGAGGGGTAGCCCTGACTAAATTTGCTTGATGTCTTTATTTCTTACCTGTGTGTATGTATCTTAATCTGTCATTTATATATGTGTGCAAAATTTCAAATGTTGTCTTTGATAAGTATGTGTATATATTTTTATCCATTAATATGTTAATTGAAGAAGCATTGTATAAATTAATTTTTTGGGCATATAGGGGGGAGGGGGTGCACCCACCTTCTGGTCATGGCAGAAATTCTGCTCGGGTGCCCTCCAGCACAACATTGTAAATATTCTACTTTAAATAATTGATAAATGAATAACTAATGTATATATATTGTAAGTACATATGTTGTGTAAATAAATTTATCCAATCCAATCCAATCAACAGTGACCAGTGAGACCATCTTCGAGGGCGCCCCATCATCCACTCTAAAATTTCAGTCCTTTCTCGTACTAGAATAAAAGAATAAATAAAGAATAAAATACTTTATTTAACGTCGAAATTATTTACAACAAAAAACACAAGCACAAAGTGCTTTTCATCGACGGGTGTAAAAACATAAACAAAGATAAAAGCATGAAAACATTTGTGGATTGACTATGGCACTTGGCATACACATTTTACACAATTTGATCCTGAACAGTCACATTCCTTCAATGGCATTTTATTCACGGAAAATTTAAATTTATCTAAAGAATCATTGATTTTTACATTATTAGGCAGATTCTCCCATATAACAACTCCTTCATACCTCAATGAATATCTACCGAAGGTGATGGTATTAACAGTAGGTCTTTCAAGACTTTTTAAATTTCTAAGTGAATAATTGTTTTCCTTATAGACATAGAAATCCATTTTTACAGGTTTAAGTAGATTATTCATCACTTTAAAAACACTAATAGCAATATTTTTGATTCTATGATTGTACAAAGTTTGTCTACCTGATCTTTCTAATAATGACATGTAGTTAGAATTATAGTCTTGAAATATTAACCTAAGAGCTCGCTCTTGAATTTTTTCAATTTTTCTGGACAGTCGTTTACCACAAAAGTGCCAAATAATTGTGCAATAACTGAAACTTGACTTAATAAAAGCATCAAATATTTTAACTAGACTTTCATAGTTTAACAACTTCGATAGACGACCCATACAATTTAGCCTTCTAGCTGCCTTTCTACATAATTTTGATACATGTGTTTTGAAATTTAAACAATTGTCAATATCAACACCAAGAAGTCTTACATAATCAGTGGTGGGGATAGTAATACCATTTACAGTGATATCTATTTCACATTCAGATCGAGATAATATCATCGATTGGAATTTGGAAGCATTAGCCTCCATAAAGTTAATGTTAAACCAGTTTATAGCAGCTGTAGTAGCATTTTCTAGAACAGTTTTAACTTGATTGACATTTGCATGATGGTAAGATAGAGTGTTGTCGTCTGCATAATTAAAGATTGAACAGTCTCCTATATTCAACAATAAATCATTTAAAAATACATTAAATAGCAACAGACCGGTCAAAGACCCTTGGGGTACCCTACGTTTCAAAATAAGCCCAATCGCTTTGCATATTATCAAGTTTGACTTGTTGAAGTCTGTCAGTTAAATAACTTTTTATATAATTACACGTATTATTAGATACACCGTAAGATGACAATTTTGCAATAAGTAGGCCGTGGGGTATAGAATCAAAGGCCTTGCTGAGGTCCATCGCTATTAGAGCAGTTGTTTCATTATTGTCAAGGGCTTTCTTCCACTCTTCGAAACAACTAAACAAAACATTTTCGCAACTATAGCCTTTGCGATATGCTGCTAACTTATCAGACACAATACAATTAAAGTATTGGTTGAACTGGTCACAAATTATACCTTCTAGCACCTTTGATAATGTACATAGGACACTAACTGGTCTGTAATTACATTTACTAAGTTGGTCCTTTATTTAATACAATGGCGTAACTTCGGCATATTTATAAACACTAGGATAAGTCTGATGATTAATGCTATAATTTATAACAGAACATAGACTGTCACACAATACATCAGCACCTGATTTAATTAATCTGGAAGGGATTCCATCAAATCCACAAGATTTTTTCGTTTTGAGATTTGATAATTTCTTAAATACTTGATTACTAGTAACATTTCTGAGAGACAGGGTGTCACTACGATCATGCATATAATTCTTAATGGTAATAATACTTTGATGATTTTCATAATGTTCATTTATCTGATCTAATGAAAGAGATGTTACATCAATATGTTCACTTAAATTATTAGCGACATTTATAAAATAATTGTTAAAAATATTTGCTACATCAATTTGAGAGTTTACAATAACATTATCTTCAAACAGTGAAATTTGTTGACTTCCTTGATTTCTATCAGTAAAATAGGGTTTTACAGTACACCAAAAGTTATCTGAATCATCTTTCAAACAGTGTTTATCAAAAAAGCATTTGATCTATTGTCTCTTCAACTTGTTTACTAGATTTCGTTGAGATTTATAACGTGTCCATGACTCGGTGGTCCTGAGTCTATCAAATTTTCTCCTTAACATCGCCTTGACGTTTATGGCCCGACGTAATTGGTCATTCATGTAAGGAGCTGATTTCCCTCGAATTTTTCTTGTTTTCTTGGGTGCATGCTGTTCAATGGTGTCCGTAAGAAGCTTGTTGTAGACCCAAACACGATCATCCACATCATCGAAGATGTCACAAATGTGGAAAGGAGTCTGTTGCAAACTTGCTTGATAATCCTTTTCATTGAAGTGTTTATACGAACGATAGGAAACAGTTCTCACTTTGTTCCTTGGAATATTCGACTTAGTCGCTGCACCAACAATGTTGTGAAAATCACTGACACCGATATTGACATTGAAACTTCCTGAAAACCTCTTCGCATTATTTGTTAATAAAACATCAAGAGAGGTCGGGTTGACACTGTTTTTGAAACATGTAGCACCATGTATGAGATTCTTTAGAGAATAAACATCCATAATATCACTGAGGCCATGAGTCGAATCCATAAAATTCACATTAAAATCACCAATAAGGTTTAAAAACTGTCCCTCTACTAAGCACTTGTTGCACATATTTTCAATAGCAGACTTGAGAAAAGACACATTTACCGATGGAGGCTTGTAGATACAAATCACAAAGCATTTACTTTTGTTTAAATAATGTTCGATAACCATAGATTCTATTCCGTGGTCATTATATTCAATATCTTCTCGCCTTCTATAGGTGACGTCAGATCTGATGTAACACATGATGCCACCACCATGTTCATTGCGATCTTTTCTGAATAGCTTGTAATCCATTATATTAAATTGTCCATCACTGAAAGACTGGTCCAACTTGGTCTCCCTTAAGAACAGAAAGTCACAGAGATTTGAATTTAACAGTTCATTAATTTCTGGAAACTTATTCCGAACACTATTTACGTTCAAATGAGCCATAACAAGTTGTTTGGCGTGTCTCCGTCGGAAACTTGTGAGGTCTGGAAAGGGAGCTACTTGACCATCGGGTTCAGTTGATGTGCTTTCCTCAATTGCTGCAGGTAAGTTGGGACAAGTGATATGAGGGGGAAGGTGGGACAATGTCTCAGACGTGACGCTGGCCTCGTCTTCATGGCCAGACCTCTAATTGCAGTGCTTGTCCTTGTGGCCCTTCTGCCCGCATGCTCTACATGTCACTGGTTGTCCATGTCTGCATGTGTCCTTGCTATGCCCCCGTTCATTGCAGAACTGGCAGCGGAAGTCGCCACGATTGTGTCCTGGTCCTCTTCGCCACTGGGTCGATCTGTTCGGCTGTGTTCGATTTTGCCATCTTCTGGTCACATCATCATGCGTTGTCTGTAATTTCAGTGATTTCACTAATTTATTTGTTCCTGATTTCGTCAGGTGCGGGCCGTTTCCGATGACATAACCGTCATTTACACTGTCATCTCTCAAAGTGAAGACTGGAGTCTGATCAATGAAACTGCACCCCTTTTCATCGCAGAGTTTTTTCAATTCACTGTTGAAATTATTCACTGTTGTTCTTATGTCACATCGAGGAATGACACTGGATACCACTGTGTTTTGGGAGATACTATTGGCTTCATCAATTAAGTCGCTGAAGGTTTTCATAACTTCGCTTACATCGTCACTCTCAACATTTGTACAGTCATTTGTGCCAACCACTACAACAACGTTCTCATAGCTGCAGTTTTGGTCCTTGAGTTTGACCAGTTCGTCTTTCACTGTTGATACCACACCACTGTTTCTCTCACACTTGATCTCCGTTTTTGGCATTTTCACTTCATCTATGTCTCTGAGTGTGCAGTCTCCAATAAGTAACGAGGTCTTCTTGTCTGCCAGTTCATCACTCGGACCCCTATTTCCATCAATTTTCTTACTGAGAGCCTGAATGATATCTGTGAGGGATTGCACATTTCTTGACAGCTGCTGACGTTCTTCACGTTCAGTTTGAAGTTCTTTCAGTATTTTGTCAAGTTTGGACTCTGCAGTATGCTTTATCAACGTTTTCAGGGAAGCCTTCGCATCATTGACCTTCAGTTTATCAATTTGAGCATCACTGAGCAGCCGTATGTCATCCACACTAGTGAAATCCATTGTAAACAACTTCTTATTGAATGGGCGATAATACAGGTGCGCAGCACTCGGCCGTGACGGTGGGCAATCACTTTTTTAAATCTTCAATTTTGGCTTCAAAGTTTACAGAAAACACCAGAAAATGTCTTTCATTCGTTCTTGGGGTTGTTGGAAATATATACCTCACAATAACGATCGTTAGTTGCCTGCCAATTCTTGTCAAAAAGCTGTTGAAGTGGACTAATATTTTCGTTAGCGTCTGAGCGTGTTGTCACCGGAAGTTCACAAGATGTTTTGTTCCACGTGAATCGCTAATTAATATTTATTGCTCTACTATTCAACCAAATATAGACTATTGTATTACAGCATGGGGATTTACTAGTAAATCAAATGTTGATAAGGTACAGTGTATGCAAAATAGAGCTGCCAGGGTTATTTGTGGTAATTTTGAATTTATTAATGTTAGAAGTGTTGACTTAGTCAAACAGTTAAAATTACTCAATGTTCGCCAACGTAGAGATTACTTTACAGCGGTTTTAATGTTTAAAGCTATCCACGGGCTAGCCCCTAATTACTTGTGTGATGAAATTATTATGCAAATTGAGGTCTCTCAGAGGGTTACGCGAAGTTTTGAAGAAAATAACGTCTATGTTCCTCACCATACTTCACAATTATGTAGTAATTCGTTTGCTGTTAGAGGACCATTGGTGTGGAATGGTTTGCCTTTAGATGTTAAGTCCTCAGGAAGTCTATGTTTCTTTTTAACTTTTTTTTTTTTTTTTTTTAAATTTTTTGTATGTTTTTGTTTTTTATCTTCCATTCTCTTTACATTCTTTGTATATACATCTTTTATTGTTTTTAGTTCTCTTTTGTGTTAATCAGGGCAATATTGTAAAACAGTAAGTTTTCTACTGAATATTTTACCCTGTATAAATATATTGTATAAATAAATAAATAAATAAATCCAAAGTGCAACAACAAGCTGATGAGCAGGATGAAGATGATGATGAAGATGAAGATCAAGTCCTGGCCAAGCTTGCTGCTGCTGTCAAGTCTCCAACCAAGCGTGGCAGGCCTGCCACTGCTGCTGCAGTCAAGAAGAAGCGTCCCAAGTCTGCTGATGCTGATGTCAAGTCTCCAACCAAGCGTGCCAGGCCTGCTGATGCTGCTGCTTCTGTCAAGTCTCCAACCAAGCGCACCCACTCGGTTGATGCTGCTGTCTTCAAGTCTCCCACCAACACTGCTCCAAGGGGAAGGCCTCACACTCCTGGCAAGTCTCTTTCAGCCAAGCGTAAAGCCACCTCCAAGTCTCCAGCCAAGTCTCCAGTCAAGCCTGTCACTCCAGCCCAGACCCGAGCCAAGACTGCAGTCCAGCCTCCACCTCCACCTCCAGATGATGATACTCCTGCTGATGATGATGATGACTCCGTACCAAATCTACAAGCTGCAATCCACCAGCAGACCATGGACTCCGACTTCGATGCCACCACAGAGGAAGATATTCCCGAGAAGACTGCTGCCAAGTCCCAGGGCAACAAGGGAAGAACCAGGCGCCGGAAAATTCTGACAACACTGGATCTGAGGTTGAGCTGATCCAGGACACCGATGGCCAGTTTGTCCACAAGGAGAGGAAGAAGGGCTACAGAAAGAAAAACTCCAGGGACCTACTGGGCATCACAGAACAGCAGGAGGATGAGCTGATCGACTGGTTCCGGGACAACAAGGACCTGTACTCCAAGGGCTCCACCACCTTTAAGAGTACACAGAAGGACAGACTGGATGCAGAGAAAGCAGTTGAACTTACATTGCTAGTGGGGAAAGAAATCACAGCAGCTGAATTCAACAAATGGAGGAGCAACATCAGGACTACCTTCGGAGAGATCATCAGACCTCAAGCTTCTGGGTCTGGCAGAAAGAAGATGTCCGAGCGAGACAAGTACATCCTGGCAAAGTGCGAATTCCTGAGGGCCTCCATCATTCCGAAGGGTGCCGTGGAAATCTCCAGCTTCACTGGACCAGGAGGAAGTGACCGCCTGTCGTCCGATTCTGATGGCCCCATAGACTGCACTCCTTTGCCCGATCTGGATGACAGCTTCCCAGCCAGCCAGCAGCAGTCGTCCCAGGAGCAGTCCCAGCAGTCCCGCCAGCCGTCCCAGCAGCAGTCCCAGGTCTTCCCAGGACGAAAGCCATCCAAGAAGAGGAAGGACACAGACCAGGAGATGGCCTCTGCCCTCACTTCAATTGCCGGTCACTACACTTTGGACAGGCCAAGGAAAGCAGCACCACCTCAGCCGGCAGGACCATTCTGTGACATGTGCCCACAAACTGCTGACAAGCTGGATCCAGAAGTACACCAGTTGCAGAACATGTGCAGGAGTATCTTCACAAATGGCAAGAACATGAACCGTGCCCTGAGACTTCGCCTCCTGCACTCCTTGAGCCAGACGGACAACTACTTTGTACAGGCGGCCGTCCAAGATAAAATCCTGATGATGCAGCAAGAGAATGTGGAGATGATCCTAGGGCAGCAGCAGCAGCAATACATCCCTCCTCCTGGTCCTGCTCCATCCTTTGTCAACCTGGACTTGCAGCAGCCTCCAACAACTCAGCAGCAGCCCCAGCAAACAAGGCCTTCGACAAGTCTTCAGATGCAGTCCCAGCCTCCACGCCAGCAGTTGCAGTCCCAGCCAAGCAGCAGCCAGTTCCAGTCCCTGCAGCCAATTCGAAGCCAGACTCCAGCCCTGCAGCAGTCATCTTTAAGCTTCACCCAGCTGATGCTTGACAGCCCCCAGAAGCTTGGCTTCCCCGGACCCTCTTTTGGCCAGCAGCAGCAGCCACTACAGCATCAGCCACTACAGCAGCAGCAGCAGTCTCTACAGCAGCAGCAGCCACCACTACAGCAGCAGTCTCTACAGCAGCAGCAGCCACTACTACAGGAGCAGTCTCTACAGCAGCCGCAGCCACCACTACAGCAGCAGTCTCTATAGCAGCAGCAGCAGCAGCAGCAGCAGTCTCTACAGCAGCAGCAGCAGCCGACACTTGTCAACCAGCAGCGACATCAAACTCCATTGTCGTACCAGTGGAGCCAAGTCAACCTGCCCTCTCCAAGGAAGTGATGCCTGTTCAAGTCGTCTGAAAAAAGAAAAAAAAACAACCCAGGCCCTTTTAAGGGCCACCAAATCCTCCCAAAAGAGCTGGCCACGTACACATCTTATGTTGACTAAAACTCTTGCATTGACAAACAAGAGCAAAAATGAAAAGAGCCCCAAAAAAAAAGTAGACCAACTCCCAAAAAAAAAATCCGGTCCTGGCCCTTGTAAATTTTAAACACCTTCATAAAAGCAAGGTGCTATTTCCCTTCAATTTTTTTGGCCCATTTTCACTTTCTGCTCCACCAGTACAGGTGGCATTTCTGCTTTCTTAATTAAAGTTTTTTCAACACTTTAATTAATATAGATAGAAAGATAGATAGTCAGATAGATAGTCAGATAGATAGATAGATAGATAGTCAGATAGATAGATAGATAGGCAGATAGATAGATAGATGGATAGGCAGATAGATAGATAAATAGATAGAGAGATAGATAGCTAGATAAAAGAAAAAAGTTGCATGTCGCATATACACTGTAGCAAAGAAAAACGAGTGATCGTCATGTAGCAGTGATGAGACTTGGATAGATAGATAGATAGAAAGATAGATGGATAGATAGATGGATAGATAGATAGATAGGCAGATAGATAGAAAGATAAATAGGCAGATAGATAGCTAGATAGATAGGCAGATAGATAGCTAGATAGAAGAAAAAAGTTGCACGTCGCATATACACTGCAGCAAAGAAAACGAGGGATTGTCATGTTGCAGTGATGACACTTGGATAGATAGATAGATAGATAGATAGATAGTCAGATAGATAGATAGATAGATAGATAGATAGATAGATAGATAGATAGATAGATAGATAGATGGAACACAATGCTCGTTACATATATACACTGCAGAAAACAAAAGCAGTTATCGTCACTTTGCAGGGATTGCACTTTGATAGATAGATAGATAGATAGATGGATAGATGGATAGATAGATAGATGGATAGATAGATAGATAGACAGATAGATAACTAAAAAGACAGATTGATAGACAGGAAGTGAAAGTGATTCAAATGGGTTGTACAGATAGATGCAAACCTAAAAATGTGCTATTTCATGTACGTCACAAAAAGTTTAGAGGTTGCAGGGAGGGATTTTTTGGGGGGGGGGGGTTTGTCAAAATAAAAATGTGTACAAGGCCTGCTCTTTCTGGAGGAAGTGGTAAGCCCTTACAAGGGCTTGATTAATTTGTGGCTTTTTCAGGGGGGGGCATTGAATTGCTGTTGCTGCTGCTGCTGCTTCTCTGCTTCATCTTCAAATTCTTTCCATCTGCCAGGGGACACTTTCTGCTGGGCTGTTGACGTAGTCTCGTAGGTAGTCTCGGTACTGCTTGGCTTGTCTGGTGGCATTTCCATATGCTGGAGCGAATCCAAGGTCAAGCAAGGGTCTTCCTCTCCACAGTCCTTCAATGACTTCATGGGTTGCAGGATCTTCTCCCTCCATTACGTCGTTGTCCACGGCTCGATGAATTCCTACTCTGTCTCGCAGAAGATTGTGTAGAGTGCAGGCTGCCAGAGTGATGGCTGCCACTCTGCCGGGTTTCTGGGGCATTGTAGTTAGGAAGCATCTGAATCTGTGGGACAGGATACCGAAGGCATTCTCCACCACTCTCCTGGCTCTTGAAATTCTGTAGTTGTAGACTCTGGAGGGGATGTCAAGGTTTCTTCTTGGAACAGGCTTCAATAACCAGCTCTTCAGGGGGAAGGACTCATCTCCAACGACGAAGTATGGAAAAGGATTCCCAACTGTGCCAGGTAGAGGTTCAGCAGGGGGTAGCCCAAGTCCTTCTTCTTCCAGCAGGTCCCTCAGCCTTGTGTCCAGGAAGACTCCTCCATCCGATGAGCTTCCTTGGCATCCAGCCTGCACGTAGAGGAACTTGTAGTCCGAATCCACCAAAGCCATAAGCACAATGGAATGGAAGCCCTTGTAGTTGTAGTAGATTGACCCAGCTTTCCGAGGACATCTGATGGCAATGTGCTTCCCATCCAGTGCTCTGATGCAATGGGGCATGTTCCACCTCTTCTCGAAGCCCTTGGCAACTTCCTTCCAGGATGCTGGATCCTTTGGCAGGGTCAGCAGATGTTCGTAAGCTCGCATGATGGCAATGCAGACACTGAGGATAAAATTGCAGATGGTGTTGGGAGCCACTCTGAAACCGTAGCCCAAGGACTTGTAGCTCTCTCCTGTCGCCATTTACCGTAGGGTGACTGCCAACTTCAATCCAGATTCCAGAGCCCTTCTCATGTTGGTGTCTTGTTTTGTAATTGCAGGAGCCACAGCAGCCAGGATTTCAGCAAAAATTTCAGGAGGCATTCTGGAGAAGTTGTAGTAGCCAGAGACATCATTGTTGGCCAATTCAGGCATCAGTTGGTAGTAATGGCCATGTTGTTCCCTCTGCAGCAGCCAATTCCGAATCCACCGTCTCTTCCTCCTCCTCCTCCTTCTTCTTCTTAAATAATGAAGACCACCAAGAGCAGCAGCGATATAAAAGTATCCCGCAGGAGGAGGAAATTCCTTTCCCCCCGGCGAACTTTTGGGGACGGCGTACAACTTTTGTTCCCTGCAGGGAACAAAAAGAACCCCGCCGAGCCTTTAGTTGCATGGTGATCGATTAACCTTAATTGATTACATAATTGCCCTTCCTGCCGTCCTAACTCAAAATCTTCCAAGAAATCGTCTGCCTCTGCGCCGCCGGCAACAAAAAGTTCTCCGTCATGTCCCGTGAGATCTTAGCATTATTCTTTATACTTGCACTAGTTTAGTATTTTCTGGCACATCACACCAAGATTTCTGTTAGGGTGTCCAAAATGTGTGTTCCCGAGACCCTGTGAGGTTTCGAAAGTCGGTTCCCTTGAAACAGTTTGGATGTCAGTTGAACCTGAACAGTTCAACAAAAATAAGTAACCCTTTACCAAACGTGAAAATCTTAAAGACCTCTTCTCCAATTTCTATGACAGTTGGCCAGTTTGTAGGCCTGCATATCAACAGTGTACGTGTGTATTTGTGGCATTATAGCTTAATTTTTGTCTGAGCCAGCAAACCCCGAGTGCACGTACCCCTATTTTCAAAAATTTGAAGTTTTGGCTTTTCCCAGAAAAATTGTACCGAAAGGTGTTTAAACTTCACTCAAATTATTTGTTATTGCATCCAAGGAACCTAAACTGTAAAACAGTTACAAAAGAAGTCCTTAGTTATCTTCTAAATACGATTGAGAAACAAATTTTCTCCAGACACATGATAAAGTTTATCCAGCTGGTGGCTCCCTCGCATGGTGATATTGTAACAAAACAACCCAATTTTTTTTTCATATATTGGAACAAAATTGGGGGGTGCCCCATTGAAAATTCAAAAATTTATTTTTTTGTGTGCAATCTGCATCACCCTAGTGTTCAGCCTCATTTTTTTAATATTTAAATAAACTTTTATTGACAAGCAGAAATATCAAATACAGATACATGTGTCAATCAAGAATCAAAAATGGAAAAATCAAAAAATTCAGATCTACATCTACAGTATTCTATTAGAAAAGAACCCACAGCATGTATTATGTCAGGGCTTTTATTTTACATGAGTATTTTAAACTGTTGTATGCTATCAAGATCACAGAAATTAGGGATTATGCTGCTTGCTTTATTTACAAGCTCTATTCTCTGAGCAGTGTTATTTTTGCACACTAAAAGGCAATGTATTTCATGTTCAATGTCACCTGTGTCACATTTGTCACATTTTCTAAACTCTATCGGGGTCTTGGGTATATTATGTCTTCCTGTCTCAATTTTTAGATTATGAGAACTTAATCTGAATCTTGCAATATTAGTGTATGTTTTCTTTGGGAGATTCAAATTTAGATACGGTTCCAGGCAGTAGCTTGTCTTAAAGAGTTTATATGTGCGAAGTTTAGGAAGCTTTTCCTGTGGGCTCGAGTGATATTAATTCACACAACAGCTCATGATATTGTTACTCAGTGACCCTGACTTGGGTTGTTTTGTTATAATATCAGGCCTATTTCAAACTACTATTATGTGTTCAATATGTTTTTTTAAGCTTCTCCCCCCCCCCCAAAAAAAAATTTCAATGAATGCAAGGGGGTGCGATGTGACTTGTAATATTTTTACATGCTGTGATGTCATAGATGTTTGTTATGACATCACTCTCTTTGGGCCAATGGGAAGACGCCATTTGCTCAATGTATAAGATAAAAATCAAATTTTCACTTTCGAAGGAATATTTTACATTCATTGCAGTGACTATAGGAGATGACCGGGTGCTTTCAGGCGCAAAAAATATTTAGTCTTAGAATGTATCAAAAATTGTTGTGAAACAAGGGATAGCATGAAAATTTAATTCTCCCAAACCATGTCTTTCAAATGAAATCTCATGACTACTAGTGCTGAGTACCGTGAGCTGAATATCAATACGATACGTATCATGATACGCTCTTCACACAATATTATCGTGATATAGATTTACCGGCATTTATTAGGAATTCAACAATTTCGCAACTTTCTTTGGCAAATTTTGGGCCATCATCCAGAGTTTTACAACATAACGTTGCAAAACGGCATCCCACCGTGTTGCGGCAAACAAAAAACGATGTTTCGGCGCAAAATTAAACCGATTCCACAGCGATTTTAAATGGTTTTAAGCAATAAATACTGATTTTTGGCCTTGAAAAATAACTGGTAAGATGTCATACGATAAATCAGTGCATATATCGATGTAAAAAACTGGTTTATTTCGATACGGTGTATCACGGTACTCACTACTCTGCACTAATGAAGACGATTCATGACCGTTCCAGGGCTTGCCTATATGTAAAAAATTGTCATGGCATAAAATCATGCAAATAAAAGCTGCACAGCAGCAAACGCTCAGTACAGAGACAAGTGTTCAGCCAGAAGCACACACCACAGCTTCTTAAACTTGGTTGGTGTTCGAGTAAAGTTTGCTTGTTGATAAATTTAATATTTATTGATGACTTTACACTTACACAATTTTCATCAGATGTAAAATGGTTAGTGCATGATATGCAACTCATAACCCAAAGTTTACGTCAATATGTGGTATTTGTAGGTGACTTGTGACACAAACGTGTGCTGAAAATACTTTACTCCTGGGAGATTATCAGAACCAAGGATGGGAGAAGAAAACGGCTGAAAGACAAAGTGGTTTCATCTGTAGTGAAGAGGCCAGAAAGAATGGCTGACCATCCTCAAAGAAAAGGAAGCATGTAAGCGGAGCATTTAGACAAATTAGGTATCTGGGTCAAAATTTGAAAAACTTGAAATTTCAGCTGAAAAAAAATTGAAATGCCTTTTTAAGTTTGCATTGGGTAGGTAAAACAATCAGCTAGCCCTGCACTTTCATGTCCAAGGGTTCCAATGCTCTGCTGATCTGTACTGAGGTGATAAACACAGCTGTAATGTTTTTTGATTTTCATTAAAATGTCACTTACAACTAAAAAATCCTGACCACTTGGGGCTGAACTATCTATTGCCAATGATAAGGCAACTGACTGGCACATTTCGGGCCAAATTCCAGGTCTCTTAGTGCCAATTATTTTTGTGAAACTGCATTTTGATCAATTAAAATACCAAATATGTGTGTCATTAGCATCGTGCCTATAACTTGTAGGGGGAACCGTGGCACTTTTGGACGCCTTTAACATCTACTAATTTTGCTCAATGCTGAAAGCACTGAAGAACTCAGAAGTTTGCATGAATATCACCAATACTATTGAGCTTAAATGCAAGGCATAACAAACCAGACTGCACCTACCCTTTTGAAGCCAGAGAGTTGTAAAAATGACTGAATTAAAAAATCACTTTTAACACTCCATGTGCAATAGATAGTACAATTAAGTAGTGTGTAAGACAATATTCAGTGTATGAACACCTTTTAGTGCCAATAGTTCATAACTTTAAATAGTTTTAAACATTTAACATAAAACTGTCCTGGGTGCGGACATCTATGGAAGTAACACACAGTGCTTTGCGACTAATATGCTCACATATTCATTGTGGCCTGAATACCTGTTTTATCACCTGGTTGGCTGTGAATATCACTGTTTACACTCAAAATATCAGGGCCTATGATATTGTAAAAAATACCACCCTTCAAGGGCGATATTTTATAACAATGGTTATGACATCACCAGCATTTCAGCTGCCTGATGATGTCACAAACCACACAAGGGCCAGAATAATGGGATTGTGACATCATGTCCATTGTTGCTCCATGGTGACGTCACATTTTTGTAATGGCAGAAAATAGTCCCTCTTTATAACTGAAAATTTGAGGTAAAACCAGGTGATAGGCCTGATAATATAACAAAACAACCACAGGTCAGGGCACTTCGTACAATATCACGAGCTGTTGTGTGAATTAATATCACTCTCGCCCTGCGGGCTCGAGTGATATTAATTCACACAACAGCTCGTGATATTGTTACTCAGTGACCCTGACTTGGGTTGTTTTGTTATAATATCCCACACTTGGCAGTGATCCTCATGGAAAACCCATGAGGAACAGCCCATGGGATATAATTTTGTGGTCCACACTCCCTTATTTAAATATGATCCGCCATCCCTAATTTAAATATGATCCACTATCCTTGATTTACATATTTTATTTATTTGTGGCACTACTTCAGATAACACATGAGGTCACAATCACGACACATGACATCACAGCAGCAGCACATGACGTCACAATAGCAGTAGAGCCACTATGAAATCATCAGCATTGGTGATGTCACCAGCAGTCATGTGACCCTGTCAGCTTTGTTTAAATAGCAACCAGTCAGGCTCCACCCACTTTGTCATTTGTTTATGTTACAGTTTGATCTGATTGGTTTGGCCACCATCAAAACATTAGATTCATCCACCAAAGTGATTAGGTCATTATAATTTTTAATTATCTATATTCAAGCATTAAAATGACCTCATAGGATGTCAAAATAGCAGAAAATGTGGGATATAAATAAAACCCACTCAGGGTGGTGGATCAGTCCACTGAAACCCACTTGTGAGTTCCTCCGCCAGCCAGACCACTCATGGGTTTCATTGGACTGATCCACCACCCTGAGTGGGTTTTATTATAGTGTGCTGTCCCAGGTCAATCAGTTGCCTTAGACACTTAAATTCTGCCATATTAAGTGCGTCCCAATGTGCCCTGAATTCACTGTCCCAATGAGCCCCGATATGACTTTTACACCAAAATGATAATTTCTCAGACACCAGTGAGTGTGTTTATCAGGATAGCAATTCATAACTGTTCATTACGATTAAAAAATTCATATAAGCGCTGAGAAAGCCTCATTGTCCATGGTTTGTCCACGGAATGGTTTGAATTGAACCCCTCCATATTTACTTTAGCAGTAGGAAAACAAACTTTTGCTCGCCATACTTCGGCATGGGGCTGTAATTTGTCTATAAAACCATGGAAACATCAGGATGTGAAATTACAAGATATGATGGCACTACCATATCATATACCTTGCCAGGATCCAAGAAAACCCCACCGTCCCACTGTGCCCCGTGTCCCAATGTGCCCCGGTTCCCCCTACCAATTAGAGCTGAAGAATGTATTACCAACCTATGGGAAAGTGGCTATGCTGCACACAATGAGCTATATTTCAGGTCTCTATGACCAATAGTTATTGAGATAGAACATATCCTTGAACCAGAAATTTACAAACACAAACAAAAATACTCTTTTCATAATAGTTTGGATTCTGAATAATAAATATGATCACCACTAATCCCTCCAGCACCAAATGTCTTTGCTAAACCATATTCCAGATGCTAGACAATGGTAAAATGTTACTGGTACCCTATATTTGATTAGTAGCTTAAGAGAAGCATAAAACGTCATACTTAGCATGCCAGATGCAGGGAAAATACAAAAATGTGATATTCTGTTGAAACATTTATTGATAATATGGATTCAACTGATTTCAACTCCAGTCACCTGCATCAAAATTTTAGTGAGATGAAGGCAGTAAGTGATTTTTGACATGATGCTAATGATAATTAAGGTAAAAATCTTTGTAGGGACCAGTGCAAAACTGGCAGTCTGGTAATATGTGCATGCAATGTCCTTATGCTACAGTCTCACGGGACATGCCGGAGAACTTTTTGTTCCCGGTGGCGCAGAGGCAGACGATTTCTTGGAAGATTTTGAGTTAGGACGGCGGGAAGGGCACTTATGTTATCAATTAAGGTTAATCGACAACCATGCAACAAAAGCCCCGGCGGGTTTCTTTTTGTTCCCTGTGGGGAAGAAAAGTTGTCCGCTGGACCCAAAAGCTCGCTGGGGGGAAAGGAATTTCCTGCTCCTGTGGGATAGTTTTATATCCCCCCGAGATATAAAAAGTACCCCTCAGGGAAGCTATAACTGCCCCTCAGGGAAGCTATTTCAATGCGGCGGACTGTTTTTTCGCATCGCCGGGTATTGGTTTTACGCCTGTAGCAATACTTTTCTACTACTCCGGGATTTCTGTAGCACCGAGGGCATTCCGCCGGGAATTAAAAGCATCCCGCAGTTGTCAAGGGCACTGCGAAAGCAAATAAAAAGTTGGCAGTCACCCTGCGGTACATGGCGACAGGAGAGAGCTATGTACAAGTCCTTGGCCTATGGTTTCAGAGTGGCTCCCAACACCATCTGCAATTTTATCCCAAGTGTCTGCATTGCCATCATGCGAGCTTACGAACATCGGATGACCCTGCCAACGGATCCAGCACCCTGGAAGGAAATTGCCAAGGGATTCGAGAAGAGGTGGAACATGCCCCATTGCATCGGAGCACTGGATGGGAAGCATATTGCCATCAGATGTCCTCAGAAAGTTGGGTCAATCTACTACTACTACAAAGGCTTCCATTCCATTGTGCTTATGGTTTTGGTGGATTCCGACTACAAGTTCATCTACGTGCAGGCTGGATGCCAAGGAAGTGCATCGGATGGAGGAGTCTTCCTGGACACAAGGCTGAGGGAACTGCTGGAAGAAGAAGGACTTGGGCTACCCCCTGCTGAACCTCTACCTGGCACAAGTGGGGATCCTTTTCCATACTTCATCGTTGGAGATGAGGCCTTCCCCCTGAAGCCCTGGTTGATGAAGCCTGTTCCAAGAAGGAACCTTGACATCCCCTCCAGAGTCTAGAACATACAGAATTTCAAGAGCCAGGAGAGTGGTGGAGAATGCCTTCCGTATCCTGTCCCACAGGTTCAGATGCTTCCTAACTACAATGCCCCAGAAACCTGGCAGAGTGGCAGCCATCACTCTGGCAGTCTGCACTCTACACAATCTTCTGCGAGACAGAGTAGGAATTCATCGAGCCGTGGACATCGACGTAATGGACAGAGAAGATCCTGCAACCCATGAAGTCATTGAAGGACTGTGGAGAGGAAGACCCTTGCATGACCTTGGATTCGCTCCAGCATATGGAAATGCCACCAGACAAGCCAAGCAGTACCAAGACTACCTACGAGACTACGTCAACAGCCCAGCAGAAAGTGTCCCCTGGCAGATGGAAAGAATTTGAAGATGAAGCAGAGCAGCAGCAGCAGCAACAGCAATTCAATGCCCCCTCCCCCACGAAAAAAAACTAATTTACCTAGCCCTTGTCAGGGCTTACCACTTCCTCCAGAATGAGCAGGCCTTGTACACATCTTTATGTTGACAGACCCCTAAGAAAAAAGTCCCTCCCTGCAATAACTAAAATTTTTCGCTTCCATAAAATATCACATTTTCATGATTGTATCTATCTGTACAACCGATTTAAATCAGTTTCTATGCCTGTCCATCAATAGTACAGGAGCCAAGGGGTGTTTGCATGCATAAAAGTGCCACAAAATCACCCACCTGATTTTGATAAAGGACCACCTGGGACACATTTTTAGCGAGGGTGGACATTCTCAAACCCGGCAGTAAGTGAGATATTTGACGTTTTGTCGGAAATGCACGGACCCAGAATTACGCCAAAAATTAGGGGTAGGGGAAACTTAAATCAATGTAACATCGCAACTAATCAGTCTATGACATTGTATAGCCACTCAAATTAAAGGTTATTAAATCAGCTTTAAGATGAGTGCAAATTCAATGTGATTAGAGGAAAGTTGAGATCACCAGAGGTCAAAGTATGACATAATCTGACATGTGCTCGAAATTCGGACATTATGATGAGTGAAACAGCAATAAAATTTCTCATAATGATTGGATTTCTTATTGGTTGGTGCATATGATTAGAGTACAACATAGGGAAGTTTTTAAAACAAGTTTGAATAATCTAACATGCGTCATAATATTTTGGGATCCTTTTAAAAAATATCCCACATTGACAAAATCGGTCTAATACATTTTTCGGGAATATATCTTTACCAATACTGCCACAAATCTCATAGAAACCAATAATAGTGGTATAGTAGGGAAGAGGTTGATCCAATTTCATTAAAATGGTAAAGAAATATCATAATATTGTGTTTTTAAAGTCTTTGTTTATTGTGTGACATGTGCAATGAGGGCAATATTTGGTGCGGATTTCCATACACGGACAACAACTTGCAATGTGTACAAGCTGTACATCTGTTCAAATCAGGGCATTAGGAATAAATACCTGCTTCAGTTAATAACAGGGCACTCTCTTGCTAACAAAGACCTAACTCCAATTGGTTTTTTTCTGCCTTTTTCTGTCAGCATAACTGCAAATGTGTTCTGTTGGAGGCTTAAGTATACATATGTTATGTCTATGAAACACACATAGGAAAAAGGCAAAAAAATGTCCATTTAATGTGGTGACAGAAGTTTAATGACACAACTTATAGAGATTTTGATTTGGGTAAGAGGGAGACTGTTGGTAGGTGATAGGGTTTAACCTAGCAGCACAACACACTACCTCTGAGCTAGGTCCCAGGCATCCCTCGGGTATATAAACCGAAGAGAATCTTGCAGTATATCAAGTCAATTGTCAGAATGTGCATTCATCTACATAATGTTTGATTTGGAAGCACAATTAATTTACTTTTATAATGCTTGTAGGTTCTAGAAACTCACCAGGAGCCTCAATTAGTTTCGAAACCTTTTTCGCAATAATTATGATATGGCATCATTCGTCTCAGACGAAACTATGTGATATATGATATGATATTGTATGATTCTATATAACGCCCATTCCTGATAAATCTGCTCATCGCGCTCACGATTCTAAACGGCAATCATACCAATCATTACAGTGATAACCTCTGGACATGGCCGGAGCAGGGTATAAAGAGTGCAGATCACCACCAAAATCTGTTAACCCAAACAAATTCATCATTGGGCCATTTCACCTTGATCATGAGGAATACACAATAGCACCTGGAATTGGTGGCAGGCACGATATTGCAGTGAGTTGTTGTATCCATTCTCATCCACTGTCAACCTGTCATGGGAATTTTAGCAACTGGTTCATTGTCAAATGGCAAACCAAACACATCCTGGAATCGGATCACATATAAAAGAAGGCAATTTCTAGGTGGCCGGGTTGCAAACAATTCCATGAAACCTGCCTAGGAAGTCTTGCTACATCTCTGGATTCCAGAGGGATTGCATGGAATGGATGAGTACCAGAAGAAGGTACTAAGAACGAAAGATTCTGCATGGATGGTGGATAGATTAGAAATTTAAGACTAAAAAGAAGTCATCATGAAACAAACCAAGAACAGCAGGTGCCTTCTTTAATATGACCAACAAGTCCTAGGTTTTCTATCTGTTCTACCCTATCAAGTAACTGCTTAGATAGCATTAGAAATTCTTTATTGACTTGTGACATGATGTAGGGCCGTAGGCCTCATTGTGTGATACAACTATAAATTGTAACATAGTCGCCAAGCCTCTCATGCTTATAAGTCAATTTTAAATCAATTGAAATAGGAAACTTGGTACAAAACACACCTAAAATAATGAAAATTGTAGATTAGATACCAACGTGTTACCACGGAGTTTAGTGAGAGGAGGCAAACAGTAGTTCCGTTCTTAACGGAATATAATGTTGTATGCGTCGCGCAGCGGTCAAGAGCTTCCAAGACACCAATAACACAAGCTTCACGTCTTCTCTGTTATGTGTGAGAAGGCAGTCTTCCAGTGCCTGAAAGATAACCTTGCTGCAATGCAGAATTCAGCCTCAATGCCAGAGTTCATTTCATTAAAAGCCTGTCAAGAAATAGCTTGTCGCAAAACATTGTGAGATCAATGCTTGATGGTTGGCCTACACTATAAATCAGTAAAGGGACTGATGTTTCTAAAATAAATGATTGGATGGTGAGGTTGCAATGGGCAGACTTCTTTAGAACCAAACATGTCTAATCATACATGACTTATCTGTCATTAAAGTGGTGAAATTGTCTAGATCACAGAAGAAACAAGATGCAGGCATTTAATCTAGCAGAGTGACCTTGAGAGGTATTAGGTTAAACTTGGGTCAAATTCAATTGAAGATTTCAGCGCTCTCAGTTCATAGAAATGTAATGCATCAGAATGTTTCTATTCTGAAAGATCTTGTAAGTAAGGGCTGACCATGAGGGAAATAAATGTTAATATTGAAAGTGTCTACAAATGTCTTCTCCTGTTCGGTGGATAGATAAGATTCACTGGATCTGTTCATTTGTTGCATATGAGGAAAAAAACCACAAGATGCCCCTCTTTGTTGGAAAAGTTTAGGCCAGGGACATTAATTTTGTTGTAAAAAGGACTGGGAGGCAATACACTTCTGCTGGGTCAGACATGTGTCTTGGGAATACCACAACTCTGTCCAAAAAGAGCACTGTTGACCAATATCATTTGCAGAACTATGAGGAAACAACCTGGCGCTCAATTGAATGTAAGCCCACATGAAATGTTGGCGGCAATTCTGTCTGTGTTGACTTTGTTTTTTGCCACCAAATCGAAGGTACAGTTAAAGCTGGCGAACTAGCCAGGAGATGCAATTTCCATCCCATTGACATGAATATTTAATAATGTGCTACATTATTACCTGTAACCTTGTGAACAAAGCCGAGCCTGAATTGTTAACTCCAGACATACATGTATATAAGATTGGCAAATGTCAACTATGGCAATCATAACTATTGTGAGTCTGATTGAACTTCCAGAATTCAGACTGGGAATAAAGGTGCCAGATACTAAAGTAACATCCTGTTACCTGAACTGGATGTTCACACTGAAGAGACGGTAAGAATGATCCCACATTTCCTGGGTCCCTGAATATCCTAATTTGTGGAGCTCACGCAGAAGTTTTGTAGTCAAATTATTCAGATGTTGTGTTCCTTGGACTTCTTCATTGGAAACCCATTAAGGCTTATAGCTCAAAGAAACTATGGATAGAGTCTATGTCAGGAATACAGCAAGGTACATACATGTACCATTCCATATCTTGGCAGGTCTCCTGCCCTGCATGCCTTGGCACCATCAATTGGCTGTGTATTTTTGGTACAAAAATTGCCTCTTTGTAGCAAATACCATCAAACATCTTTCAAAATCTTTTAGATTCAGAAATGAGCTGCAGATGAGTAGTATCTTGTAAAAATGTTATACCAGGACCGCTGTTGGACCTTTCTCTAACCGGTCGTGCAACTTCACATACTGAGGTTTGCAACTGAACTAACCTGCACTCCTGCAGTTATGCTGACTAACAAAGGCAGTATACTAAACCAACTGGAGTATGGCCTTTGTCAGCAAGACAGTCCCCTCCTGCCTAACTGAAGCAGGTATTTATTCCCGATGACTTCCTTTAAGCAGATGTACAGCTTGTATTGCAAGTTTTTGTCCGTGTATGGAAATCTGCATCAAATATTGTCCTTATTGCTACACAAACAAAGACTGTAAAACATCATATTATAAATATTTTTCACCATTTGAATGAAATTGGATCAACCTCTGCCCTACCATACCACTATTATTGGTTTCTATGAGATGTGTGGCAGTGTTTGTAAGATATATTGCCGAACATTGTAATTTGACCGATTTTGTCGATATGGCATATTTTTTAAAAGGAACCCAAAGGCTTATGACACGTGATAGATTATTCAAACTTGTTTTAAAAACTTCCCTATGTTGTACTCTAATCATATGTACCAACCAATAATAAATCCAATCATTCTGAGAAATTTTCTTGCTGTTTGACTCTTCAAAATGTTTGAATTTCGAGCACATGTCAGATTATATCATACTTTGACCTCTGGTGACCCCCACCCTCGTCCAATCACATTGAATTTGCACTCATCTTAAAGCTTATTTAATAACCTTTAATTTGGGTGGCTATAAAATGTGATAGGTTGATTAGTTGCGAAGTTACATTGATTTAAGTTTCCCCTGCCCCTAATTTTTGGCGTAATTTTGGGTCCGAGCATATCCGACAAAACGTCAAATATCTCACTTACTGCCGAGTTTGAGAATGTCCACCCTCGCTAAAAATGTGTCCCAGGTGGTCCTTTATCAAAATCAGGTGGGTGATTTTGTGGCACTTTTATGCATGCAAACGCCCCTTGGCTCCAGGACTACAATCTGTCTATTTAGTTAACTATCTGTGCATCTGTCTATCTACCTATCTAGCTATCTATCTATCTCTCAGGTGTAATCCCTGCAACATGACAATCACTTGTTTTTGTTTGCTGCAGTGTATGTGCAACGTGCAACGTCTTTCTTCTATCTAGCTATCTATCTGTCTATCTATCTAGCTGTCTAGCTGCCTATCTGTCTGTCTGTCTATCTATCTATCTATCTATCCATGTATCTATCCATGTATCTATCTATCTATCTATCTATCTATCTATCTATCTATCTATCTATCTATCTATCTATCTATCTATCTATCTATCTATCTATCCAAGTGTAATGACTGCAAGATGACAATCACTTCCTTTTTGTTTGCTACAGTGTATTTGCAACTTCTTTCTTCTATCTACCTATCTATCTAGCTATCTATCTACCTATCTATCTGTCTATCTATCCATCTATCTATCAGGCTATCTATCTATCTATTTATCTGGCTATCTATCTATCTATCTATCTGGCTATCTATCTATCTATCTATCTATCTGTCTATCTATATAAATTAAAGTGTTGAAAAAACTTTAATTAAGAAAGCAGAAATGCCACCTGTACTGGTGGAGCAGAAAGTGAAAATGGGCCAAAAAATTGAAGGAAAATAGCACCTTGCTTTTATGAAGGTGTTTTTAAAACATTTACAAGGGTCAGGACCGGATTTTTTTTTTGGGGAGTTTGTCAACTTTTTTTTGGGGCTCTTTTCATTTTTGTATGTTTGTGTGGCCAGCTCTTTTGGGAGGATTTATGGCCCTTAAAAGGGCCTGGGTTGTTTTTTTTCTTTTTTCAGACGACTTGAACAGGCATCACTTCCTGGAGAGGGCAAGCTTATTTGGTACGACGCTGAAGGTTGATGTTGTTGCTGGTGGACAAGTGTCCGCAGCTGTGTCTGCTGCTGTACTTGCTGCTGCTGAACTTGCTTCTGCGATACTCGCTGCTGCTGCTGCTGCTGTAGTGACTGCTGCTGGCCATAGGAGGGTCCAGGGAAGCCAAACTTCTGGGGGATGTCCTGCAACATCATTTGGGTGAAGCTTAATGATGACTGCAGCATTCCGAGGCTTAAAGTCTGCAACTGGCTTTTACTTGGCTGCAGGGACTGGAACTGGCTGCTACTTCGCTGGGACTGCAACTGCTGGCGTGGAGGCTGGGACTGCATCTGAAGACTTGTGGTCGGCCTTGTTTGCTGGGGCTGCTGCTGACTTGTTGGAGGCTGCTGTACGTCCATGTTGAGAAAGGATGGAGCAGGACCAGGAGGAGGGATGTATTGCTGCTGCTGCTGGCCTAAGATCATGTCCACATTCGGTTGCTGCATCACCAGGATTTTATCTTGGATGTCCATCTGAACAAAGTAGTGTGCTGTCGCGTTCAAGGAGTCCAGGAGGCGAAGTCGCAGGGCACGGTTCATGTTCTTGCCAGATGTGAAGATATTCCTGCACTGGTTCTGCAACTGGTGTACTTCTGGATCCAGCTTGTCAGCAACTTGTGGGCACATGTCACAGAATGGGCCTGGCTGAGGTTGTTCTGGTTGCCTGGGCCTGACCACACTACCGGCAATTGTAGTGCGGGCAGAGGAGATCACCCGGTCTGTGTCCTTCCTCTTTTTGGATGGTTTTCGTCCTGGGAAGATTTGTCAGATTCTTCCATCGGCTGGTTCTTCCCCTTGCTGCCATGGGACTTGGCAGCAGTCTTCCTGGGAGTGTCTTCCTCTGTGCTGGCATCGTAGTCAGAATGCAGGGTCTGCTGGTGGATGACAGCTTCGAGAGGTGGTGCGGAGTCATCAGCAGGAGTCTCTTCATCTGGAGTCTGGCCTGGAGCTGGAGGCTGGGCTGGAGGCTGCACTGCAGTCTTGGCTCGAGTCTGGGCTGGAGTGGCAGGCTTGGCTGGAGACTTGGCTGGAGACTTGGCTGAAGACTTGGCTGGAGACTTGGCTGGAGACTTGGAGGTGGCTTGACACTTGGCTGCAGGAGACTTGGCAGGAGTGCGAGGCCTTCCCCTTGGCGCAATCTTGGTTGGAGACTTGAAGACAGCATCAGCGGCTTGGGTGTGCTTGGTTGGAGACTTGGCAGCAGCAGCAGCATCAGCAGACTTGGGACGCTTCTTCTGGACTGCAGCAGCAGTGGCAGGCCTGCCACGCTTGGTTGGAGACTTGACAACAGCTGCAAGCTTGGCCAGGACTTCATCTTCATCATCATCTTCATCCTGCTCAGCTGGTTCATGTTCCATTGCGAATGGTTTGGTGCCCTCGCAGACCGTCTCACTGGTCACTGTAGATGTACAGTAGCAGTGGTCACTGCCACGATGCTGTCATGGAAGTTGAACATACTTGGAGAGAATGTAACAGCTGCGAAGTCCTCCCCTAGGAATGGAGCTGGTGAAGGAACTGGAGTTGAAGATGGAGTGGTCAGTGGAGTGCAGACTTGAGTGTTGCCCTTGGTTGGTGCCCTTTAGCTCTTTTTCCCTATTCCTTTGGGTCCCATCTTTAAGCAGGATCAATCAGAAATGTAGCAGGTTCAATCAGCAATGATGAAGCAGCAATGAAGCAGCGATTCAGCAATGAAGCAGCAATTCAGTAGGTTGTGAAGCAGAGTGTCATGGAGTATAGATGCGTTCGTCTTGAAGATCAGAGTGGTCTTGTCAGCGTCGCAGGGTGGGAGATTGAGTTTAAGAAAGAAGAGGAAGAACGCCGGGGTGGATGTTTTGATCTACAGGATTTAAGGAGTGAGTGTGGTGTTTTATGGAGAGGGTGGGGGGAGGTGAGTATAATTGATGAGAGGAACATGTGGGTGGATTCAAGAGGTATCCATGTGTTTTACTACAATCTATAGATATGACTCCCTCCAGGGACCACAAGTCCTGAGTTTGTTAGGTATGGGATGAAGGGTTCGATGGTTTAGAAGTGGTGTTATGGTGCTCTAGTGGATGCTCTTCTATTTATATGCAGGGCGCGCGCCAGTGAGTCTCCAAGGCTGACCCCCTTTCCCGCACTGGTGCCAGACATACAATTAGACTTAGTCTATGGTGACTGAATAGTGTCTTGGCTTCCGATATTGATATAATGTATGGGACTGATTCCCAACAAGCAGACAATATAATTAAAAACTGTATTTGCTTTGTCTGTGGCAACTAATAACTCCTTCCCTTCTGACACCTAAATTTTAATTGTAATGTGACATTCATTACTGTGACTATGGTGACTAAATAATGACTTGTCTAGATACTGAAATAAAGTTTGTGACCAACTCCAAACTAACAGACCATCTAATACAACTTTATTTGCTTTGTCTACGGTAATTGAACAATACCGTGCATTCTGACAGTTAATTTTATAATTTTGCTGGTTCCACACACACAATTCTACAGACTTTTTAATGTGACATTCACTGATGTGACCATAGTGACTAAAAATGATTTGCCTTTCGACATTTATATTATGTATATATGATTGATTCGAACCCAACAGATCATGTAATGCAACTTTCTTTATTGTGACTAAGGCAACTTACAATGCCTTGCCCTCTGACAACCAAATTTTAGAATTTATTCGTGCAAAAGATACACTGCTACAGACTTTGTTATAGGTCATTCATTGCGGTGACAATGGCCATGTCTTGCCTTGTGCCGGTGATATTGAGAGTATATTGTTTCGGCATTTTTCTCGGATCAGTGTGCTTTCGGATCAGAATGTACCCCCCACCCCCTGTACCCTCTCCCTGTACCCCCCCCCCCAAGAAATCTAGCCAGCCTACACTGCGGCCCTGGAGTGTGACTGTTTACAAATAATTTCATGTGCAAAAAGTAACGCCTTGTCATCTGAAACTCAAGTTTGGGACACTACGGGACACTACCAAAGGCAGATTATAATTTGCCTTTGACACTACAGTATAAGATGGACAGGTCCCATGGCATTCTAGAGAAAATTAAAAAAGAAATAATCCTGAAAAATAACCATGATGGACAATGAACTCATCACCATCTCACCCATACTGACTGATGGAGTGATGGTCATAGTCCTTAAGGTAACTGTTGTGACTGTTCGTGCAGCACATTTTAGTCAAAATAATACTGAAGTGACTGTTTTCAGTGACTGTTGTGATGGTTTTTTAGCGTGACTGTTGTGACTATTGCGTGACCAATTTACTAATTTTTCAGTTAATTTTAATGAAAAATCCAGAGTCCTGTTGATCCCATCATGACTTTTTCTGCAACATGGACCACTTGGACTAAACATCTGCCATGACAGATTGTCTAGATTCAAAGATTTATGTTTTTGTCATTGGTGACCATTTTGGCCACATTATTTAAAAAAAAGCCTACATGTGGTGCCCCAAATTGTTGAATGGTCAGGGTACTGTCGTAACTGTTCATTTCAGCACATTTTAGCCAAAATAATACTGAAGTGACTGTTTTCTGTGACTGTTGTGATGGTTTTTTAGCGTGACTGTTGTGACTATTGCGTGACCAATTTACTAATATTTCCGGTGATTTTTAATGAAAAATCCTGTGACCTGTTGACCCCAAAATGACTTTTTCGGTAACAGGGACCACTTGGACGAAACTTTTGCCATATCAGATTATCGGAATTCAGAGATTCACTTTTTTGCTCCTGGGGACCTTTTTGGCCCCACTTTTCAAATAAATGCCTATATGAGAAAATTTAACATTTACAGTACGAGATTGTAGTCCATTAGGGGTTATATTACAATATATAAATATCTATTTTACCAAAAAACTAAAATGTCTTGGTTGTTCAAATAAATGATAATTATCCACATCAATCTGATGCTTAATAAAATGATTATAATTCACACCTGTCAGATTTGAGAAAAATGTAGCATCAGTAACACAATCAAAAAAAAATTGTCATATAAACATTTCTAAATGCAATTGAATTAAACAAGTAAAGAGAAAAAAAAAGAAGATATCTATGCTTTACATATGTAACACATATTTTGTAAATATACAACATACCTTATAATGTATTAAATTTCCATAAGCTTGAAAGTGGAATTACTTCAGTGACTAACACACTAGCACACAAATTATACAGACTGATTCTGCTGTGACCTATATATTCTGCTCAATATGCCTTTGCAGTTATTTCACCTAGTCACAATAATTACACATAGAGCTTAAGATACAAACACAACACAACACACATGATAGTTTAAGATACAAACACAACACAACAAAACATGACTGAAATTTTACATGCATCAATGCATTATATATCACTTTCGAGATAAGGTCATGTTTTAGAAATTTAATATTAAGAAAGGGGGACAGTTCTTAAACACATCAGTTTAATAAATAAATGCATATGATTATTTAAGGAAAAAAAAATAGGCCTATATATATTATATATATGTATCAGTCACAATATACATTTATGCTGTCAATATGTAATCAAAATAGATAATGCTGTCAATATGTAATCAAAATAGAGAGAGGAAAGAATCTGTTAAATGTAGTTTTACATTGGATATAGTTAAACCTTGTAGTTTTACATTGGATATAGTTAAACAATACAATAGCTATTGATACTTGTCCCTTCACATATTTATTGCACAAGAGTTATTGAAGTTCACTTCTTATCTTGAACAAAATTTTTCCCAGTTCATTCCTGCCCTTCACTTTGTCGGGGTCAGTGACATCTGGACTGCTCAGACGAATTCCAGTGCCCCACGTTAAATTGGGACCTGCCTCTGCCAGTAGTGTATTGCCAGTTTTAATGAGGAAATCTCGAGCTACTGAGTCATTCTCAAACTTGGTACGACATGCTGCTGTGTACACTACATTTCGAGCCACTGCAAGCCACTCATTCTCATCGACTGTTAAACTGTCACCAAATTTTTTACAGATTGCTGGATTCTCTGTCGATTTTATCTTGAGGGCTAAATCGGGCTTGTTGGCAACAATGCTTCTTGGGCCTGAAGGTATTGTTCCACAGTTGAGTACATCTCTCCATCAATAAGCAAATGTTCAGTACGGAAGAAATTTGAGAGTGGGCTTGCACCTGTAAAAAATGCTGTCATTTTGTCGGAACGTTTTTGTCGCTACTTCTTGATCAGTGAACAAAAAATGCAACATGGAATAGCTAGGGACCGTTCAGAGTTTTGCCTGAGGGGTACTAACTTTTCGCACTTCATCTGAAACGTTTTATTCATTTATGACTATGCTCAAGCTTGTGGGGCGTCAAATATCCTCCAAAACCTGGAAAATTGAGAAAATTTGCCATTATTGGCAACTTTACCAGACTTGAGCCTAAGTAACGCTATATATATATAGGGACATCTTGGACCATATTGCACACAAGATGTAGGTTCAGCCAACTGATCCAGACAAGGTGCAAGAGACTTTTACTAAATTGCCATATTGGTCAATAAGGAGCCAAAAAACGGAATCCATGTCAAGTGAAGGCAGAGGTCAATGCATGGGGCAATCAACATGATATTGTTATTTTTTTGGTTGTACACATCAAGATTAAGTTGGCATTTTTTGCATGTGTTGAAATTGTGTGTCTATGTTGTTGAGCCATGACGCAATTTTTGATGATTTTTTTTACTAAAAATGGTCAATTTTTCAAGGTCACCCAAAGAAAATATTCAAATAATTCTCAGCCACTAAAAATGATTTATGATATCATTTATACGTAAATCTAATGTCTGAGGAAAAAAATCTTTGCCATTTCTAACATTCAATCACCAATTTTAAAACTTTGAAGTCCTGAAACCTTGAAAATCCAAATCATTCCAGCATTTTGATCATGAGTGTACGTGCTTAGCGATGAGATAACCTGTTTTCAACTGCATAGAATCACCAGGGGTAGTAAAATGAAAGAAAAACATGAGTGCTGATGGTACAGGGCTCAACCTTGTGTCTCATAGTATCAAAAGCAACCATGAGTATTGGTCACTGAGCCTAGTTATGTTTCAGTGTACAGTGATCCAAGCACTATAAGACTACCTTTCTGCAGGACTACTTCAGAAAGTGGTCTCTTGTTGAGATGAAGTCTCCCCGTGAAGAGAAACCACTTCATGAATGCAGAAGGAGTGTTCTTAAAATGGTTTATCACCCGGGGGGCGGGGAGGGGTACTCAGCCGAATTTTGATGCAGATGTGCGGCACGGGTTCAGAAATTCGTACCCTATGGTCAGGTTTTCGGAGCCCAAGTTCATACCCTATGGTTGGGTTATAAAATAGACCCTATAGCCTATTATATTGAAATAAAAGAGAAAAAGTCATCAGAAAAGGAGTGAAAACTAAATAGCAATAAAGAATGACACCTAACACTGGAAAGTTCAATGCAAATTAAACATTGCCTGATTGCAATTTCAAAGCTCAAACCTTTGTGTGATGTCCAAATGAGAAGTTTATTCTATGGTCAGGCTCCCCATGCCTCATAAAATGGCCCTATGGTCAGGAAATCCTCTTAAAAACCCTATCTTTTGAGCAGCACACATTTACATGTATACATGACTTCAATGTGTGTGCCCCCCCCCCCGTGTTTATCACACCACAAATTTCATGCTTTGATGATCAGTGAAAACTTCTCAGTTGCTGTCTTAAGAGCATAATCACTAGCTGATCCAAACTATGAATCCATACAACATGGGGCATTAAATGGAGGCGGGTTGTATTCATGCAGTATTCTATACTGGGGCAACTGAAAGACCCTGGCCAATAGTGGCCATCCCTGAATTAATAGTGTATGTTCCAGACTCCCAGTCTTCTCATCTCATCACCATATGGTGGTCACCAAAAAATAAAAGTGCAGCTCCCTCCACAAAGATGGTTGTTGAGCTGCCCCGGCTGATCCGGGGTTTACCAGCACGACACAAGGCAAGTCAAGTCAACAAACACACTCATTAGTTAAGACTCTTTGGCAAGGTCAACAACACCTATCACCTTCTGTCTGAAAGTGGACCACTGTACTTTCCACTTTTTCCAGCCTTGGCAGAACATATGCTGTCATGTGTTGCCACCTAGTGGCAAGTGTGAAATTCTGCGAGCTCCAGCGAGCAGTCCACATAAAATGTGTGTGGGGAACTCATAAAATTTTGTCTTGAAGAAACCAGGGCTGTTTCTGAGTGTGATGGCCTTGTCTGTTTCCTAAGAGAATGTGTTTGCCCTGTCTTCCTGTGATTTACTGCAATACCGAATAGAATCTTTGCGAATGTGCCATGAAATTGGAACTATTTCTTTGGAGCTGCCATGCTGCAGCATACAAAACGAACTTTGTGCCAGGTGTCAGCAGCATGCAGTTCTCATTTTTCACCAGACTGCCAACTATGCATAAATCCAGAACTAAAATTCCTGATCCGGCTGACTGCCACTGTGACATTTAATCATTGTGGAGCTTTTCCATTATAATGTAACGTTTCTCACTGTCCACATTGATGTAAATGTAGTACAGGTCCCATATGTTGCTTGAATGGACAGAAGAAAATTATACTGAATCATTTTATGAAAAGAAGACTGTTATGTTGTAAATTTGACAAACAAATATTGTTTATGAATTTAGTTATATTCAAATGTACCAATTGTAGACCTACATATATACCTACTGAAGCTTTTCAGGATAAGGGAACTTAGCTGGCTACTAAGAATGTCCCCTTAAATGCTTATGTTATGATTTCTCTAATGCATTACATAATAATCACACTGCAGGTTTTCTCAAGCGAAACATATGTTTACACACATATTCAATAAGATTATTTAAAAAATTCTCATAAAAAGGTTAGATTACCCCCTCTTAGTGACCTCCACTTAGCCTTAATGGACATAAGTTCTTAGTAGCCAGCTAAGTTCCCTTATCCTGAAAAACTTCATTAGTATCTCTGACTTGCCAAAATAAATAAATTGCTTTAATATTTTGGTCAGTCACATGTTGCGAGTGCAACCAGCATGTGACGTCCTTAAAAGAAATTGACACAAAATGATTATAAATAATGCATAGGAATATTTGCTTCATTAAAAATAAGACTTTTTCATGGTAATGTTCACTATGTTCACTCATGTAGAATTCTCAATGGTCACAGGAGAATGGTAAAGCACTATGTTTTAAATTTTCATTGCATCAAAAATCGGAATAAAAGCAGGGAACTCTTACACAGTGTATTGAGCCTATTGGCCCATGCGCCTGGCACCATTGGATAATTGCTAGTAATTACACATGCGTAATCAACAGTAACAACAGCAATCAAAGCAAATGGTGGCTGCGATCGCCATACCACGTTGTGAAGACAGCAAATCTCAGAAAATGTTGGATTATGCAATAAGTAAGCAGCGTCCACTCTCAATTACCCACCGTCTGCTTGAGGCCCATCACAGAGAATATAGAAGGAATGTTTTCAGCTCGTCTAGACAATGATAAACAACTAAAACGGTGACTTTTCTGTCAACTACTTGATATAAACAGGCAAGAGATTGGAACTGCCTAGCGGTGCTAGGCAGTTCTTTGGAGTTACTCTCAGTCATGCACTGCAATGCAGGTACGAAATTCGTGTTGAGCCTTCCACAATGATACAGCTCAGGCCAGCCATAGAACAGCACCCATGGGCAGAGACTAGGGGAACATTGCCCAAGGTTCCCATGCCATAGCATTCTCCAGTGTTGGTGACCACCGTATGATGATGATTGATGAGAAGACTGGGAGTCTGGCACATACCCTATTAATTCATTGATGCCCAGGGTCTTTCAGTTGCTCCAGCACAGAACACTGGATACAACCCGCCTCCATTTAATGTCCAAGGGCCTCGGATCAAATAAAGTTCCAGGAGTGGGAGTCAAACCCACAACCTCAGAGCCAGAAAAAATGTCTGCTTTCAGTTGGCACCTTGGTTTCCTTGTTACTACAATTGTCAACCCTCCAAAAGTTAAATGAAATAGAAAAAAAAGGATGCTTTTTGGTGTGCGCCCAGCAATCATTTTGTCCTTGTAAAATACATCATTAAGGGTGAAGTGCAACTATAAGTATTGAATTAGTTTTAAAAGTTCATTAAGTACTGTGAGGTGTAGTTCTAGCCTAAGCATGTAACATTTGTCACTTTAGGTAATTTTGATTATTTTATTTTCAATTTTGCTGAAAAAGCACTATTGTCTTGGCTTTGACCTTAATGACCACAAATTAACCTTAAAATTCAAATCCGGAACTGGCAAGAAAGCCTCTGACAGTACAGAATCATGTACATCGGCTGGTCCACTAAAAGAAACAAAAGTGACTGAAGTTCTCAAGAAGGCGGAGATGGTCGAGATAACAGCAAATGTGCATTGCTCATATATCTCAAAAGTCATACTTTAAGGATATTTTTTCTATTTTAAGAGGCATCATCTTAGTGCATTTTAATCCATGTACTCCAGAAAACAATTAACCAACCTCTGTTTGTTTGACATTGTTGGGCTTGAGATGTAAAAGCCACTTTCTCAAATTCTGCAGCTTCATTATTTACATTGTTCGCGGTTTTTGACATTTTATTTCTTTTGATGCAATTGACATGTACCACATATGACCCATCACTTGAAAGCACCTTTCAAGTAGATTCAGGGGAAGCCACAGTAATGGATACTTTGCTTATTCTTTAAGCACATTTTGTTGGAGCAGGTCACATATGCCTAATCTTGATTTTCAACACTAATTTTACAGTTGTAATGTATATTGTAGGCCATTTAAGGTAGAAATTGCAATCTTATGAGTTTGATTTATCTTTTTCTTGAATCTTTGACCCTCAACAACCCCTATTTTGATGTTTTATTTTATTTTTTATATCAATTATTTATCATCCTAGCTGAATTAGGAGCCAATTCAGGTTTTCTGTAGACACCGTCCCTATCACTAAAAAACACATTGATTTTGGAAAGAACCTTATGGGTTTGATTTATCTATTTCTGGAATCCTTGACCCTCAAAACCCCTATTTTGATGGTTCATTTATCATCCTAGCTGAAATAGGAGCCAATTTATGACCAATTTCTGGTCCAGTAGCCATTTTGGACGCAATCTTGCATTTCTTGGAATGCTCAAGGGTGAGAGTTTCACACCATCCCCCTGAAAATGTTCTTTGGACCATACAGATACAGGATCAAGAGAGAAAAATATTTAACCTGAACTTTTGGGTCAGGCCCAAAAAATGGCATTTTACTGCCAGAATACCGGTATGTAGCAATGTAATTGAATGATAGTACCTTGTGATATTTAGCAGGGTTGGGCACGAGTACATGCAAATGTACTCGAGTACGAGTACGAGTACTTGCCACATCTACGAGTACGGGTACGAGTACGAGTACAGCTTTTTCTTAATGTACTCGAGTACGAGTATGTTTACTTTAAAATGTACTCGAGTACGAGTACGAGTACATTTATGCAGTTTCGTACCTTATTTAGGCAATATTTAAAGAATAAAACAATTATTAGAGATCAATTATTAAGCAACAATAAAGGATATTAGTGAAGGCTACTACTATATGCCCCTTTATTAATTATATTATGTGAACTTTTAAAATTTTAAATGGCCTTTGAAACTACTGGGTCCGAGAATCGATTTCAGCTCAAGCCTGATCACCTGGGCCTACACGTATGTTTGACTGCAGTTTCAAACATCCTTTGCCCCATTGCTGTGTCCTAATTAGCCTATCAAGTGCATAAATACGGGATGTAAAGCCCCAATCAACCTCTTTAGGATTTCATATTGGCATTCAAATGCCAATGAAAAACTATAAGTGGCCACAGCATAGAAATTAAGGATTAAAACAAGGAAATATGTCTGTCTGTCTATGTGCAGTTGTCTATGTGTTAGTTTTATTTTTATATATTTTCTTAGTGCCAAGAATTCGTTAAAAACATGTGTGAATATCAAAGCTTGGCAAGGCAGATATAGTCAATATTAAATACAATATATAAATTATATAAATTTATAGCAATTATAGAAAAATTAGAAATGGTTATTGCGTTGAGCTAAGAACATTTTCCGTTAGATAAAATCATAAAATTTTAATTGGCTTTGGTGAAAGACAGTATAAGCTTTTCTGAAGACATGATATTTGGTTGAAAATAATTCATGGTAGTAATTAAATGCTGTCAACTGCCTGTTTTTTTTTTTATCCATTTGTGTTGTTGATCTTTTTTAAAAAAGCTTTTCACCTAAGTTAGAGGCCTATATATGTTAAATTGTGGTTTTATAATGTCCAATTTAAACTGGTTGTTTTGAATCAGGCAAGAAAAGATCCATAATCAGATGCAATAAATCACATGGGAAAGTCACAATACACAATGTTTGTAATAAGCACACTTAAAAGTTTGATTAATAACGAAATAAACAATTTCTACATGTCATGTATAATTGATTAAATGGAAATAATAAATATGATCAATTTGAATTCAAGAATAATTATTTAAGACTTGATTACGAAAATCAGACATTGCAGTTATATAGATGACAACACATGAGCTTACATGGTATTCAGTATTGGTGGACCATTTCACAATTTTGGTCAATTCCAAAGCTTGTTATGAGTGTGACTTAACAAGTGTATTGGTCCCAGATTACAAAAGACTGCTCACTATATATATCATTTCCACTTTTTAACAACTTTTTCAAATAACATATAAATGTAACTTTAGCTGTGAAATGAAAAAGCATCTTTGAAGGTTTTTATAAAATTGAACTATGGAATTATAAATAAACCATTTTGTCATGCTAGGCACATTTCTTAAAATTTATGTTAACTTTTTGACTGAAGACCATTGGACATTTAAAAGAGCAAGGATGGTTGGAATCAAAGATCTAGACTATATGATTTATCTTGTTCCAATAATGATTTCATAATTTAGTTACTTTTGTGTTCAATTTTGCTCTTTTAAAGCTTCAATTGTACTCGTGATGTACTCACTACGAGTACGAGTACTTTAGCAATATACTCGAGTACGAGTACGACTACTGTACTCATGATTTGGCACGAGTACCGAGTACATGCGAGTACTTGGAAAAATGTACACGAGTACACGAGTACATGTGTACTCGTGTCCAACCCTGGTATTGGCCCATGCGCCTGGCACCATTAGAAGAAAAACAAATGGTTGTCACGAATGTTACTTTTTGTTAGCTCCTTGAAACTGAAGAGCAAAAAAAGTTATCAAGTCTAACAAGGTACTTTTGCAAAACAAGATATATATATATATAGTAAATTATGTAATTATATTTTTGGTTGTTATTTTAAACACCCCTTGAAACAAAATAATGGTCATGCTCGATCACCAGTTTCATGCTAAAGTAATTTCTGATGGGGATAAGATCAAAGAGTCATTTCATGAAATCCTTATTTTTCTACCTTCAGCAAACGAAGGTCGAAGAAGGTATTGTTAAAATTTGTCCGCCCGCCAGGCGGCGGGCAGATAGATAGTTTCTGGGCCAGTACTCAGCCCCTATTGAATGTACATGGATGAAATTTGGTACACATAGCCTGTATGGTCTAGTTGTGCCTTTTGATGGTCTGATTGATGGAACTTTGTCCTTTTCGAAAAATTGACAAAGATATAAAAAAAATTTGTTTTCGTTTCCGGGCTAGGACTCATCCCCTATTGCATGCACACAGATGAAATTTAGTACACATGTATGTAGCCTGTATGGTCTAGTTGTGCCTTTTAATGGTCTCATTGATGAATATTTTGTACTTTTTGAAATATTGACCAAAAAAAAATTTTTTTACATTTCCGGGCTGAAATTGTTTTACACATGTATGCTATCTAGTTGTGCCTGTTGGTGGTCTGATTGATTGATATTCTAAATTCATTTAAATATTGGGGAAAAATTAATTAATTTTTATTTTTTCATTTCGGGCCAAAACTTGGCCACAATTGCATGTAAATGGATGAAATTTGTTACACATGTCACCTATATGATAAGTTTGTGTCTTTTGTGGTTGTGATTAATGGATATACTATACATCTTGAAATATTGAAAAAATATTAAAATTATTATTTTTTGTTTCCAGGCCAAAACTTGGCCATCATTGCATGTCCACAGATGAAAGTTTATATACATTCCCTATATAATATTTAGTGCCTTTTGTTGGTCTGCTTGATAGTTACTCTTAATGCTTTTTGAAATATTCTGACCCATACCTCACAACCTATTCCTTGTTTATACATGAAACTGGTCCATATTATGTGTATATTGGTCTAGTAAGGTCTTTCCATCATTCAACATACCCTGGGATGCAGGCTGGCATATGGTGGGGCAAATAGATAATTTTAGACCAAGATCGGGCCACTATTGCAAATACTACATGCAATGTAGTTCACATCACTTTTATGGTGAAATGGTGTCCTTTTAAAACGTTGTTTTTTTTGCTGAAAGTTTGCTGCTACGCAGCCTATATTTTTATTGACCCAAATTTAATGATTTTGATCAGCAGCGAGTAGACCCTGAGGTCGACTACTTGAAGTCGACTAAGTCTAATGAAGTCATAGTTAGCGTTCCAAGCAGCAAGTTACTGTTCAATCCAGTCAAGTCAGAGTTGAGTCAGCTAAAGTCAAGTCACTGTTGCATAACTTAGCCAATTTTCAACTCACAGAAATGGTTTTGGTACCATTCTAAACAGCAGAAAGAGCACAAGATGCATTCCACATTCTTTAAAAAATATTCTGCAACATTAAAAATCACCCTAATAATTGACACATCTGGAACCTATACCATTTCTGCATGGAAAAATTTTGAAATTTCCGCAATTATAATGTATTGTAGAAGAATGTGTTATAAGAGTAAGACCCTGTGAAATTGTATAAAGTTAGCTGAAGTTAGTTGAAGTCAAGTGAAGTCACAGTTTAACAACTTATCTGACTAGTCGGTTGATGTTCTTGCCAAGCAAGTCAGGGTTTCAACTTTGACTGACTTTGGGGTCTAGCAGCGAGTCATTGCAGTTTGGAAGGGGAAGTATCACATGATTCAGCCTGCCATTTTGACAAGGGAACGTGGCCCTCTCAAGCAGCAATTTCGAACTTGATTATATGCATTGAAACCTAGGAAATGTCAGCGATCATCCCATGTTTGGAAAAAACTGGGGTTACTAACCCCAACCCAGACAGGAGGATTATTCTGCAACACCTGCAGGACAATTTCAGATCAGCAATACACCAGTTTTGTGCCAGAGCTCATGGGGGGTCACCCACAGTATAGGCTAGTGGACTGCACTCCAATGAAGGGGCGTAGATCCTTGGGGGGGGGGGGGATGGGGGGATGCATCCCTCCCTAGGATGGACCTGGGGGGATGATCATATGATTATCCCCCTAGAATTTCACGTTATTAATACTTGTTTTACTTCTTATCGTTTTTATCTTTCACTTTTATATTGTAATTGTTTATATTTATACTTTAGTTATACGTTAGGGCCACGATGAAAAACAGATGATTACTTCTGATTGTGCTACCCTGCCTAAATAAAAGTATCTTTGACTTTGACTTTGACTTGGTGTTGACAATTATCTGTCATATTTAGCAATTTTCCATGATGCCAGTTGTGTGCTGTGTGGAAGAAAGTCTCAAAACTAGCCTTCGATAATCTGTATATGTATATATATATATAGGCTTTTGGGCCCTATAGTGGCCCTCGAAATCTACCACTGCGTGACTTTCGGCCCGTTGGGCCACGTGCGAAGTTTGCACCCCCCCCAACAAAAAAAATCACCCCCCCCCCACAAAAAAGAAAAATCTACGCCCCTGCTCCAATGACTTTCTTTCTTTTCACTTTGTTCCTTGATTTTGTCTTTTCCTGTAGCTTGTTGGCTCTCTGCTTCCTATGTGACTTTCAGTTCTGCACTTGGTCATGAGATTTTTTGGTGGTGCATTTATCCGGCAGAAATTAATGGTTTGCGATAGGAAAATAAACAAAATGCTTCTTCCTGTTTCCTTAAACAACTTATCTACTTTGATTGCCTGAACTGAAACGTTTATGTTTTTTTCTTTTTTAGCTTTTGCTAGGGCTTAGTATTTTTTAACTATATAAAGCAGATCTAAACCAATTGAGTGTAATGTAACACTTGTCAATACCATTGTGTAGCTAGAGCTCTCGATGGACAAGTCACATGTTGCCTTTTCCTAGGGTGAATATGCTAATTAATGACTTTTCTCAGATAGTTATTATCATATTCCAATAAATAACAAACAAATGATATTAATGTACAAGTTTTTTTTATTTGAAACACATGTTAGCATGAACAAATGCCTGCATCTGCTTTCTAGGTTGACCAAATTTCGACGAGAATTCATAGAATGGTAAGAACGGTGGTCAGAGAAATGACAAAGCTTTTAAAAAGACCCGGTAGTGCATAATATATTATATCTTCCCTGAAAATATTTGACAAATGCATCTATTTGTGCCCTGGAGGTTGTAGGTTTTCAGCTCCAAATTTGAATGTCTTTTTTACAATGTTGATATGATATATGTATATTTTCCTTGACAAGTATGTTCGCCAAGAAATAGATGTAAAGGATTCATACAACTTATTTTTTTTTTAATCAATTTGAATCATCAGTATTTTACACAGTGACAAAAGTTTTTGCATGATAAATCACAAATACATATGACAAAGGGAGTATCTATATATCATAATATATTATTTATCATTTACTGTTTGTTTAACTCCTGTCTGGTCTGGGCATGGGCCTCTGATCCCCTCCAGCTTGATCTGGGTTGTTATTGCAATTGCTCATCCCTCTCTGTTGTTCCATCATTCTCATCAACATTTGCAAGAATTCCATGGGGCTACCAGCACCGCCCATGCCGCCCATACCACCCATGTTAGGCATACCACCCATGCCGCCCATGTTGGGCATGCCTCCCATAGGCTTATCACCACCAGGGGCGCCACCGGCCATCTGGCTCATTTGGATTAGACTCTGGTAAGCCATCATCATTTGTGGGTCCATACCGCCCATCATGTTGCCCATACCGCCCATGCCATAGCCTCCTCCCATGCCCATACCATATCCGCCATTACCCATACCACGTCCACCTCCCATACCACCTCTGCCGCCGCCCATACCTCGGCCGCCCATCCTATCATCATCTCCATAGTCATCTTCCCCATAATCTTCACCCATATCATCACCCCCATGGGCCATCATCATCATCTTCATCATCATCTCCATCAAATCTCCCTTCTTCTTATCTCCTCCTTCCATTCCTCCCATCATCATCTTCATCATTTCCATCATCATGTCTCCTCCCTTCTTCTTCTTCTTCATGTCATCTCCCATCTCTCCCATCTTGACGTCCATCTCCGCCATCTCCGCATGCATCTCAAAAGCCTCCTTCATCTCCTCCTTGAATTCTTCGGGGCTCATATCCAGGCACTGGGCGGCTTGCTCGATCATCATCTTCTTCTCCATCATCTTCTCGTACTTCATCTTCATCATTTCGCACTCCTTGGGCCCTGCAAAGGACAATGAATTAGTTAGAAACTGATTTGGAGGGTCCTAGTATACTGAGGAGACATTTTTCATAATATGGCGCAATATGGAAGGTGCTCCCCCTTGCCCCATAGGGAAGACACTACACTCAAAGAATCAGACTTTTAAGCTGTGAAAAATTGCTACATTAGCGTATACAATGGAGTTTAAGAAGCATATGAGATCGAAGTTATAGTTACACGCCTAATTTTCGGGTTCTAACATGCATTCTTCTTTCAAAACCTTATTTTCGGACAGCACCTGCCACTCTGCCAGGATAGATAGATAGATAGATAGATAGATAGATAGATAGATTGATTTTACTTCGACAGCAAAAACAAAAAACAATAGCTCAAAGCTATTGGTCGATTATTGTGGTCCTTCCCATAATTTCAACATTATCTTAAAAACATTAAAATCTGTACATTTCTGAATATCATACGGTAAAAAATCCCAAACGTGAGCACCATGGTAAGAAAATGTGTTTTTGCCACTGAATTCAAGTCAAGTCAATAAATGATTCTTAACCAAGTACTCACATGGCTCGCACATCAAGAAGACATCTCTGTCGTTTTGGCAGTTTGAGACTCCGAGAGCATTCATGCAGCATTGTTTCAAGTAGTCTCCCTTCTGGCACCTGACTCCAGCCACCAAGCTGCGTCTTTGTCCGACATTTCTCAACCGTCTTCTCATGTTCTCTGTTACGGTACGCATCATCTTTCCACCCCTGAAAAGATACACGTAGCATTTAGTATGAAGCTCCTTCAGAACCAAGGTCACATTATTTTACTCTCAGAAATGTTCAATTGGAAAGCAGAAATTTGTGAACGAGTCAAAGATTTCTGTAAGAGAAATGCAGAAATTTCTAACAGAATATATCAGAAATGTGTTTGAGAATGGCAAAAAAAAAAAGATTACGGAAGACCTTTTTGACTCAGTAACAGAAAAATTTCTTTGAAATACTGTAGTAAACATTTTGCAGATTATCGTTATAATTTCAAAGATTTTCCAGCTTTGATTTCAGAGAGAATTTAAAAAAACTTGAAAGGAATCTGAGATTATTAAAAATTTCCCGCAGAAATGATGCTTTTTGCGAACATTCACCTTAGAAAATTGTAATATTCAGCAATTAATTGTTGCATTTTCATTCTCTTTTTTTCTGAGATACTACTCTTGACTTGGTCATTGTGCATTAATCAGCAATAGTTGACTATAGACTGGTCCATTTTGGACAATTGACTATAATCAAGGACATCACATTAGTGACATATCACTAAGCATTTCTAGTTAAGGTCATGTGACGGTTTCTTCAACCAAATACAGCACAGAATGAATATAAGAGATATATATACTAAAGCAGCATAAAATATTATAACAAAACAACCACGCGTCAGGGCACTTCGTACAATATCACTCTCTGTTGTGTGAATTAATATCACTCTCGCCTGAATTACCTGGTTTTAGCTCAAATTTTTAGTTATAAAGAGATACTATTTTGTGATATTTCAAAAATGTGACACCACCATGGAGCAACAATGAATATGACGTCACAATCCCATTGTTTTGGCCATAGTTTGGATTGTGACATCAACAGGCAGCTGAAATGCTGGTGATGTCATAACCATTGTTAAAAAATATCACCTTTGAAGGGTGGTATTTTTTACAATATCATAGGCCCTGATATTTTGACTGTAAACAGCGATATTCACCGCCAACCAGGTGATAAATAATCATAAATATTTTCACATACTTGAATCCCATCTGTTTGCATGCGGCCATTGCTTCCTTCTCTCCAAAAGAATCGTTGCACACGGTTCCCCATTGGCCATCATAGTAGACCTCCAAGCGTCCCATGGTGGCATTTTCTCCTCCAATAAGGGAAACGGTGTAGGCTGAAAGAACACAAAAAGTTAATTGGATATATTTTCCTGATAACGATAATATATTAGATATGTCATTGATATAATTATTCGCAATAGAAAGTGCTGAGATGTGATGATGGGGTTATTGATTTATTGATGGCACTAAGCAAAATCTCCTTCAAAGTATTGTCACAAGGCCATTAATGTACTAAAGAGATCATCAATGTTCTTATTATGTCATCATGACTCGTCAATGTACCAACATGTTACATGTATAACAAAGATGTCATCGATATACTTGTGAGATTTTATCAATGTATGAGACATCATCAATGTTCTTATAAGTTGTCATCAATGTACTAACTTGTATAACAAAGATGTCATCAAAGTACTTTTGAGATTTTAGCAATGTATATATGAGACATCCTCAATGTATTATGAGACATCATCAATGTTCGTGTAAGTTGTCATCAATGTACTAACATGTACAACAAAGATGTCATCAATGTACTTGTGAGATTTTATCAATGTATATGAGACATCATTAATGTATTATGAGATATCATCAATGTAATATGAGACATCATCAATGTAATATGAGACATCATCAATCTATTAAATGAGACATCATGAATACATTATGAGACATTGTCAATGTATTATGAGACATCATCAATGTATTATGAGATATTATAGATGTTCTCATACGAAGTAAGTTATCTTCAATGTGTTACAGTCTAACATGTATAATCATGATGTCATAAATGTACTTTTGAGATCTCACCAAAGTAGGCCTATTACTATAAGGAGACATCATCAATGTTTTTATAAGTTGTCATCAATGTACTGCCTTTTCAAAGAAGTCATCAATGTACTTGTGAGATACCACAAATGTACTTCACTTGTTTCCCTGTATATGATTGGTATGATTTCCGTTCAGTATGGTGAGCACCGGTGAGCAGATTTATCTGGAAATCATACAATATTATTATTATTTATTGTTATTAACTTACGAGTGGCGGCGCCCATCATGCACTTGGGCATGAGCATCTTCATGGCTGCCATCTTCTTCTTCTTCATCTCGGGGTCCATCTCTCCCATTTCTCTCATCATGCTGTAACCCATATCTTCAGGCATCTTGGCGCAGCCCATGTCTGCAGAAAATAGGAAAAAATTATAGGAAAAAATTCAAGTCAATTAAATGCTAATGGCACCGCCCAATTGCAATAACAGAATTTGAACTTAGGTTAAGGATTGGAACTGCTGCAGACATTTGATTATAACTATAGTGTTTATTACAGTGCTGCCATTTTGTCACTGAAGTGGGACGGTGGTAAACTTAGAAACTAGAGTTGGTTTAAGACTTAACCTGCCATTAATTATTATTGGAGAGCCTTGTGATTTTCAAAAATATTTATGTAAATTTGATTTTTATGGTACTGATATCATGGGAACTGAACGGCATTTTGTATTTCCCTTAGGGCTTGGGATTTGGTAGTTTTTGCATTTGTATGGCACACACCATTAACCAACTGCTTCATTTTTATCACAATTACTAATTACGTTCTTACATTTATGTAAAAAGTGTCATTTACACTGCTGGTTATTGACGAGGACCATTACAACTCCCATCTTAAAATGACAATTTAAACGCATTAAAATATCAATTACTTCTCATCATTCCCATGTCCTCCTTCATGGTCATGTTCATCATGGTTTCACAGAATTTGGGAGCTGCAATCAAAAGGAAATATTAAGTGCAATTGATCAGAAGAACAACATAAGTGCAATTAATCAGAAGAACAACATAAGTGTAATTGATCAGAAGAACAACATGAGTGCCATTGATCAGAAGAATCCAGGGGGGCTTGGAGTTTTCCTCGGCGGAAATTATTTATTTCACGGTGATGGTGGCCCCTGAATGTTCTTTCCTAAATTGAGCAATGCCTTATTAAGAAGTACCACTGGCATTAAATGGTCTCCACCTAATTGACAAATGTATATTTTGAGTGTATTTAATTGTAGCGTCAAGGAGGGTAATTCAGTCCACTTTTGGCTAAAACTGTGTTTGCAGGACTATTGAAATAGATACACATATTAAAACTTGTCCATTGGAAAGGGCATATTCCGTGCTAACAGTAAGAGTTATAAAAAGTCAAATATTCAAATAATTTTTGCTGAAACCATGGCAACAAAAATTGAAGGTTAGTGCTTCTAAATCCGTCCAGGATGATGCTAAATCCGTCCAGCAAGGATGGTAAATCCGTCCACTGGGCATAGTACAGCATATACCTATCATATCTTGTTAATTTATCAAATCTTGCAATTGATTAAGTCTCATAAAGGTTTTCTGTTCGTTTTAGAAAATGATTCGCTGATTGCACTTATGATAGGAGAATTAAATAAAAGGGGTAATTTTAAATGTGAAAAAATTTTAATTGACCGACTTAATTACAATTAAATAATCCTTTTAACCAATTCAAAGGGGGTATAACTGCTCAAATCAAATTTTCTAGACAGTGGTATTTAATTTATGAATATTAAAATGCATAAAAGTGCTCCACGACCTAGTTGATGTGGGTGGACGGATTTACAAACACCAAATCAAGACAGATCCAAAATATTGATGGTAATTCCGTCCACTTTTATTTCCATTGCATCTCCTTTCCAGATGTTGCACCTAAGTTAATTTAACAAATACTACAAGAATAATCAAATATTGAATCTCAATCAATATTTTTTACCTTCAATACTGTTTTTGTTGATGGAAATAGACCAACAAGAATAGGACCACCCTCAACGCAAAATGGCTGTGATGACGTCACAGGATTTCATTGTATTTTGTCCTCTGTTTTTAAATGGACCTAAAATAGCATTTGAAATGCTGTCAACACAAAATCACGGCACAATTAGTTTAAAAACTTGTTTCTCTTGCTTTTAAAATCGCACAACTGTAATAAATGTGATTGTATACCCTTATTAGAGGGTGGACGGATTTACCTTCCTGGACGGATTTACCATCCTTGACTCTAGCTAGAATGAAGTGCAGTATTACATCAATCAACAGTGAGGTTAAATAATTTTTTTTTTAATTCAGTGATAGTATTGTTTCCATGGTGACCTAATAAGTGAAGTAAAACCTCTTTGTTATCTTATAAATAATCTTACCAGCAAGGCACTGCACATAGACATCCTCACTGTGGTTGCAGTTGTCGTTGACTCCGATCTGGTTCTTGCAGCATTCTTGCAAGTACATATCCTTGTGACAACGGACGTTGCCAAGGTGGATTGCGCTGGGTGGGTTTCTTCTCATGTTGGCTGTGATTTGGCTGTCTGTCAACACACGGCCGCCACTGCAAAGCAAAGAGACGACGATTACTTTTTAAATTAGTATTATAATATAGTGAGTGCAGTGCACCCCTGGAACTCACTTTAGTCCGAGCCCATGGGACATTAAATGGAGGCATGTTGTATCTAGTATTCTATGCTGGGGCAACTGAAAGACCCTGGGCATCCATGAATTAATAGGGTATGTGCCAGACTCACAGTCTTCTCATCTCATCATCATACAGCGATCGCCTGCCTCGATATAGCCCACTAAGGTGCTGCAGAGGCGTCAAACACAAACAAACAAACATAGTGAGTGCAGTGGGTTTTGTATGACAGGTTGCTCCTAAGCACTTGGCAAGGGGGCCGGCCCTTTAGCTTAACGTAGTGCTGGTTAGATAGCAGATTTAGGAAGTTGGGAGATATAATATTATAGATTGTTAGGTGTAATAAGTTGCTCCTTTAAGCACTTGGCTTTGCAACCATACATTTAGCTCAACTCTATTTTAATGAGAATTGAACTCCATCTTGGCTTGTCGTGCATGGAGGTTACCTCAAGTAACATAATGAAAACATGTAAGTTTGATACGATTTTAGAATGTAAACACAAGATCAATGCAAGCGTCTTGGTTTTGCATTGAAAAAAAGGAGAAAACTATTGAAAATAGAAAAAAATAGAAACCTTCTAAATTGTATATTTTGACACAAATGACTCATAGTGAAAGAAAAGGCAAGATACATTTTTGCTGACGATATCTTATTGACATTCATGTCTCCCTTCGAAGTTTCTTTTGTCAAGAACTATAAATTCCTATCACGAATATGTATGTGCCCAATGCGAATGCCTTAATTTCCTTATCCATTAGGTACATCAAAAATGTTCATTGAAATGCAAGAAGTTCAACAGTTGCAAAAATCCATACTAGGAGTGGGCGGCTTAGCCACACACATATCTCAACGTCTGAAACTGGAATTTTGGAAACAAAAAAATATTTTTGCAATCTTGCAGAACTTTCTCAACAATCTTCCATTTGAAATTCATAAGGTATATTATTCCAAACTCCAAAGGTCCAATTTTCACTCATGAGAGAAATATATCGTCCTTCTCTCATGGACTTTTTCCACCTTCGGCACTCTATCCTGTATTTCTTTCGAACTTTCAGGCTTCAAGGCAAATACAGGGTCTACAGTGAAAATAGCAGGGAAATAACCATCCAAGCCATATAATAACAGAATACACAGCCAGGGCCGTATTAGCACATTTCTCGGCCCGGGGCAAACTGTTTCTAACGGGTCACCCTAGCGCCCGAAAACGTTCTAAATTCTGATAAGTGCATTTTCAAGCCAGTTACCCGAAGCACTTTCTTTACTGTTGCAACTCTTTTCAGCTTCATCATGGGCCCCCTTGAGGTCATGGGCCCGGGGCAAATGCCCCTTTTGCCCAAAGGTTAATACGGCCCTGTACACAGCTCACGTTATTTAAGGAAGGAAGGCGGCAATCATAGTATGATAGCGACTTCGAATTTTAACAGCTTCAAATAACCGTGGATGAACTGACAAGAATAATGAACATGTAAGGATGAGCCTAGGGGGGGTTCTCATCACAAAAAATTACAGGGGTGCTCAGCTGAGCGTCTTGCACCCAGACCCAGTAACGGAGTGCCGTGAACCCAAAAAGAGGACCCTTAACTAGGGAAAATTCACCCTCAAAGAGGCATAAATTTTCCATAAGTTCATTTAAAAGTAATTATTTCAATAATTTCTAAAAATTGATGTCTTTTTTAATGCCAAAAACAGCCTTCCGAAAGGGATTTTATTGCGAAATTTTGGATTTGAGAAATGATGGACCAGGTCTAGGGAATTTCAGACCTCATTTTAGGACCCTTAGCTAGGGAAAATGACCCCTTGAAGAGCCCTTTTCAGCCGAGCATAGGTGTAGACAAACATACAGTAAGAAGCCCCCCCCCCCCAGGAGGATGAGTTTGACAACAATTTGATAATGACAAACACAGGGTGAACACATCAAATTTTGGTTCATTTAGTGTGGAATGGCCTGAAACAGCCATAACTGGCAGCAATATTACAGAAGACGAAAAAATGAGTGCTTACTGATAAGCTGTTGGTGGCCATCAATGACCTCACAACAGCCATATCAAACACATCGAAATAAGTTGTCAACTTGTCATTGAGTAACTTGTGACCTCATTGATACTCAGTTGGTCACTCATTTTGATTGCATTGTAAGTATAGGCTATGACCTCATAAATTGCTTATGACTCACAGAGAATAACATGGTATGGATAGAGCTATGACCTCACAATGAACAATCTGATTCTAAATAATTCTGTAAGTACTCTTTTTTCGTCTAGTGTAAATGAAAAAAACCCCCTTGCTCCCTTAATTTGTGTGAGAAGTGTATGACTGTTTCAGACGGATGGATGGATGGATGATTGGGGCTTTACGTCCTGTATTTTTGCATTTGGTAGGCTGATTAGGACAGGAGGAGGACACGGCAATGAGGTGAAGGATGATTGAAACAGCCATCCAACATAGGCCCAGGTGACCCGGCAAGAGCTGGATTCGAACCCTGGACCCAGCGATTGGCAGCCCAGCATGTACTGCTAGACCAAACCTCCCTCTCCTGTTTCAGGCGGAGAAAATGTAAAAAAGCCAATACTTACTACATCCCCATGGATTTGCACACGGCCTCGGCTTCCTTCTCGGTGAATTCATTGTTCTTGCTGCAAATGGTTCCCCACTCGCCACCGTAGTTAATCTGCACACGTCCAATGGTGGCATTTGGTCCGCCAATAAGTGCAACAGTGTATGCTGTGAAAGAGAATGTATAATATATTTGAGAGACTCTAGCTATCTTTTTCATCCATGAAAACAAATAATTTAAGAATTGGCCCTACTGAAAAAGTAAGTGCGGATAGAACACTTTTTTTTCATATTCTTTTTTTTTGGCTGGATTTGCAGCATTTAGGCCTGGTAACATTCATACTGCAATTTCAGAAATATGGTAATACTTTAGGACTTTAGGTAGGGTGATTAACTTTAATGCAATCCATGTAATAATAATAATAAATATTATATAATACTTACAGTCGGCCATCTTCTCGCACATCTCCCAGCTCATGGGCTTGCTCATCATCTTCTTCTTCATCATGACCTTCTCGTACATCTCCATCATCATCTTCATGGCCTTCATCTCCTTCTGCTGCTGCATCTGCATCTCTTCCATCTGTTGCTGGGTAACTGCATTGTCTGCAATTGCAGAAAGACATTGATTACAAAACACTCTGAAAAATTGTGTTGTGGATCGCCCGGAACCAGGGGTGAGGTGGTCCGGTCCAGGGGGGGAGGCGGTCCGGTATACCGGTACGTACCGGTTTCCGATTTCGCATCAATTTTCGCCAAACATCATCGGAAAAGGTCAGAAAACTAAGGTGCGAAAAATAAAAAAGTTATTTTTTTCTTCCTTTTTACATGTTTTTTGACAATTTTCACTGAACCGGTACGTACCGGTACGGGCAACCTCTGGACCGGTTTTTTGGAACTGAGGGTGGTCTAGTACTGAACAGGTGTTGGTATGTGGACCGTACCGGTACAAAGCGGTCCGGTCCGCATCACTACTGAAAAACCCTTATTGGTTTTTGGGCTTGTCCTCTACATCATTCCCATCAGGGTTTTTGGTATAACTCTACAGCTGTATTGTTGTGAATGCTGCAGGTTTTGGGGAAAAAACCAAACTCCTATGCAAAAAGCCCCAATGGTTGGTTTGTAAAACCATTTGGTAATTGAAAAACAAATTTTGTCCTGAAGATCGTTTTTTTTTTATTTTAAATTAATTGACACAAAGGGATTGATTACAAAATTGATTGGTCCAAATTTAACCATGGGAAGGGCTAGTCTTTTCTTTTTTTTGTAAGTAATTCTTGGGTTCTTCAACTTACTTTCCATATTAGTTTATGGACTTTTGATAACAGGTAGGTTCATGAACCAAATGGATGTAAATGTCAATTTTACGATCAGCTCATACAATTAAAGGACAGTAAGGGATTGCTTACAAAATTAATTGGTCCAAAAAGACTCCGCAGTTTAACTGCGCGCAGTTTTGTTTTGTTAGAGTTAGTCTTGGGTTCTTCAACTTACTTTCAAGATGGCTTTTGAACTTTTGATAATGGGCAGGTTCATGAACCAAACAGATAAAAGTAAGATTAGCTCATTAACCAATCACAATCATCGAGAGGCAATCGGAACTAGCCAGAACCAATTCAAGCCCATCAGATAATATGAAGATTGTTTCATGATCCAATCAGAATGAAGATGGACTCATTGACCAATCAGAAGAGATGAGAACAGTATGAATCTGTATGTATATAACAAATCAGATACAACTAAGGTGCTTCAAAAAGTTTTTGTTAAAAGATTATTTTGAGAAATTTACTGAATCTCATCGTAGAGTATAACAGCAGCTGTATTACGCTATGCGCCAGCTGCATGTATATTTGAAATAACATCCAAAAAAGTATTTTCAGAAAATACATAATTATCATATATAAAAAGTGAAAGCTGAACAAAAAGTCAAGCAGAAATAAAAGTGAACAAAAATAATTGATATATATATATTTGAAACAGAGACACAGGTGTTGTAAGGCTTTATTTTCACAAATGCATATTGAAATGTTTTGCAGAACGCACTCGAATAACTGCAAGACCTAAAACAAATAATAATATATAAATTCAGAAGCGACAGATAAAACTAAACAAAATTTCTGAAACTACTACATTAACTAAATGAAAAAAAGCTTTGGCACTATACTACTATGGCACAAAAGATCACTCTAAAAAATGTCGGGACAAAATTGGTTTTTTAGATTCAAAATGGTTTTTTGAAACACCAAATTTCGATGCAAAAAACCAACATGGATTTAAAAAAAATCCATGTTGGTTTTTTGCATTGAAATTTGGTTTTTCAAAAAACCATTTTGAATCTAAAAAACCAATTTTGTCTGAAATTTTTTAGAGCGTAATACAAAATAAGGAAGGGACATCAAATTAACTCACTTTGGTCTCGTGCTCCGAAGACGTCATTTTGTCCACTGAAATCGGGTTGACCGCCAGGCTGAAAAAAAATAATATAATTTTTTAGCGCACCTTTATCGGTTTCATTTGTCTCTTACAAACAGGACTATATACGAGGCGGCTTAGGCCAACTTAAGCAAATTCTGCCAATTCCACTTAATCCGCATTTTATTAGATGCTATGTCTCAAATCCTGGAACCTTATTAGCTCTTGTTCGGTAAATTACCACCCTTCCTCATTTTACTCTGATGCTATAAATAGCCCCTGAAATGATGAACATATTTTTCCCCAGGTCTGGCCATAGGTCAGATGATAATGCAAATTTTTCAAAAACAATTCTCAGTTCAATTACAAGTCGAATAGCATCACTAAGATGGCACGGCGAAGGTCTGGGGTGTCGCCTACGCCGTAGAAATGCAATGGAAAATTTGCTCTGACCCAATTGGCACTGAGCATGTTCAGACATGACCGCGTTGCCGTCCGACGTGTTCAGACCTACTGAGCATGTGCAGAAAGAAGTAACAAATGGTGGCCATTTTGAAATTTCCCTGATTCAAACTTTGAGGTAAGTAAGGCCAGACATAATTGATCTTTAGTTTCTCGGATCTTCTCGAGGCACTTTTTCTGGGGTCGGTTGGTAGAACGAGAAAAAAAAAGGGTGAAATCTCAATTTTTTGTAATGTCAATTTGATAAAAATTCTGGTTATGCTCAATTTTTTTCCGAAGGCAGAAAATCTGTTGGGTCGGTTGATCCGAGAAGCTAAAAATTAAAAAAGTTTGGCCTGAGGTTCTCTGGTCAGACAGAGTTTATAGTTTTATTATGAATCTATAATAATGACTTACCACAGGCCTTGGTGGACCAGGTTGGAAGGGTGTCTGTCCGGGTGCAGGTCCGGGGGCACCGGGGCCAGGGAAGGGAGCTGGGGTGAAGCGTGGTCGTTGAGTTGGTATTGGAGTTGCAGGGGCTTGTGTAGGTCTTTGAGTTGGTCTTTGTGTAGCCGGAGGTGGAGCTCCACTACCCCCGTCACATGGTCCAGTTACGACCTATCGTTAAAAAAATCCATTTAGATTAGACACATTTATTGCCATTTAGGTCTAGCAGTTGTTTATGCAATTACAGAGGTTCTAATAAGCGTATGATTCTTAGGTTCTTTTTCCAACTTGTAAAAGTAGTTTTTGGCATATCGGTTGGTTTATGAACAACTAAGAGCTGGAAATTCTAAATGTTTGATGAAATAGTAGTTGAAGCGTCCAAAGGCTGACTTTGGAAGACAGTTAGACTTTTATATTGGACAGATAAGTATTAAAAATCCAAAATTATCTTTGTTTTGCCTTTTTAGACTCCAAAGTAGTATTTCATATAATTACCAAGACTGTACAATTTTAACAAAAAAGGTTTCACGTGGAACATTTAAGGGTTCTACAAGCCGGTATAGATAAGGAACACAGAAAAAGGTTCATTATTCAACTATAAAACAGGTTCCAACAGCAAACAAAAACAACACTTAGATAATGCAGCTGCACTGAACCCCCACAATGGAACCCCTTTCTCTCAAGTTGGGAGCATAGAGTTCCATCATAGGGCCTTCCCACCAGTATTGAACCTTTTCAATTCAGTTGAACCCTTAACAAAATTTTTAGGCTGTGGGTTTTTTATATACCATCAAGAACCTTTTGCGTTAAGAGTGTACAAGAAGTGAAGCTTTTCTCTGCGTTAATGATTTCACTATCCCCAAAATTTTGCTAAAACTTATTATCTTCGCGTTTTCCTTTCTTATTTTTCTTGCAATAACATTTAACTTAATTTTTTTAGTATCACGTTTATCATTGTACTCCACTTCTTCAGAGTCTCTCCTGTGCAGCAGTATGTTTTCATGTCTTTGGGGAGTTCATACCCCAGCGCAAAAAGGAGTAGGGGAGAGGCAGGTTAGTTGAGACGTTTTTCAGAAAATTCCGCCTCCAAGCTAAACGGACGATGTTATTGGAATGACGAATAGTCATGTGCATGGGGAAATACATTGTTCAAATATATGGGGAAACTTGACTTTCTCTGTAGGATATTTTTTACCCCAGATGGCGTCAAAGTAGGTAATTTCCATGTATATATTTTTCATTATTTGACATGTTCACGAATTCGTGGAGGTGTAAAAACGAGCATGTACGAATTCGTGGACATGAAAAAACGAGCATAGGTGCTCGTGTACATGTAAAAACTAACACTCGTGAATGTGCTTTATTATTCATTCGTGTATCTGCCAATACTAACATTCGTGGAAGTGCCATATCATTAGGGTTTAGTGTTAAAATTAGGTTTAGAGTTAGTTTTAGCCAAGTTTAAGGTTGCTATGTTCGTAATTACACATACACAAATTCGTGAATAGCAATATTTATCACTTACACGAGTTCAAAATTCGTGTATATGTTCGTTTTTGCAGCTTTACAAATTCGTGTACATGCCAAATAGTGAAAAATATATACCTCTCATTTCAAACGTATCAACTAACCCACCTAGTAAGATTAGTTGAAACACCCAGGCAGGTTAGTTGATACACCCAACCCTGATGGACAACGCAAAGAAAAAGTCACATAATTGCGCCTTGGTAGGATACTATAAAACCATACGTCTTCACCGATCTGCTTTCTGTTCCCATGGATGCATATCTGCCACCATTGTGAGTTGGATCAGATGGTCGTCCTGTTGGGAGGGGGAGATCTCATGATTATGTCAACCTAAGATTCATCTATAGAGCTTTTTCATGTAAACTACTGAGTAACACCTAGCATTATGATTGTACTAATAGGTCAGGGTTGTTATTTTGGCCAGGCCAGCCAACAAAACCTAACCAATCTGCTGTATCAACAAACCCATCCACTCGATTATGTCAGAAAACAGCAGGTCTCTGGACCACAGGTTAACCTAGGTCATCTTTGATGGCTCATAATTAACCCTTTTCACACACTTAATCCATATACTAAGTTACTCTGAGTCATCCTTCACTATAGCGAGAGAAAAAAAAAAGCAAGATTTCAGCACAAATTTACTCGGAACAGTGATTTTTGAATTTTATGACTTTTCTCCTAAATCTTGATTCTGATTCTACATTGACCAAGATGAGAAGATGTGGTTTTTTATTCTGCTTCTCACAAATGGCAACACCTTCTCAAATGATCATTTCTATGACCAGCAGGTGGGGCGTATCAACTAACCTTGCGTATCAACTAACCTGCCTCTCCCCTACATTTGAAGAGCTCTAATTATTTAAATTAAGCTTCATTTATACTTCCTACATGCAAATCCATATGCTCCAAATATGCTCCCTTGTGTAAAGTATAGGCATTTTTGCAGTACAATGGGAGACTTCTCAGTGGCTGGTGGTGGCGCTACTGTACTGGAGAGTCACTGTGACATCACAATTGTCACAATGTTGATGTCACAACCGCAACAATGACACAACTGATGACATCACCATTGTTTACTCACTATCTAATGGTTACCCCTGATGCATTGAAGTCCCCCATTGGAGTACATTTGGTAATTTAAACAATTAGAGCGCTTCAAAATGTACTTTTTTTTGCTCTGGGAACAATAAACATTTTGAAAATAGATAATAATCACCTTCAAATTGTCAACAGCAATGTCTCCTCTGTAGGCGATTCCACGGGTAAGAATCCATCTCACTCGCTGGAAGCCTGGCACAGTTCTTTTAAAGGTTTTCCAATCACTTCCTTGATTGCCTGTGTATTGAAATAAATTGAATTAGTCAATCATACAACGGAGACTATAAAATATTACAGCAAACGTCAAAAGGACTGATTCATGCCAAACTTGAGTGGTTAAGGAGCCTTAGGACGTCATGTTTTCGAGCTATTTAATTGGATTATAACACCCAACAGACCTTCTAACAGGCCGTGCAATTGCTTTTGTCATGCTAAAGCGTATTGTTACATATACATGGTCTCTCGACCAATAGCAGTATAAATTTATGCGCACATCACTTTGAAGGCAAATCATGACCGCTCATGGCTTGAAAAAAACTTGTGGCTGGCTGAAAAATTTGGCAGCTCATGGCAGCTCATGGCAGCTCATGGCAGCTCATGGCAGCTCATGGCAGCTCATGGCAGCTCATGGCAGCTCATGGCAGCTCATGGCAGCTCATGGCAGCAGCTCATGGCAGCTCATGTCAGCTCATTGGCAGTTCATGGCAGCTCGTGGAAGCTCATGGCAGCTCATGGCAGGCAGCTCATGGCAGCTCATGGCAGCAGCTCATGGCAGCTCATGGCAGCAGCTCATGGCAGCAGCTCATGGCAGCAGCTCATGGCAGCAGCTCATGGCAGCAGCTTGGGGGTCTACATTGCAATGGTATGCAGTAACTCACCACTAATGACTTCAAAGTTGGTGAACGCTTGGTTATTGGTCTCCGTCTGAACAATGAGGGATCCCATCTCTCTCCTACTTTCGTCCAACATTTGGTAATCAAAGGACACACAGGCATCTTGCTGGCTGACCCTCCTAGTCATTTCAATGGTGACTGAGTCATTGAACTTGAAGTTGGATGCTTCTAAATGAGCGTAGAAACCACTGAAATATTCAAAGAGAAAATTGTTTTATACCTTCGAATCTCAATCACTCTAAAAAATTTCAGACAAAATTGGTTTTTTAGATTTGAAATGGTTTTTTTGAAAAACCAAATTTCAATGCAAAAAACCAACATGGATTTTTTTTTAAATCCATGTTGGTTTTGCATTGAAATTTTGTTTTTCAAAAAACCATTTTGAATCTAAAAAACCAAATTTGTCCCCACATATTTTTAGAGTGTAGTGTGCCATATCAATATAAGCTGGGTTTGTGGAAACGACACCATTGCCTTTAAATTTGTTTATTTTATCATCTACCCAATTTTTTCAGCCTTTTTGTCTGAATCTTACACCCAGAGAATCTACTTCCCAAACTTTTTCAGTTGAAGAAATTTTTTTGGCAAACTCTATTTATGTGGGCAGAAAATCTGTTAGGTTGGTTGATCCATGAAGCTAAGAATGAATTATGTCCAGCCTTGTTGTCTATAAAAAAAGTGCAAAGCTACGAAGTCTCTAAATGTCTCAGGACTAAATGCCGAATTATGTCTCAGGACTAAAAAGTTGTATACTTTATTTCAGGTTGGTTCCTCGATAGCGGCCATTTTTTGGCCTTCACTCTAAAAAAATGTGGGGACAAAATTGGTGTTTTAGATTGAAAATGGTTTTTTGAAAAACCAAATTTCAATGCAAAACCAACATGGTTTAAAAAAAAAATCCATGTTGGTTTTTTGCATTGAAATTTGGTTTTTCAAAAAACCATTTTGAATCTAAAAAAACAATTTTGTCTGAAATTCTTTAGAGTGTTAGAGGAATCTCCCTTCATAATGAAAGGTCTTTTTTCTTTTTGTATACCGTAGAACGGGGTGACTTTGAACAGTCCGGGGTGACTTTGAACGCTTTTCTGAAAAAGATTGATCCTCTGTGAATGCAAAATTAAATAAGCTACCCTTGTACGGTATATAAGCTTCCAGTATCTTGTTTAATTTTGCATTCACAGAGGATCAATCTTTTTCAGAAAAGCGTTCAAAGTCACCCCGGACTGTTCAAAGTCACCCCGTTCTATGGTAATTGTTTGATTTGCCTCTATAAATGAAAGTGTACATGTGTATTTTCGTTATGTAAATACATGTCTATTGTCTGCCAAAAAGAAGGAGATATTTATAATGCTCACCTATTTCCTGTATTGGGTCCAGTTTCTTGACTAGGGGTTGGATCGTCTCTTCTCACGAAGAAGTTTGTTTTGGTGAGTTCTGGACGATTGAACGAGTAGAACACTTCATCATCACAGTAGCCGCTTTCGAAAGTGCAGTCCAATTCTAGAATAGATAAAAAAGATCATTTTACAATACTTTAAATGAACTGAGCAAAACAATCATAATATTTTCCAGTATCTCAGCTAAATTAGGGCATAAGATTAATCAGACTACAAGCCAAGGGTGCCGGAAGGAATCGCGGGCGGCAGGGGCGGTCGGATGAAAAAGGGCAAATCATATTCGCGCCAATTCCACAAGACAAAATTTAGATAGTTAGTTAATAATAATTTGAATATATACTTACTAATTTGTGCCTAAAATTGATAAAATAAGGCCCAATAGTATTATTTTCTTTAAGATCAAAAGGGCAACCTTGCCCCCCCCTGCCCCCCTTGGGTAAGGACAGGAGGGGCAATTGCCCCCCTGCCCCCCCTGTTCCGGCACCCCTGCTACAAGCACAATTTAAACTATTGTCACATAATATCTAAAAGAATATCCACTTTCAGGCTGTGCACTGACAAACTTTAGGCTGTAATTTCAAATCTGTTTGCAAGCAAATAATGTATATCTTGGGCTAAATTTGAGCATTGGTCCCAGTTTGTAAAGCCAAGCAGTGCCCGATTAAAGCATGGGCGGAAGGGACGGGTGCCCAGGGTCTCTACAATTGAGCGGGGCCTCCAAATTTGAACATTATAAAAAAAAGGCTTTAGCAGTTTATGGTTCTGTATCGAGTTGAACCTACATTTGATTTTTGCCGGTTTAATTTTAATTGTTGTGATGCAATTAAACACCTGGTTTCAATAGTATCCATCTGCCTGCACTCTAAAAAATGTCGGAACAAAATTGGTTTTTTAGATTCAAAATGGTTTTTTGAAAAACCAAATTTCAATGCAAAAAACCAACATGGAATTTTTTCAATGCAAAAAACCAACATGGATTTTTTAAAAAATCCATGTTGGTTTTGCATTGAAATTTGGTTTTTCAAAAAACCATTTTGAATCTAAAAAACCAATTTTGTCCCGACATTATTTTGTGGACTAATTTTGATAATTGAATGGCCCTCAATTGTCATCAGAACCAGAATCAATGATGGAAATGGGGGGGAGCTTGGGGGAGCTGAGCTCCCTTGACCAAAAAACTGGGGGAGCTGACCAGAAAATAGGTCTCCCATGATCAGTGGTGAAAATACAATTTCCTGTTCATTTCTTCACTCCACTAAGTACTATCATCCAAAATGATACTTTGGTGGCAGGACTTTTTTCCCCTTTTAACAATGGGGAATGGCGCAACGTCGCCGAACCAGCCTAGAGCTCCTCCGGAGAAATTTTGCATTTCCATCACTGACCAGAATGTATGAACTTTTAGCACGGGTTATCCTAAAGTACATGTCATATTGTAACATGAGTTAAGTAAATTAATGCTCGTTTTCTAAGTCATTTTCAGCATTGACACATTTTAGTATTTAAATGTCTTAACCACATTATAAGTATAACCCGTCTTAAGCGTTCATACAATCCAGTACCCGGGTAATCCAAACAGCATAGCACCTTCAAAAGTAGTGTTACTGTGATAGACAATGTTTTAATATCTACATATAGCATAACCAAGACAATTAGTGATTTACCAAGACTATACATACTGATTTAATGTATGTACAATGTAAGACCGTAAGTGAATTTTTAAATGGTTACATATGTTGCACCTATCCAGAAAGCATTAATTTTTCTTTGTGGCATATATTTTGAAAAATTGGATATACATTGTAATTGATGATATTGAAAAGTTTATGAACAATTTTGAGGGGTGTATCTACACTCCTGGGCAAAAAAAATGGACCTTAGTGGAATTTACTTCATTACAATATGCTTTGATTTTTATAGGAAATACACAACAGCAAACCTTCATCACCTGTCAGTCAATCAATAACGACACTATCTTAGTGTGCAATTGTGTTTCATTTTGAATTTTTAAGCAGCAGTCTTTTGGCTACGCTTCTCTACAACTTTGTGCACCACAAAATGTCAATTTTTTCCATTCACATTTCACTGCTTTCCAAGGCTCCTCTGTGTTACTGAATGTCAGTACAATTAGACTGACTTCAGAAGTCAACAGGAAAAGCATTTCCATACAAAGATAAAATTGCTATATTGATTGACTGACAGGAAATCAGTCTTGCTGTTTTGTGTTGAAACAATACGAAATTCTACAAAGGTCCATTTTTTTTGCCCAGGAGTGTAGAAATTGCCTTTCTGCGGCTTTCTCAAATTTTCCTATAATTTTGGGCTGGACAGGATCAGCCAGGCACCTACACCATCGAAATTGAGCTTAATTTAAGACTTTCTGACCTCAAAATGGGATTTTGTGATTCGCAGGTAAGAATAAACCGAATATTTTTTCTCTATTCAGGCTATTGGTGTTGGCTTATTTTTATGGGATAAAGCAAACAAAAAAAAATCAACAAAAATATAGCTGTTATACAAGATATATGAATGGAATCACTGATGCATATTACTGCCTTATGTAAATTAAAATCTAGGACATATATGTACCAATAAATGCAACATTTTACATGCAGGGAGAAAATTTCCAAGTTACTTGTGCAAGTGAAATATATTATTTTGCTTTAATAAAGTTATTTAGAGAAGGTCCATTCTGTTGGAACGTCTTAAAACTGTTGGGTTTTTTTTACTTGCAAGCTTTCATTAATGATAAGTTTGGATGGGGAGGTTATTAGTCTTCCATAAACAAATTGCAAATTAATTAGATCTAGTCAAATCCATATGATTTTTTAAAAGTGTTGGTAGCATTTGACTTGAAAATGTTCATTGATGATTAGTAAGGTTGCGGAGATAAGGTTCTCAGGTTTGTGAATTTAAGTGTTAGTTAAACACCGATTTGGAGGGTTCGAACGTGCATTTTTGTCTGAGGTCATTTGGTAGCACGAAAAGAAGAAGTAATCTCAATTTTTTGTTGCGCCAATTCGATAAATATTTATAGGTAAGCTAAAGTTAGTTTTTGCAGGTAGAAAATCTGTAAGGTTGGTCTATCAGAGAAGCTTATAATGAATTATATTTTGCCTGAGCTCAGGAGGGACATGTCAGAAAAAGGCATGGTGACTTTTAAAGTCAAATGAATGACATATGATGATCTAATATGCTAAAATTCAAAAGAAAATCAATTTTTATGTTTCAGTTCAGTGCACATGAAGTCATCCAGACATTTTATGCAATATAGCCAAAACTGCCAAGTTTCCCACAATAAATTTCAGAAGAAGTGACATACTGTCCCATATGCCTATAAGGTGTATCTGGTCATTCAAGGTAAACATAAAAAAAAGAAGCTTCCTTATACTATGTGGCTGATTGCCAAAAAGCAGATTTGAAAATAAAATTATGCAACTTCTTAAAAGATAGACAGAAATTATGAGCAGATGACAAAATGTATTAATATCTACTATCACAAAAAAATTATATATACATAAAGAACCAAAGAAAATTTGCTCAAAAAGATGCCTATAACTATAGCATCTATCTTTGCAGAATGGAAATTTAATAAGTGATCTCCTAGGCTCGGTACAGATTACATTACAGCCCTATTTTGTCAGGATTGTTTCAAAGTAAAAACAAATCAAATCAAATTGTCTTTCCTAAATTGAGATCGATTTGTCAGCTCCAAAAATCATTTTATCTAATTATGCAAAGATATAAGAAAAAAAATTCTTAAAACTACATTCAAATTGATCTTCATGAATTGAAATATAATTCTTAGTTTTTCCCAAAAGTATTAGTTCACAAAGATCATCAGCTTAGACCAGCCATTTATCTAAGCTTCTTGATTTGCATATAATAGTAGTATTGTTAACTTTGCAGACTTTTCAGTATATTTGAGAAACGAAATCTACTGCTGCCAACTCAAACAAAATCACTCAAGCATTTCATGGAGTGTTTGTGCAGTGCTCAGCCCACAAGATGACAAGATGCCCACTGTAGAAAATTCAAAGCAATAGTTACTGATAAATTGTTACAGACTTTTTAAATAGACTGCTTTATGGTAGAAGAGTTCTCTTTAAAATATCCTATCAATGCTTGTACATAAAAAAGCCACTTATTTTTTATTTTCTTCTATTTCACTGTGCTTGAATATTTTAATTTTTTGTTGGATTTTGATGAAAAGCCTGTTTTATTAATGTTAAGTGGAGATAACTGACAAATAAATCTATAGCTGTGAATGGTATCCTATTGATATCATGAGTCCTTTCAAATTTCTTAGGTGTTGCTTTGGAGGAGGTCAAAGGAAAGGTTAAAGGAAAAATGCAGATTTTCTGAATTACTTTACATGTAAATAATATGAAACGAGATACATTGAAACCTACATCTGTTTAATTATCCAATATTTTATAACATTTCACAAAAAAAGCATTAAGTTTGTTCTATGCATATCAGCAATTTATTATAAATGAATTTTTATGGAATTGAATTGTTATGACAACTAGCAGCAGTGTCAAGTAAATTTTTTAAGCAATGTTAATTAATTTCTTCAATCATCCGTTCCGTTCAGGAAATTATTCAGCAATGCAAGTGTGAGAAGCAGTTGCAATTTTTTATGATTGGTTTGGTGAGGTTTCGCTTTTGTTTGGTTAAGATTGGGTGATCGGTTTGTTAAATGGTAAAATTAATAGCGGGTGTGGTTTTGGGTGGGTTATTGATTAGCTAATCTATTTGGTGGATCAGTAGCTATTAAGCTATTTGATATACTTGTGATTGATTAACTTCTAATCTACATTGTGCAGTACTATTCAATTTTCAAATTTGACTCACCAAATATACGAATAGTCAGATGAAAATCTTTGTCTCTTCATGGGCCTTGTTTCGTTAGTGAAGTAAATGTCATCAGCATGTTTCGCAAAAGTGCGCTCGATATTTTCGGGCATCACGCTGCGTTTTTGCTACAATGTTTTTTTACAGTTTTCTTGAAATTTTTTTTTGAAATTGGGCATTATCAAAATCATCATGTGCATTGTGTTTCCCTGTCAAAGTCAATGTAAAAGAACTACTCACACAAAATTTAATTATTTTTACTAGCAATGCAATACAGAATTGGAAATTTTCATAAGCCGAGAATAAATGTAATAACATTTTCGCTGAAACAAGGCCCATGAAAATTTTGATACTGCCTCTTTTTATCTCATCTGATGATTATCAAGAAATCTACTTTTGTACATATGTACATATTTCTATGTTCTATCATTTCTCCAAGAATCATCTGTACACATGATAGTCTAACATTTTTGCTAATCAAAAGTGTTATGAGTTACAGGGAGGGTATAGATATATATATATTCAAAAGAAATATATACGCAAAATGAAAAGTGTTCAAAATAAAAATATATTAGTTTCACATGCCGTTAATAGTAGCAGACATTTTAATTTCCTACTTATATTATGGAAACAACGAAATATTAAGTTCGCAATTTGATTCACAGTATGAAGTTGCTCTTTCTATTTCCAAAACTTTTCACTTCCTTATTTCGAAAATAAATTGAAGTCCATTTACTGAAATACATGATACAATTGAGCTTACAGAAGAAATGGAAAGTAATATACTGCTAAATGATTATAAAGTGCTACTGTTTTCTGCTGGATTCTTTCCTTCAGAAGACAATAATAAAATTCTCATCACTATAGTACTTCAGATGCGCCAATATCTCAAATCTTTAATCTCAATATCTGATCTCCAATAATTTTCGAAATATTACTAACCGACAGTTTGGGCGAAAGCGGCCCCGAGGCACAGAAGCACCGTTGCGGCGGCGAGGGCGATATTCATTGTTGTTGCGACGAGTAGAATCCAACCCCTGAGAAAGACTGGTCACCTCTGAGGAAGCAAGGACCCACCCTCTGCTTTAATAAGAGAAGATCCTGTCAAGCAGAACCAGCCAAAGTCTGCAAGGAGCTTCCAAGCCTCTGTCGAGGGCAGCGGTTGGAGTCACGACTCTGCGAAAATGCACTCTTGCACGACATGACAGTGCAACATGCACACAACATTACACCGCCTTGCACACAATAATATGTATATACAGTGGTACCTACATAATAAGTAACTATAAGACCCCCTGTTGTAAGACTGACTTGCCGTATGTGACCGCCTTCTTCTCGCACTAAGTAGTATTTCTAGTGCATTTTGCATCCCGACGAGAGACCACACCCCCAAGAGAGACCGCTTTATGAGTGCATAAGGGGTGGTCTTGTAACGCAGGGACCGCTGTATATATATATATATATATATATATTTATATATTCAAATACAAATAACTACGTAGTCTTGGTCTTCCAGTGGATTTTACATTTAGAATACCCTTTGGAATCATGCATGCAAAAAGCAAGCCTGAAAGGCCTACCGAGAAAATATGGTGTGACCAATTATGTAGGACGGCAACAGGAAATAAGCAGGGGAACAACCAGCAATGATTTTGCAATATTATCAATAATAAATCTCTGTAGAAACTTTTGAATACAATCTTCACCACGATAATTTTCGTTGCGTGGTGTTTTTATCCTGAAAAGCACTAAAAACATTTGCACTGTATAAGAAATGAAATAACTATGATTAAGCATTTTTAATTATGATGAATTGAGCTTAGTGCCAGATTGGGCTTAGTATTTGTCTTGTTTTAAGAGGGTGCTGGCTCAGTTTGAAGAACGCTAAGCTTCCAGTTGATGGATCCTGGGTTCAATCCATGGTCTGCTCGACCATGTGAGCTTATTGACCACTGAGTGAAAGAAGATACTAAGTGCTCAGAGGTTAACCAATAATCTGTTATGCTGGTAGATGATATCTAGGAACTGATCAAAATATGGTATGGCAATAGCAAATTAATCAAGCAGAAACATTACAAATTAATTATTTCTCAAGACCGATGTTAATCTGTCTGGCGCATAGATTGGAGTTGAACCAGGAAATAAAGATATATAGACCAACAAGAACTGGAATTGGATATCGGTCATGAATACATAGACAGAGAGACATGGAATTTTCTTGGGAAAGACATCGCGTAAGGAAATTTCAGTCTAATATCATGAATGCAAAATGGGTATAACATGGTAGCTTTAAAATAAAAACCACAAGGAGGAAAAGAGTTAATTTAGGGAAGTAAGCTAAAACTGGGAAGATCTTAGTGCCATAATTAGTGAATAGGATAAGTTTTAAAGACGCTCATTACTGCCTTTCAATAGGGTTGATGTACCTCTTATACGTGTATGTAAGGGTCATTCTCAAATTTCGGGACAATTTGCGTCACTCTAGCTCCCTGACATTAATATGAATGCGATAAATATCTGAAGTGTCACTCTGCATCTGTTATTCATATTTCTACTTAGAACTACTGCATTTGGAGCAAAAAGTCATTCATTAGACTTTTTTTATGCATTATGTCCAGAAATCCGTGCAAAATCAATGGTTTTTCCCTGTCACTGGACCTGACATGACAAAATCAAGTGTTCATTTTCCTCCTAATATACCATTATTTTCAAAGTTTCTTTGCACGATTCATGGGAATATAAACTTGAATTTATATTTAGTTCATATTCAATTTTTTTTGGTATAATTTCATTGATTAAATTCATACAATAGTCGTGTCACTAATTTATGTCAATTTTTTTGTCCTCTCCGTTACTTGCCATAGCTCTGTTCGTTATTGCTTTTTATGAGCTATTTTCACTGAATATCATCAGACGCATGTGCACCATAGTACCACTGCCTTGCAGACTTCATAAAACATGTATTCAATAAATTATGACATAATGTTCATAAAAAATGTTTTTGGTCCCACTAAAATGTCCCTTCCGTTCCCTTCATTTCAAAGCCTACCAATGATACTTTTACAGAGTGATTTCATGTATATGTTGCTGAGGGTGGCAGGTTTTAATATTCTGCAATTATTTTGTCTAATCTCCATAATAAAAAACAGTATTAAGCGAAAAGCAAAAAATTGTTCCACTCCGTTACAGTCCACTCCGTTACCAGATCATGAGCAAGAAATCAACATTTGGACCAAAAAATCTTCTGATACGAGATGAAGTACTTCCGAAAATAATAGTTACATCAATCTTTTATCATTGTTCCTTTTGTTGCTGTTCGTACAGTTGGTGTTTTACATCAAAATTCCACTGCGTTACCACATTGTCCCCTCCATTGCAGGACAATTTTCCTATACCCGTTGTCCCGAAATTGGCCCGTGAACTGAAGGACAAAAATAAGTTATCACTTTTCAATTTGAAATAATTAAAAAAAAAAAAATTCTTCAAACTTATTTATTGTGTGTTCAATGTTCTAGACATTAACAATGACCAATAAGTCATGTTTATGTATTCTTGTCACTGGTCATGAAATGCAGTAAATAGGCTAATCCTTGAGATCAGTTGCCCTTAACTGCACAAAAAGCACTGAGAAAAGTTCCCTGATCTTTCGTGAGTTGGGATACGCCAACAGACTGCCATTGGGTAGAATCTCCATTGAGCAATGAGGCTCAACAGTTGGAATGCTGGCAGCTGGCATGTCCCAGAATGAGGTTGCACGTCAGAGGGGCTGCTCCCAGCCAGCAATTGGCAAGCTCATGACCAAGTTTGGTTTAACAGGCTGAATGAAGGACCTTCTAAAGCCAGGCAGACCTGCAGTCACAACCCATGATCAAGACAGGCACAACATCCATCAGAATCTGGGGGCCCATCTCGAGTCTGTTTCAAAACCGCCACATCCACAGCTGCTGTAATTCCAGGCACTCACAACCTAAGAGTGAGTGCCAAAACAGGTATAAGATTGGTCACTAAGAACTGTAAGCAGGCCTGGTAGCCAGACATCCATGCAAAAGGCCTGTTTTGACAGATCTGTGAACTCAGTTTTCTGACCTCCTGATGTTTATTCATTATTGCAATGAAATGGGTCAGCTCAGATCTTGTTTGATCAGATTTGTTGAAAAAATACAGAACTACGAATGGTTCTCATCTGCCATCAAGGTATTTTTCCTCTAGGACTTTATACCACAGGCTCCTAAAGAGGTGATAACTTATTTTTGTCCTTCCATTTATAACAATTATTTTGACATAATATCAAAAAACCTCATTAAGGTAGTGTTCCAGACGGCTGATAATTTTTAAAGTCTGTAAAATTTCTTAAGAAAGTTCTAATTTTATAATTCATACAAATTATCTGATTAGCTTTTAAGTATTATTATCCATCCAATAACTATGTATCCTTCAATTTTTTTCCTCAGACCGACAGCATGATGTCATGCTGGTTCAGCATAGTATTGGTCTAGCAGCTCTGTGTGATGTACAGCTGTAGACTGAGTGTAGAGCATGATGACATGCTGACAAGCAAATATAATTGGCTGCTAAATTAGCAACAACAAAAAGTTAAAGCAAATCCTTAACAGTTTCATGTCATTGGAATTTTGTTGGTTTTTTGTTATACATTACACATGAGTATTCAAACTGTTGGTCAAGTTTCAGTTACAGTTTTGGGTTCATGGTGATTTAGCATGGTGACACACTGTATTGACCTTCAAGCTGGAATTCGCCCAACTGTGAGATTTGGTGAAAGGCTTGTTTGTTTTTTACAGCTACACTAAACTCCTTCCCCAGCTGAGTGACATGCATTCTCTTGATGCATATTGAGTACAGATATTGGGATCAGCTGTTCCCTGTTACATATTATTAAACCTTCCTCTTCTACTTCCCATCTTTATAAGATTCCAAATCAAGCCACCCTGGCATCACATGGCTGCTTTGAGTATCCATGTATGCCACTGACTAAAAGATAATTACACTGGAGCTTTCACAACGTTAATTTGGTGCAATTTTAGCAACTGCTTGATGTCATGCAGCTGACTCTCCCAACCAATGAGAATGTACAAATAGCTTGACATCACCGAAAAAGCCTTGCATGACATACAGTTTTTCTACTCACACCTCTACTGACCAATAGCTACCTAGTCTCAGCATGACATCAAGCTTTCAGTCTAAAAAAAATTGAAGGATACATAGTTATTGGATGGATAATAAAGTAGTGGATAATTGTCATATAAGCCCCTGTAAAATCATCACTATTAACAGAGGTTTGTCCCACCCATAAGCTCTTAGAATCTGAATCGCCTGTAAAATTGCAAGATGTTATATTCGGCAGTACTTACCTCTGCACAGAAGTAAATTGGTGGAATCTAAATCTGGAACTCAATTTGAGATATCTATTTATGACAGGACCTGATTTGAAATTGTTTATAATATAGGTCGCCAACTTCCATTTCTGGAAAGTGATAATAAAATGCCCTTTTCGAGCAAAATCCCAACCACCGAAATTCGCTTAAAAAATATACTGTAGTCTGTATTGCACCTAAGAGATGATAATATGTATGTTGGATGAAGTCATATTGAGGTTGTATACATGTCACCCAAAAATAATATCAAGCACAGATTCTGACCAAGTAAAATGGAATTGCAAATAATGCCAAAAAAAAATCTTAGGTATTCAAAAGACACACCCCTGTTCATACAATCATGAAAAATTCTGCAATCTACCTGGAAATAAGAAATAACTTTGACAACTTCTGCTGGAGCTCATGATGGTCATAATCACTTCCAATAACTGGCACAGGGAAGGACACCTCAGAGTTAAACATGTTAAAAACTCATGTCACGACGTTCATCCAAGTTATAGTAACAGCTGGGAGATTCAGGGGGTTAATGAATGCACTCTAAAAAATGTGGGGACAAAATTGGTTTTTTAGATTCAAAATAGTTTTTTGAAAAACCAAATTTCAATGCAAAAAACCAACAAGGATTTTTTTCAAAAAACCATTTTGAATCTAAAAAACCAATTTTGTCTGAATTTGTTTAGAGTGTGTGAGTGCAACTCAACTAAAAATTCAAACTTCTTGCTAAAATAGTAGTCGAGGCTTCCAAAGATTGATCGACCTTATAGACCAGGAAGATAGCTAGACCTTTATATTGAACCTTACTAGAATTTAAACTCTTTCCCTTTTTCCTACCTTTTCTCCAGAAAGTATTCCATACCAAAAAAAAAGTATGTAAATTCATAGAGAATTAAGGCAGTAAGATGAAAAGTGTATGTAGGCTTATAATGTAGGCCTTTCTATTAGTGGGGGGACTTCTGAATATCATCTGATTGAACCTATAATTTGAACCTCCTAAAAGTCTTCTTTCTTTTTCAGTTTAAATTCCCTTCTATAGCACTTGAATGTCACATGGCCCGTATACAATAGGTTAATTACATGATCTTGCAGTTTTCTTTCTGGCTGAATTTCTTAACACTGTTCAAGAATTATGTTTCTATTACACTAAATCAGAACACCATACTAAATAAGACTTTTTACCCAGATTATATTGAAATATTGCCCTGTTTGTTGCTTTGTAGTGTTATATAAAAACTTAACTAAAGTATATGCAACCTTGACCTGTGGAATATAACTTGTGCGTTTGTCTGTTTGATGGAGTATTGTGGACCAGATTGAAGTGTAAGATACAATTAGTTCAACGTCTTCCTTTGTAGGTCCCATAGCAGGAAACTCGCCTTGTTACGTCCTCGTACGTATCTCATGATCTCATGTACATGTGACCCACCAGTAACTTCAGTGTAATATACTATATTTTGTAAAATGATTTAATTTTTCTAATTTTGAATAAATTTTAAATGAGATTCGTTTTTCAAAGGGTCCTTTGTTGTACAGTAAATAAATATGCACAATAAAAATATATAAAAGTAAAATCATGTAAAATCTATAAAACTTAACAATGTAACATCAGCATTAAAAACAACATAAATACATTGTAAAAGCAAACATAGGCAACAAAAGGCTTAAAATTTGAATAAAAAATCATATATCAATGTGTGTACAATACTACAGTGCAAGAGAAGATTGGTCCTTTTAGAGCTCTTTGCAGATTGGCAGTCCACTAGAAAAATTAAAAAAATGTATTTTCATTTTGCAAACTGGCTTTGCCACATCATTGACAGTTTTCTGTTGGTATCCTAATCTTCTTATTTTGATGAAGTACCATAAGTCATTTAATTGGTTTGTTTATTGTCACCTATGCTACTAGATATGATAAGCACTAAATCAATTGACACTAACTGACACAAACAAAACCTTTTTAAGTGACATCACAAGACAAAGTCTCAATTTTGAAACTGTTTCAACTGCTAATCTACAAACAGCTATAAAAAATCTATTGGCAGACATGCGTCCATCCAAACTAAATGGATATCTGTGGTGATATTTTAACTGTAATTCTCTTTAACTATTTTCTTGGTTGTCAGATGCTTACAAGCAATCTTCTGTTACAAGAATTCTCGTTGCAGTTGACTTTTTCACACATTTCTTCTTACCGTTTGCTTGCATATGACGTGTGGTCGATTCCTACTCAAGTGCAACATTAACCCTTGTAGCCGCAATGGCGGCCTCGGAGGCCTCCCTGGTACTTTTCGCTTTAATATCTCGCACAATATTTGGTCAATTACATCGCAGATTTCATGTAATCCTAGTCCAACTAATCTAAAACAACATCCAAAAGTTGTGAATTTATAGATATTGAACATGGTCACTGGCAAGAGTTTGAATGTTTTTCCGACACAAAGCTGCAATATGGGCCTCATAGGCCCCCACCCTTGTGCGTGTCATACAAGTTGTTGAAAAATACTGCACCTGTCCTGCCCCTTATGATAGATCAGATTATGGTCAGTACAGTCACTTTTTTATGTTTGAACGACTGATAATTGCTCGTCAGTCCATTTAAACACAATTAAAATGATATTTATTTGCATTTCAAGTAAAATTTGGATAAATTTACCTAGAATCAGGCAACATTGACCTTTTAGTGATCTAAATCCTTCAAAAATGGATTCGGCATCACCAAACTCCTATAGTGATGATTTTGCAAATCTGAGCTGGTATCATTGAAGTGCAGGACCTTTATTCTCACCAAAAACTGGCCCGAAATGGACCACAGAAGGAATGGATCTTGTACGGCAAGAAACAAAAAGGCCATTTTCGATGCTTGTTTTCTCATCTCTTTCAATTTTTAGGACAAAAACTTGTTTCTAATGAAATTAGAAGACAATCCCAATAATTTACAGGACAGTTTGTTATTGAAAAACTTTAAAAATTTTTATGCTGAATTTTCCAACAACGTATCAAATCGGCACAAAAATTGCGAAAATTTGATTGAACATCATTTCATATACAAGTATAGCACAACGATTTTATTTGTTCCCAATTTAACTGCCACTATCCTCCATTTTGACTTGCAGTCCTTGTCATACTTACGTGGAATCTCAAGTTTTTTTTCTGTGCTGTTGAACTGTGATGTCAGAGATGACTCTATTCTAGCATTGCAATATATGTAAATTAACTACAAGCTGTGATGTCATTTCAAACTGGGTCAGATACCCCAGCTTCTAGCCAATGTTGATCCTCCTGAACTGAATGTCACAGTTTCAACTCAGTGTCAACATTCCTCAATCTTGTGATAAGATTTCTTAGTGCATTTATTGTTGATTTTTCAGATTTTGTCCGAGACAATCAACTGACCTTAAGAAGTTCACACAGGACCCTCTTCCACTTCCAAAAGACCTTCTTTTCAGTCTTTCTTCCACTGTCACCTTTCTTCCATGTTATACTAAATCCATACTTTAGCAATAATTCTTTAATTTTATTTATTTACTTTTTTATTTATTTATTGTATTTTATTCATATATTTTTGTTCCTATAATAATAATTGCTCACTTTTAAATAGATATCTGATCCCCTACCAAGTAACTTAGTTATCCCACCTACCAATTAACTGAAGCAATTTTCTCATTAAGAATTTAACTTTTGCCATATTTCCTCTGATTTCAGCACACATGCGTTTATTTCTAAGATGTCAAATACTTCTGTTACATCTGTAACTCCTGAGATGGAGGTTGAACCACGTGAGCCATCCCAATCTTCTGAGAGTGACACTGCTCCGAAGAAGACTACGGACCCCTCCAAAGTCTGCACTGATGGCTGTCGATACGATGGGAGAACCACTGGCCCAGCAAGAAATGCAGGTCATGTATACTGTTCTCTATGTTACCATTGTTTTCATAAAGATTGTATAAATTACCCATCAGATTCTGTGGCCTTTTGGCCTTGTCCTTTTTGCAGGAATTTAGCTGCTGAGGTAAAAGACCTTCACTCCAAACTTGACTCCGTCTTGTCCCAGAACAGGACCCTCATGGATATGGTAACCCAGCAGCAAAATATTTTAAATAACTTTATGTCTATTGAAACAAAAGTCACTGCCCTTTGTTCTAAACTCATTCCAGACGACCCTTTTGATGATGAAGAAGATGACGAGACTGAAGATGCCGAACCCGAGGGTGACCTCTTGATTGGAGACTCCCTGCTCCAAGATGTGGCCCGGACAGATGACAGCCTAACCGTAGACAGTACCTCTGGAGCGACCTTTAACGTCATCCGTAGGAAGATTGCAGCCCTTAACCCAAAGAAGAGACGATATCAGCGGATCTTTATCGTTGCTGGTACGAATGATACTGCCACCAAAAAGCCAAGTGAAAAGATCGCAAAAGACTGCAAATCCGTACTTTCCGCAGCAAAGAAGGTTGCTGCCACTGTTGTTCTGTCAAGCATCCCCCCTAGATCGGACAACAGAGCTGACAAGGACAAGATTAACACTGTGAACCAGTTGATGGTAACTCTAGCAAATGAAGAAGATGCCACCTTTGTTAACAATGACAATAATTTCTGCTTCAGAGACAATACCGTTGACAATAAGCTACTTCTCCCCGACATGCTTCATTTGTCTAACATTGGCACAATGAAGTTGTTGACAAACCTCGGACTTGAAGCGAAAGCCAAGAGCACTCACTACAAGAAGTCTACCAACGAAAAGAGCTCTTGGAACAATGTGACCTCTCCGCCCGCTGTAACCGCCCCACCTCTGATGTCCCTTCCAACTCTATCTCCTGCATCCCCCCCGACCGTACCACAAACCTCCAGTACAGCTCCCGTTTACTTCAAGGGAGAGGGATCGCCTCTGAGTAATTTTTTCAGGTGCCCACTGACAATCTGGAGTATGAACTTTCCCAGCTCTGAACATGCTTACCAATACAAGAAATGTGTCAGTACTGGAAACAACGCAGCTGCCGCAAATGTGCTCAGAGCCCCCTCTCCCCTCGACGCCAAACGTATTGGAGATGAACTCACCGCTGACAGCCGATGGGAAGATCTCCAACAGGGCTCCATGTATGAAATCTTGAAGACAAAAGCCAGACAGTGCCCTCAGTTTCACCAAACCCTTCTTCAATCGCAAGACCGCCCCCTTATCGAGAACACCCCAAACCGTTTCTGGGGACGAGGGCATGATGGCCAAGGACTAAATATGCTGGGACGATTGCTCATGATGCTACGTTCCGAACTTTGCATCTCCCAGCCGCCACCTCGCCACTTCACCCCTCGCCCGGCTGTCATCCCTCCACGTAACCCCCAAGGACGTTCCGAACCCAGGTCGCGAAACCAGCAGCTGAAATGTTTCAACTGTGGCGAAGCGTCTCATACGAAGGCAACGTGTCGCCACACATCGCCCTTACGCTGCTACGCCTGTAATGGACTCGGACATAAGAAGAAATTCTGCCGTCAACAGCAACGCCATTAGAGATCTGGCCAGGGCGATATGGCCGGTCATTGCAGGACTGTAAATAGTGTTAAGACGTTGAATGATTTTATGGCTTGCAGTATAAATATAAATTGTTTGGATTTTAATGCTGACAATCTGGGGAATGACTCAGTGTTCTCAGTTTTTTGTCAAGATTTTAAGGAAAGTGCTTTTAATGTTGATTTATACTGTTGTAAATCAAATGTTGGTATATGTTGTAGCGAAAATTATCCTAATTCAAATCTAAATACTTATGTCTCTAATAGTGATGAATGTGATTATGACAATGATGTCTCGTTTATGGGTGGTAACAATACTGACTGTACCATTATGTCTCATTATAGCCATGTTAGCAATGTGACGTTTGATTACTGTGATAGAAACCGTCCAGGTGCTTCTGTAACTGTAGAAAATATAATACCACAAAATAGAAACGACTCAAATGACTTAAATCTGAATACAAGCAGAATTATTTCCAATGACGACAGTTTAGAAAATTCAAATGATTGTATAGCAAATTCGAATGATTATGTTGAAAACTCAAATGATTGTGTAGTAAACTCAAATGATTGTATAGAAAATTCAAATGATTATGTAGAAAACTCAAATGATTGTGGAGATAATCTAAATGATAGTGCAGCAAATCCATATGAGGACCTCTCTAAATTTTCAAAAAACAATGCTAAAAATCTAATATTTTCTCACTTAAATATTAACAGTCTGTCACGCAAGTATATGGAGATATATGAAATATTACTAAAAGGTCATAGCGACATTCTATTTCTATCAGAAACCAAATTAGACAGCTCCTTCCCCAATGCTCAATTTCATATTGATAACTTTTTAATCCACAGACTTGATAGAAATGCCAATGGTGGTGGACTAGTATGTTACGTCAAAGACACTATCCCACATAGAAATCGATCGGATATCGCTGTAAATGAGTCTGGAATAGAAAGTATTGTAATACAAGTTAAAACAACCCAGAAAAATATGTTTTTCTTACATATTTATAGACCACCAAATGCAAATGTCTCTAATCTTAACTCCACTTTGGAGATCATGCTGAATAAGTGCTTCTCAGAGAGTGAATGTGTTTATGTAATTGGTGATCTAAATGTAAATTTCATGCAAAAACCTAACCAATTAAGTAATACGTGTGACAATTACGACCTCAAACAATTACTGAAAAATCCGACATGTTTTAAAAGCACAGATAACCCTACACTACTAGATGTAATTCTAGCTAACAACCCAAAATCAATAAGACAATCCATAAATATTTCTTTAGGTATTAGCGACTTCCATAATTATATCAGTGCTGCTACAAAATTAACCTGCCCATCAGACCAACCTAAAATAGTATACTACAGGACATTTAAGCACTTCAATGAAGAATCATATAAAAGCGATCTAGAATCGGCACCTTTTTACATAGGTCAACTTTTTGATGATGTTGATGATCAATTATGGTATCACAATACTTTGCTGTTAGATATTGTAAACAAGAATGCCCCAAAAAAGCAGAAAATAATAAAGTACAAACAGCTACCTTATATGAATGACAATTTAAGAAAAGCTATAAACGTAAAAGCAACTATGAGAAGAAAATTCCACAAAAGCAAAAGTCAGGAGTCATGGCAAAACTTTAAGAAACAAAGAAATCTCGTAAATAAGCTAAAGAGGACATCTTTATTGAAATATTTCGAAGATAATTGTAATTCCGACAAAAGTAAAGGGAAACACTTTTGGGAAGTTGTTAAACCTTTTATGACCAACAATGTTAAACAGACCAACCAAAATATCACATTGTATGAAAATGATTCTTTAATTGGGAAACCAATAGATGTTAGTAATGCATTCAATGAATATTTTATAAATGTTACAAGTGATCTCTGTGAATCAAACGAAGTTAAGGAAATGTCAGCTGTTCAGGTCATTGACCACTACAGGGATCATCCTAGTGTGAAACTAATAAATGACTATACAAACAATGAACAACAGTTCAACTTCACAACTGTTAGTCAGTCATCTGTGCTAAACAAACTAAAACATCTTCAACCAAACAAAGCAACTGGTTTTGATCAAATATCCCCAAAATTTCTAAAAATAGGCTCAAGCTCTTTAAGTAACTCCCTCACTCCAATAATAAATAAAAGCCTAGAAACTAATGAATTTCCAGACAGCAATAAAAAAGCAGAGGTAACACCACTCTATAAAAAGTCTGATCAACTTGCAAAAGAAAATTACAGACCTTTAAGTGTACTCCCATCCACTTCAAAGATATTTGAGAAAGTTCTTTGTGATCAATTACTAGATTTTATGTTAGAATATTTGTCAAATGATCTATCTGCTTATAGAAAACAGTATAGCTGCAATAATGTACTTGTGAAATGTATTGAAAATTGGAGAAAAGCCCTCGATAATAATTGTCATGTTGGTTGTGTATTAATAGATCTTTCAAAAGCTTTTGACAGTTTGCCGCACGGACTTTTAATAGCAAAATTACATGCGTATGGCGTCTCGTTAGATGCCTGCTCATTTATCATGAGTTACTTAAGAAACCGAAAGCAAGCTGTAAAGTTAGGAAATATTAGAAGCGAATGGTTAAATCTAAAAACAGGTGTCCCACAGGGGTCGATCATGGGTCCTCTTCTATTCAACATATTTATAAATGATTTCATATTTGAGCTCAAGAAAACATGTGATGTGTACAATTATGCTGACGACAATACTTTATCATTTTCTCATAAGGATAAATTAAAGGTTAAAGAGACACTTGAGAAAGCTGCTGAAACAGCCATCACTTGGTTCCAAGTAAACTATATGAAAGCTAATCCGTCAAAGTTTCAGGCAATATGCTTCAGCAGAGGCAATACTGAAATTGAATTCAAGGTTGATGTAAACACTATCAAATCAGAAGGTGTAGTGAAATTGTTAGGCATTCATATAGATAATAAGTTAAACTTCAATCATCATTTATCACTAATCTGCAAAAAGGCTGCAAGGCAAATAAATGCTCTTCAAAGATTATGTAAAACAGTAGATTATGAAGGACGACTCAGGATTTATGAGGCATTTGTTGCTTCAAATTTTGTTTACTGTTCAATCGCCTATCAAACTTTCTCTCCAGGTCACGATAGGAAAATTGAAAAACTGAATGAAAGAGCATTAAGACTAGTTTGCAATGATTATGAGAGTACATACAATGACTTACTTATAAAAACAGGCAAAAATATGCTACATGTAACCAGTAAGAATAACTTAGTAGAATTTGTTTATAAGGTACTTCATGGCCTAGCGCCACCTTTAGAAAGCTCCTTCTTTGAGAAAAAAATCTCTCCATACAACATGCGGGACAATGACAAGTTAGTACAACCTACTTTCAACACAGTTCAATACGGAAAAAGATCAATAAGTTATCAAGGTCCCTCTTTATGGAATATTCTGCCAACTCATTTGAAATGTTCAGTTGATATAGGGTCATTCAAGTCAGGCTTACGGAGAAATAAGTACTTTAATCAATGTGAATGTGGAACATGTTTATTGTGTCTAAGAAATTTTCTGTAGAAATTAAATGTAATGATATGAACAATATTGCATTGATACATGTATGATAGTGTAAGAATATAACAGTAAATATATGTTATTCATTTTTCCATCTGTATATAATTTCATCACTTCATCTAGTTCTGTTATTTTAACTTTTCGGTAAAAAGCTTATAGCTTGTGTTTATTGTTTTTACTGTCATCACCGACGTTAAATAAAGTCTTACCTTACCTTACCTTACCTTTTAGTTTTATCAGGGATAGCCCCGTCAACTACGTCATCACAGCTTGATAGCCAATGGGCTGACCGTAAACTACGCATCACAGTTCAAACATTGATATATTGAAGGAAGCATTACATTTTTGATCCCAATGATTTATCACAGCAATCACCAGTCTAATCCTACCAAATGGCAGCTTTATGAGCATTCACAGTTACTGTAGACAACTGTTATAATCCCCACAGAGTTGTTCGATAAATCTACAAACTTGCTAAATGCTAACTCACAACTTTAAACTTTGATGGATGTTGGTATAAACAGAAGGCTTCGACAATTTGTTTGTAAACACATGGCTTATGTTATGTATATTTGTTCTGGCAGCCCATTGGCTGAGAGGCTGTGATGTCAAACTTGCATGGGTTTTCCCAGACCCAATTTTAACTCTGACACTGAGTTGAAACTGTGATGCTCAGTTTGGTGGATTCGCATTGGTTAGAAGCTGGGGAATCTGACCCAGTTTGAAATGACATCACAGCTTGTGTTAATTTACATATATTGCTATGCTAGAATAGAGTCATCTTTGACATCACAGTTCAACAGCATAGAAAAAAAACTTGACATTCCACGTAAGTATGACAAGGACTGTAATATACCAATACTACTCTTAATGTAACATTTTTAAACCATAGCATATTTGATAATTGAGAAAGAGATGAGGCCTCAGAGGCCCAATTGTGGCTTTGTATACCCAAAATTGGTTGCAGCTACAAGGATTAATCTGATTCAGTTGTGAATGAATTTGTGTTCATGAATGGAACTGAAAGCTGTTTTCACAGTTTCGGTTGTTTTTGACAGTGTTTCATTGTTGATACTTGAATTTGATGTGATTCTGAGGTTGATGTGTCGCATGAGTGTGACAATATCATGTCAGATTTATAAACCAATTTTAAGTAATTACTCAATTTTGGCTGCTTTTACAACCAAATTTAGCCAAAAGATGGGATTCTAAAAACCCCATGTAAAAAACCTGAAGTCAACTTCAACGCAATCTCCTGTTATCATTGTGAGACTGCCAGCTAGTAACCCTATAGACCAATCTACAGCCGGTTTCATCCAAATGTATGATCTTATCTTAATCTTTAGGCATATATATTCTCATTCTGGTCGGAAAGTTTTCTCCGGATTTTAGCCTACATTTTAAGTAAATGACGAAGATGCTATCTGAGTTTGTACATAACATAACTTATGTTCATGCACTGAAGCAAGCTTGTCAGTTTTTTTTTTCAGTTTTTTTTTGCATTTTTTATTCAAGTTTGCCTCATCAGATTTTGACAGATTTCCAAAGTTTCTGAAAGACTTTTTTGATCAAGATACAATATGTACAATGAAAAATTCTGCCAAACATATTATATTTTGGAACTGGAATGCACTGAAATTTCTGAAGTATTCAAAACTGAATACTTTACATGTCAAGAATATATGTTGATTTCAAAGAGTGGGATTTTTTCATAATTTTTTTAATTACACACGTGAATAACAAATTTAAGAGGACACGTGAGGTTACTTAGTGGAACTGCTAATATGTTTCTGTGTAATTTTTCTTTCATCTTACGATGAATCTCTAGTGGATATATGTACGTGTGTGATATTATGCCCTTATATTTGACACAGGAAATCTATTGACTGACATCTTTTTATTAGTGGCATGACATTGTGGTCTGGGACTATTTTTTTTCAATTTAATTTTGCATGTTGTTGGCAGTGCACTCAGTTGACTGAAATTAAGTCTTAATTAGCTTTACTGGGGAGCAGACTTCCTTGCTGACCCTTGACCCTTCTTTTTTTCAAATTTCTGAATCTCTTTAATTTCCTTATAATGCTTAGAATATATAGTATGTTATCATTTCCTATCTTAGCAATGAAGTATATGTGAGCCTTCATAATGAAATATCTAGTAACTTATGGGCGATTCTGTAAAGTCTTATTTACAGAGTTGACACTATAGCAGCTTGTGTAGCCATAACATTACACCTCAGCTACTTCATTGTTAAACAGGGATGAGGCCAGGTAATAGGGGTATCAGACAAGCTATCAATCAAAACTCCAAGTACAACAGGAGCTGAACCACGTCAAAATTTTAAATTGCATAGACAGGCCAATATGCACACATTTTCTACCCATTTACATTTGCAGAAAATCTCAAAGAATATGACAATGTTAATTGTTGTTAATGTACTCTAGCTCATATAAATGTTTTGGAGCTTTCAACATTTGAACAACAAGGCAAAGAAGTTTAGTCACAGTTCCTGACTTCATGGCGTTTTTACACATAAACTTGTAAGTAATAAAATATATAAAACATATCTTGCTTCAGTCTATTAAACACTCTATATGGCCCCGGAAGGACCATTATAAATCTCAATATTGAAACTTTATAAGTCAGTGGCTCTCTTAGCATAACAAAAAGTTTGAAATTTGACTGATACTTTTGCATCAGAAATAATCATGGTAGATGTACTCTTTTCTAGTTTCAAGTTTCTGGTTTATTTGGATCAAGTCAAACATATTTCAGGTTGAAAGATTTATTATAAATATATGCTTAGTAAATATTACATTTTGACGATAAGAGAGATTTTTGAATTATTGATAACCGACAACTGACATAAGATCAATCACAGTACTCATTTTTGACAATATTATAAATATATCAAGAGTTGTACCTGGTTAATTCTGTTATTGTCATGAAGCTTGAAATATAGTACCAGACCAAGGATAACTTTGTCCCCCCTCACAGCACTTTAACTTTCTTGAATTCTGCAAGTTCAAAATAAAGATTATCTGATTACAATGGATTTGGATATGTTACAAAGTCATTATGTGCATACTGATTTTGGAAATGTGGTAAAATGATTTTAACAATCTTTGAGGGGCCACCGAGGGCAGAGTTTTTTCTTCACAAAAGCAGTACATAACCACCTGGTCTGACTTGCAAGAAAAAAAAACTCCTTTTTGCATATGAATGATTTATCTCTGCAAGAAATTCTATTCCTGTCCCATTACACAAGAAAATGTCATTGTAACCAGGCACAGTGACAGTTTCTTGTGTGAATTTTGTCGTTTCGCTCCTGTAAGCATGCAAACGGTAAGACGACATTTACCGTATTTGTCTGATAAACTGCTCACCGCCTCAATTATTTCAAGGTTGGCGAAACATCCATCAGATATCTTTTCTGAGAAAGGTTGGCACTATAAACCATTTCAATTACATTTACCGTATTTGTCTGATAAACTGCTCACTCCTCAACATTGGTGAAATATCCATCAGATATCTTCTCTGAGAAACTTTGGCACTATAATAGGTTTCGATGACATTTACCATATTTATCTGATAATGCGCCCGACCCCTCAATTTTGCGTTGGCAAAAGATCAATCAAAGATCTTCTCTGAGAAGAGTTTGCGCTATAGACAGTTAAAAATTTGACTGATATTTCTTAGTAAGTGCCCGAGGTGTCTTTTTTGGCACTTCTCTTCCAAATGCATTGTTCAGTTGCCAAAGCTCTGATATTTTGTGACAGTGAGACAAAGTGACAAATTGTGAAGACTATGGAAGATATATTCTTGAGCTCATAAATCATAGTACTGTAAAAATTTTGGGGAAAATTGATCTGCACTGGACTCTGTTATAAGAGGAAAAACCAAATTTTCACACAGTTAATAACTTTCAACAGGTTTCTGGAAACAAAATAGTACGCATTGACAAAGTGATATATATATATATACACACAAATATATATATGTATACTGAATTTGTTATGCATTTTCCTTGCATGCAGAAAAAAGTTCTCTGTTATGGAAGTAATGGAACCTGGAAAAACCTAGTTATTTATTTTGGCAGACTTTCACACACCCAGGTGTAAACATAATGAATGATAATTTTGGCAGCCAGGGTCAGAAGATTCTTTAAAAGATATTTAATATGTCAGCATGACTCGACAAACTTATTTTGATACGCTTTGTTGCTTCAAACTAACCATTTTGTGAAACTAAGATAAAAGACCATTCATCTGGATGGGCGGGACAAATTTCCAAGGCTTTTTTTTTCTGCTATGGGATGAGTTGGTTATATACGTCCTAGTAAATTGACTGATTCAGTTTCAGTTGGTGATTATACAGAGCAGTTGGTTGGCTTACAGATTTTATTGATTTTAGTTAGGTCAAGAGAAGTTATTAAAGGCTGTCAATACTAGCTAACTCAGTTGAAATGCATTAATCTCATTGAAACATTTTACTGAGAATCTTTTTTTTCCCAGAAAGTTCCATAGAATTGTAGTGAAAGAAAGGAGAAAGAAAGAAGAAAGAAAAAAAATAAGAGGAAGAAAGAAAATTTAATAGGAAAGAAGAAGAAGAAAGAGATGAAGAAAGGAAGAAAGAGACAACGAAAGAGAAGAAAGAAAGAAGAAATGTATGGAGCAAGGAGACCCCCTAAAGGATGTTGTTGAGTTCTTCTTTGTTAGTCATTTGATTTCATCAATGCAACTTTGAATTATACTTTATACTGATGCTCCATGTACTGCATTGGGAGCAGGCCAAACACATGTGACCATGATACCCAAAATGTGAATATACCCTGGGATTCCCCTGTCTGCTTTTGGTGCAATCACTTATATAAGATTGAAGGTTGCATAAGTGTTTCTTCAGTCAATGTTTATTGAAGCCACAAGATTTAGATTTGAAAACCTGGTCAACTGAACAACTAAATGAAAAACCAATATTTACATACCCTGAAGCAATATCGTGCATAACAAACATGATATTTGTTTGATGCATATGACTGAAATGTCATTATATGGGTAGTGTATCACAGGCGTTACCATTGTGAAGAGATCCTAAGTCTTTTGTACCCATTTGTGTTTATGCACTCATGGAACCGTACAGATCTGGAAACCGTTTGAATCTCTTTGATTCATGGGGTACATCTCGAAATGCCAAGCACCATTTGGGTGGTCATGGAATTTTTATATTTGGGTGGTCAATCATATTTTAGTCACAGTCAACGAATGACGAGTACTTACATTCAGCTGCCACGCTATCAGCATGCCTCGGCGGTCCAACATCGGCCCAGCATCAGTGCGATGTCAGTAGCATCGGACCAGCTTGAGGCGGACGTTGGACCGCCGAGGCACGCTGATAGGGAGTGGACATCAATGACCTCATAGCAGGCCCTATCCAATGCATTGACATTAACTGACTTGTTTTGATAGCATTGAAAGTATAGGATATGACACAAATTGCTAATGAGTAATAGAGAATAACATGGCATGGGTAGGGATATGACCTCACAAGGAACATTTCAGTCCAATTCTGTAAGCACTTGACATTCTTCGACTGTAAGAGCATGTGGTGCTTGTTTGTCGTGAAGCAAATTTTAATTTTGTGGAACTATGCAAGTTAAAAATGTAAATGAAATGGAAATACTCGAAGGACTATTGAAGCACAGTATCAGTTAAGATTGACAGGATAATTTTAGGAAAACTATGCATTCTGCGTTACCTTTACAAGCTCAGAATAACTACTCTATAAATAGCCCAATGGTCAGAGATCATGTTTGTAAAGCTTGTGTGATTTGAGGACATGGGTTCAAACCTCTTAGGGTTTTGTTTAGATAGGCAACCATCTTGATTTATGGAGCTACTCTGTACAAATATAGCAAATGGATCATGTAGATCATGTTGTTCTTCTGATATCCACCTACTCTTGAGTAAATAGTTGCAGAGTGGAGGATCCTTGATGTGGAAAATGAAAGAAAGAAAAATGCTATATGATATTTGTAAGTGAAGGAAAACAATAGGCATGAAAATATTCTTTGGGGTAAACTTAAATAGATCTTTAGGCGGAGCTTGAAGTTTTCCTTAACACTGTACACAGGAAGTTAAAAATTGGTCAGGAATATAAATTTTAAAAATCTCCCCACCCCCTCCCCCAGATCTGATGAATATCTAATGGTGACATTTTCATCTGATAAAGCTTTTTAATATGGTTCAACATATTTCCTCATTTGGTCATACATAATTGATATTTAGCTTCTCTGATCTTCTCAAGGCCCTTTTTCTAGAGTCAGTTTATAGGACGAGAAAAAGGTGAAATCTCTACTTTTTATAATGTCAATTCAATAAATATTGTTGGTAAGTCCAATTCTTTTTTTTTTGGTACGCTAAAAATCTGTTAGTCAGTCAATTTGAGAAGCTAAAAAATAAAAAAAGTCTGGCCTTATTTGGACCCATGCTTCACCATGAGTGTCTGAGTCATGAGTCAAAGTCTCATCTGCTGGACCATGACCACTGTCTCAGCTGTTGGAGTTTAGCCATAAGATATAATACTGAATTTACTTGGCATGCTTCATGGCATTTCCAAGAAACTGTTAACCATTTAATTGTGGGCAAAAAAAAACACACGTGCACAAAATGCACAAACAAAAAAGCAGTTAGCATTTTAAGTTGAACTGCGCCATATTTTCATCAGCATCAAAATTTGCCTATCAAGTCCCAAAAACATAGGCGTACGGGACGCGCAATTTTTGGGGGGGCGAGCGACATTCGCCCGAATTTCAAGATCTAAATTAAATACCATTTCAAATGAAATTGACAGGAAATCATTAATTTTTAATAGTTTTTATTGAATCATTAGCCCAAATTTTTTAGCCTTTTTGCCCGAATCTTACAGTTTCCCAAACTTTTGGGGGGGCGACCGCCCCCCCTGCCCCCCCCTCCCATACGCCTATGCCCAAAAAGAGAAAAAGAGCACAGGTCTCTGATTTAACTGCACAAAAGTTCAGTCTTTTACACGACCCAAAATATCATTAATGTTATGTACAGATTTAATATACAAGGCATCTTAGACCATTGTGGGCCTTTCTTTTATTTTGCACTGGTGAGACGCTTTCAAAGTTTTTTGAGTTCTCTAGTGTACTTCTTCCAACTCATTCATAAAATTCTTTTATTATATGTGAAAACTGTGTGAAATCTAAATATAGCCTTATAGGCACCTCAGTCAGCTTTTTTCCTAGTTTAAGCACAGCTTTAATTCTTTTCCACATGATTATGCCATGCGATTAACGATCTGACTTCGGCATTTAAATGATGAATATCTGAAAATGCTGATAATTAGTGTAACTACATACCTGTTTCCATCATTTCATCCCTTGAATTATTCAGTGGCACATATTAAATATAATGTTACATTGAAAAGCAATACAATTAAGGCGAAAATTGCTACAAAGTCACCCCAAGAAATGGTGCAAGTATACGTGCTTTTCCCATCAAATATTTAAAATTTTATTCATCGACCGAGCTGATTTCAATTCTCAAGTGTTTTTAATGTCATCATTTATGTCAGCACTTATGCTTAAATTAGAAAATGATTCAGCAAAGTTGTACAAATGATTCACACTCAAAAATCATTTATTTGAAAACAAACATAAAATTCGTGCCTTAAGTGGCACCGTAATTCTTGCAATTCACATTGTGCAAATATACAATATTTATCTTAGACCTGTGCCTGGGATTCTCAGTCTTGTATTTACATGCCCTGGATAATGAAGTCCTAATTGGAAGAACCCATGCTTTTGTGATAGATATAGATATATAGGAGTTCTGATGTCTGATTCTCAAGAGATGTAGGGCAGCCGTTATGACTACTGACTGGTTGTCAATTGTGGATGAATTTCATTGATGATTGATGATATGATAATCTGCCACCTTATATGTATGAGTCTTAGTGTTTTTTTGGTCCCCCAGGCCTCTCCAATGCTGTCTCTGATACACAAATGATCATGCAGGTTAGCAACAAAAAAATAATAATCGACTATTCCAGATGATTTTGACAAAAAGACATAATTTGATAAAAGTTCACATTTACCAAAAAATTTGTTTTAGTCGATTACCTGAAATACTTTAGGTCAAGATTCACATATAATATGACTCTCACTCTGATCCCACCTGAAAAGCTGATTTTTACACCGATCCTAACTCCAACTCAAAGACATTTGAACACCTCGGACTCTGATACTTCTTCAATCAACTCTGAATCCCTGGGAACAACTAACCGATATTTTCCCACGGAACGACTAAATTTTGTATACAAAAAGATAATGCATAATTGTGCTACAGGTGTGAAAAAGAGATTCAACATTGAACTGCATGCCTTCCTGGCCCATCCATCAAACCAACGAATACTTTCTATAAATAGTAATATGCCCTCAAAGAACTACAATCATGTCTGCAGAAAAAAAAACTGTCTAGCATGAAATTGCCCTTTTTATTCTCCTTGTTTCTTTTTTGATCTTCTTCTTTATTTGTGTGAAGGTCATGAATCAGAAGAGCATTTGAGAGACTGATTGAGATACCAGTTGGACTGATTTTGGTGGGGGAGGAATTGTAAATCTATGTCACATTGCTACTTTGGTTTAACCAATAAAAACAAGGGAACTGTCAATAATACAATAAAACTTAATAGGCAGATCTCCGATGGAATTTGATCTAAAGATATACCGTACATTGCATCACAACGATACAAAGTTCCATCGTAGCATGTTTAAATGCAGATTTTCTCACGATGATGGTTTCTTCTTACTCTGTCAATCAACCCTTGCAAGTAATAAAAAGCTGTTCTTCTTCTTGCCTGTCTTATCTGCATTGTTTTGCCTCGTTCTCACGGGACATGACAGAGAACTTTTTTTGACCGGCGAGACAGAGGCAGACGATTTCTAAGAAAAAATGGCTAACTCGGCGACACACAACAATTATATAATTAATTAGAGGCATATAACGGCGGAATAAGATCTTATATTAAATTAAATTGGTGTAATAAGATCTTAAATTGGCGGAATAAGATCCCAAATTGACCTGGCAAGGTCTATGTATGTGGTGCAAGATCTAACTGCCTGAGGGGCAAGATATAACCGCCAGCGGGATGTCAAAAACTATCAGCGGGATGTCAAAAACTGTAGGCGAGATGACAAAAACCGTCAGCGAGGCAGCAAAAAACTGGCAGCGAGGCTGCATATGTCCAGCAGGGGCAGTATAAATGCCCTCTGGATGTCCCTATATCCCGCCGGTCATGTTTTTCACTCGTTCTCACTCGCCCGCCTAGCAACCAAAAATTGAGAAAAATGTTGGCTCTTTCCTGGCGACTTGGAAAAAAAGTTTAAGGCTGCTGAAGGCTGCTGAATCTTTTTAGACATCCACTGTGGAGTTCTCCCCATTTCTATGATACAACCGATATGCAAAAAATACATCGGTGAGATGTGAAAAACCATCGGCGGGATGTCACAAATTTGCTTCTAGTAATGCTTGATTTGTCGGCGGCTTTCGACACGGTTAGCCATGAGTGTTTAGTGTCAACATTATCAGAACTTGGAGTGTGTGAAAAACCATTGGAGTGGTTTAAAAGCTATCTATCTTGTAGACAGCAGAAAATTAACATTAAGGGGACTTACTCCGAAGTCAAAGAACTCTCTTGCGGCGTCCCACAAGGATCGGTCCTTGGGCCGATCCTTTTCAATATCTATACATCATCACTGGGTCGCATGCTACGCCAACAATCGCCAAACTATCACACTTATGCTGACGATTCTTCATTGTATCTAAGTGTCAAGCCCAACAGATTAGAGATTGCTACCAACGAAATAGCAGCTTGTGTCAATTTAGTACAAAAGTGGATGTGTAAATTCCACTTAAAGATGAATGAGGACAAGACGGAATTCCTCGTGATATCAAGTAGGCAAATGGCAAAGAGAATTACACCCATCCCTCTGACTATTGGAGATGGCAATATCCTTCCATCATCATCAGTGCGTAACCTCGGTGTAATCACTGACAAGTTTGCTACGATGGAGGATTACATTAACAACATATGTCGTGGTGCATATCTCCAACTTAAGAACATTAGTTAGCTAAGGAAATATCTCGATCGTCCTACTCTGGAATGCATAGTCCATGCATTTGTAACATCTAAGCTGGACTATTGTAACTCCCTGCTTGTTGGTTTGCCATCTTCACTTCTTTATCGTCTCCAGCGCATACAAAATACCGCGGCTAGAATTTTGACGGGAACGCCAAAGTACGCACACATAACACCAGTGCTTCGAGAACTTCATTGGCTTCCCGTTGAGAAGAGGATAATGTACAAAGTACTACATGGTCTGATATTTCTGAACATCTCGCTGGATGGTTCTTTTAAACATTCTCTGATTTCTCTTTCTACATCCAATGATTAAAAAATTACCTGTAGAGACTTTCGCTCTGCTTAGCAAGCAGGCTTCTTCAGTACTGATGTTGCTTGTGCTGTTGTTGTATGACAGTTTGAAGACCTGGAGCAGAGGATAATAGAAACAGCACCATCAGAGTATAAACCGAGATGGTGGCGCAGATATGTCGATGACATCATAGCAATAGTGAAGATCGGTACTGCAGCCAAATTACAAGAACATATGAACAGTGTGGATACCAGCAACAGCATTAAGTTTACGAGGGAGGAAGAAGCGGAGGACAGGAGTATTCCATTCCTGGACACAAATCTAATAAGGAGAGAAGATGGGTCAGTAAAAACAGTCGTATACAGGAAGAAGACACACACCGACCAGTATTTAAACTACTCTTCACACCATCCACTACATCAGAAAAAGGGAGTCGTCAACACCTTAATGAACAGATGCGAGATAATTTCAACAGAAAGGGAAGACACGAGAGAAACAACATATGAGGAAAGCCCTGAAAAACTGTGTCTATCCAACGTGGATAATGGGAAAGAAGAAAAACGAGGATCAAAATAAGAAGAAAAATAAGAAGGACCAAGAGCGATTCAAAGGTCAGGTCATACTACCTTATTTGCAAGGAACAACAGAAAAATTAACAAGAATCTTGAAGAAATACGGAATAGCCACCGCAGTTCGACCATTTACAACACTCAGACAACTTTTGGTACATCCCAAAGACAAAATAGAAAAAGAAGAAAGTGGCGAAGTGGTCTACAAGATACCTTGCAAAATGTGCGAAAGATCATATATTGGTGAAACTGGAAGGCAGCTAAAAACTAGGATAGAAGAACACAGAAAAGAAGCAGAGAGTGTCGCCGGGCAAACCTTCACTAGAAACAACAAAAGACAGTCCAAAGTACCATCCACAAGTCGGCAATCACGGATCATGTGACTACTACAAACCACATCATAGACTGGGAGGGCACTAAGGTCATAGATAAAGAAGCAAACAGACGCAAACGACAAGTGAGGGAAGCGATCTGGATCCAACGCACGCAGGGGGCCATCAACAGGGATGAAGGTTGTTATGAGCTTTCGCACCTCTATCAAACTGTCATACAACAACAGCACAAGCAACATCAGTACTGAAGAAGCCTGCTTGCTAAGCAGAGCGAAAGTCTCTACAGGTAATTTTTTAATCATTGGATGTAGAAAGAGACTACATGGTCTTCAAAGCTGTCAACCATCAAGCGCCTGTTTATATCAAGGATATCATCACAGAACATGTTCCTGCTCGTAGCCTACGCTCTGGAAATCAGAAACTCTTGAATGTACCCTATACATCGTCGTCACTGGTTCAGGCCAGAGCCTTTAGTGTTGTTGGTCCTCGGCATTGGAATGCGCTCCCTCAAGACCTCAGAAATGAACCCTCCATCAATGTCTTTAAAACCAGACTCAAGACATTACTTTTCAAGGCATCTTATGACTAGTCATTAATGAAATCTGTGCAATTTATCATTGACTTTTACAACTTGTGTTTTTAATATTCTGATTTTTGTGGACTCTAATCACTTTTCGATTTTATATTTACATTATCTTATATTTTTATCTTTTTGTAAAGTGTTTAGAGCAGATCTTTTTCTGGATTTTACGCTATACAAAATAAATTTATTATTATTTTATTATTATTATCAAAAAAAACATTCTAATTTCCAGGAAATACCAGCCCGCCGACGCCAAAAGACCTCCTTAATGTGCAGTGTGAATGGAGCATTACCTTTGAATAGCGTAGTTCGTCATTTTTTAACATAATAACTGGGAGACCAATGGTCTTTTTCCAAAGACTCTCATCAGTTTATCATTTGGTTGTCTTAATCTAGTGTTCTTGGGTGCATTTGAAACCAAGTCTTCTTCTTCTTATGTCAAAAATACTCTTCACTGTCTTTACAATACATGATTGTTAAGGGATATTATTATACATAAATGCTGAAAATTAATGAATATACTATAAGAATACTTTTTGATGCTTTGTCTCTAAAGTTTTTACAGGACCATTATTTTTAAGTTCACTATTATTTTTGACAGATATTATGATATCAATGTTGAAAATGAATGTATGCACTTTATTATTATTTATTATTCCTGGATGTTTTGTCTGGAAAATTGTTTTTCATACATATTTATATTTTTAATAACTAGGTATAAATTTTTATATACTATTCATTAGGTGTAACATGATTGATTAGTGGAAGTAAGCGGTGGCTGGAACCTGAAGTAATATAACCTACGTGTCCTATTTTATGAAAGTTATCATTTTTATTGTATATATATATTATACTTATTCAATTTTTATACTCTGAAATATTATCACACTTTACTAAACAATGTTTTCTCGCAATACTAACATTGGCAAATGAATCATTACTGATATTCTTGTGTCAATAAAACAATATATATATATAATACATAATTATGTTATTCATACGGTTTCAGATTTAGAAAATAAATTCTCAAACTTGTTTGGATGGCAATCGGTGTGACACAAAAACTACAAGCAAAATCAAGGGTTCAAACTTCCTTTGGCAAGCACATCTGCACGTGCAGCAGCTGATCTAAAGATACCTAGCATCACAACGATACAAAGTTCCGTCGGTCTTCCGATCAAAAATACTTAAAAATACTCTGCCTGGAAGTAAATTCACCTTGTGCTGCCAGCATCGATAGTTTTCAGGGGGTGGTTCTAAATTTGAAAACTTTGAAATTTCAGCTGAAAGAATTTTTTTAATTTTTCGCTCTACAGGGTGGGGAACCAAAATTTTCCATGAACTTCTTTGTGCTTAAAAAGCATTTCCCATCTGCAGGAAACTAGTGAAAACCGCTAGGTGGCCACCTGGTACAACATGTGAGAAAAACTGCTGCTGAAAAATCGTATTTACATCTGAATTTAATGACTTTTTACGGAAGAAAACGGCAAGAATAGTCTACTAGTAGAACAAGGAGGCAAATCAGCTGTTATTGCACTCAAGACAAGAAGAAAGAGCAGAAAAAACAAGAGGAAAACTGGTTGAAGGTGAGCAGTGCTCCTATTATCGCCCACCGGTGTGCTGTGTCATTGACTTGACAGAATGGGTGACGAAAATGGCAGTGTTGATGGAAAAACGGGAGAAACATCTTCTATAGTTACAGCCGAAGGTGGAACAGAGAGCAATACCACTGCATTGACAGAAAACAATGCCGCAGGATTGATGGAAGAGAGAAATAATGAAGAAAAGAAAATCGTAATTTGTGAACTTTTGTGCTACATAAATTTTTATCAGCACTCATGTGCACAAGAAAATTTGAAAAGAATCATACTAGCCAGCTACACTGTTGAGCAGATAGAAGAAGCAAAACGTATTTTATGGAGCTCAGTTGGTGCCGATGTGTTGAAAGAACTTAAAATGCGGAGATCCACTAGTGCCAGATCCCAAGCTGAAGCCAACCTGGCTGATTTACTGGAGGCCTTCTCAGACATGGACAGAAAAGGTGTTGACAGCATAGTGTTTGCTGCAGTTAATTTGAAAGCTTTACCTCATCAAAATCCTGAGGAATTAAACGAACTGTCTATTATACAAAGGCTCAGCTATTTAGAAAGAAAGTTAGACTCTATTGAGAACACTGTTGCTGAAAATACAGTTAACTTCTGTGTCACAGAAGAAAAAGCAGAGAAAAATAAGCGTGAAATTGACATTCATCTCAAGTTGATCCATGAAATAGCAGATAAGGCCAAGGAGAGCCGCGATGACCATGAAAAGGCGGGAGATGCGACTCCTCCACCCTCAGGCGAGGTGGAAGTTATAGCTGATGAAGATGATGGTTCCCCCAGCACCGTTGACAATCCTGTCAACCAGAATGTTAATGAAGCTCTAGTGAGAGATGGAACTGTGGACAATATTAAGCGCCAGCCCCAAGTCTCAGTGCTAACAAGGGGTGTGCATTGTGAATGTAAGAGAACTGCTACACCTAGTAATTATTTTACTGGACAACGACCACAGGCTCTGTCACAGACATCTAGTATTCCAGCTAACTATAGGCATTCCAGTACCTCAAGATCCCAGAATGGAAGACCTCAGTTCCCTGGAAATTCAGGCTCCGTGTTCGTTATGGGCACCGGTCCCCCAGGGTTTGGTGAATGGCCTCGGCTAGATTCTTATGCTGCCAAATCGCAACAGACCCGTCCAAGCTATGCAGAGAATCGACAACGTACCGACCAAGATGGTTTCGAAACCCCCAGATACCAGTACCAGCGTGCTGTAAGGCAAAGTAGACCGAGAACCGAGTGCAAGCAATACTTTGTCTACAATGTCCTCAAACATTACTCCGTCGATAACTTATATAATCACCGTTTAGGTGTTGGTATCAAAGCAACAGATCTGTTTCAAAGGTCGCATCCAGATTCGAAGAAGAAGTCCTTCGTGTTAACAGTAGAAGCAGCGCAAGCGTCCAAGGTGGTTCAAGCAGATATTTGGGCCATGGGAATTCGTGTACGAGAGTACAGCGAGACCAACCAGCGGACAAGAAGTGACTTTTAAAAATTTATAATCATGGCTGATTTAAAAATTGCCAGTTTTAATTGTAAACATTTTAGTGGACTTTTTAAGATTAATTATATATCTGATGTTTTTAAAAATTGTGATTTCCTATTGTTGCAAGAACATTGGTTACATGAGGTGAATTTTGATAATGCCTTTTCTAGTCTTGACAAAAGTAGCTCAGTGTGTATGCAGGGTAAAAGTGCAATGCCTTCAAATATGTTACAGATTGGTAGACCACATGGTGGTTGTGTGATTCTATGGAGATCTAATGTGAAATACAGTATTGTTCCAATTGATACAATTTCAGTTCGTCTTAATTGTATTAAAATTACAGTTTTTGATGGTTATGATATACTTTTATTTAATGTGTATATGCCATGTGATGATAGGAGTAGGCACGGTAACATGAATGAGTTTCAAGACATACTTGCTGAAATATCTGTAATTGCACATAGTCAAAATGTTGATAACATTATAATTGGAGGAGACTTTAATACTTCTTTTGATAGACAGTCACCTCAAAGTGAGGAACTGAGAACTTTTTGTGGCAGTGAAGAACTTGTTCCTTGTTGTAAACTTCCTGTTTCTAAAGTCACATATACATATGAGTGTCTACATAATGGTGCTAAATCAGAAATAGATCATGTTATTGTAAGTGATAATCTTAAAAATACTGTTATTGATTACTACTCTGTGGAAGATGTTAATAATATGTCCGATCATCTTGTTGTGATTAGCAAATTTGAGATACCATGTGGTTATTTTAATTTAAATAATTCCAAGTTAAAGGCTAGGCCTAATTGGTATAAGGCCTCTGTTCATGATATAGAGGGATACAAAACTGCTCTTAAAGCAGAGTTGAGTAATATTGATCTCCCTGACAGTGTTCAAACATGTAAAGACTTAAAATGTGATGTACATTTTGAAGATATTGAGAATTTGTACGAGAGTATTGTTAATGCTTGTTTGAGAGCTAGCAGAGTTCTTCCTTCTACCGGTGTATCTAGCATAGGCAAAACCAGATCCCCTCTACCAGGTTGGAATGACCACTGTGCACTTAAGAAGGATAATGCATTAATGTGGCACTGGAGGTGGAAAGCAGCTGGTTGTCCTAGGTTTGGCTTGTTAGCCGATATGAGAAGAAAAAGTAGGTCAGAATACCATTATGCTGTTAGAAAGTGTCAACAACAATGTAATTTACTTAAATCTAAAAAAATGGCAGAAAGTATGATGAACAATGATGTCACTGGTTACTGGAGTGAAGTCAGAAAAATTAAATCTAAAACTAAAAAGATTCCAGGCATGGTTGACAATGTTACTGGTGAAAAAAATATATCGGAGGTTTTTGCTGAAAAATTTTCTAATCTGTATAATTGTGTCGGTTATAACAAAACTGGTATTAATGAAATAACAGATAGCATCCAAGAAAGCTTAGATGTCAATTGTATAGAAGATTGTTTATTTACATGTGAAGAATTGTCAACTGCTATCAAGAGTTTAGCTATGGGTAAATCAGACGGCAATGCCGGTGTTTATTCTAATCATATTATACATGGAAGTGAAGTTTTATTAAAATATCTGTTATATTTGTTCAATTGTATGATCGTACATGGGTATAGCCCAAGCCAAATGAATGTGGGTACTATGATTCCCATACCTAAGGGTAAAAGACCAAATATTTCTAAATCTGAAAATTTCAGAGGTATATGCTTACAAAGTATGTTTTGCAAGCTTTTAGATATTTTAATATTCTCAAAAGAAAAAAAAATGTTAGTTACATCAAATTTACAGTTTGGATTCAAACCCAAGTTGTCTGCTTCACAGGCTACTGCAGTTGTAACAGAGACTATTGATTATTACCTAGATAGAGGTGGTACTGTATATGCTTTGGCTTTAGATGCTAGCAAAGCATTTGATAGGGTTGAATATGTAAAGTTATTTCAGCATTTAATTTCTAGAGGAGTTAATCCTTTTTATGTTAGAATTTTACTTAATATGTATTTAAAACAACAGATAAGAGTTTCATTTAACAATACCATGTCAGATTATTTTGATGTTACCAATGGTGTAAAACAGGGTGGTGTTCTATCGCCGACTTTGTATAGTGTATATATAGATGATATGTTAAAATCTTTGGAAAAGTCTGGATATGGCTGTTACGTAGGGCAAATGTATACTGGTAGTATAGCCTATGCAGATGACCTAATATTGCTGTCACCTACTCTATATGGTTTAAATAGAATGGTTGAGATATGTGAAAATTATGCTAAAGTTCATAGTATTATATTTAACGGTAAAAAAAGTATGTTAATGAGATTTAGTAAAAGTTTATCTGTAAATTATAATGATGTATATGTCAACGGTCAGAAAGTAGAAAAGGTTAATCATATGGTATATTTGGGACATACTTTATATGAGGATAGAAGTAATAATATGTTGAATGGAATTGTAAATGAATTTAATGTTAAAGCCAATACAGTTCTTGGTACATTTAATCATCTGTCAGCAGAAATTAAAAATGATCTGTTAAGTAAATATTGTAGTAGTTTTTATGGCTCTAATCTATGTGCTTTATATGATAAAATTGGAATTGATAAGTTGAATGTTAATTATCGTAAAATACTTAGAAGAACCTGGAATTTGCCATGGAGAACGCACTGTAACTTACTACCTCATATATCAAATTCTGTACCTTTAGAAGTCTCCCTTGATAACAGATTTGTTAATTTCTTTAAATCCAGTTACTATAGCAATAATCCTGTGTTAAGCTTTGTATTTCATCAGGCTATATATTCCTATACCAGAGTTGGAAGAAATTTGAGATACATAAATAATAAATACTGTATAGATATTATAAAAAATAATGAATTAAATTGTCAGGTTATGAATAGGAATATTGTTACTTCATGGAAAAAAGGTATATGTGATGAAGATTTAAGAATTGGCACTCAAATTCGAGAACTTGTCATGATGAGGGATTCATTTGATCCTTGGTTATTAGATTACCACGAGTGCCAAAGTATTATTGACGACTTGTGTCAATATTGAAGAATAGTTCAATTTATTTTAATATTGTTTTAATTGTTTTATTAAATTTTAAACTGTATTTCTTGTAAATACTTCTGTTTGTTATACCATTTGTGCTTTTACTTTTTTTTTCCTTTCTGTTTTTACATTGTACCTTGAATTGTACGTTTAGTACGAAAATAAAGATTTATTAATAGTCATTAAGGTATCAGCCATACCCGTGGAAGGTTAGAATGAGCTGTGATTAAAAATGAATCCACTGGAGACAAAAAGGAAGAGGTGGTCAGATTTGCTTTAGTGCCAAATGGACTAAAAAACAATCCCTGACATAGTCAGAGTGACCTCACAACCGGAATACAATATCATGAAGGCAATCAAAGGTGGGAAAGGAATAAGAGGGAAGTCTGGGTTTTTGTGGAGAGAATTAAGAGAGGAAGGGAGCATTCCTGGAGTCATTGACGACAAAACCAACAAGGTACCTGCAACCTCCGTGAGAGAGATGGTTGAAGAGCTTCAGGTGGACCTCAAGACTGCTAGAGCAGCTATGCAAAATGATGTTGGCCTGAAATCATATGTCAGGACCCCAAAGACACCATTGGGCCTATTCCATGAAGGCCAGAAGATAGAAATGGTGAAAAAATTATAGCCTACATTAGGAAGCATGGCTCGATATTCAATTTTTTTTTCAAACTATAAACCTTTGGTTGTGGATTCTATTGTCAACCAAAGAAATGGCAAATTGTTTATAAAATCAATAGAAGATGTCGATGGGACATTCAGGGCAAAGTATCCAGCTCAGGCAATGGTTTTGGGAGTCATGACTTCAGATAGAAAAATTATGCTTTATTTCTTTTTCATGCGAGTAAAGGGGGACGGACCTGATGCATACTACTAGGTCCAGTGATGTCATGTTTTGCCATGGCTGGATGTGAATTACCCCAATGGCAACTATAGGCAGACTCAGGATGGTTCCCCATACCTTATGGCCAAGAAAGTTCAGGATTTCCCCTTCAAGAAATTTCGAAGACTTCTGGGTGGCCAACTTCTGGCCTTTATCCAGCTTGGACCTTAATTCCCCTTACTTTTCTGTGTGGGGCATCTTAGAACAGTTGGTCAACAAGACCTGCCACCACGATGTTGTTGTCCTCCTTACTGTCTTCATGGCTCACGGCCTCAAAATATGAAGGCGCTTTTTTTTCAAAGCATCACAAAGTTTAGATGGCCATATTGAATTTTTGATTGGAGATAATACAAGTCAAACTTCACAAAAAGGATCCTTTTTGTCTTGTTTCTAAGGCCTGAAAATATGAATTTGTTATGACTTAGCAAAACCTTTCATTGCCACTGAAATTTGAAATATTCCAAATTTTGAAAAATTCGCTTCCTCACCCTGTAGAAATGCCTTTTAAAGTTTGCATTTGGTAGGTCAAACAATCAGCTATCACTGCACTTTCATGTCCGAGGGTCCCAATGCTCTGCTGATCTGAACTGAGGTGATAAAAACAGCTGTAATGTTTTTGACTGTCATTAAAATTACACTTAACACAGTCCTGTGGGATATGACCCTTTTCCTGAAAGGTCGCATAAGTCAGACTTAGCAATTGTGTCAATTTCCTTGCGATTTGGACAAATCGTTTTGCTTGGTATCACACAGGGTGATATCAAATTTTACTCAAATGATTTCTTTAAATCATGAGATTCTGACACCTTGCAGGGTATAGTATCTAAATAAATTTCAAGTAGGTATGGCACTGATTTACCCAAATGACATTATTTCAAGTGTCTTTCAAAGCATATGAAAAATGACATAATTTGGTATAGCAGTGATTTTCCCAAATCACTTAATTTCTGGCTTCTTGCTACGTAAGTGTGGATATTTGTTCAAATTGCTCCATTGCGAATCACAAAGTTTTCAGCATGTTCTCAGCAAACTGGATAAAATGAAAATATGAAAATGCAATGGTGGATGGATGATGAGGCTTTACGTCCTATAGTTATGCACTTTGTAGGAACAGGAGGAGGACACGGCAATGACACGAAGGATGATTGAAACAGCCTTCCAACATAGGCCAAGGTGACCCGGCAAGAGCTGGATTTGAACCCTGGACCCAGCAATTGGCAGTCCAGCCCACTACCACTAGACTAACCCTCCCCCTTGAAAAATCAATGAAAAGCATAGTGAAGAACAAAAAAATCTCCAATTCTTTACGTGGCAGAAAAGTCAGTTCTGGATAACATAACCTTTCTAAATAATGGTCTAAAACAAAGATGTGAAGAATAATTGAAGATTTTTTTGGCTAACCATAAAAATTAATTGAGAAATAATTTACATGATGTCATGATCAATCTTTTGTTTTGTGTACCACTTTCCAATGTAACCCTCCGTTTTCCCGGAATGAATACCCCACCACCTTCGTCACCCGCCAACCATTTTCAGGGGTACTATTATTGACCGTTCAGAATTTATGACTGGGGGAGTTTTATTGGAACTTCCCATCAAAAATTGATACCTCCCTTAAGTTTCATGCGTGTTTTTACACATGCGTATTTTTAGTACCCCCCCCCTAGACATACCAAGCAATATGCAGTGGTCCCTGTCGAGAACAACCTCTTAATAAGCGACCAGACCCCCATATACAACCATAGGCCCTCTGCATTAACGTTTTTCTTCATAAATGTCACCCCAATATGCGACAACCTGTCTAACGCGACCAACAACCGCTAATTTGGTCAAATTTGGTTTATTTCATGATACTAAGCTATGTTGACCAAGGTATTCAAGCTGAGAAAACTCAAAACAATGAGCTGTGTTGACTTACAGCTCAAAATATTGAGTTTTGTTGACTTATTGATCCAAGCTGACACAACTCAAAATTATTTATGAATATGGGCTGTAATCCCAAGATATTATTTGATCTCTCAAGGGGATCCACCTGATCCAATATGCTTCATTTTAGCACACCATGGACAGGCCTAAGCTGCATTCAACACAGACCATTGCATCACAAGTAGATTTAATAAAAATTAATTTCTTGTGGATAAATCCCAGTGGCTCTTCTGAGTTGGTATACAGTGCTAGAAGCCTATATTTGAACACACTCTGACTTGGAAATGTTGGTTGACTTGTGAAAGCATGCATCTAATTACTCCCACAAATTAATTCAAGAGAGATAAAAATAAAAAAGTAACCAGCTAAAGTGGTGTGCTACTCATTTTTTTCTCTGGGATAGTGTAATATAAATGTTCTTTTTTCTTGTAAGTAAATAATTATTTAGAACAAAATGCAGTCTTATGAGAAGTGCTTGTTATAGATGGCGCTATATGTGGCATGACTGAGATGTCAAGCTATCTGCAACAACTGAAGCTTTCCTGTTTTCACAGCTTAATGTTATGATTCGTTTGGACAACTTACAGCATTGAGCTGTCATAGCTATCATACCTTGACAACTTATAGGATTGAGCTATCATAGCTTGAAAATTATTAACATTCTCAGACAGCTCAAATTACTGCTTCAACACAGTTTTCAAATTTTACAGTGTACATTAAATATAGAGTGCATGAACATATTTTAAGTTGGTAGGGCCTGTCAATAATCTAATAGCAATTAATTCTTTGGTTATCTTTAGTTTGATCATTCTTTGAAGTTCTATATCCTGAAGAGAGACCGACCGGGCAAACCCCCAAGAGAGACCGCACCCCCACAAGAGACCTCCTTACTCCTGCTGAAGCGGCGGTCTTATAACGCAAGGACAACTGTACATATATATACTGTTATAGAAGGTCACGTGTACAGATTCGCGTCATTTCGCGGACTTTTGTGCATTAAAAAATCTGGATAAAATGAGTTTATGCCTGTTTTTTAACATTTTTTCTTTGTTAAAATTTATTACCCCCCTTGGAAGTGTTGTAAAAAATTGATACCCCCCTTGAAACACGTGTAAAAAGTTAGTACCCCCTAGGCCAAAACTCACGACCCCCAGTCATAAATCCTGAACAGTCCCGAAGTATGATTTTACAATTTGTAAACGTGTTTTTTTTTGGTATTTATATATATATCCTTATTTCTTGATTTTTTGGGATGCAGAGTTGCTACGACAAATATCTGCTGAAATTTAGTCGCCACTTTGCGACTAGGTCAGTTCCTGAAACCTAGACCATTTTTTAATCCAATTTAGAACTCGTCCCAACTCTTGTAGTGTGTAAGAGGTGTAACAGGTGAAATGGGATCTTAATTTTTAGGAAGCATAAAATTTTTTTACTATGATTTTATTACAACATCCTTGCAGCTCTACTTCAAATAATCTGCCCGAAGAAATGGGTAAAACACAAAGTTTTCTTGCAGCACCAAGAAGGCAAATGGTGTTGCACGACCTACTCTTCTTAAGTGCCTGGTCTTCGCCCTTCAACTTTGTTGTGCACAAGATGTAAATTTTAATATTTTTGACCTGCTTCATAAAAAAATTTGTTCTGAAAATGACTTAATATTATAGGAATTGGGCTTTAAAATTATGATTCAAATGTTTTTTAAGAAATGTGGCGCCTCAAACATTGATGATACAAAACAATATATTAGCCACTGGTAACAATAACACAAGTGACCATGGTCTCCCCTTTTGTCAATTCCCTGTCAGCATGCTTCGGCGGTCCAACGTCGGCCCAGCATCAGTCCGATGTCAGTAGCATCGGACCAGCTTCGGGCCGACGTTGGACCGCCGAGGCACGCTGATAGGGTTGCCATGTCATCATAAATATTTGCTGCATCACCACTTAAAATAAAAGCATGTCGCCTCTGTTTGGCAATCTGCAGGTTCTTGTTTACTATTGAAATGGTTCAAGGACAACCACCAACTTCATACCTGAAACTTCATTCTTTTTGAAACAAGAACATATGCAGAGTAAGTCGTCTCTTGATGTATCTCTGTCAATGAAGACTTAATGATGAACCACTTGCGGAAGATGAAGATAGAAAATATCAACATTTTGCTCCATTGTTCTAAAATATTAGGTACCTCACAATACTTAAGAGACCAACTGCCAAACACTGTTTTCCTCTGTTACTTGGAATTGACATAATACCTATGTTTATTCTGAGTGATAGCAGTTTATGCAAGGATTAGAATGCAGACCATCAAAATTAAGGGTATTTTCCAGCTTATATCGCTATCAATAATAATGGTTTGTTTTTAACAGTTTTCAATTTAACAATTGAGCAGGTGTGTCCTTCAAACTTGAGTTAAACTTTGCAGAATAGTACAATAGTTACAAGACATATTTGTAAGTGTTGAAACTGAAGGCTATGTTATTGGAATTATTCATCAATTCTAAGGTAGGCTAAATACTTTTTTTTGTTGATTCACCAAATATTTTTCACACAAAAAAAAAACTAATTTCATATCAACTTGTCATATAGAGTATGTAACATTAAGCAAAAATTAGAACAATCAACAAATAATGATGAAACTTAACAATATGACTTACACAATAATTATATTCTTATTGTTCTTTTGAGCTCTATATCTTGCATTTGAGCATACAGCACTCTAGTAGGACAGGCGACACAGCAATCAGGAGAAGGATGGTTGAAATGGCTGTCCAAGACAGTTAATTCAATATTTGACATGCCCATACATATTGTAGATCGACTCATCCATTGAAAGCCCAGAGGACTGCCAACTTAGTTTACCCCCTTTTCACACTGGGCAAGATGAATAAGTTACTACATTGTTTACTGCCTCTTTTCAGGTAAGAAACAAGGGGCTGCGTGGCAGCATACCCTCGGAAAATCAGTGGTTTTTTCGGCAGGCAGTGGAATCAGGTTGCTCCCAGTGGGGCGTAAGCTTTGGGTGGCAGGATTCCAACAAAGTTTATGGTCAAATTTCCATGACCATATTTTTGATTTTCAATGATCAAATTTTTGCTCAATGAGGCAAAATGTTCCAAGAAACATATTTGTGACGTGATGGAAAATGCATTTGGCAAGGCATGTGGACAATATTGTTATATAGCATTCAAGAAATAACCTATTTTAAAGTACAACTGTACATATATATACTGTTATAGAAGGTCACGTGTACAGATTCGCGTCATTTCGCGGACTTTTGTGCATTAAAAAATCTGGATAAAATGAGTTTATGCCTGTTTTTTAACATTTTTTCTTTGTTAAAATTTATTACCCCCCTTGGAAGTGTTGTAAAAAATTGATACCCCCCTTGAAACACGTGTGAAAAGTTAGTACCCCCTAGGCCAAAACTCGCACCCCCCAGTCATAAATCCTGAACAGTCCCGAAGTATGATTTTACAATTTGTAAACATGTGTTTTTTTTTGGTATTTATATATATATCCTTATTTCTTGCTTTTTTGGGATGCAGAGTTGCTACGACAAATATCTGCTGAAATTTAGTCGCCACTTTGCGACTAGGTCAGTTCCTGAGACCTAGACCATTTTTTAATCCAATTTAGAACTCGTCCCAACTCTTGTAGTGTGTAAGAGGTGAAATGGGATCTTAATTTTTAGGAAGCATAAAAATTTTTTACTATGATTTTATTACAGCATCCTTGCAGCTCTACTACAAATAATCTGCCCGAAGAAATGGGTAAAACACAAAGTTTTCTTGCAGCACCAAGAAGGCAAATGGTGTTGCACGACCTACTCTTTTTAAGTGCCTGGTCTTCGCCCTTCAACTTTGTTGTGCACAAGATGTAAATTTTAATATTTGTGACCTGCTTCATAAAAAATTTTGTTCTGAAAATGACTTAATTTTATAGGAATTGGGCTTTAAAATTATGATTCAAATGTTTTTTAAGAAATGTGGCGCCTCAAACATTGATGATACAAAACAATACATTAGCCACTGGTAACAATAACACAAGTGACCATGGTCTCCCCTTTTGTCAATTGCCATGTCATCATAAATATTTGCTGCATCACCACTTAAAATAAAAGCATGTCGCCTCTGTTTGGCAATCTGCAGGTTCTTGTTTACTATTGAAATGGTTCAAGGACAACCACCAACTTCATACCTGAAACTTCATTCTTTTTGAAACAAGTTATATGCAGAGTAAGTCGTCTCTTGATGTATCTCTGTCAATGAAGACTTAATGATGAACCACTTGGGGAAGATGAAGATAGAAAATATCAACATTTTGCTCCATTGTTCTAAAATATTAGGTACCTCACAATACTTAAGAGACCAACTGCCAAACACTGTTTTCCTCTGTTACTTGGAATTGACATAATACCTATGTTTATTCTGAGTGATAGCAGTTTATGCAAGGATTAGAATGCAGACCATCAAAATTAAGGGTACTTTCCAGCTTATATCGCTATCAATAATAATGGTTTGTTTTTAACAGTTTTCAATTTAACAATTGAGCAGGTGTGTCCTTCAAACTTGAGTTAAACTTTGCAGAATAGTACAATAGTTACAAGACATATTTGTAAGTGTTGAAACTGAAGGCTATGTTATTGGAATTATTCATCAATTCTAAGGTAGGCTAAATACTTTTTTTTGTTGATTCACCAAATATTTTTCACACAAAAAAAAAACTAATTTCATATCAACTTGTCATATAGAGTATGTAACATTAAGCAAAAATTAGAACAATCAACAAATAATGATGAAACTTAACAATATGACTTACACAATAATTATATTCTTATTGTTCTTTTGAGCTCTATATCTTGCATTTGAGCATACAGCACTCTAGTAGGACAGGCGACACAGCAATCAGGAGAAGGATGGTTGAAATGGCTGTCCAAGACAGTTAATTCAATATTTGACATGCCCATACATATTGTAGATCGACTCATCCATTGAAAGCCCAGAGGACTGCCAACTTAGTTTACCCCCTTTTCACACTGGGCAAGATGAATAAGTTACTACATTGTTTACTGCCTCTTTTCAGGTAAGAAACAAGGGGCTGCGTGGCAGCATACCCTCGGAAAATCAGTGGTTTTTTCGGCAGGCAGTGGAATCAGGTTGCTCCCAGTGGGGCGTAAGCTTTGGGTGGCAGGATTCCAACAAAGTTTATGGTCAAATTTCCATGACCATATTTTTGATTTTCAATGATCAAATTTTTGCTCAATGAGGCAAAATGTTCCAAGAAACATATTTGTGACGTGATGGAAAATGCATTTGGCAAGGCATGTGGACAATATTGTTATATAGCATTCAAGAAATAACCTATTTTAAAGATACCCCGCCCCCCCCCCCACTAGAGACCTGAGGGTTCTCCTTACATTACGCTCCTAGTAAAAAACTGTAAGTATTATCTTCAGCTTCACTTTATACTCAGTGCTCACTGGTGAATAGAAAAATTGCTTGTCACAAGACCACTTGAACAACAAACCACATGATCATTTTGTTGCACTTCTTAATTTCCCTGTTGTTAGGTTATTAGCAGACTTAAACTCAACTTCTCGGTGATGCATAGTGTGTCATTTACACCTCAATACAATTGTCTGGCATATACTCAGTCAACAATTTGCAAAAAAGTGGATAATATATAAATGGCACAGCCAAGAAATTCGCGCAGACTATAGAAAGATAAAATACAGAAGATAGATAAATAGATAGATGAATAGATAGAAAGATAGATAGGTTGTTGATATTACATAACAGTAATAAAAAACAATAAGTTGATATGCATGTAGCTCACTGTTACATAATCATCTGTTTAGAATGATTATGTAACTTTAATTGTGTTATGTTTTCTTGTCCGTTTTGAAAAGAAATGAATCACTTGTTAATAATTTAATTTAGCCTACCAAAGCTTAAAATTAACTATTCCATAAAATTTATAGGCATAGGGAATACTAATGGAGAAATCGAACTTTTAAGACACTTTTGAAGATGAATATGTTATGTTTTGTTAAATTAAAAACTAAATCATTGATAAGAAGCTGGACCCACTTGACCTAATTTCATGCTGTGGAATGTTGATGTTGAGGCCAACACTGCATAGATTTTTGAGTCCTCTCTTATGCTCAATTCGCTTCGCGAAAAGGCCTTTGGCCCTTTCGCTGAGAGAATATAAAACACTGATCATTCCTCTACCAACTGCAAAAATGTTTTGTATGTTTGTCTTATATAGTAAGATCGTTAATATCAAAAGGACAATAAGAATTCACTTAATTTGTAAGCCATATTATTATTGAGTTTCATCATAATTTGTTGATTTTGCCTAATCTTACATCCCATAAATGACAGAGTTGATATGAAATTTGTCTTTTTCTATGTGAAAAATATTTTATGAATTAATAAAAGAAAAATGCATCTACCTTATAATTCATGAATAATTACAACAAGATAGCCTTTAGTTTCAACACTTGAAACTGTCTCTTGTAATTTTGACACTATACTGCAAAGTTCGATTTAAGTTTGAAGGACACACCTGCTCCATTGTTAGATTGAAAACTGTTAAAAACAAACTATGATTATTGATAGCAGCATTAGTCAGAACATACCCTTAATTTTGGTGCTCTGTGTTCTAATCCTAGCATAAACTGCTGACATCAAGAATAGATATAGGTATTATGTCAATTCCAAGTAACAGAGCAAAACAGTGTTTCTCAGTTTGTCTTTTTAGTGGCACTGTACAATGTTGACATTAATTATTCATCTTCCCCAAGTGGTTCAACATTAAGTCTTAATTGACAGGGATATATCAAGAGACAACTTAGTCTGCATATAACTTGTTTCATAAACGATATGAAGTTTCAGGTATGAAGTTGGTGGTTGTCCCGGAACAAGAATCTGCAGATTGCCAAACAGCGGGGCACTCTCTCGTTGTGATGCAGTGAAATTAATAATATGTAAATGGCACAGCCATGAAATTTGAGCAGCTCTTAAAAAGTTTTTTTAGGACTTATGGTTTTACCATAACTTTCATTAAATTTATTTCATATTCAATGTTTGAAAGGCAGTTATGTTACTGTTTCAAAGAAATTGAAAGACGGATATATAGAAAAATAGAGAGAAATTTAGACTAGGAACTATAAGAAAAATAAAATAGATCAAAAATAGAATATATATAGGGTAATGCTCTTTGAGTCGGACACTTAGAAGGTGACACCTTGAGTCGGACACTTTTTGCTGGGCTTAATTGGCTATTTGAGAGCATGTATACCTATATATTTGGTACCAATATTTAGCTTAACACTTCCTTTATCTACTCAGAAAGTATCAACATAATATGAGAAACTTAAGTTTACTTTTCATGGCTATAAAGATGGGGTAAAAACTGCGTTTTTCTGCAAATGTTTTGTTAGATATTTGTGCATTTTAGTAGAATTTAGTCACAGTGAAGCTGTCTTTTGTGGGTCTATGATATTGATTGTACTTCCATTTGTCTATCTTTTAGCTGGAGCTGGCCTTGATCAGTTGTGTGCTACGATTCAGGCTTTTTTAAAGGACTGGAATGTTGTTAAACAGTTATATCTGTAAGGTATTGTTTGAAGGAGTTAACTGTCCGACTCAAAGATACCCCCCTTCATTTTTTGTTTCAGAAAAATTAACATGATATTCAGGAATTTAGCAGCCCCAATGAACAATTTCGTATTCAGTTCTGGAAAACGTATTATTTGAGACCCTGTATGCTAACCTAGAGCCAATAGGCCCATCAGAATTATAACTTTCTAATATGTCTAGAAATAAAGTGTCCGACTCAAAGAACATTACCCTATAGATAGATAGATAGATAGATAGGATAGCAAATAAATAGGATTAAGAATAAATAGAAATGATAGATAATCAGCTAAATAGTAAAAAAAGGAAGACTACACTGAAAGCTGCCAAATTAAAGTCAATGCTAGATTGTTGATATTACATAATTGTGATAACAAAAACAATAACATGATCTGCATTAATTGCTCACAGTTACATAATCATCAGTTGACAAAGATTATGCAACCTTAATTTTGTTATGTTTTCTTGTTGTCTGTTTTGATATGAAATGAATCACATGTTAATGATTTAATTTAGCTTGTCAACGCTTATAAAAACTATTCCATAAAAATAATAGATACAGGGAATATTAAATGGACCATTGATGTTGAGACCATCACTGCAAAGATTTTTGAAACCTTTCTTGTGCTAAATTTCGAAGCGAACATTATGATGTCAAAGCAACTGACAATAGGGGAGACCATTTTTAGTTGTACTTTTTTTACATCATTGGCTGATTTGCAAAATAACTGTCAGGCAATACAAATATCAAATATCAAAATTTTACATCTTCTGTAAAACACAATTGTAGGGTGAAAAGTGAAGACTATAGGCATTTCAAAAAAGTAGTTCATGAAACATGGTTTGCCTTCTTGGTGCTGCAAGAAAAACCTTGTGTTTTATCCATTTCTTTGGGCAGATCATTCTAGTAGAGCTGTTAGTGAGGTCACATCAAACAATATTTTAAAAAGCTTATTCTTCCTGAAAATTAAGATCCCATTTCAACCAAGTCTTTCAACCCTTCACAGTACAAGAGTAGGAACGGGGTCCAGAGTTCTAAATTGGACCTAGTCTTTTCTTTTTCAGTTTATTTCATGCAAGTGATGTTGGCTTGGAAAATGGTGTCATAATAAACCTCTGCAAAGGCCAACTTGATATTGTGGCAGTTGTTCACTCATGTGAAACTGCAATCCACATGAACTCTTACATTAGTGTGAAGTACAACAATTCATCAGGGAAATTTTCCTCATGAACTGTTGTGTTTCACACTACTGTGTTACTGTTGATTGCTTCAGTTGATATTAAAAGTCTCAAGCCGAGTCTGAATGGCTTCACATCTCCAAACGCTAAATTATCATGCCTTGACCAAAAGTAAGTAATAGTGAGGGACTATTCAGAGTTAAATTTTATTACTAGTTCGAGGGGGGGGAGGTGGCAGTTTCTATGGTTTTACTTGAGTGGGAACCACCTTTTTGCACATGCTTCTTATGACTATTTGTGAAATGAAAGGGGTGTATTACTTTTCACACAAATTTCCATCAAAACTCCCATCCCCCCCAGGCAAAAATTCTAAATCATCCCTTAGGATAGGAGGATCAAGTAATGTGGCCAATATTCATGAAAAAATCATAGTGGGGATAAAACCAGGGTCCCAGCGATTTGTAGCCCATTGTCATGTCAGCTGGGTTGAGCCCTCCTCTGGGAAAATGTTACATGTATGTGTTTTTTTGTTTTCGGTGTAAATAATCATATGTGGATTTATCTGGTCCCAATCATCTCAATGCATGCTATTGGACTTTGAGAATGTGTGTACCAAAAATGTGTGAAACACTAACAGAAACTCTCAATTGAGACAGCTAAAGTCAGTTCCATTGAGGTTTATTCACGATTGACCGATGACCATATGGTCAGAAGCACAGATTAACACCTTTAGGTGTTGACAACAGCCTTTAGGAGTACTCCCCCACATTAATGCTTTTCTTTTGTATTTGACCACTTCTGGCTCAGACACTTCACTCACCAACAAGTAGTCAAAGGCAATCCTACTCTGGGAGAAATAGTTCCCTTTTGACCAATGTATTAATGCAGAACCATGAGCTCAAAAACGCATGGCAAATATATGTACAATTACAATAAATTCAAAGAGCATCTTTATTAAAGAATAAAAAATAAAACTGGCCAATTGAAAAAACAATTTACATGCGTTTTGAAGTCTGATAACATTGTTTGGATTGGATGTGCAACCAAGCAAAACTCCAAACAATTATATTGTCCTGCAAGCAATACTTTGTTGATCACACCAATTCTGACAGTTTTGTTAGATAATCAAAACAAGATAAATGAAGATAGATATATAGATCCGCAGGATCATGTCAGGAAAGACAAAAAGGTAATTCTACTTTTAATTTACACAAATAATGCAGCCTATCAATCAAAGTGATTATAAATGGCCCCTGATGTACTGGTTAAGGGAGACCATTTAGTATCGGGGGGGGGGGGGGGGGTGTTGGAGTTTTTTAAAAGGAAGTTTTTCTGACATAACAGATTCATTTTTGGCAAAGTTTTCCTTGATTTTGTAAAAGAAATTTGGGGACTTCACAGGCTTGACATAAATAATTATTGCCTCCACTACTGCAAAATTACGGTAAAACAAAACTCCAAACCCCCCCTTGATATTAAATGTTCTCCCCTAAACAATAGGTTGACAAAGCACATCGATTTTCCTGTGCAATGTGAATCTGAACATGCCTTCGGAATCTTATGGTTTCTGGGAGAATAAATTGTGTTAATAAAGTGTGTCCGCTTGATGCATATATTTGGGAAGTTAGATTTTCCGGATATGAAAAATGGAAATAGACTTGTTAATCGGAAACACAAATTTTGTTGAAAACCTTTGCCCTCCACTTAAAATGCATCGGACCTTTGAGCCTGACCAAGATAATCTGTTGATCATTTAAGAGATAGCCCCCGACTAGTTTCTCACTGTCTCCATGATTCCTTGTTTTAATTTTGCTGGTAGATTTTAAGTGTGTGTGTTATGTCCTGGGTCTCAGGAAATGAATTAAATTTTAAAAAATAATTTTACAGGGAAGGGATGGCTAAATACCAATGTCAGTGTCACTCAACTTCTCTTCAACAGTTTACATAAAATCCAAGTCCTGGACCTAATCCTTGAGTTTGCAAATCAAGTGAAAGTTCACATGTTGCTTGCACTCTCTCTGGGTTGCAACTGTTATACACTTCTGCCAAACTGCTTGTGGTCAAAAACAAAAGAGAGTTTTGAAAGAGTTGTTAAATACAATAGAATTGCATTAACTGTGACACAACTTAAAAAGGTGTCTGGCCTTAAGGCCAATCGTGAATAAACCTCATTGAGGTTTATTCACCGGCCCCCTATTCACAATATATGACTTACAAACTTTATGGTAAAATTCAAAAATATGATGTAGGAAATTTTACCATAAACTTTGTTGGAATCCTGCACACGAAGGCTTACCCCCCCTGGGAGCCACCTGATTCCTTGTTTCTTACCTGAATAGACTCAGTAAAAGATTTCTAACTCATCTTGCCCAGCGTGAAAAGGGGATAAGCTCAGTTGACAGTCCTCTGGGCTTTCAATGGATGAGTCCCAGGTTTGATCCGATCTACAATATGTATGGGCGTGTAAAATATTGAATTAACTGTGTTTGATCGGATCTACAATATGTATGGGCATGTCAAATATTGAATTAACTGTCTTGGACAGCCATTTCAACCATTCTTCTCCTGATTGCTGTGTCTCCTGCCCTACTAGAGTGCTTGCTGTATGTTCAAATGCAAGATATAGAGCTCAAAAGGACAATAAGAATATAATTATTGTGTAAGTCATATATTGTTATTATCGTTTTCATAGCTACGTGTTTTTTTGAAAACTTCGTTTTGCAGTTAAACCGTGACATCATCGGTATCTGTCAAAGTGATTGGTCTAATCTCCAATCTCACTGTGGCAAAACTGGACGAGGGTAACTGAGTTACCCTCGTCTCTAAAATAGCCTTAAATATTATGTAATCATGAATATGAGCTTATTAGTGATTTTACAAGTTATCCAGTGGTGTATGACCGTTATCAGCAATCGAAAATAACATTACAAGACAGAGAAAGTGCTGATTCATGCTGTGTGGCTCTAGAAATGGCTTAAAGCACCTCCGAAATGACGAGGGTAACTGCATCTCGAGACGAGGGTAACTGTGACCATGCTTGTTGCTATGACGAGGGTAATTGCCCTCTTTCACTGAGAATTAATATCAATAAAATCAAAGAGAATAGACAACAGGACATACCCATGCCATCACAAAAGGTACAATACTATTATTCAAGCGTTCAGCCATAAACTCTACTTCTGTTTTGTCAATTACATCTGTGACTTGTGTTATTTGTTTCCTACTCGTCACCGACCTTGAAATATGGCTTTTATTCTTTTTTTAAATTTTAATTCTGACAGTAGTTTAAAAAGCAAAATAAGTTTAACAGGTGCACGCATAAATTGTTTGACAAAAATTTGTAAAAACTATAGATTTTTGTTGTTGTTTTGGCTTAACGGGATATATGCTGATTAAGAGTTACCCTTGTACTCAAAATACTACTCATGGTGTCCCATCACTTTGTGATCCACTTAAAAAGATTCTCAGTGTATTTTTCATACGAAAATGAATTAAAAAGTCTCAAACTGTAACAATCATATAAGGTCAGCAAGTCTTTTTTGCTGTTTCATTTATCTCATCAATGAGACATGTGCCGCATCAACTTTATATTGACCTACGTTGAATAATTTTTGTACAATTTCATAACAATAAATTTGCTTACATTTAGCCAAAAGAAATGTACACGTTTACCACAAAATAATATTGAATGCCCTGCTCCAGTGATACCAGTGCAGCCTAGAGACCGCCAGAGAAAGTGCTCATAAATTAAAAAGCTTAAAAACACTACAGAGAGAGGGAGGGAATGTAAGACGAAGGAAGGAATGAAGGAAGGAATGAATTAAGGAATGAAGGAAGGAATGAAGGAAGGAATGAAGGAAGGAATGAAGGAAGGAATGAAGGAAGGAATGAAGGAAGGAATGAAGGAAGGAATGAAGGACGGAAGGAATGAAGGAAGGGAAAAAGGGGAAAAGGAAGGAAGGAACAAGGGGACAAGTAAGATAGATAGATAGATAGATAGATAGATAGATAGATAGATAGATAGATAGATAGATAGATAGATAGATAGATAGATAGATAGATAGATAGATAGATAGCACTAAATTCTCCGCATAATATGAAATAGGCTATGTACTTTGTGGACTTTTTTACCTGAGTATGATGGATTTATTTAATTTTGAAGGTTCATGTACAAGATGAAAGAATGTCATTCCTTTTCTGATATTAACTGCCCACTCTTAAAAACGCACACCTATTGATACAGCTTAAAAATAACATCCAATTGTCATGAACATTTGTACTGATGTGGCTGAATATCCAGGCCTAGGTTCTGAAAAGTTTCACTGTAAAGCATTGAGAATCGGCTGTCGGCTGCAATAGGCCACATTTTGTGAGATTGCTTAAAAAACTGAAATCACAACCAAGGCAGAAAACATTTTTGCATTAAGTCCATCAGAGTCCAAGTTTTCAAGTTACGTATAATGAAAGTGGTCCCTTGACCCCTTCAAGCATTTTTACTGCATTTTTGTCGGTTTTGGGTTGCATTTGTGCACAAATTGCCGTGTTTCACATTTTGTTGTGTCATAGAGCTTCATAGGCTTGGATAATTAGGGGATAGGGGGCTGGCATGAACAGGACTTTTTTTTTTGTCCCGAACAAGAACTATTCAGAACATGGATTATGTTCATATGTCAATTTGAATTGCAATCCCCAACCTACATTATCAGCCTGTATTCTGTGCTAACCTACCCCACCATGGGGCAGGTTGGCACATGAAGGGGGCAGGTTGACACAAGTGACACCATGCAGGAAATCAAATGATGTTCAATTACACATCTTGCATTTTTGATATGTTCTATGTGAAAAATTGAAAAATATGTTACAATATGCACATTCTTATCATAAGGCCTGAAAGGCCTTATCATATACACAAAATGTGACAACAACACACTTCTGTACTCTTCTTCATTTTCCCACAAATAAGGGTGTGCCAACCAGGGCTTTTATTGTGGGTTGGGGGGGGAGGTGACAGAGGAGGGCTTTTATTCGAACATATTAATCCATCAAAGAAAGCCCCAGATTGTTTGCTTTCTAAAAGGAAAATGGGCTTTTGATGGCATTAAAAACGATTGAATCTTGTTAAATATTTTTGTAGAGAAATACTGCCAATTTATTAGTTATTTCAGAATAGAATTTAGATAATTTTACAGTAATAAATAGCATGTTAAACATGGGTTCAATACACAATTTACAAGCAGCTACCCTCGTCACCAATCACAGTTACCTTGGTCTTTCCATTTGGAGAAAAGCAGTTACCCTCGTCCTTCTTTAACATGGGATCCAATGGGATGACCTAGTTTTTTCAATTAATTTTGAGAAATTGAGACGAGGGTAACTCAGTTACCCTCGTCCTGTTTTGCCACAGTGAATCTGTGACATATCAGTTCAGAGTTTGACCTCACAGTTAATGACAAAGGAATTTAAAACTGTCAGGCAATGTTACTATTTGTGTACAACCACAACAAACAACGCATGTCTAAGCTGAGTGTTGCACCTCATTAATTGTTTGATTGTTTTCCAAACAAAATGTGTTACTGTCTTTCACAGGACACCAGTCATCACAATTTCAAACAACATTTTTTGTCAGTAATTTCAACTCTCCTTTGAGGCTAAATAGTCTGTTTGGTTCAGTTACAGTGCATAGTGAAACATACATCATCCATGTGTCACTGCACTTTGTCAGTTTGCTGAAATCTGTGCTTGTAAAAAACGAAATTATTAAACTTAATCTCTGACTTCACAGTTTTTGAATGAAGCAGATTGCAAACTTGAAAAATAGCTATGAAAACGATAAGTTTCATCATAATTTGTTGATTGTCCAAATTGTTGCTTAACTTACATACTATATATGACAAGTTGATATGAAATTTGTTTTTTTTTGGTGTCAAAAATATTTGCTGAATCAGCAAAAAAATGTATTTAGCCTACCTTAGAATTAATGAATAATTCCAAGCTCAATTGTTAAATTGAAAACTGTTAAAAACATACTATGATTATTGATAACAATATAAGTTGGAAAATACCCTTAATTTTGATGGTCTGTATTCTAATCCCTGCATAAACTGCTATCACTCAGAATAAACATAGGTATTATGTCAATTCAAAGAAACAAAGCAAAACAGTGTTTCGCAGGTGGTCTCTTAAGTATTGTGAGGTAGTAGTTTAGAACAATGGAGCAAAATGTTGATATTTTCTATCTTCATCTTCCCCAAGTGGTTCATCATTAAGTCTTCATTGACAGAGATACATCAATAGACGACTTACTCTGCATATAACTTGTTTCAAAAAGAATGAAGTTTCAGGTATGAAGTTGGTGGTTGTCCTTGAACCATTTCAATAGTAAACAAGAACCTGCAGATTGCCAAACAGAGGCGACATGCTTTTATTTTAAGTGGTGATGCAGCAAATATTTATGATGACATGGCAATTGACAAAAGGGGAGACCATGGTCACTTGTGTTATTGTTACCAGTGGCTAATTTGCAAAATAACATTCAGGCAATAGTCTTCACCTTTCAATTTTGTTGTGCACACGATGTACACTTTTGATATTTGTGACCGGGTCCACCAAAATCAGGCCAAAGTAGGTAATTAATATTTCCAAGAAATTAGCAAAATGTGTTAAACGGTCACTTTTTAATCGTTTTTTTAGCTAATGGTACAACATTTAAGCGAAAGTTGTTTCATTAAAAATTCAGACAATTTTTACCAGAAACTGACGTTGAATAATTAAAATTAGGTGCCCTTCTAGAATTTTCTTAGTTCTTTAATTTTATTGTGAAGGCAAGAAATTCAAATGTTATTTTCTCACAGTTTGATGTTTTTGTATCATCAATGTTTGAGGTGCCACATCTCTTAAAACATATGAACCATAATTTTAAAGCCCAACTGCAATAAAATTAAGTCAATTTCAGAACTAAATTTTTGATGAAGCAGGTTACAAATATCAAAATTTTACATCTTGTGCACAACAAAGTTGAAGGGCGAAGACTAGGCATTCAAGAAAGTAGGTCGTGCAACACCATTTGCCTTCTTGGTGCTGCAAGAAAATTTTGTGTTTTACCTATTTCTTTGGGCAGATTTTTTGTAGTAGAGCTGCAAGGATGTTGTAATAAAATCATAGTAAAAAAAGCTTATGCTTCCTAGATTAAGATCCCATTTCACCTGTTACACCTCTTACACTCTACAAGAGTTGGGAGGAGGTCCCGAGTTCTAAATTGGGGCTCAAGTTAAGTATCCAACTATTAGTGACCTCCCCAGTGATGGAAATGGAAAATTATTGTCGAGGGAGCTCTCGGCTCATGCGGCACCGGCTCTCCACAATGACGCCATTCCAAATTTTTAAAATAGAAAGAATTCTTTCACTACAGCTAATTTTGGTTAAAAAATACCATGAGGACTGAAAAAGTAACATGATAATTGTAATTTCACCACTGATCATTGGGGGAGCTGTAGCAGGGTACAGCTCCCCCTGTTTTTTGGTCAAGGGAGCTCAGCTCCCCCGAGCTCCCCCCCATTTCCATCACTGGACCTCCCTGGACTGAATAAGTGGCAGGATTGGTTGAAAACGTGTGAACAACAGTTACTGTGAATAAGCCAATCCTGTGGCTTATTCAGTCCAGGGAGGTCACTAACAGTTGGACACTTAACTGGAGCCGATATGTATATATACAAAAAAAAACACATGTTTACAAATTAAATCATTTTTCGCGACTGTTCAGGATTTATGACTGGAGGGGTGGGAGTTTTGGCCTAGGGGTACTAACTTTTCACATGTGTTTCAAGGGGGTTAATCGATTTTTGACAACACTTCCAAGGGGGGGTAATAATTTTAACAAAGAAAAAATGTTAAAAAACAGGCATAATTTAACTCATTTTATCCAGACTTTTTTATGTGCAAAAGTCAGCAAAATGAAGCCAATCTGTACGCGTGACCTTGTATAACAGTATATATGCGTATACTGCTTGGTATGTCTAGGGGGGTACTAAAAATACGAATGAAACCTAAGTGGGGTATCAATTTTTGACGGAAAGTTCCAGCAAAACTCCCATCCCCCCAGTCATAAATTCTGAACCGTCAATAATGACACCCCTGAAAATGGTTGCGGATGACAAAGGTGGTGGGGTATTCATTCTGGGATAACGGAGGGTTACAATGGAAAGTGGTGCACAAAACAAAAGATTGATTATATAAATTATTTCTCAATTAATTTTTACGGTTAGCCAAAAAAAATCTTCAATAGTCCACATCTTTGTTTAGACCATTATTTAGAACAGTTATGTTGTCCAGAATTACTTTTTCCTACAAGAACAAACTGATGTATACTGAAATACTGGTATGTTGACGGATGAATCAGGCGCTTTGTTTTTCAGCACCTACACACTTCGTAACGCAGGGTGCTCAGAGCAGGCAGCTTCTGAGGCGGTATGTCAGATGGTATATCATCACGTTAGAACTGACTTTTCTGCCACAAAAAGAATTGGAGATTTTTTGTTCTTCACTATGCTTTTCATTGAATTTCCAGGGGGGGGGTTGGTCTAGTGGTAGTGGGCTGGACAGCCAATCGCTGGGTCCAGGGTTCAAATCAAGCTCTTGCCGGGTCACCTTGGCCTATGTTGGAAGGCTGTTTCAATCATCCTTTGCCTCATTGCCGTGTCCTCCTCCTGTCCTACAAAGTGCATAACTATAGGACGTAAAGCCTCAATCATCCATCCATCAATCATTGCATTTTTATCATTTCATTTTATCCAGTTTGATGAGAACATGCTGAAAACTTTGTGCTTCGCAATGCAGCAATTTGAACAAATATCCACACTTCCGCAGCAAGATGCTAGAAATTCAGTGATTTGGGAAAATCACTGCTGTACCAAATTATGTCATTTTTCATATCCTTTGCAAGACACTGGAAATAATGTCATTTGGGTAAATCAGTGCCATACCTACTTGAAATTTATTTAGATACTATACCCTGCAAGGTGTCAGAAATCTCATATTTAAAGAAATCATTTGAGTAAAATTTGATATCACCCTGTGTGATACCAAGTAAAACGATTTGTCCAAATCGCAAGGAAATTGACACATTTGCTAAGTCTGACTTATGCGACCTTTCAGGAAAAGGGTCATATGCCACAGGACTGTGTTAAGTACTATCAGTCTCTCTGTTCAATAGTTGAAAATATTTCTTAAATAAGATGATGAAAACAGAAAAAAGGCAGGATGCATCTCAAAGTCTTGATTTTTTCCATCATATCTCTGGCAATTCGTTGCTGAAGAAACATTTTCAGTGCCAGGCAGTGTTTACATTACCATGAAATTCATGACTAGTGTTTGAGTCTCAGGGTGTTGGTATTGCAACTCAAATTTGAGTTATGCTCCAAATTGCACTCCTTGTCCTATTAAATGTCCCACATATTTGCCTGATCTGATTGGTTCAGAAACAGAAAGCAAAAATGATCATATGTTCAATAAAAACACTAAATTTGCCATATATCGGTTGATATTGGAGCTACAGACATGCAAATGGCATCAAGATATCCGGAATACGCCTTTTTCTATGCAACTTCAATACAACGTTTTGGCCTAAGACCAATAGTTTTTGAGTTGTTTCAGAAAAATTTGTTTTTACGAATGAAATTAAACATACAATTTTCAAATTAAGATTTACCAAGCTAAACATCCTTATATTTCAATTTAAATGTTACCAATGGACTCCCCTGGACCTTATTCATCCTTTTGGAGGGGCTTTTTTGCGATTTCAAACTTTTTCCAAAACTGACACGCCCTACCGCACTGGTGCTGATGGGGCTCAAAACACAAACTCATTCACTCAAACAGCAGATAAATCGAATGTAGTAATATATAAGTACCTGTATGCATGCAAATTTAACTGTGACTGTTAATGATCAGGATTGTGTGCTAATTAGAACTTATCCAAACGACTGATCATATCTTTATAAGGCAGCAGCATTATTTTGTCAAGGTTATACATAAATTTGTTTTGGTGTCACATATTCGATGATTTTATCCTATGTTTCTCCATTCAGCTTATCAAGCCTTTATATTTTAACTTGTATTTCCCTACCTGTTGTAATAATAACCAGGGAAAATACATACATTTGAAAAGAAATCACCTGGACATGCCTGCAAACAGACATTTACTAATCTAATTTTAAAAGTGTATATCAGTAAAATGTCATTTAAATGTCTCCAATCATGGTTATCACGGGATTTTGCCTCCCTACCTCCATGGCTTTTAGGGGCTGGGCATCCCACCAGCAACAAGTACTTGTCTTAGAGATGTCCTAACTCTTTACTGTAACACACGTTTTCAGAAAGGAATAAAATAACTTTGGTCTTGGCTCCTCGGGCTCAAGAAATTTAAGGGGTGACCAGGGGAGATGGGGTCTTTGGAGGATGCCCACTCTGCCTTAAGTACTTGAACCTGAAAATATGGCAAAGGCAATTATTTGCGACCGAAAGACACTTTTTCAGTCTTTTGTATAAGAGTTACCCTCATCCACTTTTTCAGTTACCCTCATCCATGTGTTTTGAAGATGCGCAATTACCCTCATCATCTCTCACGGCTATTTTCCCAAAATATGAATCACAAGACGTGTCTACAGCTCCTGTCTCAATGCAGATCCATGCTACACTGTCCAATCAATATTCCTCCCCAAAAAATCAGCCTGGTATATGTCTGAAATGCCAGAAAATCGCCTGTGAACTTTTGAAGTGGGCAGTGGCATGGCCGCCGATAGGATGAGGGTAACTGCAGTTACCCTCATTATCGTACTTCCGGTAGCCCCCAGTGTAATTGAAATAGAAAAAATTTTGGCCGAAATTGAAAAATGGCAAAAAATATTTAACAATAAATGCATGAACAGAAAAATTGTGAAATTCAGAAAAAGTGAATGGAATGCCTTAAAAATGATAGAAGAACCCCAATAAGTAACTTTCAAGCTGAATGCACTCGCAAAAAAAATTGCCATAGGATTATAATAGGGGGGCTTCTAGCCCGATTGGTGGGGTAAGAAGGCCATTTTAATTTTTTTGCGAAAAGGGCTGTAACTCCTTTATTAAAATTTGTAGACATTCGTTTCACTAGTTATAAGTAGAGTCAAGTGATCCCTTCCTGACAGCAAAAGCATTCAAATAATCGACCACAAAAAGTAGGTCAAATCACATCTCGAAGTTAAGGGGGGCTGCATGCCCCGCGCTACTCTAATCAGTATGTGAACTGTTCGGAACTGCTACATCTTGCAGAAGTGTTTCACAGGTCTACAAACTTGCTTATAAATGCCATTCGACAACTCTGTCAGGCAATCACAAGCCAGTGCTTCAGCGCAATGATCCCATAATCTTTGTTGCCCATGTGCAAGTCGGTTATTCACCACGGGATCAGCTATATTTGGGTGACAGCATCACATAACTGTGGAATTATTCAGACCAGATTTAAAGGAAAACTACTGTTTCATACTGAGGGTGCACTTAACCAAATAATTTTAGTGACAATTAGTTGCTGACTGAAATTTTAACCATAATCAGATAACAATTATTGGGATCTTTCAATTAACTTTCATTTTTATTTTATGCAAACATGTTTCACTATTTCTTCTTATTAATTCATCACAAGTCAACCAAGTGAAAAAGCAAAGTATACATGGACCTGTTGAGCACTATCGTGACACGACACCTGTAGCCTTACTTTATGTATGAATGGTTTATGATTAGCCTACACTACATATTGATATTGTTGGGGACCATCTAGATGATACGGGAGGAGGAGGAATTTTATCTAAAGTGATAATTTTTGACAGTTACTAAAATATTGTATCTATAGACCAATTACAGTTTGTCTCATTTAACTTGCGAAATGGTGTTTGGCCTCATTGCTCAGCATCTACAGATCACACCATAGGCGTACTGGAGGGGGGGGGCAGGGGGGCCGATCCCAAAATTTTGGGGAACAGTGAGATTCGGGCAAAAAAGCTAAAACATTTTGGCAGATGATTAAATAAAAGCTATTACAAATAAATGATTTCTAGAAATGGTATTAAATTTGAATTTTTAAATTAGAGCAAATGTCGCTCGCCCCCCCAAAATTGCGCGTCCGGTACGCCTATGGGTCACACTGTAGAAATACACATACTCACGGGCAGATCAGCTGTTTTGCAATGTAAATATCAAGTTTTTCGCGATGGTTTAGGACAGTTTTTTGCCAATTTTCGAGCAATTTCATTGGACGGCAGCCCATTTTACTTGTTTACATTGGTGATGCAACCAGAATAGTTTGCCAGATCGTGGTGACGTCTCAAAAAATGAACCTGTGGCGCCACTCCTGGATTAGTTCAGACAACTTGGTGGCAATGCCACTCATACAAGGCCATGCATTGGTTTTATACAGACTGTTGAATAAGTGCTAAATTTCAGTTCGCATGCTAGATGAGACACACTGTAGCATAACGTGATGTACAAAACAAGACAAAAAAAACTTGACAATGAGTTTAATACCGGAATTTTCTGTTATTTTCATCCAGCGAAAAGTATCATAAACTGAATAATGAAATCAAGCCATATCTCTTTGAGATGAAAAGTTTTGAAGCTAGCAAAAAACCGCAGCACCTTAACTGTCATATAAGCTATGTACCAGCATTTTGTGATTTTCTGATGAAGCATGATTTCTTCAGGTAATTCTTAATTAAGTTTAAGATGTTCAGATGCAAAGGTCAATCAAACGTCATTGAGCAAAATCAAAAGCACCAAAGAGCAACAAAAACTCTGACATTTTGTTTTTCTGGAAATGCAAAGCTTGTTATATATATATATATAGGTTTTTATTGACTCAAACATAGGTCACATTTGACCAAAAAGTCAGTTACATGAGATATCAACATACAGGTTAAAAAGAAGAACAGAAACAGATTCTAATACTAACACACTAAAGATATAAAAGTCTAAAGCTACTTCTACATAAATAAATGAAAAATTAATCACAGTAGCAATAACACAATTTAAAATCACACTATACCAGACATACTGGCAATATCTAGCACTGAGTCGGCTCAAGCTATTTCTACATACAGAGATAAAACATTAATCACAGTAGCAATTTATATATATATTTACATCACACCATGCCAGATATACTGGCGATATTTAGCACTGAGGCGGTACAGAACCATAGTATGTAGCACCAAAATATATACAAATTTATGAGGGATGAAACCATAAAATAAAATAAAACGTTCAGGTTGATGAATATAATATGAGACACAGTTAGATAAATATGCTATTTTGCGAATGGTTATGACAGCAACATAAATATGCATACAGATACAAACAAATTATTACAATCACACGTGAAAACAATGTGTCAGTGCCATTAGCCACCCTGACCTTGTGGGCTGATTTAATTAATTATAATTGACATTAAGTGCTGTTATCAGTTTTTATGACAATGTTTAAGAATTTACCTAATGCAGAATTAATTTCAGATGATTTATTTGCTAGTATTTTAATAAATTGAGCTTGAGGACTTAAAACGGAGAAGTTTTCTATCGTTTTGGCTGCCGTGTCAAATAGTACTGCTCTGTTGTCTTTCCAAAAATCACAAATCATAAGACAGTGAAATTCATCCTCTACAAGTCCTGATGTACATCTTTTACATAATCTTTCATCAGCGGGTATGTAGGGGCGTTTGTGTCTCCCCAGCTCTATTTTTAAATTGTGAGAACTAAGCCTGAATCTAGCTACACTGCGATATACATACATAGGTAAGTTAAAATTTAAATATGGTTCAATGCGTAAGTCTGTTTTAAATAGTTTATATGTTCTTAGTTTTGGGTTTTTATCACTATCGTTTATGTCAGCCAACATATCTTCCCCTGCTTTCTTATATACCAAAGATGCCATTTTACTGGGCTTCATTTCAAAATCATTAATTCCATAAGCAATGAGAACTTGATGTAATCTAGACAACCAACAAGGCAACTTTTTGTGGTTCAGGGCCACTTGGATGTCATAACATTTACGAAGTAGTTTTGGACAGTTCTCCATTTTTAATCTATGCCAGTAGTTAATTGCAGATATTTGTTGTCTATAGATTAATGGGAATCTGCCAGTATCTGCTAAAATTGCTACAGTTGAAGTCTGACTTCTGACCCCAAGAAGATTTTTGAGAAATTTAAGTTGTATTTTTTCCAAAGAATCAATTTGCTTAGTTGGGAACCAAATTTCACTGTTATATTCTAGAATAGGCACTATGTGGGTTTCAAACATTTTAAGACTAAGATTAGGCGAGAGATATCCAACAGTAGATTTTACTCTCTCTTTCAAGGCATGCATAGCTTTTTGGGCTTGTGATGCCAAGTGTTCAAACATCAAGCTGTGAGTGTTTCTTTTATTGCTTATTATATGCCCTAGATATTTATATGAATCTACAACTTCGAGTTGCTCTTTGTCAACAACAAACTGCTGCTGTGTATTCTCAGATCTATGTCTAAGTCTAGGCTGTATTATCATCACTTTACTCTTTTGCGAGTTAATAAGTAAGTGCCATTTTCTGCAGTAAGTTGCTAAGTTATCTAATAGGATTTGCATACCTGTAGCACTCTCTGATATAAGTACTAAGTCATCTGCATATAACAAATGTGTAAAGGTTGTGCCATCGATTGTTAGGCCCTGAGTTTGATCAAAGTATTCTCCCATATCAGAAAGAAACAAGTTAAATAATTTTGGGCTAATAATACCTCCTTGTAGGACCCCATATGTACTTTCTATCTTTGAGCCAAGCTGGCCCTCCCACCTTACTTTGGCACTAGAGTTAGAAAACAGACTTTGAATAATATTTAGAAGTTTACCACGGTAACCTTGTTTTATCAATTTATAGTACAAGAATGAGCGGTTGATGAAGTCAAATGCTTTTGAAAAATCCACAAAAGTAATATAAAGCGTTTTTTTCTTAGAAGCTTGGTATGACATCAATGTATCCAAGATAAATACATTATCACTAGTTCTGCAGCCTTTGCAGAAGCCAAATTGATTTGGGTCAGCTGAATCAGTGGCCTCAGTTTGGAAGATTAACCTTTTATTTACAATTGATTCAAATATTTTCCCCATACATGCCATAAGGGTTAATTTACGATAATTGTCTGGTTCACTGCGACTGCCTTTTTTATGCAATGGTTGAATTATGCCTTCAGACCATTTCTCGGGATAGACCCCTTTATCCCAAATATAATTGAAAAGGATAGTTAGAGGCTGGATCATGTAGTCAGATAAATATTTATAAAACTCATTGCTTATACCATCAATGCCAGGTGCTTTACCTAACTTAAGAGTCTTTAATTCAATCTCTACTTCATGAGTAGTGATGGGAGCATCAGTCATAACTGGATCATTAGAAAAGGAATTATCATAGTTTCGCACAAACTCCTCGATTTCTCCAAGAAACTGAGTATCAAATTTTAGATTAGCATTTTCAGGCGGACATTGTATACTCTTGAAGTACTCTTCAAATGATTCAAGGGAGATAACACCAGTTATAGAGCCCGAAGAGTTTTTCTTTAATCTATCCCAGTATCTCCAATACTCAACCGGGTTATTAGTTTGCATCTCACACAGACTTTCTCTTATACTAGTTTGATACAGTCTCTTTTTCTTCTGAATTAAAGCCCTATACTCCTTCTTTAACTTACAGTACTGGTCGAGATTACTCTCTATACTAAGGTCAATATTTTTTGAGAAATCATTCACAGCACGCTTGAGTGTCTTGCACTCGTCATCAAACCATTCATTTTTGGGAAATGTATCTTATATTGTTTCACCATGTTACAAAAGGTCATTGACATGATTGTGTACTCATTTCACTCAATTGGCAATCAGAAAATGAGATCGTTTCATTGTTGATCAGGTGCAAAATAGTTATGACGTAACTAAAAACGTCTGGACTTTGTTGATAGGTGCCTGGATAAGTGGATAAGTGCCGTGACGTCAGCAATAGGAATGTTTGTCAGTTTGACATTTTCCGTTAGATAATCTGACTTGAAAATGATTTTATTTGCATTCGTACTGGATTTACCTTGGCTGGAGTGTCCTATTTTCGTTTTGCATTGCCCCCCTAACAGGTTGGTGACGTCTTAATTAATTTCATTTTAGACAAGTATTGTAAGCATGCATGCAGTGCACATGGTGCAGGGAAGTTGGCATTTTGTTGATCTGGACAAAACTCCTGGCAGATTTCCTCTCATACATGTATAACTGCATTTCCATGATCCTGAAGTGCTAAAAAACTTACTTGAATGTGTTTCATCTTCCTGAACCATCCAAGTGAACAATAATTATCAGATTTTGTGGCAAATGTTGCTCCATTCTTACACATGGCTGATCTTTCGCTGACAGCGTGATCTGTTGATATCGTCATCTTGGCAACCAGGCAAGCTAAGCACTGTTCCCACAACTCAACAGTGCGGAGTGGCACAAACTTAAGGATGAGATTCTACGAGATTCTCGCACATTTAGAATTTTCCGGCGTCAGTGCGCATGCTCAGATGTACAAAAATGTTTGATCGTATGGTACTGTGAGGAGGTCACGTGACTGGCTCACACTTTGACATTGAAGCTTGCTTGGCGGGCTACACCGCATCACCTGCTACGCAGGTGCTCAAACTGCACTATTATGTATCAGTTATTTTATTCATTGACTTGGTAATCAAAAGAAAGCATGATGTCAATTTTTATAATCACCATCGGTCTCCTTTTCTTCATAAGAGATCACCAAAGTCTGGCAACACATCATCATTGGAGTTATTATAGTTCTCGAAGTATTTCTTTCAATTTGAGGGATGTATTTAAATCAACTTTGATTGATATGTTATATAATACACAGCTTAGCTACAAGAAAATTTGGACAGAATGCAATCTGCAAAGATATGCTCATTGCCGTGCCAGGTTGAAAGGCCTGTGTGGTGCAGTTGAAATGAAAACAGACAGTGAAATGGATTGTGTGTGGAAATTAAAAGTTCCAAATGGTTTGTGCATTAATGTGACGATTGACAACTTCCCTAATGGAGATCCATTTACAGACAATTACTTCGCATTGTCAGTAAGAGACAGTTATGGAAGTGATGACACAGATGGTATTACTTTTTACATGAACCAGGAGTTCAGTACTGTTGTGACCAATCATTCCTTGAGTTCAGTTCAGCTGAAAATATTTAAAGTATTCATGGTGAGTAAGCTAACATTTCACTTTCAAGCCGTTCAATGCAATTTGACAGTCACCTATAACACCATCACTACTATCCACCAAAGTGGACATTTAATTCATGAAAGAAGTGGTGTCGAAGTGAACACAATCAATGCGATAAAACAGGATGCATTGTCTTTGGCCTTAAAAGTGGTTCAAGCTAATGTAACAGTCACCTTCAATACAATTGAATCTCATATGGTAGTTGTACCAGGATCAACTAAAACATTCAATCTCATGCCATATGCATATAACCCTCAGTCTAGAGTAGCTGAGTATCATATTTTACTGAGAACAACTTTTTCATCCAATGTTCTCGTGACGTTTGATTGTACAGAGCAGCTGACTTTCTTTGATGGGCCCACATTTGCCTCAACAAAAGTCGATTTTAAGTGTGAGGAAGAAAAAAAGCAAGAGATGACAGCAAGTTCATTCCAGTTGTACTTGATTTATGAACAAAATTCTGACAACACATTGAATCCATTGAATATATCTTTTAATGGGGTCTTTGTTCAAGAAAAGAAACGTTTTGTATTGAATGATGATGTTGATGATCAGACAATTATGTGGGATTTCGGAAACACCTCAACATTGTCATATGAAATAATATCACTAGCATGTCTTGAATACTCATGTTTATTTACTTACAAACTACAATCCTTTCAGTATGCGGACCAACCACAGGGCTATCTTTGTCAGTTTTATGGTCTGCTTGCAAAACCCTTTAGATTTATAGATGAACCAACACTCCAAGTTGGGCCACTGTGTTCTGAATCACAGATGGTGTTGTTTAAAGATCAGCAAATGAAATCAATTGACAGTGTACTTTATATAACAATTTACAACTATGGAATGTGGAATTCTAAAGGCAGCATATTTTTCTCCAAGCAACCTGCAGTAAGTGGTTGTGTAGGAATGCTCAATCCTTGTAAGATATGTTCCCTCAGTCCCTTCAATTTTATGTTATATACTAGTTTTTTTATAAGTCTAGCGGGTCATCCCAGACCAGTGACATGTACTGAAAACGGAATAGCAGTTTTTCCAATAGGGTTGACATGTATGTCTGTGTACATTTTTGCAAATGAGTTTGCTCAAACTGCCCAAACATGTCGGTGGCATGTAGTGTCGATGGGCTCCAACAACTTGGAATTTACTGTCGCTCTACGTTCAGAGAAAAAATCAGAAGATCTTTGTAGAGTACAGGTCCGAGACATTGAATTTGCAGAACCAGTGATGTCAAGCGCATACAATGGAACCAACATCGTTGAATATCCCCATTATCAGTTTGAATCTCGAAGCAAGCAGTTTACGATTGACTATTACTGTTTTGTTAACCATTTATTACAAGTTACAGTTGAAGCTGCAGATGCGAAAAGAAGTGACTGCGCTACTCATTCTCTGTTGCCCGTTCAGACCTTACAAGATGTGCCCAAATTTGATGGCCCATGTTTCATCTTCTCATTGGAAGTTACAGACAACATTTTTGCATTTGATGTCTCGTTTTTCAAGGAGTGGAGCAATCTCAGGGAGTACCCCAATCAGTTTTCGGTGGCAGCTTATATTGCAAAATCTGAAGATGATCAAAAGTTGATTGATAAAATGCCTCTCGAGATGACTATATATGATAAAATATACGATTCTGATAAAGTTTACGCTTATGAGTTCAGACTAGAGCAAATGCCTCTATTCTGGCAAAGTTATGGACAACATTTGACCGTAATGGTCAATGCTTCGCAGGCAGGAGGGAAAAGGTTGTCAATGTGGATAATTGTCAATGCAATTTTTGAGTCTCTGTCATTGTCTAGTTATGTTACTGCCCCTATTGCTCTAATTTTAGAATTGAGCTGCTTGAAGTATGGTAAATACAGTATAGGAGAAAACAACTGCCTCAGTATCCAAAGAAATTTTTCTGGAAACTGGCTTGAGTCAAATGATGTATGTGCTGTGCGAGGGGGTAACCTATGGCGGGCGGAAAGTGGCCTAGAATGGAATGAAGTGATGCGCTCATATATATCTGACTGGTATGTGGATGAAGCCTCTGAGGTCCCAATAGACTATGAAAGTCGAATAGATGCTGTTAAATTATTACGTCCATCTTCTTTGATGTATATAGGAATGCAGTTTGGAAAGGTAAGTACTTCTATGCGATTATTCATTTTATCTAAGCACACCTGACCCAATATAATTGGTTGTGGAAAAAATAACTTCAATTCCTCCATGATACTATTAATACAGCTAGACAGACAGACAGACAGACACATTTTTTATTGACCTGTGTAAAAAATATACATTCCTTGTCACATGTACATGGAATCTCAAGTTCTTTTCTATGCTGTTTAAGTGTGATGTCAGAGATGACTCTTTTCTATACACCCAGAGAATCTACCCTAGACGAATCTGTCAGTCTCCTCTTATTAACATAGATTTGCGTCATGAGCGTCATGGCCAATCAGTGCCCAGTATTTCTCTCCACTTCAAATGTTTAATGGCAATTTACGTAAAAACTGCTGGGTCCTCATGCACGAACTACCTATCATTTTAAAGATCTCGGAGAGATCTATCTACCACAAAAACTTTTAAGTCTCAGTGACTTTTGTAAGTCAGTAAATCGACGAAATCGGTCTCATTTGCATAACATGTGTGAAGGCCTGTTCATTGGCAAGCTTTGGGGGTGTGTCTGACTGATTCACTGCTGGCTCTCCTGATTCTGAAGTGATTCTCTAGCGTTGCAATATAATATTATGTAAAATAACTTTAAGCTCTGATGTCATTTTAAACTGGGTCAGATTCCCCAGCTTCTGGCAAAAGGGTGAATCCAACCAAACTAAGCATCGCAGTTTCAGCTCAATGTCAGAGTGAAAATTGGGTTGGGAAAACCCATGCAAGTTCCACATTACAGCCTGTCAGCCAATGGGCTGCCAGAACAACTATATGTCACATAATCTCTGTGTTTACAAAATTTGTCAAAGCCTTTTGTTTATTGTAAGGTCCATTGAAGTTTAAGTTGTAAAGTTGCATGTTACAGATTAATCAAACAACTCTGTGTGGATTATAACAGTGGTCTACTGTGAATGCTCAAGACGCAGCCATTTAGTCAGATTAGACTGGTGAATGCCAAGGATAGATCATTGGGATAACAAATGTAATTCCACCTTCAATATATCATTGTTTAAACTGTGATGCTTAGTTTTACTGTCAGCCCACTGATCGGCCTGTGATAATATGTCAGGAGCAATAGTCCTGGGGGACCTTAAAAAATCGAAGTGATTTTTGTTGAATTTGCTGATCAGGAAAAAAAAAAAATTGTCAAATGAAGTATGAAAAATTGTTGAATCATCTGGATTGTCTGACAACTTCAGGACAAAGTGTGCCACATAGCTTTTGTCTCAAATTTAGGCTGTCAGGGAAGGGTAACTGCGATACAGAACGATGCTGAATTGGGAAGGAAGACTCAAGGTTTGGTGTGTAAACAAATGTGGTCTCTTGGCTCTGACAGAGGCACAGGTACACTGGACTATATGACGGAAGACCTGGAAAGGGCACACACTGACCCATTATGCAGCAACAGGACCATTATCCCCAGCAACTTCGACATTGGAGTCCTGATGTGACTGAAAACTGACTCTGATGGTGCCACAAATGTCGTGATCTTTGACCAATAAAAGGACCCAACTGCATGAAGAACATTTGAGATGCAGAAAGTGAGTTTTTGCTCCTCCGTTTGCCCCACATTCCAGTGCAGCCATGTTGGAGTTGAACAGGAGCCCCTGTTTCAGCAGTTGTGTCAGCAGTGACCTTTATTTTCTAAAGGACAGTAAAGGTGCAATCAGGTCTCATTATTGATATGTTGGCATCATGTCTGTGTCAGAAGAAACAGAAGGTAATGTTTTTCGGAGTGTAACTTATTCAAACATGAAGTTTTTGGGAGGTTACTTGATGGTCAGGGATGCCTTGTCAATGGAGGTGTACATGGAGTGTATGGAGTACATACAGGACAAATGAATGGTACGATGTTTAGCAATGGGAGGTTTCTTGATGGTCAGGGATTCCTTGTCAATGGAGGTGTACATGGTGTGTATGGAGTACATACAGGACAAATGAATGGTATGATGTTTAGCAATAGGTTGCACTTGCATGAATATGCACATCTGCAACCTGCTTTGGTGACTACGGCTCATCTTAAATTGGAAGGTATTGCAGAGATGGACTGCCTATTAAGTTTATCATCACTCGATTCCATGCATAGAACATGATTGGGACATCCTTTACAATGTGTTTCCTGGCAGCTACTGCCTCGGTGGACCACACGAGAACGTGAACGAAACCACATTTGGTCATATTCTGTTTTCACATCAGTTTAGGGGGTCACCAAAGTTGCGTTGTCCCTGTATAGACAATATTCATTCCAATACATTCAGCTGTGATTTCATGAACCCTTCCAATTATAAAGAAGATCGAAAGAGCTGTTCCTTTAATTTTTTGAGCAGTGTACATACCAGATGCACTCGCTCCTGTGTATACATGCAAGTTTAAGATGCACTTGAAAACTTAAGCTGCATGAATCCAGTTTGTTTACATGATACAGTATTCATGGTTTTGAATGAGACAATTCGAAAGAAAACGCATAATATGCTAATTAGAGATGTGCCGATTCTGGTATCGGGTATCGGTATCAGCGGTATCGGCACTCAAAGTATCGGATCGGTAGATCGGTTTTTAATGTTGCCGGTACCAAAGGTTGATGACTAGTCATCAACCTTTGCCGGTACCATTTGACTGCAGCGCCACCATGTGGCCAATGTTCATTGCTAGATACGCTTGGCTGACTTCAGCTCAGCCAGGGGCCAGGCTCAGCGCGTGGAATTTTGGACGCATCAGTGAGCACAACTCACTGCAAGAACTTTATCTTATGTGATTTTTGTGTATTGACAGCTTATAGATGTATATAATGCGGGTCTTTTTAATATTTTGATATTACATGAGTGCTAGTTGTTCCAAGCTCTGGCTGACTGAATACACATGCTTTCAATTAAACCACAGTATGTTAACAGTTCACAAATTTAGCGAGATTTTCATTAGTCACATGGAGGATGCATAACCAATGCTAGAATGGCTAATGGCTAGGAAAAGCAATCTATCTATCTATCTATCTATCTATCTATCTATCTATCTATCTATCTATCTATCTATCTATCTATCTTTCTATCTATCTATCTATCTATCTATCTATCTATCTATCTATCTATCTATCTATCTATCTATCTATCTATCTATCTAAAGTCGACCAGAAGTTAGGTAATCTCAACTTATCTGGTAAGACCTTGAGATGCAATATAATTCATGTAAAATAAGTCCTTGAGTGCATTCTGCCAGGAGTGTGTATTCAGTATATATCTGGGAACCCATAGATGCGGGAAAGTAGTCATGACTATTCACGGACATTTTACTGGGTAATAATAAAGCAAAATCAGTGTTATAAAGTGGATATGGACCAAGTTTTAACTGTGTATCTGAGATAAACTTGACATAAATCGACCTCTAACTTGTGGACTTGTTTACAACATTTTTTAGCCGGCAAGCTCAGCTAAAAATGTTGCAGACATAGGGCCGATCTATTTTCTCACAATCTTGACCTTCACAGGTATATTTATTACATAACTAAAATGGTCCTATTTTATTATGGTGTATGTAACCAAATGTCATCATGCACATTTTGTATGTCAATTCAGTACTTGGAAATGACACAGTCCTATTCCTAACCCCCCCCCCCCTGGCTCCCTTCAGTGAAATTTCTCAGGGCCGTGGCCGGAGGGCTTTGCTTGGCCAGCCATGTACACCCAGAGCTACCCAGGGGATGCCCTGGGAAGGCACTACACGGCCCAAGGTCAATGAGAAATAATTGAGGCCGTATAGCTGTATACCTGTAATCCTTCACACTTAAAAGTTAGTCTGAAACAATTTTATTCTGATTTTTACGAATTTATTTCCATGTTCATTTGTAGCACTATTGATTTATAAACTACATAAAGGAAACAGTAATACTGAAAATGAAGTATTGGCCTATATTTTAAATTTTGACTCTTATGCATACAGGCAGGCCATCTACCAATTAACACAATAGTCATTGTTTATCATGGCAGACAGTCCTGAATGATATTCAGAAGTATATTATAGATTATTATCTTGGATAATATCATTGAAATGGTGTGCGATGATGCATATCACTGACTTGGATATTATAGGGGTGGAAGGGAAAGGGGGTGGCGCAGATCCAGGGGGTCGGCCTGACTGAGTAAGAGAGCTCTAGCCCTGCCACCTGGAGGCCAATTAAGTATCGGTATTAGTATCGGAATCGGCCGATTCTTAGGGGGAGTATCGGTATCAATAGAGTATCGGTAAAAACTGGAATCGGTACACCTCTAATGCTAATATTTCTTTTTCAGTTAGGCAGATTGAATGATGACAATTGGGGATCGTTCAACATGTTACACATTCCTCACAAAATGGCCGAATTTGCACTAAATACATCACACAGATACTCTGTGAATAATTCTGTAATGCTCCACAGTGATGAGTACCAGTATCTCTTGTCAACTCTTCGTAAAAACATGATGGAACAAAATGGCAGTAATCAATGTTTGGCCGCAATACCCTCAACCAGATCATGGACTTACGTTGACTGCCAAAGACAATTCGCCAATGCTGCCTTCTTATGTAAATATTCCACAACTTCTGAAGATGCAAAAATCAATGAGGAAGATTGCAATGATATCAATGAGGATTACTACTGTGACAAGGGTTGGATATGGGGCCATAGAATGTGTCTGAGGATAGAGTATGTCCAGGACAAGCAAATTGATAAAGACTTTATTGATTCAACCTGCACAAAAGTTGGTGGTTTTAGCAACCAAAGAAAACTTATAAACCAAGTAATAATGCTAATAGAACTCATTATTTCATTTCATGGCAGCAATTTCATTGTTTATTTGAAAGATAACAGTTCTGCCGCTGTGTATACTTCAGGGATGAGCATTTCTGAGGTAAGCAAGTCTTATTTTTTAAAGGCAACACGGCTCCCAATTATTTCCGATAAATTAGGAGATGTTGGTATAGTGTGCATGAAGGCTCCTTTACCAATAAAAGAATCTTGTGAAGATGGCTTCCAAGCCTGCAGTAATGGGGAATGTATACTGGAAACATACTTTTGTGATTCGAAGCCACAGTGCACAGATAAAAGTGATGAGCTGAACTGCACCAATGATTGCTCAGATGCACAACAAGCACATCTTCACTTTCAGTGCAAGGATGGATCATGTATTGCAATTTCAAGGTTGTGTGACCTCATTCCTGATTGTGAACATGGTGAAGATGAAAGAGAATGCCCAGATCGTTGGCAATATAACAAACTGTGGAGTCCTTTAGTGATAAAGAGTCAGGAGCAATCATGTATCAAAACTGATTCTAATGCTCTCAATGCAATGCTACACCAACAGTGCAATGTCACTTGTGCCAACAGTATTTATCAAAGTAAATATTTCAATTACACCAACATTGACTATACCAATTATATATGTCCCTTTGGTTCCTCTGTATGTTATCCTAAAGCATATGACTGTGTGTATGACATGGATTATTATGGCAAGATTTTACCATGCAAAGAGGCCTGGCAGTACCAAAAATGTGATTATTTCGAACAACAGTGTGCCAACTTATTCTGCAAAGACAAGTACTTCTGTCAGAATCAAAAGTGGTGCATTCCATATAGATTGGTTTGTAATGGCATAACTGACTGTCCCTTGGAAGATGATGAATTGAATTGTACATCACAAATATGCCACAGAATGCTTCGTTGCACAAAAGAGAACATCTGTGTTCATCCGACTGAAATATGTGATGGTGTGCTGCACTGCCCTTTGTCAGGTGATGATGAAGCAGTTTGTGGAAGAAAATGTCCGGACCATTGCACCTGTTTTGGTAGAGCCATCTTATGCATCAATCCAATAAGTTTGGAACACAGTGGATCATCAATTGCTATAATGCGATTAAGACCGCTCCTTTCTGTTGAGTATATAAAGCTGCAATCTGCATGGTTTGTTGATATTTCGCACTCCAACTTATCAGATATGGAAAATATACAGAAGCTTGAGGCTCCAAATCTCATCAAATTGGATGTTGGTCAAAATCCACTGAAAACTTTCTCTTCGCGGCTGGTACAATTAAGAAACTTAAGATACTTATACTTGGAAGAAACGTCAATTGGGAGGATCGTAGAGGATTCTTTCTCTGGTTTCCCCAAATTAACAAGCGTATCACTAAAAAATTCGCAAATTTACCAGGTTGGGGTTTGCTCTTTCTGCAAGCTGCAGCATTTAAAGCTTATTGACTTGACAAATACAAATCTAATACATTTATCGGCTGTACTATTCCATGGAATAAATGAACTTGAGGAGTTGCACTTCAGCAGCAAAAGACTTCAAAGTGTTTCAAAGGATTTTTTCAAGATGAAATTATCTAAGTTTTTTACAACCAACTTACAACTGTGTTGTTTAGAAAGAGAAATTATGATCAAGGCGTGTCAACATTTTGATGGACGACACACATGCCCCTTTAATTACCCTAGTAATTCTTGGATTATCCCTGTTTTCTTGGTGGCTGTGATGTTCGTGAATCTTCTCTCAATGCAACATACTTATCAGTCCACGAGGGTTTCATACTTCAATTTGATTTTCTGTAACAGCTTGTTTGGTGTCTTTATTGCTATGGGCCTGACTGTATTTCATTTTGAACACCAGGAGATATCTGGCTCTCAAGATTTGCTTTTTGACATTCAATTGACCCTGAAATGCAAATTGATTGCAAAGGGCTTGTTGTTTCTTCATCAATTTTGCCCATTTATCTCTACTCTGGTTTATTTTGAGATGTATCGCACATTGAAGTATTTGGAATCAAACAAATATTGTAATAAGCAATACACGGTGCTACTCATCTCAGCAATGTCTATAATAATTGGCATTATGCAGATATCTGAGTTAGGAGACTCACCAAGCACACTTTGTATGACAAAATTAAATTTGTTGGAAAAATCACTAGTCTTGACAGTTGAAAGTTTGATATGTTTACTTATGACTGCTCTCAATGTGGCTCTCTCCTTGCACTTCAGGCATACTCGTAAAGCCACTGGAAGAAAAACAAGAGACATCGACAAACTTATTCTGGCTCGTTTGACATTCTACAACTTAGTAATCATTTTGTCATTTTGTATGAAAATGGTCTTGGAGGTAGTTGACATTAATCACAATGTTATTCATGTGGCAACTTTAATTTTTGAATTGACATTAGCCCCGCTTGCATTTCCAGTCACTTTTGTCTTGTCCAGCAGACAATTCAGAGCCAAATTGAGAAAGGTATGCCACTATTGGCATATCGCTGGACCTGAGACTTAAAGTGTTTATCTAGAACTTACTCATAATGGTCAAGCAATTCTCAGAACTATTGATGCTATTACATATGTATATTTAAATATAGGTTTTTAGAAATATATATTTTAAATTGTAATTTACTGTGACTAGTGGAGAGTAGGGCACCCTGAGCCGCTTTTAGTCTTTTGCGCTGTGAGCCTGAAGTTTCAACGTTAGATAGACGGTTACATTATATGATTATAGTACACCTCTTGGCTATAATATTAACTGCTGTTAAATTTTATTTTCATTGACAAAAAATCCTAATATTGTCCTGAAATAAATATATCAAGCAAAGGACTTATTTTTCTTCATCTATTTTGCCAATTTATCTCTACTCTAGTTTATTTTGATGTATCAGACATTGAAGTATTTGAAATCCAACAAATGTTGCAATGAGCAGTACAAAGCGTTGGTATCTGAGTTAGGAGGTTCAGCAAGCACACTTAGAATGACAAAATTAAATTTGCCGGGAAAACCACTTGTCTTGACAGTTCAAGGTTTTATTTGTTAAATTGTGTGACTGCTCTCAATGTGGCTCTCTCCTTGCACTTCAGGCATACTCGTAAAGCCACTGGAAGAAAAACAAGAGACATCGACAAACTTATTCTGGCTCGTTTGACATTCTACAACTTAGTTATCATTCTGTCATTTTGCATGAAAATGGTCTTGGAGGTAGTTGACATTAATCACAATGTTATGCATGTGGCAACTTTAATTTTTGAGTTGACATTAGCCCCGCTAGCATTTCCAGTCACTTTTGTCTTGTCCAGCAGACAATTCAGAGCCAAATTGAGAAAGGAGTGCCACTATTGGCGCATCGCTGGACCTGAGACTTAAAGTGTTTATCTAGAACTTACTCTCAATGGTCAAGCAATTCTCAGAACTACTGATGCTATTATATAAATATAAGTTTTGTTAATATATATTTTTAATATTGTTATTTACTGTGATGGATTGATTGCTTGATTGATTGATTGATTTATTTGCTCATTGTAAATATAAAGTACAGAAATGTGAAATAGAACAGAAATACAAAGACTTATGAGGAGCAAGGAGACCCCCTAAAGGCAAATTGGTGCCTCTGTAAGGAGGTCAGCTTTGTTTTCTAAAGGAATACTCTGAAACACTGACTATTATAATTTATAATTTTTGATAGGAGGAAAATTTTATTTAAAAAAATGAGTAAAAACAAAAAATGAAAAGAAAAAGTTAGAACTAAAATTGGGATGTTAATGTAATTGGAATTCAGAACGGAATTTATCAGCTCTCTGACTATTTATGCTTGGTTTGTTGATTTTTCTGTCACATAGTGGTTTTCTGCCACACTGTGACTATACTTTTGACTTGGGCCTAAGCAACAAGAGCGACTGAGGTTCAGGCAAGAGATAATTGCAGCTTCATGTTATTTTTGATAAGTGCTATTAGGTTTTGTCCTATTTTGCTATGAGGTTATGGTATTTTTACTCAGGTGCATCTCCATCAATACGCATTTTGCCACTAATCCTTTTTGCATTTTGAAAACTATAGAGTGGGTCGGGGCAAGAAGCCCGGGTTAGGTGAGAAGCCCCCCCAGGGTTATATCTAAACTTAAATTTTTGGTGCTTTTTCTTATTGATAGGATTGAAGCTAGAGGCTTTTTAGGTGACGTCACAAATTTTCAAGGCATTCAGCACCAAACCATAGTCGTAATTAAAGAAACAAAAAAAGGTGCATGGTTTTTGTAACTTTGACTAATTCTTTGAAAGGGGTTGTCCGAAATAACTTTGGAAATTATGAAAAGTAAAATGGATATCTGCATTGCTTCACTTTTTGACCATCACATAAATATGATTTGGATCATGTTTTTTGCATTTTAGCTCAAAATATAGAGGTCAAATTAAAATATGTGGGTTTGGGGCGAGAGGCCCCACATGGTATGGGGCATGGGGCCCCCTTCACTGAGGCCTCGAAGCTGCTTCCGGAACCATTTAATAATGTTTAATTTACCTTAAATCTTGATAGAATAGCTAATTGAAACAGAAAAAATTTTGGCCGAAATTGAAAAAGGGCAAAAAATTAAAAAAAATAAATGAATGAACAGAAAAATTCTGAAATTCAGAAAAAGTGATTAGAATGCCTTAAAAATTATAGAAGAACCCCAAGAAATAACTTTCAAGCTGAATGCGCTCGCAAAAAAAATTGCCATAGGATTATAATAGGGGGGCTTCTTGCCCGATGGGTGGGGTAAGAAGGCCATTTAAATTTTTTTACAAAAAGGGCCGTAACTCCTTTATTAAAATTGGTAGACATTTGTTTCACTAGTTATAAGTAGAGTAAAGTGATCCCTTCCTGACAGCATAAGCATTCAAATAATCGACTACAAAAAGTAGGTCAAATCGCATCTCGAAGTTAAGGGGGGCTGCATGCCCCGCGCTACTCTAATTCTATATAATTATATGTATTAGATTGAGAAAGACATTGTAGTTACTGTGAAGTGCAAGCATCGGAGCTTTCTGGAGTGGTATAATGACACTTTTAAAAATTTGTTTAATTACACTGGTCAACAATGATTTTGCTACCTGAGGAAAAACACCTCTATAAACCTAATTCGAGCGTGCTGATTCCAAATCTGAAATCCGAATTGCTCCAGAACGTCTAGATTTTGAGTTAAGCCCATGTCAATATTTGGCGAAAAAGCAGGCATGAGCGCAATTCGCGTGTAAAAGAAATGTGTTCTAAGCTATTAAAATTTAGATTTAGAAATTATCTTAGCATTTGTAGAGATGAGTTTAATATCCTGAATCAAAATATGACTTAATTGTTTACTTAGACTTCTCCAACTACAAATATTTGAGGGTAAGAGGTGCCAGAAATAGGCGATTTTTACTAAGTAACCTCTGGTTGGTTTATAACTATCTCAAGATATGAAAATTTTGTTTGAGGTGCTACAACCAGTCATTGAAACCAATTATTTGTGAGCTGCTAAGGGCCTACTTTGCCCAAAAAAATGGATTGATATTTTTATATTAACAAATTTGATGAAAAAATATTCAGAAAATTTATGCATTTTCCCAATCTGATTTTGAATGTCCCTTTTCAAATGCCTAGGAGAATGTATATGCCCAAAGTTATGTCAAATCACACTCCACCTTCAGCAACTCAGACTCTGAAGGAACTGCTTGATAATCATTGAAGAAGGGGCTATGTGAACCACATAAATTGTTCCAAATTTGATGATTTAATTCTCCGCGATTTGATTTTCGAGCAAACCAGTATGGAAAACAGTTAAAACCATGTCAAATTAAAGGCACTGGTCTACACAGTGGCTGAAGCTGCCTGCTGGGCAGTGTAGTTGCATTAGAGTGTGCCTTTGGAATTATATCTGCATTACTTGACCCTTCCAACCAGAACATTTTAATTTCAAATTTATTGCATCTCATTTTCTATCAATTTTTTTCATTTTCTTCATAAAAATCCAATCATCATAAGAAATTACTTAGATATGTTTTTCTTACACCCAGAAACTATAATCTATCAGTATGAGTTGCACATTAGCCGTTTTCATATCTCCAAATGGGAATATATTGAACAATAACAATTTTGCAAAAAATCGCCCATTTCTGGAGCCTGTCACCCTCAAATTTTTGTATCTGGACCTGTCTAATTGTAAGATTTTGGCTATATATTGTTTCAGCATCTTAAAATAACTTGTATAACTGCTAATACATGCTTACTCTCCAGCATTTAACAGTGCAGAGTGCATTTCTTTTACACGCGAATTGCTCTCACGCCTGATTATTTGCCAAATATTGACATGGCCATAACTCAAAATCTAGACGTTCTGGAATAATTCTGATTACAGATTCGGAATCAGCATGCTCGAATTAGGTTTAGAGTAGGTCGGGGCTAGAAGCCCGGGTTAGGTGAGAGGCCCCCCCAGCGTTATATCTAAACTTACATTTTTGGTGCATTTTCTTGTTGATAGGATTAAAGCTAGAGACTTTTTAGGTGACGTCACAAATTTTCAGGGCCAATGGCACCAAACCATAGTAGAAATTAAAGAAACAAAAAAATGAGCATGGTTTTTGTAACTTTGATTAATTCTTTGAAAAGGGTTGTCAGAAACAACTATGGAAATTTTGAAAAGTATATTGAATATCTGCATTGCTTCACTTTATGACCATCACATAAATATGATTTGGATCATGTCTTTTGCATTTTAGTTCAAAATATACAGGTCTAATTAAAATATCGTCAGCCTAAAGCAAAATTGGCCTAAGTCATTTTTGGCAATTTTCGGCAAACAGCCAAAAACTGACTTAGGCCAAATTGTTTTTTGAAACAAAAATGACTTAGGCCAAAATTCTTTTGTGGTGTAGCTGTGTTATTAAGCAATTCTCCAAAAAAATTATGGATGAAATGCGAGGACAAACTTTAATAAAATGAATACTCACAATTATGACCAAAAAAATATTGGCGATATCCACTAAAATTAGTGATAACGAAATTGGCCTAAGTCCAAATGGCATAAGTCAACAAGACTTAGGCCATTTGTGCGATAATTGAGTTGGGGTTTTGAGGCGTTCATTATTAATTTAGGAGTCCAAATTTTTTTTAGCTCTGTATTATCATAAGGGCCTTCCTGTGGTACCAAAACGGAAAAATGGCCTAAGTCAGACTTAGGCCATTTTTGCTCTAGGCTGACGATATGTGGGTTTGGGGCGAGAGGCCCCACATGGTATGGGGCATGAGACCCCCTTCACTGGGGCCTCGAAGCTGCTTCTGGAACCATTTAATAATGTGTACTTTATCTTAAATCCTGCTAGAATAGCTAATTAAAATAGAAAAAATTTGGCCGAAATTGAAAAAGGGCAAAAAATATAAAAAAATTAATGTATGAACAGAAAAATTCTGAAATTCAGAAAAAGTGAATAGAATGCTTTATAAATGATAGAAGAACCCCAAGAAAAAACTTTCAAGCTGAATGCGCTCGCAAAAAAAATTGCCATAGGATTATAATAGGGGGGCTTCTTGCCCGATGGGTGGGGTAAGAAGGCCATTTTAAATTTTTTGCAAAAGTGGCCGTAACTCTGTTATTAAAATTGGTAGACGTTTGTTTCACTAGTTATAAGTAGAGTCAAGGGATCCCTTCCTGACAGCATAAGCACTCAAATTATCGACCATAAAAAGTAGGTCAAATCGCACCTCGAAGTTAAGGGGGGCTGCATTCCCCGACCTACTCTATAGAGGTATTTTTCCTCAGGTAGCAGACGGAAAATTTTCTTTTGTTGACCAGTGTTATAGACAATATCAACTGATCGCAAATCAGAAATCCTAGTTTTCTTGGTGATTCAACATATTTCAATACATGAAATTAAAATATCCAAATGGTTTGTGCATTAATGTGACAATTGATTACAAAATAATTTTATTTTATGGCCGTAAAAGTCACCCAGAGAAGTGGAAAAGTTTGCTTTCATGGCAAGGAAGCGAATTTCTTGTAGTTTTAATGCAGCTGATTTTACAGTTCAGAAACAGCGAAGGAATCAATGGTAATTCACAAAACTTAACATTCACACAAACTCTAGTATAGATGCTTATAAATATTATAAATGTTCTCGAACATTCGGATTTTAAAAATAATTTTGAAACTCAAAGCAAATCCATGTTGTGATTCTCAGACAAGAAAACATTATAAGACCTTTCAGAAGATTCAGTGCAAGAAACGAAACATTTTCAGGGAGTCTATATAGAAATAATAAATGCGAAGAAAGTTGAGAACGTTTCGAATATGTCAGAAAAGTAGGTGCACAGAATGCCTGATCATCATGACCTTCTGGTGAAAACTTGTCGTACAGAAGTACACGTACTTCATGATGAGAAATGGCGTTAGATACTAAATGTGCACTGTACATTTGTATGTCTGAGTTTTCATGCCTGCTGTTATATTGTATGTTTTATTTTTCTGAAGAAATGGTCTCACATCAGACATGGGGCGATTACGATTAGTAATCGGTAATCACTGTAATTGATTACAAATGATTAGTAATCACAAGTAATCATGATTACTTTCAATTTATGATTACAAGTAATCGCAATCGTAATCAATTACTTTCCAAAAGTAATCATATTTGTGATTACTTTGGGATTACTTTATGATTACTGCCTGGCTAATAATATTTGGAATCACTGCAACTGATTAAGCAAATCAATAGGAAAGGGAAGAGTTCGTTGGTTATCTGATTAACATGTTCAGTCAGCTGTAACTTGCTGGACAACAATAGGGTTCTAACTGAAACCTAAAGCACACTCAGTTCATCTTAATAAACCATTGATATTGTTACATAATTCATTGACACATAATCTGCATTGTTCAACAGAGGGTTGAATTTCAAAGAAAGGGGTCATTATGATTTTGGCAGAAGTATCATAAAAATTATTGGCATGTTAGTAGCAATGATGATGACACAATGACACATAGGCCTACTTTATTATCTCTCACGAAAATTGCATAATACATGAATAATTATGTATTGAAGCAAATTGTATAAGGTTATGATGTCACAAAGAATGGTTGTTAAAGAATGTTATGATATCAATGATGTGTACATTATGCATCTACAAAATTAATGAGGTAATTCTAATTCTAATCAGCTGAAAAAGCTCTGAATAAAAGTTCCACTGATGTGATCTATTGAATATGTGCACTGTCAATCATCACTTTAAGAAAAATTCTCAGTACATATTTGTCAAAAAAACACTTTAGTTTCATGTATATATATGAATATATTCCCTTGCAATACTGTTACCCATTAGAAAATACTGTACATGAAGCTAATCTTAATTATTTTGACTTGAACAACATGATCATTGTCTATAAATTTGGTATGAAATGGTTTGTTCAATGTAATCGTTAATCGTAATCGATTACTTTCAGAAAGTAATCGTAATCGTGTTAAAGTAATCGATTAATTCCAGTAATCGTAATCGTAATCGTAATCATGAACTTCTAAGGTAATCGTAATCGTAATCAATTACTTTTGGCAAGTAATCGCCCCATGTCTGTCTCACATTTCAAATAAATCACAAGCAGTGAAAAAACACTTGTTTTGTCATTGCATTTTAATGAAGAACTAGCATTTACCCAAGATAGAAAATGAAAATTTAAGCTGCATTACTCAAGTACAACACTACCAGGACTAGCTGACCCACCCAGAGAATCTTTGCTTTTAAAGTGGCTGACCCAGCTGAAATTGTAATTCTACATGTGAGTCACACATTGAACACATGCAGTTCCCATATTTTGACCCTGTGCATTAGATACTTGTGTGTCAAATTACCCACATTCAAGATTGTTCCTATATATTTTGCCCCTGTTTAGATGCATTCACCTTTTCTGTGTCAAAGATAATTACTTGCAATGGATGAAAAATATTGATAGCAAATAAGTCATTCTGAAACTATTTATCTAAGGTTGGAAATGGTGCTCATTGGCAATCAATAGAAGGTTGGAATTCTGAAGAATTCTTAAATTCTACTTGCACATCAGGGTTGCAGCACTTATCATGTTATGAGTCATTTCTTCGATTTTTCCATGATACATTGATGTACAAGTCACAACAGTCACTGACAGGCCAGAGAATTTTCTGTTGCCTCACATAATCTTTGCAACCAAATTGACAGGTTTGACACACATTCATTGTCTAGAAATTTTCGATTTGTCTAATGAAATCTGAGCATCTTTTCTAATTTCCTGGCTTTCAGTGTCTGTTTCCTTGAAAAGCTATAAATATATTATTTGTTCTTGGTGTAGGCTAACTTGTGGGTATAAGGTTACATTTTAGTGCAAAAAGTGAAGTGTACGAGAGTCTCTATGAAAGAATGTGTACATGTGCATTTTCAGTATGTAAATAAAAGTTTATTGTCTGTCTCTGTCTGTAGGCCTATGTGATAAACAAGACAAAAGGTACGCAGAAAATGGTCACAACTGAATAATTTTTCAGCCCGGAGACACTTGATCCTAGAGTATATTGGACTGGCCTATATTTTTTTTCAAAATGATTTACTTGCAAAATCGTCAGCCAAAATCATGTATTTGTATTACTGCTGGTTAGTGGTGTAGAATGGAACAGGCAATAATTAGAATTGAACAATCAAGTTGTTTGAGATTTTGAACAATTCAGTTGTCTGGTTTAAATCGAAAGAAGGTTGGTTTAATGGAACTGTCAATTTGTCATTAAGTAACTTGTGACCTCATCGATACTCAGCAAGTGACTTGATTGATAGCTTTGAAAATATATGCTATGATCTTACAAATTGCTTGATGCTTATGAGTCATCCATGGCATGGATAGTCATATAATCTCATTTAATGAACATTTCAGCCCAATTCTGAAAGACTTGACATTTATCGACTATAAATGCTACAACCGACATGCAATATGAAGTGATACACAATAATTACATATCACCAAGAATTATAAATTAGATTTGCCACAACAGATTATTGACATGTTTTCCTTCAAAGCAATTTTTTTGCAAGCTGTTAAAAATTGTGTGCACTGCACCAAATAAAATTTAGGAATTCGCAAGACTCATACTTCCTCAAAGAGTTTTTATTGTCTCCTTTTTATGGCTTTTTAAACATGCCTTGCCTGGAGTGGCCATTTCCTTTTCAAGAATGAGAAAATAGGGAAGTTCTTTTCTGGAATCCTTCTGCTTCTTTGTTAGAAGAAGTACTGACTACAAAAGCAAGTTCTTTAAATTGACTTTTAAAATTAAATCCGACTATTTGAATTTTGCTATGCGTTAAACATTGTCTTTTATAAAATTTAATGTGGATGAGACGCAATACAATGTAATGTATCAAACTAAAATTTGCGCAGCAACTGAGATATTTAAAGTTTTTGGTTAGATTCTAATAAATTGTAGATTCATAAAAACCATGTCTGATCAGTGAACCCGACGTAGCTCAGAAAGAAAACTGGCTTGAAAATTTGAGTCAGGGAAATTTCAAAATGGCCACCATTTGTTATTGCCTTCTGCACATGCTCAGTAGGTCTGAGCATGCCCATTTGGAAGCGGGTCAACTCTGAGCATGCTTATTGATGGGTCAGAGTAAATTTTCCATTGCATTTCTGTAGTGTTTTGAGATCTTTAACTGTGAATTGCCAAACACTAGGATGATTCACAAGCAGCCTCAGCATGACATCATGCTCTCCGGTAAGGAAGAAAATTTGAAGGATAAATTGGATTGACAATAAACAATGTTTCTATTGAGTGCCATTTGTTCTACAAAACCTACCAATCCCAAGGACAAAATATGAACATGTATTTTGAATGAATAAAGAATGCATAAAAATTGCATGTTGGATGAACATAATCTTATCTTAGGCAAAAAGTATATTCAGCACAGAAGATATCCATTATTAAAAAATAAATGTTTTCGCAATATAAAATGGTAGTATAACCCTAATAGATGTATGTTTAGCAGCCTTTTTTTAAAAGATTCGATTATCTACAATATGCATGTTGAAGAATGAAGATATTTTTACCTATGTTGATGTTACGGTCCCCGAAACGGTGACGTCATCTGACATCAAATGCGATCGGATGTCTGCTGGTTTGGGTCTTATCAGGGCTTTGGAGTTGGGTAAAAAGTGAACCGACTCCGACTACGGACTCCTTTGGCTTTCTGAGAAGCGACTCCAACTCCGACTCCTTGGGCCTCCTGAATTGCGACTCCTACTCCCGACTCTGCTTATCTGTATTATTGCACACTAGTATTAATTACATGTTTGACAGGGGAGAAAAGTTTTGTGTAAAATTTCACATTTTTAAACTGAGTTTTTGTAAATTATATTCATTATTTTTAGGTGTCACGAGTCACCTATTTAATTTTCGACTCCGACTTTGACTCCGACTCCACCTAAAAATCAAAGTTCAACTCCGACTCCACCCGAAAACCTCCAACTCCACGACTCCGACTCCTGACTCCGACTTCAAGGCCCTGGGTGTTATAATATATATATATAATGTAAGAACTGACAAGTTTGCATTTCATGATCTAAAATTCCGTTACAGGAAAACAAATGAAAGAGTTTGTCTGTCAAAATGCAGAAAGAATTTTTTGCTCTGAGACTCCAGACAGATTCAGTGCAGTGGAACACCTAGTCAATTAGAGCTGTTTGCGGATTAGCAGTCCAAACAGTTTCAAAATTAACCTTCAATTTGGTTGTTTGATCTCACTGGCTTAAAAATGTTTTCTTTGTGTCACGGTCAATCAGTTAATTCGGTGATTGTCAAATCTGTAGCGGCACTGGTGACAATAAACAAACTAATTAAATGACTTTTAAAGGTACTTCATCAAATAAGAAGATTAGGAGACCAACAGAAAACTGTCAATGATGTAGCAAAGCCAGTTTGCAAATTGAAAATAAATCTTTCCAGGTGAAGACCAATCTGCAAAGAGCTCTAATTTATACTGAAAAACATCAACAAATGTGATTCTTCAACATAATTTATTGTTCACAGACTCTCACATCATGATAACATCACTGATTCACATGGACAACAATATTTCACTTGTGTCACAATTATTACAACAGTCCACAATACTTATGGCAATAAGCATATATAACAATTTGTCAATATGAAAGGATAAATATAACTATAATTTACAAACTTTATACACAACCTGGCTTGGGGAAGATAAATTAATTACACTGTAAAAAATTAATTGTCAATTTACAGCAAGTTCAGTAATTTTATTTGAGTAGAACTTGAGTAATTTCCAATTTACAGTATTAATAGGACTAGTACATTCTCAGAGCACACATTTGGCCAATGTTTACAGGGTGAGCAACCTTGTATCAATTCAAAATATTCATTGAAACTTTCCTTTCCGACTTTCAGCACGCTTGTGAAATATTTTTACATGCAGTTTTCTTAATTCTAAAGTGGCCGCCAACATCAATGAGGAAAAAGAGATGATCAGAATTTGTTAACTCAAAATGGCTGCCCACCCTGTAATACATAACATTAAACATTCGAGAATACTGATTGAAAACAGTTTTTGTCAATGCAACCACACTCCACTAGGGTTCGCCAGTTGTCACTCATGCTCTCGCATAGCCACCTGGTGGAATAATGTCCAGATAGCCGTAATCAGAATTCATTCTCTTGCCGAGGTTACTTCGATTGTCATCTTCCAATTGTTTACGTTTCCGACTCATGGCATCATCATTGTTGCCATAGTAACCGCTATTGTCCGCACTGTAGTGCTGGTAGATTACTCCATTTTGAGTGTGAGATCGATTCGTTTGGCTAAACATCGCGGAATTGTCATAACCGTACGAGGAGTCGTACTCCGAACCACGGTTTTGGCCGTACTGGGGATATCCTGTGTGTTGGCTAAAAAAAACATAGGAATATGTTTGTAAATGATAAAGATAATTATAATATATATGAGTAGATGATGATTAATCATATATATTAATTAAGGAAATATTGTTTCATTGATATTGATTTGATCATTTTAAGAAACACTAACAATGTAAGTCTACAGCGCAACCACCAATTGATATATAATGTTATCTGATAATGGATTTAAAACAAATTCTAAAATATATTTCCTTTACTAGTGATATCACATTTATTAATCTACTGATATGTTTTGAGATTAAGTGCATACTCTATCAGCCCCATCACCCCAGCTGATATACCTAGTAACGTGGAGACCTTTTGATTAAGTGTATTGTATACCATAATTAATTTAGTTAATTTACCGGTCATAAGCAGGCCCCATTTAAGCATGTAACTCCCAAACGGAGCCTCCATTTGGGACTTCAGGGAGTTACGAGGGTTACGGGAGTTGACAGGAGTTACCAGGAGTTTGTGGGAATTTCCAGGAGTTACGGGAGTTAGCAGGAGTTAGTGGGAATTATAGGAGTTGACAGGGGTAACCAGGAGTTGTGGGATTTACTGGGAGTTACCAGGAGTTGACAGGAGTTAAAAGGGATTTAGAGGAGCTAGCGGGAGCTAGTGGGAGTTACAGCAGTTAGCAGGAGCTAGTTGAGTTACGGGAGTTAGCAGGAGTTAGTGGGAGTTAGCGGGAGTAAGCAGGAGTTCGTGGGAGTTAACGGGAGTTGCGGGACGTCCAGGAGTTCAGGGAGTTACATGCTTAAATGGGGCCAGTTTGGACGCAAAGAGCAAATGAAGGTTTCAAACACTGCAATGAAACGCTAGGACCAACTTACCTGCCGAAATGTGAAGAATGAAGAGGTGTCAGGTTGGAGGAATACCTTTCAGAGCCCCAAGAGCCGCACATCCCACCTGGGGCCCCTGTGTCTCTGGAGTCACGTGACCCTACAGTACTTCCACTGCCATAATAATACTGAAAACATAACAGGGAAATATTTACAGTGAAGTACATTATAAAAAAAGATGGTAAGATTCTAATTTTCATTCTAAATGCTGTTTCGCGCCAATAAAAAGTTCATACAAGTAATGATTTGAAAAACTTATTATGGCTAGGCTTACTTCTATTATATTCTCTCAGACACCATGAAATTACAATTTATTACAACTCCCTCATGTCAAACAGATTGAACTGAACTGTTGCTCTCGTAACAGTCAGCATTAATATTATAAGCATTTTTTAGTCTCAAATTAAGTTTTGGCTGTGCTTCGTTCAAAAACAGTTTCTTAATTATGAAAAATATAGGCCTAAAATTAAAAAATATATATATTTAAGAATCTTACCTGAGAATTTGAAAAGCCACAATAATTATAAGAATTGTTGGCATCAGAATTGATATTGTATGACGTCACAGAACCCATGTACCTTCCATAGTAGTTACCATGGTCACTGGAAAAGAAATAAATTCGAATTATAAAGTCATTACACCAGTTTTCAGAATTATTTGAATATTCTTAATATTCAAAGCACTGATTCACTTACCTATTTTCAGTATGTCCACCAACAGTATTAGGCGGAATGTTTGCGGGAGACATTGGGGTCACATGATGGTCAGCCATGTTGTCATACTGCACGCTGTTTGTAGAGGGCGCTGGTGAAGCTGTGTGGCCGGAGATGACTGACTGTGGCGAACTGGCGTATGTGCCTGGAAAGAAGTTGAAGATGAACGTCTTAACCTACATAATTCATGCAAGTTCTGTAATTTTTAGCTCAATCATTATGGTATAGCGTTACTATTGGCGACATTTGGATTCGCCATGACAACTGAATTTGCCACATCCTCTAGGGGCACGTATGTATAATTAGACACATACTCCAACTTAGGCATGTTTCATTTTTTACAATTCGGGAATCACACTTCATTGTTGTTTGGTAAGTGGCAAATTCTGCTGTCGTGGCAAGTCTAGATTTCACTGATAGTATTTAAGGTGTTTTAAAAGAAGAATATACCATTTCCAAAAAGGGACTTTGAATTCAGCCTTGCCAGGAGAATAACATGGGGACACTGGAAATAGTATTAACAAAAAATAAGGGATTAAAACTTACTGTTAGAGGAGAGGTAAGCTTCCCTGGTGTCCGTGATGACTGTTTCCCTCTCTGACATGATTCCCTGATTGACATCAGAGGGAGCTTCTCCCGCAACAGGATATGACGTTAGAACTGGAGGACTGGGTAAGATCAAATCATCCTGGTCTGAAATAGAATAGTCAGAGACGTATAATTATTGGGATGAAAAGCAAATATAAGAAACCAGAAATTTGCGAAATACGAGCAAAATGTCGTTAGGACGTGACATTCAATAGGCACTTTTAGGCAGTCCCATGTATCATTGTCTATGCCGGACAAGTAAGGATCCCTCAAAGAAGGTTAATGTTCTCTCTTTTCTCATTTAATAACAACTATTTAGGAAGTATTCACTTTTCATAAATGTGCTGGGTCTGGCATTCAATTCAAGTCTGGCTGGGTCACCTCGACCTATACCGGATGGCAGTTTCCATCACTCCTTGCCTTATCACTGTCCTCCCCCATTTATAAGTTGATCGATACATAAATAATATACGTAAAGCCTAGATTTTCCACCTGTTACAAAAATGTTTCACCCACCTTCTCCCTCCTCCTCTCCTTTGATGCTCCTCATCAGTTCCGCAGACCTCTCCGAGCTGTGCAAATTCTCCACCAGGTAGAGCACGTAGTCGTCAAACATCAGGTGCAGCAGGTGAAACGACCCTGGTGGATAATAAATAAACTAAAATTAATACCAAACTTATATGTGTTATGTCTTCGTGAGAAACAATTGTAGGGAATTCCTTAATTTGATTTGTTCCATTGCTGTACAAATTACCACTACAGGGGGGTTTGTAATTTGCCACACATGCATAGATCTTGTCTTGACTCTAAAAAGTCAGAATTTATAAAAGGGACCGCTCAGAATTTGTGACTGTTGGGGGGTCAGATTTTTTGCCGAAGGGGTACTAACTTTTCACAAGTGTTTCAAGGGGGGGGGGTATTAATAGTTGACAAAACTTCCAAGGGTAGTAAAAAAATGTTAAAGTAAAAATTTAAAAAAAACACATAAACTCATTTTGTTTGGACTTTTTTACGCACAAAAGTTCGCGAAATGACGCGAATCTGTACGCCTGGCCGTGTATATGTGTGTATTACTTTGTATGTTGAGGGGGGGGACTAAAAATACGCGTGAAACCTAAGGATGGGGTATTAAAAATGGGCATGAAACTCAAGGGGGGTATCAATTTTTGACGGGAAGTTCCAGCAAAACTCCCAGTCATAAATTCTGAACGGTCCCTAACTCATGCACATGTTTAGGCCTACTGCATTATTGATCAGAAAAAAAAAGAAAAAGATTTGCCTTTACGGTTACTTTTCTAGATATTAGACTAGCCTACATCTTGCTCGTTTTCTTCTTTCAACTACAAGGTGATTTCCAAAGTGGTGGAGCTGGTGAACGTTTTTTGAAAAAGGCACCTTTCATAATTAGCTATAGATGCATTCTGTCATTGATTTGTGTTTGTTTTTAGTAAAAGAACTCATTTAATCAACTGCACGCTGCAGCAGAATTGATTGGTCAGTTTTAACCAAAGTCACTCACCAAAACTGGGTGCACTGTGAAGCGTCATATCCCGGATGACCCTGGTTCCGAAACACGACCACATTAAGAGGAACTGCCGGGCTATCCGACGTAAAGTGCCAATCTTCTTTGAACTAGGCTGTAACATAAGGAAACCCACTTGAATTAAATGATACATCATACCAACTTTTGAACATTTTTTCACTATACGATCAAACAGCAACAGTAACAGCGCTTTAAGATGGCACATAACTTGAATTCCATAAACTTGCAAGCTGTTTTCAAAATTGCTCTGAATTTGACCTGAGTGTTTTTTCTGCAATAATTCTACGATAACAAATACAACAAACTTATTACAGGATTTCTCTACAGTTTCTACTTCTTTATTTACCTGTATGACACATCTATTGACCATGTTGTCCAACCAATCTAAGTACGCTTCAATCGGTAACCGTTCTTCAATAAGTTGCTCAAATTCTTTGTATACTGAAATATAAAGAATGATCTTGATCAACTTCATTGGACACTTGCTATAACATTTTTTTAGCTTTTAAATGGTAGGGGAGAGGCAGGTTAGTTGATACGCAAGGTTAGTTGATACGCCCCACCTGCTGGTCATAGAAATGATCATTTGAGAAAGTGTTGGCATTTGTAAGAAGCAGAATAAAAAACACATCTTCTCATCTTGGTCAATGTAGAATCAGAATCAAGATTTAGGAGAAAAGTCAAAAAATTCAAAAATCACTGTTCCGAGTAAATTTGTGCTGAAATCTTGCTTTTTTTTTTCTCTCGCTATAGTGAAGGATGATTCAGAGTAACTTAGTATATGGATTAAGTGTGTGAAAAGGGTTAATTATGAGCCATCAAAGATGACCTAGGTTAACCTGTGGTCCAGAGACCTGCTGTTTTCTGACATAATCGAGTGGATGGGTTTGTTGATACAGCAGATTGGTTAGGTTTTGTTGGCTGGCCTGGCCAAAATAACAACCCTGACCTATTAGTACAATCATAATGCTAGGTGTTACTCAGTAGTTTACATGAAAAAGCTCTATAGATGAATCTTAGGTTGACATAATCATGAGATCTCCCCCTCCCAACAGGACGACCATCAGATCCAACTCACAATGGTGGCAGATATGCATCCATGGGAACAGAAAGCAGATCGGTGAAGACGTATGGTTTTATAGTATCCTACCAAGGCGCAATTATGTGACTTTTTCTTTGCATTGTCCATCAGGGTTTGGTGTATCAACTAACCTGCCTGGGTGTATCAACTAACCTTACCAGGTGGGTTAGTTGATACGTTTGACATGACCTCGTTTGACGCCATCTGGGGTAAAAACTATCCTACAGAGAAAGTCAAGTTTCCCCATATATTTGAACAATGTATTTCCCCATGCACATGACTATTCGTCATTCCAATATCATCGTCCGTTTAGCTTGGAGGCGAGATTTTCTGAAAAACGTCTCAACTAACCTGCCTCTCCCCTACCCATTTTACAAAGCTTAGAAACTATACGACAAGAGCGAACACAAAATTTTGGATCCATTAAGGACATTGCAAACCATTTTCTAATACTTCAGTTACTTCACTGTGGACCTTCTGTCAAACCATGGATCTGTGCAGAGGTCCCTGCGTTATAAGACCGCCCCTTTTGCGGTCATGAAGCGGTCTCTCGTGGCGGTGCGGTCTCTCATCGGGGTGCAAAATGCACTGAAAATACTACTTAGTGCGGGAGGAAGGCGGTCACATAAGGCAAGTCGGTCTTACAACAGGGGGTCTTATAACGCAGGTACCTCTGTATATGGAAAAGCCCTAGGTGTGTATCCATGCCATGGATGGATGGATGATTAGCTAGGGCTTTCACATTTCCTCTATCTTTGAAAAGAATAGGCGAATTCGGACAGGAAGAGGATACAGCAACATGATCAACGAGAACGATGTTTGAAACTACCTTCGGCATAATTATGGTGATCAATCCCACCAGAGCAGGAATCAAAGCCCGGACCAATCAGTCTTGAGTTCAAGCAAAGGAATTAGTCGGTTATTATACTCACATGACACAATGGTTTCATAGTCCCCTTCACTGTATTTATCCATGGTGTAAAGTGTCTGTTTAGTTATGGATGACAAATCCACATTGACCCAATCTTCCAGCATCTGTGAAGTGATGTCCGCAGAGTGGATGACTGTTCTGGATGCTTGGCATAGATGGTTTAGGGAAGTTTGTCTTCTTAATAGCTGGGCAAACCTTCTGGCCACTGAAATATTGAAAGTGATGTGACATATTTTTACATTATCGCCTTCCATGGGCTGCGAGAAAATGGTTGGATATCTATACTCGTCGCAGGAACCTTACATAATGGTTATAGATCTAACTTTGCAGCAATAATATTATACATGTACTTCAACAATGATGTCTCAATTACAATAATTTCTCAATAATTTCTGATGGTGAAATTATATCAATAAGATATTGTCGGAAAAGTTTTGAGTTATCGTTTATGCCAGTTTATGGTCGTCACAATTGGTTTGGATAATCTGCAAAGGCTCAAATTATGTGCTTAATCAGTTACTGCAAGCGACGCAAGGACACTAGATAGTAATGAAGTAGCATGCGATCACTGCAATGTCATAATTGTAATGAGTGACCAAAAGAAACGATTGCAGTCGCCGGAAACAACAAGTCAACAACAACACGAAAATATTCCGAATCAAGTTCTGACACTTACAATCAAACTTCATCTTCCTCAAAGCATCTGGGAGCTTGTAAAGAGCCTGTTTCAGCCACTCATCCAATTGCTTTGCGAACTTCCTGATGACTTGTGTCAAACTGCAATGGAAAAATATCAAACAATTCAGATGGTTTGATTGATACAAACTTCTTTTTGAAAAGTATAGTATTATGAAATTCAGCATGAAAATTGATGGATCATAACCCTGTTGAAATTTTCAAATTGCCTATTTTCCATCCAAGATCTATGTATCTTTCAAATGTGTGTCATTGACTGAGAGCATGATGCCACGATGATACTGGTTGTGGATCATCTTTGACTTTGGCAATTAAAAAATTACTAAACCAAACTTTGGTAAACAATAACACGAACCGTGTTACAGTGCTTCCAATGAAAGACAATTATTTCAGGTCTGTACTGCTATAGTTTGGTTTGGTGATCTTTACCTGTGAATTGCCATACACAAGGTCACAAGGATGATCCACAACTGCCACAGCATGACATCATGCTCTTAGCGAATGACAAAAAATTGAGGCATACACAGTTATTGCATTGATAATAATGTTATATCGAATTATCTTATTTGCACCAAATGAAATATGGTTTTACAGATTTGTCATCAAATGCAGACTTTAAAATGTATTTTGTTGCAGATAAATCTTGAATTCAACTTACCTATCTGGCAATGGCTGCAAAACTGTTGGCATAAGAACCCCACTGATGGCTTTGTATAAGACTGAGTCACACACCCCCACCAGCTTGACTACACAGGGTGTCCCTAAGATAGGAACAATATGCTGGGGCATACCCTGCCAGAAGTGAAGTAAGAAACTCTGGACCTGGAAACAAGAAGATGAAGAAGAAAAGATGAAGTTTAAGAACTTTAAATAATTTAAAGAGTACTATGAAAAACTGGGATATAATTGTTAGATACAAAATATACAGTAATGTTTAATTCATGGTAGGTGCAACCTACAGGCGATGACCTGAACCTGTCCAGCAAATCAGAACTCAGATAATTGGGTGGGGCCAGGCTGAGCTTCTGAAATCATCAGACCTGTGACATTCAGGTCAAGAGAGATTTTGCATAACCTTGTATATTTTTCACTATCACAAAACATATAAATTTTGCAGGTGAGTGCCGGTGCGGAAACCAAATAATTCTTACCTCATCGAAGTTAGCCCTGATGACTGTGTCTAATATTCTCTGACAATGTGTTCTGTACATCATGAGGAATGTGTTCACCTGAAAAAGCAAATCTTATGTAGAATCTTATGTAAAATGTTGCAATTATCCTTTTCTTACATTCTTAAATATTGTAACTTGTAAACTTTGAAATTTTTGAATGTGTACTATACTTAAACATTTTTACATGTTTTCTTTTACCGATGTTACAGAATAAACTAAGAAAAGAAAAAGCAAATCTTTATCTTATGAACAAGACTTACAAGAGTGTAAGTTTAAGTGTTCATTGGTGGAATACAATAAATATTTATCAATGCAATGTAATATCCCAGTCCTATAGATACTATATACTTTTTTTTTTTTTGGACTTAAAAAAATAATTTTCTAATCTGTTATGTTCATTGACCAATCCTTATAAAATTGTTACATATGAAATCTTACCTTGTCTTCGGTAACATTAGGGGGTAACTTGAGATCCTTGACGTTGGGGAATTCCGGAAGAAGTGTACCTAGTTTTGACCTGGGGGAGTATGTCACCATCTAGAAAAGAGATGTAATAAAATATTATTAATGACCGAATTCAACCAATTCTATTTTGCATGATACGATTAGCGAATAAGTGAGTTTCCATCTGCTATAGAAATGGTTGGTTAAAAAAATTTGTATTCACTTAAAATACAAACAAACTTGCATACGTATGAGTGTTGATAAAATGTATGTGTGTGACCCTGACAACTAAAAATGGCTGCAGCCGATACGCTCAAAATTTTGTAAGACAAGACTTACCTGTTTTACTGAATCTTTCTTTCCATCAGGTGAGCTGTAAAAGATAATATGAAGTTGTAGAAGTAAATATGAGAATTTGATATCTCCTTTAACTACGAACATTCTCTGGATTGATTCTCAGTCTTGTGAAATTTAACCAAATTTTGAAAACTTTCATAAGTGCCACGCATGTAACAAGAAAAATTTGCTGCCTGCGATTAAATTTGGAAATCTGTCTAGTTCAAATCAGTTAAATATAATATTCAGTCTTTAGCACCTCAAAGACAAAGAAAGATTGGCTGTAATCGCTAGGAAAATTAGTAGGAATTGAAGTTAATTAGCTGGCACGAAGAATATCCAAAGTCACTACTGTAACAACTCTTTACTTTACAATTGGAAAAAGGCCAACTGTGTCTTTATTTGAATGGCTCTGACATGAAATTTTGCGTTGATTAATCCAAATCAAACATTTACCTTTGAACTCCTTTCCTTGAGTACATGACATCATAATACGGCGACGTTTCTTTGACACCAATTCCATAATAATGATATCTGGAAAAAATACCACACCATTAATATTATCGGCCTAACAAACTTTCACACATGTGACCCTCTACAATGCATCTTATAGCTATTTGCAGATTGGCGGTCCAAACAGTTTCAAAATTAACTTTCAAGTTGGTCGTATGATGTCACTGGCTTAAAATGTTTTGTTTGTGTCAGTTATGGTTAATCAGTTGATTCAGTGCTTGTCATATCTAACAGAATAGGTGAAAATAAACAATCTTATTAAATGGCTTAGGGTACTACTTCATTCAGTAAGAAGATTAGGAGACCAACCAAAAAATATGTTACAAAGCCAGTTTGCAAATTGAAAATAAGAAAAAATGTTATGCAGTGCACCGCCCATCTGCAAAGAGCTCAAATGATGTTGGATCTTCCATGTAGTTGTCAATATTTGACACATTTATATCCAATGTATGAATTATTCTTCTTACTTTGATTGACCTCTCGTTCCGAGCCTTCTCGTTGTGATTTGAGGAAACTGTTGTCTGATGATCTGAAAACAAAAAAGAATATAAATACTGTATCACTGACACCAGATTTATTACTACCATGAATATTTAATCCTAGTCTACAGCTACACACTCTTAAGAGTGGATGTTCATCAATATAATTTATAAATAAATATATTCTTTTTATACCAGGCAAAATGTTTCAGGTGGACTGCCAGGAAAGTTGTCATTCCAGATCAAATCAATGTATAATCGAGAAATGAAGGAAATGTTCAAGCTAAGATTAATTATGTTGTAAAATTTTAAAAGATTGTGATAAACAAATATAAATTACAAAATATAATAAATAATTTCAAGTCAATGCAATGTATTATACTACTTACTTTTCCAAAACTTGCAGCATTGACAGGCTGGGTGTCATTCTTGTCACAGTAATCTAGATAATGAAGATATAAGGTACTTCTTGGGATGCACACTCCTTCCACTATTTCATAAGTTTCTTCCAACCTGTAAGTTTATGAAGACAAAATTAGATTCATGACATTTGCAGTTTTTTTAATAAGTGGCGGATGGAGGGCGCCAACATGAAAAACAGCAGTTTGAAGTAAATATCCGATGTCGCGGGATGCAAATGCCAAATCCGCTCTCACCGGATCACCCTTTCTGGATCCACCACTTATTTTATGTACAAAACGAGCTGTTTTTCTATCACCATTAAAAAGTTTGTCTGGAGGAGTCCTAACAGGCCAGAGATTGGTCAGTTCACCCTGCTGTGACATTTATGTTCAAACTGCAGGTTCGGCATCAAAATCAAAATTCAAGCAAACTAAAATGGTGGTTATGTTTATCAATTGAGGAAAACTCCATTCGGATTTTCAGGAAGCAAAATGTGCTTCTGATCACAGCAAAAGTCTGAAAGCTTCAAATGATCATCTCAAATATTTTACTTAAATAAAATTACCATTTCAAAGTGAGTGGTGTGGAGTGAGGTTTGGCAGCAGTTCTTGTGTTTTCCTTCTGTTCATCTGGAATGAGATAAAATTGTTGGAATCAAATTGATTGTCAAAGATAAAGAGCAGGTCACAAATTACAGAAACAATGAAATAAAAAACAAACAAAATCAGTTATACAGGCTCAAGTTAAGAATCCAACAAGTAGTGACCTCCCCCGACTGTATAATTGGCAGGATTGGTTGAAAAGGTGTGAACAACTGTGAATAAGCCAATCATGTGGCTTATCCAGTCCAGATAGGGCACTAACAGTTGGATACTTTTAAAAATACATTTTGGGTTTTAAGAAAGTTCTTCTGAAGTTCTACAAATTATGTGGGCTTGGTGTTACACATTCTGAGATTTCAATCAGTTCTGACAGGGAAGTTGAAATGGATTTCCTGTGTATGTTAACACAATTCAACCCTGCACATTAAATTTACTACAGAAATAGAGGTCATTCAAATTTGACTGAATAGTATTATCCCTGACAGCTTTCTGTAGTTCAATGCAGTGCTCAAACATTCCAGATTTTTTTGAAAGTTTTCTGACAATCCCTGCAATCCCTGACATTTTGCTTACAAAGAAGAGATCAAGAAAAAACTTCCTCATGATTGACACCATTCACATCTAGATAATTCTTATTTCTATCAGAATTCAAACTCTGTTCATCTTCCAAATCTGTTCTGGACTGCGAAATTCTTTTAACACAAGAATCCCTTCTGAAGTTCTGAACCAATCGCTCACTTGATATTACTCTCTGGCCTTTTCGGCTGTCAGACTTTTTGTTAGGCATTTGAGCCTATTGGCTGTCTTATTGTGCATTGCTGGACTTATGTATTGTCATCGAATGTTGTATTGTCGGAGAGTGGTGTATTGTCGGTGAGAGTGGTATTGTGGTGTTGTCGAACGTTGTGTTGTGTGAATTTGTAGTGTGAATGTGTTGTGTGATGGTCATGTATGAATGTCATGTGTTTGAATGAATGTCACGTGTTTGAATGAATGTCGCATACAAATTTTAGGACGGTAGATGTCAGAATCTTAACACGTCGTAAGTTGTGTGATATTGAAGAACTGTAAGTGATCTGTTGAATAAGACCTGAATAAGATCTGTTCAATAAGATACCTGTTCAATAACATCCGTTCAATAAGATGATGATTATTATGATCCGTTCAATATAATATGTTCAATAAGATCTGTAAGTAATCTTTTGAATGAGATATATGTTCATTAAGATATGTTCTATAAAATCTGTTCATTAAGGTTTGTTCAATAAAATCTGTTCAATAGGATTTTCAATAAGATCTGTTCAATGGGATACATATGTGATCCAAATGAATAAGATTTGTAGATATGATGAGTTAGAATGGAGATTCATCTGAGTAGTCCATGATTCGCAGTAATTTGTCAAGTGAGATTTTTAGATTATTTTGGACATCATATTTGATTTGTTAATTGCTGACGTAGACTTGCTACTAAGATTGAGAAGATATATTGATCATACGTTTTTTAAACTTCTGTGGCATTGTGATTATATATTGCATACAGGTATTACATTGTGGCGTCTCAATTATACGGATCAAGATCTTACAATATATGTTGTTGGCTTATTTGACCAGCTGCCAGGGACTAACATAAAGATGAGCAGATAAGTTTGGAAGCCACTATGTTTAGGATCTTTAACAGCTGATTAGGTGGCAGAAGGTTTTTTGACTATTTACAGGAAACTCAGTTAAATCATTTGTGTCACTGCTTTCCTTGGAGATTTAGATGGTAATTTGCTGCGGAGATTTATTGGGGCTAGATGGAGATTTGTTGTGGTGCCCGATTTGTTGGGGGAGATTTGTTGTTGTAGATGGCCCTAAGATGCGAGACCAAGCGCATGAAGCAAAAGACTGTCGACATCTATTGCCTGAAGATGGATGTTTTAAGGCGAGGGCGACAGCAGGACAATAGCGGGCGACGACTTTTGCGGCGACAGGCAGTGCCTTGCAGCAATGACTTGCAAGCAGCAATGACTTGCAGTGACTTCTGTGAGGGGCTGCTGCCCCTGTAAGGAGCACAGTGGAGACTGAGTGAGAGATATTGATGGAGGGCGAACGAGGCGCGAACGAGATGCCAGCGGGGATCAGGAAATTGGCCCGTTGAGTCCATATTGTTGAGCAAATTGCATTATTACCCGGCGCTAATTCAGATTGAATAAAAGGCAGGAGGAGGGGGAAGGCCGGCCGGGTGACGTCAAGTGTTTTGATCAGCCTCTCGGAAGTGATGGGTGAACGGAATCGGCTGACCTTCCTTTCTCACTCGTTTGTTTCTATTGTCCGACAAAATGGATCGTTCCCTGTTATTAATAAAACGGTTGTCACCCTCACCACCCCTTGTGATCCATGGACCCCTCTTGTGGACCCCCCATTCACAATTCCATTGACTTCTCTCCCCCCCTTTCTCAGTCATGGAGGGGGGGTAGCTCATGGCACCCCCCCCCTAGCTTGTACTCTTGCTTCAGCCTTTCTGTGGTCTTTCGATCTCCAGCATCCCCCACCCCATGCATAACTAGTATCCTGCTCACCCCCTGCACTCCTAATTGAATCCTTAGGCAAAAGAGAGGATTGAAATGCATGCAGTTTATTTTAGAAAGAGATGTATTTCCAATATGATTATCCTCTGGATTTGGAGGGGCTCCCTGGTTGACTCCATTTGTCTACTGGTCTTCGGGGTTAAGAAATTAGAAAATCCCTTTGCACAGGAATGCATTGGGAAAAAGAAATTTCGGTTTGCAGACAGTTTGAGGCATTGACAGTGCAAGACTCAGGTCAAGTTCTTGCCACTTACTGCACACTTATACAACTTCTCACAAGCATCCACTGTTTGTTTGAGATCAAAATAATGATGTTGTGATCTGCAATTCAATATTGTGGTCACCAATTCACTGTTTAATCATCAAATTAATGGTTGGATCCCCAGTATAATGATGTGAAATCAATGTTGTGATACATTGTTTTTATCACCAATTGAATGTTGCGATAGCCAGGCCAATTTTGTGATTGCCAATTGAATGTTTCGATCACCAATTAAATGTTTTAGATCACCAACTCAAACTGATGATCATCATTTTAATCTTTTGATTGCTAGTGATGATATGAACATCAATGTTGTGATTACATAGTCATCTTCACCAATTTAATGTTGTGTTAGCCAGGTCAATCTTGTGATTGCAAATTGAATGCTCTGATTACAAATTCAATGTTTTAGATCACCAATTCAAAAGGATGATCAACAATTTAACTTTTGATCACAAGCATAATGTTGTGAACATCGGTGATGTGATTACATTGTCATCTTCACCAATTTAATGTTGTGATAGCCAGTTCAATCTTGTGATTGCCAATTCAATGTTGTTATCTGTTATGATCAGCAGTAGCTCCTCCTATGATCAGCTCATCGTACCACCTCCAACTCAATAATCACTCTCCCCCTCTTGCTTTCAATCAGCCCCCCTTCTCTCTTCACCCCCTCCCTTTCACTATCCTACCCCCCCCCCTTTCTCTTTTCTCTGCCATCTCTTTTGCGAGCCCTTCGCTTGCCACTTGCTCTTTGGCGGCAGGCGGTGCTTGATGAATTTCGCGAATTCCACGACCCATACGGGCGCAAGATGAACGACGCCAAATTCACTGCCACATCCTTCGCCTTGCCTCGTTTTCGTTTTGTTTGCCATTTTCGCCTCGGTCGCCATGGCGATGAATTGAGCCCTAGAAGTTTGGAGACACAAGACTGATGTTCTTGCCTCCAGAAGTGACCTGTCAGAAGGAAATTAATTTCCTCCCTCCAAAACCTTTCTCGCCTACCAAAAACCAAACGGCCCTCGGAGCAAGAAGGCGATAACTAACATCTGCTGCCTCGTTTTCAATTTGGCCCCTGCACTTAGCCCTACTCTGCTCTTCGCACAAACATTTCCAATAATCTGCAATCTCCTCCTTAAGATGTGTGACCTGCTTCTTGATCTGCCACAAATACGAAAACACCTCAAAGGTGCTTTGTCAGATGTTATTGTACAAATTCCTTATGTTTCATCTGGGTCACTGAAGTAAGAGTAAGAGAGGAACTGAAACGTTGATCATAAAACCAATAACCATTACCTAACCTATGGGTCCAAAACTTCACATCTCTTGATCCTTACACCATACTTTCAATTTCATTAGTTTCATTACATGCTTATTTTTCTTTTCTTATTTCTACTATAGAGTAGGTCGGGGCAAGAAGCCCGGGTTAGGTGAGAACCCCTCCCCAGGTTTATATCTAAACTAACATTTTTGGTGCATTTTCTTATTGTTAGGATTGAAGCTAGAGGCTTTTTAGGTGACGTCACAAATTTTCAAGGCGAACAGCACCAAACCATAGTAGAAATTAAAGAAACAAAAAAATATGCATGGTTTTTGTAACTTTGAGTAATTCTTTGAAAGTGATTGTGAGAAACAACTTCGGAAATTCTTAAAAGTAAAATGGATATCTGCATTGCTTTACTTTAGGACCATCACATAAATATGATTTTGATCATGTTTTTTGCCTTTTAGTTCGAAATATAGAGGTCAAATTAAAATATGTGGATTTGGGGCGAGAGGCCCCACATGGCATGGGGCATGAGGCCCCCTACACTGGGGCCTCAACGCTGCTTCAGGAGCCATTTAATAATGTGTATTTTACCTTAAATCTTGATAGAATAGCTAATTAAAAAGAAAAAAAAAATGGGCCGAAATTGAAAAAAGGGCAAAAAATATATAAAAAATAAATGTATGAACAGAAAAATTCTGAAATTCTGAAAAAGTAAATAGAAAGCCTTAAAAATGATAGAAGAACCCCAAGAAATAACTTTCAAGCTGAATGCACTCGCAAAAAAAATTGCCATAGGATTATAATAGGGGGGCTTCTTGCCCAATGGGTGGGGTAAGAAGGCCATTTTCAATTTTTTACAAAAATGGTCGTAACTCCTTTATTAAAATTGGTAGACATTTGTTTCACTAGTTATAAATAGAGTCAAGTGATATCTACCTGACAGCATAAGCATTCAAAGAATCGACCATAAAAGGTAGGTCAAATCGCACCTCGAAGTTAAGGGGGGCTGCATGCCCCGACCTACTCTACATATGTCGCAGTAAATTTGATGCTACTCTGCCAGCTTTTAAGATCTAGAAATACGCCCTCCTATAAATTTCAACTCTCTACATATCTCCCTTTCTGTCTTTCTTCTATTAATCTGCATTCTGTCTATCTATCTATCTATCCATCTATCTATCTATCTATCTATCTATCTACCTATCTATCTATTAATCTGTCAATCAATTATGTTCTATTGTGCCTTCTTGTTGCGGTTACAGTTTCATATCACAAGGATTAACTTAGTTAAATGTGTTATGGTTGAGGACAACTAGGTCATGCAGTCAGCCTTTGAAAACGTGGAAAACTGTTTACCAAAGAATATATTTGCCTAATCATAACAATTATTATCTGTATCTATTTTCTTATTACTTTAGTAAATGTAAAACTAAATAAGCACTGTGTATCTTTATTTGTACACAAATTCATATTATAGCACAATATCGGTAGATCATTTCAATGATAGCTGACATAAGAACCCTATAAAGCTTTACAGCTTGCAGTTGAGGACCCCACAGCTCTTTATTTTATTTATCCGGATCACATCCATTCCGCATTTCCAGATTCATCTTATGGTGATCATCCGCCGCTCGTCTCATTTTCCGAATTCTTACTCTCCGATTAGTTTGCGACGCGGCAGCTAGGTGGAGCATTGATTTGCGACAAGTGGAAAAGGGGGCAGATTTACGAGCTGGGGCGTTGGGGGCTGATTTACGAGGACGTGTCTTCAAAGTGCCGTGGGGCGATTAGCCGAGGTGGCAATGAAGCAATTACTTTCCGCCGCCCCTCACTCGCGGCAATCGCGAATACTTTTCATTAATTGATCACCGACATCTGATAAACAGCTCGAGAAATTTGGGGAATTTACGAATGGCTCCCCAAGTGCTCTCGCCAACTAAAGCCGGCTGAGCAGCCCTGTTCCACACTCTAAAAAAATTAAGACAAAATTGGTTTTTTAGATTCAAAATGGTTTTTTGAAAAACCAAATTTCAATGCAAAAAACCAACATGGATTTTTTTAAAACCAACATGGATTTTTTTAAACCAACATGGATTTTTTTTTAAATTAAATTTTTTTAAATCCATGTTGGTTTTTTGCATTGAAATTTGTTTTTTCAAAAAACCATTTTGAATCTAAAAAACCAATTTTTTCGCGACATTTTTTAGAGTGCACCCTCATGATTTCAATTGATGTTGGAGGTTTCTCCACATAATATCTTAAGGGTTAAAGAATTGATGAGGTTTGAAAAGAATGCCAATGAATTAGTAAAGATTGATAAGAATTCAGAAGAATTAACATGAATTCAGGCAATCTATGACAGTGCTTCAATGAATTATTACATTCTGTCAGTTAAGCTTTGTTTATGGGTCTGTTTTCCTTAAAATAGGCCTGTAAGATTAGTAAGTTATACAACTTCATGTTTAGGCAAACACTTGATCATGCATATCAATAGAAATGTCAGCATATAAAATGTAACTTTGAGAGTTTCAATTGTCATAATGAAGGCCTAATAATTTATCATCCTCCTAAATTAATCCGTTTCTGGAATGCATATATTCTCTTTCAAACATTTCCATTTAGAGATAGGCACAACCCTGTGTTATATAGGCTCTACAGTTTCACCATAATCACCCTGTTGTTGCAGAACCAAGAGTTTATGATGCTCCTTAAAATGAATCACCATTCCAAATTTTTAAAAGGAGAAAAAATTCAGAAGTCAGAGTATATTTTGGCTAATAATGCCTGGAGGACCCAAAAATGACCATAATAATTACATATTTACCACTGATGATTGGGGGAGCTATAGCAGGTCATAGCTCCCCCGAGCTCCCCCCCCCCCATTTCCATCACTGGCAGGATTAACTATAACCTTCTGAACACCTTCTGATGAATCAGAAAAGTTTGCTAAACCTTTTTCATGTCCTCAGCCCAAATTACTGATAATTCATTAATAAGTTTGAAATATTTGGGTAATTCTGGGTGGTAATTATCATCCTCATTAATTGTTAATTCAAAACTCTAACTCACAGCAATTGTTTTCTAATTGTTTATGGAATGACAGTTTCATTACAAACCCTCTTTGTCTGAGACAAACATATTTTTAATGACAGCTAGTTCTCCTGCAGAATCTTGACTTCATTTATTGAATTCTTGGCAGAATTAAGGCAAATGTCTGATATTGTCAATAACTTCAGAAATATTTTGTTGTAAACAAAATTTTGTAATTATTCACAGAATGACTTCCTTGCACCGAGATGGTGAAAAAAAATCTTCCAGCCTCTCTGAAATTAAAGTGATGCAAGTTTGGATCCAGTAGCTGTAATGCTGTCTATTGTCAGGTTTACATTTATGTTGAATTAAACTGGGTATTAAATTTTAGAGTATTTTTTTACGAAATGATGATGATATATATATAAAATCGTAAAAGAAATTTAACTGACATTAGTCCAAGCCTGGCAGACTTAGCCTGCAGTTTGTTTCAACTTGATTCAGAAAGATTGTCAGTGTGGGTCTAAATATACAAAGAAGAGTAAAACAATGCAAATGAAGAAATATGTAAAGATTTCAGATACTAAATAAGAGCAATGGGTTAAGATACAAAAAGTACAGCAAAATAATACCCTTGACTCTAAAATCAAGATGATGACGCATGAATGTTTTCCATAGCATTAATTTTAACTAAGCCAAGAGTTTACCTAAAATTCCTCGATTTAATTTTGATCATTTCGGCAAACCATCCTTCAACATGTTCAAGGTGCAACTGGTTGTATGTGGAAGTTTTGCATGTTACATTTGATCAGCCATTAATCTACTGTCTAATCGCCCCTAAATCATTTAATCCAGGGGCAAATCACCCTTAAATGTGACATGATCATTTCATTGACCTGTGTTATTAATCTGTTTGTGAGATCACTCTGCATTATTTACATTGGTGTGAAGTCACTGAACACAGTGAACAACAATGTTGCAGGGGCCATTATTACTGACTTGTCCCACTTCACCCCACTTCCCCCATAACAGGAGTATTAATCATGGGCTAATTTCCCCACCCTCCCCTACTTGATGTCAATGCATGCTGCTACTAAACACCTAATAAAGGAAGTAGGGGAAGAGGGGCAATGCTAATCCCTGATATTGATCATCCAATGTCACTGGCCTGCTAACAAGGCCTTAACCCTCTCAAGATCAAATTAATATCAAGATATTTATGGGGTGTAGGGCCCCACGAAATTAAGCCTTGTGGTTTTCCTCATTAGCATAGACATAAAGACAGAGGGGGGGGGGGTCAGAGGAATGAAGAGAAAAGAAAGCTAAAGGGGAAAATTACAGATAAAAGCATCTGACAACCTTTCTTCTCATAGCTAGGCGTACGGGACACGCGATTTTTGGGGGGGCGAGCGACATTTGCCCGAATTTCACAATCAAAATTTAATACCATTTCAAATGAAATAGCTTGGAAATCACTAATTTTCAATATTTTTCACCTAATCATCTGCCCAAATGTTTTAGCCTTTTTGCCCGAATCTTACTGTTTCCTAAACTTTTGGGGGGCGACCGCCCCCCCTGCCCCCCCCCTCCCATACGCCTATGCTTCTTCTTCAATTGATATTAGATTTCAAAAATGTTTATGGTCAAACGAAAATTGAATTTCATTTAATTTTTTTTTTGTAAGAAGGTTTATTTATTTAAAAAAAAAAATACTTGTAAACTGTTTTGGCAAATTGTGAATAAAGAAATTGAGCTATATTTGCAATGCATTTGAGAATAACTGAATTAGGTCTCTTTACCCAAATTCTTGAGCTTTAGCATGAAACGAAAAAACATTTCATACAAATATATTTCCCTTTCCAGCCTGCATGTTGAAAATTGTATCTATTTATGTAGTACCGTATCACTTTAGAACATTGCGACTTTTCGTATAACTAGGATTCTCCCACCAAAGAAAAGAAAATTTCAAATTTAATCGACCAAACAATCCCCGGGTCCAGGGTTCGAATCCAGGTCTTGCCGGGTCATCTGGGCCTAACTTGGACGGCTGTTTCAATCATCTTTTTGCCCCATTCCTGTGTCCCGCTCTGGTCGTAATTAGCCTACCCAGTGCAAAAGTACAGGAAGTAAAGCCTCAATCAGCCATCCATCCAATTGACCCAATTTTTTTAATGAAGACCTAATAAATGAATTAAATAAAAATGGTTTCCCCTGACATCACCAAACGATATTACACGAAATGTCCACCCTATCATAAGAAGAGCAAAATAAAACAACACTCTCAGCATTACAAGAAAATGACAAACTACGTGCAAACGGAAAAAAAGCAAGAATGCATTTATCGGGAGGCTGCAATGTACAGATTTACTGCGGCCATCTTTGAATGGAGCAAATACCTCGCATGCAAATGCTGAAATTTGCACCCTAATCACTGTGAGTGATAAGATCCCAAGAAATTGCCGAAATAACTTGCAGGCCAAGTGTGAATTAATCTGCAATATGACATAATATTGCATAATGCAAGGAATTTCACGATTGGAGCCAGAAAACAAGGCTGAAATCCACTGCAATAAATTAGTAGATCCAGGTCTGTGGACAGATTTGGAAATTATGCTTTCCGAAAAAAAAAGACAAAAAAAAAACAAAAACAAAAAACGGTTGTTCAGGGATAACCATCAGATAATTAATGTGACCTAGTGCATTGAAAGAGTGTGGGGATGGTCTTCAGAGGGAATGTGTTTGTTGCAGAGACTGGGCGCAGAAGTAGTACTCCATTTAATTTGCTTAGCAAGAATTTAAGAAAAAAAGTAAAGAACACTGTATGTGTCACACAAACCGTAAATATTTGGATCAATAATTATAGATACATTGCAGAAATTGCGATAACGATTTCAGAAATTTCTCAAATGAAAAACAGCAGCTCATTTCCAAAATATATATTGTAGTTTATTTCTAAACTATCCATAGTATATTATGACATAGTGTACCCTAATGAGAAGAACTGATAAACAAGGATAAATATGAGGGGTGTCCCAAAAGTTCTGACCAATTTTTTGGCAGACCTTTCTATTTGAAGTAGCAGAATTAAATTAAATTTTCATAGAATTAATTTCAGGTATTCTACCTATTTTGAGAAAAATCAAAAAATTTTGTTGGAAAGGTTAAAGTTACTTTTCTGTTATTATGGCTATGGAAGGTCAGTGCAGCCAGAGCAGCTCAATTTCTTTAGCAAAATTCAACAAATTAGCTTTGTTTATGGGGAGAGAATTCACAGTAATAAAACAGATGACTGCGAGAAAATGTATTTCTTGATAGGCTAACAGTGTTTCAAGATAACCTCCATTACTTTATTAACATTTATTTACATTTCAACCTGGTCAGCAGAGGCAATTGCCAAAGACTTCTTTCTCCATCAGTTGCCCCCTCGTAGATCATTTTGTCAAGAAGAACGGTGTTAATATCTCTCTTCAAAGGCTGACTGTGTGACCTTGTTTTGAAGAACTACAGCTAAGCAGATGAATGATATGGAACTGCAACCGCAACTACAACGGACGTTCATTAATTGAATCATTCAACAGATAGATAGATAGATGGATAGATAGATAGATAGATAGATAGATAGATAGATAGACAGATAGATAGATAGATAGACAGATAGATAGATAGATAGATAGATAGATAGATAGATAGATAGATAGATAGATAGATAGATAGATAGATAGATTGATAGATATTTGAGCGATTGCCTTTGACATGATGATTTGTCTTCTGTCTTTGGAAAGCATTCAATTTTAAATTCTGAACTGATACGTAAGCTAAACGCCTAATAGTCACTGAAAGTACACATTTATTCAAGAATGGTTATAAGGAGACAGATACAAAAAAGGTTAATTGACAAACCTTTGCCCCTCTGGGAATTCTTTTCAATAGTTCTTGTCCCCGTGGTGTCTAAACAATCTTCTAGCCATTCTGCAAAAATAATAAAAAATATTGTTAAGTTAAAAAAAAATGACAGAGACCTATTTTGCTTCATCGTGATATTTTTACACAGGAGTTTCGTGAATGGGTCGATATAATCAATGTGTCTATCAAATTATCTGTTTACCTATCTATCTGTCCTGTCTGTGTATCTATGTATCTATGTCAACACATTCTCCACATATAATGAAATACATACTTCATGGACTTTTGTCACCTGAAAATGAAGGGTGTACTTAATTCTGAAGGAACATGTACAAGATAAAGAATGTCATTCATTCTCTGATATAGATATGCCTACGGTAAAGGTAATAGCCAAAAAATGGACCTGCTTTCTGTGGAATTGGCCTCTTCGACCATCCTTTTACGCATAAATCCTGCACTCATGCAACATTGTATTTATAATGAGAATGTCAGCAGATTTGTGTTGAATTTTGCATATTGTATTCTGGGATGTGATTTCTGATATTTACTGCTGCGAAATATTTACATTATAACATCTTGTTCTTGGGGCTCTAACAGGAAGCTGACAGTGCCTTAATTCACATCTAGAATAAAGAAAAATCAATATTTTTGTTCTGAAAATTTTAGATATACTTGAAATATATCAATAGCCAGTTTTTAGTAAAATTTGCGAGCATTCAAGCTTTCAGTTGTCAAGTACAATATAGCTTCCTCCCTGACCCAACTTTCTTGCTCCTCCCCCCCCCCTTGCTCCCATACATCCCTTCCTCAGCTCTCCCCTCCTCTCTCCTCCTTTTCTCCTTTTTCCTTTCCTCTTTTCCTCTCTTCCTCCCTTTATCCCTTCTCCCTGCCTCCCTTGCTCCTCTTCTCCCTTCCTCTTCCCTTCTCCTTTCCTGCCTTCACCCATTATCCCCTCCTCTACAGAAATATCTACCAAATTTACTGGATTAGGACCCCCCCCCCCCCCCTTTGCATATTTTAGAAGACCTTCTAGCAGGATCTCTATTTGAGGCAGGGGGGGGGGTGTCTCTCTATTTGCATGTTTTTCATTATTAAGTGAGTTTAATAGGTTTTATTGCCCTAGGAAAGCCGTGGGATTGCCAACAAGTGTGCGGATTGCTTGCTTAGTAAAAAAAAAAACCCCAGGAAAATCACGGGTTTTTAGTGGTATTAAACACGATTTGTTTACATTTTTATGAAGATACTATCTCTATTAATTTACATATAATACAGAATATAATTTAGTTAATTCAATGGTTATAACATGGCTGAAAGCTAACAATAGAAAAGACTTTTTGAATAGGCAGAACTAACAGGTCTGGTTTCAGTAAGGAAATGTATATATATCCCCAGGCTCCTGAAGTCCAAATTGGAATAGGTCTAAATTCCTAATTATTTTCATGATAAAGAATTTATACGATTAAGCATACTTACAAAATGGTAAAATCAACATTATTGGTATATGATTAGTCTGAACACCTTAATATGAAATAGAACCGAATTTGGTGAATTATCACTAATTGGAAAATTTCTGAGTTTTGATAATAATTCAAATATGACAAAATCAACTTAATGAACTGTTCTCAGAACAAGTCTGTAATATTTATAAGAATACAGTCTATCAATATTGAATATAATTTGCAGATATGTAAATAGGTCAGCTATAATTATCTAATAAATGCTATTATACATGTATTACAATGGAAGGGGTACAAGAAATGATAATGAGATAAGACACTACCCCTATAATTCTGATAATGACCTGAGCAATGATGCATTCAATGGACATAAATGTAAATATGTTTTAAGTTGTAGTTCTGCAAATATAATTAATTTTTATTTTATGACTTATAAAAATAACATATCATTAATAAAATATATTTTTTAACAGAGTGAATTTTAAAAACTTTTATAAAAATAAGTTTACTGTGTTTCAATTACCACTTTATTATCTAACCTAAGTAATGTCCATTGAATGCATCATTGCTCAGGTCCCCCATTTCATACTCCCCCCCCCCCAATCTACACCAGATAAAGCAGCCATGGCGTAGCTACCAAACCTGCAAAAAAAGGGGGGTATTAAATACCACCACCCCCTTCAAAAGTACAGCACTATATTGAAAATATTGACTGAACTTAATTAAATAATATAAGACTAGATGAGTTTAGGATAGGAGTAGCAGAGTTGGGGGGGGGTATGAGCACACCACCCCCCCCCCCTAAAATCTGGGCAAAAAATGTATTCCCAAGTCTGATTGTACTACCATACTTAACCCAACACAAAAATCCGGATCACACACCTGGGATTGACTACATTCTTACAAACCTACCCAAATTTCGGAAATGAGGGCTATAGGGTTCAACATTGATATTTACTGAAAAATAAGGCCCAATCTTAATTGACAAAAAGTGGGTCTTTCATTTATACAAAAACTAAAAGAACTAACTTCAACAATGAAGAGTGATATTCATTTAGGGTACTGGTCTGAAGTAATAACAATTTGACTGCATATGAAGACTGTCCTTCATTTTCTACAATAGGTTAAATAATAAAATGCAGTATTTAATTTGCTTTCACAATGAAGACCATCCTTCATTGTCATTCTGGTGTTGGGAGAATGAATACCAGCTTTTATTTTGTAGAAATGTGTAGAAATTAAGGCCGGTGTTCATTCTCAACAGTACTGTAATCTATACATGAGAATGAAGGACGTCCTTTTCGTTCTTTCAGAATGAAGACCGGTGTTTATATCTAGATGTAAAAAGTCCATAAATTACATATTTCATTCTGGGGTGGAGAATGGGCTGATCTATGTCTATATCTATCTATCTATATATATATATAGCTATCTGTGAAAACATGCATATATGGTGAAGTAACATAAATTCTGTTAATACCACAAGGGGAGCCACTAGTATGCTGACTCCACAGCAGAATGAGACAAGGCAGGGTAGCCTGTCTACAAGTTGACCGCTGTTTGCTGCCACCTAGGGTGCAAAATTCGCGAGCTCCTGTGAGCGGTCAACAGAATTTAGATCTCTAGAAGCAACCAGGACAGTGTGGAAGAAACCAGGACAGTTCCATCATTTAGTGATGGTGTAGTTTATTTCCAAAAACTCTGCAAGTATCTAATCTGACTTTGGTTGGCTTCAATTTTAAGCAGACAGCTTGTAAATACCAAAATAAGTTGGACCTATTTTTTATTATGGAGGATGTATACATTGTAGCTCACATATATTGCCAGTATAGAGGGGCCACTTGTGGCATGGACAGGACATTTTGCTGAGTGTAACACAGCTTTTATGAAATTGTGAATTATATTGTTGTCCTAGTTAATAAATCTCCATAAAGTAACAGAATAAATACAATTGAGCATTTTTGATATCACAAAGCCAAAACATTGGCTTTGTATGGACACATGAATAAGTGAGAATGCATTCTTTTTGGACCCTTTTCTGACCACAATTTAACATGCACTAAATGGCATTAGTAGATTGAATACCATCAAACTTCTGATGAGTAAAATCATCCCTTTTCACAGACAAAGTATATGCTAAAGTTTCAAAACTTTCTTTTTGTCTCATGATTTCCACACATTTTCATTCAAAACAGTGGACTGGATACTTGCCAGCAACCATGCTTTGTGAAAGTAGTTTGGCGTAGTAATATGAACAGCTGTTGTGTGACCTGATCTGGTGATCTGTCTAAAACAGATCAAATTATTGTTGACCCAATTCGATTTTCCAGGGACTGTCAGCATTCTGCTGCCACTTGACAGTCCCGAACAGAGACAGCAGGGTAGCAATGTTTTGGGTTCCCTTAGGCCTACTAGTAAAATACAATGTCATGTATCTTTTATTCTTTTGGTCAAAGAGAAGGGAAGGGGTCTGAAGCTTACTTTAGCAGACAAGCATTTTAAAGGGTTAAATTTATTACATTCACATTTATTCCTCCTTATGCAAGTTACATTTAGTCACCAAAAACATCCTGCTGGACACCATAAGTGAGATTCTTCCACCACGAGGTGTCAATTGGATAAATTGTGCTAATTTCTTGGAAAGGAAACTAGTACTTCCTGTGCCCATAACAGTTTATGAAACATTCGAGATATATATACGAATCGATGTTTAAAATACTTTTGTGAAAGTTCAAAATTAACAATTTTCTTTGAACATATTCTGTCAGTTCTTTTAATCAAAATCATGACTAGAAAAATCATATCTGTGTACAGCAGACACAAACAGACTGTTATATAAAGTTCAATTTATAAGTCCTGAGGATTCGTGGACGAAAGAAATTGATAGATCTGATCAATCTGATGAGTAATTAAATTTTGATATCTGGGAAATATCAGTTATTTACAATTAATTTTCGTCAGATTTTACTCTTTTTTTTGTCAGGTACAAATAGATGTCCATTTATGTACAGGTTGACACATCTTCGAAGATCCATTTTGATAGTTTTGTGCAACAAATAGAAAAAAAAAGTCTATCTATCTATCTATCTATCTATCTATCTATCTATCTATCTATCTATCTATCTATCTATCTATCTATCTATCTATCTATCTATCTATCTATCTATCTATCCATCTGCCTATCTGTCTGCCTATCTGTCTATCTATCTATCTATCTATCTATCTATCTATCTATCTATCTATCTATCTATCTATCTATCTATCTATCTATCTATCTATCTATCTATTAAACAGAGTATGTCCTTTTTAAACCAAAGTGAACAAAGCACAGGGGTACAGAACCACTGGCAATTACATAAATCCGCTTCGTTTACCTCACTGTGGTGATGTGGGGCCGTTTCGTATAAATTCCTCATTTTCAAGGTGATAACAACAGATCCATAATGTGAACAAGTAGACCACTGATCATTATGGCTTGCCAGAGGCTCCGTAAAGCTTGCAACTGCACTTTTTATTGGGTCACACTGTAAAGTAATAGCTCCAGAGATCATATGCTTCACTAAGTTGTCATAGCAACTGAAATGAAGTTGGACCAACTTAAAAATAAGGTGTTTTCTGGCCACTCATTGCTCTGCTAAATGAGTGTTCTAAAGGCCACCACGTCTAATGGGTGTTTCCTCCAATCAGCCATGAACTGTAAAAGGACCTCACTAAATTGTTTAATCATCCAAAATACATGACTGACTTTAATGTAATCTGTAATTATTACTCATGATGATGATATGACAGATGATATGACATTATGGCAGACCATGAGAAATTTGTTCAATGACATTCATCTATGTGCCTATTCGATTTATCTATGTATCTATCTATAAATGTAGTCAGTGAGTCATGACCTTGATTCGACCTCACCTGGATTATGTTGGACAGCAGTTTAAATTATCCTTTGCCTCTCTGTGGTGTTCTGATTTGCTTGCTGTATGAATAAATGCAGACGGTAAAGCTCAAATTATCAACCAACCATCCGTATTTTTATCTACATTGAAACTATGCAAATTTGAGAGCTGATATATGCCACCTTAGTCGATTACCTAAGATGCCACCTTTGACTGAGAGGACATCTAACAATGTTTATAGTTTTTCTCTAAATACACTCCTTATAAATCTCCACATTTTGTAACACTCTTCCTAATGTGAGCATGGGAAATGGGGCCCAAGGTAACCTTCGTCTGAGTACACTATAAAAAATGTTGGGACAAAATTGGTTTTTAGATTTTTTAAAAAATCCATGTTGGTTTTTTGCGTTGAAATTTGGTTTTTCAAAAAACCATTTTGAATCTAAAAAACCAATTTTGTCCCAACATTTTTTAGAGTGTTACATAACTCGATCTTCATATATTCATTAGCATACCATAATAGAGCGGAATTAATCTACAGATATCAAATGTTGGTTTGCACTACAGCAATATATGATACAATGATGCAAATAGATAGATAGAAAGATAGACAGATAGATAGATAGATAGATGGATAGATAGATAGATAGATAGATAGATAGATAGATAGATAGATAGATAGATAGATAGATAGATAGATAGATAGATAGATAGATAGATAGATAGATAGATAGATATAATGCAGCTATTTTAAAACCACAACACATTTCATAATATGTGTCACACTTTAGATTCAAAACACATTTACTTCCAAGTTTCAAGTGATATATATGTTACACATTTTCCGATGTCACTGGGTGAAGACAGCCCACATTTTATTGCCCAGCATGGGTCCAATTGTATTATCAAGCTATCAAGCTTTATATGGCTTGTGCCTGCCCCCTGGTGAGAAGAAAACGTGTTGCTTCCATTCATGGTTTGTTGTGGTGGCCATCTTGGAAAATGGCTGCAGGCTACTGAACGTCTGCCCAATTTCTTAAATGTCTTAAATCACAGCTGTTTTCTAAGCCACAGCATGACACAAGCTCAATTGAGTTGTCAGAATGAGCAATTTTCAAATTAGCAGTCGACTCCTATGCATTGAACACATGTAGATAGACCAACACATTGAAAGAAACAACCTTGTTGCTAATATAAAAGCAATTAAAAAGCAGTAAACTGAATTGTTATCAAATTAGAAGGCACCAACACGTCATGCTGTTTCAAGAAGCTTTCGAATTGTTACATAACATGTTTAGTATACCCTTGTAGTGATAATGAAACTGCTAAAATGCAGGTGATTTTTCAAATCAAATTAGCAAGTCTTTCAAAGAGCTATAAAATCTTGGAAAATCTAAATATCGGTTGGAAATTTAGTAAGGTGGTTCAAGTCACATTCAGGTGCAATTCTAGAATTTAAGATTTGTCGGTTTTCACTTAACAAATATATGCTGTTGATCTCTGCAGTCTCTGAATTTTCATTTTGCAGGAGTCTAATTTCCTTGAGATGCATGCGTTAGATAGATAGATAGATATTTATTTATCTTGTTGTCAAAACACTTACATTTTACATGATAATTACAAATGTGAATTATTTTACAAATAACAACAAGAAGGGACACAACAGAGTTAATAAACTATTTAAAGTTGCACCCCTATTACTAGTACACAAATATATAACACACACACACAAAATATATACAAACAAGAAAATGGTTTGATGAGTAAACAGATATTTTTATATCAAGAAAATATTAGAGAAAAAAAAATTAAAAATAATAATAAAAGTGAAAACAGAACATTAATATTTATGTGAAATTTCAAAAAAGTAACACTTTGGATATCACATAGTTTTTGGCAAAACACTTAATATTATTAGTTATTTGTTTCTCTTGTCGTGCATTGGACATGCAATCTTTTTTCACATAATTACCAGAAATGATATTGACATTTATCCTTACAGTAGTACTCGAGTAAATTTGAAAGTACCATACTCGTACTCATGTACATTCACTGAATGCTGTACTCGTACTCGTTGCTTTGGCAAGTACTCGTACTCATACTCGAGTACATTGGGGTGTACTCGTGCCCAACCCTGTAACAGGACGCAGAACCCAACTAATCTACCATGTTGATCTGATTCTGGCCATACAGTCTTTGGACATGCAAGCTTCTTGTAATCTCCTCCAAATAGCATTACATGTAAAGAAATACAGGATGTAGAGCCTAACTTATCCCTCAATTTTACCAACCAATTCACAAACTGTGCAATACCATGCTGATCAGATGTTGGCCATGCAGTCGTTGGACACTCAGCTTCTTCAGCAGCATTGTCCTTGGATATCCAAACTTCTTGTAATCAAATAGTATTATACATACATGTATGTAAAGAAATACAGTATGCAGAGCCAAACTTATCTTTCACAATTTTACCAATCAATTCACAAACTTTGGAACACCATGCTGGTCTGATTCTGGCCATGTAGTACGTGGAAACTCGGCTTCTTGTACAATGTAAAGAAATGTAACGCAGGACATAGAGCCAAACTTATCTCTCCCAATTTTACCAACCAATTCGAACTGTGAAATACTGTACTGATTTGATTCTGGCCATACATGTAGTCATTGGACATTCAAGCTTCTTGTAGTCACCCCAAATAGTATTATATGTAAAGAAATACAGGACGTAGAGCCAAACTTATCCCTCCCAATTTTACCAACCAATTCACAAACTGCAATACCATGCTGATCTGATTCTGGCCATGTAGGACTTGGACACTCAGCTTCTTCAGCAGCATTGTCTTTGGACATCCAAACTTCTTGTAATCACCCCAATAGTATTATATGCATGTAAAGAAATACCAACCAATTCACAAACTGTGCAATACCATGCTGATCTGATTCTGGCAATGTGGTCCTTGGACACCCAAGCAACTTATAATCACCCCTCATAGTATTATATGAATGTAAAGAAATATAGGACATGCAGCCTAACTTATCCCTCCCTATTTCACCAACCAATTCACAAACTGTGCAATACCATGCTGATCCGATTCTGGCCATGTAGTCCTTGGACACTCAGCTTCTTCAGCAGCATTGATGAATGGGCTGCAGCTGCAGGCCCTGGTTCCTATTGTCCTTAGCAGCCTATTATGTAATGATCGATCTGAGCAATCAATCACCTCTTAAGAATAAGGAAGCCTTAAGAAAGACCTGTTTTGTACAATCCATCTTGGAGGTAAATCCATCACTCCAGAAAAAGAGCCTGTTCAATTAGGAATACTGGATTTATTGGTATTTATGGAAGTCTGTGCATGTATGGTTTTCCAAAATGTATTTGTGTAATACTATTATTTAGGCCTACATAGTCATACAAGAAATTAATCAGAAAGGTCTAGCTGTCTGTCAGTAGGGCTACACATTCATAACAAATTTTTTTCAGAAGTTCGTGAATTTCTTTTCATTTATGTCAGATTGCAGTTGTAAGGAAAAAGAGAGAGAGATTAAGAAAGGTCTTTAGGAGAAAAGAGGTTGTATTTGATTGGTCCTAAGTGAAAAAGTTAGATTGTAGGCCTAGTTAATGACAGAAGTCTTATCTAAATTGCTAATTATATATTTTCCTAATTCAGGACTGGAGGAATATTTATTTTCTCTCAATTTCATGCTGAGGTGGCAATTATGTTTATTTGAGTTATGTAAGACATGGGTTATATTTTTCCAATACCCTTTTCATGAGTAAAAATTTTGATAACATCTACATATGTATATGCAATATCCTGCATTTTAAAAACCTCAAATTCCAAAACTTTTAAAAGCCTTAAATTCAGGACTTTTGCACATGTAATATCACAACAAAAACGTTTACTGAAGGCCACTGAACAGCTGTATAACTCAGTATTCAGACAACACACACCACAGCTGGGTTAGAACGACCATAGGAGTCAAGCCACCCTATAGAGAAGGGTAGGGTGAGGAACCGAGGACCAAGGGTAGGGGGTGATTGGGGTGGTCTATGCGCCCATCTTTTCTTCCAGTGTGAAGTCTTCAGTGGACAGCAAAAAGGAACCCACAGAGCGGAAGTAATCCACGCGTTGATACGCCTATAGCCAGTATTAAAGGCCGATTTTTCACCTTTTTCACAGCCACGCTGCCTATTTGAAATTCTAAACATCGCACACCCTCCCTTTTGTGATAGTTTTATGAGTTGATTGCCAGTCAAAAATCCCCTCAAAAGATATCGGTCATTAGGCCCTGCCCCACTAAACATTAAATCAAACTCTTTGTAGAGCAATGTTCCACAAATCAGCATGGTTTTGCACTGCAAGAACATTCAGTTATTTGCTTGCATGTTTAGTGTTTATTTTCGATTTATCTTCATGTCTAGTCACTGTTTTTCTGTTGTTTTGGTCATTGCATTGGTCATATAATTATTTTATTGGTCATATATTTCATGTACAACTTTAAGAGCCATCCAAAATCTGCTTTTTGTGAAGGATCTTGGTCTACACTCTATAGATAGACAATAATCAGATTCTCATACAAATGGAAGTGTTAAAATTGATTAGCCCATGGATTAGATCATGGCTAAAACTTCGATGTAGGCTACTATTCTACAAATATCATTAGGGCAAAAAATCTGAATGACAATAAAAAAAACATGTAACTAAACTTAAGCAACCTATCAAAACTTTAACAGTTGAATTTGACACCGCCAATAAAATATAGTTAAGACTGTCATCAATGCTCCAATCACACTTCAATTGGACTGCAGAAATGACATGTAATAAGGTACAGCTAAATAGCAAAATGTCAAATAAACCTCAGCTTCCCCAAAACTCGGTGGTTCAATTGATCTGAAGACCCTAGAGACAGCGGACAGATTGTACAGCCACATCAGGTCCTGCCATTGTTGCCAATCTCTGCACGAATTTAGTTCAAACTGATGACAACTACATGGATGGCAGTGAACAGTCATGTACCACAATACATTCAAGAACTTGGTCAAGTCAAATCTCAACAGGAACATAACCTGAGAACAACCACAAGCTGCTGTTCGCAGAACCTGCCCCATGCAGCAAAGATGATTGGGCATTTTTCTATGGATGTAGCACCAAAACTCTGGAACAATTTGCCTGAAGAAGTAAGAACTTCAAAGTAATAACTATCACACAAGAAAACTTTGGGAAGAAAGTAAAAGTAAAAAAAACAAACATTTTGTTTCATATCTTCCACAAATCACAATAATTCGAAAAAGTACTGATGAGAAGTTTATTGAGATTCATAACATTAAATAGTCATATCATCATTATTAGGAAAGCGAGCCATCAAACTCTGACATTTAGAAGTTTCGGTCTTTTACAATGAATTTCCAGGTCTCCTCACATATTTGAACAGTTAAGTTTTCCCCGGTCTTAGGAACATTTTAATTGCTCCATTGAATCACCAGTATTTCAAAATATTTTTATGTGGCTGAAAAGCTGGTTGAATTGAAAGAGAAATTGAGAATGTAACTGAACTTTCATTCATTCTATCCTTCCATTCAGGCTTTTAACTTTTCTAACATTAATGCAGTTTTCTCTTTATTTGAATAACAGTTTCACTTCAAATCACATCACTTGCATAATTTCTGTTGACAAAAGATTATAACCGTCTCCAAACCCTTGAAAAAGGCTCCTCCCTATACCCCCAGCATCTTGTCCATTTCCCCCTCCCCAAACAAATCAAACCTACTTCATACTTAGGCCTACTCCTACACCCCAAAAGAGCAAAATCCTAAAAGGTTGGGGGGGGGGTGTACAACCTTTTTTCTTAGGATTTGCTCTTTTGGGTTTTTACAGATTTTGCTCACTTTTGACCCTCCCCCATACCCCACGTGTCCCTCACCCCCCTGACCCGAATCTTTTACCCCTTTAACCCCTGATTATTCACCTTTTACCCCCTGATTTTCCACTGAATTAACCCTTTTGCTCCCTTGTAATTCGCCCCATCATTTATCTTCAACACAAAATATATGACCTATAAGGAAATCCAGACTTCAAAGTCCTCAAATTTGACTTAACAGGTGGAGAACCAGCTCTTTTCCCAAACTGATGGGATTTGCAGGAAACTGTGATTGTAAAGGAATATATCAGACGCTGACAGGTTGCAGTATATTGAGAATATAGTTGAAATTTGAATTGCAAAGGCTGCAGTTTGAAATGTGATGAATTATATACAGTGCATGCATGTACCACCAGCACTAACATATATCCAACCCTTTATCAAACTGAACAGCTGAAAGGCAGATGAAAACCAAAAATAATTCAAAAAGGAGATTTTGGTAGCCCAAAGGAGATTTTTAGGGAAAAATCATTTTGGCAAAAGGATATTTTGTCAAAGGGAGATTTCAGAAAAAGGAAATTTAATCCCCCCCCCCAAAGCTCCTTCTTTTAATCGTTACTTAACTTTCCTCTAAAATGAATTTCAGGAAAATAAATCTCATCTCCCCTACCCCCTCCAAAGAAAAAAACAAAAACAAAAAGACCCCCACCCCCGCACCAAGCTCCTTCTTAAAAATGTGCTTAAGTTTTTTCCAAAGTGAATTTTAAGAAAATATCATCCCCCCAACTGCATGTCCCTTGTGCCTCCCCCAGATAAAAATAACCAAAAAGACACTCAACCCCCCACCTTCTCTTACCCAAGCTCCTTCTGCCTACCTCCCCCGTGAACCCCCCCCCCCCTCTCCCCACATCATCACACTTGGGCCCACACGTGCTGTGCCCTTTTCGGGTGATAAATCCCCTTACCCCTTCACCCCCCTTCCGCCGCATTTGCCCCCCTGACTTGTACATTGCCCCTTCTTCACGGTTAATCACCCCCCTCGCATCTTGTTGATATTTTTCATGCTACTCCAACAAATAAACCAAATGTGATTGACACTCAATGAAAAGTCACCACTTTCCTCTGGTCTTGATGCAACTTGATGGCTGTTTCCTCAAACTGTTCCTTCCTGTTGAGTTTCCTCTATAGGTAGATTTCTTGTATCTAGGTAGATTTAGAACTATTCTATTCTATTCTATTCTATTCTAGTCTATTCTATTCTATTCTATTCTATTCAATAATATTCCATTCCATTATATGATGTTCTATTCCATTCTATCTGATTCTATTCTATTCCATTACATTCAATTCTATCATATATATACTATTCTGTTCTATTATATTCTATTCCATTCTATACTATTTCATTCTACTCCATTCTATTCTATTCCAATACATTCTATTCTATTCAGCTGGGCGGCCAAGTGGTGAAGGTTCCCGCCTGCTCCGCTGAAGGTCTTTGCCTTCATGGGTTCGAACCCCGGGTGAGGACCCCAATATTTTCAGTGTACCTCCATGAGCAAAATCCCAGCTGGATGTCATTTGGATGAGATATTAAATTGGCAGCCCCTTGTGTCAGTGTCTATGCTGGGCAAGTAAAAGATCCCTCACATGGGGTAAATGTGTAACATGTTGAGGACTCCCGCTCTCTCTCCAATCTCATCAATCATCCCTCGTGAGCACCCAGAACTGGGTTTAGAGGGCTGCAACTTACCATAGCTATCTATCTATCTAAATTCTATTCTATTCTATTCTATTCTGTAGTCAGTCAAATTCTCCAAACGACAAAATATTTAATCCTTCTTTACCAAAATCAATTTTTTACCCCAGCTTGCATTTCATCTTATTCAAAACTGAGCCTGCATTTATATGTATCTTCTATCATTTATGTCTTAAAACATATGATTTTAAAATTACATTCCTCAGCGACAAAATTACAATTCTACTGCCAAAAATAATACGTTATTTTGAATTTTTGAATAGAAAAGACTATAGGAAGAGTGGAATAGAATAGAATAGAATAGAATATTTTTGGTTCTCTTGTCTTATAGATAGTTGTAGGGCCTACAGAAATAACAATCAAACATACACAATAATTAATAATTATTGTATCTGTGACTTTTACTCTCACAAAATCAGTATAGACATCCAATTAAATAGTCATACACCCTTCTTCTCTTTGATAAGTCGGTGTATGATAAATAATGGGACTTCAGCCTCATTACATATGATACTTTCAAGGGCCCATATGCAATGATTTCACTGCTTTCATTGAAGTGATGACTGTTCATGTTGTCCACGGGGACCGGTGACTGGTCGGGCACAAGAGCTGTGGCGCCCCCCCGGGTAGATGAAGGCGGTTTGCCGCCCCCCCCTGCTTTCAACTTTTGTGTGTGGAACAACCATTCAAAGGTGCTATTCATTTCATCACCCAATTTGACTCGAGATTGATTTCTTACCCTTTTAATTTCCACCGTATTGTCTCCTTTGAGGGTAGATTCGTATCAAGAGTTTAAGGGGTAATTAACAATTACCCCAGCAAAAGGGAAATTGTTAAATAGGGGTGAAATGGCCCAGGGGGAAATGTTTAGCCCCCAAGAGTCAAAATACTGCACAGCAAGGGGTAGGACGTTTCACCCTAACAAGGTTTCTTGTGCTCACACAATATTGGTTGTTTTCCCAAAGAGTGAATACTGTGTTTTTCCTATTCACCGAGTCAAAATATTATATATGTTCATTATTTTAACAAATATATTACACCAACAACAGACTAATATGCTTAAACGCCTTTATTACGTTGAACGCTAGGATATATAATATACGGTGATAATACAGACTATTATGCACTAATTTAGGGTAAATAAGTGATAAACTACATAAAAACAAAAACGACGCAACAAAAACGATAGGTGGCGCCCTGTATATGACAGTGGCGCCACTCCTAGGATAGTCTGTTGTGGTGAAAAACTATTTTAACAAATATATTACACCAACAACAGACTAATATGCTTAAGTAGAGAGATACAAAAACAAGACTAGGCTAAAATTAAAAAGAGACTAGTCTGACAAAGGAAAGTTAAAAGAAACAACATGAACTAGAATAATCTTAATTTGTAAGAGTAACATCTAAACCTATTTAGGAGTATATAAACATATAAATGACAAACAGGTAGACACATGACATACATATCAAAACGTAAGTGAGGTATTATGTAAAAAACATATTTTTAATATATGACGATGGAACATTGGTATGAACATAGTGTTTATCAAAAGTCTCCTGAGAACGCCAACGGCCAATATGCCGAGCAATGTCAGGATGGATACCACAATTGATGGCTTGAGTGGCTCCTGTAGGACGGAAAGAGCGTGGGGAGTAGACACGCTCCGATAATCCGGCAAGCTTGATGGCCTCTGACAAGACCGAGGCAACGGTAGTTGCTTCTATCGGACGGTAAGGCTTATTGAGTGACAAGAACACCGGACTAGAAGGTACAGTGGCACGTTGGGAATCAGTGGCATGAATATAGGTACGTAGGCACAGAATTGGGTCACAACGAGCAAATTCGCCCGGCATCGGGGGAATAGTCACTGAAAAACCATCCCTGTCATAATCATTCTTGATAGCATGGAAACGAACTGTCAAAGCTCCGTCCGGCAGGAAGTCTAGATTTGCCGTAGAGAAAACCACCGACTGGATTTCTTTAGTGTTTGGATCAACACACTGAGAACGTGGGGCAATGTCTGAAGGACGCAGCATGAGAACCAGAGCCAGGAGACAAATGGCTTTAATCCGTAAACGTTTGACCGACAATTGACCATTGTCCGGCCAGTTACTAAATAAATCAATAAATGGTTGTACAGGCATGACCGGTGTCTGACGCATTGGGAGCGTCGTCGAACATTTAACAATTCCATCTGCAAGGTGACGGATTGCAGGTGTGATGGGATTATAATCCAGAGCAGAATAAAGGGCCTGCAAAGCCGATACTGTTCCAAACACTTGAGATTTAGGACGTTGAGAATGATGGGGGATCTGCGATAAATAATCCGCAATTATGCTTTCCGTTGCATGATAAACTGAAACGTTACAGGAAAGGCAAAATTCATGAAATTTTCCAATTACAAAGTTATACTGTCTGCGAGTGGAGGGAGCCCAGTGAAAGAGAAAGTTTTCCACTGCTGAAGTGGACCAACCTAGAGCTCTGAGTTTATTGCTCCATTCACTCTCCAAGCATATATATTCCACTTGTTCTTCTTCGGTTCTATACCGAACTGACTGGACACTGTTAAACGAGGTCGACGTATGTGAAGAGGACGAGCCACTAGAATAGTTTGAAGCAGTGGCCACCACGGTTGGCTGGGCCACCTGGGAGCTATCAACGTGGCCGAGGCCTTGGTCTGGATAATAACGTTGATGACTTTGGAGAGGAGTCGAAAAGGAGGGTTTACATAATTGTTCTCTGTGGCCCAATCTGTTTGGGACAAGGCATCGACTCCAGCAGTAAGGGGGTCGATAAAGCGGCTGTTGTAGCGTTTCAGGTGCGTGGTCGTCATTGAGGCGAAACGATCGATGGTATGAGGCCCCCACATGGCATCCAGCTGCCTGAAAACACCGGGATTTAACTGCCACTCGTGTTCTTGGTTGAGGCGACTGAGATGATCTGCCCGACAATTCAAGTGTCCGCCAATGTGCCGCACCTCCAGTTGCACATTGAGTCTTAAGGCACACGCCCAAACTGATTCTGCTAGTTCGGACAATTTCAAAACTGGGCCACCCATATTTCTGACGTAATAGACGGCAGTGACGCTGTCGCACAAAATCTGAATCCGGGTATTGCGAATTGAGTCTTTGAAACATAGTAATGCATATAAAATCGTAAGTAATTCTTTGAAGTTTATGTGCTCCTTGGCAATTTCTGGAGACCAAACGCCACTAGCCTCCTGATTATCCAGGACAGCGCCCCAGCCAAATCCTGATGAGTCAGTCCATATTTGGTAAGAGACTGGATCGGAAGTTAACGGGGAACCATTCCAATTATCAATGCTGTCCAACCACCATTGTAATTGTTCGTTAGCACTATCAGTTATTTTAAGCACATCTGTCCAGGATTTTTTGGTCCGTAATAAAGAGTACAAGTGGCGAAGTTTGAGTTTACCTGGAATAATGGCGCGGGACATAGAAACACCGATACCACAAATTTTGGCTAACGCCCGCGCCGGAATGAGGCCACGATTCATATAACGAGTGATGTCCTTTTTGAGTACACAAATTTTATCTCTAGGTATGTAGAGCCAAGGCTTAAAATCCTGACCACATGAATCAATTGTGTAACCAAGGTATGTGCAAGTAGTGGCTGGAATAAGAGTACTTTTGTCATAGTTAATACTTAAACCTAAGTCTGCAAAAGTGTCTAAGACGAAGTCTCTATGGTCCGTAACCTGAGAAGCAGCTGACATGAGAAGTAGGTCATCTACATATAAGACGACACGAATGTCATTGTCTCTGATAAATTTGACCACCTCACGCATGATTTTATAAAAATAGTACGGAGATCCATTCCACCCAAAGGGGCAGACACACCATTGATAAAACTGTCTATTAAATTGGAAACCGAAGAATTGTCTATGTTCCTTCCTGATGGGGACATGATAAAATCCATCTTTGAGATCTACAGTCAGTAAACAGTCATTGTGCGAGATGCACTGAGAAACCGCATCGATACCCTCATATTGAAACTTAGGTGGATCGGAATATCGATTGAGTTCATACAAATTGATACACAGTCGAGTTTTCCCATTCTTTTTGGGAACACACTTTAAAGGAGAAACACAATGAGGGGCATCACATTTTTCTATGTATCCATTATTCAAGAGGCGAGGAATTTCTCCTTTCAAAAATGCAAGTTCTTTTTTCGAGAAAGTAGGATTAGAAAATTTGAAGGGTGGAGGTAAAATGTCATTTTTAAATTGAAACGGAACACCACCGTTAATCCAATCTAGAACTGTAGAATTAGCACCAATTCGTAGCCATTCTGAATACTTCATGACTGAGGTTGGTAGTCCTGTTGATTCGCAGAGGACCCATAATCCCGACCAGACGGGACTCTTGATCCTCTCCAACGGGAATTCCTGAAGGAAGAACGGTTGTTGTAACCGCGGCCGCGATGTTGGTAATTGGGACGGGAAGGTTGGTTCGAAGCACTGAGAGACACAGCAGCAGTTAAAGCATCAAGCGCATCTGGAGGGAAGGCCGATGTATTTCTTCTGAAATGTCTATAGATGCCACCAACATTTTCACCAAGAGAACTGTTGACCAACACCAATGCTCTTTCTTCTTGCAAGTATCTAAGTTGGGCCTCGTTAACCACAAACAAATCATTTAAAAGACGTTCCGAGAGGGGTTCCTCTGGTTTAATTGTCAGTAATATTTTCATCTGAGTCTCTGCATAAGTGGCACACTTACTGATGATGTGGCTTTTGCTCTGCTCACCCCGTTTTATACCTTGCTTGCTGTCATCCAGCTTTAAATCCTGGGGCAGTCTTACTCTTTGAAACGAGTCTTTGATGGCCCTGAATTCGTCTTGAATGTCTCCAATAGCTATGGGCTCCCGATTCGTGGGGAAACCACGTGCTCCCTGAGCATCTGCAGTGATGGGCGATCTGTCGCCGGTTGACTCGCGCTCGAGTAACCTATTAATCTTCTCTTCTAACAGGTCAAGTCTGGTGTTAACTTGACCCCCAAGGTTCTGGTTTTCATCTCCGAGAGGATTAGCATCTTGTCCAGCTCCTGGATTGATATTATCTGCATTATTTACACCATTTTCGTTATTCATCTCGAAGATGTTGCCTGAGCGTTCAGACGCAACAAAAACGATAGGTGGCGCCCTGTATATGACAGTGGCGCCACTCCTAGGATAGTCTGTTGTGGTGAAAAACTAATTTTTTTGATTATGTGTAGGCCTATATATCTGTGACACCACGCAGTCAACACATATCGATCCAGCTATCTAGATCAACAGATCAACCTATTGGCCAATATCTATCTATCTATCTATCTATCTATCTATCCATAAACATAGCATGCAAAATATGCATCACTGTTGGTGAAATATATTACCATCCGCAATGGCACTTCAGTGTCATCCGAAAAGTAACTCAGTTGAGATTTTTGAGCAAAGGCCAGGCCCGTGTGTGTCCAAATTGAGTACTGTGGAAGACATCAAAATCAAATACTAAATTGTGCAGGCTGTCCATTTGATTGTCTACTAGGATTTTCCCAATTGATGCCTATAGTCTATACTTATTAGATGGTGCTGACTGAACGAGATGGAATGATTGGCTGTAGCTAGTAGAAAGACTTGGCTTCTCAATGTATTTTCTTTTGGTAACCCATGCATCAGTAATATAGTTACACATTGGAAATGTAATTAATATAGATCTGCATTGTAGCATAAACATTCAAAGCGCGAAATGTGTCCAACACTGCAGCTCATTTCATGATCCACACCAGGGCAAAGTTGTGATTTGATGGTTGGTAAGGGAAGGGGGCTGTGTAGCAGGGCCAATACCCAGGGAGAATTCATTTGGCGGCCATGAGCCTCCCCGATAACCTTCCCGTGCTCACGACCAGCTTAATATTCCTTGCCAAGCAATTCAAAAAATGTATTTGTCACAATTTGTGATTTATTTTCCTGAACTTTTTTTTGGCAAATGATAATCATGTATAGCAGACAGTCCGAATTATTATATTCTGTGCAAAATATTCACTATACAGGCCTATGCCTAGAGGCTAGAGCAACTTTAAAAAATGCAGCGCAGTTAATTTTGTCCTAATTCAAGTTTATGCATTGTAGGCTTACTAAAGTTGATTTATAACTGTTTCCACAGCTTCGGTGCGGCGTCTCAAATACATCATTATCATTTTCCAAGTATCATTTGTAGAAAAACGGTACACTATTGACGAGAATGAAAGCTCAGCTTACAAGTTTGATATTGATAAAGGCATGATGCCAAAGGTATTGACACACGCATTTGTTGGATATTGTCAACACATGCACAAGTGTTTTGATTATAAGTCGAGTATTTGCAAACACTTAAATGGTCTTAATCCCTTTAAATCATCACTGGTTCATTTCCCACTCCTCCTTTCACTATTTACCCCAACTGCGTGGGAATATTACCCTCGTTTTCGCCTCGGGTACTTCACAAAACAATATCGAATAATCTCTTTGGTGAATGTGCTAATTAGAATGTGCACAATTATGTGCAAACAATTGAACAGTCACAATTGGACAGTGGGCGACTTTGGACGGGTGCATTGACAGTCATTCCATTGACATGAATAGTCATACTCGATCACAGCACCCGTCAAACATGGACAATTATTGACCTAATTATTGGTGGATTGATTAATTATAAGTAGGTCAAAGGAAACTACCCCTAACCTCTAAACAAGATTCTGAAGTGTTAAGATCCGTTTTTGTAATTCGACTCCCCCCCCCCTCAGATAATGATCATTTTGATCATTTTACAGGATAGGCGCAAAGGGGGGGGGGGGGTTGATGTGCTCTAATGAAAATAGGAGAATTGAGAGGAGGGGGTAATTAAATAAGGAATTTGTAACTGTGTGAAATATTAGGACCCATTGTACTTGAGAAACGAGAGGTGGCAATAATCTCAAATCTGATAGAGACAGAGGTGTGAAAGGATAATCCGGAGAAATGTTGTAAATAATTCTTATAATATTTTTTTTTAATTTATTTGCCAGCCAAAAGTAGACATTGTCTGGATTTCCTTGAGTAGGAAAATGCCACCAGATCAGGTATGAACCAAAAATGCTAGAATCAAAATAAATCATTGCACATTTGAGAAAAGAGCTTGATTAGATAAATACAGTAAGCCATAATGCCAGAAAATAGAAACATTACATTATACTAATGCTCTAAAATCTATTTTAAAAATGGATTTGTTTTTAAAATGATTATTATTTTGCAAAACACAATCATCTTCAAAGAATCGAGCGTGAACATTCACAGTGGAAAATTGAAAAGCAGATTTTATCAGTATCCACTATCCTCAAGAACCCCCTCGTACCTCACACCTCCCTCCCCCCTTCACTGACCCCCAGCCCATATCTTTGGCTCAAAACACCCCCCCCCCCAACTCTTATTCTCTCCAATGTGCTAATTGTATTAATAGCCTGCAGGTGTACGCGTGTGCTCACTTTTATTTTGACCCTCAATACAAAGCACACTCTAATTTCTAACAGGATTTCTGTCTGATCATTTAATTAACATGTTTTGATCCTTTTCCTTTTTCACAATGTTTTGTATAGCAAAATCTCACAATTTCTCTGAACTGCCTGACCAAAATAATGTATTTTCTTAGAATTTATAAAATGTGGTCTCTTCATTGGTCGACTGTTAAAAAGTTACCAATGAACTATTGTGTATCAGTTTTAACATTCAGACAATGCTTTGTGAAAAAAGTATAGGCATCTATCTATCTATATATCTATCTATCTATCTATCTATCTATCTATCTATCTATCTATCTATCTATCTATCTATCTATCTAACTTACAGATCTTTCCTGAACTCTCAGTTTGGCTACCATCCGTAATATAACAATCTACCTATATATCAACTACCATCCCAAATGAAATTCAGAGCAAATGTTAAAATTGCATTGACATTGATACCCAAAGCTGAGGGTTTGCTGCTGTACAATCTATGTACAGCAAGAAAAAAGGAAAAAAGAAAGAAGTAGAGGAAGAAAACCATTTCAGAATATGCTGACACCGATATAGTACTTGGGTAATATAGCCATAGATACTAATAAACTCCTTGAGCATATTACCATGTGAGTGCAATATCAAGTACAGCCAGATATTGCAATGCAATATTAGCAGACAATGAATATATTCCAATCTATGCAGAACTGCCATCCTTTCAGGATATTGCCACTGTGGTCCACAATGGGCAGTTGAGAAATGGACAATACCTTATTTAGGAGAAATTAGTGGGCTATTCGTACTGTAATGACTATTTGATAAGGGTACACCATTAGGAAATATTTATAAGAGTACCATAAATTTGTCAAGAATTTGTATTAAACTGAGGTTATATGTTGTGTGGCCATACCCATTTATAAGCCTACTCACAAGTTGCATATATGAGCTATGTACATATCAGATATATATACATTTCCAGATGGGAGAGTCATACTGTTATAAATATCTAGATGACGGACAGTTAAAATGAATGTGGATATTGCAAAAGCAACCCTCTGTATTTTCTTGATAGTCTGGAAGCTACCATTCTGAGTTTTATCTCCTACCATCACCAAAAAAAGGCAGACATTATGTTGAGATGATAAGGCTGTGAGTCCACTTCAAAGTAATCATATAGACCATGATTCCACTTTTCCCATTTCCATATTAATCACTGTCATGTCCAAAGCTGAAACTATGATGACTGAAAAATTATCATTATTTTGCCAAGATATTATACAGGCTAGTTACATAAGAGCAAATTATTTAAATCATAAGACTTTCGCTCTATAGGAGTTAAACTGATATTTGGAATACCTGGGATTCAGCTAAACGTATTCTTATTAGAAAGTTAGTGGTTACAGTTTCTACCTTCCCATTCAGTAGCACAGAGACCATAGGCAGTTTAAGGCAGGTAGACTAAACATCCAGGTCTCACATTATGTTTGATTAATTTAGCGTTGGCTAAATAGATCTATTTAAATCTTATTCCAGTATAGCCTACTGCTGAATTCTATGAGTTCTGTGTGTGTAGGAAATAGTGGCATTTATGCGAGGATTTTCGCTTTAGAGGCTACTGTCAAAAGTCAACTTTTCATGCGGAAAATTTTCGTCTTAGACACCTAAACATTGTTTACAAAAGTGTTGACAACAAAAGGCTTGCTGAGGGGTTAGAGAAGGGGGGGGGGTTGTAAGGCCTTTAAAGTGAGCATAGCAAAACCCCAGGGAGTTAGGACTGTGTGATACTATGGTTTCTGAGAGTAACAGGTGTATAAGTCAATGTATACAGTGTTTAGAGATGTACAGTAAGTAGTAAGACAACAAAATGTATATTAAAAGTTTATGTTAGATAAAATTAGAAATTTTCTAAACCCATAATGAGCCCACAAGATAAAATGTTATTTTATACAAAAGATAATATTTTTTTTGGCCTTCTTTAAGATCACCTGAAGCAACAGAAATTACAGGCAACACGTTGGCTTTTAGATATCTTAGCACCAGGATAAAATACTGTGTTTACTCTGGATTATATATAATTATTTTGAATGGATTTTGAAAACTTGCGAGTCTTGATTGTTTGCAAACAGTTAGGTCTACAATGAACACACGTGGAGGCATGATAAAGATAGATCTATTAATGTTTTTAAAGATAAAGATAAAGTCATTAAATTGGGGGGGGGGGTGGGAGTAAATACCAAAAAAGCCATTCATCCGAAGTAAAAAATATTCCATATTTTGGATAGAAAATCATTTAATCTCGCCAGCATGACAACACAACAATCACATACAAATAGTAGGAAGTATACTCAAATTCACATATTTTCAGATAGCTCACTCTACCCCTAAATAGATATCACCCCATTCCATTGATATGTATTGCCTTCTCACCCCTTGGATGGGTTTAATTGTAGCACTTGCTAAATGGCTAACTCTCAACACCTCTTCCTGCTGGGCCATAGAATTAGAGCCAATGCTGGGACAAGAGCAAAATCCCACCTACTGGTCTATGTGTCAAGGCGCGTGGATATACATGTTGTTCTTGATATCATAGTCTCATATCTTAATGGCTGTCTTAGCCAAACACAAATTTCAAATGAAAGATTGGAATAGAGGAGAGCAGAGATTTCTGATAAAATCAAAAAAAGAAAAATGATATAGAAGAATGATGTAAAATATAAATGGGATAGATAGATAGCTAGCTAGCTAGCTAGCTAGCTGGACAGATAGAAGGATAGATAGATAGGAGGATATATAGAAGGATGGATTATGGATGATTGAGGCTTTATGTTCTGTGTTTATGCACTTGGTAGGCTAATTAGGACAGGAGGAGGACACATCAATCAGGCGAAGGATGATTGAAACAAGGATAGATAGATAGATAGATAGATAGATAGATAGATAGATAGATAGATAGATAGATAGATAGATAGATAGATTTATTACACACATATAATTTGACAAAATTTGGAATATGATAAACCAAACAACTTGACAGTATTGTAGATACATTGTATATCCTGAATCGTCTAGTATACAGTCGACAGTTATATGAATTAGCCCCAATAGAATCTGACTGCTCAGAAATCTCGGGTAGAGTGTGAAATTGCGGGAACGTGGCTAAAGGGGTGAAATCTATCAACAATGAGCTGGAGGTTCTTGGGATGGTTGCAGGTATCCATGGAAACCTGGGCCCAAATTAGGTATGGAAGTCCCTAACTCAACAGATGCATGCTCTGTTGAATGTTTGAAAAGCATGTTAGGAACACTGTCAATCTGATGTGGTTTGATTTTGCTGTTTAATATCTATTTTTTTCTGAGCACAGTTTTCATTTTTAAGTTTGTGTTATTTGACCGTCATCCGCAGTGGCATGGTATGCAGGGATTTTGAGCCTGGATTAAAGCATGCAGTCTGGTGGTTTACATGTGGTAAGTTGGCCTAATAGGTAATTTTTTATCTATCTATCTATCTATCTATCTATCTATCTATCTATCTATCTATCTATCTATCTATCTATCTATCTATCTATCTATCTATCTATCTATCTATTGCAAAATCACAGCTTTCCCAGTAAAATTTACTGTCACCCGTAATGACATACCAGTATCAACCGAAAAGCAATTCTGTCAAGGCATGTTTGAGCAAATTGAATTGTAAAAAAATAATGTTAATGGAAATCATTGCTGGTATTTAGAAATTCAATCTATCTATCAGTGATGAGCAGTCAATTGAAGTTAAAATTTTAATCTTTACTGTGTGTACTCGCTGTATTTCTCCCCCTCAACTCTCTTGGAGTCTCCTCTCTGCTCAGCACCCCCTCCCCGTCTCTCTTCCACATCCTACAATATCAATATTTGCCCAACACTTCAAGTCTCCAAATATGTTTATTTTTCTCTTCAGATAATCGCGAAAACATCGCTTGACAACAATTTAACTGATGTAAATAAATGTTTACTAAGCAAACAACTTTGAGATATCTGAGATTTTTTACTTCAAAAATAAATGGGATTAAAATGTAAACATTGATGACTTCTTGCCAAAAATAATTTGATTTATTGGTCAAATTGGGAAGATTCTGCTTATTTTCTTTCATTTGTTTTGTGTTCATTTTTGATTAAACTTCATCCGAGGGATCTTTAATTGATCATAAAAGGCAAGCGCTTGGTTAAAATAAAATGAATATGCCAACACGTTTTGCCAGTCATTAAAATTCCTAAAATAGACATAAATATTTTCTCTTTTGAACTCCTTAAACATAGTGATACATGTTTCAAAGGAGTGCCATAATCAGTTACAATTTCAAAAGTGCACAATGCTACCACACCAATTAAAAAATTAAAAAAAAATTAAAAGCATTGTTACTTTTTTCTTGATGGTTCTGGTGTAACTATCTCATCTTTAAAACATAAAATTAATAATCCTATTATAGTCGTTGAAAGAAAACAAGCTTCAAAATGAGAAGTTCACCTAGAAAAATTCTCCATTCTCTTCACACGATAGACATGGGAATAACCTGTACATCTTAAAAAACAAAACTACTAAATTTTAATTGAAAAAAATCAATAATAGGCAGAATTTTTCCAAATTTCAGTAAAATTATCTGTTTATGATTTAAGAAAAAAATCTGTGACTTACCAGTTGTTTTGAAATGTTCCATGGTTGATATTTTCTGTTGCTAGGCAGAGGGATGCATCACTTTCTGGAAGAAAATGTGCACAAATAAATCAAATGGATTTACAAACCCTTTAAGAATGAAACAATACTTTAATCTACAGCAAAATACCAACAATTGAAATAAAATGAACGTTATTTATATTTGGACGGTAAATTATTCTTTTCTCTGACAATATAGAATAAAACGTCTTGCTTTATGTTTCAATTCTCTTTCTATTTATTACTGATTTTGGTTTGAAATATCTTGTTCATATCAATATTTATTCTAAAATAAAAAAATTAAAAAAACTTAGAAATCCCACAATAAAGTTTCCTATAACAATTGGCAGATGTATAAATAAAAACATCATGCATGCTATATAGATATCATTGCATAGAGCTTAAAATATTCATTTTTTATTTATATCTGACTAAGTGCAATTTTATTTTTCCTTTCATTGATTCAATCATGCCAATCACTAAAACCCCTTTACATGCACACATTGAAATGATTCTTTAATATCAGCTGCCACAGCATATTCTTTTGTAAGATCATTTCTGTGTGACAGTGATTTAAAAATAATAATAAAATCATATGATCATAAAGGAAAGGACAAAATATACATACCTCAATTTAATGCTGTGCTCCTGTGATGATTTTCTTCAGACTGTCTCTGAATTATAAATGTCACTGCAGAACAGTTCTTCTTGGGTGCTATACTGTCATTTTGACAAGATGAAATTTCAGTATTTCAGCATTGAAATAATCCCCTGTAATGATTCTGTTGTGATGATTGGTTCCTGTATATAGTTGATTTCAACAGTTATTGTAATGTCTCAGGTTGTAGATTGATATCAGATCTGATATCTGGTTTAGGATCTTATCTTTGTGTTGTTATCTTATCTAATCAATGCTGTAGATAATTATGTTATCTGTTATCTCTGGGGTGACAGATAACGTCTTATCAACCCTCTTATCGACCAAAATAATCCATTTAAGACTGTATTCAGATGTATAACAGTGAAATGTAGGAATACGTATATTGTGTGAAGAAGCTAAGACGAAAATACATCCACATTCGACAGATCAAATAGTCTAATTTTGTGATTTTAAATCTCTTAAAATCTCCCAAATCAGTGTTGATTCAGTGAGATCTCATGTGTAAATATCCAAATCACTGCAAATCCAAAATTTCTAGCTCAACCAAATGTGAAGTGAGCTTTCTGACTTCTGGCACTATTTTCTACTGCGCCTAAATTTATGAAGAGCGAGGCGGAGCTAGAAATAAGCATTGCCTGATTGATAGCAGTTTGATACAGCCATTTAGAAGCCTATTGTCCAAGGCCCCTCCCCCATTTTGCCCCTCTGGGGTGTCAACCCATCAATTCTACCCTCTCCTGGCTTTAAAGGGTGAGGAGTAGGAAGGAGCAGGGGGGGGGGGTGTTAGGACTCAGGGGCACAGATTGGTGTTCAAATCAGAAGCCAAAGTGCTGATGAAATGAGCTTATGAGCCAATGTGGTGTATTTGTTATGACAGTGGTAACACTAATAAGAACTGATTATTGATTTTGGAAAATGAAATTATGAACATTTTGCTATGTTAGATCTAATGTCTCTCCTTTTTTCTCTCCCGTTCTTACCTTATTTCTTATCCATCTTATCTTAACAAATCTATCTTATCTTATCTTACCTTATCTTATCTTTTTTCTTTAATAAATTATCGAGTATTTCATTTTCTTATCTTGTATTTTGTTATCCTACTAATTTTTGCTTGTCTGTCTTATCTCATCTTGTCAATTTAATGATATGATAATAAATGATGATGAAGTTTCTCCTGACCATCCTTATCAAACTTCATAATTTTCCTTTAATTTATCATCAATCCTTTTTACTTACCAAGTTTCGTCTTGTTTCTTTCAAATTTTCTTTCTGAAATTTCTCTGCCCCCCCCCCCTTTCACATCCTTCCAAATACTTCCAACTTACTGCCTTCCTAAGGATTCCTCGATTCCTGTTTTCCTCCCTTCCTTTCTTGTTTAGTTCCCCACTTTCCCCTTTCTTCCCCTTTCTTCCCTCTTACTTCCTCTTTCTTCTGCCTTTCTTCCCTCTTTCTTCCCTCTTTCTCCCCCCTTTCTTCACTCCTTTCTCCGTTTCTTTCTTACTTTCTTACTTCCTCACTTCCTCTCCTTGCTACTCTTTATCCACTCTATCCAACCCCCCTTCCATCTGTGCTTACTCCCCCCCCCCAATCTTCTTCCTCCCTTATTTCTCCCTCCTCTTCCACCACTCTCCCTCTCCTAGCTATAGTAGCTCCCCACTCTCTTGTCCCTTCTTCTCTTCGTCCCTTCCTCTCTTTATCCCTTCCTCTCTTTATCCCTTCCTCTCTTTATCCCTTCCTCTCTTTATCCCTTCCTCTCTTTGTCCCTTCACTCTTTGACCCCTTTTTCTTCTTCCTTCCTCTCTCCCTTCCATTTCCCCCCTTTTGCTTCCTCTTGTTTACTTGCTTGCTTGCTTGCCTCCTCTCTTCCTTCCTTTTTTCTTTTACTTCCCGTTGTTTCCTTCCTTGATTACTTGCCAGGAAAAGGAAGGGAGAGAGGAGGAAGGAGAAGACAAAAAAGAAGAAAGGAAGCAAGCAAGCAGCAAACAAGCAGGAAGGGAAGTAAGCAAGGACGCAAGGAAGCAAGAAAGCAAGGAAGCAAGCAAGGAAGAGTGTAATGGATGAATACATGAGGGAAGCAAGGACGCAGGACCCTCCTTTTTGACTTCTCTGGCCCTTAAGCAGGACATACAGCCGAATTAGTCAATCCATCAGTTCACCCCTTCTTTTCGTTTCTTTCTCTCTTCTCTCTCTCTCCTTGCCTATAGATGTTTCTCTCTTCCTTCCTTCCTTCCTTCCTTTCTTTCTTCTTTCCTTCTTTCCTTCCTTCTTTCCTTCTTTTCCTTTCTTCCTTCCTTCCTTCCTTCCTTCTTCTTGCTTCCTTCCCTCCACTCCCTCTGCTCTCCTCTCCTCTTCAAGCCTTTACACCCCATCATCATTTCATCCTTTCATCATAAATATCAACACTTCTCATTTGACCCTCCTGTCTTCAATTGTTTATTGTTTACTTTTATTGTTTGCTTGTTTATCTATTCCTCCTCCTCATCAAACCTGTTTGCTTTGATATCCATGGCAACCGTTTTCTGTTTGACTTTCTCTTGGACATGGAGTTTTGCAAGTTTGCAAGATGCTTATAAGGACCAATAACACTTTCACCAGAAGGAGAAGTATGTTTGGTTAGTAAATAGGTAAACAGTATTCAGCATGTAACTGTCAACATTTAGATGTTCAACAAGTGTGTTTCAGGAGCTTTGCATGACAGTCTTGAATAAACCAACAACATGAAATAAATCATTGAGAACATTAGTGACAGATTAATTCAGTATCAAGTATACCACTGCGGATGGAACTAATTTATAATCATGATTTTGATACACACCAATAACTTGTTTGAATTATCAACTCATGTAAAAACTTGACAAATTGTAATTCCTGAAGAAAAAGTGAAATAGTCCTATATTGAAATGCTTTTTAATATTCAAAAATAAAGGAATAACAATTTGATAAATGACATTATTATTTTTATGATGATAAATGTTGTTACTTGACGTCATTGTAGCTAAAATCTCAGACTCCAAAAAGGTAACTTTCGCGCTCATATAGACATTATTATTATTATTTTTTTAATTCAGAACGAGTTTTCTAAGTGTGTGAGTCTGGAGTTCAATGTTCCATTGAATGGTGTCTTACTCTACGTGTATTTCTGAAAGAGTTCCAAGTTATAGTAAGACTCTAAAAATTGTTTGAAAACAAATTAAATTTGGCCTACCTTGGTAATTTGGTTTTCAAGATGCTAACTAAGGCTGTCAACCTGGTAACAGTAACTTTTCCGTTGAGTTGGAAAGTATTTTGTCAATTAATGTACATTTTAATAGTCGTGCCTATTCATTTACAGACATAAAAAATTAAAAATATCAATGAATATTATCACTGTCTCTATAACGATAATTGTAGCCCTGGGGCCCACCACCTCAAGGGGGCCCATTAGCAACCTTTAAAAAATCTTTATTATCAAAAATGACCTGAAAGGTAAAAATCAAATTCTGAGCCTAATAGAAATATTAAAAAATCTTCAATTAAAACCTTACCAAGCGTAATAAATAATGAAGTAAGGGGCCCCTCTCTCTGTTTCGGATATGGTCCACCAGGAGGAGCCTTGAGATTATGCATCGACTTTCAGAGGTCCTCCTTGTATGGGCTCATAATTTCATATCATATCATGCAGGTAAGAGCAATCTATGATCTGCAATTGCAATGAATTTTGACGAAGGTATTAATAAATAAATTGTGAACGTAGAGTTGAAAATGCTGCTATTGCGATAATAGGGGCCCGCCAATGATTTTGCCCAGGGGCCCACTGTGGGGCCAGTCCGCCCCTGAAATTTGTAGCTGCCTGATAAAATTTGTGATTAACACTAAATTCTAACTGCCTGACTTAGCTAACTTTCAATTTTAATTGGCTGCAATTATAGCTAAGACACAAGCATCTTGTTTGAGTGATAATTGGTAAATTTCTTGGGAGCAGGTGGAAGATTTTGCCAACTGTTCTTTGGGCACCTGCACGTGCTGTCACCTGGTGGGAGTTTGAGTAATTAGTTATCACTTTCGTGAAGTGTGCACTTCTGAAAAGACAATTCTGTCAATTTGACAACAGCATTGTTTGGGCCAGTTTGGTTGCTAAGTGCCTAACACAAATGTTTTATATTTATTTATTTCTTTCTGTCTGTCTGCCCTCATTTTTGTCTACACTTATGTTATTTGCCTCAGTCAATGCTTTCAGGTATACAGTTGGTTTCCATACATTTTTGCATGCACTTTCTGTCTGCATCTTTTTGGTGAATTAATGTTCTGTTGTCTTTCTGGTTGTAATGGTTACTACAGTCGGGAAATTTGGTATACAGATAACGTGGACTGTTGCATTGTGAAAATGGCACTTCGTGACTCATGATAGCTAATGGAAGTCTTCTTTACATTCAACATGGGAAACATAGAGGTTGTTTGATCAGTCGTGATCAAGAGAAGGCCATTTGATTTGTCATTTATAACTGATTTTGTAGTAAAGTTCAGTTGCATAATCCTTTCGTTTGCCTGTCACCAACAAGTGGGATTAGTCTCCTTAAATCAAATTAACATTGAGAGTATTGGGTATGATCATGACAAATCATCAGTATGATGATTCACGATTAGAAGTGCCATTTTTAGAGTGCAAGTGCAACAGTCCAGGTTTTTGCATATCAAATTTCTTGACTGTAGTGACTGAACACACAATCATATTTGGGGTTTGGAGTATGTATGCCTCTCTTTGAAAAGGAGAAAAAAACAATACTATATTACAACATGGTGATTGGGTGCTCTTTTAACGTGAAAAGTCTTTCTTAGTCAGACTGACTGGGAACACTTCTTCTCTTCACACTCTAAAAAATGTCGGGACAAAATTGGTTTTTTAGATTCAAAATGGATTTTTGAAAAATCAAATTTCAATGCAAAACCAACATGGATTTTAAAAAAAATCCATGTTGGTTTTGCATTGAAATTTGTATTGAAATTTGGTTTTTCAAAAAACCATTTTGAATCTAAAAAACCAATTTTGTCTGAATTTTTTTAGAGTGTTCTTCTCTTCAGGACTCTTCTTCTCCTTCTTCTTTTTCATTATCTTCCTCTTCTTCAACTCTCTGAGTTGGCTTAATACCATTAGTCAATTTTTAGAGATAATTGGCAGTTTGATGATCACTCTAACCTCAGGCATGTCACCTTTATAAGATATTTTTGTCACCTTTATTAGGCTTTATAAGATATTTTTTAGAAGCTTTCCAAGTTTTTTTGTTTTGTTTGTTTGTGTTTTACGCCTCTGCAGCACCTTAGTGGGCTATATCGAGGCAGGCAATCGTCGTATGATGATGAGATGAGAAGACTGTGAGTCTGGTACATATCCTATTAATTCAGGGATGCCCAGGGTCTTTCAGTTGCCCCAGCATAGAACACTGGATACAACCCGCCTCCATATAATGTCCCATAGGCTCGGACTAAATTGAGTTCCGGGGTGGGATTCGAGCCCATGTCCTCAGAGCCAGTGGTTATGCAAACAAGCACTCTTAACCAATATTAGGCCACGGAGGAACTCTTAGAAGCTTTCCAAGTGTGGAAGGCTTGGGAGAGTTGGGCCACATTGATTATTATGGAAACTTTCCAATTGTTAGGACAGCTGCACTGTTCTAGCAATCAAAGTTTTAGTAAAACTTGTTCGCTTTCCATTGATACAAGACACATTAACACTACCTTGAAAAAGATTTTATTTTTGTCCATGAGATAACCTCACTCTTTCACAGGGACAGACTGGCCTATTATATGTGGCAGAGTGGCAGATCTGACAAGGGTCTATATTTGTTACCACTGACCAAGTTTGTTACTGTGTGATACAATCAAGGTTTTAGGTTAGGACCTCAATGTGGGATGACCATGCACTGTAAAATTTGAAATTCTAAGTCAGCTCAAATGATTGAGTGAGACAGTTGCACAATTTGTTTGAGTTAACACAGCTTGATGTTGTGAGTTATAATAATCTTTTCGTTGTTATAACTTACAACAACGAAGTATGACAGCTCAAAGAAATTGTGCAACCATCTCACTCAATCATTTAAGCTAACTCAAAATTCAAATTTTACAGTGTGTTCAGCAAATGGCCATCTTCCAGTCCTTGGTGTAAATGGAGTAGGCCAATTAAATGTCAAAAATAGGAATGTGGGGGCCTACCTACTCATTTTGCCACGGGCCCAAAATGTCGTCAGTCCGCCCCTGATCTTTCTCTTTAGATGGTAAGTGCTACCCTCTAAGCCCAATTTTTGGGTGTCATCAAAATTTTTTTTATAAACTAACCAATAGGAGATGTGGGATTTAGCTATCCCATGATTCCAGACTAGAAGAGGGCATGGAAGAACATTCATTTTAAATTTCCACTAGGTGGCACTGCTAAATACTTAGATGCATGTGCCTCCCTCTGGGAAATACCAAATGTAACCTCCCTCCAGAAGTCCCTCTTTAAGTGAGTGAGTTAAAGCTAGTGGGGGAGTTAGTAAGTGAGTGAATTAGTGAGTGAGTGATTTTGTGTTTTACGCCCCATTAGCACCATTATGGGCTATTTTTTTAGAGACAAAGCCCTTCTCTGAGATAACCGATTGTGAAAAACAATAAATTTTACGCTTTAACGAAGTTGAACAATTTGAGTCTGATTTCAGTCTTCAAGTTGAATAAAATACAGACCTACTGACACAGAAGTTACGAGTACATGTATATCTAGAAATGGCCGGTGGAGGGGGGTTGCAATCACTCATAGCTTTTCCTATCTTTTAAATGTTCATTTTTGGCATTGGAGAGGGGTACGGTCAAATGCCTCCCTACTCCTACTATTTTTATACTTAAACTTCATTTAAAAGAAAAATTATCATGGAACTCAGATGCATTCAATGTAGTTTCATTGAGTTGATAGTTACATAGGACACAGTGAGTGTCATTGGCGCCCACCATGAATGCCTCCTTGTGGTCCATGCTGTACATTCGACAACTCAAGAGACCCCGGAAGTCATCTTTAAACAGCCTGTGAGTACATTGGAGGGTTTTTAAGCTGTCGCTAAGAAGAGAAATTGTCTTGATTTGTTTGTTTGTTTGTGTTTTACGCCTCTGCAGCACCTTAGTGGGCTATATCGAGGCAGGCGATCGCCATATGATGTTGAGACGAGAAGACTGGGAGTCTGGCACATACCCTATTAATTCAGGAATGCCCAGGGTCTTTCAGTTGCCCCAGCATAGAACACTGGATACAACCCGCCACAATATAATGTCCCATGGGCTCGGACTAAAGTGAGTTGCCGGGGTGAGATTTGAACCCACGCCCTCAAAGCCAGTTGACAAGCACACTTAACCATATAGGCCACGGGGGATCTAGAAATTGTCTTGAATTAGCAGAGATAAGTTTGATACCAGCTGATACAAAGAGCAGAACTATATGCTGCAGTACTGCCTGTAAATAAATTTATAAAACAAATGACATTTTGCTATTGGGTCTCATCATCCTCAAACAAACTGCTCATGGAAGCAAGGATATTCATCCGATGAGAAGAAAACATATTGGGACATAAAACATATTGGGACATAAAGGATCATATTTGAGGCATGTGGGATGTGAATTAAGATAACTGGTTTTTTTTCTTCTTTCCATTCACTCCGAGCGACCTAAAAAAGTGGTTTGAGAATATCCAAGAAGCTTAAGGTAAATTATGTCCAGTGTCACTGCATATATAACCATCTACAAGACAGCAGTCAATTTGATATGGCTATGGATTTAATCTGTGGTCTTTTAATTTATTTACACCAAATTGCATGCAGGCCATTTAATGGATCAATAACCAACTGATTTTTGTTTGTCACTGATCTGCCAGGTTAATCAGCCTGATAAGACACACAAAAACTATAATATATAATCGGGGAGACAGGCACATGTCAGTTTTCTCATAAGATTTTAACGCATCACTAGTTTCTTACAAAAGAATGCACCATTTTGCAAATGGATCCTTTTTAAAGAATTTACTGTTCTTGCAGCCTCAAACTTGTTTACATGAATTATTCGTGACCAGAAATGTACCAAATTTTTTACTTGAAATACACCCTTGCTCATAAACATGCAATACTTCCGTCATTTCTATAGAAATTGATAACTTTGGCAACTTCTGCGGGAGCACATGCTGGTCCATTTGACCATTTCGATCGTAAGGGGGCAATCATTTAATTTCCAGGGAGGGCTTGGAGTTTTCCTCCGCGGGAAGTTACTTAATTCACGGCAACGAAAATTCATTCCCAAATCAAGCAACGCCTTATTAAGAAATGCCCCATACAGAAAATATTTTTTTCAAGACTTCCCAAAACGAATTTATTTATTTCACCAAAACTGAACAAGAAATTATATGTTTAAAAAAAACTCCAAGCCCCCCTAACTACAAGCTGTCTGACCATTTTCATCCATTCGTACCGTAGAATGAGTAAAGTTGGCAGGGGCGGACTGGCCCCACCGTGGGCCCCTGGGCAGGATCATTGGCGGGCCCCTGTTATCGCAGTAGCGACATTTTCGGAATATAGATTGCTCTTACCCGTATGTTATGATATAAATTATGAATAGCATATATATACATGTAGTATAAAATTAAGCCAAAAACTCCTGCATGATGACAGGGAGTGGGCCCTTGCTTGTGTGATATCACAGACTTGAAAATTATCATCATGCAAAAAATTCAAAATACAAAAGTAAGAGGAACACATTCCTCCCTACTTTTAATTTACACAGTTGATTGACAGAGAGTAGGCAATTCAGAAGGGTGGCATTGGGGCCCATACAAGGAGGACCTTCGAAGGTCCAGGTATAATCTCAGGGCCCCTCCTAGTGGACCATATCATAAAACTGAGAGAGGGGCCCCTTACTTCATTGTCAAGTTTTAATTGAAGATTTTTTCTTAATTTTTTTCATAATAATTTTTCGTAATTTTTTTCATAATAATTGCCAAGTTTTAATTGAGGATTTTACATAATTTTCTATTAGGCCCAGAATTTTTCACCTCTTTTACGTCATTTTCGATAATTTCGATTTTTTAGGATGCTGGTGGGCCCCCCTGAGGTGTTGGGCCCCAGGGCACTGCCCTCTGGCCCATAGGGCCAGTCCGCCCCTGAAAGTTGGCAATCCGGGGTAAAGTTGGCAAGCTATTTTAACCCACTTAATGAAAGAAATGCCTACTTTCCTCACTAAGTGGGTTAAAATAGGTTGCCAGCTTTACCCCAGATTGCCAACTTTACCGGTAAATTTGGAATGACAAAATGAGAATGACAGAGAGGGATTTTGCAGCGTCCTTCGGGTAAAGACAGCTAAGGACATTATTATGGAACACCTTGGGGAACAAGATAAGTGTCCAGCAATTTTCTAAAATTCCTACAGTTTGCCTCCTGAGCATGCATGCAGACATTGGATGCACTTAACTTTTTTCAAGAATTTGTTACACACCATTAGACACATGTTTTCGTGATGTCTGCAGCAATTATCTTCATTATAATATGCCAGTCTGTTGCTTCCAAGTAGATGCAGTAGATTATTTATGAGCTGAAATATTAAAAAAAACAGGAGTTTCTACAACATTATAAGTGAAGGCACTTCGACTGCAACTGCAACATTGTTATTGGAGTTGGCTGCACTATCTTCAGATAATTTACGGACTTACTATGCAAGTGCAATATTTATGACATTTTGTTCCTTTGTAGGACAGATTTTTAAAATAATATCAAATATTGACCTTTAAGAAAATATCACGTTGAATGTTTTGGAAACATCATTTTGAATTATCAACATGTCACACGTTATTAAAATTCTGCTCCTTGCATCAGTTGGATTAGAACTCATTTCTGCAAATGCAAGACAATTCGTGTTTTTGAGGATGGACAAAACAACAGACACTTGGCAAAGTTTGAAAACCCTCCAATGTACTCACAGGCTGTTTAAAGATGACTTCTGGGGTCTCATGAGTTGTCGTATGTACAGCATGGACCACAAGGAGGCATTCATGGTGGGCGCCAATGACACCCACTGTGTCCTATGTTACTATCAACTCAATGAAACTACATTGAATGCATCAGAGTTCCAAGGAAGTTTCTCCTTCAAAAGAGGTAAGCCACAATGTGTCATTGCTTGGGAGTCTGTTAACAAGTGAACTGACTCAGACACCCGACTCCTTTGTTTTCAGGAATTTCGACTCGGACTCCTGACTCCTCTTTTTTTTAAACACTAGTTTAAGTGGTTAGTAACGGAGTCAGGAGTCGGAGCGATAGAGTTTGCGGACTTCAGGTGGAATTTGGGTTTCTGAAATCAGGGGGTGTTGGAGTCAAAGAATAATTTGGTGACTCCTGACTCCTAAATATTTTTTGAATAATTGACAAAAGATACATTATAACTCATTGTCAACTGTTCTAAATCTTCAAAGATTTATCACACAAACAGTGTGGAATTGATTTTTTCCTTTGTTAGCAACATAGCACTTGTCTGTAAATAATGTCAAAAGGAGGAGTCGGGAGTTGAAAATCAGGAGACCTAAGGACTCAAGAGTCGGAGTGATTTTTCAGGAAGGCAATGAGTCTGGAGTCGGTTAATTTGCTACCCGACTCTTAAGCCCTGGTTATGGCAGTGTAGTCAACATGGCAAGTGATGAAATGTGCTGAAACTTCTTATTAGCTGACATAAGTAGAAAAGTAAAAACATCACCTTATTGATATATCAACGAGAAACATCTATTTCCTATCTTTTTTTAGATCTCATGAACAGCTTGGACAGAGTGATCGAGTCGGTGCATTCTAACTACCAAGTGTATTGGAGGAAAGTATTGTGGCCTGACGCTCGGACGCACTGCTATGCTACAGGCGGCCATCTTGCTGCATTTGAAACTGAGGAAGAATTCTCCATTGTCGCTGACAAGATTCCGAATGGACCGTCGTACTGGTTTGGCTTGAATGACATCGACGAAAATAGAAAATATGTTTGGGAGCACAGCGGACAAGAAGTTGGCTCTTACCGACCTTGGCGTGATGGAGAGCCTAGTGGTGCATCGTGGGAAAACTGCGGCCACCTTTTTCGTGGTAATTGGAGTGATGCAGGATGTGAGGACCCCGCACGCGTAACTCATTTCATGTGCGAATTTGAGAAAAGCTAAACTACTACACTGCTGGATATGTAAATGGACTTAAAAGTATAATTTGATGTTGTTTCAATACAAAACAAAAAGTGTCATTTCCTCTCAATCAATAGCACGATTATCTTCGTATGACTGTAACAGTTGATGTCAATCTAAAAGACACAAATTCAGCAACACATTGTGGAGGTTCAGAAAGTGGCAAAATCGTGATGGGAAAACATATATATATATATATATATTGTTTTATTGACATTTTCTGTATCAAACAGATACATTTGTCAGTTGAAAACAACTTGTTATCGTTTTCATTGATATGTGTTTTTCCAGTTTGTATGTACTTCGCTTTATCTCTAAGCTGTGATGTCACAGATTTAATTGCATAACTTTGTATATTACAAGCACACATTGCAAGAAACTGACGAAATACATTCACACATGGATTATGTATGTTTAGCTTGTTTACCTGCACTGGTTGTTAGATGCTTCCATGAAATATTTAAACAGACCACTTATCCTCAAAGCAGAGTTGCACTGCTGGCCAAAAGTGGAAAAGGATAAGCTGCTCACCACTGCCTTAGTGTTGGAAAAAAATTATCTGGTTGTTCGGAATCTTACTTGATCAAATCAAAACATCTAGACCTAAATAAATTTGAAGTGGATTATTAAAGGTAAATTTGTGAAAATAGCACTCAATTTCAAGGGTTGCTCTCGAAAATGGGGATGTGTCAAAGTGAGTAAGCATTGGCCAACACCATTTCATTGATATGCCTGGCCACTTGTTTGGGGCCATCGGTATTTTTGAAGCAACAAAACAGCCTGTTTCCAAAATTTTGGCCTGCAGTGTATAATGACCAACAATCAATGTTACACAGTGATTTGAACTTCTGAATATGCGTGTCTTGTGCAAAACAATAAAAAAGGCTAAAGTTAGTATGTTGTCAGCTTAAAATAATGTCCAAAAGAAAGATGAGAATCATTAAAAAGTTAATCACCCTCAAGTCAAAAAAAGATGTTTACAAACAATATTTTGAAATTACAGTTTGTTGTTACTGGGTGGAAATGCCCCCAGTCCACACAAAAAAGGAATGGGCTGCCAATGCTTGTTTTTTTTTCCAGGTCCCTTTTAAGTTACATTTAAATGCTCAGGGAAACACAAAAATTGTGAAAGAAAAGATAGCTAATGTGTTGCAGGTTGTTTTAATCTGATATACGTTTTTATTAGCAGCACAGCTGCTCTTACCCCAAGAATGTCATGCAATCTTGTTAGGACCCTGGAGGTCACTCTCTTTCACCAATTTCATTCAAATTTACTCTACATTCTCTGTAGGTTTTTAGAGATGCTTGCTTGCTTGCAAGCGGCATCTCTGTTGTGGGAGGAAGGCTCTGAACTTGGCCATGCTGTTTCATCTCTGTCATTAAATCTTTGCATACAGTATCAATATAATTTTATCTTGCGTTGATAAACTTTTGGTGTCTTTCTGAGGTGAAGAAATTAATAAAGAAAGCAAACAGGCTGAGTTTCTGCAGGTCAAATGTCAATCACTAAAAGTAGGTCAGTGGCCAGATACCCTCCAACAGGTCTTAGTGACAAATGCCCTTGTGCAGGTTTCACATGCCAGATACCCATGCAGGTGACAGGCAAAGGGGTAGATACTATCTTGGGCAGTCTATCTACAAGCATCTCTTAAAGTGCTTGCACGTTATTTCTAACTTTCGACCAGTCACTTTTGGTGCTCTTCTGTGATGGAAAAAATTATAAAGAAACTAAAATGGACTGGCTTCCATGGGTCAAAGGTCAACCATGCCTTCTTCTTCTTCTTTTTCTCCATAGTATATCCGTGACCGGTGTGCCTGTGTTGGAACCATTCACTGTCTGTGCTAAAAAGTGCTTGCACATTCTTTTTGGAATTTAACAGAGCATACTATACGTTGTATTTTTCCACCAGGGGTCACCTTAGCCCCAGGTAACAACCTGCCTTAAAGTCAGACTGCTGCACCACCAAGTGGTTATTGAGGTCAATAGGCCTACCACTCAGACTCTTTTCTGTCCACATATCAATGGACAAGCAGGTAGTACTGACGTCACAAAGCATTTGTGAATGAGCGGATGTTGGTAACATTGTTGTCTCGACCAATGAGAGTGCAGAAGTCGGTACCGACTGCCTAAGGTCATAAATGACCATGGAGCCCTGAGCATCCGGCCTTGGTCTTCGTCTGGAAAATAAGCAACAATGAACATAAATACTAAATAGTGACCAAATTTTCGAAATTGTATGAGTTAGGATATTTTGAATGAATCACAAGATCAAGTGTTGCAAGATATAAAGGGCATTTTGGACAATAGGGTCATTCCATGTCAAATCAGGCAAATTTTCAGAAAGTCCCTGCTCGACCATCTCAGATCTTCTTGGAACTCCAGTCAGTTATTGACCTGATATCCCAATGAGGATTTTTAAAATAATAGCTTCCACCGACACATACTTTTGGATATATGAGCCCTTAAGCTGATCTGGACATCAACAAGATTGGTAGAAAATCATTCTTGACCATTTTTGAAGCTTCACTGTGGTTAGAGATTTAAAGTTACATTCAACATTGCTTCAGCACCTCTTTTGCTATTCCTAGTGACTAAGGAAAACATAGTTTCATTAGCCTACACAGTTTCGTGAAGTCATGGGATAACAAGGGCCTTTGTGCTGCAGTGACTCAAATTGAACATGTCATAATTACCAAATACATGACCTAATTGACCTTATGTATATTCTGTGTCCGTAAATCATTATTTTACTCATGAGCTAGTAGATTAGTGATGATTTAGTTGAAAAATGTTAGCTTTTTGAAGCATACATGTCGCACTACACAAGCTCAAAAATTGACTTTTTGTAAAAACGAGTCATCCTTGACAGGGCAGGGCTCGGTCCGGACACCTGGTACCAGTCCAATATTCTGTAATATTGCAGAAGAAAGGGTGAGACAAAACATATCTGAGAACTGATTTGGAGTTTTTTTTTGAAGTTGAACATTTTTTGGGCTGAAATTATGTACATCGGCACTTATCGCTTAGTCCTTTTTTTCACATTTACAAAGTATTGAGATCCCAGAACCTGAAAGGGCAGATGAAATAAACCAAAACGAACCAGAGTCAGGTGTAAGTAGGTGTGAGACTTATTTATGTAAGCATAGACACTGTGAACAAAGATACTTAACTTTATTTTTTAAGTTGCATTGGCCTATCCGCCTAGATGTCTTCACGAAGTTCCAGACAAGTATTCTCCATTTTCTTAAAAGACTTTTAAACAGCTTTTACTTCAGCAATCTCAAACTGAGCAACCACTCAAACTGGATGAATAGTTTCCTGAGTAGAAAAGAAAAGTAGCAGTTATCCCTTGAAGAAATCTCCTTCTCTTGGCTCTGAGACATCTCCCTTTGTAAATGAAGTAACTTGTATTTCAAAGGCTTTTCTAGCGGTGTGAATTAGAGAATTGGCTTTTACATTTTTTTTGCTCTGTGTCTTATTTCCAAGTTTCATCATCTCTAAAAGGTTTAGAGAGACTTATTGTTCTTCCCACACAATTTCAGAAGAAATGGTATATTTGAAACTTAAGCATTACAGAAAATATATATAACGTGTATTGAATGAATGAGTTTCCCTGTATAGGCCCATGCATAAAGTGACCATTGAATTATGGAAGTGCAAAGATCTGTTCCTAACACATTAGATTTCAGTAAAGATTACATCATACATATTTTTTGTTGGATAACTATTTGATACCTTGCAATTGCCAGGAAAATGGCACAACAAGATAATTAAACCACAAAATTGTGTTTTATTAAGAAAATGTAGAGTAGGTCGGGGCATGCAGCCCCCCTTAACTTCGAGGTGCGATTTGACCTACTTTTTATGGGCGATTATTTGAATGCTTATGCTGTCAGGAAGGGATCACTTGACTCTACTAAAAACTAGAGAAACAAATGTCTACACAGCGAGCTTGAACAAACTTTGGGGTTAAAAAAATTGACCAAGAAAATGATTAGTGCAGTGATGTAGAGGAAGATCAGGCGAACATTTTGATGTATCAAACGAAAAAATCTGTTGGGAATTTTTTGAGATATTTGAGTTTTAAACTTTTTATTTATCACACCCTATTGTTAGCATGGAATCTCCATCTAAAAATGATCAAAACTGCCCATTTTTCCTGTCAGGTAATATCTAAGATAAAAGTCATTATTCAGAAGTAGAAATATGCAGTCATTGCCACAAGAGCAAGTACATACCACTTCATTCAGACTGACAGAGTGTGATAAACCTATAACAGTAAAATGTTCTCAGAAAATTTATAAAATATGTTTATTTGTAGCTTGTCCTCAGTTTCGTCATTCTGGTGAATAATTGTAGTCGAATCTACCTCACCTTTGAATTATTGAGGTTTTTATGTGTTTTTTTAAGAAATGTCACCGCTGTGAAACAAGTACTTTTGCAACCATGTGAAGTGTGGCCAATGTTGAGTTAATCATCAGAAAACGCATAGATAGAATGTCTGGAAGCATTTAGCTAAGTATGGAGTAAAATACTTTGACATTGCAGTCTTAATGTGCAATAGTTGTACATGTTTGTATTAACTACATTTGCACATAATTTACTACTGAATTAAGCTATTTTTGTTGTTCTATACAATTAAAGATTGGTTGATTTTGGATGCCAGGTAACCTACATCAACATTAAACACCCGATATCCATTTTAAGTCCTCAAAATACATTAAGCATGAATATTACTGTATATCATATGGCTAGTGGAAATACTCGCTTCTCATTGGCTGACAGCCGTGCAATATTCTACGATATTGCACGCATTATATTGCACGACCATTTTAACATGTGAAAGATTGGACGGACCTGAGAGGAAGCACCACGTTTCAGTGCTGCTGCAGCCACAGACTGACAAACAATTTGTGTTTTCCCATTTTAGTAAAAAGTGCACTGTACAACAACGGAGGCAGTTAGAAAGCTGGTTTTAGCGGCAAAAGATAACTTTTTAACGGGCTATTGGGATATATACTTTTCGTATTGATTATTTTATTTGCTTGATCAGAATAAAGCAATAAGTGACCGAAAAACAGCGTTTTTGCCGATTTTTCCGTGATTTTTTAGTGTTTAGAGGTCTAAAGTCTGCTATAAAGTTTCAGAAAAAAATCTAAAATAAAATCCATCATCAAGTAAATAATTTTTCCATTCCGAAAGTGTGAAAAATATTTTTGTGAGTGAAATATTTATTGCCTTTTGACGAGATACATTTTAAAAAGGCGGATCAAAAGAAACACATAAAGAGTTTGGACAAGGAATTACAGCCCTTTTCTTTGCATTTGACACAGAAAAAACATATGATATAACAGTTATTGCACATCACCTCGTGCAATATCAGTTTTTATGGCACCTCGGTGACTAATATTGCACTCGGGCTGCGCCCTCGTGCAATATTACTCACCTCGGTGCCATAAAAACTGATATTGCACTCGGTGCTGTGCGATAACTGTATATTATTTATCGCTTTTAATCTTATTTTTATCTTTTTGTCCAATTGCAAAGACTTTTCATGTAATATCAGGGGATTAACTTCATAGTGAAGCAGATACTTACAAACATTCTATGCATGCATTGTCCGATAATTTACTCAATTTTGTCTATCCTTTTACATTGTTATGAAATGATTGTTTCACGGTGGCAAAATTTGAGATAAAATGCACAAAAAACTCTACAAAGCCTGTTACAATGAGATGATGAGAACACATTTGCTAAAATTATTTACAAGAATTATGTAACTAACAAAACCTGGTATTGCAAACATTTTCTCAGGCCTTTAGCCAGAAATGTTAGCTGTTATAGGTTTATCACACCCTGTCAGTCTAGATGAAGTGGTACATACTTTCTGCAGAGACAATGACTGCATATTTTTACTTCTGAATAATGACTTTTATCTTAGATATTACCTTAAAGGAAAAATGGACAGTTTTGATCACTTTTTCATGGAGATTACATGCTGAGAAAAGGGTGTGATAAATAAAAAATCTATAACTCAAGTATCTCAAAAAATTCCAAACAGATTTTTTCGTTTGATACATCAAAATGTTCGTCTGGCCATCCTCTACATCATTGCGCTAATTGTTTTCTTGGTCAATTTTTTTAACCCCAAAGTTTGTTCAAGCTCGCTGTGTCTACCAACTTTAATAAAGGAGTTACGGCCATTTTGTAAAAAAAATTAAAATTGCCTTCTTACCCCACCCATCGGGCAAGAAGCCCCCCTATTATAATCCTATGGCAATTTTTTTGGCGAGCACATTCAGCCTAAAAGTTATTTCTTAGGGTTCTTCTATCCTTTTTAAGGCATTCTATTCACTTTTTCTGAATTTCAGAATTTTTCTGTTCGTACTTTTATTTTATTTTATTATTTTTTGCCCTGTTTCAATTTTGGGCCCAATTTTTTCTATTTTAATTAGCTATTCTATCAAGCTTTAAGGTAAAGTACACATTAATAATGGTTCCTGAAGCAGCTTCGACCCCCCAGTGAATGGGGCCTCATGCCCCATATCATGTGGGGCCTCTCGCCCCAAACCCACAGATTTTAATTTGACCTCTATATTTTGAACTAAAATGCAAAAAACGTGATCCAAATCATTCTGATGTGATAGTCATAAAGTGAAGCAATGCAGATATCCATTATACTTAAAAAATTTCCGAAGTTATTTCTGACAACCCCTTTCAAAGAATTTGTCAAACTTACAAAAGCCATGCACATTTTTTTTCTTTCTTTAATTTCTACTATGGTTTGGTGCTGTTTGCCCTTAAAATTTGTAACGTCACCTAAAACCCCTCCAGATTCAATCCTATCAATAGATGAACGCACCAAAAATGTAAGTTTGATATAAGCCTGGGGGGCCTCTCACCTAACCCGGGCTTCTTGCCCCGACCTACTCTACCCTTGTCTGTCCACTTATAGCTATAGTTGCTAAATGTGTATTGATTACATGGATATGCCTTAGCATGATACATACCATGTGCAATTTCTCCAGGCCAGATAAATGTGAGCTGGGCCACTCAGGGATGATTGTGTTGGTCGGAGATATCTAGTGTTACAGCCTTTTACCTAATTGAATCACATGCAATGGTATAGCAGTACACAAATGCATAGGAAGGCCCATTGACAGAACATAAATTGAAACATTATAGGTGAAGCATGTTATTTTGCATGCACATGTTGCAGAAATGTTGGTATTTCGAAAAAATCTTAATTGCAACCTTGACAAATAGATATCTGAGATATATGCAACCCTTTACTGGCGATATCAATCTCATAAGATTTTTATCCTTTTGCCTATAGATATTGAATGTATACTGATATGTAACATACACTTTTGCTCCAAAGTACAAAAAGTGGATAACAAAAGTAAATTTTGTAGATCATAACAATTATGGAATCTTTGCTTGAGATTTAATAACAATTATGGAATCTTTACCTGACATGGAAGATAATTGCCTTCTGAAAATTTCTAGGCTAAAGTAAATGACTGCATGAAAAGATTTTTCTACAGATGGAGCTGATGCATGCATCTTTTTTCATCATGTCAATTTTCTATGTGCAGCAATTATAGTGGATACCGTTTGAGTGCATCTTTTGTATTAGCCACCGAGTCTTTGCCTTGTTGACATTAGTGACGATGAAATGCTTTTTTTTTTAAACTCAGTTCTTCGATAGAATATGACGATTTAGCCGACCCAGTAGTCCATTCCAAAGGAAAGGAAAACAATAGCCAGATGGAAATTCAGAATTTGATCATCATGGAATAGGTAGTCATTTTGTAAGAATAAAATTCCCTCAATGGTTTTCTTCAATTTTATTCAAGTAAAGCCTCATCCAAGTGTAAATATATATAATTTGTGATATGGCATTCAGAACAAACTCACAATCTCACAATGATATCATAACGTGCAACTTCATACAAATATAGAAGATTAATTCAAAACAGGGAGTGGCTGTCTCATCAGCATAGTATATGAACAGATAAAGGATTAAGACTAGACATCCTTATCTTAAAATTCACAAGAATGATTTCCTAAAATGTCTACATTTTTTAGATAGAAATCTTTATGAAAGTCCTCAGCATGCAAGCAGGGAGATTTGGAATTTAGCTTAACCAAGATAAAAGTAACACAAATTAACTTTCATATCGAAAGGCTGGAAAGCGACACATATTTTTTTCATAGGATTTTTAAAATCAATATGAATGGCATTTCCTTTAAGAAAGGTGTCAAGTATATCCTCAGAATTTGTAGGGGAGACGGGGTAAGCTGGGACATATTTCACTTCATATCAATATCAGGCATCTGCACTCACAGGAAAGAAGAATAGGTATAATGATACAACATGGCACAATGGAGGCACTTTCTTCACACTTTCTTCGCAACTTTCTTCATATATCTTTACAGCTATAGCTGGCATAACCAACCCCTGGTAACTTACCCCAGTCTCCCCTACTTTACATATTAATTCAACTGTCAACAGTGTTTAGACAATAAAAATATATATTATATTTAATTTTCACCGTGTATCATAAATCGTCAATTTCATTTGTGAGTGTAAAATTCTTGAAAGTTTTCTGTTTGCTTGGAGGTTCGAAGTGTAAAATGACGTTATTATCCTTTCGGAAAAATTCTTCTGTTAATACGACTTCTGCAGACGTTCCTCCTCCTTCAAGTTTCGTGGAATTGTTCTTTCTCGTTTTGTAAATCTTTCCACCAGGAGTCACTGTGAAGTTAGACAGTTGCGCCACCATGTGGTATTGGTCAGGCCGCACCCACCAACGTCCGTAAGCCAGTTGTACTGTCGGTATGCATCTGAAATGAAAGATTAATAATTTTACCTTTAACAGAAATATTTTAAAGAGATAGATAGGGTTGCAATTGTTCTATTAATGTAAAACAAGTAATAATAAATATCATTACCTGTTTTCTATACGGTGTAAAATTAAACGGTTGTAAAAAATTAACACATAAAATTTGCCTTGGAAATTATTTCGGTCAACACCAAAATCAGGCGGCCATGCTATTTCAAATCTGGCTTGCTTATTTGCTGTAGTTCCAAATATGAAATAAGGTGACAGTAGTGACTTTATTGTACAAATTCTGATAAAATTGAGAAAGAAGCACATCACTTTCATTGAAATAAAGGCTTTCTTTTCAGAAGAATTCGAGCTACATAGGCTTATACAAAGATTTCTCTCTTGTATTTTCCAGCCTTATATATTCTACTTACTGTGCATCATAGTATTTCCCAGGCCCCACACACAGAGGTCTCATGTCTGGGCACTTGCACTGGAAATATCTCTGATAGACCTTTTTGCAGGGCTGGATGTATAGCATGCACCATCTCTGAAAGACAAACATATAAAGTGATTATTTACATGACCAGATGAAATCTTTTATATATTTTTTTAACGCTTATTGTACTAGTGCGGAACGGCATTATGCCAACGGACAGAATTTTCTGGATCCCCCTTGTACATCATCCATCTTGTTCTGCTTCGAGGGAACGCAACAAGTGAGAATGGCAGACATGTTTTTTCAAACACCGCATCTGAAAAAAGGGATTGGGCGGAGACATCTTCCATGGATATGACTTTTATCAAGTTTCATAGAGGCAAAGTTTAGTTAGCCTACACTTTTTAAAATAACGCAAACAGTTCTTTATGTATATATAAAGAACCCACAGCCAAAAGAAGGTTCCAATTTTTTTAGGGTTCACTTGATTGAAAAGGTTCAATACTTGGAAGGAAGAACCTATGATAGCACCCTGTGCTCCCAACTTGAGTGAAACGGCTTCCACATAAAACCTTTTTGTTAAGAGTGTTTATTTTGGTGTCTGGCGTAATTATGTAAAATCAGCATAGTTCGTGGCACATTGGTAAAGATTGTTGTTTGTGCAACTACTCGTCTTCAGTTCGAATCCCTCTCCTGGAATTCAATTTAGCAGGAGTCCATGGGATATTAAATGCAGACAGACTGTATGCAGCGTTCTTTGCTTGGACAACTCAAAGATCCTGTTTTAAATTCAGTTTATGTTGCACAGCCATGTCTAAGCTTGATACAGTGCTGCCTGTAAGATATTGAAACGGGTGATGTTTGATAAGTAAGTGAAACACAGGCCCAATGTTGTTTCATACTAGGGAAGGGTGTTTCACTTACTTATCAAAGACTTTGACTCATACCTAACTCCGAGTACAGCAAAGAAAATTGGCAGCCATTGTTATCCCACATGACTAAAATATTGGCCTTTATGACCCAATATGTTTTACTCTCATCAGATGAGAATTCATGCCTCTACAAGCAGTTTGGTTGAGGATGTTTAGCATTGCGGCAATGACAACATTTCACCTGTTTCACTAACTTACAGGCGGCACCATAGAAATACATAGAACGGACATGAGGCTGTGTGATGCCACCTCAAGATGAGGTCACCAAATCCGCCATATTGGAACTGCCCTGAGACATGACGTCACAATAGACCAATTATGATGTGACATCATGCCATTGTTATAAGTGACATCACAGTTATTGGTGACGTCACGGTCCATTGTGCCAGTATTCAGGGCAGTTCCAAGATGGTGGATTTGGTTGCTTCATCTGCCAGAGCCTCATTTCCCTTCTATGTATTTCTATGGGCGGCACTGTATGTTGTGTCTCTCCGTTTCTTGCACAATTAATTGCACAGAAGATGACAAGCTCAGGAAAATGATGGTGTACTTTTAAGTTATAAATATTCCTTTCATGGTGTTATGCTATGGCAGAATGATGAAGTCATTTATGTACTGAACAGACACGAAAATGACAGAGGTTAACCAAACCGAGGCTATGACACAATGACCTGTTAGGTTAATTCGTACTCAGCATTTCTGCCTCCAGGGGGCTCCAAGGTCAATGGCTGATAAAGGGTTAAGTCACACAAAATGGAGTGCATGGCCTGGCCTGAGGCATTCTGGGAAAATGGGTTAACCAATTAGGTAGTCAGTAACATCCATGGTCAGTCACTACTGCCTACAGAACTTGTTTTAAGGGTTTTAGTACACAGGATGCGACTGGATTATTATTGTATTTCTGAAAAAAAAGAGCTCTCATTATAACTTTAATGCATTTTCTTCAATCTTTGCTTACTAATAAAGTAGTTTTGAATACTATCTTCTATAACGTCGATAATATTATACGTCATATTATACAAATACGGCATGACATGAGTGCAATATGAAAATTTATTTGCACGAGGAAATTCATATTGAACGAGGGCGCAGCCCGAGTTCAATATGAATTTATGAGTGCAAATAAATTTTCATATTGCACGATAATAAGTGCCGTATTTGTTTTATTACATGACCACTATGCTTCAAATATAATGTTCCATTCCGAAAAAAAAAAAAAATTTTCGGAAATTTTTTTTTTCCTGTCAAAAAACTCATATTGCACTCTAACCATGCAATATGAAAAAATCTGAAAAAAAAAAAATTGCAAAAAATCTCATATTGCACCCGAACCATGCAATATGAGTTTTTATGATGACGTCATGTGACTGATTTAGGCCAATCAGCATCGCTCTAGCATAGTGGTCATGTAATAAAATAACATATATATCATATCGCCTTACCACAGCTATACCGCCCAATTTACAGCTGAAAAGTAATAAGCGATGTCACTAAATGTTCTATTATTATAACACTTTTCATATTAGTGTGCCATGATCTTTTCAACTGCCACATTGCTCATATGATGTCAGTATGAGCATATAATGATTTCACGGTTCTAACTGTTTTTGCAGTTTTTTCCTTTGTCAATAGGTCTGTCTCCATATTTTTTTTATTTTTTTTTATTAAGAATTTATTTTAAAAGGGTTACCATATCAGAAAACTGTTTTTCAATGGGCCCTTTGTTGTACAATAAATAAATAAATATGTATATATTAAAAACATAATAACAAAATCAATAAAACTTAACAACTTAATAATATGGCATCCATCATTAAAATAACATTATTACACTATTTGTACAGTTGTTGTAAAATCAAAAATAGGTGAAAAGGTTTAAAAAACTAACGCAAAATCACTAAAACTTCATACCATAGTCATATAGGCCTATCATCACAATAATTAGCTTCATATCACAGTTATACATGTACTTGTCATCACCATATCATCATCCTAACCAACATCTATATTTTCAATGGGCTGCATTTTAATAAACTTCTTTAATAATACTTTAAAAGTTTCTAAATTTATGCAGTCTTTTAAATAAGCAGGAAGTGAATTCCTGGACCTTGCTCCTCGGTAAAAAAAACATTCTTTTATGGAATTCATATATGGGGATTACGGCAGGTATTATCGGTAGGTGGCACTACAATAAGGGGGGAGGGCTATTTTTGTCTTGGAGGAGCCCACCAAATGACATATTATCTGGTTTGTTTGCAAAGTAAGTGAAATCCTGTGACCAACAGTTAATAATAATCTGGTTGTTAACACGTTACAATTCCCTAATCTGTATGATAATAACACACTTTTCTGTTGAACTGCTGTTTTGAGAGCATAATCAATACAGCATAGCTGACCCAAACAAGCAAACATTCAACAAACAAACTCATTGAGTTAGACTCCTTGGCTTGGTCAGCACCACCAGTCGACTTGTTGAAAGGCAAAGGGGATTCCATCAGAGCTCCTATTGCTTGGAGACACCACCTGTACATAAATTCGGAATTACAAATGGAGACAGACCTTTTGGAACCTTCCCTGATCAGATCATTATAAATGCACAATAAAACTGATAGATTGTTGGTCAACACTGATCATCTGTTTGATGTTTTTAGTAGGCCTATGGCAAAAGTTACTAATCCCACCTCATATGTGGAATTTGTGTATATTACCACTTAAAGTTTTGCAGCAAACAAATTCACTTAAAAAATATACTCTGGGATAGGGTGTCCCAAAAAAAAATAGTGTCCTCATTTTTGATGGGACACCCCCTCATTTTGTGATATAACCTATAAAAAGGACCTATGCAAAGTTTTAAAGCATTTCAACATGATTAACTGGTGCCTCAAAAGCCTTGAAGTTTAGTCATTTTTGGTTATTTTAGACAATTTTCGCAATACGTGGTTCTCTATAACTTTGTCAATTTGTATCATACAACATTCTAAGTGCCATGGTTGGAAAAGTCTCAAAAGGACCTTAAATTTGCATCCAACATCAATGGTCCATGATAATTATGTACCGTAATATGGAGTGAATCGGGACAGAATTGGCCGTTTTTCTGTCATGGCATGAACAAAAATTAACTTAGAAATAAGAATATGGTGTCAAATTGTGTCCGAGCAAAAGGTCTAAGTGTCCCTAAGAGCTCGAAATGATATCTTAAATTGCCAATGCTCAAGGCCCAAAAAACCACTGTCCCAATTCACCCCACACTTTGGGGTGAATCGGGACACTCTATTATTTTCACAATCAATTATTCCTAGCTTCTTTAAGTGATTGCCACTTGTGAGTAAACTTTAGAAAACAGGTTTAAAATTCCAAAAATTAATTTTTAGGAAAATCTGACATCAATTTTATTGATAATGAGCAGATTTTTAAAAATGTGATAAATAAAAGAAAACTATCAAAAACGGTAGTTTCTTGCTCATTTTGCTAATGATTGATAATTATGGACTAAATCCACTATAAGTTATGCCAAGTTCAATAATATTCATCAAAATGCCACGCCAGAACACGTGAATGAAAATTTGCAGGGTTATTTTTGTTGATTCCGAAACTTTGTCATTGCCCTGGATTTGAACCTATGACCAAACGTACAGAATCTCACATCTAGCCAACTCTTCTGGTCCCTTAATTTGTCAAATCTAGGTTAATAAAGTTTCCTGCAAGATTGGTGCCTCTAATATCTATGCTTTTTGTGTTTTAGGCAAAGTTTTGACCAGCTGACCAGAAGTCTCTTTCTGCAGGGCCAAGTTTAAAGTGCTGCAGCACCTCACTGCCTGCAGTTAGAATGATAAAACCCGGTCACAAGACACGCTACTATGTATGATATAATTGTGCCAAAAATGAATTACCTAGGTTTAGTAGAAGTAGTTAATCTTTGAAGAAATAATACACATCCCTGTCTTGTCCCGATTCACCCCAGTGTCCCGATTCACCCCATATTACGGTAACTACTACGAGCTCTTCAACTGACAATCATAAGAACGAAAATGTTTCAGAGCGATTTAACCTAAAAAAATCATTTCATTTCACTGCCAGCTGTTTTTATTCTCAATCTGCTAATAACAGGATGACCATATATAACTTTAAAAAAAATTTTTGTTCATGAAAATATCTGCTTTACTAGCCATGAAATTTTTATGATAAATCTCGTCAAAAGAGCTGAAAATATCGGAGGGGACGGTTAAATATCATTTTAAATCTTCATCAAATGTGATTCAGTATACCATCAGTATACAAAGGATTGTTCCATATCAACAGAAATTTTGTTTTCTTAAGTGTTTTATCACTTGTGTGGTCCTTAAGCCAATTTTGGGATGATATAATATTTTTTTTTGATGATAAAACTTTTCAAAAGGGCTGAAAAAAGATGGACTTGTTATATTATTTGTCATATCTTTGCCAGAACCATTCATTTTCCGCCAGTTACTGTGATTCTCAATATACAAATGGCAGGTTGACCATTTATATAATTTGTGAAACAAGATTGCCTGATGAAAATTTTTGCTTTATGAGCCACGTAGTGTTTATGATAAATCTTGTTAAAAACGTTAAAAATATCAGATGGGCTGTTACATTAATTTTATCTTCATCAGATTTGATTCAGGAAACCAAGAGTGGTTCCACATATATTATGTATGAATAACAGTTTTGTTATTTTTCATATTTTATCATGTAAGTTTTCCTGAATTCAATTCTGACATGATGTAAATATTGTTTTGGTGATAAATCTAGTCAAAAAGCTGAAGATATCAGATTGACGTGTATATTTTGTGCTATATCTTCATCAGATCAGAATTTATTCAGTATACCTACCACTTGTTGAGAGAAAATAATTATTTCACTGCCAGTTTCTGTGATTATCAATCTACAAATGGCAGGATGACCATATATATATAATTATATAATTTGTTAAACAAGTGCCATTTATTCAAAAGAAAAGCGATAACTGTGTGAAAGAGCTGAAATTAATATCAGATGGGGCTCTTGTATTTCAAGTCATATTTTCTCAGAACTGACATCAGGAAAACACAATGCCACCTGAAAATAACAAAGTTGTCATTCATATACTATATATATATATGGTACCACTCTTGGTACCCAGAATCAGTTCTGATGAAGATACAACATGAAATATAACTATTTAATCTGATATATTCAGCTCTTTTCACTAGATTTTTCTTTAAAAGCCATGGCTCATAAAGCAGGCATTTCCATGAGCAAAGTTGTTTCAAAAGTTATATTTGTCCATCCTGTCATTTGTAGATTGAGAATAACAACAATTAGCAGTGAAATAAAAACATTTTTTAGGTTAAAGCGCTCTGAAACACTTTCGCTCGTAATAGTGTCAGTTGAAGAGCTGGTAGGAGCTACATAATTGTTGTAGACCATTGATGTTGGTATGCAAATTGAAGGTCTTTTTGAGACTTTTCCAACCATGGCACTTAGAATGTTGTATGATACAAATTGACAAAGTTATAGAGAACCGCGTATTGCGAAAATCGTCAAAAATAAGCAAAAACGACTAAACTTCAAGGCTCTTGAGGCACCAGTTAATCATGTTGAAATGCTTTAAAATTTTGCATAGGTCCTTTTTATAGGTCATATCACAAAATGAGGGGGTGTCCCATTATTTTTTGGGACACCCTACTCTGAGACCACTAAGAATTTAAGAAATTGGGGGTATACTTTTTGCAAGTATTTCAAGGGGGGTACTCATTTTTACAACATGTCTGTTAAAGGAGGCTGTGAAATTTGAAAATAAATTCAGTTCTTTCATGCTTAAACTCTTTCAGCCTCTATTTCTGGTATGGATACTAAATGATATTCTGAAACGAATTGTAGCATGTGTCAATAGAGGCTGTAATGCGTCAGTTTCAACATTCAGGGCAGTTGTTCCACCACAGGGGCAGTTACGTAAAGTTCACTGCCTTTGGCAGCTCACTGCTATTGCTTCCTGTGCATATATAGTATAGAAAGTACAATCTCTAAATAAATGTTAAGCACGAATTCTGTGTGCAGAGTATAAACTACCTGACTTGTGTTGACAGCATGGCAAGAACAAGATAAACTGTCCACAACAGCAAACAACAAAATTGTAAGCCCATCATAAGTATTGTCCATTCAGCGTGAAACCCAGATTCCCAGTCTAAGCAGTCTTAAGAAGAAAAACATGTCTAAGGACTTTTTCATGGTACACTAAGCTGCAGAAAATTGGATGCATGGAGATTTCTCAAGATCATGAAGTCAGACAAACATAAAAGTACATTACAGTGATATAAGAAATGAAGCAGCAAAAGTTATTATGTCAATTCATTAGGAGGTCTTGAGTTTGAAGCAATCACCATGTTTGAAAAGGAAATATCATTCAAAGGGGGAAGGTATATGTATCTTGAAACGGGACTTTTCTCTCTTTTGCCACATAAGGCCCATTATGTAAGAAGTGGCACTGAAGATTCAGTGAGGAAGAGAGATGCTCAAAAGTTCTTCATAGTTCAAGTAAGTTCTCTGTCAGCTCTTAGTGAGCTCTTTGTAAGTTTCCAAGTTCTCTTTGCGAGTCATCAAGTTCTCTTAGTAAGTTATCAAGTTCTTTGTACATCTTTTCTCCAAATATTCTTGGCTTTTTAAGAATACTTGACAGTTCTTACTTCAGCAACTTAAAACTTAAGGAAGCCACTCATACTGCTGCCAACAGTTTGTCGAGTAGAAAAGAAAAGAATTGTAAGTGCTACAAAAGAAATGGACTTCTTCTGACTTTAGTCACTTGTATTTCAACAGCTTTTCTGTGAATATATGGCTAGTGAATCAGTTGGAATATAAGTACAGTCATGATATTATTTATTTTCAGCACAGTTTAAAAAAAAACCAGAGGCATTCGTAATTAATTCTTCAAAGCATGTATCAAAAAAAGGGAAGTTAAATGCTTTGAATAATCACCTTTTCTTAACAACTCTAATACTGTTTACAGACTGTTATATTTATCAATGGTTGCCTTGAACGTGATACAAAATCTGATGGTACCACTTCAACCAAGACATTTGTAAACATCTGGGATTTTTGGCAAAACCTTTCAAAATGTTTGGAAAAGTGCATGAGGGTGGGAAAAAGAACATTATGTTGTTGTTGACTCAGAATTTCCTAGATTCGTAACTCTTCTGTGATGTCATGATGATAATAATATGATAAAATGTACAGGTTATAACCATAGAATAGGTCTGTCTCCATTTGTAGTCCTGCATTTATGTGCAGGTGGTGTCTCCAAGCAATAGGAGCTCTGATGGAATCCCCTTTGCCTTTCAACAAGGTGATTGGTGTTGTTGACCAAGCCAAGGAGTCTAACTTAATGAGTGTGTTTGTTGAATGTTTGATTGTTTGGGTCAGCTACGCTGTATTGATTATGTTCTCAAAGCAGCAGTTCAACAGAAAAGTGTGATGTTATCATACAGATTGGGGTATTGTAACTTGTTAACAACCAGATTATTATTAACTGTTGGTCACAGGATTTCACTTAATTTGCAAACAAACCAGATAATGTGTCATTTGGTGGGCTCCCCCAAGACAAAAATAGCCCTCCCCCCTTATTGTAGTGCCACCTACCGGTAATACCTGTCGTAATCCCGATATGGAGACAGACCTATTACCAAGCCATTCTTTTATATATGTCTGACCATTCCAGCCAATTTTCGCCTAAACAGTGTGACATGTTTTCACACATTTGCCAAACATGCAAAATAATAATATTATCAAAATGCATTTGGTAACATTGGTAACTTGTTTTTCTCTGATCAGATGCCAAATAGACATATCTATGAAAATAAAGAAGCTTTTCAGTAACTTGGTTTTTGAATTCATCATTAGGCCCTTCTAATATTCTAATAATGTTTCAAAAGAAAACATTTCAATGATATGACATACTTACATCATCAATGTAGTAATCCTTCACAGTGGTATCTATCCTGTAAGCTTCAAGTAGGTCAATTGTCAAGCTTACCAGAGATATAAAGAAGGTCATTATGCAGGCATGATCCACCAGAGGTCTCACTGGTAAGACAACTATCATGTTCAAATCTGAAAACTGTGATGTCAAGACATCTTTGTTCCTTGTGCTCACAACATCAAATTAGTAAATTTTAAGCTTCACAATTCAAGATCCGTGCGGTACAACATATCACAGGTATTCCGATTGCTGCAGATTATCATAAATCCCGGAGTGATTTGCCATAAAACTTTCCGATGGTAGTCCATTCAAGAATTTATGGTCTTCAATAGTCCAAGATATCATCTGAAAAAAAGGGAAAAAGTTCTGGTCAGCATGTAATATAATCTTAAGCAACATACGTATCACTTCCCACGCTTCGAGAAGTGCATATGCCTTGTAGCTAATAGAATGGAAAACTGTTCAACAGAGTTTATAGTAGTTTAAGTCATCCAGAGCAACTGTGTAAAGCTTAATCCTGTCATTCCTGACCTTTGGAATTCCTTAACAGATACCATTGAAAGCTCATGATAGATGTGTACAAGATCTGGTGAGTTAAAAAACATAGACATCTGTATTATGAGAAATTAACACTCTTCCAGAGCATTTCCACCAACCAAACAGAACAGAATTTACAGACGTTTTCATAATTGTTGACATTCAACCAAGTATTATAAAGGGGAAAATGACTTTTAAAAAATCTGCCCTATAGAATGACACGTCCCAGCAAACATTAACATTCAGGCTTTGTGTTGCAATTAAGAAATTTGCTGTAATGGCTTGATACATGAAAACAATCCAGTAATTAGCATTAGTCACTGAACAAAGTCTTACACAAATACATGAATCAATATCATGTAGGTAGCAACTTAGCAACATATCTACAACAAGACTAATAGCACTGCACCACATCCCTCAAATGTAATTTACCATCCTGGTGAATCCAATGCTCTCAGCATCCAGATAAATCCTTCACTGGCACCTCCTGCCATGCTTGCTTGTTGCAGCTGACTGGCTGGGATGAGGCTCAGCCCTTGGCTTTATGCTGGCTTTATACAGTGGCTCCCTCTGCCAGATGGAAGCTGGCTGGCATCTCCCAACCTACATCAGTCACTTTAAATCACCGTCCATCGGATTCTCAAATACTTTCTTTTAAAGTGAAAGGATGTTTACATCGAAATGCACTGCCATCACACTCAGACTAATTACTTTTATTTATTTGTCTACAAAATAAACATAATATAAATACAACTTTCCATATCCAAAATAAACAAAGACTCCTCGATGGCAAAAACTTTGCCGCTGCTTAGGAGCCCCGTTGTCGAGAAAGTATATTTGGCACAGTATAAAGCAATGCACTTATATCCGGTCATACACTGTCATCCCGTCTATTTATATTCGAGTTTAGTCCGTTAAGACAGAATTAAATAGCCTAAATGTTGTTTGTTTCCTTGTAAAAGAATCAATAATCATGATAAACCATTAAACCAACGGCAACCCTGATGAACACTGCACATGTGCATCAGCCCAAGCCATAATGTTATGGGGCATACTAGGTATGGCATTGATTGCATTGGTCACGAATATCCAATGGTATATCCTTTTACCTAATTGCATTGCAACAACATATATCCATCTCCATAAAAGGGATTGGTCATACTCATATTATTTTAAAAGTATCTATGTTCTCCAAGCATAGCACATCAATTCAGTTCTGCTTGCAGAAAACGTTTTGCAGACATTTCGGAGAAAATGTACGGAGTGTCGTCCCTGATTGTGATTGGGTGGCAGTATCTAGCTGGGCTGATAGGGCAAATGTCCCGCAGCTTTATGGCCAAAGCATAGACATTAGGAAAGAAATAGTGAGCATTTCCAGGACTCTTTATAATGAAGGTTTTAAAAAAAATTGTTGCTCCTGATATCCGTATGATCTTCAGTTCATTTCCGCAATTTTTTATCCTCTCTCATTTGCGTCATTAACAAAACAATGAATACCAACAATTTAACACATTTTTCTATCTCTCTTCTATTCTTTGAAGATCACTCTCTCCTCAATGAGTGACACTCATTGAGTGTGTGCTATAAACAACCACATATCAATTTAGAAATTGTCTTGTTACATTATATCAAAACCAGCAACAACATCTGACAGCAAGGCAACAACATTTGACAAGTGTGACAGTTGTTTCCATCATCCTGAGTGAGGCACATGATACATCATCACAACATCTCTTATTGACCTCAACCCCTTCAAGGACCCTTGTGATGCAGCTCAAGTGCTCAGGTTGAATCTCAATATCGGTATTTGCTTACTCAATCTGCTCATCATGCCTTGTCTAATTCTCTGTCATGTGTCAGTCTTTCACAAGGTGTGTCTACTTTAAATCAAGTCATTGTACATATGTACTTTCTATATTTTGACAAATGTATCTTGTAGATATTCTGTGTAAATAAAAGTCTATATAATGTTTTATATACAAATTATCATTTTATTTTATTTTGACAAATCCTCCAAAAACCTCTTCTCTAACAGGCCAGAAGATTATCCTGCACTTTGACATCCTTACCGAATTCCCAGATTCTCTCAGCCTCGGAACGGGAAATTTGTAATACTTGATAAGGTTGCATCATGGAATTAAGATTGAGAAATATTTCTTTATCATGCAAATTGCAATAACATCCAGCTTTCACAAAGAGCATTATCGGAATAATTACCCTAAATATCCTTGCCCTGCATTCCGCACAATGAATTGCAATTCTTAATTTCCGACCCAACTTATTCACCATACTGCTTGAGATGATGTTCTACTGACATTTACAATGCAGCAAGTTTTTGTTCTATACATGCAACAATTTTGTGTTGTCACACATTCATACACAATTATAAATATCCTTTCAGCAAAATTATGCTGACATATCAATTTCTATAAGGGCATTAAATGTGAAGGAAAATGGAATAGGAAGCAAAATTTTGCATATTGACACTGCCGCTCATGTAAATCTTGCACCAGAAATTCTTGTTGTGAATGGTTTTGAGTTTCCACATTCTCTCAAGCTGGAGATTAAGCAAAGTTTGTGTTGAATAATGAGAAAATAACAATCATTCTACCCAAATTATCTTATTTCTTGCATCTGACTAGAGAAGCACTCTTTAGATTATTTTTGTTTCCTGTTTTTGCAGTTCTGGTTAGTTCTGGTTAGCATGAATTTTTGACATCAAGCCTCAATAAATACTACTACTACTAATAATACAATCCTACTGCAATTTCAATAAGTTTGTTGCTTTGGCCGCTTGCTATGTGGTTTCTAAGCTTCCTCTAATTTTCTGATGACCAGTTAAGCCCCAATCACAGGAAGTTAAAATTATACGTAGCAAGTGATCTTGCAACTCATACTAATTGAAACTGCAGTAAGCGAAATGAGCATTCAACCCAGTATACAGTGTATATGCCATGTTGCTCAACAGAGTTAGCTGAAGTCATTCAAAGCAACTATGTAAGCTTCATCCTGACTTTTGGAATTCCGTAGCAGATAGCAGGGGTTCCAAACCAATGAAAGATGCGTAGACACTCAAGTTCAAAACTAAGACCTTTGTATTATGAGAAACTAAAAAAAGTGGTAGTGGTAAGTTTCACCCCTCTAAGTCTTAAAAACGACAAGCATATATGGCAAACAGATCCAAACTATGATAGAATAATGCACCACACCATTGAAATGCAATTTACCATCCTGGAGAATCAAATGCTCTCAGCATCCAGATAAATCCATCACTGGCACCTCCTGCCATGCTTGCTTGTTGCAGCTGACTGGCTGGGATGAGGCTCAGCCCTTGGCTTTATGCTGGCTTTATACAGTGGCTCCCTCTGCCAGACGAAAGCTGGCTTGTTTCTCACATCCCTTACCAAAACTTCTTTTCTCATTCATTCATGACGTTAGTGAAACAGACTCAGTCAAATCGACTTGTCTCTTAAAACCAAATAACATCGAAGACATATACTCATATGCTCAATTTTGAGATTAGTCTGAAACTGAAACTCAACACTTTAGAGTAGTGTCCAATGCAACATTTCTCATTGTTGGTGAAACATTGCCAACATGTTCTTTTAGAGCAGAAAGGATGTTAAATCATCTGGTCATACGCTGCCTTCCAGTCTGGTTATATTTGAGCTTAGTCTGTTGTTAGAAAGAATGAAATATTTAGGCTAAATGTTAGTTGTGTACAAAAGAATCAATAATCATGATAGACCATTGAACCAGTGGCAAGCATGATGAACACTGCACATGTGCATCAGGCCAAGCCATAATGTTATGTGGCGTACCAGGTATGTCATTTAATGCATTGGTCACAAATATCTCAATGATATATATATATATATATATCGTTTTACCTAATTTATTGCATCCACATATATCCGTCCCATAAAAGGGATTGGTCATTCTCATTTCATTATGTATCTATGTGCTCCAAAGCATAGGATACTAATGCTGCTCTGTTAGTAAAAAATATTTTGCTGACATTTCTGAGAAAATATGGAGTACCATCCCAGATTGTGACCGGGGTGGCAGTATCTAGGTGGGCTGATGGGGCAATTTTCCTATAACTTTTAGGCCAAAGCATAGACATGAGTAAAGAAATTGTAAGCATTTCCAGGACTCTTTGCAATGAAGGCTTTAAAATAAAATTGATGCTCCTGGTTTTTACTGTATGATCTTCAGAACATTTCTTCAATTTAGAAATTGTCTTACCACATTATATCAAAACCAGCAATATCATCTGACAACAAGACAATAACATTTGACAAATGTGACAGTTGCTTTCATCATTGTGAAAGAGACATGTGATACATTGTCACAACATCTCTTATTGACGTCCGCCCCATCAAGGACCCTTAACTTACCCAAGTACTCAGGCTGAATGTCAACAGCATTACTGGTTTACACAATCTGCTCATCTTTCCTTGTCTGATTCTCAGTCATATGTCTGTCTATTACACGGTGCATCTACTTTATTTCTTTAACCCAAGTCAAAGGATACCTTTTTGTTATTCATATGCGAATCCTCCAAAAACGGTTATGCGTGACAGGCCCGAATTTCAGGCCAGAAGTTCATCCTACATTTTTCATCCTCACCGAATTCCCAGATTCTGTCAGCCGCAGAATGGGAATTTTGTAATACTTGATAAGGCTGCATCATTGAAGTAAGATTAAGAAATATTTCTTTGTCAGGCAATAACATCCAGCTTTCAGCTGACACAAAGAGCATTATCGGAATAATTACCCTTAATATCCTTTCTCTGCATTCCGCACAATGAACTGCAATTCTTAATTTCCGACCCGACAGTAAATCATTCACCTCATTGCTTGAGATGATGTTCATCTGACATTTACAATGCAGCAAGTTTTTGTTTGATATATGCAACAATTTTGTGTTGTCACACTTTCTTACACAATTGTAAAATATGCATTTCAGCAAACTTATGCTGACATATCAATTTCTATAAGAGCATTAAATGTGAAGGAAAGTGGAATAGGAAGCAGAATTTTGTATATTTACATTTCTGCTTATGTAAATCTTGCACCAGAAGTCCTTGTGGTGGATGGTGTTGAGTATCCACATTTCTCAAGCTGGATATTTAGCAAAGTTTGTGTTGAATAAAGAGTAAATAACAACCATTCAACACAAATCATCTTCCGTCCTGCATCTGAGTAGAGAAGCACTCTTCAGAATTATTTTTGTTTCCTATTTTTGATTTTTGCAGTGAAGTGCACGAAACTTCTGGTTAGCATGTACTACAATGCTACTGCAATTTCAATAAGTTTGAGTTGCTTTGACCACTTGCTATGTGGTTTCTAAGCTTCCTCTAATTGGCTGATGATCAGTTAAGCCCCAATCACAGGAAGTTAAAAATATACGTACGTAGCAAGTGATCTTGCAACTCATTCTAATTGAAATTGCAGCCAGCAAAATGAGCATTCAACCCAATATAAATATGCCTTGTTGCTGATAGAATTTAGAACTGTTCAACAGAGTTAGTTGAAGTCATTCAAAGCAACTATATAGCTTCTTCCTGACTTTTGGAATTCCATAGCAGATAGCAGGGGTTCCAAACCAATGAAAGATGCGTAGACACTCTCGCAAGTTCAAAACTAAGACCTTTGTATTATGAGAAAGTAACACTACAATATAATTCTGAGCAGATCTACCGACTCATAAGAACTGATGTGTTGGATACCCCAATACAAAGTGGTAGTGGTAAGTTTGACTCCACTAAGTCTTAAAAACTACAAGCATATGTGGCAAACAGATCCAAACTATACTAGAATAATGCACCACATCATTGGAACACAATTTACCATCCTGGAGAATCCAAGGCTCTCAGCATCCAGATAAATCCATCAGTGGAACCTCCTGCCATGCTTGCTTGTTGCAGCTGACTGGCTGGGATGAGGCTCAGCCCTTGGCTTTATGCTGGCTTTATACAGTGGCTCCCTCTGCTAAATGAAACCTTGTTGGTTTTCTCACATCCCACACCAAAACTTCTTTTCTCATTTCATGACGTTAGTGAAACAGACTCACTCAAATTGACTTGTCTCTTGAGACCAAATAGCATTGAAGACATTTACTTATATATATGCTCAATTTTGAGATTAGTCTGCAACTGTGAACTCAACACTTTAGAGTAGTGTCCAATGCAACATTTCTCATTGTTGGTGAAACATTGCCAACATGTTCTTTTAAAGCAGAAAGGATGTTAAATCATCTGGTCCTACACTGCCTTCCAGTCTCTTTATATTCCAGCTTAGTCTGTTGAGACAGAATGAATTATTTAGCCTAAATGTTAGTTGTGTAAAAAAGAATAAATAATCATGATAAATTATTGAACAAATAGCAAGGATGAACACTGCACATGTGCATCAGCCCAAGCCATAATGTTATGGGGCATACCAGGTATGGCATTGATTGCATTGGTCATGAATATCCAATGGTATATCCTTTTACCTAATTGCATTGCAAAAACATATATCCATCCCATAAAAGGGATTGGTCATTCACATATTATTACTAGTAAGTATCTTTACTGCAAGCATATCCATGCTCTGTTTGTAGAAAATGTTTTGCTGACCTTTCTGAGAAAATATGGTGTGTCTTCCCTGATCATGCTGGGGGTGGCAGTATCTAGATGGACAGATGCGACAAATGTCCCTCAACCTTTGGGCCAAATCATAGACATGAGCAAAGAAATAGTAAGCATTCCCAGGACTCTTTGAAATAAAGGCTTTAAAATAAAATTGATGCTCCTGGTTTTTACTGTATGATCTTTAACCCAGTTTGGCTATTTTTGATCCTCCTTCATTCCTTTCATTGACAGAACAATAAATACAAAAAAATTAATACATTATTCTTTCACTTTTGCATTCTTTGAAGATCATGCTCTCCACAATGTGTGTGCGCTATAAACTCCCTCATATCAATTTAGAAATTGTCTTACCACATTTTATCAAAACCAACAATAACATCTGACAACAAGACAATAACATTTGACAAGTGTGACAGTTGTTTTCATCATCCTGAGTGAGACACATGATACATCGTCATAACATCTCTTATTGACATCCCCCTTCAAGGACCCTTGTGACAAGGCTCAATTTACCCAAGCAATCAGGCTGAATGTCAATAGCGTTATTGGTTTACACAATCTGCTCATCATGCTTGTCTGATTCTCTGTCATGTGTCTGTCATTCACAAGGTGCATCTACTTTAATCCAAGTCATGGTATGTATGTACTTTTTATTATGTTTTATATATAAATTATCATTTTATTTTATTTTGACAAATCCTCCAAAAACCAGCTTCTCCAACAGGCCAGAAGATTATCCTGCATTTCAGCATCGTCACAGAATTCCCAGATACTGTTAGCCTCAAAATGGGTATTTTGTAACATTTGATGAGGTTGCATCATTGAATTAAGATTAAAAAATTATTTCTTTGTCATGCAATAACAACCGGCTTTCAGCTGACACAAAGAGCATTATACCATACCTATGAGCCATCAGCCAATCAGAAGACTGTATTTGGCTGGTATATAGCCCATATTCTTTGTTGTTCACTTATACGCCCATGGGAGTATATAGGATATATAAGCCTCATTGTTTAACAAAGCTCATAACACAAACAGCTGAACTGTACCAAACAGTGAATTACCAACTAGAGTTCAACAAAAATAAAACAAAAGTATTATAAAAATGGAACACCAACGACAAATCCGTTAATCCTTTAATTTGACCCCAATTTAGATTTTAATGTCAATTAATGTCAATAACACGACTAAGGGGTCAACCACATTAGATCTCAGGGAGGGGGAGGAAGCTTTGAAGTTTTTTTTTGAAAATAAATAATGGATATGGTAAGTTCATATAATAATTCCTTGTCCGTCTAGTTTTGGTGAGATAAATTAATTCCTTTTGAGTAGTCTTAAAGTAAGTGGTGGAGGTATTTCGTTTGATTTAGAAAGAAATATTTGATGTCATATACTCAAAATAAATGGGCACAATTACTGCTGCAGTTTCCATGAAATTAATTATTTTGTGTCTATCAAAACTCCAACCCCCCTTTCTCATCTGATGGTTGCAACCTAACAATTCAAATGCATATATATATTCTTCTGATTTTTTATCAATTTTTTGTCCACAATTTATCTTTTGCCTACAATTTTCCCCCATATATATAATTTTTCCTAATTCCCCCTAATTTTTTACCAAAATCATTTTTTCCACTCTTTTTCTTTATAAAATTTTTTTTTTTAGTTTCCCATCTCCTCCCTTAATTTTTTTCCAAATTTGTTTTTTTCACAAACATTTTCCCCTGAAATATGTTGCAATATTCCCCCCAAATTTTTCTTCTATTATTTTGTTTCATCAAATTTTTTTCCTTACATTTTTTCCACATTTTGCGTTTATGTTATTTTATTTCTTTTATTCAAAGAATTTTCAGTATATAAAACGTGATTCTTTTCTGATACTTTCATGTTATTAAATTAATCCCATGTGACACATTGTTTGTAACTGTTTTCTTTTTCTCTCAGATCCTTATTGTTTTATTTCCTTTTTTAAATCTCTTAAGTTTTTGTTTTATTTTGTATTGTTTGAGGTATAAGTCAGTTATATCCCTTGTTTTCGTGAATATGTGATAATCCTCGGCTAACGCCTCGGATATATCACATATTCCCTCAAACGCGGGATATAACTAGTACTTATCCGATTAATAATCTTTAATATCTTTTCTCTGCATTCCGCACAATGAATTGCTATTCTTAATTTCCGTTCCAATTGGTAACTCATTCTTCTTATTGCTCGAGATGCTGTTCATCTGACATTCACAGTCCTGCAGTTTTTTTTTCTTCTATATATGAAACAATATTGCAGGAGAACTTCTGATATAGCCTTATGATATGGCATATTTTGAATTTTGGAAAGGCTGGGAATATTTGCAACCAATCCTTGTCAGTGTTTAGTTGAAAATGACATTATTGTGCTTTGCATGAGCAACAAAGCCTGCTGAACTTGGTGGTATTATAGAGTTGTTACTTATTGCCTACTGAACATGGTGATATTATAGAGTTGTCACTTATTGCATTAAATATATGTCACAAAAGTGTTTCTCACTAACAAGCACAATATGCATGTAAGCCTGAAAATAAAGGCAGTGAAAAGAACAAGGATTGAGCTAAGTCGAACTTGACGAGTAATGATTTTTGTGAGTGTACATCTGTACAGCTCCCATGAGCATCTGACAAACCTCAGTGCATTGTAGTTCCCATCTACATATAGACACAATGAGCCAACTTGTTCACTGGTTTCTCGTACTATCTGGATGCTTCACCCTTCTTCAGTCACTTGAGGATAGTTCATTTTCATTGACAGAATTCCCAGATAGCAAGTGACAGCCATGAGTAATCTAAAGAGAATTTCTGAAAGGTTTTGGAATCCGTTGTTTCAAAACATCAACAATTCTTAGTCAGCAAGAAGTCAGCACGTGTTATGACCTGTCACTTCAAAGTAAGCAGTGTCTTGCTGAAATAGTAGTGAACACAGATTGTGCATCTGACGAGAGAAGCAGTCTTTAGAATTTTGTTTTCATATTTTTGCAGTGAGGTACAACAAACACCAAATTACTACAATGAGTTTCGATAGATCATTTTCCAAAAATTTTCTTTAGGAACTCATTGTAATAAAAATCCTGCTTTTTTTATCAAATATTTCATCGCTGCTTATATATATCAAATATTTCATCGCAGTACTGCAATTTTTCTTGTTTAATGCTATCCTTTAAAATTTTTAAATAAGTTGATAGGTTGATCTTTAGAGTTTGATGAAGCGGTAAATCTACTGAAGCTTTTGAAGTTTGACATACAGTTTGTTCCCAAATTTGATTGAATTCATGATACATGTGGCGAATACTCACAAAGCCGTCTGATGTGACAGGCGAGATTTCAGGTCAGAAGTTCATACTGCATTTTGGCATCCTCACTGAATTCCCAGATACTGTTAGCCTGAGAATGGGAATTCTGTAAAACTTGCTGCATCATTGAATGGAAATTAAAGAATTATTTCTTTGTCATGCAATATTATCCAGCTTCCGGCTGACACAAAGAGCATCATCCGAATGATTACCATCAATATCCTTGCCCTGCATTCCGCACAATGAATTGCAATTCTTAATTTCCATTCTGTTTGGTAACTCATTCGCCTTATTGCTTGAGATGATGTTCATCTGACATTCACAATGCTGCAGGTTTCTGTTCTTTTATGCAACAGTACGGCGGGAGATGACACTTTTATGCAAATAACAATCATTTCACAAAATAATGTTGAAATATCTTAGTGCAATTTCTACAATATGTAGTACAGTTGTGTAAACCGATCATTACCACCCAATATCCATTGTCCTTCGGTAAAAAAATAGACATGAAAAAGAACAATGAAATGAACCAAGTCGGAGTTGACGAGTAATGATTTTTGTGAGTGTACATCTGTACTGCTCCCATGAGCGTCAGGCAAATCGCACTGTATTGTAGTTTACTTCTGTGTATAGATGCATTGGCCACTTGTTCACTGGTTTCACATGCCATCTGATTGCCTCATTCTACATCAGTCACTTGAGGGTAATTCATTCTCATTTTCTGAATTCCCCGATCGCAAGTGACAGACTGAGCTGAGTAATCTCAAGAGAATGTCAGAGAGATTTTCAAATCTGTGCAGTTGTAAAACATCTGACATTCTTAATCAGCAGGTGCTACGAACTGTCACTTCAAAGTATGCTTTAGCCTTTACATGATTACATTGCATGCATGTAAAAGGGTTTTACTTATTCTAAAAGCCTGCATACCCTTATCTATTATGCAACAACATTTTATAACATATCTTTTCTGTTCTGTTTGTAAAAAACATTGGTCTCACCTTTAGTCATCATGTTATTACAACAGCAGCAATAACATCTGGCAGGGAGACAATAAGATCTGAACAACCGTGACTATTGTTCATCATCCTGAGTGAGACTTGTGATACATCATCTCAGCATAACTCGTTGACACTTTCCCGTTGAGCTGCTCCTTCTACTGAATGTCATAAAGTCACAATAACTTTGCTGGTTTAGACAATCTGCTCACCATGGCTCAAATGATTTTCTTTTTTTTCAGTTTTGTTTTTCTTTTCAACAACATTGCGGGAGATTGCAGTTACATTTTCATGCACAAACACAAGCATTTTGACATAATGTTGACATATCTGTGAGAAATTTCTATAAATGCATTAAAATTGATGCCTCTAAGAATAATATCTAGTAAATTGTGTACACAAATCATGATCTCCCAATATACACTCACATCACAGTTTCAGGTTGTGAAAAGTGTTAAGTTTCCACAATTTCATTTCAGAGATTTAAGCTAAGTTTCAGTCATCATGTGCTGAAACAACCCAAATCTTTATATATATTTGGACAGAAAGAATATGATCCCAAATCCATAATATTTGTGAATATTTTTACATATTTCTTGAAGCCTTTGGTTTCATGACATGAAGTGTTTTGAGGAAAGGCTTTGAACATTGGTAACCAATCTCTTCCTGTGTTTGGCTGAGTGCAAAATGAGACGACTATCTTTGGCATGAGCAATAACCATCTGTTTAGACTACAGCCTCTTTAACCTGATGGAATAAATTGCGAGAAGTGGATCCAGAAAATTTTGGTGGAGGGGTATGTTGACTTACTGTTGAGAACACCCTGCATTTGAGATGAATGGGCACATGGCGACAAAATCATATTGTAGAAATATTACATCAGCTTTGGAGAGGGGGGGGGGGGAATGCGTCTTTCATTGCCCCTCTTGGATCCATCCCTGTAAACTGTTATATTGTGTACATTATATGCCAATTCAATTGTGGATTATATAATATATGTTACATACGTATTTTGGTAATGTTGTTGCCCAACCAGACAGAAGAACTATGAACAAATTTCAATTTTCTGATGAAGAGGGTACTCATGGAATAACGATGAAGTGGACTATGTTGCAGTTGAAAATTTTGTTTGTGAGTGTACATCTATACAGCTGCCATGAGCGTCACAGTGTATACATATATACCCAATGAGCCAACTTTTTCACTGGTTTCACATACCATCTGCTTCCTTCATTCTTCTTCAGTCACATGAGAGTAGTTCATTCTGCTTTTCTGAATTCCCTTCTCACATGTGACAGATTGTTCATACTGAGAGAATATAACTAAATATCTTAGAGGTTTTGGAATTTGTAGTTTCAAAACATCTAACTTTCTTAGTTAGCAAGAAATCAGCAGGTGGTTTGGCCTGTCACTTCAAAGTAATCTTGGGACTTGTCGAAATAGATAGATATAGATAGATATGGTAAGTGCAGCCCTCTAAGCCCAGTTCTGGGCACAAAAGGAGTGTTAATTGATGAGATGGAAGAGAGAGCAGGAGTCCTCAACATGTTACACGTTTACCCCATGTGAAATAACGTTTACTTGCCCAGCAAAGACACTGATACAAGGGGCCGCCAATTTAACATGTCATAAAAATGACATCCAGCAGGGATTTTGCTGATGAAGGCTCACTGAAAATATTGTATTCCCCGATCGGGGTTTGAACCCATGAAGGCAACAGCAGTGAATACGGATAATGCATCTAACTAGAGAAGCACTTTTAAGAGTTCTGAGTTCATATGTTTACTGTTCTGTGCAGTAGAAAGCAGAATTGTTCAATGATTGTATAGTAGCTATTGGAAATCTAAGAACAATATCTTTGCAATGCAGTTACAACCAGCTTTCAGCTGACACAAAGAGCATTATCCGAATAATTTCCCTTCCACTCCCATCATTTTTTAATTCATAAAATTGGCTTGTTACCAGGAATACTGTTTTTGCAAACATATATCATTTTGAAAGATTTTTGGCTGGTTTCTGTAATACTGCTGTTCTATTTTAGTGCAAAACTGGATACCCAATTTCCTTGAAAGTAAATGCAAAACAGAAGTGAGTTTTACACAATGTGCAGTCAGAATGTGCATGACAAAATTTCTTATGGCAAAGCAGTTGTTGCATCAATTTCACCAGTAACAGATTTTCTAGATGGCATAAATCCTTTTGCCTGATTGCGTTGCAAAAACATAGGCCTACATGTATATGTATAAGAAGTTTTTTATATTAATGCTGCTTTGTTTGTAAACATATTTAGCAGGCCTATCTGGAAGATATTCAATTTAATCCAGGTTTGGGATCCTACACAGTTTAAATTTTCGTCTCTTTCCCACCTTTTACCTACTGTTTGTGACCCAGTTGTAATATCTCTAATTTTAGAGTTATTTTCTGCTCCTGTCAAATCTTGTCAGAATCTTTCCCACACCCGTCCTGTAATTTCTGTGCCTACAAGTCACCTCCAATATGAACAGTCTCTGCAATGACATCTGACAGGGAGACAATAAGATGTGACAGTTGTTTTATCATCAGGAGTGGAACACATGATACATAATCACACCATCTCTTATTGACATCCGCCCCTTCAAGGATTCTTGTGATGCAGCTCAAATGCTCAGGCTCAATCTCAATATCCTTATTGGTTTACACAATCTGCCATCATGCATTGTCTGATTCACTATCCTGTGTCTGTCTACTACAAGGTACATCCGTTTTAACCTAAGTCAAAGTCTATAATATCGGTATTGTTACATAGGGCGAATCCTCCAAAAGCCATCTGATACGACAGGCGAGAATTTCAGGCCTGAAGTTCATACAGGATTTTGGCTTCCTCACTGAACTCACAGATACTGTCACCAAAGAATGCAGAATTGCAGATTTAGTAATATTTGATATATGGAATTATGGATGTATTGTCGTATTATGGAATGGAAACTAAAGAATTATTACTTTGTCATGCAATTTTATCCAGCTTTCAGCTGACACAAAGAGCATCATCCGAATAATTACCATTGATATCCTGTCTCTGCATTCAACACAATGAATTGCAATTCTTACTTTCTGTTCCAATTGGTAACTCATTCGCATAATTGCTGGAGATATCGTTCATGTGATATTCACAATGCTGCATTTTTGTTCTTTTGTCAATAATGTTGTAAGAGGTTGTCATTACATTTTCATACTCAATTACAAATATTTGTCAAAATAATAGCGACATATACGTATGTGAGTAATTTCTACGAATGCATTAAAAAGTGTTGTTCCTTAGAATATGTAGTAAAATTGTGCATACAAATCATTATTGCCAAATTAACACTCACATCACAAATTACAGTTATGTATGGTGTTATGTTTCCACCATTTCTTCCAGGCGATTGAAGCAAAATATCAGACAACATGTGCTGATAAAAAGATAATATAAAACCTGATACAACCCAAATCATCATGTATTTGGACAGATGGAATGCGATCCCAAATCAATATTTCTCTTGAATTTCACACACATTTTCTTGAAGCCGTTGGCCTTATGACACAACATGTTTTGAGCAGAAGAAATATTTTGAACAAAGGCAATTGGCTGAGTGAAAATGAGATTATTGTTCTTGGCATGAGCAGCAAACACACGATCCGTGTAGACTAACTGTGCAACATACTGTATTTTCTAATAGCTGCATATCCTTGAAGGGCATTACCGAAAAACAGCATGCTTATTTTGCTGAGTGATTAACCCTTTTAAAATATATTTATAAATGAATAAATAAAAATGAATATTTTCCAGAAAATGCAATATTCTGCTTCTTTTGTCATGCTCTCTGCACACTTGAAATTCTGCACTAATTATATGTGTGTTTTTTTTAATTTCTGCTTCGTTTTCTACTGCTCCCGCAGCTGAGCCAATTTCAAAACCAAAAATTCTTATAATGAGCAACATGCAAAGGGGGTGTACGACATCCAGTTGAACTAGAATTACTTACCATTTCTGTTGCGTAATGTGATTTAAAAAAAATGTTTCGTCATGTCACTGTATCACATCGTGGCACAATAAACGAATTAGTTGTGGTCAATACCAATTTCCTTCAACTTGACGAATAAAGAAAAAACTACAAAAACGAACAATGAACCATGTCAAAGTTGACAAATAATGATTTTTGTGAGTGCACATCCATACTACTCCTATGAGCATCAGACAAATCTCAGATTTAGAGTATTGTAGTTTATTTTGCCTGTAAGTGAGTGAAATGCATGGTATTGTGCCATTACATTAATGCTAAACATCGTCAACCAAGCAGCTTGTGGAGGCATGAATTCTCACCCGATGAGAGGAAAACATATTGGGTCATAAAAGCTGATATGTGAGGCATGTTGGATAACAATGGCAGCCAATTTTCTTTTCTGTAGTTGGAGTTAGGTATGGGTCAAAGTCTTTGATAAGTAAGTGAACTGCCCTTCCCTATCAAATAACATTGGGCCTGTTTCACTCACTTATCAAAGACTTTGACCCATACCTAACTCCAACTGCAGCAAAGAAAATGTCCTGCCATTGTTATCCCACATGCCTCACATATCGGCCCTTATGATCCAATATGTTTTCCTCTAATTGGATGAAAATTGATGCTTCCACAAGCAGTTTTGCTGAGGGTGTTTAGCATTGATGCAATGGCACCATCTCATGCATTTCATCTACTTACAGGGGGCACTGTATATAGACACATATGAAACTTGTTCACTGGTTTCATTTACCATCTGGATGCTTCATCCTTCTCAAGTCACTTGAGGATAATCCATTCCCATTTACTGAATTCCCTGACAGAAAGTGACAGGCTGAGTAATCCTGGGAGAACATAACTGAATGTCTGAGAGATTGTGGAATCCGTAGTTTTGAAACATCAAACATTCTTAGTCAGCAAGAAGTCAGCACGTGCTATGACCTGTCACTTCAAAGTGAGCACACCCAGAAGTGAGTGAGCAGGGAATTACCGAAATAGCAGGAAATATGGATGATGTGTCTGAACAGAGAAGCACTCTTTAGAATTTTGTTTTCATATTTTGCAGCATAGACCACATTATCACAATGGATTTTTATAGAAATTCCAAGAACAATTTCTTCACCATGCAGTTACTACCAGCTTTCAACCAACACATAGAGCATTTTCCAAATAATTTCCCTTTACATCATCTTGCCCCATTTGACACGATGAGATTTTAGTTTTCGTTCCAGTTTGTAATTCATTTCCCTTATTGCCTTATTGTCTGAAATGCTGTTTATGTAAAAATGTATCACTTTGAAAAGGTTTTAGGCTGGTTTTTGTACTGTTTACTTCATTGCAGTGCAAATACACTTGAATGCATGCAAATTTCTTAAAGTCAACTAGACATCACCAAGATATTTACACCATTGGAAAAATTTAATGTCTACTAATTTTGCTCAATGCTTAAAGCACTGGAGAACTCAGAAGTTTGCATGAATATCACCAATACTATTGAGCTTAAATGCAACGTTTTATAAACTAGACTGCACCTACCCTTTTGCAGCCAGAGAGTCATAAAAATGACTGTCCCAAAGTGCCCCGGCTAGCACATCCGGGGCACATTGGGACATCAATTAAAAAATCATTTTAACACTCCACGTGCAATAGATATCACATATAAGTAGTGCGTAAGACAATATACAGTGCATTAACACCTTTTAGTGCCAATAGTTCATAACTTTAAACAGTTTTAAACATTTAACATAAACTGTCCTGGGTGCGGACATCTATGTAAGTAACACACAGTGCTTTGCGACAAATTTGTTCACAGAGCATGATAATCCACTATACCTCTATTCACTGTGGCCTGAATACCTGTTGTGTGCTGTCCCAGGTCATTCAGTTGCCTTGGACACTTAAATTCCGCCATATTAAGTGCGTCCCAATGTGAACAAAAAAATCTCAATATTACATTAATTACAATGTATAGATGGGCCTATCATAATATTGTAGGTTTAGACAATCTGCTCAAGATGGCTTTTCTTTTAACATTTACACTGTATGTCACAGTCAAAGTACAGTTTAACATAAAATGAAATAGTGTTATTATCCTTTGTAAATCTACCTTATTATTCCAAGCCATGAAATAGTCTGCTTTGACAAGCCAGAAGCTCATCCTGTATTGTGGCTATATGTTTCTGAATTCTTAGATGCTGTCAGCCTCAGACTGGGAATTTTGTGAAATTTAATAAGGATGTACTCCCAAATGGAAATCCAAGAATTATTTCATGGCCAATAAAATTCAGCTTTCCGCTAGCACAACGAGCATTATCCGATTAATTACCATTAATACCCTGTATCCATGTTCCGCAAAATGAATTGCAATTCTAAAATTTCCATTCCAATTGGTAACTCATTTGCCTTGCTGCTTGAGAAAGTTGTTCATCCGACATTCTCAATGCAGCAGTTTTTGTTCTTTTGCACACAACAATATTGAAGACGATTGTACTTACATTTTCAATCACAATTCTTAGCATTTTAAACAATCTTCTGAGTTTTGACATTTTCATATAGGGTCAACTCACTGGTTTTCATTATATTGTAAGTAATTTCTCAGCTATTTGAGATAATCACTATAGCATTCATGGGAGTGATTAAATTTTGTTTAAATCGCTGTTGTTTTTTTGTTTGGACCCTAGAAGAAAATTATTATTAAGGTCAAAAACCACAAGACTGTTTTTTACTTATCCTTGAGAAAATTCTTCAAAGTATCAAAATTGATGCTTCATCCAATGTTGTAAGATTGTGCATACAGATCATCATCACCCAATTTACACTCATAACATCACAAATTCTGGTTGTGTGGTGTTACGTTTTGCAGCAATTAATTTTAGCGATTGAAGCAAAGTTACAGTCAACATGTACTGATAAAAAGGTTGTATAAAGCCTGATACATATATTTGGACCGCTGGAATGTAATTCCGAATCAATAATGCTCCTGAATTTCACTCACATTTTCTTATAGCCATTGGCCTTATGATACGACATGTTTTGAGCAGAAGAAAGAATTTGAACAATTTTAACCTATTTTTCTTCCTGTATTTGGCTAAGATCAGCAAATACCAGGTCTTTTTAGACTAACTATGAAGCATACTGGTAACATAAATTGATGCATTTCCTGTTCTACCAAGGGGTCTTTTGGTCATTCCTTCATGCTCTATGCACACCTTAATTTCCTCACTGATTTAATTTCATTTTACATGTATAGGTGATTTTTATGGTAGCAACATTTTCTACTGTTTCCTCAGCTTAGCAATAACATTTTAAAGCAGATCAGTAATGTCCCTAAACATCTATAGTCCTTCAACTTGACTGGTAAAAAGAAAATATACATGAAAAAGAACAATGAAAAGAAACTGAGTCGTAGTTGAAGAGTAATGATTTTTGCGACTGCACATCTGTACTGCTCCCATGAGAATCTGACAAATCTCAGTGCATTGTGGATTACATCTATTTATAGACACAATGAGCCAACTTGTTCATTGGTTTCACATACCATCTGATTGCTTCGTTCTACATCGGGGTGATTCAAGTAAGCCATTCTCATTTTCTGAATTCCCCTCTCGCAAGTGACAGGCGCTCTGCTGAAGTGGTGACAGGATGAGGTATACTTCTAAAGAGTGTCTGAGAGGTTTTGGAATCCATGCAGTTGTTAAACATTTGACATCCTTAAGGCCAGAATTTTTTTTATTTTTAGCTACTCGGATTGACCGACGCAAAAGATTTTCTGCCTTCAGAAAAAAAAAATTGAGCATAACTAGAATTTTTATCAAATTGACATTATAAAAAATTTGGATTTCATCTCTTTTTTTTTCTTCGTTCTACCGACTGAACCAAGAAGAAGTGCCTCAAGAAGATCTGAGAAGCTAAAGATTAAATATGTCTGGCCTCAGTCTGCATGAAGTCAGCAGGTGCTATGAACTGTCAATTTGGATAGTACATGTAAACGAGTTTAATATACTACACATACAACTTTGGTTGAGTCCCTGCTATTCCATTCACAAGAGGGTGATTCATTCCGATTTACTGATATCTCTATCATGTTGGATGTCTGAGTATAATCTCCAGAGAAATTAGAGAGAGTTTGAGATACAGAGCTCAGAGATAATGTGTTCAGAAGTAACACATCAACACATACTGAGCATTTTCACTTCAAAGCAAGGTTGGGTCTTTACTCTGTTTTTCCGTATCTAAAATGGCAAATCTGAAAATCCTTGAAGGCACATTTTCTGAATTCTCAATCAAAGGTCACAAGCTATTGATGCATAATAATTCCTGTTGACATTCAGCATTATGAATACAGTACAACCCAAAATAAAGTATGATTACCCCAGCAGGAAGGAAGAATCAGCCACTACTTTACCCTTTCACGCCTTTGGGCTACCCCGAATCACTTCCTACCTTTACCTACTTGAAACTACCTTTTAAAATTACATCAAAATTACATTTAAACAAGACCAATTTAAACTCCATCAACCCCATTGTGTTTGATTTATTTGATATTTTGTCCATTTGCTAAATGCAATCACATTGGTAGCTGTCTTAATAGAGTTCTTTAATAATATGGGCGAAGGTTGTTGTGAGAAGTCAAAGGTAGTTGTATGCAGATTTTGGGTGGAGAGGAAAAAAGAGGGCAAAATAGGTAAACAGAGAAATTCTGACAGAAAATCTTCTCATTTATTTTGGGTTGTACTGTAGCATATCAAGCAGCAGACGTCAGTAAGTGATGTTGTGGTGATGCATGTATCATGTGTCTCACTTAGGATTCTGAAAACAACTGTCACGTTTGTCAAATCTTATTGTCTTGCTGTCAGATGTTATTACAAGGTTTTGATGTAATCTTGGAAGACAGTTAGGCTTATGGCATGAAAGAGAATTATCCACACTCACTGTGACAAATTGTTGTTGAGAGGTGTTATGTTACCACATTGTAACATGTAATATGCAAAGTTTGTGCTAAGAAAAAGAGACAAATCAGCCAATTCAAATCAAGTTATCATCTATTTGCACAGCCACAATGTGATCTGCATTTAATACCATTCTTGGACTTTTAAGGACATTTTCTTGAAGCCTCTGGCGAACGACATGACATGTTTTGAGTCAAGGAAAAAATTGAATATTTGAACAATGGTAACTGGTTCCTTTCTGTGTTTGCTTGGGTGAAAAAATATTATTGTTCTGAGCAACAACCAAGGATGAGAAATTCATTGTAAGTTTTGAAGTATTACAATTGCACAACATAATATGGTCAGCAAGAGATCAACAGCTTCCGAGAAATGTCACTTCCAGTTATGCCTGCAGAAATAACAACAAAAATACAAAATTGTACATCTGACATAAAGCATTCAATAAATTCATTATTCAGGCAACAGCAGCCTGGTTTAGTTGTGAGCGTTAGCGAGCTGGCTACAACATTTCACTGGAGGTGCTCTATTTCACATCCTCGCTCACGTGCATTTCTGATGCAGCCCAACACAGTTCTGCTGAGTTCTGCTGAGCGCGTACCTGATAGGGAGCAGCACAGACTTGATAGGGAGCAGTTCTAGTGACCTAGAAGCCAATTCGATATCCATTTCGACTAGAATTTCGTCAGTCTGCAGCCACGCTCTCTCACCTGCTTCAACAGCAGACTGTTATCAGTCAGTTCTTTATTCACATTTCAATGATTATGCACAGCATAAACCACATTGTTACTATACTCTCTATAGACGTTTTAAGAATAATTTCTTCACCATGTCATTACAATCAGCCAAACACAAAGAGCATTATCCAAATAATTTCCCTCTACATCTTTCTCTTCATTTTACACAACGAAGTTCAATTGCTAATTTTCATTCCAGATTCCAATTCACCTTCCTTAGGGGGTGACCATTTAATAGTCAGGGGGGCCTTGGTGGGAAATTATTTATTTCACGGTAACGTCGACCGCAATTATTTATTGCTAGCGCACAAATATTCATTCCTAAATCAAGCATCACCTTCTTAAGAAAAACCCCCAACAGAAATTAAGACTGCCCAGAAAGAATTTTATTTCACCAGAACTGAGAAAGAAATTATTTATTTCAAAAAAATTCCAGTGGCGTAGCTAGGGTCTTTCTCTGGGGGGGGGCAAGTGACCCTCAATTTCCCCAAAAAGTAACTATCGACACACGAGTATCGACAAAACATTTTTTTGTGCTTTTAAATTACTTGATTCTCAAGTAACACATTGTCGGAACGGAAAAAAATTGGCCCTAGTCAGACATAAGCCATTTTCTCACTTTGGTTCCATTATAGGCAGGGCCGGATTATCCATAGGGCACAGTGGGCACTGTGCCCAGGGCCTCACATGGCAAGGGGGGCCTCACAAAATTTTGGAAAATAAGATCAAAGGTCAAGGGCACTTCCGCGCTTTTACAAAGTCATAAAACATCCAACTTCAGCTCTCTAAGTTTGAGGCCCCCACAACAGTACATCAAACACCATTTGATCGTCAAGTTGTTGTTTTTTTAAATTATGTGATCCTGCCATGGTTAAAAGGGAATTGGATGCAACTGGCATTTCGGGATCCTGTGTGCAGGGCTGGGCATTCTGTAATTATACTATTTGGTTTAACTATGTAAAAAAAAAACTGAAAATATATACTTGGAGTAGGAACCTCAATTGCATTGTTAAACTAATCATTTAAAAAAATGAAGTTAAAATGCATTTATCTTTGCACTGGAGTTCCATAATCATAAATAACGAGTCTGTGTTGCCATGAATGATGATTCAAAGGAACAGAATTTATTTATTTTTGTCAAAAGGGTCTTTATGGTGCTTCTGAGCATAAATAGAGAGGGGCCTCTGAGACACCTGTTGATCTTTCGGGCAAAAAAAAAAGTTGTTGGACTTGGAGCACAGGAGGGTTTTAGTCATTTTTAATGAAGAGTGTACACCACACATATTATCTGTATATTATATTCTGATGAAGTTTCTCAATATATCTTAATCATTTGCAATTGTAGCCAGCTAGTCCTCAAGATTCAAATATGGCCAAATTGTTTTTCGTTATGCTCATTTGGATTGCCGGCATTTTTAGGTATTAGGGACCGTTCAGAATTTATGACTGGGGGGGTGGGAGTTTTGCTGGAACTTCCCGTCAAAAATTGATACCCCCCCCCTTGAGTTTCATGTGGATTTTTAGTACTCCACCCTTAGGTTTCACGCGTATTTTTAGTACCCCCCCCCCCGGACATAAAAAGCAATACACACATAATATGTACTGTTATACACGGCAAGGCGTACAGATTCGCTTAATTTCGCGGACACACTGCACGTAAAAAGGTCCAAATAAAATAAGTTTATGCGTGTTTTATAACATTTTTTCTTCGTTAAAACCTCTTACCCCCCTTGGAAGTGTTGTAAAAAATTTAAACCCCCTCCTTGAAACACGTGTGAAAAGTTTGTACCCCCTCGGCCAAAACTCTCACCCCCCCCCAGTCATAAATTCTGAACGGTCCCTAAACTGACTTTTTTTTAAATTTAAAGCTTCATTCACGTGCAGTGTCATAAAGGCTCTAACTTTGTCAATTCACTGAGTGGTTCTTTAGAATTATTATTGTCAACATGGTCAAACAGAGAAAATGGCCATCCTTTCTGGAATTTTGCATGTTTTAAACGTTGTATTCCAGTAACAGGCCCTTACAATAACGGTGAAGGGTGTCTTTTTTAGCTTCAGAATAGTAATCTAAAATTTTCTATGATTATCACAAAGTTTCAATGCTGGAGGTCCCAGCAAAGTTATTTATTTGGAAACTCTTGGGCGTACACAAGTATTTTAACATTATGTTTGATTTTTTTTTTTCTGAAATCTGCATTTTAGTACTGCAAATTTTCGGTCGAGAGGGGGGGCTCAGTGCCCATTAGTGCCCAGGGCCTCCTGGACCCTAGATCCGGCCCTGATTATAGGAAGGCCGTTATGCTAATACATGGGCAGAATAAAAATTTGAACTTCTAAATCAATAAGTGCCTCAAAAACCCAATTTTACCAAAAATTGCCGAAACTGCCTCAGACCAAAGGGAAAACAGTGAAAATGTTCTGCAGGGGATATCACAGAATACAAAATTTGACTATAAATTCAGGGAAAACACAAGGTTTTATTGCATAAAAATGAAAAAATGCTCTCCAAACGGAGCTAAATGCATATGAGTCAAGATTTCTGGATTCCGATAACACAACACTAAGCGCGAATACGGCCAGAGAAAACATTCAATGACGCAGGGAAAAATCCAGAAAATACAGGAAATTCATTTTTCGAACTACAATCAATACAGTGGATATCCAGTTCCATTGCCCTTTCTTTTCCCAGTTTCCCTGCATTTTCCTCCTTTTCCAATTTATCCTCATTTCCCAATTTCCCCCCCCCCCACTAGCTACACCGGGGGGGGGGTCTGTCTAGTCGCAAACATATATTATGAGCTGTAAATTCTGTAGTTTGGAAAGAAATCCAAGAGATGCATCCAGATCACTTGCTTCAGATAATATCATACTATATAATATCAGTTTGGTTATTTATTTTCTACTCCAGTCACATTAGGCACATGAGGGTCATCATTCACATTCATTGAATTCCTCCATAAAATTCGAAAATCTGAGCAGTCTCCAGAGAAAGTTTGACAAACAGAATTTACACAAGTCCTGAGGATAAGCAAGCCTGCTGTATTGGCTGATGAATGCAGTGAGGCAGCCCGAGGCTGCAGACTTACAAAGTTCAGGTCAAACTTGGTATCGAATTGCGATATAGAGCACTAGTACAGTTGTCTATCAAGTCTGCAACCAGCAGAATTCTGCAGAACTGTGTCTGGATTTGCCTAGCAATGCATTTGTGCGGATTTGTTATGAAGCGGCTCAAATGAAATGTTGTACAGCCTGCTCCCTCACGGTCACAAATGATCAATCTACAGCAGCCTCATCTGAGTCAGTAACAAATCAACAGGTACTGAAGATTTTCTCCTCAAACCAACATTGAGATATGTATCATTGTCTATTTTGTCGTATCTATAAAGGCAAGGGCTGAAAGTGAGTGAAGACAGAACCATCTGAATCAACAACTTTAATATCATATTGGTGCATTGACATTCAGCATTATGAGTAGCATAACAGGGAGCGGACGTCAATAAGAGTTGTTTGGAAGACGTATCGCGTGTCTCACTCAGGATGATGAAAACAACTGTCACGTTTGTCAAATGTTATTGTCTTGCTGTCAGCTCTTATTGCCTGCTTTTGATATGATGCAACAAGACAGTTTTTCTCATTGCCTGAAATTGGATTATCACATACTTTCAATGCAATATTTTTAATTAAAGTTTGTGTGAGAGAGAGAGAGAGGTCAGCTTTATTTTGATCATGTCCCAGGCCTTTTATCTTTTTTGTCATGACCCACGCCCTGGCACTCTGAGAATCAAGCTACTTTCCCTCCGTGCATCCTGGCAGCCCTGTTACATATTAAAAAAGTTTCTTAGTTTCTTAATTTTTTGGATTTTTCAAAAAATTACCATGCTATATACCTCCTTTTAGTAGCGAATTAACATTATTCATCAGGTGCCTGTTCTTGGACCAGTCCCAAGCAATTTCATCTATATGCAAGTGCAGGCAAAGAGCTTACTCGATTTACAACCAAGACACTAAAACTGCATTAAGACATGGAACAGAATAGCAAAGCCTTGTTAATGCTGTAGTTAGCTTCAAAACTGAAATCTTCCCTTACAGAAGGGCTTCTCTGCAAGCTCTTGCAGATGGAAACTAGGTCAGTTTGGGCTGCTGAAGAATTTGAGGACAGTGCCACAATTTTGTCATCTTGAAGCTTCGCAAAATATGATATGTATATTTGACTGAAAATAAATGTTCTTCCTTTCAGCTTTTGTATGAAATAGAGACTGTTGCTTATTCTTATCAGGACTAAAACTCTTTACTGTAATTGACATCCAGTCAATCCTCTGAAATACAAATAAATGGTTTACATTTTGTTGTTTGTCTCATACCTTTTAAGTGAAATAAGAAGCTAACCGACTCACTTGTTTCACTGACCATAATTCTGTTACATTCTCAAGTCACCTATGAGAAATGAAAAAGTAAAATGATAGGTGAGTAAACTCATTTGTTTCTAATGTGTTTCATTTTTATGATCAGGATTTCACATAATTTCTAATATAATATCTTGTGAACCATTAATTTTCAATTTAATAAATGTTTCATCATCTGCCCAATTTTTTGCCTCAAATACCAAAATTCGCCATTTTCACAAAACATTTGAGAGTAATTATCCCCTTGCAATAGTAGCCCAGTCGTCGGAGTCGGAGTCGTAGATTTTCAGGTCTTTGGGTGGAGTCAGAGTCAAACTTTTATTTTCAGGTGGAGCCGAAAATTTAGTTGGTGACTCCTGACTCCTTAAAATGATTTATATAACTTACAATGACAAAAAAAAAAAGTGAAACGTATCCCACATTTTACAGACAACTTCCTAAAAAAATGTTCATGTACAGAATCCAATGTCAGGAGCTGGAGTTGGAGAAGTAATTCAGGAGAGTTCACGTGTCGGAGTCGCTTTTCAGTAAGCAAAAGTAGTAGGAGTCGGAGTCAGTTCCTTTATTTACCCAACTCGGAAGCCCTTACAGTAGCCTGTAGACTTGACATGCCCTGCATAATATGCAAACACTTGTAAGCAATGTATACTTCTCACAATGTATTTGGGCAGCAGGTCAGTCATCTTCCACTCAACTTAATACAGCAAGTATAGAACCACTCTATTAGTGGTCAGGCCCAAATCACATACTCTAACATGTGTACTTCAGAACCACTTCAGTTTGGGCAAATACCAACTAAAAGACCCAAGTATATCATGGAGGGTTCTTTTACACAGGCTTTTTCAGTGTGTTTGGGACGCTCATTAAAACTGCAATGCCACCATTCTGTCCTGGAATTCCTGGACCATGATGCTTGATGAAATCATCTCATACCTAGTTGACTGCATGCACTGGCTAACCAAACGACGATTTACCATTAAGAGCATCAGATTTCACAAAAAATAAAGCCGCGGCCCATACAAAAACCCTGATTAGTTTTTGGGCTTTCCTTCGCTGTGCATTATTCCTATTTGTATTCTTGAAGAAATACTATTGAGGTGTATTGTGATGAATTCTGCAGGTTTTTGAGAAAACCAAACTTTCATGCAATAATCACCACGCAGGTGTTACAAAAAAAAAAACTCTTAGCATTTCATAAAACCGTTTTCCCAAAAATTGTTTTTGCTGCATTTAACGTTTAAATAAATATGTTGGTAAAATATATCAACTATCAAGTGGAGAGAAAATATCCATCCCAATGGGTGCATCTGCAGTACATTCCAGCAACGTCACTCAGTAAAATCACAATTGCTTAAAGAGTAGATTACGACAATTATTGTATAATATAGAATGACATTGATTATGCATCATAACTTCCCCAACCACGGTTCCTGGATGTCAAGGACAAATATTACTGACCATTGTTGACATTCAGCATGAGTAGCTCCACTAAGTGCCTTGAAGGGTTGGATGTCAATAAGAGATGTTGTGATGATGTATCATGCGCCTTACTCATGATGATGAAAAAAACTGTCATGTTTGTCAAATCTTATTGTCTTGCTGTCAGAAGTTATTACTTGGTTTTGATATAATGCAACAAGACAGTTTGCCTTATTTCAAGAACTAGAGATATTAAGCTGGTGTTTTTTATGGGATTTAACAATTTACGATTGTAATTATTATGCCATCAATGATATTTTTACTGTAGTTCTGATTTTACCACTCTTGCCACTGTCATGTCAGGCATGGGCAATTCCGTAAAGTCCTATTTATAGATTTGACAAGCCATCAACCAAAGCTCCAAGTTGCCTTGTAGCTCAGCTCCTGTTGCATTAGGAGCTTTGGTTGGTAGCTTGTCTGATATTCATGTTTTGCAACGAAATAGCTGAGGTAAAATGGTAGGGTTACACAAGCTGCTTAAGTGTCAAATCTGTAAATCAAACTTTACGGAATTACCCGCACGCAAGTTTAATCCAGTACATAGGCAAAACCACAGGCAGCAGCTAGGTGACTCAGTGAAGGGCTGGAGGCAGTAACTTTCTAATTGGAACAGACAAGCTGCTCATATTACTTGTTCTCTGTGAAATCTATTCTCATCTGGCGAGATGAAAGAGTCGTGAACAAAAAGTCACATCTTCGAATGAAGCTAATGAGTGTACATCTTACCTGTTTCTCCACATATCAAGTACACTTGAGTAGGGGAGGGTAGGGCAAAGTGGATCTTTTTTGTATTTTGTCCACTGCCCAAAGTGTGTACATATTTGAGGAGATGTTTTGCCTTTACATGACAATAATATTCCTATGGTCACACTAACTGCACATTGATTACCAATTTTATTAATTGGTATGTTTTGGGTTTTTTAATAACTCCATAACTACATCGATAACCAATTTTACAAAAATATTATAAAAAAGAAATGTAGGTACGTAACGAAATTGTAAATTACAGGCTGTAAAAACATAAAAGTAAAGGCACTTCCAAATGGGAATGGTAGCCTTGAACTCTTTTCAAAATTAGAGTTTTCAAAGATGATACACTCAGGAAACTGGTCCACGGTTCCTCGATTTTCTCTTATCTTGGGAAGCTCATTCAATATTAAATATATCATGAAACAAAGCGACACACTATGTCATATAAAGGCCTAAAAGATAGCTAACAGCAACAGAACTAAGTCTTGATAGAGGATAACGAGCTCTCCAGATGCGCCTTGATATCTGACTACACTCTAAAAAATGTCAGGACAAAATTGTTTTTTTAGATTCAAAATGGTTTATTGAAAAACCAAATTTCCATGCAAAAAACCAACATGGATTTTTTAAAAATTCCATGTTGGTTTTGCATTGAAATTTGGTTTTTCAAAAAACCATTTTGAATCTAAAAAAACAATTTTGTCTGAATTTTTTTAGAGTGTATTCTGATCTTCAGGACTGGAGGTTGGAAACTCATATATAGGATACTGTTTCTGCCAGCCGTTCATTTAGTAAGAGAAGTCAACCTGAGATGATGACACTGAAGAGGAAATCAAGAAATAGGCAAATATATGTTGCAGAAACATTTTGAGAACATCAGCAGAGCATCACAATTTTGGTGAAATTATGTTGAAAATTGTATGGTAGAAATGATGCTGTTTGCCCCTTGGAAAGGATGAAGACCACAACGACGAAACTCAAATTTTACTGAATACTTCAAACCGTACCCAAAAAGGTTGATCCTTTTGGAATATATTTCTGAAAATGACAACTTTTGGATTACATGACAATGAAGATGTCAGTGAGACAACCACTTTATATGAAGCAGCCTCAGCTGGGGCATCCACATTCAGACCAGGTAACTATTTCTTCTATATTTATATTGTAGAATTATTGTATCTACAGCTTCGAATGATTTAGTATATATATGAAGATATTAATCTCTGAAAATAGCATAGATGGATATGTATTTCGATAGAACCTTTGAACAGGTAGAATCTGAATAATGTGATCAGCTGTCAAAAACATGAAATTGAATTCCGGATTTAAAAATAGGCCAAGTAATTCAATGGAGGTAAATGTTAGGGATCATTCAGAATTGATGACTAAAGGAAGTACTTATATGTTTGTCTTTCTACATTTCTGTGTTTCCAGAGGATGGTGCAGATGATCCCCCAATTAATTCAATTGACATACTCTTCATGTGGTTCCTGACTGTTCTGGTCATAGTGATGAACATACCAGTATTTATCGTAACACCTCGACTGAATGGAACGTCAGACGGAACGAAGAAAACTATGATCTCCTTGGCTATAACTGACGTTGGGCTTGGAATTCAGTCTGTCCTCAGACTTTCTTGCTTTGGTTTCAAGGCGAAGTACTATTTTGCGGAGAACTACCTTTGCGTCCTTGATGGCCTAGTGAACCACATTTTCACGGGGATTTCTATAACAACCATAATGTACTTATGTATAGACAGAGTCATCACCATCAAGTATCCTTTGCATTATCCCATCTATTTCACAAGAAAGGTGGTCACAGGTATCCATCTAGGGATATGGATGTATATCATTACACTTTGCAGTATCGGTCACTTCGTATTAGGTGTGGAAATGACCATGTGGAAAGAAGCGCTGGTTTGTGTTTTTGAACTAAAGTACCAGTCTATTCTAGGCTTAGTTTTTATCATAGTTGGCTTCGCTGCACCTGCTTGCATCATATTCGCTTGTGCTATCATCTTACATCGCATTGTCCGCGAGCAAATCTCCCAGATAAGAGCATTAGAGAGCGCTGCTGCTGTCACTTCCCGAACCCGAACTCTCGCAGCTCACAAGAAAGCTTTCATAACCATTTTCTGCATGGTCGCTGGATACTATATCCTCTGGAGCCCGATTTTGATTGTGATCGTCTTCAGTAACGCGAATGTCAACTCCGTTACTCCCTTGACTGAAGCTGTCACAACTTGGATAGCTATGAGTAACTCAATGGTTAACTCTTTGGTGTATTTGCCCACAATGAAGGAGTACAGGGAGATCTTCAAACACATCTTCATTCCCAAACAGTTTACGCCCGGAGAAAGATAAACTGAGTCAGGTTTTTAATTCTATAGATTGTGTCCTATTGTGATGACCAAATGTCACAAACACTCTCAACATACGAAACACGGTGAATACTTTACAACACAAACAAACAAACAAACAAAAAAACATTGCACAACTGAATGTGGTTCCAACTTATGGGAAAATTATTTTAATCAACTATTTCAACCATATTTTATATGATTTCGTGATTTTTTAATTGTTAATCAATAGATTCCAGACAAACAGCACCAAGAATGCATGTGTCTCAGATTTTTATTTCTCTTATGGATAATGCATTTATTCTAGATACCCAGCACCAGCGTGAATTTTTGGCCACTACTATCTAGATAGATTTACTTCCATCGTGCTCGCATGAGATGCTCATACCTTCCTGTAATAAATCCAAAGCTATGATGTATTTTGTGTGTCGTGTCACTAAAATGGCAATAGCTTTTTATCTCCTAGAGACTGCCATAAAGTCTTTTGGCATGGTATTGGCAGAACATGTACCGGAATATTAATAACCTTCATTGGGAGATAGAATTATAAACATGCTGTATTTGCTGAGTGCTACAGAATATTCACTAGGGTGCCTCATTTCAGAAAAAGTTTTGAAAATCCCACTACCTGGTATTTCATGGTGTTACTTATATCAGAATACAAGTCCATGCCAATTTTCAACAAAAAATATTGATATCTAAAGGGTGCTCAAGAGCTCTGAAGATAACATGGTTGAAAAGGGGCGTTTTTGGCCATTTTCGTCTAGTATACATGTTTCTATTCTTATTCTTATCATTGTAACAGCACAAATCACCCAAAATGTCAGTGTTTATAAGTCTGAAAATATCAAAAATGCATTTCTAAGCAAAAAAAAATAAAAATCCATGGTAATCTTGCCAATATTTAAGTATTTTATTGTGATTTTTGGTCAGAATCGGCCATTTTAATGCTTAAAGGCTGTAATCTAACATATTAATATGGAACCTGGGATACATGACGTCACACCATGGATTTCCCTTTATTTCGGCATTTCCTTTACATTTCTTAGGTATCTAACATAGCCCTGCAGATGCATTACAATTTTATCTGCAAATAACTACCCTACATCACCCAATTACTGGCCTATCTTTTACGATACCTCAACGATGCGTTTTCTATCGAGAGCCCTGTACTGCCGCCATTTTATTTGTTGTGATCCAGACACATTCGCGCCCTACCAGCGTCACATATATTGCATGAGGCTATTGTCATTTCTACCTGGAGGTACAAGGTAGCTCTGTAGTGTTTGGCCCAGCAGGATATACCATGTCTTTAAAGCCCTAATTGCATTCAAACGACGCAAGTAACTCCATGGAACAACTCTGCCTGTCGCCTGATTGGAATTGAAGTGTCAAGTCACAGGTGTCATGCTCAAGTGGAATTGACTTTGCAGCTCTCCTAAAAAGTTGCGGATTTCCTTTCATGAGAATTATTCTCTTCTTATAAATTCATAATGATTTAATCATATCGCACCAATTCAGTGCCATGCATATACATTGCATAGCCTGATAAATGACTTCCTACATTTACGGTCATGTTATTTTTTTTTTTTTTCATCTTAATACAACTTTTAAGACAACCTTTTTGTCATAGCAATATAATGCTGCCTTTTCATCAGCATGTGATTTTTATTTCTCAACATTCTGCCTCTTCTTCACTGCCGTGTAAACAATGTTATATCATGGACACTGGCTGGTATTTAAAAGTGTCAAATCTGAAGTGTTATGCTAAAGTCAAATTAAACACTGTTTATACACATGTGCCACAAAGTTTTCCTGTACCAATATGTAGTCCTGATTTAATAACTTTTTACATCCATTTCCTAATACATAGCAACCCAAACAACAGTATCTCATTCAAACAGCTACAATATTTGTTTATTTACAGTCATGTTCATATCAAAAGTATCATCTTTGCTCCAATGTCATGTGTGTCATCTGTTTATAGCTCTTTGCTGATTGCCTGTCCATTTCAGCAAAATATTTCTTTCTTAAAGTTTCTTTCTATTTCCAAACTACCTTTCTCACATGATTGTCAGTAATCTTCTTTTCGTTTCCTAATCTGCTCTTTAGGTGCATACCTCAAATAACTTAAAAGACTGTCTTTATTGACACCTATAGATGCTGGTAGATATGATATGTGCTGAATGATCAGATTTTACACGATAACTCAGAACAACAAATCACAAACACGTTCTTAAGCCAGGGACATCACAAGACCAACTTGAATGTCATGCTTTTATGCAAAGAGCTCTAACTCCACACACCTCTTTGACCGCCTGCTTTATCACGGGTAAATGCTAATACACATTAAGATAGGAGCAGTGCTACTTAATTTCAACCCTCAACAGTCTTAGAGGTTAATTTGCAGATCTATCTGTAAGGGGGCAGCCTGCTTGGAAATGTTCATCAGACTATTTTGACATTTCCAAAAAATAAAGTATGGAAAAAGCTTAACACCTTCATTTGCCGCCTTCACAGCAGTGATTAAGTCCTTCATAATTGTATAATTATGTGATGCCTCAATTGTAATACTATGCTGAAATAGCAGCTTATTTTCAACATTTGTAGGTTTCCCAGTAGTTTCTTGGGAACATATTATTGCAGGTTTAGGCTAAAATACCGTAAAGTCTTCAACTCACATTTACTACAATTCATGTCCTGAGCAGATCAAGTGCAACAACATGCTGTGTGAACGATGTAAGGCATTATTTGTAAAATATACTGGAATAAGCTATGATCTTCCATATTATAACTTCAAGGTAAATTTGACCATTGGTTAAAGGTAAACAGAAATTGAAAGAATTCAAAAAGTACCAAAATCTTGCAAGATTCTGAACGACTTCCGAAACTTTAATGCCTTTGTATTTTGAACCAGAGTAAGATTTTTTGCAAGTTCACTGGTTAAATCATTCACCTTTATTGAATCACAGAAAAGATAGAATGTAGGGCAAAAGGTTGTCGATCTGCACTAATTAGCCAGTATTGATAAAAGAGGTAATACTGATCTTGTTTGAATGGTGTACATATTGAATTGCTGGAAACACAAAAATTGTCTTGTTCAAAATTATGATCCTTTTTTTTGGAATTAAGAGCACATCCTGGACACTATTTTCTTTTCTTACATGATGACTATCACTTTATCATGTTTATTATACAAAACTTTTCAAAATTTAAAATGTAAATGTGTTGTCCACCAGCCATTGCTAGACTTTGAACAGGTCATGTGTTGCATTGAATTACTAATATGTGTAGCGTGGTCCGTGATGCTTGATTCAGCTTATTGTACCTTGAAGGATTGCTTGGCTACACTGAATGCACCTGTATGCAGGTTGCTCAAAAGGAATGAAATATTTTATTTTACAGCGTACTTGTTTGCAAGGTACTGCTTACAAATTAGTGGGTGCCCCAAACAAATATGAAAGGGTTGCATAGTCCCATTGTCTTTCCTACCTTGGATATAGTAGTTGCTTGTTATTCAGAGATGAGAGCAAACTGGGCTAGGAGAAGAAACTGTCATCTTCTCACTGTCTACAGGACACACACACATGTGGATTGTGATATTACAGAACGGCTGGTATTCTGACATATATATAAGTTTACCTTTGTGTTAAAAGAATACTACTGTAACAGATTAACCATACTTGACTTGGTGCAGGAAAATTCACTATAAGATTTTACAGACTTGTTAGATGTTGCGCTGATGAGTCAGTCTTGAAGTTTACATCCATTGGTGACTGAGATGAGTTCCCTAAACTTGTACATATCATTTTGTTTGATTTGTCACCTTTTGGTACAATTTGCTATAAGTTAATATAATATTATTTATTTGAAATTGTAATGCTGCTAAACTATTCAAATGAGTTATTTATGTGTAGCAGAACCAGACAGGCAATAAGGCTTCAGACTAAATTTGTTAGTGTCTGAATCTTAAGTTCAATGCCTCGGGCTTACTTAATACAGGAATCAGGTGTACATGTATATACAATGCTTAGCAATCTGAAAATTGACTAATCTTATACATTCAGTAATTTCAGAATATTGCCTTTGCTAGCAGTGATTCAGGAAGATCAGATGATATTTATTAAACTAGTTGATGAAAAGAGTGGGATGATACATTCAGTCGTATTTCGATTTTTGTGTGAATACAGATCAAGCTACCATGCAGTCTGCTGCAAGGGTGGATATTAAACCACCTAGGGGCCTAGCATCTATAGTTGAGCCTCCAAGACTGTTGAGGATAGAAATAAAGTAGAATTGATCTAATCTTGCAGTGTATTTAATGCCTTTCAGCTTAAAAATGGCTGATTCTGACCAAAAATCACAATAAAATACTTAAATACTGTCAAGATTTCCATGAATTGTTTTTTTTTTGGTTAGAAATGCATTTTTCATATTTTCTGACTTAGCTGATACAACTTCAGTGGAGAACATAATAATATGATAAGAAAAACATAAAATTGACTTCCTGATTAAGTAGGTCAAGTAATTAAATGCAGGTAAATGTTAGGGATCATTCAGAATTGATGACTAACGAAAGTACTTTTATGTTTGTCTTTCTATATTTCTGTGTTTCCAGAAGATCCCCCAATTAATTCAATTGACATACTCTTCATGTGGTTCCTGACTGTTCTGGTCATAGTGATGAACATCCCAGTATTTATCGTAACACCTCGACTGAAAGGAACGTCAGATGGAACGAAGACAACTATGATCTCTTTGGCAATAACTGACGTTGGGCTTGGAATTCAGTCCGTCCTTAGACTGTCTTACTTCGGTTTCACAAGAGAGTACTATTTTGCGAATAACTACCTTTGCATTGTGGACGGTCTTGCGAACCACATCTTTACTGGGATTTCCATAACAACCATAATGTACTTATGCATAGACAGAGTCGTTACCATCAAGTATCCTCTGCATTATCCCATCTATTTCACCAGAAAGGTGGTCACAGCCATCCATCTTGGGATATGGATGTATGTCATTTCACTTTGCAGTATCGGTCACTTTGTATTAGGCGTGGAAATGACCATGTGGAAAGAAGCGCTGGTTTGTGTTTTTGAACTAAAGTACCAGTCTATTCTAGGCTTAGTTTTTATCATAGTTGGTTTCGCTGTACCTGCTTGCATTATATTCGCTTGTGCTATCATCTTGCATCGCATTGTCCGCGAGCAAATCTCCCAGATAAGAGCATTAGAGAGCGCTGCTGCTGTCACTTCCCGAACCCGAACTCTCGCAGCTCACAAGAAAGCTATCAAGACCATTTTCTGCATGGTCGCTGGATACTATATCCTCTGGAGCCCGATTTTGATTGTGATCGTTTTCAGTAACGCGAATGTCGACTCCGTTACTCCCTTGACTGAAGCTGTCACAACTTGGATAGCTATGAGTAACTCAATGGTTAACTCTTTGGTGTATTTGCCCACAATGAAGGAGTACAGGGAGATTTTCAAACACATCTTCATTCCCAAACACTTTACGCCTGGAGAAAGATCAACTGAGTCAGGTTTTTAATTTATGGATTGTGTCCTGTTGTGATGACCATATGTCACAAACACTCTCAACATACGAAAAACGGTGAATACTTAACAACACAAACAAACAAACATTGCACAACTTAATGTTGTTCCTACTTCTGAGAAAATTATTTTAATCAACTATTTCAACCATGTGTTATATGATTTCGTGATTTTTTTTATCGTTAATAAATAGATTCCTGACAAACAGCACGAAGAAAATACATGTGTCACAGATTTTTATTCTTATGGACAATGAATTTATTCTAGATGCACAGCACCAGCCTGAATTTTTGGCCCCTACTATGCAGATCTACAGTATTTATTTCCATGGTGCCCGCATTGGATGCTCATACCTTCCTTGTAATAAATCCAAAGCTATGATATATTTTGTGTGTCGTGTCACTGAAATGGCAATAGCTTTTTATCTCCTAGAGACTGCCATAAAGTCTTTCGGCATGGTATTGGCAGAACATGTACCGGAATATTAATAACCTTCATTGGGAGATAGAATTATAAACATGCCATATTTGCTGAGTGGTACAGAATATTCACTGCCATGAAGAAGATGATGGATTCTCAAAAGTCTTAGCCAGCCGTCAGGGTCATCATATCAGTCAGCAAATTGGAGCTTGGACTTGAAACACATTCATACCAAAGTTCTAGTTATAAAGAAGGAATTTTAAAATTGGTCTGCCATTTCTTCCTTCATTGAAAATTTGAAAGGCCTCATGGCAGGATGCATCTTCAATATAATGACCTTCATGCCGAGTTTAGTCCAGGGAAGCCAAGTTTAGTCGGAAGCTGAGATTAGTTTGGTTAAAACAATGGCAATTTAGGGGATTTTAAGGTAGGTGAGGAAATTTGAGGCTAGGTGAAGGTAGACAAGGGTAAGAGGAGTTCGGTTAAGGGCACTGATTTTATGAAAAGGTGTGGAGGTGTATTATGCGATGTGGCCTATATTGAAATGAATTTTGGCTGGCTACAGTACAAACCAAAATGAAGTAAGAAAATTTCCTGTCAGAAGTCCTTTGTTTACCTATTTTGCCCTCCTTTCTCCTCTGCTCCCCAAATCTCCTTACAACCACCTTTGACTCCTCACCACAACCTTATCCCGGATCAAGAACTCCATTAAAACAGCTGTCAATGAAACTGCAATTAGCAAAAGGACACAATATCAAAGAAATCAATCACAGTGGGGGTGATTGAGTTTGAACTGGTATTGGCTGAATGTGAATTAAACATAATTTTAAAAATTAGTTTTAAGTAGGTAAATGTAGGAAGAGATTTGCGGGGAGTCAAAAGGTGTGAAATGGTAAGTAGTGGCTGATTCTTCCTTCCTGCTTGGGTAGTTGTACTTTATTTTCGATTTTACTGTACGTCTATAGTTTAGTTGTGACCTATGTGTGTTCTTTGGCACAAATTGCCGCACAATTGTGTTGTTGTTTAGCCTTGTGAGATCTCCTGTCATGTCGTTTCTGCACCAAAACCAAAACAATTGTTCCATCATCACAGAGAACATTTATTGTGTGAAAGTGTGACTATGAAGTCTATGATACTGTGACTGTAATTGTGAAACACACTTTGAGATCATGAGAATTCGTGAACATGCAAAAAGAACAAAGGTGAAGCAAGTAAGGGAAAGTTGGTGATTATTGGTTTAAGTGTACATCTGTGCCACTCCCATGATGAATGAATGGATGATTGTGGCTTTTGGTCCTGTATTATGCACTTGGTAGGCTTAGTAGGACAGGAGGATGACACGGCAAAGTGAAGAATGATTGAAACAGTGGCATTCCAACACGCTATCTCTGAGCTTACCCTGCCTACGCCGCCCACATGAGCAATCAAAAAAATCTCCTCTAACAATAGAAACAAATGAGAAACAAACTTACTCACTGCCTTCACATAGTTCAGACATCTGTTTGCTTCATTCTACTTTGGCCACAAGAGGGTAATTCATTCTGATTTTTCTCAATTCCCCTCTCCTAAGAGAGAGCCCAAGTAATGTCAAAGGTAATCCCAAGAGAAAATCCAAGAGAAAATCCAAGAGAAAATCCAAGAGAGTTTGCAAATGCAAAACATCCGAGTCAGCAAATCTACAGGTGCTGAGATTTGTCACTTCAAAGTGAGCTTGGAAATTGCAGAAATTGCAGTCTGTTTTTGTAATATTAATTAATGGATTTGCATCAGTAAAGAATCATAAGCCGTCAAAATAGCCTTACATGAACTAGGCTTGTTTATTTTGACATACACTATAAGATACAAGGTTAGAAAAATTCTAACAGGGAAAATAATATCGCATTATGAGAACATGTTTTATGATATTTAAGAATAGCATAATTTCTGATCAATGACATCCAAATGATTTCAGCAAATTTGATCTGATCGTGCAATTTCACCCATGAATATTCTATAGAATATGCCAAGGTTGTTTGCCAATCAGTAGCGATCAGCTTGCTATGTGATATTACGTGATATGCAGAAATTCACTTTTGGGGTTGGAAGCCATTTCTTCGTTCCCCAGCTCACACAGTATTGTTACAAACTGACTTGGTTGTTTTTGTTACACAGTTTCAGGTGCAGTTCTTAACCATTTTTGACTTGTTTTCACTCATTTGGTGATTGATCATGAATTCATGATTGTTTTTGTTTCCTTGATTCTGAAATCCAGGACTGCATAGGCTCAGACAAGCCACCTACACTCAGTGTTCTGGAGAAAGAACTTCAACATTGCACCAAGAAGGATTAATTGTTTGTCCATTAAGCAGTTTATACAATATGTGTAGTGTAGGCCTTTTGTATTAGTACAAGTAATTTTACATTGTACACGCATTGTGAAGCATTAATCCTCAATGAGCAGCACATCAGCAGATAACATTGATTTCCACCAGTGCCAACTTAACACAGTACAGGCATCATGTGACCTACATGTACTCTATTAGTGTACAAGACCAAATTACATACCGAGCATGCTTACAGCTCTTTGTGCAAGTACACTGTATACAGACAAAACACCCGAAACAAGACCCAGGCATGCAACAGGGTGCCCCTATTTCCTGTGGCTTTTCCTTTACATGCTACAGGAGAACTATAACAATAGCATATAAATTCAGCTAAGCATTTAGAATACAATGGATGAGAACAGAATACAATAGATCAGAATTTGTCTTAACTTTCAAGCCAAACTAAAAATACAAAGAAACATGATTTCACTTTTCTTTTTTCTGATCCAATCTAGAAAATTTTGACTGAAATAAGACGTAAGGGTAAATATGGATTTCACTTTTTAGCCAGATTTTATATTCTCTGGATTGTATCTATAGATGCTGAGTAGCTAATTATAGAACTATACACTGGCTATGCCAACATCAAATATGTATGTGTAAAATGGTTTTCTAAATGTTTGTCAAGTGTCAAAGCTTATAATTTTACACATTGAATCTGGTTAAAACTGCCAGGAATGGTCTGCGCTTGCCAAAGTAATGATTGATGCTAAACGCTTTAACTAAAAACAATTAAACCTCAGGCAAAATCAATCACTGTCAATCAATGTGTTTCACACAGTTGCGGTTTTCATGTAAAGACAAGCTGTGGTTGTTTTAAAGGAAATTTTGGGTTGCAGTCGATAAATATCATTTGATTGTTCCAAACTAATACGAAAATTGTGTTTAATGTAAAACCAATGACTCATTGGTACAGTGTAAATTTATATTGTCTATTCTGCATGTAGTCAAAAGGCAAGCAGTCCAGTACCTCCATCGAACAATTGTGACCCAATTTCTGTAGTAAGTGGCCCTTTGAGGAAGTAAGAGTTCCACACACGGGCTTAACTGCATCTTTAATGGTGTCCGAATGAGGGCTAGAGCGACACAGGGTGTCTTTACAGGGCAATTAGACATTTAAAATGCTCCTTTGCCTCACTAAATGTAAAAAAAGAAAGCACTCAGACTGATCTTGTATGTACAGTAGCCTCACTGAGGAGTCAGATTGTTTGGAATGCCAATTAGACGGCAATGTTTAATGCAAGGTGTTGTTTCTTAGTCAATTAAGGGTGCATATTTTAAAGAAAAGAGGGATGCCTTCTACGTCACTGGCTAAAAGAGAGAGGAAAGTTGACAAATTTCAACTGTAATTTCTTGCCACACAGTGCACTGGATGGATGGATGATTTGGGTGTTACATCCTTTATTTATGCACTTAGTAGGCTAATTGGGACAGGAGGTGGACATAACAATGAGGCGAAGGATGATTTAAACTTCGAATACAGGTCCAGGTGACCTAGCACGAGCTGAATTCCAACCATGGACCCAACGCTTGGCAGTCCAACACACTACCTCTCAGCTTACCCTTCCCCACCATGAACGATGGACCAAAATCTAAGAGCTTTGTAGCACTCTTTTAACTATAGAAATAAATGAGAAACCAACTTACTCACTGGCTTCACATACATCAGACATCTGTTTGCTTCGTTCTACTCTGGTCGCAAGAGGGTAATTCTTTGTGATTTACTGAATTCCCCTCTCCCAAGTGACAGCCCAAGTAATCTCAAGAGTAATCCCAAGAGAAAATCCAAGATAGTTTGCAAATGCAGAACATCCAAGTCAGCAAATCTACAGGTGCTGAGATTTGTCACTTCAAAGTGAGCTTGGGACCAGCGGAAATTGCAGTCTGTTTTGCAATATTGATAAATGGATTTGCAGCAGCAAAGAATCATATGCCGTCAAAATAGCCTTACATGTAGTGGGCTTGTTTTCAGATACATGGTAAGAAGAATTCTGAAAGGGAAAATAATATCACTTTTTGTGAACATGTTTAAAATGTGTGATATTTAAGAAAAGCATGATTTCTGAATCAATGACATCTAAATGATTTCAGCAAATTTGATCTGATCGTGCAATTTCACCCATGAATATTCTATACCGTAGATTTTATTTAATTATATATATATTTATATTTATTGTGGTTTTAACATTTACTACATTGTATACATTACTATATTTTTTTAATGTAATATTTCTCACATTTTAAATTTACATGAATTTTTCTGTACATTATAACAGCGTTGTGAGCAATTTTGGATGTGACGCTTTATAAAATAAATCTATTATTATTATTTATTATTTTATACGTAGAATATTACAAGGTTAGTGATCAATCAGCAGCGATCAGGACTTGCTGTATGATATTGCTAGGTATGCAGGCATTCACTTTTGGACTTGGCAGCCATTTCTTAATTCCTCAGATCACCATTTTTGGACTTGTTTTCACTCATTGATATGATTTGATTATTGATCATAAATTCACGATTATTTTAATTTCCTTGATTCTCAAATCCAGGACTGCACAGGCTCAGACAAGCCAACCACATTCAATAATCTGTAGAAAGGATGTAAGCATAACTAGATGAAGGATTGATTGTTAAGCCAGGGTAGTCCATTAAGCAGTTTATACAATAGATTCTATGTGTAGAGTAGGCCTTTTGTATCAGTACAAGTAATTTTACATTGTACACATAGCAGCAATAATCCTGGATGAGGAGCAGATCAGGCAGATGCATTGATTTGAGCCAGCTCCAACTCAATCCAGTGCAGATATTGTGTGACCCACTCTATTAGTGGACAAGACCAAATTACATACTCAGCATGCCCACAGCTGTTTGTGGAAGTACACTGTATACGGACAAAACACCCGAAACAAGATCCAGGCATGCAACAGGGGGCCCCTGTTTCCTGTGGTTTTTCTATACGTGCAACAGAAGAACTACAATAACATCACAAGCAATTTTATAAAGCCAAGTCTTTAGAATGAAATATAGAATTCAACCTAATAGAATATATTAGAATTTATTTTACGAAAACAAAAACCAATGACAAAATGTTTTCCAATTGGAAGATAAAGTTTGACTGAAGAAAGATGACATGTTGAATATAACGTGTTGGTCAACCAAAGCGGGCTTATATTCGCAAGCTTGAGCGAGTCAATGCTCAGAATTACTTTGTGGAATTAGCGATGAAAACAATGGGATAAATGTAAAATAAAATACTCTCATCCAAATGCAAAGAACAGAGAATCTTGCTATCCTCGGTTTTCACTGATTCTGATTGTCCCCGTAAATTATATTCTATGTGTGTTTCACACTGCGAAAGTCCATAATTGTACAAATTGAATCTGTTAAAATGTTCCAGAAATGGTCCTGTTTGGCCAAAGTGATAATTAATCTTATAAGCGAAGATTGATTTAAAACAATTAGACCTCAAGCAAATCAATCACCATCAATAAATGTTTGCACAGTTGGGGTTTTTTATTTAAAGACAAGCTGCTAGTTTGAATTTAATTTGAAATGTTTATAAATTTAGATCGTGAAATTCGGGCAAATGCCCCAAAATTGCGTGCGCCGTACACCTGTGACTGTGCCCACAGTGACTGTGCAACAATTATATAATTATTGCCTTTCCTCTATGGTACCTAGGCTAGAAATGTTGCTGTCCAGCACCTCCGTCAAACAGCTGTCACCCAATTTCTGTTGCAAGGTGGCATTTAAAGGAAGTAAGATTTCCACACAGGAGCTAAACTGCATCTTTAAGAGTACTGGAATGTTTCAGGATGGAGATATGGTGTTTTTACAGGGCCATTAAAGACTTAAAATGCCACTCCAACTCACTAAATGTAAATGAAGATGCACTAAGGTTGTTCTTGTATGTACAGTAGCCTCACAGTGGAGTCAGATTGTTTGGAATGCCAATTAGAATTAGTTGGCAATGTTTAATGCAAGGTGTTGTTTCTTTGTCAATTAAATGTGCATAATGTATAGTTAAGTGGGACGTCTTATGCCTCTCTAGCTAAAAACGTAAAGAAGGTCAACAAATTAGAACTGTTGTATGTGATTGCTCATCATATAGGGGAACGAGGGGCAATTCGGAGCGGCGGGGCAAAATGGTTTTTTAAGTTTTCTCGGAACGTATTGATCTGCCTTTTAATTTTTTGGTTGGAAAATAAAATAGGATACATGACCAACTTTTCCTGAGAGTTTCGTTGATGAGAATGTTACAGGTATGCAGCTATATTAATTTGAAGTTTTTGATCGATTTTCTTAAAAAAATCATAATTTTTGGAAATGGTATAATACCTCCAATGACGTTCCAAGCCAAATAATTCATAGTCAGTGTTATTAGAGGACTACTAAGCTTGCGTATTAAGCAAAAAAATGTAGTCTGGTGCTTAGTCATGTGTAAGTAGGTCATTATTAATCTACCCTGCATGATTGGGGCAAGATGGAGTCCTCCTGCGGGGGCAAAATGGGAAGCACAAAAAAGCTATCCCAGCCTAGAAAAGGTTGAAGCTTGATATTGGGTCAATTCAACCATGACATTTGAGACATTTGATACACTTTCTGGTCATATAACAGGCAAAATTTGAAAAAATCACTGGAGATTTGTTGATTTAATCCATGTCATCAGTAATACCTTGAGGATTTAGGCTTAGTGGTAAAACCTTGTATTGTTGAAACTGAAACGAATGTAACTGCCTTTCAAAAAGCATAGTCAAATCCAATACCAGTTTAAATTGTTAAATTATTAAGAAAACTCGGAAATCAGAGTTATGTGAATATTCATAAAAATGTCACATTTCCACAAAGTTTAACTAATTTTGTGTCTTTTGTAAGCTAATATTTATGGTAAAATAATTTGTCAAATAATTACATAGAATGTAGAATTACTGGCATCACTTCCCAGCTTTAATTGCATCCTGTATTGAGATTTTGATTTCATAATTTATTGCTATGTTTACTCTTAGTATTCTGCAATATTCTCACATTGCAATGACATGAATTAATGCATTTTTGTTTGTCAAGATGCTTTTTACCTTCAGCGAACGAAGTTCGAAGAAGGTATTGTAATCACTTGGGTAAAAATGCTGTCCGTCCGCCGGGCGGGCGGGCGGGCGGGCGGGCGGGCGGTCGGGCGGCGGGCGGATAGATCGTTTCCGGCCCGTCACTCGGCCTCTATTGAATGTATGTGGATGAAATTTGGTACACATCTAGCCTGTATGGTCTAGTTGTGCCTTTTGGTGGTCTGATGAATAGATCTTAAATACTTTTTGAAATAATTAACAAAATATGAAAAAAAAAATTTTTCGTTTCCGGGCCAAGGCTCGGTCACTATTGCATGTGCATGGATGAAATTTGGTACACACGTGGCCTATATGGTCTAGTTGTGCCTTTTGATGGTCTCATTGACAGATATTCTATACTTTCTGAAAAAATGAGAAAAAATATAAAAACATATTTTTTTTGTTTTTTGGGCTAAGACTCGCTCACTATTGCATGTACATGGATGAACTTTGGTACAAATATGGTCAATATGGTCTAGTTGTGCCTTTTGAAACGTCTGATGGAAATATTATATACTTTTTCAAATATTGAAAAAAAACATAAAAATTATTATTTTTGTTTCTGGCCCAACATCCGGTCACTATTCCATATACATGGATGAAGTTTGGTACACATATGGCTTGTATGGTCTAGTTGCGCCTTTTCATGGTCTGACAGATGGCTATTCTATAGTTTTTGTAATATTGAGAAAAATTATTTAAAATAATTTTTTTGTAGTCAGCATCTGAAATCTATGTGACAAACTGAAGAGGTTGAATAGCTGCAGTTGCACTGCTGTACTACTTATTGCTTGAAATTCACCAGAGTACTGATTTCTTACAGGACAGATTACCCATGATATCATCAATATCTGTGTTCTAGGGTTCAGTGGATTTTCTCATGAGAAAATATTCATAATAGCTTCTTTCACATATTTTTATATGGGTCCAAATCTACTAGTTGTGTCAAAAGTGTTACATGGGCAAAAATATTAGAACTAACACCAAATTTATCATATTGGTAAAAATCTGCAGTTATAATTCTTTAGTTTACTGTTTTTAAAATTTTATAACAAATTGTTATTTCCTCTTCCTGTAATTGACTTTTTCTCCAACAAAGTCAGGTTTCTCACGTATGTGATGAAATTCGGATGGACATGGGAATTACTCTCTATAGCATAGGTTATTTTCATATTTTATCACAAAGACACAATAAATTAAGAAAAAACCACATTTCTGTAAGCAAAAAACTGATACGTATGGTAATCCTACTAAGTGCAGCTTAATTGACGCAGCAGCAAAAATGGGCATTTTCGAGAGAATTTTATACATTTTTTGTCAGGAATATGATTTACATTGGCTGAATTATTCATTTATTAATATTAACCTACACTGATTCTCTAAATATTGCAAAAATATTTTAACACTCATTATCACCTGATGCTATACAATTCCACATCTTTGTTAACGTATGTGATGTTGACATTTGACTTCCATTTAACGTATGTGACTTTCTAACGTATGTGATGGTTTGACCTAAGTTTAAGCTCATTTAATTAGTTTTCAGTATGTCTCATTAACAATGAGGTGTCATTGAATCAAAATGCATTGAATAGACTGACTATCATTCCAGTGTTGGGGATCCGTTCATTTGTGCAATTTCCCTTTCTTAAGCTGCGTTCAAGGCTTATCCATGATGCATAGTTTAACCTAAAATGTCCGTTTTCGATAATTGATACAGCAGATTTAATTGCCCTTGAATAAAATAATTTTGATTGCATATTTATCAAAGGATAATGTTATTTAGCTATTGATACTTATAACCAGTGTTGGTTGATATCTTATGCACAACTTTTCGTATTAATTAAATTTTATGTCAATCTTGCCGTTCCTGTCAAATCATCACATACAAACTTATTCAAGTATTCATATGTGATAATGTAAAGGAATATTATATGGAATTTCAAAGGAATGCATCACAAAATCACATTTGGAGGTGGCGGTTGAAATTTGGTTATCTGCACCAATTTCAAATAAGAAAAAAGTGACAAATATTCTGACAAAATGTATGTGATTATTTGACATCCTTTGAAAATTGTCAAACATCACATACATGTCAATCATCAACATTTTAAGTTTTCTGTTGGTATTATTGAATCTTTTTATTGTTTCAAATAACAGTAAACATCTTTAAACTATATAAAATCAATCTAGCTTCTTAACTTGTATGTGTTGTCCAGAGAATGTGCACCTCAGAAGTATGTGACAGTTGGACAATCGCCGGTCAACCATCACATACAACACATAAGTGTCAGTAAAAGCCATCAATTGGCGTATAGCAAGTACAATATGCGATTAACACAATATGTTTCAGCAACTTAGTTCACCTTGTGTTTACTGTAGTGAATTTAAATCAGTTCAGAAGGACAGGTAATCACCATGTTGTGTCAACCATCACATACATCACATTCGTGATTTTGACCACATAGCTGGAAACCACCCTATTTTACATATGTTCTGACATGAAAGTTGGAGAAACAACACAAAATTGTTAAATTTAAACTATTTTCCTTTACTTTTCCTTCCAATTTCATTAAAATGGCTTAATACCTCCTTATTATCTCACGTATGTGATGCATCTCACGTATGTGATGCACCACTTTTTTGCAGAAGAAAAATATTCAAGCGCCCCCTAGCTGTTAGGGTGTTGTTATAAACTCTCCAAAAAGGGCTAACTATGTAGTTCTCCTGGATATCTCCAGATGACACCGTCATCCAGGCTATCTTTCCTGTAGAACTAAGATATTTTTAGCCTCATTTTTCTGAAATACGTATGTGATGCTTTGATTTTTTCATACATCGTCCTAGTTTTTAAGGTTTTGATCATCAAATGTCACTCCAGCAAACTGTTTTTGATTATAAATAGCAAACTTACTAAATTATCAATAACTTAGAATTCATACTTGTGTTGTATAACCATTTTAAGGATTATTTATCTCATCTCGAAATTTAGGGAGAAATGTTTGACCAAAACATACAGAAATGGACCCTTTTTGAATGGGGTAAAAAATGAATTCAAAATGGTTATGGACAAAAAATTAAATTTTTGTGACAAAGAAGGATATCTGTACTTCAGGTTACCACTTTGTTTTTGGTGGTTACACCATCTTGGTGCGACGATTTTATGGATTAAAGTTAGGCAAATGAAAAATGTAACGCTTTGACATGCCAAAAACTGCCGTTTTTTGGGCTGAAATCATCAATAGAATAAAGTCAAATTAATTTACAAACACAATTTTTTCACAAAAACGTAGCAAAAATTGTCTTTTTTGTGCTGCTAAAATTTCAGGAAAATGTATTTAATATCCAGTCAGCTATAGACACCAATGTGTGAAAAAGTCAGTTGGACACAGTTAGTAGATTCTTACCCATATCTAAATAACTCTAGAGGAATGAATGACAAGCTCAAACTCATCAAATATTGCACTGCTATACTACTTATTGCTTGAGATTCACCAGAGTTCTGATTTCTTACATGACAAATTACCAATGAAATCTAGCTGTAGTCCAGGGAAAACACAATACTACTACTACTACTACTGTGTTCTAGGGTTCAGTGGATTTTCTCATGAGAAAATATTCATAATAGCTTCTTTCACATATTTTTATATCTAAATAACTCTAGAGGAATGAATGACAAGCTCAAACTCATCAATTAATAGAGCTTATGACAGTGTCAGGTCACCAGGCCGTTTTTTTGTGGGCGAGTTGTAGATGGGCGATTTGTGTTGTGGCGAGTTGACTTGTCAGCTAGGTGAAATGGTTGTTTCACTTCTTTCATATTTTCATATTAATAACTCTGGAGGAATGAATGACAGGCACAAACTCATCAATTAATAGAGCTTATAACAGTGTCAGGTCACCAGGCCGTTTCTTTGTGGGCTAGTTGCAGATGGGCGATTTGTGTTGTGGCGAGTTGACTTGTCAGCTAGGTGAAATGGTTGTGTCGTCGCTGGAAATACGTGCCGAAAAATGGACATTTATTGCAATAATAGTTGTTGTATCACTCTACCGACAAGCCAGATGAACAGTAAATGTCCTGAGCTTCATTTTGGTACAAAATTGGGTTCTCTACGTGCATTTTCAGCGATTGGCTGCCATGGAAAGCATGACTTTGACAGCTCTTGCTCTTACACTATAATACATGGATTGTCAACATCAAAACGTGGTTGTACGAAGATGTGGAGGAAATTTTGCACAACTGGACACTCATGGAAGGTACCTAGGATAATAGAGCAGGTTGGAATTAGTATATTTTGCTTGTTTTAGTGTTCAAAAATGTTAAGAAATGGCTGAATTAGACGATTTTGAAATAAGGAAAATTTAATTGTCAAAACGTGGGTGCAAGAAATTTTGCATGACTGGACTATCATGGAAGATAGCTGGAATTATAGAGCATGTTGGAATTAGTATGTTTTGATTTTTTCAGTGTTTTAAAATGTCAAGAAATGGCTGAATTAGACGATTTTGAAATCAGAAAAATTTGATTGTTAAAACGTGGGTGTGCGAAGACGTGAGGTTAATTTTGCTTGATAGATGCTCATGGGAGGTATCTACAATGATGGGGCATATTGTATTTAGTGTATTTAGCTTTTTTCAGTGTTTAAAAATGTCAAGAAATGGCTAAATTGGATGATTTTGAAATTATGAAAATTTGATTTTAAAAACTTGGTTGTGCGACGCCTTGAGCGTAAGTTTGCTTGATCAAACATTCATGGGACATATCTAGGATATGACAGGCCATTTCGTTTTTATTTTATTTTGCTTTCAATGTGTTTAAAAATGTCAAGAAATGGCTGAATTAGACAATTTCCAAATTATGAAAGTATAATTTTAGAAATTTTGTTGAGTGAAGACTTCAGCATAAGTTTGCTCGATCTAACATTCATGTGACTGCTCTAGGATGATGGGGCATGTTTATTTAGCTTTTCTCAGTGTTTAAAAATGTCAAAAAAATGGCTAAATTCAACAATGTTGATATTATGAAAATTTAAAATGAAAAACTTGGTTGTGCGACGCCTTGAGCGTAAGTTTGCTTGATCGAAAATTCATTGGACGTATCTAGGATGAAGGGGCATGTCGTATTTTGTGTATTTAGCTTTTTAATGTGTTTAAAAATGTCAAGAAATGGCTGAATTAGACAATTTTAAAATTAGAAAAATTTGATTGTCAAAACGTGGTTGTGCGAAGACATGTGGTTAGTTTTGCTTGATAGAAGGTATCTACGATGATGTGCCATGTTGTATTTAGTGTGTTTAGCTTTTTTCAGTTATACAAATTTCAAGAAATGGCTAAATTGGACGAAAAAAAATTATGAAAATTTAATATTAAAAACTTGTGTGACGCCTTGTGTAATTTTGCTTGATCGAACATTTATGGGACATATCTAGGATGATGGGGCATTTCACATTTAGTTTATTTAGCTTTTTAATGTGTTTAAAAATGTAAAGAAATGGCTGAATTGGACGATTTTGAAATTATGAAAATTTAATTTTAGAAACTTGGTTGTACGAGGACTTGAGTGTAACTTTGCTTGATCGAACATTCATGTGATGTATCTAGGGTGATGAGGCAAATTGGATTTAGTTTATTTTGCTTTTTTTTGCTTAAAATGTCAAAAAAATTATCATTAGTTAATTGTCAAAACACGGGTTGTGGTAGGCCTTTGAACAGTTGTTGAAGATTTGTGTGTAATTTTGCTTGATTGAACAGTGAACACTCATTGGACGTAGGCTTACCTAGGATGATAGGCAGGTCAGAATTAGTTTATTTAGTTTTTTTTTTGTGTTTGAATATATATATATATGTCAATAAGTGTTGGAGTTGAGTTATTTCGAAATTCTGAAAATTTAATTGTCAAAAATTTATTTTTCAAGCATGAAGGAACAATTTGTCAAGGTTGTACACTCGTGAGAGGTCTGTAGTGTCACAGGACAGGGTGGAATTAATTTATTTTGGCATTTTGAGTGTTTGAATATTTCATGAAGTGGCTGAGTTTGGCGTGTACACTGTACACTTAATGCAATCTCGTAGAATTATAGGGCAGGTAGGAATTCCTAATTAGTATATATATTTAGTGTTTTGAGTGCTTTAATCTGTGAAGAAATAGCCAAGTTGGGCAATTTGCTAATTTTTTCAGTAAGCGGTCAACCAAAACAAGCAAAATTTACCAAAACCGTTTCTTTCTTTTTTAGGATAAGTTCATGGACTGTGATATTGAAAATGCTTCATCTGATATAAAAGAAGAAATACCATAAAGTACTTGATGTATGGCCCAAGTAGCTATTGCTACTCCAACCATAGTGAACACTATTGAATAAAGGGCAATAATAAAGGGCTAGAGTAATATAAATCTGCAAAGGATTTTTTACTAAGATATGCAACATGACCTACTACTTTATGAGGTCTCACAAAGTGTTTTTTTTTTTTAAATAAAACTATGCAAATCTTCAAATCAAGGTTTAACAAGCTATTTCAATTTTAATTTCAATTGCATAGGCAATGCAATATCAATTGCCCGGGCCATTGGACTCTCCTGGATCTCCCCGTCTTTTCAATTCCAAACATAGATCTTGCAACTTTAATTTTTACATTAAAGTTTCATATTTACAGTATTTTAATTCCAGGCCAAGTAAGACAAGCAGATGGTAACATTGGAGAGAACCATGCAGATTGCCATGGAGGCGTCAGATCTCATTTTTATAGTGAAACCACTCCACTCCCTTCGATCAATACAGTAAGTAGGAAAAGAGATGTTCCACTCTCAATTCCAAGACATTTATTATGTACTAGGCTTATTGCGTACATATTACATGGATATTATATTGTGTGACCTAATTAATGACCCAACCATGTTTTCGTCCATGAAATGTCGACTTGGTCTATGAAACTGTAATTGTATAAATATCAAGACAGTGATTAATTTTGTATCTGAATCTGTGCACATGGAAATACTGTAATTTGACGGTACCAAGAATACATAAATATTTCCTAGATGTACATTGTACCTACAGTAAATTGTTTTTCATATAAAATGATGTTTGGGTGGACTCAACTATCACTAAAATGCAGATCAAACAGATTAATACATTGCAATAAAAGTCAACTATTGTTACAAATTTATTTTGATATCATATTGTTGAAAATCAAATTATTTCCAGCACTTATTTTTTATTCGCATATTTTTGTTATGTTTGCCTTCTTCTTTTGCAGTGACCAGATGTGAAGTTGTTTGGAGTGTCGGAATTACTTACCATAGATGTAAGCCTTTGACTGAACATGTGGGGCTGTAGCAATCACTTCGAGATGGAATGTTTTGGTCCATCAAATACTTCTTAAGGTAATCTCGAACAGTCGAGAGAGGTCTCTGGGAGAGTGTAGAGGTTTGTATTGATATATTAGTTAATTAAATTTTCAGACACTCTTGTTATTTTGGTATGTATATATTATATAATATGTTACATGTTGTGCTACCCATGACAAATTCTGGTGCTGATGAGTGGTAAAACTCAAGTCACTCCCAATAGGCCAGACATAAATGAATGATAGCTTCTTGAATCTTCCCCATAACATTTCTAAGGATTTTTCAACTCCGACTCCCGACTCCTCTTTTCAGCAATATTTGGACAAAAATATGAATAATTTCACAATGTTTACAAGGGGTTTTTGTACATAAAAATTAATTTTGTGTGTGGGAACCATAAATTCTATACAGTTTACATTATTCTATAATGTGTTTTTATCAATCCTTAAAAATAATTTTCAGGAGTCAGGAGCCACCTGATAAATGTTCGACTCCGAATCAACCCAGAAACCAAAGTTGGATTCGTACTCCAACTGCACGACTCCGACTTCAAAGCCCTGCAAGGATGACATTCAAACATAATGCTCAAGATGTACAGCCCAGGGTATTGTAGTGCGGTAGTCCCACATTGTGTGTTGTGCAGTGTAAAAAACTATGACATGACATTTATGGAATTTGGTGGAAATGTTTTTAAAACATTTTTCGTTTGCTAGAGTAGAACTAAAAAATGTCAAAAATGTTGTGACCAATGCGTTTTGTTATGGTTTTTATTTTAACGATAACGAAACGATAACGATATACTTTATTTAGTCTCAAAAAAAAAAACTCATTTCGGTTTTTTTCAGTGCGAGTCAACAAGTGTTAGATGTGCTGTTTGGTATCTGAATGCTCTAAGGAAAATTGAAATGTGTACAGAAAAATTATCAATTTTCAATGCAGCCTGATTCCGTAAATACTGGCGTCAGATTTTGCTGAAAAATAGCTGAACTATATGGATTGTCAATCTGCAAATCCAAAAAGTTGGAATTTGACTTTAAAAAAAGGTTTTTATCCGCAGTAATATCATAGTGGTGATTAACTGTAAATTTATTTGCCATGGTATTGAAGTTAAGTGACTTTGAACTCTTTCATGGAAATTCAGATTGTTTATTGTAAATTTTCATGATAATATATTATATATATATAATATTATATTGAGTATTTTTTTTCCAGTCGTGAAGATCACACAGATCGATTGAGCAATCGTCCTGACCCAAAAAACAACTCCCTGCTATTTTGCGTTGAGACCTTAGATTCAATTGAAGATACTTTTGCATATAACTAATCTGGTTTTCAGTTGTAGTTATTAGAAAATATCTGCCAAATGTGTCAAACACCAACTCCTATAATGCGGCACATAAAAACCACTTCGCACCGTAAAAACTGTCACCTGGATGTCCACTGTATGGGCCTCTGGTGTGAACAATTAAAATTAACGTCAACTGAAAATGATCTGCTAATGCCTTGTTTTTGATTTGGATGAGGACATGAAAATGTCTGGCAACAAAAGCATATGAATTTGATCAAATTTTCTGTATACTTGATTTGTCAAAGTGGAAGAGGTGGATTGGTGGCTTATATAATATTTCAGAATTATATAAATTGAAAAAGATCTATAATATATCCTAGCTATTAATATCATTGAGAGATTTTAATTCATTGTTTGGTTAGGCCTTTCTATGGCAATGGTTGGCGTCTCTGGTTCTGATGCGAGTCCATCTTTTGACAATGTCATATTTTCATTAAATGAAAATGTCAACCACCAAAATTTGGCATGTGAATTTCATTGAAGAGTCGGTTATCACATTTAATATCTGAATCTTTTGATCACAGTTTTGATTACCGGTGATAAAAATTTCACAAACATGGTGTCTGCTAAGTGCTAATCCTTGAAAAGCTCGAAATTTGGTTTCTGCTTCTTGTGTTCTCATTTCCATTTATTGTTTCTAAAACCATGTTAATGTTATTATGACTTTATAAGTGACAATATCAAAAAACTACATTTGCCATGTGAATTTTATTGAAATAATTTATAGAAATTTTGTATGTATTTTTGATTTTAGTCTGCATTGATGGTTTACCAATCAATGACAATTTTATGTGTCCCAAATCAGTGTTTCACAACAAAAGTTAATCATGACTGGATGAACATTAGCATGTGAATTTCATTGAAAGGATTTCCAAATATAATTTTCCCTACACTTTTGATTCTAATCCATCATTTGACAAGCAAAATATTATGGTCCAAAATTGTCAAACAATCATATTTGGCATGTGAATTTCATTGAAAGGATGTCCAAATATAATTTTTCTTTCACTTTTGCTTATAATCCATCATTTCGCAAGCAAAATCTCCACAACTTACCGTCCGAAAATATCAAACAACAATATTTGGCATGTGAATTTCATTGAAAGGGTTTCCAAATATAATTCTTTCTACACTTCTGCTTCTAATCCATCATTTGACAAGCAAAATATTCACCACTTATGGTCCACAATTGTCAAACAATCATAGTTGGTATGTGACTTTCATTGAAAGGGTTCCCAAATATAATTTTACCTACACTTTTGCTTCTAATCCATCATTTGAGGAACAAAATCTTCTCAACTTATGGTCCGAAAATGTCAAAAACAATATTTGGCGTATCGATTTCATTGAAAGGATTTCCAGATATAATTTTTCCCACACTTTTGCATCATTCCATCATTTGACAAGCTGAATCTTCATCACTTGTGGTCTGAAATTGTCAAACAATCATATTTGGCATGTGAATTTTATGGTGTACGGTCAACTAGGCGACAAACCAACCAGGCGACACCCATCAGTACCAACTAGGTGACAAGGAATTTGGAAATTTCATACCAGTGCAAACTAGGTGACAAGCAGTTCCAACTAGGTGACACAAATTTACACAGCACTTCCAACTAGGTGACACAAGTTCACAAAACACATCCAACTAGGTGACAATACATTTCCTAATTGACCACCATTGAAGGTATCCTGTCACCTGGTTGGTATCCCCTGTAAAATATGTGTCACCTGGATGGTATCTGGGGGGTATCTGCTGTCACCTAGTTGTCCAAAAAGTGTAGCCTAGTTGGTAGTGGTATGTCACCTAGTTGGTTGTCGCCTAGTTGGTAGTGTTGTAGCCTAGTTGTCTGTCGCCTAGTTGACCGGCAATCGAATTTTATTGAAAGGGTATCCAAATATAATTTTTCCTGCACATTTGCTTCTAATCCATCATTTTGACAAGCTGAATCTCCAAAACTTGTGGTCCAAAAATGTCAAACAACAGTATTTGGCATGTGAATTTCGTTGAAAGAGTTTCCAGATACAATTTTTCATACACTCTGTTTCTAATGCATCATTTGACAAGCAGAATCTACGCAACTCAAGTCAGGAAATGTCAAACTATAATATTTGGCATATTGATTTCATTGAAAGGCTTTCCAAATACAATATTTGCTACACTTTAGTAATATTCACTGTGAATAATTTTCTTGTCCGTGTGTCTCTAATTCATCATTTGACAAGCAAAGTCTTCACTTCTTATGGTCTGAAAATGTCGAAAAAATATTTGGCATGTAAATTTCATTGAAAGAGTTCCCAAGTATAATATTTCCGACGCGTTTGATTCTCATCCATCATTTGACAAGCAAAATCTCCACAACTTATGGTCCGAAATTGTCAAACAATATTTGGCATGTGAATTTCATTTTTTGAATGGGTTTCCAAATATGATTTTCCTACGCATTTGTTTCTAATCCATCATTTGACAAGCAAAATCTTCAAAACTAATGGTGAAAAATCTGTTCTCTATTGCTTCAAAATTCTTGGATTGTACTTTATAAAGTTGGTTAGTAAAAAAAAAGTCAAACAATATTTGGCATGTGAGTTTCATTGATAGGGTTTTCAAATACAATTTTTCTTACACTTTTGCTTCTCATCCATTATTTGACAACCAAAGTTTATAGCCCTTATAGCAGGAAAATTTCAAAACAATATTTGGCATGAAAATTTTATTGAAAGCTTTCTATGAAATCTAATTCACATATCTTGATCATTTTCCCAGTTGATCATTTCTCAAATCATATAAAAAAACCATGATTTCAATATCTCATGTTGTCTGTCCATTCCGCTACTTTAGGAGTTTCAAGGTGTTTTAATTAGTACTACTGGTTATCATTTCATTGTGTTCAAATTTCTATGGTCTTTCTGTGATAATTTTTTCTGCCAGTGAAGTGACATCCATTGTTGGCCATCTCCTGTCAACTCTAATTTCATAAAGTGAACGTTTCAATAATATATATTTGCCGTGTGAATCTCATTTACAGAATGTGTCCTGCATATTCACTTCAAATCTGCATTCGCCACTTACAAGGTTTTGAAAATATGCTTTTTTAGGTCTATACATCTCTGATTCTCAATCCACCCATTCACAAACCTGTGCATGCACCAAAAATATCCAACACCAATATTTGCTTGTGCCTTTCATTGAATTTGACAAACACATTTTTCACTGCTTCATGAACTGCAAATATCAGCTGCCACATTTACCATGTGCCTTTCATGGAAAGGCTTTGTATAATAGTTCTTCATCCTGCAAAATATCCCTATGCCGCATAACAAAGCTGACTACAATTCTTTTTTTTTTAAAGAATTTCTTGTTTATATCGGAGCCAAAACTTCCCCACTATTGCATATACAGTAATGCATTTTTCTAAACACATCACCTATGCAATTTAGCAGTGCTTTTTGATGCGTATAACACTTTATGAATCATTGGAAAAATTGAGATAATGGAAGGCCACTACTCGACGGCTATTGCATACCTATAGACCTAAGCAATTTTGTAAACGCACCAATTTTATGATATTATTGTAATCTTCTAAAGGTGTTATTCGCTGAAGGTTTGCTGCTGCGCAGCCTATGTTTAGTTAGGCTATTATCAAAACAACTGATTTATTGCAGAACTTTTGCAACTTTATTTCTTCCCATTTTGACCGATATGAAATTCCATTTGCCCCAAGCATGGGGCAAAACGGGATAAAGTTGCGTTTTTGAAAATAGGGAAAATTTTTAATTGGAACTATTAAAAAAGCACTTTTCTGTGTTTGAGCAAGCGGTATTGGTACTTCTTCATGGATCAGACCTTATTTGGCATTCGCATGATATACCACCTTCGTGCAGCTAGCCTTCGAAGTTAAGCGGCCCGTTTTGCCCCTCGTTCCCCTACATTTGTTTGTTATGATGAATAGGAACTGCACATCAGCAAATAAAGTGTGATGATTTACAACAGAGGCTATTGTCAATATTCTGTCACATGTTCTTCCAATATCCCCAAGACTCTCCTTTCTGACTTGAAAGGATAGGAATACATTACCCTTTATATCAGGTAATGCAATTGAGGATTTATTTGGGAGTAATGATGCCATGTATTTCCAACAAGCTAAATGAGGTTGTTTCTTTTCATTAATTTAAATTTTCCTTTATTGCACAATTTACTAGTTTTGTAGGGATAGTGACATGTCCACATCAATTTTGGTTTCCAACAGTGAAAATAGAAAATTTACTGATCTACAAAGGAAGGGAGAGCATACTGACCCTCTTTGCATCTCAGGTGATTGATGTCAGTTCTATAGCAGACCCCGGAAACCTTTTCCTCTCTTGACCTCCTCTACTCCACTACAGATGCCCACAAATCAAACTTCCTCCTTGGCTTACTGACCAGCAGTGTCACTTCCGCTGGGGGGACCTTTTCCCAAATTAGGTTTGAGTTTCATCTCTCAAAATGTGATAGAATAAGGCCTGCAACACTGTATAATTATTATCTCAATGCATTCCTTGAAAGTATTATTGAATTATAATTGAAATTTTAAAAATCCATGTGAAGATGTATTGCTTTGTTATCATAAATGTAAATGATGAAATGTGCCTAATAATTGTCAACATAGATACAGAGACTCAGAAGTTACACAAAATGCTGACTATGGCTATATCTGAAGTTACCATAGATACATCCGTAGATTTATAGACTATTACATTTATTTTTTACCTGCCTTTTCCATATTTCTGCCTCAGAAAAGCAAATTCATGGCATCTGAAACTAGTTCAATCAGTTGAGTCCCAGAACCTCACTGTGAAAACCTAGGGAGCAATTCTTCATCTTAACAAGGTCCCTGGGCATCAAAATGACAAATCAGATTTGTTTGTGGTGGTAGCATGATAGATTATGAATGACTGCTAATAATACTATAAAAAAGTTTCTGCAACCATATTTAGATGTCTTCAATTAGTTAATACTCTGGCTTTGTATCTTTTTAACTGCAATGAAGATACAGAAATGCAAATAAAATTGTCATTTTGTCCTGCCAATTTTACTGAGACAAGTACAAGATATGTGCTATAATCTCAAGACATCCGTTATGTTGCAAAAAATTTCTAGAAAGAAAGAAAATGATTGCCTGACTTTTATTTCACAAAAAGGTGTTGGTAGATAATAGCAGAGGACTTCAGGGGTAATTGCTGATTAAAATGCACAATGCATAGGTCAGGATTACACATTTCCCCCAAGAGGAAGTCAACCGATGAAAGAAGGGAGTTTCCCATTAGCAGGCACTAAGCATCAGAGTTTTTGCGAAGTTCTCGAACAAAACTGAGTTATTGGAAAATTTCCAAAATGATGTAATTTGCAATTTCCAAAGAGAAGCATTGCTTCTTATTAATGTGGTTCACTGTTCACTTCCAAAGTGCTCACCATGTGTTAAATGGAAATTTACCTTCATCCACTGGGTATTCTTGCAGCTTTATAGACTTAATATTGACTTGATACTTGAATCAGAATTGATAAAACTGAAAGGTCGCTTAGTATTGGAATAAACTGTAGCGTATACATTAGTTGAAGTCTATGTTGATAGTAAACCTATAATACAACTGCCAGAGGCAGGCCATAGGCAGACATAAAGATGAGATAATATGTTTAAAAATGTAGGAAGGCAGTCCTCCATGAAATTTTCCTTCATTCTTCTGCCCCGTAAAAGTAAATTACAATATCCTCAATAAACATGCTTTGAGAAAAAGGAAGTTAAAGTTTTCACATGATTTTAATTTGGTCATTGTCAACAGAAATGGTTGATTACCTCTGCGACTTGCTTCATATATTGAAATGATATATAATGGCTGGGGGTTGTATATCCTGGTACACTCCCCTAAGACCAAGTTTATCCCGAGATCCAAAGGGCCCTTGGAGGAAGTAAGATTTCAGCACATACGCTAAACTGCATCTTTGATGGTGTCAGAATGAGAGCTAAAATGAGACAGGGTCTTTTAACAGGGCCATTAGACACTTAAAATGCTCCTTTGCCTCACTAAATGTAAATAAAGAAAACACTCAGACTGCTCTTGTATGTACAGCAGCCTCACTGAAGAGTCAGATTGTTTGGAATGCCAATTAGATGGCAATGTTTAATGCAAGGCGTTGTTTCTTAGTCAATTAAGTGTGCATATTTTAAAGCCAAGAAGGATGTGTTCTACATCACTGGCTGAAAGAGAGAAGAAAGTAAACAAACTTCTTTTCATGCAGTGCACTAGAATCACCTGCAATCCATGAACATACCTGGTAACATCTTAATCAGCAAATAAGGTGTATTGTTCTCAGACAATGAAGATGGTTCATGTTCTGTCACATGTTCTCCAAATATCCCCAAGGATTTATTTAGGGATAATGATATTTCTGACAAGATAAATGATGTTTATTTTTCATTAGGTTAAATATTCCTTCTCTGTACATGCAATTTGCTGGTTTTGCAAGGGACATGTCATACATCAATTTTGGTTTCAAACAGTGAAAATAGGAAATTTACTGATCTACAAAGAAAAGCGGGGAGGCGTACTGACCCTCTTTGCATCTCAGGTGATTTATGTCCTCAACATTTTCATAAGAAAGTTAGGAAATTTATGATACCCTTCTCAGCTGTAGGGGCTACAATGTAGTAAAAAGGTAAAGTACAGAATGCTGCATTTAAGTATCAGTAGCTCGCCTTGTACATGGCATATATAAATGCATCAATCCACACTTTAGCTCGTTGTTTAGCCAGTCAACAGATGACATTGATTTCAGCCAGCTCTGGCTTAACCAAGTGCAGACATTGTGTGACCTACTCTATTAGGGACAAGCCCAAATCACATATCCAGCATGTGGACAGCAAGTACACTGAATACGGACAAAACATCCAAAACAAGACTCTGGCATGCAACTAGGTGCCCCTATTTCCTGAGACTTTTTTTGCTCATGAAGCAGAAGAACTACTACATTAACATGCACAGTGTACATTGTACCTATCATTAATGGACACTTTAGTTGGACGAGAGGCAGGTCAGCAGAAAACATTGATTTCAGCCAGCTTCTACTCAACCTACAACAGGCATCATGTGACCTACTCTATTACTAAACAAGACCTTATTACATACCCAGCATGACTACAGCTGTTTGTGCAAGTACACTGTATAGACAAAACATCCAAAACAAGACCCAGGCATGCAACAAGGGGCCCCTATTTCCTTGGGCTTTTACTGTACATGTAGCAGAAGAACTACTATGATGTCAAGTACACACAAATTTAGTCAAGCATTTGGAATACAATCGATTAGCACATAAAACAGTAGATTGGAGTTTGTTACAACCTCCAAGTCAAACTAAAAACCAAATTTTATAGATATGATTTCTGATACTTTCCCCTGAAACAATGATGAAATTTAGACTGGAGAAAGACATAAGTTCGAATATGAGTTAACATCTTGGGCATGCTGTTATTGTCCAGGTTGGATTTATGCTTAGCTTTGAAAACTGTTTTAGAACTGACTGTGCAAACATGATCTACATGAAAAATACCTTGCAACCAAGTGTAAAAATGACGGCACTCGTATTTTTTCTAGTTTTATTGCAAGCAACAGTACACAAAATTTAATTCTGAATGTCCCCTAAATGGAAGTTCTCTATGTGTTAATGTCAAATGTACAATTTTATACATCAAATCTGTCAAAATGTTCCATAAATTGTCCGCTTTTGCCAAAGTGACAATTAATGCTGAAATGATTCAGAAACAATTTAACATCTGAAAAATCAATCACCATCAATCAATGCTGGACAGTGCACACTGGATGTGGTCTTATTTAAAGACAAGCTGCTTGTGGTTGGTTAAGAGGAACTTTTGAGTAGCATTTATAAACGATATTGATTGCTGAGATCATGATGATTATCATTCTGAATGAGAGGTTAAGATAAATGAGTGCTTATTTTTCACATTGGACAGATTTACATATCCAAAATATGAACAGATACTGGCTAGATGAAGATTTATTTCCAATCTCAATTTAAAAATAGTTATAATTGTGCTTAGACAATTGATGTGAATAAAGTATCACCAAGTAATCATCACTTTAAAGTGCCATAAAGATATGGTGTTCACACTTCTGTTACTAGCTCATAGGTAGAAGTATATTGTCTTTGCTGTATTGTAAGTAGACGTTGAACAGCTGTGACCCAATTTAAGTTGCAACGTGGCCTTTTCAGGAAGTAGATTTCAGCTCAAGAGCTTAACTGCATCTTTAATGGCAGTGAAATAAGGGCAGAGACGAGATAGTGTGTTTTTGCAGAGCCTCAGGTACTTAAAATTCGACTTAATCTCACTAAATGTAGATAAAGAAGGCAGTCAGGCTTCTCTTGCATGTACAATAGCCTCATTGTGGAGTTAGGTTGTTTGGAATGCCAATTAGATGGCAATGTTTAATGCAAGGTGTTGTTTCTTAGTCAATTAAGTGTGCATATTTTAAAGTAGAGAGGGATGTCTTATACCACTCTGGCTGAAAGAGAAAGGATAGTAAACAAATTTCAACTGTGATTTCTTGCCATTCAGTGCACTCAGTTCACTTGTCATACGTATATATGCGATAACATGCACATCAGCAAATTATTTGTATTGCTCTTTGCAAATGAAGATGGTCAACACTCTGTAACATGTTCTCTCAAAATCCCAACGAATTCTCCTCTAACTTGGAAATATAGGAGAGCTCTACCCTTTGTGTGCGGAAAGACAATTGAAGATCTTTTTATGAATAGTTTATCAGAACTTACAAAATGGCAAGCCAGGAAAAAAGCAAATAAATACATGAAAAAAGCTAATTTGGAGTTGTTCTGAGAATATCTTGGTGAGGCGAAACTGTACAGATGGTTTAAGAAAATCTATTTATTCAGGCAATATAACATATAATGATTGGCTGAATTTATTTTTTAAGAATGTTTTGCAACTTAGAGAGTCACAAGATTTTAAGTTTAATTGCTGATGAAAATTCACTGTTCATGGCAAATCAGAATTACACATTTTCATCAAGTGGAAGCGAACCCATGACAGGAGGAGTGAGTTTCCCATTGGCAGGCACTAAGCAAACTAATCAGAAGTTTCTCAAAACATATAGCCAAGAATTCCTCAAGTCAAAGCAAGTTTACAGAAGATTTCCTAGATGAAGCCAATTACAGGTTTCCTATGAGAAACCTTCAGTGTTGATCTTGGTTTCCAGTTTGGTATTACTATTGAGTCTCATGCAAACTCAAAAGTTTATAAAATGTCATAAATATAATCTGAATAATTCACTTATCCCAGTCAAACAATGTAACTCAGTAATGACAAAGAAAGACCAAAAATGTGTTAATCAAATACAAATTCTTAGTTCAAATTGGGCCTCATTGCATAATAGTATTAATAAAATACAGTGTGTCCTGAAGCATGGTGTTTTATCAGCATCATACAGTGTCATGCATGGTATTGAACCAACAGTGAATGTAAAGCAGCAATCTACATTGAAAGCAACCCAATGACGGAAACTGACTGGGACTTCTCAGTCGCAAAACAATGGGAAAAACTACAGTAAATACAGCTGCAAGGAAACTGAGTGGAACATCTTGTTTGATGCTACAGAGTCAGTATCTAGAAAACAAGCATCTGCTTGTCTTTTTTTGCTGTTCTACTATTTTTGTGAAATCTACGAAGACTGGTGTAGGTTTACGAGTTTGTTCACTCTAAGTATGTAGGTGAATCTGAAAATCCACAAAGACACACAATCACACCACAGTCTCGTATGCATTCAGACAAGACATACAGTGCATACAGGACAGGACATACGACACAGGACAGACAAGACAGCACAAACATTTAAGCTTATATTAGACACATTTCATTACTCATTTATTGGTCATTCTCAAATTTCGGGACAATTTGCGTCACTCTAGCTCCCTGACATTAATATGAATGCGATAAATATCTGAAGCGTCACTCTGCATCTGTTATTCATATTTCTACTTAGAACCACTGCATTTGGAGCAAAAAGTCATTTATTAGACTTTTTTTCATGCATTATGTCCAGAAATCCGTGCAAAATCAATGGTTTTTCCCTGTCACTGGACCTGACATGACAAAATCAAGTGTTCATTTTCCTCCTAATATTCCATTATTTTCAAAGTTTCTTTGCACGATTCATGGGAATATAGACTTGAATTTATATTTAGTTCATATTCAATTTTTTTTTGGTATAATTTCATTGATTAAATTGATACAATAGTTGTGTCACTAATTTATGTCAATTTTTTTGTCCCCTCCGTTACTTGCCATAGCTCTGTTCGTTATTGTTTTTTATGAGCTATTTTCACTGAATATCATCAGACGCATGTGCGCCATAGTACCACTGCCTTGCAGATTTCATAAAACATGTATTCAATAAATTATGACATAATGTTCATAAAGAATGTTTTTGGTCCCACTAAAATGTCCCCTCCGTTTCCTTCATTTCCAAGCTTACCAATGATAATTTTACAGAGCGATTTCATGTATATGTTGCTGAGGGTGGCAGGTTTTAATATTCTGCAATTATTTTGTCTAATCTCCAAAATAAAAAGCAGTAATGAGCGAAAAGCAAAAAATTGTTCCCCTCCGTTACCGTCCCCTCCGTTACCAGATCATGAGCAAGAAATCGACATTTGGACCAAAAAATATACTGATACGAGATGAAATACTTCTGAAAATAATAGTTACATCAATCTTTTATCATTTTTCCTTTTGTTGCTGTTCCTACAGTTGGTTTTTTACATCAAAATTCCCCTCCATTACCACATTGTCCCCTCCGTTACAGGACAATTTTCCTATACCCGTTGTCCCGAAATTTGAAAATGGCCCTTATGCCAACATCAAACATTAAACATGCATACTTAAAACATTATAGTTAACATGCATACTTAAAACATAATATAAAATCACACTCACAATCATAACTTGCCATCTACACCAACTTCATTTCAACATCAGATTCTTTCATTCACATCTCATGTAAATTTACATCCTTTCACTTCTTTTATAACATTTAGAATGACACACAACTCTGTTACATTTTCAAGGTTCCATAGTTACACATTAGCACACAAACAGAACACAACATACACTTGAAACATGCCACGGGTAAACAACATTCACACTGCAAACAAAGACAAACAATGTCATCATTCAATCATTTATCATTCCATTGAATGTAACGAATTAATATATATATTCTGTTCAATTAAATAGACTGTTCAACTTGGACAGATGGTCAGTGGATATATATGGCGAGACAAAACAAAAAAACTGATTCTGGGTGCTCTTCTGTCAGTTAATGAGATGGGAGAGAAAATAGGAGCCCTTGTAATTTTACAGATATCAAATTTGACATACAGTAAACTTGCTCAACAGACACAGATAGAAGAGTAAAAATGAACTTAAAATAGTCTAAATATAATAGTTGTAAAGATAGGATGGAATCTTACAATGTCAAGATAAATGCATGTGTATTCATAATTGTGTCTGCAATAAGCCTGAAGGTACATCTTATAGTCAAGTTTTGGGTCTTTCACTTGATGTAGCACAGATATTTATTAAATGCAAGAGTATCTCATACATACTGTCTGTCCGACAGGAGATAATTACTGATAACTGCCAGTCGAACCCTGCCAAAAATTTATTTTCACACAATCTCTGAACATTCATATACTGCTCAGCAAACTTTAATAAGATAAATGACAACTAAAATGAGATGTCTAAAAAATAAATCTTCACAAGAAGGGTAGTGATTCTGCATGGATGAGCCAGATCATTGAAAAGCCTTTGTCACGATCCAAGTCCTATTAATCTGAGGAACTGGTCCATGAACTTATTGTCAGCTTGGAATTAGTTCCTTCAGGCAGAAGTAAACATCTTTCAAAGTGCTCACCATGTGTTAAATGGACATTTCCCTTCGCCCATTGGATATTCTTACTTCTATAGAATAAATATTGACTTGATGCTGGTATCACTAAATATGGAATTCAAAGGAAACTTAGACCAAGGTTTGGAATAACTGTGTTGTAAATATTGCATTAATGTTATACTGATTTGAAGATTAGACAACTTGTATGACCTGCAGCTATAGGCATACATTGGGATGGGGTAATAATTGAGTCAACTGAATTTTAAACTGTGGGTCTTATCTGGCATACTTCCACTTTCGTCTTTATCAATTTGTAAGGTTGGTAAATGATGAATTGGAAAAATCACTTACAATTCTCAAGTTATTGAAGCAATTTTCAAAAATAATCCTTACTTTCATGTGCTTGTACATGATGCAAGGTGCACCCTCTGTGCGCTGCACAACAAGCCATGAACATCCATTAAAATGTCCTTCAGCATAGCAGCATACGTGAAATCAAAGCAAATCAGTCATAAGTCCAAAACTCTGAGAAAGTTCGCAAATGCAAAACAGCTTAGTCAGCAAATCACCTGGTGATGAGATTTGTCACTTCAAAGCTATCTTGGGACTTGGGGAAATTGCAGTCTGTTTTGCAACATTGATAAATGGATTTACATCAGCAGAGGATCATTAAAGTTGAAAATTGCCTTATTACGCTTGTTTATTTTGGTACAAAAGATAAGGCAAGAAGGATTTAAAATTACACATGGCAAAGTTAGACGGTGATATAACATGATGTCAACAGATAATTATTTGACAGTCAAATGGCAGGCATATACATAGGTATCACCTCGCTAGAAAAATTCCAGTCCTTTTCTGTAAGTGCTGTCATTTGTCTACTGTAAGCAGTTCGTACAAATGTGTGGGCCTGCTGCTACTGTATTAGTATAAGTGGTTTGCCCTCTACATTGTACATGTTAATCTACAATTTCGCACGATGAGCAGCAGGTTGGCAGAAACATTGATTTTCAGCCAGCTTCTACCTAAACAGGCATCATGTGACCTACTCTAACAGTAAACAAGACCATATCACATACCCAACACGCCTACAGCTGTTTGTGCAAGTACACTATTTTTTGACAAAACGCTCGAAACAAGACCCAGGCATGCAACAGGGCGCCCCTATTTCCTGTGGCTTTTTCTGTACATGCAGAACTACTTCACTGACATGTAATTGCAGCTTAGCATTTAGAATACATTGGATGATAACAGAATAGAATAGACTAAAACTTGTTTCAACTTTGAAGTCAAACTAATATATAAAACAGATTTCATAATACTTTTTTCTGCTACAATGAGAGAAATTTTGACTGAAGAAAGACAACAGTGTGAATATGAGTTAACATCTTGGGCATAGTGACATTGTCCAGCTTGGATCGATGCTTGAAAAATCATCTTAGAACTGACTATGCAAACATGAACTACATGAACAATAAGTCATAATTATCCTCTCACAAAAATGATACTTTTCCTTGGTCTTCATGCAAGTACCAATTCTGATTGTCCCAAAAACAGAACGTTCTGCATATTTATACTGTCTAATCCATTATTGAACGCATTGAATATTCCAAAATATTCCATAAATGGTCCACATTTGCCCAAGTGAGAATTAATGCTGAAAAGATTCAACAGAAACAATTTAACATCTGGCAAAATCAATCATTATCAATCAATACTTGCTAAATGCACACATTTTGTAATTCTATTTAAAGAGAAGCTGCTTATGGCTGCTTTAAAGGCAATTTTGGTTCCATTTGATAAACTTCATTGATTTCTTAAGATTCATCGCGAATAAGGAGTGAACATAAATGAGAGTAATTTGCAATTATATTTTTTAGCACTGAGCTTACGTACATTTGGAAAATATATTAGCCAGATGAAGCATTATTTCCAAACACCTAGTTTCAAAGTGATTATAATTGTGCAGATGCATTTGCATGGTGCATTATTTCTGTTATTCAGGGGAATTGATGAGAATAAACTATTGTCAAGAAATCTTCACATTTAAAGCATCATAAAAATATGACGTGTATACTAACTCACAGGTAGAAGTATAATTGTCTCTGCTGTATGGTATGTAGACATTGAACAGATGTGACCCAATTTATTCTGTAAGGTGGCCTTTTGAGGAAGTAAGATTTCTGCTCAAGAGCTTAACTGCATCTTTAATGGCAGTGAAATAAGGGCAGTGACAAGATAGAGTGCTTTTGCAGAGCCTCAGACACTTAAAATGCTACTTAATCTCACTAAATGTAAATAAAGAAGGTACTTAGGCTGCTCTTGTGTGTACAAAACCCTCACTGTGGAGTCAGATTGTTTGGAAAGCCAATTAGATGGCAATGTTTAATGCAAGGTGTTGTTTCTTTGTCAATTAAGTGTGCATATTTTAAAGTAAAGAAGGATGACTTCTGCTTCACGGCGAAAAGCGAGGAGAAAGTCAACATATTTCAACAGTGATTTCTGACATTGCACTCGATTCACTGGTCTTCCATAGATATATATGTGGTAACATGTACATCAGCAAATAAGGTGTATTGCTCTCTGAAAATGAAGATGGTCAATGTTCTGTCACAGTTTTTCCATTTACTCCCAATATCCCAAGGCTTTCATTTCTGACTTGAAATGATAGGAATGCAATGATTTTATGTTGGGCAATGCAGTGGACTGGATTATAAACAGTGATCTTTCAGACCAAGCCTGGCCAGTCAAGCATTTCATGTCAAATAAATAGTTTGGGCATTTCTTTTATATCACTAATGATGTCTAAAACCGAACGCCAATATTGAAACATGGAACTAATTAAAATTTAAGGGTTTACTAAAATGCACAGAAATGGCAAAATGTCTAAAAATACACCAAAATGCCAATCTTGATCTATTCATTGAGTCTCTGCATTGGCTTGATGCAAAGCTGGACAAGTGATGAGTACTGGATAAAATTCATTAACAGATGCAGCCTTGATGAACGCACTTATATAGGGAAATATAACTTCTGTCACGCTCAGTATAGATTTTGAAAATAACAAATTGTGAATTGCACTCAATATTTTGAAATCAGATGAATTATTTTTGCTCTATTAGGTAACGTTTAAGAGCCAGTTTTTCTAAGAGTCAGGCAGGGTGTGCTACTCACCCGACTCAGATTTTGTTCATAATTTTTTTCTTGGTAAACCATTACTAAAAAGTGGGGAAAATTGCATTTTTAGACCTCCATACCATTTAGGTTATTTTTAGGGGCCCTTTCAAATATAAGTCAAAAATTTGGATTGTGTCAAAGTCCAGATTTCAAATCCAATTATCGCAGTACCTTCTTGGTGTACCTATGTTATATTTGAATGGCCAAATATATGGACCCAAAGGTATCATTTGGTATCGCATTTATGATGATTGACTCGGGGCGCAGGCAACAGGGGGCGCTCAAAGTTACTATTTCAGTCAATTTTAAGCTGAATTGATGGGGCCTATGTGGCTTGCGCCCTTGGTGTACCTCAATGTTTTGTGCATGTATATGAAGGAGGGGACCTATATTACAAGTTTACATAAAAATTAGAATGGTACACTAAGGGCGCATCTCCACAGGGGGCGCTGTTTCCTATAAAAAAGTGAAATAGACCCTTTTTCAGGGCTCTGTAGCTCATAGCGCCCAGGGTCAACAGCACGGTGAGCATGTCTGTCATGTGCTGTAACACCTCTAGTTTACTGAGGTGTAAGCATCTCTTAGGTACTCTTAACCATTCTCTTTCCAGAATTTTTTTAAGGTACCACATATGACGATTTTTCAAATTTTCAAAAAATCACCAGGACGCCTGCAATATGAATGGAGATAGTCTTGCAAGTCATTTCTCGAATAAATTTTGGTTGTTGGGATATATTTTGCTCCAAATAGTGTGAACACGCAAGTAGGGGGCACCACAAGTACCTCAAAATTTTTATTTCTTCCATTTTTCATGTTTGCTGGTGCTGCATTCATCTCAGTTGTGGGACGCCAATCTCAAAACAGGCAATTTAGCATGCCACTGCAATTTTCTATATACAGTGTCACCTGTAAGTAAAAAAATGGGTAATGTTTTGCCATTGGGCCAATACTTCACATCCTCAACCTTAATTGCTCAGTGAAACAAGCATTCTCTTCTGAAGAAATGAAAACATGCAGTTTTATAAAAAATGGTATTTGAGGCACCTGGGATACGAATGGTCGCAATTTGTCTTTACTCTTGCTCTGGCATCAGTGCCATATGGCATATGGGTCAAAATAATCTAAGTGAGTGAACCCCCCTCAAATTTGAATTTGCCTTGGCCATACGTAATTCTGAGTACATCAAAGAAAATTGGTTGCCATTGTTATCCCATCCACCTTAAATATTGGCCTTTATGACCCAGTTTGTCTTTATCCCATTGAATGACAAATCAGACTTACCATTGGCTCAATGCTATCATCATGCTTGTGGAAGAGGCAATGGCAAAACATCACCAGTTTCACTTCCTTACGAGTTCTACTCTAGCGATATGCCAAAATGTCATTGACAATAGACCGTTTTTAGGTTTAAGTTGTGAAAGTTTGTTTATTCATTTTTAAAGCTGAATTCCTTAAATTTAGGCGCATTACATCCAAGACTGCACTAACTTGATTATAGACAAAGAGAGCTTAAAATGGTCAATCATAAATGCGGTGTCTGTTGATCACTGAAACAAACTGACTGTCAGTAGGTGAGAGTCCCATAAATTACATCAATGCAGCACCAGCAAGCATGAAAAACAGGAGAATAATCTATTTTAGGGGTACTTGTGGCGCCCCCTACATGTGTGTACACACTATTTGGAGCAAAATATATCCTAACAACCAAAATTCATTAGAGAAAGACTTGCAAGACTATCTCCATTCACATTGCGGGCGTCCTGGTGATTTTTTGAAAATTTGAAAAATCGTCATATGTGGTACCTTAAAACAATTCTGGAAAGAGAATGGTTAAGAGTACCTAAGAGATGCTTACACCCCAGTAAACTAGAGGTGTTATAGCACATGACAGGCATGCTCACCGTGCTGTTGACCCTGGGCGCTATGAGCTACAGAGCCCTGAAAAAGGGTCTATTTCACTTTTTTATAGGAAGCAGCGCTCCCTGTGGAGATGCGCCCTTAGTGTACCATTCTAATTTTTATGTAAACTTGTAAAATAGGTCCCCTCCTTCATATACATGCACAAAACATTGAGGTACACCAAGGGTGCAAGCCACAAAGGCCCCATCAATTCAGCTTAAAATTGACTGAGTGCCCCCTGTTGCCTGCGCCCCGAGTCAATCATCATAAATGCGATACCAAATGATACCTTTGGGTCCATATATTTGACCATTCAAATATAACAGAGGTACACCAAGAAGGTACTGAGATAATTGGATTTGAAATCTGGACTTTGACACAATCCAAATTTTGGGTCTATATTCCAAGGTGCCCTCAAAAATTACCTAAAAGGTATGGAGGTCTAAAAATGCATTTTTTCCAACTTTTTAGTAATCAGTTAGCAAGGAAAAAATTAAGAACAACATCCGAGTTGGGTGAGTATCAGCCCCAATGGTGAAGTGCCTGAATCTTAGAAAAACTGCCTCTTAAGTAGTTTGTGTTGACACGCATGCTCAAAATATCGAAGAATGTTATGAAGTAGTGGAGTCCATCGAATATTTTTTTCATCTCTCCGTAAAACTTGTCATTTTAAATGGATGCCAAAATGTCATACATTGACAAATCAAAACTGTTACTGTTTTAACTAAAATTGACACTTTACCATCGAACAGTAAAAATAGGGAGATTACTCATCCTCCTTCATTAGGGTGGTCCAAAAACACTTTCTTCTAAATTTCTCTGATTTGAATCTTGCATTGTGATCTGGTATCAATAGAAGGTATTGAGTACAAATTTCAGCAAAATCAATTAATCTTTGGAGGTGGCACAAAGCCGTTGAAGTTTAACATGTGATTGCCTTGCAGCAGACCTCAAAATCATCGGTATTTGCAAATCTTGCAATAACGGCTAATTACTTTGATCAAATAACCTTTTTTTAGTGTGTCTAGGATGCCCAATTAAGTCCTGATATTCTTTCTGACTTAAAAAGTTTTATTGAAGGTCAGCATAGATATTATATAGGTCAATTTTCAAGCATATTTTCATACAAGCAGGCAAATATTTCACTTACAATGAATAATAAATCCAAAATAACCCCCCAGATATTACTTTGCCAAGACAACTTTATCATATGCTAAAAAACCGAAAAAAATATTTACTTGGGAGAAAGATCTGGGAAATTGACCATTTTTTCAGTTCCGCGAATGGGGAATTACATGATAAACTTCAAAGGCTTTGTGCCATCTCTAAATAATAACCGATTTGGCTGAAATTTTGCATGTGTTTGTTTTACTTATGTGGTCATCAATTTCTACTTTCAAATTGGGGGTTTTAGGCGATTTGATTTTTCCCATAGGAATGTGGACCACCCTATCCCTCATAGCATCCCCAGTGATTGATTGGCAGACCCTGGAAACCTTTTCCTCTCTTGACCCCCATCTACTCCACTACTGATGCCCACAAATTAAACTTCCTCTTTGGCTTACTGACCAGCAGAGTCACTTCCTCACAGGGGACCTTTTCCCCAAAGCAGGTTCAAGATTTATCTCACAAAATATCATCAATAACATATAATGCATTCCTTGTAAGTGTAATTAAATGCAGGTGGATCCTTGTAAAGAGATATTATGCTTTAACACCACGATGATACACTTCAACAAATTCTCGGGGTGTGATAGTACAGTATTTACCTTATAACTGTGAGATGCAGAGGTTACATGTACACACCAAACTGAAGTTGCTCAAGACACATCAGTAGATTTTTACTCACTGTATATTTTGAGGTTGCCCTCACTGTATATTTTGTCTCAGTAACACAAATGGGAATTCATGGCTTTGAGACAAAAGTTCCATAAGTTCAGCCCCAGACCTTTCCCGGACCTTAGCGTGAAAACATAGGGAGCAATTCTTCATTTTAACAAGGTCCCTGGGCATCAAAATGACAAATCAGATTTGCTTGTGGTGGTAGCAAGATTGATTATTAATGACTGTTGATATTATAAAAAGTTGGTGTAACCAATATTGAAATGTGTTGAATCAGTTTACCCTGTTTTCAGATTTTCGTGTCACTTACACATACGCACACCGCAAATCGAGCTTTGTCACCTTTATAACATATATAAAGGCAGTGAGTGAGTGAGTGAGTGAGTGAGTTAGTTTGTGTTTTACGCCCCATCAGCACCAGTGTGGGCTATTTAGAGGCAAATATATAATATACATATAAAGGCAGAATAAAATTGTGATTTTACCTGCCACTTTTACTGAGACTGTTCTAATTGTTATGATAAATTTCAAGACATCCATTATGTTGTTAATAATTATATAATTTCAAAAGGAAAATAATAACTGGCTAATTTTAGATCAGAAAAAGGTGTCAGTAGATAATTATGCAGGATTTTAAGTGTAATTGCTGATGAAAATTCACTGCTCAGAGTACATCACTGTACTTCAAGTGGAAGTCAACACTCTAAAAAAATTCAGACAAAATTGGTTTTTTAGATTCAAAATGGTTTTTTGAAAAACCACATTTCAATGCAAAAAACCAAAATCTTAAATCTAAAAAACCAATTTTGTCCCGACATTTTTTAGAGTGAACCCATAGGAGGAGTGAGTTTCCCATTAGCGGCACTAAGCACACTAATCAGAAGTTGTAAAAGATATATCTCGTAGAATTTCTCAAGTAAAACAAAGTTTAGAGAAGATTTCCAAGATGAAGCCAATTTAAAGTTTCGGAAGAGAAGCATTTAGTGTCGTTCCCTTGTTCCTGACTGGTATCACTATTCAGAAGTCTCATACAAACATACAACCTGAATGCTTCACTCATCCTTATCATAATTCTGCATTGACAAAGAAAGATTAAAAATGTTTTGATCAAATATCGATTGGCAATTCTAATATGGTGCCTTTGGATAATAATGATGATCTATACCATGTTTCATGAAGCATGTTGTTTGACAAGCATCTTACAGTCTGTTATATGATATCATGGAAACTACAATGATTGTAGAAGCAGCAGTCTATTTTGAAAACAACTCAATGAGAGAAATCGACTGGGACTTTTCAGTCGCAAAACAATGGGAAAAACTACAGTAAATACAGCTGCAAGGAAACTGAGTAGAGCAGCTTGTTTTATGCCATATAGCCAGTAGCCAGAAGAACAAGCCTATGTTTTGTCCTCATTCTTGCTGTTCTACTGTTTGTTGTGAATTCACATTTATATTTGTTCAATTTATATTGAGCATACACCTTAAATTGGTGACGGATAGTAAAAACAAACAACTAAGATGAATTTGTGGTCATTTGATGCAATTGGAGAGAATGGGATTCCTCAACATGTCATTAAAAACTTGGCAAATGCAGTGGAACTGACACTTGCGTTACATGAATGCAACTACAAGAGCAAAATGATCTGTAAAACACTTATTTTTAAGATTTGGTGAAGTTTATTTTATATCAAAATAAATCGCTGTATAATCATCAAGTGTTATTGTCTCAGTCAAAAATATACAGGTATATACTGTATGAACTTTACAACTAATCCTAAGTGGCTGATTTTGTATATTTTCTTCTGGTTATAATTATTCCTGTTCAATAATAAAATACCAGTCAAAGTTATTCAAGATCAATCATAATCAATCAATGATTGTGAAAGTCTGCACCTTTTAAAGACAAGCTGCTTGTTACACTGTAAAATTTGAATTTTGAGTTAGCATAATTGATTGAGTGAGATGGTTGCAAAATTCTTTTGAGCCAAGATAGCTTGTTATTTGTAAGTTATAACAGCATAAAGATTATCATAACTCAAAACAACAAGCTATCATGGCTCAAACAAATTGTGCAACAATCTCACTCAATCATTTGAGCTTACTCAAAATTTCAAATTTTACAGTGTACTGAGTAAAGAGAAAATTTTGGTGAGTATTTGATAAAGATTATTGACTTTATAAAGAATAAGGAATCCTATTAGCTTGGTGATGATCAATTGCATGGGGTCTTTGCCTTTGGCCTTCTGTTGCGCCTTCTTCTCTTTTTAACATCCTTCTTTACATCTTTCTTTTCCTTCTTCTGCATATATCTTTCATCAGTTTCCTCGTCATCCTTCTCTCTTTCTTTTCCCTCCTTCTTTCCTTTTCTTTTCTCTCCTTTCTTTGCATCTTTCTCCGTCTTTCTATGACTTCTTCTTTGGATTCTTTATAGCACTGACCTTTCCCTCCTGCATGTCACCCTGATAACAAAACATAATCAATTGACCAATGTGTGCCACAGATAACAAAATAATGTAATGACCTATCATATTGGCGTCATTCATAATGGAAAGAACAAAAAAGTATTCAGAGTGACTAATAAATATACATCATGTAGGCTTGCCATTGTGAAGGTTGATAGCCAAAAAAGTATGTGACATTGATTATTCTAAATTTAATATACTATTCTGAAGTGGTCAATTGTTTTATAGTTTGACATCGCACAAATGTTTAATGGTCCGGTCTGGAATTTATCAACCTCAAGTACTGGATAGCTTTTGTAAAAGTAGTGGCTTGAATAATAAAGAGTTATGGTAATGGCCTGTTTGCAATAGATTCAGGTATGACCCATCGTGTAACATGAGGCTTCCTTTTCCAGACGTTTTCCTGGGTTGTAAAACCATCTAGCCATGTTTGCCGCATTCTTTGTGGGATCAGTTACACAGACAGGCAACAGGTCTGTGACTATAAAGTAAGACAATCTTTGGTAAGCAGCTGCCTCAATGCAAGTAAAAATCTAGGTTGACACAAAACATATTTCTGTGGAGATAAACAGTTATCGCTTGTGATATTCTGCAATCTCAGCCAATACCAGAGCTATGGCCTGCTCAGCATTCCATGCTCATTAAATCTCTGAATCATTGAATCATTTATGAACTGACTTTCTTGTTCTGATAAATGGTGATACAATGCTTAGAACTCAATTAATTTGTGCAGCATGCGTGCTTTAACCTGGTTTTGTTGCTCGACTAGTGTAAAATATGGAGAATTGGTTTCAGCAATTTATTAACACAGGTTGTTTTGTTGCAAATGAAAAATCAAGAAGTCAAAGGATCTTATATATTACCACTTATTTCTAATTCTATATCAAAGACACAATAAGCCATAAATCAGTCCCAAATATATCAAGTTACTTAACTCAGCCAAAGACGAAATGCACTTTTATCACTTTGAGACCACCATAAAGTCTTCGGGATATTGGCCGAATGTGCAGCAGAATATTAACAATCTTCATTCAGAGAGTGCAACACAAATATGTCGTATTTGATGAAGTGTCAGAGCATATGAAGAAGTAAAGCACTTATACACCACATTGCATATAGTTGAACCATGCTGTTCTGTAGCTAAATATATTGCTATGCTTTTGCAGATATCCTTCATATGACAATAAATTGATACACTTTACAAATAATTCTGTTGTAAAGTCCTCTACACTTTACAATGTGCTAAGAAGAAACTAAACGTTGAAATCTGATGTTGTAGACCAGCTTCAGGTAATAGATAGGCACATTCAATAATTAAATACCAGAAAAAGAGCCCATGCAATTAATCACCACCAAGTTAATAGATCCTTTAGAAAATCAATAATCTTTATCAAATACAAACTTAAATTTCCTTTTTACCCAATAACAAGCAGCTTGTCTTTAACAAAAGCCACAGGCTCTTGCAGGCATTGATTATAATTTGAGTGATTGTGATTGATTTTGCTTTGGGTTTATTTGTTTCTGATTTTTCAGAAGCCTATTAGCATTTATCTTAAGAGGCAGTTTTTCTAAGATTCAGGCACTTCACCATTGGGGCTGATACTCACCCGACTCGGATGTTGTTCTTAATTTTTTCCTTGCTAACTGATTACTAAAAAGTTGGAAAAAATGCATTTTTAGACCTCCATACCTTTTAGGTAATTTTTGAGGGCACCTTGGAATATAGACCCAAAATTTGGATTGTGTCAAAGTCCAGATTTCAAATCCAATTATCTCAGTACCTTCTTGGTGTACCTCTGTTATATTTGAATGGTCAAATATATGGACCCAAAGGTATCATTTGGTATCGCATTTATGATGATTGACTCGGGGCGCAGGCAACAGGGGGCACTCAAAGTTACTATTTCAGTCAATTTTAAGCTGAATTGATGGGGCCTTTGTGGCTTGCACCCTTGGTGTACCTCAATGTTTTGTGCATGTATATGAAGGAGGGGACCTATTTTACAAGTTTACATAAAAATTAGAATGGTACACTAAGGGCGCATCTCCACAGGGAGCGCTGCTTCCTATAAAAAAGTGAAATAGACCCTTTTTCAGGGCTCTGTAGCTCATAGCGCCCAGGGTCAACAGCACGGTGAGCATGCCTGTCATGTGCTATAACACCTCTAGTTTACTGGGGTGTAAGCATCTCTTAGGTACTCTTAACCATTCTCTTTCCAGAATTGTTTTAAGGTACCACATATGACGATTTTTCAAATTTTCAAAAAATCACCAGGACGCCCGCAATGTGAATGGAGATAGTCTTGCAAGTATTTCTCTAATGAATTTTGGTTGTTAGGATATATTTTGCTCCAAATAGTGTGTACACACATGTAGGGGGTGCCACAAGTACCCCTAAAATAGATTATTCTCCTGTTTTTCATGCTTGCTGGTGCTGCATTGATGTAATTTATGGGACTCTAACCTACTGACAGTCAGTTTGTTTCAGTGATCAACAGACACCGCATTTATGATTGACCATTTTAAGCTCTCTTTGTCTATAATCAAGTTAGTGCAGTCTTGGATGTAATGCGCCTAAATTTAAGGAATTCAGCTTTAAAAATGAATAAACAAACTTTCACAACTTAAACCTAAAAACGGTCTATTGTCAATGACATTTTGGCATATCGCTAGAGTAGAACTCGTAAGGAAGTGAAACTGGTGATGTTTTGCCATTGCCTCTTCCACAAGCATGATGATAGCATTGAGCCAATGGTAAGTCTGATTTGTCATTCAATGGGATAAAGACAAACTGGGTCATAAAGGCCAATATTTAAGGTGGATGGGATAACAATGGCAACCAATTTTCTTTGATGTACTCAGAATTACGTATGGCCAAGGCAAATTCAAATTTGAGGGGGGTTCACTCACTTAGATTATTTTGACCCATATGCCATATGGCACTGATGCCAGAGCAAGAGTAAAGACAAATTGCGACCATTCGTATCCCAGGTGCCTCAAATATCATTTTTTATAAAACTGCATGTTTTCATTTCTTCAGAAGAGAATGCTTGTTTCACTGAGCAATTAAGGTTGAGGATGTAAAGTATTCACCCAATGGCAAAACATTACCCATTTTTTTACTTACAGGTGACACTGTATATAGAAAATTGTAGTGGCATGCTAAATTGCCTGTTTTGAGATTGGCGTCCCACAACTGAGATGAATGCAGCACCAGCAAACATGAAAAATGGAAGAAATAAAAATTTTGAGGTACTTGTGGTGCCCCCTACTTGCGTGTTCACACTATTTGGAGCAAAATATATCCCAACAACCAAAATTTATTCGAGAAATGACTTGCAAGACTATCTCCATTCATATTGCAGGCGTCCTGGTGATTTTTTGAAAATTTGAAAAATCGTCATATGTGGTACCTTAAAAAAATTCTGGAAAGAGAATGGTTAAGAGTACCTAAGAGATGCTTACACCTCAGTAAACTAGAGGTGTTACAGCACATGACAGACATGCTCACCGTGCTGTTGACCCTGGGCGCTATGAGCTACAGAGCCCTGAAAAAGGGTCTATTTCACTTTTTTATAGGAAACAGCGCCCCCTGTGGAGATGCGCCCTTAGTGTACCATTCTAATTTTTATGTAAACTTGTAATATAGGTCCCCTCCTTCATATACATGCACAAAACATTGAGGTACACCAAGGGCGCAAGCCACATAGGCCCCATCAATTCAGCTTAAAATTGACTGAAATAGTAACTTTGAGCGCCCCCTGTTGCCTGCGCCCCGAGTCAATCATCATAAATGCGATACCAAATGATACCTTTGGGTCCATATATTTGGCCATTCAAATATAACATAGGTACACCAAGAAGGTACTGCGATAATTGGATTTGAAATCTGGACTTTGACACAATCCAAATTTTTGACTTATATTTGAAAGGGCCCCTAAAAATAACCTAAATGGTATGGAGGTCTAAAAATGCAATTTTCCCCACTTTTTAGTAATGGTTTACCAAGAAAAAAATTATGAACAAAATCTGAGTCGGGTGAGTAGCACACCCTGCCTGACTCTTAGAAAAACTGGCTCTTAAGTCTTTGCAAAAAAAAATGACACATTTCTCATAAGCATTAATTTTGTTCAGTTGTTACACCAGGCTACAGGCAGTCTATTTCTTACCTGGAGTAGACTTGTGGAGGGAACCGTTGATTTCCAATATTATATATTTATTCATATGTCCCTCTTGCCCAAATTCTGCCTGTTTATAATCTTTTTAGGGAGATAGTTGCCTCTACCCCTCCCACCCAACAATACATCTGTGTTTATTTGTGGCCATGAACGTGAATAAGATGGTGACACGTAGTATTTTAAACCGGTATTATAATAAGCATGTTCCCGTAAGACATACCTAATGTCCTTATCACTCTTCTTAAATACCTTTTAGTCCCATCAATCCTTATTTCAGTATAAATCCAATAGTTGTTGTAAGAATATCCAGTGGACGAGGCGAAATGTCCCCTTCACACGTGGTGAGTACTTTGAAAGATGTTTACTTCTGCCTGAAGGAGCTAATTCCAAGCTGACAATAAGTTTATGGATCAGTTGCTCAGATTAATGAGACTTGGATCTTGACAAAGGCTTTTCAATGATATGACACACCCAAGCAGAATCACTGAGCTACTTGAGATTTTGAGTATGTACGACAATATACGTTTCCTACTGACTTTTTCGATAATATTATTGCTAAGCTTACAGATTATTTCAAATATTTGTAGACAGTGAGACCAAATGTGATTTTGTTTCTATATGTGCTATTCTATGTATTGGGAAAAATGATGCCTTAAATATTTTGATGTAATTTTTCCCTACAGATCACATGTCCGAGAAAAAGAATTCACATTACAATTATGAAATCATCTACAAAGTCTGAAATTAACATGGAAGAGATTGGAAAATCTATGGATCACCATGCTTTTGCCCCCCTCCCTTTCAAGATATGCTCATGCTTGTGATTAGCTGTTTCTCACTCACCTCCAAGAACACTGTTAGTTCCTTTTATCCTTTCTTGTTATCATTCTTATCCTCATTCCTGGTTTCTTTCTTTGACTCTTTCTTGGTCTTTCTTTGCCTACTTCTTGGCCTCTTTCTTCACATCTTTCTTGACCTCTTTCTTGGCCTCTTTCTTGTCCTCCTTCTTGGTCTACTATTTGGCCTCTTTCTTGGTCTTTTCTTGGCCTACTTTTTGGCCTTTTTCTCGGTCTTTCTTGGCCTACTTCTTGGCCTCTTTCTTGACCTTTCTTGGCTTGATGTCATCCTGATAATAAAAAGCGATCAATTGACCAATATTTGTGTCACAGATAAGGAAGTGATGTCATTCTGGGGTAATTGATTATGGACTGAACAAAAAGCATTAGGAAAGATTTGTATACCCCCTGCAAGTACTTTCCCTAAGGCAAAGTTGATATATAACCACACAAAGTTGATATATAAACCACACATTTTCTGAGGGCAATAGTATGGAATGCCTTAAGCATGTTTTATGGTACCAAATAAACCTTATCCCCAAGGCTGTGTTAGTGCAAGAAAACTGATCTCTCTTATCTACAATTGACTTCAACCTTTTGATGATTTGTGATTTAACCCTGAAGTCCTTCATCAGACTGGGCTATTAAACAAAAAATCACCCAGGACGATTGTGATGTAATCACTGGTGCTGAGGGACATAAATGGTCCTTCAGGCAGTTAGCTAGGGATGTACATAAATGTCCGTTCAGTGATGTGAGGGTTAATTGAAGAAATAAATGTTTCAAAAGATTGTACGTAGGTCTGAAGAGGTAAGATTGCCAGATGGTAGAGGGTGGCATTGAAATATCCCAATCCTTGGTCCAAGTTTCCTTTTAGTCCCATCAATTCTGATCAAGTGTAAATTCAATATTATGTCTCAGAAGCTGTAAGAATATCCATTGGACTAAAGGAAGTGTCCATTTTACACATGATAAGCACTTTGAAAGATGTTTACTTCTGCTTGAAGGAGCTAATTCCAAGCTGACAATAAGTTCATGGACCAGCTCCTCAGATTAATGGGACTTGGATTTTGACAAAGGCTTTTCAATGATCTGGCTCATCCGAGCAGAATCACTAAGCTTTTTGAAAGATTCTGAGTTTATAAACTTCTCTTTCGGCAATTATTTTAAAGTTTGGGTATTCAATATAAAATGTCCTGTTATCAGTCATGTTGCCATAATTCCATCATCATATTCGTTACAAGTATATTCCTTGTTCGAAAATAAATAAATTCTATTTGTTACTATTCATTTCCATTCTATTGGTTTACTTAAAATTTTGTTGGGGTTTACCAATTATCAATAACAATCTTTCTTTTATGAATTTAGCGAGCCGTTATAGAGTAAGACATGCACGCTAATCGCATTCTCTGCCACAGTGAGTAAGACACCCAAAGCTGTGTTGAACAGCCTATAGGATGTGCCTCAGGCTTGTTAAGGACTCAGAATCATAATATATCATCTCATTGTTGTCTTTTCCTGGCTACATCTTTTCAGATAACATACTGCCTGTACACTGCTGGCTGAGACCATAACACTTGATGATTAATATACAGCCATTCATTTTGTTATATAGAAAATTTCACCGGATCTCAAAATTATGTGTTTTACACATCATTTTACTCTTGTCTCTGTGTCTATGTCAGGCAACTTTCCGTTCCACTGCATTTGATAACTATGTAACATGCTGAGGAATCCCATTTTGCCTGCAATCGCATCAAATGACCCTTAAGCACCCAAAATTCATCTTAGATGTTTCCTTTTACCATATCCTTCCATCTATCATCATTTTAAGCTGAACACTCAATTTAAATTGAACAAATGCATATGTGAATACTCAACAAATAATAGAACACCAGAAAAAAGGACAAAACTTAGGCTTGTTCTTCCAGCTATTGGCTACATGGCTCAAAGCAAGCTGTTCCACTCCGTTTCCTTGCGGCTGTATTTACTGCAGCTTTTCCTATTGCTTAGAATCTGAACTGCCCCATTCGATTGTTTGTAAATAAAACACAGTTTATTTTGTAGCAAATGCAAAATCAAGAAGTCAATGGATTTATTGAGGTTTGCTATGATTTTCTACTACTTATTTTTCATCAGTTTTCTCAGAAGCAATAAGTCATAAATCAATCCCTGATATATCAAGTTACATCCCTCAGCCAAATTGAGGAAGTATATTTGTATCACTTTGAGACCACCATGTAGTCTTGGGGATATTTGCAGAACATGCAGCAGAATATTAACACTCTTCACAAGGAGTGCAGCACAAATATGTCTTACTTGATGAAGTGCCAGAGCCTATGAAGAAGTAAGGCACTTATTCAATGCATTGCATATAGTTGAACCTGTAGCAAAATATATCGCTACCATTTTGCAGACATCCTTCACATGACAATCAATTCACACACTTTACAATTAATTCTGTTGTAAATTCCTCTACACTTTACAATGTGCTAAGAAAAAACTACACGTCGGAATCTGATGTTGTAGATTAGCTTCAGGTAATAGATAGCCACATTCAATAATTAAATACCAGACAAAGAGCCCAATTAATCACCACCAAGTTATAAGGAAGCCTTCAGATCCTTTAGAAAATCAATAATCTTTATCAAATACAAACTTAAATTTCCTTTTTACCCATTAAAAAGCTGCTTGTCTTTAACAAAAGTCACGGGCTCCTGCAAGCTTTGATTCAATTTGATTGATTGTGATTGATTTCACTTTGGGTTTATTTGTTTCTGATTTTTCGAAAGCCTATTGGCATTTATCTTTTAAAAGTCTTTGCAAAAAAATGACCCATTTCTCATAAGCATTAATTTTGTTCAGTTGTTACACCAAGTTAAGGCAGTCTATTTCTTTGCCTGGTAAGGCAAGTAGACTTGTGGGGGGGGGGACCATTGATTTTCCATATTATATATTTATTCATATGTCCCTCTTGCCCAAATTCTCCCTGTTTGCAATTTATTTATGGAGATAGCTGCCTCTTCCCCCCCCCCCAGTATGTCTGTCTTCATTTGTGGCCATGAACGTGAATGAAATGGTGACACGTAGTATTTTAAACCGGTAATATAATAAGCATGTTCCTGTTGAGATATATCAAATCACTCTTTTTAAATAACTTTTGAGTCCGATCAATCCTTATTTCAGTATAAATCTAATAGATGTTGTAAGAATATCCAGTGGACCAAGGGAAATGTCTCCTTCACACATGGTGAGCACTTTGAAAGATGTTTACTTCCACCTGAAAGAGCTAATTCCAAGCTGACAATAAGTTTATGGACCAGTTGCTCAGATTAATGAGACTTGGATCTTGACAAATGCTTTTCAATGATCTGACGCACCCAAGCAGAATCACTGAGCTACTTGAGGTTTTTGAGTATGTATTCAAGATAATACGACAATATACGTTTCCTACTGACTTTTTAGATAAAATCATTGCTAAGCTTACTGATGATTTCAAATATTTGTACAGACTGAGACCAAATGTGATTTTTTTCTACACATGCTAGTCTATTGTAATTATAGCTAAAAAGTGATGCCATAAGTATTTTGATCTAACTTTTCCTTAAAGATTACATGTCCGAGAAAAGGAATTCACATTACAATTATGAAATCATCTCTAAGACTTGTCTGAAATTAACATGGAAGAGATCAGAAAATCTATGGATCACCATGTTTTTCTTGGCCTACTTTTTGGCGTCCTTTTTTTTGGTATTTTCTTGGCCTATTATTTGGCCTCTTTCTTGGTCTTTTCTTGGCCAACTTTTTGGCCTCTTTCTCGGTCTTTCTTGACCTACTTCTTGGCCCCTTTCTTGACCTTTCTTGGCTTGATGTCATCCTGATAATAAAAGGCGATCAATTAACCAATATGTGTGTCACAGATAAGGAAGTGTTGTCATTCTGGGGTAATTGATTGTGGACTGAACAAAAAGCATTTGGAAAGATTTATATTCCCTATGCAAGTACTTTCCCTAAGGCAAAGTTGATATATAAATCACAGATTTCTAAGGGCAATAATATGGGATGCCTTAAGCATGTTTTATGGTACCAGATAAACCTTATCCCCAAGGCTGTATTAGTGCAAGAAACCTGATCTCTCTTTCTACAAGGACTGCAACCGTTTGATAATTTGTGATTTAACCCTCATCAGACTGGGCTGTTCAAACAAACCAATCATCCAGAACAATTTTAATGTAATCAGCAGGTGACGAGGGACATAAATAGTCCAAAAAGCAGTTAGCTAGGGATGTACATAAATATTTGTTCAATGAGGTGAGGGTTAACGATGAAATAAATGTTTCAAAAGATTGTAGGTCTAAAGAGGTAAGATTGCCAGATGGGAGAGGGTGGCATTGAAGTATCCCAATCCCTAGTCCAAGTTCCCTTTCAGTCCCATCAATCCTGATCAAGTGTAAATTCAATATTATGTCTCAGAAGCTGTAAGAATATCCAATGGACTAAAGGAAGTGTCCATTTTACACATGGTGAGCACTTTGAAAGATGTTTACTTCTGCCTGAAGGAGCTAATTCCAAGCTGACAATAAGTTTATGGACCAGTTCCTCAGATTAATAGGACTTGGATCTTGACAAAGGCTTTTCAATGATCTGGCTAATCCATGCAGAATCACTAAGCTATTTGAAAGATTTTGAGTCTAAAAACTTCCCTTTTGGTGTTATTTAAAGTTTGGGTATGCAATATAAAATGTTCTGCAGCTTCATCAGAACAAATGTACATGTATGCCATCAGTCATGTTACCTTCTTCTTCTTCTTCTCAGATGAGTTCCCACCTCTCTCTCAGGTGAACCTCCAGTAGCCTGGAGTCATAATTGTTAATAACATAAGTAGATAAAAGTTCATTAAAAGTCTTGGTGAGTTAAAAGAGATTGTAACTTAATAGCCCAGTTACATCTACTAAAAACAACTCCACTTAAAAACACTCTAAAAACTAATCTACAGCTACAGAGACCATAATTCCATCATTATCATATCAGTTACAAGTCAATTGACAAGTATATTTCTTGTGCAGAAATAAATAAATTCTATTTGTTAAAAAATTGTTAGGGTTTACCAATTATCAATTACAATCTTTCTTTTATGAATTTTGTGAGCCAGTATAAAGACCGAAAGCTGTGTTGAACAGCCTATAGGATGTGCCTCGGGCTTGTTTAAGACTCACAGTCATACATCATCCCATTGTTTTCTTTTCCTGGCTAAAGCTTGTTGGATGGCATACCTGTACATTGCTGGCTGAGACCATAACACTTGACGAATAATACACAGCCATTCATTTTGATATATAGAAAATTTCACCACATCTCAAAATTAAGTGTTTTACACATATCATTTTACTCTTGTATCTGCGTCTATGTCAGGCAAGTTACAGTTCCACTGTATTTGACACATATGTAACAAGCTGAGGAATTCCATTCTGTCTCCAATCGCATGAAATGACCCTTGCACAAGGCAAATTATTCTTAGATTTTTCCTTTTACCATATCCTTCCAACTGTCATCAGTTCAAGCTGAACGCTCAATCTAAATTGAACAAATGTGTATGTGAATACTCAACAAATAGTAAAACACCAGAAAAAAGGACAAATATAGGCTTGTTCTTCCAGCTACTGGCTGTATGGCATAAAACAAGTGTCTTTTCTCCTTTTCCTTGCAGCTGTATTTACTGTAGTTTTTCCGATTGTTTAGAATCTGAGCAGTCAGTTGTTTTCAAAATAGATGGCTGTTTTCACATTCACTCTAGTGCCTATTTAGTATAGAGACTATTAGATGCAGATGGGCCCAATGTCTATTGCCGATTAGTATATGAAAGACACCATTTTGTCCTTCTTTTTCAATGCAAAATTATGACCGGGATTCAGATTATACTGAGTACAATTATCAAACTTTTGAGTTTGAATACATACAGAAGTTTTCGAGCAAGCTTGGTCAGTTCACTGAGAAGATGGTTGAGACTGAAAGTGTGCTAATGTCCAACCTGACATGTGGGTAGACCCATAAACTACTCGTACTCTTTTGACATTAGAAGTTGACTATTGGCTGCCTTAAACAAAGACATTTCTGCAAGGTCAACCAGCTGCAGTATCTTGACTGATATTTTAATGTGATTTTAATAGTTGGTCAGTTACTTGATGGCTTTAGTCTGGGCTGTCTAAGTTCAGTGAACCGACCAAGCTTACTCGAAAACTGCTGTATGAGACTCTTGAATAGTGATACGAAGACTGAAACAGTGAATGAAACTAATAAGAAGCAAAGCTCCTCCTCGGAAACTTGCAATTTGCTTCATCTCAGAAATCTTCTCGCTTTGGCTTCAGAACATTCGGCAAACTCTTGGGGATATATCTTCTGAAACTTCTGATTAGTGTACTTAGTGCCTGCTAATGGGAAACTCTCTTCTCCTGCCATGGGTTGACTTTCTCTTGAAGAAGATGCGTAATCCTGGTCTATGTGCTGTCCATAACTGTCTCAATAACAACTAAAATCTTGCAATTATCTACCAACAACTTTTTCTGAAGTAAAGATCAATCAATTAGAAAAGTGATTTAAAATACTGAACACAGGCTTTAGATGCGTCTATGTTCCCATCAATCATAGTGTTTGTACAACGATATTGAGAACATTCGGAACACTCTTTGGGACATATCTTCGCACTATAATATACTTAACAAAATGTACTACAAAAGTGTCTAATCACTGTAAAATTGGTAGATCAGAGAAGCAATTACTTTTGCACTTTATCTTTATTGGCGTAAAAGTGAAGAAACTGTATTTGCAGTGTGCAGGTTGTAACAGAAAAGAATATCAACTAATTCAATTCATCTCAATGATGGTTGCATAATAGCTTTTCATGATCTTGGGTCTCTCACATGTCTCCTCCTTCGATTCGATTCTCTATCCATTATGCTTGTGCCCTCCCAGTAAAGAGAACGACAGGGGCCATCAACAGAGATGAAGGTTGTTTCCAGTTTTCACACCTCAACAATAGCGTATTGCCACAACATCAGTACTGAGGAAGTCTGCTTGCCAAGCAGATGAAAGTCTCTACAGGTAATTTTTACCAACATTGGGTGTAGAGAAAGAAAAACTCCGAATATTACATAATATTATGTCAAATAAACAAACAAAAAAATCAAATTATTTGATGATATTTTGTGAGATAAAACTCAAACCTAATTTGGGAAAAGTTCCCCACAACGGAAGTGACACTGATAGTCAATAAGCCAGAATGGAAGTTTGATTTGTGAGCATCTATAGTGGAGTAGAGGAGGTCAAGAGAGGAAAAGGTTTCCGGGGTCTGCTATGGAACTGACATCAATCACCTGAGATGCAAATAGGGTCAGTAGGTCCCCCCTTTTCTTTGTAGATCAATAAATTTCCTATTTTCACTGTTTGAGACTGAAATTTACATATAACATGTCCCGTGCAAAACCAGCGAGATGCACAGAGAAGGAATATTGAAGCTAATGAAAAGTAATAAACTTAATTTAACTTGCTACAAATGTCATGCAAAGTTACAAATAGAGAGAGAGAGAGAGAAAGATGTTTTTTATTTTTGAGCAATCAAGTTTTACAGACAGATATTTAATTTTACATTGTATAATAGTAAGATTGTGGTCAAGGAGGCAGCAACTAAGTCACTTACGTAACGCTGTCGGTACTGCCCCCTTTTGGTAATTCATTATATCTAATATCATCATGCAAGCATGTTTGAAACTGGTCATTTCATCATCTCAGGATATTTCTTACATGTTTATTTAAGGATAGTAGATAGAGTAGGAGTTTGAATAAAAAAAAAAAAAAAAAAAAAAATTAAGTAAATAAATAAATGAATAAATTTGGAAGTATGAATGAATGAACGAGTGGGTAGATGAAATGATATGAAAATTTGAATAAATGGAATATCTTTCAATCTCAATAAGAGATAAATAATTGGATAGATCTCCACTACGTGGCTACTGTACATGCAAGAGTAGCCTGAGTGCCTTCTTTATTTACATTTAGTGAGGCTAAGGAGAATCAGTGGTGTAACTGGGAGTCTCGAGCGGGGGGGCACCTGGGGGGGCACGCGATTCTCTGGGGGGGCACACACTATACTTTTTGTATATTTTAGCCAGAGTTGGAAAGTTCATATAGGGGGGCACCTGGGGGGGCACAGGTCCAATATGGGGGGCCCTGTTGACAGACCCTGCCTCGTTCTAGCTGTCATTCCAGAGCCATTGAAGATGCAGTTTTTTTCTCCTGTGCTGCAATCTTACTTCCTCAAAAGGTCATTTGCAACAGAAATTGGGTCACACTTGTCCTAATGTAGGTACTGGACTGCTTGCATTTTGACTATGTATCATACAGGTAAGACAATATAAATGTACAGTATGAACACTGCACCAATGAGTTTTGGTTTTTATATAAAACAGATGTTTGTAATGGTCTCAAGCAATCGATAATACTTATCGACTGCCACCCAAATTTTTCCTTTGAACTAGGCAACCAGCCGCTTGTCTCTAAATAACAACCTCAACTGTGCGAACATTGATTTTGCTTGAGGTTTAATTTCTTTTTATAACAAAGCGCTTAAAAGATTAATTTTCTGTTTGACCAGAAAGGACCATTTCTGGAACACTTTGACCGATTCAGTTTGTAAAATTACGGACTTATGAACATATTATATAAACTGGGCTAATTTTGTAGCCTCTACAGACGTCTAGAGGGTCTATAGATGGCCTGTTAAGGGTTCGCGGAGACGTCTGTAGGGGCTCATTTTATCAGATATCTAGATGGTCTACAGTAGGGCTGGCCCTTTTTCAACTTTTTTTGAAAAGTCCTGCTCCCTCATTCTAATATGAGGCCTTTGGGTCTTAAAAACCACCTACAACCAAAATTTGGCAAAATTGATGAAAAAAACCCAGGCCCCTGGGCCATTTTGTAAATTACGTTTTGGACAATAAGAAAAAACGGAAAAGGGCCCTAACCCAATACTTTTTGAGTAATTGGCAAAAAACCATATTTTTGCCTTTAATTTCATGAAAATCGCCAGCAAAAATACATTTAATTGTGTGAATCATTGATGATAGGTACCTGCTGTGCCTCATTTCATCTCCAGTATATATTATGTAATTTGAACATTTATTTTTGTTGTTACTAGCACAAAAATCCTATCAATCAGTTATTGGGAATGAGTATCACATGCATTATTTACATCAAACCACTGCCTCGTTCAAGCAAGTCGATCAAAAAGTAAGAGGAGTTGCATTCTTACAAAAGTTACAAAAGGATCTTCCCTTAGTGTAATTTGTATCCAATATGCTGCTAAAGCAGCTCTAGCTGTTATCAGAAATTATGCGAGTGAGTGTCTGTTATTTAAAGGAGGTATGCTTAGTGGATGGTTTAGGCCTACTCGGGACTCAGTAGTCTGCCTTCATCGACAGTGAACAACAAGAATTGGCACATTTTGTGGACCTGCAACAATGACATGGAACTTGAGAAGGGTAAATTAGTGCAATACAACATCAAAGATTTATGCCATTAGTCTTTTGAAGTTGTTCTGGTGGTTTATTAATTTCTGCTTGTGAAAACTAAGAAATGGACTGACCAACCGTATATATTTAGAAAATGTTTTATTTAAGATCCTGAGAAATGTCAAGAAATATGAAGCCAATGAACTCACAATGAATGAGAATAAAACAAATTGTTATCTGTAGTGGATAATATAGTGAATGCCATAAGGTATTTTAGTATAGACTACAAGCTCAAAGTCATTTAACAGGGGTCAATGACCAATAAATCCAGAGAGACTAAATTGACAAAAAGATTTAGCAACAATCTTTGTTTCATATGAGATAATCCAAAGCATGAGTATAGTGATGGCATAACTGAAGATATAGATCAAGAGGGTCCCAATGAATGGTATATAATTTTAAAAAGGTTGTACTCAGCCATGAGACCCTGACAGTCCATGATAAAGCAATTATTATATCATAGATGTTCACAAGAAGAGAGAATTAAAAATTTGCCAACGAAAGAAATAATTAACAATCCAGCCAAAAAGTGGCTTGTGACTGTGAATCAGCTCTCTGTTTATCAATTCTTGGCATTGTTTTGTAATAAAATTCAAAAGCTTTAAATACTGAATGAAAAATGTCCTAACCAGAGTGGGCAATCAGCAATATACCATACAATACATGTACAGTCAGTGCAGAAACTTACCAGTTAGAATAATATTGTGCATGCAAATTCTATTGGAAAGATATAGATTATTCATTTTATAACGGATAATTAAAACATTTTCAATTAGAAAATTAAAATATGAATGTTACCACTGTAAGCTGCAGTAAGTTAACCTTTTCAAGTCCTATATCAAGTTGCAGGTCATCAAAATGTGTCAATTTTAGTTTTTCACAGCCGATGGTGGCAGACTCCAGAGTAAACCATCCACTAAGCATACCTCCTCTAAATAACCAATTATTTTACAGACACTTACACACATAATTTCTGATAACAGCTAAAGCTGCTTTAGCAGCATATTGGACACAAATTACAGTAAGGGCAGATTCTTTTGTAACTTTTGTAAGAATGCAACTCCTCTTACTTTTTGTGCGACTTGGTTGAACGAGGCAGTGGTTTGATGTAAATAATGCATGTAATACTCATTCACAATGACTAATTGATAACATTTTGTGCTAGTAATGTTCAACAAAAATGAATGATCATAATACATAATATATACTGGAGGTACACAGAGGCACAGCAGGTACCTATCTTCAATGATTTACACAATTAATTGTATTTTTGCTGACAATTTTCATGAAAATAGAGGCAAAAATATGGTTTTTTGCAAATAACTCAAGAAGTATTGGGTTAAGGGCCCTAAAATGTATTGAAGATGAATATGAATGTGGGTATTTTGGTGTCAATATCATGTCTCTATCTGCTTTAGTTCTCAAGATAGAGGGTATTTTTGTGTTTTTTCTTATTGTCCAAAACGTAATTTACAAAATGGCCCAGGGGCCTGGGTTTTTTTCATCAAATTTGCAAAATTTTGGTTGTAGGTGGTTTCTAAGACCCAAAGGCCTCATATTAGAATGAGGGAGCAGGACTTTTCAAAAAAAGTTGAAAAAGGGCCAGTCCTAGTCTACAGGTATTCTGTCATGGTCTACGGAGACGTCTGCAAGGGCTAGTATTTTTTGGATATCCAGACGGTCTGTAGGCAACACACTGAATATTACAACCATGAGGTCTAACTATGAGTATGATTGCATAAAGTATCCAGCCATTCGACGTCAATACTTCAGGCTCACCAATGCAAAATGTCCTAAATGGCTCATGTCGCCCCACTCTTCCCTACATGTAGTGTATGATGTACATGTAAGGCTATTTTGACTGATAATGATCCCCTGCTGATGCAAATCCATTTATCAATATGGCAAAACAGAGCGCAATTTCCGCAATTTCCAAGCTCACTTTGAAGTGACAAATCTCTGCACCTGCAGATTTGCTGACTTGGATGTTTTACATTTGCAAACTCTCCTGGATTTCTCTTGGATTTTCTCTTGGGATTACTCTTGAGATTACTCAGGCTGTCACTTGGGAGAGGGGAATTCAGTAAATCAGAGAGAATCACCCTCTTGTGACTGGAGTAGAATAAAGCCAACAGAAAGTATGTGAAGCCAATGAATAAGTTGGTTTCTCATTTACCTATCTATAGAAGTGAACTAGAATGCACTGAGATTTGGTCCATTGTTCATGGGAGTGGCACAGATGTACACTCAAATCGATAATCCCCAACTTTTGCTTAGTTGCTTCACCTTTGTTCTTGCCTGTGTATTCTCATCAGCGAACTGCATATACCACGATAGTGAGAATATCACATAATAAATACTCGTTGTAATGATAGACATCGCTTTAGTTTTCATGAAGAAGTGACATGACAGGAGTTCTCAAGCAAATTCCATGGCCGATCTCTGAAGCAATTATACCCAAGAATATACACACAAGAGTCACTACAGGGCCAATCAAGTAGCCACCTATAAAAATCATTTCAATGAAGGAAAGAAAATTTTAAAGGCAAACCAATTTTGTAATTTCTTCTCTAAATTGAAATTTTTCATATAAACCTTATTTGCTGATGTGCATGTTACTGCATATTCATGGATGACAAGTGATTCCAGTGCACTGCAAAGCAAGTGATAAGAGCAGAAATTTGTTGACTCTCTTCTCCTTTTTAACCAGAGATGTGGAAGACATTCCACCTAACTTTAAATATGCACCCTTAATTGACTAAGAAACCACCGCTTGCATTAAACATAGCTGTCTAATTGGCATTCCAAACGATCTGACTCCACAGTGAGGCTACTGTACACACAAGAACAGCCTAAGTGCCTTCTTTATTTACATTTAGTGAGATTAAGTAGCATTTTAAGTGTCTGAGGCCCTGCAAAAACATTCTATCTCACCTCTGCCTTTGTTTCACTACCATTGAAGATGCAGTTAAGCTCTTGAGCTGAAATCTTACTTCCTCAAAAGGCCACCTTGCAACAGAAATTGGGTCACATCTGTTCAATGACTACCTCCCATGCCACAAAGACAATGTATTTCCACCAGCGAGTTACAGATGTCAATGTCAACAATATAGTTTTATGAATCTATAGAGGTAAACATTTCTTTGTGATACTTTATTCACACTTACTGATTGCCCTGAAAAACAGAGATAATGCTCAGTACCAATGTTTGGAAATACATTTCATCTGGCCATTATCGTTCCATTTTGGATATGCACAATGTGTAAGCTCAATGCATAAGAACATGGTCACAAAATACAATTATTTCAATCATTTGAGATGACAATTTTCATGATCTTATCTATCAATAACTTTTAAATCAATGACTCAAATGCCACCACAACCTGAGTGCACTGTGTAAGCATTGATTGATGCTGATTGATATTGCCTGATGTTAAATTGTTTTCAGCATTAATTGTCACTTTGGCAAAAGTGGTCGATTTATGGAATATTTTGGCAGATTCAATGTGTACAATTAAGGATTTTACAGTATGGCAGATTCAATGTGTACAATTAAGGATTTTACTGCATGAACACATAGTGCTATCTTTCTGCGCTTGGATGTGAGGTATTTTTTATATAGTTCTTTTTTGTATAGTCAGTTCTAAAAATATTTTCAAAGCATAGACCCAAGCAGGAAAATGTTACAGTCCTCGTCATATGAATGAAGAATCTCCAGTTCCTTTTGAGCTGTGATGTCTCTTTTTTGAAATATGTTGTCAAGACATTGAAGAGTCACACATTTCTGCCAACATATCTTGTATGCCTTCAATACAGCTACATCATACTACAGTTGGTAAAACATAGTGACAAAAAACAGAAAGAGGAAAAATGAAGAGGAACAAAACTTGGAAGAGTAAAGGTATAAGAGTCAATGAAATAGCTTCAGTACAACCCGAAATAAAGTAAGACAATTTTCTGTCAGAAGTCCTCTGTTTAATTATCGTCTCCACCCCAAATCTCCTTACACATATTATTTTTACAAAACATGAACCAATCTGTTTTAAAAGTGTGTAGGCCTATATGTATATCTACACTTTTGAGAGTAAAGCGTGCTCTTCTTTGATGATGTAGCTCTGACATTTCTGTGATTCCATTGTTTATTCTAACAACTTCTATTAACTTGATAAAAATCAGAAATGATGGGACTGACAGTTATTTCTCAGCAGTATGTGTATACTATGACACTATAGTTTGAAGAAGCTTGACATTTTTTCTTTTTGGTGTACACAAATTTTTCTTATTCTGAATCTTTAAGTGAATTTGAAATGAAAATATGTAAAAATGGATTTCTTTTTACACAATGTTTGCACCCTACAAACGCTTAGAAGAAATAGGTCAATTTTTAGCAAAGGCTAGCAATTAATACCAAATTCCTTTTGAAAAGTCAGAAACAATTAAACCCCTTCAAAAATCAATCACTACTAATCAAAGCTTGCGAAACTCTGTGACTTTTGTAAAAGGCAAGGTGCTTGTTATTGGGTAAAAAGAGAATTTTGGTTTGTTTTTGAAAAAGATAATTGATTTTCTAAAAGGATCTGAAGACATCCTTATAACTTTGGGGTGATTAATTGGGCTCTTTGTTTGGTATTTAATTATTGAATGTGCTCATCCATTACAAGTAGCAAATCTACAACATCAAATTCCTGAAGTTTAGTTTTCTTCACACAGAATTAGAAGTTTATGAATTGATGATTGTGTGAGAGATGTCTGCATACTTGTAGTGACCATTTCACTACAGAACAGCATGGTACCACTAAATTCAACGCAATGGCTAAGTGCTTTCCCCCTTTATATGCTCTGACACTTCATCAAATAAGGCATATTTGTGCTGCACTCTCCAAATGAAGATTGTTTATATTCCGCTGCACGTTCTGCCAATATCCTGAAGACTTTATGGTGGTCACAGGGTGATAAAAATGTATTTTTTCTTTGGCTGAGGGAAGTTACTTTATATTATATTGGTTTCTGACTTATTTTTACTGTTTTAGGCCTTCAGCTGCTGTGATTGCTAAATGTATAACAAATAACAAGTCTTTGTGACAACATAAATATGTTCTGTTCCGGGATAAATGACTATTTGCATTGAGAGAACTCAGTGATGGAAATGGAAAATTGTCATTGGGGGAGCTCTCGGCTCATGCGGCAGCGGCTCGCTACTCCAAAGTTTCGAAAGGGAAAAAATTCTTCCACCAAAGCATAATTTTGACTAAAAATACAATGAGGACTGAAAAAGTAACATGAGAATTATAATTTCACTACTGGTCATTACGGGAGCTGTAGCAGGGTACAGCTCCCCCTTTTTTTGGTCAAGGGAGCTCAGCTTCCCCAAGCTCCCCTCCCCCCCATTTCCATCACTGAGACAGATGCTTAGCAATGGTTGCCCTTCTATTAATAGCCTTTGACCTGTTGCCCATATCTGTAATTGATCCCATTAAGAAAGCAGCACACAATTGAAGATGGTTATACAGCCAAGATTCACAAATGCATGTTCAGGAAAACCTCAGGATGTGGGAGCCTCATGTTACATGACGAGTCACACATATGATGTTTACATTGATTATTGTAAGTTTACTGTCGGTCGGGATTTAGTCTTCCTTATAGCAAATAAGTATAAACTTATTACATATTTTGTTCCAGTATCTTCTTTTCTCGTAGCAAACTCTGCAACATGTTTCATTAGTCATAACAACACATAAATCAAGATTCTGACCAAAACTGAATGACTATCACCAATTTTTTGCACCAATCATTAATATTATTCAGTTCACAAAAAATAGATACGTTGTTACTGCTAACGAATGACAGAACTTACAGATTTGCCCTGGAATGTTTGTTGTGAGGTCATATCCTTATCCCTGCCATGTTATTCTCTTTGAGTCATAGGGCAGTTTGTGAGATCATATCCTATACTTTCAATGCTATCAGAACAAGTAATCTACTAAGTCACAGCGATCAATCACCACTGAGGGTAAAAGTTACTCATTGACAAATTGACTGCTCATTTCAATTCAAAAGATCGGGCCTGTTGTGAGGTCATTGATGGCCACACACAGATGATTGTGAATATTCATCATTCTTCACTTTAAAAAACTTTACTTGGGTACCTGCACCTTCGTCAAACAGATCATGTCCTTTTCTCAGCTTTGGCCTGAATCTATTGCAACCACACCACCACCATAAATTTTCTTTTTACAGCAGTTATTGCTTTTACAAAAGATGTCCAGTAATTGAGGTTGATAAATGCCAGACCTGACCAATCGATCACTTGGGAAGTCAAACCACTACAGATCATACCAAGAGTGGTTTTAGATTTTGTGAGGAATGTAGCTTTGCACCAACACAGCCTTGAGGATCGGGTTCACGAGCCATAAAACATGCTTAAGACATTCAATGTCATTGCCTTTATTACTTTATGGGTCACCAACCTTCAGGGACGGAATGCCCTCTCTTAATATAAATTTATTAGTCTATTTGAGTACTGGTCTGTTATTTCCATTATCCATGGCCCCAGCATGATAGGCCATTACATTATTTTGTTATCTGTGGCACGCACTGGTTAATTGATTATGTTTTCTTATCAAAATGACAGGAACACTCTAAAAAATGTCGGGACAAAATTGGTTTTTTTTTAAATCAATGTCGGTTTTGCATTGAAATTTGGTTTTTCAAAAAACCATTTTGAATCTAAAATACAAATTTTGTCTGAAATTGTTTAGAGTGAGGGGAAGGTCAACGCCATAAAGAGTTCAAAGAAGAAAATGTTTTGTCAAGATGCGAGAAAGATCAAAGAAAGCAGAAAAGGAGAAATGACAGAATAACAGAAAGAGGAAAAATGAAGAGGAACAGAAATTGGAAAAGGAAAGGAAAGAGTCAATGAAATAGCTATAGAAAGGTAATAAGAAGAATTTCAGACAGTGGCAAAGAAAGAGGCAAATGGACAGATCAAGAATGAGGCAAATGGAATGCCAAGTCAGATGGAAGGAATTAAGAGGAAAAGTGGGAATTGAACAGTGGGCAAATAAAGGGGCTTTATGGTGGTGATTGGGAAAGAGATAAATTATAGAAAAAAGAAAGAGACAACTTATAACAATAAAATATTCCAGACACTTTCGGAGACAAAAAACTTGGGACTTAGATGTTAATATAGATCTACACTTTTGACTGTCTGTAAAGTTATATGCTCTTCCTTCACAATATTGCTGAAATTAATTTCTGTTATATTTCACTCGTTCTTATACAGCTTCTACACTATAAAACATTTCAGACAAAATTGTTTTTTTAGATTCAAAATGATTTTTTGAAAAACCAAATTTCAATGCAAAAAACCAACATGGATTTTTTTAAAAATCCATGTTGGTTTTGCATTGAAATTTGGTTTTTCAAAAAACCATTTTGAATCTGAAAAACCAATTTTGTGCCGACACTTTTTAGAGTGTACTGACTTAATACAGTTAGCAGAACTGATGTGACTGAAAGTTATTTCCAAGCTGAGCACTACAGTTTGCATGTTACCGCAATTTCAAGAAACATATGACTCTTTTCAAATTTGTCTGGTATACATGATCTTGTCTCACTTTGCACTCTGCATCATATGAGAGGATTTGAAATGAAATAAATCAAAATGGATTTCCCATGGATACAATGTGTGCACTCTACAAACGCTTAAGGAAAGTGAGTGAGTTTTCTTTGCAAAGGCTTAAAATTAATGCCAATATGCTTTGGAAAATTCCAAAACAATTAAACCCTAGGCATAATCAATCACAATCAATCAAATTGAATCAATGCTTGCAAGAGCCTGTGGCTTTTGTTAAAGCCAAGCTGCTTGTTATTGGGTAAAAAGGAAATTTCGGTTTGTATTTGATAAAGATCATTGATTTTCTAAAGGATCTGAAGCCGTCCTATTGGCTTGGTATGATTAATTGGGCTCTTTGTCTGGAATTTAATTATTGAATGTGGTATCTATTACCTGAAGCTTATCTATAACATCAGCTTCCAGATTTTTTTCTTTACACAGGATTAGTTATATAGTTTATAAATTGATGGTCCTGTGAGGGATGTCTATAGAATGTACACCACCCACATGGCTACAGGACAGCATGGTACAACAATATGCAATGCAATGGATAAGTGCTTTCCTTCTTCATATGCTCTGACACTTCATCAAATAAGGCATGTTTGTCATGCACTCTGCGTATGAAGACTGTTAATATTCTACCACATGTTCTGCCAATATCCTGAAGATATTATGGTGTTCTCAGAGTGATAAAAGTATATTTCCTCTTTGGCTTAAAGATGAAACTTCTTATATTGGTGATTGATTTATGTTTCTGGTCGAAAGTATTAGAAACACTAAGTAGAAAATGAATGCAAAGCTGTATATATAGATTGCTATATATTTCTTCATTGATGTTTAATTATTCTTCCAAAATATGCTGTGTTTATAATTTGCTGTAACCAATATTCCTAGGCATCCTCCACATTTTACACTAGCAGAACAACAGAACTAACTTAAACATGCTAGTGAAATTGAGTTCTAATGTATCATCATTTATAAGGAACATTAAAACAAGGACATCAATCAACAAATTATTTGATGCAGGAGCACATAATGCTGAACTGACCATATTTCTGTACTTACTGTGATTGCCAGATGTAATAAACAATAACTCTCAACAGAAATATATTTTATGTTAGGATAGATGTTTATATGCATTGAGGCAGCTGCTTACCAAATATTGTTTTTGTTTGGTACGGCAATAGACCTGTTGCTCATCTGTGTAACTTATCCCTCTAAGAATAAGAATTTGCACGTTCAGGAAAAACCTCCAGCAAAGGGAGCCTCATATTACATGATGGGTCACACATATGATGCTTGCATTGATGATTGTAGGATTACTATTGGTTGGGATTTAGTCTGCCTGCTAGCAAATATTTATATGTTTCATTATCTTAATTTTTAAGTGCAAACTGTTCTAGAATCTTCATTTCCCTGTGTCAATATAATAAAGAAAAAAAAACAATATTTTGAGCAAGAATGAGTAACTATCACATATTTATCCACCATTCATTAACAGCATTGTCTTGGTTCAAGAAAAATACACCATTTCCTGGTGATGTCACACATCTAAATTTTTACAAAGTATCAATACACACAATACAGCGGCATGAAAAATGACTTGAAAATTGTCTTGCCTATAGCGTTAACTTTACTTGGGCTAACTGCACCATTGTCAAACAGATCATTCATGGTGCTTTGACCTGAATCTATTGCAAACAGACCATTACCATAAATTCACTTTTACAGTTATTGCTTTTACAAAAGATGTCCAGTAATTGAGGTTGATAAATACCAGGCCTGACCATTCAATCATTCGTGAGATGTCAAACCAAAAGACAATTGGCTAGTCCTGAATACTATAGGGGGAAGGAATGACATATGTAGGCCTACCTATTCAATTAATTGCATGCCTATATCAAACTCATTAAAATAATCAATATTAAATTTTATGAGTTTGTGGCTGATAAACACCCAGCAAGCACTAAGCAGTAAAACAACCATTTAATATGTTATTTTTCATTTCTAAACTTTTTAAGAAACTATAGTTTGCTTGGCTAAACATACTTAGTTGAACTTTACTGGGACTTACTGCACCTTTGTCAAACAGATCATGTCCTTTAGGGGAGAGTGGGGACTGCTGGGCCACTTGACAAATTATTGACCATGGATGCAAATCTGCTGCAGATAAAGGATTCATACTGTGCACCCTATTTGCTGGTGTAATTCTTTTTATTGATATAAGATTCACATAGATCAACCTAGGAAGAAAGATTAGAAAACACATTTTCTGTCAAGAAAGATGGTGGCCCATCGGTCCCCAACCATGGGGACCGATGGGCCATCCAATGGGGTCCGATGGACCATGTTAATAACTTGCCAAAGGGTGGATAAAGAATTCAAAATTTGTTTCCAACATGTTTTTGTTGATCAATCTGAGTGTATAGGACAATAAGAGATCGAAATAATATAGATATGCCCGGATTTTACACTTAGAAAAAAAGCTTAATTTTCACAAATGTCATGAGTTACGTTTTTGTATTTATAGTCAATCTTTTGAGATGATATTTTAGCAGAACATGAACAGATGCATTACAAACTATATTGGAGAATTCCAAAACGATTGGTTCATTAGTCACTAAGAAAAAAAAATTATTTGATATTTTTTCGATACAGAAGTTTGGCTACCACCGTGACCATCAAAATCTTACCTAATACCTCAAATTTGTTAAAATGAATATTAAAAAATGAGAATATTTTAATTTTTTCTCCATCAATGAATCATTTCTGTCAATAATTTAGATTTTTAGGGGAAAAGTAAAATTTTCCATTGATACTGTACTAGTATGCCACCTGCAGGAGAAATCTTGAATCAAAACAATAAAATTCATCAATAACCCTCCATTAGCTTATATTTTGGTGAAAATTTAACTTACTCTTAATATTACATCAATGTCTGACGAGGTCCTTATGTTTATTTTATCCCAATTACTATCTAGATTGCAAATTCGTGATTATGGATATTTTAAATTTCCACTATTTAGTGTTTGAACCCATTACTAAGGCAAATCTATCACTGTAAATTCGAGGGCATTCATTTCAGTCAAAACTTATCATTTAAAGACGCAAGTTTACAGAAGTTCTATTGTGCTTTTTCCCATAAAAGACTTTAATATCCAGCCCCATGCCAATATGCCACCTATAGAAAATCTCAAGAAATAGTGGCCCATCGGTCCCCATGTTGGGTGGCCCATCGGTCCCCAAAAGCTTTCTGAACAGTTAAACCCCTCTTTTTCGGTGAAATATGGTTCTGGATCCTAAAATTCAATATGTAAATTGTCAACAATATACAGGACAAATCATTATAGAAAATATATTGCGTTGAGTCTACACACTTTTGAGATATTAAACTTTTTCTGAATCAGAAAAAAAATGTTTAGATGTTGAAAATTTCATTTTGCCTCCTACACCCTTGTGCTATCACTTATTGATCAGTGGTCGATATGGTATTCATAGATGTGACAAGCAATACTAAAAATGCAAATTAGATGTTATTAAACGTTTTTGATGTGGAGTTAAGAGGATGGCCCATCGGTCCCCATGGCTCGTCGGTCCCCATGTTCCCCTACTAAGCTTCGGCCTGAATATATTGCAAACAGACGACCACCATAAATTTACTTTTACAGTCTCGTCTTTACAAAAGATGTCCAGTAATTGTGGTTGATAAGTGCCAGGCCTGACCAATCGATACCTTGGAGAAGTCAAACCATTAAAGATCGTACCAAGAATGGTTTTAGTTTTTGTGAAAAATAAAGGAATATAGCTTTGCACGGACACAGCCTTGAGAATAAAGTTTATCAGGAGCCATAAAACATGCTTAAGACATTCAACGTCATTCCCTTTATTACTTTATTGGTTATCAACCTTCATTGAAGGGAATGCCCTCTCTTGATATAAATTTATATTTGAATACTCTTTTGTCATTTACATTATCAATGGCCGGAGCATTAGAGGCCATCACAATATTTTGTTATCTGTGGCATACATTGGTATATTACTGTGTGTAATTTCTTGAAGATTGCATACTTTTCGGCTGCAGTGAGCATACTTAAATTATATTTACACAAGTGTAAACTTTTTTTGGTCACCCTGTAAACTAGCCAAGAATGAGGTAAATGAAAGGCCGAGCAAGGGCTCAAGTGGTATATCCAACAGAGAGTTACCTCCCCAGACTGAATGAAGAGCAGGATTGGTAAATAACGTGTGATCAACTGTGGATAATCCAATCCTGTGGCCACTCTCTATTGGATTCACATTTTGGGCCGCACTCTACAAATGCTTAGAAGAAAAGGTTCAGTTTTTAGCAAAGGCTAAAAATTAATGCCAAATTTCTTTTGAAAAATTGGAAACAATTAAACCCCAGGCACAATCAATCACAATCAATCAAATTGAATCAATGCTTGCAAGAGCCTGTGGCTTTTGTTAAAGCAAGCTGCTTGTTATTGGGTAAAAAGGAAATTTTGGTTTGTATTTGATAAAGATTATTGATTTTCTAAAGGATCTGAAGCCATCCCATTGGCTTGGTGGTGATTAATTGGGTTCTTCGTCTGCAATTTAATTATTTAATGTGGTATCTATTACCTGAAGCTCATCTATAACATCAGCTTCCAGATTTTTTTCTTTACACAGGATTAGTTATATATATATATAGTTTATAAATTGATGGTCCTGTGAGGGATGTCTATAGAATGTACACCACCCACATGGCTACAGGACAGCATGGTACAACAATATGCAATGCAATGAATAAGTGCTTTCCTGCTTCATATGCTCTGACACTTCATCAAACAAGGTGTATTTGCAATGCGCTTTGCCTATGAAGACTGTTAATATTCTACCACACGTTCTGCCAATATCCTGAAGATATTATGGTGGTCTCAGAGTGATAAAAGTATATTTCCTCTTTGGCTTAAAGATGAAACTTGATGGCAATTTGATTTATGGCCAGCTACTACATGCTAACATGCAGGATAGAAGATAACAAGGAGGCAACCAGTGCAAAACTAAATATAGATTGTTGGATTCATAGCCCAGTCTTTCATTATGTAATAATCATTCTTCAGATCGTTGATTTTTTCACTTGCATATAAAGATAATGTGTTTGCTGGCAACCATACTATGACTATACCAACTTAACATGGAAATTAACTTCTAAGCAACATTATGTATCACATGGGCTGTTACAGTAGACGAAATAGTAATGCTTACATTCACTGCTCTTTCAGGCTGTCAATGATGTCATTCCATATACCTGCCATGTTAATGTCAACGCTTTCTATTACTGATAAATGTGTCAGTGACTCAGAGCCTATAGATACCATGTAATTGCATGTGAGTAATAGTCTCACCAATGACCTCACTGATTTCTCTCTGAGTTTGAGCCTGCAAGTGCTTTGGGGGACAAAAATTTCACAGTTTTACGGAACTGTAATAATGAGTAAAACATGCAGGATTAGAATGATTGTTGCTGATCTTACAAAAAAGAGACATTAGAAAGATAGATTGCATAGTCACCAAAACTGCTAACAAACAAACAAAATATATCTGTAATATTCATGTATAATTGTATATATGTTTTAGACTCAAAGCTGTAATATGATAATTGTTATAAATTAGTTGGAAACAAATGTAGAACATCTCAAAGAAACATTTCCAAGTGTGCACAATATGTGACACACCAACAGCTTTGCTTCTGCCTCACATGCTACCTATCCTATGTTCAGCATAGCAGTGATACACATCACTTGTTTCATATACATGTCACTAAATTCCCTATGAGTCGGTGAAAAAGCCACCTTTTTCAATGGTGAAGATTGGAGCAACACCTTCAATGACATCATTGTCACTCTGAAAACAGCCAGATGTAAGCACTTGAAGTTTGTCTACTGTAATAAGTGACATAGGAATACGAACAGCAATTCATTCCATGCAGGAGCACAAAATGCTAAGATGGCCATTATTGCTATTTGCTGTAATTGCAGAATAATATAAAAACAGTAACTCTTTATAGCAAAAGTAATATGTTTTGTGTTAGGATAGATGTTTATATGCATTGAGGCAGCTGCTTACCAAATATTGTCTTTGTTTGGTAGGGCAATAGACCTGTTGCTCATCTGTGTTACTGATCCTGCTAAGAAGGCAGCACACATGGCAAGATGGTCTGACTGCCCAGAATAAGAATTTGCACGTTCAGGAAAAGCCTCCGGAAAAGGGAGCCTCATGTTACATGATGGGTCACACATATGATGTTTGCATTGACGATTGTTAGCTTACTATCGGTTTGGATTTAGTGTGCCTTCTAGCAAATATATATATTTTGTTCCAATTTCTTAATTTCCGGGTGCAAATTGTTCCAGTATCTCATTTCCCGGGGCCAAATGTGCAACTACGTTTCATCAGCCAATGCAACAAGAAAAAAACAACAAGATTTCAAGCAAGAATTAGTGACTGTCACTAGTTTAACCCCCAATCAGTAATATGAAGTCCTGGTTTGAGAAAAACAGACAATTGTTCCTTCTGGTATCACATATTTTAAATTTTGTGTGAAACAGACACAAACACATGTAAACAATGGTGTACACTGTTAAGAAATCAGTTTCTTTGGCTGACCGTTGTTTAGGCAAACTGCACCTTCGCCAAACAGCTCATTTTCTCCGATCCAGAAATAATCATGGAGTTTTGGCCTGAATCTCTTGCGAACATACCACCACCAAAAATGTAATTTTACAGTAATTGCTTTCACAAATGATGTCCAGTAATTGAGATTGACAAATGCCAGGCCTGACCATTCAATCATTTGTGAGACATAAAACCTAAAGACAATTGACTCGTCATGAATATTGTGGGTGTAGAATCTTACATACCTTTTCAGATTATCAAGTTTAGAGTTGCTCAGACTTTTTGAGACCAAGAATAATTTCATAATTATGCAAATGAACTATTATATGCCTATATTGACCTCCTTAGTCTAGTCTGTTGCTGATTAATCTGAAAACATTTACATTAAAACATCAAAGATCTTGCCAAGAAAGAATGGCTTTAGTTTTTGTTAAAAATAAAGGAATATAGTTTTGCACCGATACAGCCTTGAGGATAAGGTTTATCGGGAGCCATAAAACATGCTTAAGACATTCAACACCATTGCCTTTATTACTTTATTGGTCATCAACCTTCATGAGGGCATAGCCTCTCATGATGTATATGTATACATGTGTGTTTGTCCGAGTACTTTATGTTCTTTCAGTCATCAATTGCTTGTATTTAATCATTTTGTTATCTGCGGCACACATTGGTCAATTGATTATGTTTTGTTATCACAATGCAATGCGGAGAGGCAGGTCCACACTCTAAAAAATGTCGGGACCAAATTGGTTTTTTAGATTCAAAATGGTTTTTTGAAAAACCAAATTTCAATGCAAAAAACCAAAATGAATTTTTTCTAATGAGCCGGTTATCAGCGTCAACACCAGGGGGCTCATGAAGTTTGAGCACTACCGAGAAAAGAGCAAGCCGGCGGAGGAGAACGCAGAGGGAGGAGAACAGAAGGTAGGGCAATAGACCTGTTGCTCATCTGTGTATCATCAAATCTAAAAAACCAATTTTGTCTGGATTTTTTTAGAGTGCATGCAAAGATTCCAAAGAAGAATGAGTGACTGTCACTACATCTTTCACCAGCCATTAATAATATCTGCTAATATCTCATATTTTTATTTTTGAGTGAAAACAAACACAAACACCAGCACACAATACAGAGGAGTAAAAGAAGCTTGACAATTTTTGTAGACGTTGGTGAGAAGTCATAGTCTGATTGACAGACAGACAGACAGACAGAAATATTTATTTGACATAAATATACAGTTACAATGAATAAAAAAACATAGTTCAATTATTTTAATGTCAGGAGACATTTACTTTGCCATGAATATGGCGCTACCATGCATGCCACCTATTATCTCAACTTTACTTGAGCAACCTGTTATATATTTTCACAAGTGCATGATATTCATGTGACCTTGGCCTAAATCTTTTGTACAAGACCACAGCCAGAATTCATTTTTCCCGCCAATGCTTTAGCGGAAGATGTCCAGCAATTGAGGTCGATAAATGCCAGGCCTGGCCAATTGATCACTTAGAGATGTCTAACCAAAGACAAAATTTTACCATCTAACTTACTGTCGAATGACTAATACCACATACCTCTTTCAGACAATTTTATTTGCAGTTTTACAGACCTTTAAAGACCCAAAACAATATCATATGCTAACTGAATTATATGCCTATATTGGCCTCTTTCATCCCTGAGTTTGCTGCTGATTAATCGGATAACATTTGTGTCAAATCACAAAAGATATTACCGATAATGGATCCAGGTTTTGCAAAAAAGAAGGCAATGTAGTTTTTGCACTGATATAGCCTTGAGGACAAGGTTTATTCCAAGCCATCAAACATGCTAAAGACATTAAACATCATTGCCTTTATCATTTTATAGGTTATCAACCCTCATGAGGGCATGCCGTCTAATGAACATATATATGTGAGTTTGTCTGAAAACCTTTTGTTCTCTCCCTTATCAATTACCCCATTAGGCAAGGTTTCATGTTACTTTGTTATCTGTGGCACACACTGGTCAATTGATTGGTCAATTCATGAAATGTCTTGTTATCAGGATAACAATCAGGTCAACATGAGAAAGATTTCAGAGAAGAGGTGATGGCGAGATACGAGAAAGATCCATAGAATGAGGGGATGGATGGATGGATGTTTGGGGCTTTATGTCCTGTATTTATGCACTTGGTAGGCTGATTAGGACAGGAGGAGGACACGGCAATGAGGCGATGGATGATTGAAACAGCCGTCCAACATAGGCCTAGGTGACCCGGCAAGAGCTAGATTCGAACTCTGCACCCAGAGATTGGCAGCGCATCATGCTACCAAAAGACCAATCCCCCCCCCCCAACTCCTCATAGCAAGGTAAATCTCACTGTGAGTGTACAGCAGAGATATATTTCACAAGAAAAAACACAGAATCAGAAACCCACTGGGAATCTTCTGTAGCAAGCGATGGGAATGACCACAGTAAATACAGCTGCATGTTCACGGTGTTGAACAGCTGGGTTTCTACCCAGTGATATTCAGACAAAAATGTTGTTGTTAAGTCTTGTTCTTACATGCGAGGAATTTACTCGCTATGATTTTTCATATTGCATGGAAGAAATACATACTTTTTTTAAAATTAAACGTTATAACCATTTTGATTCATTCAGAAAATAATTCTAAGGTTCTTTAACCACTAAATACATAGCATTTTTGGTAGATCTGACTGGTTGAGAAACAACAGAACGTCAGATATCTGATATATCAACGTAGCAATTATTTCATTGACTCCTCGAGCTCTCAATTGTGATCGAGCAGAATCGCGTCGAAATTAAAATGCCTGTAACAAATGACAAGACAAGATATTTATGTGTTGATAATTATATGAGATGAGCCATTGAAGGAGGTGAGGTTATTGCAATGAATGAAAGAATCCATGGCCGTTTTGAACATTCCACTGAACTGGGAATAAAGCATGTTATTCCATTCAAAGCAAAAATCGTTTCAAAGAGAAAATCCTTTTGTTTGCCTTTTGTTTTCCTCAGTTTTTTTTACATTCCAGCATACAAGTGTTAAAATGCTAGCATTGAAAACTGACATGTTAGCATGGAAATCCATCACATGCTAAATTCATGATTTCTTGTGCAACATAAACATGTCAAAACTACCATTAAAAGCCTCCTAAAGAAGTCATGAAAATAATCTGGCATGACTTACAAAGCCCTTATAAGTATCCCGTGCAAAAATAATAGACAGTCCATGGCTATAAATCTGTCAATTTTGCGATTATTTACAGAGCAAGTTGACCACCATTCCACCAGGTAATACAGGTGACTCTGCTTTTTGAAGTCATAGTAATGGTGAATGCACACGCCAAGCTTAGACCTTATAGTCCTTGTCATACTTACGCGGAATCTCAAGTTCTTTTCTATGCTGTTGAACTGTGATGTCAGAGATGACTCTATTCTAGCATTGCAATATATGTAAATTAACTACAAGCTGTGATGTCATTCCAAACTGGGTCAGATTCCCCAGCTTCTAGCCAATGCGAATCCACCAAACTGAGCATCACAGTTTCAACTCAGTGTCAGAGTTCAAATTGGGTCTGGGAAACACCCATGCAAGTTTGACATCACAGCCTCTCAGCCAATGGGCTGCCAGAACAAATACATAACATAATGTGTATACATACAAACAAATTGTCAAAGCCTTCTGTTTATACCAACTTCCATCAAAGTTTAAAGTTGTAAGTTAGCAAGTTTGTAGATTTATCAAACAGCTCTGTGGGGATTATAACAGTTGTCTACTGTGAATGCTCGCAAAGCTGCCATTTGGTAGGATTAGACTGGTGATTGCTGTGATAAATCATTGGGATAAAACTGTAATGCTTCCTTTAATATATCAATATTTGAACTGTGATGACGTAGTTTACGGTCAGCCCATTGGCTATCAAGCTGTGATGACGTAGTTGTGGGGGCTATCCTTGATAAAACTCTTACTCTGACACTGTGTTGAAACTGTGACGCTCAGTTCAGGAGGATCAACATTGGCTAATAGCTGGGGAATCTGACCCAGTTTGAAATGACATCACAGCTTGTAGTTAATTTACATAAATTGCAATGCTAGAATAGAGTCATCTCTGACATCACAGTTCAACAGCATAGAAAAAAAACTTGAGATTCCATGTGGGTATGACAAGGACTGTAAGCTTTGCCCATCTACCTTTTTGTCACTTGATGCTTTCGCTGTATGTATCCACGTGGGAGGCAGAGAGTGCAACATTTATTGGCTTTCCATTTATTATTCTGTTTTCCTCAGTTATGATATACTTTATGTCTTACATGGCTCGTCCTACACAATCTTCACTTAGATTCAGAAATGTCTGAGCACAATATGAATCTATGCTTATGGCTTACGGCTCCTACAGTAAGAAACAAAAGAATATCTAAAAGCATACTTTCGTCAATTTCCCCCCTCCTACAAAAATTAAGTGACGCTCCAAATTCAGGCAAAGCATGCTGGAAATTTATTCAGATGATCAAAGATACATTGGTGAAAATCAATTGCTCCAGAGGTGTGCCATTTGAAATTGTATAAAATCTTGACCATGAATTCGTGCAAAAATAGCTTGCCCTTCCCAAAAAAACTGTATGTAGGTATGCATAATTATTAAGACAAGAGAAGCAAGGCTTATCATGCTGGCATGTAAACAAGACAAATTTTACAAGTATTACAAAAGAACATCAGGTAGTTAGTAATGTCAATTGAGTACAAATAGTTATAAAGTTGAACAAGGAACACTAGGTTAAAGCTATTTCATAAACATTACCATTAAATAGAACAATTTATGTTAATTCCACTATATTTACATAGCTACATGCATATGTTTATATGATTACATTGAAATGCAAATCTACAAATATTGTATGAATGCTTGGAACATATGCTTGATTAGATTAGATTAGATTAGATTAAGCCCATTTATCCAATCTTAATCAATTAATCTGATTAAATAATTTAATCAACATTTAATCATGATTAAATGTGATTAAATTGGATTAAATTACTTAGAAAATTTTATCGATTATATTAGATTAATTAATTTAATCAAATTTAATCATTTGATGATGATCAAGATTAGATCAGCCTCAACCCTGAGGATGACACGAAAAAAATTCTCACCTTGATTTAAGCGCGATCACTTTTCTGCAGATAGATGGTTCTCCTGAAATAAAAACGAACATATCAGATCTCATTCCACAGGAGGGATAACATATTAACTATGAGATAGAATTCCATTCTATTGAAAAAGATTTGTAAACCTGTTACAAAGTGTTCCTTCACCGAGAACTTTATGTTTCATGTCACATTCGGCAAATCCCGAAGTAATGCTAAAAGGCTTGTCCTCCTTAACTCAGCCCGCTCCACCATTAAGGCTTGTAGCACACTATTGTGTACACATTTTGGCCACCGATGATGAAAAATGAAAGTTATAGTACAATTATCTACTTCTTATATTTTGATAGCTGATATATTAGGGAAACTAAATCCAAAAGGATTGAGCTTAATGAGCTTTCGTTGTTCCGTAATATGGGTTGAATCAGTACACTGGGATGAATCGTGACGGAACCGGAATATGGTTTATTTCATCAAAAAAATAAGTACTTCAACTTAATCCAAGAAGTTAATTTTTGGAACACTTATAATACACATACTGGAGTATATTTTGATGGGGTTTTATATTTCTAACTGCAAGCAGTGAGGAGCTGCATCTTAAGCTTCGCCCTGCAAAAATTGAATTCTCCACACCTGGTCAAAACACTTGTGCCACAAAAAGTATAAGTATTAAAGCCACCAAGCCAACAGCAAACGTTCATGATATAGTGTGGACTAACTTTGGAAAAAATGGTAACCATAGTCATAATAGCATTGACTATACTCAACAAAAACCAAGCCAAAGTCAATTTCAGTGTCATTTTCGTATGAAAATAAATGATTAATACCAGCACTAAAAACCAAATTGGGGGTCTAGTAATATGAAATGAATAATGAACATGGTTAAAACATAGTGGAAAATCAATTTAACCTTTTAAAATTGGTAAATAATGATTAAATACTTCAATATTGCGATAAGATAAATTCCCTGAAATTAACAAGAAATCATGTGATAAAGGCTAATAAAGATATGAAGGCATCAAAATAAGGAAATTCTATTCTAAATCAGTTAGTTATAGTTCTAGGGAACCTAATTATAAGACATAGAATTTGATTTAGGATGTTGGGTCTTGGGTTTTGTTCCAATTTTTGACTCTCCCCAAAATAGCCCTACTAATTTTCATTTGAAAATATATGCATGGTCCATTGAAGAAAATAATTCAAATTGGCATTATTGATATTGGATTTAATCCAGAATTACCTGTCTATAGCATAATTAGGAGAAAAAATATGGTTTTTGATAGTTTTCTCTCATTTATCATATTTTTAAATATATGCTAATTTTGCGCATAATTGAGTTCAGATTTTTCTCAAAATTTTTTTTTTGCTTCTTAAATGTGTTTTCTAATGATTATTCATAAGCATCCATGCAATTCACATGACCTTGGTGACGTAGCAGCAGGAAGTGTCGGTTTCTTAAAACGCGACGTACTTGTGAACGCACTAAGATCAGCTCTAACAAGTTCAATATGATTGTTAGAGACTTAATATTTTGTCCTATATTGCAGTTTGATACATAAATATCTGTAAAAAAAATTCAACTTTACCTCTAAAAGTTTGACACCTAGACCTACGAATTTGTAAAACGCGACGTACTTGTGAACATTTGCATAAGCAATGCAAAAGTATCCTAAATGTGCTCTTATAATGTTCTCAGGAACTGAAGAAGTGTTGGTCTGGAAGAGGGATACTATGGGGCTTCCACACAGCCATTAGCATATATTTCTGAAAACTACACATTCTCCTCTGGTCAGTCAGATACATGCCATGTCCAAATAACATATCATGTTGAAATAATAAGCTTTCCAGTCTGAAAAAAGCCACTGTTCACAATACCATGCTACAAGCCTTAATGCAAACTAATTAAACTTCCTCTTTGGCTTGCTGACCCACCATCTCACTTCCTGTGAACGGAACATGCCATAATTAGGTCCAACAAAAAAAGATTAGTACTTGTACGCCATCTTGGTCAAAACAATAGCAAGCATTTTTTGGTCATCGTCATAAATGTTTGTCAGTTTACTGATCAGGTTTTTTTTTTTTCAGAAATTCAAGTTGATCACTATTGAAGAATGAAGCCACTAATGAATTGACAAGTTACAGTTACACTTAATGTGACTTATCAATTATTTTGCCTTTTTCAAGGCGGAATGGCAGACGCTGTTCAGCACGAAAAGTTCTCCCTGATATGATATACTATCATATAAGGTCTTAGCAAAGAAATCTTTCAAAGTAACATTTATCAAACATTTGTGAAAAAGGAATATTAAAAAGTATAAATTTTAATAGCCAACCAATCATGTGGGACTTGTATGTGGCAACAGTCAATTCGATAAATGCCCATATGGTTTCGCAGGCAATAGAGTCTAAATAGCCCATACTGGTGCTGATGAGGCGTAAAACACAAATTCACTCACTCACTCCAAGTATTTGATTTATGAATATTGCATCATTGTACAACTATGGTCTTGAATTCTAGTTGTGACCACAAAATGTGTTAAAGTTGGATCAGCCATGTAACAGACATTGATGTGATGAGTTTCGAAAGGAACTGATATTGAAATTTTACGGTCTGTGTCACTTGAATTGAAAAGAAACCGGTAATCATAATCCGATGAAATGGTGTGGAATTCAACACTTGACAATTTAATGAAACTTCACAATAATTAGCCGTATTCATTCATTTACCAAGCAGACATAAATGGCAATATTCCCCATATTCCCCAGCCTCAACTATTGTCCAGTTGAAATCAGGGTATACAAATATACAACTCACCAATTGGCAATCTTTTGAGAATGTCAATCCTTCAGCTGTTCAGACAACATTTTATGTTACTGTTGTAGGTCAGTCTCATCATTTGGCGATAATAAGATATATGCATTAGCCATACAGATATGGACGGAATTATGGCTTATCTGTCCCAGCCCCAAATACTGTCCAATTTAAATCAGGGACAGGGAGTAAAGACATGCAGCTCATCAGTTGACAACAACTCCTTGAGCTTTTCAGTCCATCAGACACAATTTTATGTCACCATTGTAGGTCATTCTCATCAGTCGGCAATCATGCTTTGAGCTTTCTATCTCTCCAGACACACTCTTTAATATCACACCATCCTTCCAGAATCCCCAGATAAAATCTTCACAGGTCTCATGAGGTCTTATGGACACATCCAACTGTAATTGGTTACTGACACTAGCTTCCTCTTCAGCTACTTTCTTATAAGAAGGTTATCCAATGTCAAACTGAGATCAATGACTTGAGCTGAATGTAAAACTATGATCAAAGAAATGAGCTGGGAAAGAAGTAAAGGATATTGTCATATCATACCCCTGTCAGCATGCCTCGGCGGTCCAACGTCTGCCCAGCGTCAGTCCGATGTCAGTAGCATCGGACCAGCTTTGGGCCGACGTTGGACCGCCGAGGCACGTTGATAGGGACCATGATATATATTTGTCATGAAACACTGTTTAGTTGGAGCTGCCAAAATTTAACATACACTTCATCTGAACAAACCATTGATTTGCATAGGTAAAACTATATTGATACAGCAAGCTTTCCACTCCGGGTCAAATATTTGGAAACAGCATGTTGCCCCCCATTTCATGAAGCAATAAATGGCTTCTTGGTGCTCGGAATCCTAATTGGACCAAATAAGAATAGATCTGTGTGAAGAGAAATACACATATTACAGGTACTTTTTTTTAAAAGAGCTTTAAATTTCCAAGGTTGCCCTCAAAAACCATCCTCACCTCTCAGTGTGAAGCTAGTGAACCTACCCTGACCACATGATATACTGTTCTGTGAAGTTGTAACATAAAGATTAACTCTCCTCCGGTGTGAAAGACATAATTAACAGTTTGAGATCTCTAAAAGCAATTGAATGGATGGTTGAATGTTTCATTGTTGCCTGTTAATTGTTTGAATGAGTTTCTTTGTAGAAAACCATAAACAATTATTTAAATCACGCCGGAAAAAAGCTGTAAAAGGATTTGAAAACTTCAGAATTTTATGGTACTTGTTGGCAGGGTGAATGGGAGGATGTCAAAAACAGGATTTGTCGAAGTGAGTAAGTTTTGGCCCATGCTATTTATTTGAGATGGACACCCACTTGTTTCGACCCATCATATTTTTGAAAGCTACAAAGGAAATTTAGTACCATTTGTACAAAAAACTACTTACAAGATCCCTATTCCTATTTTTCTATTCATTGTGGAAGTTGTATTTACTTCCAAGTAAGACTGTAACAGCAAATAATGAAAGTGTCCAGAAGATAGAAACCATGCATACACATGTGTTATGAGAAAGATGCTAGGCTAGAACAATTGCTTCATTGTGAAAGTTGTACTAACTTCCAAGTGAGACTGTAACAACAAAATGACTCAATTTATTACAACCATGTTACTCACAGTCACAGGCATATAATAGCTGAATTGCTCTTGGCTTTTATGTTATTGAGAATAACTCACGAGTCTATGAGGTGTATCACGCCATCTCCCAAAATATCACATAATAGGTCTGTCTCCATATGTGGATTAGTGTTTACGACAGGTATTATTGGTAGGTGGCACTACGATAATGGGGGAGTGTTATTTTTGTCTTTGGGGAAGCCCACCAAATGACATGTTATCTGGTTCATTTGCAAAGTTTGTGAAATCCTTTGACCAACAGTTAATAATAATCTGGCTGTTAACAAGTCACAATCCCCCAATCTGTATGATAACAACACACTTTTCTGTTGAACTGCTGTTTTGAGAACATAATCAATAGCTGACCCAAACAATCAAACATTCAACAAACACACACATTAAGTTAGACTCCTTGGCTTGGTCAACAACACTAATCACCTTGTTGAAAGGCGAAGGGGATTCCATCAGATCTCCCATTGCTTGGAGTCACCACCTGTACATAAATTCCGAATTACAAATGGAGACAGACCCATTGCAATCAACCTGTTTTGGATGAGCATGCTCCTTCTTTTTTTTTCAATATAAATCATCAAAGATGAGTGAGTGCAGATATTCAGTTGCTGCTCCAGTATCATCTTGTCCTCGTTTTATGGTTAGGTAACACATTCTATATTCACGGCAATTACTGAAGTTACTCCTATTATGGTAAAACACATAGCAAATATGTCAACATCCTAAAAAATTCAAACTTCTTTATATGTCAACATTCCTAGTACCTACAGTGAAATTCAAACTACTTTACTGCAAGTCTTTCGTCAGTTTGCAAACACTATTTGACCCCTGGCAGAACTTCTAAGGTCAATTCATTCAACTGATTGGCCTCAGCAGTGTTGGAATTGCCAATGGTCAAGTCAATGGTCAGTCGCATGTGAATGAGAATGGAATAGAAGGCAGGGGTCATTTGGTTTAGTTGTGCTAACTAAATCTTAAATTACTCTACCAGTTGCTGCTCTCTTCGTCACAATGATGTTGAAGATTGTACTCTTTAAGAGTGGTGGCCATAACTGAAAACCAATTAGTCGAAATCTCATTTCACAGGATTGACTTTAGTCATTAGCTTGCTCCAGAAACCATTTTCCAAAAATTGCTCTAAGTCATGAAAATCAGAATAATCTCACTAATAATCTGATAATGTAATGCCACTTTGCCACAAAATTAAATCTCTATGACAAAATTTAATACTAGTCTCACTCTGGACCTGTGAAATATCTCATGGAATTATGAAGAAAGAAAACCGTGCTTGCCTGTGATGAATAGCAGATACTAGAAAGTCTTTTTTCTTTTGTGTGTCATTAAGTGGGTTTTTTTTGCCCATCAAAGGTACATTGGTAGATACATGTATGTATTATAAGTAAATAGCAACTCTTGGTCTGATGGATATTATGATACTTCTGTGATTTTCAATGATATGCATGGATAGCTGAATTGACAAAAAAACTTAACTACCAGAAGAATTAATCAACTGTAGTGAATGGCTCAGGCACAAGCACCGAGTGATAAAACTATGAGGTACCTCACTTTGACAAGCTTGCAGGTGGACTGCTCTGAGGCATTGCAAGTTCATACATGTATTTTCTCGAGGTTTAGGTTTTTCATAAACATCACAAAAAAATTGAAATGTTGATGAGTCTCACACATGCATGTACAAATACACCAAACTGCCTGTTCTTGAGCTATTTTTTGTTAATACTATGTTTTCTTCCTGACATCTAATCACTAAAAACTCAAAATGACCATGGGTATCTCAATTCATACAGAATGAATGGACAGTACAAAATAAGAAGTGCTGTAGTAGCAAACCAAGCTTCTAACAGCTGAATCTTCCCAATTGCAACAACACAAAAAAGACTCCTTCACGAACCACACTACCATGTGCAACAGATAGACCATGTGCGACGGTAGGCTAATTAATTCCAGATACCCTGACATCTGCTGACCCAAAGGTCAAAGTAATGAAACTGTCCGCACACACACACACTCAATTCAAGGAGAGAGGGTCATTGACCTGATGCGAAAATGAATCTGGATGGTTTCGAGTAACTTTGGAGAAGTCCTTGACAGTATTCTACAGGCAATATCAATTATTTCCGTTGTTTTCTGCAGCTAAATATTATTTTCCTATGTGTATCTGGTGAATTTTATGAATACCCCTAATTACAATAATTCAACATTTTTCAAAAATGTACATTCAGGATTGAGTTTGACTTCTTGTATCCATGCAGGGTTAATGGGACTCGGGTTGTTTCGGATTGGGTGTTTAAAAACAACTTTTTCCCATTCTGAAAATTCTGATTGAAAATATAGTCATGCACACTGCATGTAAATTTTAAATTTTGAGTTAGCTTAATTGATTGAGTGAGATGGTTGCACAATTCCTTCGAGCCAAGATAGCTTGTTGTTTGCAAATTATAAGTATAACAACATAAAGATTATCATAACTCAAAGCGGCAAGCTATCATGGCTCAAACAAATTGTGCAACCATCTCACTCAATCATTTGAGCTAACTCAAAATTTCAAATTTTACAGTGCACTATGCTTTGTCAATCTCCTCCAAGAGTACAAAGAAGTCAAGTATCTCCCTGCAATTAAAAATCAAACAACAAACATAGGACCTAATTCAGAGCTCTACAAAATCATGCATCATCATCAATGTTAACACGAAACTTGCAAGGAATTCAATCTCTCCCTTCATCTTGTCAATTGACATTCATGAGCAGCTGGTTTTAGTTTGGAGACGATCCGATTCAAGATCGATGATCATGTACTCAGCATTAAAGCTGATAAAGCACACTCTAAAAAATGTCGGGACAAAATTGGTTTTTTAGATTCAAAATGGTTTTTTGAAAAACCAAATTTCAATGCAAAACCAACATGGATTCATCATGCATTTTCTCTGACCCTTTTTGTGCTGATTGTTGTGTCATCCCCCCCCCCTATAAGGATGCCTCCGGAAAAAAAAAAAAACTTGGAAAACAGCAATCCTTGCATTATAATTATGCTCTGTGGTCATAAAATGGTCTCTCATGGGGGTGCATTTTCATCTACATGGTGCAGTAACAAGGTGATTACCTGACCATATAAGATTCAGTCTTACAACTTCAGTGAATTGTATTTTTCCTCTCAAATTCGCTCATGTCCCTCTATAATGCATCTACTTTAAAATATTAGTCACAAGACTTTCGGAAGCTCTGCCGTGATTCCTCTGCAAAACTTTTAATGACTTTCACTAATGTAAAGCTCTTCTCCATGTCGTGAGTTGACTTTCCTTTTTGCACAGGGAGAGTGAGGTTGATGTATGAGCTGTGCACGTTTTATCCTTAATTGCAGCTTTGCCCTTTTTGAATTGAGATTTTTCAGCCATGTAAATGTCAATGCTAAGACAGTTTGCAGCTTCTGTAACTGCAAACTTCAAACACTCTCTCAATCCTATAAATAGAATGACTTTTGGCTTTCCAGGAAATACTTCCTGATTCTACAAGAATTAAAAAAAATTTCATTGGCTTATGAACTTTAACAAATAGCTCTCATTTCCCTGGCCACAATTGGGACTATTGACACCTGGAGGATTACTGGTCACTTAGAAAATTAGTGTTAAACAGGGAAAAAAGTTACATAGTTTAATGTCTAATAACTGATGATTTTATCATGCAGTGAAACCCATTATCAGTCACCAGTGGCATATTTAGGGGGGGGGATTGGGCCATGCCCCCCTCAGGCCAAAAATTAACATGGGAAAGAAAGGAAAAGCCGCAAAGTGCCCAGTATTCACCCCATGTTATGCCTCCCCTCAGGTCATTTCTAGATACGCCCCTGTCAGTCACCCCTCTCCCCATCAAACCTGACAATCCCCAAGATGTGGATCTTTTGGACAAACGATTCCTTTGTTATAGTAAGTATCATGTCACAGTGATATTGGACAAATCCCAAAGGAATGCTAAAGGGCTTGTCCTCCTTAACTCAGCCCGCTCCACCATTAATGCAAACTAATTAAACTTCCTCTTTGGCTTGCCAACCCGCTGTCCAACTTCCTGTGAACGGAACATGTCTATAATTAGGTCTAATAGTATCTTGTAAAGAATACCTCTTCAGTGACATGTATTGAACAAAATATGTAAAAAATAAGATAACAAAATAGAAAAGTATAACTTTTTATAGCCAGCCTTCAGACGGGCTTACATTGGGCAAGCAGTACTTTCGAGAAATGCGTGTCTGGTTTTCTAGACCTTCGAAACATAATATTGTATTGTTGTTGTATAATATTCCCTCAAATTCTGGTTGTGACCATGAAATTTGTTCATATTGGAGTAATTATGTAACAAGCATTGATGATTCAAATGATGTGATGAGCTACACAAGAAATGGAAATTGAAATTTCACGATCTGTGTTGCATGAATAGAAGGAAATTGGTAATTGTAATCTGATGAAATGACGTGGAATTCAACACATGAAAAATTTAATGAAACTTCACAACAATAAGCCGTATTCATTACCATGCACCCATGGATGATAATATGGCTTATTTATCATGGCTGAGCTACTGTCAAACTGAACTTAGTGCCAGAGGTACAATATGTACTTATCACACCTCCCCTGCGATATGTGTGCTCTGATTGGTCAAAACCCAGTCACATGACATGTATTGAGTATACATTTTTTCATAACACAAAGGTCTAAAATTGAAAGTAACCAAGAGCTTTCAGCCATTTCTCAGAGCATGCTCAGACAGCTGATGAAGGCAATGAGAAATGGCTGGAAGCTCTTGGTGAGTTTCAAATTTTAGACCTTTGTGTGATGAAAAAATGTACACTCATGGATTTCCAAAGGCCAGGATTAAGCTTACATAGTTATATGACATGTATTGTTTGAACTAATACACTGGCAGAGAACTACTGGCTGGGTACTAGTTCGTGACAGGGGCATTATTGCTGCGGTGTCCTCTTGTGTAGTTGTGTAAGTCTAATTTTGCATTTATTTTGCTAATAATGGTCGGAATTGAAAATTTTTTAATTCTGTAAGCATCAATAAACGCTCAGGAACTCATAAATTTTGCTTAAATTGCTGTATATTCAATCCATCTGCACAAAAACAGCGAGTAAGGAAACGACATGAGATGTACCAAAATATTATAAATGGTGTGATATTTGACAAATCCAAATGGAATGCTAAAAGGCTTGTCCTCCTTAACTCGGCCTGCTCCACCATTAATGCAAACTAATTAAACTTCCTCTTTGGCTTGCCGACCCGCTGTATAACTTCCTGTGAATGGAAGATGTCTATAATTAGGTCTAATAGTATCACATAAAAGATACCTCTGAAGTGACATGTTTTGAACCAAAATAGTATAACTTTTGATAGCCAGCCATTGGGTGAGCTTGGATGCAGCAAGCTTTACTTTAGAGAATTGATGTCTGGTTTTCTAGACATTCAAAATTTAATATTATATTGTTTTATAATAATCTCTCAAATTCTGGTGGTGACCATGAAATTTGTTCATTTTTGAGCAACAATGCTACAAGCATTGATGTGATGAGTTACAAAAGAAACGGAAATTGAAATTTCACGATCAGTGTTGCATGAATGGAAGGGAATTGGTAATCGTAGTCTGATGAAATGGTGTGGAATTCAACACTTTCCAATTTAATGAAACTTCAAAATGCTAAGTCGTATTCATTTGCCATACAGAGATGGGTGGTAATATGGCTCATTTATCACAGCTGAACTGTACTGCCCAGTGCCCAACTGAAACTAGTGCTAGAGGGTACTATCAGTAACACCCTGCTTGTTTCGAGGGTACCGGAATATACACCACGAAGGAATCCATACGCCACGAAGCCGAAGGCTAGGTGGTGTATGGAGGCCTCAAACTTATTCCTTTATTGATGCCCATAGATTATCTTGTAAACTGAGTCTGACATTTCTTTCCGTAACAAAGCAACAGCATTGTGACGTCATCACCAATGCTGCCATCCGGATGATGTCACAATGGCTCAATCAATGGCATTGTGATGTCATGACTATTGTTGCTACATGGATGACGTAATAACAATCTTATAACAATCTTACGGTTGCAATTGTGACATCATTGTTTATCTCATACACCCTGTCTGGTGACAACAGACAGGGTGTATGGTCTCATACATCACCGCTCTCAGCCAATCAGAATCGAGGATTAACACTGGACTGAGGATAAAATATGTACCTCATCTACTGGCAGCAATGCTTCAAGTTTTTCAGCTCTTCAGACACAATTTTATGTCACCATTGTAGGTCAGTCTCATTAGTTGGCAATCATGCTACCAGCATTTCATCTCTCCAGAAACACTTTCTAATATCACTTGAAAGCACCATCCTCCCAGAATCCCTAGATAAAATCTTTTGAGGTCGTGTGAGGTCTTATGGACACATCCAACTGTAATTGGTTACTGACACTAGCTTCCTCTTCAGCTACTTTCTTATAAGAAGGTTATCCAATGTCAAACTGAGATCAATGACTTGAGCTGAATGTAAAACTATGATCAAAGAATTAGCGGGGAAAGAAGTAAAGTATATTGTCATATGATAAATATTTGTCATCAGTCTCGCCTCAAACAGTGTTACAGCAGCCATAGTTTTGCATCCACTCTATCTGGAAACACCATTGGTTTGCATTGGTAGTAGGTATACAATATTGATACAGGAAGTATTACACTCCAATTAAAAAATTAGGAATTGGCATGTTGCTCTCCATTTGACAGTGGCACTCAAAATGGCTTCTATGTGATTGGATTCTTTTTGGACCACATCAGAATAGACCTATATGAGTGTCAAGAGGAATATCAGAAATAGATTTGTAAAAACAGTATTAAATTTGCGAGGTAGCCCTCAAAAATAGGACGTGTCAAGGTGAGTAAATTTTGACCAATGCTATTTATTTGAGATGGACGCCCACTTGCACGACCGCATCTATATTTTTAAAAGCAGCAAAGGAAATTTAGTACCCTTTGTACAAAAAACTACCTGCAAGTTCCCTTTTCCCATTAAGATATTCATTGTTAAAGTTGAGTGAGGCTGCAACCGCAAAATGACTGAAATTCATAACAGCCATATTACTCACAGTTACAGGCATTATTATAGCTGAATTACTGCTGGCCTGTAATTCTGAATAATGCATGAGTCCATCAGGTGTATCACGCCATCCCACAATATCCAATAATTGCAATCAACCTGTTTTATATGAACATGATCCTTTCTTGAATGTAAATCATCAGAGGTGGGTTAGTGCAGAAATTCAGTTACTGATCGGAATCTTCTCGTTCTCAGTATTTTATAGTGAGGCAACATGTATGTAACATTCCGGGCAATTACTCAAGTTTCATAATGGTAAAACTATGAAGCTCCTCTGATATCAATCATATGATCAAGAGTGCAAAATTTTGGTGAGAAATTGTGATTTTTTTTTTCTGCAATAATCATGAAAATACATACAATTATCATGAAAATATCTACAATAGGCTAATTGTGAATAAATTTGTAAAAAACACCAAAAAATGTGCGAAAATGGTAGAAATTTGACATATCAAAACTTGTAAGTTTTCACCAAGATAATTGCACATTTTTTTGCAATTATTGCACAAATATTTCTTCAATAATCGTACAATTATTGTGTAATGAAATGAAAGGCAAGAGTCATTCGGTTGAGTGGAACTGACTAAATCTTAAATTACTCTACTAGTTAAGGCTCTCTGTGTCACAATTATATTGAAGATTAAACTTTTTATGGCAGTGGCAGCAACCAAAAATTAAGCGGAAATCTCATTTCACAGGATTGATCTTAATCATTAGCTGGCTCTTGAAACCATTTTCTTAAAATTACACAATGTCATGAAAATTCAAAAGATGTCGTTAATGATCTGATATTGTAATGACACTTTGTCCCAGTGTTAAATTTCTGGGGCAAAACTTAATGCTAGTCACGCTCTGGATCTGTGACATAGAAATATGAAGAAAGGACACCATACTTGCCTGTGATGAATAGCAGATACTAGAAAGTCTTTTTTTCTTTTGTGTGTCATTAAGTGGTTTTTTTTTTGCCCATCAAAGGTACATTGGTAGATACATGTATGTATTATGAGATAATAGCAACTCTAGGTCTGAGTCTGATGGCTATCAGGGGCGGACTGGCGGCATTTCGGGCCCCGTGGCAAAATAAGTCAATGGACCCCTATGTCCCTACAATCAGCAATATTTAGAAATAGAAAAGCAAAATACTACAGGCCTAATTTGGCAAATTGTTAAAATTAGGGAGGGGGGCCCCACATGAGAGGGTGTCGTCTTCTCTAGTTAGTCTGGTTCAATCATGAACCTCAAAGCAAAATTTTACATTTCTTGAAATCTTAATTTTTTTGCATCTTGCATGGGCCCCCCTGAGTGGATGGGCCCGTGGCAGCTGCCACTCTGCCACATAGGCCAGTCCACCCCTGATGGATATTATGATACTTCTGTGATTTTCAATGATATGCATGGATAGCTGAATGACAGCAATCTACAGAAAATCCAAACTGCCAGAAGAATTAATCAATTACAGTGGATGATTAAGGCACAAGCACCGAGTGATAAAACTATGGGGTCCCTCACTTCGACAAGCTTTCAGATGGACTGCTCTGAGGCATTGCAAGTTCATACATGTATTTTCTTGAGGTTTAGGTTTTTTAAAAACATCACTCAAAACGGAAATGTCAATGAGACTCACTCATGCAAGTACATATGCCAAACTGCCTGTTTTTGAGCAATCTGCTTGGAAGAGACACATAAAGAAAATGTTGTCTTCTTCCTGACATGTTATCGCATAAAACTCAAAATGACTGTCACAGTGTATATCCTCAGTACATGCAGAATTGATAGACAAAACAAAATTGAAGAATTAAAGAAGGTGTGTTAGCAACTCAAGTCTCTTGCAGTAAATAATAAATCCTACCAGGGGCAACTGCACTCAAAAGACTCCTTCACAGACCACACTGCCATGCGCAACAGATAGACCATGTGCGACGGTAGGCTAATTAATTCCAGAAAGGAAATTTCATTATCTGCTGACCCAATGGTCAAAGTAATAAAATGATGCACCCAAACACTCAATTCAAGGAGAGGGCATCATTGGCCTCGAGGGAAAATGTATCTCTCGGTGGTTTGGTGTAACTTTGGAGAAATCATAAGTATTCCACTGGCAGCATCAATATCTCCCTTTTTTACAGCACCTCAATACCATTTCTAAAGCATATTTTGTAGGTTTCATTAAAAACCTTTATGAGAATAACTGAAAATTTTCAAAATTGTACATTGAAGGTTAAGTTTTACTTCTTTGTATTGATACAGGGTAATGGCACAGGCAAGACCTTTAAACACCGTGATCGCATCAAACAATCCGAGCCTCAACTTTTTCCCACTCTGAAAATGCTGATTGAAAATAAAGTAATGCATTACGAATGGTCAAATTCCTCCAAGAGTATAGAGAAGTCAAGTACATCTTCTCGCAAAAAAATCTTCAAACAAATGTAGGACCTAAGTCAGAACTCTACAAACCCTACATCATTATCAGTGTATAACATGGAACAGATATAAGGTACTTGATCTCTCCCCTCATCTTATCAATTGACATTCATGAGCAGCTGGATTTAGTTTGGTGTGGATCGATAATCATGTACTCAACACTTGATCCACCCTCGGGAATTCACTTGGTACTTGCTTACGTGTGGATCATCTTACCCTTTTAAGTTGCTTGAACAAAAACTGGAATTATAATCAGAAGCATTGCGAATACAAATTTGTAGAATCACATTTCCGTATGATGCCTTAATGATAGTTTGTGGCTGTGTCCTTGCTTGTTCAGTTTTTCCTTCAAAATGAGTGACATTTACATTATGATCTACACAATGATTGTCAATGCCTCTGATTTTTAGAGCAAATCTGACATTTCACATGGTAAAATTTCTCAACAATTATTCCAATATATTGCATAAAACTAAGACATATTTTCGTCTATTCCACTATGCAATATGTATAATATGATAATTTCTACATGCTGTGTGCTTGACTCATGATGAAAATTTCCCACAGAGATATTAATATTATATTTATGCCATTTTAAAATGCTAATATCACTGTAATGAGTTGGATGATGTACAACTCGCCTAGTTCTTTTTTTGTCTGTTCATATCATTTTTCAATCAACTAGTTATCTGCAATTTACCATAATTCAAAAGTATGTGTTTCTAACCTACATGTACATGTAGTATTCCCTTCGATGAGAGCTTCCGTCTGCAGTGATGAGGAGACTGCTAGTGGAGTAGTTTATACAGCAAATACAGTAGTTCATAGAGCAACCCCTTAAGAAAAATCCTTATTGCAGGAATTACTGTTTATGAATAGTGGTAGAAGCACCTTCCTGTTGACTGAATGTCACTCTGTCATCATTTATAAAGATGCATTATAATCATACTCTGAAAAGTCACTCTTACAAAATCACTCTTCCCTAAGTCGAATGATGTCAGGATGTAGTTCGGGTTAATCATTTCTTGCAAACAATTCACAAGTAGCAATTCTGTTGTTCATTTCAGATTTGCTCTGTATAATACATAAGCTTCATCCACCATGTTGCATCATATAATGATGCTAAACCACTCTGCACAATACAACAGTGAGTGGCTTCTGATGGAAGAATGATGAAGTCCCCACACAACAGCTTGTGTTAAGATCACAACTCACACTTCTACTGATGCTTCATATTGGATTTAGGATATTGTATACAATAGACTTTTCTATGGTTTTTCGTAAGCATAGAGGAAGCAGTGAGTAGAGTCCTTTTTTGTGATCAGACATTTATGAGGCTTGGGTCCCAGCTTAGAGGCAGACAAAAAATCATTTCACAGATACTATGAAGACTCCAAGGACGTGCAGTTGCTAAAAATATCAAGATTTTGACAATTGTCATGCACAAATGTACTCCAACCCCTTCAAAAAACGTTTTCGATTCATTCCATCACATTCAGTCCATGAATTTAATGACTTTCTCATCCCACATGTATATATTTTTCATTATTTGGCATCTTCACGAATTCGTGGAGGTGTAAAAACGAGCATGTACGAATTTGTGGACCTGAAAAAACAAGCATAGGTGCTCGTGTACATGTTATAACTAACACTCGTGAATGTGCTTTATGATTCATTCGTGTATCTGCTAAAACTAACATTCGTGGAAGTGCAATATCATTAGGGTTTAGTGTTAAAATTAGGTTAAGAGCAGGTTTTAGCCAATTTTCTGATTGCAATGTTCGTAATTGCACCTGTACAAATTCGTGAAAAACAATATCTGGCACTTACAAGAATGCCAAATTCGTGTATATGTTCGTTTTTACAGGTTTACAAATTCGTCCACATGCAAAATATTGAAAAATATATACCTCCATCCCAATTTCTGTTCAAAATACAAAGTTTTATTAGTTTCATACAATGCATGGCAATGCAATTACACCTTGTGGCATAACAGCTCCTTGCCATACATCTTTCAATCCTGAAAAGAATATTGCAATGAATTTATATATTACATTTATATATTACCCTAAATGTGATGTTGCAAATATGTTGTTTAGAAATAATGATATTGAATATTCAATACTTATCAGTGGAGTAGCTACTTAGGCGGAATAATGGAGGGAGGCAGAGTCACCCCAAGTCAACTTTTTGGGGGAAAATCGGGAAATTGGAAAAAAAATGCTGGACTATATAGTGCAGTACTGAGGCAGTCATATATAGCAGGTTGAACAAATAAAAGGCAGTCTTATAACACACAGACTTCAGTATTTAGTATTCTATGCTGAAGCAAGCTTTGCAATGATGTTCTTCCTCTCTTATTGTCATGCCACATGTCTGTCTACATAGGGGATCTTCTTAAAATATCAGTCCCAAGATTTTTGCAAAGCTCCATGGCGACTCCTTTGCAAACTTTTAACTTTCACTAATGTAAGACTCTTCCACATGTCGTGAGTTGACTTTCTTTTTTGCACACGGTAAGCAAAATTGATGTATGAGCTGTGCGCATCTTATCCGTAATTGCAGCTTTTCCCTTTCAGAATTGAGATTTCTCAGCAACGTAAATCATTTGGACAGTTTGTAGCTTCTGAAGCTGCAAAATACAAACACTTTCTCCATCATAGAGTGCATTTTGGCTACCTAAGAATGAATACTAACCAATGTTCATTTTGATACTAGGAATTAAAAAGCACCAAAATACAAATGCCTTCTCCATTATAGGGTGTCTTTTGGCTATCTAGTAAGTATTCCAAGAGGCAATCCTGTATATGAAAATGGTACAAAATACGAAAATACACAGAAAGGAAATTTCATTATCTCTGAAAAGCTTCAATTTATGAAAATTTTGTGTAATTTTTTAACCTACATGTAGATGCTTCAGTAAAGGACATTTCCATTGACTGTATGACTGTATGTCTATTAGTTTCAAAGACCCAAAGTAACAACAAAATGACAGCCATTTATCACAAACAAATCATTGACTGCCATTTATTACAAACTAATTACCAGCTTACTTGCATGCTTCGAACAGCTAGAAAGCTGTAAGATTTTATGTAATTCTGCATAATTCATGAGTCTCTCAGGTGTATCATGCTATCCCACAATATCCCATAACTGCAAACAACCTGTTTTATATGAGCACGCTGCTTTCATGGTTGTTAATCATTGGAGGTGAGCAAGTGCTGAAATAACTGTTTCACTGCATTACAATTTTTCATCTTATTCCACGTGAGTGTGTCTCTATTGTTTCACAACTAGATTTACAAGCCATTCCATACTTAAAGATCTTAAATTCCAGACATCTAGTTGACGCAAAAAAGCTTTGATAAATACTTGCCAAAATAAATGAATGGTTGGGGCCTTATGGCCAGTTCTTACGAACTTGGCATGCTAATTTGGACAGAAGGATGTCATCGCAATCAGGTGAAAGGGTTTATGGAAACTACTGTCCAACTTAAGTCAACTCAAACAGACCAGGAGTTGAACACTGGACCCAGTGATTGTTTAGCTTTAGTATACAACCAACTGACCTATCCATCCTCCTATATTTTCTAAGAAAAAAGAAATGCAGTTACTCAACCTTTCAGCGTATACCATCTAAGACATTTGCAGTGATGCAAATAATAGTGTGCGCAAAATTAGACATCCTTTAATTGAGACCATTAATTTACTTTTTCCCTTCAGGCATTCAAACCTTTCACAATATACAGGTGCAAAGTTATTTCTTTACAACAATGCACCTGTTTCTTCCCAGACTTTCATTACTTCAGAAGATTGCAAGACGCAAGTCTCAATTGAAAGACTCAACTTTTTGGAGATATGTTTCATAAGCTAAAGAGATGAACCGAAGGATAGACCATCACTGTGAAAAATATAATATGATTTTGAAGTGTTTTCCTGCATTTCAATTCTTGAACAATTGAAGATTTCTAGATTAATTTCATTGTCAACTTAATATCAGTTTTTTTTATGTAGAAAGCAAACTAGGACACTGACTTACTCTCGAGTCTGTGGGTAACTCAATGCACTGGGCTACCAACCAGCCCTGCAAGAATTTCTATAGTCCGTTCATTGTAACTAATTGGCCTTTTGAATAACCAATGGCCAGTTGCATGAGAAACAAAATAGAATAATTCACCTCGATGCAGTTGTCGAACTTCAGCAATTGTCGCTGTTGAATTAAATGTGGTTAAGCAATTACAGAGCAGTTAGATGAAATTGATTGTTATCACCAGAAAACTCCAAAAACCATTTTATGAAAATTTCTAGATGTCGTTACATTCACAAAGAAGTCATATATGTTCTGAATTACATAGAGTATCATATACTATCATAATGGCTTATGAGAGCAAGGGGATTTTAGTACATGCAGATGCCAGTTATTAATGTTTCAAAGCTATATACAGTGGTCCCTGCAAATGGCCTGCATTATAAGAATGCCCCTTCTACAGTCATGAAGCAGTCTCTCATGATGGTGCAGTCTCTCGTCAGGGTAAAAAATGTACAAAAAATACTACTTGCAGTGGGAGGAAGTTGGTCACAAAAGAAAAGGCAGTCTTAAAACAGGGGGTCTTATGACGCAGGGAACACATCACATGCTAAATAAAATGAACATGTAATAGAACATAAGGCTTCATATCTGGTAAGATGAAGAATACAGCAAATATAAAAATTATAGTCATCATTGATTCACTTTTTAATGAACATGCATGATGACACTCGTCAACATATCTATTCTTCCAAATCAAATTTTGTCATATTGACACACTCCCTAAAATCCCATGCTGCAATATACATAAGACACACCTGACAAACACTGCTAATTAATTCCAGATACTATGTCATCTCCTGACTCTGAGATCAAAATAATGAAATTATACACCCACATACAATGGTATACCTTCATCTAAAGGAAAAGGGGTCACTGACCTCATGTGAAAATGAATCTGGGTGGTTTCATGTAACTTTAGAAAAAAAGATACTTGATGTTCTGGTGCCGTTTCTACAAATATCTCCCCTGATTAGGTTTCTATGTAGCCCTAAGGACTGTTCTAAATTCATGGGTGGGGTGGGTGTTTTGCCGAAGCTCCCTAACAAAATTGATACCCCCCTCCCATTGAGACATGTGTGAAAAGTTAGTTCTCCTTCAGCCAAAACTCCCACCCCCACCCCAGTCATAACTTCTGAATGGTCCCTTACATCATTATATATGTGTGTTTGACTAATTTCATCAATTCCCTTTTTGAAAGTATGTTAAATATTGAAAAACTTTGGTTGATTTTATGTATTAACTTAAGCACCAAAAGCTTCGCAGACAAAGCCACTAATATAAGGTCAGTTGTCCACTATCAGACACACATTGCCAAAGCAGGACTCCACACCCTGCCTTCTGAATCTTAAATGTCAGATAATAAAACAAAGAACATTTTCCAGGGCTTCCGAAGCTTGTGAAAAGAAAAAAACACAGAAAAAGTCCATTGTATACTGTATCATAGGAAAGACTGGAAATAGCTATAGAAGTTTGGATTATTGCCTTGACACAAGCTGTTGTGTTGGGAACTCCATCATTCCTCAATCAGTTGCCACTCTATGTGGTATTGTGTGTGGAATTATTGGAGACCACACGGTGTGGCATCATTTCATATTGGTACGCCTGGACTCCTCTTTAGGGTCAGTCAGCAGAAAATAAATGCAAAATCCCACTCTACATTTATTAATAATCTTTTCTCCTTGACCAGCCACTGTACCACTGCTTATTTGAACATAATATTGCTACAGGGGCTCCTCTATAGTGGCACTTCTTGCCTTGTATTGGCAACTCAAGCTTGTCACAGCATAAGGTTGAATCTTGCCAATAGCAACTACACAATAAAGACTCCTTCACAAACCCCATTGGCATGTGCAACAGATAGACCTTCTGGTGACTGAAGTATAATTGATTCCAGATACCCTGACATCTGCTGACCCAAAGGTCAAAGAAATGAGACAGTGCACCCACACACTCAACTCAAAGACAGCAGGGGTTGTGAAACTTACCCTGGGTGGTTTCCTGCAACTTAGGTTAAATCTTTAGTATTCTACTGGTAATATTAATTACCTCCCTTGTTTTCAGCAGCTCAATGTTAATTTATTTGTGTATTTTGTGAAGTGTTATTAATTACCTGTATTAAAATAATTGAAACTTAAAAAAATATTTACATTGAGAGTTGAGTTTCACAGAATTCTTGTATCCAAGCAGGGTGAATGGCTCTGGTAGAACCATTAAACTACCAATCCAAAACAACCACAGTCTCAACTTTTCCCACTCTGAAAATGCTGATTGAAAATTGAGTCATGCATTATGCATTGTCAATCTCCTACAATAGTATAGAGAAGTCAAGTATCTTCTTGCAAAAAAAAAGTCCAACCAATGTAAGTCAAATATCTATAAATTGCTGCACCGTTGTTTATGCAACATGTTTCATCAGCACCAAAGCTGATAAAACAACCCTCAGCAATTCACTTACTTCCTGAGAATTTGAAGAGCCTGTGAGGGTCATCTTACCATGAAAATCTGTATCAGTTTGGTTTTTACGTGGCCTCAACAAAGATGCTGGACTGTTGAAATATAATCAGAATATCATCAAAATTAATGCGCTTGCAAACAGAATGACAATTCCATGTGATGCAATAAATAGTACTTAAATGTGTCCTTTTTTAGTTTTTCTATTAAAATCACTCACACAGTTGAGTTACATTGTGATCTCCACAATGACTCCGGTTTGTATAGCAAATTTGACGCCTCGCTTGTACTGTACAGTAGAATTTCACAACAATTATTCCAGTATTGTTGCTTAAAATATAACACATACTGTGTAAATTCATCTCAGAATGAAATAATTATATCTATTAATGCCATGTCTTGGACTCATAATCAAAGTTTCCCACAAAAATGTAATAATGTTTTTTCATTATTAATAAGCCGATATCATAGTACAGTGGTCCCTGCATTACAAGCCCGCCCCCTCTGCGGTCATGAAGCGGTCTCTCGCAGGGGTATGTGTGGTCTCTCATTGGAGTGCAAAATGCACTGAAAATACTAATTAGTGCCTTGAGGAAGGCGGTCACATAAGACTAGTTGGTCTTACAACATTGGGGTCGTACAATGCAGCTACCACTGTAGTCAGCTACATCTTAGGAAAAATGCTTATTGAAGGAACTACTGTTTGTAGCTGTAGATAATAGAGGCATCTTCCTCCTGTAGGAATGTCGCTGTCACCATTAATAAAAATCAATTGCAATTATATGGAAAATGGCTGTTGCAAAAGCACTCTTGACGAAGTCAAGTGCGTTGAGATGCAGTTTCGAGATCAATACCTGCAAATGATACACATTACACAAGTAGCAATTTTGTTTCTCACTGGGCCTATAGAATACACTGCTCCGTAAAAAATAGGCACTTAATCCGTATAGCTATAGAACCATGAATGGCAATATACCACTCCACAATAATTCCACACAATACAGCAGTGAGTAGGATCAGATGGAGGAATGATAAAGTCTGTGACACAACAGCTTGTGTCAAGGCAATAAGCTACATTTCTACAGATGCTTTGTATTGGATTTAGGATGTCGTAGAATGTGGGGTTTTTTCTGTAGTTATTCATTAAAAGCTCAGAGGAAACTTTGAGAACTGTTTTTTGTTATATGAGCTGACATTTATGAAGGCTTGGGTCCCAGCTCAGTTGCAGACAAAAAATCACTTTCAGATACTAAAGGGAATCAAAGGAAGTGCAGATGCTAAGAACACCAAGATGTTTGCCAATTGTCAACATACAGATTTACTCTTGTCCTTCAGAAAACCATTTCCCATTCTTTACATCACTTTCTGTCCTTGAATGCAATGACTGGCACTTCAGAAAAAAATTCAATTTCCAGGCAATCTCATAAAGTATGACCAAATTTCCCACAAGTATCGCAAATCAAGCAACTACTTCCAAGTGAAAAATGTTTACCTTTCTTTGAAAATCTCCTGTGGGATATAGAAATTTCAAGGCAATGACATGCCCAAATTCCCTACTTTTTCCAGCCATAACGACTGGCTCACCTCACTTTCTTTTCAGCTGTACAGTTTCATACAATTGGTATGACACCTCCTCACCACACATCTTTCATTCCTAAATGGAATATTTTAATGAAAATGGAAATGGTTTTTGTAATGAGGAGCTGGGACGAAAATTGCAAGCATTGATAAATTACATATGCATGAATGGCAGTTCTCTAAAGGTGATATTGCAGATACACCGTTTAAAAATAATAATAGTGGATATTTGCTGGTGGGATGGAAGGGGTTAGTTGCCCCCACCCCCCAAGACAACTTTTTGATGAGCGAATTCCCTGTATTTTCCCCTGCTTCATCATGTATTTTCTCTGACCCTTTTTGTGCTGATTGTTGTGTCATCCCCCCCCCCCATAAGGATGCCTCCAGAAAAAAACTAACAAACTTGGAAAACAGCGATCCTTGCATTATAATTATGCTCTGTGGTCATAAAATGGTCTCTCATGGGGGTGCATTATCATCTACATGGTGCAGTATAGCAAGGTGGTTACCTGAGGCAGGTCGACCATATAAAATTTAAAATTCAGTCTTACAACTCAGAAACTTCAGTGCATTGTATTTTTCCTCTCAAATCCACTCATGTCTCTCTATAACACATCTGCTATAAAATATTACCCACAAGATTTTGACTTTCCTTTTTGCACTGGGTGAGTGAGGTTGATGTATGAGTTGTTTACGTTTTATCCTTAATTGCAGCTTTGCCCTTTTTGAATTGAGATTTTTCACCCACTTAAATGTCAACATTTGGACAGTTTGTAGCTTCTGCAGTTGCAGAATACAAACACTTTCTCAATCCTAGAGTGTCTTTTGGCCATCTTGAAATAGTAACCGATGCTCATTCAGATACAAAATCTAAGAATCTCACTGAATTGGCCTAAACTTTAACCGACTAGCTCTATTACTCCACATTTCAATCAGTCCATTTTATATACTGTCCTTAAAAGTGACCAAGTGCCATTATTAATAGCAATTATCATACCCGTAGCCATTTTTTCAGATGTTTATACAATTCAGTGAAAAGGCAATCTTGTGTGGACAGTGCTACATGTATGATAAGAGATTGTGCACATAGGAAACTTATGATCATTGCAAAGCTTTAAAGTATGAAAATGTTCTGATATTTTTAATATAGACTCGAATTATAAAGACATTTCCATTGAATGTATATTTATAAGTTTCATAGAGCCTAGGTAACAACAAAATTACTGCCATTTATCACAAACAAATTGTTGACTGCCTTTTATTACAAACTAATTATCAGCTTACTTGCATGCCTTGAATAGCTAGAAAGCTGTTAGATTTTATGTAATTCATGACTCTATCAGGTGTATCACGCCATCCCACAATATCCCATAACTGCAATCAACCTATTTTATATGAGCATGTTTTCGTGGTTGTAAATCATTAGAGGTGAGCAAGTGCTGAAATTACTCTTACACTGTGTTACAATTTCTCATTTATTCTGTGTGAGTGTGTTACTGTTGTTTCATAACTATACAGTCACAAGCCGTTTCATTATTAAGAGATCCTTAATGTAAGACATCCAGTTGATGACAAATAAGCCCTGCTAATTACTTGCAAAGATAAATGAATGATAGAGGCCTTATGTCCAGTTCTTATGCACTTGGTAGGCTAATTAGGACAGAAGCTAGGATGTCATCGCAATGAGGTGAAAGGGTGATTGAAACTACTGTCCAACTTAAGTCGACTCAATCAGGGCAGGAGTTGAACACTGGACCCAGGGATTGGTAGCAAAGTAAACTAGACCAACTGAGCTATCCATCATCCTATATTTTCTAAGAAAAAAGAAATGCAGTTACTCAACATTTCATTAAGGTTCCTTACGTCTAAGGAATTTGCAAAGATCCCCTTAATAGTGTGTGCAAAATTAGACATCCTTTAATAGCGACTATTTATTTAGTTTTTCCCTTCAAGCATTCAAACCTTTCACAATGTAGAGGTGCAAAGTTGTAAATTTGCAACAATGCTCCTGTTTCTTCCCAGACTTTCATTACTTCAAAAGATTGCTTTTAAAACACAATTGAAAGACCCCAAGAATTGTCGGCAGACGTACAATTTCAAAAAGTCTTTGTAGATATGTTTCATAAACTAAAGAAATGAACAGAGGGATAGACCATCACTGCAACATCTGTGAAAAAAATAATTAAATTTTGAATTGTTTTCCTGCATTTCAATTCATGAACATTTCTAAATTAATTTCGTTGTCAACTTAATATCAGTTTTTTTTATGTAGAAAGCAAACTAGAACACTGATTTACTTTCGAGTCCGTGGGTAGCTCAATGCGCTGGACTACCAACCAGACCTGCAAGAATTTCTATTGTCAACTCATTTTAACTGATTGGCCTTTTGATAAACCAAGGCCAGTTGCATGAGAAACGAAATAGAAGGTAGGACAGGAATAATTAGATTCCCTGCAGTTGTCTAACTTCAACAATATTGCTGTTGAATTAAATGTGGTTGAAGCAATTACAAAGCAGTTTGATGAAATTGAGTTGGAAATGACTGATTGTTATCACTAGAAAACTCCACAAACCAATTTATGAAAATTTCTGGATGTCGTGACATTCACAAAGAAGTCATATATGATCTGAATTACACAAAGTATCATAATGGCTTATGAGAGAAAGGGGGTTTTAGTACATGTATATGCCAGTTATTAATGTTTCAAGCGATGAACAGTGGTCCCTGCATTATAAGACTGCCTCTTCTACAGTCATGAATCAGTCTCTTGTGGGGGTGCGGCAGTGCGTAGCTCTCGGGGGGGGGGGGGGGTCAAGGCCCCCCAAATGGATGAGTGGCCCCCCAAATGGATGAGTGGCCCCCTCCCACTAGCCCCCATTTCAGATTTGAGAAATTTGAAAAATTATTTGAGCAGAGCACGTCCGTCTTTGTGACGGTGCTCACTTACACCTGATTCTCACCAGAATGACAGTTGCCCTTTAAAAAGTTCTAAGGCATTCGAGAATTTTTTATTATCCCTGAAAATATCTGGAAATAGGCGGCCTTGCGACATTTTTCCAAATTTTCAAGATCCAGATTTAATACTACATGTATTTCAAAAGAAATCTTGTGGAAACCATTGGTTTTTAATTATGTTATTATTAATAATCTACCTAAATTGTTTGCCTTTTTGCCTCGTATCAGCATTATGAATCAGTAAGTGCTATTTTCGCAACGAACTGTCCTCTCATTCTGTGTGCATAACAAATTGATTGGCAGAATCAGCATTCTGCACTTTATGCGACTGGTATATGGAAAGACATTTCTCTCTAAAAAGTAATTGTGAAAGAATATTTAGTGGTTTTTGTACCATATCTAAATTAAATAGTAAATGCAGTAGTGTTCGCCAGAAGAATAGAACGTTATTGTTCCTATGTCATTTGTAAAGAGGACTTTTGTCGCGGCACTAATTTTTACCTTGTATTGCCCCAAAAATGCAGCAAAAGGTGGGCCCCCCTGGCTCAGACCCTGGCCCCCCCTTGGCCCCCCATTCCTGGATTTCTAGCTACGCCACTGGGGTGCGGTCTCTCATCAGGGCAAAAATTGCACTAAAAATACTACCTACTGTGGGAGGAAGTCGGTCACATAAGGCAAGGCGGTCTAACAACTCCGGAACCATATCAAATGCTGAAGGAAAGAACATACAAGGGGATTTTAGGCTTCATATCTGGATGAGGAAGAATACAGCAAAAATAGAGTAATCCTTGATGCAGTGTTGTCCATCAACGATGATGCATAACGACACTCGTCAACATATTTATTCTGCCAAATCAAATTTTGTTGTATTGACACACTCCCTTAAAACCCATGCTGCAATATACATCAGGCAGACATGTCAAACACTGCTAATTAATTCCAGATACTATGTCATCTCCTGACCCGAGGTCAAAATAATGAAATTACACACCCACACACAATGGTATACATTCGCTTGAAGGAAAAAGGAGTCACTGACCTCATGCGAAAATGAATCTGGGTGGTTTCATGTAACTTTGGAAAGAAAGATACTCGATGTTCTGGAGCAGTTCTTTCTAATACATGTATCTCCCCTGATTAGTTTTCTATGTAGCCTTAATTAAGGACAGTTCAGAATTTATGACTGGGGTGGGATGGGAGTTTTGCTGGAAGTTTCAGTAAAAAATTATGCTAGTACCCCTGTTGAGTTTCATGCTGATTTTTAGTGCCCCATCCTTACTCTGTAAGCCCAGCTGTCGGCAGTTGCCGTTAAAACAACAGTACATGCCGAAAAAACAATGGTTTTCTGCCGTACGAGGGGCGTTCAGAAAGTTCGAGGCTTTTTTTTATATGGACAATTATTTTCAATCTAGAACTATGAATTTTTCACAGGATGAAATACAGCATATTGGGAATGGATTTCCAAAATTTTGAACGATTTGGACATTTTTAAGTCATTCTGTGGTTGCCATGGAAACTGAAAGTTCAGCTTCTTGGGGCAGATAATACTGAAACCACTAAAGCCAATGAATTTTGGCTGTGAGAGACCTCTCTCTATCACTTGCATTAGTTCTAGATTGAAAATAAGTATCCATATGAAAAAAAGCCTCGAACTTTCTGAACTCTCCTCGTAGAGTGGCACACTGCTGTATTTCTTAAGGTAGCTGCCTTTAAAGTAACACAGTAGGTTTTACAGCGTGGGTTTCATGCATATTTTTAGAACCCCCCCCCTCAACATTCAAAGCAATACACTGTCAGTCCATATGACTTAAATCCATGAAAAGTGTACAGAAATTGTGTGTCTTCGCATTTTATGACCTCTTTGTTTTGCAAAAGCTTCTTAACCTTGGACATGTGATAAAAAAGTATTGCCCCCGCCTTGATACATGTGTGAATAGTTGGTACTCCCTCAGGCAAAGCTCCCACCCTCACCCTAGTCATAGATTCTAAATGGTCCCTTACATCATTTTATGTGTGTTTGACAGATTTCATCAAGCCCTTTAAGGCAATTGAAAGTATAGGCGAAATATTGCACAACTTGGGTTTTATGTATTAACTTATGCACCAAAAGCTTCGCAGACAAGGCCACAAATATAAGGTCAGTAATTGCTGTTGTCCACTATCAGACACACACTGCCAAGGCAGGACTCTACACCCTGCCTTCTGAATCATAAATGTCAGATCATATAACAAAGGACATTTTCCAGGGCTTCCTAAGCTTGTGAAAAGAAAAAAACACAGAAAAAGTCCTTTGTATACTGTATCCTAGGAAATCATATAGGAAACAGCTATAGAAGTTTGGATTATTGCCTTGACACAAGCTGTTGTGTTGAAAATTCCATCATTCCCCAATCAGACGCCACTTGTGGTATTATGTTTGGAATTATTGGTATGGCATAACTTCATATTGCTTCTACAAGGATGAAGTTATGAAGCATATATATTCACAGGGCAATTAACTTTGAAGTGAGCAATCAAATTGCTACTTTGTATTGTTTGCAGATTATTATTACCACTAAGTGCAGCTCAAAATTGTGTTTGAATAGTTTCTCTCTTTATTTTATATCATAGTAGGCTTTGTAAAAATTCATCATCTAATCAAAGGCTACTCTTGGCAGGAAAACACAGCCGGTTGGTAAGAATGCACATCCTTGTAAACCTAATGGGTCTTACAACTCTTACATGTATGCTTGAGATAGTTGAGTTGCTCAGCATTCTATCCATGAAGTGTCTGCAAATCATTATCTTGTAAAATGAACCGATTCAGGGAACTTCATCCTTTTCCACATCTTATCAGTTGACATTCATGAGCAGCTGGATTGAGGATTCAGTTTGGAGTGAATCAATAGGCATGCACTCAACATTGAATCAACCCGTGGGGATCATATTAGATTCTCATGAATGTTTATATTGCATTTGCAGGGTATCTAACAGTGTCTTATTGAAAAACATTGCAGTGAATGTATACATTGCATGTCTTCCTTAAAGAGCATTATTAAAAAAATTCACCAACTGAAATAAAAATTAGCAAGGACAAGCTCAATCTTGACATTGCACTGACTGCTTTTGTGGCCACAGTTGTGTGTTATATAAATTCTCTTGCACAACATTTACAACAGACAGGAATTTGATTGATTATGGCAATTTGTGGGTGTCATTTCCAGATAGGTACAACAATATGTGTAATTATGCAGTTGTTATGCCGTCCTTGAGAACCATATTTCTTGTATTTTTTTCGGTAAAATACGATGTCAAAAAATAAACAATTGGTGCATTGTGGTGTACACAATGTCCATGGCAGTTCAATTAGTGGAGATGATATGACGCATACTTATTCTAACAATATTTGTTTTATTGGCCTCAGCAGGTAATATTGGTGTCAGCCTATGGCCTCGACCAATATTACTGCTTCGGCCAAAAAAACTCAATAGGCCTATTGGTCTCCTCGCCATCCACTATGTATATAGTATATCTGTTCTTTTTAAGTCTATGTGAACGAGTACGATTGGACGCGACATAATTACACCGACAATTACAGCATATTTTAAGACTTCGGTTTTGTTGCTTCAGAAGAAACAGAAGATAACTATTGTGTGTATTTATTTTAAAAGTTCTGAAGACCATTAGCAGTAATTACTCCTTTGCATTGATCAACACAATTAACCAAAACAACTGAGATTTTTCATTAAATTGCTCAACATAGAGTTCCCCGTGGCCTAATGGTTACAGGTGCTTGTTTGTGCTACCAGGCTGGTTGTGAGGTCATGGGTTCGACTCCCACTCCTGGAACTCTCCTAGCACATGGGACATTAAATGGAGGATGGATGTATCCAGTGTCTGTGCTGGGGCAACTGAAAGACCCTGGGCATCTCTTAATCGATAGGGTATGTGCCAGACTCACAGTCTTCTCATCTCATCATCATATGGCAGTCACCAACACTGGAGAATGCCAATTATGCCATGGCATGTGAACCTTGAGCAATGTTCACCTAGTCTCTGGCCATGGGCACCATACTATGGCTGCCCTGAGCTGTACCATTGTGGAAGGCTCACCATGATTACGTCCCTGCATTGCAGTGCATAATAATTATACAAATACAAAGAAAAAATTACAAACCAACAACATAATGACACTGTTGTCAAGCATTAAATATAATCATGTCTCTTTAGACATTGATGATATTACCTGTAGAGTTGTGGACTTTATATGACCGTAAGTAACAGAAACAGACAGTTGTTCATCGTCATTTATCCCTATCTACTTAGCAGTAACAGAGCTGGACCTTTCAATACATTGAGATGTCAATCTACAAGTTTTTCAAATCTCTTCTTATCATGACTGTGGCTATCGGAGCAGGTGAGAGTTAAAATTTATCCCTTCTTGCAAGTTGCAAATTAGTTTATTACCTTGTCGGTCAAAAGCTTTGTAGCTTGTGTTGCTTTTTTTATTTTTCATCACCGACTTTAAATAAAATTTTACCATACTTACTTTACTTTACTTTACTTTTACATCATTTCCCCTAGGTAACCTTTCTATGACCTCTCCAAATTATGCTGCTTTCATAACATTTTTGCAGTCCCTATAATCTCCGGCTGCGATCGATTTTATTTTTACATGTTTGACATACATGTTGGTTTTTTTTTCTACAGCTGAGATCAGAGTCATCACAAATAACAACAAGGCGTTTTACACGAATCACGACGCCACAAAATTGAATGAGTTATTTTTCAAAGCAAAGTTGCCTAGTGCTGCTTATGTGGGCCTGACATCAGAAAAATTCCTTGATTTCTCCGCTAAACCAATGTACGAAGTGATGATTGCCAGTTGGGCTGGGTTGCGAATTGTTGATCATGATTCATCTACTCTCCTTGTCAAGAATGAATCAGCCCCTTTTACTCTACCAGACGGCAGTAAGAGATTCTCAAATCCAGATGAGACCATTGCATATTGGTTGACTTGGAACAGCACTGAAATAAATTTTGGATTTGGAGATCTCGTTGGTCAGCAAATGATTCTCAGTGCGAATATCTCTCATGTGGGATACGCTATTAATTACGTTGGTTTAGCATCTTACTCTAGCCGTGATGCATTTTGGTTCTTCCATGATGGTAAGAATTAATGATACTTAAAAATCAACTATTTTTAAAAATCAATTTTGATCTTGTTATATTGGATCACAGCTAAATATCTTCCCAGTGGGCATCTGACGTCAACTGATGTCAAACAGACGTCAGGATAATGTCTGTGACATCAGGATAATGTCTGTGACGTCAAGAAATGTCCCTAAACTTCAAAATAGGTCAGGTCCCGAATAAAGAAGAAAAATAATTCTTTGAGCTTGTCAAATATGGCCGAAATTGTTGGTCTGCTGCTCTGCTATTTTTTTGGCAGCTTGTTTATCCAAAATGAACTTTTTTTATCTAGTGAACTAAAATTTGATCATTATTTCAGATATCGGTATAACGAGTGAATACAGCCTTTTTATTGAGACCAGTTACACTTGATAGAATCTTCCTCCTTGTTTACTGTCTGTGTTGTTCAGTTTTAATCCACATTACCATAAAAACCTCTTTATGTGTACTTTCTAGAAGGATAGTAAAAAAAATTATTTTAGAAAGAAAAACAACTGTTATTTGTAAACCAAATTTTGTCCTGCAATTTTTCAAAGTGTCCTTTGATAATACTTCTTTGTATCTTTTACCAGCGGAACCAATGACGGATCTACACATGGGTTGCCCTTCTAAAGGTTTGAAAAAAATCAATCTGCAACAGTTTGACAGACAGGTCTTGAATGACAACGACACATCAACTTGCATGGAGGTTTGTTTTATTATCATTTTCATAAAGTATAAACCAAAATAAAGTAAGAAAATTTTCTGTTGAAATCCTCTGTTAACATATTTTCCCCTCATTTCTCCTCTCAACCCCAAATCTCCTTTCAACTACCTTCAACTCCTCATTACAACTTTACCCCATATCAAAAAATATTTTAAGAAGCTGGCAATATAATTTTAATTAGTCAAGGGGCGCAGTATCAAATAAATCTAACACAATGGGGGTGATGGAGATTGAATTGGAATTGACCTTTAGAATGGAAATTTTATGTAATTTTAAAAGGTAGCTTAAAGTCGGTCAAGATAGGAAGGTATTTGGAGGTAGCCAAAAGGTGTGAAAGGGTGAAGTAGTGGCTGTTTTTCCTTCCTGCTGGGGAAGTCGTACTTTATTTTGGATTGCACTGGGAAGCATTTGGAGGGAACAATGAGTTTTTCAAGTTTGTACTTTGCTTTATCTCAAGACTGTGATGTCGCAGTGACTCTTCTGGTGAGGTGTAACACTCCCGTTTAGTGAGAAATTGTTTTTTATGATTTTACGCAAAAAATAACATAGCCTGGCAGTTTCAAATTCCTTTGTCATTAACTGTGATACCAAACTCTATACTGAGCGTCACAGATTATAGAGTAGAATCACATTCACAGAAACCCTGATGATGTCATTGTTAATTAACTGCAAACTGAACTTTTTAAAAACCATGTACCTACAAAAATTGTAATAAAGTAACTTTAGGGAAATAAGAATAATAATTTTTGTCTTTTAAGAACATACTTATTGAAATATTGAGAATGATATATATTTTTGTTTCACAGACATGCAACAAAATGTGTCTGGAATACTCTAATTGCTTCTGAGGTTTGACAGATCTTGTGGTGTATCATTTCAAATGTATCTATCATATTCAAGTCACATACCTACATGTACGCCAATTATCCTGCTAAAATGCGACAAAAACTGATTTTTTCACTGACTTCTAGTCGTCGTTATGAGGCAGTTTTAAAATGAGCTTAAATTGCTCTCTTTTCCGGAGAATACTAAGTTGTCATGACAGAAACCTTCTACATCTTCATTGTGAGAACCAAGAATTATTCTGAGTTTACGATACTCTACATACATTGTAGCTATAGACTTCAATCCACGTCTTATCAACTTGAAGAAAGATGGTATAGGTCTATTATATTTATTTATGTGTGTATGTATGCATGTGTCCATTTCTTCCAAAGGATTATTTACAAAAGACGTTCAGCCTCGACACTGTGTACTCACCAAGTGACCTAACTAAGGATTTTTTTGTTTACATTTTGCTACTTCTCTTATATATAGCTGACAAGAAACTATGCATTATAGCCAGTATGCTGTCTCATAATACAAGTAATACACATAAACATTTTGGAATCAATCAGTTAAGTTTTCTGGACAATTAGGCAGTTTTATTAAATTATAGTGCATTTTTTATGATAATCACCAAATCTTTTGATTGTTGAATATTTAATTTATTAATTGTGTCATAGCAAATTATTGTATAAGTTGAAAAAATATGGTATACAAGTGCAGGTTACAGATGGCCTGAAAACTTTCTTGTCAACAGATTCCAACAGGTTAAAATTAATAATTCATTATCCCCACCATCACATGTAGAATCAGGCGTGCCACAGGGCACAGTTTAGGTCCTATTTTATTTATTATTTATTATGCAGATCTTCCAAATGTTGTTAAAAATTGTACAGTGAGCATGTATGCAGATGATACGAAAGTATATAAATCCATAAAAAGTGAAAATGACTGTTTACAATTGCAGAGTGATCTTGATAACATTTCTGAATGGGCAAATGTGTGGCAAATGACCCTTAATCCAGATAAAACTAAAATCTTAACTATTGGTAAAACAATAGATTTTGACTATGTCCTTAATGATACGAATGTACAGAAGGTGAACCATATTAAAGATGTCGGAATAATTGTCCAATCAAATTTGAAATTTACAATGCACTGTCAAGAACGCATATTACATCATGAGAAATATATTCACAACTTTTAAAAGTCACAATTGTTATTTTTATATAAAATTATTTAAATGTTATGTAAGATCCGTACTGGAATATGGAAGTCAAATTTGGTCCCCTTATTTGAAACAAAACATACACAAAATAGAAAGCGTTCAGATATACTTCACAACACGCATTTGTCCAAACAATATGCCATATTTAGATAGGTTAAATTTATTTAATATCAATACTATTGAAAATCGGAGAATTTGCTCAGATATGACTATGTTTCATAAAGTTATTAATGACTTAACTTTTGTTAATGTCCAAGATTATTATACAATTGTAGATTCAGAGGTCATAGTAAGCACCTGTATATGTATTTTAGCAGAACTGACAAAAGAAAGTTATAACGGATTAATAGAATTGTACCATTTTGGGATAATCTGACAGATGAAACTGTATGCTCAAGATCTGTAAAATCGTTTAAAAAGAAAATCTCTGTACAGAATAGTATTGTTGTCAGGGGGAGTATCTATGTTTCCCAACTCTAACCCCCCTTTTTGTTTTTACTTATGTTACGTTTTTATGCAATAAATATATTCGAAAAATATATTCAAATATAATGTTTGTAATTTCACATCAGTATGTCTAAAACATAAATACAGCATAGTGGCTATCTTAATATGTTACATTAATTTAAGTTAAAATAATTTATTATGTTTTCTCAGGTTACATCCAAGTCAGCAGGGTCGTTTCTATCCTTCAATTTCTGTGGTAACCCTCCTTTGCATACTGTCATGATATTGAAGAATGAAGAACATTGATATGCCTCTAATCGTTAAAGCATATATATTAACTGCATTTAATGGAGCAGATTCTAAAATTATTTATATCTTAATATTCTGCAGGTTAAAACAAAGTCAGCTGGGTCGTATCTATCCTTCAGTTTCTATGGTCAGCCTCCTCTGCAAATTGTCATGATACTGAAGAACATTGATTCCTGTGCACAATCCAACCTTGTTGTGTTTGATGATGGAATGAAAGAATGCCAATTGGATGGAAGCACCTCAGTCAACGGCCTGGTGGAATGCCATTGGTGGTGCAGTTCTGGTTGTACATCAACGGCTACGGTTAAATTTGAGAAAGCCTTTTTTGGTCCCCAGGAGTGGTCTGTTTGTGAAATATTTGATGCTCGGTACAAGATCCTACAAGTGTACGGTAATTAGTAATAAACTTTGTGTAAGATTCTTTGGCTGGGGAAATAATAGTGTGTGTGACATCTATGCGAATGTTTGATACTTATGTTCTACCAATCCTTCAGTACAACAGTGAAATATGGAATAGTTAAAAACCTGCATCTGAATTAGAAGCTGTGCAACTTAGCTATCTAAAACATATGTTAGGCGTAAGAAAAGAAACACCATCTCTGGCTGTTTATGGTGAAAGTGGTAGATTTCCATTGCATGTTAGACAAAAAGTTAGGATGATCAATTATTGGATGAGATTAGAAGATGCACCAGATGGCAGCCTGTTAAAGTGTTAAGGAGATGATTACAGATTCAGAAAGATGCTCATGTGAACAGAGCTAATGAAACTAATTCGTTTAGTTGAGTAAAAAACATTTTAAGCACCTGTTATATTGAATATGAAACAAGTAACAACACAAACTTAACAATTGACAGTACTTGTAGAAAGGTGAAATCAAATCTTTACAAAATGGGACAGGAACGATTATTCATTTACATAAATGATAGTAGATAACAACCATAACTTAACACCTATAAACTTTTTAAGACTGATCGTAGATTAGAGCCATATCTCAGGCTGCGACATAACCGCAAGATGTTAACTAAGATTGCTAGGTTCCGGACTAGTTCTCACAGTTCACGAACAGGTCACATCAAAAGCCAGCGACTCCTGCAGAAAATATTATGTGGAAAGTGTTCATTAAATATGTTGGAATCCATTGCCTTATAGTATGCCCTGCTAATGAATCTTTCCGTGAAAATTGGTTCTCAACAGCTGCTAAATTTATCAACAATTTTCTGTCTTTGAATGATACTGACAAGTTGACATAGATAATGAGAAATAAGGAACCTGACCTACCAAAGACACTAGGAAAATGTTTATACTTCAGGTTGATGTTTAAAGCAACATATCTCCTACATCCACATGGTCATAGAACACAATCATGATTATTATGATAACAATAATAATAAGCATACAATTTATACTTTAATGAGAGGAATTAATTTTAACATTAAATTAGCTATTTAGAGTTGTTTTTATATTTTTAATATAGCATTGTTAAAGCAACAGTGTATGTTATCTGATGCCTGTCTTGTAAATAATGTTTGGAATATGAAATATCATGCATTGTTAATTAATCTATATATTTGTTATGTTGTGTGTCTGTTGTTCTGGCCTTAATCAATTACAATTTTACTTTATTACTATTTGGGTGGCTGGAACCTAGTTTGTATTTCTTTTAATCTTGTGTTTGGTGCTCTGTTATCCAAAATAACTATTACCCATTCTTGAATTTAAGTTATTTATTACATGTATAAACTTAAGGTTATGTATGTTATTAACATTGCGTATATTTAATAACATTTGATTTTATATATTTTGTATTCCCATTACAAATGACATATATGTGATATTTATAGATGTCGATAAAAGAATATATATATACATATATCTATTCAGTGTGTATTTCATGAAATGATGTATACTGTATAATATATCAAATTTCAAATATATGTATTTGTAATTTGGGCCTGTTTAGAATACTTAAGTTTAATAAAAATTGTAAACAACCTATTGACAATTCTGTGAACATTAAGAGAGCTGTATATAGTACAAAAGCTTCTGTAAGTTCATCCCCATGTTCGGTCTCTTTATAACTTTTAGCTCTTTGTAATAATCTTTTGTATAGTTGTAGACTGATTGCTGATATTCAACCTTGAAAATAAATAGATTTTGCTTGATTTCCTGTTTGTTATTTCTTGTTGACACTAGACATATCAAATTCAAGTTCAAGTTCTTTATTGGAAAACAAATGTTTAGTAAAATACATAAATCACATGAAATATAAAAATCACATCTTCCATGATCTAGATACAAAAAATGTTGTTCACATATAATTAAAAAATTCAAGGATTTAGTCAAGTGGCACACATGCAACATGTGCAGGATTCAATCAGAAGAAAACATTTTTAGTTTAATGTCTTTATTAAATACAAATAATAGCAATCATACCTCAATGTCTTAATAAAATGAATACTTTATAAAACTAGAATAAAAGAAAAGTTAAACATTTAAGATCACTCAGCCTGAAGTGCTTCAACCGGCGTGGAGGTTTTTCTAAATCCGAGGTGACCTAATAAATATGCTAAGTTAGCTAGTGCTATGCAGAGGATATACTTAGTCATAAGAGTTTAAAATTTAAATGTTGATAAACTCATATATGACTATGTATGATAGCAACAATGTGCATAATATGAGTGGTTTCAGACTAGGGAGTAAGAGAATGTCATCTTTTTCCTATATACCAACAATCGCTGGATATATAATGTCACATACAGCCATAATTCATGTACTTTTGTCCTTGAGAAAACTATTTTCCATCTTTCTCACTGACACTGTCCCTGAATATAATGACTGGCTCACCTCTCATTGCTTACAAAATGAGTAGTTTTGTAAGTTGCACACTGATGTCCGCAATGCTTTTGACAGGGCAATTAATGCTTGTGACACGACGCTTCCATAGCATACTTTCGTCATCCCAACTGGAAAGGGCTTTCAAATTATGTGTTGTATGATATGATAAAAGTACAAAGCGATTAATTTCTGGAAGTGTTGTTGCTGCTACTTTTGTGATGGTATGATGTATTTCTTTTCATCCGATAATCATGAGTTATATATCTTATTCACTTGGAATTATTTGCGTCAAAATACATATTCTGCAAATGATACAACATGTAAAAGAAGGTTTTCTTTTTTAACATCTTCACAATGACATCAGACAACACTCTATCATTCAGTCGTTCAGCGCTCTACCTGGCTCTCAAACCTGAACATTTTTTCAAAAGAAATAGAGGCGATTTTAAAGCAAATTCAGCTTGTTCTGCAAATTTGACCCTATTCACATTTTATTACTGCCAATCCCGCAAAAAGTGTCCCTTTCCACAACCTTGCACCGTCATTTTATAACGAAACCCCGCGGCCCGCAGTTCCGCAAACTTGCCAAGTCCGCATTTACTCTATATGATGATAGCCACATACTCATGACGTGTCTTCACAGTCTGATTTTCCAGATTTGTCAGGAGGCCTGTGCTCAGCCAATCAGAGGTCAACGGCGCCAAATAGAATCACTTACGAAGTATAGGCCTATAACAGCGAAGGGCTGAAGCATCGCCTTAAAAATGGACATACTTGTAAAGCCCTGTATACACGTACATTTTATTGACCATGATCTTATCAATTCAAAATACATTTTGCACCATACAGTGTACCCTGGATAGTGCTGTTCACTTCCCCTGATGTAGGAAAAAAGGCATCATATCTGTAAGAATAATTTGATACAATGAATCATAAATTGCATCTGACTGAGGAATGCATAATTTGACACAATGTATTATAAATTGCATCTGATGGAGACATGATGTTCTTGAAATAACATTTCTTCAGCGTCTTCCTGTCTGAGTTTCGTTATGTATGCATACTGTACAATATAGTTTCTACAATTGCTCTTGAATTTGTGTAGGTAAAAAGTTATTCGTTCTTGACAATGCTAGTCCCCCATTACTTGCAAACGATACATGAGTTAACTCTTTTTGCTTAGTAGGGTTGCAGGGATGCATGAAATCTTGTATCATGATATATCGTATCGGGTCTCTGACGGTATATCGTTGTATCACGATATGCATCATTTTCGTTCGGGGGGTTCGGAGCCCAGGGAAAACAAACCATCATTCGTTGTGAATTTGTGATGACAGATATTGTTTGCATGACTTTTAAACTTTAAAGGTCAATAAAGCAGTTTCTACAACCATATTTGTATGTTTGAAAGATAAAACAAGGCATTGTTGAAGTTTTCAAGCACTGATGCCTCGTACTTAAGGTTAGTTTTTTTCAAATCCGCACATTTGTTGTATCGCCTTGGGCGAAAATACCAGATTTTGACGGTTTTGAATATTGTCTATATTCGTTCGTGATAATATCATAATATCGGTATATCGCTGCAACCCTATTGCTTATTATATTATTCTAGATTATACCTTATTCCACACAATCCTCATAACTGCTGTACAAAGAGGCGCCATACCACTCCACTATAATTCCACACAATACAACACTGAATGGCATCTGATGGAAGAATGATGAAGTTCCCCACACAACAGCTTGTGTCAAAGCAATAAGCTGGCGTTTCTATGGCCGCTTCCTATCTGATTTTCCCATGGCATTTTTTGCTGTTTGTGACTTTTTTATGAGGTTTATCCTTGCGCAGGACATGCCTTTTGTCATATGATACACTGCTATGTCACATGATCCCAATTCTAAATAAGTTCCTTTCCTTTCCAATTTCTCTTTCATCATTCATAAGGATTTTTTTTTTAAATGTTGGAATTATAAGTATGCTGTCACAAAAAAAAGCTGTGATGTCAATGGATACTTTTTATTGAACTTTATTTTTAAGTTATTGAATTGGATTTAATGAAAGCCACTCATATTAATGTGCAGGGTTATTCACCAAGAGATATGAGAAGATAATATTATAGGTAACGCAATCAACCAGTAGCAGTTATGAATAAAATACACAAAATGTTGTTGTTTGTTTTTCAGATATTCGATACATTGCTATGATATTGTGTTAGTCTTCAAATAGAGCTTAAATCAACATAGGTCTGAACAGGGTCAGGGACAAAAGGCATGCAACAGGCCTATTTCTTGTTTTTACATAATATCAAATATTGTCTAGTTTATCCCTGTTATCTCTGTTTCCTATCTGTCTACCAAGATATTCAAAACTCAAAACAACTTGATGATCCAGCGAATGCTAAAGTGTGGTGTAACAAGACTCAAATGTCTCTTATTTTGTCGCTCCGCAGGATGTTCCTCAGACCTTGATGTCATTAGTTGCTGCCAAACATCAAACATCTTTCTACAAATGACCCAGATTTATTTTCCCATGAGGTCAGTGACCCCTTTTTCTTTGCATTGTAGGTGTGGGTATTTAGTTTCACTACTGCAGCATACAGGGGAGCAGTTACATGTGTCTTCAGAGTTAATTGACATGCAAACTTACATGTTGATCTAATGTGATGGCCCTTTAAGGCAGTGGTGTAACTACAGCTGTGACTCAGGCAGTGGTATATTTAGGGGGGGGCCCATCACCCCCAGGCCAAAAATAAACATGGAAGAGATAGGAAAAGCCGCCAAGTGCCCCCGTATTCACCCCATGTAATGGCTCCCCCCTCAGGCCATTTCCAGATACGCCCCTGTGTGACTGTAACAGTTAATGAGGTGGGAGGGGATACCTGAGGAGTACACAATTTTATTCGATGGGTGGGGGGTACCTGATGAGGGCCGAATGATTTTATCTTTGAATTGATATAACACACGGAGGGTGGGTATTCCCCTCTAGGGATGCCTTACGTACCGTCTTATCCTCCACCCTTGTTCAATGCTATTACCGCCAAGTCCAAGTAAGTATTCAACAGACCAAATACCTAAAAATTACCAAAATAGCTTATTTCATGGCTTTGATCTGTATTTCCCTGATATTTTCTATGGGCCAAGACCCTGTATTTTCCCTCTTACAGTTATAATAATAATAATAATATAGTATGACTTTATATAGCTCCCATTCCAGATAAATCTGCTCACTGGCGCTCACCATTCTGAACAACAATCGTACCAATCATTATAGTGATAACCTCTGGACATGGCCGGAGCGGGGTTCGAACCCTTGTCCTCATGAGTACAAGGCGGGAATGCTAACCGTTGTACCACGGAGCCAGTTGCATTGCCTTTAGAAATATTTTGTATCAGAGAGTTTGACTTTGTATAAAATCGTATATTTTCACATTCGAAGCAATATTTTTAAAAGTGCAAATCGCATGATAACTTTGTCCCTGATGTATTTTTATTAGAACACTGCCAAAGAATGTGCTAGAGAATGCCATTTCAAACAAAATTCAACTTTGGTCCTTGAGAAAGTTATTCCATTATTTTTAGTCTCCCAGTCAGCTGTCTGACATGCTTGAGTCCTTGTGAAGTTGGTGAGAAGAAGATAAACTTATTTGTTTTGCCTTTTTATTTTCAACTGCAGCTGCCATCAATTTGCTACAAACAATTTTAGTTGTGGTGGTTTGTCATTTATGATAAAAATATAAATTTCTTACAGACAACTGCCCGTCCATACATATCCAATTTTTCATCTTATTTTCCATGATCTTTTAGTCTCCACTTTGATTTATTTAATAGACTTCCAAAATGTGACATTGTGTTAGACTGCGTTTGCAATGAATATTTTTAAAATGATAATTTGAAAACAATTAATCCATTAATATGACTGCAGTGGCGTAATTAGGGGGGGGGGCATTGGGCCATCCCCCCCCCCTCAGGCCCAGTATTAATATGGAAGAGATAGGAAAAGCAGCGGAGTGCCCTGTGTTCGCCCCATGTAATGCCCCCCCCTCAAGCCATTTCTAGATACGCCTCTGTATGACTGCCTAAGAGGAATAAAACTTATTTGTTAAGGTTATGATAGTGAGACTGATATCAAGTCTTGCTGACAACATTTGCAAATTTGTGTTAAGGCCAACTGAAGACACGAGAATTAGCATTGCTGAAAGGACTACACCTTGCACGAGTATATTAGATTATTCTGCTTAGCAATACTACAACAAAGTTACAAAACAACAAATGGACACGACTATTCCAATAGTATCTTTACACCAGAATTAATCCATTGTCCCTTTTTTTTAAATTTCCAAAACATGACAAATTTTGTCTTAAAGGTGATGTTATGATATTATTATGGCAGTTGCACATGCAAAGAAGAATATTAAATCCGAGCTATCACAATCACAATGCTTAAGCCGCACCTTCGTTTATAAGAGACAATTTTTAAAGGAGTGTCGTCGACAATCCCTTGTTGTTGTAGACTGCATATACCAAATTGTTTTGCAACAAAAGCGTAATTACATTGTAGAATTACATGGAATTTCAGTCCAATTAAGTGACAGGCAAAAACAGACACAATCAGGGTCGATATATTTTCACCTTAATTGTCGATCGCCAGGGTCACTCATACATATATATATACACATAGGCGTAGGAGGCAAGGGGGCTGGGGGGCTACAAAAATTTTGAAATATACATTTTTCATGACTTTTTGGGCAAAAAAATGTATTTTTACATTGTTGTGGCAATTTGGGTAATGTTTTTTGGGCAGCCCCCCAAAAATTTATTGACCACCTACGCCCATGTATATACATAAATCGTTATCCCAATTAACACCTTTTAGGAATTGTTCATACCACAAAATGTGCAATGGCCTTAAAGTGTCATCCTCGATCTTTTTTCCTGACATGTATATACTTTCTGTACGTGGATATATTTATCCAACTCAATTTTGCTCCCGGTAATGCTGATTTTACCTTGGAAACATCATAAAATCAGGACCAGTATACGTGGAAAAATATTACAAAAATCTTTTTGAGATAGATAGCAGTCTTCTTGAGACAAAATCAGGGAAATAATACCCAACCAGTTGGATAACCTATGAACATATTTTCGCTAAAAGCCTGCGCACAAAATCGATTACTTACCAACTTGTTCCGTGCTTCAACATGTTTTGGTAATCCAAGCAGGGTCTAATTGTGAGCATTTGCCAGCCAGTGCACATCAATAAATCTGGTGTTAAAACAAATGCCAGTGAAGCATTCTGAGGAATTCTGTTAACAACGTTCTGCTATCTTACACAAAAGTGTGTCTGCAGAAAAGAATATCTTCTTTGATTTAGAAATATGCATTTACAATACAATAAACGTCATAACAATGTACCAAGCTTACATCCAAAATGTAGGTATTAATATGATGTCCTTCCGTCGCTTAATTTCATCCAATACAAATCCATATTGCATTCATACTTCGTTTATATTATCGAACGGTTGCAGGAAATACCTCCAAAACTGCCTGGCACCACACTACGAAACTCAATCATCTAATCAATTTTCCAGTATATTCCATTTGATGCTTTTCAGAATTGATACAGTTCTAAAATCATAATTCTGTATCCATTACAATTCTGCATTAGTGCCAAATGTCAGAGGGTATGAACTAATCACTGCAATTGATAAGGCTCAAAAATTGCTTATCATAATCACAAGACCAGGATTGTGAAATTATAGATTGACCGATATAGTGCATTAGGGTGTACTGTCATCACACAGTAAGGCCACACATAATTGATTCTTAGCTTCGCGGACCCGCCGACACAGTAGATTTCCTGCCGATGGAAAAAAAAAATTGAAAAAAAAAAAATTTTTTTTTTTTTACATTATAAAAAAAAAAATTTTCACCTTTTTTTTTTGTCCTACCGACCGACCCTAGAAAAAGTGCCTTGAGACGAATCCGAGAAGCTAAAGATCAATTATGTGTGGCCTAACTGTTGAAACGCATATATTGTGCAACTCAGAGAAACCTTAAATCAATGTCTCACTCAAAGATTAGCAGTGGGCTGAGGCTGGAGAAGGGAGAAAAGCTGTTCTTCCATCAGCTGGTAGCACTAAAGTGAATGGAGGGGGGGGGGGGCTCACGGCTCCCCGGTTTAGACCATTAGGTGACAGCTGTGGACCCATAAGATGCTAATGGATGGATAGATAGATAGACTGATAGATAGTGTAGGATAGATAAATATCCAGATAAATAGATGAATAGATAGCTTGACAATTAGATAGTTGGAAGGTTAGATAGAGAGATTGATTGAGAGTTAGATAGATAGACAGATAGATAGACAGATAGATAGATAGATAGATAGATAGATAGATAGATAGATAGATAGATAGATAGATAGATAGATAGATAGATAGATAGATAGATAGATAGATAGATATAAATATGTTCAAACAGTCCTGTTTCCTTTTTATTTTGCCGCTGATTTAACAGCAAATCGATTCAATGTATGCTGATGTGGCAAATATAGCTTGTACTATTAATGCAAAATGCAAGAAAAATGACAAAAAACATCTGTGGACACTAATGATGAAAAGGCAATTCTTAAAAGATTCCATTCCTCCACATCATAGAGTTATTCTTTCTTGTTATGAAAATTCCACATGAGTTATTTATTTTGTTCACAAACAAAAAGGCATCATATTTCACAAAGAGATTCCATCTTGGTTTATTTATATATATTCATGGAGGGATAATTAATGCCATTAGCTCCATATTTGGCCATAATAAGATATTAATATCTCTCATTTCTTTCCTTTGAAGAAATCTTCTTGTGATCCGGAGGATAATATTTTGAACTGAAGTTGTAAATTTTTAATATCGAAGAAACTCATAATTGTAACTGAATGCATTAGAGAATAAATGTAAGGGATATGACTGATGCCTGACAGGGCAGAAAGATGATAATACACTATAAGGCAGTTGTAGTTGCCATAAAGTTATAGTCACATTTCCATGGTCCCCCCATAATTTCATATGATGTCCTGCCCCGGGGTCAATTTGTAAATGCTGGCCAGTCAAGGCCAAGTGCTGCCTTTTTACCTCACTTTAACCGTGTGAAAGCAAAAACACATAAATTGGCATCTGATGGAGGAATGATACTTTTCCTGATTATATAACATCTTGCGTCAAGACAACAAGCAAGTATCCTATATTATGCTTCATATCTGATTCCCTCGTGGCATTCGTTGCTGTTTATGATCTTTCTTTACGAGAACTGTCATGAAGATGGAATGCTTCAATATAATATGATATATCGTTTTTTCATGTGATCCAACAGTTCCTCTTTATTCAGTTTTTGTTTCATCTAAGATAACCATGATTGGATTACAAAGCAATAACTCTGTCTTAAAGACTTCATCTGGATCACAATGCAATAACTCTGTCTTAAAGACTTCATCTGGATCACAAAGCAATAACTCTGTCTTAAAGACTTCATCTGGATCACAACGCAATAACTCTGTCTTAAAGACTTCATCTGGATCACAACGCAATAACTCTGTTTTAAAGACTTCAGCTTGATTACAAAGCAATAACTCTGTCTTAAAGACTTCATCTGGATCACAACGCAATAACTCTGTTTTAAAGACTTCAGCTTGATTACAAAGCATAACTCTGTCTTAAAGACTTAAGCTGTAATGCACAGATTCATATATATGAGGAAAAAATAGGAAGTCCAAGCATGACCTTGATACATGTATTTCTCCGTATCTTTAGTCATTCGTATCTCCCTATTTTTCTGTCTGCCAATCTTTGAAAACGAACTTGATGCTTCGGTAAACTTCAAAGAGCTGAGCAGCAAGACTGAAATGTCGCTTTGGCCAGGTCTTCCTTTTAGGTTTTGGTGACATTAGTTGCTGTTGGATATCAAAGACCTCTCCACAAATCCACATGAAACTATCTAGATTTATTCCACATGAGGTCAGTGACTCCATTTTCATTTGCATTGAAGATGTGGGTATCTAGTTTCATTACCATGATCCTGAATGCAGCAGATCCAGGTGTACCTTTGTCGGAGTTAATCTAATCATGCATACAGGACCACTACTCTGAGGACCGACCAAAGAACTTTTAAAAGATTTCTCATTTTCAAACTCCTAAGGCAGGTTTTCATGAGGGATTTGAAACTGGCCTGTAGCTCACAAAATAAATGTAATAGAAATACACGAACGATTAAGATTTAAATACAGGATATTTTAGGTCAATAGTTGATTGCTGTTGTTGTGCCTGAAGTTCCGTATCTCTTATCCTGTTTGCTTATTCATTGGATATTCCTCTGAATATTATTTGATCCAGTTGAGAGAAATTGGTTTTCCTAAAATAACGAAATCAAATCTTGAAATCTATATTTACCAGTTCTATTATCTATCAGACATTCCTTTGAATATTATTTGATAAAGTTGTGAGCAATTGATCTGCATTTTAAGATAATGAAAAGAAACATTGAAATCAGTATTTATCAGTTTGCTTATCTATTAGGCTCACCATCTCTACTTGTGCTTGCTATCAAAATTATCAGTCCATTTCTCCAAGTAAGGCATACCCAATTTCACTGGTAATAAAGCCAGCAGGTTCAATAAACCATCATAAAATTCTCATAAATTTATGTGACATGATATTGACTTATCACCCACATGCAACCAAGTGCAAGATTATTTAAATAACAAACAGGAAATCAAGCAATATCTACAATAATTCTCATGGAGCAATTTACAAACTTGCTATCTTCAAATCTGTAGCTTTCAAAATAAGACAATAATGTGGCTGACACACCATTTGGACATATCATATTGTACTTCATTTTATACTTCACCTGTATGTTTTACCAGAGTTGTATGCCACAATAACCTTCATTTATAAACATAGTTGCATTGCTAATTCGGGTATCACATGACAAGTGCGCTTCTATATATAAATGAAATGCTGGCCAATGTTTGCATCAAATCTGTAAAAGTCAGTAAAGTTGCTTTACAGCCAGGAAATTTGATGTGCAAAAAGAGTGGACTGTTGAACTGTGAAAATGGCACTCCCTGACTCATGATAGCTGATGAGGTGTCATCTTCTCAACATTCAACATTTGAATCACAAGGCTGTTTGATAAGTCAAGATCAAGAGAGGGCCAGTTGATTTGTCATGACCACTTTTAGAGTAACACTCAGGTGCATAGTTCTTCAGTTTGCCTGTCACCATAAAGCGTAATTAGTCTCCTTAAATCAAATTAACTTTGAAAGTATTGGGTATGTTAATGAAAAATCACCAGCATAATGACACACGAAGTGCCGTTTTCATAGTGTAGCAGTACACTATTTGTGCGTATCGAATACCCTGAGTCCCTGACTGTAATTATATGACTTATATATCGTCAGCCTAAAGCAAAATTGGCCTAAGTCATTTTTGGCAATTTTTGGCAAACAGCCAAAAACTGACTTAGGCCAAAATTTTTTTAGAAACCAAAATGACTTAGGCCAAAATTATTTTGTGGTGTAGCTGTGTTATTAAGCAATTCTCCATAAAATATAAGAATGAAATGCGAGGTAACAAGTTCAATAAAATTAATACTCACAATTATGACCGAAAAATATTGGTGATATCCGCTAAAATTAGTGATAATGAAATTGGCCTAAGTCAAAATGGCCTAAGAAAACAGGACTTAGGCCATTTGTGCAAAAATTTAGTTGGGGTTTTGAGGGGTTTATTATTAATTTAGGAGTCCAATTTTTTTTTAGCATGTGTATTATCATAAGGGCCTTCGTCTTGTACCAAAAAGGGAAAATGGCCTAAGTCTGACTTAGGCCAGTTTTGCTTTAGGCTGACGATATGGCAATTTCTTGCTGCATGGTATCCAAGTCCTTTCACCCAAGGGCAAAACACACTTGTTGGGTGAGGACTGGAATAAATGGCAACTGAATTAGAATTAAAGCTAAATTCCTTTACCAAGTGTAGTTTTGGCCTTGATGGAAGCACTGAGGCTTTCTTCAAGTGTCATGTGATTGTTCTGTTAGAGAACATAAATGATAGGCATACTGCCTAGTATAGTGACATAGCCTTTTTCTTCATTTATTATAAGTCAGATACACAGTATCATACACTGATAAAAGTGTTCTGAAATGAAGTGAAACTTCAATCAAATAAATTGTGTGGACCTTTCAAAATAGAAAATACGTATACCAACAAAAATAATGCCTATGCAATGTACACATCATTTTATCCCATGTCTAGGCACATTTTCTCCCTGATACTGCGATTTTCCCTGGCCAATACGGCAGGGAAAAAGTCAGTATAAGGGAGAAAATCAGTATATGGTCAGCTGACCTGTATACGATGTTTTTTCCCCGGGAATATACTGAAAACAGCCAATGAGAGACCAGCAATGAGACACACCCCCAACAAGGTCTGTATAGTGTCACAATCCTTGCTGCATCTTCATGATTTGTTCTTGTAATTTCAAGAGCACAAAAACGGCCATTCTTTCTCAATTTGCCAAGGATCTATCAGGGCTAGAGAGAAGCGGTTTGAAGCATCAGATTCAGAAGAAAAAGATACATTAATTTGAAGCAGTATTGACTTTCTATTTAGTATAAAAAATTTTCCAAAGCGATTTTCGGTAAATTCATTTAGTTTTTCCAAAATGACTTTCTTGTACAAATACTGATTTATACAAATTTCCATCGGCATGAGGACCCCTTTTTATTTTGTTATATTGTTTCAGACATTATTTCACAACACATGACGAAGTAATAATGTTATATTATGTTTATTGGAGTAGTTTCAGCCATGTTGTTCATTGATTTCAGAAACGTTTTTCTGCATTCCACTGCCGTTTTATTTTATTCCTCTGTATCTAATCAACCCAGATGTATGAAAATTAGCACGTAATGTTATACATACAGTACAGATATCAAATCCAAAATTTAAAGACGATATCTCGAAAACTCTGGCCACAAAAAAATTATCACTGGAACAAGAATTTTCAGTTCTAACGTAAAATCACAGTTTTGAGTCAACGTACTTTTAAGTTCCATGGCCGTTTAATTTTATATCTCAGGATCTAATAACAAAAGCTCTATGATATTCAAGATTCTTGTCTGTCATATTGTAAAGATTATTGATAAAAAATTTCAAGTCGATATCTCAAAAACCCTTGCCATCAAAAAATTATTACTGAAACAAGAATTTTTAGTTCAAGCGTAACATTACAGATTTTGTGTCAACGTGTTTTTAAGTTTTATGGCTGTTTAATTTAATATCTCAGCATCTAAACATATCAGCTCTATGATATTCACTGGTCATGTCTGTCACATTCTAAACGCTATTGATCCAAAATATCAAGGTGATATCTTAGAAACTCTTGCCATGATAAAAATATTACTGAAGCAACAATTATCAGTGCAAGAGAGAATTACAAGAAATATTTAAATGCATTTATTTATAATTTTAAAAAAAGTATTAAATTAGTTTGAAGATGTGCCTAGACATGGGATAAAAAGGTCATACCATGGGTAGGTGCAGTACATCCCGGTATAGTCCCCTCGACCCCAGTATATTCCCTCGACCCTTCGGGTCTCAGGAATATACTGGGGTCTCGGGGACTATAATAATAATAATCTAATCATAATAATAGTCATAGCAGGAATCTCATCTCACTCATAAGGCTTTTTTCTCTCAATCCATAACATCTTCAATTACACTCCTAAGCCTGTCAATTCATCTGAAGTTCCCGATAGGGCAATTTTTACCTATCAACATTCATTATTTCCATAGTTACACAAATATATCTTAGGAATTTGCCACAAAAAACATGTTTTTTCACTTAAATATATCCCACCTGTATATTTATCTGCCACAACAAGGGCTGTTCTGCATTTAACATGAAAGGCCATTAAATTCCCCATCTTTTGATATGCAGAATGACCTTCTATGGCCAATATATATATATACCCAGTTACCAGATATTCCTATTGGGAGTTTGACAAAAAACACCTTTTCCACATACAAATCTGGAAGCTATATATTTCTCTGCCACATGAAGGCCAGTAATGCACATCATTATTGCAAGCCACTAAATTCCGCATCTTTTGCCACACTGATTGAACTTCTATGTCCAATATAACTACCCAGCTCCCACAAATTAAATTGTGTCATGCATTTAGAAAATCATATTTTCCCACTACTCCACTCTCTCAGTGTTTGTAGTGATGTACATTGTACACCCGGCTGTAGTAGTTCAAAACAATCCACATTACCTCATCTAACTGAAAGCTGACTGGAACCTGCAAATATGACCTGCCTTCACATTACTCTAACCTAGGAAGAACCTGGAACTCGGAGCATTTTTGAAAAGTAAGAAACTCTAACGGGTGAACAGCTAGTAATAATAATAATAACTTGGTATAGCGCTAATTCCAGTAAACTGCTCATTAGCGCATTTCAGGTGAATTTAATCATAGAACTTTTTAAACAAGTGGGTTTTTAAGTTCTTTTTGAAGCTTACCAGTGTTTTTATTGTTCTACATTTTTCGGGCAATGTGTTCCAGAGTTTTGGGGCAACATGTGAGAAAGCTCGGTCTTCAAACTTATTTTTATTGCATGATGCAGGCTCTGCTAACAGGTGTTTGTAGTTGCTTCTCAGATTACGGTTTTGTTCAGGCTTGGCTTGAATAAGTTCCTGAATGTATAATGGTACTTGAGAATTCACAGCCTTCCATGTGATTATCATCAGTTTGAACTGGATTCTTGCTGGAATTAGCAGCCAATGAAGCTGCTTTCTGCTATGACTTACACTGTCATATTTTTTCAATCTCTCTATCAATAGGGGGGGATGATAATCCTGAAAATCTGCGGGGACGCCTTCAAAAGTTGCTCATTGCCAGCAGAATCAAGAAAAATTTTACCAAATTGAATTTCATAGCTTATTCTGCCTGCTACTGGCCAAAATGTAAAATCACGTCTTTTCAAATGTCGAAAATCGTATTTTCCATCAGAACTTGAAAAGTATTGATTTTAAGTCATATAAATGTATTGACATTGAATAGGAAATTGGGTATTCCGAACATTTTGGTGTATATTTTGACTTTCTAGGTGCAGTGGTTCTTGAGATATGGCCATTTAGGGTGCATTTTCAAAGAAGTTTCATGAAAATCACAAAGCATCAAGTGTTGTTTAAATCTGAGAATGACAAGAATTTTGATTAATAATCATGTGAATCATTGAAAATATGTAGGCCTATTATGACTTCATCAAGAAATAGAACAATACTCTAGATGTTGAATTGCAAATAAGTATCACTCAGTATCACTTGTATCAACTTACATGCGCAATATGTTCAAATCAACAGCCGAAGTAAATGTTAGAAGAACAAGAAGCTCGAATCGTAAAGACTTATACTTACATGGAGGCCGACATAAAGAAATTTACATGAACAGTTTTCCATACAGTGGTGCTAAACTTTGGAACAATCTCAAGCCAGAAATTCGTAATCAAGAAACTTTAAGTGCTTTTAAATCAACTTATTTAAGACATTTTTATAACTCAACTGTCAATATTACCTAGTCAGCCCTCCTGTTTTTTAACTTGTTTTTAGATTTATTGATTTATGTATTTATTGATCTATATGTTTTACTACATTTTATTATTTGTGTTGCCTTTTGATCGCTATATAATTATTTTAATTTATTTACATTTTCCATTTAGTCATATCTTTATTTTTCATGTATTTTAATTACTAATATTTTACTAACAGGAGGGCCCTATTGTAAATAAGTATTTATACTTAATAGGTTTTACCCTCATGAAATAAAGTTTATCTATCTATCTATCTATCTATCAGCAAACTGTACATTCGAGGATTGCCGATACTGTCGGCTTGAAGTAAAGGTAAATGAGATGACATTGGTGATGGCTCAATCAGAGGTGTTTAGATAGGACAGTGTCTCTGCCACTTCTTTGCTGTTCTTTCATAAACAGAATGTTGAATTATTTGCCTAAAGGGGTGATCAAAATTGAAAAGTATTGATTTTAAGTCATATAAATGTCATGACATTGAATAGGAAATTGGGCATTCCGAACATTTTGCTGGATTTCAACTTTCTGGGTGCAGTGGTTCTTGAGACAATGGCTTGAATTATGACTGGGAATGGGTGTAGGGCTGGGTGATTTTGCTGTGGCATGTATAATGTGTCATTAGGTATGTCAAATCTAAATTTTGATCATTATAATAGTATCACTGTTACTGCTGACTTTTTATTTTCCCACAAAAAGTCGTCAGAGATCCTGATGGCTTTGTTCCCTTCTACACATACAAGTATTTATATAGACTTGTATTTGACAGCGGAATATCACATCGATACATGATATATGATTGTGATTTTTTTGCAAATAGTTTAAAAATATTGTGGCAGACCTTCACTCGCTTATCACACACAAAAATATCATAAATTTGTCAATGTTGAATGTTGCATTATACCAGTCGAGTAGGCCTATTTGCACGGTGAAAAAAATGATTGTCTGATATCAGACAATAGTTGTAAAATATAATATGTCTGATCTTTGGATTGTCTGAAATGGACAATTGAGTTGTTAATTTTTTTTTTGTGTGTCTAAAAGGATTGGGCACTTCATTGAATAAGTACCATTTCCAAATGAACCTGGATTAATTTCCAATATTGACATTTTTATCTTGTTGCACTTAAACTTCAGAATCTACCGATTCGTCCTACCCATGTATGCTCCAATTTTCTGCTCCATAACTAATGATTTGTCTGCAAATTTTCAGTTAGTTCTTGTATTTGTGATGCCATTATGAAGTTACTCCTTTAAAATTTCAATTCCAATTGGTCAATGTCAGTAGGCTACAATTTGTGAATTTTTTTTACTTCTCAGAAGCACAGACTAATATTATTTAATATTAATGCACACTTTAACTTCAGGGTTTAGTCATTTGTTTGCAGCACTTTTGCAATTCATTATTTACCAATTAGAAATATTTAAGTGCACATTATTCATAAATAACAGACATTCATTAGGGTACAAGGTTATTATAATATCCTGATTTAGCTCGGTTATTTTAGTTGGTTCCCTACTGATTAATACATCAGTAAAACATTCATATGAGTGTACTAAGGCTTTATTTAACATGATTCTACAGTCTACATAGTGTCATTGATTCTTGAAAATGACTAGCCATAATTTATGCAATTATTTCCACACTGTCTTTGATAGTTGCGTAAACATAATTCAAAAGAATAAAATAAATATGTAACTGATCTTTGTAATTGTCACAGACTATAAGTGTTGGTATGCAAATGAAAGCTCTCTTTACACTCAGTTTAATGGTGTTATTTTCAACCTCCTATCTTTTAATTTGTCGAAATAAACAAAGATCGCGAATAGGCGAAAGTTCACAAAAAAGTCGTTTTTCCTGTCATACAAAAGTGCCAGTAGCAGCTAGTAGCAGGTTCAAAATCAAGAAATTTCAGTTTGGATGGACTTTTAAAACAATAAAGATTGATTTGAAGGTGTCCCCGCATGGGCCCAGCGAAAAAGCCACTTTATCATCCCCCCCTACTATCAATCGAACCGCTGAGTTCTGGGCAACTTGAAGCTTACTTAACATGCTGTTGTTTATGCCAAACAAGAGACCATTGCCATAGTCCAGGTGAGGGGTGACAAGGGCATTCACAGCAGTTTTAACAGTTTCTTTGTCTAGGTTCTTTCGAATTTTTGATATGTTTCTCAGATTTAGAAAGGCATTGAGGCACATCTTATTGATTTGTCTTTCCATGGTCATGTTTTTGTCAAAGAGCACACCTAAGTTGCGCACATGATCTGCAGTTTTAATTTCAACATTGTCAACATTGATTGAAGAAACTTGCAGTTTCTTTAACTGATTTGGAGCACCAATCAGAAGAAGCTCGGTTTTATCACCATTGTTGCATAGCTTGTTATCATGCAGGAAGTCCCTGATTTCTGCAATACATTTTTCCATTTTCTGTACAGCTTGCTCTTGATTCAAAAAGGTTGGCTTGAATGAAAGAATAAGCTGTTCATCATCAGCATACTTTTGGTCATTCACTTGATTTCTTTGCGCAACCTCACTTACTGGAGCAATATAGGAGTTAAACAAGATCGGACCAAGTTTGGAACCTTGTGGTACTCCAAACTTTAGTGGAAGTTTGCTTGACGTTGTGTCATGTATCATAACTGACTGTGATCTATTGGAAATATATGATTTAAACCATTTCAGGGCAGAGCTTTGCACACCATATCGATTTTTCAACCTGTCATGCAAAATGTCATGATCGATTGTATCAAATGCAGCAGACAAGTCTAACAGAACCAGCATTGTTACCTCTCCATTGCTCATATTAAGCATTATGTCATTGTGGATTCTTGTTAAAAGGGTTTCTGTACTATGAAACTGCTTGTATGCCGACTGCTTATCATCATCAAGTTTGTTTCGAGTGAGGTGATTAACATATTGCTTGATGATGGCACTTTCAATAAGTTTACCAAGAAAAGAGAGGTTAGAGACAGGACGATAGTTCTTTTTTGTCAATTCAAGGCCCGCCTTCTTCAACAGAGGTTTTACAAGCGCATGTTTTAAATCAAGAGGCATTTCTCCAAGAGTGAGTGACAGATTAACAATCTTTGTTATAATAGGAAGGAATGCATCAATGCACTCAAGCAGTAGCCATGTGGGCATGGGATCAAGTTGACAGTGTTTTACTGGCATATCAGAGACAAGTTTCTTCACTTCCACTTGTGATAGAGCTTTGAATTGATATAGCTTGGGCCTAGAATTCACTTGGGTGTCAGTTGTCTTCTTTGGATAGGAGTCCAGTTTTGATCTGATTGTTTTGATCTTTTCGTCAAAATAACTGTTGAAGTCATTTGCAAGGTCTTTTTCATTGGTGTGAATTGGTAGAGGCAATTCCTGTTTTCTGTTAAGGCTAGAATTGAGAAGTTTGAACATCGCTTTCGAATTTCCCTTTGTGGCTTGAATCTTGGACTTAAGGTCATCAGACTTAAGTTTATGTAGCAATTCATTGAATTCATTCCGTTTTTCTTTGAAATGATCCCAGTCTTTTTGAAGTCCAGTTCGCCTCCATAATCTTTCTGCCTTTCTCTTAGCTGTTTTGAGGGGCTTTATGTCTTGATTTGTAAATGGATTGGGTTTGCGTAAAGTCACCAGTTTCTTTTTCAAAGGGGCATGTTTGTCAAAAATGTCTTGAGTCGAGTTGTAAAGAGCCACAAGGTTCCTCAAGTAGACTGATCGATCGCCATGTTGTACTTTTTGTGAAATATGTTGCTCTATGTCCTTTCTGAATTCCGATAGATTTATACTCCGAGTCTTGCGGAAGGAAATTTCCTTTTGAGGATTTTTTCCTTTTTTAACTTCAATATCGAAAAGCACACAATTGTGGTCTGAGAGCAGATCACTGACCACACATCTTGTCAGAGATGTGGTTGAGTTTGTTATAACAAGATCAAGTATGTTTCCATCCTTGTGTGTTGGCGATGATACATGTTGTACCATGTCAAACATTTCAAGAACGTTGTTGAATTTAATAACTTTGGCATCATTAGGCTTATTTAAGTGGAAGTTGAAATCCCCAGTAATAACAGTTTCATGGTTGTACGATTGATAGTGTGAGAGAAAATTTGTAAATTCGGTGAAAAATTCAGATAGGCTGTATTTATTCTTGTTGGAGGGTTCAGGCCTGTACACAAGAAGTACAGCGATTTTTCCACCATTTATTTGCAACTCTACTTCCATGTGTTCGAAAGTCTTTGTAATCATGCTTTCCTTTTTGGTTGCTTTTATGCCTGTTTTCACAATGCAACCTACACCGCCTCCGGGTCTAGACGTACGAGGTGTGCTTAAATAGAAACATTCTCCGTTTCTTTCCAATTCCCCAATTTCCACTTGGTCATTGGCTTTTAGCCAGGTTTCAGTGAACAGAAATATGTCCAAATCAAATTCATCTGTGAAATCCTTCACACACTCAGTTTTTTGCCTCAAACTCTGAGCATTCCAAACGCAAGCCTTGAGTGAATGGATAGTTGTGTTTTTAGAGATCTTCTTAACAAAATTAGGTTGCGTGCTTCGGGCTGAGAATCTATTATTTGCTAAGTTTGTGGGTACCATTTTATGTTCATTCCTAGTGTCATATAAGCCAGTGCGTACCACATCTGAATAAAGCCTAGTGTATTGAGGCATATTGAAGATGGTAATTGAGCAACTAGAGCAGTACCTTTTTTATTTTTTTTGTAAGGCAATAATTTGGCTTGTTCTACAGAGCCTGCGAGTGCTGCAAATGGGCAACACAAGTAAGCGCGTGATCTAAGCAGGTTATCGAGGCCCACAAGTGCTACGAATAGACAACACGTGTGAGCAAGTAATCGAGGCAGGTAATCGAGGCAGGTAATCGAGGCCTACAAGTGTTACGAATGGGCAACACAAGTAAGCGAGTAATCGAGGCAAGTATCGAGGCCAACAAGTGCTACGAACAGGCAACACAAGTAAGCAAGTAATCGAGGTAAGTAATCGAGGCCTACAAGTGCTACGAACAGGCAACACAAGTAAGCAAGTAATCGAGGCAAGTAATCAAGTCCTACAAGTGTTACGAATGGGCAACACAAGTAAGCGAGTAATCGAGGCAAGTAATCGAGGCCTACAAGTGCTACGAACAGGCAACACAAGTAAGCAAGTAATCGAGGTAAGTAATCGAGGCCTACAAGTGCTACGAACAGGCAACACCTAGTAAGCAAGTAATCGTGGTAAGTAATTGAGGCCTACAAGTGCTACGAACAGGCAACACAAGTAAGCAAGTAATCGAATAAGTAATCGAGGCCTACAAGTGCTACGAACAGGCAACACAAGTAAGCAAGTAATCGAGGTAAGTAATCGAGGCCTACAAGTGCTACGAACAGGCAACACAAGTAAGCAAGTAATCGAGGTAAGTAATCGAGGCCTACAAGTGCTACAAACAGGCAACACAAGTAAGCAAGTAATCGAGGTAAGTAATCGAGGCCTACAAGTGTTACGAATGGGCAACGCAAGTTAGCGAGTAATCGAGGCAAGTACATCCCTATACATAAGCAGTACATCCCTATACCAGGGATGTACTGCACCTACCCATGGTATAACCTCATATGATATTGCTGCGAACTAAATTGATTACTTACCAAACTACTTGGTGCCTCAACATTCTTGTGGTAGTCCATGTCTAATTGCTAGTACTTCCTTGCCAATGCACAACAATTAATCTGGTGTTAAAACAAATGCCAGCGCAGCTTTGTGAAGATATCGATCTGTAAGCAATGTTCTGTTACCGCATATATTGGAGTTTGTCTGTAAAAAAATTTCTTCTTCAATGCAGGAAATAATATTTACGGTTGAATAAAAGTCTGTGCCAAGCTTACAACCAAAATCTATGATATTGTGATGTATTTGAAGTACTTAATTTCAATTATAAGAAATTTATATTGCCTGCATTGTTCGTTTACATGATCTATCAAAATGTGGCACATGGTAGCCTCCAGAACGGCTTAGCACCACAATGAAATTCAATCTTCTATTAATCACTGTCCATAATCAATTTTTCAATATATTCCATATGATGATTTTCAAGATTGATCTGGTTCTAAAAATCATAATGCCATCCATTATGAAAGTGCATCAGTGCCCGTTTTCAGGTATACTGAAAAGAGTTAGACTCTCATTGAAATCAATGCCTTTTGGAAGTGAAGCATATGAATTAATCACTTCAATTGATAAGGCCCAAATGGAGCCAATCATAATGACAAGACCAGGATGATGAAATTATAGATCCACTGATAAAGTGCATTAGCGCTTATTGTCATCACAAAATAACTGTTGAAAATACTCTAATTGCATATATTGTGTAATGTGTAGCTCAGAGAAACCTCAAATCAATGTCTCACTCAGAGCTTAGTAGTGGGCATGCTAGTAGTGAGGAATGCTGCTCTTCCATCAGCTGGTAGCACTGAAGTGAATAGGAGACACACGGCTCCCTGGTTTAGACCATTAGGCGACAGCTGTGGACCTAAAAGTTGCTAATGGATAGATAAATAGGTAGGAAGATAGTTTGAAAGATAGTGCAATATAGATAAATACATATACAGATATATAGATGAACAGATAGTTTGATAGATATTTGTATTCATTTGTATTCGATGTTTTAAAACCAAATGGAAAATGGCAACTAGCTATTGAATGTGCGATATTCTCACTTAATTGCTATACATGCAAATAGATATTCAAAAAGTGCTGTTTCCTTTTTATTTTCCTGCTGGTCCAACTGCAAAGGGATATGCCGATACAGTGGTACTGCAGAAATAGCTTCTACTATTAATGTACAATACATTGCAAGACAAATGATAAAAGGACTGTGACAAAGAAAAACAGAGGTTTTCACTTTTGTTACGAAATGTCTGCTGCATGAGTTATTAAGTTTCTTCACAAACAAAAAGGATCCACATTTCACACAGAGATGCCACCTTGGTTTATTAATAGATACTCATGGAGGGATAATTACTGCCATTAGCTCCATATTTGGCCATAATAAGACATTAATTTCCCTTTGAAGATCTCATTTCGCTGCTTTGACGATCTCTTCTTCTGTTTCTGGGGATAATATTGTGATCTGATGAAGCTGTAAATGTTAATGTCAGGGTAACTCTTGTTATTGTAACTGAATTTGCTTGGGATACATGCAAAGGATATGACTGACAAAGCAGAAATATGATATTACACAATAAAGCATACTAGGTGTCTGTGAATTTGTGGTACAAAGGTCTTTCTCAGTTCGACAAATGTGGGTGCTCATGAATGGTCGTTAAATATTGAATATCAGCTCAATATATATATGAACCACATCCATGGGATAACTACTAAAATTTACATTTTTGCAGCATTCAAGTCAATGGATTCATCAATCTGACTATAATATATATATATTTTTTTTCACAATCAACGGTTACCAATTAGGCCAAAGAAACATTTCCTCTGTGTCATTTAGGCCTATGTTGGAGTTTAAGGTTGGGTGTTATAGACAGAAGTCATTCTCTTTTGAGAATGCTATTTATCCATATAATCAGTTTGATCTACATGCTCACATTTTCTGTCTGAGATTGACGACACTTTTGACCAGAGGAGAAACTTTTGGCACCTTTCCACATCCCTACCATAATTTCATATATGATATCGTGTCCCACAACCACTGTGATAATCTAGAGCAGTCAAGGCCAAGTGCTATCTTTTTACATGAACCTGCCTCTAACCTCTATCCAGAAGAAGGCCCGAAAAGCAAAGCTATTCCACTTGACTAAAATTTCCACACTTAAGACACATTGCAAGTTGTGTCTCTTCAGTCTTCACTCTACTAGTTCCACCCTACACAGCATAATTATCATATGGCGTTACCATGATATAAAATGCATCAAGACAAAGAAGCAAGCATTCTTATATGCTGTGTATCAGATTCCCTGATGGCATTTCCTGTTGTTTATGATCTTTCTTTACGAGAGCTGTTACGAAGATGGAATGCTTTGTTACATGATATACTGTTTTTTCCTGTGGTGCAACACTTTCTTTTTTTTTTTCAAGTTGACTTTTCTTACTCACATTCACTTGCTGCTGTCTAAGAAGAGTTGAACAACTTTTTCGACAATAATTTTTCTTCCAATTATTTTCAGAATCAATGTTAATTGGTTGATTTACATCTATTCCTGTCAGCAAGAAAATCAGCTATTGCGTAGTGACACCTCACAGTCCTTTTGCAAGCAGTTACTAAAATCAGTGTGGTGAAAAGACGTTTTATCTGTTTTGGCTACATGTATAAACATTTTGGTATTGAAATTTGCATATCATGAGACAAACACACTTCTAAATATGAATGAAATGTGAGAGAAGTTTTTATGTCGAGTGAGTGAGTGAGTGAGTTTGTGTTTTACGCCCGATCAGCACCGGTGTGGGCTATTTAGAGGCAAAGTTTTTATGTCGTATCTGCAAAAGTAGGAAGAGCTGTGTTTATGATATGACTTATTAAGGCAAGTTCCTGCTGCACAGTATCAATTTAGCGTAAGTGTACAATTGGCCTGGATAGAACCACTAAAGCATTTTTTGTGTAGGCCTTTAGATTATTCTGTTGGAAAAGCAAAAGTGTTTTACATACTGCAAAGGAGTGATGCAACCTGTCTAGTCATTTGGTAAAAGCGGATATGCTCTAAGGAGTGATGCAACCTGTCTAGTCATTTGGTAAAAGCGGATATGATTTTACATATAGAGGTCTGCAATGCAATGCAACTTCAAACAAAGAAATTGAGTAGATCTTTTAAAAATACAAAAAATATGTCTACCATCAAAAACATTGCTTAAGCACTGCTAATTTTGATATTGCAATATAGCTCACAGACAAATAATAACAAACATTATGACCGCACCTACATTTATGAGAACAGATAAGTTGTCTCCGACAAAATCTTGTGGACCACACATTGTCGTATACAATTTAAATTGCCACATTCTTATTTGACAATTCACGCAAAGTGTAAAATAATACATAACTTCTTCCAGTTACTTAAGAACAGAAATACTGACACATGCAATATGTTATTTATTCTGAAATGTTCCTTACACTAAAATATACTTTCACCAAAAGCCTGCAAAATAAATTGATTACTCACAAAACCGTTCTGTCCCTCTACATGATTTGGTAATCCAAGTGGGTCTAATTGTGAGTAGTTCCTTGTATGTGCACATCAGTAAATCTGGTGTTAAAACAAATGCCAGTGCAGATCAAGAAATCGATTCATGAACACTCTTCTGTTATCCTTGCAAACAAGTTTGTCTGTAGACAATAATAATTTCTTCCTTGAAGTAGAAATTGCATTTATATTTTGAAAAAGGTCTTCTCCAAGATTACATCCAAAAACTTTGGTATTCATCTTATAGTGTTGTCTTTGAAGTATACTTAATTTTAATGACTAAAGGTCCATGTTGCCTATGCTGTTTGTTTACATGATCTATGGAACTGTGGCATGCAGTAACCAGCAGAACTGCTTAGCACCATACTGCAAAACTAATCTTCTTTTGATCATAGTCTAATCAATTTTTCACTTTATTTCATGTGGTGCTTTTCAGAATTAATCTGATACTGAAAATCTTAATGCCATTCATTGTAATAGTGCATTAGTGCCCATTTTCACCTATAGACATCAGTTATAACTTATAACTGACATTAAAACTGCCACTAATACTTTTTGATAAGCGAAGCGTATGAATGAATCACTTCAATTAATAACGCTCAAAAGAGCAAATCATAATGACAAGACCAAGATGATGAAATTATATATCCACCGTTATAGTGCTTAGCACATATTGTCATCACACGATAAGTTGAAAATATTCTACACTGCGTTCCCAATTATTATGCAACCATAATTTTCTCCCATAGGAATATCATTGTAAATCGGAATAACCTCATTTCAAGATAGTATTCAAGCGCATTGTTGAAATTTCATTTTTGTTGGTTTAGGGGAAAGTTCTAAACCTAAGGAAAGTGGAATATCACGTTGATAGTGATTCCATAAGTTGTCTTGCTGAAATTGGGTTTTTATTGCAAAAATATCAGTATTTCAATGTTATTTCAATGCAGGGGTATATTATCAATTGCTTACATATATAAACACACAAATGTTTGAAATGATGGTTCGACTTTTCATTTAGTAATAAGGGGTAAGGTCTCATGGTATTTTAAGATCAGTTTGATTGATTTTGGGTGGCAGTGGATGCCTTATCATGAAATTGCATAATAATTGGGAACACCGCAAAATCATATTACATGGCATAACTCCTCAGTGAATGCACAGAATTTGACAACATTTACAGGATATTGGCTAAATGGCACAAATAGCATCACATGTAAAGGATATGCAAATAGTATTATTTCTGTTAGAGATACCATGAAAAATGGTGGTTGCATAATAATTGGGAACGCGGTGTAATTGCATATATTGTGCAGCTCAGAGAAACATTAAATCAATGTCTCACTTAAAGCTTAGCAGTGAGCTGATGCCCTCGATGGAGGAAAGCTGTCCTTCCATCAGATGTTGGCATTAAAGTGAATAGGAGGCACACGGCTCCCTAGTTTAGACCATTAGGCGACAGCTGTGGACTTATAACACGCTAATGGACAGACAGGTATATAGATGGATTATAAAGAGGTAGTGATATATTCAATACAATAAACATGTATGCATAGGACGTTGGAAGGGTAGTCTATCCTTTTCCTTTGATTCAATGGCAAAGGGATTTGCTGGTGCAGCAGAAATAGCTTGTACTACAGACGCAAGACAAACAAGAAAATGACATCTGCACAGTAATGATGAAAGCAGGAACTCTAATGTTGCCCCCTTCATGTGTTATTTATTTCCTTCTAAATCAAAAGGTTGCGCATTTAACACAGAGATGGCAAATTGATTTATTAATAGAAATTCATGGAGGGATAATTACTACCATTAGCTCCATATTTGGCCATAATGAGACATTAATATCCCTTTGAAAATCTCATTTCGCTCCTTTGAAGAACTCTTCTTCTGTTTCTGTGGGATAATATCATGATCTGATGAAGCCGTAAATGTGTAATATCAGAGAAACTGTCATAATTCTAAGCGAATGCACCAGAGACAAAAATGTTAGGGATATGACTGACAAGGCAGAAAAATGATATTGCGCTATAAAGCATATGTGGTAACTGTGAAGTCATGGGCAAATTGTAATGTGTCTTAGTATGTGGATATTTTGGTCGAGTGGATTAGCTTTGCTGCTCCAGCCTTTTCTGGACTAAGGTAAGAATGAAGTTGAGGTAAAAAGATAGCACTTGGCCTAGATTACCCTGGATAACCCAAGGTGGTCATGGGGCATGGCATCATACCTGAAATTATGGTGGGACCATGGAAAGGTGACAAAAGTTTCTCCTCTGGTCAAAAGTGTCGTCTATTCTCGAAGAAGGAACTTTTGCCTATAACACCAACAGTAGGCAATATACTTGTTTTCAATTTATGAAGATGGAACAGCAAAGCTAATCCACTTGACCGAAATGTCCACATACTAAGACACATTACAATTATTGTCTCTTCAATCTTCACTCTAATGCTACCATAAATAACAGCTTGTGTAGAGACAAGGAGCGAGCATTCCTAAATATGGCTCATATCTGATTCTCTTATGGCATTTCTAGTGTAACAAAAAATGGAATTCTTTGTCATATGATGTATTTCCTTGTTGTTTTGATGATCCAACAATTTCCTTTCTTTCAGTTTTTCTTTCATCCAAAATACTAATGACCCAGGTTACAAAGCAGACATTCTGTCTTAATGATATCAGCTGCAAGGCACATATTCATACATTCTATTATACGGTAGAAATTGGAAGTCCAAGCATGACCTCGATACATGTATTTCTCTGTCATTTTAGTCTTTCGTATCTCCCAATTTTTTCTGTCTGTCTATCAATGAAAACAAACTTGATGCTTCAGTAAACTTCAAACAGCTGAGCAGCAAGACTGAAATGTCTCTCTGGCCAGGTCTTCCATAGAATGTGGTGTCATTAGTTGCTGCTGGACATCAAAGATCTTTCCACAATTCACATGAAACTACCTCGATTTATTCCATATGAGGTCAGTGACCCCATTTTCATTTGCATTGAAGATGTGGGTATCTAGTAGGGCTCTCACGATTAACCGCTTAATTGCCGCCGATTAGATTTTACTTAAAAATCGATTCCAGTTTGCAAAATCGATTAATCTTTTATTTGTATATTTGTACCTGTAAGACACTGTATGGCATGCAAATTCCAGGTGTCAAGAGTGAATTGCAACTGGATAGGTCAAGTTGATTGGGTAAATGGATTGGTATTACCTGATTGAAGCAGATTGGAGTGGTTGAAGTGTGAAGTCCTAATTAAGAATTTACCTATGGTAAATTCTATTTGTTTTTGCTATTATTATTATTCTTATTATTATTATAATCCCCCGCCGCTTGCGGGGGATTATATTGATATTGTTCGTTTTATTAAGAACTTCCCGTAGGGAAGTTCTTATTGATATTGTACGTATTCTTCTTATTATTATTATAATCCCCCGCCGCTTGCGGGGGATTATATTGATATTGTTCGTTTTATTATTATTATTATTATTATTCTTATTATTCTTATTCTTATTATTATTCAGCTCAGAAAAACTGTGATTACTTCAAAAGTATTACAGATACTGTCTTGCAAGTCAAGGGTAATATGCGACTCTATTGCGTGCTACTTTTCACGAAATTTCATGATTAAATTTCATGACGCTTATGAGTTATGAGGAAAATATAAAAAAAATTTCCGGCGCAGGTTTCTCAGAACCTAAGCAAAACTGGGACCTGTTGATTTTTTCTAAGATACCTTGACTAAGTCTTCAGTGCAGAAAGGCGTCTTGTGGAGATTTCATGAATACACTTCAAGATATGATTTTTTGAAAATTGGACATCCCGAAAATTGACTGAAATTTTTTGTAAAAACAGGGAAGGAATGCTCGTAGAAAGCTGAAAACGGGCATACTTACAGACCTACCCTAGTGTACCAACTTCACAAAGTTACGGACCGCTCGGACAAACGGTCTGTGCGCTACGGACACACAAAAACTCAAACTTCAAGTGGCCATATCTCAGTCCCTGTTTCAGCTACAGACTAGTTTTACATATCACAAGAAAGGTCTGTTTCTCAGCTTTCCAATGGTGTATAGCATAATAATGTCAGACGCGCGGCGTAGAATCGCGTCAGACATTGAAAATTTCATGTCACTTTTTAGGCCCAAAAAACCTTTTCGGCTCAAAAAGTCAATGAAATTTTTCATGCACGTCCATCATTATTTTATGTGGGATACCCGTATCAGCCCTCCATATTGTCCCCAAAGATCAATTATCTACATCAAATAGTTTTTCCTAGAGAATTTTTTTAATTTCAAAATTGAAATGTACATTGCTCAGCTTCCGGTTGTTCAAATTTCATGAAATTAATACCAAAAGATGCGTAAAATTATGGCCTTTACTGTCCTCCAAGGGAATATACCTCTCCTGAATAGCCAATCTCAAATAAATGATTTTATATATTCAATTATAACTCATGAACTATTTTTTCAGATCACTTAAAACTGAATGTACATGTTGCTAATTTTTTGCCCTATTTTGTGGTATAAGGGCATCCTCCTATCTCCAATACCTTGCTGGTAAAATAGAGCTACAAAAATAATTCACAGATGCATGTAAGTCAGCCGTTGGGTATATACTGTCTCATTGCCACCTTTCCCAGCAGCTGACCTTGTGCCTGCCACGACATTTCATAGGCATATGCACCAGCAAGATTACTACGTTCATACAAGAATTCATCGTGACGGCCATGAACTGAAAGGAGGGAGTAAGCAGGGTAGGGGAGACAAGGGGGGGCGCGGGGGATTATCCGATATTGCCGTACGGCAATATCAGTTATACTAGTTATTCTTTATTATTATTCTTATTCTTCCAACTTTTTGACTTTTTTAAATGTTGAATAACTTCTTTACCAGAATATATATGTCAATTAGCATCTATACAGCATTAAGACATCATAAAAGTCCTTCTATAGTGGGAATTACACATCGGAATTCCGTGTGACATAGGAATTACAGGCAATTTTCGCGAAAAATTTCCGATTGCGGTTTCTCGAAAACTGTCAGTCAGAATGTCATGAAATTTTTTCCTGTTAATCTCTAATGAAATATGCATTGCAGAAAGGAGCCTAGTGGCTATACGGTGAATAGCTTTGGAGAAAAAAAAGTTCAAAATCAGGGCAAAGAGAAATTTCGAGGGATGATGTCATGAAAAACCATGATTGAAAAGTCAGATTTTCATGTCCTTACAGGAATTGTTGCTACTACTGGGGTATAGTGTTATTGCAAAAGTATGGCATCCTAGGACCTATACTTTTTGTGCCACAGGGCCTCAAAAGTCGAACATTTGAAGGGCTGTATCTCCCTTAATATTAATCCTAGAAAGAAAAAATGGCCATTTTTGGAAACCTCAGAAAGTCAGCTTTCCATTGATATATAGCAATATGCTGTACAACGTACGGTATAGAATCGCGTCAGACATTGAAAATTTTATGTCACTTTTTGGGTCTCCCAACACCTATTTTGCCCAAAAAAACTATGAAGATCTTCATGGATGTTCATGTTGATTTTTTATGTGGTGCCCAATATGGACCTGCATAATCTGTCCAAAGGAAATTTTTCTACTTCAAATACTTTTTCTTTGAGAATTTTTTTCATTTCAAAATTCAAATGTAGATTGCTCAGCTTCTACTCATTCAAATGTCATGAAATTAACACCAAAAAATGCGTAAAATTATGCCCTTTAATGAGCTCCAAGGGCATATACTTTTCACTAAAAGCCAATTTTACATTAGCAATTTCACATATTCAATTATAACTCATTAAGTATTCATTGAAATCAATTAAAACTAATTTGACATATTCCTAATTTTTTGCTCTATTTTTCCATGTAAGCACGGCTCCATACCTGGGATGGTTTGTCTACAACAAGCCATTAGGGTTAGGGTTTCAAAATGTATTGCTTTGAGGGTGGTACCACTGGCTACCACACACTGGTCTCCATGCCAAGCGATATGTCATTTCAATATATCTGACTGTATGCTACATGGCTTATTGCAAGCAATCATCTTGTAACAGCAAGATTTCCCTTTTTACCAAATGAAACAGCTTCAGGGTGGAGGGCAAGGGAATGGAAGGGGAAGGAAGGAATTTGAAGGGTAGGAATTGGAAGGGAAGGGAAGGGATTGGGAAGGAAGGGAAGTTCTTCCTTTAAATTGCTGTGCAATTTAGTATACTAGTTATAAATTCCCCCGTTAGGGGAATTTATATTGTTTTTGTTCGGTTTTTTTTTCAGCATCCTATTATTATTATTATTTTTTTCTTATTTTTCGTCAACACTTTGACAGGCCGTATTTCAGAAACTATTTGCAGTAACTACCTGAAATTGCAGATTAATATTGCTTTTGGTGAACAATTTTATATACTGGAATTACAGAGCGTAATTTTCAGTGAACTGGTAATTACGCAGCAAATGCATAAAAAATTTGTCGTCACGGTTTTAGAAGAACCAATGAGTGAAATTACACCAAATTTTTACACAATCATCTCTAGAGATATACGCAGTGCGGAAAGGCGGCTTTTGGCAATATCTTTAAAAGTTTTTTTTATATGAATTTTTCAAATAAGGGAATTCCTGAAATTGCTACTAAAATTTTTCAAAAACTAGGAAGAAATGCTCCAATCAAGCTAAAGTTGCATGCAGTTACAGTCATACTATAGTGTAACAATCCACTAGAATTTCAACTTTCTAGCGCTAACGGTATCGGCGCTATAGCATCACAAAAACACTATTTTCAAGCGCCGATAACTCGGCCCCTATTAAAGCTACAGAAAAATAAAAAACACCACCAGAAAGCTCTGTTTCTTAGCTTTCACATGGTATATAGCATTTTACTGTAGCGCCGTCCGTTCAAAATCGCGGTGGACCCTGAAAATTTTATCTCACATTTCACCTCCCCAAATGCTTCTTATGGCTGGAAACACTTTTTCCTGGCCATATGCCAATTTCATCGCTTCTCATACTTCACTGCCTGCACATTTTTAAAAAAAATAAATGCTGACCCAGTTACATTTCTGTGAGAATCATCGGATGGGGAAGGTAGAAGGGAAGGGGCAGGGGGATGTAAGGGGGCAGGATGTAAGGGGGCAGGGGGATGTAAGGGGGCAGGGGAGAGGAAGGGAAGGGGGGAATTTATCTTTGTAATTGTGCACAATTACAGGTGTACTAGTTATTATTATAATCCCCCGCCGCTTGCGGGGGATTATATTGATATTGTTCGTTTTATTATTATTATTATTATAAATTCCCCCGTTAGGGGAATTTATATTGTTTTTGTTCGTTTTTTTTTTTTCATCATCTTTTTTCCTCCTCCTCCTCCTCCTCCTCCTCTTCTTATTTTTCATCACCACTTTTGAGTGCTCATATTTCTGGAACTATTTATGATATCTTCATAAATATACATACCTATAATGCACTTGCAAAGTACTATAACATCCTGGAATTACAGAGCGTAATTACTAGTACTCTGGAAATTACGTCCAAAATTCATAAAAAATTTGTGGCAACGGTTCTGGAATAACCGCAATACGAAATTGCACCAAATTTTAACACAATAATTTCTAAAGATATACGCAGTGCGGAAAGGCGGCTTTTGGCAATATCTCTAAAAGTTTTTTTTATATGAATTTTTCAAATAAGGGAATTCCCAAAATTGCTACTAAAATTTTCCAAAAACTAGGAAGAAATGCTCCAATCAAGCTGAAATTGTATGCAGTTACAGTCATACTATAGTGTAACAATCCACTAGAATTTCAACTTTGTAGCTTTAACGGTATCGGTGCTATAGCACCACAAAAACGCTATTTTCAAGCGCAGATAACTCGGCTCCTATTAAAGCTACAGAAAAATAAAAAACACCACCAGAAAGCTCTGTTTCTTAGCTTTCACATGGTATATAGCATTCTACTGTAGCGCTGTCCGTTAAAAATCGCGGTGGACCCTGAAAATGTTATCTCACTTTTTCCCTCCCCAAATGCTTCTTATGGCTGGAAACACTTTTTCCTGGCCATATGCCAATTTCATCGCTTCTCATACTTCACTGGCTGCACATTTTCTTTGTTGAAATAAATGCTGACCCAATTACATTTCTGTGTGAATCATCGGATGGGGAAGGTAGAAGGGAAGGGGCAGGGGGATGTAAGGGGGCAGGGGGATGTAAGGGGGCAGGGGAGAGGAAGGGAAGGGGGGAATTTATCTTTGTAATTGTGCACAATTACAGGTGTACTAGTTATTATTCTTATTATTCTTATTATTCAGCTCAGGAAAACTGTGATTACTTCAAAACTATTAGAGATATTGGTTTACAAGTGAAGGGTAATATGCAACTCCATTGCGCGCTACTGCTTACGAAATTTCATGATCAAATTTCATGACACTTATGAGTTATGAGCAAAATATAAAAAAAAATTCCGGCGCAGGTTTCTGAGAACCTACACATAACTGGGACCTGTTGATTTTTTCTAAGATACCTTGACAAAGTCTCCAGTGCAGAAAGGCGTCTCGTGGAGATTTCATGAATACATTTCAAGATATGATTTTTTAAAAATTGGACATCCCGAAAATTGACTGAAATTTTTCTGAAAAACAGGGAAGGAATGCTTGTAGAAAGCTGAAAATGGGTATACTTACAGACCTACTCTAGTGTACCAACTTCACAAAGTTACGGACCGCTCGGACAAACGGTCTCGGAGCTACGGACGCACAAAAACTCAAACTTCAAGTGGCCATATCTCGGTCCCTATTTGAGCTACAGACTAGTTTCACATATCACAAGAAAGCTCTGTTTGTCAGCTTTCCAAAGATGTATAGCATTATAATGTCAGACGCGCGGCGTAGAATCGCGTCAGACATTGAAAATTTTATGTCACTTTTTGGGCCTATCAAAACGTTTTCCCTCAAAAAGTGTATGAAGAACTTCATGGATGTTCATCAATAATTTATGCGGGCTACCCAGGTTGGGCCTCCATATTGCGCCAAAAGGAAATTTGCCTAAATCAAATACTTTTTCCTAGAGAATTTTTTTAATTTCAAAATTGAAACGTAAATTGCTCTGGTTATAATCGTTCAAATCTCATGAAATTAACACCAAAAAATGTGTTAAATTACGCCCTCTAGCAAGCTGCAGGGATATCTTCCTCTTACCTTTAACCAATTTTACATATAACATTTTATATATTCAATTATAACTCATTCATTATTTATCAAAATCAATTAAAACTGATTCGTCATGTTCCTAATTTTTTGCTCTATTTTTGTATGTAAGCACAGCTCCATAACTTGCATGGTTTGTCTACAATAACCCATTAGGGTTAGGGTTTCACCTACCATTCACTGGAAATGTATTGCTTTGAGGGTGGTACCGCTGGGCACCAAACACAGGTCTCCATGCCAAGCGATGTCTCATTTCAATATATCAGCCTCTTCAAGAATTCATCATGAAGGCCATGAACTGGTTGAAGGGAGTAAGCAGGGCAAGGGAGACAGGGGGGGCGCGGGGGATTATCCGATATTGCCGTACGGCAATATCAGTTATACTAGTTATTATAATCCCCCGCTCGCGCAGCGGCGGGGGATTATATTGATATTCTTCGTTTTATTATTATTTTTATTATTATTATTATTATTCAGCTCAGGAAAACTGTGATTACTGCAAAACTATTACAGATGACATCCTGAAACCTCAAACGCAATATGTGACTCCATTGCGTGCTACTTCTTACGAAATTTCATGATCAAATTTCAAGACACTTATGAGTTATGAGCAAAATACAAAAAAAATTTCCGGCGCAGGTTTCTCAGAACCTAAGCATAACTGAGACCTGTTGATTTTTTGTAAGATACCTTGACAAAGTCTCCAGTGCAGAAAGGCGTCCTGTGGAGATTTCATGAATACATTTCAAGATACGATTTTTTGAAAATTGAACATCCCGAAAATTTATGGAAAATTTTCTGAAAAACAGGGAAGGAATGCTCGTAGAAAGCTGAAAATGGGTATACTTACAGACCTACTCTAGTGTACCAACTTCACAAAGTTACGGACCGCTCGGACAAACGGTCTCTGCGCTACGGACGCACAAAAACTCAAACTTCAAGTGGCCATATCTCGGTCCCTATCGCAGCTACAGACTAGTTTCACATATCACAAGAAAGGTCTGTTTGTCAGCTTTCCAATGGTGTATAGCATAATAGTGTCAGGCGCGCGCCGTAGAATCGCGTCGGACATTGAAAATTTCATGTCACTTTTTAGGCCCAAAAAACCTTTTCGGCTCAAAAAGTCAATGTAATTCTTCATGCACGTCCATCATTATTTTATGTGGGCTACCCATATCAGCCCTCCATATTGTCCCCAAACATAAATCACCTACATTAAATAGTTTGTCCTAGAGAATTTTTTTAATTTTCAAACTTCAAATATAAATTGCTCAGCTTCCGGTTATTCAAATTTCATGAAATTAATACCAAAAGATGCTTAAAATTATCGCCTTTACTGTCCTCCAAGGCCATACAGCTCATAGTAATAGCCAATTTTACATAGATGATTTTATATAAGCCACTATAACTCCTGCATTTATGTTTCAAATCAGATGAAAATGCAATGACATGTTCCTAATTTATTGCCTGATTTTTCCATGTAGGCACACCTCCCCAACTCTTATGGTTTGCCTGCAGCAAGCCATTAGGGTTAGGGTTAGGGTTTACTCAACATGCACTGCTTGCAGGGTGGTACGCTTGGCCACCACAGGTGTGTCTGGCAGTCAAGATATTTGATAGGCATATGCTCCAACAACATTGCAGCGTTCATACATGCTTTTAAGAATTCATCATGAAGGACATGAATTGGAAGGGGAGAGTAAGCAGGGCAGGGAGACAGGGGGGGCGCGGGGGATTATCCGATATTGCCGTACGGCAATATCAGTTATACTAGTTATTATTATTATTCTTATTATTATTCAGCTCAGAAAAACTGCGATTATTTCAAAACTATTACAGATACTACGTTACAAGTCAAGGGTAATATGCAACTCCATTGCGTGCTACTTTACACGAAATTTCATGTTCAAATTTCATGACACTTATGAGTTATGAGGAAAATATAAAAAAAATTTCCGGCGCAGGTTTCTGAGAACCTAAGCATAAGTGAGACCTGTTGATTTTTTGTAAGATACCTTGACAAAGTCTCCAGTGCAGAAAGGCGTCTCGTGGAGATTTCATGAACACATTTCAAGATATGATTTTTTTAAAATTTGATATCCCGAAAACTGACCAAAATTTTGTTGAAAAACAGGGAAGGAATGCTCCTAGAGAGCTGAAAATGGGTGAACATACAGATGTACCACAGTGTACCAACTTCACAAAGTTACGGACCGCTCGGACAAACGGTCTTGGCGCTACGGACGTCCAAAAACCCAATTTTCAAGTGCTCATATCTCGGTTCCTATTTCAGCTACAGCAAAGTATCACATATCACAAGAAAGCTCTGTTTGTCAGCTTTCCAATGATGTATAGCATGATAGTGTCAGACGCGCGGCGTAGAATCGCGTCAGACATTGAAAATTTGTTGTCACTTTTTGCACCTTTCGAAAAGTTTTTGGCTTAAAATCCAATGAAGTTCTTCATCAATGTCCATGAATATTTTTTCCCTAATACCCTTGTGGGGCCTCCATACTGTCCTAAAATTACATTTGACTACATCAAGTCGTTTCTGCCACAGAATTTTTTTAATTTCAAAATTGAAATGCACATAGCTCAGCTTCTACTGGTTCAAATTTCATGAAATTAACTCCAAAAAATGCATAAAATTATGACCTACGCTGAACTGCACGGGCATACAGCTCATAGTCATACTCAATTTTACAATGATGATTTTACATTTGCAATTATAACTCATGCATTAATGTTCCGAATCAATTAAAACTCAAATTACATGCTGCTTATTTTTTGCCCTATTTTGTGGTATAATCATATCTTACCAGTCTTTTTTCCTTTGCCTTGAAAATAAAATTTAAAAATAATTCACAGATGCATCTTAGTCTGCTGTCGGGGCCATTCTGCCTCACTGCCAGGTTTTGCTCCCAAGCAGCAGCATTACGCCATGCAAAGAGCAGCATACTCAAACACGGTCATCAACAACAGGCCACAGGCTTAGGCCTATCATGACAGGGAAATAATATACATTGAAGGGAAAGGATTTTGTAAGCGTTGGCTGATAGGACATATGTCCTCTATTTATGCACTTAAAAACCTTAATAGTATGAGCGGACAGGTGTATTCATACAAATTATTAAAGTGAATTGAAACAGGAGAATAAGCGGGGCTAGGGTCAAACGGGGCCCGCGGGGGATTATCCGATATTGCCGTACGGCAATATCAGTTATACTAGTTATTATTATTCTTATTCTTCTTTTTGGTTTCAAAATGGTTCTACGGCAATGAAAGTTGGTCAGAAGGTCAATCAGGCATTCAGTATTGTGAAAGTGGGTCATTTGATGTCATTTTCACAGTTGTCTTTTTCACAGAGGCGTTCAAAGTCGAAAATTTGTAAACTTTAAGGTTGAATAACTGAAAAAGTAGTTGAGATAATGAGTCAAGAGTCAAAATCCTGTGATAAAAAGTTATTGTCTACGTATTGGTACAAGTGATATCAGAGTTGGTCCAACGGGTAAAGGGCTAGAGGAGAATGAGCAGTTTTTGGTCTGCGAACAAGATCTCAAGTTACGTAATAGATGGAATCATGGTGATTGTGACAAAAGTTGGCCAGTATCTGGGGCCAGTGCAGTGCGCAATATGGTTTGGATTTGTAGGCTACTTTTTGAAATATGGCAATTTTTCAAAATCACGGGTTCAAAATTTGGGTCGTATTGTAAAATCTCCTTGAAGGAGTAGTCTGAGGTGATCAAAATGTATAGTGAACTACCCTTTACTTTACCCAAAAAGACTATATTGATCAAAAAATTGGACAAAAAGATGATATTTGAAGGTGATATGAGCCTTTAAAGTTTAAAAAGTCCAATTTTCCAAAAATTCTGAAAATTATGTTTTTTTCAACCAATCCTCTTCAAAGTCTAGGGTCTACTAGTCAATAATGTGGTTATCAAAAGCCCCTAATGCAGTTTGTTCAAGGTCTTCAAATAAATTTGTCAAAAATTGTGAAAAGTGCCCCTTTGCAACACACCTGATGTTTTGCATAAATGATTTAATTTGAGTGGGAAATATTACTCCTACAGCTTTCTGTAAATTAAATTACCCCCCTAGATCACATACTGGCAACACATGAGCACATTAATTTTCACCTGTGACAATTTCCGCAGCGTCAAATTTGAGGTCAAAGATGCAATGAAAATTGATCGTTTTCACAAATGATTTTTTCTAACTAGCAAGGAAAGTTCCAATTTTTTTTATTTTCACTGACAAGCTTGACCAAATACTTGCGGTAAGTTGTGGCAAATGACAAGTCTGTAGGTACAGTCAACTCGAAACAACAAAGGTCAAAAGGTCAGAAAAATGAAGAAATTGTCAGCCAAAAATTCATTTTCACATGATGCAGGTGAGACGGTTTCACACTCCAACGCAGGCTGGCCGCATATATTAGCATACATTAACCATATTTGGAAAGCTGTTCTGGCCGTTTCAGGTGACGGGGCCAGTGTATGCTACTGACTAAGTCTTAAATGACTGAGTGGAGTTGGGGACAGGAGTTGTAGTCAGGACCCTGAGCCAGGACCCTGAGTCAGGTCTCTGAGTCAGGTCCCTGAGTAAGGACCCTAGGTCAGGACTCTGAGTCAGGTCTGTGAGTCAGGTCTGTGAGTCAGGTCTGCGAGTCAGGACCCTGAGTCTGGACTCTGCGGCAGGTCCCTGAGTCAGGACTCTGAGTCAGCACTCGGAGTCAGGACTCGGAGTTAGGACTCAGAGTCATGGCTCGGAGTCATGACTCGGAGTCAGGAATCTTAGTCAGGTCTGTGAGTCAGGTCTCTGAGTCAGGTCACTGAGTCAGGACCCTAGGTCAGGACTCTGAGCAAGGACTCTGAGTCTGGACTCTGAGTCAGGACTCTGAGTCAGGTCTGTGAGGCAGGTCTGTGAGTCAGATCTGTGTGCCAGGTCTGCGAGTCAGGACTCTGAGTCAGAACTCTGAGTCAGGGCTCTGAGTCTCGACTATGAGTATTGACTCTAAGTCTCGACTATGAGTCAGGCCGCTGAGTCAGGACTCGGGATCAGGACTTGGAGTCAGGACTCGGAGTCAGGCCTCGGGATCAGGACTCGGAGTCATGATTCAGAGTCAGGAATCTGAGTCAGTTCTGTGAGTCAGGTCTTTGAGTCGGTCTGTGAGTCAGGTCGGTGAGTCCGGTCTGTGAGTCAGGTCCTTGAGTCAGGACCCTAGGTCAGGACCCTAGGTCAGGACTCGGAGTCAGACCCCTGAGTCAGGACCCTGAGTCAAACTCGGAGTCAGGACTCTGAGTCAGAACTTGGAATCAGTACTCGGAGTGAGGACTCTGAGTCAGGACCCTACGTTAGGACTCTGAGTCAGAAGTGAGGACTCTGAGTCAGAACTCTGAGTCAGAACTCAAAGTCTTGACTCTGAGTCTCGACTATGTGTATTGGCTATGATTCAGGCCGCTGAGTCAGGCCGCTGAGTCAGGACTTGTAGTCAGGACTCGGAGTCAGGCCTCGGAGTCATGACTAGGAGTCATGACTCAGTCAGGAATCTAAGGCAGGTCTGTGAGTCAGGTCTGTGAGTCAGGTCTGTGAGTCAGGTCTGTGAGTCAGGTCCCTGAGTCAGGACCCTAGGTCAGGACTCAGAGTTAGGACTCTGAGTCTCGACCATGAGTTTCGACTATGAGTCTCGACTATGAGTTTCGACTATGAGTTTCGAGTATGAGGCTCGAGTATGAGTCTCGAGTATGAGTCTCGAGTATGAGTCTCGCGTATGAGTCTCGAGTATGAGTCTCGAGTATGAGTCAGGCCGCTGAGTCAGGACACGCTGAGTCAGGCCGCTGAGTTAGGACACGCTGAGTCAGGACACGCTGATTCAGGACACGCTGAGTCAGGACTCTTAGTCAGGACTCTGAGGCAGGATTCGGAGTCAGGCCTCGGAGTCAGACCTCTGAGTTAGGACCCTGAGTCAGGATTCCGAGTCAGGACTCTGAGTCGGACTCGGAATCATTACTCTGAGTAAGGAGTCGGAGCCAGGACTCGGAGTCAGGATTCTGAGTCAGGAGTTGGAGTCAGGACTCTGAGTCAGGAGTTGGAGTCAGGCCTCTGAGTCAGGCCTCTGAGTCAGGCCTCTGAGTCAGGCCTCTGAGTCAGGACTCTGAGTCAGGACTCTGAGTCAGGCCTATGAGTCAGGACTCTGAGTCAGTACTCTGAGTCAGGACTCTGAGTCAGGACTCTGAGTCAGGACTCTGAGTCAGGACTCTGAGTCAGGACTCTGAGTCAGGACTCTGAGTCAGGACTCTGAGTCAGGACTCTTAGTCAGGACTCTGAGTCAGGACTCTGAGTCAGGACTCTGAGTCAGGACTCTGAGTCAGGACTCTGAGTCAGGACTCTGAGTCAGGACTCTGAGTCAGGACTCTAACCGTTGGTCCGGCCATTTGTCTGTCCATTTACAGGCAAACTTTAGTTGAAAGTAAAGGTAAATTCTTTGTAATTGTCCCTGATGACAATTACCGTCTTCTCTAGTTGCAATTAATATTTTCAATGGATATCTAAGTCTCTTGGCTCTGCTTCAAGACTATGATATAAAAAGACACAGATCTTTTCTTGCTCTCTAGAATGGCGGGAAAGCGGCGATTAATCGATTACGATTCGATTTTAGGCTATAGATTTTAAAATCGATTTTGAAATTCTGTAATCGTGATAGCCCTAGTATCTAGTTTCATTACCATGATCCTGAATGCAGCAGATCCAGGTGTACCTTAGTCGAAGTTAATCTAATCATGCATACAGGACCACTACTCTGAGGACCGACCAAAGAACTTTTAAAAGATTTCTTATTTTCAAACTCCTAAGGCAGGTTTTCATGAGGATTTGAAACTGGCCTGTAGCTCACTAAATAAATGTAATAGAAATACACGAACGATTAAGATGTAAATACAGGATATTTTAGGTCAATAGTTGATTGCTGTTGTTGTGCCTGAAGTTCCGTATCACTTATCCTGTTTGCTTATTCATTGGATATTCCTCTGAATATTATTTGATCCAGTTAAGAAATTGGTTTTCCTAAAATAACGAAATCAAATCTTGAAATCTATATTTACCAGTTCTATTATCTATCAGACATTCCTTTGAATATTATTTGATAAAGTTGTGAGCAATTGATCTGCATTTTAAGATCATGAAAAGAAACATTGAAATCAGTATTTATCAGTTTGCTTATCTATTGGGCTCACCATCTCTACTTGTGCTTGCTATCAAAATTATCAGTCCATTTCTCCAAGTAAGGCATACCCAATTTCACTGGTAATAAAGCCAGCAGGTTCCATAAACCATCATAAAATTCTCATAAATTTATGTGACATGATATTGACTTATCCCTCACATGCAACCAAGTGCAAGATTATTTAAATAACAAACAGGAAATCAAGCAAAATCTATAATAATTCTCATGGAGCAATTTACAAACTTGCTATCTTCAAATCTGTAGCTTTCAAAATAAGACAATAATGTGGCTGACACACCATTTGGACATATCATATTGTACTTCATTTTATACTTCACCTGTATGTTTTACCAGAGTTGTATGCCACAATAACCTTCATTTATAAACATAGTTGCATTGCTAATTCGGGTATCACATGACAAGTGCGCTTCTATATATAAATGAAATGCTGGCCAATGTTTGCATCAAATCTGCAAAAGTCAGTAAAGTTGCTTTACAGCCAGGAAATTTGATGTGCAAAAAGAGTGGACTGTTGAACTGTGAAAATGGCACTCCCTGACTCATGATAGCTGATGAGGTGTCATCTTCTCAACATTCAACATTTGAATCACAAGGCTGTTTGATAAGTCAAGATCAAGAGAGGGCCAGTTGATTTGTCATGACCGCTTTTAGAGTAACACTAAGGTGCATAGTTCTTCAGTTTGCCTGTCACCATAAAGCGTAATTAGTCTCCTTAAATCAAATTAACTTTGAAAGTATTGGGTATGTTAATAAAAAATCACCAGCATAATGACACACGAAGTGCCGTTTTCATAGTGTAGCAGAACACTATTTGTGCGTATCAAATACCCTGAGTCCCTGACTGTAATTATATGACTTCTATATGGCAATTTCTTGCTGCATGGTATCCAAGTCCTTTCACCAAAGGGCAAAACACAATTGTTGGGTGAGGAATGGAATAAATGGCAACTGAATTCGAATTAAAGCTAAATTCCTTTACCAAGTGTAGTTTTGGCCTTGATGGAAGCACTGAGGTTTTCTTCAAGTGTCATGTGATTGTTCTGTTAGAAAACATAAATAATAGGCATACTGTCAAGTATAGTGACATAGCCTTTTTCTTCATTTAGTAAGTCAGATAAACAGTATCATACACTGATAAAGTGTTTTGCAATGAAGTGAAACTTTAATCAAATAAATTGTGTAGACCTTTCAAAATAAAAAATATATATAATAACAAAAATAATGGCTATACAATGTACATCATTTGATATTGCTGCAAACTGAATTGATTACTCACCAAACTATCTGGTACCTCAACATTTTTGTGGTAATCCATGTCTAATTGCTAGTACTTCCTTGCCAGTGCACATGATCAATTAATCTTGTTTTAAAAACAAATGCCAGCGCAGCTTTGTGAAGATATCGATCTGTAAGCAATGTTCTGTTACCACATATATTGGGGTTTGTCTGTAAAAAAGAATTTCTTCTTCAATGCAGGAAATTATATTTACAGTTGAATAAAAGTCTGTGCCAAGCTTACAACCAAAATCTATGATATTGTGATGTATGTGAAGTACTTAATTTCAATTATAAGAAATTATATTTCCTGCATTGTTTGTTCACATGATCTATCAAAATGTGGCACATGGTAGCCTCCAGAACAGCTAAGCACCACTATGAAATTCAATCTTCTATTAATCACTGTCTATAATCAAACTTTCAATGTATTCCGTATGGTGCTTTTCAAGATTGATCTAGTTCTAAAAATCATAATGCCATCCATTATGATAGTGGATCAGTGCCTGTTTTCAGGTATACTGAAAAGAGTTGGAACTCTCATTGAAATCAATGCCTTTTGGTCAAGCGAAGCGTATGAATTAATCACTTCAGTTGATAAGGCTCAAAGGGAGCCAATCATAATGAAAAGACCTGAATGATGAAATTATAGATCCACCGATAAACTGCATTAGCGCTTATTGTCATCACAAAATAACTGTTGAAAATACTCTAATTGCATACATTGTGTAGCTCCGAGAAACCTCAAATCAATGTCTCACTCAGAGCTTAGTAGTGAGCTAAAGCTTGAGAGTTGAGGAATGTTGTTCTTCCATGAGCTGGTAGCACTAAAGTGAATAGGAGACACACGGCTCCCTGGTTTAGACCATTAGGCGACAGCTGTGGACCTAAAAGTTGCTAATGGATAGATAAATAGATAGAAAGATAGTTTGAAAGATAGTGCAAGATAGATAAATATACATATATATAGATGAACAGATAGTTTGATAGATAGTTATATATTCATTTGTATTAAAAAATTTTAAACCAAATGGAAAATGGCAACAAGCTATGGAAGGTGCAATATTCACACTTTTAATTGCAATACATGCCAATAGATACTCAAAGGGTTGTGCTTCCTTTTTATTTTGCTGCTGATTTAACTGCAAAGGGATTTGATGGTGGCACATAGCTTCTACTACTAATGCACAATGCAAAACAAATGATTAAAGGATATCAGGGCACTGTGTTGATGAAAAAAGATAGTCTTAGAAGTTGCCAGTCACATGTCACAGAGTCATTCATTCTTGTAGCGTAATGTCTGCTGCATGAGTTATTTATTTTCTTCGCAAACAATAAAGCTTCACATTTCGCACACAGATGCCACCTTGGTTTATTAATGGATATTCATGGAGGGATAATTACTGCCATTAGCTCCATATTTGGCCATAATAAGACATTAATATCCCTTTGAAGATCTCATTTCGTTCCTTTGAAAAACTCTTCTTCTGTTTCTGGATATAATATCGTAATCTGGCGAAGCTGTAAATGTTTAATATCAGGGAAACTCTCATAACTGTAAGCAAATGCACTGGAGGATAAATGTTAGGGATATGACTGACAAGGCAGAAAGATGATATTGCACTATACGATTGGCTGGGGAAGACATTTATTAGTGATATTGACAATATTTGGCACAAGGAACATGACATTAGCTTCTAATTACACCTTCAAGCACAACAAATACACGTATGTGTATTCTTACACTGAACCCATATAGGAAAGCACTCCTGCATGCCAGATTTGGCAAGGGAGATTCTGTTGGCAAGGGTGTGTTTCTTGACTACATCAGGATTTGTGATGAAGCATGGATTCACTGGTATGAACAAGAGACCCAAATGGACAGCATTATCTATCACAGCTATTCCTGTGACATGTTGCTTCACAAAACTCCTGGTTTTCCCTTGCTTTCGTCAGTGGGCACTATAGTTTCAGGCATCAAAAGAGAAAAGGATTTGGATGGCCGAAATGCTTTTACAGAGCTTTGTCTGAAGGGCTTCAAAGAACATTTTTCTTCAATGGGTCAGGTGCACAAATTAATGCTTTTGGTGTATTTGGGATTATTTTTAAAGGCTAATATTATATTTCAGGTTTCAAAAATTGTCAATCTCACTAATACAAGTGATAGAGAGAAGTTTCTCACAGCCACAATTCATTGGCGTTCTTGGTATCAGTATTACCTGCCCCACCCCGCTGAACTTATCTGTTTCCAAGGCAACCACAGAATGACTTTAAAATGTCCAAATTGTCCAAAATTTTGGAAATCCATTCCAAAACTGCTGAATGTTGTCCTGTGAAAAATGCATAGTTCTACATTGAACATAAGTCCATATAAAATAAAAGCCTCGAACTTTCTGAAGGCCGCTCGTAAAGCATATGTGGCAGCGGTGAAGTCATGGGGCAATTTTTTTTATAAAAAATGTTTGTCATATAGTGGATATTAGCAGTGAAAAATTTACAAAAAGTCTGCTTCATGAACATGGATCCCCTCCTCATATTAAATTGAAAACAAGTATATTGCCAACTATGGATGTTTTAAATAAAGTACCTTCCATTTTCAGATAAATCATTTTGTTGAATCTCAATTGACCTGCAATACCTAATTTCTCGCATAGATAGATAACACTTTTGGCTTGAGGGGAGACTTTTGCTACCTTTCCACATTACCATAATTTCATATATGATGCTGTGCCTCACAACCGCTTTGATAATCCAGCGCAGTCAAGGCCAAGCGATATCTTTTAACCTCAACCTCGCTCAAACCTCAGTCCAGAAGAAGCACCGAAAAGCAGACTATTCCACCTGAATAAAATTTCCACACTTAAGACACATTGCAAGTTGTGTCTCTTCAGTCTTCGCTCTAGTTCCACCCTACACAGCATAATTATCATATGGCGTTACCATGATATAAAATGCATCAAGACAAAGAAGCAAGCATTCTTATATGCTGCGTATCAGATTCCCTGATGGCATTTCCTGTTGTTTATGATCTTTCTTTACGAGAGCTGTTTCGAAGATGGAATGCTTTGTTTCATGATATACTGTTTTTTCCTGTGGTACAACACTTTTTTTTTCCAAGTTGACTTTTCTTGCTCACATTCACTTGCTGCTGTGTAGAAGAGTTGAACAACTTGATACTTGATAGAGAGAAGTTTCTCACAGCCACAATTCATTGGCGTTCTTTATGTCAGTATTACATTCCACACCCGCTGAACTTTCTGTTTCCAAGGCAACCACAGAATTACTTTAAAATGTCCAAATTGTCAAAAAATTTTGGAAATCCATTCCGAAACAGCTGAATTTTACTCTGAATATTATGTCCATATAAAAAAAAGCCTCAAACTCTCTGAACGACCCTCGTAAAGCATATGTGGCAGCTGTGAAGTCATGGGGCAAAGTTCTTTATAAGATATGAGAGACGATGCTTAAGAATGTTTGTCATATAGTGGATATTGGTAGTGAAAAATTTACAAAAAGTCTGATTCATGAACATTATGGATCCCCTCTTTATATTAAATTGAAAACAAGTTTATTGCCAACTATGGGTGTTTTTAGCTAAAGCACCTTCCCTTTTCAGATAAATCATTTTGTTGAATCTCAATTGACCTGCAACACCTATTTTCTCGCATAGATAGATAACACTTTTGGCTTGAGGGGAGACTTTTGCTACCTTTCCACATTCCCACCATAATTTCATATATGATATCGAGCAGCACAACCACTGTGATAATCCAGAGCAGTCAAGGCCAAGCGCTATCTTTTAACCTCTACCTCGCTCAAACCTCTATCCAGAAGAAGGCCCGAAAAGCAAATCTATTCCACTTGACTAAAATTTCCACACTTAAGACACATTGCAAGTTGTGACTCTTCAGTCTTCACTCTGGTTCCACCCTACACAGCATAATAATCATCTGGCTTCACGATGATATAAAATGCATCAAGACAAGGAAGCAGTGTTCTTGTACAGTGTATGCTGCATTTCAGATTCCCTCATGGCATTTCCTGCTGTTTATGATCTTTCTTTACGAGAGCTGTCACGATGATGGAATGCTTTGTTATACATGATATATACTGTTTTTTCCTGTGGTACAACACTTTCTTTTTTTTTTTCAAGTTGACTTTTCTTACTCACATTCACTTGCTGCTGTCTAAGAAGAGTTGAACAACTTGTTCGACAATAATTTTTCTTCCAATTATTTTCAGAATCAATGTTAATTGGTTGATTTACATCTATTCCTGTCAGCAAGAAAATCAGCTATTGCGTAGTGACACCTCACAGTCCTTTTGCAAGCAGTTACTAAAATCAGTGTGGTGAAAAGACGTTTTATCTGTTTTGGCTACATGTATAAACATTTTGGTATTGAAATTTGCATATCATGAGACAAACACACTTCTAAATAAGAATGAAATGTGAGAGAATTTTTTATGTCGAGTGAGTGAGTGAGTGAGTTTGTGTTTTACGCCCGATCAGCACCGGTGTGGGCTATTTAGAGGCAAAGGTTTTATGTCGTATCTGCAAAAGTAGGAAGAGCTGTGTTTATGATATGACTTATTAAGGCAAGTTCCTGCTGCACAGTATCAATTTAGCGTAAGTGTACAATTGGCCTGGATAGAACCACTAAAGCATTTTTTGTGTAGGCCTTTAGATTATTCTGTTGGAAAAGCAAAAGTGTTTTACATACTGCAAAGGAGTGATGCAACCTGTCTAGTCATTTGGTAAAAGCGGATATGCTCTAAGGAGTGATGCAACCTGTCTAGTCATTTGGTAAAAGCGGATATGATTTTACATATAGAGGTCTGCAATGCAATGCAACTTCAAACAAAGAAATTGAGTAGATCTTTTAAAAATACAAAAAATATGTCTACCATCAAAAACATTGCTTAAGCACTGCTAATTTTGATATTGCAATATAGCTCACAGACAAATAATAACAAACATTATGACCGCACCTACATTTATGAGAACAGATAAGTTGTCTCCGACAAAATCTTGTGGACCACACATTGTCGTATACAATTTAAATTGCCACATTCTTATTTGACAATTCACGCAAAGTGTAAAATAATACATAACTTCTTCCAGTTACTTAAGAACAGAAATACTGACACATGCAATATGTTATTTATTCTGAAATGTTCCTTACACTAAAATATACTTTCACCAAAAGCCTGCAAAATAAATTACTCACAAAACCGTTCTGTCCCTCTACATGATTTGGTAATCCAAGTGGGTCTAATTGTGAGTAGTTCCTTGTATGTGCACATCAGTAAATCTGGTGTTAAAACAAATGCCAGTGCAGATCAAGAAATAGATTCATGAACACTCTTCTGTTATCCTTGCAAACAAGCTTGTCTGTAGACAATAACAATTTCTTCCTTGAAGTAGAAATTGCATTTATATTTTGAAAAAGGTCTTCTCCAAGATTACATCCAAAAACTTTGGTATTCATCTTATAGTGTTGTCTTTGAAGCACTTAATTTTAATGACTAAAAGTCCATGTTGCCTATGCTGTTTTTTACATGATCTATGGAACTGTGGCATGCAGTAACCAGCAGAACTGCTTAGCACCATACTGCAAAACTAATCTTCTTTTGATCATAGTCTAATCAATTTTTCACTTTATTTCATGTGGTGCTTTTCAGAATTAATCTCATACTAAAAATCATAATGCCATTCATTGTAATAGTGCATTAGTGCCCATTTTCACCTATAGACATCAGTTATAACTTATAACTGACATTAAAACTGCCTCTAATACTTTTTGATTAGCGAAGCGTATGAATGAATCACATCAATTAATAACGCTCAAAAGAGCAAATCATAATGACAAGACCAAGATGATGAAATTATATATCCACCGTTATAGTGCATTAGCACATATTGTCATCACACGATAAGTTGAAAATACTCTAATTGCATTATATTGTGCAGCTCAGAGAAACATTAAATCGATGTCTCACTTAAAGCTTAGCAGTGAGCTGATGCCCTCGATGGAGGAAAGCTGTTCTTCCATCAGATGGTAAAATTAAAGTGAATAGGAGGCACACGGCTCCCTGGTTTAGACCATTAGGCGACAGCTGTGGACTCATAACACGCTAATGGACAGACAGGTAGATAGATGGATAGATAGCTAGATAAACAGATAGAATGATAAAGAGATAGTGATATATTTATTCACAAATAATAACAAACATTATGAATACGTTTATGAGAACAGATAAAAGGTGCTTCCTGGCAGCGACTAAGGTGCTTCCTGGGAGCGACTCACCAGTCTTCAGGAAGCTCCTTCACATGGTCATCAGTATCATTTTTTGCTATGCTTATTTGTTTTGTTTATTTGTTTTATTGGTATTGTTTGATTTGACATTCTCCTTTCTATTGTGTATATGTTAAGCATTCATTATTATTGTATTATTTTCTCATCTTTCATTTAAATATTTATTTCTATTATAACTTTTTTTCTTTCATTTTTTTTTTGTTTTTACTGTTTGAACATGTGAAAATAAAGAGTTCTGAGTTCTGAGTTCATTACAATAAACATGTATGCATAAGACGTTGGAAGGGTAGTCTATCCTTTTGCTTTGATTCAATGGCAAAGGGATTTGCTGGTGCAGCAGAAATAGCTTGTAATATAGACGCAAGACAAACAAGAAAATGACATCTGCACTAGGGTGCATCGTCTGCCCCTATATCTTCAAAACTTCATGCACTTTTGCATGATTGTTCCATTGTATCATAAAAGAAGACCTGCAAAATTTTAGGAAAAAATTTTAATGCCAAAGGGTGGCACAATAGCCTTGAAATTTCAGTGTTAGCTCATATTTTAGCGATTCGCAATTATAAATAATAATATGGTCAATTTTCATTTTAGTGATTTCTAAATGACACAGTTAGATTCCTTGGAAAGAGAGCTTTAATTTGAATACCAACATCAATGGTTTCCATCAAGGCGAAGTCGCAATTGTGTTGAGATATTTTATTTTTTATCGGGAAAAAAGTGATAAATCAAAAACAGGATGTTAATATGACTTTGGGAACTCAAAAAAGTCTATAAAGTGAGGATGTGGTCTACTACATCATCTGATAAAACCTTGATTAAATTATGAATTAGTCAGAAGAAAAAGAGAGACAGAAAGGTGTCTCAATGAACTGTTGTATTTCTAATATTTACATGTAATTTATGCAAATTTGCATATTTGAATTTGATGAATAACTATCTAGAAAACATATAACATTTCCTACTTTCTTCAGTAAAGTGTTTCTTGTGTTTTATTCTAATGATTATGCTCAGGTTAGGCAGAAGTTTACCTTTTAAGTTGATTTTTCAAAACATTTTGTCATAATAGTCAGAAACTTTAGCTTTCCAAAAAACTTAAACATGAGAAATTTTCGGAAATATAGCTTTCTACCATTCAAATTAAAGAACATTTTCTTCTCAGAACGATGGTATATGAATTGAAATCATACAACAAAACATTAGCTTGATATTTCTAACCGCGACTTTCCAAAGCATCATTTTTTTCACTTTTGGACTCAACTTTAACACAAAAGTGCCACCCTAAGGCCACATCCGATCTAATTGAAATTTTGCATGAGGTGTTTTTACAGGCAAAGGTGCAATGTGGGAAAAGTGCAAATGAAAAAGACATTTTTTTAATTTTTAAGGGGCAGACGATGCACCCTAATCTGCACAGTAATGATGAAAGAAGCAACTCTAATGTTGCCCCCTTCATGTGTTATTTATTTCCTTCTAAATCAAAAGGTTGCGCATTTAACACAGGGATGGCAACTTGATTTATTAATAGAAATTCATAGTGGGATAATTACTACCATTAGCTCCATATTTGGCCGTAATAAGTAGGGCTATCACGATTACAGAATTTCAAAATCGATTAATCTATGGCCTAGAATCGAATCGTAATCGATTAATCGCCATTTTCTGGCCATTCTAAGCAGTAAGTGACAACTCTTTTCTCTCTTATGTGTTTGTATTGTAGAAGTGTTGAGAGCCTTAGTCTCAGATATGCCTTTGAAAATGTTAATAGCAATTAGGACTTGACACTTTCGTCTCCTTAACCAGCTTCAATCAGGTACAACCAATCCAATCAACCCATCCAATTGACCAATCCAGTTGCAATTCACTCTGAACACCTGGAATTTGACTGTCATGACTGTCTTCAAGGTACAAATATACGGTCAACAGATTAATCGATTTTGCAAATAGGAATCGATTTTTTAATAAAATCTTATCGGCGGCGATTAATCGGTTAATCGTGAGAGCCCTAGTAATAAGACATTAATATCCCTTTGAAAATCTCATTTCGCTCCTTTGATGAACTCTTCTTCTGTTTCTTTGGGATAATATCATGATCTGATGAAGCCGTAAATGTGTAATATCAGGGAAACTGTCATAATAATTCTAAGCGAATGCACCATAGACAAAAATGTTAGGGATATGACTGACAAGGCAGAAAAATGATATTGGGCTATACAGCATATGTGGTAACTGTGAAGTCATGGACAAATTGTAATGTGTCTTAGTATGTGGATATTTTGGTCAAGTGGATTAGCTTTGCTGCTTCAGCCTTTTCTGGACAAAGGTAAGAATGAAGTTGAGGTAAAAAGATAGCACGTGGCCTTGATAACCCGGGATAAGCCAAGGTGGTCATGGGTCACGGCATCATACATGATATTATGGTGGGACCATTGAAAGGTGACAAAAGTTTCTCCTCTGGTCAAAAGTGTCGTCTATTCTCGAAGAAGGAAATTTTGCCTATAACACCAACAGTAGGCAATATACTTGTTTTCAATTTATGAAAATGGAACAGCAAAGCTAATCCACTTGACCGAAATGTCCACATACTAAGACACATTACAATTATTGTCTCTTCAATCTTCACTCTAATGCCACCATAAATAACAGCTTGTGTAGAGACAAGAAGCGAGCAATCCTAAATATGGATCATATCTGATTCTCTTATAGCATTTCTAGTGTCACAAAAATGGAATTCTTTGTCATATGATGTATTTCTGGGTTTCTTTTTTTTATGATCCAACAATTTCTCCTTTCTTTCAGTTATTCTTTCATCTAAAATACTAATGACCCAGGTTACAAAGCAGACATTCTGTCTTAATGACATCAGCTGCAAGGCACATATTCATACATTCTAATATATGGTATATATAGGAAGTCCAAGCGTGACCTTGATATATGTATTACTCGGTATCTCCCAATTTTTCCGTCTGTCTATCAATGACAACAAACGTGATGCTTCAGTAAACTTCAAAGAGCTGAGCAGCAAACGTCTCTCTGGCCAGGTCTTCCATAGAATGTGGTGTCATTAGTTGCTGCTGGACATCAAAGATCTGTTCACAAATTCACATGAACCCTTCTGGATTTATTCCACATCAGGTCAATAACCCCATTTTCATTTGCATTGAAGATGTGCGTGTCGAGTTTCATTACTTGGATTCTGAATGCAGCTGAGGACTGACCAAAGAACTTTTAAAAGATTTCTCATTTTCAAACTCCTAAGGCAGGTTTTCATAAGGATTTGAAACTGGCCTGTGGCTCATAAAATAAATGTAATAAAAATACACGAACGATTAAGATGTAAATACAGGATATTTTAGGTCAATAGTTGATTGGGGTGTTGTGCCTGGAGATCAGTATCTCTTATCCTGTTTGCTTATTCATTGGATATTCATCTGAATATCATTTGATCCAGTTGAGAGAAATTGATTTTCCTAAAATAACGAAATCAAATCTTGAAATCTATATTTACCATTTCTATTATCTATCAGACATTCCTTTTAATATTATTTGATCAAGTTGTGAGCTATTGATCTACATTTTAAGATAATGAAAAGAAACATTGAAATCTGTATTTATCAGTTTGCTTATATATTAGCCTCACCCTCTCTACTTGTGCTTGCTATCAAAATTATCAATCCATTTCTCCAAGTAAGGCATACCCAATTTCACTGGCAATAAAGCCAGCAGGTTCCATAAACCATCATAAAGTTCTCATAAATGTGACATGATATTGACTAATCCCTCACATGCAACCAAGTGCAAGATTATTTAAATAACAAACATGAAATCAAGCAAAATCTATAATAATTCTCAAGGTAGCAATTTATAAACTTGTCATTTTCACGTCTATTGTTTTCAAAATAAGCCAATAATGTGGCTGATACACCATTTGGTCACAACATTTTGTACTTCATTTTATACTTCATCTGTATGTTTTTCCAGAGCCTCATGCCACAATAACCTTAATTTATACACTGAACGTAGTTCCATTGCAAATTTGTGTATCACATAACAAATACGCTTCTAAATATAAATGAAACGCTGGCAAATTTGTGTATCAAATCTAATACAAAAGTAAGAAAAGCTGCTTTAATGTTATGACATCTGTATGGCAAGCTCTTGCTGCACAGTATCCATGTCCTCTCACCTATAAGGGCAAAACGCTTTTATTGGGTGAGGTATGGAATAAATGGCACGATGGTGAAAGTGCAAAACCTTGTATGTCAAAATTTTGATATTTTAGATTTTGGTTGAAATGACTATTTCAATATCCAATACATGTTGTCAATTGGTCACCTTGCCAGTTTGCTATTCATGGAAGCTGTAACAGAATGATTTCACCAAACCTTGTATGTCGATTTGTTCCAAAATGTGAAAGTGCAAAACCTTGTAACCCGAATCAGAACTTTGAAGCGCATATTTCCAGATAATTAAACTATTTTAGAAAAATGATGATTGCGGTAATTTTTTATGGCTCACAGGAAATTTCTCTCTTAAAAAAATTTTACCTCCCTATAATATATTTGTTTTGGTGATATCGGCTATTGAAAAAGAGTGTGCAAGAAAATTTGAAAAAAATGTCATTTTCCTTATTCTTGTTATTTAGCCACTGAAATTAGCTGTTGTTATTTATTATGGTCAAATTATAATTTTTACTGTATACCTGTAGATTTGACGTACATTCAATGCTGTAAGTTGGTTTAAAATGTGATAAATGATAGAGTTACAAGGTTTCGAACTGTCACTAACTTGTATAACTCGACATTTTCAATTATATCTGATAAATCAAGTTGAGCCTAACTCACATATTAATAAACATTAACATTAAAAAAGATTGATGAAAAACCGCTTTTTTTTACTTAAGAGGTTTTGCACTTTCACCATCGTTGCAACTGAATTAGCATTACAGCCAAACACTTTGATATTGAATTAGAGTGGACTGTGGCACTGTGAAAAATGCACTTCATGCATGATAGCCGATGAAGTGTCATCTTCTCTACTTTCAACTTGGGAAACATAGAGGCTGTTATACAGTGATATCTTTAATAGTTTCTTTGAAAAAAATTCTTGGAAAATTCGAAGGCATCTAACTCAGTCACTGTAAATCCTAGAGACATGGAATTAGGCAACATTTTTTTAATGTAGGCCAGGTGTAATAATGCGCTGTTACAGCCACCTCATTGCATTTGCCTCTATTTCGCAGGTTGTGAGAATTGCAGTTTATTCACATTTTTGTCCCCAAATTTCTCAGTCGATATAACAAGTGGAGATTTAATATATAGTAGCCTATACCAAAACAATGAATACACCGACCTAAAGAACAACATCACATGTACTCATACAAATAATTTATTTCAAGTTGGTATCTTTTGGCTTTATATCTACATAGATTTTTACAAATTTGTTGTTTGTGTATTAAACGGGCATTATCCAAAGTTTAAATAAAAAATGAAGAATAAATCTGCTTAGTGAGTAATTTTTTAATGTATTCTGCTATAATTAAAAGTTGTCTTTGTGCATTGTTGTTGTTTGGGTTCATTAACATTGTTCATATTTCAGCTTAATTGGTTTATTGTTGTCTAAGTCCATAATGCACCTTCATCCAAATTCTGCCATTGGGATTCTCGTTGGGCCCAGTATTATCATAGCATATTTGGTACCAGCCTGCCAGGCACAAACCATTTTATTTTGCCTTTGCCAGACAATGTGGATTCAGCAATTGTACAAGAACATCATCCTTAGCTTTTGACGCATTCACGTAATTAAGAAAACTCATAATGATTACAAAAGAATTGGAGATGTTTAATTAATCTATTAACTGACCTACTCTATACACAAAGCTAAACTGAGGTGATCAATGCAGAAGATGATGTTCATTTGATAACGCCAAAAACAAATCAAGATGGTTTCATCATGTGTCAGTGTCTTTGACAATATAACAAAGTTTATTTCAGGAAGCTGCAAAACTTGTTTTCAGTGTAAGCAAATCATATCAATGTGTCATTGATAAGATGCAGTGCAATAGTGTATATAAAAAAGAACACAAGAATATTTTTGCATGGCGAAAATGTATCAATATGACGAATTTGTAAACTTGAAACAAGAAATTTTTGAAAATTTGTGTGACAAAAGCGCCAACAGATACCAACTGGAAATTTGTCCTGTGAACAAATGTGGTGTTGTTCTTTAGGTCGGTGTATTCATTTTTTTGGTATAGGCTACTATGCCTTTTAAAATTTGGTCAGAAGTTAACCAATTTTACACATTTTTCAGTTTTCAGACATACATCTCCACGAATATTTGTATGGTAAGCTCGATACTGTACACATGTTTAGAAGTCAAAGCAAAGATTCTTTAACCACGATATTAAATCTCCACTTGTTATATCGACTGAGAAATTTGGGGACAAAAATGTGAATAAACTGCAATTTTCAGATTTTTTCGACAACCTGTGAAATAGAGGCAAATGCAATGAGGTGGCTGTAACAGTGCATTATTACACCTGGCCTACATTAAAAACGTGTTGCCTAATTCCAAGTCTCTACTTTTACACTGATTGAGTTGCATGCCTTCAAATTTCTGGACTTTTTTTCAGAGAAACTATTAAAGATATCACTGTATTACCTGGGATTTATGCTTTTAGGCAAGAAACCTTCATTCTGGAAGATTTTCAAGGTATTCTGAATCGGTCGAGTGGGTGCCATTTGTTGAATTGACACAGAATTACCCAGCACAAAAGCTTCCTTTAAGTATATCATTTGATTATTCTGTTAGAAAACATATATATTAAGAATCCTGCGAAGTATAGTGACATAACCTTTTTCTTCATTTAGTTACCCAGATACACTTATAAAAGTGTTCTGCAACGCAATGCAACCTCAATAGAATAAATTGTGTAGACCTTTTAGGCCAAAAATGTCTACCAACAAAAATATGCCTATACATCATTTGATATATTAATATGATTCACAGAGAGATATCAGAAATATTAGGACCACGCCTACATTTACAAGAGCAGATTGGCAGTTTCCCAAAACATCTCATGGTATACAATTTAAATAGCCACCTTCCAATATGACAAAATTCACATAAAATATTAAGTGAAATACAACTTCGTGTATATCTCTACACAAATAACACGACTCAAAATATGTTATTTATTCTTAATTATTGCTTATACTAAAATATCGGAGGGGTTAAGAAATCATTTAGATTGCAATATGACTGAAAAGACTGAAGTGAGAATGAAAAGGAGTGGTCTTGTGTGTTGAGTTAACCATTCTACAGCACTATCAGAAAAATGTTTTTTAAGAAGTCAAGTAAACATATTTACTAAGTGTTTCCATTTCCTTAGAATACAGTTATGGATCTAAAGTGATTGTAATATCAAGCAGTTCAAAAATTTAAAGTTTAGTAGGTGTGTGAGAGAAAACCTATAAACTCTTCACTAAAAGCCTGCGAACTAAATTTATTACTTACCAAACTGCTCCTTGCCTCAACATTCTCTTGGTAATCCATGTGGGGTTTAATTGCGAGTTCTTCCTTGCATGTGCACACACACCAACAAGTCTGGTGTCAAAACAAATGCCAGGGCAGCTATCTGTGAAAATCTATCTGCCAGTTCAGTTATCATGAAGCTCGACAAGGGAGTTTGTTTGCAGAACAGAATTTATTAAATGAACAAAAAAAGCATTTACTGTTGAAAAAAATCTATACCAAGCTTATGTCAAAAACGTATGGTACTGTGTTGCCTTTGCAATACTCAATTTCAAACACTAAAAATCCATAATATGGTATTATTGCCGGCAATTTGTTTACATGATCTATTGAACAGTAGCACGCTTTAACCTCCAGAACTGCTTATCACCACACGGCGAAACTCAATCTTCAATAAATCATAGTCTAATCAATTTTCCAATATATTCCATTTGATGCTTTTCGGAATTGATTTTCCTTCTAAATATCATAATACCATCCATTATGATAGTGCATTAGTGCCCGTTGTCACATATGCTGAAATAAGTTAGAACTCTCACAGAAACTGCCAGTGATGCCTTTAGATCAAGTGGTGTGTATGATGAATTAATCACTTCAATTGATAAGGCTCAAAAGAACCAATCATAATGACAAGACCAGGATGATGCATATATTGTGCAGCTCAGAGAGACCTCAAATCAATGTCTCACAAAGCTTAGCAATGAGCTGATGCCCTCGAATGGAGAAAAGCTGTTCTTCCATCAGCTGGTAGCATTAAAGTGAATAGGAGGCATACAGTGCCGCCTGTAAGTAAGTGAAACACATGACATTGTGCCATTGCATCAATGCTAAACATCCTCAGCCAAACTGCTTGTGGAGGCATGAATTCTCATCGGATGAAAGGGAAACAAAGTGGGTCATAAAGGCCGATGTGTGAGGCAAGTGGGATAAAAATAGCAGCCCATTTTCTACGCTGTAGTCGGAGTTAGGTATGGGTCAAAGTCTTTGATAAGTAAGTGAACCACCCTTCCCTATGTTTTAACATTGGGCCTGCGTTTCACTTACTTATCAAAGATTTTGACCCATACCTAACTCCAACTACAGAAAAGAAAATTGGCTGCTATTTTTATCCCACATGCCTCACATATCGGCCTTTATGACCAAAAATGTTTTCCTCTCATCGGATGAGAATTTGTCCTTCCAGAAGCATTTTGGTTAAGGATGTTTAACATTGATGCAATGGCACAATGTCATGCGTTTCACTTACTTACAGGCGGCACTGTACAGCTCCCTGGTTTAGACCATTAGGTAACAGGAGTCGACTCATAAGATGCTTATAGATGGATAGATAGTGTAAGATAGATAAATATCCAGATAAATAGATGAATAGATAGTTTGACAGTTAGATAGATAATTGGAAGATTAGATAGATAGATAGACAGATAGATAGACAGATAGATAGACAGATAGATAGACAGATAGATAGACAGATAGATAGATAGATAGATAGATAGATAGATAGATAGATAGATAGATAGATAGATAGATAGACAAGTGATTTTCAATACATGTAAAAAGATGTTAAAATAGTATTGCTTCCTTTTTGTTTTGCTGCTGACTTAACAGCGAAGGGGTATGCTTGTGCGGCAGAAATGCCTTGTACTGTTGATGCACAATGCAAGGGAAACAATGAAAAGACATCTATGCACAATGATGATGCACATACTAAAGATTTTAGAAATAGCTTTCCAACATCATTGAGTTTTTCATTCTTCATACGATACGTCTGCTGCATGAGTTGTTTATTTTCTTCAGAAACTAATTCCTTCAGATTTCACACAAAGATGCCATCTTGGTTTATTAATAGATATTCATGGAGGGATAATTACTGCCATTAGCTCCATATTTGGCCATAATAAGACATTAATATCCCTTTCAAGATTTCATTTCGCTCCTTTGAAGAACTTTTCTTCTGTTTCTAGGGATAATATCATGATCTGACGAAGCTGTAAATGTTTAATATCAGAGAAACTCTCATAACTGTCAGCGAATGCACTGGAGGATAAATGTTAGAGACGATATTGCACTATGAGGCAGATGTGGTTGCTGTGAAGTCATGCATAGACCTAATAGATGATGCCTAGGAATGTTTGTCATATTGTGGTTATTGGTTTTGAAAAAAAAATACAAAAAAAGTCTGATTCAAGGATATCCATGATTATCGAACATAGATAACCTCTTCTTCATAAATTGAAAACAAGTGTATTGCCAACTGTTGGTGTTATAGGCAAAAGTTCCTTTTTCATCGAGAACAGTCAAATCATTCTGATGTATTTCTATTGATCTTCTACACACATTTTCTGTCTGAGACTGACGACACTTTTGACCAGAGGGGAAACTTTTGTCACCATTCCATGGTCCCACCATAATTTTGTATATGATGCCGTGCCCCACGACCACTTTGGTAAATACAGGGCAGTCAAGGTCAAGTGCTATCTTTATTCCTCAACCTCATTCTAACCTTTGTCAAGAAAAAGGCCAAGAAAATCAAAGCTAATCCACTTGACCAAAATGTCAACATGCTGAGACTCATTACAAGTTTTGACACTTCAGTTTTCACTCTAATTCAACCCACACAACATGGCATCTGGCTTCACCTATGATATAATGGCTTGTGTAGAGATAATAAAAGTACCTATATTACGCTTCATATCTGATCCACTCATGGCATTTCTTGCTGTTTGTGATCTTTCTTTAGAGAGTTGTCATGAAGATGGAATTCTTCGTTACATAATGTATTGCTTTTCATACAGTGCGACAGTTCCTTCTTTCTTCCACATTTCCTTCATTACAACGCAATGACTCTGGCTTAATGATCTCTGCTGTCAAGCATAGCTTCATGCATAAAGTAGAAAAAAATCACTCAACAGAGTTAGGGTATCAAAGCTTTGTCTGGCCAATCACTGGTCTCGGGCAGTGGCGTCCCTATGGGGGGGCACAGGCCCCCCATAGTGGACCTTTGCCCCCCCTAGGTGCCCCCCATATGAACTTTCCAACTCTGGCTAAAATATACAATTAGTATAGTGGGTGCCCCCCCACAGAATTGCGTACCCCCCCCAGGTGCCCCCCCCCACTCGAGACCCCTCAGTTACGTCACTGGTCTCGGGTTAGAATGCAGCTGTTGGGTCAATGTTGGATAGCTTTTTCAATCATCTTCACCTCATTACCATCTCCTCCTCCTGTCCTAATTAGCCTACCAAGTGCGTAAACACAGGACATGAAGCCCCAATCATCCATCCTTCCATCGCTTTGTCTTCATACATGTATTTCTCTGGAACCTTTCCTTCATAAATAAATATTAGGAATATACATTGTAGCCAGGCCATTCTCATCCTTGATTTCAAATTGTTTGTCCATGTTTTAATGCAACATGCAGATGTACCTGATAACTTGGCACACCCTAAACTATTAATATATGCCATAACTTCAGTGAGGTCATTGGTGAGACTATTACTCACATGCAATTACATGGTATGTATCGGCTCTGAGTCACTGACACATTTATGAGTAATAGAAAGCATTGGCATTAACATGGCAGGTGTAGGGAATGACATCATTGACAGCCTGAAAGAGCAGTGAATGTAAGCATTACTATTTTATCTACTGTAAGTGTTATCATTTCATGGAACACAGTTATGGATCTAAAGTGATCGTAATGTCAAGCAGTTTGAAAATCTGAAACAATATCTAATGAATGTGGATGAAATAACCTATAATTATCTTTTCACTAAAAGCCTGCAAACAAAATTGATTACCTACCAAACTATTTTGAGCTTCTACATGTTTTGGTAATCCAAGCAGCGTCTAATTGTGAGTACTTCCTTGCCAGTGCATATCAATAAATCTGATGTCAAAACAAATGCCAGTGCAGCTTTCTGTGAAAATCGATCTGTCAGTTCAGTTATTATGAAGATCTACAACGGAGCTTGTCTACAGAATAGAATTTATTCAATGAAGAAAAATGCAATAACTGTTGTATACAAGTCTTTAGCAAGCTTAGGTCCAAATGTATGGTATGGTGTTGTCTTGCTAGCACTTAATTTGTGTCACTAGAGGTTCAGTTTGCCTATATTGTTACTTTACATGATCTATCGAACAGTGGCACACAGAAACCATAAAAACAGCTTATAGTCTGGGATCCAAGGCCCAAAATTTAATTTTGATATGACACCCCTGCTGTAAAATTTTTGACCCTTGGATCATGTTTGTGGGTCTATTGGGCACCTGAAAAGTAATGTTGGACACTTGGTATGGATCGCGCAATTTCTGTAGACTCACTTTTGTGATGCTACATCGTGACGACGGAAAATGAACATCTTTGGGGTAGGGGAAACATAATAAGGTATAACTCCCCAACCATTGGCTCTATCTTTACAAACTACCACTCATTTTGTTTGGCACAAGGAAAGCTACAACATGACATATCATACTTGTTGATTATATAAGATATAAGGTCACCAGAGTTCAATAGGCATTAGAAAGTCATTCATGGCCGAACTTTTAGGTTTTTAACGGTTTAATTTATTTCATTATGGGCAATCATGAAATATTTTACAAAACAACACTTGAAATCATTCTCCACATCCCCCTGATGTTTTTGAGAAAGTAGCATGTTCATACATTAAGAATTGATGACACCATATTCATTTGTAGGTTGCCCCGTGAAGCGACAAATTTTGTGAAACATCGGTATAACAACAAAGATCAGCTATATTTCACTTACTTCGGGTAGTCATCAAATATTTACAAAATAACACTAGAAATCAACCTTCTAGATCCCCTTGATGTTTTTTAGGGATTAATATGCTTATATAACAAGAATTGATGGCCCACATTCATCTGTAGGTTGCCTGGCGGAGCGACAAAATATGTAAAATTTTGGTACGACGTAAAAATCAGCCATATTTCACTTGCTTCGGGTAGTGATCAAATCTTTACAAACAACACTCTAAATCAACCTTCTAGATCCCCTTCATGTTTTTGAGAAATTAATATGTTTATATAACAAGAATTGATGGCACCACATTTATTTGTAGGTTGCCATGTGGAGCAAAAAAATATATGAAATATCGATACAACACAAAAATCAGCTCTCGGTACTCCAAATTCAGCTCTCTTGTTGCTTAAACATCTATATATACATTCAAACTAAATCCTAATGAGATGCAAATGAGGTCATACCAGGTCACAGGATGGTTGCCAGCTAAAAACTCCCTCCACAGCCATATCCTTCCCCTACACCCTTAACCTATCCTTCTTTCACCCTTTTCTTCTTCTGTTTACATCATAAATTGCTGTTTCCTTTACTGTTTAATGCAATTTTGTGTCTACCATCAAAGGTAGTTCCCTCTGTCTCCGCCAGAGCTCCACTTATGCAAATCACCTACTGGGTCAGAAATATTTTGCCCCAAAAACGTTATGCCAGATGGCAGCACTGTAAACGCCAATATTTTTTCTGGCCCTTCACCCACCAAGGATGCTGCCTAGAGATTCCAATTTCACTGTTTACTTGTCTCCCAACTTTTCATCAACGTACCATCAAAATTTTCATTCACCTGTTGAATCACTTATGGCTTTCTGTGCTTTTAATGGGCTTTATAAATATTCAGCTTACAAGCTAGTCATCATCAGAGTCTGTGTCAAAAGCCAGTCGTCCACATGGAACAGGGTCCCCATAACAGACGCTTGCAAGTAGCAGTAATGCATGTTTTTCCGGCTTTGGCAGATGCACTCTGGGACCACTGAGTACGGTATTTTAATTTACCGTCTCTGAAAATGGCGACCTCCTTTTTTGGCCTTCAAAATCACGGACTTTACAGTGGATTTAGTCATCATATGCCAAATTCTAATGGAATTTCGATACCTGGCATGATAGCTACAGCCTTTCTAGAGATACAGATGCACAATTGCATGTTGTTAACAACGTTTTTGTTGAATATTTGATCATTTTAAAAATGAAGCGAGAGACGGTAAATTCAATTGAAGGAAAATGGTGTGAGAACGGTAAATTTTATTGAGGGAGACGGTAAATTCAGCATTTAGGTTGAGTATATTCGCATATTTCCTTAAAAATCAGCTATACTATGGGCCCCATTGCTGCAAGTATAATAAAAGGGGGCTAATTGAACTGCTGGGACAGGTAAACAGAGCTTTGAGACAAAGGGCATCACTGATAATCCATCGTGACATTGGAGATCCAAGACTTCAGGGAAGAATTTCGAAAGTAAAATGAAGAACACATGCACTCCAGGCAATTCTGAGGCCACACATGAATTAAGGGCCACCATTTAATCTCCAGAATCTCAAGGGGGTGGATAGAGTCTTGTAGTTTTTTAAATTATTTTTTGCTTAATTCCAGATGGTGAAATAACTGCACTATTTTTGAGCAGTACTGAAATAAATAAATTCTGGTGGAGGTATTTTGTTTGTTGCTTGATTTAGAAAGGACCCCCCCTCCTCAATTATGGAATGTTTGCAAGGGTTCCCAGCATTTTGATGATCATGTCAGTTGAGGACTTACTCTCATATATATATGTAAACGCAAGGATGGGTGATGAGAATTCCCGTGAATGTTTGTCCCTTAGGCAACCAGGGTTCTGGAGTTGTAAACTTTGTGAATCGCCACTGGTCACTTAATTCTATGTGAAAAGGACTTATTCTTTTGCAGGTTGATGTACGACATTGTACGTGCATAATGGCTGAGTAACTGCCTGCTATTTGTTGAGAGAGAATGTAGACATGTAGATAAGCATGACATAGTCATTTTCACAGCTAATTGCAATTAAGGTCTGTTGTTATAATCCAATTAGATGCCCTGAAACAAGTGAAAACCTGACGTCCTCTGCCATTAAACTTAGCTTGTATCAATGCTTTTGACTTCTGCTGTAATCCAATCAATCCAATCAAGATGCAATGAAACTTGTTCGACAAGAACAGCAATGCGTTTTGCAGCAGTTGTGATTATACCAAATCAAGTGTTAAGATGTCATATGATCTATTACATTATTTATAGAGCGGTAAGCGAGAGCAGTTTGCTGCCGAAGTGATGAAACTGATGTTTTCTTAGCATCTAATTAGGTCTAGGCCAATAGAAAACACCCATCTCCCCCCCCTCCCCTCGCATGTCTTCATAGTTGTTCTGCTAGTTAATTTCAATCCCTGATTAAAATCAAGTGATCCAAATCAAGCAGCCTTGATGACGAATTAATGAAATTTATAGTGTCACAATCAATTATTGTGCAATAGACTTCAGAAATTTTTAAAATCACTCATTCATCACCACATAATATGCCATTATGCCAAGATAGGCGAGGGCTCTTCATCAGAAAATTATCTATTGTACTGTACATCAGTTATGTAATTGTTCATTCTGATCCATATTTTTATTAGCATTTTCCACTAAGAACAATATGAAATTGTCAATTCAGAATGTGACGTACTGAAATATCCATTCCCAAACCATGCAATATCGTGTTTAGCATAATAATTACCAGGTTGATTGAATTATGATAAAATTTGCATGAAAGTTCTCCTGTTCCTTTTTCATCCACCTGAAATATAACTATGAGAATATCAAACTGCTTTGCCCATTGTCACTTGCCACACCCCATATTTACCCCCACACAACCTTTAATTTATTGATTTCAGTGTCAAAAAAGCTATTGGGCATTCCCTCTTGTGGTAAGACAATAATTATTCAGCTGTCTTCTTTCTGTAAGCACCAACAAGTCTGTTATAAGCTTAATCTCTCGAAATTTACCGTCTCCCACCAGTATTTTGCTGACGAATTTACCGTCTCCCCCCGATGAATTTACCGTCTCTCGCTTCAGATCTTCTCCCTCTCCAACCATTAAATTAACACATTCCCACATCTAAACTGTGGTGGCTACTTCACCACTGAGGCTCAATCTTGCCTTTTGATGCAATATTCACTGTCTAAAAGACTTTATTGACCATTTTTCGGCAAAATAAAATCCTTACTTCAGGCTGGAAATTTGCAGGTCGCCATTTTCGGAGACGGTAAATTAAAATACCGTACTCAGTGGTCCCAGAGTGAGATGGAGAGTTCTTTAGACAACGCTTCTCACGCATTCACAGTGATTAAGTTTTGCAGCTGCAGTTTTACTGTCATTTTCTTCATTATTGGTATTAATGTGCGTGTCGAGTTTCATTACTTGGATTCTGAATGCAGCTGAGGACTGACCAAAGAACTTTTAAAAGATTTCTCATTTTCAAACTCCTAAGGCAGGTTTTCATAAGGATTTGAAACTGGCCTGTGGCTCATAAAATAAATGTAATAAAAATACACGAACGATTAAGATGTAAATACAGGATATTTTAGGTCAATAGTTGATTGCTGTTGTTGTGCCTGAAGATCCGTATCTCTTATCCTGTTTGCTTATTCATTGGATATTCCTCTGAATATCATTTGATCCAGTTGAGAGAAATTGATTTTCCTAAAATAACGAAATCAAATCTTGAAATCTATATTTACCATTTCTATTATCTATCAGACATTCCTTTTAATATTATTTGATCAAGTTGTGAGCTATTGATCTACATTTTAAGATAATGAAAAGAAACATTGAAATCTGTATTTATCAGTTTGCTTATATATTAGCCTCACCCTCTCTACTTGTGCTTGCTATCAAAATTATCAATCCATTTCTCCAAGTAAGGCATACCCAATTTCACTGGCAATAAAGCCAGCAGGTTCCATAAACCATCATAAAGTTCTCATAAATGTGACATGATATTGACTAATCCCTCACATGCAACCAAGTGCAAGATTATTTAAATAACAAACATGAAATCAAGCAAAATCTATAATAATTCTCAAGGTAGCAATTTATAAACTTGTCATTTTCACGTCTATTGTTTTCAAAATAAGCCAATAATGTGGCTGATACACCATTTGGTCACAACATTTTGTACTTCATTTTATACTTCATCTGTATGTTTTTCCAGAGCCTCATGCCACAATAACCTTAATTTATACACTGAACGTAGTTCCATTGCAAATTTGTGTATCACATAACAAATACGCTTCTAAATATAAATGAAACGCTGGCAAATTTTTGTATCAAATCTAATACAAAAGTAAGAAAAGCTGCTTTAATGTTATGACATCTGTATGGCAAGCTCTTGCTGCACAGTATCCATGTCCTTTCACCTATAAGGGCAAAACGCTTTTATTGGGTGAGGTATGGAATAAATGGCACGATGGTGAAAGTGCAAAACCTTGTATGTCAAAATTTTGATATTTTAGATTTTGGTTGAAATGACTATTTCAATATCCAATACATGTTGTCAATTGGTCACCTTGCCAGTTTGCTATTCATGGAAGCTGTAACAGAATGATTTCACCAAACCTTGTATGTCGATTTGTTCCAAAATGTGAAAGTGCAAAACCTTGTAACCCGAATCAGAACTTTGAAGCGCATATTTCCAGATAATTAAACTATTTTAGAAAAATGATGATTGCGGTAATTTTTTATGGCTCACAGGAAATTTCTCTCTTAAAAAAATTTTACCTCCCTATAATATATTTGTTTTGGTGATATCGGCTATTGAAAAAGAGTGTGCAAGAAAATTTGAAAAAAATGTCATTTTCCTTATTCTTGTTATTTAGCCACTGAAATTAGCTGTTGTTATTTATTATGGTCAAATTATAATTTTTACTGTATACCTGTAGATTTGACGTACATTCAATGCTGTAAGTTGGTTTAAAATGTGATAAATGATAGAGTTACAAGGTTTCGAACTGTCACTAACTTGTATAACTCGACATTTTCAATTATATCTGATAAATCAAGTTGAGCCTAACTCACATATTAATAAACATTAACATTAAAAAAGATTGATGAAAAACCGCTTTTTTTTACTTAAGAGGTTTTGCACTTTCACCATCGTTGCAACTAAATTAGTAATTACTTACCTTGTAAGGGCAGTTAAGTAAACATGGCTGCCGAAGCGTCTTCCTCGACCCTCTTCCCGCCGATTGCGTATGCGTCATCGATCCTTAGGCCAATTAGAGGGTCCGAATAGCCACCTCCAGTCCACCATACCAATCCACATAAATAGTGGAGGCTCACTCGCTCCCGCCACTCATTCCTTCACCTTCGTTCATGTCAGATCGCTGCACCAGCACCTCGCACCACGTAAGTCCAGATTCCACTTGTTACTGGTCTGTTTGTTTATAGGCACTGCACTCCGTGTGGTTAGCCGAGGCTCCTACTACTAGTCAGTCAGTTTATTTATCCTGATCTCATGCGACCGGCTGATTTGACACTGCTAAGTTTCTTCCCCACGATGACAAAACATAGGCGTTGTACTGTATGCCTACAGCCGGCGAAGGGCCACCCAGGTGCAATGGGGAAAAATTGTCATACCTTGAACGATTACGCTGACGATGATGTAGATTATGACCCTGCCTCAGGAGCCTCACAGACCGTGGTCTCTGGTGAATTTAATGCAGCTAACGAGGGGGGGATGAGTTTTGCGGTCCTGATAGCTTTGGGGGCCAAGGATTTGAGTACCGGGGGCCGCCCCATACCGATCCGATGAGGGCTAACGCTCCCACGCATTGCTTGACGGACTTCGTGGTGGATGAAGGTGGCCGATCCGACTTGGTTGAGATTGAGCGTCAGGCTGCGAGAGGCATGCCACCTAGCGGCGGCACCCCATCCGATAGGCCACGTGTACAGCCCTCCGAAAGCTACGCAAGTCGTGTACTTTCAGACCCAAATGACGCATTTAGCAGTGGTTACGATACGCAAGCTGGCCCCTTTAGTACAGGGTGGCCTTATAGAGACCCACAAGCAAGTAACTTGATCCATGGAGAGTCCCAGAACGTAAAATCCATGTCCGATGTTGCAAGAACCTCATGCCTCCCGGCTCTACTGAAAACAAATCATGGAGGCGCTCGTCCGAAAGAGGCCGCCACCGGTTCTCGAAACTTAGCGCCAGGGGTCGCCACCAGTACGGGGCCCAGTGAGAGAAAACAGCGCCACGGCCAGGCCTCCCGTGAGGCAGTGATCAGTCGGGGAGTTGACCAGGCCCAGGAGAGGCATGACTGGCAACCCAGTGACCCATATAGTAATCCGTATGCTACCAGATACCATTGTTACGGTGACCAAAGTGCTCCAAGGCACAGTGACCATAGTGCTCCAAGGCACAGTGACCATAGTGCTCCTAGGCACAGTGACCAAACGGGCGTAGGGGAGCCCAGATACCATGCAATAAATATGAGTGAGTCTAGTTACCTTGACACGGTGGGCGCAGGCAGGCCCAGGTACCATGATATGGGTGCACCCAGGCCCGGACAACAAAGTTCACGCAACCGCGTGCCAGAGATGTTCCATGCCCCTGATGTCCAGCCCCCCTACGGATATGGTGACAGGATGGAGGGATATTCTGAGGGACCCCACCAGGCCAGGATGCAGCCCCGGTACGGGATGGAGCCTCAAGCCAGGATGGAGCCCCAGCCTAGGATGGTACCCCCCCCACGGATGGACCGCAGGATGGACCCTCGGATGGAGCCCCACCCCAGGATGGATCCCAGGATGGACCACCATGCCCGGATGGAGTCGTACGCCTGGATGGAACCCCAGCCCAGGATGGACCCCCAGCCCAGGATGGACCCTTACGGCAGATTGGTACCCCAGCCCAGGAGGGACCTACGACCGAGGATGGACTTCAGTGAACCACCACCCTACGCCTACGCCAGGGCTACACCGGACCACATGGGACGTGGAGGCGGACTGCCCGGACTGGGCGCTGATGCTGCAGCCAGGGCACCTGATCACATCGACCCACGGGTGGCTCAGGCCGCCCTGGATGGTGAGTTCGCTCATCTTGAACTGTTCCTTAATTGTAAGACTAACGAATTTGAGGAGACCAGATTCTCTGATGGTTTAGGTGTGAATTTGAAGCCTACCAGGCCCAGAAAGTTGATAACTAGTCTATATAAATGGATGGAGGCGTGGGGCCAATATGAGGTGCTGCTGGTCTGCCATTATGGCATTGAGTTATATCTGGAACTTGGAAGCTACAGAGCTTTCATCCTCTCACTTACTGAGAAATACAAAATCCCATTTATTCTTACGTATGACGAGAGGAACAGGGCTGCACTAGGCAGAGCCAGGTCCTTTGAGTTCACGCGATTCGACCAACAATTATTTGTAACAATTTTTGATGCGAGCTCCATGAGGGCTACTAACAAGTGCAGTAAGTGTGGCGCGCAAGACCACCCCAGCACCGAGTGCCCCTTTCGAGGCACTGGCTCCTCCTCGGGAGCCAAGGCGCAGCCCGCAGTCGATAAGCCCAAGGCAAAGGCAGCTATCGACCCAAGTGAGATATGCATCAGGTTCCAAGATGGAACCTGCAGATACAAAAACTGCCCCCGCACTCACTGCTGTATCGGCTGCTCCGGCCCAATCGGGGTCAAAAATTGCCCAAAGTGTTCCGCGGGCTCCTCAGGAGCTAAACCTACTTAATGCGTCTTATTGGCGTCGTATGCTGCACACAGTCTACGACCCTGGTTATGCGTCCGTCGTTCTGGACATGCTGGAGGGGGGGGTTAGGATCGGTAGGCCGGGGGCCACAGACACTATTGTGTCCCCCAACTGGCCATCTGCTTTAGAGCATCGGTCCAAGGTTTCTGAGATCATCGTCAGAGATTTAGAGATGGGTCGCCTCTATGGCCCATTTCGATCCCCGCCCTATCAGGCTTATATAGTGTCCCCGCTGGGCGCGTTCCTTAAGCGCGACTCAGACAAAATTAGAATGATACATGACCTCTCATTTCCAGCCGAGGGGTCGGTCAATTCACTTATTGACCCTACTGAATTCTCCCTTAAGTATGCATCCATAGACGATGCTGTGGCATACTGTAATGAGTATTCTGCCACCCCTCCCTACCTTGCTAAGCTTGACTTGCAGGATGCCTTTAAATTTATTAAAATTCACAGAGATGACTGGCATCTCATGGGACTATCTTGGCCTGATAGGGTGGGGCTCACTCAATTCTATTTTTCCAAAGTTTTAAGCTTTGGTTTACGTTCGGCTCCAGCCCTATTTGATGTATTTGCCTCTGCCCTCCAGCTGTTCATGTACCAAAGTGGGGCACCTGCGTCCATTGTCCGATACGTGGACGATTTTCTTATTGTATCACCAGACGCTCGTACATGTCGAGATGGCTTGGCCATCATGCTAGCGACATGCGAGCGGGCAGGTTTCCCGGTGCAACCTTCTAAGGTCACTGCCCCAGATACTGTGGTTAAGTTTCTGGGGATCACCATCAACACCATAGACCGGACCCTGTCAATTGACAGGGCCCGGCTTGATGAGGTCCTGTCCCTGGTGTCTCACTTTTTGTCGCAGCGTACCGTCTCTAAGAGACACCTGTTGAGTTTAATCGGGAAGCTCGCCTTTGCGTCACGCGCGGTGAGCGTGGGGCGAGCTTTCCTGGGTCGTTTAATTGAGGCTTCCAAAGCCACGAAATACCTGCACTTTAAGATTAAGCTCAAAGAGGGCGCCAGAGAAGACCTCAAGTGGTGGAGAGACTGCGTGGAAAGCCACAATGGTGTATCAATGCTCCCTGCCCCTTGGGACGACGAGACAGCCCAGCACGTCTACACAGACGCCTCGAATTTGGCCCTAGGGGGTTACTATCACCCTGAATGGTTTTCAGCCCCCCTTGTGGGTACCTTGGCTTGCACCAAAGACAAGTCTATTAATTGGAGGGAATTTTATGTAGCTCTTATTTCCCTGGCCACATGGGCACCTCGCCTGGCAGGCAAGAATACCTACTTTCATATCGACAATCAGTCGGTTGTCGGAGCCATTAAGAAAAAGTATTCCCCCGTCCCTTCCTTCATGGCTCTGATCAGGTCCTGGTGCCTCCTAATTGTACAGTTTGACATCAACGTTAAGCCCGTGTACATTAATACCACAGATAACGTTGATGCCGATGACTTGAGCAGACTGGCAGTCGAGCAGTTCAAGCTTCGTCGCCCCACCGCCTCGCCTACTCCAACCTGGCCTTCATTCATTCCATTTTAATCTTTCCAGGTTTGGACTCCAAGGTAAAATCCCTCATAAAGCAGGGCATTACCTCCAATTCAAGGGCCTCTTATTCGGCGGCGGTTAAGAAGTATAAAAAATTCTGCCAATCCTACTCACTTCAAGTTATCCCAATCTCACAGTCAAATTGTCTGAGATTTGTGGCTTACCTGGCCGATAATGGGCTGGTTATCTCCACCATCAGGGTATATTTGTCAGGACTCAGATCCTGGTCCATTGAGTTGGGCCTCCCTGTCCCATACATTTACTCCCCGGCTCTAAGCCAGGCTCTTAGGGCACTTGACCGAGCACACACGCCGGTCCAGTCTCCCCCTATTCTTTACAATCACTTACTTACTATGCTGGTCATGGCTCCGTTTAATAAGGACAATTTAATGTCCATATCCGCCATGACCCTTGCTTACTATGCCTGCCTCCGTCCCTCAGAATATTTACTTACTAGGGGAGTAAACTCACCCCCCCTGAGGGCCAACATCATCTTCACCAGAGACATGGACGCATTTGACTACAAGGTACACCGCTCCAAGACGAACCACAGGGGCTTCGTAGTTCACGTCGGCTGTTCCAGAACTCCAGTTTGCGCAGTGTGTCTCATAAAATGTATTTTCATGAATTATCCTTCTTCTCCTAATACTCATCTCTTTACTATGCCTAACGGCGCCCCTATGTCTTACTCATATCTTTCTGCTAAACTAAAATCTCTACTAGGTCTCATAGGAGCTAACGCCACACCTTACACTCTACACTCTCTTCGAGCGGGTGCGGCTACGACCGCAGCAGCAGCAGGCTGCTCGGATGCCGAAATCCAACAGTTGGGGAGATGGGCATCCCTTTGTTACCGCAGGTACATCAGGCCCACCAGGGGAGCCCAGGCGGCCGTAGCTTCGCGCTTAGCACTTCCACTTCCTCTTAACCACTTCATCCCATAACTCATTATTTCTTCTATCTGTACTTACTTTCTCGCTAGTATTAACCATCATCTCAACTAATATTACGTTGACTAAACTCTATTAACACTGATCTTGGTCTGTTCTTGGCCTCCTTTAAGATCAGTTCCTAACATTACTGTTCAATTTTATGTTTCATGTTTTATGTGTTGTCTTGTCTATATGTGTTCGTCTCGTCTGTCTCGTCCCATGTGATGTCATGCCTGAATGTCTGAATGAATGTAACTGTGATTGTCTTGTCTTGAGCCAATAAAATGGCAATGCGTCCCAATTCATACTCCGGGTTCGTGTTGTTTGTTTTACTTAATAATTACTTACCTTGTAAGGGCAGTTAAGTAAACATGGCTGCCGAAGCGTCTTCCTCGACCCTCTTCCCGCCGATTGCGTATGCGTCATCGATCCTTAGGCCAATTAGAGGGTCCGAATAGCCACCTCCAGTCAACCATACCAATCCACATAAATAGTGGAGGCTCACTCGCTCCCGCCACTCATTCCTTCACCTTCGTTCACCCACCATCCCGCCCATTATTCTCTGGAGTGGGTTTTCAAGTTCCTTCAAAATTTTACTCAAAATTAATTTTCTAACCTTCAAAATTAATTTTATTAATTTTCCTCAAAATTAATTTATAACTCATTCTAAATTAATTTTTCCTTAACCCTTTTCTAATTTAACTAAAAATTAAGATAACTTACTCATAAGTTATTCAGTAAGTATTCATACTCACTTACGGCCTCCTTTAAGATCAGTTCCTAACATTACTGTTCAATTTTATGTTTCATGTTTTATGTGTTGTCTTGTCTATATGTGTTCGTCTCGTCTGTCTCGTCCCATGTGATGTCATGCCTGAATGTCTGAATGAATGTAACTGTGATTGTCTTGTCTTGAGCCAATAAAATGGCAATGCGTCCCAATTCATACTCCGGGTTCGTGTTGTTTGTTTTACTTAACATTACAGCCAAACACTTTGTTATAGAATTAGAGTGGACTGTGGCACTGTGAAAAATGCACTTCATGCATGATAGCCGATGAAGTGTCATCTTCTCTACTTTCAACTTGGGAAACATAGAGGCTGTTATACAGTGATATCTTTAATAGTTTCTTTGAAAAAAATTCTTGGAAAATTCGAGATTTTTCCTGAAATTTTCTAAGTCCAGAAATTTGAAGGCATCTAACTCAGTCACTGTAAATCCTAGAGACATGGAATTAGGCAACATTTTTTTAATGTAGGCCAGGTGTAATAATGCGCTGTTACAGCCACCTCATTGCATTTGCCTCTATTTCGCAGGTTGTCGAAAAAATGTGAGAATTGCAGTTTATTCACATTTTTGTCCCCAAATTTCTCAGTCGATATAACAAGTGGAGATTTAATATATAGTAGCCTATACCAAAACAATGAATACACCGACCTAAAGAACAACATCACATGTACTCATACAAATAATTTATTTCAAGTTGGTATCTTTTGGCTTTATATCTACATAGATTTTTAAAAATGTGTTGTTTGTGTATTAAACGGGCATTATCCAAAGTTTAAAAAAAAAATGAAGAATAAATCTGCTTAGTGAGTAATTTTTTAATGTATTCTGCTATAATTAAAAGTTGTCTTTGTGCATTGTTGTTGTTTGGATTCATTAACATTGTTCATATTTTAGCTTAATTGGTTTATTGTTGTCTAAGTCCATAATGCACCTTCATCCAAATTCTGCCATTGGGATTCTCGTTGGGCCCAGTATTATCATAGCATATTTGGTACCAGCCTGCCAGGCACAAACCATTTTATTTTGCCTTTGCCAGACAATGTGGATTCAGCAATTGTACAAGAACATCATCCTCAGCTTTTGATGCATTCACGTAATTAAGAAAACTCATAATGATTACAAAAGAATTGGAGATGTTTAATTAATTTATTTACTGCCCTACTCTATACACAAAGCTAAACTGAAGTGATCAATGCGGAAGATGATGTTCATTTGATAACGCCAAAAACAAATCAAGATGGTTTCATCATGTGTCAGTGTCTTTGACAATATAACAAAGTTTATTTCAGGAAGCTGCAAAACTTGTTTTCAGTGTAAGCAAATCATATCAATGTGTCATTGATAAGATGCAGTGCAATAGTGTATATAAAAAAGAGCACACAAATATTTTTGCATGGCGAAAATGTATCAATATGACGAATTTGTAAACTTGAAACAAGAAATTTTTGAAAATTTGTGTGACAAAAGCGCCAACAGATACCAACTGGAAATTTGTCCTGTGAACAAATGTGGTGTTGTTCTTTAGGTCGGTGTATTCATTTTTTTGGTATAGGCTACTATGCCTTTTAAAATTTGGTCAGAAGTTAACCAATTTTTCAGTTTTCAGACATCGACTCCAAGAATATTTGTATGGTAAGCTCGATACTGTACACATGTTTAGAAGTCAAAGCAAAGATTCTTTAACCACGATATTAAATCTCCACTTGTTATATCGACTGAGAAATTTGGGGACAAAAATGTGAATAAACTGCAATTTTCAGATTTTTTCGACAACCTGTGAAATAGAGGCAAATGCAATGAGGTGGCTGTAACAGTGCATTATTACACCAGGCCTACATTAAAAACGTGTTGCCTAATTCCAAGTCTCTACTTTTACACTGATTGAGTTGCATGCCTTCAAATTTCTGGACTTTTTTTCAGAGAAACTATTAAAGATATCACTGTATTACCTGGGATTTATGCTTTTAGGCAAGAAACCTTCATTCTGGAAGATTTTCAAGGCATTCTGAATCGGTCAAGTGGGAGCCATTTATTGAATTGACGCGGAATTATTCAGCACTAAAGCTTCCTTTAAGTATATCATTTGATTATTCTGTTAGGAAACATATCTATTAAGAATCCTGCCAAGTATAGTGACATAACCTCTTTCTTCATTTAGTTATCCAGATACACTTATAAAAGTGTTCTGCAATGCAATGCAACCTCAATAGAATAAATTGTGTAGACCTTTTAGGCCAAAAATGTCTACCAACAAAAATATGCCTATACATCATTTGATATATTAATATGATTCACAGAGAGATATCAGAAATATTAGGACCACGCCTACATTTACAAGAGCAGATTGGCAGTTTCTCAAAACATCTCATGGTATACAATTTAAATAGCCACCTTCCAATATGACAAAATTCACATAAAATATTAAGTGAAATACAACTTCGTGCATATCTCTACACAAATAACACGACTCAAAATATGTTATTTATTCTTAATTATTGCTTATACTAAAATATCGGAGGGGTTAAAAATCATTTAGATTGCAATATGACTGAAAAGACTGAAGTGAGAATGAAAAGGAGTGGTCTTGTGTGTTGAGTTAACCATTCTACAGCACTATCAGAAAAATGTTTTTTAAGAAGTCTGATTGTAACAAGTAAACATATTTACTAAGTGTTACCATTTTCTTAGAATACAGTTATGGATCTAAAGTGATTGTAATATCAAGCTGTTTGAAAAATTTAAAGTTTAGTAGGTGTGTGAGAGAAAACCTATAAACTCTTCACTAAAAGCATGCGAACTAAATTTATTACTTACCAAACTGCTCCTTGCCTCAACATTCTCTTGGTAATCCATGTGGGGTTTAATTGAGAGTTCTTCCTTGCATGTGCACACACACCAACAAGTCGGGTGTCAAAACAAATGTCAGGGCAGCTATCTGTGAAAATCTATCTGCCAGTTCAGTTATCATGAAGCACGACAAGGGAGTTTGTTTGCAGAACAGAATTTATTCAATGAAGGAAAAAGTACGAAAAACTGCATTTACTGTTGAAAAAAAGTCTATACCAAGCTTATGTCAAAAACGTATGGTATTGTGTTGTCTTTGCAATACTCAATTTCAAACACTAAAAATCCATAATATGGTATTATTGCCGGCAATTTGTTTACACGATCTATTGAGCAGTAGCACTCTTTAACCTCCAGAACTGCTTATCACCACACGGCGAAACTCAATCTTCAATAAAGCATAGTCTAATCAATTTTCCAATATATTCCATTTGATGCTTTTCGGAATTGATTTTCCTTCTAAATATCATAATACCATCCATTATGATAGTGCATTAATGCCCGTTGTCACATAAGCTGAAATAAGTTAGAACTCTCACAGAAACTGCCATTGAGGCCTGATCAAGTGGTGTGTATGATGAATTAATCACTTCAATTGATAAGGCTCAAAAGAACCAATCATAATGACAAGACCAGGATGATGAAATTATAGATCAACCGTTATAGTGCATTAGCGCATATTGTCATCACACAATCAGTTGAAAATACTCTAATTGCATATATTGTGCAGCTCAGAGAAACCTCAAATCAATGTCTCACAAAGCTTAGCAATGAGCTGATGCCCTCGAGTGGAGGAAAGCTGTTCTTCCATCAGCTGGTAGCATTAAAGTGAATAGGAGGCATACGGCTCCCTGGTTTAGACCATTAGGTGACAGGTGTGGACTCATAAGATGCTTATAGATGGATAGATAGTGTAAGATAGATAAATATCCAGATAAATAGATGAATAGATAGTTTGACAGTTAGATAGATAGTTGGAAGATTAGATAGATAGATAGATAGATAGATAGATAGATAGATAGATAGATAGATAGATAGATAGATAGATAGATAGATAGACAAGTGATTTTCAATACATGTAAAAAGATGTTAAAATAGTATTCCTTCCTTTTTGTTTTGCTGCTGACTTAACAGCGAAGGGGTATGTTTGTGCAGCAGAAATTCCTTGTACTGTTGATGCACAATGCAAGGGAAACAATGAAAAGACATCTATGCACAATGATAATGCACATACTAAAGATTTTAGAAATAGCTTTCCAACATCATTGAGTTTTTCATTCTTCATACGATACGTCTGCTGCATGAGTTGTTTATTTTCTTCAGAAACTAATTCCTTCAGATTTCACACAAAGATGCCATCTTGGTTTATTAATAGATATTCATGGAGGGATAATTACTGCCATTAGCTCCATATTTGGCCGTAATAAGACATTAATATCCCTTTGAAGATCTCATTTCGCTCCTTTGAAGAACTCTTCTTCTGTTTCTGGGGGATAATATCGTGATCTGACGAAGCTGTAAATGTTTAATATCAGAGAAACTCTCATAATTGTAAGCGAATGCACTGGAGGATAAATGTTAGAGATATGACTGAGAAGGCAGAAAGATGATATTGCACTATGAGGCAGATGTGGTTGCTGTGAAGCCATGCTGCAAATTTCTTTATAAGACATAGTAGATGATGCCTAGGAATGTTTGTCATGTTGTGGTTATTGGTTGTGAAAAAATGACAAAAAAATGTCTGATTCAAGTATATCCGTGATTATTGAACACTAATAACCCCATCTTCAAAAATTGAAAACAAGTGAGTTGTCAACTGTTGGTGTTATAGGCAAAAGTTCCTTTCTCATCGAGAACAGTCAAATCATTCTGATGTATTTCTATTGATCTTCTACACACATTTTCTGTCTGAGACTGACGACACTTTTGACCAGAGGGGAAAACTTTTGTCACCATTTCATTGTCCCACCATTATTTCGTATATGATGCCGTGCCCCACGACCACTTTGGTAAATACAGGACAGTCACGGTCATGTGCTACCTTTATACCTCAAACTCTTTCTAACCTTTGTCAAGAAAGAGGCCAAGAAGATCAAAGCTAATCCACTTGACCAATATTTCAACATGCTGACACACATTACAAGTTTTGACACTTCAGTTTTCACTCTAATTCAACCAACACAACATGGCATCTGGCTTCACCCATGATATAAAGGCTTGTGTAGAGATAATAAAAGTACCTATATTACGCTTCATATCTGATCCACTCATGGCATTTCTTGCTGTTTGTGATCTTTCTTTAGAGAGTTGTCATGAAGATGGAATTCTTTGTCACATAATGTATTGCTTTTCATATGGTGCAACAGTTCCTTCTTTCTTCCACATTTCTTTCAGATAATAATTTTTGGTTTACAACGCAATGACTCTAGCTTAATGATCTCTGCTGTCAAGCATAGCTTCATGCATAAAGTAGAAAAAAATCACTCAACAGAGTTAGGGTATCAAAGCTTTGTCTGGCCAATCACTGGTCTTGGGTTAGAATGCAGCTGTTGGGTCAATGTTGGATAGCTTTTTTCAATCATCTTCAACTCATTTCATCTCCTCCTCCTGTCCTAATTAGCCTACCAAGTGCGTAAACACAGGACATGAAGCCCCAATCATCCATCCTTCCATCCAAGCTTTGTCTTCATACATGTATTTCTCTGTAACCTTTCCTTCATAAATTAATATTAGGAATATACATTGTAGCCAGGCCATTCTCATCCTTGATTTCAAATTGTTTGTCCATGTTTTAATGCAACATGCAGATGTACCTGATAACTTGGCACACCCTAAACCATCAATATATGCCATAACTTCAGTGAGGTCATTTGTGAGACTATTACTCACATGCAATTACATGGTATGTATCGGCTCTGAGTCACTGACACATTTATGAGTAATAGAAATCATTGGCATTAACATGGCAGGTGTAGGGAATGACATCATTGACAACCTGAAAGAGCAGTGAATGTAGGCATTGCTATTTTATCCACTGTAAGTGTTATCATTTCATGGAACACAGTTATGGATCTAAAGTGATCGTAATGTCAAGCAGTTTGAAAATCTGAAACAATATCTAATGAATGTGGATGAAATAACCTATAATTATCTTTTCACTAAAAGCCTGCAAACAAAATTGATTACCTACCAAACTATTTTGAGCTTCTACATGTTTTGGTAATCCAAGCAGCGTCTAATTGTGAGTACTTCCTTGCCAGTGCATATCAATAAATCTGATGTCAAAACAAATGCCAGTGCAGCTTTCTGTGAAAATCGATCTGCCAGTTCAGTTATTATGAAGATCTACAACGAAGCTTGTCTGCAGAATAGAATTTATTTAATGAACAAAAATTCAATAACTGTTGAATACAAGTCTTTAGCAAGCTTAGGTCCAAATGTATGGTATGGTGTTGTCTTGCTAGCACTTAATTTGTGTCGCTAGAGATTCAGTTTGCCTATATTGTTTATTTTACATGATCTATCGAACAGTGGCACACAGAAACCACAAAAACAGCTTAGAACCACACCTCAAAACTAAATTGCTGTTTTATTCTTTCAATGGTAATGGCACATACCTCTCTAAGCAATGTCTGCCTACCACAATGTTTTTACGAACCATGACAATGTATTTCTTTGTTTTTAGTGATCAATAAATTGAATTGAATAGAATTGAAATCTTTTACAGATCATAACCTAGTCAATTTTCCAATATACACTCTAAAAAATTTCGGATATTAGTGGTTTTGTGCAAAACCAGTGTGTACAATAAAAAACCAGTTTGGTATTTTTCAACTATTTTTGGTTTTCTTCAGAGCAAGTGGTATTTCTCATGAAAATTGGTTTTGGTCATGGGGAAGTATGGTATTTATAAAAACCAAACTTCTGGAAAAGCACCTTTATTATGATCCATTTTTAATATACTTGTGGAACAATGATTTGAGATGTTTAAAATGTTAATGTTATGGTTCATGTTTTTAAAATTCATGCATGTTACTTTATTCAGAAGTTTTAAGAGAGAGGACTAGAGCTATGCTGCATATCAGTCATGGCTACTTGAATACCCAATTAGGTATTTTACTAATCCCTCAGGACTCACTCACCGGTTGACCTTATCTACAAACACAAAACTGTGAACATGTCGCCTGCCAAGAAAAGCTGTTTGTTTATCAATCAAGACTTAAGAAGGTTTAAGGCAGAGTTTATTAGTCTTAATACAGCAGTGGAAGAGTGTGCATGTCAGTGTGCAGAAGATTGAGAAGAACTTGGTAAGTTTTTTTTTTTTAGTTCCTTCATTAAACTCCTAAGAAATATGCAGTCTGAATGCAATTGTGTTTATTTGGGTAAGGTGTACACAATATCGAGGTATATATTTTTCACTATTTGGCATGTAAACGAATTTGTATACCTGCAAAAACGAACATATACACAAATTTGACATTCGTGTAAGTGTGAAATATTGCAATTCACGAATTTGTGTAGGTGCAAAAACGAACATTGCAACCTTAAACTTGGCTAAAACTAACTCTAAACCTAATTTTAACACTAAACCCTAATGATACAGCACTTCCACGAATGTTAATGTTAGCATATTCACGAATGAATAATAAAGCACATTCACGAATGTTAGTTATTACATGTACACGAGCACCTATGCTCGTTTTTTCATGTCCACAAATATACATGCAATATCTGGTTCATATATATATATATATATGATTGATATTATACAAAAATAAAACCAAACATGTGGATAGTGTTGAGCCACTACTTGTTCTGATATAACGATGACCCAAGGCAGTCAATACTGTGAATATTGAATTCTGCCTGTAAAAGGATTCATTATAATTTAAGGCAGCATGAAATTGTGGTTTGGTATATGGAATACCCAGTTCCATAATTTTCACCAGTCGTCTGCCGTAGGGGAGACCAGGGTATTGTGCCACCAATTGCAGGGTTGAATTGAAGAACCATCAAAATTATGAGCAAGAAAACTGCCAAATATTATCATGTGAAAAGTCTATCAGAAATTTAGTATTTTTGGTTGAATGTACTCTGAAGACCAGCATTATTGTTCTTCAGTTGTGTAACTTTGGCATTTAATGGAGTAACAGATTTCCACAAAATGAGGTATTTTGGGCAAGTTGTGCATTGGTAAGCTGTGTCCATGGTATGATAGTTATGGTATTTTAATTATCTTTTGATACATTTTTGCTTCTTTCACACACAACACTGTAAATGTGGTGAAAAAAAAATTACGGCTAAGAAGAATTTGTTATTACAAACATGTTCCAAAAAGCATATATACTTTTTAAAGTTTTTGGTTTATGCGGGCCATCAATGTTCTGTAATAACTTTCATTTTATGTATCGGAGCATCAGAGATAATTATGTCATACACATGACACATATTTTATTTTTGAAGAAATTGGTGAGATTTGAGGTCGCACTGGAAACACTGAGCTAAACGACTTGCCCCATTATGTGGCACAACTTACCTGCTAATGGTCCAATTGTGCTGACACCCAGACATGGGGTAATTGTAATTTGTAATTGTAATTGAGTGTAATTAATTACATTTTCAAAGTAATTGAATGTAATTTGTAATTGAGCATAAAAAATGGAAAGTAATTTGTAATTGCAGTAATTACATTGGGAAAGTAATTGAAATTTCAATTACTTTTCAATTACATTTCAATTACTCTGAATATCTGTCAATTCAGTTCCAAAAATATATAAAAAATTACCTGATGGTCACACTGACAAGTTTTCTTTTGATTCTATCACCACATATTAATGTGTTTTGATATGCTGCAATAATAGACTATAAGATGATATTCCAATTCAGATAAAAGAGGAATATATCTACTTGTTTAATTATTGATAAGTTGTGTCTTATCAATTCATAATATTATGCCATAGGGGTGCACTATGCTTGATCTGATAACACTCAATGCTATCACAATGGGGGTACATATGAATGGGTAAATAATGACAGTAGATAGGGGCAATTAGACAAGCTTTGAACCCAAAGAAAGCAAAGCAAAGAAAAAGGTTGCATAAAATGATATTTTTCAAAAGTCAATGTTCTGCTCATCATTTATTTGAAAATATAACTTCATGGACAACGTCCTAGTCAGAATACGAGATCATTTTCAGAAATGTTCTTGAGGTTTAATTACGTTATCATATTCAGATAACAGCTGATAGTACAGCAACAGTAGTCATGACCAAAGTTTGCTGTCATGCAGTTCAGAAATAGTTCTCTAATGATGCCAACGAATCAAATCCAACCAAACAGAATCAATAACAGAAGCCATTATTGACTTCTTCACTACTTCTTGCACATCATCGCTGTACATGTCTAGTGAATAAGTCTGTTTTATGTTCCAGTTCCACATTTAGAAAGAGTCTGTGTACATATCTATACTTTAAAGGGGCAAATGTCAGGGATGATCTACAAACACGATATGCAACGCATTTACATTAGACAGCAAGTTACAGATTTTTTCTACAATGCTACATTGATTTTAAAACAGGTTCTGAGATTTTTTCTTGCAATGTAATTTAAAGTAATTGGTTGTAATTGAAATTACTTTGCAAAAGTAATTGTAATTGTAATTAATTACTTTCAATTTTCAGTGTAATTGCAATGTAATTGTAATTGGGCACTCTGCTACGTAATTGTAATTGTAATTAATTACTTTTAAAGTAATTGACCCCATGTCATTGTTATCATAATTAATTTAGTATAGGTGTCAGTGACACCTATACTAAATTAATTATGATAACAATGTTATTATTATTTTCATATCTGATATTCACAAGGTACAGTCACCCTCAATTTTTTACCCCACATTGTGTTGAGTTGTATAGTGTTTCTGATGTGCTTTACTATTCTTGTGAAGAAATGTGTTACATCTGCCTGTGAATTATACAAAATTACATACCGTAAAACAGGGTAAAGTTGGCATTCCCGGGTGAAGTTGGCAAGCTATTTTTACCCATTTAATTGCACAAATGCCAACTGTTGTCACTGACACAGGCATATGTGGCAAACTTTCCATTCGTGTCAGTGAGGATGCCATTAAGTTGGTCAAATTAGCTTGCCAACTTTATCCCGGATTACCAACTTTACCCTGCTTTACGGTACTTTTGCTGATATTTTTTAAACTCTTTACCATTTTAAAAGATAGTTTTTACTTTCTGTTTCAGATGAAGAATGGCATGTTCCTACTGAGGCCTTTAATACAAAAAACTACCTTTGGAAGAAGTTTGCACCATAAAGCAGATTGGGAAAAATATAGACAATGCTTCTCAAGGTACGTAAGTTGAATAACAGCTCTTCCTTATCTTTTCCAATTGACAAATACTTATTGTATAGTATTCTGATATTCTCTTGTGTTAAAATTAGCTTGTTTTGACCAATCTTCAGTCAAATACAGTGCCGCCTGTAAGTAAGTGAAACTCATGATATTGTGCCATTGCATCAATGTTAAACATCCTTAATCAAAATGCTTCTGGAAGGACGAATTCTCATCCGATGAATGGAAAACATTTTGGGTCATAAAGGCCGATATGTGAGGCATGCTGGATAAAAATAGCAGCCAATTTTCTTTGCTGTAGTTGGAGTAAGTTATGGGTTAAAGTCTTTGATAAGTAAGTGAAACGCAGGCCCAATGTTAAAATATAGGGAAGGGTGGTTCACTTACTTATCAAAGACTTTGACCCATACCTAACTCCGACTACAGCAAAAAAAATGGGCTGCTATTTTTATCCCACTTACCTCACACATCGGCCTTTATGACCCACTTTGTTTCCCTTTCATCCGATGAAAATTCATGCCTCCACAAGCAGTTAGGCTGAGGATGTTTAGCATTGATGCAATGGCACAATGTCATGCGTTTCACATACTTACAGGCGGCACTGTAATGAGTGAATAGGGTTATTTGATATATTTTTGGCATTATCCTCCTTGCAAAAACTCATGGATGATTCTACCTACTATTTCAGATCTCACCAGGAAATGGTTACACTGCCCTGCCTAGAGTACCAAAGGAAAATGTCTACTTCCTTTTTGCAATATTGAGGTAAGTGCAAACAGTATGGGATCTTTTATTTGTAAAGCACACAGTGAGAAGACAAGAATTCAGAATTCATATTCTGCCAGTGTGTAGGGAAACTACAAAATAATGAAATTTTTTAAATGTTAGTTAGTAATGAAATGTGGAGTTGAAACATCAAAAGTTCCATTGAAGGTTTTGCAGATGAGGTACAAGATTTGCATATAATGACTACCTTGACTGAGTAATTTTTTTTTGCATAAAAGTGATATTTGGATACCAATGCTCATCCACTTTCCACTTTCAGGATCCCAATGATGCACACTGCAAGGTTCGATTCACGAACAGTCGTTATCCTTTCATTCATCCGAATTGACCTAAAAGTGCATGAATAGTGATACGAGAAGGAAAAATTCAACCAACAATCATACCATGTCAATCGCTGAGTCGGGGATTCGAATCAAGCTCTAGCCGGACTCATTGCTTTCTCCCCCTACTGTTCTAGTTGGCCTACCAAGTGCACTAATACAGGACGTAAAGCCCCAATCATCCATCCATCCATCCATCGTTCCTCAAGATTGGCTACTGAAGACTTTTGATACAAACTAATGATACTGACATTTCGATTGGCATTGCCACCCTGACTTGCCGCTTTTGGAAATATAACCTTTGTCATTAACAATATAACATTTCCTACATGTAAGTAATGTGTCTTTATTAATATTTTCAACAAATTCATAATTTTGTAAATCTCTGCTTTCCTGTGTTTTGATTACCAATTACTGCTGTGATGTTTTCATTTTGTGTGTTTGATTACCAATGACTGCTGTGATGTTTTTATTTCCAAGGCCAAACTGTGATAAATGAATGTCAATATTGGTTATTCAATTTTTTTTTTAAATCTAGTAATATCAATATTTCCAATTATTATGAACGTGTGTGAATGTGTATTTGTAAAAATAAACATTGAAATCGGATCCATGGAATCCTTATTATTTCTATTTACTTTTAACTACATAATATTTTAAGAGAAAAGTGAAAAAAAAGATTGTTTATTGATACCAATGCTGAAATTCTGGTAAACCTGCATAAAAAAATTTGGATTATAATAGACCAAATTTGGAATTTTCCATAATGATCTACCTCCCTGTGGGATGGTTCTGATAGCCTGATTTATCATATTTGATTCATTCCAGTACCTCGAATAGCACCAATTATATCAATCCAGAAACTTTGAAATACTATTTTCATTGCAGTTTACAATACAAATTGGTATTAAGAAATTTCTATGAAACGACATCAAAAACCTGTAATTGGGTAGCAATATGACTGTTATCCATACCACAAAATTCTTAAAAAGGTCTTATAAAATACCCACCAATGCATAATGGGATAATAAATTTTGATATTTTTAGTGATATGCTGGTTGTTGTAAGTGCAGGAAATGGTTAAATTTTCAATTAATGAAAAATCCAAAAGATTTCAAATGTCGAGGAATAAAAAACCCATGCATTTTCTATATTGCATGCATGTAAGTATTAATGGATTTCTATGATGGAATTATAGTATCTGCAATTTGAAACATTAATATCCACTACTGACTTCCTGCAAATTAACCAAAAAACCAATACTGATTTTTTTTTGTACAAATGCAACTGGTTTTTGAAAATATCAATTGTTACTGGTTTCTTAATTAATCAAAAGGTGTTCAAAATACGGGACAAGCTTAAATACCAATATTGGTATCTTATTAGAACTTTAGTTTTTAGAGTGTATTGCAATGGATGCTTTTCAGAATAGATCTAGTCATAATACCATCCTTTATCATGGTGCATTAGTGACCGTTGTCAGGAATACTGAAATAAGTTATAACTTTCATTGAAACTGTCATTAATGCCTTTTGATCAACTGATGTGTATGAAATAATCAGTCCAATTGATAAAGCTCAAAAGAGCCAATCATAATGACAAGACCAGGATGATGAAATTATAGATCCACCGTTAAAGTGCATTAGCGCATATTGTCATCACACAATAAGTTGAAAATACTCTAATTGCATATATTGTGCAGCTCAGAGAAACCTCTAATCAATGTCTCACTCAAAGCTTAGCAGTGAGCTGATGCCCTCGAGTGGAGGAAAGCTGTTCTTCCATCAGCTGGTAGCATTAAAGTGAATAGGAGGCATACGGCTCCCTGGTTTAGACCATTAGGCGACAGGTGTGGACTCATAAGATGCTAATGGATGGAAAGATAGATAGACTGATAGATAGTGTAAGATAGATAAATATCCAGATAAATAGATGAATAGATAGTTTGACAGTTAGATAGATAATTGGAAGGTTAGATAGAGGGTTAGATTGAGAGTTATATTAGATAGACGGACAGATGGATAGATAGATAGATAGATAGATAGATAGATAGATAGATAGATAAGTGCTTTGCAATATATTTATAAAGATGTTAAAATATTATTCCTTCCTTTTCGTTTTGCTGCTGACTTAACAGCAACGGGATATGCTTGTGCAGCAGAAATTCTTTGTATTGTTGATGCACAATGCAAGAGAAATGATGAAAAGACATCTATGCACAGTGATGATGCACTAAAGATTCTACAAAAAGCTTTCACACATCATAGAGTTATTCATTCTTCATACGAAACGTCTGCTGCCTGAGTTCTTTATTCTCCTCACAAACAAAAAGGCATCACATTTCACACAGAGATGGCATCCATTTATTAATAGAAATGCATGGAGGGATAATTACTGCCATTAGCTCCATATTTGGCCATAATAAGACATTAATATCCCTTTGAAGATCTCATTTCGCTCCTTTGAAGAACTCTTCTTCTGTTTCTAGGGGATAATATCGTGATTTGATGAAGCCGTAAATGTTTAATATCAGGGAAACTCTAATAATTGTAAGCGAATGCACTGGAGAATAAATGTTAGGGATATGACTGACAAGGCAGAAAGATGATATTGCACTATAAAGCATATGTGATAGCTGTGAAGTCATGCTGCAAATTTCTTTATTAGATATGAAAGACGATGCTTTTAAAAGAATGTTGTCGTACATGTTTAGTGTGAATTGGTTGTGAAAAAATTACAAAAATGTCTGATTCAAAGATATCCATGATTATTGAACATGGATAGCCTCATCTTCATCAATTTTAAATGTACATATTGCCAACTTTTGGTGTTACAGGAAAATGTTCCTTCCTCTTAGAGAATAGATAAATCATTTTGAAGTATTTCTATTGACCTTCTACACACATTTTCTGTCTGAGATTGATGACACTTTTGACCAGAGGAGAAACTTTTGTCACCTTTCCATGGTCCCACCATAATTTCATATATGATGCTGTGCCCCACGACCACTTGGTCATCCAGGGCAGTCAAGGCCAAGTTCTATCTTTTTACCTCAACTTTATCCTAACCTTTGTCAAGAAAGAGGCCAAGCAAGACAACAAAGCTAATCTACTTTACCAAAATCCATATACTTACACACATTACTATTTATGGCTCTTTGAACATTCTTCACACTAATTCAACCATTAAATAACAGCTTGTGTAGAGACAAGAAGCGAGCATTCCTAAATATGCTTCATATCTGATTCCCTTATGGCATTTCTTGCTGTTCATGATCTTTCTTTATGAGAGCTGTCACGAAGATGGAATTCTTTTAAAAATATGAAATATTTTCATATGATCCAACAGTTTCTCTTTACTGTCAGTTTTTCTTTCATCTAAGATACTAATGATTGGTTTACAAGGCAAAGATTCTCTTTTAATGACCTTATCTGCAAGGCATAGATTCATATATTTTATTATAGGGTAGAAATAGGAAGTCTGAGCTTGGTCTTGATACATGTATTTCTCTGTATCTTAAGTCCGTCGTATCTCCCCATTTTCCTATCTGCCTGTCAATGAAAACAAACTTGATGCTTCGTTAAACTTCAAACAGCTGAGCAGCAAGACTGAAATGTCTCTCTGGCCAGATATTCCCAAGAATGTGGTGTCATTAGTCGCTGCTGAACATCAAAGATCTGTCCTCACATTCAAATGAACCCTTCTGGATTTATTCCACATGAGGTCAGTGACCCCTTTTTCATTTGAATTAAAGATGTCAGTATCTAGTTTCATTACTGTGACTCCAAAGTCAGCAGATGCAAGTGTATCTCATCAATGTTAATTATCATGATGCAACAATGACTATTACAGAAAGTGCCGATATAGGTAAAAGAATCATAAAAAATTCCCTGAATCTTATTACAGTGGTTCATAAACTCGTCATGAGTAAATCATGATTAAAAACATCTTGAAAATCTCCCATTCTGCCTCTGTATAAATCCCAATTTCTCAATATCTATATCTTTACTATAACCACTTATTATGTGAATACATTCAATCAATGTATTGATATATCACTCCAAATTATGCATGCCCAATTTCACTGGTAATAAAACCAGCTGGCTCAATAAAACATCATAAATATCTCATAAATATGCCATGATATTGAGTTATTCTATCTCATTTGCAGCCAAGTGCAAGGTTATCTAAATAACAAACTAGCAATCAAGCAAAATCAATATTTATTCTCAAGGTTGTACTTCTACATCAAGACACAGTTTGTTACTCAGTATGATTCAGAGTATGACATGATACATAAACTGATATGGCCTATCACACATCATTTATTACTTCACTATGTTATTGTCTGTACCATTATTTGGGAGTGTAATGAAATTATATGAACTAGAATACCCATTGGATAATTGGAGATTACATAATCAGATTTAAGTTGGGGAAAAGGTGAAAAAAAAAATTGTTCTTAGATTTGAGGCAAATGTAACTTAGTGATGTAAAGTTGCATTGCAAGGTAGTAGTGAAGGCAAAATTACAAACTATGGATGATCATAAAATGCAAGAAGGATTATAAGGAAAAAATGACCTTGCTGGAAAGTGTAAAGAAATGGTTTTGGCCATAGGCGTACGGGACAGGCGTTTCGCGGGGGGCTGTCGCTATTTTGCCCTGAAATTTTAACATGGCATGGCTTTGACCAGGGCAGTGGATCTGCCCTGATTGGTCAGGATTTGCCCTGATATATGCCATTTTCCCTGATGCCAGGGGGGGGGGGCTGCAGCCCCCCCTGACCCCCTGCGAAATACGCCTATGGTTTTGGCAGACAGATAAGTTTGCCTAAGAGTTTTGTGGGTGAAAGGCAATCATATCAGGTAATTTGATGATATTTAGGGCATTGCAGGATTGTCTCAGCAATTGCAAGTTTTGTTTACTTCAGCTGTATTGTAAATTTGAAATGACTGAAAGGAGCCTATTAGTCGCATTGGAAATGTGAAATTAATAATTTTCTCCATACAGTGTGTGCGATCTTAAAATAAAAGATTGATCCCTTCAACTTGGCATACCTTCTTTTGTATGTTTGTTTTTGTTGCAAATTGTGTACCCCTGCCCACATCGTAGGACGTAGCAGTTATTCATCCTATGTATATGTGTGGATATAGAAAGGGGGGGGCTGCATGTAAATCTATCTTTTATAAGGCCTATAATGGTTATATAATGATGTAGTTTCGTTATATACTGTAGGTTGGGAACTAAGTACAATTAGTACATACTACATATTGTATGTATAGGTCAATTCCCGTGAAAATGCTTGATCACAGTGCTCACAGGCCAGCTGTTGCTTTAGTTGCTGTGCCTCCCTCCGAAGTACCTTGGCTCACTGAGAAGAGCAGGGGGAGTTGGTGCAAGTAAAGAGAGTGTCACATTAATGGCTACATAGAGGTGCATGAAGGAATTCGGAGCAAAGGGCTGCAGAAAAAGTGGATTTGCAAGAAATAAGGGAGGATTTCCAGGCATTTTATGAGCCACACAGAAAGGCAATGTCAATACGGAAGCATATACCAAGTCTGGTGTGTGTAGCTACAACAGGGACTGAAAATTGGAGGTGACAACAAAGTTGAAGAGATGCGTCTTTTATTTTAAGATTGATACAGAACATACAATCACAATACCGTCACTAACATATGATTATGTAGTATCCATCTTCGTTGGTGAATAAGTTATAATAAAAACTGCTGAAAGACATCTTTTCCCTCGCATATGTTGCTATTTTAACAATAAAAGAACATTTCAAAAATTATTTCATGATCTCAAGGACATCGATTGCTTGACGTAATTGTTTGTTTTCTTTCTATGATATTACTTATTTGAGATACTGTACTCATGTCCTGATTCAAATTTTTACTCATTTAAGAATAACACTTTTTATTTTCATTTAAAATATACAGTGTCTTTTATCAGTAATGTCGTATCCTGTCAATCTTTGACTGCCTTAAATTTGGGGGCAGCCGTTTAATATCCAGGGGTGCTTGGATTTTTCCTCAGCGGGAAATTATCTATTTCACGGTAGTGGCGTCAGTAACTATTTATTTCAAGCACATGAAGTCCCCGGTTTTCATTCCAAATTTTTTTTTAAATTCCAAACCCCCGGATATTGAATGGTCGCCCCCTTAGAAAATGAAATCAAAGGAAGATGAAGCTGTTTACCTTAATGATATGACTTATTGAAACTAGTTTTTGCTGTAAAGTAACAAAGTCGTTTCACCCAAGGACAAAAGGACTTTATTAGGTTAGGAATAACATAAATGCCGACTAAATTACCATGAAGGCCAAGGCAATGCACCAACTGTAAAATTGGCCTCGATAAAAGCAGTAAAGATTCCTTCAAGTGTTATTGAATTATTCTATTTCCATAGTGAATAGGCAGCAGGAATATAAAACATGTGCAGTATCACCCAAGACGAAGGAAGAAAATTGTCTTTCAGAAGTCCTCTGTTTAACTACTTTGCTCTTCTATCTGCTCCATAGCCCATAGCTCACAATTACCTAATACTCCTCATGACAACTGGTATCAAGTCAACTAGTAACCATGCCAACTGGTAACCAAACCAACTGGTAATCAACCAACTAGTAACCAACCAACTGGTAACCAAAAACCCTACCAACTGGTAACCATCCTTTTTTTGCGGGTTACCAAGTCTTAACAATGCATTTAAATTAATTTCATGACCATACCAACTGGTAACCACCAAATTCTTGCCAACTACCAAGTCGTAACCAAAACTAAATATGATTTTAAGCCAAGAAATCTCTGTAAATTTTTTAAATAAATGATAACATGTGTTTATTCAGGGGTATTTTATCAAAATATAAATTGTATAATTTGAAATATTTAGAATTACAATGATAAAATAGCTGAAATTCTGGTAATTATGATTTGGTTACGAGTTGGTTCATTCTGATTTTCCCTGTTGGCAAGAGTCACTGGTTACGAGTTGGTATACAACTTTCAATTTTTGGTTACTACTTGGCCATGTCCTATTGATTACAAAATGCCATGGTTACTACTTGGTTGGGAAAAATCAAAAATGGTTACCAGTTGGTTTGGTTACCACTTGGCATGGTTACTAGTTGACTTGTATTCATGACAACTTCATCCAATCTCCAGAGCTCTATTGAGAGAAATGTAATTGTATTTAGTAAGGGACACAACATCAAATAAATCAATGAGGATGATGGGGTTGAAATGAATTTTGGTTAAAAGTACTTTTAATATAAATTATAAAAGGTAGTTCTGAGATGGTAAAGGTATAAAGAGATTCTGGGTAGCCTAAAGGTGTAACATGGTAAAGTTGTGGCTGATACTTCCTTCCTGCTGAGTACTATACTTCCGCGGAACAACACAACTTTCCCATTCATCATACACTGTAAATAACGAGATATTCGTACTATACTGTTACCCGAATCAACGTGTCCTTGTTATGTATATATCGTTTACTTAAAAAAGCAAAACTCAATTTTCTTTTCTGAGGAGATTGAAAACAGTTTAAATTCTTGACCAAAATGGTTTTTAACTGCAAAACAAGTCATGACTGACATGTTGATTGGTAATAGTGTAAGACCAGTACAAAGAGTTCTGCATTGTAATGCAACTACTATTAAATAAATTGGTGCAAAATATGGCAACCAAAAACATATGCCCATATATACATATTGATATTTTACAGGATTTTCATGGCAAATTCCAAGAATATTAAGGCCACACCTTCAAGTTACAGGAGATGAATATTGTCACTGACAATGCCTTATCGTAAAATCGGAATGCCAAATTTAATTGCGCATGGAATATAAAATGATACACATCCATAACCTATAAAATCCATTTCCACATGTTTCCTAGCTCTATTGATTTTGAACTATCATAACATCATAGGCCTATTGCATAATGACAGTGCATCAGTGACTATTGTCACACATCACAAAGAAAGGGCATTAAATTAAAAACCTCAATTGATTTGGTTCACAATATGGCAATCATGATCACAAGACCAAGTTCATAAAATTATAGATCAACCAGATTCAACATATATTATATAGATAGTGGATGGTGAGGAGACCAATATTGAGTTTTATTGGCCGAAGCAGTAATATTGGTCGAGGCCGGAGGCCGAGACCAATATTACCTGCTGAGGCCAATAAAACTCAATATTGGTCGACTCAACATCTACTATTTGTTATATTCTGCACCAAAATTTTCAGACTTATACATGTTTTTAAAAAAAATTCCTGCCTCTGTTTTCAATTTGAGATTACAAACAATTGCCAATAAAACATGTTTAGCAGAAAAAAACTCTCTTTAGCTATATATTTTGCTATCTATCTAGCTATCAATCTTGCTGTCTATCTAGCTATCTATCTATAGCTATTATCTAAGTCTATATGTCTATCATTTACTATTGAGTCTTTTATTCCTTATTGTAACAAACGTGTTTTAAACAGTTACTACTTTGATAAAGTATTTAATGATTGAATTATAGTGATTATTAATTTTTAAAAATTTTTAAAGATTAATTAACTGCGTAATTCCAGATCTATAGACCTACAGCAGCAAGTTGGTAGTCAGGTGCACACTGTATAGCAATCTTGTCACAATGCTTTTTAAAATTGCTGCTTGTTCAATTTGATTGATTTCTTTAAACTGCAATAGTTTCACTTAGATCAGACACTTTAATTGAAATTTGGTCAATTAGCCATGATCGCAATTAGCACCTTGAGGAGTTACTGTGTATCCTCTGCTGCATAAACTCAAGTGCAAGTGCACTGAGGACGCCAATATAGCCTTAAGGCGCCAATAACACTCTCAACACGCCAATATCGTTATTTATTGGCGTGGCACGTGATTGATTTCGTGACGCTTGATTGGCTCACAAATTTTGATGCAGAATATAGTGCATTAGCGTATATTGTCAGGTTACAATAACTGTTAAAATACTCTAATTGGACATTGTGCCACCTACAGAACCTAAAATCAATGTTCCACTGAAAGCTTTGCAGTGAAGTGAAGCTGTGAGCTTAGGAAAGCTGTTCTTACATCAGCTGGTAGCACTAAAGTGAATGGGAGGCACATGGCTCCCTGGTTTAGACCATTAGGCAAGAGATGTGGATAAGTCGTTGATAGATAGATAGATAGATAAATAGATAGACAGATTGATAGATAGATAGATAGATAGATGGATAGAATTCCTCCATGATTAATTAAGATACATAAAAGGAAATTTATAGCTGTAAAAGATTCATCGATATAAGCTGACTTGGCTAAGATAAGCGATATATTTCCCTCTCTATTATTATAGATGAATAAAGGTTTAAAGGGTCTTGTCATCATTATTTGTGTTCTGGACTAAGTACGAACATTTTGGAATTTTCAAATTATATAGGAATAATAATACACAATGCAACAGGAATAATACTGACAGATATCTCAAGGTCAATTTCCATGTCACCGCTCACACTATGACCGTGTTCATTATATTTCCTCGTTCCTTGTGAAAAAATGTAATCTATAATTTCTAACTATTTTTTTCCATACTAATCTCTCATCATCTCATCTGATTTACTTTGAATAATTGGTAAATTTGCTTTCCTGAATAAAATGTACATTAACTTTCTTTCAAATAATTAATATAATGACGCGTAGGTATAACGATTATTAATTCTTTAATATTTTTTTTTTTCATATATTTTTTATGGTGGCCTCTCAATAGCGGTAATTTGTTTTATCTTGGAGAGGTCATCCATGCCATAATTATTTGTTATTGTAATAGAATGCTTATAATTGTTGGCAAAATAAATCTGTCTGAGTCTGAGTCTAATTCATCTTGATAGATACTGAATTACTGATTGTGCTATAAATGTTCAAATTCCCATCTACACCTCATAATAAGATATTCATGAAATGTCTGTAGCATGAGTTGTCTATTATTGTCACAAACCAATAGGCTTCACACTCCGAGATTCCATCTTTGCTTTTTGATTGTTATTCAAGGAGGGATAATTAGTACAATTAGCTCCATATTTGGCAATGATGAATACCTCTTTAGAGATTATATTTTCCCTTTGAAGATATCTCTTTGTGTTTCTTGTTGTAATGTAATCTGGGTATGCAGTGAATTTACTATTTAAAGGAAATCGCCATAGTCTGATGTGGAAAATATTTGATTTAGTCACTGTCAGACAGGCATGGTAACTGTAATAACAAGTGTGAGGACATATCATTATTTGAAAGGGAAGAATAGTATTTAGAAATGCTGTGAAAAGGAAGTTCTTATACCATATAAATATTGCTTATTAGAAAGTGAAAATGAATTGTATTAGTTTGGAAAGATCCAAAATTGATTGTCAATTCAGGTGCAGATCCGTGGATGGTCCAAGAGGTGATGATGTTTCCACACCTGTAGCATGAGTTGTCTATTATTGTCACAAACCAATAGGCTTCACACTCCGAGATTCCATCTTTGCTTTTTGATTGTTATTCAAGGAGGGATAATTAGTACAATTAGCTCCATATTTGGCAATGATGAATACCTCTTTAGAGATTATATTTTCCCTTTGAAGATATCTCTTTGTGTTTCTTGTTGTAATGTAATCTGGGTATGCAGTGAATTTACTATTTAAAGGAAATCGCCATGGTCTGATGTGGAAAATATTTGATTTAGTCACTTTCAGACAGGCATGGTAACTGTAATAACAAGTGTGAGGACATATCATTATTTGAAAGGGAAGAATAGTATTTAGAAATGCTGTGAAAAGGAAGTTCTTATACCATATAAATATTGCTTATTAGAAAGTGAAAATGAATTTTATTAGTTTGGAAAGATCCAAAATTAATTGTCAATTCAGGTGCAGATCCGTGGATGGTCCATGAGGTGATGATGTTTCCACATCAGTGCAGTTTTTATTTGCAAAAATGTATTCATTTGATTCATGTATAGTTATTGCAGACAGCTAGTTATTAGATAAATGTTTCTTTTCTATTTTTTAGAATGCAGATAGATTATTTTGATGGATCTCCACAAGCTACTCCACATATTTGCTGTCAGAGATTGATGACACATCTGGACAGGGGGAAGACTTCTGTAACCTTTCACCATATGATTCATATGATGTCTTGCCTCGCAATTAATCACTTTGCCAGGTCAATCAAGGCGAAGTGTCATCTTTTCCCCTTACTGTAACCTTTGACCACAATGCAACCATGTAATCCACTTGACCAAAAATTAGCATATATCAACAGGAGCGCATATAGAAATGGTCTACAACATTTGGCAAATACAGGGCGATTTGCGGCTTTTCCTATGTTAACCATGTTAATTTTGGGCCGGGGGTTTATACATCGCAAACGAGTCCAAATACAAAAATGGTTTAATATCTCTATCATGTTTTTCATCAGTGTGATACAGACCGGACCAACTTTTAAAAGAGGGTGGTCCGGTATTTACAAAAGTGGTCCGGTTCTGTCTGGTCAAGGGTCAGGTGGTCGGATTTTGTCACTGGACCGGTCAAGAAGCGGTCCATGATCATTTAGAAAATGATGATCAAAATAAGGGTTTAAACAAGTCATATGATATGAATTTCATTTTTTGATATGACAAAATCATGAGATACCCTTCACGACATGAAAAATCATTGGACCGCTCCGGACCGACACTGGATCAGTCCAGTCTGTCACTGGACCGGTTTTTGGTGGTCCAGTATTTTGTAGGTCCAGGACTGGATTGTGAATCAGTCCTAAGTGGTCTGGTCTACATGCATTTTAATGATTAATTATTAAAAAAATGCTTAGAGACATTAAAGCAAGGTGATAAATGGAAAATACAAGCAGCTGTGCAATTACCAAATGGAAGATGATGAATTATGGTCTGATCTGTCACAAAATACATCTGAAAATTTTATTGAATTATATGATATATTTTCTTATTTTGAGAGAAATGTTTGTCAATGACCTATATTTTACCTCATACCAATTTTCATTATACTTCTGGTCCTTCCTGTAGATTTCTGACTTTTCCTTCATCATTCTCTCATTTCTTCTTTTCCCTTTTTATGTCTGACTGCACCCCACCTTCTTGCTCAGCTTCTTCAATTACCCTGTCCACCTGCAAAAAAATGTGTCTGTATATCTGCCTGCCTTCCATCTGTTTATGCATTTACCTAACTGTATTTCCATAAATATTATGTCAAAGTGTCTATGCATCTCTGAATATTGTATTTGCAAATCTATCTGTTGATCAGGGGCGTATTCAGAAATGGCCTGAGGACGGGGGCATAACATGGGGTGAACACAGGGGGGGGGGCTCCATAGCTTTCTATCTCTTCTATGTTAATTTTGGGCATGGGGGGGAGAGGCATGGCCCAATACCCCCCCCCCTAAATACGCCACTTCTGTTATCTTGTTGACTTCATCTGTCTATTTATCTTTCTCTTTATCCGTTCATTATTTAGCGAAATTACTAAAAATGTCGAGCACTGAGGCCCACTCTTTCCTCATAGACTAAATATTCTTTGAACATGGTTAAAACAACAAGCAGCCAGTTAAATATATTGACAGTGGCAACTGCTTGAGATATAACCAACCCTCTTCAGGTTATCAGTTTTCATAATAATGTCAAATTGGACGTTGCAGTTCACCTGGAAAATGTTGCATATGCTAAAAGGCTACTTGGGAAATGTGATAAACTGATAGGAATTTGTAAGAACCAGTTTACTGTCTCCTTATTCAAACTACTCCAACAAAACTTTGAGGTTGCTATGATTATTTTTTGTCCATTAAATCACAAAGTAGCAACGAAGCTTTTAAACAGAGTTATTTACTGAAGCCTTGCAAGGTTTTTATAATAATATGTTTTCCCATTATTCAATTTAAGTGTTGTAAAGTTTTTACAAAGAAGAAAACTTTTTCTGCATCAAAAAATAAGTTGCCAATATGCAGAGAGACAAATTCATATGAAAAGTAGTATACACAGTGGCGTATTTAGGGGGGAGGGGTCATTGGGCCATACCCCCCCCCCCAGGTCAAAAAAATATATAGATAGGAACCCCCCCCCCCCCCGTGAGGCCATTTCTAGACTCGGCCCTGAATATGCACCTTGATGTGAAATTAATTGTAACTGCAGATAATACAGTTTCCCTAACTGTTATTGGTACAAAATATGGCATCACACACATCTCAAAGTATGACATTCCACGATGATTCCTCCAAACAACATAGAATGGCATCTGATGGGGAAATGATGAAGTCCTGCACACATCAGCTTGTGTAAAGGCAATAAGCCACATCTCCATAGCTGCTTGATATCTGATTTGCTTGTGGCATTTTTTTCTGTTTATGGGATTTTTTATATGAGGGTTGTCACATAGATGGAGTTCTTTGTTATGTGATATGTTGCTTTGTTATATGATCCAGCAGTTTCTTCTTTCTTCCAATGTCTCTTTTATCTGGGATAATCTTGGATCGTAATGATGGTCTGTGAAGGTAGTAACTCTATTTTGAAGGCCTTAGGGACCGTTCAGAATTTATGACTGGGGGGGGGGGGTGGGAGTTTTACCCGAGGGGGTACTGATTTTTCACACGTGTGTCAAGGGTTGGTAATACATTTTTGACACCATGGTCAAAGAACAAAAATGTCATAAAACGTGCATGCAATCAGTTTATCAGCTCGTTTTTACACGTTGAAGTCCACGAATCTGAAAGGGGGAGGGTTGGTCTAGTGGTAGCATGCTGGACTGCCAATCGCTGGGTCCAGGGTTCGAATCCAGCTCTTGCCGGGTCACCTGGGCCTATGTTGGACGGCTGTTTCAATCATCCTTTACCTCATTGCCGTGTCCTCCTCCTGTCCTAATTAGCCTAGCAAGTGCATAAATACAGGACATAAAGCCCCAATAATCCATCCATCCATCCACGAATCTGAACGTGTGACCATCTAAAGGCAAATGAATATACATATGTGTGTATGGCTTTGTCTGTCTAGGAGGGGGTAGTACCGTGACTAAAAATATGCATGAAACCTAAGAGTGGTGTACTAAAAATCCGTATGAAACTCGAGGGGGGTATACATTTTTGATGGGATGTTTCAGCAAAACTAACACCCCCCCCCCAAGTCATAAATTCTGAACGGTCCCTTAGCTGTGAGAAACACATTTTAAAAGGATGGAATGAGATTTCTTCATGTGACCATAGTAGCGGGGCAGGTATGTAAAAAAATAGTGCATTTATACATAGAAGCATGAAATTTGGCACACACCTAAAAAACATCTATGCAAACATATTTGGATAGGGAGCCACTTCAGATTTAGCTTAGGTGGCTACTGGCAGCCATTTTCCAAAATGGCGGTCAATTCTTCCATTTTGCTGCTTTCTGTGTAGTTCCTACTAATAGAATACACGTAAATATTGTTTTTTATTGCTTCTCTAAGTATTCAGTACATTACTTTAACATTTCTTGGTAGCCTTGGTCTATTTTTAGGCTTGTTGGAATCCTTTTTGTTAGAAATATTGATTCAAACACTGGATTTCGCGGTTACGGATGGTTACTACAATTCTCTATAAATCTAAATATAAATAACATATTTGAATTCCTTGTAAGAAGAGCTTTCAAATGAGTACCCGCATCAATGGGTTTCGTAAACTTGGTGCGAAAATGGAAAAAATGAAAATAAAATGATTTTTGAAGATTTTGTTGTTTCTTTAATTTTGACAAAATATTCACAGAAACTATTGATGCGACCATTCATTTGAAAGCCCTTCTTACAAGGAATTCAAATATGTAGTCATTTTTAAAATCAATTGAGATTCCATGAAACTATGCAAAACCGCGAAAATGATACATTTTCTTCAACAGTTCTAACAAAATGGACCCTGACTACCCTAAAATTCCTCAGTTCAATCCAGAAATCAATTGATAATGTTCTTTAGATCTGTAGAAGGAATTATGAGCACTGTTTCGATACTTTAATACTATAGGCACTTCACAGGAAGCAGGAAAATGAGAAAATTAGCCGCCATTTTGGAAAATGGCTGCCATAGGTCAACCAGGTCAAATCTGAAGTGGCTCCCTATCTAAATATTTTCTTTAAGACATTTTTGAAATGTGTGCCAAGTTTCATGCTTCTATGTATAAATGCACTATTACTCTCCTATTCATGACAAATCTGCCCCGCTAGAGATCTTCGTGACAGAAACAGCTTTTCTTGTTTACCTCACCATCACAACAAGAAATTTGAACAATATGAGGGATAAACGGTGATGAATAAAATGGACAGCTGATCGAATTTGGTCTAGTTTAGTGCTATACTGAATAAATGCAGAAAAAAATTCTTAGACTAGTCATCATGAAATCCTGTTTCTTCCAAAGCTTTCCCCTACCCTACATGGTCAAGCTTTGGTCGTGGTCATTGAAATATATCCCTTCCATAATATATTACATTCTTAGGCTAAATGTTCATCAAATGATAGAGGCGATTCATGTAGCTGCCACTCAACATCAAACATCTTCAACTGCAAAGCCACCTGAAACCACCCATATTTACTTTTGCATGGGGTGAGGGCCCTTTTTTTTTACATTGAATATGTTGGTATCTGGTTTCTTGACTTTAACTCTAATGCAAAAGATGAAGGTTTATCTTATCAGAGCCTACACACACTAAGATTGTGCTCTCATGTAATGAGCCTTCCAGATTTACTCGAATATATCGCAGGCATTTTTATGCGTATATATGAAAACTGTTCTGAGTCGGCATCAGTTAGGCCTACATAATTTGATAAGATAAACAATTAAGATACATGTAGTTTTGTACGCCTTCTGTAATTCCGGTCATTATTTTTCATCTGGGCAGCTTAACCAACCAGTAGAAATTCCCTTGAATATAATTTGTGTGATGATTGATAAGCATGTAGAATGGCAATCCACCTACATATAAAGCTAATGAGCAGTTCTACCTTTTAAACTTAGATTGTCATTGTTGAATCTCTGCCTCCTGTTATCAACAAATTTGTTATTTTCTGTACTTATGCTTGCAATCCAATAAATCAATATATCTCCACAAATTATGCATGCCCAATTTCATTGGTAATAAAACCAACTGGGCCTACCAACCATCATAAATTTCTCATAAATATGACATTATATTGAGTTATCGCATCTCATTTGCAACCAAGTGCAAGGTTATCTAAATAACAAACAGGCAATCAAGCATAACTAATATTTATTTTCAAGGTTGCATATGTCAACAGGAGAGTGTGCTCAGATGGAAAGATATTGAATGAAAATTAACTTACAAAGTTTGTGGACTTCATACATGATTATAGTAGAATAATTGAAGAATGCAGCATAAAAGCACATCAAACAGATAAGATATATTTTATGTAACGTCATGTATAAAAACAGTAACACAAGCGAAAGCTTTTGGTCGACCGAATGAAACATGGAAGATGAGGCTAAGTAAAGCAACAGTTATAATCCGTAAACTGTAACATATATGTGAAATTATGTTTTCTCAGTAGAGCACCCCATGTAACAACACGTGCAAGACAAGTTGTACTGACAGTAGCACCTGCCTGAAGAGATCACTGCCCCTTTCTAATCAGCAGTCTCACAGTAATGTCAATTTTGAAGAGACTATTCACCTGGAAATTACAGCCAGCGTTTGAAGGTCACTTGCTGTAGACTCCCAAGATGTTGTTGAAGTCAGCCTGTGCTGTCAATTTAGTCAATTTCACTGTAGCAGAGTGATACTGATGTCGTTGTAGTTACATTGCAAAACCAGCCCCATCACAGTTCCTGACTTGTTTGATGTATGTACCAAATGTATTATATTTCAAAGTTGAAAACTGTCCGTTATACAGCTCGACAAACCAAAAATAGTGTTTAATTCTGTCTTACATGTTCATGAGACATAATATCACACAGCCATGCCACTGTAATAATACTAAGTCACTATTTTTATTCTACAAATGTTTTTATAACTTGTCGATTGGAACCTAGCCTTTTTCGGAATATCTCTTATTTTCACTGCATATATCTAAGCTGCACTAAGTAATAATTGTGAAGAAAAAAACTATAAGTTTTTTGGTTATGCATGGATATTCATCTATAAGTCAGTTTAAATCAACTCTTCTATCATAGAAATATTTTGGAATCATCTAAGTATGCTGAAGTGATTGATCCTTTCACATTTTTGAAAAGAAGAAAGAAACACGACATGTAACTTAAATTAATTGTAGTCCAGATGAGCTGCTAAACAAATGACGTCAAACTGAATGAATTCATTGCATCTCAACCTTTAATGAGCATGTGTGCAAAGGCAATCTTGATACTTGACACTGGTTCTTTGTCTTCAGTTCAACTTCATGAATAACAGGCATTTTGCATGTCACAATGAGATGTTGTGTTTCAAGTTGTCAGTAATACAATTTCAGAACATGAGATATTCAAGAATTAAATTGAAACTACATGCATCACGTCTTAAACAGAAGCTCCTCTGAATGAAAGCATCTTACGGATTATTCAGTTGGAGCCATTACAGTACACGTCACTAAATTTTACTTGTGGGTGCTTACACTTTATAAGTTTTTGATAATTCACAGCCACCAGTCAGTTACAGTACAACTGATGAAGAAAATTTCCTAAATTCCTTGGCAAAATGATGTTCGCCCTTTTACACCCTTCATATCCTTACCCTCACACCTCCATGCCTGAACTTCCCAGCTCACCCCAAAAGATGACATTATGACGTCACGGATATTTGGTATTTGACAGAAAAATTAATGTGAGAAACTCATGTCATGATCTTTGAAGTTTTCTTTGAAGTTTTAAGAAGATTGATGAGTGAAAAGCCTCTTTAATCTTATTAAGTTAATGCATAAACATTATAATTAAAGATGACAAAGTAATGGAATGGAAAATATTGAATTACGTTCATGACTTCTTTTCCATCTTTTAACAGCAAAGCTCCATTGATCTCAAACTTCAATATTCGCTGTCTGTCCAGCTCCACTGTTTGTATCTGTCCACATATCTCTCTAGAATTTTAAAAGTAGGAGAAGAAAATGTTATTTCTCAAGAAGTCATCTAAAAGTGAGTCTTGCTGCTTTTTCATTGACTTCCACTAACAAGGTTTCAATCCCAGCTGAGGAAGTTGGCTAATATTTTTGACCTTCATACACTAAAAAAAAAATTCAGTAGGCAGAGAAGAATTTACACAACATCATTATGTCACAAATGTGTAACACAAATCATTATATTTGCATGCTATTTGGTCATAATGTGACAATAATTATATCTCCTTGTACAGCAGCATTTTCAATGCCAACGTTTGTCATAAATAAATGTAAATGTAACGGGTTTAACGTCTGCGGTCCTCCTAAGAGCTCGGCCGACTCTACAATTACATCCTTGACAGGCCTGATCAAGCTTGAATCTTTCTCAGCTCCCTGGGGAGCATACACTAGTGTGCAGCGAATTTCACGCGCTCCTTAGTTAAGCATTCCACAATTGCCATCTCTGCCTATTGCCAAGTTCCCATTTGCACCTGGGTCAAGTGAAGCAGTGGTTTAAGGAGGATCTGCTCAGTTCCTCCATGCCGTGACTGGGGTTCGAACCCGCGACCATGCGCCTAGCAGTCAAACGCCTTGTGCACTAGGCCACGACATCCAATGTCATACAAGTCAATGAAAACAATTAGCTGTGTTTGGCTCTTTTGTCTTAGAGAGGTCTCCCCATAATGAAGAGACAAAACATGCTACTGCTATGTTCTTTTTATTTCTGTAAAAATGTATTAGGGGAGACCGGGGCTGGTTGTCACAGGGGCAGGTTGTCACACTTTCGGGGCAGGTTGTCACACTTTTGGGGCAGGTTGTCACGCTTTCGGGGGCAGGTTGTCACACTTTCGGGGCAGGTTGTCACGCTTTCGGGGCAGGTTGTCACGCTCTCATGGATATTAAATTGTCATATCCTTAGTATATTCTACTGATGATTGATGATGTAAGCAGAAAAGGCACAGCGTCTAAATAGATTTATTTCAAATTTTCAAAAGGAATTTGCGGGAAAATTCTACAGTCTGCACTCACGCTCTTCCATATCAAAATGCATTTCTGTTGCCTTGATAAGTCAAAATTTGTAGCACCCTTGTACGGAGTCACATGATTGTTAAGGTCTGCACTGGGCAAGTAGGGGATTCCTGACATGTCCAAAATAACTTGTCTCATTCAGGATTTGACTTACTGAGTCTCACTTCCTGCATTCAAACTCTTAACCAAAAGTGTGACAACCTGCCCCGAAAGTGTGACAACCTGCCCCGAGTGCTGAATTTTTAAAAAATGTCCAATATGACATCAAGATTTTGAATGACATAGGTAGATATTCACGAGATAGATTTAAGTTACTCCTGTACTGACTTTCATATACAAGGGCTGTGCCCCTACTTGCTTTAAATAGAAATAGAGCATGTTTAAATTCTACACAGTGTGACAACCTGCCCCTGTGACAACCAGCCCCGTCTTCCCTATATGTATTATTGTATATATCTTGTCTCTTTGTTATGAATAAATTTCTTGTCTGTCTGTCTGTCTGTCTGTCTATAGGCTACTGCATTTCCCCACTCTTTGCTTTGTCATTCATATTGCTACCAAATTCTAAGTTACAGAGTTTGTTACCCAAATACTAACTTATAGAGTCCCTAATATATTAACTGGGTTCTATTGATTCTATTGGGTGGTAACAGCAATAATGTGGTCTTTATGTCAGAAATAACCATTTGCAATTCTTACCACCTTCCAAGATCCCCACAATCTTTACAAAATTGCTGCTCCAATGACACTGTTAACAATATGACTGCAGTTGCTAGGCAACCAAGGCAGATAGTAATCATATAATTCCAACCAATCACGGCTGACCACACATTGATGGCATGTAAATAGCCAATCACAGTACAGATAATGGTTAGTATGGCTGGCAAGGCATCGACAAAAGAAGGCATTAAGTGCACAGGGTGCCGTTGCTATTGAAACAAACCTCATTTCCAAAGAAACAAAATTGATTCACTAAGGGGGTAGTTCGGTTTGAGATTATATTTAAAAATCAACTAAAGAACTGCAGAATAATAGGAAGGCTATAGTTTTCATTTGGTCAACAACTGCTTCAAACATATTTTTGCAGGCTTCATCATCACAATGAGAAAATTACTACTTTCCATCCTCTTGAACCATTAATGCAAGGTCTAGCAACGTGCAATTTATCACAGAGACTATACCAGCAGATGCACTCAATTATTCTACACAATGTCGCCTACATGACCAATGGGCCAACTTGTTCATAGTCATAATTACATTATTTTATGATTCTTGAATATTTCATCAGTGACTCATATAGTCCAGCATCATGTAGCAGGTAGAAACTTCATGTAATTAGAAAATGTTTCCATTAGCGTCTCCCATGCTACAAAATGTATCTTCATTAATAGCAATGATTGATGTGTAGTCTTGTTTTACACAAATGCAATGATGTGTGATGTATGTCGCCTTCTGTATAGTTCAAATTATGTTCTTGTATTCTTTAAGGTTGTCCACATGTTTTGATATGGTACAAAGATAGCACCAGAGGCCAAATGGCGAAGATGGATGGATGGATGATAGGGGCTTTATGTCCTCTGTTCACGCACTTGGAAGCTAATTAGGATAGGAGTGGAGATGGCAATGAGGCGAATGATGATTCTAATTGCCATTAAACATAAGCTCAGTTAACCCGGCAAGAGTTAGATTAGAACCAAGGACGCAGCAATTGGAGACGAGCATGCTACCAAAAGACCAACCCAAATGGCAAAGAGAGAACAAAACTGTACAGGCCCTGACATTTACATGTAATCACAAACCAGATGACTAGACGGTTAGAAGAAAAAAGTAGAAGTAAATGAAGATTTTAGGTGTTAGATCAAATGGTCCTCTTCAGCGTTGAAACTATTCTTTGCATGTTACATGAGTGAGCAGATCACAAAAGTTTATGACACAGAGAGTTGTAAAATTAAAGCTTTGTGCTGATTATGATATGCATCATTTGTTGACCTATCTGGGGCAACAAACAACTTATTCCTTCCAGATAACACTAGTATTAGATATGAACTCTGTCACCCTCAGCCTTGTCATGTATGCACATGCCATATTGGCATTTCTTTGAGTTTTCAACTTGAATTTAAGCTACAGTTTGTCTCATCCAACATGCGAACTAACGTTTGGCCTGATTCTTCAGCCTTCAGAAGTCCCAAAGCAGAAATACACATACCTGCTGGTAGATCAGCCATTTTGCAATGTGAATATCACGTTTTTGCGATGTTTTAGCGCCGCTTTTTTGCCGATTTCAAGCAATATCATATCACGGCTGTTCATTTTGCTTATGTACATTGATGAATAATTATTTAAAGATTTGATTACAAAAATTAGCTTTTGGTTTTCTCATAACACATTATATTTCATTTTGGCTGTGAAACAATTTAAAAAGCATATTTTAATCAGGTTTTTGAAAAATTAAAAATGGCATTAAGTTTTAACTTTCTTGTCATGTTTGTCTCACTTCTTCCATTTTGATTGACATTGGACTTTTTAGAGAGCAAGGATGGCTTGCAATCAAAGATCAAGGTTCTTCAGTTTAACTTGTTCAAATAATGAATTTATTTTTCATGTGATTGTCATCCATCTTGCTGTACAGCATTTCTCCTGATTTGATTGGTTCAAGATGCAATGGCAACCAAAATCGTCCAATAGGAGCAAGTTAAAATACAACATAGCAAGTTGCGCAGAAGAAACTCTTATTGAAACAGCACCAATTAGTACAATAGTGATGGATGAAGAGTTGCATGAAGCAGCTGTACAATTGCAATTGTCAGGAAGATGACATTCTCAGTCAATAAAGCAAATTTGAAGGATACATAGTTTTTGAATGGACAATGAACTAAGAAGATAACATTAAGACATCACAGGTATTTTGTCTATTGCAGGAAAATTAATCCGAGAAACTCATTTCATTATCTTTGAAGTTTTCTTTGATGTTTTAAGAAGATTGATGAGTGAAAAGCCTCTTTAATCTTATTAAGTTAATGCATAAACATAATTAAAGATGACAAAGTAATGGGATGGAAAATATTGAATTACGTTCATGACTCATTTTCTATCTTTTCAATAACAGAGGTCCATCCCAAACTTTGAATATCTGTCTGTCCAGCTACATTGTGTTGATTTGTCAATAGCTCTCTAGATTTGTAAACGTACCGTAAAACGGGGTTTCTTTGGCCGTTCTGTACTACTTTGGCCGCTAAATGAGAAAAAGATTCAGTATCCTGTATCTCTCAAACCAATATTGATACCAGGAAATTTCTTTTTGCATCTGCTAAAGTTACTTGTCTACTTTCTATGTATATTAATTTTGTTTCAATATCATGATACCAGTGCTTCCTGTGAAGGCCATTCTGGGAAAAAGCAGATTTGCAAAAAAGTGTGATTTTGAAGGGAAGTGTCTACTTTGTTCAGGGTGGGTCAAGTGCAAGCTTACGCAGTGAAAATTGTGGACGATTTTTTAAGATAATATATCAAAGTTTCAAACTACACAGGATTTGTTTACATGTTATGTAATTTAGTGAGTTTTGGGCTATGGCCAATGTTACCCCAAATCTCCAAGTCAGTGTCGGGGTTACTTTGGCCAACCCTGGAAATGGCAATTGGCAACAGTTGGGGCAATTTTTTGTTAATAGCTGTCAAGGAGGTATAAGCCTTGATTTGACAAACAGGTAAATGACCCTGAAAATTATGTTGACTGCCATAGATGCTTAAAAAATACCAATAAATTGTCCAATGCAATAATTGCAATTTGTGTCATTTAACAAGCATAACATAGCGATGATGTACTGGCTGCTAGGGAAGCTGTGAACCACGGTAGATATATGATTTAATCCAAAATAGCATCAGACAAAGTTATTTCATATTGGATTACTTGTTATGGTGTTTTTCAACATAATTTTACATCGGTGAATTATGCAAAAAATTGAAAATTATAATAGAAATGTAAAATGTCATATGATTGATAAAAATTGTTTTAAAATGACACCTTTTATGACTGGTAGCATATCTTACATTGTTGTGGCCTAAAAAGTGGGGTTTGTTCACACTATGTCATTCTGAATTAGGAGGCAGTAGTACACAGAGTGTGGTACACTTTTCAATACTTAATTTTCGTTAAGAAATCTGCGAATGAGTCACAACTCATTTTAGATTACAAAAATACATTTCTCGGCTTATTGAACGGCCAAAATAACATAACTAATTAAATTCTACAGCTGTACATGGTATAACATGCTCAAAATCTAAGGCGGCCAAAGTTACCCCAACTCCGGGGTTACTTTGGCCGACCCTTTAATTATGTAATAAAACATAGAACCATAATAGATTTTGGAAAGCTTTTTGACAGATGAAAACCTCATTGTACTGGCTGTGTTATGGCAAAAAACTGTTGATATTCAACGAATAGTTTTTCTCAGAACACAAATTTTCTCCTCCGAAGCGGCCAAAGTAACCCCGTTTTACGGTAGCAGAAGGAAATACTGTTTTTCAAGAAATCATCTACAAATTTGTGTTGCAGCATTTTTCTTGACTTCCATTAACATTGCAAGGCTTCAATAACAGCTGAGGAAATAGGCTAATTGCTGTAACCTTCATACATGTACAATCACAAAACCAATCCAGGAGGCAGAGAAGAATTTATGCAATATTATTATGTAACAAATGTGTAACACAAATCATTATATCTGCATGATATTTGAACACAAAGTGATAATGATTATTATATTCAGTAAAGGCAATGTTTGTCATGCAAGTCAAGGAAAAAAAAATAGCGTTTGGAATTTATAGGCTAACAATTTTTCTCACTCTTTGCTTTGTTATGGCTTGCAGCATGGAAATACGTACAGATTCTGACCACCACAGGGTGGAAAATAAAGTGGCTTGTATCATTTAATATTAAACACCATTTCAAAGAGGACCATGCCAGTTACTGACCAGGGAAGTTTCACAGCTTAATACCTCCTATGTGTTGAGACACGTATCTACTCCCATTGCAAAGTACTACAAAACATGGTGTAATCTGCAATTTTGCCCACTCAAGACATTGGCTTTACCTCAGGCCTGCAATACAAAAGTGCTTTGTTTACCAGTGCTTGGTCTCGTGGCTATGTCTACGTCCCAAAACTAAAAAGCTGGTCAAGTATGTTAGGCCCAAAAAAGGGATGTACGCCAAAAATTTACATACTTATGGGTACTTATGTTAGTTCCATCCACTTGCAGAGCATGAAATCTACTAAAAATGTCCCCTTAGAAGGATTACAGAAGTGAGAATGCCTAAGGTGAAAATCCTTTGTTTGACAAACTTTGCAGATTTCATTTCGCATTGGTTCATCAAGCCTATACTGAGGAAAACACACCAGTTAACTGACTTACATTGTTTTACCAACATACATAATCTTTGATAAAACTGACAAATCAAGAAGTGCAGCAGCAAACCCACAACTGCACAGTTCTGTTGCTGGAACAATGTGATGGAGCATGTGCCATCAATTTTTCGGTAAGAAAATACCTAGATATACATGCCAAAGTATCAGATATGTACAATCAAACTGATTATTGGAAGGATGTTGGATGATGGGATGGGGTCTACACCAAAACATGATTACTTGATTTTCAGTGCCTCTAAATCAATTATTTTGGTTTGAATTGAATAAAATTATCAATGAGATAGATAATCTTCCAAAACCAAAACAATTAAATTGTGCTTTAAAGCTTGCATTCCAGAATTTACTCTCACTAGGGAAGACTGGAGCTTGTTGTAACTTGTATAAACCATCGTTAATTTGAAACTAACTAAATCAGGCAGATGATTCCCTAATTTGATACATGAAGCTAGTGTTGGAGGTTCGAGACCTGCCTCCATCAGTCTCAGCTGCACCAGACAAAAATGTCATTTTTGATTGTGAAAATTCTGAACTCAAAATTTATAGATAAAACTTACAATTGGCCAGTGCTGAATTAGCAAACATGAATGTCTCCTGCCCCATGTAACTTATAATTTAACATGTTTAACTGACATGTTGTCAGAATTGTGAGTAACACTTAAGCTGTAATTTGAGTGACATTGTCCCCAAACCAATTTTGGAGTGACTGGTGGCATGATATGATACATTTAGACAACCAATAAATTGTGTCAATATATGATACTATAACAAACCAGTTATATGCTGTAAATATTTTATGAACAATTAAAATATGTGTAAAAAAGGTAAAATACAATGTAAGTTTTAAAAAAAGGGGATCGACCAACCTGACTAATCCAGTGATAAACCTTACAGCAACACAGGGTTCAGACGTACAACCTAGAACTCTTTGGGAAGGTCCACCATTATCTCCCTAATTGTTATGTCCCATTGTTTTAATTGCTTCACAAGGTAAGTTATTTAAATAGAAAATCACCCCAAGGCAAAAACGACACAACTTACCTAAGTCTCCCCTACTTTTTTTAAAGTAAAAATTTGAATAATACACTACTGCACACGTACCAAGCCCCACTGACAAATGTTAGAAATATCCATTCCACAATATTTATGTTAATGTACATGTTTGAAGAAGGAGGATGCAGAAACCAAATTCATGGTGTTAACAGAAGGCCTCGGTTTAACAATGCATATTTATAGTCTTATATGGATCGATTAAGTTTGATTTTTGTGTACGTAATTTAAAGCTTTGCCGAAGGTTTAAATGCTCATATTTGCTGTAATGCATGTAAACCTTGTCATATTGCATTTTGGGTTTGCTCAAGCGCAGTCTATGCTTGCACACAATCTGGTCTTTGTTTTTTTCACACATTAGGATATTTATATTTAATCTCAATATTATGACAAACACAGAAACTTTGCAATGAAATTATATAAAAGCTGAGAAAAACAGTTCTGTAATCCCTCTAAGGAACCTCCACCAAGCATAAGGGGCCTTAGTGTCTTAGAAACCAGCTAAGTTCCCTTATCCTGAAAAACTTCAGTACAACTACTGACATACCATAGACAGCTCCCTTGAATCATTGGTTGTCTCTGCTGTTGGAAGTTTTGTGAGGAGCAGAAATGTAACGTAATCCGTAACACGGCACTATGATCCACAGTTGGAAGTCTGGATGCTCCAGGTTCACCATACTGCACAAAGATTTAAATCTTATAATATGTCATAATTTTATGAGGAAAAAACCTTAATGAAGCAGGGTTATGGGTGTTGTTCACAGCCATATGATAAATTATCCTACTCTGTAACATTTGGCTGAATTCAAGAAAGGCTGTGGTGATCTCCGAAGGGGATATGTGTACTGATAATATAGTTCTGCTATACACCATGCATATGCCTTTTTCGAAACAACATTTATTCAAACAGTCCAACAAACAACTCATTTTTATTTGGTAACATATATATCATAGTTGATTTTTAAAACTTTAAAAAAATGTATTCAATGAAGGGATACACAGCGATGTTTTAGCACCAAATATACACAGCTTCTTTGTTATAGCTTTTCCTCATAGACTAGCATGTATTTTAGTTTTAATGTGAGTAATTCCAAGCAGCTGACACTGCTTGGAAATATTTTTCAGTCACTTCCTTGACCCCCTTTTAGCTGCGTGTCCCTTTAAAATTTAAATTTCCTCATGTTTTTTACTCTGAATTGCCAAGTCGGATCGAAATAACAATAGGACCAGTAGCAAAATAAATATCAAATGGACAATTATTAAAAGGCTATCAACTGATGAAATTTCGAAGAAATAAAAATAAATATTGAAACACATATAAGCTCTAGAAGCACACTGAAGGTGAATGTACACATTCCCGTGCTACAAGCCTTATTCGTATTGCAACCAAATTCTAAGTTACAGAATTTGTTGCCCAAATACTAACTTATAGAGTCCCTAATATATTTCCGAGGTTCTATTGATTCTATTGGGTGGCAAAAGCAATAATGTGGTCTTTATGTCAGAAATAACCATTTGCAATTCTTGCCACCTTTCCAGATCCCCACAATCTTTACAAAATTGCTGCTCCAATGACACTGTTAACAATATGACTGCAGTTGCTAGGCAACCATGGAAGATAGTAATCATATAATTCCAACCAATCACGACTGACCACACATTGATGGCGTGTAAATAGCCAATCACAGTACAGATAATGGTTAGTATGGCTGACAAGGCATCGACAAAAGATGGCGTTAAGTGCACAGGGTGCTGTTGCTATGGAAACAAACCCCATTTCCAAAAGAAAAACAGAATTGATCCACAAAGGGGGTAGTTCGGTTTGAGATTATATTTAAAAATCAACTCATGAACTGCAGAATAACAGGAAGGCTATATTTTTCATTTGGTCAACAGCTGCTTCAAACATACTTTTGCAGGCTTCATCATCATAATGAGAAAACTACTGTTTTCCATCCTTCAGAACCATCAATGCAAAGTCTATCAATGCGCAATTTATCGCAGGGATTATACCTGCAGATGCACTCAATTATTCTACATAATTTCACCTACAGGACCAACTTATTTATAGATATAATTACGTTATTTCAGAATGTCTTAAATATTTCGTCAATGACTCATGTAGTGCAGCATCGTGTAGCAGGTAGAGTGCTCTATGTAATTAAAGAATTTTGGAATAAGCGTCTTTCATACCTCAAAATCGATCTTCATTATGAGCCATGATTGATGTGTAGTCTTGTTTTATGAAAATGCATTGAGGTATGATGTACATTGTATACATCTTCTTTTGTTTTGTTCATTCCGATTTTATATTATTTTAGCTTGTCCACACGCTTAGTAAACTTCAAATAGCAAAGATGGATGGATGGATGATTGGGGCTTTATGTCTTCTGTTTATGCACTTGGTAGCTTATTAGGGGAGTGGACATGGCAGTCGGGCTAATGATGTTTCAATTTGCCATCCAACAGAAGCTCGGTTAACCCGGCAAGAGCTAGATTTGAACCAAGGACCCAGCGATTGGCACCCTACCATGCTACCGCAAGACCAACCCAAATGCAAAGAGAGAAGAAAACTGTGAAGGGCCTGACATGTGCATGTAATCAATAACAAGATAAAGGTAAGAAGAATAAAGCGAAAATAAATTAACTTTTAAGAGTTAGATCTCTGACTAACGGTCCCCTTCAGTGCTAAAACAATACATGTTACATGAGTGAGCAGATCAAAAAATGTTATGTCACAGAGAGTCGTAAAATAATTATTAAAGCCTGACAGTCATTATGATAAGTAGTTACTATACATCATTGACATTTCTGGGAGCATAAAAAACTATCCCTCCAAGATAACAGTGGTATCAGATATGAACTGAGCCACCCAGCCTCAGCCTTAAATGTAAGCACATGCCATATTGGGATTTCTTCGAGTTTCAATCTTGAATTCAGGCTAATGATGAAGACTTAAAGAGATGTTTTGCATGTGACAAAGGCATTTCTGTTGTTGATCTCCAGCTGTTCAGACATTAGGTCTGTTGCCAGAGTCTCTTGTAGCTTCTGCTTTGTCTGCGAGTTTAACACAAAAGAGACATGATGGCATTTATTGGACTTGAGGAATAAGTAATTAGCATTTTCTCATGAATGGATTTCTCATGAATGGAAAGGAACACAAGACATTAGTGTGTTCATGAACCTGTATCTACAGGAAGAACCTCAATCTATAGCAATCAATGTGATGCTGAAAGTAATTGTAGAAAGGCAAAAAGCCCACTACAGGCCACCTCTCTTCCAAAGAGAAAGTTTAAAACCCAAATTTTTTTATACGGTTGTTTCTGCAACCTTTCTATTGGAACAATTAGCTGATCAAATCTAACTTAGCTTTTTATAAAATTGAGATCATATTTTTTCACATAAAATATGAATATCAGTGTATTTGGATATCAAGGCAATGTCATATTAATATGGTAGTCTGAGAAGAGTGAGGAAAAGTGGCCATCTATATGTGGACCACATTATCTGCTCATTGGCCCCTAATTGCAGCCACAGAAACTTTGTCCCTTGCAATTAGCAGAACTGAACATACAATTAGCAAGATTTTTGTCTGTAATAAGGCCTTGTCATGGTCTCTCTATGCAATTATTCCCACATTGTCTTGTGTTATCAATCAATAGCACTAAGCAAGAGACGACAGATTCTGGAAGTCCTCCAGACTGTTGTTCTGTTGATGGTGTAGGTAAGACCAATTATTTATAAGTTTTATGGCAGTTATGACCACCACAAAGTACTGTAACATCATGATGTAACTAAGCCAATTTTGCTCCAGGCTTCCAGATGTTCCAGTCGCTGGGTCTGAGTTTGATTCCAGTACTAGTTCAGTGACCTGTACTGGTATGCCATCTTGGTTTATTACTGAATATTCATGGAGAGATAATTATTGTCATAAGCTCCTTATTTGGCCATAATAGACATTAACATCTCATTGAAAATCTCATTTCTCTCTTTTGAAGATCTCTTCTCATGATTCAAGGCATAATATTGTGATCTGAAGATGCTGTGAATTTTAAAACATAACAGAAAATGTCAAACAACAATATTGTCGAATGATCGTTTGTTGTTACCTTTAAGAATTTCATCAGGGCTTTAATGATTACAGCAGTTTCGATAAGCATGTGATTCTCTTCCATCTAGCTGCAACATTTTCCTGATTTGATTGGTTCACGATGCAATGATGACCAAAAAAGTCCAATAGCTGCAAGTTAAAATACTGCATAGGAAGTTGCAAATACTCACACTCTTATTGAAACGGCATCAATTAGTACAATAGTGATGGATGAAGAGTTGCATGAAACAGCTGTACAATTGCAATTGTAGGTAAAATGATGAATTATGCTCTAATAATAGATCATCTCATACAGCTAAATTATGAGTGATGGACCACTGATGGTTGATTTGAAGAATCACATACTTATTGAAGCAGCAGTAATTAGTAGGCTTACAAATGATGAATTAGATCTGCTGTGCAATCAGAATTGTGAGAAAGATGATGAATTGTGCTCGTATATGTCACCTCATACATCTGAATTATGAGTGATAGTTGATGGTTGCTACTTGTTTTGGCAAGAAATATTTTATGTATGTTTTTTATATTTGGCATTTGACATTCACCTTCTTTCTAAAGCTTTCTCATGATAATATCTTCACTCCCGACAGTACTGTTGATAATCTGCAATTGCATCTCTCTGTCAAACTACCTCATATTATAACAGGAAATTCTCTTATCATAGCATAGTTATACATAACCTTGTATCAACACACTGTAGGTAAGTTATATTGATGGTAGCATCTGGCTGAAGAGATCAGTGCCCTTTCCTAATCAGCAGTTCCACAGTAGTGTCAATTTTGAAGTGGCAATTCACCTGGAAATTGCAGCCTATGTTTGAAGGTCACTCGCAAGACTTCCAAGTAAATTGTTCAAGTCAGCCTGTGCTGTCAATTTGGTTAATTTCATTGTAGCAAAGTGATCACTGTTGTAATAATTGCAAAAAAACTATAAGTTGTCTGGTTATCTGTGAACTGTGATTAAACATTTATAAAAACAATAAACCAACTAAATTGGGACCTGCAAGTCAGATAGAGTCCAACTTTTCCATGATAGAAACATTCTGGAGTCATCTAAGTATACTAACATGATCTTTTCACTTCTTTCCTTTCAAATAAGAAGAAAGAAACACTCCATGTAACTACATGTAAATTTAGCCCAGAGGAGATACAAAACAAATGATGTCAAACTAAATGAATTCATAAGATCTCAACTTCATAATGAGCATGTGTGCAACAGCAATCTTGATACTTGACACTGGTTCTTTGTCTTCAGTTCAACTTCATGAATAACAGGCATTTTGCATGTCACAAAGAGATGTTGTGTTTCAAATTGTCAGTAATACAATGTCAGAACATGAGATATTCAAAAATTAAATTGAAACTACGTACATCACGTCCTATAAAAGCTCCTCCAAGCTAAAAAACATCTAACAGGTTATTCTGTCTGAGCATTACAGTACACATCACTAAATTTTACTTGTGGGTGCTTACACTTTATAAGTTTTTGATAATTCACAGCCACCTCTCAGTTACAGTACAACTGACGAAGAAAATTTTCCTAAAATCCTTGGCCTCAAGAAGATGCTCACCCTTCTACACCCTTCTGTTCTTACCCTCACCCCTCCATGCCCTAACTTCCCAGGTCACCCTAATATTAAATCACCTTAAAAAATAAGGAAAATGAATTAAAAAGTCAGTCCTATTATTGAAAGGTCATTGCGATGTTCATGTCAAAAACAATTTTGAATTATTATGAGTGATGGACTATTGATGGTTGATTTGAAGAATCATGCACATACTTATTGAAGCAGCAGTAATTAGTAGGCCTGCAAATGATGAATGAGAGCTGCTGTGCAATCAGAATTGTGAGAAAGATGATGAATTGTGCTCGTATATGTCACCTCATACATCTGAATTATGAGTGATAGTTGATGGTTGCTACTTGTTTTGGCAAGAAATATTTTATGTATGTTTTGTTACATGTAGCATTTGACATTCACCTTCTCCTTCTGAAGCTTTCTCATGATAATATCTTCACTCCCGGCAGGACTGTTGATAATCTGCAATTGCATCTCTCTGTCAAACTACCTCATACAGGAAATTCTCTTATCATAGCATAGTTAAACATAATCTTGTATCAACACACTGTATAGATAAGTTATATTGATGGTAGCATCTGGCTGAAGAGATCAGTGCCCTTTCCTAATCAGCAGTTCCACAGTAGTGTCAATTTTGAAGTGGCAATTCACCTGGAAATTGCAGCCTATGTTTGAAGGTCACCTGCAAGACTTCCAAGTAAATTGTTCCAGTCAGCCTGTGGTGTCAATTTGGTTAATTTCATTGTGGCAAAGTGATCACTGTTGTAATAATAGCAAAAAAAAACTAAAGTTGTCTGGTTATCTGTGAACTGTGATTAAACATATATAAAAACAATAAACCAACTAAATTGGCACCAGCAAGTCAGATAGAGTCCAACTTTTCCATGATAGAAACATTCTGGAGTCATCTAAGTATACTAACATGATCTTTTCGCTTCTTTCTTTCAAAAAGAAGAATGAAACACTCCATGTAACTACATGTAACTTTAGCCCAGAGGAGATACAAAACAAATGACATCCAACTAAATGAAATCATAAGATCTCAACTTCTTAATGAGCATGTGTGCAAGGGCAATCTTGATACTTGACACTGGTTCTTTTTCTTTAGTTCAACTTCATGAATAACAGGCATTTTGCATGTCACAAAGAGATGTTGTGTTTCAAATTGTCAGTAATACAATGTCAGAACATGAGATATTCAAGAATTAAATTGGAACTACACGCATCACCCTCCTACAAAAGCTCCTCCAAATAAAAACATCTAGCAGGTATTCAGTTGGAGCATTACAATAGGTACACCCCAATAAATTTGACGAGCAGACGCTTACACTTAGAAAGTTTTTGATAATTCACAGCAACCTGTCAGTCACAGTACAATTGATGAAGAAAATTATCTTAAATACTTTAACCACAAGAAGATGCTCGCCCTTCTACACCCGTCAGTCCTTCATGGAAGTGCATGGAAGTGTTGGGGTGTGCAAGTGCAAGCATCAACTGGAAAATATTTTGGCTGGAAAACATTTTGGGTTGTACTGAGCCAGTGTCATATGGAGAAAAACAATTCATCATATTGCCTGTTTTAAACCATCTTTGTGGTAGTTAGACACTGATTTTGAGGTTTCTAACATTTTTGGTCAGTTGGAACCCAAAAAGGAGGAGTTTAACAAACTCACTTCTGGAACTGAAAAATGAGTCATTTAAAACTGTTGAAACTGAAAAAAACTTTGGTAAGTTACATGCACAGGCTTATTATGCATCCTGTCACAATCATTTTAAGACGATACTTGTTTTTGACTACAGATTCGTGAGGTCATCCTAAAAAGTTTGCGAATTGCCTAACTCGAAGATGATCTGCAACCAGTCTCAGCATGACATCATATTCTTAGTCAGTAAAGCAAATTTGAAGGATACATAGTTATTCAATGGACAATGAACTAAGATAACATTAAGACATCACAGGTTTTTTTGTCTATAACAGGAAAATTACTCCGAGAAACTCATTTCATGATCTTTGAAGTTTTCTTTGATGTTTTAAGAAGATTGGTGAGTGAAAAAAACTCTTTAATCTTATTAAGTTAATGCATAAACATAATTAAAGATGTCAAAGTAATGGAATGGAAAATATTGAATTGTATTCATGACTCATTTTCTATCTTTTAAATAACAGAGGTCCATCCCAAACTTGGAATATCTGTCTGTCCAGCTACATTGTGTTGATTTGTCAATAGCTCTCTAGATTTGTAAAAGTAGCAGAAGAAAATGTTATTTCTCAAGAAATCATCTAAAAATGTGTCTTGCTGCTTTTTCCTTGACTTCCATTAACATTGCAAGGTTTCAGTAACAGCTGAGGAAGTAGGCTAATATTTCTGACCTTCATACACTAACAAAAAGCAATCCAGTGAGCAGAGAAGAATTTACACAATATCATTATGTCAACAAATGTGTAACACAAATTATTATATCTGCACAATATTTGGTCACAATGTGACAATAATTATTATCTCCTATAAATGCTAGAGTGATGCTTGTACAGCAGCATTTTCAATGCTAATGTTTGTCATACAAGTCAATGGAAACAATTAGCTGTGTTTGGCGTTTATAGGCAATCGCATTTCCCCACTATTTGCTTTGTCATTCCTATTGCTACCAAATTCTAAGTATACCAACTTATAAAGTCCCTTATATATTACCCAGGTTCTATTGATTCTATCAGGCAGTAAAACCAATAATGTGGTCTTTATGTCAGAAATCACCATTGGCAATTCTTACCACCTTCCAAGATCCCCTCAATCTTTACTTAATTGCTGCTCCAATGACATAGTTAGCAATATGACTGCAGTTGCTAGGCAACCATGAAAGATGGTAATCATATAATTCCATCCAATCACGACTGACCACACATTGATAGCGTGTAAATAGCCAATTACAGTACAGATAATGGTTAGTATGGCTGACAAGGCATCGACAAAAGAAGGCATTAAGTGCACAGGGTGCTGTTGCTATGGAAACAAAACTCATTTCCGAAGAAACAATTGATTCACTAATGGGGTAGTTCCGTTTTTCGATTATATTTAAAAATCAACTAAAGAACTGCAGAATAATAGGAAGGCTATATTTTTCATTTGGTCAACAGCTGCTTCAAACATCCTTTGGCAGGTTTCATCATCATAATGAGAAAACTACTGTTTTCCATCCTTCAGAACCATCAATGCAAAGTCTATCAATGCGCAATTTATCGCAGGGATTATACCTGCAGATGCACTCAATTATTCTACATAATGTCACCTACAGGACCAATGGCCAACTTGTTCATAGATATAATTACGTTATTTCAGGATGTCTTAAATATTTCATCAATGACTCATGTCATGCAGCATCGTGTAGCAGGTAGAGTGCTCTATGTAATTAAAGAATTTTGGAATAAGCGTCTTCCATGCCACAAAATAAATCTTCATTATGAGCCATGATTGATGTGCAGTCTTGTTTTACAAAAATGTATTGATGTATGATGGACACTGTATACATATTTTGTTTTGTTCATTCTGTTCTTATATTATTTTAGCTTGTCCACACGCTTAGTGAACTTCAAATAGCAAAGATGGATGGACGGATGATTGGGGCTTTATGTCTTCTGTTTATGCATTTGGTAGCTTATTAGGGGAGTGGACATGGCAGTCGGGCTAATGATGTTTCAATTTGCCATCCAACAGAAGCTCGGTTAACCCGGCAAGAGCTAGATTTGAACCAAGGACCCAGCGATTGGCACCCTACCATGCTACCGCCAGACCAACCCAAATGCGAAGAGAGAAGAAAACTGTGAAGGGCCTGACATGTGCATGTAATCAATAACAAGATAAAGGTAAGAAGAATAAAGCGAAAATAAATTAACTTTTAAGAGTTAGATCTCTGACTAACGGTCCCCTTCAGTGCTAAAACAATACATGTTACATGAGTGAGCAGATCAAAAAATGTTATGTCACAGAGAGTCGTAAAATAATTATTAAATGACATTACTGGGAGCATAAAAAACTATCCCTCCAAGATAACAGTGGTATCAGATATGAACTGAGCCACCCAGCCTCAGCCTTAAATGTAAGCACATGCCATATTGGGATTTCTTCGAGTTTCAATCTTGAATTCAGGCTAATGATGAAGAGATGTTTTGCATGTGACAAAGGCATTTCTGTTGTTGATCTCCAGCTGTTCAGACATTAGGTCTGTTGCCAGAGTCTCTTGTAGCTTCCTCTTTGTCTGCAAGTTCAACACAAAAGAGACATGATGGCATTTATTGGACTTGAGGAGTAAGTAATTAGCATTTTCTCATGAATGGATTTCTCATGAATGGAAAGGAACACAAGACATTAGTGTGTTCATGAACCTGTATCTACAGGAAGAACCTCAATCTATAGCAATCAATGTGATGCTGAAAGTAATTGTAGAAAGGCAAAAAGCCCACTACAGGCCACCTCTCTTCCAAAGAGAAAGTTTAAAACCCAAATTTTTTCATACGGCTGTTTCTGCAACCTTTCTATTGGAACAATTAGCTGATCAAATCTAACTTAGCTTTTTATAAAATTGAGATCATATTTTTTCGCATAAAATATGAATAGCAGTGTATTTGGATGTCATGGCAATGTCATATTATGGTAGTCTGAGAAGAGTGAGGAAAAGTGGCCATCTACATGTATATGTGGACCACATTATCTTCTCATTGGCCCCAAATTGCAGCCACAGAATCTTTGTCCCTTGCAATTAGCAGAGCTCAACGTACAATTAGCAAGATTTTTGTCTGTAATAAGACCTTGTCATGGTCTCTCTATGCAATTACTCCCACATTGTCATGTGTTATCTATCAATAGCACAAAGCAAGAGACGACAGATTCTGGAAGTCCTCCAGACTGTTGTTCTGTTGATTGTGTATGTAACACCAATAAGTTTTATGGCTGTTATAACCACAGCAAAGTACTGTAACATCATAACGTAACTAAGCCAATTTTGCTCCAGGCTTCCAGATGTTCCAGTCGCTGGGTCTGAGTTTGATTCCAGACTGGGGTGCCGGAACAGGGGGGGCAGGAGGGGCAATTGCCCCTGCCGCCCTTGTCCAAGGGGGGCAGGGGGGGCAAGGGTGCCCTTTAGATCTTAAAGAAAAGAAATTATTAGGCCTTATTTTACTAATTTTAGGCACAGATTAGTAAGTATTAATATGCATATATTGAAAATTACAAGTGACTATCTATTTAAACTTTGTCACACGAAATTGGCGCGAAAATGATTTGCCCTTTTTTCATCTGACCGCCCCTGCCGCCCGCGATTCCTTCCGGCACCCCTGATTCCAGTACTAGTTCATTGACCTGTACTGGTATGCCATCTTGGTTTATTACTGAATATTCATGGAGAGATAATTACGGTCATAAGCTCCTTATTTGGCCATAATAGACATTAACATCTCATTGAAAATCTCATTTCTCTCTTTTGAAGATCTCTTCACATGATTCAAGGCATAATATTGTGATCTGAAGATGCTGTGAATTCCAAAACATAAGGGAAAATGTCAAATAACAATATTAATATATTGTCAAATGATGATTTATTGTTACCTTTAAGAATTTCATCAGTGCTTTAATGATTGCAGCAGTTTCAATAAGCATGTGATTCTCTTCCATCTAGCTGCAACATTTTCCTGATTTGATTGGTTCACGATGCAATGATGACCAAAAAAGTCCAATAGCTGCAAGTTAAAATACTGCATAGGAAGTTGCAAATACTCACACTCTTATTGAAACGGCATCAATTAGTACAATAGTGATGGATGAAGAGTTGCATGAAACAGCTGTACAATTGCGATTGTAGGTAAAATGATGAATTATGCTCTAATATATCATCTCATACAGCTAAATTATGAGTGATGGACCATTGGTGGTTGATTTGAAGAATCACATACTTATTGAAGCAGCAGTAATTAGTAGGCTTACAAATGATGAATGAGAGCTGCTGTGCAATCAGAATTGTGAGAAAGATGATGAATTGTGCTCGTATATGTCACCTCATACATCTGAATTATGAGTGATAGTTGATGGTTGCTACTTGTCTTAGCAACAACAAAAAACTTGATGTATGTTTTGCTACATGTAGCATTTGATATTCACCTTCTCCTTCCAAAACTTTCTCTCATACTGTGGTCTCTGCATTGTAAGACCCCCTGTTGTATGACTAACTTGCCTTACGTGACGCGTCTCCTGCACTAAGTAGTATTTTTAGTGCATCTTGCGCCCCGATGAGAGACCACACCCCCATGAGAGACCGCTTCATGACCGCAGAAGGGGCGGTCTTATAACGCTGGGACCACTGTATATAATATTATCCTCATATTTTTCTTTCTTTCTACTCTCCTGCCACACATTATCATGTACTTCGTCCTCAAGTTGGTTCTTCAGTCCACCAGCCTAACAGTATCAAAGTGTCTGCATTCTATATATTTCTATCTACTCTGTTTAATTTGAAATTGTGAGTCAGCTCAAAAGATTGAGTGAGATGGTTGCACAATTTGTTTGAGCTAACATAGCTTGTTGTTATGAGTTATGCTAATCTTTCCGTTGTCATAACTTGTAACAACAAGCTATGTCAGCTCAAAGGAACAGTGCAACCATCTCGCTTAATCATTTAAGCTGACTCAAAATTCAAATTTTACAGTGTATCAACTATTGGTTTATCAAATTACATTTCTGTATGTCATGTTTATTTGTCTATCTATCCTGGAGTCTCGTTTGCAGAGCAAAAACAATGAACTCCAAGACCATGAACTCCATAATCCAAGATTATTACTAATATACAATTGCATAGATCCCTCTGTCAAACTACCTCATATATTGAAACACAAAATACAATTTTCTCTGCACAGCTCAACTTAACCCTGTAACAACACACAGTAGGCTACATTGACAGCAGCACCTGGCTAAAGAGAGCAGTTGCAGTGATTTCAAGTTAGAAGAGGCAATTCACCTGGAAATTGCAGCCCATGTTTGAAGGTCACCTGTAACAGTTGCACAGGAATTTATGCAGTCAGTTTACTTTCAATTTGGTCAGATCACTGATCACTGCTGCAAGTTGAAGTTATGTTGTGTTATGAAATAGTAATAATTCAATTAACTCTTTTGAGGCAAGATCTCAGCTGTTGAACAAGATCTGTTTATGTCTCCAGAGGAGAAAACAATCAAAAAATAATAATTTCAACCAGTGAAAAGACTAGAAAGCAATTTTTCAGAAAGGTATCCTGTTATTGACGTGTGAAAAGTGCTTAATATGTTTGATGGAGTTGTTTCCTACAATGGTGAAGTTACTTGCCATGGCCTAGAGAATCTCATTACAGATGATTTCATATTTGTAGACATTTGAGGTAGAAAATACATCATTTTTCTTGCAATTTTCATTGGTCGAGAGAAGGTATGACACTACTCTCTCCTGAAAAGTGACATAGTGTTTTACATGGGTGACCATGGCATTCTAAGCCATTGATCTCCTAACAGGAACTGATTTTAGCAGTTTCAAGTGAGAGTTTCAGTTTGTGTTTCACACATTTTTAGTACACGCATTCTGCAAGCCCAATACTGTGCATTCAGACGATTGTGATCATGTGATCCGTGTAATGACTGTTTATAAAGAAAATAAACATACACATTTGTGAATGTAACATTTGTTCAGGGAGGGGCTAGGCTCAGGTGACAGGAAAATGGGCAAACAATCACGGGGTCCCTGATCTGATTCCCACTGTGATTTTCTTATCAATGTTGGCAACATCACTGGGCCACCATCCTGTCCTGAGGGACCATTCAGTATTTATGATTCTGGGGGGGGGGGGGGTTGAGAGTTTTGTTGGACCTTCTGTAAAAGAATTATCCTCCCTTTGGTTTCATGCTTATTTGAACCCCTCATACATTCCATGCAGACTTTTGTACATCCCCTAATCTTTTATTGAAATTTTGTACCCTTAAGCATGTTGTGAAAAATTGGTGCTCTGTCAGACAAAACTCCCACCCCCCCCCCCCCAGTCATAAATTCTATTTAGCCTGCAAGGCACTTAGATTATGGACAAAAGGTAAAAATTAGCACTGTCCCCCTTGAAACATGTAGCACAGACTCAGGTAAAATCCCGTCTCCCCCTCAACCCAGGCATAAATTCTGAATAGTCCCTTACTGATGTCATAGAAAATGCTTTTGGTCAAGGCATGATTTATTGTAAGTTGATGTGAAGCCATTCAGAGTCAGCTTCAAACTGATTTGATATCATTTGAAACAATCAACATTTGTACACAGCAGTGTGAAATACAACAGTTCATGAAGAAATTTAAGGGTTCGTGTGGATTGCGGTTTGACATGTGTGAACAACTGCCACAACGCCGAGTTGGCCTTTGCAGTATACTATTGGTCAAAATTTTGACATCATTTTACCAGCAAACATCACTCGCTTGAATCAAGCTGAAAAAAGTGACACGTAATGGGCAACTTGACCAATCACCTGGCAGGATTTTCTGATGTCAGACCAGAAAATTTGCAAAACATTTTGTTATTTGATCAATGTCTACAAATATGAAATCATCTGTAAACTAAGAGGATACCATAAATATTGTGTTCTTTGAAGAAGAAACCATAAATTTCTACGGCAAGAAAGTTACAAAGACATTCATTTAAGTAATGAAATCACCCGATTCCATATAAAATTTAACTTGCATGAATATTATAAATTGATATATTTTAAGTATAGAATATACTTCCAGTCAACCGAATTGTGTGATTTTCATAATTACGTTACTATAATAGATTGTAAAGCCTTGAATTACTTATGGAGAGCCCCGCATTGCTTGATTTGTAAGCAAAACAAGACCTTTTTCACTGCAAGAAAATGATTTGCTTACATTTTTGAAGGAATTCATCTTCACACATTGAGCTTAGAATGACAGTGAAGTGAATGGTTTTATTTTTGGCTACATACTAGCTTTAAAATGGCTATAATGATGTAGTTTTGTCACAGCAGATCAAAGGAAATATAATTTCTCACAAATTCATCTTAATGGTCTTGCAATGGTTTCCTTGACTTCCATTAACATTGCAAGGTTTCAATCACAGCTGAGGAAATATATAGGCTAATAGCTCTAACCTTCAAACACTCCAAGAGCAATCCAGAAAGCCAAGATGAAATTATTCATGGGGGTGTTTCTCACACGAGTCACCGAATACAGATGTCTATAGATTATCAAGGGAATAACACATGACCCTTGTCAATTTTTAGTTAAACGAGACTGTGAAAGGAGTTTAAAATTATGTGTGTCACTTATGGGAAAAACAATTGTGTGTGTTTTGGATATCAGAACCCAGGTGTGACAATGAACACCTTTTGAGAAGAATTATGTGTCGACAGGGTCAAATGTTACCCATCTACAGTACTGCCAGTAAATAAGTGAAATGTGTGATATTGTGCCATTACATCAATGCTAAACATCCTCAACCACACTGCTTGTGGAAGCATGAATTCTCATCCGATGACAGGAAAACATATTGAGTCATAAAGGCCAATATGTGAGGCATAAGGGATAACAATGGCAGGCAATGTTCTTTGCTGTAGTCTGAGCTAGGTATGGGTCAAAGTCTTTGATAAGTAGCCTACGTGAAACACAGGCCCAAAGTTATTTCATAGGGAAGGGTGTTTCACTTACTTATCAAAGACTTTGACCCATACCTGACTCTGACTACCACAAAGAACATTGGCTGCCATTGTTATTATACATGCCTCACATATTGGCCTTGATGACTCGATATGTTTTCCTCTCATAGGATGAGAATTCATGCTTCCACAAGCAGTTTGATTGAGGATATTTAGCATTGATGCAATTGCACAATATCATGCGTTTTGCTTACTTACAGGCGGCACTGTATAGTATACAGCGCAACAATACAATGTCATCTCCTTTTCGTTGCTTTAGGCTTCAAGGTAGCATGGGACAAAACTATTATCAAACAGCGGTTTATTTGCGATTGTAACAAATATTGTCTTCAATTGCATCAAAGCATTGCCTTGCTTTCTTATTTTTATGTATCTGATTATACGTTTTGGCCATAAACAGACATGTGCCACTTTGCATTTGCGGTGAGCATCTGCAGTGCATAGCCCATATTTCTGTTCCTTGTTCTATGATAATTGTCTATAGGTATTGGATTTTATTTTTTAGAATAAATTAATCGAGCAGTCACAAAATAAAGAAAACATATCAACTTCCACTGTGTGTCCTCTCTTCCAATAAAGTAGGCTAATCTGGACAAGAGGAGGACACGAAAATGATGCGAAGGATGATCCGTTTTTGGTGGCTAGGAAAAACAGGTGGACTCAGCAAAACCACACTGTATAGTACATGGACAAACAGTATAAGGCTTTGTCATTGTCTTCCCATATAATTATCCACAACATACTTGAGTCACTAATAGAAAACAGCTTCAGTAACTGCATGTGTAATGTAAAGGTTTTTTATGTCAAGTCAAGGATTTCAAAGAAAAAGCTATGTTTGGCATTTATAGACCAATACATTTTCACACTCTTTGCTTTGTCATCTTATAGCTTCCAAAACTGAGTCATAGAGTCCCTTACCATTCTGCAAGGTGGTAAAATCAATAAAGTGGTCTTTATGTCAGAAATTACCATTTGCAATTCTTCTCACTTTCTTTGATACCGATAATCTTTGCAGAATTGCTGCACCAATGGACACTGTTAACAATATGACTGCAGTTGCTAGGCAACCAGAGAGGATGGTGATCATATAATTCCAACCAATCACGGCTGACCACACATTGATGGCGTGTAAATAGCCAATCACAGTACAGATAATGGTCAGTATGGCTCACAAGGCATCGACAAAAAAGGTATTAAGTGAACATGGTGACGTTGCCAAGGAAACAAACCTTGTTTCCACAGTTACTGGAGCAAACTTTGGTGACTGTGGAAACAATAATGAATGTGACTGAAGATGAAAAATAAAATCACTTTGTTAGAAACACGCACAGCAGAGGGATGGTAAAACACCTGTTACCTTAGACGTTTACCGGATCTTAAAAATTTAATATAGTTCATTTGCTGGGTGGTTTTGATTGCAAATAATGAGTAGTGTCCTTTTGTGCTCTCTTTATTCGAACAGATGTTCTTCACCTGTCAGATGCTGAGACCAGCCTCTTTGGGTCTTTCTTTGAAGTAGCCTCGATATAATTACATTAGTTTATGAAATCTTAAATATTTCATCAATGCTTGTTTAGTGCGAGTCCCGGGAGGTACGTGCAGCAGGTGGTTCACTTTGTGTAATTAAATAATTACGGTTTCCCAGAGGGGAAAATACATCTTCATTATAAACATTGATTGATGTGTAGTCTTGCTGAACAAAAATGCATTGATGTATGTTTTCAGGTCTGTTGTTCAATTTCATCTCAAATTCTTACCGCTTGTCCATATATAGGCCTATATACAAAGTAGATTACTGAGTTCACCTCTTGTTCTTAGGGCCTAAAAAAGCTAAGATGATAGGGGTGGTTGTTTCAATCATCCTTCGCATCATCGTCATGTCCTCTTCCGGTCCTAATTAGCCTACCAAGTGCATAAATTACATATATACAGGATGCAAAACCCCAATCATCCATCCATACAGCTAAGATCATGGCATCAGGAGTCATTGAAGCTAAATTAATTTGAGAATGGTCACTACATAACCAACAGATGAAAACAATAAGCAAAGAAGTCAAATCAATTGACTGTTGTTATTTGGTTGATTCAGCTGGGCATGCAAAATTTAATGTCAACGAAGTAACAGATATATATGATCATGCAGTCAGAAGTTATATCAAGCATGCACATTCCTTGTTGGCACTTGATATTTGAAATGGGACCTTGAATTCAGTGGCATAGCTATGGGGGGGCCAAGGCCCCCCCCCCAAATGAATTAGTGGCCCCCCCACTGGCCCCCCCATTTCAGATTTGAGAAATTTGAAAAATTATTTGAGACGAGCACGACAGCACGTCCGTCTGTGTGACAGTTGCCCTTTTAAAAGTTCTAAGGCATTCGACAATTTTTTATTTTCTTTGAAAATATCTAGAAATAGGCGATTCTGCAATCTGCATCCAAACTTTTTAGTGCGGCCTTGCGACATTTGCCCTAATTTTCAAGATCCAGATTAAATACTATTTCAAAAGAAATCTTGTGGAAACTATTGGTTTTTAATTATTTTTTTTTAAATAATCTACCTAAATTGTTTGCCTTTTTGCCTCGAAACAGCATTATGAATCAGTAAGTGCTATTTTTGCAATGAACTGTCCTCTCATTCCGCGCATAACAAATTGAATGGCAGAATCAACATTCTGCACTTTGTCCAACTGTTTTTATGGAAAGTCATTTCTCTCTAACAAGTAATTGTGAAAGTATATTTAGTGGTTTTTTTACCATGTCTAAATTAATTAGTAAATGCAGTAATTGTTCGCCAGAAGAAAAGAGCGTCATTGTTCCCATGTCGTTTGTAAAGAGGAATTGTGTCGCAGCACTAATTTTTACCCGTTTATTGACCGAAAAATGCTGTAAAAAGTGGGCCCCCCTGGCTCAGACCCCGGCCCCCCCTTGGCCACTGCTTGAATTCAGACTGATTTTGAAGAGACATTTTGCATCTGACAAAGGGATTTCCATGCTTGATCCCCAGACAAAATGTCTGTTGCTGGGGTCTCTTTCAGCATGCTTTGTCTGCAAGAAAGACAGAAATGAGAGAATAAGGCATCTATTTCATCTGTAACATGCTGCATGTGTTTCGTTTTGAATAGAAGACAAGAAAGACATTAAAAGACATCTTGAATGAGGATTACTGATCTCCGGATTCATTACAGCTGATGAATTTTACCTTCAGAAGATTAAAAATTTTGAAGCCACTCTCGGGAGTCACACGTATTCAGACCGTGAAGACGATGTGACTTTGCCTAAAATATTGCTTCAAAATTTCAAATTGGCTGAAAGTATTCATCAGCTGTATTAAGAGACATAAATTCGAATCTTAATCTAAATATACCCCATCACCATTGCTCTCTACATCATATCTATGTATTTGCACAGTTCCACTAATTCCAGGCAATGTTCAACACTCTGTCCGTACAAATTCTAAATTTGTTTTAAAATGTGCAATTCATCCTTTTGTCTCAGCAATTTGACGTCCATTAACAACCAATGATTCACCCACATTTCAGGAAGTGAACTAATAGCTCTAACCTTCACAGCCAGATGAAAAATAGAATTTTCCTTAATAGCATCAATCGTCAGTGGAATCATGTTTGGTTTATGGACACTACTAGTTTAGTCTGTTTAGTATGCAGCCTTTAAAAAGAGAGTCATGAAAAGACTACAAAGAATAGTGAAGACAGCATTTTTTATTACTAGAGGACCCACATGGTCCTTGGTATAAAGAGAGAGGCCAACAAATTAGTAGCAGTGTGTGAAAGTACAGCAGGTGTTGCCCTCTCTAAAACGTGACAGTGTGATAGTTGAAGGTGTCTCCCTCTGGTGTAATGTGGTAGTGACAGATTCTGACATCTTGTGTGAATTATGGGAAAATGGCAAAAATGAAAATGGCCATAGGTGCAGAAATAGTGGATGTAAAGTGGCAGTAAGTTAAAAATTGGTAGTGCAGGTGAAGAGAGGAAGATTGATATATGGGATGTTGGGATGCATTGAGAAATGTGGATTTGCATGGAAGAAGAAATTGTGAGAAAAACTGTCATTTATATATAAGTAATGGTGTGCTGATGGAGTCATTAGCAGACATTTATCGCAGGAGGATTTCAGAAAGAGTAACAAACATAACGGATGAAGACGTACATCCTCTAAACAAAAATTTCGAAACATGGCTATCGGGACATAGACTGAGGTCTGCTTGGGCCTCGTCTGGTGGACTGCTCAAGATGTCCAATAAATTTTGTGCTTATGCAGTGCTGTCCATCGCTATAAAAATGAAGATCCCAAGAAAGGAAAGCAGGACTGACTTTAGTATTTGCAAATTCTACATTGTCACAACCTTGATGCATTGATATATCGTATTTAATGATGGTAAGGAAAACAAAAGCTTAAAAATGCTGCAAAGTTTTTAACATTTTAATGAAATTATATAACAACACAAACAAACCATTTAAAATATCTACTAATGATAATTAAGATAATTAAAAATAAACTAATTTTCAGAAATCACTACACTGTACTAAATCTTTTATTCGCAGTATATATGTAAAATATATACTAAGATCCGGCCATTTTGACATAACATGGTAAATACAACACAGAAAAGTGGCAATCTATATATGGACCAAATTATCTGCTCATTGGCCCCTAATTGCAGCCAAAGAAACTTTGTCTCTTGCAATTAGCAGAACTCAACACAGAATTACCAAGATTTTTGTCTGTAATAAGGCCTTGTCATGGTCTGCCTCTACAATTTTCCCACATTGTCTTGGGCCACCAATCAATAGCACCACATAAGACACAGCAGATTCTGGAAGTCCTCTAGACTGCCAATTCTGTAAGATTAATGATGATGTACTGAAATAAAGACTCCCCTCATTGTAAGTTTTCCAGTTAGCAAAGAACCATACATGAAATGAAAGCACATCTTAGAGATTACCATTTATTATCCTCTCTTTTAGATCTACATATTTTGTTAAGGAATTCTGCACTCATCAACAAACGTATGATTTGCATAGCTTATTCACCACGGGAGAAGGAATATGTGATTTATCACCCGAGGGCTTTAGGCAGATGTGTGATTAATGGTTTAACACACATTCCCGATCCCTTGTTGAATAACCGGCTTGTACCATGAGACAAACGCTCAGTCAAACATGAGACGATAAGTTGACAACAAAGAATATGGGACTTATCGCAGTGAAATACAGGCTTATTTATGATTTGCTGACAGAGGTGTCAAATGGTATAAATATCACATATACCTGCAGTTGCTAGGCAATAGTCAAACTACTGTAATCATATAATTCCAACCAATCACAACTGGCCACACATTGATGGTGTGCAATAGCCAATCACAGTACAGATAACTGGCTGTGTGGTTCAAAAGAAATCAACAACAGAAGGCACTAAGTGCACATGGTGATGTTGCTATGGTTACAAATCTTGTTTCTTTGAAACCTTCCTGTAGTGTCAGAGGTTCGTCATATGATAAAAGATATCATTTCTACGATCAGTTCACTTTAGAGATATTTGTGTTGTGTTGGTTTCATCAGTCTAAGATGTGCTTTTGTTTCATATACTGCTCTCTGATCACTGGCAAACTTACAATGAGAAGGTCTTTATTTTGGTACAGCATCATTAATGTTACAGGATTGGCAGTCTAGAGGACTTCCCGAATCTGCTGTGCCTTATCATATGTGGTGCTATTGATTGGTAGCGCAAGACAATGTGGGAATAATTGTACAGGCAGACCATGACAAGGCCTTATTACAGACAAAAATCTTTGTAATTCCATGATCAGTTGTTACTGTTCTGCTAATTGCAAGAGACAAAGTTTCCTTGCCTGTAATTATGGGCCGATGAGCAGATATTGTGGTCCAAATATAGATGACAACTTTTCTGTGTTATGTTTACCATCTAATGTCAACATAAGACTTTTATGTCATGTGATCAATCCATTTGATTTTTCTACATTATGTCATAGCATATCTAGGTGTGTCGTGCTTTTTATTATATAAAGCAAATACTGTCAATTATCATTATTTTACTAATTGCAACGAAATATGCATACAGTATGGTTTTATCAATACAGGCCTATTCTCTTCAACTAATTCATAAATTCAGACTCCTCCATCCAATGCTGTGACTTTTGGATATAGTGCCAGAGAGCTTGCCCTAACCTAGTATCAGACCAGTTTTCCTTGGCTCGATCAATGAAAGAAATGATGTAAAACAAGGCAAGTTGATTTACGAGATTATGTCGCTCCTATGTATCTTTATGTTTCCTGTACCATAAGTACTTGGTGAATTAAGTTTGCGTCTTTCTTGAATATTGTCATAATATCTCAAAGCAACTTGCTCTAAAACTATTTCAGCTTACATTTGCAAGAAGGAAGATTCGCTCTAACAACTGGCAGCTGAGATATATGTTGAAGGCATATTCTACCAATATCGCCAGTGGAGCCTCGATGCCATCTTCAATCACATAACAGACCTTAGTGACCCAATCCACTCTCTTCAGCAACAAAACTTGTTTCTATGGCAACCACAGCATGTGCACTTAATGCCTTCTACTGTCAATGTTGGAATATCCCCAGCCACACTGACCATTATGTCCGCTCTGATTGGCCATTTGCACAACATCAATGTGTCGACAGCCATGATTGGTCGGATTTATATGATTACTATCTTCGATGGTTGCCTAGCAACTGCAGTCATTTCCTTAATAGTTTGGTGGATGCAGCAAGTTTTAACAGATTGGCTGGATACATGAGTGTGCCAAAGATTGCAAATGGTAATCCCTGACATAAAGACTACTTTATTGCTAACGACCACCAACTGCAGCTTAAGTGGAGAAGCAGTAACTCAGAATTTGGGTGCAGTATCTATGTGTGAAAGCAAACTGGAAATAAACGGGGTGGATGTTCCTTGAAAAGGCTAGCTGCAAGTACATCGTACAATAATTATATACATAATAAAAGTATATGTTACTGCCATGTTTTATAAGGTACACGTACAGGAGTAAACATTTAAAATTTACTGTATGGAGTAAACATTTAAGAATAGGATTTTTTATCAATTTTTTTCTCAAAATTGAATTCTTTGTCTCATCTGTCTCATCAGGAACAAATTAGTTATTTATACTATTATGTTAAAAATATTGTAACATGATTCCTGAGGTAAATATTCCTTTAATTTATCTCTTTTCCAATAAATTACCATGGCTGGTTTTTAGATAAATATTTTCTCATCAAGAAGTGCTAGGTATGTAGGCTGGTAAAAAGGTCGATAGGTAGATGGTGAAGGCCTCTGAGGCCAAATATGGTAACTCTCCATTGTTTATTGAATGAATGAGGGTCCTGAAAATAAAACACACTTATACATTGTGAGGGATGTTTATTGTCTAATTGCCCATCTTACATTTTTTACGTACTCATGCATTAGGCAAACTTGCATATCTTAGGCGTTTGGGAGGGGGCCGGGGAGGCTAAATAAACACTACACTATTGAAAATAACTGATTTCCAAGCAATTTCATGTGAAATGTATTAAATTTAGATTGTGCAATTCGGGCAAAAATTGCACGCGCCTTACGCCTATTGTGCAGATTATGAATGTTTAATAATAGAATAGAATATTGATTGATCTTAAAGAGTACTTGCAAAGACTCCAGAAGTCTTCTTGACCCAAAACAACCCTGACATATCTGCCTTTCCTGTCCTTTTCCATAAAAGCAATACCAGAAATTCCCCTCATTCATCTGCATGAATGCTCAGTGTGCCTCAAGACTTAAGAATCTGGACGGCATCACTTTACAAGCAAAGTTGACAGCTGACCTGGTAGCCTAGTTTTCAAGTGGGCCACAATCACGAGCAGAAGTACCAGTCATTGATAGATATGGTATATCAGGGCTTGTAGATCGATTTAATCCATCCATATACTAGCATATATGACAGGTCCAAGAAATGCCTTGGACATTTGTGTTTTGATATATTTGTCACAGATTCTATCAAATTTGACAGTTGACTATGAAAAACAATTTCTCAAAATTCACAGTTATTGTTGGGTGTTGTTAGTACCATCAGTTGCAGATTCTTTTATATTTTTATTTCATGTCTAACTGCTAAAAGCACACATAGCAACAAACAATGTATAACAGTTTGTGATGACTGCTATGGGTGTTTTCTAATTGGAATTTGTCATGTAAGTTTGACATAGGCTCCCACTAGTTTTGTATTTCTTCAAAATATGCAAATACTATAAAAGAGAACATATTTTGCATGGCAGAACATTATCAAAATAAGTGAGACGTACAAGGTCAACTATTGCATTTGCACAATATCTGTATGTTATTTGCAAAATGACCCTGCTTCTGCAATCTCCAAATTCGAATTGCATACGCTTGTATTGTCTTATAGGGTATTATTGGTATACATGCACGTGGCCACAATAGGATTGGCTTGCTAAGATTCAAGAGTGGAAGATGATTCCGAAGATCTTGTTCTGTCTTGTCATATATAAAAAAGAGCAGTTAGTTTTATAATTGAGAATATTATATCATAATTATGTTGAATGTTGTATTTTGAGTATCAAAAGTTGTGTAAATAAACCTATTTTATCCTGGATTATTTCATGTGTGGATTATAATGTTTACTTTGAGAATTAAATGTTCTCTTAATGAACTTATCTTATTTTATAATTTATTATTATTTCATTTCTTATGTTATTTTAAGTACTTACGTTCTGTAAATTTAGCTTATCATACATTACTTCATTTTCGGCATCATTTGCTTTTCGTTCTTTTATCCTGTTATGAAAATTGATATATGATTGCATTTTATTAACATTTTGTGGTGCAGGGGTTTCAAAACTGAACAATTGGACCTCACAGGAGATGAAGGACTGCATCCTCTATTTATCTTTAAATTGACATTTGGTTCCCGAATATAATTATTAGTTAAATTACATTTATTGATTGTATTATTTTCAAAATATTGTAAAATTGTGTGATAAGCACGAATAAATGGTAAATATAAAAAACCTTCTCACCATATCAGACTGTGGCATTTGGCTTGTTACTCAGGCTGATCCAGGAATAGAAACTTCCTCTGACAAATGTCACCTCAAAAAGGTCATGTTATGTTAAAGGTTACAAACACATCTAGTTGTATACTCAGTTGTCAAGGCAAATAATACAAATGGCTACCAATATTGTTTCACTGGTTCACATAGCTTTAAAAGCTATTTGAAGAAACATTGATCTGCTTTTATTTGGCCAGGTTTTCATTGCAAACTGAATTGGTTACACCTGATTCCTGAAATATTTAGGCAATCAATCAAAAATGATGCTGTCAATTGATCAACATCTAAGGAGAAGAGTAATTAGATTAGATCATTAGTGGTTATTTTTTCTCAATGTCTATACTGGGTAAGTCATGTGTACAGCACTGTAACTTATTTTCTACAAGAGAAATAATTTTTCACGTAGAGCAGTTGAACATTGATTTATCCTTTTTAGGATTCAATAAAGTTGACTTGAATTGAAGTCAAAAATCTCTTATAATTCAACACATTCACAGAAATCACTCTAGTTTAAAGTCATTCTGGTACAGCATAAACAAAAAAAGAATGTCATAGGTCTATATATAATGGCTCCTTGAATTGACAAAACTTGCAAAAGAGCCACTTCAATTCCTGGATGTCCAAGTGAAGGGCCTGGGGTTAGCCACTCGAAAACGAGGTTACTGGGTCAGCTGTCAACTTTACTTGTAATGTGATGTCATCCAGGTTCTTAAGTCCTAAGGCAAACTGAGCATTCATGAGGATGAATGAAGGGACGCATGATTTTTGGGGGGGCGAGCGACATTTGCCCGAATTTTAAGATCTAGATTTAATACCATTTCAACTGAAATTGCCTGGAAATCATTAATTTTCAATAGTGATTATTTAATCATCTGCCCTAATTTTTTAGCCTTTTTGCCCGAATCTTGCTGTTTCCCAAACTTTTGGGGGGGCGATCGCCCCCCCTGCCCCCCCTCCGATACGCCTATGGTGATAACATTTCAATGGTCAGAAGACAGATATTTCTAGTTTAGGTCGAGGGAAGCAAGCCATGATAACAAAAAATTCAGTTATGTGACATGATATTATTAATTTTTGTTTATAACATATATTACCTCGACTTAAGCAAAATTCGAGATGTATTTGAACGAAAGCTTTTTTTCATGGTTTTAGATGTATGGACATTGCATGGTAGTGGTTGGCCCAGTTTTGAAACGAAATGCGATGTCCAGTTGTTAAGATAAGGAGCCATCGGCGCTACACACTGTATGTCAACTTGAATTATAAGGGGTATCTTAATGCCTCGCCCTCAAGGTTCTATTGATGGAACACTATAGATTTTGGTTATTGTTGCCTAGTGTTGCTGCAGGCATCCTTCTTGAGTTATCATTCAAGGGACAGTCTTGTGGTTTTGAAACCAGCTCAAGCACAGACATATGTCAGTGGTATACAGATAATTTACATCCTTAGCACCTTGAATAATTTTAACTGAACATCATAATATCTGTCAATCCGTCCATCCAGAAAGCAACAGAGGCCACAGTGGATTCCAGGGTCCTACTCATTGCACCTTAAGGGCAAAGCATTAGGTGTCGCTTATAATTTCAGATGACATAATCATGTTCGGCAAGCCTGGCCCTTGGCTAAGACCGGCTTGATACCAGATTCTGAGCAGAGAGTCTTGCTTGGAGGAAATATTATGAAATAACACTGTTTGCCCCATTGGCCTGTCATTCTAAATCTGGGTCAATCACCGAGTTCCTTGCTAGGTAGAGAGTAGTAAATGAAAGGGCTTAACTAGACCAACGGAAAAATTATCAATCACAAATCTATGTATTTGTAAATACTACACAAACATAAAAACAAGTTTGTGATAAACGTGTGTAATTAAAAAAATGTTATCTATATTACTGACCATGTGGGATCTTTTTCTTTTGAACATCAACAATGGCAACGTATTAGTTAGACACCGATTTGGAGGGTTCTAACAATGCATCTTTGTCATTTAGAACCCGATAAAGAGGTGTCTAACTGACTTACACATCATATGCTTCTTCTATTATACATTTTAACTTATATTTTTTGTAAAATAAACAATAATCTGATTGATTTGCCATTGTAAACAGAGTTAATCCCTAGCCGGGTGCTAACATGCAAAATTGTCAGTTAGATACCGGCTTTTCCAATGGTGTAAGTATCTTGGTGATGTCTGACGTTGCATAACTAATCTTGTATTTTACACACATTATCAGCAGTCATCAAAAACATTTGGTACACCTCCTCAACATATCAGACTATGGCATTTGGCTTGACACTCCGTCTGATCTAGGAATAGAAACCTCCTCTGACAAATGTCACATCAGAAAGGTCTTGTTATGTTAAAGGTTACAAACATATCTAGTTGTTTACTCACGGTTGTCATAGCAAATGACACAAATGATCCGAAAATATTGCTTGTGCTGATTCATTTAGGTTAACCTGCTTGAAGTAACATTGTAGCTTTCCTCCTTACCTGTCAGGTTTTATGTGGAGTCATCTATTTCCTGATTTTTATATAACTCAATCAATAACACCTTACAATGTACATCTGAAGTATTTTGACTGAATAAAACTGGACACACAGTGACTTCATTACAGTCAAGGAGGTACCACTGACCATGCTGACGAGGTCATGTATCCAACACAATCGTTCTATTTTGAAAAGGGAAGGATGGATTGAGTTTTAAATCTAAGTCCCAAATGTCACGAAATGTGAGAATTTGGTATACAAAAAAAGTTTTTTTGCAAACTTGCGAAAGAACCACTCAAACTCCTGGATGTCTATGTGAAGAGCCTGGGGTTAGACGCTCGAAAATGAGGTTACCGGGTCAGCTGTCAACTTTACTTGTAATGTGATGTCATCCAGATTCTTAAGTCCTTAGGCAAACTGAGCATTCATGTGGATGAATGAAGGAATGATATTGCATGGGAAAGGATGGAAGGCAGACATTTCGCTCTTAGGCTGAAGCCATGAAAGGAATATCCTCCTCAGCAGGAAAGCTAAGCCACAAAGATGCAAAATTTAATTATAAGTTATCATTTGATAGTTTTTGTTAATTAAAAATAATTTATATTACCTTGACATATGCAAAATTCTAGGTGCGCTTGACAAAAAGGTTTTGTTTTTTAATGTTTTAGATAAGTCTGATGCTAGGGTTGTGGTTGACCCAGATTTGAAATGAAAACTAAATGTGACAGTTGTTACTTCAGATTTATCTGTACATAAGGCAAGCGATTTTCTCACAATTTGGTGGAGACAAGCAAGACTTGGCTTGGAGCTATAGCTGCTATATACACTTTATGTCATCTTGAATTATAAAGGGTATCTTTTGCTTCGCCCTGAAGGTGCTATTGGTGGAGCCCTATAGATTTCAATGTGGACTTGTGGATACTACAGGCATCCTTATTGGGTTAACCATGAAAGGGACAGTTGTGGTTCTGAAACCAGCATAAAAAAGCATGTCACCTATTGTGACCTATTGTGGTACAACCCAAAGATTTTTATTGGAAAGCTCAACCTGATCATTTGTGTTGATAAATGTGCCATGCTCGGCATCAAATTAATCTGCAAGTTACACTGAATGGCAGGTGCCAAGTCTTCTGGCAGGTTTTCCAGTAACCGGCATTTATGAGTTGTTGTTTTTTTTTTTCTTTCTTTTCGAGACCAATTTTGGAAGCCAGATAGCTGAACTGAACAAAATTGAATAAAGTGATACAGAAGGATTATTAAAATTATGAAATGTAAAAATAAGGTCTTTGTTGCAGAATGATTTATCAAATGCACAGCATTCATTTACAATTAACAAGAGCATGTGCTTACTGAAAAACATACTGTCTCTGAATCCATACAAGATACCACCAAGTAAGAAACAGACACCACAGCGAATTCCAGGGTCCTACTTATGACACCTTAAGGGCAAAGCATTAGGCGCCCCTTATAATTCCAGTTGACATAATCATGCTCGGCTAGCCTGGCCCTTGGCTAAGACCGGCTTGATACAAGATTCTGAGCACAGACTCTGCTTGGAGGAAATATTATGAAATAACACTGTTTGCCCCATTGGCCTGCCATTGGACTGTCATTCTAAATCTGGGTCAATCACTGAGTTCCAGGTAGAGAATAATAAATGAAAGGGCTTCGCTAGACCAATGGAAAAATTATTAATTATAAATCCATGTACGAGTATTACAAAAATACAAAAGTGTCAGTTGGAAGGCGGATATTTAAATTTTAGATTTTCATTATTCAGGAATCTAAGCACCAATAATACAAGATCCATTTCGATCATATGATAAGACTTAGTAATATTTAAAATATATATTTCCTTGACTTAGGCATTTAATTCCAGCTTCAGTAGAATGATTTGTTTTTCTTTTCATGCTATTTAATACATCTGAGGCTTGGTGGTATGTAGGTGACCCAATTCTAAATGGCAGCTCAATGTGACAATGTCATTTGATAATTTGCAGAAAATTATATATCTTTAACACAAGAGCTCGTCTCATAATTTATTGGAGACCAGCAAGACCTAGCTTAGAGCCATCGCTGCTAAATACATTTATGTTATCGTGAATTACAAAGGTGCTATTGTTTGGCCCTATAGATTTCATTGTAGCCTAGGGGTTGCTCTTGGCATCTTGAGTTTATCATTGCCGGAGTCTTTGTGGTTTTGAAACCAGCTCCTGTTTGTTTCACTATACCCTCGGGGTCACACAGAAGCATTCATACATATTTCTAACAAATCACATGAAAGAAACAGAACACCCACACATACTTGAGCTATTATTAATTTTGAATGCTCAGAGAAGAAATCACCTGATGGAAGAACTTGAATTGAATCCCGGAATCCATCAAAAAAGAGACCGGGTAAGCACAGAGGCCACTAAAAATACCAGGGACCTACTTATGGCACCTTAAGGGCAAAGCATTAGGTGTCCCTTATAATTCCAGATGACATAATCATGTTCAGCAAACCTGGCCCTCGGCTAAGACCGGCTTGCTACCAAATTCTGAGCAGAGAGTCTTGCTTGAGAGAAATCTGAATTAAGACCGTTAGCCAATACAGCCTGTCATTATAAATCTGGGTCAATCACCAACTTCCTTGCTAAGTAGAGAATATTAAATTGATAGACTCAACCAAACTCCTCAAAGGTTTAAATGTTGCACATATTTTACGTAATGCCAATCTCCATACACCATAAATATGAAAATCACAATTTGACCAAGGCGTGATGCGATTAACAATTTCAAAGCACACAGTATCTCAAAGAGTATTTCATATCATCAAGAATATATGATTGATAGAATATAACTTAAGTCACCATTTTGTTTCTTAAAAAAATAATGAAAAGAAGTCTACTTTAAATTCCAAGCAAGAAGGCCATCCCTCCCAAGTGTTGCAGTGAGCAAAGTTATTACCTCAGCTAGTTTTGGGAATACATATATCTTGCAAAGGTATGTCCATGCAAACATACTCTGAGGTGATCATTTTTTGCTTGATGTAATGCTGGCCGTAGACTTTGAGTAATACTGTAGGGAAGAAGTGTCAAGAATAGGCATGTATATATTTTTCATTATTTGGCATGTTCACGAATTCGTGGAGGTGTAAAAACGAGCATGTACGAATTCGTGGACATGAAAAAACGAGCATAGGTGCTCGTGTTCATGTAAAAACTAACACTCGTGAATGTGCTTTATTATTCATTCGTGTATCTGCCAATACTAACATTCATGGAAGTGCTATATAATTAGGGTTTAGTGTTAAAATTAGGTTTCGAGTTAGTTTTAAGGTTGCAATGTTGTAAATTACACATACACAAATTCGTGAATAGCAATATTTCACACTTAAACGAATGCTAAATTCGTGTATATGCTCGTTTTTGAGGGTTTTCAAATTCGTGTACATGCCAAATAGTGAAAAATATATACCTCGAATAGGAGCCCTAAATTATGGTCTGATAGTTGCATCAATAAGCAATTCTTTTGTTTTTGTTTGGAAGACTAGTAGGTAAATCTTGTTTTGATTTCTTGACTGGAATGATAATAAATTATTTAACCAGCACTCCGTGTAAATATTGGGCGGAGCCTTTCGGATGATGTTCTCGGAATTTCCTGAAATTTTGCAAAAAGTTTAACTCACCTAATTATAGATCAGTGGCAGGGTCAAAATTGGTCAAAAAAAATTTTCCTTTTCGGGGCTACCCATTGAAAAGTTAATGTTTTTGCCCTTTTGACGGCCTTAATTTCATCAAAATTAACAAAAATTAAGGCATATTTTGTCCATCAAAATTTCACACTTATGATAAAGATAGGAACACAAGTGATACATCATTTTAAAGAGATATTTCATGACATTGCAAAAGTGATGTCATAACAAAGAATGTTTTGGTTGCTAAGCAGTGTCACCATGGCAACCGCATGCAAGTTTTGAAATTTTTTCATTGACCTAAAATAGACCATTCTCCAAGGCCATATATCTCCCATGATAACACCTAAAAAATTTAGGTGAAAATATGACCAGAAAGCTCACCTCCTGTGCTATATTAAACAACAATAAAACAGCTCTGAAACAATGAACCCTTCTTTTTATAGCCATGGACATTTTTTGTTAATTTTCATGATTTTTTCGATTTTTTGACCGAAAATTGCCCTCTTGATCACCTAAGACTGGGAAAACTATGCTCATTTCACTCAAAAAACAAAATGTTTATTATTGCAATTGGATGGAAATATTATTTAGAAAATAATAAACATCATTAAAAAGCAGAAAAAATGTTCTATATGCAAATAAGTACCGCCATTATTGAAAATTCTAATTTTCTCAATATCTCGGCTATTATCCCCCTCAGCAACAAAATTATGGTGTCTAACCCTATGTTTTAAGGGTCAAAGAATACTTTAGGACTATCTTGAAAGTCGTCAAATAAGTGTAGATAATATAATGTGACCTGGATCACAAGAATGAGTTCAAATGTGGCAATATCTACTTCTACGAAATGAGTCAAGAGGGGTTCATTGTCGCTGATTTTGGGTGCATTCATTCCTAATTATTTGATTATAATAGGCTTCATTTGTGTGAAGAGGGATATTGGAGGCAAATTTGTTAAAAGAAAATAAATTTCGCAAGGCAACATACAGTACAACCCAAAATAAAGTAAGAAAATTTTCTGTCGGAAGTCCTCTGTTTACCTATTTTGCCCTCTTTTCTGCTCTCCACCCCAAATCTACTTACAACTCCCTTTGACTCCTTACAAAAACCTTAGCCCACATTAAGAACTCTATTTAGACAGCTACCAATGTAACTGCAATCAAAAGAGATGCAAAATATCAAGTAAATCAAACACAATGGAGGTGATTGAGTTTAAATTGGTGTTGTTTAAATATGATTTTAATGAAATTTTAAAAGGTAGTTTCAAGTAGGTAAAAGTAGGAAGTGATTCAGAGGTTGTCAAAAGGTGTGAAAGGGTAAAGTAGTGGCTGCTTCTTCCTTCCTGCTGGGGTAATCGTACTTTATTTCGGGTTGTACTGTATTCAGATCTGTTCATTTTACAACAACTTGGCCAATGCTTTTCAATAGAGAAGCATTTTCACAGGTTCGACCAATATATATGTATCTTTAAAAGCACCATGGGAAACTGATGGTTATTTGCACCCAGCTTGATAGGTTATATCATGCAGATTTTATCTGATAAATGCATATTGGGGTGATCTTGAGAGAAGGTCTATAATAATAGTAAGAAAGTGTGGCGCTTCCAACAAACATTGTCAGAGATGTATTTTTTAAAGGCTTGGACTACAATGTACAACGTGTCCCAAAAGTTCTTTCACCTCTTACTTAGCTATCTGTTCACTTTTAAAAATGGTAAAAGTTTCATTTTTTGGGCATATTAAATATTCATTTTCAATACCAAACACTTTTATACAGTGCTTTTCCTTTGAATTTGCCATGGTTTTGAAATTTTGAAATATGAAGTAAATATTAGCCTCCTAATTCATTAAAAAAGGTACTTTCCAACGCATATCGCTGGTTTTCAGCCATTTCTACTTGCAAACATACCACGTCACAGCTATGGAAACACTTGTTTTTCTTTGCATATTCATGAAAGTCTATTAAACTGGAAATTACATCACTTGTTGGGCATGCAAATTTATATTTCACGTTTGGAGAGAGCCACTGTCTCCTGAGACGTGTGTTACTAAAGTTTCGAGAGGATGTAGCCAATATTTTCGCTTTTGTGATGACATTACTTAATGAAGCCTGTTTTCAGCTTTGCAGTAGCATTTTAAACATTTCCATATGAATTGGTTCCAGACATTATTGAGCTGCTTGAAATTTATCAAAATATATTCTATACCCTATCTGAAGGTCTATAGAGGCACAGTGAGGCATTCACCAGGAATGACTAATTAGTCTGCTTGAGGTTTTTCTGAATGTCAATTGAGTGTGGCTTTGGTCTAGCTTTCAATCTTTTAGTGGAGACCAAAAATTTGCGGCATGTCCACTTGAAGTCGTTGTCATTACGAACATGGTCCATTTGCAACACCAAAATGACAATTAATATCGTCCAAACAATTTCAAAATACCATTATCATGTTTGTCGGGTAGACAGAAGTCCAGAGGTCAACCTTTAAAGGTATTATCCTTTTGAGACATCCCGTCTTGAAGATGCAGCAGCTTTGTGGCCAAGTGGCTTCGGTATCTGCCTGCTCCGCAGAAGGTCTTTGCTTGCATGGGTTCGAACCCCGGATGGGGAACTCAAAATGTTCAGTGTACTTTCATGAGTAAAATCCCGGCTAGAAGTCGTTCGGATGAGACTTTAAATTGGCGGCCCCTTGTATCAGTGTCTATGCCGGGCAAGTAAAAGACCCTCACGTGGAGCAAATGTGTAACATGTTGAGAACTCCAGCTCTCTCTCCCATCTTATCAATCAACCCTTGTGAGCATCCAGAACTGGGCTTAGAGGGCTGCACTTAGTGCCACTTACCATATCTATCTATCTATCTACATGTACAAGCAGAATTCTTAGAGGAAGTGAGGTGAACAAACTTTTGGGACATAGTGTACAAAGCTGCTCATTATATGAATTTTGGGGTTTATTGGATCAAAAAATTCATAGCTGAGTTTGATTTGGTAATTTAACTGATTTTGGTCAACAGAATCTTGAATTGGCTGGGAAACAATTTTTTCTAAATTTCATGTGAATTTTATGAAATCATATCCCTCATCAAGCTAATTATTGTCAAGGACAGGTGATACAATTTGAAGAATTCAGAGGTCAATTTTTTCAAGTCATTTGAAAGGGCAACTGTCAGATCAATGAGTGCTGTTGTTTTGTATACATGTATATCTAACACAGTGTCCCCACACTTTAAATATGCCATAGCAACCGTGAAGCATTTCATGTTTATATCTTTCATTATTTGATTGCACACAAATTTGCAGCTTGGTGTTATAAATAGGATAATTGTTATAAATTGGTTGGAAGCAGATGTACAAGATCTCAAACATTACCAAGTGGGCACAATATAGGACACATCAACAGCTCTGCTTCTGACTCACATGCTACCTCTCCTATGTTCTGCATTGCAGTGATTCACATCACTGGTAACATATACATGTCACTAAGTTCCCTATGAGTCGGTGAAAAAAACCACATGTTTCAATGGTGAAGATTGGAGCAACACATTCAATGACATACATCATTGACACTCTGAAAACAGCTAGATGTAAGCACTTGAAGTTCGTCTACTGTAACATTGTTGATATTGGATCTCTCTCTCTCTTTATCTCATTACAATACAGAAAATTAAAGAATGGACAAATTCCTGTCTATGCGCGAAATTTCGTGATTCTCCTCTAACTAGAAATGGCTAAAAGTGAGATTTTCTTTATTCACAAAACATCTAAACTGGCAAAAAAAAGTGTTGCCACAGCAAGATTTCATCAACATACAAGCCTACAGTATATGTTATCAATTTTGGGGGCTTGGACTTTCAAACAGTCTGTCACTTAGAACAAAAATTAATGATCATATAACAGTTCTTGCACAGCAACACCTGCCAATAGTATACTGTTTTAGGTTATCCCAAGGCTTGGGCAGTATTTGCCTGATATTAATTGTCACCAGAGACTCGGAGACCTGAATAATCGAGTGAAGATACAGGTCGAAGGTAACAATACCGGGGAAATACTTCCATAATCTATCTCCTGAAATATAATTTCAGACTCAAACAATACAGTACATGTTCAGAAATTATTTAGAGACTGTCAAGAAAGAATTTATTCATTTCACCAAAATGGCAAGAAAGCATTATTTTTTAAAACTGCGTTGCGTATTAAATTTAACCTCATAAAAGATTAAAAACATGCATTGTTGTAGCTCAGGCACAATAATTGTAATATCACATTTCAGAATCTACTTTGAAACAGCTTTGCATTATGAGAGTTAGGCTCTGACACACCATAGCAACCTAGTGAGCCTCAATCTGAAACAAAACTTTCATGATTATGACTGCATTGTTATTAGTAACTTATTACACTGTTGTCAAAAAATGCAAAGTCACGTTTATTTTAGGGGCCGACGAGAGGATAGCGGGGGGGGGGGCTATGGATTTTATCAGTGGTGTCAGTGTAGGTGGGGCATTTGCCCCACCACTTTTTGACCAAAGCATCAGTGTTCTGTGGAGAAAAATTTTAAGGATTTTCTGGGACACTATTCGCTGAAGGCTTCAGCCAAATTTGCCCCACCACTTTAAAATGAAAGTGACGCCCCTGGATTTTATCCCCGGGACAAACTTTTTTTCGTGCGCAAATGGACGAAAATTCTTTTTTCGCTGGCGGACGAGCGACAAACCTTTTTAGCAATATTAACATTACTGTACCCAAGATACAGGTGGAAACAAAACTTTTATTTTATTTTCATGTGCAGGACAAACAGTTTTTTTCTATGTCAGAAGGGAAACAAACTTTTATTTTCACCAAAAATCCATAGCTCGGACCCCCAAAGATCATCTGGTCGGCTCCTAAATAATCAAAGGCGTTATATTGCACCCCTAAAAAGTTGAAAACTATCCAACATTGCTGTTTATGTACCCATCATCAAAATGAAGAATAATTTGGTATTTTTACAATCGTTCAGTCCACTCCCGTGTTGGTCAGATCTATGGCCTAAAGTTGCAATAAGCAAAGAAAATAGCAGTATGTTACGTGAGTTTGATTTATTTGACATGCAAGGTTAAAAAGGCATTTTGTCATATATCGGCTACTGTTGCACCCAAAATTATTTTGTATTTTTTCAACATTTTTTGAATCTGCAATTAATGCACTTGATGGTAAGTTGTGAAAAAAACATTTTCTCAAACTTTCAAGCAGATTTTAGACCTCGTAACATCACAATGTTGTCAAAGAAAGGTCGAAAACCTAATTTTTGGATCGCTCAATCCAGTATTTTGAGGCAAAAATTAGTTGAACCCAGTAAAATTTACCATTCTTCCTTCTTCTTGTGGATATGCAACTATTAACATCAGAATTATTTTCTTATGTCAAGCCATAACTGAGAAAATATTTTTCATGACAGCAAAATGTGCATCTGCAGTATTTTGATTTGTAACGTCATTTGTGATTCCTTTGACACACAAGTTTAAAAACATATCTTGTCATAAATCGGTGACTATTGCATCCACAATAATTTTTTTTACATTTTTGGAATCGGAAAATTATGTACTTGATGATGAGATTTATTCATATTTATTTCCTGAAAATTTGTAGCAGACTTTTGAACTCGGAAAATCACAATATCCTCCAAAAATGGTCGAAAACCTTATTTTTGGGTCATTCAATCCAGTATTTTGAAGAAAAAATAATAATAAAAAAATGTAAAAGTTATCACTGATCTTTCCTCTTGTAAATTTGCAACTTTTAATAACAAAATGAATTTCCTATGTTGAGACATCATGCAGAAAGTGATTTTTAAGACAGCAAAATCAGCCAAAATGTGGCATCCTCAGTGAAAGAGGCTAATTCTTGAAAAAGGTGATGGAAAAGAAACCAATCTGATAAATGCATCAGCTAGGGAATGTGATCCACTGAATGAAATTGTTTTAATTTGGGAAATAAGACCAATATTAAGGTCAGGAGAGCAATTTTGGCCATTCTGACCATGCTATTCCTGCTGCAATCATGGTAGCAGGAAGCCCCTATTTGCGGCGCCACCTTGTGTATTTTGTGTTCAGACGCTCCCTATTAGGTTAATTATTTTCTAAATATTTATTAAATATTATATAAATTTTTTCAATATCTAGAGAAATTATACAAGAAACTTTTACCAACAGCTTAAAATTTCTAATTGATAAGTGAAATTGAACCCCTCTTGACTCATTTCGTGGAAGTAGATGTTGCTACACCTTCACTAAGAAATGCCCGAAATGACAAATTTAATGCTCATTTCAAAGGATTTACTTTTTTCTCACTGAATGTGATTTAAATATCTCGAGAAATTATTCAAGAACATTCTACCAAGAGCTAAACATCACTAAAAATTAAGTGACAATGGACCCCTCTTGACTCATTTCGTGAAAGTAGATAGTGCCATGTTTGAAATAATTCTGGTGAACCAGGTCACATTATATTAATCTACACCTATATGACACCTTTCAAGATAGTCCTAAAGTATTCTTTGACCCTTAAAACATAGGGTTAGACACCATAATTTTGTTGCTGAGTGGGATATTAGCCGAGATATTGAGAAAATTTGAATTTTCAATAATGGCGGTACTAATTTGCATATAGAACATTTTTTCTGCTTTTTAATGATGTTTATTATTTTCTAAATAATATTTCCATCCAATTGCAATAATAAACATTTTGTTTTTTGAGTGAAATGAGCATAGTTTTCCCAGTCTTAGGTGATCAAGAGGGCAATTTTCGGTCAAAAAATCGAAAAAATCATGAAACTTAACAAAAAATGTCCATGGCTATAAATAGAAGGGTTCATTGTTTCAGAGCTGTTTTATTGTTGTTTAATATAGCACAGGAGGTGAGCTTTCTGGTCATATTTTCACCTAAATTTTTTAGGTGTTATCATGGGAGATATATGGCCTTGAAAAATGGTCTATTTTAGCTCAATGAAAAAATTTCAAAACTTGCATGCGGTTGCCATGGTGACACTGCTTAGCAACCAAAACATTCTTTGTTATGACATCACTTTTGCAATGTCATGAAATATCCCTTTGAAATGATGTATCACTTGTGTTCCTATCTTTATCATAAGTGTGAAATTTTGATGGACAAAATATGCCTTAATTTTTGTTAATTTTGATGAAATTAAGGCCGTCAAAAGGGCAAAAACATTAACTTTTCAATGGGTAGCCCCGAAAAGGAAAATTTTTTTTGACCAATTTTGACCCTGCCACTGAGCTATAATTAGGTAAGTTAAACTTTTTGCAAAATTTCAGGAAATTCCGAGAACATCATCCGAAAGGTGTTTTTCATTTTGCCCAATATTTACACGGAGTGCTGGTTAATTTTGCAACTCAAGATACAACTGTACAAAGATGCCTTTAAGAATACACAAATGAAAAGCAACTTTAGCCTCAAAGAATTTTGAGAAACACAGCAGCTTATTCAGACTAAATCCATCTTACTCTCTTTTTTATTTGAAGCCAACCACATTACACACAATTGCTTTTACATAATTGGTCGTGAAGTGAAAACCTTGAAATGCTCCCAGGCACTTAAGACGTCCAAAACAGGATTTCACTTTCTGACTAGATTGAAAGGAAAATAAATCTAACTAAAGAAAGCAAATTCAAATTGCTTGCTCAAGACTGGGAGTACGCACATTGTGGTTTCTTTTGTAGCTTATTATTAAGATTGCTTGGATATGTGAAGAATATATATATGTTTAACATACATGCAATGGGTAAGATAGATATGAGGTAATTAAAGCCCTCAAGTCCTTTTCTAGGCACCCATAACAACGATTGATCAATTAGATTAGAGACAGAGTCCACAATAAGTTACTCATTTATGCCTTGCTGAGGATCTTTTACTTATCCAGCACAGACACTGATACAAGGGACTATATAGGGGTACGGCGTGCGCAATTTTTGGGGGGGGGGGACCGACATTTGCCCGAATTTCAAGATCTAAATTTAACACCATTACAAATGAAATTGCCTGGAAATCATTCATTTCAATAGTTTTTATTTTATCATCTGCCCGAATTATTTAGCCTTATTGTCCGACTCTTACTGTTTCCAACACTTTTGCGGGGGGGGGTAAGGGACCGCTATTTTACAACCTTATACGGATGCAGCCCTACAATAGAATGCCTCCTTGCTCCCTTGGACCATATAGACCTAAATCTTAACCTATGTGTATGTTACCAGAGCACAGCAGTCACATGGAGATCCCAAATGTACAGTCTTAGGCAGACACTCTTTTGAGTCACTTGGTATCGAAAGGCGAAGCCTTGAGCGTCTTATATATAACAAATGTTGTCGAGCAACATGGGTTGTCTGGTGCAAAGTGTGAAGAAGCAATTAATCACATTGTCAAAATAGCCCCATGATTGTTTTCCCAGTAATTTTGTATCACTTTATCACTCCACTTGTTAAAAGTTTCCAAAAACATGATAAATTTCCATAAACAATGAAGTTTATTTTCAAAAGGATTATGCTGGTATGGTCAACTTTTTGTTATGATACAATATTACAAAACAATGCCAAGACTAACAATAAAGATGATAAGAGAAATTGATGAAAAGGGAAATTGTGTACATAAGTTTCTCGACACTGAGTCGTTCTGCGACATCATTTGTTACAAGACGCTCGGCATTCTGCCTTGCCCCCCCCTCCACTTTTAAAGAGGTCTGCTCAAGACTGACCTATGTATATGTTACCAGAGCACAGCAGTCACATGGAGATCCCAAATGTTTCCATAAGGAACCGTTCAGAATTGATGACTGGGGGTGGTAGTTTTGGCCGAGGGGGTACTAACTTGTTCAAAAACACGCATAAACTCATTTCATTTGGTCTTTTTTGCACGCAAAAGTCCGCGAATCTGTACGCATGGCCGTGTATAACAGTATATTTCTTTGTATGTCGAGGGGGGGGTACTAAAAATACACGTGAAACTTAAAGGTGGGGTACTCAAAATCCGCAGGAAACTCAAAGGGGACATCAAATTTTTACGGGAAGTTCCAGCAAAACTCCCACCCCCCCCCAGTCATAAATTCTGAACGGTCCCTAACTATGTTAAATCCTTGAAAGCATCATTAATTCCTGCGGACAATTCAGACCACATGCTTCTCTTGTACTACAAACTCCTTGGGAAACCATAGGACTTGATTAATGGAGACAAAATGCAAACTCAATCACTGTGTTTACATTACAGATCAAGAGATGTCAACAGTAATTTCCTCCAATTCATTACACCTAGCATGCTAAATCAGTTGTTTGGAAAAACAACATCTGGTCCACTCCAGTGTATGGAGGTCAGACCCAAACTCTGAGGTTTCCACATGCATTCAACCCTAGTCCTGTACAGAGCAGCTACTCAGTCAGCAGTAAAGTTCTGGGAGTTTCAATATTGCTTGGTCAGGTAAATTGTAGTGTCTGCTGGTGACAGGGAAAGCTACTCAGATGCCATCAAAATGTCAATAGCATCACTGTCTCACTGTCAAGCAATGGGCTTGTGATGTCATGAGACTGACCTCTGCTCTCTGAATAATACCAATGATTTATTTCTATTATAGTGTCACATCTGCCAATGTCATGATTAAGATATAATCTACCATAGTCAGTAGTTTTTCTGAATATTTATTTAGGCAGAGATACTGAGTTTACGAGAGGTTTCCGCGGGGGGGGGGGTTGTATCAGTCCAGGAAGCCTGCTAATGGCAGTTTGATTATCCTTCACTTCATGACTGTGTCCTTCTCCTGTCAATATTTACCATAGCAAGTGCATAAATACAAAACCCAAAACCCCAATCATCCATCTATTCATCTGGGTATCTACAACACTGCATGAAGCGCCATGACTTATTACCATTCAGAACATCTTCTTCCAATAATGTTCTATGTTTGGGCTGTAATGAATTGCTCAAATGACTGTTGACACTTTTGATGAATAATGTAAAGACTGTTAGCCATGTGTCTAAAATGATCAAGTACCAGGATGTTTCCCTTAGAGTAGATGGAATTTTCAAGGATTCATGTTTTGGGTTGAGCCTTACAACTTCCCTTGGATGACAGGCATATTTGGTCTATCTAAGCTAGCATGTTAGGTGTAATGAATTGGAGGAAATTACTGTTGACATCTCTTGATCTGTAATGTAAATGAAGTTACTGAGTCTGCATGGCGTCTCCATTGTTCAAGTGCTATGATTTCTCATGAAGTTTGTACAAGAGAAGCAGGAATTGACGGTGCTTTCAAACGTATAAGGATTGATAAAACTAATACATAGCATGGACATACTCAGGAGAGGGGGAGTAGTCATGTCTCCCAAAAATTTTGAAGAAACTAAGATTCTGGTAAAAAGGCATCAATTTGGGCAGATGATTTTATTACAGCGAAACACTTTGATATAAATTAAAGTGGACTGTGGCACTGTGAAAATGGTACTTCGTGACTCATGATAGCCGATGAAGTGTCATCTTCTCTACTTTCAACATGGGAAACATAGAGGCTGTTTGATTTGTCATGATCAAGAGTAAGCCATTTGACTTCTCATAACAAATTTTAGAGTGAAAATCAGATGCATAATCCTTTCGTTTGGCTGTCAAGTGGGATAAGTGTCCTTCAATCAACGTTAATTTTGTTAAATAAAGAAAAAATCTTATGAACATTTTGGTATTTCTGGTAATAAAATAGAAACATTTTTAGTAAATCGGTCTTCATCTCCAAACACAAAGTAATCCTCTGAAACAGGATATATACAGCCTCGGAGGTAAATATAACCCTCGGGCTACGCCCTCGGGTTATATTTACCACCTCGGCTGTATATATCTCGGTATACCAGACAGATTTTTTTGTTTTTTACATCTGCTTGTTCGTCTCATCTTCAGCTTCGTGACAGTGCCTATCGTTATGCTGGGGCATTTTTTAAACCCCAAATTTGGTTTGGGCTCGCTTTGTCAAATTAACATTGAAAGTATTGGGTTTGATCATGACATATCATCAGCATGATGACACACAAAGTGCCATTTTCACAGTGCCACAGTCCACTTTGATTCTATATCAAAGTGTTTCGCTGTAAACATTATTGAAAGTCAATAGTTTCCCCCCCCCCAAGCCAAATGGTTCAGGTGCGATGGTTCCCATGCGAAAAGTTTGATATGACACTTCACTAGCAAAGGGCACATATCCACAGAAATAGTCTTATCTTTTACGGTGACAAATTTACTGGCTGTAAGATGGATGGCTGGATGACTGGAGCATTAATTCCTGTATTCAGTATTTGTTCGCTGGGTAGGCTAATTAGGTCAGGAGGAGATCTCGGCAATGAGGCAAAAGATAATTAAAACAGCTGTCCAACATAGTAATTGGCTGTCAAGCACACTACCACTAGATCTCCCCCCACCCCTCTCAATAATAATAACATAATTGCTTCACTAAATTATCGAAACAAAATATTTTATGGCTCATAACCATAAATCTTGTAGTATTGACTGAAAATTTGTGAAAATCCATATTTAGTTTCAGCGAAGAATGACAGTTATTTCCATAAACGAGATGATGCATTGTTGTATTAATTAGTTTTTTGCTGAATTGATGAGCACCATTAAATGACGTAAACACTTTATTGACACTTACTGACAGTACCACATAATTTCTTTTATCTTCTCTATTCTACTCAAGAGGTAAGGTACACCTACTATTTTTTTATACCCTCAGTAACCAGTGGTCAAAATAGCACATGTCATTTGGGGGGGTCTGTCACTGCCAAGGCCCGAATGGTGGAAGCTTTTGTGGCTGGAGATCCCCTTGCTGCCGGAGTGCCGGAGGTCCATGGGCCGACAAAGGCCCCCAGAAGCTGAAGGGTTTTGGAACAACTACATGTACTCTGAAACGAATTCTGAGTGTTTCAAGCATGTATTAATTGTATTATCCTACAAAATTACTTTTGAAAACCCCATTTCTTGATTAAATTATGCACATTTAGTCAATTGAGGGGGTTTTTAAGGACCCCCCTCCCCCGAGTCTCTCTAAAAAACTGTATTTTAGGGGGTCCTTATAGCATTTCGGGGTCAAAACCCCCTTGCCCGCCCCCCCTTATTTCAAACACTGACTGTAACAGTGCTGTTTGTGATTGAGTGAAATGGGGGATGTTTTGCCATTGAGTCAATGCTAACATCCTAAAATAAACTACTAGTGCAAGCATGAATTCTCATCCGACAAGATTAAAGCATATCGCATCATAATGGGTGATATTTTGGGTAAGTGGGATAGTGATACCAATGGCTGCCAATTTTCATTGCTCTACAAACTGTTACATCTGAGTCATAATATTTGATAAGTAAGTTAAAATCCCTTCCCATTGAAATCACTGTGCTTTTGTGTTTCACTCGGTAATCAAAGACTTTTGCCCAGATGAAATTTAAAGTATTTCAAAGAAAATTGGCAGCCATTCATGGCAGACATGCATAAAATATGACACAATATCTTTTCATCTCACTTGAAAATCCATGTCTCCAATAGCAGTTTAGTTGGGGATGTTCAGCGTTGACTCAATGGCAAAGATCAGCCATTTCACATACTTACAAGCTGTACCGTAGGTTCTCAACACTGAGGTGCGATTATTTCGTGATATTTATCATTTTTCATCAGTTTTCAGAGGGCTTCTTCAAAAGCATGGCACTGTATTTCGTTTTGCTTTTGGTTGCGACTACTTGCAATCAAAACGTAAAAACACAAAATGAACCAATCATCTACTACCCTAATGCAACAATCGCCTGTGCCTCTACTGAGCCTACTGAATCTGCGACATCCATATCATGTGCAGTGTTATGTACCAAGAAATACGAAACTTGCTCTGGATTTGGCTTTAATGCTGCAAACAACAAATGCGAGCTGTGTCATATTTGCCGTTCACAAACTGCATCCAATATGACTGTACATCCAGACTCGGTGAAGTTCTCTCTGACAATCGATCTAGCAAAAGGTGAAGTAAAATTACTAATCAAGATTTAATTATAATATTAGATGTGAACAAGAGCTAACTTGTAATAAAGTACCAATATTATGTTCAGCTCATAATTAATTATTCATCTGTATTATCGCTTTATTTTCTGTTTGTCATTGCATTATTTTGTTTCTCCTACTTCAAAAGCAAAAAGATTGATTGGTCAATTTTAAAGTTTGCCTCGGTCATCATTTTTATTCTGCAACAACCAACTTCCTGCTCTAAAAACAAATCTGACGACAGAGCCTTTTCGCATGCCACTCATAAAACTTTGGAACTAATAACTCCCGGAGATTGTCAAGGCCTCCTCATCCCTTAATACTTGGAGGCTTCAAGAAAGTCTTAAAACTTACCAGTTTAAGGGTTTCTTCTAATAAATTCATCCTGCACAAGTGCTAGTGAACTAGTGGAATATGTGTGTATATATATAAATTTCTATCATAATATTTTTATTAACATTAAAAAACTGACTTTTTACCTTATAGATTTACTGATTCATGTTCCGATGGACACTTACTTTTTTACCTTGTAGATTTACTGATTCATGTTCCGATGGACACTTACTTTTTTACCTTGTAGATTTACTGATTCATGTTCCGATGGACACTTACTTTTTTACCTTGTAGATTTACTGATTCATGTTCCGATGGACACTTACTTTTTTACCTTGTAGATTTACTGATTCATGTTCTGATGGACACTTACTTTTTTACCTTGTAGATTTACTGATTCACGTTCCGATGGACTCGATAACAAATGGCACCATCCCAGCTGTGGGTACAACAGCTCATGGATTTGGAGGTTTGTTTCATTGTTTACTATTGTCCACAAACATATCACTCTCAGTGACTCATTATGTATACTCATGGTTTACTTCTAGAACAAAGGTGACAATTTTCATTAATTTGGAGGCAGAGGCAATTTATTTATACCATGATCGCTGATAAATCCTTCAATATTTACCATGATATATATCGCCATATATCACGTATATTTAGTGGTCACATGACAAGTGGTGGTACAATGCACAAACACTGAATCAGCCAATCAGAAACCAGCATTTGAATCATAACGTCATGACAGATGCCATTGATATGAGCCTCATCTGGAGTTTATAGGAGCTTTTGTAGCTTGAACATAACTTAAGTGATTGACACTGGAATATTGATTTAAAAATAAGTTGTTAATTTTGTTAAATAAAGAAAAAATCTTATGAACATTTTGGTATTTCTGGTAATAAAATAGAAACATTTTTAGTAAATCGGTCTTCATCTCCAAACACAAAGTAATCCTCTGAAACAGTGAATAATGGTATAAATCAGTTATACCAAAAGCATATTTGTGGTATACGGGATATATATATACAGCCTCGGCTGTATATATATATCTCCGTATACCACATATGCCCATGGTATAACTACTATATATATATGTATATTTATACCATGATCGCTGATAAATCCTTCAATATTTACCATGATATATATAGTAGTTATACCATGGGCATATGTGGTATACGGAGATATATACAGCCGAGGTGGTAAATATAACCCGAGGGCGTAGCTCGAGGGTTATATTTACCACTGAGGCTGTATATATCCCGTATACCACAAATATGCCTTTGGTATAACTGATTTATACCATTATTCGCTGTTTCAGAGGATTATTTTGTTATCATGTGTTTGGAGATGAAGACCGATTTACTAAAAATGTCTCTATTTCATTACCAGAGATACCAAAATGGTCATAAAATTTATCTTTATTTAACAAAATTAATAACTTATTTTTTAAATCAATATTCTAGTGTCAGCAACTTAAATTATGTTCAAGCTACAAAAGCTCCTGTAAACTCCAGAGTGAGGCTCAATGGCATCTGTCATGACGTCATGATTCAAATGCTGGCTTCTGATTGGCTGATTCAGTGTTTATGCATTGTGACATCACCACTTGTCATGTGACCACTAAATATATGTGATATATGGCGATATATATCATGGTAAATATTGAAGGATTTATCAGCGAGTATGGTATAAATCGCTGTATATCACGTATATTTAGTGGTCACATGACAAGTGGTGATGTCACAATGCACAAACACTGAATCAGCCAATCAGAAGCCAGCATTTGAATCATGATGTCATGACAGATGCCATTGAGCCTCACTCTGGAGTTTACAGGAACTTTTATAGCTTGAACATAATTTAAGTTTGTGACACTAGAATATTGATTTAAAAAATAAGTTATTAATTTTGTTAAATAAAGATAAATTTTATGACCATTTTGGTATCTCTGGTAATAAAATAGAGACGTTTTTAGTAAATCAGTCTTCATCTCCAAACACATGATAACAAAATAATCCTCTGAAACAGTGAATAATGGTATAAATCAGTTATACCAAAGGCATATTTGTGGTATACGGGATATAAACGGCTGTATATATCTCCGTATACCACATATGCCCATGGTATAACTACTATATACATATGTATATATATATATATTTATATATTATTACATTGACAATATCAGGGAAATACTATAACCTATAAATATTCTAAGCACTGGCACATGGCTCTTAGAACACTCAAGTTACATAAAAATTAGCTCAATATTTATTTCCCAACAGATGAGCAACTGTCATTGTGCAGATTTTATGTTTTAGCTGAATCAATTAAATTTATAACTCTACGGATTGCAAATATATTTTATGACCCGTATTGATTTTAACTCCTAGAATGATGATTCCATATTTCAAGCCAAAACGCATCAATAACCAATTTTAGTAAAGGTATCACAATACCATTTTGCTCTGTTTAATTCAGTGGCATCCCTATTGAGAGGCTTTTTAGTTGATGTCATAAATGTTCAGGGCTAAAAGTGCCAAACCATAGTAGAAATTAAAGAAACAAAAAAAATGTGCATGGTTTTTGTAACTTTGATTAATTTTTTGAAGGGGGTTGTCAGAAAAAACTTTGGAAATTTTTAAAAGTATAATGGATATCTGCATTCAGGACTTCACTTTATGACCATCACATAAATATGATTTGAATCATGTTTTTGACATTTTAGTTTAAAATATAGAGGTCAAATTAAAATATGTGGTTTTGGGGCGAAAGGCCCCTTATGGTATGGGGCATGAGGCCCCCTTCACAGGGGCCTCAAAGCTGCTTCAGGAACCAATTAATAATGTGTACTTTACCTTGAATCTTGATAGAATAGCTAATTAAAATAGAAAAAAATTGGCCGAAATTAAAAAAGGGTGAAAAATATTAAAAAATAAATGTACGAACAGAAAAATTCTGAAATTCAGAAAAAGTAAATAGAATGCCTTAAAAGTGATAGAAGAACCCCAAGAAATAACTTTCAAGCTTAATGCGTTCGCAAAAAAAGGTCCAAAGGATTATCATAGGGGGCTTCTTGCCCGATGGGTGAGGTAAGAAGGCCATTTTAATTTTTTTACAAAAATGGCCGTTACCGTAATATGGGGTGAATAGGGACACAGGGGTGAATCGGGACAAGACAGGGATGTGTATTATTTCCTCAAAGATCAACTACTTCCACTTAACCTAGAGAATTCATTTTTGGCACATGTATAGTATACATACTAGCGCATATTGTGATGGAATTTCATAATTCTAACTGCAGGCAGTGAGGAGCTGCAGCTCCTTAAACTTGGCCCTGCATAATTTGAATTTTTACACACTGGTCAAAACTTTGCTCATTCCTCAAGAAATATTCACACCACAGCTATCAAACTTGCACGATTTTTTTTTTTCAATTTAAAATGGTAGCAGGGAACCAGAATAGTAGACTAGATGTGGGATTATGTATGTTTGGTCATGGGTAAAGATCCAGGACCATGGCAAAGTTTCGGGAATACTCAAAATAAACTCTACCAATTTTCATTTGTATGTACTGGCATGGCTTTTTGATAAATATTATTGAACTTGGCATCATTTATTGTGGATTTAGTCCAGATATAGTAATCATCTGCAAAATTAGCAGATAATTATAGTTTTTGATACTTTTCTGTCATTTATCACATTTTTTAAAATCTCAATATTATCAATGAAATTGATTTCAGATTTACCCCAAAATAAATATTTTTCACATTGAAGATGTTTTCTATTGTTAAGTCATCAGAAGCAATCACTTGAAGAAGCTAGGAAGCATTGATTGTGGAAATAATGAAGTGTCCCGATTCACCCCAAATTGTGGGGTGAATTGGAACAGTGGTTTTTTGGGCCCTGAGCCTCGGCAATTTAAGATATCATTGCAAGCTCCTACAGAAAGTTAGACCTTCTGCTTGGACACAATTTGACACCATATATCGATTTCTAAGTTGATTTTTGTCCATGTTATCACAGAAAAACGGCCAATTCTGTCCCGATTCACCCCATATTACGGTACTCCTTTATCAAAATTGGTAGAAATTTGTTTCACTAGTTATAAGTAGAGTCAAGTGATCCCTTCCTGACAGCATAAACTTTCAAATAATCAACCAAAAAAGTAGGTCAAATCGCGCCTTGAAGTTAAGGAGGGCTGCATGCCCCGAAACACTCTATCCTCAGTGGTGCTTGAAAGTTATATTTATTTTACAGGTCCTGAAATAACTGACAGAAATAGGTTCATTTTGGGTTAACTTTAAAATGTTTTACTTCATAAACATATGTATGACTAATGAATGATAGTGGGTAGGTCAATTCCAGCATGAAAATGATAGTGGCTGCATGTCCCCATGAGGTAAAAATCCTGTTGTATTAATGTAGCGTATGTGGATAAAAGACACGAGTCTTGGATGTCGTTGCACTTTTATTACTCGGCTTGCGTAGCACTGTAGTGTAGAAGCAGGTAATCTACAAATATTATAAATAAATAAATAAGTTATAAATGACAAATAAGTGTGAATCAATTGTACATAAATATGACTAAGTTAAAATGACATGTAAAACAACATAAATAATGTAGAAATAAAGTAGAAATAAATATGTATAAATTAGAAACAAATTGTTAAATCATAAAATCAAATTAAATCTGCAAAACAGATAAACTGTATACAAAATAATATTAAATTACATAATCATGACTCATAAATACATCACATGAAAGCATGACAGGAAGTTCAATTTAAATCTTGAGGTCACCATGACATTTGACTAACCAAGTAAAATACCAAGTACAAACTCAATAAATATACAATAAAGACTCACAAAAATACACTTACAGCAATATGCAACTCTCCACACTCCACATACACTAAAGGATGCCCACTGATCACTTCATAATTTTCATAATAATTGGAGACATAACTGGCACACCTGTACAAAAATTAATATGGCACTCTAAATAACTGTCACAGCACACAAATAAATTCAAATTTTAACAATCAAAAATAACCAAAACCACAAGAAAATACCACATAAAATCATGGCTAAATTGGCATCACAACATATAGAAATAAATTAACATACCTTGGGTAACATTGAGTGAGTCTACGGCTTAGTACAGTACAATTTTCATTTCTTTTATCTCAAAACCCATCTTGACTGTTCTGTGACTGTGAATCTTCTGCCAAAAGCCTCAACCTGGACTTCCAGAAGTGTGTCAATTAGCACCCACAGTTACCTGACCTCAATTAATCAGCTGGGCTAACTGGAGTGTGACCACCAAAACAAAGCAGCATGGAAAAGTACCTACACAGCAGCAAACCCTCTGTGTCTGACTGTACAGTAAATCTAGCTAAACTAAAACCTTTGAATACTTTTTTTTTTGTAGTTTATGTATATAACATTAACCGAATCCTAAAAAGTAGCCTATTAAAGCATGTATTAAATATACATTGAATTTAGAATTCAACACTCCCCACCATTGAACTTATTAAGTTCAATAAAAACCAAAATGACAATAAATGACAAATACTAAAATTACATGACAATTAAAAACTACTACACAGAAGATCAGTCTCCTTCCAACTCGGTGATCTTGGTCACAGGTCTCACCAGTGCAGACTGCGTCTTGACAGTAACACAGCAATCTATATCAGTGTGAACTGACAAAACAATTCCAGGTTGCCATAAATTCCCAAAAGTTTTCAGGTCCATAAACACAACCAAGTCTTCAATCCTTGTGCACTCTAGCGTTTCTGTCCACTTCAACCTCTTCTCCGACTCAAGTAGATATTGCTTGGTCCTGCGAATCCAAAACCGGTTGACATGCTTCATCCTCGCACATGTGAGCAAGATTCCATCTTCATCTATGTTGAACTGCAAAACAGTAAGTGAATAGCTGTTGTTGCCTTCTTCAGAGTAACACCATGACTGCATTTTACTGGAGACAACAACTTCTGCACCTCCTATCTCTGTTACGGACAGCGGCTCCCAGCTTGTCGGACATTCCTGGGACATCAGGATGCAACAGAGCCATAACAACCAACAGAGCCATATCCACCACACAAGGGAATGTTTGATCTTAAAACAACTGGAATGGAATTTACCAAGCACGTCAACAGGATGGACATCATTAGCAACTGTGTGGGTGGCACAAACTTCCTTCTTTACTTCAGGATCATCGGGGTTCAAATTGCAATCTTTGCTTCCGCTCTGTGCTTCAAACTCCTTAATTCGACTTGCTTTCTTTGCTCTGTCATCTTCAGGCTTCAATGGTATTGGAACTTGTTGGTATTTATCCATTAACTTCCGGATGTCACTGTCCGCTAAAGAGACTGGAATGGGTGGAGATGAGATGAAATTAGACACTGCTTTCTGACTGTGTCTGTTTGGCAAAGTTACAGATCCACTGACTGACCAGCCCAGCAACGTCCTCACAGCAAACGGATCGCCCTTACCGCCTCTTCTTATCTCCAGGGGAAGCAGTGCCTCGGCATGACACTGACCAATGAGGATATCTACTTGACCATCCATATGCAGAGGCAAACCTCGAAGGTGTGGATGGGCATGAAGGTCCACTGCAGGAACATCAACTGGTATATCAGGCACAACGTAAACATTACACAATTCTATCATAGAACCACATACATAAGACCTAAGTTTCAAATCGACAATCATGGATTTTCTATCTTGTTCATCACTCAAAGTCTTCAAACTGTATTTTATCGGCTTGCCTTGCAATTCCAACTCCCTGACTAACCTCTCAGTACAAAAGCTTGAATTTGAGCCACTATCCAATAAAGCATTAGTACATCGACGATCATTGACATGAACTTTCACAAGTGGTAACATGACATTTGTACAGTCAGAAAAGTTAACAACAGCTTTAGCTTGACAAACACTTGCACAACTTGAACCATCAGACCTCATTGAATTATTTGACTCGTCCACATGAATAAATTTTGAGTGTTTCAATCCACACCCAGGCACTGAACATACAGACGGCTTCCAGCATTGTGTCGTCGTGTGATTGTCCATGAGACAATTTTCACAGAGTTTATTCTTCTCAACTAATTCAAGTCGTTCGATCGGCCGTAGTTTCCTGAACTGTTCACAGGCAAACAAGCGATGATGAGGACCTCCACAAAGAAGACATGCAGGTGAAGCGAATCTGGATGAGGCAGTTGATGTAGATGTTGGAGGGTGCCGATCTGACGTAGTTGTGGCATGTAGTGAAGTTGATGACTTGCGATCAGCACCTTTGTCCCATTCATTCAAACATCCATACACAGGATCTGTAGCTTCTTCTGCTGCATTCATAACAAACGTCACTAGATCATCAAACCCTGGATATTTCTTGTTTTGCTTCTTAAATTTCATAGCCTTTTTCTTCCATTTGCTTCTTAGCTCCGATTCCAGACGGCTGGCAATGTCCCTAACACCCGACGTGGTGTCTATTTCGTAAAGCTTGCCCATTGACGTGAGAATTGCTTTAGCCCTTGTCAATTCATCGCAAAAGGTCTGTAGTTCCTTAGCAGTAGTCACCTTCCTGCCTGACTTCATACTTCTGATAACCCTTTCTGAAATTATGAAGTCATCACCAAACCTCTGTTGAAGAATCTTGCGTGCCTCGTCATATCCATCAGCACCAAGCAGAACACAGGACTCAATTGCTGCTCTAGCATCACCAGATGTATATTGAATCAGGCGAGTTAACTTGACAGTTTCATCTAGCCTCTTCTTGTGAACATGTTCATTGAAAACTGCTAAGAAGCTATGATATTTCATGGGATCGCCATTGAAACACGGAATCTCAACTTTGGGCAAGTTAGCCCAAGTCGTGAAATCTACTTTGGATAATTCACTGCGTTCAATTAATTCTTCCGATTTCCTTCCAGAACCAGCACTAGGCTTAACCTCATCTCCAACAGAAAGCCACTTGTTCAAAGTCAACAGTGCTTCGATATAATTATTTGAAACTTCTTCAAAGTAATTGTCGCTGCCATCAATATCAGTTTCTTCAGTTAATTTTTCATGGTATGCTTCTTGAGCTTTTTCAAATTCGCTGAACTTAGCTTTCATAGATGGAATCCTCTGTTCAACTTCTGCTCGATTTCCTTCTGCCATGAATCTTCGGGCGTTGTTAACCTCCCTAGTGAGGGCTGACTTCCTTGCCTGTCGTTGCTTCTTCTCTTCATCCGCCATGGTTCCGGGATGCGACTATTCTTCAAGTTCCGTCTCGTAGCTATTGCTATTACTGTAGCGTATGTGGATAAAAGACACGAGTCTTGGATGTCGTTGCACTTTTATTACTCGGCTTGCGTAGCACTGTAGTGTAGAAGCAGGTAATCTACAAATATTATGAATAAATAAATAAGTTATAAATGACAAATAAATGTGAATCAATTGTACATAAATATGACTAAGTTAAAATGACATGTAAAACAACATAAATAATGTAGAAATAAAGTAGAAATAAATATGTATAAATTAGAAACAAATTGTTAAATCATAAAATCAAATTAAATCTGCAAAACAGATAAACTGTATACAAAATAATATTAAATTACATAATCATGACTCATAAATACATCACATGAAAGCATGACAGGAAGTTCAATTTAAATCTTGAGGTCACCATGACATTTGACTAACCAAGTAAAATACCAAGTACAAACTCAATAAATATACAATAAAGACTCACAAAAATACACTTACAGCAATATGCAACTCTCCACACTCCACATACACTAAAGGATGCCCACTGATCACTTCATAATTTTCATAATAATTGGAGACATAACTGGCACACCTGTACAAAAATTAATATGGCACTCTAAATAACTGTCACAGCACACAAATAAATTCAAATTTTAACAATCAAAAATAACCAAAACCACAAGAAAATACCACATAAAATCATGGCTAAATTGGCATCACAACATATAGAAATAAATTAACATACCTTGGGTAACATTGAGTGAGTCTACGGCTTAGTACAGTACAATTTTCATTTCTTTTATCTCAAAACCCATCTTGACTGTTCTGTGACTGTGAATCTTCTGCCAAAAGCCTCAACCTGGACTTCCAGAAGTGTGTCAATTAGCACCCACAGTTACCTGACCTCAATTAATCAGCTGGGCTAACTGGAGTGTGACCACCAAAACAAAGCAGCATGGAAAAGTACCTACACAGCAGCAAACCCTCTGTGTCTGACTGTACAGTAAATCTAGCTAAACTAAAACCTTTGAAAACTTTTTTTTGTAGTTTATGTATATAACATTAACCGAATCCTAAAAAGTAGCCTATTAAAGCATGTATTAAATATACATTGAATTTAGAATTCAACAATTAACGTTCTGTTCCTCATGTATGTAACAAAGTTGCTCTATATATAAACTGTCAGTCTGTCACCATTATAATTGCGATAATATCTATACATACATGTGTAAAATTGTCAAATAAAATTCAAATCAATTCAATTCAATTCATATTCTCAGCTATATCCTCAGTGGTGTTTTAAAGTTTGGTTTATTTTTTCAGGTCCTCAAATAACTGAAGGAAAATATGGCCATGCATTATCGAACAATGGGACAAGCACAAGAACTGGCATCGATTTGGGACCTCATCAAAATGATTGTCTTGGCAACTTGAGTCTTTGTCCAGATGGTGCTACATTTTCCTTGTGGTTCAAACCTATTCGTGTTGGTGTCTGGAATTTCATGATACGCTCCACGACGATTGTTCTCTACAGTAGATCTGAATCACTAGAATTCGGAATGCTATTTTCAGCTACGTTTAATGATGGCACCTATGCTTATAACCAGTATAATCTCGCAACAGTCACTTTTGAAGAATGGCACTTAGTCGGTATCACATATTCTCAGACGTACGGCTTTCAAGTCTACATGGACGGGTGTTACACTCATGGCGGTTCGAGGAAATTAGCCAATGCCACGATCCATAACTTTGAGATTGGCTGTAGGCAATCGGGTGGTAGCTGTGCACGTGCTCATTTTGACGATTTGAGGTTCTGGACAACTCGAAAAAGCTCAACATTTATGTGGCAGTTGTGGAGAATGTAACTATGTAAAATATTGATATAAAAAATCAAACTTTTCTTCCATCGGAAAAGGACATTCTTCAACTGGTGTTGGACTCATGGGTGTGCAAAGAAATTAGCCAATGCCATGACTGAGTACTTTGAACTTGGCTGATAGGCAAATTGGTGGTACCTGCACCCGTGCTCATTTTGACGATTTAAGGTTCTGCAAGGACAGCTCAAAAAAGCTCAACATTTATGTGGCAGTTGTGGAGATGGATGGATGGATGAATGGATCTTTGGGGCTTCACGTCCTGTATTTATGCACATGGTAGGCTAATTAGGATGGAGGAGGACATGGCAATGAGGCGATAGATGATTGAAACAGCCATCCAAGATAGGCCCAGGTGACCCGGCAAGAGCTGGATTCGAACCTTGGACCCAGTGATTGCCAGCCCAGCATGCTACCTCTAGACCGACCTTCCCTCCTTGGCAGTTGTGGAGATTGTAAATCATTGTAGAATATCAATAATATAAAATTCAAACTTTTCTTCCATCGGAAAAGGACATTCTTCAACGGCTGCTGCACTCATAGTGGTGTGAAGAAATTAGCCAATGATACGATCGAGAACTTTGAACTTGGCTGTAGGCCAAGGGGCGGTAACTGAGCACATACTCATTTTGATGATTTAAGGTTATGGACTATTTATGTGACAGTTGTGGAGAATGTCACTTATTGTAAAATATTAATATATAAACAGATCAAATTTTCTTCTGTTGCGAAATGACATATTCTTCAAATTTCCCGCTGTGATATTCATACAAGCACCGCCTCCAGCTGTCTTACCTGAGTCTTGGTTTCTTTCTCCGTCTTGCCCAACAAGCACTCTAACACTAGTACAACAATTTCAAAACGTTACCTTGGTTTCTCATGAAAGTTGATTCAATGATTTTATAAATGTTAGGTGCTTGCCACAGTGAATTATAACAATGAAGTTGTGAGTAAAGACAAGGCTGACCATTTTTCATGGATAAAAAAATTGTAGGAAGCTCAAAATGAACAGTTAACCTTTAATTGTGGATGTCGTGGCATAGTGCACAAGGTGTTTGTCTGCTACGAGCATGGTCGCTGGTTCAAACCCAAGTCAAGGCATGGAGGAACTAAGTAGATCTTCCTTAAACCGTTGCTTCACTCGACCCAGGTGCAAATAGGTACTTGACAATAGGCAGTGATGACAATTGTGGAATGCTTGACAAAGGAGCGTGTGAAATTTACTGCACGCTGGTGTATATAATATGCTGCCAGGGAGCTGAGAAAAATCAAGCTTGATCATGCCTGCCAAGGATGTAATCGTACAGTCGGCCGAGCTCATAGGAGGACCGCAGACGTTAAACCTGTTTCATTCATTTACATTCAATTCTGTTCTTTTTCTTGCATTCCACAAGAGCTGATATCATATTTTGTTGGGACCAATCATAGCATGCCAACATCCAAGTAAAATATAGCTATATCTTTATAATATGTGACAATAATACACACCATCCAAATGCACAAACATTTTGCATTTCTGATCTAAATTTTTCTCTTTTAATATAGGATCAAACTTAAATTACACACCAAAACAACAATAATATCAAATGGTATCCTGTCTGAATGCAATTTCCTTTCTTTAAAGTCAGTTTTATTTTCCTTTCAATCTAGTCAGAAACTGTTTTGGACGTCTTAAGTGCCCTGGAACATTTCAAGGTTTTCACTTCACAACCAATTATGTAAAAGCAATTTGGTGTAATGTGGTTGGCTTCAAGGCAAAACAAGGATGTAAACTAGATCAGTTATATTGCTTTTTCATAACAGCTTTGACTCAATAGGATACCATTTAATATCATTGCTGTTTCGGCGTGTAAATTTACTTTGATCGTATCTTCAAAGAGAAAAATTTAGATTAGAAATAGGTCAAATATCCCAAAGGGAAATTATGTGAAATTGAAATATTGAGAGAATATTAATGTGTCATTGTATACACTGAAATTGTTTGAAAACCTCTATATCAATACAAAAAGAATATCGACCATTGTAAAATAGAGAAGTGGGGCAGTGGAGTCATGGAGTCAGAGGTTACTAGGTGAGTCAGAGTTAAAGTTTAGTTTGCGAGAGATTAATTTTCAGATTCAAGAAATAAAAGTGGTGACTGCTGACTCCGAAGAAACATACAGAAAAATTTACATTGAAAATCCTAATTAATGATCAAGTATGATTTGTTAGCATGCATGGTCAAACAGTGTATATGACAAATACACTGAAAGACAAAAGTTATGCATATGCTGTGCTTTCAAGAACCTCATCTGTGTGCTTAATATAAGGTTCTACCAAACACATGCTTCACTTAAAATAAACCATAAAGTCTAAAGATAATGGTCTTGGGGTTCATTCGAAGGTTGTGATTTCCTCTCATCTGTAGCATCCCCTACAACATCCAGAAACATGCCTTCATTACAATGGAGGGTATCTTGAGTTCCGGTTGTTTTTCAGGGTTCAACACCTCTTTGTTTATTCCTTGTCTACCCTACTAGTGGACCAGCCAAGACATGATTCTGTACTGGTAGAGGCATTTTTTGTTAATGCAAGGAAACCATGCCAGTTAGATAGGTCATAGGTTAGAGAAAAAGATTAGGGTGGATGCCACCGTCACATTTGTATATTTATGTTAATTAGAGCTCGTTAAGGTCAAAACGGAGAAATTTCAGGTTTTTACCAATTTTTCACTGTTAAAATAAATTCAATTGAACTTATGAAGACAGAATTGATAGCTGAAGGTCAAAATTGATATTTAAGCAACAGCAAAAAAATTTGTTAAGATAAAACTGATAATTAATGCCGTAATTAAGGTTTTTAGGTCATTTCTCGGTCAATTATGTTTAACTTAGAACGCAGCCTTTTTTTAAATGTCAGACGAATATTTAGCAAAGCAAAATGACGACATGGATTCAGTTATGTGTTTTTAATTCCAAATCACAAAAAACATTAACACAATCATAAGTGATTTACGGGTAATTTGTTAATTAAATGCATACAAAACACTGTAGTGGACCAGCCAATACATGATTCTGTACTGTTAGAGGCATTTCTTGTTAATGGAAGGAACCTACATATCCCAGTTTGATAGCTAATAGGTTAGAGAAAAGGACTAGGGTGGAAGCCACTTCCAGATTTGAGTTTTAAGGTTAATTAGAGGTCGTTAATGTCAAAACCAAGAAAATGGTGATTTTTCAGCAAAAATTTAAAATAAAATTAATCAAAATGACGTAAAGTGACTATACCTCAAAGTAATGAACTTTGCTATTTGATACTTAATTAATGCACTTCACCCTTAATACATGGGAGAATTAAGTGTTTCAGAAGAGAATTTTGACACTGACAGCAACATTTATTTAGCGTTTGGAGGGTTGACAGTTGTAGTAACATGAAAGCAAAGATGCCAAATGAAAGCTGTCATTATGGGCTATCCATCCATATCCATTAACAAGGTAAGAAAGGAGTTATATGGTGATTAGGACAGGCGGAATTTTAAAAAACATGGGAGAATTTTGTGTTTCCGAGGAGATTTTTGACACTGTCCATGACATTTATTTAGCTTTTAGAGGGTTGACAGTTGTAGTAACAAGGAACCAAGGTGCCTAATAAAGGCTTATATCAAGGGTTATGTATCCACATTTGTTTTGTTGGGTTAGGAATTATTTTTGTGGTGATTAGGACAGGCGGAATTGAAAATACATAGGAGAATTTTGTGTTTCCGAGATTTTTGACACTGACCGCAACATTTATTTAGCTTTTGGAGGGTTGAAAACTGTAGTAACAAGAAAACCAATGTGCCAAATGCAAGCTTACATCAAGGGCTATTTATTGATATCCATTTTGATGGGTTAAGAATGAGTTATATGGTGATTAGGACAGGCGGAATTGAAAATGCATGGGAGAGTTTTGTGTTTCCGAGGATATTTTAACACTGACCGCAACATTTATTTAGCTTTTGGAGGGTTGAAAACTGTAGTAACAAGGAAACCAATGTGCCAAATGCAAGCTTACATCAAGGGCTATTTATCCATATCCATTTTGATGGGTTAGGAATGAGTTATATGGTGATTAGGACAGGCGGAATTGAAAATACGTGGGAGAGTTTTGTGTTTCCGCGGAGATTTTAACACTGACCGCAACATTTATTTAGCTTTTGGAGGGTTGAAAACTGTAGTAACAAGGAAACCAATGTGCCAAATGCAAGCTTACATCAAGGGCTATTTATTGATATCCATTTTGATGGGTTAGGAATGAGTTATATGGTGATTAGGACAGGCGGAATTGAAAATACATAGGAGAGTTTTGTGTTTCCGAGGAGATTTTAACACTGACCGCAACATTTATTTAGCTTTTGGAGGGTTGAAAACTGTAGTAACAAGGAAACCAATGTGCCAAATGCAAGCTTACATCAAGGGCTATTTATCGATATCCATTTTGATGGGTTAAGAATGAGTTATATGGTGATTAGGACAGGCGGAATTCAAAATACATAGGAAAGTTTTGTGTTTCCGAGGAGATTTTAACACTGACCGCAACATTTATTTAGCTTTTGGAGGGTTGAAAACTGTAGTAACAAGGAAACCAATGTGCCAAATGCAAGCTTACATCAAGGGCTATTTATCCATATCCATTTTGATGGGTTTGGAATGAGTTATATGGTGATTAGGACACAGGGAATTGAAAATACATGGGGGAATTTGGTGTTTCCGAGGAGATTTTCGACACTGATAATAACATTTATTTAGCTTTTAGAGGGTTTTAAGTTGTAGTAACAAGGAAACTAAGGTGTCAAATGAAAACTGACTTCAATGGCTATCCATCCACATACTTTTTGTTTGGTTGGGAATGAGTTATCTTGTGATTGTCATATGATCTATAGATTGGCAAGATGAGACCAACTTGATTTTTCCGTTTTCTCAATGTGAATATTAATGATGCTGGCAGGACAATAAATTTGAATTGTTAAGGATAATGATATCAAAATTAAAATGATATAATTCCATCAGAAAAATGTTTGTAACAGTCCCATTGAACAATGAATCATTAAGACTGTGAACATAGTAGTTGAACAGCCATATCATTTTCCAGGCTTTTGCAATTGTTGATCGTCTTCTTAGCTTGTACGCATGGGGAACCCATATATTGTAGTACATATAAATCTTGTAATTTTCATAAAAACTATGGCAAAAACATATAAGATCACATATAAATGCATTATAGTGCCTAAACCAAGTAACTGATTAAATTTCAGTCATTTTTTCTTCCTCGTGGTACATGGACTGCTTGACGACCTTTGCTAATTGCAAAACAGTAATTATTGCCTAATTAATGATTTAAAGGGTAGGGGAGACCGGGGTTAGTTGAATCGCCAATTTTTTGTCGCGTTCTACTGAGCTTATGGTAGTAGATACAGGTACAATATTTTAGCAAGTGCTAGCTACAGTATTCACCTCAACATTCCATGGAACAACTTTGTTTAAAATATTGACAAGTTCTCATCATGAGCTTGAAAGTACCATGAGACCAAGTGTTTCAACTAACCCCGTGGCCGGGGTTAGTTGAAACACCACTTGGGGTTAGTTGAATCATTGAGAATAAACAAGTAAAAATCATATTTAATGATAAAAATGTGTTCAATAAACATTTATAATACACAAACCGATTCATAAATAGCAATTAGGTTTAACATTAGGAATTACATATTTCAGAATTTAATACAAAACGTATTTATAAAAGCAGCAATATCAAACTTGAAAGAAAATTTTGAAATCTTTTGAAATAGTGAGATGGCTGTGTAGTATGAAAAGTAATTCAGACAGTGATGTTAACTGAGAAGAAAGATCTTTGTAAGGAGACAAGTCAATGGGGAAATGGCTTTTTGGATGCTATCTCTTTCCTGCATTCTATTACGGTGTGAACGCTTCATTACAACGTCAGCAAATGGCCGGCTTAGCTGCTGGTAATAACTCAGTTATTGAAGTGGCCAGTGCAAAAGCCTCTCTTTTTCTGCTTTAGGACACTGATATTGTATAAATAAATAATATATTGATGCCCGAAGACTATAACACTCTTGGGCTACTGTTCAATATTATTGTTTAGCAATTTAGGCTTCTTCAAGGGCTGCCTGGGTATTTCAGCAGGCACTCATCCTATTTCCTTTTTTCTGATTGTATGTTATTTCAGCAAGAAACACCAATAGGATCAAACTATACAATGCAGTAATGATTATTTACTTTGCTGTTAATAACGAGACTATGCATAGCATTGCTTCAGCGTTTCAACTAACCCCACAGAAAATTATTCAACTAGCCCCAACCCACCAGGTGGTTTAGGTCACCCATTATAGCACTGTAATCAAAGGCTTACCAAAAAATGTCTTTGCCTGTTGATTTGTAATACCAAAGGCTTCCAACTTGTCATAAAAAATGTTGCATTAAATATTTCAAATAGCATACAGGTCAAAATTATTTCAACTCAAAATATTTACTTCAGTAGCACAAAAATAAACTTAACAGTCTAGTGAATTACACAATTCAAAATATGGCTGATGTAGGAAGTGATGTCATGCCTTGATGAACAATTAATCTACTAGAAGTCAAATTTGGGTTAAAAAATTCAACCCCGGGGAATAAGAGCGAATATTCAACTAACCCCGTGATTCAACTAGCCCCGGTCTCCCCTACTGATATGGTCACAAGTGTGAAAGCCCAACCCCTCTGATCCTTTTGAAGCTATTCTGTCTACCATGGGCAACACTAACACTACTGAAAGAGGAAAAACATGAATTTTCAGTAATTTTGCCTTAATGACCTTTAACGACCCCTAATTGACCTTAAAATTAAAAATTGACGCCGGCATCCACCCCTACCTTTAATCCCTTCCCCCATAGCCCACTTCTACCATGGTTGCCAAGTATTAACAAGAAATGCCGGAAAAAGTTTTTCTAGAGGCTTTTTTGGACTTTGGCTGGTCCACTATACCTCCCTGTAACAGGCAGCTTTCTTTGATACACTTGACGGATGAACATCTTACACTCTACAACATTTAGCTGGGTTTTCACACCTGCACCATTCCAATAGTTTCATCCCCGTCATATTCTGTAATTGGGGAAACAATAAATTCAGTTGTAAAAGAATTGTGTGCTTGAATGTTTAAGGATACATTCAAGCTCACATGAAACCTCATGCCTGCAAATGGTATTGGTCAACAGCAAAAACTGTGTTATCTGAAAACTCCCCTTTGTCAGCCATTTTTAAAAACAAAAATGTTTCCCGGTTCAGTGATTTATTGTTTGTGACCCTATTTTTGGGTGTCTTACACCATGGAACCATCATATTGACCATAACCCTTGAACATCTTGCCCTCCCAACATATGCATAACTTTTGTCTTTCAGTGTATGTGAAAACTGATTGAACTTATCAGGATGAGTTCTTTTTCATTTATCTATTTAAGAAATAAAAAAAATCAGGTCAAATCACGCACAACAGTATGTTGCTGATAATACCACAATTTATTATTCAATGCCATCACCGAGCACTTTTCGGGGGGGGGGGGGATTGGTCTGGTGGTAGCGTGCTATAGCCGCCAATTGCTGAGTCCAGGGTTTGAATCCAGCTATTGCCGAGTAACTTTGACCTATGTTTGACTGCTGTTTCAATCATCCTTTGCCTCATTGATGTGTCATCCTCCTGTCCTAATTAGTCTACCAAGTGCATAAATATAGGATGTAAAGCCCTACTCATCGATCCGTCCATCCACCAAGGACTTTCCAAAACTCCTTACCCTGGCAGGCCAGCGAAGTACCATATTTTAATTGTAAGCCAACATAACAGGATATTTTGTATGCTGTACTTGATAGGCAGAAGGATAACTGTTATCCCCAAAGCTACATTCAACCATCATTCTGTGTCTGAATTGAACAACGACTGACATATACAGGAATTCATGAATCCCCGTAAAACCTCTTGAATGGATGGATGGAACGGGCTCATATTACAGTCTTGATACAGTGTAGCTTTTAGCATCATGGATGCAACCGTTGAATAAGCCTTGAATAAGTTCTTCGGCAATTGCTCTTACAGTACAATTCAAACTGTTTTCCTAAATCCCAAGCCTCTTATTCAAATTTCTTATGACATGAACATAGCAATTATCTTTCAATAATAAACCACAATGATTTATTAATTTTCCCTATTTTGGCTAATTTCAAGTGATTTACTTTTAGAGTGAGTTGGATGGTGAAAGCATTTAGGGGTGAGGGTAACAATTGAAGGGTGTGCAAGGGCGAGCATCTTCCTGAGGGCATGGGATTTAGGAAAATCTTTTGGGTTGTATGGTGTATGGTAGTTTGTTATGCCTTGCTGTCAATATGAACTCAGTAATGTACTAATGACTCCTATAAGTATACGCTTAATATTATAGAGTCTATAGAAACTTTCTTTAAATTAAATAATGTAATACAGTGTTCTTCGTCAGCAGAATAGTTTTTTGGCATTCGCAAAAAATTCTTGACCAGGTAAATTGTAGTGTCTGCTGGTGACAGAGAAAAGTACTCAGACTCCATCAAAATGTCAAAAGAGTCATTGCCCAGCAATGGGCTTGTGATGTCATGTGACTGACCTCTGCTATCACAATGGTAATTGACAGAAATGACAGGAAAATGTACTTCTCTAATATCAATTCTTTCAGACAAAAGGCCCGAAATCATACAAGCCTTAGGGACCTACCTAAATAAAGTAATGAAGTAACAAGAGTATCTCGGGAATAATTATGATAAATAAAAATAGTACTTTGTAGCTGAAAGCCTCTCTGTCCACCAAGCCAACAATTGTCTTGTGGCATTTTGTGAAATTATTGTGTGATAACTGCGATTATTGACTCAGCAATGTTTGCCTGAGCTGACTGACTGGCGCTATACTCAGCCTATAGCATGGACGTAATCGAGCGGTTGCCGCTGTTCATGCTTGCCTGAACAACTCCTTGAGACATCTTCTTGTGACATGGACATGACTTGTATTTGAATGACATTGGACACTTGTATTTTGATATATTTGCATTTTTAATTTATAATTGATATATTTGCATTCTTAATTCGATGAACTGGGACCATTATTGTAAACTACCTAAGATTTGACTTTCATTGTGTAAATTTCTTATGGATGTAGAATAGTTTTTGATTTCTTTTATTGTTGTATTTTTTCCTATTTTTTGCGGACACATGTATCTTCTTGATATTCAGATGTCTAATAAAACTTTATATATATATCTAATGGGTCCCTGCCCTAACGGACACCCCTGCTGTCATGAAGCGGTCTCTCGTATCGGTACGGTCTCTCGTATCATTGCTGTCTCTATCTCTGTGATGCAAAATTCTGAAGATATGATAATGGTACATAAGTGTAATTGCAATCATTGTGCTAATTTGTAAAGAGGGCCTCTTATATATTGTTAGAACATAAGAAATGCAGCAGAGCCAGCGACTAAGATTTATCTATCAGCACATTTGGACATTCATTTAATTTCCAAATTGGCCCTGTGCATAAATTGTGCCTTCATTGCACGTCGTACATCTTGAATGGAACACCATGTGCATTGGCGTCCCTATAGGGGGGGCACGGGGGGCACGTACCCCCCCCCATATTGGACCTGTGCCCCCCAGGTGCCCCCCATATGAACTTTTCAACCTTGGCTAAAATATACAATTAGTATTATGGGTGCCCCCCCAAGAGAATAGCGTGCCCCCCCCAGGTGCCCCCCCCATTCGCGACCCCCTAGTTACGCCACTGAACATTTACATGTGAACAATGATTTCAGAGGTAGCAGTTTACAAATGCTCCTCTCATCATGTCAACACAGAAAAATGTTGCAAACACCTGGAAACTGTAGAGGCAGTTGATTAAACATCAAGGGTGTTTCAAGGTAATACTCTGGTCCACAGTGATTAAACACGCAGCTATTTGTGATTTTCCATAGCTGATTTGATTTCTTTTGAGTTGATTCTCTTCTGAGGCATGGGATTTCTCCAAACCATGTTTTGATGAAACAGGAAACATATCAAGTGGCTCCACCATGGGCATCCATGAGTGTTTATGATTCACAATAAGTGCAAGTTCTCCATTACACATTGATATCCCCATTGTTATGTAATGTAACAACCCATTACGCAGCTTTTTGGCTTCTTTTGATGTCTTGATATGCTGAGAAAGTCACGTTTGTTCGAGTTCCTAGAAGAAGCTTAGCAAGAAAAAAGGATGACATGTTTTAAAATTGAACAATGAGATTGCTTTTTGATATTGTTAATAAACACAATGCTACTATGATAAGCTCAATTTATAAAAAAGAATCTGCAATAAATTAATTTCATTGAAAGCAAAAAGTGACCGATAAATAATGATGGCTAGGGCCTGTTTTGAGTTGAATGTAAGCACTTGTAATTTTTTGACTGTAACGACACTAGCCATAAACCCTTAAAGATGGTATCCATCACATTGCGCTGCACACTCTCCTAAGGAATCATGAAACCTCTCTGGTTAAAAGCAGGTCAGTTCACATGACCTGAGAAAACAACAAAAGATACAAAGGATCAAAGGAATTCACATCAATCAGGGAATCGTAGAAATAGGTCATTTGGTTAAAAGCAGGGTGAAAAGGGCAGAAGATACAGGGCAAGAAATGGGATTTTATGTGTTAACCTGATTATTTTGGGTCTGCGACTTGTGCTAATTCAACGACACAATGGAACAAGCAAATAATATAAATATTTTTTGCAGCTAGAAATTTTCACATTTATTCATTTTTAAATTTCCTGTTTATTGCAGTGAAAATGATCATTTCAAGCCATAAAGAATTTGCCACTTGCATAATCAGAATGCAAATACATGGTCTTTGATTTGACTTGAGGAAGTTGTGTTAAAAAAATTCCTATTGTATGAATGTTTTGTCAGATAAACACTCACAAGAGGTGATATTTCCAATTTCGGCACAGCGCAATAAAAGCTTCTTTTGCAAAAGCCTGTCTACTTAATTGATATCATATCTGACAAGAAAAGACTTTCATTCATAACTAAACACAAAAGCGGATTTCTAAAAGCTCAATGATAGTCTTCCCCACAGTGTCTGCAAAGTACATTTTAAAAATGGACCTGTTTTTGTCTTCAGCAAAGTATTGAAATGCCCTTAAAGTATAAAAGGTTCAAGGTGGCCCATGTGTTGTGGCCTGATAAGTGAATAAAGAATAAAGAATAAAGAATAAAATACTTTATTTAACGTCGAAATTATTTACAACAAAAAACACAAGCACAAAGTGCTTTTCATCGACGGGTGTAAAAACATAAACAAAGATAAAAGCATGAAAACATTTGTGGATTGACTATGGCACTTGGCATACACATTTTACACAATTTGATCCTGAACAGTCACATTCCTTCAATGGCATTTTATTCACGGAAATTTTAAATTTATCTAAAGAATCATTGACTTTTACATTATTAGGCAGATTCTCCCATATAACAACTCCTTCATACCTCAATGAATATCTACCGAAGGTGATGGTATTAACAGTAGGTCTTTCAAGACTTTTTAAATTTCTAAGTGAATAATTGTTTTCCTTGTAGACATAGAAATCCATTTTTACAGGTTTAAGTAGATTATTCATCACTTTAAAAACACTAATAGCAATATTTTTGATTCTATGATTGTACAAAGTTTGTCTACCTGATCTTTCTAATAATGACATGTAGTTAGAATTATAGTCTTGAAATATTAATCTGAGAGCTCGCTCTTGAATTTTTTTTTTTTTCTGGTTACGTCCATTATGGGAGGCGACAATGAGCTATTCTGGTATATTGAAGGCTGGGGTGATGTCTGCAGCATATAGTCAAGAGTCAAGGTATTGACTAAAAAATTCTTCTTTGGCCATTCTCAATATACCTTTCAACTGCTACAAAAGCTGATTATCCATTTTTATAAAGTTCCCGTGAAGTGCTTGCTCTGTCTTTCAGCCAATTTTTTATATCTTGAGTGATAGTGTGACTCATCTGCTACCAAGTAAAAACTGAGAACATATATATAAGAACTATATTTTGAAAGATTAATTGAATTGTTCTGTAACTTCACAAGCAAAACTTCTTAAACTGCTTTAAGCTGATTATGGTATAACTGCCAACTTCTTGAATATCTCTTTAAAAAATGAAATAAAATTCAAGATCAGACAACATCTCTCTCCCTTTCAATAATAATACTGGTAGTTATTTCGATAGTTATTTTGAGATGTTATTAACATGTAATTTTCACCGCTGTAACTTAAAGAACGCTGCATTGCTTTTAAAAACAACCCTAAAATTCTGCAGATTGAAAATTGTATTTAAAGCTAATAAAGCAGATCAATTTTCTTCATTTTAGCTTTTTGCCGTTAACCTAATTTCAATAAATTATTCCATGTTTGTGAATTACTAGGCCATTTTCTTCTCATCCAAGCCATGACTGTTATGACATCAAGATTAGAAATTATGGTTGTGAAATGTTGCAAAATTCTGAAATAAATCTCATTTTTGAAATAGGCTTATCAATGTTAAATATTTTCTTCACCCACTTTCGGGGTCAAAACTAAGGGGGTGACCATTTCATTATCAGGGAGGCCTTGTAGTTTTCCTCAACGGGAAATTATTTATTTCTCGGTGACAGCAGCAGTATTTTTTTAAATTGTTTCAAGCAAGCAAAGTCCCCGAATGTTCATTCCTTAATGAAGCAAGGCTTATTAAGAAATACCCAGATAGAAATTATTTATTTCAAGACTTCCCTAAAAGAATTTATGTATTTCACCAAAACTGAGCAAGAAATTATTAATTTCAAAAAATCTCCAGCCCCCCCCCCCTCCCCTTTATATCAAAAGGTCATCCCCGAAACATTCACCTGTTTCAAGAAGTGCGCATGTATCGTGTATGTACACTTGTCGTAAAGCAGTTACCAAGTGCCTTTGCATTCGGATTTAGTGGAATGATATCCAAATTGTTCAACATTACACCGAAGTGATTCATTTGGTGTGAGCAATCTTTCAGTGACAAACAACGTTGTCTGAGAGAAAAGATTAATTGTGGCAAACCAAATAAAGCTGATGGATAATTTCTTAATTTCTCATAAGGGACCATTCAGAATTTATGACCTGGGGAGTGGGAGTTTTGTTGGAACTTCCCATCAAAAATTGATACCCCCCCCTTGAGTTCCATGCCGATTTTTAGTACCCCACCCTTTAGTTTCACTCGTATTTTTAGTACCCCCCCCCCCCCGACATACAAAGCAATGAACACATATATACTGTTATACATGGCCACGTGTACAGATTCGCGTCATTTTGCGGACTTTTGTGCGTAAAAAAGAAGTCCATATAAAATGAGTTTATTGGTGTTTTTTAACATTTTTTTTTAAATTTCTTACCCCCCCTAGGAATTGTTGTCAAAAATTAATACCCCCCCCTTGAAACACGTGTGAAAAGTTAGTACCCCCTCGGCCAAAGCTCCCACCCCCCCCCCCCCGGCCAAAATTTCTGAACCATCCCTAACTTTAAGGCATAATGACTTAGAGAACCATCATAAAGTCACAGATTTTATATATTCCATGCAATTAATCATTTTTATGCACTGTATATATCCTGTAAACAATGCTCAAACAGAAGACTATTAAAACATTTCTGCTTAACCAATTTCTTCACTTACTCATGGTGTTTCAAAACTTCTGCATGACTTTTCTCACATTTCTGACCTCATCTTTCTGAACAGTGCAGTGAACAACATCACTCGAAAGATGGTTCTGGTTATGTGCTTGGGAGAGCAAGGAAAACCCCCTCAATCACAGCATTCAAAAATAAGTCAGTTAGAAGGTCAATGATCAATGCCTTCTGGAACTATTGCATCCACACTGTGGATTCCACAGTCTATATATTATGTTAGGGGGCCACCATTTAATGTCAAGTGGGGGCATGAAGTTTTTTTTTAAATAAATAATTTCTGGGCAGTCTCGAAATAAATAATTTCTGATTGGTGTTTGTCTTGAGAAGGTGATGCTTGATTTAGGAATGAATATTTGGGGACATTGCGCACTTGAAATTAACTATTACGGCCGCCGTTACCATGAAATAAATAATTCGCCACCAAGGAAAACTTCAAGCTCCCCCCTGATTATTAAATAGTCACCCCCCTTATGTCTCGATGCTATTTTTTTTAAAGGTTGTCTAAATATTAAGTAATTGCTGGGATAGCCTGATTTGATTCCTTTGAAAGGTCCATTTTGCTAATGTAAAACTTGCTGCTGTCAGTAAGTGATTGTTGGGGACTAAGGGTCTGTGAGGCTGAGTCAAGAAGTTCAACAAGGTCCCTTGAACCAGAAAAAGGAATGACAAGAGAAAGACAGATAAAGGGCATTGCGATCTTGGCTGTCACGGGATGATAAAAAAAGTGAATTACTTAAAGGTGGTGTAAGTTTTTTCCATTAAACTTTTTATCAAAATTAATTAAATACCGTGGTCCATATTGAGAAGTGCTTCTCAGAGAGGAACCTCAATGTGATATGCAACCTTTTCCTGTCTCCCAATGTTATATATTGCTCGAAAGAACTATAAGGATCTATAGATAGATAGTTATGGCAAGTGCAAGCCTCTCAGCCCAGTTCTTAGAGCTTATAAAGATCGACTAAAAATTTTGGGTTCGCTGACCAGAATTCCAACCCATGTATCCAATGAGCTTCAGCGCAGCAACTGGAACCTTCACTCTGCCTTACCATATTTTCATTATTGAAAAATAAATATATAGATCAGGCAGTTAGGCCCTATATACGGCCTATACAAAGGGAAGTCAAATTTTGAGGCTACATCAAGTAATTGTCCACTCTTACAGAGCAGACAATGATTGCTACAAAAACTGATGCACACTCTCCACCCAGAATTCAAGAAAGCAAGATTATGATAAATTTCAGGCAATACTAAAATGATTATTTTCTAATTTGGAGACAAATTCTCCAAGGATGACAGAATTGCTTCATGACATGCTATTTGGTGATCCATCACAATTATGCGCTGCGCAAAGTTTTCAAGTTTTCCGTCCAGTGGGAAATGCAGACATGATTGCAACATGTCGTTATTTTGAAAAACAATAGGATTTCCTTCATTATGATTAATGTCAAGAAAAATAGTTTCCTTTGGTGAACTGAGCATTGTTTTCTAGTGTTATTCCATTTCTGTACAGAGTGATATACAGATAGATAGATAGATAAAAATATAGATAGGATGGATATATAGATAGATAGATAGATAGATAGATAGATAGATAGATATATAGATAGATAGATAGATAGATAGACAGATAGATAGATAGATAGATAGACAGATATTCAACCGGAAACAAAACCAACACTCAGAGTCAGAAAATCCAGCTGCGCTGAACTCCTACAATGGAACCCCCTTCCTTCAAGTTGGGAGCATAGGGTCTTATCATAGGGCCTCTCCACCAGTATTGAACCTTTTCAATTCAGCTGAGACATACCATCAAGAACCTTTTTGCGTTAAGGCCTATCTCAAAAATAATGAAGCCACATAGCTGGTTTTCACTGAGGGTCACAAATTTTGATAACAGCTGTATGAAACAACTTCAAATTACAGTCTTGCCTTAAATACATTCTTATGCCAAAATCCTGAAAATTTCATGGCAATTCGTCAAAAGGTTATTGAGATAGAAAGGAAAGTCTATTGGAAAACATGCATTTTTTCACTTATTTAGCGTGACATAGACTTTTTCACATGATGAATTCTTTCAATTTTACAAAGTTTGACAAGTTCCATTGCTATTTCCTTATAATTTTTGGAATCTCCACATCCCCAGGCTTCATAAATCCATTGAAACAAGCACTTCCGTCCACTTGTTTTGACATGATTGAGTTTTTTGGGTTCAAAGGTTGACTTTGTAAAATTGAGTCAAATTTGAATGTTCCTGATCAGAAATGCTCTAGTTTCCCTTTATTATCGTTTTCATACCTACGTGTTTTTCAAGTTTGCAATTTGCTTCATTCCAGAACTGTGATGTCAGGGATTTAGCTGAATAATTCTGTTTATTACAAGCACAGATTTCAGGAAACTGACAAAGTGCAGTGACACATGGATGATGTATGTTTCACTTGTTTAGCTTGGCTGAAAGATGCTTCAATGAACTGTAACTGAACCAAAACAAACAGACTACTTAGCCTCAAAGGAAAACTTTGCAATTACTTACAAAAGGGTTGTTTGAAATTCTGATGACTGGTGTCTTGTGAAAAACAGCAACACGTTTTGTTTTTTGGAAAACAATGAGGTGCAACGCTCGACTTGGGCATGCGTTGTTTGTGGTGTTGTTCACAAATAGTAACATTGCCTGACAGTTTTAAATTCCTTTGTCATTAACTGTGATGTCAAACTCTGAACTGATATGTAACAGATTGAAGATTAGACCAATCACATTAACAGATACCCGATGATGTCACTGTTTAACTGCAAAACGAAGTTTTCAAAAAACACATAGCTATGAAAACGATAATAAAATATTTCAGTTGAATCCTTTTGCCATTGAGATCTAGTATTACATCTACTTAGTTGTTTTGGAGCCTTTTATGATTCTGGAAAATCTGGTTCATGGAAAACTTCCAATGAATAGCTGGAAAGGTGAGTGTGTCGTACGCGTAACGCTGAGAGTACTTTCAAATGCTACGGAGCTATGAAAGCTCTGTTTTTTATCTGGATTGGCTCAAAATATAGTACATCTATGAAGTTTTATTAATCTATGAACTAACCCAAGTTTTTGACTGGTTTCTGGTGATTAGATTCAAAAGTTATGTTATTCGCACTCGTAACGCTCTGAAAAATTTTGATCATATTCAATTTTTTTTCTGACAAACAGTAAAGCGATCATTCTAATATTACTTGGAGTGAAAATTAAAAATTAATTTCAATAGTTGGAGTACGTTTCATTGCCTAATTACAAAAATTTTAACATTTACGGAGCATTCTTTAAAATTTAGGGCCAAATTGTCTAAAAAGGCAATAAACACTAACAAAATATTTTTTATTTTGTAATTGGTTGTATTTTACCCCCATTTATGATTGACAATTAATATAGAATCGATTTAAGTCAAAACCAGAACATTTTCTGAAGATTCATATCACACCAGTACTTAAAATCAGCTTTTTATATCGAAAAATGGGCAAAAAATCACACTTCTATCATCATTTTAAAATTGTGATGGTCATGTCACACTTTGGCTTCATTATTTTTGAGATAGGCCTTAACAGTGTATGCTTGCTTCAATGGCTTTTCATATTATTTCGTGGGTTAAAAATGGCAATAGGTCACATAACCTGTGAAGCATCTGAAGTGACAGAAAATCAATGAAGTCAACCTCAATAGGAGAGTCGTAGAAGTTGTAATTTGGTTAAAAGCAGGGTGAAAAGGGCGGAGGAGATTTGACACCATAACAAATAGGAAGTCTGTGTTACCAGATTGACTTAAAAGGTGTCTTGGACACTCTGTTGATGGGATTAGGTGGAGTCAGTAGGCTGTTATTCATCCCTAGGAAAATCTGATTTTTTTTTTAAAGTCAGACTTGCTTGACAAGTAAAATATCCCTCACATGGGCTATTTACCAGACCTAGACTTGCTGGGTAAATAAAATATTTACCCCATGTGAGGGATCTTTTACTTACCAGCAAGTCAGGGTTCATGAAATATCAAAGGGATCTCTCTCCCATCCCATCAGTCAATCCTTGTGACCTCCTGACCTGGCCTTAGATGGCTGCACTTACCATATCTATAGACCTATATCTAATATTTTATTTGAGGAGCTACGGGAAACAGCTCATACATTTTGAGTCTGTCATTGGACTGAGAATGAAGGACAGCCCGTACCTGCGATGGAGTAGGTCCCTGATCCACCAGTTAGTTTTGGTAAAGCAAACATTCCTGAATTTCTCTTAGTGTCACCACAATGTCTGAATAATGCCATTTGGTGCTTTTGAAACTATCCTATTCTGTTTTGAAAACTTCATTTTCACACTCACCTGTGTCGTGTGTTTAAAAAAAAGAGTATTTTGCTGTCAGGTGTCACCACTAGCACAAAATTGTGCTTCCAGTGACACACCCAGGAAAATGACTGAACTAACAGAAATCTGGTTTTCTGCAGATGAAGTTCAATTGAGGTATGAATTAGGTTGACACAAAATTGACAGAAAAGTTGTTTTAAAATAAGAACAGTTAATTTGAGCTCTGCGAATCTATGGCATTGCCATCTACATATTATATATATATAAGTATCCACATTACATAGCTTCTTGTAATTATGCAAGCATTATACAGCAATATATCTTGTCATAATCTTCGGATAATAGAAGCATTATTTGATTCGGTAAAGTCGGTACCAATTATTTGGAACAAATATGAAAATTTGAGAAACTCGGAAATACAGTAGATGAGACACTATACAAATTGAAGATGGCGAGAAACGCTTACTAAGGCTTGACCCGACCAGCGATGTACCAGAATAGCTCATTGTTGCCTCCCAGAATGGACGTAAACTGCACTCACTTATCAGGCCAGAACACATGGCCACCCCCGCCCTTATTTACTTAGAGGACATTGGCCCCCCCCCTTATTTACTTAGAGGACATCCACAAAACTTTGAGAAGAATAAACTAGCTGAGGGAAGACTTTTGAGAGAAGCTTGTCTCACACCACGAAGTAAAAACCATCAGTGTATGTTTTTTTTTTGGTTTAAAGTACCAAACACAATTATACAGGACTTCAAAGTTTGCTGTGTTATAGTGTTGTGGAGTATTTCGTGATCAATGATATGGCTTATACAATTTTTTTGTTCACGGATATGAGTTGCATGAATTAAACACAGAATTTCTTGAACAGCATGCAGCATACCAAAACGTACGACATAACAAAGGTAATCCTCAGTAACATTACATAAAACAAACAACCAGTCATATGTTTGTAATAATAATATCTGTACTGAGTTAGTATTCAACCCCTTTTCCATGTAAATCTTATTCCATTCAAAAGCGGCGCATAGTGCTTTGGGAGGGTCTCCTCTCTCTATATATATTTGCTTTTTAATGTGATTTTTATAATGTTGAAATAAATTACGTCTGAGTCTGAGTATGAGTCTTGTAATGTAAGTTATATACAGCAATAAATCTTGTCATTTTCTTCGGATAATTGAAACATTATTTGATTCGGTAAAGTCAGTACAAATAATTGGAACAAATATGAAAATTTGAGAAACTCGGAAGTAGATGAGACACTATACAACTTAAGGATGGAGTGAAGCCTTTACTAAGACTTGACCCGACCAGCGATGTACCAGAATAGCTCATTGTTGCCTCCCAGAATGGACGTAAACTGCACTCACTTATCAGGCCACAACACATGGGCCACCTTATTTACTTAGAGGACATCCATAAAACTTTGCAAAGACTAAACTAGCAAGGAAAACTTTTTAATAAATCAGGTCATTCTACACAATTGTTAAATTGTCAAGGTTAGGTTATTTGCTTATTATTGTTTTCATAGCTACGTGTTTTTCAAGTTGGCAATTTGCTTCATTCCAAAACTGTGATGTCAGACATTTAGTATAATAATTTTGTTTATTACACGCACAGATTTCAGGAAACTGACTGAGTGCAGTGACACATGGATCATGTATGTTTCACTTGTTCAGCTCGCCCTGGCTGTAAGATACTTAAATGACTGTAACTGAAACAAACAGACTACTTACCAATTACTGACAAAAAGTTGTTTAAAATTGTGATGACTGGTGTCTTGTGAAAAACAGCAACACATTTTGTTTGGAAAATAATGAGGTGCAACACTCAGCTTAGACATACGCTGTTTGTTGTGGTTGTTCACAAATAGTAACATTGCCTGACAGTTTTAAATTCTTTTGTCATTAACTGTGATGTCAAACTCTGAACTGATATGTCACAGATTAAAGATTAGACCAATCACACTGACAGATACCCTCTGATGTCACGGTTTAGCTGCAAAACGAAGTTTTCAAAAAACACGTAGCTATGAAAACGATAATAAATCAAAAGAAGTTTAGGTCCTTTTTTTCTGATTAGTGTTAAATGTAAGAAATGATCAATAGCTTATTTTTCCATTCTTGGAAGAAAGGAAAACTGTTTTGATGTAAATATAAACGGCCCTTTTTCTACTCAGTATTTTTTTTTGGAACCATTAGAGAGTCAATGTTAACACCTCTGTAAGTAGTTACCCCTCCTCCTTAAAAAGCAACAATAATCTATTCTGACAGCTCCTAGGTCACTTAGTTGAAAAGTGCTGGCCTCAAGGATGGACTGACTGATCTTGACAAGGCTGTAGACTAGTCAAGTACTTCGTTTCCAACATAATGTAGCAAAAACCTTTACTTTGCTAGAAGGAAAAATCAATACATTTTCTCTACATTGATCAGTTCTTCAAGTTTGAGAAAAAAGCTAATTATTTAGTGTTTTTATATTGAGATCCCGGGTATCTGGCAGATGCTAAGTTGACTGTTCCCTGTAAAATCACAGATATATGTCTTTATATTAAGACCATTGACAAATGGAGATTTAGAAATTAACTGATATTGTATATAAAAAAAAATCTCCAACCTGATTCAGTATATGCTAGTAGATGTTATTTTCAGATATTTGCAATGTGACCTCTTGTCTGGAACAATTACATCTTTATTTTAAATTTAATTATTTGATAATATATATATATTGGGACATGAAATGGACTCTATAATTAGATGAAAATTTTCCCTCCAAACACAGGTTAGGAAAATTTAGGAGAGCGTAGTATTTCTACATAGTTTCAAAATCAACTACTACTTTTCTTGAAGAGATCAATAAATTTTTTAGCAGGATTTTCTGATGTCAGATCAAATATTTTGCAATTTTTTTGTTATTTGATCCAAGTCTACAAATATTAAATCATTTGTAATGATGAAGAGAGATCAAGTTACGTTTTGAATAACTTTTCACAATACCTTCAAATTTGAAGGTGAAGACAGAACCAATCAAAATAAGCATTTTTGCTGATTACCAGTGTTCGAAATAATAATAATAATATTATTAGTAAGTATTTATATAGCGCCAATTCCAGTAAACTGCTCATTAGTGCTTGGTTGGATTAGCCAATATTTCTGTAGTATTTTGCAAAAAGATATGTTTTCAATCGCTTTTTGAAGTTATCCAGTGTTATTGATTTGCGTACATTTTCTGGCAGTCCATTCCAAAGCTGTGGCGATGAATAGTAGAAGGCTCTATCTTCCTACTTGTTTTAATTACGTATGGCAGGTACCTCTAGGAGTAGTTTGCCATTGCTGCGGTTCAGGTCATTTTCAGGTCTGAGTTGAATAAGACTTTTGAGGTATTGAGGTGCTTGATTATTCACTACTTTCCATGTGGATGTCATAAGTTTGAATTGGATCCTTGCAGGGATCAGAAGCCGGTGCAACTCTTTCCTATAATGACTAACTTTGTCTTGTCTTTTCAGTCCTTCAATTAGATGTACAGCAGAGTTTTGAGCCACCTGGAGTTTATTGATTACTTGTTTGGATAAAACATAGAGCAACCCATTGCCATAGTCTAAATGAGGAGTGACTGATGCATTCACAGCTGTCTTGATTGACTCTTTGTTCAGTGACTTATGGAGTTTTGAGATGTCACTTTGAAATCACTTTGCTGTCATGAATCATGTGCATTCATTTAAAAATTCATGTCAGCTATTCACTGTGAAATTGGATGATATTTTCCTATTTGCTTAAATGAGAAAAATCTCACCCTTGATTGGTTTTCTTTTTTCAGGTGACAGAAACCACATTCGCTATTTTCTTTCAGACAGCCTATTTTTACACTATATGGCTGAATTCCATCCCTTGTAAAAAGCAATCGTGGAAACAAAACCTGAGACATTGAGTGGCAGCCAATTACAAGAAAGACAGCCTTTTCAGTTTCCAAATCAATTCTTTTTTTTTTCATTAAAAAAACGTTGACTTCCAAGGTTTCTAATGCCTGTAAATGAAAGCTTTCTTAAGTCTTATTCATATTTTCTTGTAGTGCTTCTCATATGATCATGAGAAGCTTGATAAAAAGGAAAAATCACTCTATATACCTGGAGTTTGGTCAATTTTTTAAAATGCAATATATATCATGAGGACTCCACATAAGTTTCTACAGTATCTTATGTTCCAAATAAATTACAGTTGCATGAACTTGTTGATGCTTCTTCACATGCAACCCATTATCTCTATTTTGATTGGTCATTAGCAGGCCATCAATGTGTCACTGTCTGCAATTGGTCAGAATCATGTGATTACTATCAATGACAGTTGCTAGGCAACCAAAATATATGGCTTCATTTGCTTACATAAATGGCTGATTTATTTATTTCGGTGCACTGTATTGCTACATTAACTCAATTGGTACCTATATCGAGGATGGGGTGATCTCTGTTGTTGAGGGTCCTGGGTTCAAACTCCGCTCAGATCGGGTCGCTGGACATATGTTGGACAGCAGTTTCAGCCATCCTTTGCTTCATTTCTATGCCATCCTCCTGTCCTAATCAGGTGACCAAGTGCATAAATACAGAAGGCCCTGAATCATCCATAAATAGGGGTATCAACATGACAGTTATCGAAACTATACAATATTAATACATAAATGTCTAATTAGGGATTTTTAAGAATTTACCATTACATGGTAAATTCTTATTAAGAATTTACCATTACATGGTAAATTCTTATTGTTTTTGCTATTATTCTTCTTTTTATTATTATATCCGAAAAAGTTGCTTCGATTTTCTTGATTATTTTTGTGAGGGTACCTGGATACTTGTGTACTACTGTATTCCGGTCCTGAGTTTCAATTTTTATTTTTAACGTTTATAGGACCTTTTTAGAGTGAATTTTAGTATATTTTAAAGCACTATATCTCAATAAATATACAAACTTGTGTAATTTGCTTTAGTTCCTATGAAACACAGTCCTGTGGGATATGACCCTTTTCCTGAAAGGTCGCATAAGTCAGACTTAGCAATTGTGTCAATTTCCTTGCGATTTGGACAAATCGTTTTGCTTGGTATCACACAGGGTGATATCAAATTTTACTCAAATGATTTCTTTAAATCATGAGATTCTGACACCTTGCAGGGTATAGTATCTAAATAAATTTCAAGTAGGTATGGCACTGATTTACCCAAATGACATTATTTCCAGTGTCTTTCAAAGCATATGAAAAATGATATAATTTGGTATAGCAGTGATTTTCCCAAATCACTTAATTTCTGGCTTCTTGCTACGTAAGTGTGGATATTTGTTCAAATTGCTCCATTGCGAATCACAAAGTTTTCAGCATGTTCTCAGCAAACTGGATAAAATGAAATTATGAAAATGCAATGGTGGATGGATGATGAGGCTTTACGTCCTATAGTTATGCACTTTGTAGGAACAGGAGGAGGACACGGCAATGACACGAAGGATGATTGAAACAGCCTTCCAACATAGGCCAAGGTGACCCGGCAAGAGCTGGATTTGAACCCTGGACCCAGCAATTGGCAGTCCAGCCCACTACCACTAGACTAACCCTCCCCCTTGAAAAATCAATGAAAAGCATAGTGAAGAACAAAAAAAATCTCCAATTCTTTACGTGGCAGAAAAGTCAGTTCTGGATAACATAACCTTTCTAAATAATGGTCTAAAACAAAGATGTGAAGAATAATTGAAGATTTTTTTGGCTAACCATAAAAATTAATTGAGAAATAATTTACATGATGTCATGATCAATCTTTTGTTTTGTGTACCACTTTCCAATGTAACCCTCCGTTTTCCCGGAATGAATACCCCACCACCTTCGTCATCCGCCAACCATTTTCAGGGGTACTATTATTGACCGTTCAGAATTTATGACTGGGGGAGTTTTATTGGAACTTCCCATCAAAAATTGATACCTCCCTTAAGTTTCATGCGTGTTTTTACACATGCGTATTTTTAGTACCCCCCCTAGACATACCAAGCAATATACAGTGGTCCCTGTCGAGAACAACCTCTTAATAAGCGACCAGACCCCCATATACAACCATAGGCCCTCTGCATTAACGTTTTTCCTCATAAATGTCACCCCAATATGCGACAACCTGTCTAACGCGACCAACAACCGCTAATTTGGTCAAATTTGGTTTATTTCATGATACTAAGCTATGTTGACCAAGGTATTCAAGCTGAGAAAACTCAAAACAATGAGCTGTGTTGACTTACAGCTCAAAATATTGAGTTTTGTTGACTTATTGATCAAAGCTGAAACAACTCAAAATTATTTATGAATATGGGCTGTAATCCCAAGATATTATTTGATCTCTCAAGGGGATCCACCTGATCCAATATGCTTCATTTTAGCACACCATGGACAGGCCTAAGCTGCATTCAACACAGACCATTGCATCACAAGTAGATTTAATAAAAATTAATTTCTTGTGGATAAATCCCAGTGGCTCTTCTGAGTTGGTATACAGTGCTAGAAGCCTATATTTGAACACACTCTGACTTGGAAATGTTGGTTGACTTGTGAAAGCATGCATCTAATTACTCCCACAAATTAATTTAAGAGAGATAAAAATAAAAAAGTAACCAGCTAAAGTGGTGTGCTACTCATTTTTTTCTCTGGGATAGTGTAATATAAATGTTCTTTTTTCTTGTAAGTAAATAATTATTTAGAACTAAATGCAGTCTTATGAGAAGTGCTTGTTATAGATGGCGCTATATGTGGCATGACTGAGATGTCAAGCTATCTGCAACAACTGAAGCTTTCCTGTTTTCACAGCTTAATGTTATGATTCGTTTGGACAACTTACAGCATTGAGCTGTCATAGCTATCATACCTTGACAACTTATAGGATTGAGCTATCATAGCTTGAAAATTATTAACATTCTCAGACAGCTCAAATTACTGCTTCAACACAGTTTTCAAATTTTACAGTGTACATTAAATATAGAGTGCATGAACATATTTTAAGTTGGTAGGGCCTGTCAATAATCTAATAGCTATTAATTCTTTGGTTATCTTTAGTTTGATCATTCTTTGAAGTTCTATATCCTGAAGAGAGACCGACCGGGCAAACCCCCAAGAGAGACCGCACCCCCACAAGAGACCTCCTTACTCCTGCTGAAGCGGCGGTCTTATAACGCAAGGACAACTGTACATATATATACTGTTATAGAAGGTCACGTGTACAGATTCGCGTCATTTCGCGGACTTTTGTGCATTAAAAAATCTGGATAAAATGAGTTTATGCCTGTTTTTTAACATTTTTTCTTTGTTAAAATTTATTACCCCCCCTTGGAAGTGTTGTAAAAAATTGATACCCCCTTGAAACACGTGTGAAAAGTTAGTACCCCCTAGGCCAAAACTCGCACCCCCCAGTCATAAATCCTGAACAGTCCCGAAGTATGATTTTACAATTTGTAAACATGTGTTTTTTTTGGTATTTATATATATATCCTTATTTCTTGCTTTTTTGGAATGCAGAGTTGCTACGACAAATATCTGCTGAAATTTAGTCGCCACTTTGCGACTAGGTCAGTTCCTGAGACCTAGACCATTTTTTAATCCAATTTAGAACTCGTCCCAACTCTTGTAGTGTGTAAGAGGTGTAACAGGTGAAATGGGATCTTAATTTTTAGGAAGCATAAAATTTTTTTACTATGATTTTATTACAACATCCTTGCAGCTCTACTACAAATAATCTGCCCGAAGAAATGGGTAAAACACAAAGTTTTCTTGCAGCACCAAGAAGGCAAATGGTGTTGCACGACCTACTCTTTTTAAGTGCCTGGTCTTCGCCCTTCAACTTTGTTGTGCACAAGATGTAAATTTTAATATTTGTGACCTGCTTCATAAAAAATTTTGTTCTGAAAATGACTTAATTTTATAGGAATTGGGCTTTAAAATTATGATTCATATGTTTTTTAAGAAATGTGGCGCCTCAAACATTGATGATACAAAACAATACATTAGCCACTGGTAACAATAACACAAGTGACCATGGTCTCCCCTTTTGTCAATTGCCATGTCATCATAAATATTTGCTGCATCACCACTTAAAATAAAAGCATGTCGCCTCTGTTTGGCAATCTGCAGGTTCTTGTTTACTATTGAAATGGTTCAAGGACAACCACCAACTTCATACCTGAAACTTCATTCTTTTTTAAACAAGTTATATGCAGAGTAAGTCGTCTCTTGATGTATCTCTGTCAATGAAGACTTAATGATGAACCACTTGCGGAAGATGAAGATAGAAAATATCAACATTTTGCTCCATTGTTCTAAAATATTAGGTACCTCACAATACTTAAGAGACCAACTGCCAAACACTGTTTTCCTCTGTTACTTGGAATTGACATAATACCTATGTTTATTCTGAGTGATAGCAGTTTATGCAAGGATTAGAATGCAGACCATCAAAATTAAGGGTATTTTCCAGCTTATATCGCTATCAATAATAATGGTTTGTTTTTAACAGTTTTCAATTTAACAATTGAGCAGGTGTGTCCTTCAAACTTGAGTTAAACTTTGCAGAATAGTACAATAGTTACAAGACATATTTGTAAGTGTTGAAACTGAAGGCTATGTTATTGGAATTATTCATCAATTCTAAGGTAGGCTAAATACTTTTTTTTGTTGATTCACCAAATATTTTTCGCACAAAAAAAAACTAATTTCATATCAACTTGTCATATAGAGTATGTAACATTAAGCAAAAATTAGAACAATCAACAAATAATGATGAAACTTAACAATATGACTTACACAATAATTATATTCTTATTGTTCTTTTGAGCTCTATATCTTGCATTTGAGCATACAGCACTCTAGTAGGACAGACGACACAGCAATCAGGAGAAGGATGGTTGAAATGGCTGTCCAAGACAGTTAATTCAATATTTGACATGCCCATACATATTGTAGATCGACTCATCCATTGAAAGCCCAGAGGACTGCCAACTTAGTTTACCCCCTTTTCACACTGGGCAAGATGAATAAGTTACTACATTGTTTACTGCCTCTTTTCAGGTAAGAAACAAGGGGCTGCGTGGCAGCATACCCTCGGAAAATCAGTGGTTTTTTCGGCAGGCAGTGGAATCAGGTTGCTCCCAGTGGGGCGTAAGCTTTGGGTGGCAGGATTCCAACAAAGTTTATGGTCAAATTTCCATGACCATATTTTTGATTTTCAATGATCAAATTTTTGCTCAATGAGGCAAAATGTTCCAAGAAACATATTTGTGACGTGATGGAAAATGCATTTTGCAAGGCATGTGGACAATATTGTTATATAGCATTCAAGAGTAAAACACTGTAAGTATTATCTTCAGCTTCACTTTATACTCAGTGCTCACTGGTGAATAGAAAAATTGCTTGTCACAAGACCACTTGAACAACAAACCACATGATCATTTTGTTGCACTTCTTAATTTCCCTGTTGTTAGGTTATTAGCAGACTTAAACTCAACTTCTCGGTGATGCATAGTGTGTCATTTACACCTCAATACACTTGTCTGGCATATACTCAGTCAACAATTTGCAAAAAAGTGGATAATATATAAATGGCACAGCCAAGAAATTCGCGCAGACTATAGAAAGATAAAATACAGAAGATAGATAAATAGATAGATGAATAGATAGAAAGATAGATAGGTTGTTGATATTACATAACAGTAAAAAAAACAGTAAGTTGATATGCATGTAGCTCACTGTTACATAATCATCTGTTTAGAATGATTATGTAACTTTAATTGTGTTATGTTTTCTTGTCCGTTTTGAAAAGAAATGAATCACTTGTTAATAATTTAATTTAGCCTACCAAAGCTTAAAATTAACTATTCCATAAAATTTATAGGCATAGGGAATACTAATGGAGAAATCGAACTTTTAAGACACTTTTGAAGATGAATATGTTATGTTTTGTTAAATTAAAAACTAAATCATTGATAAGAAGCTGGACCCACTTGACCTAATTTCATGCTGTGGAATGTTGATGTTGAGGCCATCACTGCATAGATTTTTGAGTCCTCTCTTGTGCTCAATTCGCTTCGCGAAAAGGCCTTTGGCCGTTTCGCTGAGAGAATATAAAACACTGATCATCCCTCTACCAACTGCAAAAATGTTTTGTATGTTTGTCTTATATAGTAAGATCGTTAATATCAAAAGGACAATAAGAATTCACTTAATTTGTAAGCCATATTATTATTGAGTTTCATCATAATTTGTTGATTTTGCCTAATCTTACATCCCATAAATGACAGAGTTGATATGAAATTTGTCTTTTTCTATGTGAAAAATATTTTATTAATTAATAAAAGAAAAATGCATCTACCTTATAATTCATGAATAATTACAACAAGATAGCCTTTAGTTTCAACACTTGAAACTGTCTCTTGTAATTTTGACACTATACTGCAAAGTTCGATTTAAGTTTGAAGGACACACCTGCTCCATTGTTAGATTGAAAACTGTTAAAAACAAACTATGATTATTGATAGCAGCATTAGTCAGAACATACCCTTAATTTTGGTGCTCTGTGTTCTAATCCTAGCATAAACTGCTGACATCAAGAATAGATATAGGTATTAGGCCTATGTCAATTCCAAGTAACAGAGCAAAACAGTGTTTCTCAGTTTGTCTTTTTAGTGGCACTGTACAATGTTGACATTAATTATTCATCTTCCCCAAGTGGTTCATCATTAAGTCTTAATTGACAGGGATATATCAAGAGACAACTTAGTCTGCATATAACTTGTTTCATAAACGATATGAAGTTTCAGGTATGAAGTTGGTGGTTGTCCCGGAACAAGAATCTGCAGATTGCCAAACAGCGGGGCACTCTCTCGTTGTGATGCAGTGAAATTAATAATATGTAAATGGCACAGCCATGAAATTTGAGCAGCTCTTAAAAAGTTTTTTTGGGACTTATGGTTTTACCATAACTTTCATTAAATTTATTTCATATTCAATGTATGAAAGGAAGTTATGTTACTGTTTCAAAGAAATTGAAAGACGAATATATATATAGAAAAATAGAGAGAAATTTAGACTAGGAACTATAAGTAGGGATGTCGGAGATTTTACTAAAAATTGGTGTATATAGGCATATGATACGTCATTTTAAAGCTCTTCCAAAGAGGAATCGGTCACTGATTACAAAATAGTGATACCCATCATCTTGAAGAAATCATTAGCAAAAAACTCTTTTTTATTCTTGAAAATTTTCTGCATAATTTTTGAAAGTGATGCAGATTAACTAAAAAATGACTTTAACAAGGAATATAAATGACCAGACATGCTTATATTTTATTTCTAAATGTATTTCATAACATCATTTAATGAGCAGATAAATAGAACCTTCAATTCATTTGTAAATTTTACAATTATTCTTTAAAATCATAATTTCCGGCTGATGAAGAATTGACGTCACTTTCGTCATCAGAACCCGCTGCATGGACTTCGTGTTCATTAGGCTTCCAGTATCACACCTGAAATAAAGTACATTCTGTTATAAGTATATGCTTAATTAATGAAATGAAGAACTTCAAAATTATAACATTTTTTGCAAGTTTCAGCAAGTTTGAAAAACAAATGATTTGATTTTTACATTACATTGTCAGCTTCTTAATTAACGTAAGATCAAGAAAATGAAAGACCTTTAACTTGACAGAACTTCAACTGTTCATACCAAAACTAACACATACTAACAATAATAAAAACATACTGAATATATATGAAAGGCAAATGCAAATTTGTCAAATCAAAGCAAACAATGGTAAATTATAGGCCAACTGGTCAAAGCAGCTTGAAGGAACACAAAGCAGACTTGTAAAATTTTGCGATTCCAACTAACAAATCAATTCCAAGACTTGCGTAATTTCTTGAATTTAACACCAGAAAATAGCTGTTCTATTTTCACAAAAGTTTGCTATTTCTGCAGATGATTATATTATTATATGTTTCGTTTATTTTATTGTTATATAAGATTCATGTGTAATGTATCATGTGCTTAGATGTTTAGCGCTGGTGATCATTACCGTGTTTTACTTGTCACCGCAAGACGTGTTATTAGACACATAAAAGAGTAAATCATCATATGTTTTTTTAGCTATTTAAAGGCTTAATTTATTTATTGCGACAACTATTCAATGCTTGTAGGAATATTTAATTGAAATTATTGGCCCATTATGTTTCATGAGCTAATTCACCGACGTCCAAGTCTTTGCAAATGCAACAACAAGTTTGAAGTTATATAAAGATATATCTGTTTAATAATGGATTTGTCCCGGCGATTAATTACAATTCATTCCCCATTTATTTTTGATTGCTCTCTAATCACTGATTTCAAGTTTCCAGTTAATTGCTCGATGGTGAAAAGCTCTTGCTTCTTTTGCTGGCCCCTCATAACCTTCTTCGAAAATGAGAGATGATCTTTGCAGGTTGATGTCTGGCATAGTACATGTTTTCTGAAATTGATTTGAGCTTTCGACCCAAACCTAAGTCAAAGTACTGCAAAGAAAATTGGCAGCTATTGTTATCTCACATGCCTCAAATATTGGCCTTTATGACCCAATATGTTTTCCTCTCATTAGATGAGAATTCATGCTTCTACGACACGTTTGGTTGAGGGTGTTTAGCATTGCGGCAATGACAAAATACCACCCATATCACCAACTTACAGTTGGCACATGTATAAGTATTCATTCTATACTATGGGCCTCATGCTGCCTGTATGGCTGGCATAATGAAATGGTCTTCTGTTGATCATGACAAATCAAACAGCCTCTATGATTCCCATGTTGAATATAAGGAAGATGAAACTTCATCGGCTATTATGACTCACAGAGTGCAAATATCTATATGATCCGACACTCATTTTTTGCATATTACCTACTGTAATTCAAATGTGGCAATTCAGCGAGTGCCAATGCTCCATGCAACGTCTTTTTTGTTTTTTTCCCCCGCCTCCAATCCTCCGGGCCCTGAGCACTTGCCCAAATTGCCTATAATATGTAAATCCGGTCCTGCCAAAATGCACAAAAATCGAAATTTTCTGCCAGAAATTCCATGAAAAATATTTGTTCCAAAAAACCTGCCTTCTACGCCTATGCTATGTTTCACGTACACAATGCACACAGTGCTCTGTGTTTCATGTACAAAACTGCTGTGTATGCCATATCCACTGCAGCGCCGCACATGTGAGTAACAGCAAATACACACAACTTCTGACTGACTAGACATGTATCAAAACAGCAGATTACAGCGAAACACTTTGATATAGAATTAGAGTAGACTGGCACTGTGAAAATGGCACTTGGTGTGTCATCATGCTGATGATTTGTCATGATCACACCCAATACTTTCAATGTTAATTTGACTGAAGGAAACTTATCCCACTTGTTGGTGACAGCCAAACGAAAGGATTATGCATCTGATTTTCACTCTAAAATCCGTTTTGATAAGTCATTTGGCATTCTCTAGATTATGACTAATCAAACAGACTCTATGTTTCCCATGTTGAAATGGAGAAGATGACACTTCATCAGCTATCATGAGTCACAAAGTGCAATTTTCACAGTGCTACAGTCCACTCTAATTCTATATTAAAGTGTTTGGCTGTAATTCTATATCAAAGTGTTTCGCTGTAAACACATAAATTGATGGTGAACTTTTGAAGTGGAGAAGAAAATGGCAGATGGAATGATGAGGGTGACGGCATACTTCCAGTAATGCAAAGTAATAAACTCACATTATCATGGAAGAGTTTCTATCCATCAACTTCAATAAAAGGGACTGCTTCTTCATAGGCACACGTAAGCAAACATACTGTTTATACAGACCTGCAACAAAAGGGTACACATCTGAGTTAATATATCTTCCCAACTCACGAATACAATAATTATTGTTTAAAGACCTGTCCAGTGCCCATGCCATTACATAGTACACGGAGTGCACAGCATTTTTTTTCATGATATATATTTATCTATAATATAACCAAAAAGAAGAAGAAACAGTAATACTGAACACTATGAATAGTACTTAATTACAATTAATTACATATGAGCCACATCAAATAGCATGCACTTTGAAGATCATGAAAATGTTAAATTCTAACTGCAAGTGCTATTGCCAAGAGAATCCTGAACATTGCTAAACTTGTGTCACACATTAGTGTAAATATTGTTATTGTTTTGGTTGGTTGCTTCGTCTGGCAAGGCAGTTTAATAAGACTGTGGGGCATTGGCGTCCCTGTGCCCCCCCGGACGCTATTGGACCTGTGCCCCCAGGTGCCCTCACTTTCCAACTCAGGCTAAAAAATACAATTTTTAAATATACATGTAGTGGGTGACCCCCGCAGATAATCGCGTGCCCCCCCCCAGGTGCCCCCCCCCTAGTTACACCAATGGTATGGGGCCATAAAAAGTAGGTGTTATTTAAAGGGGTTTTTTTACCGGCCAGAAACTTACAATTGTAGGTGGCACTGTTGCTCCTTAATCCAAGCTGTCACTCAGACTCTGTTGACTCAAGAGTGGTTGTTATTTGTAAACCAGTTTTTGATCCACTGTGCACTGTGCAAAGGTTCATCAATTCTGCAGGCTATCATACACTGTGTGCACATGTTTCTCTGAAAGAAAGACATTTTTATTTTTACTTGGTTGATCATTTTTTGAAGCAATCGAATTGAAAATAATTGGAATAATTTAGATGAAAAGTACTATTAATTCAGTTTCAATCAATAATTTTATCAGTAATTTGAAAATGTTAAATTCTGCTAGTTTGTGAGAGTTAAGTTGTAATTTTTGCTTAAACTCCCATTTTTTTTATTGTTCATAATTATATATAGGCCTATGTTGTTCTTTTGAATAAATAAATCAAATCAAATCAATAAGGTTGACAATATGCATTATTATCTATGTTTAATAGTTCTTGACCTCAGGACCTAACCCCCCAAATGGCCAGTACCATGCATTGCATTCAAAACAAAACTTTTATATTTAAATAACACTCCTCCATTCTCCAATCGGAGCACCACCAATAAACGACATGTATCATCTACAGTGACACATGTGGCGCCATCTATAATGTGACATGTTTGGCTGAGCTGTCACATAGTACCAAACATTTTGACTTGCTTATAAGTAAATAATAATAAAATACACACAGAAATAATATGAAGATGTATATTTTATTGTGCTAGTACACACTTAAAACTAACATTACTATAAAATAGTATGTATTTCTTTGTTACGTAGGCTAAACTTTTTTTAAATCAAGTACCCCAGTCAACATGTTTCAAGGCATTTTCTGAAGGGTATATAATAAGCGCTAGTTAATGGATTAAGTAAGGTGAAGGATTATAAGTGCAGGTACAATTGATGGTTGTTGGAGCAAATATAGTCAGGGAGTCAGCCCTATTGATCCTGTACATAAGGTGTGACATGGGGTATGATTACAGTTTTTTTGCATAGAATGATGCATGGGGTGCCCCAGATTAAGAATCAGGCGGGTGCCGCTCCGGCACCCTTGGGCATTCCATTCTGGCGGCCATTTTCCAAAATGGCCGCCAAAACCCTATTTTTAGCCATATATCCTCATATAATTGTCATAGGACCATGATTTTTGGGTCTAAACCTAGGTTTTCTGGTATAAGGAATTCAATGAAAGTGGTTTTGATTATGCCAGTTCAATATTCTGGCAGCCATTTTGGAAAATGGCCGCCAAAACCATATTTTTGGCCAAATCTCCTGATATAATTGTCATAGGACCATGATATTTGGGTCTAAACCTAGGTTTTCTGGAATGGGGAATTCAATGAAAGTTGTTTTGAGGACATCAATGCAATAGTTTGTCCTTTAACCCTCTCCTTAATGCAAGATGGCTGCCATTAAAACTCAAATGTGGCATTACTTCTTGTAACATTCTCTGCTATCTAGTCAAATTCGGTCACTTTCGTTTCTTTTAGTTGACCAGCCAATATATCATTCTTTACTGTTAGAGGCATTTCTTGTTAATAGAAGGTACCCATGCCTATTAGAAGGCTTTTTAAACAAAAATTCAATATTAACAGTAGTATAAATGTCCGATGTGGTTTCTACAGCGGGCCATTTTAAATTGAAGTTGACAGCAGAAAAACAATTCCTAGAAATTACCAGCTTAGTTCAGTTTAGTTATCGCAAGAAATATCAACAAATAATTAAGGTTCTAAATGAAGGCTGACACCAAGAGCTTGATGTCAGCTTTTATTTAGCTTCTTGGTTTCCTTTTCACTACAGCTTGTCAACCCTCCAAAAGTTAAAGTAATGTTGCCGTCACTATTGAAAATGTCCTTAGAAACTCAAAATCCTGCCGTGTATTTTCAGTTCCACTTATCCTTATCACTGATAAATTATTTCTAACCAAGCAAAATTTATGTGGTTGGATAGCCCTTTATGTCAGCTTTCATTTGACACCTTCGTTTCCTTGTTACTAGAACTGTCAATCATGCAAGAGATACATAAATGTTGCTGTCAATGTCAAAAATCTCCTCGGAAACACAAAATCCTCTCCTGTATTTACAATTGCACCTATCCGTATCACTGAATAAATCATTCCTAACAATTCAAAATGGATGTGGATGGATATCCCTTGGTTTCAGCTTTCATTTGGCACCTTGGTTTCCTTGCTACTACAAGTGTTAATCTTCCAAAAGCTGAATTAATGTTACTGTCATTACTAAAAAATATCCTCAGAAATACAAAATTCTCCAATGTAATTTAATTTTAATTCCACCTATCGTTATCACTATATAAATCATTCCTAACCAACCAAAATGGATGTGGTTGAATAGTCCTTTATGTCAGCTTTCATTGGACACCTTCGTTTCCTTGTTACTTCAACTGTCAATCTTGCAAGAGCTAAATAAATGTTGCTGTCAGTGTCAAAAATCTCCCCGGAAACACAAAATTCTCCGCTATATTTTCAATTCCACTTATCCATATCACCAAATAAATCATTCCTAAGCAATCAAAATAGATGTGGTTGGATAGCCCTTGATATAAGCTTTCATTTGGCACCTTGGTTTCCTTGTTACTGCAACTGTTAATCTTCCTAAAGCTAGCGAATGTTCCTGTCCTTATTGAAAATATCCTCAGAAACACAAAATCCTCCCGTGTATTTTTAATTCCACTCATCATTATCACTAGATAAATCCTTCCTAACGAACCAAAATGGATGTGGAGAGATAACCCTTGGTGTCAGCCTTCACTTGGCACCCAGTTTTCCTTGTTATGACTACTGTCAACCCTCCAAAAGCAAAATAAATGTTGCTGTCATTATCAAAAATATCCTCAGAAACGCAAAATTCTCCCATGTTTTTTGCAGTTCGACCTGTCCCTATCACTAGACAACTCACTCCTAACCAATCAGAATCCATGTGGATAGATTGCCCTTAATGGCAGCTTTCACTTGGCACCTTGGTTTCTCTTGCTATTACAACTGTCAATCTTCCAAGAGCTATATAAATGGGGTGCATATTGTATTACATGGGAGGATTTTGTGTTTCCGAGGGGATTTTCGCCACTTACAGCAACATTTATTTTTCTTTTGGAGGGTTGAAAGTTGTAGTAACAAGAAAACCATGGTGCCAAATGAAAGCAGATATCAAGGGCTATCCATCCACGTCCATTTTTAATGGTTAGGAATGATTTATTTGGTAATACAGATAGGTGCAATTGTAAATACATGAGAGGATTTTGTGTTTCCGAGGAGATTTTTGACATTGACAGCAACATTTATGTATCTCTTGCATGATTGACAGTTATAGTAACAAGGAAACGGAGGTGTCAAATGAAAGCGGACATAAAGGGCTATCCAACCACATCAATTTTGGTTGGTGAGAAATGACTTATCTAATGTTAAGGATAGGTGAAATTAAAAATACATTGGAGGATTTCGCGTTTCTGAGGATATTTTCAATAATGACGGCAACATTCATTTAGCTTTTGGAAGATTAACAGTTGTAGTAACAAGGAAACCAAGGTGCCAAATGAAAGCTGATATCAAGGTCTATCCAACCACATCCATATTGGTCGGTTAGGAATGATTTTTTAATGATAAGGACAGGTGAAATTAAAAAAATACATGGGAAAATTTCGTGTTTCTGAGGATATTTTCAAAAATGACAGCAACAATCATTTAGCTTTTGGAAGATTAACGGTTGTAGTAACAAGGAAACAAAGATGCCAAATGAAAGCTGACATTAAGGGCTATCCATCCACACCCATTTTGATTGGTTATAAGTGAGTTTTCTAGTGATAAGAATAAGTGGAACTGAAAATACATGGCAGGATTTTGAGTTTCAAAGGACATTTTCGATAATGACGGCAACATTAATTGAAACCAAGAAGCTAAATAAAAGCAGACATCAAGCTCTTGGTATCAGCCTTCATTTAGCACCTTAATTATTTGTTGATATTTCTTGAGATCACTAAACTGAACTAAACTAGTAATTTCTAGGAATTGTTTTTCTGCTGTCAACTTCAATTTAAAATGGCCCGCTATAAAAACCCCATTGGACATTTATACTCCTGTTAATATTGGCTGTTGTTTAAAAAATAATCTAATAGGCATTAGGTCCCTCCCCTTAACAAGAAATGCCTCTGACAGTAAAGAATGATATATTGGCTGGTCCACTAAAAGAAAAGAAGGTGACTGAAATCGACAAGATAGCGGAGAATGTTGCGAGAATTAATGCCACATTTGAGTTTCGATGGTAGCCATCTTGCATTAAGGAGAGGGTTAAAGGACAAACTATTGCATTGATGTCCTCAAAACAACTTTCATTGAATTCCCCATTCCAGAAAACCTAGGTTTAGACCCAAATATTATGGTCCTATGAAAACTATATCAGAAGATATTGCAAAAAATATGGTTTTGGCGGACATTTTCCAAAATGGCTGCCAGAATATTGAACTGGCATAATCAAAACCATTTTCATTGAATTCCTTATACCAGAAAACCTAGGTTTAGACCCAAAAAGCATGGTCCTATGACAATTATATGAGGATATATGGCCAAAAATAGGGTCCTGGCAGCCATTTTGGAAAATGGCCGCTAGAATGGAATGCCCAAGGGTGCCGGAGCGGCACCCGCCTGATTCTGGTCCTAGGGTGCCCCATCCATCATAATATGCACTAAAACTGTAATTATACCCTATGTCACACCTCCCCTCTGTGACTCCCTGACTAAATAGGTAGACATAAGATTATTCAATTTCAACAAGGCAACGTATGGCCTATAAGAACAACATCTCTAAAAAACGTTACATCTAGTAACAAGAAATTCTTTTACAAAAAAGAATTGTAGTTTGCTTTGTTATGCGGAATAGGGATTTTAACGTAACAGAATATATAAGTTGCATAAATGTATATGCCTGCAAGCTGATGCTATGAATAGAGTGATCTTGAAGGAAATTTAAAAGGGTCAGCTTTGACATGATCGAGAGCAATCATCGAAAGTAACGGATGCACTGCAGGCCGTGCAAGGTGAAACGAAGGGTTCCTATCAGGGCTTTGGAGTCGGGTGATAATTGAACCGACTCCGACTCCCGACTCCTTTGACTTTCTGAAAAGCGACTCCGACTCCGACTCCGACTCCTTGGGTCTCCTGAATTACGACTCCGACTCCGACTCCCGACTCCGCTTATCGGCATTTTTGCACATTAGTATAACATGATTAACAGAGAAGAAAAAGTCATTCTACAAAGATTTCATAGGATTTTGTACATGAATACTTGCTTAGGAAGTTTTATGTAAACTTTGGGGTTCATTTCTCATTTTTGAAACTGTGTTTTTGTAAATTATATTAATTATTTTTAGGAGTCAGGAGTCACCATTTCAATTTTCGACTCCGACTCCGACTCCGACTCCACCTGAAAATCAAAGTTCGACTCCGACTCCGACTCCGACTCCACCCAAAAACCTCCGACTCCACGACTCCGACTCCCGACTCCGACTCCGACTCCAAAGCCCTGGTTCATATCAGAAGAACCAAATTTAATGATAGCGTAGAAGATAATTTTTATGAATTCATATTATGCCAAATGTTGCTTCACTACATTTTGATTTCATAAGGCAGTGAATAATCGCCATTGACTTTCAATGTTGGATTGAACCAAGCTGAAGAAATAGTGTAGGTAGCCTTTAATGAAATTCACATGTCTTGACACCAACTGTCAGTACTGACATTTTCATGTACATAGGAATAAATATTGCTATTGATAGTGAAATGACCAGTTGAGATCAGAAGATGAAGAACAAAAGGTATTGATCATGCAGAAGATAATTTCTATGAAATTTGCATGCCAAATGTTGGTTTATTACATTTTGATTCTATAATGCAATGAATAATTGACAGAGTCAATGATGGATTGAAGCTTGAAGCAAGCTGAAGAGTGAAGAAATAATATTGCAGAACCCCTGTTCATGAAATCACATGTCAAGTTCCTGACTGTCGGTGTTTGACATTTTCGTTTGTACAGGAATAAGTATTCGACATTGTTGTCTAAGAACAAAGACACTGAACAGATAATCATGAAGACCAAAGATAATACAATAACATATATAATTGGGAATATAATGGTTCAACTTTAAAATGTTATTGAGAAAAGGTCTTTCTGAGTTCTATAACATACAACCAGGCAATAATGTTGCTAATTTTGTCTAGCGAGTCGCAACAGTTCCGAAATTATAGAGCAGTGTATAGAAGTGTCAATGACCAGACGGTGTAGAGGCTCAGGCAGTAATAGATAAAAGACGATATGATAATGCAGCAGCATAGCAGCAGGGCTCTTTCAGTAAAGAATGCCCAGGCACACAAATTGCCCCTGGTTGATCATAATAGTTCCGTTCAGCCATACAAATGCACGTTGCAACTTCATTTTAGCTTTGAACCATGTCTTTATACAAAGCGCAATTATCACTTGGAAGTAATAAAGATATATAGATATATAACAATAGAAATGTGAATCAGGAAATTAAACATATCAAAATTCATCGAAAAATTGTGGGAGTGTCATGGCAATTTGCAAAAGACAACCTCAAATCACCACGTCAGCTTTCATGAGTCACATGCCAGTTTCGACACTTTTTGAAACCCACTCAGTCTTGTACAAAATCCCAACGAGAAGGAAGAAGTGGACACCATGTTAGTTGTCACCAACTTGTTTCTTCAATATGTTGCATTGGTAAGTAGTAATCTTGTGGATCCATCACGGCCCAGCAAGTTTTGATAGATTCAATATTAAAACCAAAATTAATGAAAATCGAAAGCCATTTGATGTTGGCATTTGGTGTGACAATGTAACGACTTAAAGATTATGAAAAAACTGAATTATCTCTCAGGAATGCCAATACACCCAGAAACACCTGCAAGCCATGAGAAAAAATTTACATAAAAAAGACTCCCATTCTATTGCTGAAGGCTTTTTGCAGGTGAAATTTTTGTCACAGGTAATCAAAACTTTGATCAAGAAATTAAGACTTTACGCTGTTCTGCGCTACTTTAATGAAATTCACATGCCAAATGTAAGAGGTTGACATTTTCATTTTATGAAGTTGTGCATAATTGACAGCGATTGTCAGAAGACGGACTCAGAAGCCGACATGCAAGACATAGCCACTAAAAGGCCCAACCAAACTCAATGAATCAAAATCTCTCAATAAAATGCAAGGACATATTTCAGACCTTTTCGAATTAACATGTGTACAATTGATTTATTTGAGCCACCAATCTACTTCTCGTATTTTGATATATCAAATAAACAAAAGTTTAGATGAAATTCACATGCTATTGTTGCTAAACATTTTCATATGCTCACCCAAATCAAAAACACAGAATTCAATAAATCTGATTCAGTGAACTATAATCACTTTGGTTATTGCTTGGCTTGTTAAAACTGTCAATTAGGTGTCCAGAGTAGACCTTAGGTTTGTAGTGGGGGTATCATGATCTAGAGGCTGGAACTGCTGACTTTTGGCATTGTTATAGACAATAGACAATAGACAATTTTTATTTCTTTTCGGTTTTACAAAAACATATAAACTTTAGCCATAGGCTTGTGTCACCGAAAGTAAAAACAAAGTAAAATGATTATGTAAAAGATTTAGACAAATTAGTTAGAAATTAAAAAATATAAGTAAATGAGGACATGTAAAAATCAAAATTATAACAACATAGGACGGAAAGATTAAAAACAATTATAACAAATAAATTGTAAAAACAGAAGACTACTTATACAAACTCTCCAGTTTTAAAATGTCAATTTTGGAGACTGCTTGTTTGAAGAGGTTGGCATCCTCACTGTCTTTTACATTGTTGGGTAGCCTATTCCACAAGGTGGCGCCCAAGTGAGTTAAACTATTCAGTCCATACAGAGTAGTTCTCTTTGACACTACTTCAATTTGATGCTTGTTGACAAGATCATAACTGGTTGTTTTTCTTTTAAACAATCGACACATGTAAGCAGGTGATAATTCATACTGAGCTTCATATACCTCAAGCAGTACTGACTGAAGTCTATTTACATGTAGGGATTTGAAGTTATGTTTACACAATAATGCATCGTACGATGATTCATAATCTTCAGATACAATTCGTAACCCTTTTTCTTGTAATTTTTCTAGTTTTAATCTACTTCTTTTTGAACAGAAATGCCAAGCTACTTTACAATTGAAAATGTACATTTTTGCATCAGTGCTTAAGTATTTTGAAATTCTTCGCAGAGCACACAATTGCCATGCAGATTTTCTACAAATTTGGGATACATGTTTGTTGTAATCAAGTTTTGAATCAAGAGTAATTCATAATAATTTAACATCTTGACTAGGGCTAATTTCAATATTTTCATTTACAAATAGAGTACTAGTGATATTTTTTCGACCAAAGACAATGAATTGAAATTTTGAAGGATTGGCCTTCATACCATTTTCTTGAAACCATTTTAAGACAATTCTAGTTGCTTTACTGAGATTGTCTAAAAGTAACTCATTTGATGGTGAATTAACTACTATAGTAGTATCATCAGCATAATTTGCAATGTTGTACTCCGAGGTCGGCAGCAGGAGGTCGTTGATGAAGAAATTAAATAAAATTGGCCCTAAAATGGACCCTTGGGGCACGCCCTTTTTGAGATTAGACCAATTACTTCTTTGGTTTCCAATTTTGACTCACTGCTGTCGACCTCGAAGGTAACTAGAGATAAGTACTAAAGCATCTTTACTAAAGTTATATGCATTTAGTTTTGCAATAATTAAATCATGGGGGAGGCAATCAAAGGCCTTGGACAGGTCTGTTAAAACAGCACCTGAGCATAGGTTTTTGTCCAAAGAGCCCTTGATTGCCTCCGTAACCTGTAGAATGACATGTTGTTGCGAGCTGTGTTTCCTTTCAGCTGAATTGGAGCTGAAAAAGAAAGAAAAAAACAATTTTTTCAACATTTTCAACAGTTACTAAAATTTAAGGGCACATGCTGGTTAAAAAACGGTTAAAATTTTTTTAGAAAATGGAAATTCTGATTTTGACAGTTTCAATATTAAAAATACAGATGTCCTGACAACAGATGCAACTGAAATTATGCAAAAATTCCTATTATAACCCTGTAAACAACCTTGCCGATTTTACCTTTACAGTTAAAATTATTAAGAGTTTATTTCCTGTTTTTGCCACTTGCCGAAAACTGAATTTTAGTGGCTTTGAGTGATTACAAAAAATTCATCTCAAAAACCACTGAAAGTGTCATAATGAATTTTGGCATGCTTCTTACTGACAAGTTTGCTTTCGCAATAAGGCTATTTTCAGAACTGTATTTGGATTATAGGTGGTCATGGGACAGCGATTCAAATCTGAAAGATTGTGAATTAGCTCCACAATCCCATGTTTGTCAACCTAGAAAAACCATATAAAAACATATTTTTAGTCGGAAAATAGTCTTATTGCGGATCCGAATACCTCAAATAATGAAAATAAATGAGTTCTGGTTATTCTGATAGCTCAGTCTTGATATGAATTTTTTGTAAGACCAAATACTTAAAAATATGTAAAATTCTTTGTTGCCATGGCAACCGTTTCATGGGAACTTATAATTTCATGGAGGATCATCATTTGGTGCCCTGAAGACCTTTGTAAAATTTCATAGCTCTAGCTGCAACAGTTTCTTCTGGACAGCATACACACATTTTTCGACCACCATATATATGCACTTAAGTAATTACTATACCACTCTGGCCCGCAAAAATCTGAAATAGGTGAAGAGGTCCATTTATGCGAAATTCAGTAAATGTAGATGTCATCTCAGAAAGTGGGATATGCATTGCTGAGGTTATTAATCAAGGAATGATTGTGAGCATTAGGAATTAGCGTAAAGTTCTACCAGGGTAAGGTGGGGGAAATCCGCCCCCCTTTTCACATATATTCGTTGCTCAGTCCCTCACCTTTGTGAAAAACATCAGGAAATCCAAGAATGTATACATCTGAACATATCTGGAAAGTTACATGCTTTAATTTGAAACCTTTTAGCTCACATCACAATATCAAAGTTCAGTTTCAGGGGTCGGATTTGCCCCAAAAGTGTGGGGCAAATCCGCCCCCCTTGAAGTTGGGTGACAAATGACAAGAAAAAATTGGCTTCTAAAGTAAATTCTATTCTTCAATTAAGCAGGTATATTTACCAATGTGTAAGGATTGTTTCATCAATTTAATTGTGACATCAGAAAAAGTTTGCATATGACAAATTCAACATACCATAAAACATGTCAAAATTCTTAATGTCATCTCAATTCAACTCATAATCACTATCAATGGTGCTAAATGGCAAAACAGAGTGACGTATAAACCATATCTTGCGTTTATATGTTTTTAACATGAGAATAAGAGGGGGCGGATTTGCCCCATCGACAAGGGTCGGAATTGCCCCGACCACTAGAAAAATAGTGGCATAAACGTTGCAATTCATGACAATAAGCAATTTTTTCATACATAATTTTCCTGAAAAACACCTCAGTTTTTAAAGTTTCAGTTGCACATTGAAGTTGCTAAGTGGTCAGTTGCTTGGCTTCCTTCCCAGTTGCAGTCAAAACAAAACTATGTTACAGGACAATCTTTGTGTTTCAGTAATTTATGGATCTAGTAGCACTAATCTGCATGAGAAATGTTTATTGTAAATTATATTCAAGGCCATAAGGGAACTTTTTCTCCTCCAGGGGGCGGATTTGCCCCGGGGGCCGATTTGCCCCACCTTACCCTACTCTGAGAACTCTTAATTATGTGTATGTATGAATGTTATTCTTGTTCTTGTGCGACAGTGGTATTTAGATTGATATAACTCTGGATGAATGATTATACTAGGAGTTCACTCGACGACAAATGTCTCTGTCTGAAATTAAAGAAAAAGTAGTATGTCGTATCCTATAGACTCTTATGATACAAAATTTGGCATTTGATAATTTGTGTTGCTGTTCTGTAATTTGAGAAAACCTTCTTCATAGGGAAGAAGCTGCATCAAAGCTGAGGTCTCAAGAAAAATAAGGATCAGTCCTAAATGCAATAGTTACTGAACATTAATTGGCAGCATAAGTTTTGTATAAATACCTGAGGATTGATCCATTGAATGTCCTGGAGTGTGATGAAGATTGACAGGAGTTTCAATGAATTCTGACGAACAAACTGCACACAGTCAGTCCAACCGAACTCTATCCACTGCAAGACAGAAAGAATATTTATCAAATATCTATGCATGCATTGACTTTTTATACCTGCACAAGTGTGCCAAAGAAATTCCCAACTGGGACGATAAAGTTGTATCTATCGAATTCATGATATGCAGTTCTAACTTGTTATCTGTAAAAATTAATAAGTAAGATCAGACATACTTAATTTTTAGTTTCTCGGATGAACATACCCAAAGGACTTTCCACCCAGGAAGAAAAGGTGCTAAACAGTGAAATTTATTTGTTTACAAACTGAAAATTGAGATTTACAACAAATTTTTTCTTGTCCTACCACTGACCTTAAAAAGTTTGCAGAAGATCGAGAAGCTACCAAACAACTGCCAGGCATAACAGGAGTTTATAAATACCTTATCAGCTCTACAATTAGTTATGCAAAATACATCATAATATACCAAAATTACAAGAATATCTGAAAATCCAATTAATTCTTACTTTTCAAAACAAACCTCTCAACTAACCTAGAGTGTTCTGCCAACTCCTTGAGTCTGGGAGTACCCTATGAAGTATCCAACGGTCGAAAACATCACATCGTGAAGCAATTGATACAGCCGTACATGTTTCCGTGAAAGGCATAATTCAGTGTTTTACAGATCTTTAACACCAAACAAATTCAGCTGACTGCAAGAAAAATAAATGTAAATAAAATTAAACTATGTGAATAAAAAAAGTAGTACTGGTCACTGTTAGTCTTCAACAATATGATAATATCACAATAAATTTCTAACAATAGTGAAATTTTATCACGATACATTGATCTTATCTGTTTTATTTGAAATATGTTAAAAACTGGGTCAAGAATTAGGAAATTGCATTGGTGGTGTTATATTTGAGGACGCAGAAATGAAGTACAGGATGATTGAAACTGCCGTCCAACATAGGTCCAGGTGACATGGTGAGAGCTGGATTCATTCCTGGGACCCAGGGATTGGCAGCAAGCATGCTACCACTGAACTAATCTTCCGCCCTGAAAAACCTGGAAATACCAGGAGCCTAAGAAAATAGGACAGTATTTTACAATTATGGAGTTCTGTTGAGGTCAATATCTGGTTTAAATAATTATTACCTTGCATTAGTCTTCAAGATGCAAAGGGGAATCTATGCTTGAAGGCAGCATATCCAGTGATCCATCAAAGTTATATTGTCCCTTGAAAGATGAATGGTTAATTAAATATATGATGTGGAACATCCTTGCCTTAAACTAATTTTATGGCCAATATCATTGGGCTGCACAATAGCAATTAATGGAAAATGTATCCTTTATCAAGATCAAATAATGCAATAAAAATTCAGAAATGATCACAGCAAGTACTACAAATTATTTTTAGATAATTTTTTACCATGTTTGACAAAAAGTTTGGGATATTCCAATTTTTAATCTGAACAACGAATTTGTAACATGATTTATCGACATCACATCATGACACATTTATCGCTAGTGTGCGAAATAGTGGACGTCCAATCATCCTGACTACCTGGAAAGAGCTTCCGAGTCTTCACTAGTGAGATTTGTAACACACAAATGGTTTTTCATTTGTCAGTAACTTATCAGTGCAGAACACCTTAAAATAATTTATTCCATTATTAAAGAGATTTAAACCTTCAAATCCATTTGTTTTGACATACCATGAAAATGTCATGAGCACTGCAAAGTTGGGAACCGACCAGTGTCCACCACATAACTTGTAGAGCTCTAGGGGTACACAGCTTTTACAATTGCTTGTTGTCGCAGTGTCACTTTCCTTCAATAATTCAATTTTCTACAGGATTTCTCTGCATAATATAAACTGCAATGACAAAAATAAAAAACAATCCGATTAGCTTCAACATCAGACAGCATTAGAAGGCAGTTTTTCTGTCAATATTTTCTTCAAGGAAAAAGCACGGAAAATTATTTAAATCCACCCAGAGAATCTACCCAAGAAAAAATAAGTCATTGCTCAGAAATATACAATTAATAATCTTAATTTAACTCGAATTTAGGCCTCTGTGATACTGGTGTAATGTCAAATTGGCTAGCACTTTAATTTTCGTGTTTGCACATGCAGAACAATATTATCAACAACTTTTAATTCCTTGATAGTGCCCCCCTGCATGCAGATCATGTCCAAGTGTCAGTCTGCATACCTGCAAAGCTCACATTATTATAATCAGATCATTCATCCATATCCCTGTGCCATAAAATTAAAGAGGACGCTGATGGGTGATTCAATAATCCAATTTTACATTGCACAGAACAAACGAATTTTCTAAGTCATTCTCATCCTGATTTAACTCTAGTATTACCTATTCCTAATTATAAGGAATATAATATGAAACAATGCATACATTTTATGGATATCAATTCTAGATCTCACATTTCATTATTTTTTGTCCCCATTTTGGACCCAAATATGAATGCTCACAATGGACCAAGTTGGGAGAAAATATTAGCAGCCAAAACGCCTACAGACAAGAACGACTACTGTGATTTCCGACAATGCAAAATCGGCAACACAAAAACGCCTACTAATAGATGTCAAAAACGGCTACAGGTCTTTACAAAAACGCCTACTGTTTATACAAGAACAAGTGTCAAAAATACCGTGCAAGCACTTAAACCCCGCTGGCTCTATGTGAAACCATTGAGACCATTCGGATACTGTTACATGCATACAAAAGGAATAAATCCCAGTATTGTTCAAGATATTGAGCTGAAACTATTCACACATCTATTACACTACTAAAGGCTAGTTTGAGAAATGTTTGAGACGAAAATAAGGGGGTCAAGCGGAATATTCCAGAAATTTATTCAACTAACATGGAATTACGCACATCTAATTGCTAGAAATGCCTGAAAACTTGTCATTCCCGTCTGTAAAACTTGTCATTCCCGTCTGTATGACAAAATAAGATAACAGGCAAAAAAAAACCTCACATATAAGTCCCACGTTGAAGCATGTGCCTCTAAGGCACTGGCACAAATTACTAAACTTGGACTCCTAACAAACGGTCTTAAGGGAGCCAGTATAGAACTGCTACTGACACTGTACAAGACATGCATCCGTCCCACGGTGGAGTACGGCTACCCAGTCTGGTGCAGTGTGAACAGTATTGCCCCACTTGAAAAAGTACAATACCAGGCTCTAAGAAAGGCGACTGGTACTCTCCATGGCTCCCCTTCAGCTGCACTCAACATAGTTACAAACATTATACCATTAGACCTGCGTTTAGATGAAATCCTTCTCAATAGCTACCTCAAAATCGTAAGAAAAGAAAATGACAATCACCTTAAGATAAAAATTTTGCGACTACTAAATGATCAAGCCTTCAGGTGCCACAAAATTATCACTCCGATCCACAAACTCTCTATGGTACTCCGTACCATACCTTCAAACATAGATTTAAGCAAGATAGAAAGACAATTACACACTAACGTCGCCAGTTGCCTAGCACCCAAAGCCATTGGTATTGACTTCTCACCTGGAATTTTTGGTAGCAGTGGGAAAAGAACTGAGGCCCAGGCCAAGGCAGCACTCAAGACAGCCCAGGACTATCTGCACAAAACCAAGGGCGACATAGTTGCCTTTACAGACGGATCCGCCCTGGGAAATCCCGGTCCCTGCGGTGCAGGTACTGCAATTTTTTGGAAGGGCATTGAAAGTGCCCCTAGCCTCCACACAAAACCAGTCTCCAAACTCTCCAGCAGCTACCATGGGGAATTGCAAGCTATAGACCTTGCCTTACGGATTATTGAAAACAAATTCCCCATGATAAGCGGCAAAACGGTCCATATTATCACTGACTGTCAATCTGCACTACAAGCTGCAATTAAATGTGACAGAACCAAGAACTTTGGCTGCCTTATAGACGATATCCAGCTGAAATTAACTATGCTGGAAAAGAGACAAGTCCAAACAAAAATTTATTGGACAGCAGGCCATATAAGATTAGAAGGAAATGAACTTGCAGACAAACTAGCAAAAGAGGCTGCAGAGGAGGCTAGGGGAAACAATTACATAGAGGCCCAAATTTCATCATCGGAAATTAAAAACCTATTCCGTAAAGCCATAGTTAAAAGATGGCAAAGACGATGGGATACTGGCAGAGACTCCCGTCACACACACAGTATAATCCCAACAGTTAAGCTTGGGGGATACAAAAGTGTGTGTGACAGACAAATAGAGACTAAATTGCTAAGACTACAGCTGGGCACCACTGTCCTACGAGAACACATGTTCAAGATAATGCCTGAGTTCTATGATAGCCCAAATTGTGAGTGTGGCGACGAAAGGGCCACAATCGAACATTACTTACTAAGATGTCGATTACACAAAGAACAAAGGCATGAACTATTTAACAATATAGAACATGTAATCCTCAAAAACACTACAAAACAAAGCTGGGATATAACTCTCCAGCTATTGATTGGCAAGCCCAGTGACACTAATTATGACATTGTTTCGCAGATCCGCCAGGCTATGGCCAGGTTCATCCGGGCCACTGCGACCAGCATCTAGTCAGCCACCTCAGAGCCAAGTCACCGTGAGAAGACCCACCCGAGAATTACCAGTGATCATTAGCTGATGGAAAAGCAGCAATACGAACTTCAACAACAACAACAGCAAAGTTTGAATGAAATATGAGCAACACAAAGTGAGTTATGATTGACGAAATCCCCAGCTACCCGTCATGTGGAGGACTGCAGTACCCCGTAGGCTATTACATAACCAGCGGCTAAGATTAGACAGTTCATTAGTAGGTGTGAGTGAAAAACCAATTAGCTCCAAAACATCAGGTGGTCTTTGAAGGGCTAAATAGCAATTATCATTTTTAATCAGACTTTGAACCTCTGTAGAGTGCAATGGCCGTTTTTGTAAAGGCCAATTGCCGTTTTTACACTGTCATGCAAAAGGAAAATAAGCTGTAGCCGTTTTTGATAAAGGAAAAAAAATCGTAGGCGTTTTTGTCTGTTGCCGTTTTTGTTTGTAGGCGTTTTGACTGATTACCAGGAGAAATTGCCAGGAAGTCAAACTAAATGCTCTATGGAAATTTTCGCTGGTACATTCTGTCATTACTCATGTTACTTGGACACATCAAATGTTACTATATATGTTCATTCTGATACAACAGACACAGTATCTGTGTCTTAATTAGTGAAACCAATGAAAAATTGAGGTCGAAAATTTTGACAATTCTGGCTCTCCAAGCCAATTTTTGCCCAGTGTTTACAATCTGAAAATTCCACGTGGATAAATATGATCCATAAAACACAGGCAAAGCTGACAAACTGTGAGTCTACCAATGATATAAGTCCTGCTACACTATCAGAATATCATCAGCTATCAAAATACATCGAGAAATTCGACTGACAACTCTTCAGAAATTGAAACTGGACATCTTACAAGAGCACTCAACAAACCTCCGTGAGAGAGCCAGCCCAAACTGCATGAGTGGTCCCAGCAGGTTGGAGCCAGCCATCATTACCCAGCAGCTGCTCAGTGAAGCGTGAACTTGCAGCAAAATAGTCAAAATTTCTTTAAATCCTTACCTTCGATGACTCAGCATTGCAAATTGGTGAAAATCTCTTGTTAAAATCATCCGATTCGAAAAATTTAAAGTTCCACATGATCCTCTGGACGTCCTGCTTACAATGACGCCGTTCGTGGTGTGCTCCGCGCATGAGAAAAAACCGCGAAAAATATCAATTACGTCAATTAAGTAATTTCTAATCAAAACCAGCCTTTGATCTACTATGTATTTCGAAGACTAATATTTTAGGAAAGCTATAGTGAATATATTTAATTGAGAAAGTCATTTAAGGTGGAACACATAAATTGATGATGTCATTAACTTGAGTGGGTTTCCAAGGTGATTCTCCAGCGTTTAACTAGTTTGCTGGACTAAAGTAATTCATACTCTGCTTAAGCCTGTAACATAGATCTCAGATGCAAACTACAAAAAGTACCTGCATTAAGATGGTCATCAGAGTGACCACAGATAAATATACATACAAAACTTATAAATTTGATAAATTACAAAAAAAGCCCCGGTACTAGGTATAGATAATACATAAATAGCACTTACATGTACTTGTGACAGTACATCCACTCATCTATCATCCATTCATTCATATCATTTCACACTTGATTTTAACCATGCTATATGTTATACACTGTTTGATGTTTATCCTAAATCCCTATGTATACTAGACTCGCAGGATCAGCTGATCTGCTGGTCAGTTCACTGACCCTAAGAGCAGTATTTCAATGGGATGGGATTTTCGGTTTTAGATAAAATACAAGGCCCATGAATCCATATTGGTTAATGGAGAACATACCAGAGTCATATATACATGGCTGGAACACGATCGAAAAATGGGCCATAAACCTTAAAAAAAATGTTCTATAAAATTTTTAGATAAAAGAAATTTTTTTTTTAAGTTCCCGATTTCAATACATTTATGCTAAAGGATTCAAATATAACTTATATAGCATCCTAGTGACGTCTATAAACACTATATATACCACGAAGTTTCTAGGAAATACAGTGATGTTGCAAATGTACATGTACATATGCACGCTCTGTTGTGAATTTAAAAACTAGAAATAGTGGTTATCACAACGGCGAAGGAATATAATTATTCTAAAACTGAAAATATAAACGTTGCCAAATAAAATAGGGACGTTGCTAAATAATGTTAAAACAAGAATCCGATGATGCAAATTATACAAAGACAGAAAATGGGAACTATCATGGATTTTATACTGAAAACAGATAACATATCATCTATCATCACATCATATTCCAAATAACTCATCAATCACTGCACAAATGCTACTTTTGAATACACAACACATTAGTTTAGCCTTGATTTTAATTGTACCGGGGTCCTAACTATGATGAGTTGTTCTGGTAGTACCAGGGGTGTAAGTGAGTATACATAGGGAGGGACCAAGCCTAACCTCCCGAAGTAGAAAACGAAAAGCCGGTTAATGGGAACCTAGACTCTGAGTTGAAAAAATAAAAAAAAAAAGAAAAAAATAGGTAGACAAAGGCGGTGATTCTGCGAGAGGTAGCAGCTAGATCAGTTGTGTTTTAGGACTGCCCTGGACATGACGTCGCCTGTGCAGGCTCGCGCGGTGACACATCGTTAGTCTGTGAATTGACAATCTATTTTAATTGGCTTTGCGCTAAAATGCGCTACTATATACCAGCAAAAAAATTATAGTACCTTAAAGACCAGAATGTACACTTACCTTCTATGGTATCCCAAATTTTCCCAACGACATTTTTGATGCAGGAGAGAACCTTGAAAACTGCCCAAAATTCAGCTATGCACAGGGGAAATCAATTTTTGTTTTCTAAAAATTTTTTTTTACCCCTTTTTAAGAAAATATAGTGAAATTTTATTTGCAAGTTCAAAAAGGCAAAAAAAATAAAATTATATTGATGCTTTTATGTGATTATGTGACCCATGTCAACATACAAAATGGCAGCTGAGAAGCACCAGGCTGTCATTCACTGTTACAGAAATCGGATTGTTTTGGCATTAAAATCCACTAATAAATGAAAAAAAAATCTGTGGTGTACATATGATATTAATTTATTAATTGGTATCCTCAACTTTCTTTAATATCAAGTGTAACTCTGTACAGCCAAGGCCAAAGTAAGCCGTGTTTACATGGTAGCTGAATGGCAGGAAAATCATGGCGCAACCTCTGACGTCCCTACTATAAGAAAAATAAAATAGATCAAAAATAGAATATATATAGGGTAATGCTCTTTGAGTCGGACACTTAGAAGGTGACACCTTGAGTCGGACACTTTTTGCTGGGCTTAATTGGCTATTTGAGAGCATGTATACCTATATATTTGGTACCAATATTTAGCTTAACACTTCCTTTATCTACTCAGAAAGTATCAACATAATATGAGAAACTTAAGTTTACTTTTCATGGCTATAAAGATGGGGTAAAAACTGCGTTTTTCTGCAAATGTTTTGTTAGATACACGTATTTGTGCATTTTAGTAGAATTTAGTCACAGTGAAGCTGTCTTTTGTGGGTCTATGATATTGATTGTACTTCCATTTGTCTATCTTTTAGCTGGAGCTGGCCTTGATCAGTTGTGTGCTACGATTCAGGCTTTTTTAAAGGACTGGAATGTTGTTAAACAGTTATATCTGTAAGGTATTGTTTGAAGGAGTTAACTGTCCGACTCAAAGATACCCCCCTTCATTTTTTGTTTCAGAAAAATTAACATGATATTCAGGAATTTAGCAGCCCCAATGAACAATTTCGTATTCAGTTCTGGAAAACGTATTATTTGAGACCCTGTATGCTAACCTAGAGCCAATAGGCCCATCAGAATTATAACTTTCTAATATGTCTAGAAATAAAGTGTCAGACTCAAAGAACATTACCCTATAGATAGATAGATAGATAGATAGGATAGCAAATAAATAGGATTAAGAATAAATAGAAATGATAGATAATCAGCTAAATAGTAAAAAAAGGAAGACTACACTGAAAGCTGCCAAATTAAAGTCTATGCTAGATTGTTGATATTACATAATTGTGATAACAAAAACAATAACATGATCTGCATGTAGATTAATTGCTCACAGTTACATAATCATCAGTTGACAAAGATTATGCAACCTTAATTTTGTTATGTTTTCTTGTTGTCTGTTTTGATATGAAATGAATCACATGTTAATGATTTAATTTAGCTTGTCAACGCTTATAAAAACTATTCCATAAAAATAATAGATACAGGGAATATTAATGGAGAAAATTGAATTTTTAAGACACTTTTTAATATGAATATGTCATGTTTTGTTAAATTCGAAACCAAATCATTGATAAGAAGCTGGTCCCACTTGACCAAATTTCCTGCTGTCGACCATTGATGTTGAGACCATCACTGCAAAGATTTTTGAAACCTTTCTTGTGCTAAATTTCGAAGCGAACATTATGATGTCAAAGCAACTGACAATAGGGGAGACCATTTTTAGTTGTACTTTTTTTACATCATTGGCTGATTTGCAAAATAACTGTCAGGCAATACAAATATCAAATATCAAAATTTTACATCTTCTGTAAAACACAATTGTAGGGTGAAAAGTGAAGACTATAGGCATTTCAAAAAAGTAGTTCATGAAACATGGTTTGCCTTCTTGGTGCTGCAAGAAAAACCTTGTGTTTTATCCATTTCTTTGGGCAGATCATTCTAGTAGAGCTGTTAGTGAGGTCACATCAAACAATATTTTAAAAAGCTTATTCTTCCTGAAAATTAAGATCCCATTTCAACCAAGTCTTTCAACCCTTCACAGTACAAGAGTAGGAACGGGGTCCAGAGTTCTAAATTGGACCTAGTCTTTTCTTTTTCAGTTTATTTCATGCAAGTGATGTTGGCTTGGAAAATGATGTCATAATAAACCTCTGCAAAGGCCAACTTGATATTGTGGCAGTTGTTCACTCATGTGAAACTGCAATCCACATGAACTCTTACATTAGTGTGAAGTACAACAATTCATCAGGGAAATTTTCCTCATGAACTGTTGTGTTTCACACTACTGTGTTACTGTTGATTGCTTCAGTTGATATTAAAAGTCTCAAGCCGAGTCTGAATGGCTTCACATCTCCAAACGCTAAATTATCATGCCTTGACCAAAAGTAAGTAATAGTGAGGGACTATTCAGAGTTAAATTTTATTACTAGTTCGAGGGGGGGGTGGTAGTTTCTATGGTTTTACTTGAGTGGGAACCACCTTTTTGCACATGCTTCTTATGACTATTTGTGAAATGAAAGGGGTGTATTACTTTTCACACAAATTTCCATCAAAACTCCCATCCCCCCCAGGCAAAAATTCTAAATCATCCCTTAGGATAGGAGGATCAAGTAATGTGGCCAATATTCATGAAAAAATCATAGTGGGGATAAAACCAGGGTCCCAGCGATTTGTAGCCCATTGTCATGTCAGCTGGGTTGAGCCCTCCTCTGGGAAAATGTTACATGTATGGGTTTTTTTGTTTTCGGTGTAAATAATCATATGTGGATTATCTGGTCCCAATTATCTCAATGCATGCTATTGGACTTTGAGAATGTGTGTACCAAAAATGTGTGAAACACTAACAGAAACTCTCAATTGAGACAGCTAAAGTCAGTTCCATTGAGGTTTATTCACGATTGACCGATGACCATATGGTCAGAAGCACAGATTAACACCTTTAGGTGTTGACAACAGCCTTCAGGAGCACTCCCCCACATTAATGCTTTTCTTTTGTATTTGACCACTTCTGGCTCAGACACTTCACTCACCAACAAGTAGTCAAAGGCAATCCTACTCTGGGAGAAATAGTTCCCTTTTGACCAATGTATTAATGCAGAACCATGAGCTCAAAAACGCATGGCAAATATATGTACAATTACAATAAATTCAAAGAGCATCTTTATCAAAGAATAAAAAATAAAACTGGCCAATTGAAAAAACAATTTACATGCGTTTTGAAGTCTGATAACATTGTTTGGATTGGATGTGCAACCAAGCAAAACTCCAAACAATTATATTGTCCTGCAAGCAATACTTTGTTGATCACACCAATTCTGACAGTTTTGTTAGATAATCAAAACAAGATAAATGAAGATAGATATATAGATCCGCAGGATCATGTCAGGAAAGACAAAAAGGTAATTCTACTTTTAATTTACACAAATAATGCAGCCTATCAATCAAAGTGATTATAAATGGCCCCTGATGTACTGGTTAAGGGAGATCATTTAGTATCGGGGGGGGGGGGGTGTTGGAGTTTTTTAAAAGGAAGTTTTTCTGACATAACAGATTCATTTTTGGCAAAGTTTTCCTTGATTTTGTAAAAGAAATTTGGGGACTTCACAGGCTTGACATAAATAATTATTGCCTCCACTACTGCAAAATTACGGTAAAACAAAACTCCAAACCCCCCCTTGATATTAAATGTTCTCCCCTAAACAATAGGTTGACAAAGCACATCGATTTTCCTGTGCAATGTGAATCTGAACATGCGTTCGGAATCTTATGGTTTCTGGGAGAATAAATTGTGTTAATAAAGTGTGTCCGCTTGATGCATATATTTGGGAAGTTAGATTTTCCGGATATGAAAAATGGAAATAGACTTGTTAATCGGAAACACAAATTTTGTTGAAAACCTTTGCCCTCCACTTAAAATGCATCGGACCTTTGAGCCTGACCAAGATAATCTGTTGATCATTTAAGAGATACCCCCCGACTAGTTTCTCACTGTCTCCATGATTCCTTGTTTTAATTTTGCTGGTAGATTTTAAGTGTGTGTGTTATGTCCTGGGTCTCAGGAAATGAATTAAATTTTAAAAAATAATTTTACAGGGAAGGGATGGCTAAATACCAATGTCAGTGTCACTCAACTTCTCTTCAACAGTTTACATAAAAACCAAGTCCTGGACCTAATCCTTGAGTTTGCAAATCAAGTGAAAGTTCACATGTTGCTTGCACTCTCTCTGGGTTGCAACTGTTATACACTTCTGCCAAACTGCTTGTGGTCAAAAACAAAAGAGTGTTTTGAAAGAGTTGTTAAATACAATAGAATTGCAATAACTGTGACACAACTTAAAAAGGTGTCTGGCCTTAAGGCCAATCGTGAATAAACCTCATTGAGGTTTATTCACCGGCCCCCTATTCACAATATATGACTTACAAACTTTATGGTAAAATTCAAAAATATGATGTAGGAAATTTTACCATAAACTTTGTTGGAATCCTGCACACGAAGGCTTACCCCCCCCTGGGAGCCACCTGATTCCTTGTTTCTTACCTGAATAGACTCAGTAAAAAATTTCTAACTCATCTTGCCCAGCGTGAAAGGGGATAAGCTCAGTTGACAGTCCTCTGGGCTTTCAATGGAAGAGTCCCAGGTTTGATCCGATCTACAATATGTATGGGCGTGTAAAATATTGAATTAACTGTGTTTGATCGGATCTACAATATGTATGGGCATGTCAAATATTGAATTAACTGTCTTGGACAGCAATTTCAACCATTCTTCTCCTGATTGCTGTGTCTCCTGCCCTACTAGAGTGCTTGCTGTATGTTCAAATGCAAGATATAGAGCTCAAAAGGACAATAAGAATATAATTATTGTGTAAGTCATATATTGTTATTATCGTTTTCATAGCTACATGTTTTTTTGAAAACTTCGTTTTGCAGTTAAACCGTGACATCATCGGTATCTGTCAAAGTGATTGGTCTAATCTCCAATCTGTGACATATCAGTTCAGAGTTTGACCTCACAGTTAATGACAAAGGAATTTAAAACTGTCAGGCAATGTTACTATTTGTGTACAACCACAACAAACAACGCATGTCTAAGCTGAGTGTTGCACCTCATTAATTGTTTGATTGTTTTCCAAACAAAATGTGTTACTGTCTTTCACAGGACACCAGTCATCACAATTTCAAACAACATTTTTTGTCAGTAATTTCAACTCTCCTTTGAGGCTAAGTAGTCTGTTTGGTTCAGTTACAGTGCATAGTGAAACATACATCATCCATGTGTCACTGCACTTTGTCAGTTTGCTGAAATCTGTGCTTGTAAAAAACGAAATTATTAAACTTAATCTCTGACTTCACAGTTTTTGAATGAAGCAGATTGCAAACTTGAAAAATAGCTATGAAAACGATAAGTTTCATCATAATTTGTTGATTGTCCAAATTGTTGCTTAACTTACATACTATATATGACAAGTTGATATGAAATTTGTTTTTTTTTGGTGTCAAAAATATTTGCTGAATCAGCAAAAAAATGTATTTAGCCTACCTTAGAATTAATGAATAATTCCAAGCTCAATTGTTAAATTGAAAACTGTTAAAAACATACTATGATTATTGATAACAATATAAGTTGGAAAATACCCTTAATTTTGATGGTCTGTATTCTAATCCCTGATTAAACTGCTATCACTCAGAATAAACATAGGTATTATGTCAATTCAAAGAAACAAAGCAAAACAGTGTTTCGCAGGTGGTCTCTTAAGTATTGTGAGGTAGTAGTTTAGAACAATGGAGCAAAATGTTGATATTTTCTATCTTCATCTTCCCCAAGTGGTTCATCATTGAGTCTTCATTGACAGAGATACATCAATAGACGACTTACTCTGCATATAACTTGTTTCAAAAAGAATGAAGTTTCAGGTATGAAGTTGGTGGTTGTCCTTGAACCATTTCAATAGTAAACAAGAACCTGCAGATTGCCAAACAGAGGAGGTATGCTTTTATTTTAAGTGGTGATGCAGCAAATATTTATGATGACATGGCAATTGACAAAAGGGGAGACCATGGTCACTTGTGTTATTGTTACCAGTGGCTAATTTGCAAAATAACATTCAGGCAATAGTCTTCACCTTTCAATTTCGTTCCAAGAAATTAGCAAAATGTGTTAAACGGTCACTTTTTAATCGTTTTTTTAGCTAATGGTACAACATTTAAGCGAAAGTTATTTCATTAAAAATTCAGACAATTTTTACCAGAAACTGACGTTGAATAATTAAAATTAGGTGCCCTTCTAGAATTTTCTTAGTTCTTTAATTTTATTGTGAAGGCAAGAAATTCAAATGTTATTTTCTCACAGTTTGATGTTTTTGTATCATCAATGTTTGAGGTGCCACATCTCTTAAAACATATGAACCATAATTTTAAAGCCCAACTGCAATAAAATTAAGTCAATTTCAGAACTAAATTTTTGATGAAGCAGGTTACAAATATCAAAATTTTACATCTTGTGCACAACAAAGTTGAAGGCGAAGACTAGGCATTCAAGAAAGTAGGTCGTGCAACACCATTTGCCTTCTTGGTGCTGCAAGAAAATTTTGTGTTTTACCTATTTCTTTGGGCAGATTTTTTGTAGTAGAGCTGCAAGGATGTTGTAATAAAATCATAGTAAAAAAAGCTTATGCTTCCTAGATTAAGATCCCATTTCACCTGTTACACCTCTTACACTCTACAAGAGTTGGGAGGAGGTCCCGAGTTCTAAATTGGGGCTCAAGTTAAGTATCCAACTATTAGTGACCTCCCTGGACTGAATAAGTGGCAGGATTGGTTGAAAAGGTGTGAACAACAGTTACTGTGAATAAGCCAATCCTGTGGCTTATTCAGTCCAGGGAGGTCACTAACAGTTGGACACTTAACTTGAGCCGATATGTATATATACAAAAAAAAACACATGTTTACAAATTAAATCATTCTTCGCGACTGTTCAGGATTTATGACTGGAGGGGTGGGAGTTTTGGCCTAGGGGTACTAACTTTTCACATGTGTTTCAAGGGGGTTAATCGATTTTTGACAACACTTCCAAGGGGGGGTAATAATTTTAACAAAGAAAAAATGTTAAAAAACAGGCATAATTTAACTCATTTTATCCAGACTTTTTTATGTGCAAAAGTCAGCAAAATGAAGCCAATCTGTACGCGTGACCTTGTATAACAGTATATATGCGTATATTGCTTGGTATGTCTAGGGGGGTACTAAAAATACGAATGAAACCTAAGTGGGGTATCAATTTTTGACGGAAAGTTCCAGCAAAACTCCCATCCCCCCAGTCATAAATTCTGAACCGTCAATAATGACACCCCTGAAAATGGTTGCGGATGACAAAGGTGGTGGGGTATTCATTCTGGGATAACGGAGGGTTACAATGGAAAGTGGTGCACAAAACAAAAGATTGATTATATAAATTATTTCTCAATTAATTTTTACGGTTAGCCAAAAAAAATCTTCAATAGTCTACATCTTTGTTTAGACCATTATTTAGAACAGTTATGTTGTCCAGAATTACTTTTTCCTACAAGAACAAACTGATGTATACTGAAATACTGGTATGTTGACGGATGAATCAGGCGCTTTGTTTTTCAGCACCTACACACTTCGTAACGCAGGGTGCTCAGAGCAGGCAGCTTCTGAGGCGGTATGTCAGATGGTATATCATCACGTTAGAACTGACTTTTCTGCCACAAAAAGAATTGGAGATTTTTTGTTCTTCACTATGCTTTTCATTGAATTTCCGGGGGGGGGGGGGGTTGGTCTAGTGGTAGTGGGCTGGACAGCCAATCGCTGGGTCCAGGGTTCAAATCAAGCTCTTGCCGGGTCACCTTGGCCTATGTTGGAAGGCTGTTTCAATCATCCTTTGCCTCATTGCCGTGTCCTCCTCCTGTCCTACAAAGTGCATGACTATAGGACGTAAAACTCAATCATCCATCCATCAATCATTGCATTTTTATCATTTCATTTTATCCAGTTTGATGAGAACATGCTGAAAACTTTGTGCTTCGCAATGCAGCAATTTGAACAAATATCCACACTTCCGCAGCAAGATGCTAGAAATTCAGTGATTTGGGAAAATCACTGCTATACCAAATTATGTCATTTTTCATATCCTTTGCAAGACACTGGAAATAATGTCATTTGGGTAAATCAGTGCCATACCTACTTGAAATTTATTTAGATACTATACCCTGCAAGGTGTCAGAAATCTCATATTTAAAGAAATCATTTGAGTAAAATTTGATATCACCCTGTGTGATACCAAGTAAAACGATTTGTCCAAATCGCAAGGAAATTGACACATTTGCTAAGTCAGACTTATGCGACCTTTCAGGAAAAGGGTCATATGCCACAGGACTGTGTTATGAATGAATTGTAATAAGCTATACCATGGCGCAAAAATAATTGAAATCGCTCAAGCGGAAACCACTGTACTGAGAATTTATGTCGTTTTCGAGTTGTTTCGGGTTTAGCAAAATCCATACATGATAGCAACATGTTGATGGTGCCAAAAGTTGCTCTATAGCACGGGACATGGAAAGACATATTTTTCATTTTGATATATCAAGTATTAATGGAATGGCGGCCTTTTTTGTATAGTGTATTTCCTCAATTTGAGTTGCATGAGTCAGAAATCCATGAACGGGTCATTTTAGGTAATGCAAATGTAAATGAACCCCCCAAATATACCCATAAAACCCCCATAGCCACCTTCAAATTTGACCTTGACCTCATTTTTCAAGGTCATATGACCCGTCAAAGTTTCAATTCACTAAATTTTCAAAAATTCCAACAATTATGTTTTTTCTAGCATATTGGGTTCATTATATGGATTCCAATAGCCAGTAGCTAGATTGTTTGAACCCTTCAATCAGAATAGACCTATCTCTTCATGCTGATTTATAAAAAAATTCCAAATATTGCATACCGTGTGACATGAAAAATTTGCTTATTTTTGCCCATTTGAGCAATAAACATTGATCCTACACAGTTCAAATAATGCAATGACCCACCCCCCTTTATCACATATTGTCAATCTGGGAAAAATATTGGTTTTTGACCTAGAAAGGTATCTTCAAGGTCAAACTCAAGGTCAAATATTTCACAGAATTGAATATATGAATTTATAAAATGGTTTGTCATCTGAAACCTCTATTCAAGATAAACTTAATTGTTGAACAAAAGAGAGAAAAAAACCCCAAAAAACTCACTAAAAGAAGTGAAGAAATGCTACATGTGTGAACTAACCAGAAATGTGACAAATCTAACAATCTCTGACCTCTGCACTCTGCAACCTTTTCTCCTAACTTTTCTGGTGTTTTGTTGCCTATACTATTACAAAGACATGGCAGACCCTTAACCACAAAGTTTTAGTATGTCATGGATTGAGAAGGGCGAAGAGGTCCTGTTGTGGGATATTCAGAAACAGATAGATCTATGGATACTATTGGATAGATCTTTAGCTAGATAGACAGCTAGATACCCAGACAGCTAGATACTTAGTTAAATAGATAGATAGATAGATCGATAGATAGATAGATAGATAGATAGATAGATAGATAGACAGATAGATGGATAGATGGATAGATGGATAGATAGATAGATAGATAGATAGATAGATAGGTAGATAGATAGATAGATAGATAGATAGATAGATAGATAGATAGATAGATAGATAGATAGATAGATAGATAGATGGATAGATAGATGCATGGATACATGGATACATACATAGATTATATAGATACATAGATAGATAGATCCGGTTTGCACCACAGTTGCAATTTTAACCACAGAAGCAGTTAGCACCACAGTGGCAGCTTGCACCACAGTGGCAGTTAGCACCACAGTGGCCACTTGCACACCAGCTGCATTTTGCACCAAAGTGGCCGTGTGCACCACAGTGGCAGTGTACACCACAGTGGCAGTGTGCACCACAATGGCAATGTGCAGGGCAAAAGCATGGTAAATTCTTAGTCACTGACCTTGGTCAGTTACAGGGCTCTAGTTGTTTTTGCTATTATTCTTCTTTTTATTATTATATCCGAAAAAGTTGCTTCGATTTTCTTGATTATTTTTGTGAGGGTACCTGTATACTTGTGTACTACTGTATTCCGGTCCTGAGTTTCAATTTTTATTTTTAACGTTTATAGGACCTTTTTAGAGTGAATTTTAGTATATTTTAAAGCACTATATCTCAATAAATATACAAACTTGTGTAATTTGCTTTAGTTCCTATGAATGAATTGTAATAAGCTATACCATGGCGCAAAAATGATTGAAATCGCTCAAGCGGAAACCACTGTACAGAGAATTTATATCATTTTCGAGTTGTTTCGGGTTTAGCAAAATCCATACATGATAGCAACATGTTGATGGTGCCAAAAGTTGCTCTATAGCACGGGACATGGAAAGACATATTTTTCATTTTGATATATCAAGTATTAATGGAATGGCGGCCTTTTTTGTACAGTGTATTTGCTCAATTTGAGTTGCATGAGTCAGAAATCCATGAACGGGTCATTTTAGGTAATGCAAATGTATAATGAACCCCCCCCAAATATACCCATAAAACCCCCATAGCCACCTTCAAATTTGACCTTGACCTCATTTTTCAAGGTCATATGACCCGTCAAAGTTTCAATTCACTAAATTTTCAAAAATTCCAACAATTATGTTTTTTCTAGCATATTGGGTTCATTTTATGGATTCCAATAGCCAGTAGCTAGATTGTTTGAACCCTGAAATCAGAATAGACCTATCTCTTCATGCTGATTAGTATAAAAAATTCCAAATATTGCATACCGTGTGACATGAAAAATTTGCTTATTTTTGCCCATTTGAGCAATAAACATTGATCCTACACAGTTCAAATAATGCAATGACCCCCCCCCCCTTTATCACATATTGTCAATCTGGGAAAAATATTGGTTTTGACCTAGAAAGGTATTTTCAAGGTCAAACTCAAGGTCAAATATTTCACAGAATTGAATATATGAATTTATAAAATGGTTTGTCATCTGAAACCTCTATTCAAGATAAACCTAATTGTTGAACAAAAGAGAGAAAAAAACCCCAAAAAACTCACTAAAAGAAGTGAAGAAATGCTACATGTGTGAACTAACCAGAAATGTGACAAATCTAACAATCTCTGACCTCTGCACTCTGCAACCTTTTCTCCTAACTTTTCTGGTGTTTTGTTGCCTATACTATTACAAAGACATGGCAGACCCTTAACCACAAAGTTTTAGTATGTCATGGATTGAGAAGGGCGAAGAGGTCCTGTTGTGGGATATTCAGAAACAGATAGATCTATGGATACTATTGGATAGATCTTTAGCTAGATAGACAGCTAGATACCCAGACAGCTAGATACTTAGTTAGATAGATAGATAGATAGATAGATAGATAGATAGATGGATAGATGGATAGATGGATAGATAGATAGATAGATAGATAGATAGATAGATAGATAGATAGATAGATAGATAGATAGATGGATAGATAGATGCATGGATACATGGATACATACATAGATTATATAGATACATAGATAGATAGATCCGGTTTGCACCACAGTTGCAATTTTAACCACAGAAGCAGTTAGCACCACAGTGGCAGCTTGCACCACAGTGGCAGTTAGCACCACAGTGGCCACTTGCACACCAGCTGCATTTTGCACCAAAGTGGCCGTGTGCACCACAGTGGCAGTGTACACGCCAGTGGCAGTGTGCACCACAATGGCAATGTGTAGGGTAAATTCTTAGTGACTGACCTTGGTCAGTTACAGGGCTCTAGTTTTAAAATTAAATTTGTCTTAAATTGTGCCCATGCTATAAGTTAAAAATAATTGTGGGCAGGCCAATTCCTGCAAAGCAAATCAATTGACTAGGAATCTAATTTTTGATAGAAATTATCATAACTTTACAACTAAAATATATTTATTAGATGCTAAGTCACAGGTTGTCAGTGTTGGAAATGGGGGGGAGCTCGGGGGAGCTGAGCTCCCTTGACCAAAAAATAGGGGGAGCTGCACCCTGCTACAGCTCCCCCAATGATCATTGGTGAAATTACAATTATCATGATACTTTTTCAGTCCTCATGGTATTTTCAGCCATAATTATTATCTGGTGGAAGAATTGATTCCCTTTTAAAAAATTTGGAATGGTGAGCCGCTGCGGCACGAGCCAAGAGCTCCCCCAACAAAAATTTTCCATTTCCATCACTGCATGTTGTGCCAGATCTAAAATATTGCATGACATTGTATAGATGCAAAAGTGCTGCCAGTCACTTTGATGTCCATTGTCAACTAATAGAAATCTGCCCTGTTTAATAGTGTTTATATACACTCTTGCTCATAAATATGGAATATATCAAAATAACCAGGAAGCTTGTTTTATTTTTTATCTTTGCTTTGGACGAGCCCAGATACATGAAATTAAGTTCAATATGCTGAGAAGAAGCTCAACTAGACCAATATAGGTGGCTGGAGTAGATTCTACTAATTTGGAGGTTTTCATAAACAATGGTGGTAAACCGGTCTTGTTTATTGTGATAAAATCTCAATTGCGATTAACCAAAATCATTTCTCGTTGAAATTATACATTTTGGAAGAGCACACATAGGGTGTAAAATTATATATCAGTAAAGTGCTCCGCGTTATCATACATTCTTGGAATTGTAGAAAACTGTGCCCTTGGCCCATGCATACATATAACCTATTTTGTTTGCTCTATGATTATTTGTCTCGGAGGTTCCACATGCTAATGACCATTGAATTGACTCATTTAAAGGTTAATCTTTCCTTTGGAGCCAGTAACTTTCACAAATCAATAATTTTGGATGCAATTCTAACCTTATATAAACTTTGTATTTTGGCTTTTTTGAATCAGTGAACAAACTTTGTTCACTTTCCTCCAGCCTCCCAATATTTGAAAGATTTAAGCTGATATTCAAGTGAGGACTTCAAGTAGCTCTTTAGGAATCCACGTAGGTTCTTAAAAGTGTGATATTGACCACTAAATCCAAATTGGGTAGCCACAAGCCAACAGTAGTTTTCATGTTTTCCTATATTCCATATTTATGAGCAAGAGTGTACGATATCCCATTACTGCATGTATTCCTTTTCATACTACCAGCGGATACACCAATACCAGTTGAATAGATAAGGCAGCCTTGATACACAGCTATGTTGTGTATACACTGAGTAATGAATCATTCATGAATTATAGTTATTGTCATTCTGTGGCTTCTGGTATTTATTACTTAGCTTTCCTGCAACAGAGCATCAGACTTATTGATGTGGGAATAAATGAACCTGTTGAATACCAAAGGAAGGATCAGGTGGCAGTATTCATGTACTGGGTGTATTAATCTTACTGACACAGAAAATATACAGAAAAGCTGGGGTAGCTGGAAAGAAGATAGAAAGGGACAAATAAGGACCATAATAAATAATTTACCTGTTACAAAATTCTTAAAAATTTTAGTACAGTAGATACTAGATATTGATTGTTATGGGATGTTTGTCAAAAATAATTATAACCTCGGAGGAGGAAAACACTTTTTTTAGATGGAAGAATATGATCTTATTATCCTTTCACACAGTGCAGGACACATGCACAGATCACATGGCTGTGGCCATTGATATAGAAAGGTTCTTTTGATCTTCCCAGTGTCAATAGGCTCATTTGCTCAATGACATAGTCTACCATTTTTCACAATAGACTCTTTGCTGGCTTTGGCCTAATTGGAACAAAAGAATACTGAGGTTAAGGCAAAGAAGCCTAAGAAAAGGGCTATAGGTACCAAATTTCCTTTGAGATATTTATCACAAGGAAAACGTCTTTCTTGCAAATAAATTTGTTGAGCAAAGCTTTAGATTAGGCATCATACAATGATAGACTTACATCTATAGATGTCATTTAGTCATAAACAATGTAACAGTGTAATAGTGTTGCTATCATAAGATATCCAAAACATCATCTTTATCATGAAAAATTACACAGCTTGTGTTTACTGGTGTGCCCTGTGAGACTGTGAGTCTTGCAAATATGTATTCTGTGTATGGCAATGAAAATTATTACACCTCACAATACCAATGCCTCTACTCCTTAATCCCCCAGGATAAGCCAGAATCCTGGGATTGTATGAGGTGAAATGATAAATGAGTTCAGGGCCACCAACAGCAGCTGCTTTGTGGACGTCTTTCTTGTAACTGCTACAATAAATCTTGCAAAATTAATGGGTCTCACAGAATGTGATGGAAATCATAAATCTTTCCCAACTTGCTGACCTCAGAGTAACATGGAGTAGCTAACATGGTGACAAGTAGAGGTAATTACTTTGCTAGTGTATGGAGAAAGATGATGTCCGTTATAGATCTTTGCGGATCAGCGGCCCACATCATTTTCAAAATTAACTTTCAACTTGGCCATGTGATGTCACTGGCTTAAAAGTGTTTTTTTGATTTGTTTGTATCTGCTACTTGTTATTGGTAAAGTTGGTACATGATATACCTATTAGCATAGGTGTCAATAAACAAGCTATTTAACTTTGTTTGCAAGATACGCACCTGTTAGGAGGATTAGAAGACAAACAGTAACTGTGAATGATGTGGCAAAGCCAATTTGGAAGTTGAAAGTGAAAAAATCAAGATTTCCACTGGAACGCCAATCTGCAATTAGCTCAAAGGAAGACATTGTTACAGTTGAGGAACAACGAGCATTTACTCACTTTCAGGAAAAAAAAAGTCATTTACTTCGCATTGAAGTGTCAATTTACCCTTGGGTGACTTCTTTGTTGAGTGATGTGACTCAACGAGTAAATGCATTGAAGGTATAGGATATATCTCCTCACTCTATAGCTGCGTAGTCACAAAAAAGAAAATGCTAAGCATAAGACCCAACAAGAAATAATCTTTTTTCCTTGACCAGCCACTGTATCACTGCCTACGTTAATATAATTATTACAGGGGCTCCTCGAAGCGGCTCTTCTTGCTTTAGAGGGGTCCCTGTAGCTCATTTTACTTTTTGTCATTCTTATACTGCGCAAATACTCAATTAACTTATATGAGCTACAAATAAAAAAATCTGAATCTGAATCCATATCAAGAAGCGCAGGTAATTTGTTGACTGTAAAGAAAAATCAGATGTAGGGGGCGGGGACAAAGTATAGAAAAATCCCTGAGAAATGCAATAAAAAATGACCTTAACAGCTGACATATTATAAAAAGTTAATGAAATTCTATGAATTGAGAGTCACCATACACTTCATCGAGATTACACGACATGCTAAAACAGCCTTTTTAATTTGTTTAATATCTCCTGCAATTGATTATTTTATTATGCCAAAGAGCAGACCAGCAACATGGCAGTACCATTAGTGATCCAAAAAAAATTTTCTGACCCTTTGGCTTAGGCAAAGTAGGGGAACGGGTGCACATTGGGACGCGGGGCACTGTGGGACGGTGGGGTTTTCTTGGATCCTGGCAAGGTATATGATATGGTAGTGCCATCATATCTTGTAATTTCACATCCTGATGTTTCCATGGTTTTCTAGACAAATTACAGCCACATGCAGAAGTATGGCGAGCAAAAGTTTGTTTTCCTACTACTAAAGTAAATATGGACGGGTTCAATTCGAACCATTCTGTGGACAAACCATGAGCAATGAGGCTTTCTCAGTGCTTGTATGAATTTGATATATCGTAACAAACAGTTATGAATTGCTATCGTGATAAACGCACTCACTGGTGTCTGAGAAATTAGCATTTTGGTGTAAAAGTCATATCGGGGCTCATTGGGACAGTGAATTTTGGGCACATTGGGACGCACTTAATATGGCAGAATTTAAGTGTCCAAGGCAACTGAATGACCTGGGACAGCACACAACAGGTGTTCAGGCCACAGTGAATAGAGGTATAGTGGATTACCATACTCTGTGAACAAATTGTCGCAAAGCACCGTGTGTTACTTACATAGATGTCCGCACCCAGGACAGTTTATGTTAAATGTTTAAAACTGTTTAAAGTTATGAACTATTGGCACTACAAGGTGTTAATGCACTGTATATTATCTTACGCACTACTTATATGTGATATCTATTGCACATGGAGTGTTAAAATGATTTTTTAATTGATGTCCCAATGTGCCCCAGCTGTGCCACGCCGGGGCACATTGGGACAGTCATTTTTACGACTCTCTGGCTGCAAAAGGGTAGGTGCAGTCTAGTTTATTATGCCTTGCATTTAAGCTCAATAGTATTGGTGATATTCATGCAAACTTATGAGTTCTTCAGTGCTTTCAGCATTGAGCAAAATTAGTAGACGTTAAAAGGGTCCCAATGTGCCCCCGTTCCCCCTACTTTTCTGTGCCTGTCACTCAGATCTATACAACTTTGCTGATGTGGCAAATCTAGATTTTTTTTTTGCTTTTTATAAATCTATCAATCTATCTTTCTATATATATCTATATTTTAATGGCTATGTTACTAATAACTGTCAGTTAATCTATTAATAATTAACTTTTCCCACATTGTTTGGATAATCTATCCTCTACATGTAAATGTGTCTACTGCTACCCCTCTTTCTATTTTCTCTCATGCTTTATCAGTAATCCAATCCCTCACTTTCAACAGGTTCAGTGATTCCCACATCTATATGTTTGCTGCTTATCTTTATTCTTCTTCTTCTTCTTCTTCTGTAACGCTCTTCCATCCATTAGGACATAGCGCGGCTCCGGATAGCCATGACTTTTTTGATTATTTAAAACAGTGAAATAAGCAAGGAGTCATGCTACGCTGCCAGCTTCAATTGCTTTCAGCTGTTTTGTCTACTGTAAGGCTACCTGAAAGTGGATGACTTGTGAAAAATTGTTGTCTGGGCTTTCAAAGTTCAAAATGGCATTCGTTGCTAAGTGCCAGAAAAAGGCCTCCGCGGATTCTTGAAATTTCTTTGTTTTATGTGCCTCCAATTGTCACAATTTATAGCAGAAGACGATCACGAAGTCTGAGCTGCTTTAAGCAACACACTTAGATGTTACAAGACCCGAAATAATTCATAAAGTCAGTAGAAAAACATCTGCTGAATTTGTTGACATTTCGTCATGATGAACTTCCGCCAACCGTTATTCTACCCATGTTATATTAACATGGACTAACCTTGTCCCTAACAATCAACGAGTCTAGTTCTTCTTCCATGCATTTTCTACTTCCATACACCTCACAGGAACTCAAGTACACAGTATCTCTCCTGGAAAAATATCTATTTTTTTCACCATTCAAACCAACTGCTATGCATCTAGCTTTCACCCTCCTCTAAATCCCCGCTGTGTGATGTCAACATAAACTAATGTAATCCCTCACATCAAAACAGGTTACTTGATTTCCACATCAATATGTCTGTTACTTGTCTTCTTTCTATCCATGTTATAGCAGCATGGACTATCTAATCCCTTGCATTCAACAGGTTTAAGTCTTCCTCTGTGTGATTTCTATTCACTTTCTAATTCTGAAATCAAATATAATTGCACAACATATCTTCCTCAACGTTCATACTACCTGCTATGCATCTGCCTCTCACACTCGTCAGTATTCCTTCCAGTCTTAAATCAATAGGAACTAATCTAATCCCTTGTATTCAACAGGTTCAGTGATTCCCTCGTCAATACGTAAATGTCTGTAGCTTATAAGATTGAGAAATGTGAGCAATGGCAGCCATCTTGAATGGCAGACATCTTGAATGGCGGACATCTTCAATGGTGCTTGAATGACAATGGGTCTTCTGCATGAATTATTCACAGCAAGTACACAATACATCCAGATTCCCATTACTACGGTATTCTCAATTGTTGAGGGTGATAGGATATCTGACAGTACGTTGCTTCTTGAATGCCTTTTACTGTAATTGTAAATGTGATGCAGAGGTTGTAATGCTGTTAGAGCAGAAAGGCATAACTATAGATGGATAGAAGTGCTGAATTTAGGGTAAGTAGAGAATACATTGAATATCCTACTGCAAAACTATTCTGGATTGTTGTGGGTGATGGGATATTTGAGGGTGCATGCATTCTAAACAGTTTTGCATATTCGTGGTATTGTGCAAAATCAGCGTGTACAATAAAAGAACCAGTTTGCTATTTTTCAACTGTTTTTGGTATTCTTCAGAGCAAGTGGTATTTTTCATGAAAATTCGTTTTGGTCTTGGGGAATTATGGTATTTATAAAAACCAAACTTCTGTAAAAGCACCTTTATTTGATCCATTCTTAATATACTTGTGGAAAAATGATTTGAGATTCTTAAAATGTTAATGTTGTGGTTCTAATTTTTTTAATTCATGCATGTTACTTTAATTAGGAGTTTTAAGAGAGAGGACTAACTATGCTGTATATCAGTCATGGCTACTGGAATATCCAATGAGGTACATGTATTTTACTAATCCCTCAGGACTCACTCACCGGTTGACCTCATCTTAAAATGCAAAACTGTTAACATTTCGCCTGACAAGAAAAGCTGTTTGTTTATCAATCAAGACTTGTGAAGGTTTAAGGCAGAGTTTATTTGTCTCAACACTGCAGTGGAAGAGTGTGCAATTCAGTGTGCAGAAGATTGAGAAGAACTTGGTAAGTTTTTATACAATTCCTTAATTAAACTCCTAAGAAATATGCATTCTGAATGCAATTTTGTTTATTTTGGTGAGGTGTACACAATGTCTGGTTTATATATATGACATTATACATAAATCAAACATGCGGATAGTGTTGGGCCACTACAGTGACTACTTATTCTGATATAACAATGACCCAATACTGTGACTATTTCATTCTGCCTGTAAAAGGATTTATGGTAATTTAAGTAGGGGTGTAGATTTAGTTATCTCCCCTGCAGGAATGAAATATTCATATAAGATGTTATTGTTAATGTCATTTATTTCAACACCTCAAGCATAATTACAATGATGTAGTTTACTATATTCAATTTCGCAAATACAATATTAGTTCAATTTCAAACTAAAAAAACATGTTGGAGTGTGTTGTTAAGGGCATTAAAGAATTACTGTGGTAGGCTGAAGATCTTTTTAATTTTGCACCAATATTGCCTGGTGGACAACACAAATATTACAGGGAAAGCAAATGGAGCCATTGAAAACTGAAACATCAAGATGGCTACTGTAGTGACACTCTGATTAATGTCAACATTTCTTTGAATCAAATGGAGCCCAAATGAAAGAATCACGACAAGATTGTAAAATATAAACCTGACTGTAATGAGTCGATCGGTGTCTGTTTCTTCCCTTTGAGAAGCCTTACGCGTCTCTTTCATATGTTTGGAAAGCGAAACATTTGCAGCAGTCATTGCAATACACATCAGGCCATGAACAACCAAGACTGAAGATATTTCCATCCAATTCAACTTCACCATGCACAGTTGGCTAGGTGCTTGGCCATTGCCTATTATCTGTGTCAGGCCAATAACACTGGCAATAACAGATGCAATCAAGAGAAGATATCGTTTATTGTATTTTTTACTCGATTTAAAGAATCTTATGGTCCTGAACATTTCAAAATAATGAAGCATTGACAGAAAAGGCTGATACAAACTAAGCACAAACAAACTCTTCGCAATCATTGTGCATTTCAATTGCTGGTTGATACCGATGACCAACATTTCTGAGTTTGTAATTTCTTCTTGCTGAAAATGGAAAATCATCAGAACAATTGCAATGAGCAACCCTGATAAACCATTGTGAAATATCAGGTTGAAGTATGAGATGTTCATTAAATGGTATGAATGTTCCATGGCTAAGAAGTTCATCAGAATGATAACTAACAAGAAGGGGAGAGTTATCCATGCTTTTCCGGGATAATCAAATGGACAAAAATCGTGTAGCTTAGTCTTTGTTATAAGTGCACAATGGTTAATCTTAATGTCTCTTTTTATGCAGCAAAAATGCAAGTTGTTTGTTGAGAACTGAGACAACTTCACCTTGAGAAAATCCTTTGAAATACTCTGAAGTCTTGCGCTGCTGAAATGCAACTCTTTAAGATTGTCTATTCCATGAAATATCTGTGATTTTACATGCATTAATCTTGTATTAGTAAGGTCAATATATTTCAACTTGGAGAGTCTGCAAAAAGAACAACCATCTATCTGATATAGTTGTGTATTCTTCAATGAGATGTGTGTTAATTTGATTAAATCTGAAAAGGAATGTTCAGTGATTGTTGTAATGGAAGTTGTATCCATGTTTAAGTACTTCAACTCATTAAAATGTCCAAGACGTAAGGAAACACTTCTCAAAGGGTTACTTCCTATATTCAGCTTGACCAATTTTGGTATTTCAAGACTTTTTATCTGTGACATGTCTGATATATTGGAGTGTGAAATATCAACAAACCACGCATTCTTTAATTCAACAGATGTTATAAAATGATTTGATGTCAGTCTTATTACAGCAATGGATGATGCCTCGTCCTTTAAACTGACTGGGTCATTACAAAAAATTGCCCTTCCCAAACAGGTGCAATGGTCAGGACAATTTCTTTCGCAAGCTGCTTCATCATCACCGGACAAAGGACAGTGCAACACCCCATCACATATCTCTGTTGGGTGTACACATATCTTCTCTTTGGTGCAACGAAGCATTCTACTGCATGTCCAGGATGTACAGTTTGATTCATCATCTCCAAGAGGACACTCAGGAATTCCATTGCAAACCAGTCTATAAGGGATGCACCACTGTTGATCCAGACAAGGATACTTGTCTTTGCAAAAGAAATTAAAGCATTCCCAGTTATCGAAACAATTTTGAAACTGCCATGCTTCTGCGCATGGTATGGTGCGACCGTAAAAGTCTGTGTCATGCACACAATCATATACTTTTGGATAACAGATTGATGACCCAAATGGACAAATATACTTTGTGTAATCAATTTTTGTATAATTGAAATATTCATTTGTATAAACGCTTTCTGAACAAGTTTCATTGCATTGCTGGTACAGCATTGCATTTAGGGCATTAGAGTCAGTTTTGATACATGACTGCTCTTGCTGGTTAATTATCAATGGACTCCACACTTTGTTATATTGTGAGCGGTTTGGGCATTCTTCTTCATCTTGACCGAATTCACAGTCTTCAACGAGATCACACAGTCGAGAAATTGGGATGCATGATCCGTCTGTGCACGGAAAGTAGAGATTTTTATGTGGCCCATCTAAGCATGGATTTGTACAGTTCATTTCATCACTAACGTCAATACAATGTGTTCTTGAATCACAAAAGTAGGTCTCTGGAATACATTCCCCATTATCACAAGGTTTGAATCCTTCTTCGCAAGATTGTTTTATTGGCAAAGGTTCCTTCATGCACACTACTCCAGTCTGTTTATCTACATCTCTTTCAATTGGCAAGTTTAGTCTTGTTTCAACAAATGCTTTACTTATCTCTGAAATGCCCTTAGTAGATGTGAACACATCTACTGGCCCATGATCTCTCTGGTGAATTATGTAATTAGAGCCATGGTAGGACATCACAAGCTTCAAAAAAAATTGTGTATGGTAATTTTGTTTAGTACTGTCTCCTCTTAATGTGCTCAAACCTCCAACTTTATGGCATTCTAATTGTATATCCTTGCTGTTAATATGCTTTTTGTTGGTAATGTACTCTACTCTGAGACACCTTCTGTAGACCAATGTCCATCCAGTGTCACAGTAGTATTCCTTGTTATTATCTTCACAATCTATAATATCTTTGTTGGGTATTTTAGGTGTGTATTGACAGAGAAAAGTCACATTTACTAATTGCCTGTTGCAATCGATGTCAGTCCATGTTCCTGTGGATGGTATTAAAGCCGAGCACAAATCAAAGTCGCTGCTGCGGTTATTTTGACGTATAGCAGATAGAAGATATTGATACTCCTCATTATTGGTCCTACTTGAATTTTTCACCGCATACCTGTGTGACACATTTAATGCTAATTCTGCCATTCTATGTGGTACTTGCAACCTGCTGAATCCCTTTTTCTGCTGTGGTGACTGAAAAAAAAAATCCTTGAAATCTAAATGGGGTTATGTAATTGGTACAGCAAATAATTCACAAAATAACAGACAGTGCCTCCTGTAAGTAAGTGAAACGCATGATATTGTGCCATTGCATCAATATTAAACATCCTTAACCAAAATGCTTCTGAAAGGACGAATTCTCATCCGATGAGAGGAAAACATTTTGGGTCATAAAGGCCGATATGTGAGGCATGTGGGATAAAGATAGCAGCCAATTTTTTTTGCTGTAGTTGGAGTTAGGTATGGGTCAAAGTCTTTGATAAGTAAGTGAAACGCAGACCCAATGTTAAAACATAGGGAAGGGTGGTTCACTTACTTATCAAAGACTTTGACCCATACCTAACTCCGACTACAGTGAAGAAAATGGGCTGCTATTTTTATCCTACATGCCTCACACATCGGCCTTTATGACCCACTTTGTTTCCCTTTCATCCGATGAGAATCCATACCTCCACAAGCAGTTTGGCTGAGGATGTTTAGCATTGATGCAATGGCACAATGTCATGCGTTTCACTTACTTACAGGTGGCACTGTATTTAAAGCACATTGCTTGAGTGACACGGATACATTTGATGGATGTGACACTTTGACACGGATGAATATATTTGCCACATTACTCACATAGTAAAATTTGGCAGTACATATGTACAGTGTGTCATAAAACAGAGGGCATGGATAGAAAAGTGGCATAAAACTTTGGACATGGAGAGATTTAATAGAATGAAGGAAGCACAGTGTAAAGTGCCAATGATGTACAGGCGTTTGAGAGAGAGTTTGCCATATAGTTTCCATTTTTATGGTTGGGACATACAAATTTGGGGTAATAAAAATATTTTTATCAGACATCCAGTCAGTAAGAGGTTGTGAATGACATATTATAGATTCAAGTTGTTTTTGAAGATGCAATTTTCATGAACTGTATGTAGTAGGCTCAGAACTCTTGGCTCAGAATCATCTTATATGTCTAAAATTGAAACTTACACAAATCAATGTATGAAATATAAATATCCATACACAATTATTCCCAAAATGAATGTGGGAATTTGTATTAATTGACCAAATTTTGACTGACTTTCAAAAAAAAGGTTACAAGGTGCCCCAGGCCCGACGTTCCATAGAGGTGTAATACTAACACACACATATGCACCCTGAGGAGGACTGTTTTATGATGATAGAAGGGGTATACTTACCAGATACATTACTGAAGATGATCGCATTAGTGTCACAGCATTTATTCGGCCATCAAAATCTACTGGTAGATCCCGATCTTCATCCAAGTACCAATCATATATGTTTGAGCGCATCACATCTGTCCATGTATCTCTGTCATTCACTGACCAAAGGTGAGCACCTTGCTTTTTGCAAACTTGTTCGGATTCCAACCAGGATCCAGTGTAGTCAGTGTGGATATCAAAACAATTCATCGTGCCAGAACTGTGTAATCTGCCATTCTTGATGCAATCAACATTTACAGTTTCTTCATATGGTGAGATAAGATAGCTAAATAAAGACCTGGCTTCAAAATTTGCATTAACAATGATCCACATGTGCAGTGCTTCTTCGTGTTTGGCAGAAGCAGTCACCACTATTGACAGAAACTGGCCATAACTCCGCCAAACAAAAGGCATCTGTTTCTCTGTAAATTGGTATGAGTAAACTATATCAGAATGGTATACTTTGTCAAAAATTGTACATTCCAGTAGTCTTCCAGATGAAATGGATATCCCATTTTGAGGTTTTTCTAAGTACATTGCCACTATGAACTCATTTGCATATGCCTTCATGCTTCTCCACTGACTGAGGAAGGACACATCAACAGCAAACACCCCAGTGCTAACTTTGAGAGAGAACATGAAACAAGGCCCATCAAATGTTGGCTTATGTTGTATGATCTTCTGAGGCAAAAGATTGATAGTCTTACAATCGCTGCCTTTTGCTTCTACAACTCCAACAGAAACAGTCATGATATGGTTTACCAGGCAATTATACTCAATCTGAAATTTTTGGTACCTGGATTCAAACTCCTTACTTTGATATTCCATTATTGTAATGCCCCCATTTGAATCAACCTCAACTTGCTTTGAAGATCCAATATATGGAGACTTTACTGCACAGGGAACTTCAGATTTTTCTTCAAATTGTAACAAGACGGAGAATTTTAAGTTGTTAGAAGCAAGTGATATCATTTGCCATTGGCATGTCTGATTTCTGTTTGAGATTGTGTTAGATGTCAGCTGGATAACCATGCACTCCAAAACAACTTGAAACACCGCATTACCTTCTTCCGTACATGTCAGTAGAGAAGTCTGCCCAAGATACCTTTGAAAGCTGTTTAACATCCACAGTGCAGCTGAACAGATACTGCATGGATTAGTTATTTTGCGGCACTTTTTATTAGAATGTTTTGAAAAAAGTAGTGTGCCCTTTGAAAACCATGTACCATAGCTGTAAATTATAACAAATACTTCACGGTTTAATGTGCTGAACGGCTTATTAGCATACAGCATCATCTGTGGTTTGGAACACAATGGTCCAACTCTGAAAGCCGCCTCTTCAACAGCTACATAGTCTGAGATAACCAAACCATGGAACTGGCAAATATATCCCTCGGGACTGTCTCCATAATTCTCTGGCTGAATTTTGTACTGCATCCAGGGATGTGACTCATCATAAATACTTAGTACATCATAAATTAGATTTGAGGTGTTTCTAAAATCCCATCGTACTAAAGTGTCTTTTCTGTCATCGTGATAAAAAAAAAATTTCCTTGAGATAAGTCCTGTAAAAGACAGATTTAAATATCTTAAGCTATCCAACTCAGACGATAGGTCATGAACAATATACAACTGAAAGGAACTAGCTATTACAGTTTCCAATGCATTCCCTTTACAGGGGACAGCTATTCTTTGTGATTTATGAGTAGGCCCGTCATGAAGGGTTATGGGTTCAGAGCAATTGAAAGTCACATGTACATACGTTCCAATGACAGTCCTAAGTAAAATATGGTATTCAGTCATCCTTGAATGAGCCCTGAAGACAAATGGCATGAATTGAAAATATTTGAGCGAGTTGGGTTTTACAGTTTCACGTGTAGCAATTGTGTTGTAGCTGACCGTTGCATCTACTTCAATTGTTTGTACACCTAAACTTATATCGTGATCTAAAGACTTGTTAAAGTGCAGTAAGACCCTGTTTTTGTGATAAGGTTCACTTTTTTGACTAAGTGTGGTTATCGTGTTGTAGCTGATAACTGCACCACACTCAGTTGCCTGGAAATTAAATTTTAAATTTGTCACCATGAAAAATTTGAGTATTTTCAGTTGAACCAAGCTCTGTGAATAATTAGTTTGTACGCTACTAGATAATTGGTTGACATAAAAATGAATGCCTTGGGGCATTTCATTTGGAGTTGTGTCTATAACTGACAATGTGAAGTAATCTACAGTAAATGGATCTCCATGAGGGAAATTTTTTACAGACAAATTAATACACAAACTTTCTGGCACATGTATTTTCCATAGACAATTCATAATTCTGTCAACTGCAATTTCTACTGATCCACACAGCCCTTTCAATGTTCCTTCGCAATTACTGTAGCTTGTTTGGTAGCATGTGTTCCATATTTCTTGGTATATACTCATTGTCTTCTGTATGAAATATTTTAAAGTAACTTTTGAATTTTTAAGCATATTGGAAGAAATGCTGTTGGTTATGTAAATATTCCAATGATTAGAATTGAAGCAGTCATATTTGCTTGCATTAACAATAAGATAAAATAAAAGTATGGTTTTAAAGTCTATCATCAAGCACTTCATGATGGTGCAGTGCACACAAGCCCGCCTCTACAGTATACTTCTATGCAAAGCTTAAGTTAATTTCAAGTTTGAATATATCGTACTGCTCATCAAGAAGATGTGGAAGGTCTAAGCACAAACATATTTATATGTAAAATTCACTTGCTGTAGTCATTCCGATTATGGTATCATTTTTTTACAGTGAAGAATGGGATCTCCAATAATTTGGTTTAATGGTGTAATCATAGTCAAATGCATATTTTGCAAATTCATAAAAAAGAGTAATTATCCAGTCAAATGACATTTTGCTTCATGTGAGGCAGTTTAGTCTGCCTATCAATGGTGAAAGATAAGAACCTCACAACTCAGAAATACACAGTTATGGCAAATTAGAGAAAAAATATGGAATATTCGCACATGAATTAATACCTAGACATCATAGACTGACTTACAGAAGAATGTAGTTTCTGTTTTACCAAATAAAAAATATACTTTAATTGCTTCAGGATGTGGAAATCTTTCCATGGCAACAGCAGTCAATGTTTTTTTTTTTTCACAACGAAAGATACTGGAATTAGTCTTCATAACACAGAAATAGACAATTATTACATTGCAGTCTTACTGTATTTCAGAGCATGTCCAATATTTATTCTAGACCTATAGATCACTGTTTTATCCAAAAAAAAGAAAGGATTGCAGCCCCACACTTCACCCATCATCCTTCAAATGGTTCAACTGTCCCCCGAAGGATGGTTCAACTGGCCCCGAGGGTGGAGCTAGTTGAACCAGTTTTTTTTTTGTTTTTTTTGGTGGCTCATATGTAGGCCGTGGTAAGATAAACACCAAAACCTAAAGTTGGGATGTTTGGACAACTTTTTAAAGTACCTTTTCCATCTTTGTTCTCTTTGAAAGCTTTAAAGGTATGCACACAGGAGAACGATTGCTAAAATTTGGTTCAACTGGCCCCATACCACTCTCCCCTACTGGCAGCTGCTCGGTCAGTGAGTCGAAAAGTACTAGCCTCAAGGATGAGCTGACTAATCTTGACAAGGCTGCGTACTTTTGAAATACTTGGTTCCTAAAATAAAGTACGAAAACCACTACTTTCCCACAAGCTGAACTGAAGCAATATCGAATTTCTAAGCATTATTAATAGTTGTCTTAATTTGCTTCCCACAAGCCATTGCACAACAATTCACCATCACCTACCTTACAGTCTTTTTTTGTCATGTTTGTCACATCTTCCCAGTGGCGGCTCCAGGGGGGCGCGGGGAGATGAAGCTCCCCCAAAAATGTCTGAAGCCCCCCCATAGTCCACCCAACTTTTGACCAAAAAAAAAATGTTCTGATACATAAAGAAAAAAAAGGTCTCAATACGTATATATCATATCATGAAACAAGCCATGATGATGTTCGGATATTCGTTCGGTACGAATTAAATTTCGGTACGAATTAAATTTCCCATCAATAGTCGCGAATCAAGCGACTACTTCCAAGTCAGAAATTAGAAACTTTTTTCAAAATAATTTCCAATGAGATTTAGAGAATCAGAGGCAATCATATGCCTGAATTTCCTGCTTTTTCCAGCCATGCCCATGAACCAAACTTTGTGGTTCAGTGTAATATTTAAAAAATATATTATTCCGAGTATCACTTCTAAAATCAAGAAATCACTCATTTCTTAACAAGTAAATCTCTGCCAACTTGGCATCTAACTGTGTCGTTGAGCCTGAAGTTCTAGCTCTTGGACTATTTTCATAGAGCTAGATCATTGGCTATTTATAGGTATTGCTTCCTTCCAATTAATAAGGTGGTTGAACAGTTGAAAAAGAAAGGCCAAGAGATCACAAATTATCGTTTGCTGGTTGTCGCCCTTGAATCCTTAAAAGATACAGTCATTGCTTTCTACTAACATCTTTGCAGCCCTCTGAATTTGCATCTCAGATTCAGATTTTTTTTTTTTTTTTCAGATTCAGATTTTTTTTTATTATCACTTATATACAAAATAAACAAGTAAACACAAAATTGATACCCGAAGGCATAGTTGCCGCTCATGGGTATCAAAACTAGGCATACATAAAGTAATATTATGATAATAACATAAATTAAATGGTAATAGAAAAGAATTTAAAAAAAATAATTAAAAAAAAATTAAAAGGAAACAGAAAACGAAATACGGAATTTGGTCAACTTATATTATCTAATGTTTTAGATATAGTCATATGCACCATTACTCGCAGGCAACTCTATGATAAAAAAAAATGAAATTAAGTGTGATAGATGTGATAACTCACAAAATTGAAGTGAAACAGATTTACTAATTTGCACAAACATAGCAATTTGTAGAAAGACATTCTGAAGTATAAGAATCAATTGTCAATCGTTTGAAATAAAATTTGACACCATCAAGGCTATGAGTAGTTAATTTTTCTTTAAAGTTGGCAGCCATTTCATTTAAAACTGATGGATAAATATATGAAATACTGTGTCTTGCAAACTCATGTCTCACAGAGGGCAGCGGCACATCATTTGCAATTCTTGTATTGTGGGAATGACCACGATAGGCATTCAATCTATCAATCATGTCAATATTGAAATATTCTGGTAACATATTGTTATGGAGTTTATAGCAAAATTTGTAATCACCCAGTGCACACAGATCCTTCAGTTTAAGTAAGTTAAATTTTTTAAAAAGTTGTGAGGTATGCGAATTGTAGCTACTTTTACTAATTATTCTGACTGCTCTCTTTTGTAATTTAAAAAGTTTACTAGAGGACCAACCCCAGACCATGAGACCATAATTCAAATAGGAGAGAATAAGAGCATTATATATTTGTAGTAGAACGTGAGACGGCAATAATTTTTTGATTTTGTTCATAATTCCTAGCGTTTTTGATATTTTTTTAGACAGACCCTGAATGTGATCTTTCCATTTCATGTTTTCATCAAGTATGATTCCCAAAAAGTTAAATTTTTTGACAAACTCTATTTCTGTGCCATCCAAAAATAATTTAGGGGCAGTAACTTGTCTTTGTGGAGTATGAAAAATTATAGCTTTGGTTTTGCTAGTATTTAAAGAAAGTTTATTCAATTTTAACCAATCTACTATTTGTTTTAATTCATCATTAAGGGTCGAAACACTGTTATTAATAGAGTTTGCATTTAAGCTGGTAAAAAGAGTTGTGTCGTCTGCATAAATGATTGGAGTGAATAAATTGGTAGCTTTGGGGAAGTCATTCATGTAAATGATGAACAATAATGGACCTAGTATGGAGCCCTGTGGGACTCCACACTTTATTTGTAATTTATTTGAGGCTACATTGTTAAATTCAACAAATTGTACTCTGTTGCTTAAGTAGCTGTGTAGAAGACTAAGTGAGTTTTCCCTGAAGCCATAATGTTTTAATTTAGATAATAGAATTTTATGGTCCAGCGTGTCAAAGGCCTTTGAGAGATCCAGGAAAATATTGATAGGGCACTTGTTTTTATCCATGTCTTGTATTATTCTGTCTACTAATTCCAGGGAGGCCAACTCGGTGGAGTGACAAGAACGGAAGCCATACTGACTTTTATAAAATAACTTCAATTCAGAGAAATGTTCATAGATTTGATTGTAAATAATTTTCTCAAAGACCTTAGACACGCTAGATAAAATCGATATGGGTCGATAATTTTCAAAGAAATGTGCATTATCTTTTTTATACAGAGGATTAATTTTTGCTATTTTCAGTAAATCTGGAAATAGTCCATCCCTAAAAGATTTATTTATCAATTCTGCCAGAATACTCGAGATTTCGTGTTTTAAATTTTTCAGCAATTTATTGGAAGTCAAATCATGTCCTTTACTTGATTTTGGCTTCAAAGAATCTATGATTCGAATAACTTCATTTTTGTCAATGTACTTGAATTTCAAATAGTTTACAACTGGATTTGATAGGTAATCATTGTAACTTTTATTTTCAGGTGGTGTTATATTTTGTGCGAGAGTAGGACCTATATTTACAAAATAAGAATTGAATTCATCTGAGATAGCCTTGGCATCATTTATCTGTACCCCACTCTTAACAAAATAGTTTGTGCAGTTATTATTTTCTTTTTTCCTACTCAGTAATTCATTTATAGTTGCCCATGTATTTTTTATATCAGACTTAAATTTAGTAAATTTACTTTCATAATACATTTTCTTTCCTTCCAGTATGGCCTTTTTCAAAATTCTATTATATGTTGAAAAATTTGTATGAATGGCAGTGTATTGATTGGTACCTTTAGGGGTTGATTTAAGTTTTACATAAAGTTTGTCTTTATAATGAATTGATTTTAGAATGCCTTGACTAATCCATTCGGATTTCTTGTGCTTATATTTCTTATACTTAATGGTTTTAGGCTGAAGATGTTTCTTTAAAATATTTGATAGAATTGTATTAAATTCTTCATAGCAATCATTTGCGTTTCTACTAGAACCTGATATGTCATTGAATTGTTGTATAACGTATGGACTCAGAAGTTCATTTTTGATTTTTCCAATTGCTTCTTTGAAAGGGGGAGAAATTTGAATATATTTAGAGTCAGATTTTTTGTAATAGAGATGATCTAGACAAATAAAGTAAGGTAGATGATCCGAAATACTGCTTAATAAAATACCAGCGGGTATAGAAGTGGCATCATCTGAAGTTTTTACAAAAAAATTATCAATTAATGTTCCTTTCCTATTTGTGAGTCGTGTTGGGAAAGTAATTTTCGGTATAAGTCCAGAAGATAATACACATTCTAGAAAATTGTTAAAGCTGTTAATTTCTTTAAATTTCAATAAATCTATATTGAAGTCACCCGCAACAATAACATTATTTACATTTTCAAATTCACTAAAAAATTTATTCAGGTCTTCAGTAAAACTTAAATTCACTAAAAAATTTGCATCTGAATCTCACTTTAATCGTTATGAGGGATTTTTTCTGCGCAAAAAAATTGTAACAATGTTATCCAGTGGTATTTAAATCCCAAACCATCTTGCGCTTATTTTAATGGTAGAAAGAGAGCCAAGAATGGCATGTCTCATCATGGATGACTCCAGGATGAGGTCATTGATGTTGTTACAGCGATACGGTTTCAAAGTTCTGACATTGTCAAAACTGTCACACAAAAACCAACTTAATATGAACTGTGAAAATCATGAATGGTGCAACATTTTGAGCTATCTTGCGACGTCAACCATAAGATTCTGATCAGCTGTCATTCCACTTTTTTTTTCAAATTAATGGCTACCCAGCAAACACTAATGTTCAGAAAACGTTGAATAAATGTCACAAAAACGTTCGAAAACCTAAGTAGCGTTTTAAAAGGTTTTTTAAATGTTAGAGTGCTTTCTGGGTGCTGGAGGTTGGCATTTAAAATATATATGAAAAAAAGTCAGGGAAATGATATGCAATTGCCTTTAAGCAGGGAAATCTATTATCTACATCTAAAATAGCTTGGAAATATGCAGAATAGATTTTCATCGGAGAAATTTGGGAAATTCCATTTTAATTTGTAATATTGAGAAGCTCATGATTTTCAACTGATAGTCTTTCCAAAGAATATTTTGAGTGCCGCTTGAAAACCTTTTGCCAAAGAATTTTTGGGATGAGGCAAAAAAAGGGGTACTCGATCTCGGGGTCTGCTACAACCATAATCAATCTAGCTTTCATAAAATATGTAAAGGACCATTCAAAATATCCAAGTTCTTTTTTTTGTGGGGGGGGCTTAGTCTTTGTTAAGCTGTATATAGCGTCTTACTTGATTCTGTTAAAAAAACACATGCACCAACATGCGCGTCAACGATAGGGTTTTTCTCAGTTTTTGGCAGCCCCAGCAAATGATGGAGAAGCCCCCCCCTTAGCCCCCCCAACCAAAATATTCTGGAGCCGCCACTGCATGATCTTCCTGATCCATTTTCATTTTTCATTCCTTGTATCGATTTGTGTTTCAGAAACTAAATCAAAACAATTACTAATTATGAAAAGGTTTTTCAACCAAAACTTCATATCCCATCATGTTTCTTGAATCTGGGATTTTGGACCTGAGATCCATCCCTTGAAAAAATGCAACAAAATCTAAATTTTAGTCCCATTTCAGCAATATGAAAACCTATTTGAATCCATTTTGAAACAGTACTTTTTGAAAGTGAACATAAAAGTCCAAATGTCATATTTGTCAGTGTCGGAAACCACATTGTTGCCAAGAATCGTGTGAATCCACCAGAAAATCCATGTTGGCGTTTCACTGTGAAATTGATTTCAAATTGGTTACTATTTCACAGGGCCTATTTGCAGAGCCTATTTGCTTTAATTGGAAAAATCGCCAATCCAAATCCATATTTTGTTGAATCAGATAAAACTTGGGTAATATTTCACTGAGAGCATTTGCTTTAATTGGAAAAAAATCACCATCCAAATCCAAATCTTTTTGTCTTTTGAGGACAAAAATCCAACGAAAATCAAGTAAAAATTCTGAGGTTTTCTCTAAGACAAAAAATTCTGGCACTGTACATCTGAATTCTATGAATTTGATCCCTCATCAATTATGTCAAGGCTTGGCTTGTAGAAACATGACTTAAGACATTGAGTAGCAGCCAATTACCTGGAAAACCAGCCTCTTTGGTGTCAAAATAAATACCTCAATTCTCAAGAAGACTCTCAACTTTCAATGGCTGTAAATATAAGCTTTCTTCAGTCTCGTCCGTATTTCATGATATTAATACTCACATGGGGTTTCACGTCGTAAAAAGGTCAGTAAGAAATAGCATAGATCCTATCATAGTGTTTTCTTTTTAAATTTCAGTTCTCAAAGTGAATTGCATACATATTTTTGAAAAATATGTAATTAATAAAACAAGTGGTCACCATGAGTTTCCGTGGCATCTTAATCATTCTTTCCCAATAACTATGAAATTGTTTATGCCTCTTACGCACAACCAATTAACTCTACTTTGATTGGTCATCAGATGGCCATCAATGTGTCATAAAGCACCATTGGTCAGAATAGTGTGATTGATATCAGAAACAGTTGCCAGGCAACCTAAGTGGAAAGTGCTGATTACTGAATTGATGAATCTGGGTTCTGCCACAATAGTCTAATTGTTATAGTGCCACATGCTCCACCTTATGTAAGTGAAGATGCGTAGCACAATGACGGTTACTCTTGTTACTGATATGTTCTTTTTTTTTCAATTTTTTCTAATTTTGCACACATAAGATTTGCCTCACTTCATCCTAATTTTGATTTAAATTGAATTTGGAGGACAAAATAGTCAGCACATCATTCTCAAAGATTGACAGGTCAAAAATCTGAATGGATTTATTCAAATTATTTCATCAATTATTAAAATACAATGTGGAAAAATAGGATGCTTTCTGAAAAATTGTGTATGATGCGATATTGTATGTGTTGATATGCTGATACAGCTTTCCTCATTGGCACAAGCTGGCATATTGAATAATCTCCAAAACACTTCCGAAGGAAGCTTTCCTGTTTTCAGATATGCAACTACCTTATCATACCACCAAAGAATATACCGTTGTCAGCTGAATACCACACAAAAGCAGCCCTGATATGCAGCTGTGTTGTGCACTTATTTATGAATCATTCATGAATAAGAGCTATAGTCATTCAGTGACTTCTGGTACACTGTATTTGTATCTGTTGAATACCAAAAGAAGGATCGGGTGGCAAGATACATTGTACAGGGTGCATTAATCTTGGTGGTGTTGTATGGTTTTAAGTAAAGAGAAGAAAGAATACAAAAACAAAATTGGCTTTGTGGCAAAAAACAGAAAGTTGAAAACAGAGGTGGAAAAAAGGATAAATAACAGGATGAGTAAAAATAACATACAGATATGTGATATAAAATCTGTGAAAAATTGTGTTAGATATATAATGGTTGCTATGGGGTTGATGTGAACAATAATCATATCTTTTGAGTGGAGGGAAAGCGCATTTTGAGAAGCAAGAATAAGACCTAATTACCAGTATATTTTCATACAGTGCATATCTGCAGACACACAATTATATCGGTTACTTCAATCAGACACCTCTGGACACTGACCAACACATGATTTTAGGACAAAATGGACTAGAACTAGAAGTAGCCCTGGACCCCTGGGACAGGGGTCATTAATCATCCCATTGGAAAATCATGAGATTTGAAGAACATGGTTTGGGAGAATTACATTTTCGCCCATTATCCATGTGTTTTATACTAATTTTTTTATACATCCTAAAAAGTTGCCTTTTTTCCTACTGACTGCACCTTATTGCATCTTAAATAGTCAATACACCTTAAATTTCCTCTGAAACTGAAGAAGTGATTTTTATCCTTAATCATTGAGCAAATGGCCACTCCTGATTGGTTCAGACAGAGTGATGTCATAACAAACACTTGTGATGTTTATAGGTGCTTTTGGTGACGTCACAATGGTGACATCACACATCAAAGTAGCTGTCTCTCACAATTTTATGACATTTCGCTCAGTTAACATAATTTTTTACCATGTAAATCTTTGTGGGAAACTTTTCAAAAGTAGTGCCGTCAGTAGGAAAATATGTAGGCTACCCAGATCCAAAATTTAATAAAATTTGGATAAGAATTGTATGATCTAGACCAATTCTCCCGATACCATGTCAAAATCTCAAGATTTTGAACGGGACGACCATGACCCATGATACGTAAGGGTCCCAGGGCTAAACTAGAAGTGGAGACGAAAAGATCAACTTTCAGTAACTTTTTGTAACTGTTAGAGAAAGGTAATATTATTAGTTATTATTTGACACTTAAGAAACTATCTTAGATTACCGAAAGTCCATTAGCAATCATTGACTAATAATTAAGAACGTCCTGGCCTAGTAGCAGCTTGTCTATACCAATGCGTCCAACAGGTCTTGCAAAATTGATTCTTTGCAGAAATACACCAAACAATACCAATGCCCTTATTCCTAATTCTCCCAGCTAGGGTAAACCAGAATCGTGGGATCTTTTTTTCGGTGTGATAATGAATGAGCCTGGGGCCAAAAGCAGTTGCTGTGTGGCCATCTTTCCAGTTACTGCTACAATAAATCTTACAAAATTAATGGGTGTCACTGACTGTGGGGTAAAAAATAAATCTTGGAAAAGCTGACCTTGGCGTAACATTGGGTAACACAGTGACAAGTGGACTAAATTATTTTTCTAGAAAATTTATTTAAGGCTCCAAACGCTGTAACAGAATGTGAAATGCCACCTGAATAAGCCTACAAATATTTATATTGGAATTTAACATTTTATTGTGCCAATGAGCATATGTTTTTACTGTTTATCAATATATCAATCTATCTATTTAACTATATTGCTTAATTTTCATGGGTATTTTACTAGTATTATCAATTCAATTCAATTCAATTCAATTCAATTATTTTATTTAAGTGACTGCAATTTACATAAATTGCCCAGCCCTACTGGGCTTATAATCACTTTAACACATATGCAATGCAAGACAGGTGGCAATACAAAATTAAATACAAAATTAAATACAAAGGTAAACAATAGAATACAATATGGTATAGGCAGGCAGTATTATTTGAAAAACCAAGATTAAACATAAGTGGAGCTTTTCCGTACATTTTTCTACATGTATCATTCATAATTGTTTTCCTGATCGTTTTGGATGATCAATTTCTGAAAACTTCTTGAATGACTACGGGTCTTCTGCATGAATGATTCATTGCAAGTACAGAATACATCTTGTTTCCCATTACTATGGTATCTCAATTGTTGTAGGTGATGGATATCTGATGGTGCGTGGCTTCTTGAATGGCTTTCGCGGTAATTGTTATGTGATGCCAAGAGAGTGATACCATAAAAGCAGAATGGCATAACTATAGATATATCATAGAAGTGGTGGATTCATGATAAATATAGAATAGAACCTGTTTTCTATTGAATTTCAGAATTGTTGGGAGTGATTCAGCAGCTTATACCATGTGACAAACAATCAAAAAGTCAAAAAATGAGTAGGTAAATGAAGAACAAAGAATAAGGGATTTATTGCAGTGAAATACAGCTTGTGATAATTTGGCTGACAGAGGTGTGGAATGGTACTGGGTTGTGAAACACTTTTAGAAAGTTTGTTAATAATTTGCAAATATTTAAAGTGAACTTCATTTTCAAACATTTATTTTTTTGTGTAAAGCTTAACCCAAAATTTAATCACTAACAAATATAAAATTTGAAAACAACCAGAAAACAAAATCCAAACAACAGCATTGTTGCTTTGAAGTTTTGCAGCCTTCCCTTTTTCTGACCGCCTCAAGGCCACCCAATTAATTGCATTGCTTTGAAGTGTGACCTGAAATGTGCCCAGGCACTTCACAGGTCCAACAGCTTTTATTCAAATTGCATGGATTGTAAAGGGATTGACGATGAACCTGGAATTTACTTCACTCCCTCAGCAATGGCCTTACAATTTTTTCTGCAGGGCAACAATTGTGGATTACCACAGTGGGTAATGGACTAATGGTGTTTATTAAAAAGTGCAACAAATAAGGAATCACAATTTGGGCAGTAGGAGATCACAAAAATGAGGCAACTGATGATTTAAGTTGTTTTTGATCATTGGTTCAGCTTCAGGATAATAAACCATAGGCAAAATTTGAATCTGGACCCAGGAGTGCTATCAACTGAGCTGTTATAATCTGCCTTCTTAAAATTGCAAGACTCTTAGCGATTGCAGCTAAGACCTATTAAACATAGTTTGGGAATGAATAGTGCTGATGGTCCAGACTAAGTCTTGCTGATGCTAAACACTCTGCAAGAACTCACAAATTATGCCATCTAGAAAAATATCCATGGATGCTGTCATTATGAATATAAGTCTGCTGTCAAGATTTTGTGAGAATTCTTGCACTGCACGCAACCTTACAATGGCATACATGCTTACATGACACTGATGATGGAAAGCTCTAATTGTCAGTAAAAAAGAGACTTTCAATAATCATGATAATCCAAATTTTGGGGGATTTCGTTGTTTTTGCTTTCATGGCAATGTTCTTGAAAACTAAGGATGCAAAAGAGATCAATTATTCAATTATAAGTAACTGTCCTCAAGTTGTAAGGAAAGTTTCAAATCTTGAAAGACTGATGTCAAGATAAATTTCTTTTTTTTTACATTAATTTTTTTCACTGGGTGCTTAGAGGGAGTCAATGTGCCACCACTAATAAAATAGTTACCCCCTTTCTCTGAGAAGAAACAATAATCTATTCGGGCAGCTGCTTGGTCACTGAATTGAGAAGTACTAGCCTCAAGGATGAACAGACCTATCTTGACAAGGCTGCATACTTGTGGAGTAGCCTACTTGGTTTCCAATATAAAGTACCATAACCACTACTTTCCCTCAAACTGGAGAAAAATCAAATTTCTATGCATTATGAATACAAGTTTGTCTTAATTTGATTCCCAGAGGCCATTGCACAACAATTCACCATCACCTACCTTACAGTCTTTTCTTGTCATGTTTGTCACATCTTCCTGATCCATTGTCATTTTTCATTTCTTGTATCAATTTGTGGTTCAGAAATTAAATCAAAACAATTACTAATTATCAAAAGGTTTTTTCAAATTTCATATCATATTATGGTTCTTGTACCTGGAATACTGCAGCTAAGATCCATCATCCATCCTTTGATAAAATGCAATAAATCTGAATTGAATCTCATTTCAGCATGATGAAATCTTGTTGAATCCATTTTTAAATGGGAACACAAAAGCCAAAAATTAATATTTGTCAAGTGTCAGAAACCGCATTGTTGCCATGGATTGTGTGTATCCACCAGAAAATCCGTGTTGGCGTTTCACTGTGAAATTGATTTCAAATTGGTTAATATTTCACAGGGCCTATTTGCAGAGCCTATTTGCTTCAATTGGGAAAATCGCCAATCCAAATCCATATTCTGTTGTCTTGTGGCGACAGAAATCAGATAAAACTTGGGTAATATTTCACTGAGAGCATTTGCTTTAATTGGAAAAAAATCACCATCCAAATCCAAATCTTTTTGTCTTTTGAGGACAAAAATCCAACGAAAATCAAGTAAAAATTCTGAGGTTTTCTCTAAGACGAAATATCCTGGCACTGTACAGCTGAATTCTATGCATTTGATCCCTCATCAATGTCAAGGCTTGGCTTGTAGAAACAGGACTTAAGCCATAGAGTGGCAGCCAATTACCAGGAAAACCAGCCTCTTTGGGTCCAGATAATTTCCTCGCTTCTCAAGAAGACTCTCAACTTTCAACGGCTGTAAATATAAGTTTTCTTTAGTCTTATCCATATTTTATGATATTAATACTCACATAGGGTTTCACATCGTAAAATGGCCAGTAAGAAATAAAGCATAGATCCTATCATTGTGTTTACCTTCGTTTTAAATTTCAGTTTTCAAAGTGAATTGCATACACATTTTTGAAAAATATGCAATTAATAAAATAAGTGGTCACCATGAGTTTCCATGGCATCTAAACCTTCTGTTCACAATAACTATAAAATTGTTTATATCTCTTCATAAACTGCCTATTAACTCTGTTTTTGATTCACCATCAGATGGCCATCAATGTGTCATTAACTGCTTTTGGTCAGAATTATGTGATCACTTTCAATAACAGTTGCCAGGCAACCAAAATGAAATGAGACGATTACTGATTGATGAATCTGGGTAATGCTGCAATAGTCTGATTGTTTTAGCGCGACACGCTCCACCTTATGTGAGTGAAACTGTATAACACAGTAATGGTTGCCCTTGTTCCTGATATGTTCTTTTTTGTTTTAATTTGTCAAATTTTACACAAATAAATTTGCTACTTCATCCTAATTTTGGCTTAAATTGAATTTGAACGACATAGTCAGTATCATCATTCTCAAAGACTGACGGGTCATAAAACTGAAGAAATCTGAAGAAAGCTTTCCTGTTTTAAGATATGCTACCTTATCATACCACCAAAGAATATATCAGTGTCAGCTGAGTACCACACAAAAGCAACCTTGATAATTATACAGCTGTGCTATGAACTTTGTTATGGATCATTCATGAATAAGAGCTATAGTCATTCAGTGACTTCTGGTATTTATTACTTGTATAGCTTTCCTGCAACAGAGCATCAGACTTATTGATGTGGGAATAAATGAACCTGTTGAATACCAAAGGAAGGATCAGGTGGCAGTATACATGTACAGAGTACGGTATACATGTACAGAGTACGTTAATCTTTGCAGTATTGGTTGTAAGAAATAGTGCAGAAAAATATATAGCAACTTTAGCAAGCTGGGGAAGCAGGAAACAAAGATAGAGAAAAAGGCAAATGAAGACTATCAGAAATAAATAAAATAAAATTGTTGTTATATTATATGTGCCAAAATAATTATATCTACGAGTAGAGAGAAATCCCATTTTTAAATTAGAAGAATATGATCTTATTATCCCTTAACAAAGTGCAGGACACATTACCAGATCACTGATTTTAGATGTTTACATTATCAAATGATGAATTTTAATCTGGAAACACCATTCAATTGTTAACTAATAATTGTATTGTTATGAAAGATAACAAAACTTTTCTGTTATTACATAAGATATCGAAAAATGTTTTCATCCATTTCATGAAAAATGAACTGTTTGGACTTGGCGTAGCTTATGTTAACCAGCCAGTCTTGTAAAAGGTGTTCTTTACATGACAATAAAGCATTACACCTCACAGTACTATTGCCTTTATTCCTTATTCTCCCAGGGTTAGTCAGATTCCAAATAGTTTCATAGGTGTGATGATGAATGGGCGTGGGGCCACTGGCAGCTGCTTTGTGGCCATCTTTCCAGTAACTGCTACAATTAATCTTGCAAAATTAATGGGTGCTACTGACTGTAGGGCTACTGTAAATCGTAAATCGTAAATCTTGAACAAGGGCTGACCTCAGTGTAACATGGGGTATTATGGTGACAAGTACAGGTAACTATTTTGCAGGAAAATTAATTTGAGTCTCCAATCACTGTAACAGAATATGATATGCCACCTGAATAAGCCCTTCCATATTTATTTTGGAACATATCACTTTATTTTGCCAAACAACAGACAAGCAACATGACAATGCCATCAGTGATCCATAAATCTCCTGACCCTTTGGCCAAGGCAAAGTACTTTTCTATGCCTGTCACTTACATTTATATGATTTTGCTGATGTGGCAAATCTTGATAAGTTTTTACTGTTTATAAATCTATCAATCTATCTATTTAACTATATTGCTTAATTTTCATGGTTGTGTTGCTAGTATCTATCAATTATCTGCAAGTACATGTATCATTCATAATTTTTTTTCCAGATCGTCTTGGATGATCCATTTCTGAAACTTTTTGCAATGAATCTGGCCGCACCTCCAATTAGATTCTTCCCACATCATACCTGCAAATCTAATCCATTATATTGAACAGGCTCAGTGATTCCCACGTCAATATGTTTATTGCTTATCAGATTAAGAAACATGAGCAATGGCAGCCATCTTGAATGGCAGACATCTTGAATGGCAGCCTTCTTGAATGGCTCTTGAATGACAATGGGTCGTCTGCATGAATGATTCGTAGCAAGTACAGAATACATCCAGTTACCCATTACTATGATATTCTCAATTGTTGTGGGTGATGGGATATCTGATGGTGCGTGGCTTCTCAAATGGCTTTTGCAGTAATTGTAAATGTGATGCAAAGAGAGTGATACTATAAGAGCAGAACGGCGTAACTATAGATATATCATAGAAGTGCTGGATTCATGGTAAATATAGAAATAGAACCTGTTTTCTATTGAACTTCAGAATTGTTGGGAGTGAATAACGGGCTTATACCATGTGACAAGCAATCAAACAGTCAAAAATGAGTTGGTAAGTGAAGAACAAAGAATAAGGGATTAATTTCAGTGAAATACAGCTTGTGATTGGCTTACAGAGGTGTGGAATGGGTTGTGAAAACACTTTTAGAAAGTTCGTAAATAATTTGCAATTGTTTAAAGTGAACTTCATTTTCAAACATTTATTTTTTGTGCAAAGCTTAACCCAAAATTTAATCACTAACAAATACTGATGTTGAAAACAACCAGAAAACAAAATCCAAACAACAGCATTATTGCTTTGAAGTTTTGCAGCCTTCCCTTTTTCCAACCGCCTCAAGGCCAGCCAATTTAATGACATTGCTTTGAAGTGTGACCTGAAATGTGCCCAGGCACTTCACGGGTCCAACAGCTTTTACTAAAATTTCAGGGATTGTAAAGGGATTGGCGATGAACCTGGAATTTACTTCACTCCCTGGAATTTACTTCACTCCCTCAGCAATGGCCTTACAATATTCCTTGCAGGGCGATAATTGTGGAATACCACAGTGGGTAACGTTGTTTATTAGATTGTGCAACAAATATGGAATCATAATTTGAGCAGTAGGAGATCACAAAAATGAGGCAACTGATGATTTAAGCTGTTTTTGATCATTGGTTCAACTTCAGCGTAGTCGACCATAGCCAAAATTTGAACCTGAACCCGGAATTGGAAGTCTACCAGAGAGCTATCAACTGAGCTGATAAAAATCTGCCTTCTTACAGTAGAAGAATCTCAAGTGCTTACAAATGCCTTACATTCAGGCTCTGTGTTCAGAGCGTCAATGATGTCATTGGAGGTGTTGCTGCTATCTCCAACATTGAAATAAGCTGTGTTTTCATCGACTCATAGAGCACTCAGTCATGTGTATAAGAACCCAGTGACGTGTATCACTGCCATACTAAAAGATAGAGCAGATGGGATGTGAGTCAGAAACAGTGCAGTAGATGTGTCATAATTCTGAGACATTACTCTGTTGATGAAGTGTTGAGATATTCTGCGCAATAAAAGCTTGTCCACAAGAACTTGGGGGATTGGTTCAGATTTCGTTTGTGTGTTGTTTTTTAATATATTTTGCTGGTTGAGAAAAGTCGGTTTTATTTGGGTAGTGTTGGGGCCTGGGGGCTGAAAGTGTGTGTTTGTTTTTTAGGGGGGGGGGGGATTTGTTTTGCGGGGGGGGGGGTTGTGTCTTTGCAGGGGGGGACTGGCTGAAAAATAATTTGCAAGGTTGGACATATCATGATTAAATTTTGTTGAAGATCTCAGATCTCAAAATGCTACTTCAAGCCATCTTACAAAAATTCTCATTTCTACATGTGTGATTCCATTATGGCATCATGTCAATTTCAAAAGCATATATATATATATACAATATGATATTTTTTCTGTTAGTAGTTTTGTAAACTGTCCAATTCATCTTGCTGATGTTTCTTTTGTGTGAAACCAGAAACAATAATTATAATCCTACATGATTTACTGATTATTACAGTTTGGTAAAACTGTGAAATGTTTGGGATTTTGTTTGCTCCCATGCCCTGACATTCATTGAGAAGCTTGTCAGGTCATTGTGAGACTAATTACTCATATGCTTTTGCATGGTATGTATAGGCTATGAGTCAGTCACACGTTTATGAGTAATAACAAGCATTGGCAAGTATATGTTTGATGGTCTACACTAAGCTTGGCTGATGCTAAGCACTTCTTCAAGAACTCACAAATTATCCCGCCTTAAAAAATATCTATGGATGCTGTCAGTTTCATCCTTAATCTAGGTCTGCTGTCAAGATCTTGGGAGAATTCTTACACTGCATGCAACCACACAGTGGCATACATGCTTACAAGACACTGATGATGGCAGTTGTAATTAATTTTCAAGCCAAGAGCCAGAATATTGTTACAATGGGTGAATTTGAACACTACACACTATACTTGCATGACAGTTGTGAAGTGATGGTCGTAATTTGAATCCAAAGTTCTGCCAGAAGACCATTTCAGTGAAATTCAACTCTGACAGGCTAAAGGAACTTATTGGAGCCTGGTACAGATGTTTCTTGCAAAAAATTATCCTTATCTTATTTGTGTAATCTTTAATAAAGAGCTTCCAAATAGAGGGTTCCCATTATAAATTTAGGTATTTTAAAATGTAATAATTGTGTCATTATTAGGAAAAACTATGCAGAATAAGTTTCCTAAAATAAAAATCATTTTTACAGTTACACTTTCTTTTCTTTTTTTAACTGATTGGTTTTTTCTAGATGTTATATTACCGAGGATGCCTTTTGTTATTTCATACATTTTGGCATGCTGTTCACGAAATTCTGCATTGCATTCATGCAACTTGTATCATTGAACAAAAATTTGTATAAGCCATATCATTGATGATGAAACACTCCACAACACTATAACGCCACATATTTTGAAGGCCTGTATCACTGTGTTTGGTACTTAAAACAAACAAAAAAATCATACACTGATGGTTTAATATTGTCGTGGTGTGAGACAGGCTTCCCTCAAAAGTTTTTCCTCTGCTGGTTTGGTCTTCTCAAAGTTTTATTGATGTCCTCTGAGTAAATTAGGTGTCCCATATGGTTGTTCCTGATAAGTGAGAGCAGTAACTGTTGACGTCCATTCTGGGAGGCAACTATAAGCTATTTCAAATTGGTACACCATTGCTCATAAATGTGGAATACTTCAACATTCTCCATTGAAACTGACAACTTTAGCAACTTCTGTTGGAGCACATGATAGTGTGACTCAATAGTACCTACTTCAAATGACCGCTACATGGAAGAACAAACTGTCATTTAAAATGCATGCTGCAGCGTTAACCCCAGGAAAAGTTACTGCAGCACAAAATATGGAAATTCAGGGGGTTTTTTAGGGTGAGGTGCATTCAACCAAAAATTAAAAATTTTTGCAAAAAGTGTAGTTGAGGCTTTCAAAGAATGATTCGAGAAGATGACTTGACCTTTACAATGGACCTTGTTAACATTCACACTCTGATATATATTCATTAATTTGACCTTTTTTCCGAAAAAAGTATTCCATATTTATGAGCAGGAGTGTACATTGCTGGTCAGGTGCTGGTCAGGTCAAGTCTTACCAAAGGTTTCTCGCAATGTCAAATTTAGGGGATAGGGGGGCACCATGAGCCGCTTTCCAAAATTAAGCTCCTGAGCCTAAAGTTTCAATGGTAAATAGCTGGCTGCTTAATATAATCATAGCAAGACCTCTTGGCTACAATATCCAATGTTGTTACGAGGGGTTTTCCAAAAGTTCTGTCCAACTTGCCATAACTTTTGCAATATTTAATACAGAAACATGAAATTTAAGTCAGATAATATTGAAGAAATTTGCAAATGATCCTCAAAAAATCAGATAAAAGAAACAAAAATAAATGGTTAATTTGTTACCATGGAAACTTAAAGTCATGAAATGCGGCCCAGGGCACGTTAAGAGACACAGATTCATTATATCCTGTCAAAAATGTAAATTTTTACTGGGGATACAGAACAAGAAACCTATTAAAAGTAATCCCTGCCATTTCACAAATGCTTAAACTAATTAACTTGATACTGAATACATTTCCTTTAACCTTATATCCCTTAGAAAATCAATGACTCAAAGTCTTCATATTGAGATCACTCTTGGTGTTTTCGCAGACTTTTTGTACTTTACGATGGGTTTTCCATAAGTTCTGTCCAACCTGTCATAACTTTTGCTAGATTTTATACAGAAACATGATATTTGGGGCAGCTAATATTGAAGTAATTTGCAAATGATCACCAAAAAATCAGATCATAGAAGTAAAAATAAATTGTTGATTTGTTGCCATGGAAACCATAAGTCATGAAATGCGGCCGAGATCTTGTTAACAGACACATACTTGATATATCTTATCAAAATATGTAATTATTACAAGAGATATAGAACAGAATATATTCAAAATATTCATAGCCATTTCACAACTCCCTAAACTAATGACTGGGACCCTGTAAATACATTTTCTCATACTTTCTAACCATATCTAAATAAGATACTTCAGTGTTCGTGTTAAGGTCAGTTTTGGCATAGTCAAGTCATCTTTTCTTAGGTTTTCCAATGGGTGTTCTCTTCATTAGCTCTGCTACGAGAGTAGCATAGCTTTTGTTGATCCTGGCTTCCCCAGATGCGTGTCCCGTGTCTCCACTTTTCGCGCCGTCACATGTATGCTAGCATTGCTAGGGCTATTGTCATCACCTGTGTCAGGCTGTGTAGCTGTGTGTATTAAATAATTAACACCCACAATTCTAGGGTTTCTCCATTGAATCTGTCATGAAATTGACAAAACTCCAATCAAGTTTTTAATTGGTATTAGAGGCCAGTCTTTTCAAAGGGATTGGATTGCTCTTGACTTTTTTGCAATGCAATCAAGGTTCACACCTATCAACTCATTACCTCACAAATCAATTACTCTGCTTCAGTTATGACCAGTTCTTGGGAAAATATATTGTTTCCATTCTGAGCAGTCTTGAAATATTTCTTTGGTATCTGTCTTGTTGCACAAAAGATATAGAAAGATAAATAGATAGATAGGTAAATAGATAGGTAAATAGATAGATAAAAAGATAAATGGATAGATAGATAGATAAATAGATAGATAGGTAAGCTTATAGGTAGAAAGAAAGATATAGATAGATAAATAGATAGATAGATACATAAGTAGATAGATAGATAGAAAGATAGATAGATAGATAGATAGAATGGAAATGGATGGATAAACAATTATGTGTAGAAATGGATAGAAATGGGTGGATTGAGATGGACATGGGTGGGTAGAAAGGAAATCGGTGGAAGAATAGGAGGGACAAAAATGGTTAGAAATAGGTGGATAAAAATCGATAAAGAAATTGATGGATATAAATGGACATGGAGATTGATAGAGAGATATGGATAGAAGTGAGTGAATAGAGTTACATGGATAGGACTGGCTTGGAAGGGATGCATAGAATTGGATAGATAGAACTTGGTGACCAGAAAAGGCATAGAAATTAGTAGATAGAAATTATTGGATAGAAAAGGGTGGATGGAAGTGGCTGGTTACAGTGTTTAGAAAAGGATAGAAATAAAATAATGAATGGATGGGTAGAAATGAGACTTACTTAGAAGTCTTTAGAGGATAGAAATGGATAGAATAGGGTAGATAGGAATGGCCAGAGAAAAGGATAGCTAGAAAGAAAGGTGTAGAAAATAGAATGAGTGGATAGACAAGAGAATGATTCAATATAATTGGGTGGAAAGAAATGACTAGATATGGGTGCATGAAATGGATAGAAGTGAGTGAATAGAATTGGTAGCTATAAATTCAACAAATGGATAGAAAGGAATAGAAATGGGTTAGGTCAATAAAAATTGATAGAAGTATTACAAAGAATTAGTTGGTAAAAATGGGCGACAGAATTGGATAGATAGAAAGGAATGTAAATGGGTGGATAAAAATGGATGGAACTGAGTGAATAGAATTAGTTGGTCGAAATGGGCGACAGAAATGGATAGGTAGAAAGGGAGAGTCAGAATGCGATGTCATGCACTGGTAGCAGAGCTATGTTTGTGCATCTCATGCACTCCATTCTAGTTCAGAAAACGTTTGTACAATCTTCATTAGGTTCTGTCACCCATGCTGTCTTGCTTGTATACAATAAAAGGTTCTTACTCTTTCTACTAGTTTTTATCCAATTTAATTGAAGAAATACAACTGGCATATATGATGTCATTCATATCCAAAAAATTGCTCATCTCATAAAAAACTGAGAAACTTCATGAGTGATGGTAAAGTAACTGAAATGTGACAATAAGACCAATTTCCATTGTTATTAATGATTTTATAATTAACTGATTGCATTTCATGAAAAAAAAAGAGTATACTTTAATTCAATAAGTCAAGACACAGATAATGCAAGCATGTATTCAATTAGTTTTTAGTTGGGACTACACATTCTGGGCCGCATTTCATGACTTCTGGTTTCCATGGCAACAGATTAAGCATTTATTTTTATTTGTATGATCTGATTTTTTGGGTGTTGTTTCCAAATTACGTCAGTATTATCTGACCATGCAACATAACATTTTTCTACATCAAATATAGCAAAAGTTATGGCTAGTTGGACAGAACTTTTGGAAAACCCCTCGTACATTATATTCTTAATTCATAAATAGTCAAAACATTGTCTTTAAAAAATGTAGTCTAGCGGCTTATCTTGCCCTGACCCTGGGGCAGCATGAGCCATGGCATGGGTGGCTGTTTACATACATGTATTATCCTTCTCATTAAACTGTAAAGAATGGATACCTCATAAACCAGATGTTTTACTTGAAATTTTCCCTTGGCATACACCACAATTGGGATCAGATTGCTTTTACATATTTTTCTATGAAATGGCACAAATGTGTCCTGAACAGCTGCTGATGTCTTGCACTATAGTTCAGGACTTAAAACAGTAGAGTTGTTACAATTCAGCTTTAATTGCAAATTAAAACTTTATAGAAAATGCCTCATGGCGCCCATCTCCAAGTGGCTCATGGGGCCCCATTTGTAAATTTCATTTATTAGTGCATATCACCATTTTCCAGTTTATCATAGTATCAATGTTATGACATCATCCTAGCACATGCCTTAACTTCTCTAAGAAGACTAAGTTTATGAAGATGCCGGAAATAGTTAAAGTACCAGAAGTAAAAGTTCCACAGCCAAACATGTTTACTTTTCACTCAAATTCACTGGTTAAAAGTATTTTTTTCAATTCTTGGTCCTACATTGAAAAGAAAGATTATGATTGTTACCCTAGCCAGTTCTACACTAATAAAGGAATATATGGTCTTCCTATCGAGCAGTTCTATCACGCCGTTTTTTTTTGTAGGTGCCATGTTTCATGGTACCCCATGGCTCATGGTGCCCCATGGCTCATGGTGCCCCACTTTCCCCTACTTTGGAATTGCTGTAATATCCATACTTGTTTCCAATAATTGATACTCACTGAAATAATACACTGTAAATTTTGAATTTTGAGTTAGCTTAATTGATTGAGTGAGATGGTTGCACAATTCCTTTGAGCCAAGATAGCTTGTTGTTTGTAAGTTATAACAGCATAAAGATTATCATAATTCAAAACAACAAGCTATCATGGCTCAAACAAATTGTGCAACCATCTCACTCAATCATTTGAGCTAACTCAAAAAATTTCAAATTTTACAGTGTATCTATATTACCCACACATATGACACATTTATAAAATATATTACGAATGTTAATATAGCCTATGTACAAAAATTACACCCCCTTTCACAATTCAATTGACAAAAAACTTACCTAATATCAGCCATACCACAGACTTTTTATAACCAATTATTGACCATAAAATATTAATTTGGTATGAATAGAATCCTTGAAATCTCTAATCCTTTGCAAAAAGAGACTTTAATTAATCACGATAATCCACATTTTGGGGGATTTTGTAGTTTTTTCTTTCATGGCAATGTTCTTGAAACCTGAGGAAGCAAAAGTGATAGATTGTTCAATAAGTAACTTTCCTCAAGCCCTAAGGAAATTTTCAAGTCTTGAAAGACTGATGTCAAGATAAATTTCTTTTTTTTACATTAATTTTTTTCACTGGGTGCTTAGAGAGAGTCAATGTGCCACCACTAATGAAATAGTTACCCCCTTTCTCTGAGAAGAAACAATAATCTATTCTGGTAGCTAGGTCACTGAGTCGAAAAGTATTTGCCTCAAGGATGAGCTGACTAATCTTGACAAGACTGCTTACTTGTGAGGTAGCCTGCTAGGTTTCCAATATAAAGTACCAAAACCACTACTTTCCCTCAAACTGAAGAAAAATTGAATTTCTAAGCATTATGAATACAAGTTTGTCTTAATTTGATTCCCAGAGGCCATTGCACAACAATTCACCATCACCCCCTTACAGTCTTTTCTTGTCATGTTTGTCACATCTTCCTGATCCATTGTCATTTTTCATTTCAATTTTCTTTTCTTGTCATGTTTGTCACATCTTCCTGATCCATTGTCAATTTTCATTTCATTTTTCTTTTCTTGTCATGTATGTCACATCTTCCTGATCCATTGTCATTTTTCATTTCAATTTTCTTTTCTTGTCGTGTTTGTCACATCTTCCTGATCCATTGTCATTTTTCATTTCAATTTTCTTTTCTTGTCATGTTTGTCACATCTTCCTGATCCATGTTCTTTTTTCATTTCTTGTATTCATCAATTTGCGTTTCAGAAAATAAATCAAAACAATGACTAATTGTCAAAAGGTTTTTTAACCAAAACTTCATATCCCATCAATGTTCTTGAATCCGGGATTCTGGACCTAAGATCCATCCCTTGAAAAAATGCAACAGAATCTAAATTTGAATCTTATTTCACATAATGGACTCCAGCATGATGAAATCTAGTTGAATCCAGTTTGAAACAGTACTTTTTGAAATTGAACACAAGAGCCCAAAATCAATATATTTGTCCGTTTCAGAAATCACATCGTCGCCGTGAATCGTGTGTGTCCACCAGAAAATCCATGTTTGCTTTTCACTGTGAAATTGATTTCAAATTGGTTAATGCTTCAGAGAGTCTATTTGCTTCAACTGGAAAAATCTCCAATCCACATCCATATTTTGTTGTCTTGTTGGGACAGAAATAAGATGATAATCAAGTAAAAATTCTGAGGTTTTCTCTTAGACATAATTATCTGGAACTGTACAGCTGAATTCCATGCATTTTCTCCCTCATCAATGTCAAGGCTTGACTTGTAGAAACAGGACTTAAGCCATTGAGTGGCGGCCAATTACCAGAGAGACAGCCTCTTTAGTGTCCAGATAATTTCCTCGCTTCTCAAGAAGACTCTCAATGGCTGTAAATATAAGCTTTCTTTAGTCGTGCCCATATTTATGATATTAATACTCACATGAGGTTTCACATGTAAAAGTCTCATTAAGAAATAAAGCATAGATCCTATCATTGTTTTTTTGTTTTTTTCAGTTTTCAACGAGAATTGCATACTCATTTTTTAAAAATATACAATTATTAAAACAAGTGGTAACCATGAGTTTCTGTGGCAATAACTATGAAATTGTTCATGCCTCTTCATGCACTACCAATTAACATCATCAGATGGCCATCAATGTGTCACTAAGGGGCCGACCAAACGATAGTTGGGGGCTAAAACTTTTACCCCTAGGACGAATTTTTTTTTTTTGGTTGCGAAGCATCTACGAACAATTTGTTTTGCACGCTGACGCGCTACAAACTTGTTTTCATAATTTTAGCATTTCGGTACCCTAGCTACAGGTGGAAACAAACTTTTTTTTTTCATGTGCAGAACAGACTTTCCTATTTTTTCAGTGATAAGCGGGGAACAAACTTTCTTTTTCACCAGAATGCCACAGCCCCCTCCCCCCAAGATCATTTGGTCGGCCCCTAAACACCAGAACTTTGATTGATGAATCTGGGTGTTGCTGCAATTAAGTCTAATTGGGATAGTGTCACACACTCCACCTGATGCAAGTAAAACTTTCCCTGTGGGCAATTTGACCTATTTTGACATCAGGGGACATCATTGTGATGTCACAGATGTTATCCTGACGTCAGGTGAGGTCAGAATGCCTACAGGAAATGGCATAGTTACTCTTAATCCTGATAAGTTTATGTTCCTTTTTGTTTCTTTTCTGAAGGACATAATATAAGATTTGCTTTACATCATCCTAATTTTGATTTACATCGATTTTGGAGGACGAAATAGCAAGTATCATCATTGACTGACTAGAAAATCTGAATGGTTTTATTTAAATAATTATGTTCATCAAAAATACTCTGTATAAAAATAGGTTCCTTTCTGAAAAATTGCATATATATACATATTGTATAAAATTATGTTGATCTGATATTCATCTTTCCGCATTGGCACAAGCTCACATATTGAATAATCTCCCAAACACTTCTGATGGATTCTTTCCTGCTTTTCGGATAATTATGCTAAGTACTACCGTATCATACCACCGAAGAATATACCAATGCCAGTTGAATGCCACACAAAAACAGCCTTAGTGTATACAGCTATATGTTGTTCAATTTGTTATGAATCATTCATCAACAATAGCTATTTTCATTCAGTTACATCTGGTGTTTATTACTTAACTTTCCTGCAATAGAGCATCCGACTTATAAATTGATGTATTGAATGGGAAAATAAGGATAAAGTGGCAGAATACATGTGAAGGGTGCATTAATCTTGGGGGTGTTGTGTTTATTAAGTAACATTGCCGAAAAATCTTAAGATATATATGATACCACACAAAGGCAGCCTTGATATACAGCTGTGGTGTGCACCGAGTAATGAATCATTCATGAATTATAGCTATTGTCATTCAGTGACTTCTGGTATTTATTACTTAGCTTTCCTGCAACAGAGCATCAGACTTATTGATGTGGGAATAAATGAACCTGTTGAATACCAAAGGAAGGATCAGGTGGCAGTATACATGTACAGGGTGCATTAATCTTTGTGGTGTTGTAAAGCTGCAAGTAAAGGAGAACGAAAGAATACCAAAAGAAATTTGATATATGTTGTAAAAGCAGGAAAGTTGAAAAGAAAGACGGAAAAAAGGACAAATAAAACCATGAGTGGAAAGTCCTTAAGAAATTGTATCAGAAAAATAATTGTTGTGGGGCTTTTTTTACGATTTATTATAGCTTTGAGTGGAGAGAAAGCCTATTTTTGAGATGGAAGAATATGATCTAGTTGTCCTTTCACACACTGATATCAGCAGGACACCTAACTATAGTGGTTACTTAAACCTGGCGCCTCTGGACATCGAGGGTTGGGTTTAACGCCTCTGCGGCACCTCTGGCCATCGAACAAGTACATGTACTTTAGATCTGCATGGTGTCAATAGGCTCATTTCCTCAATGACACAGTACACACCATCTTTCATTGCAAAATCTATGCTGACCTTTGGTGGAACGCAAAGATCTAAATTCAGGTATTTCAGGCAAAAATGGACTAAAAGTGGGGCCAAAAAGTCAACTTGCAGTAACTTTCAAAGGAAGGTCATTATTTATTATTACACAAACAATGGCCATGGGCTATACTATCATTGATTAATAATCATGAATTTCCTGGCCTTATCGCATCCTTCGCCTCATTGCCCTGTCCGAATTAGCCTACCAAGTGCATAAATACAGGACGTAAAGCCCCAATCATCCATCCATCCTGGCCTTATCGCAGTTGTCTATAGACCGATACATCCCACAAATCTTGCAAAATTGATTTTGTGCTGAAATACACCATGCAATAACAATTCCCTTATTCCTATACTAAATCTCCTGGGGTAAGCCAGAATCCTGAGATTTTGTGAGGTGAAATGATAAATGAGTTCAGGGCCACCAACAGCAGCTGCTTTGTGGACGTCTTTCTTGTAACTGCTACAATAAATCTTGCAAAATTAATGGGTCTCACAGAATGTGATGGAAATCATAAATCTTTCCCAACTTGCTGACCTCAGGGTAACATGGAGTAACATGGTGACAAATAGAGGAAATTACTTTGCTACAGTGAATGACTATGTTCCTAAAGGAAGAAGTACAGCTGAGGAATGATGAGTATTTACTCAGATTCAGAAAAAAAATAAACAAAAAGTCATATACTTAGCATTGAGGTGTCAATTTATCATTGGGTGACTTCTTTGGCAAGTGATGTGACTCAGTGAGTAATAGCACTGAAAGTATAGGATATATCTCCTCACAGTATAGCAGCGTATGAGTCACAAAAAAGAATATGCAAAGCATGGTGATATGACCCAGCAAGAAACATTCCAGTGGATATTTAGAAACACCGGTAATTTTTTTGATTGTAAATAATAAATCACATTTTGGGGAGTGATGTCAAAGTATAGAAAAATCCCTGAGAAATGCATAAAAAATTTAACTTACAGATGATTTCATATTTGTAGACCAAAGGACGAAATGTGAATTTTTTTCTAGGACATGGTATCCTATGGGGAAAAATGATGCATGATGTCATAAGTTTTCTGATGTCATTTTTCCCTATAGAGTACATGTCCCAGAGAAAAACTTACATTCAGTCCCTGTGTCTACAAATATGAAATCATCTGTAACAGCTGACGTAATATAAAAAGTGAATAAGATTCTAAAAATTGGCAGTCACCATACATTTCATCGAGATTACAAGACATACTAAAACAGCCTTTTTAATTTGTTTAATGTCTTTTGGAATTGAGTATTTTATTATATGCCAAAGAGCAGACCAGCAACATGGCAGTACCATTAGTGATCCATAAATCTTCCGACCCTTTAGCTTAGGCAAAGTACTTTTCTGTGCCTGTCACTCACATCTACACAACTTTGCTGATGTGGCAAATCTAGATTTTTTTTTTTGCTTTTTATAAATCTATCAATCTATCTTTCTAACTGGATAGCTATATTTCAATGGCCATGTTGCTAATATCTGTCAGTTAACCAATCAATAATTAATTTTTCCAACATTATTTGGTTGATCAATCTTCTAAAATATTTCCAACGGTACCCCTCTTTAAATTTTCCTCATGTTTTATCAGTAATCCAATCCCTCTCATATCTCATTCAACAGTGATTCCCACATCAATATGTTTGCCGCCTATCTTTATTCTATCCATGTTATATTATCACCTTATCCCTCACATTCAACAGGTCTAGGTTTTCTTCCATGCACTTTGTACTCAGTTTCTACTTCCAAACATCCTACAGGAAATCAAAGACACTGTAACTCTCCTGGAAAAATATCTATTTTTTTCACCATTCAAACCAACTGCTATGCATCTAGCTTTCACCCTCCTCTAAATCCCCGCTGTGTGATGTCAACATAAACTAATGTAATCCCTCACATCAAAAGAGGTTACTTGATTTCCACATCAATATGTCTGTTACTTAAATCTTCTTTCTACCCATATTATAGCAGCATGGACTATCTAATCCCTTGCATTCAACAGGTCTAAGTCTTCCTCTGTGCGATTTCTATTCACTTTCTAATTCTGAAATCAAATATAATTGCACAACATATCTTCCTCAACGTTCATACTACCTGCTATGCATCTGCCTCTCACACTCGTCAGTATTCCTTCCAGTGTTAAATCAATAGGAACTAATCTAATCCCTTGTATTCAACAGGTTCAGTGATTCCCTCGTCAATACGTAAATGTCTGTAGCTTATCAGATTGAGAAATGTGAGCAATGGCAGCCATCTTGAATGGCAGACATCTTGAATGGCGGACATCTTCAATGGTACTTGAATGACAATGGGTCTTCTGCATGAATTATTCACAGCAAGTACACAATACATCCAGATTCCCATTACTATGGTATTCTCAATTGTTGAGGGTGATAGGATATCTGACAGTACGTGGCTTCTTGAATGCCTTTTACTGTAATTGTAAATGTGATGCAGAGGTTGTAATGCTGTTAGAGCAGAAAGGCATAACTATAGATAGATAGAAGTGCTGAATTTATGGCAAGTAGAGAATACATCGAATATCCTATTGCAAAACAATTCTGGATTGTTGTGGGTGATGGGATATTTGAGGGTGCGTGCACTCTAAAAATATTTGTATATTCGTGGTATTATGCAAAATCAGCGTGTACAATAAAGAACCAGTTTGGTATTTTTCAACTGTTTTTGGTATTCTTCAGAGCAAGTGGTATTTTTCATGAAAATTCCTTTTGGTCTTGGGGAATTATGGTATTTATAAAAACCAAACTTCTGTAAAAGCACCTTTATTTGATCCATTCTTAATATACTTGTGGAAAAATGATTTGAGATTCTTAAAATGTTAATGTTGTGGTTCTAATTTTTTTAATTCATGCATGTTACTTTAATTAGGAGTTTTAAGAGAGAGGACTAACTATGCTGTATATCAGTCATGGCTACTGGAATATCCAATGAGGTATTTTACTAATCCCTCAGGACTCACTCACCGGTTGACCTCATCTTAAAATGCAAAACTGTTAACATTTCGCCTGACAAGAAAAGCTGTTTGTTTATCAATCAAGACTTGTGAAGGTTTAAGGCAGAGTTTATTTGTCTCAACACTGCAGTGGAAGAGTGTGCATGTCAGTGTGCAGAAGATTGAGAAGAACTTGGTAATTCCTTAATTAAACTCCTAAGAAATATGCATTCTGAATGCAATTTTGTTTATTTTGGTGAGGTGTACACAATGTCTGGTTTATATATATATATGACATTAGACATAAATCAAACAAGCGGATAGTGCTGAGCCACTACAGTGACTACTTATTCTGATATAACAATGACCCAATACTGTGACTATTGCATTCTGCTTGTAAAAGGATTCATGTTATTTAAGTAGGGGTGTAGATTTAGTTATCTCCCCTACAGGAATGAAATATTCAGATAAGATGTTATTGTTAATGTCATTTATTTCAACACCTCAAGCATAATTACAATGATGTAGTTTACTACATTCAATTTTGCAAATACAATATCAGTTCAATGTCAAACCAAGAAAACATGTTGGAGTGTGTTGTTAAGGGCATTAAAGAACTACTGTGGTAGGCTGAAGATCCTTTTAATTTTGCACCGATATTGCCTGGTGGACAACACAAATATGACAGGGAAAGCAAATGGGGCCATTGCAAACTGAAATATCAAGATGGCCACAGTAGTGGCGTTGTGGTTAGCATCAACAGTTCTTTGAATCACATGCAGGCCAAATGAAAGAATCACGACAAGATTGTAAAATATAAACCTGGCTGTAATGAGTCGATCGGTGTCTGTTTCTTCCCTTTGAGAAGCCTTACGCGTCTCTTTCATATGTTTGGAAAGCGAAACATTTGCAGCAGTCATTGCAATACACATCAGGCCATGAACAACCAAGACTGAAGATATTTCCATCCAATTCAACTTCACCATGCACAGTTGGCTAGGTGCTTGGCCATTGCCTATTATCTGTGTCAGGCCAATAACACTGGCAATAACAGATGCAATCAAGAGAAGATACCGTTTATTGTATTTTTTACTCGATTTAAAGAATCTTATGGTCCTGAACATTTCAAAATAATGAAGCATTGACAGAAAAGGCTGATACAAACTAAGCACAAACAAACTCTTTGCAATCATTGTGCATTTCAATTGCTGGTTGATACCGATGACCAACATTTCTGAGTTTGTAATTTCTTCTTGCTGAAAATGGAAAATCATCAGAACAATTGCAATGAGCAACCCTGATAAACCATTGTGAAATATCAGGTTGAAGTATGAGATGTTCATTAAATGGTATGAATGTTCCATGGCTAAGAAGTTCATCAGAATGATAACTAACAAGAAGGGGAGAGTTATCCATGCTTTTCCGGGATAATCAAATGGACAAAAATCGTGTAGCTTAGTCTTTGTCATAAGTGCACAATGGTTAATCTTAATGTCTCTTTTTAAGCAGCAAAAATGCAAGTTGTTTGTTGAGAACTGAGACAACTTCACCTTGAGAAAATCCTTTGAAATACTCTGAAGTCTTGCGCTGCTGAAATGCAACTCTTTAAGATTGTCTAGTCCATTAAATATCTGTGATTTGACATGCATTAATCTTGTATGAGTAAGGTCAATATATTTCAACTTGGAGAGTCTGCAAAAAGAACAACCATCTATCTGATATAGTTGTGTATTCTTCAATGAGATGTGTGTTAATTTGATTAAATCTGAAAAGGAATGTTCTGTGATTGTTGTAATGGGGGTTTTATCCATGTTTAAGTACTTCAACTCCTTAAAATGTCCAAGACGTGATGAAACACTTCTCAAAGGGTTACTTCCTATATTCAGCTTGACCAATTTTGGTATTTCAAGACTTTTTATCTGTGACATGTCTGATATATTGGAGTGTGAAATATCAACAAACCACGCATTCTTTAATTCAACAGATGTTATAAAATGATTTGATGTCAGTCTTATTACAGCAATTGATGATGCCTTGTCCTTTAAACTGACTGGGTCATTACAATAAATTGCCCTTCCCAAACAGGTGCAATGGTCAGGACAATTTCTTTCGCAAGCTGCTTCATCATCACCGGACAAAGGACAGTGCAACACCCCATCACATATCTCTGTTGGGTGTACACATATCTTCTCTTTGGTGCAACGAAGCATTCTACTGCATGTCCAGGATGTACAGTTTGATTCATCATCTCCAAGAGGACACTCAGGAATTCCATTGCAAACCAGTCTATAAGGGATGCACCACTGTTGATCCAGACAAGGATACTTGTCTTTGCAAAAGAAATTATAGCATTCCCAGTTATCGAAACAATTTTGAAACTGCCATGCTTCTGCGCATGGAATGGTGTGACCGTAAAAGTCTGTGTCATGCACACAATCATATACTTTTGGATAACAGATTGATGACCCAAATGGACAAATATACTTTGTGTAATCAATATTTGTATAACTGAAATATTCATTTGTATAAACGCTTTCTGAACAAGTTTCATTGCATTGCTGGTACAGCATTGCATTTAGGGCATTAGAGTCAGTTTTGATGCATGACTGCTCTTGCTGGTTAATTATCAATGGACTCCACACTTTGTTATATTGTGAGCGGTTTGGGCATTCTTCTTCATCTTCACCGAATTCACAGTCTTCAATGAGATCACACAGTCGAGAAATTGGGATGCATGATCCGTCCTTGCAAGGAAAGTAGAGATTTTTGTCTGGCCCATCTAAGCATGGATTTGTACAGTTCATTTCATCACTAACGTCAATACAATGTGTTCTTGAATCACAAAAGTAGGTCTCTGAAATACATTCCCCATTATCACAAGGTTTGAATCCTTCTTCGCAAGATTGTTTTATTGGCAAAGGTTCCTTCATGCACACTACTCCAGTCTGTTTATCTACTTCTCTTTCAATTGACAAGTTTAGTCTTGTTTCAACAAATGCTTTACTTATCTCTGAAATACCCTTAGTAGATGTGAACACATCCACTGGCCCATGATCTCTCAGGTGAATTATGTAATTAGAGCCATGGTAGGACATCACAAGCTTCAGAAAAAATTGTGTATGGTAATTTTGTTTAGTACTGTCTCCTCTTAATGTGCTCAAACCTCCAACTTTATGGCATTCTAATTGTATATCCTTGCTGTTAATATGCTTTTTGTTGGTAATGTACTCTACTCTGAGACACCTTTTGTAGACCAATGTCCATCCAGTGTCACAGTAGTATTCCTTGTTATTATCTTCACAATCTATAATATATTTGTTGGACATTTTAGGCGTGTTTTGACAAAGAAAAGTCACATTTGCAAATTTCTTGTTGCAATTGATGTCAGTCCATGTTCCTGTTGATGGTATTAATGCTGAGCACAAATCAAAGTCGCTGCTGGGGTTATTTCGACGTATTGCAGATAGAAGATATTTATACTCTTCATTATTGGTCCTACTTGAATTTTTCACTGCATACCTGTGTGACACATTTAATGCTAATTCTGCCATTCTATGTGGTACATGCAACCTGCTGAATCCCTTTTTCTGCTGTGGTGACTGAAAAAAAATTCCTCGAAATCTAAATGGGGTTATGTAATTGGTACAGCAAATAATTCACAAAAGAACACACCTATAATTATGCATCAAATTTTTCAATAGTTTTCTCAACAGGGTATCCAACCAATCTTGCAAATTAAAAACCCTGCATTTTTAAAGATTTCTCCCAGATGATCGTAAAAACTAAAAAGCATATACATGTATTGCAACTACCAGTTAGACAAGCTTCATGAAAGTTGACACAGTGATACACATACTTATTTAAAGCACATTGCTTGAGTGACACGGATACATTTGATGGATGTGACACTTTGACACGGATGAATATATTTGCCACATTACTCACATGGTAAAATTTGGCAGTACATATGTACAGTGTGTCATAAAACAGAGGGCATGGATAGAAAAGTGGCATAAAACTTTGGATATGGAGAGATTTAATAGCATGAAGGATGCACAGTGTAAAGTGCCAATGATGTACAGGCGTTTGAGAGAGAGTTTGCCATATAGTTTCCATTTTTATGGTTGGGACATACAAATTTGGGGTAATAAAAATATTTTTATCAGACATCCAGTCAGTAAGAGGTTGTGAATGACATATTATAGATTCAAGTTGTTTTTGAGGATGCACTTTTCATGAACTGTATGTGGGCTCTGAACTCTTGGCTCAGAATCATCTTATATGTCTGAAATTGGAACTTACACAAATCGTATGACAGATAAATATCCATACACAATTATTCCCAAAATGAAGGTGGGAATTTGTATCAATTGACCAATTTTTGGCTGACTTTCAAAAAAAAAAGGTTACAAGGTGCCCCAGGCCCGACGTTCCATAGAGGTGTAATACTAACACACACATATGCAACCTGAGGAGGACTGTTTTATGATGATAGAAGGGGTACACTTACCAGATACATTACTGAAGATGATCGCATTAGTGTCACAGCATTTATCCGGCCATCAAAATCTACTGGTAGATCCCGATCTTCATCCAAGTACCAATCATATATGTTTGAGCGCATCACATCTGTCCAAATATCTCTGTTTCTCACCGACCAAAGGTGAGCCCCTTGCTTTCTGCAAACTTGTTCAGATTCCAACCAGGATCCAGTGTAATCAGTGTGGATATCAAAACAATTCATAGTGCCAGAACTGTGTAATCTGCCATTCTTGATGCAATCAACATTTACAGTTTCTTCATATGGTGAGATAAGATAGCTAAATAAAGACCTAGCTTCAAAATTTGCATTAACAATGATCCACATGTACAGTGCTTCTTTGTGTTTGGCAGAAGCAGTCACCACTATTGACAGAAACTGGCCGTAACTCCGCCAAACAAAAGGCATCTGTTTCTCTGTAAATTGGTATGAGTAAACTATATCAGAATGGTATACTTTGTCAAAAATTGTACATTCCAGTAGTCTTCCAGATGAAATGGATATCCCATTTTGAGGTTTTTCTAGGTACATTGCCACTATGAACTCATTTGCATATGCCTTCATGCTTCTCCACTGACTGAGGAAGGACACATCAACAGCAAACACCCCAGTGCTAACTTTGAGAGAGAACATGAAACAAGGCCCATCAAATGTTGGCTTATGTTGTATGATCTTCTGAGGCAAAAGATTGATAGTCTTACAATCGCTGCCTTTTGCTTCTACAACTCCAACAGAAACAGTCATGATATGGTTTACCAGGCAATTATACTCAATCTGAAATTTTTGGTACCTGGATTCAAACTCCTTACTCTGATATTCCATTATTGTAATGCCCCCATTTGAATCAACTTCAACTTGCTTTGAAGATCCAATATATGGAGACTTTACTGCACAGGGAACTTCAGATTTTTCTTCAAATTGTAACAAGACAGAGAATTTTAAGTTGTTAGAAGCAAGTGATATCATTTGCCATTGGCATGTCTGATTTCTGTTTGAGATTGTGCTAGATGTCAGCTGGATAACCATGCATTCCAAACCAACTTGAAACACTGCGTTACCTTCTTCCGTGCATGTCAGTAGAGAAGTCTGCCCTAGATATCTTTGAAAGCTGTTTAACATCCACAGTGCAGCTGAACAGATGCTGCATGGATTAGTTATTCTGCGGCACTTTTTATTAGAATGTTTTGAAAAAAGTAGTGTGCCCTTTGAAAACCATGCACCATAGCTGTAAATTATAACAAATACTTCACGGTTTAATGTGCTGAACGGTTTATTAGCATTCAGCATCATCTGTGGTTTGGAACACAATGGTCCAACTCTGAAAGCCTGCTCTTCAACAGCTACATAGTCTGAGATAATCAAACCATGGAACTGGCAAATATATCCCTGGGGACTGTCCCCATAATGCTCTGGCTGAATTGTGTACTGCATCCAGGGATGTGACTCATCATAAATACTTAGTACATCATAAATTAGATTTGAGGTGTTTCTAAAATCCCATCTTACTAAAGTGTCTTTTCTGTCATCATGATAAAAAAATTGTCTTCTTGAGATAAGTCCTGTAAAAGACAGATTTAAATATCTTGAGGTATCCAACTCAGAAGATAGTTCATGAACAATATACAACTGAAAGGAACTAGCTATTACAGTTTCCAATTCATTCCCTTTACAGGGGACAGCTATTCTTTGTGATTTATGAGTAGGCCCATCATGAAGGGTTATGGGTTCAGAGCAATTGAAAGTCACATGTACATACGTTCCAATGACAGTCCTAAGTAAAATATGGTATTCAGTCATCCTTGAATGAGCCCTGAAGACAAATGGCATGAATTGAAAATATTTGAGCGAGTTGGGTTTTACAGTTTCACGTAAAGCAATTGTGTTGTAGCTGACCGTTGCATGTACTTCAATTGTTTGTACACCTAAACTTATATCGTGATTTAAAGACTTGTTAAAGTGCAGTAAGACCCTGTTTTTGTGATAAGGTTCACTTTTTTGACTAAGTGTGGTTATCGTGTTGTAGCTGATAACTGCACCGCACTCAGTTGCCTGGAAATTAAATTTTAAATTTGTCACCATGAAAAATTTGAGTATTTTCAGTTGAACCAAGCTCTGTGAATAATTAGTTTGTACGCTACTAGACAATTGGTTGACATAGAAATGAATGCCTTGGGGCATTTCATTTGGAGTTGTGTCTATAACTGACAATGTGAAGTAATCTACAGTAAATGGATCTCCATAAGGGAAATTTTTCACAGACAAATTAATACACAAACTTTCTGGCACTTGTATTTTCCATATACAATCCATTCTTCTGTCGGCTGTAATTTCCACTGATCCACATAGCCCTTTCGATGTTCCTTCGCAATTACTGTAGCTTGTTTGGTAGCATGTGTTCCATATTTCTTGGTATATACTCATTGTCTTCTGTATGAAATATGTTAAAGTAACTTTTGAATTTTTAAGCATATTGGAAGAAATGCTGTTGGTTATGTAAATATTCCAATGATTAGAATTGAAGCAGTCATATTTGCTTGCATTAACAATAAGATAAAATAAAAGTATGGTTTTAAAGTCTATCATCAAGCACTTCATGATGGTGCAGTGCACACAAGCCCGCCTCAACAATATACTTCTACGCAAAGCTTAAGTTAATTTCAAGTTTGAATATATCGTACTGCTCATCAAGAAGATGTGTAAGGTCCAAGCACAAAACATATTTATATATAAAATTCACTTGCTGTAGTCATTCCAATTATGGTATCATTTTTTTACAATGAAGAATGGGATCTCCAATTGGTTTAATGGTGTAATCATATATAATACATATTTTGCAAATTCATAAAAAAGAGTAATTATCCAGTCAAATGCACAGTTTGCTTCATGTGATGCAATTTAGTCTGCCTATCAATTGTGAAAGATCAGAACCTCACAACTCAGAAATACACAGTTATGGCAAATTAGAGGAAAAATATGGAATATTCGCACATGAATTAATACCTAGACATCATAGACTGACTTACAGAAGAATGTAGTTTCTGTTTTACCAAATAAAAAATATACTTTAATTGCTTCAAGATGTGGAAATGTTTCCATGGCGACAGCGGTCACTGGTTTTTTTTTTTTTTTTTTTTCACAACGAAAGATACTGGAATTAGTCCTCATAACACAGAAATAGACAATTATGGCAAATTTAAGGCCAACATTGCAGTCTTACTGTATTTCAGACCATGTCCAATATTTATTCTTGACCCATTGATCACTGTTTAATCCGAAAAAAGAAAGGATTGCAGCCCCACACTTCACCCATCATCCTTCAAATGGTTCAAGACTCAAGACTCAAGATATTTTTATTTCTTTCTGAAACGTTATGTTACAGTAAAGAGGGAGGACATCTCTAAGACAAGTAATTATCGCTGGCGAGATGCCCCCCCCTAAAAAAAAAAATTAAAAGATCATATCATCATCTCAGAGAGATCCATTAAAGAAATAAAATAAACAATAGCGTACAGAAAATCAAAGCAACAATGGTACAATGAGTGCATATTGGGTGAAGAACCAAATATATATTATATATTATATATTATATAATATGATGAGAACAAAAGTATGAGGACATTAGGATAAGAGCAAAATTTCAGAAAAGGTAATTGCACATTTAGAGGAGTATGTAAGTCCAAAGAATCTGAGAATATTTCATAAAATAAAATTTGATGAGAATCACATGTCAACAGATTCTGAACTTATTTTTATATCCTTGTAGAATTTGCAATGCGCAATTTGCACTTTAAGAAGCAGCTCAGAGACCGAAATTCCTTTGTAACATGGCATTAACTAGGTATTCAGACATATATAGCATAATGGGATATTACACAAGTTTTCATAGTTCAGAATAATTTGAAATTTGATGTATTTTACAAAACCCTGTAAACTGTGAGTATGTATCTTATCTTTGAAATTCATTGGAGCATTATTTATGATAGTAGGTAATCTAAAACGAATACTATTTTTGACAAAATCATGCTTCTGCTGGGGTATTCGGAAAGCATATGCATGCCTGGTGTTGTAATTATGCATGTCAACGTTTCTAGTGAAGACAGAAGTTAGGAATATTTTCGGCAACATTCGATTTTCAAGCCTATATACGAATTTATACTCATTCAACTGCAGAATATCAGTAACTTTCAGTAATCTAAGAGACTTGAAAATAGGTTCCGTGTGGGCATTAAATTTTGCATTCATTACAATTCTGACAGAACGTTTTTGTACTTTCCTAAGTCTCTCAGCATGGCTTCCCCAGACAAGTATTCCATAATTCAAATATGGTAGGACCAACGAGTTATACAGTAATAACAAGATATTCTGAGGAAGAAAATTCTTAAGTTTATTCATTATTCCATTAGTCTTTGCAATTTTCTTGGCTATATGATTTGTATGAGGTTTCCAATTGAGACTTGAGTCAAAAATAATGCCTAAATAATTAAACTCTTCCACAAATTCTATTGGTTTATTCTCTATGTTCAGAATAGGTGTTCTAATTTTTCTCTGTTTTGTGTGAAATATCATTGCTTTGGTTTTGCTCGCATTCAAGGATAACTTATTTAACTTAAACCAGGTGTTAATTTTTTCTAATTCTTCATTAATTGCACTATCCAAAGAATGTCCACTAACGTCAAAAGCTTCCAGCGAAGTGTATAATGCCGTATCATCTGCATAAACTACCGGTTTAAATTGGTCACAAGTATATACAAGATCGTTCAGATATATGATAAATAGCAAAGGTCCAAGAATAGACCCCTGCGGAACCCCAGTATCTATTGATAATAGATCAGATGATGTATCGTCATATAGAACCAGCTGTTTTCTATTACTAAGATAGGATTTAAATAAATCCAGTGCATTTGTTTTAATACCATAATATTGTAATTTTTTAAGCAAGATACTGTGGTCCAGTGTATCAAAAGCCTTTGAGAGGTCAAGAAATATGCTGATTGGAACTTTTTTATTATCCATTGCGCAAACAATTCTGTCAATCAGATCCATTGCTGCTAGTTCGGTAGAGTGATTTTTTCTAAATCCATATTGATTTTGGTAAAAGAGTTCATTATCGATAAAGTATTGATAGAGCTGATTATGAATTATCCTCTCAAAGACTTTCGACACACTGGGTAGCAAGGATACAGGACGGTAGTTCCCAAAAAGAAAATTTTCCCCTTTCTTATAAATAGGGAGAACCTTAGCAACTTTCATTCCATCAGGGAATATACCAGCGTTTATACATTGGTTTATAATATGGGTCAGTGGTTTAACAATTTCATATTTAATATGTTTCAGCAGATTGTTTGACAAATTATCAACTCCACTACTTGACTTGCTTTTTAAATTATCAATGACTTTGAGTACATACTTTTCAGATACAGTTTTGAGTTCAAAAGTGGAAGTGATTTCCTTAGTGAGGGTGTCTCTGTAGGATTTGTTAATAGGTTGCGTAATATCATTCAATTCAGTTCAACTGTCCCCCGAAGGATGGTTCAACTGGCCCCGAGGGTGGAGCTAGTTGAACCAGTTTTTTTTTTTGTTTTTTTTTTATTGGTGGCTCATATGTAGGCCGCGGTGAGATAAAGACCAAAACCTAGAGTTGGGACCTTTTCCATCTTTGTTCTCTTTGAAAGCTGAAGAGGTATGCACAGAGGAGAACGATTGCTAAAATTTGGTTCAACTGGCCCAATACCACTCTCCCCTACAGGCAGCTGCTCGGTCAGTGAGTTGAAAAGTACTAGCCTCAAGGATGAGCTGACTAATCTTGACAAGGCTGCGTACTTTTGAAGTACTTGGTTCCTAAAATAAAGTACGAAAACCACTACCTTCCCACAAGCTGAAGCAGGAGCGAAATTTTCGCGGAAAATGTGGGGGGTGCACGGCCGTCACGCGGTCGGATCGGCCGACGTATCCTCAAATGACTAAGTCAGTCTGTTTTTTTTATATTTTTGAATTCAAAACTTTTATATGGCAATATATGGCATGGTAACCTGCCGAAGCAGAAAGGTGGGGGACATGTCTTGACGTCTCTTAGAACAGCACCCTACCAAATTGAGCCCATTGGCCATTACCACAACAGTGACAACATATTTTGTTTTCACAGAAAAAGAAGGGGGGACATTTCATATTATGTCCCCCGGGGTCCAAAATGTGGGGGGGGACATGTCCCCCCCTCCTCCACCAAATTATGCCCATGCAGCTGAAGCAATATCAAATTTCTAAGCATTATTAATAGTTAATTCACCATCACCTACCTTACAGTCTTTTCTTGTCATGTTTGTCACATTTCCCAGTGGCGGCTCCAGGGGTGGCGTGGGGGGCTGAAGCTCCCCCAAAAATGTCTGAAGCCCCCCTATAGCCCCCCAACTTTTGACCAAAAAAAATGTTCTGATACATACAGAAAAAAAAGGTCTCAATATGTATATATCATATCATGAAACAAGCCATGATGATGTTCGGATATTCGTTCGGTACGAACAAAATTTCCCACCAATAGTCGCGAATCAAGCGACTACTTCCAAATCAGAAATTAGAAACTTTTTTCAAAATAATTTCCAGTGAGATTTAGAGATTCAGAGGCAATCATATGCCTGAATTTCCTACTTTTTCCAGCCATGCCCATGAACCAAACTTTGTGGTTCAGTGTAATATTTAAAAAATATATTATTCCGAGTATCACTTCTAAAATCAAGAAATCACTCATTTCTTAACAAGTAAATCTCTGCCAACTTGGCATCTAACTGTGTCGTTGAGTCTGAAGTTCTAGCTCTTTGACTATTTTCATCGGCTATTTATAGGTATTGCTTCCTTCCAATTAATAAGGTGGTTGAACAATTGAAAAAGTCTTTAACGGCCAAGAGATCACAAATTATCGTTTGCTGGTTGTCGCGCTTGAATCCTTAAAAGATACAGTCATTGCTTTCTACAAACTTCTTTGCAGCCCTCTGAATTTGCATCTGAATCCCACTTTAATCGTTATGAGGGATTTTTTCTGCGCAAAAAAATTGTAACAATGTTATCCAGTGGTATTTAAATCCCAAACCATCTTGCGCTTATTTTAATGGTAGAAAGAGAGCCAAGAATGGCATGTCTCATCATGGATGACTCCAGGATGAGGTCATTGATGTTGTTACAGCGATACGGTTTCAAAGTTCTGACATTGTCAAAACTGTCACACAAAAACCAACTTAATATGAACTGTGAAAATCATGAATGGTGCAACATTTTGAGCTATCTTGCAACGTCAACCGTAAGATTCTGATCAGCTGTCATTCCACTTTTTTTTCAAATTAATGGCTATCCAGCAAACACTGGCGTTCAGAAAACATTGAATTAATGTCACAAAAACGTTCAAAAACCAAAGTAGCGCTTTTAAAAGGTTTTTTTAAATGTTAGAGTGCTTTCTTGGTAGTGCTTGAGGTTGATATTTGAAATAAATGAAAAAAAAAGCATAGGAAATAATATGCAATTGCCTTTAAACAGGGAGATCTATTATCTACATCTAAAATAACTTTGAAAAATGCAGAATAGATTTCATCGGAGAAATTTGTGAAATTCCATTTTAATTTGTAATATTGTGAAGCTCATGATTTTCAACTAATAGTCTTTCCAAAGAATATTTTGAGTGCCACTTGAAAACCTTTTGCCAAAGAATTTTTGGGATGAGGCAAAAAAAAGGGGTACCTACTCGATCTCCGGGTCTGCTACAACCATAATCAATCTAGCTTTCATAAAATATGTAAAGGACCATTCAAAATATCCAAGTTCTTTTTTTTGTGGGGGGGCTTAGTCTTTGTTAAGCTGTATATGGTGTCTTACTTGAATCTGTTAAAAAAACATGTGCACCAACATACGGGTCAACGATAGGGTTTTTCTCAGTTTTTGGCAGCCCCAGCAAATGATGGAGAACCCCCCCCCCTTAAATTTAGCCCCCCAAACCAAAATATTCTGGAGCCGCCACTGCATGATCTTCCTGATCCATTTTCATTTTTCATTCCTTGTATCGATTTGTGTTTCAGAAACTAAATCAAAACAATTACTAATTATGAAAGGGTTTTTCAACCAAAACTTCATATCCCATCATGTTTCTTGAATCTGGGATTTTGGACCTGAGATCCATCCCTTGAAAAAATGCAACAAAATCTAAATTTTAGTCCCATTTCAGCAATATGAAAACCTATTTGCATCCATTTTGAAACAGTACTTTTTGAAAGAGAACATAAAATGTCATATTAGTCAGTGTCGGAAACCACATTGTTGCCAAGAATCGTGTGTATCCACCGGAAAATCCATGTTGGCGTTTCACTGTGAAATTGATTTCAAATTGGTTACTATTTCACTGGGCCTGTTTGCAGAGCCTATTTGCTTCAATTGGAAAAATCTCCAATCCACATCCATATTTTGTTGTCTTGTTGGGACAGAAATAAGATAAAACTTGGGTAATATTTCACTGAGAGCATTTGCTTTAATTGGAAAAAAATCACCATCCAAATCCAAATCTTTTTGTCTTTTGAGGACAAAAATCCAACGAAAATCAAGTAAAAATTCTGAGGTTTTCTCTAAGACAAAATGTTCTGGCACTGTACAGCTGAATTCTATGCATTTGATCCCTCATCAATGTCAAGGCTTGGCTTGCTGAAACAGGACTTAAGCCATAGAGTGGCAGCCAATTACCAGGAAAACCAGCCTCTTTGGGTCCAGATAATTTCCTCGCTTCTCAAGAAGACTCTCAATGGCTGTAAATATAAGCTTTCTTTAGTCGTGCCCATATTTATGATATTAATACTCACATGAGGTTTCACATGTAAAAGTCTCATTAAGAAATAAAGCATAGATCCTATCATTGTGTTTACCTTCTTTTTGAATTTCAGTTTTCAAAGTGAATTGCATACACATTTTTGAAAAATATGTGATTAATAAATCAAGTGGTCACCATGAGTTTCCATGGCATCTAAACCTTCTTTTCCCAGTAACTATAAAATAGTTTATGCCTCTTGATAAACACACGATAAACTCCATTTTGATTGGCGAATAAATGGCCATCAATGTGTCACTAAATGCCTTTGGTCTGAATTATGAAATTTGAATACCAAAGGAAGGATCAAGTGGCAGTATACATTCACAGGGTGCATTAATCTTTGCAGTATTGGTTGTAAGAAATAGTGCAGAAAAATATATAGCAACTTTAGCAAGCTGGGGAAGCAGGAAACAAAGATAGAGAAAAAGAAAAATGAGGACTATTAGAAATAGATTAGATAAAATGGTCATTATCGTGTATGTGCCAAAAATAATTATAGGTGCGAGTAGTGCGAAATTCCATTTTTAAATAAGAAGAATATTATCTTATTATCCTTTCACACAGTGCAGGACACATGCACAGATCACATGGCTGTGGCCATTGATATAGAAAGGTTCTTTTAATCTTCCCAGTGTCAAAAGGCTCTTTTGCTCAATAGATATTGAAGGAGTAATAGCACATTTTTGAGATGGAAGAATAAGTGATAATTGTCCTTCAATGTGGTGTAGCTTGAAATACATGGTTGTGGCCAAAGAAATAGAAACATTAAGGTTCTTTTGATCTGTCTAGATTCAACAGGCTCATTTGCTCAATGGTGAAGTCTACCATTTTTCACTATAGCCTCTATGCTGGCCTTTGGCCTAACAAAAGCAAACTGTGGTTTAGGCAAAGATGGCCAAGAAAAGGGCTTGATGATCGAAATTCCCTGTATTACCTCGAAAGAATTTCTTTCTTCACAAAATCCTTGAGTCAATGAATGATTTTAGATGTTTACATTATCAAATGATGAATTTTAATCAGGAAATATCATTCAGTTGTTAACTAATAATTGTGTTGTTATGTAAAATATATCAAAAACGTTCTGTTATAACATAAGATATCGAAAAATGTTTGATGTGTCGTGTGAGTCTTGGAAAATGTATTCTGTGTATGACAATAGCATTACATTTTGCAGTACCAATGCCTCCACTCCTTATTCTCCCAGGGTAAGCCAGAACCCTTAGATTTATTTTTGGAGTGATGATAAATGAGCCTGGGGCTACCAGTAGCTGCTCTGTGGCCATCATTCCAGTAACTGCTACAATAAATCTTACAAAATTAATGGGTGTCACTGACTGTGCTGTTAATCATGAATCTTGGATTGGAAGCTGAGCCCAGTGTAACATTAGATGACAACTAGAGTAAATTATTTCGATAGAAAATTAATTCACGGCTCCAAACGCTGTAACAGAATGTGAAATGCCACCTGAATAAGCTTTTCAATATTTATTTTGGAATATATCACTTTATTTTGCCAAACAGCAGACAAGCAACATGGAAGTGCCACCAGTGATCCATAAATCTCCTGACCCTTTGGCTTAGGCGAAGTACTTTTCTATGCCTGTCACTGACATTTACATGATTTTGCTCATGACAGTTATGTGGCAAATCTGATTCCGTTTTTTGTGCTTTTTATTAATATACCTACCTACCTATCTATCTAACTACACAGCTTTATTCACCTGGTTGTGTTTCTAGCATCCGTCAATTTTCAATCAATCATTAATATTCCATATTGCTTTGGATGATCCATCTTCTAAAATCTTCTATAAATGAATTCAGTAGAATTTGTCAGAATCATTAGAGCCCTATCCTGCCATGGGGCCTCTTGACAATCTATCTTTCAAACAGCTTGCAATGTTGCTGGCCCTAAACCCTCCTCTGTATTCACCTTGTGCGATAAACATGAACTAATGTAATCCCTTGTGTTCAACAGGTTCACTGATTCCCACATCAATTTGTTGGTAGCTTATCAGATTGAGAAATGTGAGCAATGGCAGCCATCATGAATTCGCAGACATCGTGAATGGCTCTTGAATGACAATGGGTCTTCTGCATGAATGATTCATAGCAAGTACAGAATACATCCAGTTACCCATTACTATGATATTCTCAATTGTTGTGGGTGATGGGATATCTGATGGCGCGTGGCTTCTTGAATGGCTTTTGCAGTAATGGTAAATGTGAGGCCAAGAGAGTGATACCATAAGAGGAGAAAGACATAACTATGAATATTCATTGAATAAGTAGAAGTGCTGGATTATAGTGGATTCATGGCATTTATACAATTCACCCACCAGCCATATATGAGGCCCAGGTGTCCCCATACATATGAACAATTTTACAAAGCCTATCAGATGCACTTATCATATTGTATTCCTTCTTTCTCTCTAATGTTGAAGCTGCAAAACAACCAGAAGCCCAAAACCAAACAACCACATTGTTGCTTTGAAGCTCTGTATCCTTCCCTTTTTTTAACTGCCTCAAAGCCACCTAATTTAATTGCATTGCTTTGAAGTGTGACCTGAAATGTTTCGGGTTACTTCAGTGGCCCTACAGTTTTCACTCAAATTGAAAGAAGTTGTAAAGAGAGAGACAATGACCCTAGAATTTACTTCACTCACTCAGAAATGGCCTTACAAGTTTCTATGCTGAGTAATTGTGGAATACCAAAAAAGGTGTTGGTAGGCAATCATCAAAATGCAAAATAAATAAAGGCCTCATACTTAGGCCAAGAGGACACAAAACAATAAGGCAAAGATGATTTTAAAAGTTTAGGTCCAGGATTCATTTACTATATCTCTATCTTTATTTTGTAATTATGACTCTATTTGTTACAAGTTCAATTTGATATTGTAATAGTGATGCAAAAGGTGCCAGCTTGATAATCAGTTTAGCTTCTCTGGTTTCCTTTAAATAAACATACATACATACATACATGTATAGGTATGATTTACTGAATAAAGGATAATCAACCATGGTCAAAAAGCAAAACTGTGCCAAAGAATTGGAAGTCATGAGAGATATTAGTTGTGATGATATAACCTCCCTTCTTAAAATTGCTTGAGCAGCTTAAGCAATTCTATTAAGACCTACTTAATAGAGCTTATGGAAGAATGTAGGTCAGAATTGCTCAAAAATCTAGACTAAGTCTTTCTGATGCTAAACACTCTGCCAGAAGTCACAAATTATCCCGCCTTACAAAATATCCACGAATGCTGTCATTCTGAATCTAAGTCTGCTGTCAAGATTTTGGGAGAATTCTTACACTGCTTGCAACCATACGATGGCATACATGCTTAGATGACACTGATGATGGCATTTACAATTTTAAGCCAAGAGCAAGAAATAGCATTAAGAATGGGAAAATTTGTACATTACACAATAGTGACAGTTGTGAAGTGATGACTGTAACTTGAATCCAAAGTTTGGCCAGAAAACCATTTCAGTGGAATTCAACTCTGACAGGCTCGAGGAATTTAGCGAAGCTTTGTACAGATGTTTTCTCACAAATCATTATCCTTTTCTTATTGGTGTGATCTTAAATAGAGAGCTTCCAAATTTAGGATCCCATTATAAATTTAGATATTTTAAAATGTGATAATTCTGTCATTATTAGAAAAAACTATGCAGAATAAGTTTCCTGAAATAATAATTATTGTAATTACAAACTTATGACAAAAACATTATTGATTGGTTGTTTTTTAATGCAATGTTACGGAGGATTACGATTGTTATTTCATACATTTTGGCATGCTGCAGGTGTTCAAGAAATTCTGTGTTTATTTCATGCAACTCGTATCCATGAACAGAAATTTGTATAAGCCTTATCATCGATCATGAAATACTGCACAATGCTAAAACTTTTAAAAAGTGTATTTGGAAGACTTGTATAACTGTGTTTAAAAGAGTAAGCAAAAAATCTTACACTTTACTAATTATAAGACATGGCGTGATAAAAGGTCAAAAGTTTTCCCTCTACTGGTTTAGTACTTGCAAAGTTATGTGGATGTCCTCTGAGTAAATAAGGTGGCCCATGTGGTGTGGCCTGATAAGTGAGTGCAGTTTACATCCAAATTTGGGGGATTTTGTTGTTTTTGCTTTCTTGGCAATGTTCTTGAAAACTAAGGATGCAGAAGTGATCAATTATTCAGTAAGTAACTTTCCTCAAGCTGCAAGGAAAGTTTCAAGTCTTGAAAAACTGATGTCAAGATAAACTTCTTTTTTTTATGAAGTCTTTTTCACTGGGTGCTTAGAGGGAGTCAATGTGCCACCACTAATAAAATATTTACCCCCTTTCTTTGAAAAGCAACAATAATCTATTCTGACTGCTGCTAGGACACTTGAGTCGAAAATTACTACCCTCAAGGATGAGCTGACTAACCTTGAAAAGGCTGCGTACTTGTGAAGTACTTGGGTTTCCAGTATGAACTACCAAAACAACCACTTTCCCTCAAACTGAGGAAAAATCACATTTCTGAGCATTATAAATACTTGTCTTAATTTGTTTCCTCAGGCCATTGCACAGCAATTCACCAACACCCTCCTTACAGTCTTTTGTAGTCTTGTTTGTTGTGTCTTCCTGATCCATATTGATTTTTCACTTTCTTGCATCAATAAGCGTTTCATATATTAAATCAAAACAATTACTAATTGTGAAAAGGTTTTTCAACTAGAACTTCACATCCCATCATGTTTCTTGAATCTGGGATTCTGGACCTAAGATCCATTCCTTGAAAAAATGCAACATAATCTAAATTTGAGTCCCATTTCAGCAAGATGTAAACCTATTTGAATCCATTTTGAAACAGTACTTTTTGAAAGTGAACATAAAAGTCCAAATATATTTCATCATATTTGTCAGTGTCGAAAACCACATTGTTGCCAAGAATCGTGTGTATCCACCGGAAAATCCGTGTTGGCTTTTCACTGTGAAATTGATTTCAAATGGGTCAACATTTCACCGAGACCATTTGTTTCAGTTAGGAAAAATCACCATCCAAAATCAGATCTATAAAAATCATATGAAAATCAAGTAAAAATTCTGAGGTTTTCTCTCAGACAGAATATCTTGGAACTGTGCAGCTGAATTCTATGCATTTGATCCCTCATCAATGTCAAGGCTTGGCTTGTAGAAACAGGACTTAAGACATTGAGTGGCAGCCAATTACCAGGAAAACCAGCCTCTTTGGTGTCCAAATAAATTCCTCAATTCTCAAGAAGACTCTCAACTTTCAATGGCTGTAAATATAAGCTTTCTTCAGTCGTGCCCATATTTATGATATTAATACTCACATGAGGTTTCACATGTAAAAGTCTCATTAAGAAATAAAGCATAGATCCTATCATTGTGTTTACCTTCTTTTTGAATTTCAGTTTTCAAAGTGAATTGCATACACATTTTTGAAAAATATGCAATTAATAAAATAAGTGGTCACCATGAGTTTCCATGGCATCTTCTGTTCCCAATACACGTAACTATAAAATTGTTTATATCTCTTCATAAACTGCCTATTAACTCTATTTTGATTCACCATCAGATGGCCATCAATGTGTCATTAACTGCTTTTGGTCAGAATTATGTGATCACTTTCAATAACAGTTGCCAGGCAACCAAAATGAAATGAGACGATTACTGATTGATGAATCTGGGTAATGCTGCCATAGTCTAATTGTTATAGTCTGACATGCTCCACCTTATGTGAGTGAAACTGTATAGCAAAGTAACAGTTGTATTGCTCTTGTTGCTGATATGTTCTTTTCTTTTTTCAATATTTCTAATTTTGCACACATAAGATTCTCTTCACTTCATCCTAATTTTGATTTAAATTGAATCTGGAGGACAAATTAGTCAGTATCATCATTCTCAATGATTGACGGGTCAATTACTTCATCAATTATTATAATACAATGTGGAAAAAATATGATACAAGAATTATCGTATGTGTTGACAGGCTGATACATCTTTCCTCATTGAATAATCTCCCATAAAATTCTGAAGGAAACTTTTCTGTTTCCAGGTGTGCCATTACCTTATCATACCACCAAAGAATATACCAATGTCAGCTGAATACCACACAAAAGCAGCTTTGATATACAGCTGTGTTGTGCGATTTGTTATGGATCATTCATGAATAAGAGCTATAGTCATTCAGTGACTTCTGAAGTTCTGATATTTATCACTTAGCTTTCCTACAACAAAGTGTCAGACTTATTGATGTGGTAATCATTGAACCTGTTGAATAACAAAGGAAGGACCAGGTGGCAGTACATGTATAGCATGCATTAGTCTTTGCAGTGCTGTTTATAAGTAACACTGCTGAAAAATCTAAAGATATGCTAGTACCTTATCATGCCACACAAAGGTAGCCTTGATATACAGCTGTGTTGTGCAATTCATTATGAATCATTCATGAATAAGAGCTATTGTCATTCTGTGACTTCTGGTAGCCTATTTATTACTCAGCTTTCCTACAAGAGAGCATCAGACTTATTGATGTGGGAATCAGTGAACCTGTTGAATACCAAAGGAAGGATCAAGTGGCAGTATACATGTACAGGGTGCATTAATCTTTGCAGTATTGGTTGTAAGAAATAGCGCAGAAAAATATATAGCTAGCTGGGGAAGTAAAGAAAGATAGCTTAAAAATTATATCAGATAAAATGGTCATTATCGTGTATGTGCCAAAAATAATTATAGCTTTGAGTGGAGAGAAATTGTCCTTCGATGTGGTGTTGTTAGATCATTAGGTTGTGGCCAAAGACACAGAATGGTTCTTTTGATCTATCCAGTTTCAACAGGCTCATTTGCTCAAAGGCGTAGTCTACTATTTTTCATTACAGCCTCTATGCTGACCTTTGGCCTAGCAAATGCACACTGTGGTTTTGGCCAAGATAAAGGCTTGTTGATCGAAATTCCGTAGATTGCCTCAAACAAATTTCTTTCTTCACAAAATCCTTGAGTCAATGAATTTTTTTACATTACCAAATGATGAATTTTAATATATAATATTCCTTTTTTGTTATGTATAAGATATCGAAAACATTTTTTTATTAATATTTCAACCATTTCATTAAAAGTTAACTGTTTGGATTTGGCGCATCTTGTGTTTACTGATTTGTCCAGCCAGTCTTGTAAAAGGTGTTCTTTACATGACAATAAAGCATTACACCTCACAGTACTATTGCCTTTATTCCTTATTCTCCCAGGGTTAGTCAGATTCCAAATAGTTTCATAGGTGTGATGATGAATGGGCGTGGGGCCACTGGCAGCTGCTTTGTGGCCATCTTTCCAGTAACTGCTACAATTAATCTTGCAAAATTAATTGGTGTCACTGACTGTGCCGTAAATCATAAACCTTTTACTAGTTGCTGACCTCAGTGTAACATTAGGTAATACGGTGACAATTACAGGAAATTGTTTTGCTAGAAAATTAATTTGAGTCTCCAATCACTGTAACAGAATGTGAAATGCCACCTGAATAAGCCCTTCCATATTTATTTTGGAATATATCACGTTATTTTGCCAAACAGCAGACAAGGGACATGGCAGTGGCATAATTGATCCATAAATCTCCTGACCCTTTGGCTTAGGCAAAGTACTTTTCTATGCCTGTCTCTCACATTTATATAATTTTGCTGATGTGGCAAATCTTGATAAGTTGTTTACCGTTTAAAAATAAATCAATCAATCTATTAAAGTACATTGCTTAATTGTCATGGTTATGTTAGTATCTATCAGTTAATCTACACCACCCAGAGAATCTACCCTAGACGAATCCGTCCAGTGCCGCACATTATCATAGATTTACGTCACGAGCGTCTAGGCCAATCAGTGCCCTGGATTCCTCTCCACTTCAAAAGTTTACCGGCGATTTGCGGGGAGACTATTGGGTCCTCAGAGACCTAACACATATCATTGTAAAGGTCTCGGAGAGATCTATCTGTTGCAGTTGGAATCGTAGCTGTACGACTGACAGAAATGTGTGAATAGACGTAATCGTCCTCATTTGCATAACTTGCTTGAATCAATGTTCATTGGTCACCCTTGGGGGCGTGTCTGACTTAATCACTGAAGGCTTTGCTGAAGTGATCTACACATATCATTCATAATTTTTTTTTCTAGATATAGTCTTGGATGATCCATTTCTGAAAACATCTTGCCATGTATCAGCCCGCACCTCCAATTTGATTCTGCCCACGTCTTATCAGCTAAAACATAATCCCTTGCATTCAACAGGTTCAGCCATTCCCACATCAATACGTTTGTTGCTTATCAGATTAAGAAATGTGAGTAATGGCGAACATCTTGAATGGCAGCCTTCTTGAATGGCTCTTGAATGACAATGGGTCGTCTGCATGAATGATTCGTAGCAAGTACAGAATACATCCAGTTACCCATTACTATGATATTCCCTGATTGGCTTGGACTGTAATTGTAAATGTGATGCCAAGAGAGTGATACTATAAGAGCAGAATGGCATAACTATAGATATATCATAGAAGTGCTGGATTCATGGTAAATATGGAATAGAACCTGTTTTCTATTGAACTTCAGAATTGTTGGGAGTGAATAACCGGCTTATACCATGTGACACACACTCAAACAGTCAAAAAATGAGTTGGTAAATGAAGAACAAAGAATAAGGGATTTATTGCAGTGAAATGCGGCTTGTGATTGGCTTACAGAGGTGTGGAATGGGTTGTGAAAACACTTTTAGAAAGTTCTTAAATAATTTGCAATTGTTTAAAGTGAACTTCATTTTCAAACATTTATTTTTTGTGTAAAGCTCAACCCAAAATTTAATCACTAACAAAACAACCAGAAAACAAAATCCAAACAACAGCATTATTGCTATGAAGTTTTGCAGCCTTCCCTTTTTCCAACCGCCTCAAGGCCAGCCAATTTAATGACATTGCTTTGAAGTGTGACCTGAAATTTGCCCAGGCACTTCACAGGTCCAACAACTTTTATACAAATTGCATGGATTGTAAAGGGATTGGCGATGACCTGGAATTTACTTCACTACCTCAGCATTGGCCTTACAATATTCTCTGCAGGGCGATAATTGTGGAATACCACAGTGGGTAACAGTGTTTATTAGATTGTGCAACAAATAAGGAATCATAATTTGAGCAGTAGGAGATCACAAAAATGAGGCAACTGATGATTTAAGGTGGCTCGCTACTCGTGTAATGACGTCATCTGAGCACATTTCCGCGCAGCCCTGTCTCTGTTCGGGACTGTCAAGTGGCAGCAGAATGCTGACAGTCCCTGGAAAATCGAATTGGGTCAACAATAATTTGATCTGTTTTGGACAGATCACCAGATCAGGTCGAACAACAGCTGTCCATATTACTACGCCAAACTACTTTCACAAAGCATGGTTGCTGGCAAATATCCAGTCCACTGCTTTGAATGAAAATGTTTGGAAATCATGAGACAAAAAGAAAGTTTTGAAACTTTAGCATACACTTTGCCTGTGAAAGGGATGATTTTACTCATCAGAAGTTTGATGGTATTCAATCTACTTATGCCATTTAGTGCATGTTAAATTGTGGTCACAAAAGGGTCCAAAAAGAATGCATTCTCACTTATTCACATGTCCATACAAAGCCGATGTTTTTGCTTTGTGATATCAAAAATGCTCAATTGTATTTATTCTGTTACTTTATGGAGATTTATGAACTAGGACAACAATATAATTCACAATTTCATAAAAGCTGTGTTACACTCAGCAAAATGTCTTGTCCATGCCACAAGTGGCCCCCTCTATACTGGCAATATATGTGAACTACAATGTATACATCCTCCATGATAGAAAATAGTTCCAACTTATTTTGGTATTTACAAGCTGTTTGCTTAAAATTGAAGCCAACCAAAGTCAGATTAGACACTTGCAGAGTTTTTGGAAATAAACTAGACCATCACTAAATTTGGGAACTGTCCTGGTTTCTTCCACACTGTCCTGGTTTCTTCCACTGATCGAAATTCTGTTGACCGCTCACAGGAGCTCACAAATTTTGCACCCTAGGTGGCAGTAAATGGCGGTCAACTTGTAGACAGCGCGCAGCCAGGCAGGCCCAATCTGGAATCCACGGTCGATGAATGACCTTAGGTAGCTAGTACCGATCTTTCAAATCTGATTGGTCGAGAGAACAATGCAATCAACATCCGCTCATTCACAATTGCTCTGTGACGTCACGTACTACATGCTTGTCCGCTGATATGTGGACAGAGACGAGTCAGGGCAGCCCTATCTATCTTAACGTCACCACAACAGCAGGGCTGTGCTGACACAACTTCAAACATTTTTTTTAATTCTGAAAATTCCTTGCGTCGGCCGCTCGTTTGCCATTTGCGCCACTTCTGTTGGGGTTAGAGACTTCTCGTTTAGAGCATAGGATGCGCTATGAAGATGACTATAATCTGTTAGACTTTCAGCTCTCTACTCTGAATAGAACATTTTTGTAGGCGATTTTCGGAAAGCATGTCTAGTTTCTCAAAAATGACTCTGTAACACAAATGAATGTTTATATCAATTTCCAGGCCCATAAGGCCGTATGTCTGTATCATTATATTGTTCCTTACTTCACATGGAAGCAAATACCAAAGAAATAAAAAATCCTATCCCGTCATTTTTTTTTAGCGCTATGATTCATAAAAAAAATAAAATTTTCAAAATCATAACTTTTGATCCGAACCCCCAGAAAAGTTCTTTAAACTAAATATATCTTTCTGGAATTTTAATCAGCTTTTTCATAAAACTGTCCTCTTTAATTCCATGCTTCATTTAATAACATTGGATGAATGGCCACTGAATGACAGGGAAAACTTCACAGTAAAAAAATTAAGAAAAAAATTGAGTTTTTCAGGCTTGCCTCGACTGACTTTCTTTTCTATAACCTCAAATATTTTGAAAGAAAGGCTGGTAGCGACCACTTTCGCTTATATATCCTTGCTATAAACTATATTTTGGATCATTTAAAACTATTTTTAAGAAATCCTATCTTGGAAAGTTCACGAGTATCGAGCCACCTTAAGCTGTTTTTGATCATCGGTTCAACTTCAGCATAGTCGACCATAGCCTAACAGAGTGCCATCAGCTGAGCTAATAAAAATCTGCCTTCTTAAAATTGCTTATAAGACTCTTAATGATTACATTTAAGACCTGTTCAAACATATTTTGGGAAATAATAGTGCTGATGGTCTACACTAAGCTTGGCTGATGCTAAGCACTTCTTCAAGAACTCACAAATTATCCCGCCTTAAAAAATATCCATGGATGCTGTCAGTTTCATCCTGAATCTAAGTCTGCTATCAAGATTTTGGGAGAATTTTGGGAGAATTCTTACACTGCACGCAAACATACAATGGCATAGGTATGTTTATTGACCAGCTGGGTGGTCCAAAATGTTTCCACGGATGTGACCAATACAAGTGTACACATTATAACATTTTTAAAAATCTCACAAAAAGAGTGTCAAGATTTCATGCAAAGCCCAGGCTTTACCTGGAATGTCACAATAGAAAATATCAGCACAGTCAAAATTTAGATTAACAAATTTGTCTCTTATGTGACTCGTCAGTCGGCAGGTTTCGGTAACGTGCACTTCATCCTGTACTTCTCCAGACTGGCATAGACGCTCTTCTCTGGGCAACCTAGACCATCTTCCAGTTTCAACTCTTAGGTGGTGGGCACTCAACCTGAATCGTGTTGCTGACGTCCTTACGAATTCAGGTATATCCAGGGTGTATAGGGGGGAGTGTTGTAAACTTGGATTCAATTCTAGGTATGTTTTCACCTTGGTTTTGTTTGAATGTTTAATAGCCTCTTTAATTCTCCTTAGACTTTCAGCTATAAAGTCTGTATTTGGCATTGAGTCTATGTATCTGAAAGTTTGTGTGTTATGTGTTCGGATTAGCTCTAAAACGAATGCAAAAGGATCATCCAATGCACTTCTTCTAGAGTTCGCCATTTTGCTAAAGAAACGTGCTTGACGTTGTTTGACGTAGTCTATCAATTTTGGGAGCTCAAGCTCATTTAAGCAAAGCTCATGGCAAGTCGAAGACCTCACATTCAGTAAAGCTTTAATGGCACAATGGTAAAGTTTTTCAACTGGCTTAATATTAGCATTAATCCAACCTTCACAGCCGTAAGTGATTGCTGCCACAAAGCAGGCATTAAAAACCTTGCGTTTCACTGGAAATGGGGCATCGAAGTTCTTACTAGTGAATGTTATCAGTTTCAGCAGGTCTTTTCTCTTTAGTTCTGAATGGGCTGTTATTGCAGATGAAACTTTTCCGTCGGCAGTAAATACAGAGCCCAGGTAGACATAGGAATTTGTGTGGCGTATGATGCATGTTGTGACACTATTGCTGGATTTTGCTTGAAGTGATTCCATTTCTGCTTTTGAGACGTTCAAGGCCATAAACTTGGTCTTGTCCTCGTTAATTTTCATCCCAAATTCGTCTGTATAATCCATTAAGACGGTTAACTTTTGTAGGCAGCGTTCTCTACTGGTTGCTAGAATGATCGTATCGTCCATTAGCATGAGCGTGTGTAACCAACCTAAGTATCCGTCTGGCTGGCAGCGTTGCTTTATCATTGTAATAAGTTTGTTGACATATAAAGTAAATAAAAAGCATGAAGATGGAGATCCTTGAGGGACGCCTTGTACAGCTGATATTACAGCTCTGCCAATTATACTCTTCGAAATCCGATATAAGGACAGCAAAGCATTCAGCATAACATTGCCACAACCATACGAGCGGAGCAGATTTATAAGCGTTCTTCTGGAAACCCTGTCATACGCTTTTGAAAAGTCAACGTAAACCACAAACAGTGGGAGCTTTTTCCGAGTGCAAAAATCCATTAATAACCGAAGTGTCACAATATGTTCTAAACATCCTCTGCCAGGTTGCGCCCCAGCCTGTTCTCGTTCAGGGATAAACCACTTTTGAAGTCTATTGCACAGCACATAATCATAAACTTTCCTCAGAGAGTTTATAATTCCCCGATAATTGTTGCATAAAGTGGGACAACCCTTTTTACCCCGCAGGCTATACATAGCCTACGGGGTTCTGCAGTCCTCAATGCCTCAATGTGCCGGGGATTTCGTCAAGCATAACTCACTTTGTGTTGCTCATATTTCATTCAAATTTTGCCTGTTATCTTATTTTGTCATGCAGATGGGAATGACAAGTTTCCAGGCATTTCTAGCAATTAGATGTGCGTAATTGATTGTTACCAAGAATCTCATGTACACTGTCAAAAATTACTGGAATTATATATTTCTTCTACATGCTCCAAAATAGTGATGTCAGTGTCAATAAAATCTTCAGACCTGTCAGAGTGTCCGTACGTCCGTACGGGTCCGGACGGACGGACGGACGGCCGGCCACACGGACGGACGCGGACGGACGGCCACACGGACAGAAGGATGGAAGGACAGACGCACGGACACACGGACGCACGGACGGACACACGGACGGACGGACACACGGACGGACGGACACACAGACGGACGGACACACGGACGCACGGACACACAGACGGACGGACAAAAGGACGGACGGACACAAGGGACGGACACACGGACAAAAGGACGGACACATGGACGGACGGACGCACGGACGGACACATGGATGGACACATGGATGGACACACGGACAGCCGAACGGACACACGGACGGCCGAACGGACACACGGACGGCCGGACGGACGGAAACACGGACGGACAGACACACGGACGGACGGACACACGGACGGACGGACACACGGACGTACGGACACACGGACGTACGGACGCACGGACGTACGGGCGGACACACGGACGGACACATGGACGGACGGACACATGGACGGACGGACACACGCACGGACGGACGGACGGACACACGGACGGCCGAACGGACACACGGACGGCCGGACGGCCAAACGGAGGACTGACTGACACACGGACGGACGGACACACGGACGGACGGACGCACGGACACACGGACGCACGGACACACGGACTGACTGACGGACGGACGGACGGACACATGGACGGACGGACGCACAGACGGACGGACGCACGGACGGACGGCCGGACACATGGAAGGACGGATGGACGGACGGACACACGGACGGACACACGGACGGACACACGGACGGACACACGGACGGACACACGGACGGACGGACGGACACACGGACGGACACACGGACGGACACAAGAAATGTGGATCTCCACCTTAGGCAATGTGAACTGTCACAGTAAACAAGAACAAGTAAGTTGCAATGTGAACTGTCACAGTAAACAAGAACAAGTAAGTATTTACAGCAAATCCTTCACAGTGCACGTGCTTATCTGTCATGTGTCATGATGTGGGAAAACAAACCAATAAATTGTCAATCTGAGGTGCCAGTGACATGCCACATGTGTTGTTGAGGGGAAGAGAGTTGGGTAAAAATACCTTTCAAATCCTTTTAATGCATGACCTGTCAACACTGAGATAAGAGGGTGCATGGTGCAGTGTGTTTTGTTGAAGGCAGCTGGGTGGCCAAGTGGCTTAGGTGCCCGCCTGCTCCGCTGAAGGTCTTTGCCTGCATGGGTTCGAACCCCGGGTGGGGAACCCAAATTTTCAGTGAACCTTCATGAGCAAAATCCCAGCTGGATGTCGTTCGGATGAGACGTTAAATTGGCGGCCCCTTGTATCAGTGTCTATGCTGGGCAAGTAAAAGATCCCTCACATGGGGTAAATGTGTAACATGTTGAGGACTCCCACTCTCTCTCCCATCTCATCAATCAACCCTCGTGAGCTTAGAGGGCTGCACTTACCATATCTATCTATCTATCTATCCCATTGTTTAAACAAGTCAGGAAAAAGAATTACCGCAGACAATAAAAAAGAGCAGTGCATTGTTATTGTTTGCAAAAACACTTTAAACAGTTCAAATGGGAAGTATTCAGCCTCCTTTGAAGTAACAGAGCACAGGTGATGCATAGATCTGCAATTCTGCATCCATGGACCTATGTACCAAATGAATCATTCAATGAGTTGTCGGGATTTTTAAAATCCCCTGGTAGAAGGCATATATATATATGTTTACCACAGTCTACAAAACCTTCATACTTTCTCCACTCCATTCATGGTCCCAAGTGAACACAATTCTTGGCTGTCATGAAAAACAACTGCTAGCACATTTTATAATGGTTTCAGGGTAAATCAACCAAATTAAAGTGCATTCTGGGACTTTTGGTGATGTCTTTACTTCATGTGTATTGCACTCCCAGCCATGCCATGATACTGGAGTTGTCTGTCGCACTTTGCAACCGAGTTGTTTACGTGCTTGCACGGTATTTTTTTTCTTTGCAAACAATACTGGAATTTCTTACTTTTGTATGCATGTAACAGTATCTGAATGGTCTCAATGGCTTCACATAGAGCCAGCGGGGTTTACGTGCTTGCACGGTATTTTTAAATAACATAATCACTTTTGCATAATTCCATGTTCCAGGAAATTTTGACAGAAATATGGCATTGAATAAAGCAGTTATCATCAAAATCCATCTTATTGGTAACACTTTAATAAGACTTGGTGATAATCCATCAGGGCCTGTGCTCTTGTCTGCCTTTAATTGCTTCTGAATTGCAAAATCAACTTCCATGGGACTTATCTCATTGTCCAAAATTGGGACTGTTAAATCGGAGTCAATTGTTCCACTGATTTCTTCCACACCATCCGGCATTAATAATTCCTCTAAATGTTCTTTGAAGACTTCATCTGACGGTTTCTGTTTATACTCCTGAGTTGTGACGTTATAATTCCCCTTCCAATCTATGGCTTTCCACAGGGATTTTTCATCATTTGAAGCGAGTATTTTCTGCCACCGGTTATCAGAGCTTGAAGCTTTTTCTTGACGAATCAAATGGGACGGTTTCTTGCAAACTTTAGCTTTGTTGTAAATTGAGTCAGTAACCAAATCTGCTGCGTTTTCTGGATTTAACAAGATGCTCTGTTGGTCTGACAGATCTCATTCCTCAAGTGTTTGTATGAATGCATCTTTGTCCAGATCCCGGATAGGAATACTTCTCCTCATAGGCGTACGGCGCGCGCAATTTTTGGGGGGGCGAGTGACATTTGCCCGAATTTCACGCTCTAAATTTATAAACATTTCAAATTAAATTGCCCGGCAACCATTAATTTTCAGTAGTTTTTACTTAATCATCTGCCCGAATTATTTAGCCTTTTTGCCCGAATCTTACTGTTTCCCAAAGTTCTGGGGGGGCGATCGCCCCCCCTGCCCCCCCCTCCGATACGCCTATGCTTCTCCTGATCAATGACTTGGGCTTTGGTACATGCGGTTGAGCACCATCCATTCCCAGAGCTGCGGCTGACTCTAATAACATGTCAAGAGCATTAAAATGGAGTTTATCAGCATCAATGGTGATCGAAATTGGAGCATGATCTGACGGAAATAAAAGATTTTGGTTAACCTCAAAATCTACCACTGTTTGGATACATGACTTGGACATCATACAAAGATCCAGTTCGGAAATCCATGTGTCCTTCTTCCGGAAAGTTAAAGCACCTTTGAAGTTTTTGCTTCTCGTTTTGGCATTGTTAATCACCACACAATCCAAATCACGGCACAGCTGCAGAAATTTGCGAGCATTCTGATTCGGATGCACTGGGTCTGGCATACATGCTTACATGACACTGATGATGGCTGTTGTAATTTCAAGTCAAGGGCCAGAATATCTTTACATCTTACAATGGGGGAAATTGCACACTACACACTATACTACTTGCATGACAGTAGTGAAGTGATAATCGTAATTTGAATCCAAAGTTCTGCCAGAAGGCCATTTCAGTGGAATTCAACTCTGACAGGCTCAAGGAACTTATTGGAGCCTTGTACAGATGTTTTCTCGCAAAAAATTATCCTTATCTTATTTGTGTAATCTTTTTAAAATAAAGAGCTTCCAAATTTAGGATCCAATTATAAATTTAGATATTTTAAAATGTAATAGTTATGTCATTATTAGAAAAAACTATGCAGAATAAGTTTCTTAAAATAATAGTTATTACATGTATAATTACAAACTTAGTATGACAAAAACGTTATCGATTGGTGTTTTTTAATGTAATGTTACTGCTCAAGGATTACTTTTGTTATTTCATACATTTTGGCATGCTGCATTTTGTTCAAGAAATGATTTGTTTAGTTCATGCAACCCGTATCCATTACCAAAAATTTGATGCACAATACTAAAAATTAGCGTATTTGGAAGACTTCTATAACTGTGTTTATAAGAGTAAGCAAAAAATCTTACACTTCACTAAGAAACTTGTGTGAAAAGGACAAAAGGTTACCTCAAAAGTTTTCCCTCTACTGGTTTAGTACTTGCAAAGTTTTGTGGATGTCCTGTAAGTAAATAAGGTGGCCTATGTGGTGTGGCCTGATAAGTGAGTTGAGTTTACGTCCATTCTGGGAGGCAACAATCAGCTATTCTGGTACATTGCTGGTTGGGTCATGTCTTAGCAAAGGTTTCTCACCATGTCAAGTTTACTTTGGAATTTCTGTAATATTTGATACTCACTGAAATAATATCCACACATAAAGACACATTTATAAACTAGGCCTATATTATATTATGTACAAAAAATACACAATTCTTCATAATTTAATTAACAAAACACTTCTTTTAAAAGTTGCCGAATATATATCAGCCATAGCTGCCATACCTAAGACATTTTATAATCAATAATTGTAATTATTGACCATACAGGATTAATTGTGTATGAATAAAATCCTTGAAATCTCTAATTCTTTGTAAAAAGAGACTTAGCCTTATCATGATAATCCAATTTTTGGAATTTTGTTGTTTTTGCTTCCGTGGCTATGATCTTGAAAACTAAGGATGCAAAAGTGATCAATTATTCAATAAGTAACCTCAAGCTGTAAGGAAAGTTTCAAGTCTTCAAAGCCTGATGTCAGTATCGAAATTGTTTTTTAAAATTTTTTTCGCTGGGTACTTAGATAGAGTCGATTTGCCACCAATAATAAAAATTAAATAGTTACCCCGTTTCACTGAGAAGCAACAATAATCTATTCTGGCAGCTGCTAGGTCACTGAATCGACAAGTACTAGCCTCAAGGATGAACAGACTTATCTTGACAAGGCTGCATACTTATGAAGTAGCCTACTTGGTTTCCAATATAAAGTACCAAAACCACTACTTTCCCTCAAACTGAAGCAACATCAAATTTCTAAGCATTATGAATACAAGTTTGTCTTAAATTGATTCCCAGAGGCCATTGCACAACAATTCACCATCACCTACCTTACAGTCTTTTCTTGTCATGTTTGTCATATCTTCCTGATCCATGTTCATTTTTCATTTCTTGTATCAATTTGTGTTTCAGAAATTAAATCAAAACAATGACTAATTGTCAAAAGGTTTTTTAACCAAAACTTCATAACCCATCAAGGTTCTTGAATCTGGGATTCTGGACCTAAGATCCATCACTTGAAAAAATGCAACAAAATCTAAATTTGAGTACCGTTTCAGCAATATGAAAACCTAATTGAATCCATTTTGAAACAGTACTATTTGAAAGTGAACATAAAAGTCCAAATGTCATATTTGTCAGTGTCGTAAACCACATTGTTGCCAACAATTGTGTGTATCCACCGGAAAATCCATGTTGGGCTTTCACTGTGAAATTGATTTCAAATTGGTTACTATTTCACTGGGCCTGTTTGCAGAGCCTATTTGCTTCAATTGGGAAAATCGCCAATCCAAATCCATATTCTGTTGTCTTGTGGCGACAGAAATCAGATAAAACTTGGGTAATATTTCACTGAGAGCATTTGCTTTAATTGGAAAAAAATCACCATCCAAATCAAGATCTATTTGTCTTTTGAGGACAAAATCATATGAAAATCAAGTAAAAATTCTGAGGTTTTCTCTAAGACAAAATGTTCTGGCACTGTACAGCTGAATTCTATGCATTTGATCCCTCATCAATGTCAAGGCTTGGCTTGCTGAAACAGGACTTAAGCCATAGAGTGGCAGCCAATTACCAGAAAGACAGCCCCTTTAGTGTCCAAATCAGTTCCTCGTTTCTTAAGAAGACTCTCAACTTTCAATGGCAATAACTTTTTGCTTTCCTTAGTTTTGTCCATATTTTTTGTAGGGACCATCTCAGATCTGTGTTATAAGCTCAAAATGAGGAAAGATTTGACAGTGGAGGTCCCTAACTAAAGGGGCAAAAATAATCAGCCAAGTGCTATTTGTTTGTCATCAATTTATGTGTACTGCAGTGGTGGAGCTTCTTGAGTTTCTGGAGGGGGCAACTAGGAAGTTGGCCTTGCAGATATACTTTCCCTATAGCAGGAGTACCCTCCAAATTTACCTCCAATATTAGGAGGATACTCATGCTACAGCAAAGGTAACTGTGACTACAATTTACAAATCGAGTATATATTTGCCCCTCTTTATGCTCAGTAGCTCCTTCACTGCATGACCTTGGGAGCTGTCATGGTTGAGTGATTGGGGACCATATCCAAAGCACACCTGGAGCATAATACATTGGGGACCATATCCAAAGCGCACCTGGAGCATAATATTATCCCATAGAGATTTCCTTCAAAAAATTATATAGCCTAAGTGTATAAACATTTGAGACAACATAAGACAAGTGATAAAAGAAAACACTGTATGAGAACATTAGATATTCAACTTCTCACAAACTGGCCAGTCTAAAAATGTAATAATCCAAATATTATGCAAGCCACAATTAGTTTGTTGTAATGGAAATAGAAATTTCATGTTCATGACAAAGAATTTAAAAGGGCTTCTCATTGCTTGGTTTGCTGTCTATGTTAACACCTGTAATTAGGCATGCCTAATCATGATGTAACATGTATTAGGTTTGTTATATCACACACTCACAGTGGTACATTGGAGGTATAGATGCAACTACACATACATAAAACATTATTTGAACATTTGGAAAACAAAATATGTGTTTGAAGAAACCTCAGGTCCCTACAATTCTTTTTTTAAAGAATTTCTTGTTTATATCAAACCTCACATGAGGCTTGACATCATAATAAAATGCTCTTTAAGAAATAAAGCATAGATCCTATCATAGTGTTTGCTTCTTAAATTTCAGTTTTCAAAGTGAAAAGCCAATAGATGTATGAAAACTATGCAGTTTTATTTGTACAGTGCCGTCTGTAAGTAAGTGAAACGCATGATATTGTGCCATTGCATCAATGTTAAACGTTCTCAACCTTGTGGAGGCATGAATTCTCACTCAATGAGTTAGGTATGGGTCAAAGTCTTTGATAAGTAAGTGAACCACCCCTCCCTATTAAATAACATTGGGCCTGTGTTTCACTTACTTATCAAAGGACTTTGACCCATACCTTACTCCAACTACATGCAGCAAAGAAAATTGACTGCCATTGTTATCCAACATGCCTCAGATATCGGCCTTTATGACAAAATATTTTTTCCTCTCATCGAATGACAATTAAATGCTTCCACAAGCGGTTTTGAGGATGTTTAGCATTGATGCAATGGCACAATATCATGCGTTTCACTTACTTACAGGCGGAGCTGTAAGTGGTCACCATTAGTTTCCATGACATCCAAACCTTCTGTTCCTAATAACTATAAAATAGTTGATGCCTCTTCATAAACTAACAATTAACTCAATTTGTCACTAACTGCCATCAGTCAGAATTATTGGATTATGATTACTACCAATAACAGTTACCAGGCCACCAAAATGGAAATTGACAATTAGTGATTAATGAATCAGGGTTATGTTGCAATAGTCTAATTGTTTTAGCGCAACATGCTCCACCTTATGTGAGTGAAACTGTATATCACAGTAACAGTTGCTTTTGTTCCTTAAATGTTCCTTTTTGTTCCAATTTGTCTAATTCAGCACACATAATATTTGCTATCAATAACAGTTGCCAGGCAACCAAAACGGAAAGAGCTGATCACTTTACTAGAACTTTGATTGATGAATCTGGATATTGCTGCAATTAAATCTAATTGGGATAGTTTCAGACACTCCACCTGATGTAAGTAAAACTTTCCCTGGGCAATTTGACCTATTTTGACCTAGGGGGACGTCAGTCAGTGTCAAAGATGTTATCCTGACGTCAGGTGAGGTCAGAAGGCCCACAGGGTTATGGCACAGTTGCTCTTAATCCTGATAAGTTTATGTTCCCTTTTGTTTCTTTTCTGAAGCACATAATATAAGATTTGCTTTGCATCATCCTAATGTTGATTTACATTGATTTTGGGGGACGAAATAGTAATCATCATCATTGACTGGTCAAAAAATCTGAATGGTTTTTTTAAATAATTATGTTCATAAAAAATATTCTATTTATATAAAAATAGGTTCCTTTCTGAAAAATTGCGTATATATACATATTGTATAAAATTATGTTGATCTGATATTCATCTTTCCGCATTGGCACAAGCTCACAAATTGAATAATCTCCCAAACACTTCTGAAGGATTCTTTCCTGTTTTTTGGATAATTATGCTAAGTACTACCGTATCATACCACCGAAGAATATACCAATGCCAGTTGAATGCCACACAAAAACAGCATTAATACGCACAAAAATGTTCACTTTGTTATGAATCATTCATCAATAATAGCTGTTGTCATTCAGTGACTTCTGGTATTTCTTACTTAGCTTTCCTGCAATAGAGCATCAGACTTATCAATAAGGATGAAGTGGCAGAATACATGTGCAGGGTGCATTAATCTTGGGGGTGTTGTGTGTTACCAGTAACAATGCCAAAAAACTTAAGACATATATCATACCACGCAAAGGTAGCCTTGACATACTGCTATATTGTGCATTCTGTTATGAATCATTCATGAATTATAGCTATTGTCATTCAGTGACTTCTGGTATTTATTACTTGGCTTTCCCCAACAGAGCATCAGACTTATTGATGTGGGAATCAGTGAACCTGTTGAATACCAAAGAACTGATCAGGTGGCAGTATACATTCACAGGGTGTATTAATCTTTGTGGTGTTGCAAAGCTGCAAGTAAACAGAACGTAAGAACACCAAAAGGAAATATGGTATTTCTGGTAAAACCAGGAAAGTTGAAATAAAAGATGATAAAATGGACAAATAAAACAATGGGTAGAAAGTCTTTAAGAAATTGTATCAGAAAAATAATTACTATGGGTTTTTTTTTTCTGAAAAGATCATCACTTCGAGTGGAGAGAAAGCTAATTTTTGAGATGGAAGAATATGCTCTAGTTGTCCTTCCACACAGTGATATCAGCAGGACACCTAACAATAGTGGTCACTTAAACCTGGTCTTCTGGACATCGAGGGTCGGGTTAAACGCCTCTACAGCACCTCTGGACATCGAACAGGTACTTTAGATCTGCATAGTGTCAATAGCCCCATTTCCTCAATTGTTAATGAGTTACGATCTTTCACTGTATACTCTATGCTGACATTTGGTGCAACCCATGCAGTAACTGATTTTAGGCCGAAATGGACTAAAAGTGGGGCCAAAAAGTCAACTTTCAGTAACTTTCAAAGGAAGGTCATTATTTATTATTATACACACAATGGCCATGGGCTATCATTGACTAATAATGATGAAAGTCCTGGACCAATTACAGTTTTCTATAGACCGATACATGAAATACACTATGCAATAACAATGTCCTAATTCTTACATTAAATATCCCGGAGTGAGCCGGAATCCTGAGATTTTGTGAGATGAAAATTAATGATAAATGGGATCGGACCACCAACTGCAGCTGCTTTGTGAACATTTAAAATAAAGCATGCAGATGCAAAAGTGCTGCCAGTCACTTTGATGTCCATTGTCAACTCTTAATTTTCTAAGAAGACACTCAGCTTTCAAATATCAATCATTTTCTTTCATTAATAATCATAAGCAACAAACGGCCGATCTAAAAAGAATTTACATTGATCGAACTACGCAAATTCAAAATTAAATCCATAACAGAATACTTGCATTATTCGTTGGAGCAATGGCTTGATCTAATTATCGCTATTGAAAAGACTAATGGAAATCTGCCTTGTTTATTTACAATATCCCATACCTACATTTATACCTTTTCATACTACCAGCAAATATTCCAATACCAGTTGAAGCTAAAAAAGAAAATGCTAAGCATAAGACCCAACAAGAAATAATCTTTTTTCCTTGACCAGCCACTGTATCCCTGCGAAATCCAATAAAAAATGACCTTAACAGCTGACATATTATAAAAAGTTAATAAAATTCTATAAATTGGGAGTCACCATACACTTCATCGAGATTACACGACATGCTAAAACAGCCTTTTAAATTCGTTTAATATCTTTTGCAATTGATTATTTTATTATGCCAAAGAGCAGACCAGCAAAATGGCAGTACCATTCGTGATCCATAAATTTTCTGACCCTTTGGCTTAGGCAAAGTACTTTTCTATGCCTGTCACTCAGATCTATACTACTTTGCTGATGTGGCAAATCTAGATTTTATTTTTGTTTTTTATAAATCTATCTATCTATCTTTCTATATATATCTATATTTTAATGGTTATGTTACTAATAACTGTCAGTTAATCTATTAATAATTAATTTTTCGCACATCGTTTGGATGATCCATCTTCTAAAATGTATTTAGCGCTACCCCTCTTTCTATTTTCCCTCATTTTTTATCCGTATGAACTAATCCAATCCCTAACATTCAACAGATTCAGTGATTCCCAAATCAATATGTTTGTCGCTTATCTTTATTCTTCTTCTTCTTCTTCTTCTGTAGTGCTCTTTCATCAACGAGTCTAGTTCTTCTTCCATGCACTTTCTACTTCCATACACCCTACAGGAACTCAAGTACACTGTATCCCTCCTGAAAAAATTTCTATCTTTCCCAACATTCATACCATCTGCTATGCATCTAGCTTTCACCCTCCTCTAAATCCCCGCAGTGTGATGTCAGCATAAACTAATGTAATCCCTCGCATCCTACGGGTTACTTCATTTCCTCATCAATATGTCTGTTACTTACCTTTTTTTAACCATGTTATAGCAGCATGGACTAATCTAGTCTGTTGCATTCAACAGGTCTAAGTCTTCCTCTGTGCGATTTCAATTCGCTTTCTTATTCTGAAATCAAATATACTTGCACAACATATCTTCCTCAATGTTCAAACTACCTGCTATGCATCTGCCTCTTACACTCCTCTGTATTCCTTCCAGGGTTAAATCAATAGGAACTAATCTAATCCCTCACATTCAACAGGTTCAATGATTCCCTCGTCAATATGTCTATTGCTTATCAGATTGAGAAATGTGGCAGCCATCTTGAATGGCAGACATCTTGAATGGCGGACATCTTCTATGGCACTTGAATGACAATGGGTCTTCTGCATGAATTATTCACAGCAAGTACACAATACATCCAGATTCCCATTACTACGGTATTCTCAATTGTTGAGGGTGATAGGATATCTGACAGTACGTGGCTTCTTGAATGCCTTTTACTGTAATTGTAAATGTGATGCAGAGGTTGTAATGCTGTTAGAGCAGAAAGGCATAACTATAGATAGATAGAAGTGCTGAATTTATGGCAAGTAGAGAATACATCGAATATCCTACTGCAAAACTATTCTGGATTGTTGTGGGTGATGGGATATTTGAGGGTGCATGCACTCTAAAAATTTTTGCATATTAGTGGTATTGTGCAAAATCAGCGTGTACAATAAAGAACCAGTTTGGTATTTTTCAACTGTTTTTGGTATTCTTCAGAGCAAGTGGTATTTTTCATGAAAATTCGTTTTGGTCTTGGGGAATTATGGTATTTATAAAAACCAAACTTCTGTAAAAGCACCTTTATTTGATCCATTCTTAATATATTTGTGTAACAATGATTTGAGATTCTTAAAATGTTAATGTTGTGGTTCTAATTTTTTTAATTCATGCACGTTACTTTAATTAGGAGTTTTAAGAGAGAGGACTAACTATGCTGTATATCAGTCATGGCTACTGTAATATCCAAAGAGGCATTTTACTAATCCCTCAGGACTCACTCACCGGTTGACCTCATCTTAAAATGCAAAGCTGTTAACATTTCGCGTGACAAGAAAAGCTGTTTGTTTATCAATCAAGACTTGTGAAGGTTTAAGGCAGAGTTTCTTGTCTCAACACTGCAGTGGAAGAGTGTGCATGTAAGTGTGCAGAAGATTGGGAAGAACTTGGTAAGTTTTTATACAATTTCTTAATTAAACTCCCAAGAAGTATGCATTCTGAATGCAATTTTGTTTATTTTTGTAAGGTGTACACAATGTCTGGTTTATATATATGACATTATACATAAATCAAACATGCGGATAGTGTTGAGCCACTACAGTGACTGCTTATTCTGATATAACAATGACCCAAAACTGTGACTATTGCATTCTGCCCGTAAAAGGATTCATGATAATTTAAGTAGGGGTGTAGATTTAGTTATCTCCCCTGCAGGAATGAAATATTCATATAAGATGTTATTGTTAATGTCATTTATTTCAACACCTCAAGCATAATTACAATGATGTAGTTTACTACATTCAATTTTGCAAATACAATATTAGTTCAATGTCAAACTAAGAAAACATGTTGGAGTGTGTTGTTAAGGGCATTAAAGAACTACTGTGGTAGGCTGAAGATCCTTTTAATTTTGCACCGATATTGCCTGGTGGACAACACAAATATGACAGGGAAAGCAAATGGAGCCATTGAAAACTGAAACATCAAGATGGCTACTGTAGTGACACTGTGATTAATGTCAACATTTCTTTGAATCAAATGGAGGCCAAATGAAAGAATCACGACAAGATTGTAAAATATAAACCTGGCTGTAATCAGTCGATCGGTGTCTGTTTCTTCCCTTTGAGAAGCCTTACGCGTCTCTTTCATATGTTTGGAAAGTGAAACATTGGCGGCAGTCATTGCAATACACATCACGCCATGTAAAACCAAGACTGAGGATCTTTCCATCCAATTCAACTTCACCATGCACAGTTGGCTAGGTGCTTGGCCATTGCAAATTATCTGTGTCAGGCCAATAACACTGGCAATAACAGATGCAATCAAGAGAAGATATCGTTTATTGTATTTTTTACTCGATTTAAAGAATCTTATGGTCCTGAACATTTCAAAATAATGAAGCATTGACAGAAAAGGCTGATACAAACTAAGCACAAACAAACTCTTTGCAATCATTGTGCATTTCAATTGCTGGTTGATACCGATGACCAACATTTCTGAGTTTGTAATTTCTTCTTGCTGAAAATGGAAAATCATCAGAACAATTGCAATGAGCAACCCTGATAAACCATTGTGAAATATCAGGTTGAAGTATGAGATGTTCATTAAATGGTATGAATGTTCCATGGCTAAGAAGTTCATCAGTATGATAACTAACAAGAAGGGGAGAGTTATCCATGCTTTTCCGGGATAATCAAATGGACAAAAATCGTGTAGCTTAGTCTTTGTCATAAGTGCACAATGGTTAATCTTAATGTCTCTTTTTAAGCAGCAAAAATGCAAGTTGTTTGTTGAGAACTGAGACAACTTCACCTTGAGAAAATCCTTTGAAATACTCTGAAGTCTTGCGCTGCTGAAATGCAACTCTTTAAGATTGTCTATTCCATGAAATATCTGTGATTTTACATGCATTAATCTTGTATTAGTAAGGTCAATATATTCTAACTTGGAGAGTCTGCAAAAAGAACAACCATCCATTTGATATAATAGGGTATTCTTCAATGAGATGTGGGTTAATTTGATTAAATCTGAAAAGGAAGGTTGTGTGATTGTTGTAATGCGGGTTTTATCCATGTTTAAGTACTTCAACTCCTTAAAATGTCCAAGACGTGATGAAACACTTCTCAAAGGATTACTTCCTATATTCAGCTTGACCAATTTTGGTATTTCAAGACTTTTTATCTGTGACATGTCTGATATATTGGAGTGTGAAATATCAACAAACCACGCATTCTGTAATTCAACAGATGTTATAAAATGATTTGATGTTAGTCTTATTACAGCAATGGATGATGCCTCATCCTTTAAACTGACTGGGTCAATACAATAAATTGCCCTTCCCAAACAGGTGCAATGGTCAGGGCAATTTCTTTCGCATGCTGCTTCATCATCACCGGATAAAGGACAGTGCAACACCCCATCACATATCTCTGTTGGGTGTACACATATCTTCTCTTTGGTGCAACGAAGCATTCTACTGCATGTCCAGGATGTACAGTTTGATTCATCATCTCCAAGAGGACACTCAGGAATTCCATTGCAAACCAGTCTATAAGGGATGCACCACTGTTGATCCAGACAAGGATACTTGTCTTTGCAAAAGAAATTATAGCATTCCCAGTTATCGAAACAATTTTGAAACTGCCATGCTTCTGCGCATGGTATGGTGCGACCGTAAAAGTCTGTGTCATGCACACAATCATATACTTTTGGATAACAGATTGATGACCCAAATGGACAAATATACTTTGTGTAATCAATTTTTGTATAATTGAAATATTCATTTGTATAAACGCTTTCTGAACAAGTTTCATTGCATTGCTGGTACAGCATTGCATTTAGGGCATTAGAGTCAGTTTTGATGCATGACTGCTCTTGCTGGTTAATTATCAATGGACTCCAAACTTTGTTATATTGTGAGCGGTCTGGGCATTCTTCTTCATCTTCACCGAATTCACAGTCTTCAATGAGATCACACAGTCGAGAAATTGGGATGCATGATCCATCTGTGCATGGAAAGTAGAGATTTTTGTGTGGCCCATCTAAGCATGGATTTGTACAGTTCATTTCATCACTAACGTCAATACAATGTGTTCTTGAATCACAAAAGTAGGTCTCTGGAATACATTCCCCATTATCACAAGGTTTGAATCCTTCATCACAAGATTGTTTTATTGGCAAAGGTTCCTTCATGCACACTACTCCAGTCTGTTTATCTACATCTCTTTCAATTGACAAGTTTAGTCTTGTTTCAACAAATGCTTTACTTATCTCTGAAATACCCTTAGTAGATGTGAACACATCCACTGGCCCATGATCTCTCAGGTGAATTATGTAATTAGAGCCATGGTAGGACATCACAAGCTTCAGAAAAAATTGTGTATGGTAAGTTTGTTTAGTACTGTCCCCTCTTAATGTGCTCAAACCTCCAACTTTATGGCATTCTAATTGTATATCCTTGCTGTTAATATGCTTTTTGTTGGTAATGTACTCTACTCTGAGACACCTTTTGTAGACCAATGTCCATCCAGTGTCACAGTAGTATTCCTTATTATTATCTTCACAATCTATAATATCTTTGTTGGGTATTTTAGGTGTGTATTGACAGAGAAAAGTCACATTTACAAATTGCCTGTTGCAATCGATGTCAGTCCATGTTCCTGTGGAGGGTACTAATGCCAAACACAAATCAAAGTCATTGGTGGGGTTTTCTTGACGCATAGCAGATAGAAGATATTGATACTCCTCATTATTGGTCCTACTTGAATTTTTCACTGCATACCTGTGTGACACATTTAATGCTAATTCTGCCATTCTATGTGGTACATGCAACCTGCTGAATCCCTTTTCATGCTTTGGTGACTGAAAAAAAAAAGTCCTTGAAATCTAAATGGGGTTATGTAATTGGTACAGCAAATAATTCACAAAAGAACATACCTATAATTATGCATCAAATTTTTCAATAGTTTTCTCAACAGGGTATCCAACCAATCTTGCAAATTAAAAACCCTGCATTTTTAAAGATTTCTCCCAGATGATCGTAAAAACTAAAAAGCATATACATGTATTGCAACTACCAGTTAGACAAGCTTCATGAAAGTTGACACAGTGATACACATACTTATTTAAAGCACATTGCTTGAGTGACACGGATACATTTGATGGATGTGACACTTTGACACGGATGAATTTATTTGCCGCAGTAAAATTTGGCAGTACATATGTACAGTGCGTCACAAAACAGAGGGCATGGATAGAAAAGTGGCATAAAATTTTGGATATGGAGAGATTTAATAGCATGAAGGATGCACTGTATAAAGTGCCAATGAAGTAGGGGCACAGTGAGACGTCAGGCACAGTGAGACAAAGCCCGTAGCATTAGGGTATGTCAATTTTTAATTTTTATGCAAATTCAAAAAACACTAATGCCTAAAATGTGGGTTTTGACATGGAGAATACAAATCTGTTCTCGAAATGGCGATCCGACAATTCTGAGCTACTTCAATTTTGGTTCAAAGTTTCAATGTTTTTTTCGTTTTTGACCATTTCTGCCAATCCACGGTTCTCTATAACTTTATCAGTATTTCTCATACAGCATTCTAAGACCATATTTTCATTTCTAAAAAGTGCAGGCCGAAGAGCCAATGGAAGTCAAGATATCGTCCTAGACCAAGATGCAAAATGTAGGTCTTTTTGAGAGCTTTCCAACCATGCCAGTTAGAATGCTGTGTGACAAATACTGACAAAGTTATAGAGAACCACGGATTGGCGAAAATGGTCAAAAACGAAAAAAACATTGAAACTTTGAACCAAAATTGAAGTAGGTAAGAATTGTCGTATCACAATTTCGAGAACAGATTTGGATTCCCCAGGTAAAAACTCACATTTAAGGCACTAGTGCTTTTTGAATTTGCATAAAAATTTTAAATTGACACACCCTACCGTAGCGTCTTAACTGGTACTGTTTACAGATCAACCCTTTTTTGTATAGTACAAAAAGTAAGTAGATGACAGACTGTCCTATATCCTGAATGCCTACACTGCATATCGAGAGTGGAATTTCAATAGTTTGGTTTTTAACCAGTAAAAGTATTAAAATAATTTTTTGCTAAACGAATGTTTGTTATAATTCGCAAGAAAAATGATATAATGCAAATCAATTGCAAGGGATTCAAACCTTGATTAATTGTCTTAGTTTAGTGAGATGATGTTCCACAATGCAGGCATCTGGTCCTCAGGATTAAAAAATGTTATAAAGAGAGCTGCGTGGGGCACAGTGAGACAGTTTGAGGTGGGGCACAGTGAGACATCACAAATTACACTCCAAACGACCTGAATGTGATGCATGGCTCACAATTCACTATTAAAAACTAAATTCCTGCTATAAACTACTGATTTTAGTGAGTCATATCCAAAGGGAAGTGTCAGAGAAGAATTTTGGTTAGTATGTAATAGGCGCGGCAGTTTAAATAAGTCATGCACATGTCCTGTGCGATGAAGTTTCGAAACATGCTCAAAAAAGGACCTAAAATATCACCTAGCAAGCTGCTTTTATTAGAGTACAGTATAGTTTCTGAAGCAACAATTTATGGAACAATTCCGCAGGATCTGAGGATCGGTGGTTATAGCAGCAGATGCCTTGTCTAACTGTGTCCCTTCTGCTGTCTCACTGTACCCCTGCCCACGGGGCACAGTGAGACACTTAACGAGCATGGACACAACTCAAAATTTCTTCAAACTTTTAAAAGGTAGGAACCTGAAACTACTGGACAATATACCCAACGTCATTCTCTATAACATGGGCCTGATCTCATTTAACTCGCTACTGCCAACATTTTGGAACAATTGAAAATAAAAAAAGTGTCTCACTGTGCCCCGCTCTCCCCTACAGGCATTTGAGAGAGAGTTTGCCATATAGTTTCCATTGTTATGGTTGGGACACACAAATTTTTTTTTTTAATGTTTTTATTAGACATCGAGTCAGTAAGAGGTTGTGAATGACATATCATAGATTCAAGTTTTTCTTGAGGATGCAATTTTCGTGAACTGTTTGTGGGCTCTGAACTCTTGGCTAAGAATCATCTTATATGTCTAAAATTGAAACTTACACAAATCAACGTATGAAATATAAATATCCATACACAATTATTCCCAAAATGAAGGTGGGAATTTGTATCAATTGACCAATTTTTGGCTGACTTTCAAAAAAAAAAGGTTACAAGGTGCCCCAGGCCCGACGTTCCATAGAGGTGTAATACTAACACACACATATGCAACCTGAGGAGAACTGTATTATGGTCATAGAAGGGGTATACTTACCAGATACATTACTGAAGATGATCGCATTAGTGTCACAGCATTTATTCGGCCATCAAAGTCTACTGGTAGATCCCGATCTTCATCCAAGTACCAATCATATATGTTTGAGCGCATCACATCTGTCCAAATATCTCTGTTTCTCACCGACCAAAGGTGAGCCCCTTGCTTTTTGCAAACTTGTTCGGATTCCAACCAGGATCCAGTGTAGTCAGTGTGGATATCAAAACAATTCATCGTGCCAGAACTGTGTAATCTGCCATTCTTGATGCAATCAACATTTACAGTTTCTTCATATGGTGAGATAAGATAGCTAAATAAAGACCTAGCTTCAAAATTTGCATTAACAATGATCCACATGTGCAGTGCTTCTTTGTGTTGGGCAGAAGCAGTCACCACTATTGACAGAAACTGGCCATAACTCCGCCAAACAAAAGGCATCTGTTTCTCTGTAAATTGGTATGAGTAAACTGTATCAGAATAGTATACTTTGTCAAAAATTGTACATTCCAGTAGTCTTCCAGACGAATTAGATATCCCATTTTGAGGTTTTTCTAAGTACATTGCCACTATGAACTCATTTGCATATGCCTTCATGCTTCTCCACTGACTGAGGAAGGACACATCAACCGCAAATACCCCAGTGCTAACTTTGAGAGAGAACATGAAACAAGGCCCATCAAATGTTGGCTTATGTTGTATGATCTTCTGAGGTAAAAGATTGATAGTCTCACAATCGCTGCCTTTTGCTTCTACAACTCCAACAGAAATTGTCATGATATGGTTTACCAGGCAATTATAATCAATTTGAAATTTTTGGTACCTGGATTCAAACTCCTTACTCTGATATTCCATTATTGTAATGCCCCCATTTGAATCAACTTCAACTTGCTTTGAAGATCCAATATATGGAGACTTTACTGCACAGGGAACTTCAGATTTTTCTTCAAATCGTAACAAGACAGAGAATTTTAAGTTGTTAGAAGCAAGTGATATCATTTGCCATTGGCATGTCTGATTTCTGTTTGAGATTGTGTCAGATGTCAGCTGGATAACCATGCAATCCAGACCAACCTGAAACACCGCATTACCTTCCTCTGAACATGTCAGTAGAGAAGTCTGCCCAAGATACCTTTGAAAGCTGTTTAACATCCATAGTGCAGCTGAACAGATGCTGCATGGATTAGTTATTCTGCGGCACTTTTTATTAGAATGTTTTGAAAAAAGTAGTGTGCCCTTTGAAAACCATGCACCATAGCTGTAAATTATAACAAATACTTCACGGTTTAATGTGCTGAACGGCTTATTAGCATACAGCATCATCTGTGGTTTGGAACACAATGGTCCAACTCTGAAAGCCGGCTCTTCAACAGCTACATAGTCTGAGATAATCAAACCATGGAACTGGCAAATATATCCCTGGGGACTGTCCCCATAATGCTCTGGCTGAATTGTGTACTGCATCCAGGGATGTGACTCATCATAAATACTTAGTACATCATAAATTAGATTTGAGGTGTTTCTAAAATCCCATCTTACTAAAGTGTCTTTTCTGTCATCATGATAAAAAAATTGTTTTCTTGAGATAAGTCCTGTAAAAGACAGATTTAAATATCTTAAGGCATCCAACTCAGAAGATAGTACATGAACAATATACAACTGAAAGGAACTAGCTATTACAGTTTCCAATTCATTCCCTTTACAGGGGACAGCTATTCTTTGTGATTTATGAGTAGGCCCGTCATGAAGCGTTATGGGTTCAGAGCAATTGAAAGTAACATGTAAATACGTTCCAATGACAGTCCTAAGTAAAATATGGTATTCAGTCATCCTTGAATGAGCCCTGAAGACAAATGGCATGAGTTGAAAATATTTGAGCGAGTTGGGTTTTACAGTTTCACGTGTAGCAATTGTGTTGTAGCTGACCGTTGCATCTACTTCAATTGTTTGTACACCTAAACTTATATCGTGATTTAAAGACTTGTTAAAGTGCAGTAAGACCCTGTTTTTGTGATAAGGTTCACTTTTTTGACTAAGTGTGGTTATCGTGTTGTAGCTGATAACTGCACCACACTCAGTTGCCTGGAAATTAAATTTTAAATTTGTCACCATGAAAAATTTGAGTATTTTCAGTTGAACCAAGCTCTGTGAATAATTAGTTTGTACGCTACTAGACAATTGGTTGACATAGAAATGAATGCCTTGGGGCATTTCATTTGGAGTTGTGTCTATAACTGACAATGTGAAGTAATCTACAGTAAATGGATCTCCATAAGGGAAATTTTTTACAGACAAATTAATACACAAACTTTCTGGCACTTGTATTTTCCATTGACAATTCATAATTCTGTCAGCTGTAATTTCTACTGATCCACACAGCCCTTTCAATGTTCCTTCGCAATTACTGTAGCTTGTTTGGTAGCATGTGTTCCATATTTCTTGGTATATACTCATTGTCTTCTGTATGAAATATGTTAAAGTAACTTTTGAATTTTTAAGCATATTGGAAGAAATGCTGTTGGTTATGTAAATATTCCAATGATTAGAATTGAAGCAGTCATATTTGCTTGTGTTAACAATAAGATGAAATAAAAGTATGGTTTTAAAGTCTATCATCAAGCACTTCATGATGGTGCAGTGCACACAAGCCCGCCTCAAAAATATACTTCTACGCAAAGCTAAAGTTAATTTCAAGTTTGAATACAGTTCTGCCCAAAAGTTTACATACCCCTCTGCAAAATGACCAATTTCTCTATTTCCAGCGCAATTTTAACAACAATAGGCAAATCATACATGAAATGCAGTGCATTGCATGTGGCTAAACACTTCTGAACCATTAAAAATCCATTAGCAATGAAATTCAATGATATTATCACTTAATTGCATTTTATATCAGTTTCAAAAGTTTACATACCCTTCTGTACTATCGCATATTTTCCCGCTTAGGATCAAGAACAGCTTACAGGATTTTACCACAATATGTCAAAAGTACTAAGACTACATCAGCAGTGATTTTAATCCATTCTGCATCACAGAATTTCTGTAACTCCACCTTCAATGTTGGTCTCGGCTGGGGCATGGTCTGTCTTGGATCAACCCATAATTTATTAGATAATATCCCAGTCTAAACGGTGTTAAACCACTCTAGAAGCTTCTCCCAACTGTCCAGAAAAGTATATTTGGACATGATTGGTGGAAGGTTTTGGATTGTTGTCATGTTGGTACGACTTGTTCATCCCGATTCTAACTTTCACTCTGAATCATGTCAGTTCTCTGCCAAAATTTTCTGGAAATCAGTGATATTAAACAATTCTTCTTTCTTGACAATGTCTCTGGTGCTATTCGAACTGACACAGCTGCAAAGCATTGAAAGCGCACCACCCTTGCTCAATTTGGCAATGGTCTTCTTTTCGACGTAATTCTGAATGAACTCTTGAAAACACATTGCAAGGGATTGCAAGGAATTTTAATACTATAACACCTCAGCTAAGTTTGATCCATCCAAAAACATTTTCGGCAGATGGCTTGGGACTTGCTAAACTGCTTCTGGTGTATTGCATCCAAGTCCCTCTCATAATCCACCAGATATGTTTGGACGCAAGTCAATCAGGTACGCAAGCTATCTTGTACCATTCACAGAGTGAGCCAAGGTGTTGCATTTATGATACATTGTGGCTATTTGAGTGCAAATAGCACTGGAAAATTGAGCAAGACTAATAAAAGTTGTAACACAACTGATTTCCAGAAAATTTTGGAGGAGAACCGACATGATTCAGTGTGAAAGTTAGGAACAGGATGAAGCAAGGCGTTTCAACATGACAACAATCCAAAACCTTCGACCCATCCTGTCCAAATTTTTTTCCCGGACAGTTGGGAAAAGCTTCTCAAATGGTTTAACACTTTCCAGACTGGAATTTTATTGATAAATTATGGGTTGATCCGAGACAGACCCTGCCCCAGCCGAGACCAACATTGAAGGTGGAGTTACAGAAATTCTGTGATGCAGAATGGATTAAAATCACTGCTGATGTAGTCTGAGTACTTTTGACATATTGTGCAAAAATCCTGTAAGCTGTTCTTGATCCTAATTGGGAAAATAGTTGATAGTACACGAGGGTATGTAAACTTTTGAAACTGACATAAAATGCAATTAAGTGATAATATCATTGACATTTATTGCTTATGGATTTTTAATGGTTCAGAAGTGTTTAGCCACATGCAGTGCACTGTATTTCATGTATGATTTGACTATTGTTGTTAAAATTGCCCTGGAAATAGAGAAATTGGTCATTTTGCAGAGGGGTATGTAAACTTCTGGGCAGAACTGTATATCGTACTGCTCATCAAGAAGATGTGTAAGGTCCAAAGCACAAAACATATTTATATATAAGATTTACTTGCTGTAATCATTCCGATTATGGTATCATTTTTTTACAGTGAAGAATTGGATCTCCAATAATTTGGTTTAAAGGTGTAATCATAGTCAAATGCATATTTTGCAAATTCATAAAAAAGAGTAATTATCCAGTCAAATGTACATTTTGCTTCATGTGAGGCAATTTAGTCTGCCTATCAATTGTGAAAGATCAGAACCTCATAACTCAGAAATACACAGTTATGGCAAATTAGAGGAAAAATATGGAATATTCGCACATGAATTAATACCTAGACATCATAGACTGACTTACAGAAGAATGTAGTTTCTGTTTTACCAAATAAAAAATATACTTTTAATTGCTTCAAGATGTGGAAATGTTTCCATGGCGACAGCGGTCACTGGTTTTTTTTTCACACTGAAGATACTGGAATTAGTCCTCATAACACAGAAATAGACAATTATGGCAAATTTAAGGCCAACATTGCAGTCTTACTGTATTTCAGAGCATGTCCAATATTTATTCTTGACCCATTGATCACTTTTTAGTCCGAAAAAAGAAAGGATTGCAGCCCCACACTTCACCCATCATCCTTCAAATGGTTCAACTGTCCCCCGAAGGATGGTTCAACTGGCCCCGAGGGTGGAGCTAGTTGAACCAGTTTTTTTTTTTTTTGTGGCTCATATGTAGGCCGTGGTATGATAAAGACCAAAACCTAGAGTTGGGATGTTTGGACAACTTTTTAAAGTACCTTTTCCATCTTTGTTCCCTTTGAAAGCTTTAAAGGTATGCACACAGGAGAACGATTGCTAAAATTTGGTTCAACTGGCCCCATACCACTCTCCCCTACTGGCAGCTGCTCGGTCAGTGAGTCGAAAAGTACTAGCCTCAAAGATGAGCTGACTAATCTTGACAAGGCTGCGTACTTTTGAAATACTTGGTTCCTAAAATAAAGTACGAAAACCACTACTTTCCCACAAGCTGAAGCAGGAGCGTAATTTTCGCGGAAAATGTGGGGGGTGCACGGCCGTCACGCGGTCAGATCGGCCGACGGATCCTCAAATAACTAAGTCAGTCGGTTTTTTTTATATTTTTGAATTCCAAACTTTTATATGGCAATATATGGCATGGTAACCTGCCGAAGCAGAAAGGTGGGGGACATGTCTTGACGTCTCTTAGAACAGCACCCTACCAAATTGAGCCCATTGGCCATTACCACAACAGTGACAACATATTTTGTTTTCACACAAAAAGTGGGGGGGACATTTCATATTATGTCCCCCGGGGTCCAAAATGTGGGGGGGGACATGTCCCCCCCCCCCACCAAATTATGCCCATGCAGCTGAAGCAATATCAAATTTCTAAGCATTATTAATAGTTGTCTTAATTTGCTTCCCACAGGCCATTGCACAACAATTCACCATCACCTACCTTACAGTCTTTTCTTGTCATGTTTGTCACATCTTCCCAGTGGCGGCTCCAGGGGGGCGAGGAGGGGCTGAAGCTCCCCCAAAAATGTCTGAAGCCCCCCTATAGCCCCCCCCCCCAACTTTTGACCAAAAAAAAAATGGCTATCCAGCAAACACTGGCGTTCAGAAAACATTGAATTAATGTCACAAAAACGTTCAAAAACCAAAGTAGCGCTTTTAAAAGGTTTTTTTAAATGTTAGAGTGCTTTCTGGGTAGTGCTTGAGGTTGATATTTGAAATATATGAAGAAAAAAACAGCCTAGGAAATAATATGCAATTGCCTTTAAACAGGGAAATCTATTATCTACATCTAAAATAACTTTGAAAAATGCAGAATAGATTTTCATCGGAGAAATTTGGGAAATTCCATTTTAATTTGTAATATTGAGAAGCTCATGATTTTCAACTGATAGTCTTTCCAAAGAATATTTTGAGTGCCGCTTGAAAACCTTTTGCCAATGAATTTTTTGGATGAGGCAAAATAAGGGGTACTCGATCTCAGGGTCTGCTACAACCATAATCAATCCAGCTTTCATAAAATTTGTCAAGGACTATTCAAAGTATACCAGTTCTTTTCTTTGTGGGGGGGGGAGCTTAGTCTTTGTTAAGCTGTATATAACTTGATTCTATTAAAAAAACACATGCACCAACATGCGCGTCAACGACAGGGTTTTTCTCAGTTTTTGGCAGGCCCAGCAAATGATGGAGAAGCCCTCCCCCCCTTAGCCCCCCAAAACAAAATATTCAGGAGCTGCCACTGCATGATCTTCCTGATCCCTTTTCATTTTTCATTTCTTGTATCGATTTGTGTTTCAGAAATTAAATCAAAACAATTACTAATTATGAAAAGGTTTTTCAACCAAAACTTCACATCCCATCATGTTTCTTGAATCTGGGATTTTGGACCTGAGATCCATCCCTTGAAAAATTGCAACAAAATCTAGATTTTAGTCCCATTTCAGCAATATGAAAACCTATTTCAATCCATTTTGAAACAGTACTTTTTGAAAGTGAACATAAAAGTCCAAATGTCATATTTGTCAGTGTCGGAAACCACATTGTTGCCAAGAATCGTGTGTATCCACCGGAAAATCCATGTTGGCGTTTCACTGTGAAATTGATTTCAAATTGGTTACTATTTCACTGGGCCTGTTTGCAGAGCCTATTTGCTTCAATTGGGAAAATCGCCAATCCAAATCCATATTCTGTTGTCTTGTGGCGACAGAAATCAGATAAAACTTGGGTAATATTTCACTGACAACATTTGCTTTAATTGGAAAAAAATCACCATCCAAATCCAAATCTTTTTGTCTTTTGAGGACAAAAATCCAACGAAAATCAAGTAAAAATTCTGAGGTTTTCTCTAAGACAAAATGTTCTGGCACTGTACAGATGAATTCTATGCATTTGATCCCTCATCAATGTCAAGGCTTGGCTTGTAGAAACAGAACTTAAGACATTGAGTGGCAGCCAATTACCAGGAAAACCAGCCTCTTTGGTGTCCAAATAAATTCCTCAATTCTCAAGAAGACTCTCAACTTTCAATGGCTGTAAATATAGGCCTAAGCTTTCTTCAGTCTCGTCCGTATTTCATGATATTAATACTCACATGGGGTTTCACGTCGTAAAAAGGTCAGTAAGAAATAGCATAGATCCTATCATAGTGTTTGCTTCTTAAATTTCAGTTTTCAAAGTGAAATGCATACACATTTTTGAAAAATATGCAATTAATAAAATAAGTGGTCACCATGAGTTTCCATGGCATCTAAACCTTCTGTTCACAATAACTATAAAATTGTTTATATCTCTTCATAAACTGCCTATTAACTCTGTTTTTGATTCACCATCAGATGGCCATCAATGTGTCATTAACTGCTTTTGGTCAGAATTATGTGATCACTTTCAATAACAGTTGCCAGGCAACCAAAATGAAATGAGACGATTACTGATTGATGAATCTGGGTAATGCTGCCATAGTCTAATTGTTATAGTCTGACATGCTCCACCTTATGTGAGTGAAACTGTATATCACTGTATCTTGTTTTACTCTTGTTGCTGATATGTTCCTTTCTTTTGTTTGAATTTGTCTAATATCGAACATATGAGATTTGCTTCACTTCATCCTAATTTTGATTTAAATTGAATCTGGAGGACAAATTAGTCAGCATCATCATTCTCAAAGGTTGACAGGTCAAAAATCTGAAGAAATCTGAAGAAAGCTTTCCTGTTTTGAGATATGCTACCTTATCATACCTCCAAAGAATATATCAGTGTCAGCTGAGTACCACACAAAAGCAGCCTTGATGATTATACAGCTTTGTTATGAACTTTGTTATGAATCATTCATGACTAAGAGCTATTCAAAGGAATAAACAAGGTCTGAGTCTGAGTCTATTGTCATTCAGTGACTTCTGGTATTTATTACTTAGCTTTCCTGCAACAGAGCATCAGACTTATTGATGTGGGAATAAATGAACCTGTTGAATACCAAAGGAAGGATCAGGTGGCAGTATTCATGTACTATACAGAGTATGTTAATCTCTGCAGTATTGGTTGTGAGAAATAGTGCAGAGAAATATATAGCAACTTTAGCAAGCTGGGGAAGCAGGAAACAAAGATAGAGAAAAAGGCAAATGAAGACTATCAGAAATAAATGAGATAAAATTGTCGTTATGGTGTATGTGTCAAAATAATTATAGCTACGAGTAGAGAGAAATCCCATTTTTTAAATTAGAAGAATATGATCGTATTATCCCTTAACAATTAACACATGACCAGATCACAGATTTTAGATGTTTACATTATCAAATGATGAATTTTAATCTGGAAACACCATTAGTCGTTAACTAATAATTGAAAGATAACAAAACTTTTCTGTTATTACATAAGATATAGAAAAATGTTTTATCCATTTCATGAAAAATGAACTGTTTGGACTTGGCGTAGCTTATGTTAACCAGCCAGTCTTGTAAAAGGTGTTCTTTACATGACAATAAAGCATTACACCTCACAGTACTATTGCCTTTATTCCTTATTCTCCCAGGGTTAGTCAGATTCCGTGGAGTTTCAGAGTTGTGATGATGAATGAGCATGGGGCCACTGGCAGCTGCTTTGTGGCCATCTTTCCAGTAACTGCTACAATTAATCTTGCAAAATTAATTGGTGTCACTGACTGTGCCGTAAATCATAAACCTTTTACTAGTTGCTGACCTCAGTGTAACATGGGGTATTATGGTGACAAGTACAGGTAACTATTTTGCAGGAAAATTAATTTGAGTCTCCAATCACTGTAACAGAATATGATATGCCACCTGAATAAGCTTTTCAATATTTATTTTGGAATATATCACTTTATTTTGCCAAACAGCAGACAAGCAACATGGCAGTGCCACCAGTGATCCATAAATCTCCTGACCCTTTGGCCAAGGCAAAGTACTTTTCTATGCCTGTCACTTACATCTACATGCCATTGCTGATGTGGCAAATCTTGATAAGTTTTTACTGTTTATAAATCTATCAATCTATCGATTTATTAACTATATTGCTTAATTTTCATGGTTCTTTTACTGGTATTTATCAATTAATCTGCACTTATCATTCATAATTTTTTCTAAATCATTTTGGATGATCAATTTCTGAAAACTTCTTGCAATGTATCAGGCGCTACCCCCAATTTGATTCTTTCAACGTAATACCAGCAAATCTAATTCCTTATATTCAACAGGCTCAGTGATTCCCACGTCAATATGTTTATTGCTTATCAGATTAAGAAATGTGAGGAATGGCAAACGTCTTGAGTGGCTTTGGATGACATCGTGAATGGCTCTTGAATGACAATGGGTCTTCTGCATGAATGATTCATAGCAAGTACAGAATACATCCGAATTCCCATTACAATGGTAGCCTATAATTCTCAATTGTTGTGGGTGAAGGGATATCTGATTGTGCGTGGCTTCTCAAATGGCTTTTGCAGTAATTGTAAATGTGATGCAAAGAGAGTGACACCATAAGAGTAGAAAGACATTTATAAATATGAATAAGTAGAAGTGCTGGATTATAGTGGATTCATGACATGTATAAAATTCACCAACCTGCCATATATGGGACCCATGTGTCCCCATACATATAAACAATTTTACAAAGCCTATCAGATGCACTTATCATATTGTATTCCTTCTTTCTCTCCAATGTTGAAGCTGCAAAACAACCAGAAAACCAAATCCAAACAACCAAATTGTTGCTTTGAAGCTCTGTATCCTTCCCTTTTTCTAACTGCATCAAAGCCACCTAATTTAATTAAATTCCTTTGAAGTGTGACCTGAAATGTTTCGGGGTACTTCAGGGGTCCTATAGCTTTCGCTCAAATTGAAAGAAATTGTAAAGGGATAGACAATGACCCTAGATTTTACTTCTCTCACTCAGCAATGGCCTTACAAGTTTCTATGCAGAGTAATCGTGGAATACCACAGAAGGTTATGGAAGGTAATCATCAAAACGTGAAATAAATAAAGGATTCATACTTACACTGTAGGTCAAGAGAACACAAAACAATTAGGTATGATTTAAGTTTAGGTCCAACATCAAAACTGAAACCTGTGCCAAAGAATTGGAAGTCATGAGAGATATTAGTTGTGATGATATAACCTCCCTTCTTAAAATTTCTTGAGCAGCTTAAACAATTCTATTAAGACCTACTAAATAGAGCTTATGGAAGAATGTAGGTCTTAACAGAATTGCTTTAAGTTAAAGTCTAGACTAAGTCTTGCTGATGCTAAACACTCTGCAAGAACTCACAAATGATCTCACCTTACGAAATATCCATGGATGCTGTCATTCTGAATTCTAAGTCTGCTGTCAGGATTTTGGGAGAATTCTTGCACTGCACGCAACCATACATGCTTACATGGCAGTGATGATGGCAGCTGTAATTTCAAGCCAAGGGCCAGGATAGCACTATAACCATGGTCCCACAACCACACATATGGAATTCACAATTGAATTGGTGCACTCCACTGAACTGAGGTTCGAAACAGGTGATTACAACAGTCAAATTGAATGCCAAACAATGCTAAACAAGATAATCCAGCTTGCTATTTTGTAAGAGGGCCCCTTGAAACACTATCAGAGCACAAAAGTACGTATATGTGACAGAGCCAGGGACTTTTTTACCAAGAAATGATAATTGAAACATTTGAGCATCAATTTATCCGCATGGAATTGTTCACGGACTATAGCTATATTGCATGGGATATCTATTATTTGGATTGGCTATCAAGACAAATTGTAGGATTCTTATTTGCTAGAAAGGTAAGACCAAATTCTCCTATGGTCTTGTCAACACAGAATTTTTTGCCAACTCACACTGAAACTTTGAAGGCTGTTAGTCAAATATCAAAGATGTTTCAAGGTTACACTTTGCATAGGTCCACAGAGACTACATACACAGTTCTAAGTGGTTTTCTAAAGCAATTTGATTTCATATGAATTGACTTTTTCTGAAACGTGCTTTCTCCAAGCCAATGTTTTGATCAAACAGTAAATCATGTACAGCATATACAGTGCTGCCACGTTGTTGCACCATGTACAATGCCACACTTTTCATTTAATTTCAGTGGCAATAATACCATTTAAATAAAGCTCAAATCCTTCCTCTTGATTCTTCTAAGATTATGAAATATCAATAATTAAATTGCAGCTTCATTGACAAAGGTTCTATTTTAGAGGGTTCAAACGCCCGATTGGGCCAGTAGAATTTAATGTAAAAAAATTAAAATCAAAGTGTTTTTAGTACATTAATTTCCATTTGTAAAGCCACCTGTCCGACATTTTCTGGATAAGCCCCTGATTTACATTAACTATCGGGGAGAATTTGGACCTTTTTTTCATTCCCCTTGTTGTATCTACTTCCTGCCCAGCCAATTTAATCAAATTGCTTTAACCGAGGAGTGATATGTTAGCCGTTGCATGGCTACTTGCCACTTCAACAGCTCTCACTGAAATTGAAAGAAACTGTTATTAGGCATTTGAGATATTGCACTTACTGGACTTCCTTCCCACAGTCTACGTTTGGCCAGTTTGAAGCAGGTTCAAAGGCCACATTTTCAGTTGGTTTGTCACATCTCTCTATTTTCCATACCAGGTTCAAGGGTGCTGGAACAGGCCTACTCTTTTATCTTGAGGAAAAGTAAGATCTTAATCTAAGCATATTAAAATTATAAGTATATATAATTATTTAAAGTTTATTATGACATATTGTAATGTCACATGAATTGGATTTGCCCCTTTTTCTCTGACTGCCCCTGCCACCACATTCTTAACAAAAAAGTTTTATATGGAACCTTTAAGGGTTCTAAACTGGTATAGATAAGGTAGTCTGAAAGATTCACAACTCAACTTTTAACAAGGTTCAAATAGTAAATAAAATAAAACTATATTTAGGGCAGATTTCATGAAAAGTGCTCTTAAAAGGTACCTTAAACTTTCCATCCCTTTTGTTATCTCTCTGTTGCTTCCTGAAGCAAGTAAACCTATTACTAAATATATCTGTGAGGTAATGAATAAATATCAATAAAATATTCCTCAATTATGTAGCTTTTTCCTCTTAAAAAGAAATTTTTTTATGCCTCATGAGGACAATTTTGGACGACCAAACTTACTGGTGATCAGACATGCTTACTTTGGCACTCTGTGGAATCTGCTAAAACCAATTCAGGAAAATGTAATGGTATGTGATTGATAAAAAACATCTTGAATATTATTTTGGAACCATTTTTAATTGTCTTGGTCATTATAAAACTTGAAAAAAATGAAAAATAAAAAAAGACTGCTAATGTAACTCGATTCCATCTCAGGACACTGAGGTTACATTATCAACTTTTACATGGACATTTATCTGTGTTCTCGCTACTTATGCCAATTTCAAACATGAAATTATAATATCTTATCGAAAAATGTATCTTATTTGCCTATTTACATCACCAAAAACATAAACGACTGGATGTGGTACCTGTTTCTTTATTGCTAATGTAACTGCAATTTTGCATCCGTCCATTTTATAGTGTTACATTAGCAAAATGTGTACATGAAAATTACGTTAAAAAACACATGATTAGATCTAATATTTTTTCTGAACTGAAAGCGAGGTCTCCCTAGAGCAGGCCAGAGGTGGTACACTGCTGGTGACTTCATTTATATTGCAGTAGGATCAGCATAAAAAATTCCGTCCTCCATCAATTATCTTTGTTACATTAGCACAAGGCCATATTTTTAGTAACTCTGATCTACCAATCCAACAGAAAAGATTGCTTACCCATGATTTTATTTAATGGATTGACACAATAAAAGATTTAGATTTCAGCTTTTTTTTGTCCTGCCAGCTATCCTCAGAAAAAGCACCCTGAGAAAATCTGAGAATCTACGAATCGATTATGTCTGGCCTTATCAATATTGTGCTAATGTAACTTGTGGACAAGTTGTGGTAAGTCAATTTGCAGCTTTTTCGTGAAATCTGCCTTAGATAATCCAGCTGCACCGAACTCCAACAATGGAACCCCTCTCTCTCAAGTTGGAAACATAGGGTCCTATCCCACCAAGTATTGAACCCTTTCAATTCAGTTAAACCCTTGAAAAATTTGGAACAGTTTTTCAGCTGTGGGTTCTTTATATATACCATGAAGAACCTTTTGCGTTAAGAGTGTGGTAATGGTGTTTGGTAAGCATCGTGTTGTTTCTCTTTTGGGAAGAGGTACGAGTATAGTGAGCACAGGATATCACCAGTGATCACATAGAGGAATAATGGTGTTTTATTCAGTGTTATTATATAAATTATAATTAGGTGAGGAGTGTCCAATCAAGTATGAAAATTATTTAATTGACCAGTGAGAATAATTATTATAAATTGCAGATGCCATAAGTTCAATATTCTAATAAAGATAAAAACAGGAATAAAATCCTATGATCCATTTCCAGTTTATTTCATTCAATTTCAATTTTGAAAGATTGTGTTAACATTTCCAGGACATGACAAACACATACAATAAAAACAAGTATATAGACACAAGTTGTGTAAAGTGCATTGAAGTAAATATCAACAACAAGTGGTTAACGCATCTAATCTTTACGAAAGCACAAGTCATTCTTCTGGTCTATAACACATTTTCTTCTTTTCTTGGCAATTCGGATTCTGGAAGAAATTTACAGTCATCAGATTTAAAGTATTAGATTCTACACATACAAACTAAACAAATAATAATCGATATATAACCATCAAAACCATTGTGATTTTACAGGCGTTTTGTGCATTTGGCATTATTCTACAATGTATTGTGCCCACAAAAATGGAGGTTCAATAAATTTCATAGAAATAGCTGTCACTAAAAGATCTAAGTACAGCTAAATCATGTTGACTTACCAAACTCAATGGTTGCCTTGCAGCTATCAGTGAATGGACTGAAAAAATTAAATCAAAAGTTAGATGTGACTCTTGGGGTGTTATTTGTCTGTGATTCAATCCTTATGCCCAGGGAATAACAGCTATGTAATGTATCTACTTTTATTAAGGCACCAGAGGAAGCAATATAAATGCTTATCAAGCTGGCATGCACCAGCAAAATTAGTTACAATGCATTAAAAACTGTAATGTCAGAAATATAGATATAAAACAAATTCAGGTCAAAATTACAATTGAATTTTAAAGTATTTTAAAAATGAAAAAATAATGACGGGAGATGTTAGTGCAAATGAAATTATCATTCAGCATTAAAATGTAAAATTTCCAATAAAAATTAGTTATACAAAATTTAAATTCAAGAACATTAATGAGTTTTATGAAGAAGTAAACGAGGGTAGTCGAGGATAAAACCAAGAGTAATTGAGGGCAGCCAAGGGTAGTTGAGGGGAGTCAAAGGTATTCGAGGGAAGCTAAGTGCAGTTGAGGGGAGCTTAAGATAGCAGTGGGAAGCAAATTTCTGTTGAAGGGAGCAGAGTTTAGCTGAGGGAGGTGAGCCAATGGCAGTTGAGGAAAGGCTTCTTCTTCTTCTTCTTCTTCTTCTGGTGTGCATTCTCCCGGGTCGCCGGGTTAGCTCTACCCTTGATGGGGAGCAGCACTTCATGTCTTGGTTCCTAGTGGTTTGGTCATCGTTCTTCTTGGTTCTCCTGGTTATTACGTTTTGTGTCCTAGTTTGTTTGTTCCATTAGGGTTAATAATTGGTTGATTTTCTGTGTCACCATTTTTTGTATTGTTATTGATTGTGAAAATAACAGTTGTTTTGTAATTTGGAGATTGTGTTGGCTTGTTATTTCACATTGTTCCAGTAAATGTTCTTGTGTCTCTGCCTCTTTTTTGCATAACCTGCATTCCTGGTCTGGGTATTTATTTTTGTAGTTGCCTTTGAAGTCCGTCATTCTTGTTCTGGCTTTGAAAAGTATGCTTGTTTCTCTTCTTGTTAGGTTATTTGTGTATGTCGCTTTTTCTTCTCCAATGTATCCATCTTTCAGGTATACTATTTTACTTTTGGTGGTGTCTTTTGTTATTTCTTTTCTGAATTGTCGTTGTATTTTTCGTCGTAGGCGAGGGAAGCTGAGGACATCTGAGGCTAGGTGAGGGCATTTTAGGTTTGTTGAGGGTAGGAAGGGTAATGTGTTTACTTAAGGTTAACAGAGGTGAAGAGGGCAGGTTGAGGTGGGGTTAAGTTGAGGGTATATCCTGCTTTACAAGGCATATTCGTGTTTTTTTTTCTATGAGTGGCTTCGAGCGCAAAAAATGAATAATCCTTTGAATGTTCCTATGTTTTTGGAAGGAAACTATCTTGAAGCTCTTGAATTTGAGCACAACAAAGCAATACACGTAATTTGTGAAACCCAGGAACTTGCAGCTTAAGATTTTAAAATTGAAATAGAAAAAGGCATACCTGATTGCAGCTCCACATGAATAGATGACATCTGGATCAGCTTTTACTTGAATGGTGACTTCCTTCACTTTGGATTTCTCTGTCCTGTCAATTAGAAGAACAGAATTATTGTGGTGGTGCTTCCAACTCAATCCCCTATCACAAGGAAGAAGTAACTTCAAGTATAGTTATTACCTATATGGGGTTCAAGACCAGTAGAAGTACCAAATAGTTCCAAAGTTGGTTTGTTATTTGATTGATGACGTGTCCTTACATATCATTTCTATGAGCGCAGCAACTTTTATTTGACGCCATGATGGTCTTGGCACAATTGATTTAGTATCCTAAAATTTGACTTGAGCCAGTTACGGCCTTTCTTACTACGTCCATACCTTATTATCCTTGCAGTTCCTTGTTGCAAAAGGGCATCATCGTCAGCATACCAGGCCATTGCCGGTTCTGCTGCTCCTCCGAATTCCAGCCTACAGACAAGGTCAACGACCTCTCCGCTCTTCAGTTTCTTCTGTGGCGTAATGCACTGCACTGGTGCTGTATGGGATCAGACAATATTAACATCAAAACAGCTACTCTTGCTAAGTTCACAAAATGACAGCCGCAGTACTTGTACACTGCTCACATTATTTAAGAGAGCAAGATGCCAGTTGTGGTTGTTTCAAGTACACTCCTGGTGAAAAAAAGGACCTAGGTAGAATTCGCTTCACTTCAAAAGGCTTTGATTTATATGGGAAATACCAAACAACAAAGCTTCATTTCCTGTCTGTCAATCAATTGCAAAGGTATCTTAGTATGGAATTTACTTTTATTTTTACAACAGCAAACAAACAATCAGATTATTGTTTATTTTGCACAAATTATACGTTAAAACGTATAATAGAAGGAGTGTATGATGTCCAAGTCAGTTAGACACCGATTTGGATCTCACTGACAAAAATGCATGTTATAACCCTCCAAATAGGTGTCTAACTAATAATACCTAGCTTGAGATATCTATTTACCTGCAACAACAACTTGTGTTTCAAATGCATCAGCTATTGGGAAGGCTATGGTTTCACACCGGTAAGTTCCACCGAGGTCAAAGCGCGCACTTTTCATAACCAAGTCGTGTCTCGATTCTCCATCTTCGAAGTCATCTTGCCATTCCTCCAAAACAGAACCTATTTATTTTTATAATAAAATTAGAAGAAACAACTTACAGTGCTGCTTTTAAGTAGTTGAGATGGGTAGGCGTAATGATTTGAATAGGTTGTTAACCTAGGGAGAGGGAATTTGGGATTGATGCAAAGGCTTTATAAAAAAGCCAGAGTTTTAAGATATCCAACACTCCCTGTGTGATTAGGAAGATCAATGTCAGATTTGAATTGCCCTCCAAAAACTTACAGAGAAACTCTAATTTGACTATTTTTAAAAGATTGATTTCTTCATTAATTTTTGGAATTTGTCTTGCGGAAGTTTGTCAATGGGGAATTACATTAAAATTTTCAAGTGCATTAAGGTAAAGGGAAATATCTATCGAAATTTGCAGGTGCCTTCTACTATGTGTGCTAAATACCAAAAAGGTCAAGCTTGATCGGATAAGTAAGGAATATTGTGGCTCCTGAAACATCCTAATGTTGCAGAGTCCAAAGAATTGAATTGAATCGACTATTCCTATGGATAGAATCGAATTAACTAATTCCAATTGGCAAAAGACAATGTGTACTGAACTGAATTTGCAATTATTCTCAATTGAACTGAATTGAATTGACTGGCAGATAACTGAATTGTGCCCATCACCGATGGGGACTTACTTTGCAATCGATTGTCAAAACGGTACAAGATGTGTTTTATATCCAGATCGCCATTGAGGTTGGCACCCCACTGAAAGTCCCAATTCCGCTCCGAGCTGGTTGAGCTGGTTGAGTTGATGTATGGCGCCAAAGTACAATCCAGCTTCACGCGCTCACCAACGGCAACTACTACAGAGTTTTCTTTGGGGGAAATGACTCCACTCTCATGGGCTGGAAAAAAGGAAGAAATCCATGATATCACAGGGCATTATATCCTTTATCACAGGGCATTATATCCTTTATCACAGGCCATTATATCCTTTATCACAGGCCATTATATACTTTATCACAGGGCATTATATCCTTTATCACAGGGCATTATATCCTTTACTATCAGGTCTTTGGAGTCAGGACCAGGAGTCGGAGTCACGGAGTCGGGGGTTTTCGGATGGAGTCGGAATTGGAGTCAGAGTCAAAAATTAATCCGGTGACTCCTGACTTCCAAATATTATTCAAATAACTGATAAAAAGCAATGTGAACAGTATTGGAAGACTAATCACACAAAACTTCCGAAACAATAATTTATGTATAATGTATAAATCCAATGAAATCATTGTGGAATTGGTGTTTTCCTTAGCATGAAACTTGTGTGCAAAAAACACTCAGAAGAGGAGTCAGGAGTCAGAGTTTGGGGTCAAAGTCGAAATTTAGGAGACCTAAGGGACCGTTCAGAATTTATGACTTGGGGGGTGGGAGTTTATCTGGAACTTCCCGTCAAAAATTGATACCCCCCCTTGAGTTTCATGCGGAATTTTAGTACCCCACCCTTAGGTTTCACGCGTATTTTTAGTACCCCCCCCTCGATGTACAAAGCAATATACACATATATATACTGTTATACATGGCCACGCAAACAGATTCGCGTCATTTTGCGGACTTTTGCACATGAAAAAGTCCAAATTTATGCGTGTTTTTAAACATTTTTCTTTGTTAAAATTTCTTACCCCCCCTTGGAAGTGTTGTCAAAAATTAATACCCCCCCCCTTGAAACACGTGTGAAAAGTTAGTACCCCCTCGGCCAAAACTCCCACCGCCCCCAGTCATAAATTCTGAACGGTCCCTAAGGAGTCGGAGTCGGAGTTGGATTCAACATTCAGCAAATCAATGGGGTTGGGTGTCAGTGTCAATTCGTTACTCAACACCAAAGCCGTTTTTTTACTATATAAAGGGTTCAACAAAAATAAGTCCCAGGGTTTTATGGAAACCTGAGTATCTGAAAGACCTCCTCTCTGATCTTTATGAAAGTTGACCGGTGTGCAGGCCTGCATACATTGATTCTGCAATGTGTGTTAATTTGTAGCTTGATTGCTTCTTTTTTGTATGAGCCAGCAGATCCTTAGTGCATGACCTCCTTCCAAAAATTTGGTTTTTGGCTTGTTCAGAAAAATCTTTACCAAAGCATGCTAAGACTCCACTCAAATTATGTCCAATGTTATCCAAGGAACTCAAACAGTAAAAATGCTATGAAATAAGTCTTCAGCTATCCACCGAATGTGAATGAGTAACAGATATTCTCCTATCACTCGATGAGGTATAACCAGCTGGTGGCTTCCCCGCTTAGTGAAATGTGTCATATCCATTGGAAAAGCCACTGATTTTTTAAAACAGGTGTATGGCTCACTCGAAGGCTCAGCCAGGAATAATGCCACTGACCTACAAATACACACATCTAGGGTCGATACACAGGCCTTTAATTCAGACAACTTTCATTAAAATCAGATCAGGGATTTTTGAGATATTTTATTTCAGGGGGAACTTTTCTTGTTGAAATGTTTATATGTTATGTAACTAATAAAAAGCGAAATTAATTAAAAGAGTTAATTGTGCTTAATACAAGGAAATTACGATCTGGTAACCCACAAAAAGGGAAGCTTACCAGTTGGTTGTTGGTTACTAGTTGGTTGGTTACCAGTTGGTTGATTACCAGTTGGTTTGGTTACCAGTTGGCATGGTTACTAGTTGACTTGATACCGTTGACGGCAATGACTAGTATGGGCTTACACGGATACCGTTATTGTTACACTCAAATGACTTGTAGCCAAGCATCAACAAGAGAATGACACTCACCTGTCTCAAAGTTAATGACGTCTGTGCTCAAATGAATGACACTCAGATACCTGTCTCAAAGTTAATGACGTCTGTGCTCAAATGAATGACACTCAGATACCTGTCTTAAAGTTAATGACGTCTGTGCTCAAATGACACTCACCTGTCTCAAAGTTAATGACGTCTGTGCTCAAATGACACTCACCTGTCTCAAAGTTAATGACGTCTGTGCTCAAATGACACTCACCTGTCTCAAAGTTAATGACGTCTGTGCTCAAATAGATGACACTCACCTGTCTCAAAGTTAATGACGTCTGTGCTCAAATAAATGACACTCACCTGTCTCAAAGTTAATGACATCTGTGCTCAAATGGACACTGCCATCGCTCAAACGGTTTGTAGCCAAGCATCGACAGGATGTAACACCTTCGTTGAAAAACTCCACTGGCACCTGAAGTAGAGAGTAATAAAAAATGTTGGCGAAACCTGTTTGATGCAGAATTAACTTCGTAGTGCCTGGAGTGTAAGACCATCCCAACCGAGCAGGCATTCTGACCCCAGTACTGAATTGTATGGACGCTTAACACAGGTTCATCATTTTCGGAAAACCCGTGTTTTAAAAAAAGCGTTGATACAATCTGGTACAGGTGACGTCAGGATAATGTCAGTGACATCAAATTTCTCGGAGGGAAGGTGGTCATATTATTATAGCTATCTCCTGTGGGAGCACTCAGTCTCTCATCATGGTATAAACTGCAAAGTCCTAGCACAACAATAAAATTAAGTAATTACTGTGACAAGCGACATGTTACAAAATTTATGGATGATTGGGGTTTTATGTCCTGTATTTTTAAAAGCACTTGGTATATGGGCTTATTAGGACAGGAGGGCCAAAGATTCTATACATAGGTGGGAGACAACACAGCAATGAGCGAATGATCATTGAAACAACCGTCCAAGTACCGTCGAACATAGGCCCATGTGACCGATCAAGAGCTGGATTCGAACTCTGGACCCTGCGATTGGAAACCTAGAATGCTACCTCCAGTAACAAAAACACACTCTAAAAAATGTTGGGACAAAATTGGTTTTTTAGGATCAAAATGGTTTTTTGAAAAACCAAATTTCAAAAAACCATTTTGAATCTAAAAAACCAATTTTGTCAGAAATTTTTTACAGTGCAAGCAATTGAACAACTAACCACAAATCCTTGATCGGTGAATGACACATTGGCAGAATTGCCGCAGAACCATTGGTAATCAACTTCTGGAAATCCTTCAGCTGTGCAATTGAGCAGGTCACCTACTCGTATGATGAGTGGCCCATCTTCAGAGTTGGGTGTGATTTTAGCATTCTGGGCTGAATCTGCAAGACAAATAAACAGTTCAACAAAATTAAGTCCCCCTTTACGAAAACTTGAATATCTCAAAGACCTCTTTCTGATTTCTAGTACAGTTGACCCATTCGTAGGCTATCATATCGACATGGTGTCTGTGTATTTGTGGCTTGATTGCTTCATTTTTGTCTGAGCCAGCAAAATCTAGGTCAAATAGCACCTCGAAGCTAAGGGGGGCTGCTTGTCCTGCGCTATAAGAGTATACTACTATATATCCGACCAACAAGGCCAATACTCGCTCCTGATTGGCTGAGAACGCTACGGATCTATCCTGTATCTGTCAAGCTGCTTGGCCTGTACAGATATTTTCTGTATCCTGCAGTGATGACGTCACAATCACTCATGATATCGATTGTTATGCTAACAATGGGCAGTGATTGTTTGTCATGACGTCACAATGGCATGCGCTGCTGGTGACGTCACAAAAATCTGCTGCTCCTATCTTACAGAATTTGAAGTTCTCAGACTAAAATTTAATAGGCCTAAAGACCACTCATAAAATCATTGCAGGGCATAAATAAAACCCCATAGCAGTGTGGTTCACATGATTTGTGTCAGGTCTGCTTCCGAAACACTCATCATACCAGTACCTACCTGACACTCTTGATGTTCATTCAGCTTTGTACCTTGTTATTGGGGTTTCATTATACCATTTGGTCGGATAAATTCGTAATTTGTTGTTTGCTTTTGGCACCAATGTTCCTTTTTGCATGTGCACAAATTCGTACAAGCTTGTTTTTACACCTCCCTGACTTCGTATACATGCCATATTGTATAAGCAGTTGGTGAGCGAGCTTGAAGACCACATTAGGATAAAATTGTCGTCAATCTTATGGGGTACATCATAGCTTAATAAATATACAGACTTATTCAACAATGGGCCAAAATATTAGGTTAACCTACACTCCAGTTCTTCATACAGAGAAGTACAACTCTGTTCAAATGAAGGATTAGACGTGTCGATGTAGGGAGACTCAGTGGCTGGTCCACCATATCTGAAAAGAAAATATTATCATGTTACTTATATATTATGTTTCATGTATTAACTTTATCATGTTTTTTACAACTTCACGCTAATTGTGCCTGTCTCTATAATGGTTCTTTACTTTTTAAGTTGTTTCTAGTCTAAGTTGTTTTTAGTTCGACGTCATTGTTTTTATTCTGTTACATTTTATCATTATTCATATTTATCTTCATATTCGGTACAGAAAGGCTAAGGCTTGTGTTCTCTGTATATATTCTAAAAACCGAATCCAAATAAATAGGCCTATCACTTGACTTGACTTTACTGGACTTGTTGCTAAAAAAAAATTGCACATCAACAAGTGCTACTACAAAAAAAAACAGAACCAGAACTTAGCAATGAAACAATCAGTTTGACCTGTTTCTATAATATATCATTTTTCAAGTGGAAAATTCAGTACTGAACATAACTCCCTCTCCAGTCATAAATTCTGAATGATCAATTTTAAAATTGCTTATGGTTTCAAGGCATAAAACTTGGGTATTTTGAGAAAAGTAAAAGTTATTGCTGAAATTTGATTCTTTTTCACCTGAATTTCAAATTGCAAGTGTACGGAATGCCAACATCTTCTTCATCCGCTGTAAAGCTGTAGGTATACCGCCAGAGACGCCCTTCCGAAATTGGTGTTGGGTCCATTCTATAAGATTAATCATAGATTTCATATGCACAATTAAGAACCATCCCATGGAAGCAAACAACATAAACGCAACATTGGTAATTGGTGGAGTCTATAGATTTATTGAAATAGTTCATTCAAAATTTCTTTAACCTTTTAATGTAAAAGCAGAGTTTTGGATTAATTTTAATATTTTAGCCAATTCCAAGTGATTTTCTTTTCGAGTGAGCTGGGAACTGGGCATAAGGAGAGTTGAGGAAAGAAACTGAATGGCGTTGAAGAGCGAGCATTTTCCCGAGGACAAGAGAGTCAGGAAAATAATTATATTAGGGTTGTACTGTACACATCGCAGTTAATTTGTCAATAGAGAATTTCATGACTGTTCCTTGTAGAGGAGGTCCATCTGGGAAATGGAGGTAATGCCCCTTTCACATAGCCAAGAGTAGGTCTAACCCAAAAGTACCTTGACAAGAGCAATATTCAGAAATCACGAATTCATTCCCAGAGTATAGCTTTTTACTCCCAGAGTGAAAATTTTGCTCCCAGAGTGAAAGTTGACACTCCCAGAGCAAAAGTTGATGCTCCCAGAGCAAATATTTAACTCCCAGATCAATTCCATGCTCTCTGATGAAAATTTTAAACTGTTCAAAATTTCCAAGAGTTTTCCAAGAGTGTGGCAATGATCTGGGAGCATCTTATTTTACTCTGGGAGTGAAAGTTTTACTCTTGAGAGTGAAAACTATGCTCTGGGAGTGAATTCACGATTTCTGATAGTTTGCTCTTGCCAACATGCTCTTGGCAGAGTCTTGTCTGTGTGAGTGGGGCTTAAGGAGGGTTGAGGAAAGAAACTGAAGGGCAAGGAAGGGTGGGTATATTCCTGAAGACAAGAAAATATATTGGTTGTACTGTACATATCACATCTAATTTGTCAAAAGAGAATTACATGACTGATCCTTGTACAGGAGTGTCATCTCTAAAAAGGGTGAATTCCGGGATCAAATCTCCCTCGCTGACGGTTGCTTCGCAAATGTGGTTGTGAATGTTGCCTCGGATGATGTATTGTGCTGGTTCACATTCCAAGCCACCTGTATTATGAAAAACAAAAAATTCATAGTCCCATCCAATGAGAGGAAAACAAATTTGGTCATAAAGGCTGATATGTGAGGCATGCAGGATAACAATGGCTGCCAATTTTCTTTGCTCTAGTTGGAATTAGACAAGGGTCAAAGTATTTGATAAGTAAGTGAAATGCAGGTCCAATGTTATTTCATAGGGAAGGGTGGTTCACTTGCTTATCAAACACTTTGACCCATACCTAACTCCAACTACAGCAAAGAAACTTGGCAGCCATTTTTGTCCCACATGCCTTACATATGGGCCTTTGTGATCCGTTTTCCTCTCATCAGATGAGAATTCATGCTTCCACAGGCAGTTTGGTTGAGGATGGTTAGCATTGATGCAATGGCACAATATCATGTGTTTCACTAACGTACAGGCGGCACAGTATTGACGCCGTCATTATCAGTGATGGTCGCAATTCAATTCATGAATTGAATTAATTCAAATTAATTCAAAATTTAAACATAGGCTGCGCGGCAGCATACCCTCGGCTAATCATTGGGTATTCTGGAGGCAGTGAAATCAAGTGGCCCTCAGGAGGCCCGGGCTTTGAGGGGGGGAGGTAGCCAAAAATTTTAAATTGATGTCCGTTTCCACCAGGTCACAGCAAGTGCCATAATGAAAATCTGTCAAAATTTAAGCGAGAATCAAGGCCAAAATTTGTTTTGACAATTTGTTGAATTTCCATCACCAAACTGTTTTTCATGAGTTTCCCTGACTTTCCATAACTGCAGAGCAGACACTTAAATACAGTTCAAAAAAACTTAAGCAATACTTTATTTGTAAACAAAGACAGGGTCTTGAGGGGGGAGGGTTGGGCTAGTGGTAGCGTGCAGGACTGCCATACGCTGTGTCCAGGGTTCGAATCCAGCTCTTGCTGGGTCACCGGGCCTATGTTGGATGGCTGTTTCAATCATCCATTGCCTCATTGCCATGTCCTCTTCCTGTCCAAATTAATGAGCCTACCCAGTGCGTAAATACAGGATGTAAAGCCCAAAACATCCATCCATCTTAAGAAATACTGTTCTTTTATTGCATACAGAAGTTCATTTTTAAAATTTCATTAGCTTTAAAATTAGAATTTATTGGATATGACTGAAATTTGTCTAAACCAATTCTATGAAATATACAGAACTAATAGTAATATACAAATACTGCATGTCATTAATGCAATATTAAATTCCAGTTGCACAAAGAAATTGATTAGTTGATCAGTAAGTCAAACAATTAATTAAGCAATCACTCAATCAGCAGATGAGTCAATCAAACAACCCTGAAATTTGGTTGAATCTGTGATAAGTGATAACACATGGAAAGAGACCTTTTTCTTATTAAAAAGAATCTGTTAAAGTCAGTTTAAGGATTCCATTAACGCAGCAATTAATGCAATTGATGTCGGGGAAAATATGTCTGGTGAAGCAGGAACAATCACGGAAAAACACAGAGAATTTTGAATTAGGTACGAACAACAATAAAAACACCCAAAAGCTCCATAAAGTGGCAAATTCAGTGCCATTTGCTGAATTTAGGTGTTTTTTGACACTAAGACAATAATATTATTATGTCTGAATCTCTTGGATGACATGTTGATCTATCTATCTATCCATCTATCTATCTATCTATCTACTGCATACAGAAGTCCATTTTTAAAATGAACTTCTGTATGCAAATTTTATCTATTGTCTATCTATCTATCTATCTACCCATCTATGTATACATGCATCTATCAATCTATCTATCTATATATCTATCTACTTATCTACAATGTGTCTATCTATCTATCTATCTATCTATCTATCTATCTATCTATCTATCTATCTATCTATCTCTATCTTTTAAAATGAACTTCTGTATGCAAATTTTATCTATCTATCTATCTATCTATCTATCTATCTATCTATCTATCTATCTATCTATCTAGTCTATCTAGTCTATCTAGTCTATCTAGTCTTAGCTATTCTTATCATAACTTACAAATATGGAATATGGGTCTAAAAACATAACTTATAGAAAAGATGTCTCCAACCAAAACCATTGTAAATAGTAAGACTAAATCAAGGTTTATGCCAGTATATATATATATATGGCTCAATCCCAGTTAAATGGGCAAATTATGGACATACAAAAAGTGGAAAAGTGACCCTCATGAAAATGAAAAATTTGATTAAATACCTTTCATAAATTATCTGGAGGTACATTTTCCGAAATATTTGTCACTAATCTCAACTTTAATTTATCAACCTTTCTAATGCATTTTTACAGGTTAAAATCAGCCATGGTAACGTAATTTACATGGTTTTGAACAATTTTAAATTCCTTTTCCCTTCGCAGTGCTAAAATAATCATCACAATTAAATGAAATTTACCACACGATCTCAAGCATCAAGGAGCTACAAAAATTTAGAAAAATAATTTCTCTACCTCTATTGGTCTTTCTGTACGGCATGGTAACGTAATTTACATCAAAAAACGACAAAATCACTTTTTGACCTTCTTTGGCTTCCTGTGATAAGAGTTTTCAATATTTTTGAAAACCGTAAAATGGAGCAAAAACTAGACTTTACAGGCTTTTCATTCAAGTCATTCCGAATTACTAGAAAATTATATTTCGGTGGTTTAAGTGGCCTCAAACCTTGGTAACGTAATTTACAAGAATTTTATCTCTTTTTTATATGTCATTAAAAACCTATTTAGGTATTTCAAAATTAGTAATGGGTTTTATCACATGAAGGCAAATTTTGTTGGGCAAATTTTAGTTTACTTCTGAAATCAGTACCTGGGAAAATGGTTACACAGCATTGAATTAAATTAAGCCACTTCGGAGTTGGACATTTGAATTTTCTGGTTTTTGGCCGTTAAACACAGTATTTTATGCAGTTCCTCTTTATAGATATATCTATATTGTACATAAGCATATTCCTAATAATGTTTTTTAAAGGACTGCCAAATTTCAGGACTCTACTATGATTCTACTAGAAATGACAACTGGATATGTCTGAACATTTTCTATTTTTGGAATTTGCCCATTTAACTGGGATTGAACCATATATATCTTTTAAGGCTTAGCAATTTGCTAGTTAATACAAAGTTTAAATGCTGGTCAAACTTTGAAGAATAACAATAGCTGTAAAGAAAAACAAAACAAAAGAAACATGTCCCAAATCTGTGTACAGTCTGCATGGGCTACAAAAAGTAATATCTCAGCTTCTACTTGGCCTAAATTTTTTATTCAAATTGGAAATTTCTTTATTTGTTCTATATCAAACTACGAAGTTGGTGTCAGTGCAGTTTGGACATATTTCTAGGGAAAAAAGTAAATTTGTTAAAAAGTTGAGGGTGCTGTGCACTGCTTTTGTGCTCTTTTGTTCCTAGCTTTGGTCACTGGAGAGGATTAGTGACACAATGTTAAATAACATGAATGGCTGGAGGGGAGGGGTACAATGAAGCACAGACATACTGTCTCCAGGCCCATTCAACAAAAACTGGACCCCTTCCAATGATGACACTTTTACCCCATAAACAAATTTCTTTAAAATGCTAAGAATACAATTGGTGTGAGTTTTAAAATGAATTAAAAGACAGATTTATCCAATAATGTCTTAAAATGTAAAATTACACACTGAAATTTGCAGAAATGGGGTTTGCATGCCAAGTAATTTTCTTTAATAACCCTCTATATATACATAGTGGTCTTATTGCCAGTCTGTCTTATATGTTCATATTTAATTTTCATTAAAGACCAAAATAAAAGTGAGCTGACAGTACTCCATATGTTAAAATGTACATAACTGAGGTTAGATTTAAACCATTAAGTTAGAATTGAGAGTTTAAGATTTCTTGTCAAAGGATTAGCAGGGAAGACAATTACCCTGTGACATAACATTACATAATCAAGACTTCTCCAGTGCTCCATTCAACAAAAGCCAATCTGTCTGATTCATTCACATTTAATTTTCATGCAAACAGCTAAATAAAAGGGGCTGGCATTAATTTATCTTCTAAAATTTACATCACTGAGTTTAGATATTAACCATAAAGTTATAATAATTGGGAGTTAAAGATTTAGTGTCAACATTTTAAAATATTAACACACAAATGCATGTTTTTGAATATACTTAATTAATGCTTTGAATGTCCACATAATTATATATAAAATTTATATATTTCCTATTGATAATATCTCATGAGGATATTAAAAATTCAAATTTTGACATTATTGTGGCATTATTGTGGCAAATTTGATTAACCAGGGCCAATATTTACTGATATATGATTATCTGAAAATCCTTAATATTTATCTCATTTTGTTAATATTGACCTCTGCTGCGAATAAAAATTTTCATATGGTTAAAAATAAGCATGATGATGATATGAAACATGTCAGGTTTATTTTGACAAAAAAAGGTCAACGACTGGCATGACATCAGAAGGAAATGGAGAATAAATAGACATTTTAATGATTTCTTGCATTTTTTAATCATACATTTCAATGGAAAAAATTGCAACAACTCATGCAATGGCTGTGAATATTAGTCAACAGTGTGTCTAACTACAATAACACCTAAAGTCAACTACCTTACCCATTACCATTTGGCTTTTCACGCAGAAATGTTGGAAAATTGGGATTTTTTCGAATTTTTGGGTTTTATAAAAATTCATAGGACCAACATTCCAACTGATTAGAGATGTTTAAAGAGGCATAAGTTAGACACCTAATTGGAAAATTTCATATATCTAACTTCAAAATTGACTGAATCATACTAGTTTAAAACAATAGTATTTTTTCATATTTTTGGTAAATTGTCGTCCGTCCAACTTTCTCAGAGCATTTAGACCAACAAAGAACACATCTTGGGTATTTAATACATACAATATGCTAATTTCAGTGTCAAAAGTACTGCAGTTTTTTAGTTCTGTCCCAGAAACAAAAAAAAACAATTTTTCACTTTTTTCAATGATTGTGAGAAAAGTATTAATGTTATGGGGATTAGACCTATGAAAGGCTCAACTGGGATAAAAGATACCATATTTACCCAAAAATGATGAATATGCATGCCATAGTTTTGGCTTGACACCCAATACACAAAAAAATATTTTTTCACATTTTTCAATAATTGTGAGAAAAGTATTAATCTCGTGTGGATTAAACCCCTAAAAGGCGCAACTAGGATAAAAGATATAATAATGTCCCAAAAATATAATGTATACATTCCATAGTTTTGGCATTACTCCCAATACACAAGTGGGACGCCCGTTATCCGGACGCCCGCCCGTCCGCCCGCCCGCCCGCCCGCCCGCCCGCCCGCCGGACGGACAAATTTTCCCAAAGTAACTACAATACCCGTCGGCAATGTATACATTGCCGAGGGTAAAAAGTTGATGAATTGAATTGACTATGTTGGAAAAATGCAATGAATTGAACTGAGATAGACATTGAATTGAGGGTTTAATTCAATTCATTTTCAATTCAACCAGAATATATATTATATGTGCAATTTGTGCATAATTGATCATCCCTCATGAAAAAAAGCTCCAAAAGTGAGGAATTGATAATAAGAGTCTGAACCTTTGAAGGATTATTGACATTGTTTGGTTGAAAACATCTTGTGTCATTTTGAAAAATATCTAGGTTTATGCTAGCCTATCTACAAAGTTCTACATGTTCAAATATTAGTAAGTGGCTTCCATATTCAACAATGATCCTTGAAGAATTGACAATGGTCAAATTCATGTATACACACTTGGTCAATATCATTACGCGTTAAATGTTTGATAAATGTTTGATAAGATTCATGTAACATAATTATCAGCCATACGCTGAACACATAATACAAATGATCTATCTGAAGAAACGGTGAAATACAAGGTTTTTTGGAATAAACAAAGCAGAACAACTTGCCCCGTCATGCGGCACAACTTACCCCGGTCTCCCCTGTATGTCTGAATTCTTACCTGTTCCTGATACGCTGATCTCCTTCTGTGTTACACTGGGTAGATCCAAAAAAAAATATTTGTATTTCCCACCATCTACAGAACTGAATCGTCCCCCAGAAAATCCATAGCCTGCTGCAGATGGGAAGGTTCGATTGGTGGGATCTGGTACTAACATGCCCCCTGAAACCAATTTTGTCCATCATTATCATCAATGACTGTTTAAAAAATTGTTCTTCTAATTTTCCCTGATTTGAAACTTCTGATCTGATATAATTATATAGTTAATATAGACAGGAGGTAGACCGAATCATCAGTCTCTCCTCTTGTGCGTTTCCTTAAGTGGGTGTGGCATGTGAGCGAGATATACTCGCGAAGAGACTGAAGCCATTTAGTGTTCTGAGATTGCCCACCCCCAGCTCATGAAGTTAGATACACTCTAAACACAGGGTGGTCAAAATTACAACTCTAGAGTGGTAATTCCTGGTGCCTAAACCGACAATTCCTTGAGTCAAAACTGCTAAATGGTTGTCAATATCACTAAGTTTGGATTAGTAAAATGTACCAGTCTAGTAATCAAGGCAACCAAATGGTGATCAAATTAACCATCTTTCAGTCACTTGCAAAGTTAATATAGTCACTGTAATTATGATATAGATTAGTCAAAATTATTTTCCAGGAAGTCACTGGCAAAATTGGGCCACCATTACTACCCAAAAGTAGTCATGAAGTAGTCACTGTGACACATAGAAAGATGCTGTAGGAGTTTCAATGCTAACTGAGTTCCATTTGCTTGGCCCTTTGCAGCATGACTAACACCAGATGGCTCCCTAACTCTATCTAAATTTAGTAGTTAACCATTTGGCATGCAGTGAAATCGAACCCTGGACCTCAAAATTACAAGGCAAGCATGCTAACCACTCAACCACTGAGACATACAACATTCATGTGAGAAAAAATAATGACACCAATATGCATCATAACATTGTGGAATCTTTCATTGAGATTTAAGAGCAAGGCAAGAATTTGGGGGATATGAAGTAACTTGATTATGCTCATTTAAGAACAGCAGAAGAAAGTCAAATATTCTATTGAGGCCCAAATTTCATGTATTGCCTGATATCAGTCTATTAATAGAGTGACCAATCAGAGACTTGCATCATGACAAGTAAAAATTAGTTTTCCAGTTGCAGACCAGCATAAAATCCCAAAGAACACTGTCAAGCACTACTCAAATTCTCATTTGTTTTTAAATTATTTGGAGAAAAATATTGCAATGTGTTGGAATAGAACCCTGGAACTCAGTATTAGAAAGCCGGTGGGCTATCCACTCAGTCACTGAGACATCATGTCAGTGCAATGGGAAAAAGGTCATGAGACCAAATGTACATCACAACAACTATGGAATATTTATTTGAGATTTACGAGCAAAGCAGGAAACGGACCTATTAGGCAAGACTGGTTTTAGTACATTGAAACTCAGAAGAATTCAATGGTATTATGCCTATGGGGGTCCAGTTCCTGCCTTGGAAGATACAAGCCTTTTAAAAATCTCGAGGCTTAAGTCAATGACTATATGACATGATTTTTCAACAGGGGGAGCTGATGTTTTCCATTTTATTGCACTGTGTGGAAATCCTTAGTGTGTGACAACCCTATGTTTATAGTGTAGACTTGTCGATCCAGATAGGAGGTTTGAGCTACAATTTTGCACGCAATATATTTTTTCACTTAATTGTGGTCATAACTTTTGACTTTCATATTTATCCAGGATTTTTGGAGATTAGATTTTTGCATGCAATTTTAGACCACCATATTATGATCTGTTAAATTGCTACCTAAAACTTAGATGGTCATAACATGCATGTTTTACACTGGATATAACTGACAAAGAAGGAAAGCATTTCACTGTTAGAACCACTGTTAGAAATAACAGGGGGGAGGGTCAGCTCAGTGGTATTGTGCTGGGTTGCGAAATGTCAATTGCTGGGTCCAGGATTAGAATTCAGCTTTTGCCAGGTCACCTTGGGCTATGTTGGAACTTTGACGGCAGTTTCAGTCAGTCGCGTCCCTATGGGGGGGCACTTGCCCCCCATATTGGACCTATGCCCCCCAGGTGCCCCCCCATATGAACTTTTCAACCTTGGCTAAAATATACAATTAGTATTATGGGTGACCCCCAGAGAATCGCGTGCCCCCCCTGGTGCCCCCCCCCCCGCTCGAGGCCTCCTAGTTACGCCACTGGTTTCAGTCTTTCTTTATCTCAATACCGCACTGAAAAAAAGGTTTGTGTGAAACAGTCAAAAGGAACGTTAGTAGGTATCCGTCCAAAATTTTGTGTCAGACAATATTTTTATGTGAAAAAAAAAACAAAGAAATTGTCAATCCTGATCATTTGTTTACGTGATTTGATCAATGACATGTCAAAAATAAGCATTCCTTTTGTCTCAATTTACACAAAATTTTGGTCTCCTAATGTTCGTTTTGTCTGTTTCACACAAATAATTTTTTCAGCGTGTGTCCTCCTCCTATCCTTATTAGCCTACCAAGTGCATAAATACAGGATGTAGGCCTACCATCTATTACAGTCTTTCACTTTGATAAAGAAAAAATGAGGACCGGTTCACTGTGAAAAATGCACTTTGTGACTCGTGATAGCTATAATGAAGTGTCTTCTTCTCTACTTTCAACATGGGAAACATAGAGGCTATTTGACTAGTCATGATCAAGAGAAGGCCATTTGACTTGTCATAACTAATTTAAGAGTGAAAATCAGATGCATAATCCTTTCGTTTGGCTGTCACCAACAAGAGGGATAAGTTTCCTTAAATCAAATTAACATTGAAAGTATTGGGTATGATCATGACAAATCATCAGTATGATGACACAAAAAGTGCCATTTTCACAGTGCAACAGTCCACTCTTTTTCAGTATCAAAGTGACAGGCTGTAATAACCACAGAAATAACAGAAGTAACACACCTGTTGTTCGTGTCCCGTAGTAAATATCCCGTGGTAAGCCATTTGGTGTTTGGAATGTCCATTGTACCGTGCTGTAATCGGACATATCAGCGAAATAGGCTAAGGTCCAATAGCTATTGTATAGTTGAACTTGATTGACGAGATGTGTATTATTCTTTGCTGTAAATAAAATTAATAAAATTTAATAATGGAAGTTAATAGAAATCCTTACAAGGCGGCGACCATTAGCATTCCAGGGGAGGCTTGGAGGCTTTCCTCGGTAGGAGATTATTTAATTCACATGAAAACCGACAGTAATTATTTATTTTGAGCATGCGACGTCCCAAAGCATTTGTTTCTAAATCAAACAATGCTTGGTGACTGACAGACAACATGAATTTCACGAAAGTTTTGGTGATTTCACATTTTCTGCCACTTGCATTTAGAATCCAAACTGACAAACACAAAATCCTGTCTCTCTGTCAGCCCCCCCCCCCCATATTGGACCTGTGACCCAGGTGCCCCCCTATGAACTTTCCAACTCTGGCTAAAATATACTAGTAGTATAGTGGGTGCCCTCCCAGAGAATCGCGTGCCCCCCAGGTGCCCCCCCCCGCTCGAGACCCCCCAGTTACGCCACTGTTTGGGCCCCCTTGCAGACGTAACTCAACTGTGCCGAAAAAAAAGGGGTGCGAGGGAGCATGCGTCATTCAGTAATGATGATGCCCCCTGATAAGAAAAACAGTGGAGGGCACATTAACAAATGTTTGCCCCGCAAAATGGGGTTCCCCTGAAGAAAATTGCTTGCTTCCAAGGAGCTCCCCCACTTGAGACTCCCCTAGTTACAACAGCTTAAACATTCAGTTTCAGACTGTAACTTGTTTGAAACTTCAAACACTGTATGTCAATGTATGTTGTGGTCAGGGCAAGCTTAACAAGCTTATACTGAGAAGTGAGGGTGCTCTTGTGTGGCTGTCTGGCTGGCTGCCAAACAGGCAGGGGCGTAGATCCTGGGGGGATGGGGGGGATGCATCCCCCCCTAGGATGAGCCTGGGGGGGATGATCATATGATTATCCCCCGTCCCCCTAGAATCTAAAATCATGACTACTTGGTCTTGAGGATTATTAGCTATATTTAGCTGTTTTTGCCATAATACTTGTTGGATGTTAGGTGAAAATACATCCTTTAGGTTGCTCTGAATTTTTCTTCAAACCATATAAAATATTTTGGTTTCTGGACCCTCAGACGGCCCCGAAATTCTCCTCTGCACAATTTTCGGCCCGTTGGGCATAACGCGTAGTACGCTTATGCCGAAATCATCCCCCCCTACAAAAATGAAAAATCTACGCCCCTGCAAACAGGGACTACTCACAATTCCCTGGGTAGGAAAATAATGACTCCGCCAAAAAAAAGTTCCACAACAAGTAGAGTCAGGGATGATAAATCCGTCCAGGAGGGTAAATCCGTCCACCCCATGATATGAGGATATAGATATATCTGTTATATTTGTGTTTGTTTCATAAGAAAGAGAAACTTGTTTTTCTACGTTTTTTGGTGTTTTTAGCCGTTTCAATAATTTTTCAGGTACATTTAACAACATTGGATAAAAAACAATCAAATTCTGTGACGTCATCACAGCCATTTTGGGAATTTCAGATGGTGGACATTTTCGAGATTTTATGCCTATTTTCGTGAACAAATAATGTATTTAAGATAAAAATCAGTGAATGAGATGTAAAATTAAATTATTATTACAAAATTTATAAAATTGTGACGCATTGAAAGGAAATACAATAGAAATAAAAGTGGACGGAATTACCATCAATATTTCAAAAGTGGTTTGATTTGGGGTTTGTAAATCCGTCCACCCACATTAAATTGACTTTTAAAGTACTTTATGACTTTAAGTATTTAAAAACTGCATAAAACTGATAAGAGAATTTAGATAGCAACATTTTTACCCCTTTGATTCGATTAAATTTTCCTGTAATTGTAATTGGGTTGGTAAATTGAAATTATTCAAGTTTAACTTAACCTATATTATTTAATTCTTCTGTTACAAGTGTAATCAATGAATCACTATTTTAAAGTCGACACAAAAACCTTTGTTAGACTTAATAAATTACAAAACTTGAAAAAAAAATAGGAGATATGATAGGTGTGGGCTTTATTATGCTCTGTGGACGGATTTAGCATCCCTGCTGGACGGATTTACCAGCAAGGTGGACGGATTTAGGTTACCTGACCTTCAATCTTTGTTGCCATGGTTTCAGCAAAAATATTTGAACATTTGACTTTTTTTGGCTGTTGTTGATAATACGGAATTTGCTCTTTCAAATGGACTCATTTTTATTTTTGTATCTATTTGCGTTTTCCTGGAAATGCAGATTCAGCCAAAAGTGGACGGATTTACCATCCTTGACTCTACCACTTTGCAGCAATAGCATTATTCTAACAATAAACTGGCCGATTAAAAGTTATTTAATAGAGACCACAGGTCTCGGCGCGAAGCGCCGTAGACCGAAGGTCTTCAAATGGTAGGAGACTATTAGTTATTTGTTGTTTGCTTGGCGGATACAGGATTTACCTTCCCGAAGATAGCTGTATCTGGGCGAAGCGAAGCTGAGCCCGGATACAGCTATCTGAGGGAAAGTAAATCCTGTATCTGCCAAAAGCAAACAACAAATTACGAATTTATCCGACCACATGGTATAATAAACCCCCCATAACAATGTAGTTCAGAGGTACTATGAACATCATGAGTGCCAGGTATGATGAGTGATTTAGAAGCAGACCTGACACAAATGATGTTCACAGCTGTGAATTAACTACACTGCTATTGGGATTTATTTATGTGCCACAATGATTTTATCCATGGTCTTTATTAAATTTCAGTCTGATAACTTGAAATTCTGTAAGATAGGTGCGGCAGATTGTTGTGACGTCACCAGCAGCCCATGCCATTGTGACGTCATGACAAACAATCACTGCCCATTGTTTGCATGACAACGTCAGATAATTTATGGGTGATTGTGACGTCATCACTGCAGGATACAGAAAATATCTGTACAGGCCAAGCAGCCTGACAGATACAGGATATTATAACAAAACAACCCAAGTCAGGGTCACTGAGTAACAATATCACGAGCTGTTGTGTGAATTAATATCACTCGAGCCCGCAGGGCGAGAGTGATATTAATTCACACAACAGCGAGTGATATTGTACGAAGTGCCCTGACGCGTGGTTGTTTTGTTTTTATCACCTGGTTTTACCTCAAATTTTCAGTTACAAAGAGGGACTATTTTCTGCCATTACAAAAATGTGACGTCACCATGGAGCAACAATGGACATGACGTCACAATCCCATTATTCTGGCCCTTGTTTGGTTTGTGACATCATCAGGCAGCTGAAATGCTGGTGATGTCATAACATTGTTAAAGAAATATCGCCCTTGTAGGGTGGTATTTTTTACAATATCATAGGCCCTGATATTTTGACTGTAAACAGTGATATTCACAGCCAACCAGGTGATAAATACCCACAGTTCTCAGCCAATCAGAAACAAGCATTGGCCTTGGTGGTCGGATAAAGAGCTGTACTCACACAGTGATATACTAGGCAAATGTTGAGGATGCGGCAAGCTGTCAAAAAGTGGCACCGTGATTGTGACGTCATTACTGAGTGAGACACAATGGCAATGACGTCACAACAGAGACTGTAGAAGGTGACGTCACTATTTGCAAGATGCTATAAATAGCTCCTGCAACTGTAACGTGACGTTATCTAGAGCTCTGGGTCTGTGCTGACAACATAACTTTTGATGATAGTGTTATTGTGGGAAAGGAAAATACCAAGTGCTCACAGGTACACTGTATATCGCAATTTTAACATTACGGTACCCTAGCTACAGGGGCAAGCAAACCTTTTTTCCATGTGCTGAACAAACTTTTTTTTCAGTGTCAAGTTGGAAACAAACTTTTTTTCTCCAAAAATCCAGACTGCCCAAAATAATTCATTACCTTTTTTAATTTATAGCAGAACTGGTTAAGAAATTGTTATAAACAAAAAAACCAAGCTTTTTACCCAAATAAAGTGGACATGTAGTCTTATACAGCCAGAGAGATAAAGAAGTTTGTCGCTCAGTCGCATGTGAAAAAAAAGTTTGTCAACTATTAACGAAACAAAAAAAAAATTTGTCCCAATGGTGAAATCCTTAGCCCCCCCCCCATCCAACTATAGTTTTTGGTCAGCCCCTAACTGATGGGTGATTTCTGAGCACTTAATGTTAGATAGATACATGTAGATCAAAAAATAAATTGAGTGTCAAATATTATTTGATCTATCTCTATCTATCTATCTGTACCACAAATAAATATCTGAAACACCACAAAGAAATGTATACATGTCATGTGGTCTCGCTATGCTCTTTGGCATCATCATATTATTCAATTCTAGACCTAATTCAACAGACCACGTCGTTACTGCACTTCACTTAAAAAAAGAGGTAGTTAATGCGTCTGAAATCTCTTAGAGCTCACACACATGTGTGCTCGATTGTAGTTTCTGTTATGGATTCAAGAGGGCAGCACATACACAATTTTGTGAACCTGTTGAGCTCTAAGTTTAGAGTGCACAGCTGGTACTATTGAGAGGCCTCTAAAAAATGTTTGGGTGTCCGTTAGGGGGCCCTTTGAAATAAATTTCTCTAATCAGTGTTGAGGGGGGCTCAGAAATGAATTTCTCCTTAGTGAGAGAGGACCTCTGAAACAAATACCTTAAGTCATTTGGGCCTATGAATTAAATTTCTTGGGTCAGTTGTGGGGGGGAGGGGGCTCTGAAACAGTTTTAAAATGGTTTCTCAATCACTTTTATAGGTCCCTCTGTATTGAATTTCTCGAGTCAGTGGGGGGAGGCCCTACGAAATAAAAAATTGTCGCATCAGTTGGCGGACCCTTTGAAATAAACTTCTCAAGTCCGTCATGTGGGCCTTCCGAAAATAGATTCTTGAGTCCTTTGGGCCCTCTGAAATAAATTTGGTGAGTCATTTCGGGAGCCCTTTGAAATATATTTCTCAAGTCAATTAAAGGTCATCTGCAAAAAATTTTGCCAGTCAGCTTTGGGCCCTATAAAATAAATTTCTCAAGTTGATGGCCGATGGGCCCTCTGATATGGAGTCATTAACACTGTGGTTGCTCTTTAGGGCCCAAAATCGTCATTTTTTTGGTCCATCAAAGTGCTTCAACTTCCTCTCTCTTGGGCCCCCTCCTGGCAAATTTCGGTGGGGGGGGGGTGTCACACCCCCCACACCCCCCATATCACTTTACTTATACTATGTCATAGCTCGTCATACTACATTTCTAACATAGGCAGGCTGACAATAAAGGATAAAAATAACAAGGAAAAGCTTCTGATGACCATTTTAAAATCAAAATTTAATGAAACAATACAAATTACTAATACTTACAGTACACATGAAGTAGGTAGGTATACCAGCTGGTACATGTATAATACAAGGCATCTTCCATTTCAGCTGATAAGATTACCAAGTTATGAAAATAAGTGGAGTTGTTTTCTACTACATGCTTTTCAGGGTAGCTCAAATTATACCACCTCAAGTCACCCTGAAAAAATAAAGTAAATTTCTTTAATTAATTGTATTTTTAAAACGATTTAGGAAGAGCGATGTATGTTGATGCTGGGTTAATAGTAAATTAGTAATTATTTCATTGTAGGCCTTTCACATGTCCCAAGAATTGTCAGATTTGGTTGTCAAGTGCCGTTAGTAAATCAATTCTTGGAGTAATGCCCCATTCTCACGGCGAGAACCGGAGAACTTTTATCCCTGAGGGATAGCTTGAGATGAATTCTAGGGAAAAAATGGCCAACCCGGCGACACACAATGTTTTTGTAACGATTATATAATTAATTAAAGGCATATCACGGTGGGATAAGATCGTAAATATGCGGGATAAGATCGTAAATCGGCGGAGACAAGATCATATCCCTGTGGGAAAGATCTAAATGCCTGTGGGACAAGATCTAAATGCCTTTGGGATGTCAAAAATTGTCGGCGAGATGTCAAAAAACGGTCGGCGGGATGTCAAAAACTGCCGACGAGGCTGCAAATGTCCCACAGGGAAAGTAAAAATATCCCACAGGGGCAGGGGAGGTCCCCACATCGGCAGGGGATGTCCTAATCCCGCAGGAGATGTTTTTGACTGGTTCTCACTGAAAAAACCCCCGCCGGACACCCAAAAATCGAGAAAAATTTGGGCTCTGTCCCGGCGACCTGGAAAAGTAGTTTCAACATGTTGAATCTTTTTTTACATCCACGGCGTAGTTTTCTCCATTTCTAGGAACCCTAAGGGAAACAAAAAGTACCGTGATATGGGGTGAATCGGGACAATGGGGTGAATCGGGACAGTATAGGAATGTATTTTATTTCTCAGACTACAACTACCTATACTTTACCCAGGTCCGTGATTTTTGGCACAATTCTAGCATACATTGTAGCGCATATTTTGGCTGGGTTTTATAATTCTAACTGCAGGCAGTGAGGAGCTGCAGTACTTTAAACTTGGCCCTGCAGAAACTGCATTCTCTGTATCTGGTCAAAACTTTGCTTGTAACACAAAAAGCATAAATATCAGAGGCACTGATCTAACAGGAAATTTTATAAAGCTAGTTTGGCATATTAAGGCACCAGAGTAGTTGACTAGATGTGGGATTTTGTATGTTTGGTCATAGGTTCAGATCCAGGGCAATGACAAAGTTTCAGATTCAGAAAAAAATAACCCTACTAATTTTCATTTGAATGTACTAGCATGGCTTTTTGAAGAATATTATTGAAATTGACATCATTGATATTGGATTTAGTTCAGAATTACCTATGTATGGCGTAATTAACAGAAAAATACATATCTTAATACTTTTTTGTCATTTATCATATTTTTTACAAATATGCAAATTTTACATGTAATTCAGTTAAGATTTTTCCCATAATTTTTTTTTGCATGTCAAATAATTTTCTAATGTTCATTCACTAGTAGCAATCACCTAAATATGGCAGGAAGTATTATTTTATAGATATAGAGGACTGTCCCGATTCACCCCAAAATAAGGGGTGAATTGGGACAGCAGTTTTTCATGAATAAATCATTGAAAATTAAAGATATCTTTTAATGCTCCTAGGGACAGTTGGACCTTGAGTTCGGACATAATTAGGCACCATATTTTGGTTTATAAGTTGATTTGTGACCATGCTATGACAGAAAAACCCTCAATTCTGTCAAAATTCACCCCATATTACGGTACCTCTGTAGGATGTGAAAAATCGTCGGCGGGTCACCCAAATTCATCAAAATATCCAGGAAATCCTTTCCCTCAGGGGTAAAAAGTTCTCCGGTTCCCGCCGTGAGAATGGGACGTAAATGTTATACAACTAGAGGGTCCCCCCTACAAACTGCCAGCAGTGTGTGATACACTGTGCAGTTGAGTGGCTCTCCTCTCTTCTTTTTAATCACAACATACAGTATCCCCAGTAAATGAGTACACCCTAGCGACATACCGACTAATTTGCTTATAAGTCAGGAACTAACTTAAGTAATCCAACTTAACCAGCATATGATATCCCTTGGACCTTAGAAAATCTGTTTGTAAAATTTCAATGGTGCAGACTTACGTATTTTTTAAGTTGCGAGTGTTTAAAATAACTGTGCTGCAAAATAAGTGAGTACACCTAATGCAAAATATACATGGGGGTGATCTAAAAATTGGCAAGTTTTACATGTTAACCTCATGGAAATTGTGTACAAAGTATGATATTATAAAATAGATCACATCCAGTGGCATATTTATGGGGGCCATTGGGCATGGCCCCCCGCCCCCAGGCCAAAAATTAGCATGGAAGAGATAGGAAAAGCTGTGGAGCGCCCTGTATTCACCCCATGGAATGAACCCCTCCCCCTCAGGCCATTTCTAGATACGCCCCTGATCACATCAACTTTATGTCACAAAAAGAGCAGGAAATTCTAATGGCCACTGTAGATGCCGTGGAGCGGCAAACATATCCAGAGGTAGTTGTCCCAAATCAGCAATGTTATTTCAATGGAGAGCGAGATTCCTTTGCATCACAATATGATGCACCCTCTGCCACTCGTAATGTGGCAGTAGAAATTGGCTGTCCTTTGCTACAAACTAAGTGGATGTGATTTAATTTACACTGACAATGCCATTTTCCAAAATAAAAATTTTTCGCTGCCACTTATGAGCAATAATTACTTATTTGGTGGCACTTCTACCTTTTAATATTTGTCAGTTACAATTAATTGATTGCATATCTTTCAAAGTTTACATGGGCATTCTGCTAGGTCTAGGCTATACCATATCATGAACTTGGTGGATTATTTCACTTGAGTGTGGAGCTCTGAGCAAATTAATCCAGGAGTCGCAGGGGTGTACTCATTTACTGGGGATACTGTATACTTTTAATGTGTTTCGATCTGCCTTTTCTTTTTTTCTTTTTTCTTTGCCTTTTTTAAATTTGATTGAATCTCTTTTATAGTGCCCCCCCCCTCTTTCATCAAAAATGTCCTTTTTTTGGTAGTGCTCCTTTCCCACAGCGCTCCTGAATAAATTTCAAGATTTAAAAAAATTCAACAAGAAAACCGAAAGCGCATGCTTATAGAGCAGGGTCAGGAGAACAATTTAAGACAAATACCGGAAAAGTACGTTGGGAAAATTTCGACAGGTAAAAGCCATTAGGGTGTAAGTGCTTCATAAATACTGTTTACATACACCCCTATGGCTTTCACCCGTCGATTTGAGTTGCATGCATTTTTAATTTGTTGTTTATCACACTCATATTTTCATTCTGAAATTGGGGCAAAGAAAGCTGTTAAAGACATTTAGGATGTTTAGGGAGGCAAATGTTGATGGTAAGACAATATTGTTTAATTTACATTACCATCGTATCCGTGTTAGATATGTTTAGACCAAAAATATTGTGCAGGGTGTGATAAACACATGTGACCGCATATTATAGGAATTAACACACATGCAAATAAGTTTGCAGCCTTTAGATATTGCCTCTGTTAATTCCTTTGAATGATTTATTGTATTAAGGTCAGTTTTAGCAAAATTATATGTATATTACTTGATATAGGAATATCATGCATTTTCTCATTACAGAATTGCGTGTTATTTGTTATCATATATGTCTGTGAGATTTTATTTATCAATATCGTCAAATGTCAGCAGATGCAGAAGTTAAAAGAACAATACCTTTGCATAATAATCAGCTTATAGCCTCTATTACATATCTTTTATTGTGATTATCTGACCCATCATTGCTTAATTGTCTACCTTTGCTGTTGTTTGCACATGAGTGACTCTCTTTCGATGTCATATTGTGTTTCAGTATCAATTCAATTGTCAAGCTATTTAGCATCTCAGGTTCATATTATGATGGCTTGGATGAGTAAGTTATTCCATTAAATGAGTTTTTTTCCTGAAATTATTGCAAAAAAATGCCGTCAGTAATATTCATTAACTCACTTCTTAGGTCACAAAAAGCCACAGTTGGGGTTATTTTCTTGACATTTATGCAATGTTTCTACAATATATTGAGGCAATTTAATTCGATGGTGAAAGTGCAAAACCTTGTATGTCAAAATTTTACTATTTTTAGATTTTCAGTGGAATGACTAATTCAATATCCAATACATGGTGTCAATTGGTCACCTTGCCTCTTTGCTATTTTTGGAAGCTCTAACAGAGTGATTTCACCAAACCTTGTATGTCGATTTGTTCCAAAAAGTGAAAGCGCAAAACCCCGCAACTCAAATCAGAACTTTGAAGCATATATTTAGGATATTTCAACCATTTTTGAAAAATTATGATTGTGTTATGTTTTTTATGGCTCACAGGAAATTTCCTTTTTTTAAATTGTTTACCTCCCTACCTTTATTGTGGTGATATAGGCAATTGAAAAAGAGCGTGCACAAAAATTTGAAAAAAGTGTCATTTTCCTCATTCTTGCCATTGTAGCCACTAATTAAAATTAGCTGTTGTTATTTATCATGGTCAATTTGTATTTTTTACTGTTTACCTATAGATTAGAGGTACATTCAATGCTGCAAGTTGCTTTAAAATGTGATAAATGGTCGAGTTACAAGGTTTTGCACCGCACTATCTTGTAAGAAAGTGAAAGTGCAAAACCTTGTAAGTCAACATTTTCAATCATATCTGATGGTGACATCAATGCTAGGGGTCAATGACCTCTGACAAAAAATTATGCTATAACAGGGTGTCACTTTCTATAAATCGAGTGGAGCCTAACTCACATATTGATAAACATTACCATAAAAAAGATCGGTCATAGTTTTTTCCAATTTCTGAAAAATTGCTTTCTTTGGACATACGAGGTTTTGCACTTTCACCATCATTATATAAGTCACAATGACTGTCACATCCAGTCTTTGTAAGAATGATCTATAAATTGAACTCGTTTGAAATGTCATGTTTTGATGAAAAGCATAGCAAAAATTCAAAAGAAAGGCTAAATTAAATTTAAATCAAGCTAAAAGCAGGAGAAACATTCACAACAAACAATTTAATCAATTTAATGGGGCTACAAATTCACTTCTTTGATAAATATGCATCTGCATGTGTTTATCACACTATGCACACTATTTTTAGCCAATACATATCTAAAACAGATACGATTATCATGTAAATTAAAATCAACAATGTCTTACTATCAACACTTGTCTCTCTAAACATGATATATGACTTAAACGACCTTCTATGCCCCCGTGTTACCAAGAAAATATGAGTGCGATAAACAAAAAATTTTAAATACATATAACTCAAAATTTTCCCAACGGAATTTTTTGGTTTTTGTCTTAAAATTTTCTCATGACCCTGCTCTATAAGAGTATGCTTTTGGTTTTCTTGTTGAATTTTATTAATCTTGAAATTTATTCAGGAGCGCTATGTTCCCAGTTATAGCTCCAAGAGGCCAAGATAGTCCAGGAGCTTATGCGGAAAGAAGGGGTGGATTGTGCAGGTTTGTCTACAAGCATGAAATTTGGTGCAAATGTTGCTGAGGGTATATACATTCAAATTTTTGAGGGCACCGGAGTGGGCACTCGTCTTGGTTGCCATAGCAACAAATTAAAAATGGCAGCTGCTCGATATGTAATTTTGAGTATAACTCAGTAACAAAAGGTCATATGATTGCAAATGATAGCTCTAAATATATGTTTTTGATGCCAGGGATTCTGATTCTGCCTTTTTTTGTTATGTCAAATACATATTTTGGTCTATAGAGCCAAAATTACATGTTATAGAGCCTAGTTTATCTAAACTTTCAACATATTTTCAATTTTCTGATAACATTACACTCTAACTAGAACCAAATTATAAATATATATATATTATATAATATGTACATTGATACCAAAGTAACCAAACGAATGTTGCAGACAAGGATATTGTTAATGCAGCTGCATCCATGCACGCCTTTTCTTTTGTGCACGCAGTTCCTGCCACTAAATCTTTCAAATCCACAGCACTACATGATGCTAGCCAACAAGTTGTGCAGTATACCAAAAGAAACCTGTTGCTGTCTTTGTGTGTTGGCCAGTATGAAATCTATGATGTACTAATCCACTTCTGTTTGCCATCCCCCTACTTTGAAATCCTGAATTTTTTTAAGATACGATGGTGATTGATTCGAACCAAGACTTTTTTTCAGTTACTACCGTAATACAACCTTTATTTGTGCTCAGCAATACATGTAGATGCTTCTTGGGTATATATCTGAGGGATACTATCAAACTACCAAAATATTTGTTTCATATGTGCAGTGACTTTGCACAGACTGTCTTGTTTGACTTCAGTCACATCTCACAAGTCTTGAAATTGATTTGGCTTGGTATCTTGCATGCTACAGCAGCCTGTTCTGTTGCGATGGGAGGGAACGGGCTAAAAAATTTCAGTAGAGGCTCTGTATTTCATGTCCGTGTATGCATACATGAATTTTTTGAGGCAGCCCAGCACAGTTCTGCTGAGTTCTGCTGAGCGCGGACCTGAAAAGCAACTGTACTAGTGTCCCAGATCCCAATTCCATACCCAATTCGATGTGAATATCTTCAGTCTGCAGCCTCTACAGTAGACTGCTGCCAGTCAGGGTTTCTTATTATGATCCGACATGTGGCTCATGCACTTTTTGGAGAGCCTCCCAACAATGGTACTGCTCAGGGCAACCACAGTGCAGTACTCATTGGCAGGGAACAAGAGAACATTGCGCAAGGTTCCCTGCCATAGCACCTTCACTTTTGGTGATCGCTGTATGCATGATCAGTGATGAGAAGACTAGGAATCATGCTATAAAATCAGTGGTGTCCAGGGTCATTGAGTAGCCTCTGAATAGAACACTCCATCTAATATCTCATGGGCTTGGAATAAATAGAGTTCAAGGGTTGGGGTTCGAACCTAAGCTCTTGAAACCTGTGTATGCACTAGCCCTCTAAACCATTCGATCACAGGGAACTCATTACATTGTTAATATGGTATGTCAAAACAATACAGAATTGTGATGGATCATTCTTCAGAAAGACCATCGATATTTATTTATGTATTTATTTATTTATACAATATATTCATACAGGGTAAAATATTCAGCAAAAAACTTACTGTTTTACAATATTGCCCTGATTTAACACAAAAGAGAACTAGAAACAAATGAAGCATGAAGGACTATACCAAGTGACCAAACATTTAGCTTGGCCGAGTTTGGCACAAGTTTAATTTGCTGGAATGCCACATATGTTTCTGCCAGTTCCAAGATAATTCAAGTATACGAGAGACCGCCTGACTCATGCAGAAGAAGCAGTCCTATAACAGAGGGACAGTTGCAGGCCTACCACTGTTTCACTGTCCGAAGTTCACACACTGGTAATGGTATAGCTGTTTTATTACTTGATACATGTAGATTGTAGAAGATAACTTATTTAAGGGAAGAGGGATTTTAGTGCCTAAAAGTGATTGCTGGTGGGAGTTGAAAGATCCAAGAAGATTTTTTTTTTACAAAAGTGTGAAGCTGTCATAAGGGAAGTTGTCCCAGGTAAGAACTACAGTAAACAGTGTCCCAACAACCTCAGGACTGATTGGCGAAAGGCATAAAGTGGTTTTTTGATAAATTCATGATTGTCCTTTCTAAAGTATTCCAGTCATGTGAAATGGACCATCAGTTTCTTGCCAAGGATAATTAAAATTGCATGTTGCAGCTTTTTTACCTGTAGCTCAATAATGAACATTGAGGCTACTCCTTGTCATCTACATACAGAATGTCACACAGTAGCCATTGTGTGAAATGTAAGACAGTCGAATGGTGGTAAATGCTGTTGGATTTGCATTTGAACTTGGCCTGACTTAAATTTTGTACTAAAACTGGTACATATCAAACTAGTGTCTAACTGAGTCTGGCCAGAGGAATGACATTGGTGGAGTAAATGTGTAAATGTTGAGGACTCCCGCTCTCTCTCCCATCTCGTCAATCAACCCTTGTGAGTGCCCAGAACGGGGTTAGAGGGCTGCACTTGCCATATTTGTCTAGCATTGTCCTTCTTCCATGCTTGTCTACAGTGTGAGAATTTCCTTTTCCTTTGGCATTGGAATAGCAGCATTCTTGGTCACCTTACATGTAGGAGAATACTGATACCTTGGTCCTTTTGAAAACCAATCCTCCACAAGTGAATATTGTCTTGATATTGCTTGCTACGCTTGTACAATATTTTTCTTTTCTTCTTCCCATTGGACTTCCATCTGTTAAAGTAACCCTGAAGGATAGGTCGGGATTGAACCCGAAGTTTCTCTAATTTTTACAACATCTTGCTCATTGTGCTCGTGTTAGTAAGTGTGCAAAATATTGTTTCTGTACGATTATTTTTTCTTATTGAAATGACCCAACAAAGGCACTAAATGACCCCTAGATTTATTTCGGGTACGCACGGAAGAGTTTGCTTGTTTTCTACTTTGTGACGTCATCACCATTACATTGTAAGAATTTGTTAACTTGTAGCAATATATTTTTAACAATTGTCATTGTGACGTCATCACCAATGAACTGGCTGCTCCAGGGAGGAGCTATAAATAAATGGAAATGAAGTAATCAAATATTTATTTTAATGTATAAAATCCAAAGAAAATACTTCAGAAAATTTGTTGGAAATATTCCGATACACACTATCGTATCATTACACATATAAAATCACCAATATTTGGCAATCAATTATATCATTTGGGGTAACTTTAAGAGCATTCCAAATGAGAGTTATGATGTGGTGCTTTTGGGATTCAGATATATACCCAAGAATCATTTATGCTTGAGCACTGATAAAGGTTGTAACTGCAAACAAGTCTTTCTTCAAATCAATCGCCAATTCGCCATTGTATCTTTAGGAAATCCAAAATTTCAATGGAAGGAGATGGCAAACAGGAGAGGGTAAGTGCATCATAGATGTCATACTGGCAATACTTGAAACAGCAACAGGTTTCTTTTGGTACACCTTATAAATTATTGGCATGCAACATGTAGGGCTATGGATTTGAAAGATTTTGTGGAGAGGACTGCATGCGCAAAAGAGCCTGTAGGTGTGCGTAAGGCAGCTGCATGAACATTGAACAATATCCATTTCTGCAACATTTGTTTGGATACTTTGGTATGATCATACAGAAGACATGTTGATCTATTTCTATTACATAAATGTGGTGTTTATTTTTCTTGACAAAATTTGATGAATTACTAGGAACAATTTGCCATAGTTTAAGCTGAAGATTTGTGGTGAATTTCGATAAAGTAAGCTCTATAACCCAAATATACAGGTTATTTTGGCTCTATAGACAGAAGTATGTCTTTGACATGAAAAATAATAGCGGAATCAGAATCCCTGGCTTCAAAAACATATATTTAGAGCAATTATTTCCATCGTATGACCTCTTGTTACTGAGTTATAGCCTACTAAAAATTAGATATCAAGCAGCCGCCATTTTGAATTCGTTGCTATGGCAAACCCGACAAGCGCCCGCTCCGGTGCTCTCAAAAATCTGAATCTATATACCCTCAGCAACATTTGTGCCAAATTTCATGCTTGTAGACAAATATGCACAATTATCCCCATAAGCTCCTGGACTAAGAGGGGGTGTACCAAAAGCAGGGGAGCAGAATTAGGAATGTGGACAGCGGAGAAACAGGCAAAATTACACTTATTAACCATTTATGGAAAATTGAGGTCAATGAAAATGTATTTTAAGGTCTTACACATTGGGGAAAGGCATCTTGGGAAACTAATTGAAAGGGGAACATTTGAAGTGATGGCAGGATGAAGCAACACTGTCAAGAAATCTTACAAAGTGTGTAAATTCTTTCGGATGAAAACTATATCCACTGCAGCTTAGCTGTGGATAATTACAAACTTCGGTTGAGGTCAATATCAGGTTTTACAGACTAACTGCTGAACACAGTGTATCAGTGAGTCAGGTCCGTAAAACCTGATATCGACCAAAACTGAAGTCCATAATTGTTTTGTGCCATGACAAAATACATTAATTTTCACTGCTTCTGATAAAGTCAGGAGAGACTCCAAGAAAGCAGTGAAGTTGTGAATTGGCACGAAGTAAAACACTCACCATGCAAAGATTGCATTGCAATGGTGTACGGTGTAGTGTCATATGCTACAGCCAATTGGAGGGCAGCATTTGCTGGCAGCTTCTAAACAATCTAGTGTACAATTTGATATCCCACACTTGGCAGTGATCCCCATGGAAAACCTATGAGGAACAGCCCATGGAATATAATTTTGTGATCCCCCATCCCTAATTTAAATATGATCCACCTTCCCTAATTTAAATAATTATGATCCACTATCCTTGATTTACATATTTTATTTATTTGTGGCACTACTTCAGATCACACATGATGTCACAATCACGACACATGACATCACAACAGCAGCACTTTACTCGTACACATTAAAGATATTATCCCCTAAAATATTTTTGTATAAACAGTTTTTGTTCCTTGATATCATTCATGACCCAAATTATGAATTTTTCAGGAATGGGGGATCTTCAAATTTTTCAACATTAAGGTGAACCGGGGCGCATTGGGAAGCTTTTCATATCTACTAATTTTGGCTTAAATTGAAGCCATAATAGATTACAGTGCTGCCTGTAAGTAAGTGAAACGCATGAAATGGTGCCATTGAATCAATGCTAAACATCCTCAGCAAAACTGCTTGTGGCAGCATGAATTCTCATTGGATGAGAGGAAAACATATTGGGTCATAAAGGCCGATATGTGAGGCATGTGGGATGACAATAGCAGACAATTTTCTTTGCTGTAGCTGGAGTCAGGCATGGGTCAAAGTCTTTGTAAGTAAGTGAAACACAGGCCCAATGTTATTTAATAGGGAAGGGTGGTTCACTCACTTAACAAAGATTTTGACCCATACCTAACTCCGACTACAGCAGAGATAATTGGCTACCATTTTTATCCCACATGCCTCACATACCAGCCTTTATGACCCAATATGTTTTCCTCTCATCAGATGAGAATTCATGCCTCCATAAGCAGTTTGGTTGAGGATGTTTAGCATTGATGCAATGGCACAATATCACACGTTTCATTTACTTACAGGCGGCACTGTAGCTAGCACCTACCCTTTTGCTGCCAGACAGCAAAATATGAGTCCTGATCATGACATTGGGACATTAATTAAAAAATCATTTTAACACTCCATATGCACTAGATATTACATATAAGAAGGGCGTAAACAACATACAGCTGTCACAATATTTCGACCTAGATCTGATCTACCAATTAGATGAAACACTGAGCTAGTGAGCAACCTTGTCAATATTACTAGAGGTTTATTAGAATCATACCAGAAATTGCCCAACCCCAAAATTTGCCCCAACCCCAACCAAGCGGCAGTCGCCTGTGCTTGGACAATCGTAAAAACGAGGCAAAAGCCGATTATCCAACGTCTTTGTTGCGCACCGGTGGGTTGTTGGGCAATGTTGGCCAATCAGAGGGCTTGTTACATAGGGGTCATGGAACAAACAATAATAGCTAGGGAGTATTTATAAATATAAATAATTGTTTTTTGTTCTATTTTTTTAATTTTTTTTTAATTATCATTATTAATTTTTTTTTCTTCTTGATGTTTGCAATCTGGTTACCATATTTCTCGTAGATGATCTGTCTGTAGTTTCTTACCCCATAAGATTCATAAAGGTATAACGTGTCAGTGGTAGTTCCATCAGATGAGGTCCAACTCACACTGCGACTCGATGTATAACAGGTCAGAGTTACTCGATCTCCCTCTACGGCCTCTACCACAGTTTGGCCGCTGCATCCACCTGCAATTTAAAAGGTAAATGCTCCATTGAGACTGTTCTCTTCAAAATCCTTTTGTATAAAATTATTGAAGAATTACAATACAAAAAAAATTAATTCCATGTTACAAAATCACGGAAGTTACACTGTTTTTGGTACTTATTCCCACTATCAAACCACAGTCAGTATATTAATTATTGTATCTCATGGAATTAAAATGTTTAGCTGTGGACTGTGGAGAGAGAAGGTGTGCACAGGGCCTAGGATTTAATAAGCGCCCCCCCCCCCTTTTGTCATGTAAATCCTTCAGATTGCTTGGAAAAAAACTATTTTTTAGAGACAAGAGACTCCAATGTTATAAGTATTGCAGTGGCCCCCCTTTCGAAAAATCATGGATCCGCTCCTGATTATTCATTTCTACACCATTGAGAGAATATCCACTGGCTACCATTGCCCCGTAATTCAGTGTTACTGTGTAACTGAATCAATGTGAGATAGAGCCTAGGGCGCCCCACCCAGACCACTGAGATGGAAATAATATTTTAAAGTAAATATGGAGTAATTGGAGTATAGTACAGTATACACCGGCTCGCGAATGGGCCATTCTCAAATTTTGGGACAAAGTGTCCTGGAAAATGTGGTAACGGAGTGGACTTTTGATGAAAAAACCAGCTTTTGAGCAATTAAAAAAAAAGGAAAAAAGTCTTATTTTCAGAAGTACTTCATCTAAGATCAATCTTCTTTTTTTTCATTAAACATTGATTTTTTGCTAATTTTGTGGTTATGGAGTGAACGGTACACCCTCAGCAATATATACATTAAATTTTTTTGAAAAAGTATCACTGGTAAGCTCAGAAATGAAGATATTGATTGCATTCAAATTAATGTCAGGGAACTGGAGTAATGCAAATATTCCCGGGCCTGTGAGTAAAAAAACGATGCCCGCTCCTGAAAGACTACCATGTCTGGATCCACCACTGGAAGCGTTTTTTTTTTTTCAATTTAAGGATTAATTACACCATCTGCACCATCCATGGACAATAAAAAGACGACTAACATTTTTTCAAAATCTCTCACATGTGATAATTTGTAAAGGTTATTCACCACAGGAGAGGCAATATGTGATTTATCACCCGAGGCCTTTAGGCCGAGGTGTGATAAACACATATTCCTTATCCCATGGTGAATAACCGGCTTATACCATGAGACAAACACTCAAACAGTCAAACATGAAAGGATAACTGGACAACAAAGTATATGGGAATTATTCCCCTGAAATACAGTAATGTGATTGGCTGACAGAGGTGTCGAATGGTATTAGAATTTAAGTGGATCTACTGATGATGTAACTGTGGGTCATTTTAAGCTGGGGCATGTAACTCTGGAATCAGATAATGGCGACATAACTTGTGGTGAATATGATATGCGCATGAATGATGTCGACTATTTATATAATATCTGCCATACTGATTACATTGCAATTGCACATACCTGCCAACAGTAGTAAAGTTACAGCCAAGGTAATCATCTTGGAGAACATGATAAAATCCATTATAATTTGATGAGTTTTTGTCTCCAAATCATAGGCCTATATTATTCGGAGCACCAACAGCCTATATATGTGCAAAATATGGTGCCTTATCACATTCCTTTATCTGATAGGACTTATCTGTTTTTACAAAATTCTCAGAATAAGTACAGTATACAATATAATTAAACTAATGAACTTCCTTAATTTGTACACCCTAAGGAAGATGCCCTCACTCCTGACCACTCACCATAATTATGTATCTTGTTGATATTTCGTTGTGAATTAAATAATATATATACATAATTGCGGTTTGTGTCATGACAACTAGCAATTCTAGCCTTCAAAGGGAAAACCTAGTATGCCACATTTTGGAGTTTCTTAGAAAATTAACTTTTAAATTCCAGTCCTTGCAATAAGAAATGGACTTACTGGGATTTGCCAGTGTCATTCTGGGATAATGGCCCCTTCTTGAAAATCTAAACTTAATGAATACGTCTCAAAAGTCCTATTTTGACCTTAACTCAATTTGGCCCAAAGTGTGACTTACTAGGTTACAAAGTGTGACTTGCCACTTTTGAAGGCAGAAAAAAAATTCATGTCACCATTCGAGAGGTTTTGCTACAATGCTACTTATTTATGTATCCCAATACATCCCGTGTATGTGTACAGGTGCCATCTAAGTACATTGTTCAATTTTTTATAATTTTTTTTTCTATTTGAAATATATTTTAAAAGGGTTACCATATCAGACAGATTGGCGATCCACTGGAAAAATTTGTTTTCTCGTTTTCAATTTGCAAACTCGCTTTGCAACGTCATTGACAGTATTCTGTCGGTCTCCTAATTAGTTTGTTTATTGTTACCTATGCTGCTAGATATGATAAGCACTGAATCAAACAACTAATTAACCATAACTCTTTTTTTTGTGTACTTAGGCCTATATGTTCTTGAGGAGTGCCACTTGACTTCTTTTCAAGTACGTATTATTTTTGAAATCAGAACTGTCACTTAACCTTGTCCAAGACTGTGGACGAAGTCAAAAACAATGGATTCATAAGAATTGATAATCGATTTCTCAAACTTCCTTCTTGTTTTCTTATCAAAAATTTCCTTTTCGTTGAAATTACCAGTGTTCAAGGTCAAGGAGATAACAGAGTCAGACACATCATTCCACCATCAATTTGACCTCACTGAGTGAATCACTGTGACGTCCATGTGAATGATTCTGCAAGCTTTTTGGGATGGATTTCTGTGAGGTTTCTGTGAGTTTTCTATGAACCATTAGTTCACAGTGCCCCTGATCAATCTTTGCGATTAAAAAAATCACCCGGAAAACGAACCAAGCAGTGCTATAGAGCTGTGTTAGGAGAACATTTTAAGCCTACATATTTTTTGCTGAAAGGAGGGAAAACACCTGAAAGACAATTGTTTATATATATTTCAAGCGACAAAATTTTAATCAAAAGACATATTACTCCTTCATTTCCATGACTCTTCATTTTTGTTGGATATTTTGTGTAAAAAATAGTGTGCAGAGTGTGATAAAGACACGTGACTGTTTACTAAATAGTAAGACAGTAGTCAGTTAGTTTAAAATTAGTACAATCATGCAGCTAATATTATTAATATACTCCCTTTCAGGGGCGGACTGGCGGCATTTCGGTCCCCGTGGCAAAATAAGTCTGGGGGCCCCCAAAGTCCCTACCATCGGCATTATTTCAAAAGCGAAAAGGAAAATACTGCAGTGAAACATAGTTTGGCAAAGAGTTATTAGGATGGGGCCCCATGTAAGGGCCTTCTGTCAAATTCAAATAATATTGTTTCATCACAAAATCATAAATTTTATGGTTAAGTTTCGCTTTTCAGTTTTTTTCAATCATTTTAATATTTTTTTACATTATGAATGGGCCCCCCTGTGTGGATGGGCCCGTGGCACCTGCCACTCTGCCACATAGGCCAGTTTGCCCCTGCGAGTCCCTTTAAAAAACAAAACAAGTTGGAACTTATCACATCATGAATATAACTGATACAAAATATCATTTTAGTGGCCTCTTAGACAAAATTTTGTCCCAGGAAAGGCTTTTAACTGCATCCAAAAGCGGCAAATATTCAATTAAACATACAAGTTTGTTTAGCTCTCACGAGGGTTGATTGATGAGATGGGAGAGAGAGCGGGAGTCCTCAACATGTTACACATTTGCCCCACGTGAGGGATCAGCATAGACACTGATAAAAGGGGCCGTCAATTTAATGCCTCATCCGAACGACATCCAGCTGGGATTTTGCTTAAAAAGGTACACTCAAAATTTTGGGTTCCAATCCGGCGTTCGAACCCATGCAGGCAAAGACCTTCAGCAGAACAGGCGACCACCTTGACCACTTGGATACCCAGCTGCCAATGAGCATCCTCATGACTCAGGGCTCTCTAACCAAGCCCTGACTGCCAACCCTGCCTAAACGTGGGGTGTTGACAGCCTGCCAGGGGCGACAGAAATGGGCTACCTACAGGTGTTAGGGGCTGAGGAGGGGTGCAGTTGGGTTTTTCCTATTTCACTGGAAACACTGATTGGTGCATCTCAGTCACAGCCCCAATTCATGCATATACATCACACGTTTACCTGAGGTGTGATTTAAAAACAGATTTCTGAGCTCATGGTGAATAACTGGCTTACACCATGAGACAAACTGTCAAGAATCAGACGATAAGAGGAAAACAAAGGATGTAAGAATCATCGCAATGAAAAAAACTGGCATGTAATTGCCTGACAGATAAGAGATGTCAAATTGTAAAAAAATCATATGTGACATGATATAACCTAGCGTTTCATGGTCTTTCTCAGACTTATTATGTGAGTTACCTTTGCTTGTCCAACTCACTTCAACTTTGTAGCATATGTTGTACCAAGCAGGTAAATATGATTTCTCAAGACTCTTGACAACATGCGCGGGCAGTAGACCCATTTCACTGAGCGGCCAAAACTTTGACCCCAAACAACTTTCTTGCAATTTAATGCTTCCTAATTTGCATGGGAGATGTATACAATTAAAATCAAGAAAAACAACTTTCAAAATTATATCTATGAAAATAACAGAATTATAGAACCTTGAAGTTAGATGAAAATGCACAACAAATACTCCAGCTCATCCTCACCACGCAAGCCCCGCTAAATTGGACAGGGCTTTCTGCTATTTCCAACCTCTTCTGTGATTGGCTGCTTATTTAGGTCATAAGCATTTTGCAGGCAGATTTAGTCCGATTATGGACACTTAGAGGATTACTAGCAACTGAGAAAAACAGTGTAAAACAAGCAAACTTTCAAACAGTTTCATTTCAGAACTGTGAAAATACATAATTCAATGGAATTTTTGGAACTGTGATAGCACCTTTCAACAATACACAATTTCTCCATTTGTAACAGTGTGAAACAGAAGTAACAATTTCAAACTGTGATGTAGCAGTCCCTGATTGGCTGAGCCAAAACTGGGTCAGTTAATTAAGTATTCATGAATTAGCAAAGGTTATGGGCCATTTTGTCATGGTATGACTTGGGATGATGACTCCAGCTACAAACACAAAAACCTGGACCAATCAGAGGCAAGGGCGGAAGCCTCTGTTCCAGCCTCCAAGTGGACTTTTCAGGAAGTTTCCAAGAAAAGTCACTGTTGATAAGAAATTATAAATTCATGGTTTGCTGTTGTTCTTTTCGGAGCAAGCAACTCCATCAATGATAAAATTAACTTGGCGTGGCCTATGAAATTATAAATTTGATGTCTATTTAATCTCCTTATCTGTTTTATTTGCTCACACTCTAAAAAATTCCAGACAAAATTGGTTTTTTAGATTCAAAATGGTTTTTTGAAAAACCAAATTTCAATGCAAAAAACCAAAATGGATTTTTTTCTAAAAAACCAATTTTGTCCCGACATTTTTTAGAGTGCACCGATTAAGAAATATACAACGAACAATACAAGAAAAAATCATACATATTTCAAAGATTTTGTCTTTCAGAATATGTTGATAAGAAAGTCAGAGTGCTATTTTTGTTGTTTTTTCCTTTTGCAATGGATAATTTTTTTCTTGAGAGGTTTTACTTGGGAGTAAAATAGCTCAAAGACTTCAATCTGATTGGTTCATAAACAGGTAGCGTGTCTTTTCTGTATGTTCGTGTGAAAGGTCATGATCTATATATATCTTTATTCATACACTCAATAAACTATGAGGTATAAATTTTACATAATATATCAAATTAGTTTACGAAGAAAATTACTTGTTTATAATATATGATATGATATATATGGCTTGGTACCAGAATTTTTTCTAATTGTTTTCCAATGTTTTGGTGTAAATGAAAACCATGACCTTCAGGCGATCTATTACCGCTATTATTTCTTACCAACCAACAACAACAAGTCTCTGAATGTCTATCTCTCAGCCTATATGTGCACTGTTACAACAGCTGCCTCATTTGAATATAAAGCCACATATCCCTTTCTTGCTATACATATACACATCCAGAATTATTCATTGTCTGCCTTCTGATATGGAAATACCCTTGTTGTTGCAACTTGTGATTCTGCAAAAACATCTCTGGCTGAAATATATACAAGACAAAGGAAGTAGGATAAATTATTCAGTCATTTGAATGGCAATGATGCAAAAGATGTAGCCCATATGTTCACGGAATGATTCCCCAGATTCTGGTATTTATGCATTATTAAATCAAGAAAACATTATTTAAATAGAGATATCCTGTAAGCCTATTTATTCATTATTTAATACTATCCTGCCAAAGTGCACATAAAATAGTTAAGGACTGTAGCCTGCTGGTAAGTGACATCATACTGGCGGTGAAATTTGATTGGACGCGAATTTAAGATTCAAGATTCAAGATTGACTTATCGATAGTAGGCTAAATTCATACATCGAATATGAGATGAGGTTGATTTTCTGGATGATGGAGGAGACTAGTGTGTGTTGTTGTGTTTTGGGCTTAAACTTAATGAGGAGGAGACTACTAGAATGGCCCTAGTGGACCGCTGTTCAGCAGCCACCTGTATGATTGTGTTTTTAAAGGTGAGGACTCTTGTGGAGGTTGTCACAGGTGATATTCCGCAATTGCGAGTGAACACCATGAAAAAACCATCGAGTTCACACCATTGAGTTCAACTCAATGAAATAAATTATCTGATGTTGTTATGTAAACAATGGGGAGCAATTGTTTATGTCATGACATCACAATGGGCATTTGGTGCCGTCACAACAAACTGCTGCTCCTTACTTGGGAGAATTTGAAGTAATCAGGCTAAAATTTTGTAAAAACCACTGATAAAGTCATAGCGGGATATAAATAAAACCCCATAACAGTGTAGTTCACAGCTACGAACATCATTCGTGTCAGGTCTGCCTTCTAAATAACACTCGTCCTTCAGACTCGTGTTAATTCAGAGCAGACCTGACACTCATGATGTTCATAGCTGTGAACTACACTGTCATGGGGTTTTATTATAAAACACGATAGTTACAGCTGAAGTCAAAACCACATACTAAGATGCTGCAGAAAACGTTACCATGCTATAGACAGTGTGAACTACTAAAAAATTATGACTAGCAGTAGATTAAGAATGATGTTCCGGTATTAAAATTTTAAGAAACATCCAGGTACGAATAAGTTAAAGGGATAAAGTCAACCTAATTTCCAAATTTAGTAAATCAATACTATATATCAATAGTTCATGTTCTTCTGAATCAATTCACAGATTTCAACAAATACAGTTGTGCTTGAAAGTTTCTGAACCCTTGGCACTTCTTACTTTATGCCCCTCTCCAACAAACACAGACATAGATTATAAATTGGGTTAATAATAAAGCTGAACAGCATTTCTTATATGCAAACATTTATTCATAACAAATAATGACATTTAGACATGCTTACATGATGAAAGTCTCCATAACTGTGTGTTCAAAAGCTTCTGAACCCTTCGGAAGTGTACGTATACAAACTTGTATGGTCCCATTTTGCTGGAATAAAAGCTTCCAAACACTTTCTGTTGCTATGGACTAACAATTGGCAGATTTTCTGAGGTATCTTTGACCATTCTTCAAGAGAGAATTTTCTTAAGCCTTGTAATCTGGTGGGCCCGTCTGAGGTGCATGGACAGCATTGTCATATCTTACCAAGGCTTAGCTAATGGGTTCTAATCAGGGAACAGTTACTAGTAGTACTGTCTGGGCCATTCCAGAAGCCTAAATCAAGTTTTTAGTTCACAATTTTTAGTTTTTAGTTCATAATTTTTGTCAAATCTGCAGACATCAAGCTCCTTTTTCACCGATTTACTAATCTTTGTTATGTTACAACTTGGACACAGGAGTTGCTTTAATATTTCTTTGCTTCAGAATCCTTCGTAGTATCTTTCCACTGACTGACTTCGGAATCGAATCGACAAATTCCACTCCTCCCCGGAGCTTCTTGTATGGGGCGATTTTACCTGCAAGATGGAATGGACATGCACATAACTTTATACCGAAAATAAAAACATAAATTTAATGATTTGAAATATCTACGTAAATATTATTGAGATCAAGAAAGAATCAACTTCCATTTGGGTAAAATAAGACAAGGATGCCTTTTACAAAAATCGAATAAAGGTAGGGGAGACCGGGGCTGGTTGTCACAGGGGCAGGTTGTCACACTTTCGGGGCAGGTTGTCACACTTTTGGGGCAGGTTGTCACACTTTTGAGGCAAGTTGTCACGCTTTCGGGGGCAAGTTGTCACACTTTCGGGGCAGGTTGTCACACTTTCGGGGCAGGTTGTCACACTTTCGGGGCAGGTTGTCACGCTCTAATGAAATTAAATTGTCATATCCTTAGTACATTCTACTGATGATTGATGATGTAAGCAGAAAAGGCATAGCGTCTAAATAGATCTATTTCAAATTTTTAAAAGGAATTTGCAGAAAAATTCTACAGTCTGCACTCACCCTCTTCCTTATCAAAATGCATTTCTGTTGCCTTGATAAGTCAAAATTTGTAGCACCCTTGTACAGAGTCACATGATTGTTAAGGTCTGCACTGGGCAAGTAGGGGATTCCTGACATGTCCAAAATAACTTGTCTCATTCAGGATTTGACTTACAGAGTCTTACTTCCTGCATTCAAACTCTTAACCAAAAGTGTGACAACCTGCCCCGAAACTGTGACAACCTGCCCCGAGTGCTACTAACATATTAGTACATTTACTGCACAAACTTATATTACCAAACAGTTAAGAGAAAGGATCTATTTATAAACACATTGAATTTACTGAAATGTAGAGTGCAAAAAGAACAACCAGTTGAATAGCAAATTCTAAATTGACCCAAAAATAATGGGTAGGACACATTAAAACAAAAAGCTACAGAAAGATGAAAAATACCTTTAAGCCAACCATGAACGTCGCTTTCACTCAAAACATGTCCAGGTTTCAGAACAACATAAGCTTTAGGCAACTCCCCGGCATTAGCATCAGGAATACCTATAACAGCACAGTCCGCGATGCTTGGATTTGTCAGTAGGTGTCCTTCTAACTCGGCTGGTGCAACCTGGTGGAGATGGAAAAAGTATGTTGTCATTCCCAAGAACTTGAGAAAGTAAAGGTTTTTGGTATTAGTTAGACACATTTTTTGAGGGTTCTAACATGCATTTTTGTCAGTTAGACTACAAAAATGCATGTTAAACCCAACTTAGACATCACCAAGATACTTATGCCATTGGAAAAGCTGGTGTCTAACTGACAGTTATGCATGTTAGCGCCAGGCTAGGGATTATCTCAGTTTACAACAGCAAACAAACAATCAGATCTTTTTTTTTTTGCAAAAATAATACGTTAAAATGTATAATAGAAGAAGCAAATGATGTCTAAGTCAGTTAGACACCTCTTTGTCGGGTTCTACAAAAATGCATGTTAGGACCCTCCAAATCGGTGTCTAACTAATACAAAGATGTGACTTAGACATCATATGCTTCTTCTATTATACGTTTTAACTTATAATTTTTGCAAAATAAACAATAATCTGATTGATTGTTTGCTGTTGTTAACAGCGTTAATCCTTAGCAGGGCGCTAATGAGCAAGATTGTCAGTTAGATCTCAGCTGCCTGTAGTATAAGTATCTTGGTGATGTATAATACTGAATAGAGCTGAATAGGTATTTCTCCATTGGGGCTTACGATTGTTGAGCTACATGTACAGTGATCTACATCGTCGCTACAAATTATGGAATACTGCAACAACCTCCATAGAAAATGATAACTTTGGCAACTTCTGCTGGGCACATGATGGTGCAATTCAACCATAACTTCTTCCATTGACTACCATGGAAAAGAAAATGTCAATGTTAAAAGCTCAAGTTACAGGATTAACCCCAGGTAGAGCTACTGCAGGGTGAAATATGAAAATTCAAGGGATTTATGGAAGTTGGGAGAACACAACTAAAAATTATAAATCCTTGCTTAAATCAAGTTCAAGATTACAAAGAGAGATCAAGGTGGATAACGATACCTTTATAATTAGTGGCGGCTACAGTGTGGGGCCTAAGGGGCCCGGGGCCCGCTCCCCCCCCCCCCTAGACCACCAACATAAAGTGCTATTTGAAGAAAAAATGTGATAACACGGGTCCGTGAATGCTGAAACACGCTCGGGCCCGCCTCCTCCAAGACAATCATGTCTGAATTCGCCACTGATCAATTAATAGTGCACCTTGCTTGCATTAATAGTGGACCTTGCTTGCATTCAAATTCCAGAATTAGCTTTTTTTTTCCACCTTTTGCTCCAAAAAGAGTATTCCCTATTGACTTACTAGAAAATTGAGATTATACTTTTTTTCATCCTACCGACCCACCCTACAAAATGTGCCTCTAGAAGATCCGAGAAGCTAAAGATCAATTATGTTTAGCCTTATCGCTTATGAAGACAAAACCTGCAAATATTACAAATCTTGGAAGTATTGAAAGTAACCACGAACCTGCAACCCATTGTACTTGATCAACTCCTTGACTCTGTCTACAATGTAGTAATGTCCATCATCCTCATAATACCCAATGTCACCTGCCAGTAAAAAAAACAATTTTCAGAAAGAACAACACAATTAACAAGGCAACCTAAGTGAGACTTTTAAAAAGTGCCTTTTATACATACAAGAATTATGCCCCACTCACTAGATCAGTGATGGATACAATCAGGCACCGGATGACGACAGAGTCATGGGATACGTGATAATGTCAAATCCCGCCGGTAGTCTTTGTCTTCAATTGGCAACAATTTCAGTGATTACTGTCAAAAAATTAGGTTGAACAGGAATATTTTGAATGAATATGACAGACAAAGCAGCTTTTTACGTTTAACATGTTTAAAAGTTTAAAAAGTCACTTTCGGAGTGACACCACACATATATAAAGCCAAATTGCAAATTCCCATTAAGACTAATAAAACAATCTCCTTAAGATCTTTTAAATCATGAATATAATAATTTCAAAATCTTGAGGAATTAACAATATAGATCTAATTGACCTTTTGGTGAAATGTGACCTTTTTTATGTCAATAAAAACGTATATATATAGTATTTAATTAAAATACTAAACCCACCTGAATGAAGCCAGCCATTTTCGTCCACAGTCCCCTTAGTGGCTTGAACTCTTCCCAGATACCCTTTCATGATTGAAGGTCCTCTGAACAACAATTCCCCTTTTTGTTTAGGACCAAGTTCTTTGCCTGATGATGTGTCAATGACCTGTTTACAAAGTGGTATATATATATATACCTCATAATGTTTACAATACCACATGAAAAAGCAGTGGATATATCCCATGTGGTATTATTAGTTATTTGTTGTTTGCTTGGCGGATACAGGATTTACCTTCCCAAAGATAGCTGTATCTGGGCGAAGCGAAGCTGAGCCCGGATACAGCTATCTGAGGGAAGGTAAATCCTGTATCTGCCAAAAGCAAACAACAAATTACGAATTTATCCGACCACATGGTATAATAAAACCCCCATAACAATGTAGTTCAAAGGTATAAACATCATGAGTGTCAGATAGGCCTATGATGGGTGTTAATTCAGAAGCAGACCTGACACAAATGATGTTCATAGCTGTGAACTACACTGCTATGGGGTTTTATTTATATACCGCAATCATTTTATCAGTGGTTTTCATTAAATTTTAGTCTGAAAGCTTCAAATTCTGTAAATAAGGAGCAACAGATTGTTGTGACGTCACCAGCAGCCCATGCCTTTGTGACGTCATGACAAACAATCACTGCCCATTGTTTGCATAACAACGTCACATAATTTTTGAGTGATTGTGACGTCATCACTGCAGGATACAGAAAATATCTGTACACGCCAAGCAGCCTGACAGATACAGGATATATACCCTCAGGTCTCAACCAATCAGAATCAAGCATTGGCCTTGGTGGTCGGATAATGCGTTGTATACTCAATGGTTTTTTGTATACCACATGGTTTGATCATTGTTGATCATGTCATTGCATTGTTTGCCATTGTGACGTCATGTCCATGGTGACATCACAACATTGTGACATCATCAGTTCAGCTGCTCTCTGTGCTCTGATTGGCTGATGCAGCTGTTGAGTATAGATCATCTGAGTGAAGTTCAGCTTTCTTTGGAGTTACATAATGGGGTATAAATAAGACCAAATGGTTGTATGGTGGTATTTTGAGATGTACTCCCACTCGTGAAGATATCCTGAGTCCTCTGTACCCATTTGTTTTGGCTGACGCACTCGTGGGTACAGAGGACTCAGGATATCTTCAACTCGTGGAGTACATCTCAAAATACCACCATACCCATTTGGTCTTATTATAATACATCAATTATGCAGTGCAGTCACAATTTAAGACCTGTATTGGGGTGTATCAGAGGCAGATTACCAAAGCGGAGTCTTAGAACTGGCTATACTTTCCCCCTTTGGTAATCTGCCTTTGGTAGCATGTCCTGATAATGAAATACAAATAACCATGCCTTGGGAAGTTGGGAATCGATAAAAGTAAGATGCGACTACAGAAATGTTGTCATCAAAAATGACCCTGTGGTGAATTGCATGCAAAGTTGTGAACAGTAATTACATGTAGTGTAAAATGAGGTTTTCAAATTATAAAAGAAATACAGTAAATGGATACACCGTTGCTCATAAATATGGAATATTTAACATTCTCCATTGAAATTGATAACTTTAGCAACTTCTGCTGGAGCACATGATGGTCTGATTGAATGGCAACTACTTCCAGTGACTGCTAAAGGGAAGAACATGCTGTTGTGTAAAGTGCATGCTGCAGCGTTAGACCCAGGAAAAGTTACAGCAGCACGAAATAATTATGGAAATTCAGGGGGTTTTTTTGGTGAGGTGCATTAACCAAAATTTACAATTCTTGCAAAAAAATGTAGTTGAGGCTTTCAAAGAGTTATTAGAGAAGATGACTTGTCCTTTACAATAGAACCTGCTTGCATTCACACTCTGAAATTTACTTTTATTTGACACTTTTTTCCAAGAAAGTATTCCATATTTATGAGCAGGAGTGTATATTACTTTGGCTTGCAGGTTTGGCAGAAGATATCCGACAGATCCATGTTTCCAGCCTTTGATCGGGGCTACATTAGAGACAGTGGAGGTCTCTGTCAAGCCATATCCTAAAAATATATAAGAAAATGTATTTAGAAAAGAAGAAAATTCATTAAGAAGAGACGAAAAACCATGTAATATTAAGAAAATTCACTTAGAAATAAGAAAATCCGTTAAAAAAATTCATAGAAAAATTTAATAAAATTAATATAAAAAGTAGGCTTTGTTTCATTGGATGTTACCATGACACATTTTCTTCTATTCCACATTTTTGTGCAATTCTTGTCCAGCAAGTCCCAAAGCACACATGCCAAAAATTTCACGCTTTTGTCCTACTTGTAACTGTTTTGGCCATTTTTTGCGCAAAGCCGCTCTACAATAAGCAGTTCAGCTGAGCGTGTCTAGAATTAACCTAGAAATCTCCCGTGTCAATTTTTAAAATCACTTTCAGAACTGTAAGTCAAATTGAGTAAAATAACACATAATTATTTCCATGCCTCAGGAGCACGTTTATCTAACCTTGTCTGACCGATTCCACACCCATTCGTTCCATCAGTTCTTCCGCCTGTTCTTTCCCCAAGGGGGCAGCACCAGATATGATCGTATGCACACTAGAGACATCGTAGTTCCGAACAATCGGGTCTTTCGCAAGCCGAATTGCAATTGGAGGTACGATGTGAAGAAACGTGCCCTGCAAGTACAATGAATAGAAGTACTAAGGAAATAATGCATGTTTGTTTCTTTACTTGATTTATTTACTAGTTGTTTAATTTTTTCTCAGAAGTTTTTTTATTTTTCAATTATTTGAGTATACAAACGTTTATTGTTTCGCAGCTTGTTTTTGATAATTGTATGAAATTTAATATTTCCTGTGGCAATAAAAATCTTTTATTTCAAATACCTTGTAATCCTGTATGGCTTGCAAATAATCCTTCATGTCAAAATTTGTCATCAGGACGATGGTGGCTCCCTCTGTCAATGCCCAGGTTAAATAAACACAGATGGCGTAACAGTGGAAAAATGGCAGAAAGCCTATCAACACTTCTCGGCCGGGCATCATGACGTTCAGATCTGGATGACTGGAATGAAGGAAAAGAAGATTATGCTGTTCAAATTGAAATGAAAAACTTGTCCCAAGGCAAGTTGATTGTTCATAATTTGGTGAGAAACAATGACTCACCGCCATTGTATGAGTTTGATCATCTACATTGGCAATATGACAATTTTCAAATTTAATATTTTAGCGACATAGTATCAATTTATTTTTAAATGTCATATAATATTATCAGATCACCAGGTTTTTTAAATTTTATATTTGCCCTAAATTTACGAATACGATGAAGATCATGTTATAAAATTCAAAAAAGGTTTATTGACTTTTTAAACACAAATTTGACCAAAATGACACGCGGTATCATTCCATGGAATCCAGGAATAAATTAGAAAACCATAAATTTACTTACGATATTTGTGCAACCATGGAGATGACATTGTGGTGTGTGAGCATTACTCCCTTGGGTGGCCCCGTTGTTCCACTGGAGTAAGGGAGAAGACAGACTTGTTCTTTTGGGTCAAAGTTCATCGTCTTGACAACGCTTTGACCCCCAGAGGTCAACTCGTGATAGGTCGAGAAACCGGGGTATGCTGCTCCAATTAAGAACATCTCCTAGGAAAAGAATTGGCATATTCATAGACCTCATAGATATATGAAGTAGTCTATGGGGTTTTTTTTCTCATAAATAATAATTATTATTATTCATCGCACAGTGATCACAAAAAATTATCAAAATTTAATATCCTTTTGTGTTTTTTAAAACTATCATCAAAGATGCAGACTTCGACCTTTTTGACTCTCCCAAATTCCCATTTGCAAAAATAACCACAGAAGGGCAGTTCCGTAAACTCAGATTTACAGATTTGACACTCTAGCAGCTTATGTAGCCCTACCAAAATACCTTAGCTATTTCATTGTTATCCTGGCATGAGGCCAGGTAATAGGGGTATCAGCCAAGCCACCAAACAAAGCTCCAAGTGCAACAGGAGCTGAGCTACATCAAAATATCAGCGTTTATATTTTGATGTAGCTCAGCTCCTGTTGCACTTAGAGCTTTGGTTAGTGGCTTATGAGGTTATACCATGGGTAGGTGCAGTACATCCCCGGTATACTCCCCTCGACCCCAGTATATTCCCGAGACCCGAAGGGTCGAGGGAATATACTGGGGTCGAGGGGAGTATACCGGGGATGTACTGCACCTACCCATGGTATAACCTTTTTATCCCATGTCTAGGCACATTTTTGAGATATACAGTTAAACGGTCATGGAACTAAACAAATAAACATCGATTCAAATCTATGATTTTACGATTGAACTGAAAATTCTTGTTTCAGCTATGATATTTTTGTGGCATTAGTTCTTGAGATGTCGCCTTGAAATTTTGGATTTGTAATCTATACTATATGTACAAAAATACTGGAGAATTTAGTAGGTCTGGTGTTTTCAAGTCCTGAGATATAAAATAAAACGGCCATGGAACTAAAAAAAACGTTGACTCAAATCAGTGATTTTACGCTTGAAGTGAAAATTCTTGTTTCAGTTATGATTTTTTTGTGGCAAGAGTTTTTGAGATATCGTCTTGAAATTTTGGATTTGTTATCTATACTATATGTTCAACCCACTGTGGTAATCTGATTTATCAGCATTGATTAGATCCAGAGGATTAAAATAAAACGGCCGTGCAAGGCAGAAAAACGTTTCTGAAAAAAAAAGATCCATATGGCTGAAACAATACTAGTCAACAGAATTTAACATTGTTACTTTGTCATGTGTTGTGAAATATTGTCTAAAACAATATAACAAAATAAAAAGGGGTCCTCATCCCGATGGAAATTCATATAAATCAGTATTTGTACAACTAAGTCACTTTGAAAAAAGTAAACAAATTTACCGAAAATCGCTTTGGAAAATTTTCTTTACCAAATAGAAAGTCAAAACTGCTTGACTCTGATGTATTATTTTCTTCTGGATCTAATGCTTCAAACCGCTTCTCTCTAGTCCTAACAGAACAGTGGCAAATTGCAAAAGAGTGGTAATTTTTTGTACTCTCAAAATTACAAAAAAAGATCATGAAGCTGCAGCAGAGAATGTGACGCTATACAGACTTTCTGTGGGTGTGTCTAAATGCAGCTCTCTGATTGGTTGTATTCAGTAAATTCCCTGTAATTACAGGGAAAAAACGTCGTATACAAGGTCAGCTGACCATATACTGATTTTCTCCCCTATACTGACTTTTTCCCTGCTGTATTGCCCAGGGAAAAACACAGTATCGGGGAGAAAATGTGCCTAGACATGGGATAATGTCTGATACCCCTATTATCTGGCCTCATCCCTATATAACAATGAAATAGCTGAGATATAATGGCAGGGCTACACAAGCTGCTAGAGTGCCAAATCTGTAAATCTGAGTTTACGGAATTGCTCAGAAATGGATTCCCCACACTAGATTTCACAGAAAAAAAGGTATCACAATTAGGGGTGAGGAAGCAAAATTTTCAGAATTTGACGGGTTTCAAACTTCAGTTGAGTTGTTTTTAAAAGTGTGTTTTTAAGTTGTTTGGATAAGTGCTGAGTCAACTGATTGGTTGATGAGTTGGGTGATGGGTTTGCATAATTAAGTTCTCAATTGTTTCAACAAATTATTTGAAATTCTATCAATATTAATACTGGATTTATAATATGTAATCTGCCAAGCCAGGAGAGAGCGGTAAGCAGTTCTAGATTTACAAGGCCAATGCTGTTGTATTACCATGTGTGAATTGTCAATCAGATCAGAAATATTCGTTTTAATTTGCGTCGTTTTGCCGATTTCTTGAACTGCTAGGGGCTCCACTGTTTCGGCACGCCCTCTGTAGTTTTTTGAGGCGTCATGAACGGAGTCATGCTATTCACGGTACTGCGCATGTGTGGTAGAATAATGGCGGCGAGCATGCAGATCACATGGTCAAAACAAAGATGGCGAATGACACGCTGAGATTGAAGGGACAGACTAGCATGATTTTTCAGTACGTACATGACTAGTGTGGGAAGGATTGCTCTCGCTTACTGCTCTATCAATGTTACTTAGTTCATTTATGGTCTTACCCAGATGAAAAAAAGAGTATATTTGAAGCACTCGAATTATTCAAATTACCAAATTAACTCCAATTGTACCGCAGAAATGCTTATACTTTTCTACAAGGGAGCGTATTTGGAGTGTATGGATTTGCATTTTGGGAGTAATATGTAAATGGCACTGCCATGAAATTCACGCAGCACTTTAAAAAGTTTTTGTAGGACTTATAGTGTTACCATGACTTTCATGCTTATTTAATATTCAATGTATGAAAGGAGTTAAGTAACTGTTTCAGAAAATTAGAAAGACAGATACATGGAAAGACAGAGAAAAATGTAGAATAGCAAGATAAACTAGACAAAAAATATAATAGATAAATAGATAAATATATCGATAAATAGAGAGGTGAATAGATAGACAGATAGATAGATAGATATGATGACAGACAGATAGATAGATAAATTGATAGATAGATAATTAGCTAAATGGTAAAAAGGCAGACAGCACTGAAAGCTACCAAAGTCAAGTCTATGCTAGATTGTTGATATTACATAATAGTATAAATATATAGTAATACAAAAACAATAACATTGCATGTAGATTATCTTTTCACTGTTACATAATCATTAGTTTATAAGATTATGTAACTTTAATTTTGTTATGTTTTCTTGTTGTCTGATTGAAATTAAAAGAATCACATGTTAATAATTTGATTTAGCTTGTCAATGCTAATAATTCACTATTCCATGAAAATTATTGGTACAGGATATATATTACTAGAGAAAATTGAATTCTTAAGACACTTTTGAAGACGAATATGTTATGTTTTGTTAAATACGAAGCTAAATCATTGATAAGAAGCTGGACCCACTTGACCTAATTCCAAACTGTGGACTGTTGATGTTGAGACCATCACTGCACAGATTTTTGAGTCTTCTCTTGCACTCAATTCGCTTCGCTCAACGCCCTTTGGCCGTTTCGCTGCGCGAATATAAATGAAACATAATTTAAATAATTCAAGCGCTTCAAATGATGAATGCAAGAATTGAACTTAGGGTCTTTCAAGGTGACTCAAGAAACTTTATTTTATAAGGGACGGGTAAACAGTAAACAATGTACCGTCAGTTTTGCTCTTTTTAACGCATTGCCTTTCTGCCCTAGATTTCGAAGCATGTAAAAGATCCATTAAATTATATCAAGCGTACAAAAAATATTTTTTCCAAGAATCCCATTATATACATAATTTTCATTGCACAAATGCTCACAAACTATAAAGCCATAATTTTTTCTTGAAAGTAGGACACACTGCATTTTCAGTCTTGCATACCTGAATTTTAACAGATTTCTAGTACGGAACGTCATACATTTTACAGATTTATTTCTTATTTTCTTGCATTTACTATTTCTATCCTGATTAGTCCTATATTATTGCCCGATTTCACCAACAAAATTTTAAAAGCCAGGTCTAAGTTTCATGGCTGATCTAAGTGGTTCCTAAAGTAACACTAGGATCAGTTTCAGTTATCAAATGGCAGCACTGTCTTGTAAGCAAGATAATAATGACCATGTAGGTTTTTAAATCCTTAAACCTGGTCTGAGCATTGTTGGTAAAATCGGGCCATAGAGTTTTTATTCTCAATCTTTGCTGCAGTTTTTAAAATATTTCAAAAGAAATTTCTGGTCCACTGGTGCTGAGAATATCATTATGAAGACAAATATTGTATATTTTGAAGAGTCAGTGGATCATTTTAATGTTTTGCTGATAATTTTTCTTCAGCATGACAAGAATTTCGAAAATATCATGAAAAATAGAAACATATTCACAGTCAGCTACAGTTTTTCAACTATTTCAAAAGCAATTGCTGGTACACTCGTGCTTGGATTATCCTTACGAAGACAAATATTGCATATTTTGAAGAATCAGGAGATCATTTAATGTTTTGCTGATAATTTTTCTTCAGCATGACAAGAATTTCGAAAATGTCATGAAAAATAGAAACATGTTCATGGTTAGCTTAAGTTTTTAAACTATTTCAAAAGCAATTTCTGGTTCACTGGTGCTGGGAATATCATTACGAAGACAAATATTGCATATTTTGAAGAATCTGTGGATCATTTAAATGCTTTTCTGATAATTTTTCCCCAGCATTACAAGAATCTCGAAAATGTCATGAAAAATAGGAGAAAAATCTTCACAAAGTTTTAAAGACATCTTTAGAAGGTCCTGATCACTTCAGCAGATAGTTCCTGCGGATATCGCCATTAAACATTTGAAGTGGACAGAAATACTGCTTGCTGATTGGCTGTGACGCTCTGACGCAAAATCTTATGTTAATTTCGAAGGATTCGTCTGGGGTAGATTGATTCTCTGGGTGGTCCTGATGGACTCTATACAAAACCAATCATTGGCTAATGTAATATTTATGCATGAAAATTATATGTGTAGGCCTACAATAGGAAACAATCACATGCTTTTGGAACCTGTTGTATACAAAGGGGAACATTTCATTTTGATAGCTCAACTTCGAACTTACCTTAACATTGCCGTATTTTTTAGCAGCAGCCTGCACTTTATCTTTGTTTTCCGGAATTGTAATAATATATTTGCTTCCTGAGTCTCGTAACTGCTGCAAAATTTCCACTGTAACAAAAAAGAAAGATCCTCACGTTTTTTAAGTTTTTCATCCAGGGCACTGATAAAACATTACAGTCTGTCACTTTCATATAGAAAAAGAGTGGACTGTAGCACTGTGAAAATGGCACTTAATTCGTGTGTCATCATACTGATGATTTGTCATGATCAAACCCACTACTTTCAATGTTAATTTGATGTAAGTCGACTTATCCCACTTATCGTTGACAGCCAAACGAAAGGATTATGCATCTGATATTTACTTTACTCTAAAATTAGTAATGACTAATCTAATGACCTTCTCTTGATCATGACTAATCAAACAGTCTCTATGTTTCCCATGTGGAAAGTAGAGAAGACGACACTTCATCGGCAATCATGAGTCACAAAGTGCATTTTTCACATTGAACTGGTCCTCATTTTTCCTATATCAAAGTGACAGACTGTAATAGACCGCACTGAGAAGATTATTGCAGAAATAGCTGTAATCAAACTAAGGGGGTAACCATTAGAAGTCCCGGCTTGGGGCTCAGATTTTTTATTTTTTTCGAATACATAATTTCTTACCCGGTATTAGTGAAACGTATAATTTCTTTCTGGGCTGTCTTGAATTAATTTATTTTCTATGGAGTATTTTCATTAAGACGTGATTCATTAGCCCTTCACCATATAGGCTGATAACAACCAGATAATCAGGCCAAGTTCCCCCCCCCCCAGGATATCTAATGATTACCTTTTCATCAAAATTTACAATTACCTTCAGTGTATATGGGATTGCAGGTTGTCAAAATTCCTCCGATTTTTGTAACAGCGTGCAGAATAACTGGATATTCGATGCAGTTTGGCGCAAGAAGGAAAACGACGTCATTCTTTTGGAACCCTCTATCTAAAAGGGCGCTCGATACTTTCGCCACTTGATCCAGAAGCTGCTGGTATGTCAACGACCTCTTTGTATTGAAGTCAATCTGCACAAAGAACGGATAAGACACGTGTATATTCAGTAAAATTTCAGTAAGATATACCACCTAGTTGTGTTTATTCATGAAACAAGAATATTCAGTAAATGTTATTTTCATAAACCATCTAGTTGTGTTTATTTATTTTTCAAAATAATTCCAAAATCACTGGATAGAGCACAGGCCCAAGCCTATTATAATAGTCTTTTTGTTACTTGTCACTAACACATTAAACAGTAACATCCTCAAACTGAGCCTGCTAACTACATACGTATGGCCAGAAAGTAGGTCACATAAGGATTTTGCCAATCAGAGATGTTCTTGCAAATTTGATCGTTTTTAGGATTTTTCTGATTTGCTTATTTCAAGAGTGACCTTGATTTAGTGTCACTATTACAGTTCGTGACTAAGAGTATATATATACAATAAAATAACTCACATAGGCAGTCTTGCTTCCGTATTTTGCAGCAGCTGAGAATATAAAATCTGGCAGTGACACATTATCTGGAATTTCGACAGGGGAGAGCGGGCTTTTCAGCACCATGTTTAAACTGCAAACCAATATCACAACTTGTAAATCATTAGTAATCAATTAAAGTGGATGTTTATGTAAATTCATCTGTGTTGGTTGTAATCCATAAGTGACAGTTTAAACTTTTGTTCTCAACACAAAAAATAAAATTCTAACCTGGAATTTTCGACTGCTCACTGCAATCTTTCTCAACAGAATGAAGGTGGAAGTTGAATTCTCAGTTTTTGTTTAGCTTTCTCACTTTGCTGTGTACGATGGTGTTGTACAAGTGAGAAAGCTGGTGTCTCCCGGCGTTGCGATTCAATGTGGGTTGGTGGGCACGGATGTAGATGGCTTCTTTGACTCCTCGTTCAAAGTAACGATGATCCCTGTCCAGCACTTGGACGCTATTAATATCAACATGATGGCCTGGTGACTCTAGATGGATGTGCTCTGAAACCTCAGATGTTGCAACGGAGCTGGGGCGACGGTGTTCTAGAAATCTGGTCCATACGCTTCTCTCTGTCTCTCCGATGTAGAAAGCAATACAGCCCACCATATCAACAACTCCAAGGACTTTGTGGATAAAATTAAAAATGAGACAATTACAGAAGATGAAGTATTAATCTCATACTTTTTACATCTGTGCCAGTTGACATCTCTTTGGAAGTAATTGAAAAAAGATTGAGAGCTGATAAAACCTTGTCAAAAAGAACATCGTTGACAATTGACAGCATCATTAAATTGTTGCGGTTTTGTCTGAAGAGCTCATACTTTGTTTACAATGGAATTTTTTACAAACAGATTCATGGTGCTGCAATGGGATCTCCAGTCGCCCCTATTGTGTGCAATCTGTACATGGAAGATATAGAACAACACATCATGTCCACTGCCCAACATCCCCCTTCTTGGTGGTACAGATACGTCGATGACACCAACTGCAAAATCAAACGGATCTACGTAGATGAATTCACTGACTATATCAACTCCATTGATCATAACATCAAGTTCACCAGTGAGCTGGAGCTGGACAATGCCCTTCCCTTTCTGGATACTTTGATTGTGAGGGAACCTGATGGCCATCTGAATGTTAGAATATACCGCAAGCCCACTCACACGGATCAGTATCTGAACTTTGATTCTAATCATCCTTTTAATCACAAGTTAGGAGTTGTGAGAACATTATTCCACCGGGCAAATTCTGTGATTACACAGGAGGCTGACAAGGAGAAAGAGTACGAGCACATCAGCCGAGCTTTACAGAAATGTGGTTACCCCTCCTGGGCCATTGAGAGAGGCAGAGATCAGGTACAAACTCCAAAAGAGAAATCTACAAGCCTGCCTGACATCAATCGAGGTAGCAGTCATGGAATGGTTGTCCTGCCTTACATCAAGGGACTCACAGAAACAATTGGAAGAATTTATAAAGCTTATAACATCCAAACGTGCATTAAACCAACAGCAACATTACGCCAGACATTGGTATCACCTAAGGACAAAACCAAGAAACAAGACGTCACCGGGGCAATTTACTTAATCCCATGCAATGTGCCAAGCTGCCCTGATTTCTACATCGGAGAGACAGAGAGAAGCGTATGGACCAGATTTCTAGAACACCGTCGCCCCAGCTCCGTTGCAACATCTGAGGTTTCAGAGCACATCCATCTAGAGTCACCAGGCCATCATGTTGATATTAATAGCGTCCAAGTGCTGGACAGGGATCATCGTTACTTTGAACGAGGAGTCAAAGAAGCCATCTACATCCGTGCCCACCAACCCACATTGAATCGCAACTCCGGGAGACACCAGCTTTCTCACTTGTACAACACCATCGTACACAGCAAAGTCAGAGAGCTAAACAAAAACTGAGAATTCAACTTCCACCTTCATTCTGTTGAGAAAGATTGCAGTGAGCAGTCGAAAATTCCAGGTTAGAATTTTATTTTTTGTGTTGAGAACAAAAGTTTAAACTGTCACTTACGAATTAAAGTGGATCTGTATGATCTGTCACTGTAAAGCAATTAGCAATGATATATCATGTTTATATCGCACAGCTTCATTTAAAGACATCCAAGAAAAACGTATACAGATACTCACTCTGTGAAAATTATTTTTAGAAAGGAAAACGTTGAGTTTCTTGAAAAAATTAAAAAGTACAGTGTAAACCCAGCTGCTGGCAGTTACCGTAAAAACAACAATACATGCCGTAAAAACAACAGTACATGCCGTAAAAACAAGGTTTTCCTCCATAAAATGGCACTTTTTAAAATTCTTTACGGTAGCTGCCATTACAGCCTGTCACTTTGATACCATAAAGAGTGTACTGTTGCACTGTGAAAATGGCACTTTGTGTGTCATCATACTGATGATTTGTCATTATCATACCCAATTGTTTCAATGTTAATTTGATTTAAAGAGACTTATCCCTCTTGTTGGCGACAGCCAAACGAAAGGATTATGCATCTGATTTTCAATCCAAAATCATTTATGACAAGTCAAATGGCCTTCTCTCGATCATGACTTATTAAACTGCCTCTATGTTTCCCATGTTGAAAGTAGAGAAGATGACACTTCATCAGCTATCATGAGTCACAAAGTGCATTTTCCGCAGTGAACTGGTCCTCATTTTTGCTTTATCAAAGTGAAAGACCGTAAAGTAACGCAGCAGGTTTTACAGCATAGCCATAGTTTCAAAAGTTCAACATAAATATATACTTTTGAGTAGAAATACATAGAGATTTAATATTGAAGTTAAAATACCACAATAAAAAGTTTTGTAACTCACCAGAAGTTGTGAATACTGACTGCTCTGCACAAGACGTGAAAGCTGACTAGAGTAACACATGCAATAAAGGTAGATCACACTTTTTGTTTGGATCTCTTAACCATGAAAACCAGAACATGTGATGCCCTCATATTTAAAACAACCATGTGTGTTCTTTGATGCATGTATGCATGTTATGCTATGCAGGTATATTGTAGCATATAAATATATATTTTTTCTTATGATTTTTATTTTTATGCAATTCGATACCTCTGTCAATCAATCACAAGTAGTGTATCCAATGACTCTCGAGAATGGTCATGGTCTTGTGAACCAGACTTGAGAGTTTCAAAATCTAGGACATTGTCCTTCCATAGGCACAATGATCAGACTGTACCTGTCCCTCTGCATATAAAGCACGAGCGGAAGTACCAGTCACTGATAGACATAGTATATCAGGGCTTGTAGATCGATTTAATCCATCCATATACTAGCATATGACAGGTCCAAGAAATGCCTTGGACATTTGTGTTTTGATATATTTATCACAGATTCCATCAAATTTGACAGTTGACCATGAAAAACATTTTCCCAGGATTCACAGTTATTGTTGGGTGTTGTTAGTTCTATAAGTTGCAAATTCTTATATATTTTTATCTCATGTCTAACTGCTAAAAGCACACATAGTAACAAACAATGTATAACATTTTGTGATCACTGCTATGGTTGTATTCTAATTGGAATTTGTCATGTGACTTTGGCATAGGCTCCCACTATTTTTGCATTTCTTCAAAATATGCAAATACTATAAAAGAGAAAATATTTTGCATGGCAGAACATTATCAAAATAAGTGAGATGTACAATGTCAACTATTGCATTTGCACCATATCTGTGTGTTATTTGTAAAATGGCTCTTCTTCTGCAATCTCCAAATTGAATTGCATACGCTTGTATTGTCTTATAGGGTATTATTGGTATAGGGGAGACCGGGGCTGGTTGTCACAGGGGCAGGTTGTCACACTTTTGGGGCAGGTTGTCACACTTTTGGGGCAGGTTGTCACGCTTTCGGGGGCAGGTTGTCACACTTTCGGGGCAGGTTGTCACGCTTTCGGGGCAGGTTGTCACGCTTTCGGGGCAGGTTGTCACACTTTCGGGGCAGGTTGTCACACTTTTGGGCAGGTTGTCACACTTTCGGGGCAGGTTGTCACGCTCACATGGATATTAAATTGTTATATATATCCTTAGTACATTCTGCTGATGATTGATGATGTAAGCAGAAAAGGCATAGCGTCTAAATAGATCTATTTCAAATTTTCAAAAGGAATTTACAGAAAAATTCTACAGTCTGCACTCACCCTCTTCCTTATCAAAATGCATTTCTGTTGCCTTGATAAGTCAAAATTTGTAGCACCCTTGTACAGAGTTACATGATTGTTAAGGTCTGCACTGGGCAAGTAGGGGATTCCTGACATGTCCAAAATAACTTGTCTCATTCAGGATTTGACTTACTGAGTCTCACTTCCTGCATTCAAACTCTTAACCAAAAGTGTGACAACCTGCCCTGAAAGTGTGACAACCTGCCCCGAGTGCTGAATTTAAAAAAAATGTCCAATATGACATAAAGATTTTGAATGACATAGGTATATATTCACCAGTGAGATTTAAATTACTCCTGAACTGACTTTCATATACAATGGCTGTGCCCCTACTTGCTTTAAATAGAAATAGAGCACGTTTAAATTCTACACAGTGTGACAACCTGCCCCTGTGACAACCAGCCCCGGTCTCCCCTACATGCGCGGCAGCGCGTGATATAAAGCCTCCACGCACAGCTCGCACAATTATCTGAGGGATCTTCTTCTTCTTCCTATTGGACTTCCCTTCTGTGTTAGGAGCACCCCAAATGATGGAACCTTATGATGTGGTGCTTTTTGTTCAAGCAAAGGGGGGGAGGGAGGAAGCAGTCTGGTCTCAGACTGCACAATGATAAAACAACAGATATTTAAATTGAACAATTGAGCAAGTACACAATAACAATAATATCAATCAAAACAAAACAACTACCAAATGCTTTGTAACAGTTATAAATATTAAACACATGAACACCGTGTCTAACAATGATCAACATTTCAATTCTCAAGAGTTGATCAGCGAGAGGAGAAAAAAAATCTCGAGACTTCTTGAGAATTCTCGGTATCATTGGAAACACTAATCACTACAAGCCAGCATTTCACTTTGCACAATAAGTCCCATTTTCTTTATAGTCCGCTTATTTATTATGACAACAAATAATTGAATTGAAAATGCTGTGAGAAAATACAGGGGTACATGTACACATTAATTCACTTGTTTTGTCTTTATAATGTTGCATGCAGTTCACAATACAATTTGTCATGATATCGTATAACTGTCAAAAGAATGATTTTCGATGAGTAAAATTGCCTCAATAATTGAAAGTTTCATCTTGAGGATCATTCTATCACAAATTCACAATGGAATTCGTGTTACAGTAGACGAACTTCGAGTGTTTACATGCAATACACTTCTGGGCTGTTACTGACATCACAGCCCTATCCCTGCCATGTTAAGTGACCATAACTTTGATACCTCATAAACGTGTGACTGACTCATAGCCCATACATACCATGTTGTGTGATAGGTGTCATAGCATTCACCAGTGACCACACTCCTGTCTCTCTGAGTAATAGGCCTGCAATCAACAGAGCTTGACCACTGTCAATGCTACTGATCCCCAGCTGATCTTGGGGTCTGCTGCTCCTGGCCATCCTGACCACAAGTGCTTCATTTTAGCGAAGTTATAACAAACAGATTAATCTTCCTCTTGTGTGACAAACAAAATTCACAGTTTGAGATATTCAAAGCAATTTTATCTATGTTTGAATGTTTAATTGTTGTCTGTTTGTTGTTCCAAATATTTCTTTGAGGAAAAACACAAACAATTATCTAAATTATAGATATTTCAGGCCAGAAAAAGCTGTGAAGGATTCGAATACTTCAGAATTTTATTGAACTTGTTGGCAGGGCAAGTGTAAATGAGCTATGCAATGGAGGGATGCCCCTGGCTTTCTTGTGTAACTCCCTTGTTCATCAAACAGGTTGCTACATTTGATATACACAAAAACCCTGCTTAGACACAAGCATGCATATAATTCTGTCGCACTTCTGCCATGATTTATAACTCACTATCGCAATTCAGATGGATAAGCTTTCATGTTGACTGACTGTGTCAACACCACATCTTTCATGAAGAGAGCAATGATTATTGTCAAATGGGTCAGATTTATGACTCAGTGACTGCACTTCATATGACATCTGTTCTACTGCCCATTCACTTAGCATTGCTCTGATACACGTCACTGAGCCAGATGTTGGTCACTGCTGCATCTATACATGTCATTAGAAGTCCTATGAGTCAGTGACAGAGCCACCAGTTTCAATGGTAAAGATTGAAGCAACAGCTTTAGTGACCTCATTGATACTCTGAAACCAGTCACTTGTAAGCACTCGAAGTTCGTCTACTGTAATGATCTTCTTGATTTCATAGTTGCTTAGACAGATAGGTGTACATCACAAATTTTTAAACATTGTGAAAAATGATCACACTGGATATCTCTTTTACGAAAAAGGATCACTTGCATGTGCCTTTTCCAAGCATTTGAACATTAAACCGTGAAAGCAATCTACAGCCTTTATACTTAATGTGCCATGGCATGGGAACCTTGGTAAATGTTCCTCTTATCTCTGCCCATGGGCGCCGTAGGCTACTATGGCTGCCTTGAGCTGTATCATTGTGGAAGGCTCACCACAAATTGCGTGCCTGCATTGCAGAGCATGACTGACAGTATTTGCAATAATTTTGGGAATCCACTCCAAAACTGCTGAATTTTATCCTGTAAAAAATTCATACTTCTAGATTGAATAGAAGTGTCTAAATAAAAAAAAGCTGTGAACTTTCTGAACTCCCCTCGTAGAACACAATAATACAGGGTGCAGTGAGAAGGGAGAGAATACGGGAGTGCACAACGTGCCACACATTTACACAACTGGTAAAGAAAGACTTGCACGGGTATCACTGGTAACTTGGGTGACACACGTTTGTTTTCAAACATGCACAAGAAGAGAAACAGCATCACCTTCTGAGAGCAATAACCGGTTTGTCACATGGCACAAAAAATCTTGATCCTCATTTTCCCCAATATCAGGGAGTAGCCGGAATGTAATGTACATGTGAGAATTGACTTTGGCATCTTCTGAAAAAACAAGAGTCGAGCCTGGTGTTTTCGGAAAGGCTGCACAGGTAATGAGGATTTGTTTCCGAACACACAAAACGACTTGAAAGGATAAGAAAAAGCCATTAAAATAAGCCATCTTGAAAATTCTGCACTTGTGTCACCCACTAAGACCAGCCTGGAGGCAAGAGTGCCCCAGAAAGTTTAGAAAATTTGAAATTCTGTAAAATACATAATTATTTTCTTTTTCAAATTCTAGAGGGGTGCATGGGGGCATTCTTGCCTAAATTTATGTTCACCAAATTCTCTAGGCCAACATGCAAAGAGACAGACAGTACGTACATTGGCTCTATATGCTTGTAATGCTTGATGGGCCTAACCAACCAGATATGACTCAATTCTGTGTAAACAGAGGACACAATATTTCTACGATATTAGTCTCAAATCAAGTACATGGAAATTACTCGCTTCACGGTGACTTTCAGCTTCCAATTCATACGCATCTTAGAAATGTTGTAAACAAATCAAAAGATTATAGGAGAACAAATTGTCTATTCTTTGTGATCTGCGACTGTGAGTAATTGATATGTCCCCAATTTACCAGAGGAAGCGTGTGTGATCCAGACACCATAGAATAAACACATTAATTATGTGTGAAGCTAATACAAAGGCAACCTACGAGTATTAAATTATCGTCAATACAAGAAAAGATGGCCACCCACATCAAAAGAGATTAATAATTATTTCTCACACATTCAAAAACGTTATTGTAACTATTCATTGAGGCAGCATATGATTATTTGCAATAGGCACAAAACAACTGATAAAAACACTATATCCAGGTAAAGTGACAAAAGTTTTTTTACTCTTTTGCAATACGTAATTCGCTGTAAGATATATTGCTACCCTTAAGCATCGTGATAACTTTGATATATACATATATATTTCACGTTAAACTCAGGCATAGGTGTACAGCGAGCCCGAATTTGACAATGCAAATCTATACCATGCTAAATGAAATTTCATAATATTTCTTAAATCATCTGCTCGAATTTTTAGCCTCCTTGCCCAAATTTGGGACTTTTCTCAAAGTTATGGCGGGAGGCCTGCCTGCCCCTTCGATACGCCCTCTAAAAGGGTAACGCAGCTACACTTTAATATGGTTGGCGCAAAACTGTCTAAAACTTCGTAACTTTGTGCAAAAAAACCTGTACAGATACATGGGTCAAAAAGGTAAACTCAAGGGTCTCCCAATATAAAGAAAAGCGTTGCCAGTTGGTGCTGGCTCAGTCCGTAGTCACACAGAAATGTATGGCAGCAAATAATTTCACTCACCACTGTCCTTGGGATTTTCAAAGACATAAAAAATCACTTAAACTTGAATTTCCTTGGCTAGCCGCATCATGTGTGTTAATGCAGCAGCTTGCAACCCCCCCAGACCTGTATACATGACATGAATGTATGTTGCCCACAATGATTCCTGCTTGGTTTTCATTAAAATCCATATTGACTTTTTCTTGACTTTTTTCAGGTGCTAGATCATCATGCTTATCAGAACAATATTGCTGTTGATTTGTTGCACCTTCAGCAATGCCCAAAAATACACCAAGAGATCAGCAGGGTTAACATCAGTCCCTGCCGATATACCGCAAAATGTAATCGTGATCGACCTTACAGGCAACAATCTTCATTCCATCTATGATGCTGACTTTAGTAACTTCCCGAGCCTCAAGACTCTTCTATTGCCAGAAAACAACATATCGTATATTTCACTTAATGCATTTAATAACACACCTTTGGAAAGACTTGACCTATCCCAAAACCCATTAACGACAGTGCCTTTGTTCCCTTCACTTGTAAATTCCTTAAAAATACTTCACATGAAGGGTTGCAAAGTGTCAAACCAGACCTGGGACATGGTCATTCACTATACCTCACTTCGCAACCTTTTATTGGATAACAACTTACTGACAGCCATTCCCAATCTCACTAAATCAGCAAATTCCCTGAGCGTTGTTGGTTTGAGAGATAATCTCATCGAAGTTCTTGATGTGACTAAATTAAATGTGTTGATCAAACTAAATAAAATATTCTTCACAAGGAACAAACTGACTCATGCCAATGGTCCCCTGACACTCAATCAGAGTCAATTGTCACTTTATTTCCAGATTAATTTCATCACTCAGTTCCCAAACATATCAGTCACAACATTAAAAATCCTGGATATGCGAACAAATAGCCTGACTTATATCCCTAATGACACATTCCAGAATTGTCCCTTTTTAATTGAATTGCTTTTTGACAATAATAAACTCACAAATGCACCCGCCATCAAAGGAGCAACCAACTTGCTGATTATTCAGATGAATAATAATCTGATTCAGTCATTACCAACTGACTACTTTCAAAACAACCTGAAGCTCCAAACAGTTGGTCTGGCTAATAATCACATCATTTCTGTAGCATTCGTAAGATCAATCGGACCATCGGTTACAACCTTGGATTTGTCCATTAATCACATTTCCCAGGTTCTCGCAGACACCTTCATCAATTCCACTGGACTGACGGAACTTCTTCTTAATAACAACAGCATCACCACCTTTGACATGAGTAACTTGCATCACCTGAAGAATCTGACTTCCCTCAAACTCCAAAGCAATTCCATCACCAGTCTTCAAAATCCTTATCCCTTTTGTCCTGCTTCTGGTTGTCATGGTTTGAAGATCACTGCCAACCACAATCCTATTCCTTGCGATAAGAATCTCTGCTGGGCGAAGTCTAGTTCCACGATTGAGCTCATCAGAGATGGGTGTCTTGGAAAAAGCTGGACTGATGTCACAGTGGCTGACATATGCCTTGGTAAGGATATCTTTAGTATAGTTGGTGATGTCATCTTTAGGGTTTGAAGAATAATGCCTCTAATTCTTTATGACATTGATGTCATCAGTGACATATGTAATATTAATGTCAATATTTGTATTTTAAGCATAAAAAAATTAATGTTAAATGTACGGTCAAAAGACAGTTTCCGAGCCATTTTGGGTGACAAATTTCTGCTAATAAAATACAATTAAGTGTTATAAGACAGTGAAGCTGCATATCTGACAGCATGAAGTTGGTACCAAAATACTTGAATTTGCCTATTGAACCATAAATTCAACATTTAATTTTTTCAGAGTAAGCTTCGATGGATGTGTACGCAAAATTAATGCAGTCAAACAATGTTTTGAAAAGCTACATTAAATACTTCTCTTTCAGAAAAAGAAATGAGCATCAGTTACAAAGATGGAACTTCTGCAATCTTTGAATACACGAATGTGGCTAGCTCACATCTCAAGACAACCCTACATAAGATGATTTACTCTGAGGAGTGTGCAGCGTTATGCCTGCAAAGAAGTGGATGTGAAATATTCAAATATGACAAAAATGGAAATGATTGTACCATATTGACTGCATGAGAGATTTTGGAAATAAAATCTGCACAGTTTAATGCCAGTTCTGATTTGCTCTAAGTAAGAAAGAGGAGCGATTGTGTAATATGACATGATTGAAAAATAAATAATAAAATCCGCACAGCTCAATGTTAGTTCCTATATTGACTGTGTGAGAACTTCATTAAATCCTGAGTTTATTTCTAAAAGAGTCATAATGTGTGAAAACATAAGTATCATGTAATTAAAAATAAAATCTGCACAACTCTCAGGGGCCAATTTTAACTAAAAATTAACGGAAGCTTCAGAAAGCTCTAATCCAGGCTCTTGTTACAACACTGTATTTTCTTAGGAATTATCAAACTGTCTTAGTAAATATGGGTGGTTTAGGGGCAACCATTTAATATCGGGGGGGGGGGGACTTGGAGTTTTTTTAAATAAATAATTTCTTGCTCATTTTTGATGAAATAAATAAATTCAATTTGGCCAGTCTTGAAATAAATAATTTCTGGAAGGGTTATTTCTGAACAAGGTGATGCTTGATTTAGTAATGAATATTTGGCAATTTAGCTCGCTAAAAATAAATAATCGCTGCTGCCATAACCGTGAAATAAATAATTACCCGCCGGGGAAAACTCCGAGCCCTGTTTCTCTCAACATGCTCAAGCTTGGAGCATAGAGTTCCATCATAGGGCCTTGCCACCAGTAATGAATCTTTTCAATTCTGTTGAATCCTTAACGAAATTTTTTGGCTGGGTTTTTTTATATATATACCATCAAGAACCTTTTGCCTCTAGAGTGGACCACAAAACTTCGATATTTGCATCATTTGACGACAATGTGACATGTAACTTTGATAAGCATGATTTTGGTGATTCACTATCATTGAAATACAGGGTGAACTCATCGAGTGCATGAGTGTTGTGCCAGAAATTATACCAATCGACACCTCTGTCAGCCAATCACATGCCAGTACTTCAGGGTGATAATTCTCATATTCTTTGTTGTCCAATTATCGTTTCGTTTTGTCTGCTTGACCGTTTCTCTCACGGTATAAGTTGGTTGTTCACCATGGGATCTGGAATATGTGTTATCACACCTCAGGCTAAAGCCTTCGGGTGACAAATTACATATTCCCTCTCCCATGGTGAATAAGGGGGCGACCATGTCTTTTCCAGGGGGGGTTCCATTGTGGGAGTTCAGTGCAGCTGCTAAGCTGCATTATCTAAGTGTTGTTTTTGTTTGCTGTTGGAACCTTTTTAAAAGTTGAATAATGAACCTTTTAGGGTTCCTTATCTTTTCAAACTTATAGAACACTAAAAGGTTCCATATAAAACCTCTTTGTTGAGAGTGTCTTATAAATATCCTATCAATGGAATTGCTTGAAGACACAAATGTAAGACAATAATTATTTAAGGACTCAGTCACCATTCTGTGTGATCCGAATGATTTGATATTTCCAATGATCGACTTTTCAATGCAGACACCCATAGAATAAGCCCATTGATCATGTCTGAAGGAAAACAAAGGTAACCCACAAATATGTAAATGCAATTATCAATGAAAAAAAGAGAGCTATCTACATCAAAAGAGATTGATTAATTTCTCATGCATAATAAAGATGTTGTTGTGGTCATCATTCATTGGAGGAGCATATTTCATTTCTGTTTGGTACAAAATAGGTGTTGACACAACTCTAAGGTAATGTGACAAAAGTTTACAATTCATTATACAAATTATCGTAAATTTGTTCCGATGAAACCCACCAACACGGATTATTTATTTGTTTCTTAAAAACAATTCATTTGTCAATTCAATTTCAAACCAAACCAGGTAAAAAAAAAAGGTGTTCTTATATCTTTTAGGTCTCACTGGTAAATTATTCAACCGACAATTTGCCAAAAGTCAATCGATTGACATCCCTGATCAAAACTCTTCACATTTCACTCAAATTTTCTAAATTATTGGTAGCTAGCACAAAGAACCATGACACTAATTAAGTGGCTGTGCTTGTAGGTTTTGCGAGACACCTAAATGGTATGGTGCATTGCCAGTTATGTTTGCTTCAGCAAGATATCAAACATCAAATTTCAAGAGAAAATTGACATTGTTAGGAGATCGATTGCATAAAGTTTAATGCAATAAAAAAACAGAGGGTTTAGCTAAATTCAAATGCTAACGCTATAAAAAAAACCAAGCCCTAATTTGAAGCCTAACCTTGGGTCTGTTTTCACATCTTACGTGTTGACCCTGTGTTTTGTCATGAAATTTATGTCTCAGACATCCTTACATATTCATTATTTGTGACAGATCATTCATATTTACTTGAAAAAGCCATAAGGGTCCATCATTAATCTTAAGTTTTTTTTAAATAAATAATTTCTTGCTCAATTTTTATGAAATAAATAAATTCTTTTTGGAAATAATTTCCGGAGGGGGTATTTCTTAATAAGGCGATGCTTGATTCGGGAATGAATATTCTGGCACTATGCACACTCGAAATAAATAATTATGGCCACTGTCACCGTGAAATAAATAATTTCCCCGCCGAAGAAAACCCCCTGATGATAAAATGGTTGCCCCTAATTGGAACTGACAATGATTGCACCTTGCTCCCTTAAAATGTGGGCATTGTATCAATGAAGCAGACAATATCAGTGCCATCAGCAGTGGCGTCCCTATAGGGGGGCACGGGGGGGCACGTGCCCCCCATATTGGACCTGTGCCTCCCAAGTGCCCCCCATATGAACTTTCCAATTCTGGCTAAAATATACAATTAGTATAGGGGTGCCCCCCCGAGAATCGCGTGCCCCCCCAAGTGCCCCCCCCCCGCTCGGGACCCCCCAGTTACACCACTGGCCATCGGTGCTCTTATAGCCATAACTTTTACTATTTTCAGATCAACAATCATCATGCTCATCAGAACAATATTGCTGTTGATTTGTTGCACCTTCAGCAATGCCCAAAAATACACCAAGAGATCAGCAGGGTTAACTTCAATCCCTGTGGATATACCGCAAAATGTAATCGAGATCGACCTTGTGAGCAACAATCTTCATTCAATCTACGATGCCAACTTCAAGAACTTCACGAGCCTGAAGACGCTTCTGCTGCAGCTGAACAACATATCGTATATTTCAATCAACGCGTTTAATAACACCCCATTGTACAAGCTTGACCTGTCCTATAATCCGTTGACCTCTGTCCCTTTCTTCCCCTCCCTGGTGAGCTCCTTGAAAATATTAGTTATGAAAAGTTGCAAGCTGTCGAACAAGACTTGGGATCTTACAGTTCACTATGAAGGCCTGCAAAACATCTACTTCGACAACAACTTCTTGACAGACTTACCGGACGTCACAAAATCAGCCAATTCCTTGAGGATCATTGGCTGGAGAAATAATTACTTTGAAGTTCTTGATGTGTCAAAATTAAACCCATTAATCAAATTAACAACATTATTTCTTCACACAAACAAATTTACTCATGCAAACGGTCCGCTCACATTCAATCAAAGCAAAATTTCAGTTTATTTGCCTCATAATTTCATCAATCAGTTCCCCAACATGTCCGTCACTAAATTAATACGCCTGGATATGAGAAACAACAGCCTCACTCATATTCCTAATGACACGTTCCAAAGTTGCCCCTTCTTAATTGAATTGCTTTTTGACAATAATAAACTCTCAAATGCGCCCGCCATCAAAGGTGCAACCAACTTGCTGATTATTCAGATGAATAATAATCTGATTCAGTCGTTACCAACCGACTACTTTCAAAACAACTTGAAGCTCCAAACAATAGGCCTGGCTAACAATCACATAATTTCTGTAGCATTCGCAAGATCAATCGGACCATCGGTCACAACCTTGGATTTGTCTGTTAATCGCATTTCTCAGGTTCTTGCAGACACCTTCATCAATTCCACTGGACTGACAGAACTTCTTCTTAATAACAACAGCATCACCACCTTTGACATGAATAATTTGCACCACCTGAAGAATCTGACTTCCCTCAAACTCCAAAACAATTCCATCACCAGTCTTCAAAATCCTTATCCCTTTTGTCCTGCTTCTGGTTGTCATGGTTTGAAGATCACTGCCAACCACAATCCTATTCCTTGCGATAAGAATCTCTGCTGGGCCAAGTCTAGTTCCACAATTGAGCTCATCAGAGATGGGTGTCTTGGGAAAAGCTGGACTGATGTCACAGTGGCTGAAATATGCCTTGGTAAGGATATCTTTAGTATAGTTGGCGATGTCATCTCTAGGGTTTGAAGAATAATGCCTCTAATTCTTGTCAATATTTGTATTTTGAGCATAGAAAATTAATGTTAAATGTACGGTCAAAAGACACTTTCCGAGCCACTTTGGGTGACAAATTTCTGCTAATAAAATACAATTAAGTGTTATAAGACAGTGAAGCTGCATATCTGACAGCATGAAGTTGGTACCAAAATGACTCAAATATATGCCTATTGAACTGTAAATTCAACATTAATTTTTTTTTTTGGTGCAAGCTTCAATGGATGTGTACGCAAAATCAATGCAGTCATACAATGTTTTGAATAGCTACATTAAATACTTCTCTTTCAGAAAAAGAAATGAGCATCATTTACAAAGATAACACCTCTGCACTCTTTGAATACACGAATGTGGCCAGCACACATCTCAAGACGACGCTACATAAGATGACTTACTCTGAGGAGTGTGCAGCATTTTGCCTACAAAGAAGTGGATGTGAAATATTCAAATTTGACAAAAATGGAAATGATTGTACCATATTGACTGCATGAGGGATTTTGAAAATAAAATCTGCACAGTTCAATGTTCTGATATGCTCTAAGTAAGAAAGAGAAGCGATTGTGTAATATGACATGATTGAAAAATAAATAATAAAATCCGCACAGCTCAATGTTAGTTCCTATATTGACTGTGTGAGAACTTCATTAAATCCTGAGTTTATTTCTAAAAGAGTCATAATGTGTGAAAACATAAGTATCATGTAATTAAAAATAAAATCTGCACAACTCTCAGGGGCCAATTTTAACTAAAAATTAACGGAAGCTTCAGAAAGCTCTAATCCAGGCTCTTGTTACAACACTGTATTTTCTTAGGAATTATCAAACTGTCTTAGTAAATATGGGTAGTTTAGGGGCAACCATTTAATATCGGGGGAGGCTAGGAGTTTTTTTAAATAAATAATTTCTTGCTCATTTTTGATGAAATAAATAAATTCAATTTGGCCAGTCTTGAAATAAATAATTTCTGGAAGGGTTATTTCTGAACAAGGTGATGCTTGATTTAGTAATGAATATTTGGCAATTTAGCTCGCTAAAAATAAATAATCGCTGCTGCCATAACCGTGAAATAAATAATTACCCGCCGGGGAAAACTCCGAGCCCTGTTTCTCTCAACATGCTCAAGCTTGGAGCATAGAGTTCCATCATAGGGCCTTGCCACCAGTAATGAATCTTTTCAATTCTGTTGAATCCTTAACGAAATTTTTTGGCTGGGTTTTTTTATATATATACCATCAAGAACCTTTTGCCTCTAGAGTGGACCACAAAACTTCGATATTTGCATCATTTGACGACAATGTGACATGTAACTTTGATAAGCATGATTTTGGTGATTCACTATCATTGAAATACAGGGTGAACTCATCGAGTGCATGAGTGTTGTGCCAGAAATTATACCAATCGACACCTCTGTCAGCCAATCACATGCCAGTACTTCAGGGTGATAATTCTCATATTCTTTGTTGTCCAATTATCGTTTCGTTTTGTCTGCTTGACCGTTTCTCTCACGGTATAAGTTGGTTGTTCACCATGGGATCTGGAATATGTGTTATCACACCTCAGGCTAAAGCCTTCGGGTGACAAATTACATATTCCCTCTCCCATGGTGAATAAGGGGGCGACCATGTCTTTTCCAGGGGGGGTTCCATTGTGGGAGTTCAGTGCAGCTGCATTATCTAAGTGTTGTTTTTGTTTGCTGTTGGAACCTTTTTAAAAGTTGAATAATGAACCTTTAAGGGTTCCTTATCTTTTCAAACTTATAGAACACTAAAAGGTTCCATATAAAACCTCTTTGTTGAGAGTGTCTTATAAATATCCTATCAATGGAATTGCTTGAAGACACACATGTAAGACAATAATTATTGAAGGACTCAGTCACCATTCTGTGTGATCCGAATGATTTTGATTTCCAATGATCGACCTTTCAATGCAGACACCCATAGAATAAGCACATTGATCACGTCTAGCGGAAAACAAAGGTAACCCACAAATATGTAAATGCAATTATCAATGAAAAAAAGAGAGCTATCTACATCAAAAGAGATTGATTAATTTCTCATGCATAATAAAGATGTTGTTGGGGTCATCATTCATTGGAGGAGCATATTTCATTTCTGTTTGGTACAAAATAGGTGTTGACACAACTCTAAGGTAATGTGACAAAAGTTTACAATTCATTATACAAATTATCGTAAATTTGTTCCGATGAAACCCACCAACACGGATTATTTATTTGTTTCTTAAAAACTTCGAAAACAATTCATTTGTCAATTCAATTTCAAACCAAACCAGGTAAAAAAAAAAGGTGTTCTTATATCTTTTAGGTCTCACTGGTAAATTATTCAACCGACAATTTGCCAAAAGTCAATCGATTGACATCCCTGATCAAAACTCTTCACATTTCACTCAAATTTTCTAAATTATTGGTAGCTAGCACAAAGAACCATGACACTAATTAAGTGGCCGTGCTTGTAGGTTTTGCGAGACACCTAAATGGTATGGTGCATTGCCAGTTATGTTTGCTTCAGCAAGATATCAAACATCAAATTTCAAGAGAAAATTGACATTGTTAGGAGATCGATTGCATAAAGTTTAATGCAATAAAAAAACAGAGGGTTTAGCTAAATTCAAATGCTAACGCTATAAAAAAACCAAGCCCTAATTTGAAGCCTAACCTTGGGTCTGTTTTCACATCTTACGTGTTGACCCTGTGTTTTGTCATGAAATTTATGTCTCAGACATCCTTACATATTCATTATTTGTGACAGATCATTCATATTTACTTGAAAAAGCCATAAGGGTCCATCATTAATCTTAAGTTTTTTTTAAATAAATAATTTCTTGCTCAGTTTTTATGAAATAAATAAATTATTTTTGGAAATAATTTCCGGAGGGGGTATTTCTTAATAAGGCGATGCTTGATTCGGGAATGAATATTCTGGCACTATGCACACTTGAAATAAATAATTATGGCCACTTTCACCGTGAAATAAATAATTTCCTGCCAAAGAAAACCCCCTGATGATAAAATGGTTGCCCCCAACTTGAACTGACAATGATTGCACCTTGCTCCCTTAAAATGGGGGCATTGTATCAATGAAGCAGACAATATCAGTGCCATCGTGGTCTTATAGCCATAACTTTTACTATTTTCAGATCAACAATCATCATGCTCATCAGAACAACATTACTGTTGATTTGTTGCACCTTCAGCAATGCCCAAAAATACACCAAGAGATCAGCAGGGTTAACTTCAATCCCTGTGGATATACCGCAAAATGTAATCGAGATCGATTTGGTTAGCAACAATCTTCGTTCAATCTACGATGCCGACTTCAAGAACTTCACGAGCCTGAAGACGCTCCTGTTGCAGCTGAATAACATATCGTATATTTCAATCAATGCGTTTAATAACACCCCTTTGTACAAGCTTGATCTGTCCTATAATCCGTTGACCTCTGTCCCTTTCTTCCCCTCCCTGGTGAGCTCTTTGAAAATATTAGTTATGAAAAGTTGCAAGCTGTCGAACCAGACTTGGGATCTAATAGTTCACTATGAAGGCCTGCAAAACATCTACTTCGACAACAACTTCTTGACAGACTTACCGGACGTCACGAAGTCAGCCAATTCCTTGAGGATCATTGGCTGGAGAAATAATTACTTTGAAGTTCTTGATGTGTCAAAATTAAACCCATTAATCAAATTAACAACATTATTTCTTCACACAAACAAATTTACTCATGCAAACGGTCCGCTCACATTCAATCAAAGCAAAATTTCAGTTTATTTGCCTCATAATTTCATCAATCAGTTCCCCAACATGTCCGTCACTAAATTAATACGCCTGGATATGAGAAACAACAGCCTCACCCATATTCCTAATGACACGTTCCAAAGTTGCCCCTTCTTAATTGAATTGCTTTTTGACAATAATAAACTCTCAAATGCGCCCGCCATCAAAGGTGCAACCAACTTGCTGATTATCGGGATGAATAATAATCTGATTCAGTCGTTACCAACCGACTACTTTCAAAACAACCTGAAGCTCCAAACAATCGGCCTGGCTAATAATCACATCATTTCTGTAGCATTTGCAAGATCAATCGGACCATCGGTTACAACCTTGGATTTGTCTGTTAATCGCATTTCCCAGGTTCTCGCAGACACCTTCATCAATTCTTCTGCACTGACTGAACTATTTCTGAACAACAACAGCATCACCACCTTTGACATGAGTAATTTGCATCACCTGAAGAATCTGACTTCCCTCAAACTCCAAAACAATTCCATCACCAGTCTACAAAATCCTTATCCCTTTTGTCCCGCCTCTGCTTGTCATGGTTTGAAGATCACTGCCAACCAGAACCCTATTCCTTGCGATAAGAATCTCTGCTGGGCGAAGTCAGGATCCATGATTGAGCTCATTAGAGATGGGTGTCTTGGAAAAGGCTGGAATGATGTAACTGCTGCTGACATATGCCAAGGTATGTTTTTTTTTTTAGCAATTGGAAATCTGACGTCCTCTTCAGGTTTATTCCACATACAGTACAACCCAAAATAAAGTATGAATACCCCATCAGGAAGAAAGAATCAGCCGCTACTTTACCCTTTCACACCTTTTGGCTATACTCCATAATCACTTCCTTCCTTTACCTACTCTAAACTGGCTTTTAAAGTACATTAGACATCACCAAGATACTTTTACCCTTGGAAAAGCTGGTATCTAACTGACAATTTTGCAGGTTAGCGCCTGGCTAGGGATTAAATCTGTTTACAACAGCAAACAAACAATCAGATTATTGTTTATTTTGCAAAACTTATGAGTTAAAATGTATAATAGAAGGAGCGTATGATGTCTAAGTCAGTTAGACACCTCTTTGTCGAGTTCTAACATGCATTTTTGTCAGTTAGATCCCTCCCTCCGGTCAGGATCTAACTGACAAAAATGCATGTTAGAACCCTCCAAATCGGCGTCTAACTAATACTTACATGTACATTAAGCCAATGGCAATTCAAACTCTATCAACTCTGTTGTGTTTGATTTCTTTGAAACTGTATCCCTTGCAAATTTCAGTTACTTTACCAGCTGTCTTGATTGAATTATTAATATGGGATAAGGTTGTGGTAAGGAGTCAAAGGTGGCTGTAAGGAGATTTGGGGTGGCAAAATGGTAAACAGAGAACTTCTGACAGGAAATGTTCTTACTTTATTTTTGGTTGTACTCTATACAGCTAAGTTGTTGAGTTTGACAAATAGGTTAAAACACTGGTCTATGGTTATAACATGCCTGGATTGGTATCCTTCCCTCAGATTCCCTATATTTTCACCCTCGACCTCTACCATTCCTCGACCTTAGGTCCCAATCCAGCCATGGGAGAACCTATAGGGTAAGGTGGGGGAAATCCGCCCCCGGGGCAAATCCGCCCCCTTGAGGAGAAAAAGTTCTCTCATGACCCAAAATATAAATGACAATAAATATTTCTCAAGCAGATTAGTGCTTATGTGTCTAGAGACCAGTGAAACACAGAGATTAGGCTGTTACATAGTTTTGTTTGGACTACAACAGAGAAAGAAGACATACAACTCATCACTAAGCAATTTCGATGTGCAATTGAAACTTTCAAAACTGACGTGTTTTACAGGTACATGTTGTATGAACACATTACTTATTGTCATTAATAGCAATGTTAATTCAACATCTTTACATGTGCAAGAGATTTCACCAATCAATAAAATGCATATTTAGAAAATAACACCCTCATAATTTCTAGTGGTTGGGGCAATTCCGCCCCTTGTCCATGGGGCAATTCCGTCCCTTCTGATTCTCATGTTAAAAACATACAAACACGAGATATGCCTTGTAAGTCACTCTATTTTGTCATAAAGCTCCACTAATGGTGATTATGATTTTAATTGAGATGAAGTTAAAAATTTTTGCCATGTTTTAGTGTATTTTGAATATGCCAAATGCAAACTTTTTTTATTCTCACACATAAATTGTGAAACGATCCTTACATGTTTGTAAGTACACCCAGAAGAGCCAGGGCTTAATTTAAGAATAGAATTTACTTCAGAAGCCAAATGTTTCTTGTCATTTGTAACCAAAACTCAAGGGGGGCGGATTTGCCCCACACTTCTGGGGCAAATCCGCCCCCTGAGATTGAACATTCATATGGTGATGTTGGCTCAAAGGTGTTGAATTAAAGCATGTAAGTTTCCAGATATGTTCAGATGTATATATCCCATCATTCCCTGAAATAAAATGTTCATTTTTCATAAAGGTGAGGGACTGAGCAAGGAATATATGTGAAAAGGGGGTGGATTTCCCCCACCTTACCATATGTTTCACTGATAGAGACTCGATTATGCTTTATCAGGGTAACTTGGTTTACCCAAGTATCGCACAATCCAATAAAAATATATAACAAATTACGCCAACTATAAGTATTATTGCATTAGACATTTTGAAAGGCTGATTTTTGAGGAAAAGATAATTGAACACATTGTCTGCGTCTGAAGTGCTAATGGGACCGAGTTATTGAAAAGCTTTGACAGGCTTATGTACATGAACAATGTCTTACTCTTAGCTACATTATCTTTTATATTTCAGATGAAGAAATGATGAGTATCATTAACAGAGAGGGAACTTCAGCTTTCTTCGCAAACGTAAATGTGAATAGCTCAAGTCTCAAAACCATGCTAGAGAAGATGATTTACTCTGAGGAGTGTGCCGCATTATGCCTGCAAAGAAGTGGATGTAACAAATTCAAATTTGACAAAACTGGAAATGTCTGCACCATATATAATTGAAAATAGATTTCCAACTTAATGGCAGTTCTGTTTAATTGTTCGTTAGTAAAGAAAGTGGTAGCTTGCAAGCACTGACATTAGGGTCTTTGAAAAAAAAATCGCCCCAGTAACAAAGCTTTAATCGCAGAGGGAACTTCAGCAATCTTTGCAAACACAATTGTGAATAGCTCAAGTCTCAAGATGACGCCAGAGAAGATGATTTACTCTGAGGAGTGTGCTGCATTATGCCTGCAAAGAACTGGATGTGACAAATTCAAATTTGACAAAACTGAAAATGGCTGCACCATTTTGACTGTATGAACACCAGTAACTTCTGATTTTATTTTTGTGTCACCATGTGTGAGAATATATGTGATTGAAAATAAAATATGCAGTGCTTGTTAAGTTGTTTTAAATGCTACAGTGCAGCCCAAAATAAAGTACGGCTATCTCAGCAGGAATGAAGAATCAGCCACTACTTTACTCTTTCACACCTTTTGGCTCCCTCCAAATCACTTCTTACCTCCACCTACATTAAACTACCTTTTAAATTACTTTAAATTTACATTAAGCCAATATCAGTTCAAACCCTTCACCCCCATTGTCGTTGATGTCTTTGATATTGTGCCCCATGCTAATTGAAATTACTTTGCCAGTTGTCTTAACAGAGTTCTTAAAACGGGATAAAGTTGTGGTAAGGAGTCAAAGGTAGTTGTAAGGAGATTTTAGTGGATGGGTTAAAGTGATAGGCTCATGCTAATTTTAGTTTAGAGGAAGGGAAGATCATATTTTTTCTGAACGAAATCCAAAATATTGGGTGCTACAGGTCAATAGTTTGATCACAATCCCATTCCAAAGTTGCAATTTTTTGCTGACCCAATTCTGAAAGGAGGTCCTATGATGTCACTGAAGGAACCCATTTTCCATCTGCCAATGCTAAAAAAGTATATTTTCTTTTATAACTAAAGATTGGCTAGGAATAAATTGGAAAAAACTCAACACAATAAATTACACATACAATTGATACTATTCCAACCACTTTGAAAATTTTATTCACTATTATAACCAAGATAAACCAGTTTTAAAATGGACAAATTGTCCTCTAGAATGCCTGCTAGCTACTGCTGCAGCCATCTAATATACCCCTTGCACTCACTTCACCCCTTGGCCCACTTTTGGGATGGAGCTGCAAGCAGCCAAAAATGTCCCAAACAAGCACTGTTATGGGTGTTAGGAACTCTATATTGGTGTTTTGTGGATATATTATCAATATATGATTATGAGTGGTGTATAAGGAGACTAGAATTCGTGTATTTACAAACTTAAGAGGGAGTTTGATAAACACACTCATGCATATTCATCTGGTCACATGACCAGCAGCATGCCATATTTGGGTGAGATCACTGACATCACAGCAAAATAAGGTCAGTCCAAATCAGTAGTTTTAAATGGAATTTCTAAGGTGTTGGGACATGATAAAATTTTAGATTAATTTGAAATCAGTTCATTGCATATTTATCTTTTAGAAAATACATTAATATGATATGGCAAGTCCATGATGAGCCTAACTCTTTAAGTGCATGGTGACTTCAACTTATGATGCAAAGGTCCCCTTTGGCGGAGATGGTCCTTGGGTCAAAACAAAAGATATTAGGGTAAGACACACACCATATTTCAAATTCGAGATGGCTGCCGGCGGCCATTTTGAATTTTTGTGGAAAATCTCGAAAAATTACCAGTTTCGATCATAAATTAATGTGTGGCACATCAACTTCAATCAAAATGGAGGTACCATGACCTCTGGAATAGTCGGAAATAAGTTATCAAGAATTTCAAGATGGCTGCCGGCAGCCATTTCGAATTTGTGTGGCCAAGATCAATATTCAGGGCCGTATTAGCACATTTTTGGGCCCGGGGCAAACTGTTTCTAATGGGCCCCCAGCGGTGGACTAGCCCCACAGTGGGCCCCTGAGCAAAATCATTGGTGGGCCCCTGTTATCGCAATAGCGTCGTCTCCAATCTAGCATTCTGAATTAATTTGCACCTCGATATACCTGCATCAAAAACCACAGTAATTGGAGGATTTTTTTATCTGCATGATATCATATGAAATCATGAATAGTAGAATATAAAATTAGACAAAAACGTCTGCACAAAAATCAGGAAAGGGGCCCTTGAACTCCTGCTTTATACAGTTAATTGAGGGGCAGATATTGGCGGATTCAGGAAGGGTGTAGGGGGCTCTGGGGCCCATGCCCTTTTAGGTCCGCGAAACGAAAAGTGACATTTTGAAGCAAAATAAAAGTGGTATGAGGATTGAGGAGGGGCCAACAAATTTCAAAACACATCTGGGCGGGCCGCTCCCAGTCTACTGTATATGGATATTAAACTGGGTAAGGGGGCCCCTTACTTTTTATAAGATTGTCAAGGTCTAATTGAATATATTTTTTATGAGGCCCGAAATTAAATTTTGACTTCTAAGTCTTTTGCATGCATCAGTTTTCATAATTTTTTTTAAAGGTTGCTCATGGGTCCGCGCCCTCAGGCGGTGGGCCCCAGGGCATCGCCCTCCTGTCCATAGGGCCATTCCGCCCCTAGGCCTCCCTTGCACCTCAAAAGCTCTCTAAATTCTGAAAATACGTTCTTGCGTCAGTCATCGGACGCACCTCCTTTACTGTTGCAACTCTTTTCAGCTTCATCATGGCCCCCCCCCTGAGGTCATGGGCCCGGGGCAACTGCCCATTTGCCCTATGGTTAATACGGCCCTGTCAATATTAGATGGGTAAAGTGCATGGTGACTTCAAGTTATGATGGAAAGGTCTTCTTTGGTATGGAAATTGCTAATATCACCAATTCTAAATATTTTATCCCAAGTTACATGTATGATCACCATTTCCAAGATGGCTGCCACCAGCCATCTTGGCTTTTATATTTTATTTGTATTTTTTAACTAATTTATTGCTACAGTGAAAGCACTTGGACTATTGCATCACTGTAATGTGATTACCTTCACTGAATTCATTTATGAGCATATTATAGGCCTATAGTTTACAAATAATGCAAAGTGATGCATTAGACTCATTTCAAGATGGCCGCCACTGTTTATCTTGATATTCCATGTGAATTTGTAAATCATGAACTATTTGCCCTAGAATTAAGTGTAATACCTCTATTTTATGTAATTTTGGATGAAAATTGTGTTTGTGACCCTAAATGTGCTCAATATCCTTTTTCAGTATGGCTATAAATAGCCAGGAGCCATCTCAGTATCTGTTCAATGCTTTTTTGGAGCATGTTTGATCAATAGCTTTGAATAAACTTTTTAAAGAAAAGCCATATGTTCAATTTTCCGATTGTGATGGTTGTATTGGTGGCATCATGCCATGCTACTTATCTATTTTCTCTTTCCAAATTGTTGGTGGAGAGGAAGTGTGTACTACATAGAATAAGGAGTATACATAGGCAAGGCAATGGAATGAATGGTTCACACAATGCCATGCAGGTCTTAATCTTAGTCTGCCAAACTAACCCAACCAAAGAGGAAAATTTTACTCTCCCGACAAGTATAGGGTATATGGAGTAAGAGCTGTTGATGGTAGACCTGTAAAAGCTGAGGAGGAGGTGGAGAGGAAGAATGCGAAGGGAATAACAAGATAAAGAAGATGTAATGTATATGTTAGGCAGAGAGGGAGAGAAGCTATATTTTGAGGAGGGAAGAGCCAGGGAGAAGACAGAAAGGAAAATTCGGAGAAAGAGGACGCATATAATAGCCTACATAGTATATGTATACTATGGAGGCGCAAAGAGGGAGCTATTAGCGAGGCTCACAAGGTAGGAGAAGTAAGAACGGGTGAACACAGAGCAGAAGTGGAGAAGGTAAGAGCTGAGGAGAAGCTTGGGGTGGAGGCAGGAAGCCAGAATCATTGTCACGCTTGTCTGGATGTATGTGCACGATGTAGTACCTACAGGGAGTTCATTGGAATACCCCTATCTAACCCCTCCTTTGCACAAACCTCCATGCATTTCTGCTTTCTGTCTATCTCTCTCTCTCTCTCTCCCTGCATTTTCCTTTTCTGCCTCCTTCCCATCTCTTGGGCTTATCTAACAACCTCCTTTCTGCCTACTCCCTAGCTTATGACTAATCTCACTCATTTTACACCTCCCAGCTTGCCATCTCCTCCCTAGCCTTTGCCTGCTCTTTATAGCTGTAGCCTGATCCTGCGTGATGGATATTGCCTTCTCCAATTCATCCATCTTAATTCTTTCAACATGATCGGTCACTTCTCTTACTGTGACTGCATTCTCCCCTTCTGTCTATGCCTAGCTATTGCCTTTTCCCATATAGCTCTTTCCTTCTCTCCAACAACAGTTCCCTCCTCCCCTTGTAGTCTTGTCTCCTCCATCCCTGTCTTCTCTCTGCCCATCCTATCCTGCCTCCTTCCCAATATTTCTTTTCTCCTGCATTTCTGCATCCTCTCAAACATTTGCCCTTAAAAAATGCCTCCTTGATACCTGTATTTCCCCCAAGCTGTTACCAAAGCTGATGCCTATCTCAACGCACCTCAGTGGCTCCTCATTATTATTCTTGCCCCATCCCAATGTAAAGTCTCCTAACTGCTCTGAGTGTTTTCCCCTGTGGTTAAATTGTTTCCTTTCCTGTCTGTTCCTGTCTGCCTGTGTCCATCTCCGCCTCATCACAGAATCCTCACTGTCTCCTCCATAAAATGAGAGAGTCCAATATCCTGGCAAATGTTACTTCATAATATTACTCTGTTTTATTTTATATGATAATTATAGCAAATTCTCTGAAGCTGTACAATGTGTTAAAACCTAAACTTTGTTATGAAACTGAGATTTCAACATTCAAAGCATTTTCATTGTGACTTTGATAACAAGATTTTCTTCATCAATTTTACACCGCCCAGAATGCACAAAATAGAGCTCTCAGAGAGCTGACACAGTGGATCAATGGTTAGCAAGCTTGACTTCTTGTTCAGCATTCCAGATTCAACCCCCGGTTGTGGCTCTGTTTCCAACTGGTGTACCAGCTGAGTGAGGACTTAATTGGTAATTGGTGCACTGTTGCCAGCAGTGTTTGCTTGGTCTGAACATCAGAGAGTTACACTACCATGGGCCCTTCTGGAAAGAAGTAATTTCATTCACTCCAGGTTGGGACTTTCGTTGGCTACCCATGTTAAAAAGTTCATTTGAATGAAATCTGGTGAGCTATTGATCAAAAATAACCCCAAACAATCATTTCAAAAATACTGAGATAGCTCATAGCTATCAATAGCCACAATGAAAAGAGATATTTATCATTTTTAGATTCACAAAAGTATCATTCATCAAAAATTACATAAAAAAGAGGTATTTCACTTAATTTTAGGGAAAATAGTTCATGTTTTACAAATTCACATGGAAATATCAAGATAACAATTGGTGGCCATCTTGAAATAAGTCCAATGCATCTTTTGCATTATTTATAAGCTCATAAATTAATTAGTGAGGGTAGCCACATTACAGTGTCGCGATAGTCCAAATTGATACTTTCATTGTTGCAATAAATGACCTAAATAATACAAATAAAGTATACAAGCCAAGATGGCTGGTGGCAGCCATCTTGGAAATCGTGATCATACATGTACCTTGGGATAAAATATTTAGAATTGGTGATATTAGCAACTTCCATACCAAAGTGGACCTTTACATCATAACTTGAAGTCACCAATGACTCACCATGCACTTTACCCATTTATTATTGATCTTTGGCAACACAAATGCAAAAAGGCTGCCGGCAGCCATCTTGAAATTCATGATAACTTATTTCTGACTATTCCAGAGGTCATGGTCACCTTATTTTGATGGAAATTGGTGTGCCACACATTAATTTATGATCAAAATTAGTAATTTTTCGAGATTTTCCACAAAATTCAAAATGGCCACCGGCAGCCATCTTGAATTTGAGATATGGCGTGTGTCTTACCCTAAAATCCTTTGTTTTGACCCAAGGACCATCTCTGCCAAAGGGGACCTTTGCATCATGACTTGAAGTCAAAGGCCTATATTTTGCACTTAACCCGTCCACTATTTGGGGTGGAGAGGAGAAAGGAGGGCAAAATAGGTAAACAGAAGACTTCTGACTGGAAATTTTCTTACTTTATTTTGGGCTGTTCTAAGTTCAGTTTGTTCGAAAGTGAAATTCGGAAACTGGCAATATTCTCTTCCTTTTACTGCCCTTGTCACATCTACATAGAACCCGAGTTGTTTTCCATGCTGTTCAAGGGTGACGTCATGTCAAAAACTCAGGGTATCAGCTGGCATCTCATGAAAACACATGACATCACTTTAGTCATTTGATTAGCATGACTCAGAGTTTCATTTTTCTGACCAAATCCAAGTGATTAGGCATCATAGGATTTACTGTAATTATGCTATTTAATTTGTAATTTTAAAAGAGTCTCAGAAAAAAACACGGTCCACTGGAAGACCATTAATTTTATAGTTAATATTAAAACATGAACTACCATTATTAACTACATGACACAATGTTCTTGAATGCTCTTTCAATGATCTTCTTCACTTCGTCCTTTACTTATTTGCCTCAATTCCTTGGGAATAGCTGTCCCCTTGGGAGTTGAGTTTCTTCATGTAGGTCTTGGTCTTTGCTTGAATGTGCCCGTCACACAGCTAAACATACAGTAGTATACATTTGAACTTTGTCCGATCTATGTACAGGAAATAGTTTTCTGCAAAATTATGATCTTGACTAATTCTAAAAATTATGCACTCTTTCACATAAATCGCAAGATAAGAAAATGTATTATAAATAGATACATGAAACCTGTTATCATGGTAATAATCATGAATACAATGTAAAAAAAAATACAAAAACGTAAATGCATCACAATGGTTTCATTATTTACAGGGAAAGAAGAACGGATTGTTTTGCAAAGGAAAACTATACTTGAGTCAGGACAGCTGACAATGATGCACAATCATACTTTTAGCATGGAAACCACAGCTTCATCGGTCATGTATAATCCATCATAGTTACAAATACGGTGTATAATAAGTCAGTTAAGGCCTATCCCAAAAATAATGAAGCCACACCGCTGGTTTTCACTGAGGGTAACAAATTTTGATAACGGCTGTATGCAACAACTTCATATGAGTCTTGCCTTAAATACATTCTTATGCCAAAATCCTGAAAATTTCATGGCAATTCGTCAAACAGTTATTGAGACAGAGATGAAAGTAAATCGGAAAACATTCTACTTAGTTGTTTTGGAGCTTTTTATGATTGCGGAAAATCTGGTTCATGAAAAAATTCCAAGGGATAGCTGGAAAGGTGAATGTGTCGCACGCGTAACACCGAGAGTACTTTCAAGTGGTACAGAGCTATGAAAGCTCTGTCTTTAATCTGGCTCAGTATATAGTAAATCTATGAAGCTTTATTAATCTATGAACTAATCCAAGTTGTTGACTGGTTTCTGGTGATTAAATTCAGTAGTTATGTTTGTCGCACGCGTAACGCTCTGAAAAAATTTATTTACATTTAATTTTTTTCTGACAAACAGTGAAGCGATCATTCTAATATTACTTGGAGTCAAAATTAACAATTAATTTCAGTAGTTGGAGTATGTTTCATTGCCTAATTAAAAAAATTATAACATTTATGGAGCATTCTTTACAATTTGGGGCCAAATTGTCTAAAACGGAAATAAACATTAATAAAATATTTTTTATTTTGTAAATGGCTGTATTTTTCACCCAGTTATGAATGAAAATTAATATAAAATCGATTTGAGTGAAAACCAGATCATTTTTTGAAGATTCATATCACACCAGTACTTAAAATCAGCTTTTTTTATGTTGAAAAATGGGCCTAAAATCACACTTCTATCATCATTTGCAGAGCAGACATTCACTTCGGTGGCACTTATTTGGTATCAATTTGAAGCCCACATACAGACGGATAACATAGGGCGGTTAAAATCATTTTAAACGAAAACGTATGCTTTTGGGGTTGATATGTAAATTTGAAAAGAAATTTCTGAAATATTTCGAAAAATTGGGTGTTTCTCAAAATATATTAGGTGTATTTGAATGACAATCGTCCAGAAGACTTTTAAAAATGTGCCAGTTGTTGTCAAATAAAGAAAATGGATTTAATTTCATGACAAATTACCATCCAGCCCAGTTATGTTTCACTGCCATGAAAAACAAAATTTTAAAAATTCTGTAATATTCAGCTGTTATCAATTATTTCCACTCATCAAAGTGCCAAGGTAAATATAGTTTCTGGAACTTAAATATGTTCTTTACAATATGCTTAGGACACCGTTCGAGGTCTGAGTTACATTTGGGTGTCGTAGGGGCTAAAAAATAAAACATCACATTTTTCGATCAAGTGAATAGGATATATGCGAAAAAATGTGAGGATTGATACTATGGAAGAATCAATGCAAGATATCTAAGCGTAAAAAAGTTATTCACAATTAATGAGAGGGACCTCATGCTTGCCTAAAAATCTCATAAAAATTTGTAGCACAGCACTTAAAAGTTGCTTTCCTTGGGATTTTAGTCCTTTAACACAAAATATTATTGATTTCATACTTTGGCATATTATTAAGTCAGTTGAAGCCAATTTAAACAATATTTTTGCTAGAAAGGTCAGACCGACATCAACAAGTTGCATCAACCACTTTTTGCTGGAACCAACAGCAGTAATCAACACAATATTCAAATACAATTACTCTCACTTTTTGAATGCCTTTTTTATGCAGCAGAAGTTGCAGAGCCAATTCTTGGCATCACCTTGGTGGAAGGAGTAAACTGTAACTTTAAATATGACTGCATTTTTGACCAGATAGGCACAAAACTATTAATAAATGTGGTGTGTGAGTACATTTTACTATATTTGAGTAGTTTTAGACATGTTATTTACCAGTATATGGGAGTTATATGACCTTATAGAACCTGCAACCTATATATATAAAAACCCCAAAGAATAAGGGCCTTATTTTTATCAAAACATAATTTTTGGAGGTTCATTTATGTTCACAGTGCCTGCTACAACCATATCTGTTAGGAAGATTCATCAATACTCCAAATTAGATGAAATTCAGAAAATAAAACACAACTTCTAGAAAATTTCATATAAAATTTGGTCGTTAAAAAAACTTAATATCAAAAACTACACAAAACTGGGCTCTACCAATATAAACTGCTTGTAACCAATTTAGTTGGGCAAATGAAGTTTGATTTTCATCGCATTATCTTGAGAACTTTTTGAGATTAAGTTTTTTTTACGGGGCTACGTATGTTTTTGACATGTCCTGAACTGACAGGACCATCATTGGTAAGCTATTTTATTTTATCGTTTTGACACATGATACAGACAATCAAAGCTAGTGTAAGTCCTATTACATGATAAGGAATATTTCTGTGAAATATAAACTTTCTGTCTTTAAAATTAGAGCCACAATTGTCACATTAATATTGACTATTCCTTGAGAGGCGAGAAAATCACAGCAAAAGTGTCACCCTACCCTGCATCGCTTTTTGATATTTTTCTTCAAAATAATTGCCATATTCGACATAATGTGCATATCATACGATAAGTAAGTAACTTAGGGAGAGCCCCAAGAAAAGAATTTGGTAAAAAAATCATTATCATCCAAAATATGAAACGTTAAACATCAAGGTTTCATTTTTTTTGTCACCCTAAATCGGCGATTTTCGCCTGTTTTTTGTCCTATTTTAGTTATTCGTACCTAGGAAGTGTATATACACACCACAAAAGTGATATTATTATGAAAGCCAACTATTTTCTGCATTAGATAAAGCAAGTTTCGTCAAGATATCTGCATTTTTGGCGACACATGATTTTTTTTACACGGATGACACATAAATGTAACTCAGTGCTTGAACTGTGTCTTAGGTGATATGTTGAGTTATTGTTCACTGAGACTTACTTTTTGTTGACATAACGTTTCAACCTCTCTGCTAGAGGTCTTGTTCACATGTGAGTGACACAGGATGGCTGCTGTTGTTTGTTGCAGTTCACACTCAGGAGTTGGTTGTACACCGGGGGGAGTTGGCAGCCATCCTGTGTCACTCACATGTGAACAAGACCTCTAGCAGAGAGGTTGAAACGTTATGTCAACAAAAAGTAAGTCTCAGTGAACAATAACTCAACATATCATGGATATACCTGGGACCAAGAACAACTTATTCTCCAATGTGTCTTAGGTCATTTCATACAAAAACACATTTTAAAATGTTGATGGTCATGTCACACTTTGGCTTCATTATTTTTGAGATAGGCCCTAACTTCAACATTCCCACCGTTTACTGCATCACTGTCAATTGTCAGATCGCGGAAATGCAATATCTCTTAGATGGTCCATACTACGCAATCTCTTTCCGCGGTATCTCTTAGATGGTCCATACTACACAATCTCTGTTATTGTTAATTGCAGTTTCATTCAGGTCATATTTGAAGAACTGACACTGAATATTTTGCACACATAACACTGCACAACCAGTAAGATAATCAGTTTTATGCTCGATCTTCTTGAGATGTGAACCAACAATGGCCGACTCAAAGATGGCCGACGTTCTTGGTTCGTTGCTGTGTTTGATCTTCATCCCTGTCTCTCCTGAAATAGAAATGTTGTTATTGTAATTTTAAGGCAGATTACTGTGTAGGTCAGGCTAATAAGTCACCCATGTCCACTGGGAACAAAATAGTAGACAGCCAGAATGCCAGATAGTAGACATGTCAACAGGCAGACAATCCGACTTGCACAATGTGTTCAATTCATTTTGACAAGTTCCATTCAACACATGAATTGACTAATTTATGTGTTTCCCGTATATAGACAATATACTATATAATATTTTGATATATGAATCTCCTCAATATAATACATTTATATAAGTCCAAAGTACTGTGCAAATTTAACCTGAAGACAGAAACTAACATTCCAATGAGTATTGAGGGGGGAGGGTTGGTCTAGTGGTAGCATGCTGGGCTGCCAATCGTTGGGTCCAGGGTTCAAATCCAGCTCTTGCCGGGTCACCAGGGCCTATGTTGGACGGCTGTTTCAATCATCCTTTGCCTAATTGCCATGTCTTCCCCCTGTCCAAATTAGCCTACCAAGTGCATAAATACAGGACGTAAAGCCCCAATCATCCATCCATCCAATGAGTATTGAGAGCAAAATTGTGCTCGATGTCGAGAATTTTTCTCAATGGGAATTGTTTATTTCAGGGAAACCGTGAGGGGGGCCAGGGGGCACCTGGGGGGGGAGGCGTAAATTTTCTGGAGGGAGGCTGTAAACATCTTGACTACTTCCAGAATGTGAATACAACATTCTATTAAATTCTGACCCTAGTGGGCCAACTTCAAACCCACCTTGACATTGTAGGTCACTTATGGTGACATTGATCCAGCTCTTCCCAAAACAGGCATCTCGAATTAGCTCAATCTTCGAATCAGTCTTCGCCCAGCACAAATTCAGATCACACGGAATGGGATTGTTGTTGATGGATATCGTCAGATTGTTGTTGCAAGCTGAGACAGGGCAGGAGAGATAAGGGTTTTGTAGACTTGTCATCAGATTCTTTTTCAGTTGAAGATAATTCAAGTTGGTCAAGACTTGCAAGTTGCTCATTTCGAAGTTAGTGATGTTGTTATCGTTCAGATTCAAGACCGTCAAACCAGAAGAATTGACGAAAGTGTCGGCCGGAACTTGTGCGATGCGATTTCCAGATAACTCCAAGATAACAACAGATGGTGGGATTGATTTTGCAAAAGACACTGATGTGATGAAGTTATTAGCCATGTCTATTGTTTCTAGCTTTGGGTTGTTCTTAAAGTAGTCCGTCGGGATGGATTGGATCTGATTATTCTTCAAAATCAAATGTAAGAGATTTGGTGCACCGCTTATGACTGGAGCATTTGTCAGCTTGTTGTTGTAAAAGTTCAGATAGGTCAAAGCAACTGCATTACTGAATGCATCTCCAGGCACTTGGGTGAGGTTATTGTTTTCGAAATATAATTTTCTGAGCGATGTCAGGGAAACGTTAGGAAACTGGTTGATGACATTATTTTGAAGATAAAGATTAAGTCCACCCAGTTTCAAGGGACCATCCAGGTATCTCAACTGATTGTGCTGCAGGTGAAGCCCTCTCAATCTGGTCATTACATCAAATCGAGTCGAATTAATAACTTCTAAGTGGTTGTACGTGATGGAAAATGTTGACATCGTACTAGCCGATTTCTTCAAGTCCGGGATCGTCGTTAAATTGTTATAATCAATGTAGAGTTTCGATAGTTTCTCATAATGAACAACTAAGTCCCAGGTGTTAGCTGAGATGCTGCATCTTCTCAAAATTAGCATTTCCAAGGTTTGTGACACTGAAGCGAAAAATGGTACGGTCATCAGAGGGTTTTGCGACAGGTCTGCATATCTCAAAACGGTGCCATTGAAAGCACTAGGAGACATATAACTTATATTATTATTGTGTAGTATTATCACCTCCAGGCTAGTAAAATTACTAAACTGTTTGTCCAGGATTGCTGTCAGGCTGTTTGATTGAAGATTGATTTCTGTTACAGCGACAGGTATGTCGGTTGGTACTGATGTCAAAAATAATTGGGTCTTCTGATACGTCAGGGCATCGCCAGAAGTAAACATCAGTACCAATACCATTAGCTGCAACAACCTTAATACATACATGGTGATGTATGCTTTGTGTATGCTGAAAGAAAGACAATTAGAGATATTATATTCACGCAGTAAAAATGGCCAAAGGCCGTACCACGAAGAGAATTGAGCACAAAAAAGGTTTTAAAAATCTGTGCAGTGATGGTTCAACGTCAATGGTCGACAGCAGGAAATTAGGTCAAGTGGGTCCAGCCTCTTATCAATGATTTACTTTCGAATTTAACAAAACATGACATATTCATATTCAAAATATCTTAAAAATTCAATTTTCTCCCGTAATATTCCCTGTATCTATAATTTTTATGGAATATTTAATTATAAGCGTTGACAAGCTAAATTAAATTATTAACATGTGACTCATTTCATTTCAAAACAGACAACGAGAAAACATAACAAAATTAAAGTTACATAATATTGATGATTATGTAACAGTGAGCAATTAATCTACATGCAGATCATGTTATTGTTTTTTATCACTATTATGTAATATCAACAGTCTAGCGTAGACTAAAATTTGGCAGCTGTCGGTGTTGTCTTTCTTTCTAGCTGATTATCAATCAATTCTGTTTATCATTAATTCTATTTATTTGCTATCCTATCGATCTATCCCTCTATATATCTATCTATGTTATGGTAACACTTTTAAGTCCTAAAAAAACTTCTTAAGTGCTGCGCAAATTTCATTGCTGTGCCTTTTACATATTACAGTTCATAAATTTCTTATTCAAAAAGAGTGGACTGTTGCATTGTCTGTGAGAAGCATTCATTTGCCTTGACTTTGAAATTATGAAAACTTACATTTCGAGAGATGTAAAATGCTCCGGCTATCCTGTTGTTTCGGTGTCTCCCAGACTCTGCCAAATAAAAGCTTGTGAGTTGCCTTTATTGATATGAAGAATAATTAATGTCTTGTTTTTTATTTGTGTGTTCACAGATGAACTAGTTAAACTATCCTAATTATAAGGCAGTAGGAGAGACTGGGGCTGGTTGTCGCAGGGGCAGCTTGTCACAGATGGAGGGGGGGGGGGTTGTTCAGTTACACCCTTTAATATCTCCTTTCTTTAACTTCTGGGTTGTCCGATACCCCAATTACCTTGCCTTATGCCTGGATAACAATGAAATAGCTTATAAGTGATAATGGTTGGGCTGCACAAGATGCTAAAGTGTCAAATCTGTAAATCGGACTTTAAGGAATTGCCCGTTCTACGAATCAACAGTGACCACTTTTTGTAATCCTGATTCCATAGATTGCCCTCATTGATTTGATAGACGTTGCAGGGCTGCGTTCACGGATACATCAACACACAGACACCACTTTATTTTGAGCTTGTGTCTGTCTAATTCAACATGGCACCACTCTGGCTGGGACACCGCTTAAAAGTATATAGGGAGCATCCCTTACATCTGGAAGGATGTCCTCAAATTTTTAGACAACTGCCTGAAATTGGAAGGGAGCACCTCAAATTGTCCAACAATTAGCCATGAAAGTTTTGAAAATTTCACAATTCTAAAAGCCAGAGACAAAATTAGTAAGCATTGTTGCATAATAGCCAGTGCATATACATCAAACCTTATTTCATTGTAGGATAGTTCACAAGTAAAAATATTATGTGCAAGCAGCGCTTAATTTTGTATTATTTAATATAATTGGTTTAAATCGCTGTTATTTAGTCTGCTCATCCGAGTATGTTAAAGTATTTTAAGTGTAAGTTGAATAATTGGCTCTGTGCCAACTCTGTAGGATGACCTTTGACCCATGAAAGTCAGCCAATTCACTTTCTTTATTAATTTTTAGTTGGTTATGGCTTGCCACAAAAATTTTTCAACGCGAGTTAAAATATTGATGAGGCTGTATGATAAGTTTGAATGAGATTGGTTAGGAGGGGCGCCCTAGCAAGTGGTCATAAGTTTTGGCAAAATTTCTTCAGGATGAGCTTGTGTTTTGTGCTGCTAAAATAAAAAAGAAAACTAGGCATAAGAGTGATAGGCGTATCGGAGGGGGTGGCAATCGCCCCCCCAAAAGTTTGGGAAAAATTAAGATTCGGGCAAAAAGCTTAAAAAATTCAGGCATATAATTAAATTAAAACTACCGGAAATTAATGATTTTCAGGCAATTTAATTTTAAATGTTCATAAATTTAGATCGTGAAATTTGGGCAAATTTTGCTCACCCCCCAAAAATCGCGCGCCCCGTACGGCGTACCCCTATGAAAGAGTGCAAGCTACCCAGTGACAACCAGCCCGGATCTCCCCTAGTCAATGTGAACAAACTGCCAACAGACATGTGCAATTCTGTAGAAGAACCAGATCAATTATGGCATTGTTATTCATGGGAATTAAAACACATATCCTTCTTTCCAGACTCGTGCCTAAACTTAGTGAGCCAAGCTTGTTTTCAAAATTGGTTTTTCCTGCAACAAGATATAGATTAAATGACAAAGCATTATGCGGTGATGCTGATCCAGGCTTCTTCATTGGTCTTTTTCTGTACAACACAACTTAAAATTTGCATTAATATCGAAATTGTATCCACGTGGCAAAACATTTATGCACTTATTTATTAATCCATATTTTGAACTAGTTTTTTTGTCTCGCGCTATGTCCGGAATATTGCAACATAATCAATTAGTATTAAATGCAGATGCATCTTTCATCTTTTGTGTCAGCTCAACCTTGTCCTTGAATTAAAGTAATTTGAAGAGGAGCTGATCTGGAAAATGCCAAATTTGTGCCCCCGGCGAAGGAAGGGGGTTGTTGACGAAGGAAAACGTACAGAAAGATGGTGTTTAATGGAAAGGATTCTATGCGTTATACAGTAGGTCAAAGTAACCTTGCCAGTAAAGTTGTTGTCTGGAATCAAACTGCCACCAAGAAATTGAAAATCAAGCTTCAAATATAAACATATATTGTCTATATGCAAGCCTATATAATATGGTCAATTTCCATAAAAATCGAAGACAAAATCTTTGAGATATTGAAACTTTTGTAAAATCTTTGAGATATTGAAACTTTCGTGAAAAGGGGGCCTATTTGACTGTTTGCAACAGGATTTCTAACAGAGCTATATTTTTTACCTTTCAGTTTTTTTTTACAGAATTTATTTGATAGGATTTTAGATTGCATTGAATTCTCTATTGCTCCATTGCGCTTCTGTAGAGAAGGCTGCACTGGTGTGAAGAATAATAACGTCTTATTATAGAATGTAAGATCAGATTGCATACTTTTGTGCACTTTTGCGAAGGTGAAGGTCATCAAATTCGTATATTTTGTCTTAATAATAGAATGTAAGATCAGATTGCATACTTTTGTGCACTTTTGCGAAGGTGAAGGTCATCAAATTCGTATATTTTAGAATGTAAGATCAGATTGCATACTCTTGTGCACTTTTGCGAAGGTGAAGGTCATCAAATTCGTATATTTATATAAGATCAGATTGCATACTTTTGTGCACTTTTGCGAAGGTGAAGGTCATCAAATTCGTATATTTTGTCTTAATAATAATAAACATTCAAAATGTACTTTTCATCGTCATGTTTTTATTTGAAATAAAACAAAACTAGTAAAAATATCACTCAGAAATCTGGAAACGCAAAATTATTAAACTTGAAAGAAAACATAAGGTCACACATAATTGATCTTTAGCTTTTCGAATCTTCTCGAGGCACTTTTCTATGGTAGGTCGGTAGAAATAAAAAAAATAAGGGTGAAATCTCAAATTTCTATAATGTCAATTTGATAAACATTGTGGGTCAGTCGATCCGAGAAGCTAAAAATTACAAAAGTCTGGCCTAAAGATCTACAGAACTGCATTTGTCTCAAACAGTCCGAATTGTACAATTTTTTGTGGTTTTGTCAAATTTGAATAAGTGACATCCACCTCTCTCCATGCATAACACTGCGCACTCCCAAAAGTAACTTGTCTTCTGTTGGGTCTTCTTGAAATACCAAGTGTCCATATTTTTATATTCAGAGAAAGCTGAACTTCCATTTCTGCAATTGATACTCATCACCTCTTCATCTGAAAAAAAAAGTTGAATGGAGTTCTGGCTTTTTACTGTAGAATTGCTATGCAGGGTGACCATGAGCGGAAGTACCAGTCATTGATAGACATAGTATATCAGGGCTTGTAGATCGATTGAATCCATCCATATACTAGCATATGACCAGTCCAAGAAATGCCCTGGACATGCATGTTTTGATATATTTGTCACAGATTCTATCAAATTTGACAGTTGACTATGAAAAACATTTTCTCAAAATTCAGTTATTGTTGGGTGTTGTTGTTTCGATAAGTTGCAGATTCTTATACATTTTTATCTCATGTCTAACTGCTGAACGCACAAACAGTAACAAACAATGTATAACAGTTTGTGATCACTGCTATGGTTTTATTCTAATTGGAATTTGTCATATGACTTGATATAGGCTCCCACCAGTTTTGTATTTCTTTAAAGTATGCAAATACTATAAAAGAACATATACTTTGCATGCCAGAACATTATCAAAATAAGTGTGATGTACAAGGTCAACTATTGCATTTGCACCATATCTGTGTGTTATTTGCAAAATGGCTCTGCTCCTGCAATCTCAGAATTCGAATTGCATACGCTTGTATTGTCTACTAGAAAAGCCCATCAGGGCACAATGTCAAGCACTGTTATATAGGTCTAAATATAGGTTCATGAAAACTCAGGGGGCAGAACCAAAAATATTGAAAATGGTTCAGTTCCAACACTTTGATGCACAAAGGGAAAGCGAATAATTGTAATTGCAATTTTAATCCAAGAAGGCAAAACAGATCTATACACTCTTTTGCTGCCAAACAGCTTCTGTTAATTTCTTTTCCGACAAAACGGCTCCCTCTGGTGTTAATTCATAAAAGGCACAGAATTTGACAGAAAGCACGAAAAAAAACCTGAATACATTAATATAGATAGAATAAGTCAGTGTATTATAAGCAATTCCTACACATATAGTAGTTTGGGGGACAAAATTGCAACTAAAATAGGTTTTATTAGCCAAAACACAATTATTATTTTCTCCACTTGGGGGCCACGACGCTACTGCAGTGATCACATGACCATGACGTCATCACCCATAACAGAGCGTCTCCATGACGCTATGGGGACGCTCACTGTAGGCAGGACTGCTGGATGATTGAAAATGATGGAAAAGTGTGGAAACAACAAATTTAGGGTCCGTTGAACTACCAAAAGTGCCTCTGGTGCCTCTTTGGGACAATGTAAGTACCCTGTGCGAATTTGGCAGTCGTAGGCCACCCAGATTCTTCAATCCTAAAGGTGAAAGATATGTGGCTCAAGAACATGAACTTTATTAAGATAGATAGAGTATTATTGGTACACATGCGCGTGAGGGTGACCCAGCTCAACTAGTTCATGAACGTTGCAAGTGAAAAAAAAACTGAAACAGTTAGGGATTTTCTGTACACACACCAATGACTAGGGCTGGACATCGTTCAATTTATAACGATACGATAATATCATGATAAATTTGTAATGATACACAATATTTATCGCGATAATTGAGCAGCATCAATCATGCAAAATGCGAAGTTTGTGACTTAAATGCTGTCAAAAAGTATAGTTCTTCCAACAAAAATTGTCATATATCTATTTTAACAATTTATGCAATTATCGTCACATTGCATGTGATGTCAAGATAATATGTGAAGCAACTAGAAGGCAAATTAGAATTTGCATATCTGGACGGTGATAATCGACCTAACCATTGTAAAACCAGCTAGGGCTAGTCGTTTGGTATGCTGAATTAGAGTAGCAGCCTAGCAGGGGTCCCATTTTATGAGGGCATTAGCCCTAAGTGGCCTTGATGGAGAAATGCATATTTTTCTAAACATGCAGCAACGCACAAAAGTGTTTTGATTGATACTTATGTTGAATTGGGAGAGATTTATAACAGTTTGTATGGCTTGACAAGTCATGTTAATACTGAGTTATGTAGAGTAATATCATGATGAATTTTTTGCAATGGCACATGATTTTACATGTGCAAAAGTTTGGGCACCCCTGCAGATTCTGATCTTGCTTTTTGTATAACTCTACATTAAAGCAATATAAAAGCTCTAAAATGCTTTGGATAATAATGTAAACATCCCAGGACTCCATTTTGTGTGAATTTTTAGTTTTAATCCTCAACAGAATGACTCCAAACTTGGCAGATTGGAGGTACCCAAGGTACGTCAGATTATTTAATAAAATTTCTGTTATTTTGAGTCCAGGAGCTGAAAAAGTTGATTTATCATGTTTATTTTTCATTACCTAAACATGAGAGATTACTCTTTGATGACATTTCGGAGCAGCTCAGACCTATATCCAACTAAAATACCTAAAATGCCACAAAAGTTCAACTTTCTAGGCATCTATGTCAGAGTAACTTGACTTTTCTTGTTAAAATATTTCTGAAACCTGCTGTTTTTGAGTTGTGTTGTGTAGAAATGACAATTTCAGAATTAATACAGCTGTCATCCATAATTTTCGGCCTGCCTATTCTTGCCCTTGGAGAGTCAAACTTGTTTATCACATTCTAGTGTATCGGAGCAATTCCATTTCAATGCATTTTTTGTCTCAAACACCACAATGACTGATCCAGAATGCTTCCAAATAGCTAGATGGGTCCTTTGGCATGACTCAGACAGTCAGATTAACCTATGTAGTTTTTATACCTTGTATAGCTTGGCTTTTCACATCTGCATGCTGACGGTGGAACGATGCACCTGTCGAACACATTCAGTGTCACACCTGTGGAGGTCTATGAGGTTGACATATAAGATTTAATTGTTACAAAATAGCAAAATTGACTAAATAGAAACAAAATTAACCCCAAATTGAAATTGTTTCAGCAAAAATAGTCCCTGGCTGGCAACACAAAGTTGAACTGCACACTAATATTTTTAATTTTGCTGGATATTAACCTAAATAAATAATGGAAATCTTAAATATTTTTGGTTATTTTAGATAAAATGTTAGTTTTAGGTAAAGGAGAGGCTAACCAGGTCTCCTGGCCAAGAAATTTTCAAAAACTCTTAGTATAATTTGACATGTGCAATTGATGCCATTGGTACCACAAAGATGGAACGTTTGGAGTCTCTCTGTTGGGGAGCATAATAAAAAATGCAAAGAAATGAGGTCCTGGGATACTTACATTATTATCCAATGCGTTTTAGAGCTTTTATATTGCTTTAATGTTGAGTTATAGAAAAATCAAGATCAGAATCTGAAGGGGTGCCCAAACTTTTGCACATGTAAAATACAACAAAAAGACCCATGTTTTTTTATATTTTTATATTTCCATTGTTCTTTCGAGCTAAAATTGAGTGCATTGGTATCCTTCACTCACACAATTCACGTTGGAAAGATTCTGCAAATGGTTTGTCTGAAATTTGAAAAAATGTGACCCCACTCAAAGGGTGCCCAAACTTTCGCACCCCACTGTATATTGCACTTATCAGGCACTTCATTGGAAGTGCCATTGATGACATTTAGATTTGGCAGTATATCTAGGCCAATCATTCAATTGACCAGTCAGATGTATACAGGTAAGAGGTTAATTTCTCACATCACAAATATCAGAGATTCACAACGTTTTCCTAAGTCAAACTAGACGGTGCATGTGATGCACACACTCCCGAGGTGACTCCCGAGGTGACTCCCGAGGTGACTCCCGAGGTGACTCCCGAGGTGACTCCCGAGGTGACTCCCGAGGTGACCCCCCGAGGTGACCCCCCGAGGTGACCCCCCGAGGTGACCCCCCGAGGTGACCCCCCGAGGTGACCCCCCGAGGTGACCCCCCGAGGTGACCCCCTGGTTTCTATCAATCTCAATAAAGCTACAGTAGCGGACAAAAGTTTAGGCCACGTCAATTTTTTGGCAATATTAGGGACAATAGGTGCTCAGCTGAAAAATTTCTGCATGGATTTTCTTGCCTGTGTGTCAGGGAAGTTCTACAAGAGAGAAAACTTGATCTATTTTTATCACTTCCTTGAATATGTGTGATAAACAAAAATTTCAGGTGGTCTAAACTTACGTCTGATGCTTGCTTACATTCACAAAGGCCCTTAACGTCATTGTGCATTAGCAAAAAGGTGGCTAAATTATTCAATGTTATTTTAGACAAGATATTCAAACATGTTTCATGTGATTTAAAGACAATTAGTCATGAAACAGGAAAAAACACATTTTTTAATAATTTTTTAAAATTTCAACTTAGGAGGTAATAATGGTGATTCAATGAGCCAAAATTGTTAATAAATAAAAGGTCAACTAAAAACAACTAAGAAAATATGTGTCTGACACATTTTCATCCTTCTAATGGATTATGAATACACTTGACACCCAGTCATACTGCAAAAATGGTGTTTTTGCCTGGTTTTGTCTAAGAGACTACTATTTGAAGCATCATAAAACAGTGAAAGGAGAGTTTTCAATAATAGTGATGTCACTAGTAACAATGGCATCATGTCACGTCACAATCAGCCAAACACAACATCTTGTTGCTCCTGTTGTGACGTCACAATGACGTCATGTCTCAGGGCAGTTCCAATATGGCTGATTTGGTGACCTCATCTTGAGGTGGCGTCATACAGCCTCATATCCATTCTATGTATTTCTATGAACGTACCTCACACAATTCTCATTTTGTACACTAGCTGCTTCCTGTTTAAATTTTACTGCTCTGTGATTGGTGCAGGCTTCACACCAGGTGACGTCACGACTGTTGTCGCCCTAGCAACCTATGACAGTTTGATCTGTGATGTCACAGAACAAGTTGTCCAGAATGCATTGCAGCAGGAAGACGTCCTTTCACAGAAAACCCACTTCTTAGCGTTGCATCTCCTCCATGTGTTTTGTGTTCCCCTGTCCCTTGGCCATTTTACTTTTGAATTCCCTGTCCCCCGTATACACCATCCAGATCCTCAATAATAATTATTTTGACTTGTGTTAATTTTTAAAATATTTAAGGAGTAAAAGCTTGTGTTATTATGCTTTTAGCTTTTAAGTGCATTTTGTGACTCCAATAACATTCTACCTTTGTGTAAATAATATCCCACTCAAGATTCGGTTTGTGCACTGAAAAAAAAAGGTTTGTGTGAAATAGCTAAAATGAAGTCTAGCTGGTGTCCGTCCAAAATTTTGTGTAGGCCTAAATTCCGACAAAAGTTAGGTTATTTGACTTATTTCCTTGTCTATTTCTCATTAGAAAATGTTGAACGGACACCAGCTAACTTACATTTTGTCTGTTTTACATAAACCTTTTTTCATTGTAGGCCTATATATATATAATGCAATTTAAAATTATCAAATTATCGGCCTACGATTGAACCATAGGCGTATTATGTGGGGTCAGGGGGATTCAGCCCCCCGGCAACAGGGCAATGGAAAATCAAGTCCATTCCTGATCCAGGCTGGCCACCTTGTGGCAAATCAAATCAAATCAAATCTAGCGGACGGACCAAAGTGATAACAATACCTTCTTCGAACTTCGTTCGCTGAAGGTAAAAAGTTTGTTTCCACCTGTAGCTAGGGGAGGCCTACTGTAATGTTAAAACTGCAATAAAAAAGTTTGTCGCACGACCGCATGTTCAGAAAATTTTCCGTTGACGCTTCACAAATGAAAGGAAAAGTTTGTCCCGCGTGCAAAATCCATAGCCCCCTACTATTGTCTGGTTGGCCCCTATCGGTTAATGTGACTCTGCTGGTTTTTCTAGTATATAATATAGGCCCTAAAATACAGAGTTGGTGCAAAAACCCCTGTGTTTCAGATTAGCCAATGCAATAATTGAATGAACTGATTGCCTTGTTACAGCCATTTTTGAAGACATGTGTGCCATTTAAACTTCAAAACGGAAAAAAAGACGTTCATTTTGTAACTACTCAGCCAAACATGGGAAAGTGAAAGTTTTCCACGTGCAGCTTTATTGAAAATTTGGGTTTATCATTTCATCTTATTAAGTATACTTGAGGCAACATAGCTAATTTTATAGACCTCAATCCCCCCAGGAGCACAATGAGATTGAATTCAGGGCCGGCTCTACCATTAGGCGAATTAGGCGGTCGCCTAGGGTGCAGAGCAAAGAGGGGGCGCAGAGCAAGGAGGCATGTACACGCGTAACCACATGCACTCACTTTTCTTGGCATAGTATTTAACACATAAAATGAAAGGCGAGAGAAATGGTATTTATTCAAGAAAATTAATAAGACTTGAATATTTGCAATAAGTCATGCAGTTGTGTAAAGTTCAGAAGTAGCCTACTGTGATGCCTTTTTTAATTAAAACTTTACTGTCCTGGCTATTTTATCTATTAATTTCTTCTTATTCTTTTTTTTTCGAATTGCACCCCTACTTGCTCCTTGCTATGCGCCCCCCTACTTACTCTGCACCCCCTCCTTGCTCTGCCCCCCTTCTTGCCATGCACCCCTCCTGGCTCTGCGCCCCCTCCTTGCTCTCTACCAACTACTTTTGCACCCCCTTCTTGCTCTTCCTTTTTCTGCACCCCTCCTTGCTCTCCGCCTCCTCCTTGCTCTGCACCCCCTTCTTTCTATGTGCCTCTACTTGCGCCCCTTCTTGCTATTCACTCCTCCTTGCTCTGCGCTCCCTCCTTGCTGTGTGCCCCTCCTTTCTCTCCACCCCCAAATTTTGCACCCGCCTTCTGGCTCTGTGCCCCCTCGTTTCTCTGCGTCCCCTCGTTTCTCTGCGCCCCCTCCTTGTTCTCTGCCTCCTCCTTGCTCTGCGCCCCCCTCTTGCTATGCGCCCTAGTTGCACCCCCTTCTTGCTATGCATCCCTCCTTGCTCTGCGCCCCCATCTTGCTATGTGCCCCCTCCTTGCTCTCCACCCCCTACTGTTGCGCCCCCTTCTTCCTCTGGGCCCCCCTCATTGCTCTGTGCCCCTCCTTGCTCTCCACCTCCTCCTTGCTCTGCACCCCTACTTTTGCGCCCCCTTCTTGCTATGCGCACCTACTTGCTCTGCACCTCTTCTTGCTATGCACCCTTCCTTGCTCTGCGCCCAATCCTCGCCCTGCGCCCCTTCATGCTCTGCACCCTCCTCATTGCTCAATGTATGCCCCCTACTTACTCTGCACCCCCTACTTTTGCGCCCCTTCTTGCTCTGCGCCCCCCTCTGGCTCTGCGCCCCCTTGTTGCTCTCCGCCTCCTCCTTGCTATGCGCCCCCTTCTTGCTATTCGCCCCTACTTGCTCTGCGCCCCCTTCTTTGCTATGCGCCCCTCCTTGCTCTGTGCCCCACCTTGCTCTGCGCCCCCTCCTTGTTCTGCGTCCGGGGGGGGGGGCGCATCAGCATGATGCTGCCTGGGGTGCACAATTGGCTGGAGCCGGCCCTGATTGAATTATATAGAGAGGACGCAAATTTCCGTTTTCTGTGAAATGGCCCATTATATATATATACTAGAAAAGCCCACTGGGTCACACACTGTTGAGATCTAAATTCACATGTTTATCTAAGTAAAATTATCAAGTGATAATCTGGTGACAGACGGCCATCACAATGTTTATCCAATGAAAATGTGGGGTAATTGTCATTTTCATCAATTTTACCCCCTTGTCCTTGTTAATCATGTGATCTTCATGTGCATTGTCAGCTGGGTGACTTGATGTGCAGTGACCTGAGTTGACTACTTAATTGAGTCTACTTTAATATAATTTAGCCAACATATTTTACTTGGCTTAAAGCCCTTTCACACTGACGTAACGGCAAGCAAGGAACTGCGGATTTGTGCACTGTTAAATCCGCCACATTTAGTATGCAAATGAACTGGAATTGGACTGCTGGTGACTGGTAGATGATTACTGGTTTCCAAAAAATCTAACATACAGTTGCTGATGACTGTTGATGGTTGCTGATTCATTACATATCATTTCGTATGCCTTCTCGGAGGCTGGTTGGTTGAATAATTGTCTCATCCATCTTGTACGAAGTTGGTGTGAAAGGGGTATTAGGCTCTCTGAATTTTGCTGACTCAGCTTGGGTAACTTGATCAAATAATGAACATATCAAAAATGGGAAATAAATGTCTGATGATATTCATTTCTGTTGTGTCCAATTTATAAAAAAAAAATACTGAAGCGAACTCTCTTAATAAAATGTGAGGTTTGGTCCAGACTCCTCCAATATTGGTGATTTTAGTATCGTTGGAATTTTCTCTTCAAGGCAAATCCAATGATACCAAATATAATGGGGTAGGCCTATCAATTAAGTGGCAACTTTTGGGTCTACCGTAGTAAGAGAAGACATCTTTGGTCAGGGGAGGGTTTGCTGCTGTGGACATGTATTATCACTTTCAATGACATAATCTTTGATGACGTCACGACATGTGACGTCACGCCAAGTGCTCTTTATCTCAATGTCGTCATGCCCTATTAAGGTTGCTAGGCAACTCAACGTAGCATAACAGAGCCTCATGATGGCGGACGGTTACCTGGTTACGACGCATGCGCATAACAGACTGTCAACATGACACTCAAGGCTGGATTTTCAAAACTGCTGCAGCACATGAAAAGATGGAAATAACAAATTTAGGGTCCGTTGAACTACCAAAAGTGCCTCTGGTGCCTCTTTGGGATAATGTAAGTACCCTGTGCGAATTTGGCAGTCGTAGGCCACCCAGATTCCTCAATCCTAAAGGTGAAAGATATGTGGCTCAAGAACATGAACTTTATTAAGATAGATTACATGTATTAATGGGGTATGAATAAGACCAAATGGTTGTATGGTGGTATTTTGAGATGTACTCCCACTCGTGAAGATATCCTGAGTGCTGATGCACTCGTGGGTACAGAGGACTCAGGATATCTTCAACTCGTGGAGTACCGTAATATGGGGTGAATAGGGACAAAGGGGTGAATCGGGACAGAACAGGGACGTGTATAATTTCGTCAAAGATCAACTACTTCTACTTAACCTAGGCAATTCATTTTTGGCAAATGTATAGTATACATACCAGCGCTAATTGTGCTGGAATTTCATACTTCTAACTGCAGAAGAAGGAGCTGCAGCACCTTAAACATCGACCTGTATAATTTAGATTTTGACATACTGGTCAAAACTTTGTCCATTTCCCAATAATATTTAACACCAGAGCTATCAAACTTGCAGGAAACTTTTTTTCAGTTTAGAATGGTATCAGGAGACCAGAACAGTAGACTAGACGTGGGATTATGTATGTTTGGTCATGGGTTCAGAGCCAGGTCAATGGCAAAGTTTCGGGAATAACCAATAAATACTCTACCAACTTTCATTTGAATGTCCTAGCGTGGCTTTTTGATAAATATTATTGAACTTGGCACCAATTATTGTGGATTTAGTCCACCATTACTAATCACCTGCAAAATTAGCAGATAACTACAGTTTTTGACAGTTTTCTGTCATTTGTCACATTTTTTATAATATGTATATTATCAATGAAATCGGTTTCAGATTTTCCTCAAAATAAATATTTTGCATTTAGAAGATGTTTTCTAATGCTTAGTCATAAGAAGCAATCACTTAAGGAAGCTAGGAAGTATTGATGGGGGAAATAGTGGAGTGTCCCGATTCACCCCAAACTGAGGGGTGAATTGGGACAGTGGTTTTTTGGGCCCCGAGCCTTGGCAATTTAAGATATCATTTCAAGCTCCTGTGGAAAGTTAGACCTTCTGTTGGGACACAATTTGACACCATATTCCGGTTTCTGGGTTGATTTTTGTCCATTTTATCATGAAAAAGCGGCCAATTCTGTCCCGATTCACCCCATATTACGGTACATCTCAAAATACCACCATACCCATTTGTTTTCATAATGATGCCATCCACCCTCCATCAGTTATATTTCATTTCTAACTGTTACACGTCCAGAGCTGTATTGCCTGGCAACCATGAAAGCAAGTGGCAACACCCATGATGAAAATTCTGAACACAACCACCAGGTGGCCTGTAGCTGATTTTACGTTATCAATGGCAACGATCAGCATACATAGAAATCTCTGTTTATTTTTGATTATTTATTTCAAAATTTCTTTAAAATTTGTATTTGCTGTATGTTTTCGCACATATTTTCAACATCTCTTTATTATTTTTTTTTTTGTATTTCAGTTTTGTATGTATTATAATTTTAAAAATGGTAGTTCCCTCCAAGCGACAATTTTTGGTCTTTGGGAATTTCCTTAATAACTCTAATCTAATCTTATTATAATACCAAATACTTTGATGCAAATATACAAATACTTTGAAATCAGCCAAAAGTATTTAAATACAAATACAAATACTTTCAAATTTCCGAAAAAGTATTTAAATACAAATACAAATACACTACTTGAAAATGGTGGCATGTTGTGAGGTGGGCACCTAAAAAGGGTGGTTTTGTGACACTCTGCAAAGAAATTTGTCATTCAACTGTCCATTTCTAAAGAACGGAATGGCCTATAAATGTGGTTTTAGTCTTATATTGTAGCTCCCTGAAAGTTCCCTTTCTTTTGAGTGCAACCTTATTAGAATTGATGAAATAGTTTTGGCTGAGCAACCTTGAAAATGAAAAAATCCAGGGGTGGTTCGGAGGTGGCGGAGGAGGCGGCAGAGGGAGGAAAAAGCGGTAACCAAGCCTATGATGCACTTTAACTCTGAAGTACGTGACTGTAATCTAAATAGACTGCTTCAGTGTGTAGTTCAGTTCCTTAAATGCCTCTAATAGGTGACAATATTGTAATTCATTTGCTATACGCAGATGATATGGTTCTTTGTTTGGAGTCAGCAAAGGTGTTACAGATATTAATAAATGGTTCATATACGTTTTGTAAGAAATGGCATCTTATTTTAAGCATTAGTAAAACTAATGTAATGGTATTTAGAAAGAAAAGAGAAATTGTAAACCTTCAATTTAAATATGGGGATGATGAATTCGATATCACTGACAACTATAAATACATAGGTGTCATATTTTCAAGTAGGGGGCAATGTTAAAGAAAAAGAAAAAATTTTCACATTTAAATGAAAAGGCCAGAAATGCAGAATTTGCACTTAGTGCACAAGTGAAATGTTCCGTTGGATACTTGCAACCCATACTAGCATTTAAAATGTTTGATGTTCAGATATCTCCTATCATGGAGTATGGCTCTGAAGTTTGGTTTGATAACAAAGAATTATCTGAATTCGAGAAAATTCATCTTAGCTATATGAAAAGGACATTGAGAGTAAAACAGTCAACATCTACTATTGCGCTGTATAGTGAAACAGGAAGGTTTCCATTATCTTTAAAAATGAAAGTAAGAATGATTAGTTATTGGCAAAAAATATTGTCATATGATGATAATAGTTTAGTAAAACAAGCTTATAATTCATTAGTGTTATCATTGGACTCAGGTAGACCCAATTGGTGTACTACTATAAAAGAAATTTTAAATGAGGTTAATTTAGATGAATGTTGGGTTCAACAAAACTTTTCAAAGAATCATTTGTTAACATTCAAAGAGAAAATACATGAAAACTTTATCAGGGTGTCTGCCGCTTTTTTGAAACCAAATTCCAGGCTTTTCCAGGCTTTTTCAGACCAAGTTTTGCAAAAATTCCAGGCCAATTTCGCGAAGAATTGACCAATTAACAACACGTTACACACATTTTTTTCTGAACACGACGTTTCTACTTTTGGCTGATCGTCACTAAAAATTACCAAACATTTAGCAGTGGACTATTTTTATTTCCATGCAAACTGAATTCCAGGCTTTTCCAGGCCTTTTTGTTCAAAATGCTGTTTTTTCCAGGCTTTTCAAGGCCTGGAAATTGAGAAACCAAATTCCAGGCTTTTCCAGGATTGGCAGACACCCTGTTTATGCAAAAGTGTATGTTGGAAATTCAGGATGGTGTTAGAAATCCCAAACTTAGAACCTAGAAATTGTTCAAAACTGAATTTAAACTTGAAAATTATTTAAGACAGGATTTTAACGCTAGTCACCAGTTAAGTCTCATAAAATTTAGAATCAGTTCACATAACCTTGCGATTGAAACAGGGAGATTTACTAGACCAAAAACTCCAGTAGATAACAGAAAATGTTTGTACTGTGATTCGGGTGAAATAGAAGATGAGAAACATTTCTTGCTAAATTGTAGACTTTATGAAACAGAAAGAACAATTATGTTACAAAAAATTAGAGATACTATACCAAATTTGGACAGTTTAGCAACAGCAGAAAAGTTTAGATTAATTATGATGAATTGTGATGGAGTGGTCATAGGTGTCATAGGTAAATATGTTCATGATTGCATGAAAAAAAGAATTACAATTGATCTAATGTGAATTATTAATGTTATATTTTTAGTTAAGTTGTTAGTATTTCCATACTATTTAATAGTCTCTAAACATGATTGATTAATAGAACATGAAATATGTGTTTATGGATGTGTACTGTCTGTATTTTTGTTGATATTGTTTGTATGTGTATTGCAAGTACATATGTTTGTTGATATTTTTATTATTTCCTGTATGACACATAGGTCATTTTGACCTTTACAGCGTCATTAAAATATTATTATTATTATACTACAATTTAATACAAACCAAAGAAGATCTATTTTATTTGATGTGTGTGACGGCCTGCTAAAAGTTGCGGGAATATTGAAAAATGGGCCATTTTGACCATGTCACACATTTGTGGCCCACCTTATGACATGCGACCAAATACAAATACAAATATATTTGTATTTGAACCCAACCCTGGATCCCACGGACATGTATTTTAGACACCCGACAGAAAGCCTGATGACACAAATTGTGAAATAACAACTCTCAAATTCAATTCCGATCTGAAGCCAGCCATAACCACATTAACCAGCCATTAATTTGGTCAGTCAGCCAATTCTCAAGTTAGTTGCCCAGCAGCTAGCCATGCAGCCAAATATTTTGGTAGCCAGCTGATTTTCATATTTTTAGTTGGGTCACATGTCCTGAATTATAGCCAACTTTTCTGAATCAAAAGCAAGCAGTACAGAAAATGGAGAAATGTATTGCAGATATCCGTGACTTCTTGCACAATAACAAGCTATGCAATAATGGTGAAAAAACTGAGCTTCTTCTGATTGGTGCTCCTGGCCAGTTGAAGAAACTACAAGTATCATCAATCAATGTTGACAATGTTGAAATCAAAACTGCAGATCATGTCCGAAATTTAGGAGTGCTGTTTGACAAAAATATGACAATGGAAAGACAGATCAACGTGCCGTAATGCTTTCTTCAATTTGAGAAACATTTCAAAACTTCGAAAGAACCTAGACAAAGAAACTGTTAAAACGGCTGTGAATGCTCTTGTCACCCCTCACCTAGACTATGGAAATGGGCTCTTGTATGGCACAACCAGCCGTTTGTTGAACAAGCTTCAAGTTGCCCAAAACTCAGCTGTTCGACTGGTTGAGAGATTGAAAAGACATGACAGTGTAAGTCATAGCAGAAAGCAACTGCATTGGCTACTAATTCCAGCAAGAATTCAGTTCAAACTGATGAAGATAACATGGAAGGCAATGAATTCCCAAGCTCCACTGTACATTCAAGAACTTATTCAAGCAAAACCCCAAACAAACCACAACCTGAGAAGCAACCACAGACACCTTTTAGCAGAACCTATCCCATGCAACAAAAATAAGTTTGAGGACAGAGCTTTCTCATATGCTGCCCCAAAGCTCTGGAATAATCTGCCTGAAACACTGAGAACAATAAAAACTTTGGAAAACTTCAAGAAGAACCTCAAAACTCACTTGTTCCAAAAATTCTACCCTTGATCTCGTTTGAGAAGCGCTAATGAGCAGTTTACTGGAATTAGCGCTATATTAAGTTATTATTATTATTATTATGCAGTTTGGGGACACCGACCCCCTTGACTTGGGAATAGTAAAAGATAGTGGCTTGTTCCAAAAGTGAAAACGACTGGACGAAATAACACATATTATTAAACCTCGTAACAAAAGAATGACTGAGGGAACGATTGAATGAATTTGCATGTACAAAAAAAAAAAAGTACCAGCGTAAAATAAATTTATTGTTCGAGCTGTGGATCAGGTATACATGTACAAAAAATGTATTAAATAATAAGCCTACTATTTAAATAGATGTAGCCCATGCTTTTAACTTGCGGTGGTTTTGGAATGGTCCTGAATTATAAGCATTCTTCGATGATGTGAATGAATTTTCTTTTATGCAGGTGTTGGCAATGAAAAACTGTGTGTATACCTACATTGGACATTTTTGGTTGCTTAGGCCTTAACTTCTGCCTCAATTTCTTTAGGCCATCCTCCCATGTCTTTAATTTGTTTCCCGAGGCCAGTATATTGGCCAACTAATTTTTTTCCTTCCTCAGTTTTAAGCAGTTTTGGAACTCCTCCCTTCTCTTGTATTTTTTTACCGAGCGCTTTACTCTGCTTGCATAATGCGTATAGTTTTTCTTTTTCTTTCGAACTTGAAGATTCTTCTTTCTCTTCTGGCTTTCGGGCTTGTCTAGCTTTAGTTCGCCTGATGACAACCACCATCGTCTTGTAGTGATGACTGATTAGAACTGTACTATAAATCAATGTTTTTTCCTGTCAGGTGTGTTGCTCAGTACTGGACCTTCAACAAATAAAAACGTGCAGAGTAACATTGAAAACGAGGCTCAATATGAAAAGAAGCACCACAACAAAACGTCACGATTCCTTGTTGACAAGGGAGAAAGACACCTGGTGGCCATTTTAAGAAGTTGTAGAATTTGTCAGAAATGAGAATAAATTTTCTTAGTTAAAGTTTTTAATTCACAATCACATTGCTTTTAAATCTGATTTTGTACATAGATATCTCTTTGGTAGCCCAAGCAGCCATTTCAGGAAACTGGTGTCAGATGTGTCTCCCAGACTTCTTTAAAAAAAAGAAAAGTAAAGAAATCTGTGATTAAAAAAACACTAACCTGATGTAAACTGAACCAAATAAAAAACGCAAAACTATTTCCAGGTCTGTATTTTTCTGTATAATCAAGATGGGCTGTTGAGTTGATGCATATATATAATCAGGTGTCAAAGGACTCAGTTCCATAAAATTGTTAAATTCTGACCATTGCATCTGCATCTGCGGCAATATTTATCACATTGGGGTATCCATTGGACAGGGGTATTAGGCACTCGACAAAGCAAATCTAATGTTTTCATGTGAAAGCTTGAAGAAAATAATGCAAAAAGCCACACAATTTTAAGAAGTCAGAGTTTGTCACACACAATTTAGGTTTGGAAATAGATGATGCTCTGACTTGGAACAATCATATTAATTGTTTATGCAAATCGTTGTGTCTCAAGACATCAAACTTTCCAAGGTAAAGTAAAACACTTTCAATTCAATTCAATTCAATTCAATTTATTCCAAATGTAAACAGGATACATGTATGTATTGAAACAATAAAAATAACAGTTACATCTGGGGGCAGATGTCCGGTGGACATATTTTGCCCAATTACAATACATAAATTGATTATACAATTAAGGAGAACAAGAACAGCAATAACAAGTTCTTTTTTTTTAAAGAAAACAAAAAGACTAGGGCTACAAATAAAAACAAATTGTAGGATTAATATTATTTGATATACATACATTAAGTTTAATAATAAGTGACAACATATTCAGGAAGTGTACCGGTGATAAAAACAAAACAGGAAATAGTTTACAGAAAATCGGGTAGGTTATTATTATTTAAATATAGTTTGGTCTTTTTTTTAAATGAGTTTAAAACAAGGCAATTACTGATCAAAGAAATTAAATAATTCCATATTTTAACACCCATAAATTTTAAAGATTTCTGACATGTAGTTAAGCGCATGCTTGGAGTATGGAAGTTGTTAAATGATCTAGTATTGTGCCTATGTATAGATGTATTATAGGAAAACATATTTGAGAATAATGGCGGGAGTAATTTATGGTCAATCTTATACATAAACAAGAGAACATGATAAACATATAACTTGGATAAAGGAAGAATATAATACTGAGTGAATAATTCGGCTGTATGGGCTAAATAATGGGAGTTTGAAATAATTCTAATAAATTTTTTTTGTATCTTAAATAAAGGGTCCAGATAAACAGCAGCAGCGCTTCCCCAAATTTCTATGCAGTATGTTAAGTAAGGATAAATAAAACAGTAATAAAGTGTATTTAAGGTATTTTTGTTAAACAGTTTTTTAACTTTATTTATGATCCCATAACCTTTAGATATTTTTTTTCTAATGTAGTTTAGATGACATTGCCAAGAAATATGAGAGTCTAAATGAATACCAAGAAATTTCACTGTATTAACTAAAGATATATTTTTGTTATTAATTATGAGATTATTGTTTATATCAATTTTTTTGTTTCGCGGTCTAAAGAGCATAAAGTTTGTTTTATCAATGTTTAGAGATAATTTATTAGAAAGGATCCATTCATAAATTTTGGATAATTCCGTATTAATAGAATTATAGATATTAGTAAAATTTTTTCCTTCAAAAAAAAGGTTTGAGTCATCAGCAAATAGAAGAGGAATAGTAATTGAAGAGACATTAGGTAAATCATTAATATATAAAAGAAACAGAATAGGTCCCAAAATTGAACCTTGAGGCACACCACAAGTGATTGGTAAATGAGAAGATTGGAAATTATTAAACATCACATACTGTTTACGATCAGAAAGATAACTTTTTAACCAAGATAAGGGAATTCCTCTGATGCCATATTTCTCTAATTTTTGTAGCAAAATATTGTGGTCAATGGTGTCGAAAGCCTTTTTGAAATCAAGAAAAATTCCAACTATAACTTTATTTTTATTGAAAGCATCTGTTATTTTATCTAATAAAACTGTTAAGGCTAAAAGAGTATTATGTTTTTCTCTGAAGCCAAATTGATATTGGTAAAACAAATTATTATCATTAATAAATTTATCAAGTCTAACATACATGATTTTTTCAAATATTTTAGAAAATACACTTAAAACAGATACAGGTCTGTAATTATTTTCAAAGGATATTTTAATCAAAATTTACAATTCTATGATACAGACTACCATTGATTATGTTATTTCAGTCTGGGGTTGCACTAGTTTGAACAACATTAATAAGGTACAGCGACATCAAAATTATTGTGCAAGAATTATAGAAAATAATTTTGACTTCATTAATCATCGTGGTTTGAAATTAGTGAAAAAATTAGGATGGATGAATGTAATGGAGAGATATCAATATTTCCAAACCTTAATTATTTTCAAATGTATCCATGGTCTGGCTCCTTATTATTTAACAAATAATGTTATTATGGAAGCTGTTATTATGGAAGCCAGGTCATGGAACAGTCTTCCAAATAATTTGAAAGATTGTGACAATTTGGAACTATTCAAAAAACTTTTGAAACGTCATATAAAAAATGCAGCTCATGAATGATTTTTAAACAAACTGTGATATCTATTTATGTTTTTAGTTGTTTTTATATCTTGTTAATGACTTGTTTATTGTCTAAAAGTATTACATTGATTTTATTATTGTTAACTTAAAAGGACCCAGTTGTAAAACAGCCGAGGCTGAACTGGTCATCCTTTCGAAATATATTTGAAATAAAAAAAAATTTTAAAAATGGTGAAATAACGCGCTGGGAAGCGTGCACAGGCGAGAATGAATGCTGCGCTGGGCGATATTGCGTGCATTGCCATAATATCCGTGAGATGGCGCTCGCTGTCAATAACTCAATATCCGTGAGATGGCGCTCAACATCTGGGTACTTCGTAGCAATATCATGGCAATGCAATGTATTGAAAAATGTCAACTCGCCGATGACAAGGCTATAATGAACATATCCATGTTAGGCACATGCCTGGAAATCTGCCATATTCGAGAGAACGGCAAAATAAACAAACGGGCCAAGTTTGCATGGAACAGGTGGGCCACAAATAACGTTGTGTCTGCCGAAGTCCCCAGCAACCCGATTGGTATTTCATGACACATTCCTGAAATTCCTCGTAGTCAACTGTAGAGCTCCGCTGTGCTGTTCCACAGCGGAGCAAAAATGGGGAAATGGTCAGAAAAAATGGGGAAATGATATAAGCAAAATGGGGAAATATCAAATATAATGGGGAAATGACCAGAAATTGAGGAAAATTGTAAAAAATAATGGGGAAATTAATAAAAATAAATTGAAAGAACAGGGGATTTATACGAAGAGTTTCGTCAGATTTCCCCATTTTTTCTTCACAATTTCCCCATTTTTTCTTGCCCCGAATGATATGCATCTGCAAAAAAAAATCAACAAAAATTTTGAAAAAGTATTATCAGTTTTCTGATTTTACTTTTTGCTAATTTGCACCTTATTTCCCTTAAATTTAACAGTTTAAACAAAATAACCACTGTTACATTTAAATTCCCCAATTTTTTTCTTAAACCTCAACAAAAAGGTTCTCTGAAACAAAATTTTCTCCATAATTTTTGCAGTGATATTTCTGTGAACTGAAAGAAAAAATTCTAATGAGCTTTCATTTAGCATGTTTATATCTCAACAGAATGCATAGAATTCCGCAACATCAATTGGTTATTCTGAGTCTTTCCCCCCCTCAGATTTATGGTCCTATATTTTCCTAATTTTGAAAAGAAATCCTTGATATTTTTGTCACTGTCACTATATATTCTTCCTGTCTTTACTGAATATGATGATGCCAAAGAATAGTGAGACCGTCGTATATTATGTAAATTTATTTGGGGCATTTTAAACTGGGCTTATCCAAATGGATAAATCAATTGAATGATCGGAAGGCTCGTGCTACCTGCTCTCTTCCAGGTATTTACCAACATTAACGAGACAGAAAGCACTTTAAAAAGGTCTCCCATCTATCTCAGTAAACATAATTAATTAGTTTAGTATTCTTTCGATTTAGCCAAATTACATGCACATGCCAGGACAGAGTCTACATGACCCTTCTGAAAGTTACAGAAACATCTCAACGTAACGCATTTTGGGGGCCCCCACAACTTCACAGCACAGGGGCCTCCACACACCAAAATCGGGCACTGAAACAACGTACATGCTTGTTTGTTTGCTCAGGAGGGCAAGAGCATGCAAGTGAGAGCAAAGCAGTGGAACTGCTGGGGTGTCTAAGTGAGTGCAAATGAGAGCATAAGCTTGGAAAATTTATTGGGTTGTACTGTGCTGCCATGGCCGTAAGTTTTCACTCATCTGCAATGCTGCACTATGGTGCAATTATTGTGACCAATCACAACAAAGCAAATACTTGCTAAATCTTCACTAAATCGTGAGTCCTTCATATTACACTCTAAAAATAAATCTCATGCAAAAAACCTTGACTGGTTGGGCCTGTCCTTCATATTACATTCCAAAAATAAATCCGATGCAAAAACCCTTACTGGTTTTTGGGCTTGTCCATCATATTACACTCTAAAAATAAATCTCATACAAAAACCCTTGACTGGTTGGGCCTGTCCTTCATATTACACTCTAAAAATAAATCTCATGCAAAAACCGTAACCGGTTTTTGGCCTTGTCCTTCATATTACACTCTAAAAATAAATCTCATGCAAAAAACCTTGACTGGTTTTTGAGCTTGTCCTTCGTATCATTCCAACTTACTAATAGGTTTGATAAATCCCATATGGTTGTATCATCATGAATGGGCAGGTTTTTGGGAAAACCAAACTTCTATGCAAAAGACCACCTGGTATTTCATCGAAACCAGCTTCATATTTAATTGTTTAAAGTGTACAGTACAGTAAAGTATGAGTAAACATTGAATTTTGAAATTGATGCAATAAGGAATGTACATTATTAATTCTTGAAATATCATTCTAATAATTTGAGATGCACTTAATTGTAAGTGCCCTTTCTTTTTTAATACATCATAACATTGCCTTTGTTCTGTATTAATTGGAAGTAACGAGCCAGATCCAGTTGCTGTCTCTTCTTTGATGGATCTGCTCACTGATATTTGGAAAATATAAGGGTAGATCAATGTTTGGATTCACTCACTTTCTATAACATCAATCATTGAATCTGGATACAGATTGTCATAAGAAATACCAGCATACGAGCGATTAATAACATGGTGACGAATGGTTGCTTTGTCAGGCTTAATGCCTCTGCGACTGTATACAGCACCCAATAACATTTTATCAACAATTGGTACTTCCGAGTGCTTGACTGTCAGAGAAAACACCCATTGTCCCCAATAAGCTTCAACACTTATGTCAAATGAATGAACATCAATAACTAGCTGCTCCCCTGGGGTATTGAAGGATGCCAAGGTTTCCTCGTTCCTCAGAACAGTCCCTTTGTGTGCTAGGGTAAACTTTTCGGCTGGATATTTCATTTTACCATTGTCAAATATTTTCATCTCCTTGAGGTCTTTGATGCTCGTTGACAGGGGCAGAGTGAGCTTTGAATCTGGGTATGTTTGTCCTTTGAGGTATTTCCTGTGGTCTGTAATAGACAGCTGCAAAAGAAAAGCCAAATTCATGACTGGAGGCTCTATAATAAAACTTAATCGGAGTGTGGTTCACAGCAATGAACCACATGAATGAGGTCGCTGAAGAATACAACACAAGTCCGAAGGATGAGTGTTTATTCTGCAGCTGACATGAGGTTCATTACCGTGAACCACACTCCCATTAATACCATACTACAATAAATGCACACTTTCACATTATCAAATTTTCAGAACAATACGTTTTTTTGAAAACTTAAATAAAAAATATAGATTGATATATTTGGGGCTTTATACCCTATATGACCCAGACAGACAGACAGATGGTTTTTATTTATGCCATTCATGAATTACATATATATATAATACGTTATTATGTTTTCATAAAGGCACAGGCGACACTTACATTGCCTACTCAAGGCGCTAGCGAAAGTGCCCCTTGTTTGAATTAATGGGAACAAAAATATCTAACACCCTGCAAACAAATTGATAATATTTAGAGTTATTTAAAGTCAAAACACTCTGTTGTCAGTAAATTCAGAAATTTAGAAAAAATAAAATAATAAAGAATATATTGGGTCCAACATATAGCCACTGGCATGTCTGGATTCGAACTTGGTAACCACTACAATTTTGGAACACTAGGACCTGGTGCCACTGAGCTTACCCTAGTCTCCCCTAAACCATAATTTCTACAACTCCCTTACTCAATAAAATATTAAAAGCTTTCTTCCTATACACAGCTGAACAACCTCAGTTCTGTACTCGTTAGAGAAGTCTGTCCTCTGTTCCTTCTTTCTCCATCCCACTATCAACCTCCCGACCTCTTCGTAGGTCAGAATTTCCAAGGGCACAACTTTGTCTTCAAATTCCTCTTTCGTCATAACAGGGAATCTGATTTTACCCAGGATATCTCCAAGAGCAGTACGCAAATTTCCAGAAGTTTCTTCCCAACGTTTTTGTCGACATTCCCTCTTGGCCCATTTCACACATGCTCTAAACAAGTCAAGTTCAGAACATGCAATTCCGTTGCTGCTGCAAAGGGTTAGCAAAACATCGTAGGATATTTCAAGGAATTCCTTCATCTTGATAATGAGCACAAGTACTCTCGTACATGTAATAACTAACACTCGTGAATGTGCTTTATTGTTCATTCGTATCTGTCAATACTAACATTCGTGGAAGTGCTATATAATTAGGGTTTAGTGTTAAAATTAGGTTTAGAGTTAGTTTTAGCCAAGTTTAAGGTTGCAATGTTCGTATATGCACATACACAAATTCGTGAATAGCAATATTTCACACTTACACGAATGCTAAATTCATGTATATGTTCGTTTTTTGCAGGTTTTACAAATTCTTGTACATGTCAAATAGTGAAAAATATATACCTCCATTCCACAAATTCGTAAATGCTCGTTTTTACACCTCCATGCACAAATTCGGGAACATGCCAAATAATGAAAAATATATGCATGCAATATTTGGATTCATTTACTTTCTATAACTTCAATTATTGAACCTGGATACAGATTGTCATAAGCAATACCAGGATACGAGTGATTTACAACGTAGTGACGAATGGTTGCTTTGTCAGGCTTAATGCCTTGTTGACTATATACAGCACCCAATATCATTTTATCAACAATTGGTACTTCCGAGTGCTTGACTGTCAGAGGAAACACCCATTGTCCCCAATAAGCTTCAACACTTATGTCAAATGAATGAACATCAATAACTAGCTGCTCCCCTGGGGTATTGATGGATGCCAAGGTTTCCTCGTTCCTCAGAACAGTCCCTTTGTGTGCTAGGGTAAACTTTTCAGCTGGATATTTCATTTTACCATTGTCAAATATTTTCATCTCCTTGAGGTCTTTGATGCTCGTTGACAGGGGCAGAGTGAGCTTTGAATCTGGGTATGTTTGTCCTTTGAGGTATTTCCTGTGGTCTGTAATAGACAGCTGCAAAAGAAAAGCCAAATTCATGACTGGAGGCTCTATAATAAAACTCAATCGGAGTGTGGTTCACAGCAATGAACCACATGAATGAGGTCACTGAAGAATACAACACAAGTCCGAAGGATGAGTGTTTATTCTGCAGCTGACATGAGGTTCATTACCGTGAACCACACTCCCATTAATACCATACTACAATAAATGCACACTTTCACATTATCAAATTTTCAGAACAATACGTTTTTTTGAAAACTTAAATAAAAAATATAGATTGATATAATTGGGGCTTTATACCCTATATGACCCAGACAGACAGACAGATGGTTTTTATTTATGCCATTCATGAATTAAATATTAAATAATACGTTATCATGTTTTCATAAAGGCACAGGCGACACTTACTTTAACTACTCAAGGTGCCCCTTGTTTGAATTAATGGGAACAAAAATATCTAACACCCTGCAAACAAATTGATAATATTTAGAGTTATTTAAAGTTAAAACACTCTGTTGTCAGTAAATTCAGAAATTTAGAAAAAATAAAATAATAAAGAATATATTGGGTCCAACATATAGCCACTGGCATGTCTGGATTCGAACTTGGTATCCACTACAATTTTGGAACACTAGGACCTGGTGCCACTGAGCTTACCCTAGTCTCCCCTAAACCATAATTTCTACAACTCCCTTACTCAATAAAATATTAAAAGCTTTCTCCTTATACCCACCTGAACAACCTCAGTTCTGAACTCATCAGAGAAGTCCGTCCTCTGTTCCTTCTTTCTCCATCCCACAATTAGCCTCCCGACCTCCTCGTATGTCAGAATTTCCAAGGGCACAACTTTGTCTTCAAATTCCTCTTTCTTCATAACTGGGAATCTGATTTTAGCCAAGACATCTCCAAGAGCAGCTCGTTGGTTTTCAGGAGTCACTTCCCAGTGTTTCCGTTGACATTCTCTCTTCGCCCATTTCACACATGCGTTAAACAAGTCAAATTCAGAACATGCAATTCCGTCGCTGCTGCAAAGGATTAGCAAAACATTGTAGGATATTTCAAGGAATTCCTTCATCTTGATAACCTGCAAGGTATTGGTTCTGAAGTATTCTTGGCAGACTTTTACATTTTCCTTAGCATCCAGTCCTACAGCATGAGAGGCAAATGTCATAATATTTGAGGCAGCCAGTTTGCTCATCACAACATCTGCACAATGTCTCTCCAAACGTCCTAATCCAAAGACTTTAGCAGCGTGGGTCACTTGAAAGAGATTATCATCATTCACATTCCAAGTATCTGTATAAATATACCTGTAAATAAATAAACTTGAAAATGAAAAATCTTTACATGCTCTATTTACATGCTCTAAGATATACATCAAATTTGTCATAATAGAAATAGACTTCACTCAGTTCAATTCAGTTACAAACATTGTGGAGAAAGTACTCATGAGTTTTTCACTTGATTGTATCTACTCTAAGTACTCCCAACTGCTACGGAAAACGTTTCAACTCCGTGAGTAAACTACTCCTTCATGTTCGATTTGGGTCCAAATCGAACATAAACGACTACATTTAGTTACAAACTAGGGAATTTCAGGATTCCCTTCCTTAGGGAATTTCCTAGTTAATGGCAATTCTCGCCGTCAGTTGACAGTTTCAATCAACTGCTTTATTAATATCAATTGGATTGCAGCAAATCATATATCAATCAGCCACTCAATAAAGAATCTGAAGTGTGAGGTACTTGTGCAATTAATCGTAGGTCATGGGATATCCCAATTTCTTGGAGTACTTCCGATCTACTCCTATCTGTTCTGATCTACTACCGGAAATGCAAAATTAATGATCTGGGGTAAACTACTCTACTCCTAGAGTACTTTAGAGCAGCAAATCAAATGGACCCACAGCAGCTGCAAACCGAGTACTAGCCAAAGAGAATCTGTGTTGGGATATGCATTTCATAAGAGATGCAGACATGCCTGTAGGTAATTTGATTCTGATATATGCTTAACCAATGAATAAAATAAATAAAAACTTACTTGATGAGCATCTTAAAAGTGTCGGGGGCAACTTCCTCCTTGATGACGATTGTTTCGTCTTTGTTGCCAAGGAGACGTTCCTTCAGAACTCCCCCTCCTGACATCACGACTATTCCATGGGCTTTCACTTCCACGCCCTGGACGTTAAACGTGACATCCGTCTGAACGTCGTGGCTCAGCAAATCAAACAAACGTGTTCCTGTGGTGTCAGCCATCTTGAATCTATTGAAAGAAAGGTACAGCACAATAAAATACTTTGAATAATACATGTGACATCCATCTGAACATCATTGCTCAGCAAATCAAACAAACGAGTCTCTGTGGTGTCGGCCATTTTGAATCTAGTGAAAGAAAGGTACAGCAAAACAAGAGACTTTCACGTCTTTGATAATACATGTGACCTCTGTCTGTAGTCGCTGCTCAGCAAATCAAACAAACGAGTCCCTGTGGTGTTGGCCATCTTGAATCTATTGAAAGAAAGGTACAGCAAAACAAGAGACTTTCATGTCCAAGATAATGCTCAGTAAAGCAAACAGATGAGTTCGTTTTGCGTGGGTCCATTTTGCAGCCAAGAACGAAATAACACAATACAACTATATTACAAGTGGAACTTCTGTGAATTAAGTGTTCTCTCAATGTTTTTAACAATAATCATAGAAATATAAACAACCCTGGTGAAACTGTCGTAATATGACAATACAATTGTATGGTCGCAGACTATAAGTCCCAAATCATTAATGTGAACTTGTTCCGAAATTATGGCAGATTCAAGAAATAAAAATAAACACAAGGAGTAATTGGTGACACACAATGATCAAACAAGTTCATGTGCCACAATTTCAGAGTGAGACATAAAGCAATTCATTCTTAAGGAACAAGGCATATGTTAGGCCTCCATACTTTATTATAACTTCAATATAAGACACTTTTCGAACGCAATTTTCAAATATTTCTTGCTAATGTGAAATAATCTCTCCTTGACCTGGCATATTTACCTTTTGTGACCATTTAACATTATTCTAAGGGGTTCTGATGTTTCCAGGACCACATTTTCCTGTGTCAAGCTTCTTTACGCACCAGTCAACAAATATCAATCAGTTTTTACCTTCAGCGAACGAAGTTCGAAGAAGGTATTGTAATCACTTGGGTAAAAATGCTGTCCGTCCGCCGGGCGGGCGGGCGGCGGGCGGATAGATCGTTTCCGGCCCGGCACTCGGCCTCTATTGAATGTATGGGGATGAAATTTGGTACACATCTAGCCTGTATGGTCTAGTTGTGCCTTTTGATGGTCTGATGAATAGATCTTAAATACTTTTTGAAATAATTAACAAAATATAAAAAATTTTTTTTTTCGTTTCCGGGCCAAGGCTCGGTCACTATTGCATGTGCATGGATGAAATTTAGTACACACGTGGCCTATATGGTCTAGTTGTGCCTTTTGATGGTCTCATTGACAGATATTCTATACTTTCTGAAAAAATGAGAAAAGACATAAAAACTATAGTTTTTGTAATATTGAGAAAAAATATTTAAAAGAATTTTTTTATATCGGAGCCAAAACTTCCCCACTATTGCATATACAGTAATGCATTTTTCTAAACAAATCACCTGTGCGATTAATTTAGCAGTGCTTTTTGATGCGTATAACACTTTATGAATCATTGGAAAAATAGATATAATGGAAGGCCACTACTCGACCGCTATTGCATACCTATAAGCAATTTCGGGAACGCACCAATTTTATGATATTATTGTAACCTTCTAAAGGTGTTATTCGCTGAAGGTTTGCTGCTGCGCAGCCTATGTTTTTATATCTCAGACCACTCATATTGACATTTTTAACAGCTTTATTTATGCATCCTCTTCAAATCTGCACAGCAAAAATCAGGGACAACTCACACTTTGTTATGGCAGCAAGACTGTGCAGGTATTTCTGTCATTTTTGCCTTTCAAATGCAATGTGTTGATCATTACCAACAACGTGGCCATAAATCAAAGTCGTGAGGCAAATATTGATTATCTTATGACCACTCAAAGAAGTGTCAACTTTTTTTTGGGTCAGCCTGTACCATGGGCAATCCAGTTTAATTGTATTGTTGAGCTTCTTACCGGAAAGTTCCTGCTTTAATGATTAGAACTTTAGTGTCTAGGGGCAAAACCACATACTATACGATGACTGTCAAGAGTATAGTAACAAGTACTGACCTTAATATTTGGTAGATGATCAGCAGTTCACTCCTCAGCTCCTGGGCCTCAGCTCAAATGATTGTCCTGATAAAAGTACATCTCACCATGCAATCTCACTAGATGGCCTCAGTGTAGTTCTAAATGCCCTCTAGAGACATTTGCTATAAAAGGGTGACCAGTCCGCAGATCATGCACTGAAGCAATTTGCTTGCCCTTCTTCTTCCTCTTCTTCCATTAATGCTCAGACCACCTTTGTTGTGGGTGTTATCGAGCGTGGCGACCGCCATATGATGGATGAGTAATGATAAGGCTGTGAGTCTGCTACGTCATACCCTATTATTTCAGGGATGTGCAGGACCCCAGCATAGAACACTGGATACAACCCCCTCAGTTTTTGCACAGGTATTTATAGTACATAGAGACCTTAGATACAGCAGCTGCCCACTGTGGGGCTCGAACCCACGCAGGCAGAGCCCATCCAGCGGAGCCCTGATACACGAGGAAGGTCTTTGCCTGCATGCATGGGTCTGAACCCAAAGGTTTGTTTCGAGATGAAACAGCCGAGGAAAAAAGGCAAGGAATTCGTAAATCCTGGTCAAGTTTTACATAACAAGAATCCGCGGATTCAAAGCCTGGCTCAAGTGGCAATGATGACGGCAAAATATGTAGCAATGCTGGTGAAATAGTTAAGTCTACTTCTTTGGAAATGGCAGAGAAAGGTGGTTCTGAATTGCGGGAAGTGAAGTGATAACCACGAAAGGGATGTGTACGATTTTTTTAAAATATTGAAATCGCCCAATTTCCTCCTTTGAAAATATTGGCGAAATTGAAAAAAAATTTGAACAAAAAAATTTTTTTTTTTATCTAGGAAAACAATTTTTTTTCTTTTTTTTTAATTTAGGAAAGAAATTTTAAATCTAGGAGCAACAAATGTTTAAATTTTGAAAAACAGAAGTTGCCCGATTTCCTCTTTGTGAAAAAAAAAAATTAGTGTAATTGAAAAAAAGTTGAAATTTTTTTTTTTTTTCAAATCTTGGAGAAAAAAAATTTTGGGAAAAAAGAAAATTTTGAAATTGAAAAAAAAAAGTAATTTCCATACATCTAGCTACCCTAACAAACCAATAAAACACAAAAACAGATATATTGAACCTGTAGTTATTGAACACTAGAGTTGACAGACAATATTTTCAGACCATTACTCCTGAATTAGCCTGGCGAGCCAGGCTAAAAAGTCAGGACGAACACCAGCTAATGTCACCCTGCCAAGACAACCCCCGCCCTCACAGCCTGCAAAAGTCACTATTTGGGTAAAAATTACACATTCGTGAGCTGCTGCCAGTTGATGTCATTTATTCCAAATTGCCTCAAATTCAACTGTGGTGTGAATTTTTTGTTGTTGTGTCAGATATACCATGGATTAGGATGCTATAGGGCACAGTAAAAACTATTCAGACGGTTGCTGTTTTGTTATCATTTTGAAGGAATTGCAAAACAAGCATTGAATCATGTAATCGAAAACACCCTTGGTATTACAAATCTATTACAAATTTACAAGAAATCCGGTGAAAAGAGCTACTTTTGTTGTTTTCAGGAACCAAAAATTATTCAGATACTCTCACAAAGTTGTAGAAAGTATCCTAGAAAAACAAAAATTGGGAGGAACAAAAAAAAGTTGGTGGAAACAAAAAAAAGTTGGAGGAAACAAAAAAAAGTTGGAGGAAACAAAAAAAAGCTTAGGCAATTCTTGTTCTGCATGTCTTGAAGTGTGCATGCTAAAAATGTTACACTTTTGTCCGGTTTGTAACTATTTTGGCCATTTTTTGTATGAGGCCACTCTGCTATTTCAAGCCAGCAGAGATGGTAATCAATAATTAATAATGTTAATTTTAAAAATATTCAAAGGAGTAAACGCTTGTGTAACAAGCACTCTTAGAGATGCAGACCGCCCATGCATGCATCATGTAGTTTTAAAAATGGAATGACAAGGCCTACTCTGACTCGTCCCTGTCCACATATCAGTGGACAAGCAAGTAGTGGGTGACGTCACACAGCGTTTGTGAATGAGCGGATGTTGATTTCATTGTTGTCTCGACCAATCAGATTTGAAAGATCAGTACTAGCTACCTAAGGTCATGAAATGCCGTGGATCCCAGATTGGGCCTACTAGCTCAATGGGGTTGTAACGCCACCAATCCACCAGGCGGCACTGTGAGCGATGATACCAGCAGAGAGTTTGTTTACAAGTTGCTTGCTATAGGCAACTGCATGGTTTTCAAGATAAAAACTGGCCTACAGACCTTAATTTTCATCCAATTTGCGAATTGAAAAACGCGTCATGGAGGAAACAATATTTCCCAGCACATAGGCTGATTACAATTTTCCATTCTATAGAAGCTTTTGTGCATTCAGCGAGTAAACTTTGATTTAGCTTTTTTTTTTGACAAACTTTTTTTTCAGAGGTTAGAAGTCTGCTATAAAGTTTCAGTAAAAAATGCCAAACCTAGCCTATCATCAAGGACTATATTAACAGATTCTAAAAATGCAAAAAAAAAGTTTTCAGAGTCCAATAGAAACTGATCTATGAGATACATTTCAACATGCAGAAACTCTTTTATGACGTCAGAATGCCAATTTTCGACCTTTTTTTTAGACAAACTTGTTTTCAGAGCTTTAAAGTCTGCTATAAAGTTTTAAAAAAATAGTTCAAACCCAATCAATCATCAAGGACTGTCTTTGCAGATTCTAAAAATGTAAAATTTATATTTTGAGTAGCAGGTTTATGACGAGATATGTTTCAATACGCACAGACTGAGCTATAATGCCCGAATGCCTTTTTTCAAGAAAATTCTTGTTTTCAGAGCTTTAAAGTCTGCTATAAAGTTTGCGAAAAAAATGTCATACCCAATCAATCATCAAGGACTGTATTTTCAGATTCTAAAAATGCGAAAATTTGATTTTTATAGTCCAATGGTTACAGATGTATGACAAGATATTCGAAATGGGCAGACTGAGCTATGACGCCAGAATGCCTATTTTCGGCAACATTTGTGTTTTCAGAGCTTTAAAGTCTGCTATAAAGTTTCAGTAAAAAATGTCAAACCTAGCCTATCATCAAGGACTACATTAACAGATTCTAAAATGTAAAAAAAAGTTTTCAGAGTCCAATAGTAACTGATCTATGATGAGATACATTTCAACATGCACAACCTCTATTATGACGTCAGAATGCCAATTTTCGACCTTTTTTTGAGACAAACTTGTTTTCAGAGCTTTAAAGTCTGATATAAAGTTTGCAAAAAAAAATGTCAGACCCTATCAATCATCAAGGACTGTCTTTGCAGATTCTAAAATTACGAAAATTTGATTTTCAGAGTCCAATGGGTGCAGATGTATGACAAGATATTTCGAAATGGGCAGACTCAGCTATGATGCCAGAATGCCTATTTTTGGCAAAATTCTTGTTTTCACAGCTTTTAAGTCTGCTATAAAGTTTGCAAAAAAAAAGTCAAACCCCATCAATTATCAAGGAATGTATTTTCAGATTCTAAAATTGCAAAAATTTGATTTTCAGAGTCTAATGGTTGCAGATTTATGACGAGATATGTTTCAACACGCACAGACTGAGCTATGACCCTAGAATGCCTATTTTTGGCACAATTCTTGTTTTCAGAGCTTTAAAGTCTGCTATAAAGTTTGGGGAAAATGTCAAACCCTATCAATCATCAAGGACTGTATTTTCAGATTCTAAAAATGCAAAAATTTGATTTTCAGAGTCCTATGGCTGCAGATTTATGACGAGATATTTCATCATGTACAGAGCTGTGACGCCAGAATGCCTATTTAAGCTTAATTTTGGCGATATTCTTTTGTTCAGAGCTTTAAAGTCTGTTATGAAGTTTGAGAAAACAATTTCAAACCAAATCTACCATAAAGGGCTTACTTGCAGATTCGAAAAATATTTTTTAGAGCCCCAACGGTTGCTGATTTCTGATGAGATACATTTTAAGATGCAGAAACTGGGTTATGACATCAGAATGCCAATTTTCAATCTTTTTTTCAGACATTCTTCTGTTCAGAGCTTTAAAGGCTGGACTATACTTGCACTACCTTGCAGATTTTTAAAATGCTAACATTATTTTCTGAAGTCTAATAGTTGCAAACTAATGATATGTCAGCCCAACAACATGTGTGTCTTATTGTTTCTGAATTAATTTTCGACATTTTTGGAGAAATTCTTGTGTTCAGAGTTTACAAGTCTGCTATAAAGTTTGATAGAAAAAATTCTAACCAAATTCAATAATAATACTTGCTCATATTCAAAAATGTCAAGTATTAATAATAATCTTTATTCGTACTAAATGTACAGAAGAAGGTATAAAACATTTACAAATAAAATAAAATATAACATAAAAAAGTATTTACAGGAGCAGATCTCACATCTGAGATAAAAAATCAATAATGGCTTGGCACTCATGCCTTTCTAGTAACCACGGATCAAAAGAATCCCTCATAACAACAACTTCTTTAATTTGACTAGCTACTCTTACATTTTCAGACAAACAACTGTCTTTCCATTTATCTGCAATAATAGAACTGAATGAATTAATATTATTAAACTGACTAGAATCTAACCTCTCGATTCCATATTTGTAACAAATATAATTCAAATTCCTACTTGTTCTACCATAACAAAACAATGCATTACTAAAAATGAATTTTAAGACTGGATTAAAGCTGTGACACCCTGAGATATAAAAGTTTAAAAATCTTTTATCAAGTATAACGTCGACAGGCATATATCCTGAGATATGAGGTAACAGATCACTATGAGCTCTCCATGGGAGATTCCAAACTCTTCTTATAGCTTTACGCTGACTGATACATAAATCTTTCATGTCATGTGAACCATAAAAGCTAGTGCAATATTTATCTAACAAATCATTTTTAATACACGATGATAAATGGTTAAAGGTACCTAACATAGTATTAATCTTGACATTAAAGTCATTAACTATTGTACCAATCATACTATTACTTCTATCCGCAAAAATTGTATGGCCAAGATATTCCATTTTCTGAACTTTATCTACTTTTTGATCACAAACATAGACATCTGCATAACTCTCTCTCTCTTATTTTTGAGGGTTCAAAATAGTGCCTCATTTATGATGAGATGTCTTTCAAGATGCACAAACTGACTTACGACACCAGATTGCCAATTTTTTACATTTTTCAGATATTCTTGTATTGAAAGGTTTAAACTCTCCCATGAAGTTTGAGAAAAAAATTCCAACCAAATCCATTATCAAGGGCACTATACTTGATGAAATACTTTTTAGATGAACAAACTGACTTATGACGTCGATATAGACCCAGAATGGATGGATGATTGGGCTTATTGTCTTATATTTATGCACTTGGTAGACTAATTAGGATAGGAGGAGGACGAGGCAATTAGGTGAAGGATGATTGAAACAGCCGTCCAACATAAGTCCAACATAAGCCCAGGTGACCGGCAAGAGCTGGATTCGAACCCTGGACCCAACAATTGGCAGCCCAGCACGCTACCACTAGACCAACCCGCCCCCCGAAATAGACCCAGAAGTCAGCTGAAAATTGAGTCATGACTTTCAAAACATCAATTCTACTAGCTCCAGTCAGAACCCAATGGGCACATCTACATTGCACATTGCATTAAAGTTGTGACAACGTCGCAATGTTTGTGAAAATTCTACAGAATCGTATAGTAGAAATGACATTGTGAAGGAACATCAAAGATGAAAGATATGATGTATATATATATAAACTTTTATTTGACAAACTAGATATCAAAGGAGATACAGTGTACATGTGTCATCCAAATATGATGTAAGCATGCAACATTATGACAACGTTTTCAAATGTTTTGAAAAAGTCTCAATTAACTTAGTGGCAACATGATTTCTTAGATATATTTCTATATGACCAACATGCCAGCCCTCCACCATTTAGTTTATGTTGAGTGCCCCTTGGGAAATTACTGTTAACTAGAGGGTCCCCCATACAAACTGCAGTCTGAGATGCACTACAGCTGAGTACAACGCTCCTCTCACAAATGACACACAAACTCATGGATTTGATTCACTTAGGCAATAGGGAGCTAGACTGTGGAACAGCTTACCAGCACATATATGATTTAAGTTTAATTGATTTTTCTCTTACACTTTTTTGATAGTGCCCCCCTCATTGTATCAAAAATGTCTTTTCTGGGTAGTGTTTCCCCAGTTATAGGCTCCAGATGGACTGGTGCATGAAATGGGTCTCTCTGGTGTAGGGGGTGGCCAAGTGCAGGAGTGAAGGCCAAGAGGGGGTGTACCAAAAGGATGGGAGGGGGTAGAAAGAAGGAAGAGAAGGAGGCAGAAGAAGAGATGGATGTCGAGGAGATGGGAGATGGATTGGAATGGAAAGATGGGAGGATGATAATTATAATGAGGTGATGGGAGAAGGAGAAGGAGGAGATGGTCAGAGGAGAAGTAGATGGAGATGGGAGGAGGATATCACATAGATGTCTGTGGAGGAGGAGGAGCAGGAGGAGATGGGAGGAGGAGATGGGAGGAGAACCAGGAGGAGAAGTAGGAGGTGATGGGAGGAGGAACAGGAGAAGTTGGATGAGATGGAAGAAGGAGAAAGGAGGAGAAGTAGAGGAGATGACAGGAGGAGATGGCAGGAGGAGATGACAGGAGGAGATGACAGGAGGAGATGACAGGAGGAGATGACAGGAGGAGATGACAGGAGATTGGAGGAGATGGTAGGAGATGGGAGGAGGAACAGGAGAAGTAGGAGGAGATGGGAGAAGGGGATAGGAGAAGTAGAGGAGATGACAGGAGGAGATGACGGGGAGATGACAGCAGGAGGAGATATGAGAGGAGAGGATAAGAGAGGAGGAGATGGAAAGATGAACAGGAGAAGTAGGTGGCGATGGGAGGAGGAGATCACATAGATGCCTATGGAGAAGCAAGAAGAGGAGGGAAGTTCAGATAGCATAATTTTCATGAGTACTTTGCACAATAGAAGAATCACACAATGAGCTACAGGGACACCTCTAAGTGCCACTATCGAGGAGCTCCTGAGGAGGAGGAGGAGGAGGAGGAGGAGGAGATTAGAGGGAAGGAGGAGGAGGAGATTAGAGGGAAGGAGGAGGAGGAGATTAGAGGGAAGGAGGAGGAGGAGATTAGAGGGAAGGAGGAGGAGGAGATTAGAGGGGAGGAGGAGGAGATTAGAGGGGAGGAGGAGATTAGAGGGGAGGAGGAGATTAGAGGGGAGGAGGAGGAGATTAGAGGGGAGGAGGAGGAGATTAGAGGGGAGGAGGAGGAGATTAGAGGGGAATAGGTAAAAATGGGGGGGGGAATAGGTAGAAGATGGGAGGAAGAGTAGAGAGGGGAGGATGATAATGAGAAGGGAGGAGGAGGAGAAGGGAGGAGAAGTAGATGGGAGGAAGATGAGGAGGAGAAGTAGGTGGAGATGAGAGGAGGAAATCACATAGATAATTGTGGAGGAGCAGGGGGGGGCAAGGGGAGGAGGGGGGGGAGGAGGAAATAAGGGGAAATAGGCAGAAGATGAGAGGAGCAGTAGGAAGAGATGGGAGGATGATAGTGAGGAAGAAACGGGGAAGAAACGGGGGAGGATCAGGAGGAGAAGTAGGTGGAGGAGGAGATGAGGGGAGGAAATCACATAGATAATTGTTGAGGAGCGGAGGAGCAGGAGGAGCAGGAGGAGGAGGAGGAGGAGAGGGAGGAAGATGAGGAGAAATTAGAGTGGAATAGGAGGATGATGTAGTGAGGAGGAGGAAATGGGGAGAGGATGGGGAGAAGGAAATGGGGAGAGGATGGGGAGGAGGAGTGGGAGGAGATAAGAGGACGACATCATACTGAATTAAGGCGGAGGAGGAGGAGGAGGAGGAGGAGAGGAGGGGAACAATGATGAATAGGGAGAAGATGAGAGGAGGAGAAGAAAGAGATGGGAGGACGATAATGAGGAGAAAGGAGGCGGAGAAGTGAGGAGGAAGAGGAGAACTAGGAGGAGTTGAGAGGAGGAGATGGGAGGAGAAGTAGGAGGAGATGAGTAGATGATAGGAGGATTTGAGAGGATGAGATAAGAGAGAAGGAAATGGGAGGAGGAACAGGAGGAGAAGGAGGTGGAGATGGGAGTGGGAGAACAGGCCTCCTCCTCCTTCACATCTACCAAGTGCACAAATACAGGACGTAGAACCCCAATCATCAATCCATCCATCCTCCTGCTTCACATATTTCCTCCCATCTCTTCTCATATACCTCTCATCTCCTCCTCTTTCTGCTATCTCCTAATTCACCTCCTATTTCTCCTCCTCTTCCTCCCGTCTTTTCCTCCCACCTTTTTCTCCCACTTCCTATTTCTCCTCCTTCTCCTATCTTGTACTTCTCATCTGGCTCCCATCTCCTCCAACCTATGTTCCTCTAATCTCCCAGTTCACATCCTCGCCTCCGCTCACAATCCTCCTTCTTGTGCTCCTCCTGTCGCTCCTTCTTCAATCTGTGGGAATCCGAAGATTTAGCTCCTGATATGCCACTGATAATGAATATAACGTACGGGGAGAGTTGCAGATCTGGCTTGATTTGCCCACTAGAAAAATACTTTCGCTTTCTTTTTTTCTAATATTATGAATCTTATGACTTTGGGACTTGGGAGTGTTTGTAAATTTAACAGGAGTTAGCAAAAAATTTAGACTTCATCTTATATTGAATACATTCTTTAAGATCAATAGGCATATCCCTACAGTCCGGGAGTGTGACAGCCTGGCATCGGAGGTTGTAACTCAGTTTGCGTTGTTTTGATGTGTATGTTGAAACGTATCTCGCCATGCACATAAATCTATTTATAAGACTTCCAAAAATAATTGTTAAATTTTTAGAATATGTATACAATTTCTGTCCTAAATAATGGATATGTATTGGTTTTTTTTTCCTCAAACTTTTCAGCAGATTTTAAAGCTTTGAACGCAAGAATGTCTCAAAAACGGGCAAAAAATTGGCATTCTAACGTCATACTAAGTTATTTTATTTTAAAATGAATTTCATCATGATCAGTAACTATTAAACTTTTTCTTTAAACATTTTTAGAATCTGCTAATTTATTACATAATGATAGATTTGGTTTGAAAATTTTTACTCAAACTTCATAGCAGACTTAAAGCTCTCAAAGCAAGAATTTTGCCAAAAATAGGCATTCTGGCGTTATAGCTCAGTCTTTGCACGTGGAAACATATCTCGTCATAAATCTGCCACTATTAGAGTCTCAAAATATAATTTTTACACTTTTAGAATCTCTAAGTACAGTTCTTTATGATTGATTGGATTTAAATTTTTTCTCTCAAACTTGATGGCAGACTTTAAAACTCTCAAAACAAGAATTTTGCCGAAAATAGGCATTCTTGCATCATAGCTCAGTCTGCGCATGTTGAAACGTATCTTGTCATAAATCTGCAAATATTTGAGTCTCAAAATACAATTTTTACATTTTTAGAATCTTCAAGTACAGTCCTTAATGATTGATTGGGTTTGAATTTTTATAACTTTGAGAACAGGTTTGTCTCAAAAAAGGTTGAAACTTGACATTTTGACGTCGTAATTAAGTTTGTGCATCTTAAAATGTATCTCGTAATAGATTGGTAACTATTGCACTCTGAAAACTTTTTTTCACATATTTAGAAACGGAAAATACAGTCCTTGATGATAGATTCACTTTGAAATTTTTTACTCGAACTTTATAGCAGACTTTTAACCTCTGAAAACAAGATTTTCTCGAAAAATCGCAAAAATTTGCATTTTTGGGTGACTTAATGCTTATTCTCGAAGAAACCAATACAGTGAGAAGTATGAAATGTTTCTCTTAGTCTTGTCCTTTAATATAGGCATCTTTTGACATCAAAACTTTCTTTCTAACTTTAATCATTCCAGAGCAGTGAATTTTTTAATATAGAGAAAACATGCTAAATCGAGGTTCACTCGCTGAACATGCAAACGTTTTTATAGAAGAAACAATTATGATGATTTTAAGTGCTGGAAAATATTTTTTCCTCCATGATGCTTTTTAAATTTTGCATATCGGACAAGTATTAATGTCTCTAGGCCCGGTTTTGTAGTGAAAACCATGCAATTTCCTGCAGTCAGCCGCTTGTAAACAAACTCTCTGCTGGTATCACCGCTCAGAGCGCCACCTGGTGCATTTTAATTTAAGGCACAACCTCATTATGAGCAGAGGAACCATGAGGTTGATTCCATCGAAATCCTCGTTTTTTTCTGATGCATGTAGATGTTTAAATCTTTGGAATACCTCAAAAATTAAGGAATCTGCAGCAAAAACCCTATTTGAATCCGCATTTTACGCACTTTTCCCGTGACCGCTAGCCCGAAACTGCTGCTCCGCATTTTAGATACGACGTAATGGCGGACGCTGTGGAGCCACCCAACGCTGGGCAAAAGGTAGGATAACAAATCGGAAAATATTGAATTTAACTAAAAAAACACACAATTGACAGAATGTACGACGTATAAATGAGTGTTATTGATAATATGAACCTTTAGAATGGCCTGGTTAGGCCTGGAGGCTCGTGACTCACATCGTTTCAGGATAGAATTATGCTTTTAGCTTTTATCAATGTGAAAGCGCACTTTGTGACTCCGATAACATTCTACCTTTTTATAAATAAATTCCGACAAAAGTTTGGTGCATTTCCTTGTCTGTTTCTCATTTAAAAATTTTGAACTGACACCAGCTAACTTACATTTTGTCTGTTTTACACTAACTTTTTTTCAGTGTATATAATGATTTAACTTTAATATGTTTATTCATGACTTATTTGTAAAAGCAGATACAATTTTCAAATTATCGGCCTAAGTTTGAACCATAGGCGTATTCTGTGGGGGGGGGGGTCAGGGGGATTCAGCCCCCCGGCAACAGGGCAAATGGAAAATCAAAGCAAATCCTGATCTGTCCGGGTCACATCCGTAACATGTTAAAATTTCAGGGCAAAATGGTGACAGCCCCAATCCCCTCTATGAAACGGTGGTCGTCCCATATGGATTAACTTATGCAACAGCAATAGTTAACGCCTGATGTATTTTTCGATTGATGGCCAATTAACTTGAACTTGACACAGTAAATAGCAACAATATTTCTAAAAATCAACTGATAAAAGTAGGCTTTTATTCAATAGGTTTGCAAGACCATTTGCAGTAATTGTTAATTTTCAATGATCAATAAATACAACAGACAAAAAAAAGTATAAATGCTAATTTAATAACTCTATATGACAGTGTTGTCAAGCAATTAAGAAAGTTATGTCTCTTCAAACATCCATATACAAATTGTGGACCGCATAACTGTAAGAGATAGAGGCAGTTCGCGTCATCGTCTATATTTATAGGCATATATTCAGTAACAGTGCTGAACCTTTCTAAATTGATGGATATGCTGCTCTACGACTTGATCAAATTTCTTCTCATCTCAGATGTGACAATCAGAGCAGGTAATATTTTTTGAAACATTTCTTTTCCTTGGAAAAGTATTCTGAAATTTATATTCATTATGGTTAAGGCCAAAGGAAGGTCTTTGCCTGCATGGGTCCGAACCCAAAGGTTTGTTTAAGACAGACAAAACAAATGTTAGCTGGCGTCCGTCCAACATTTTGTGTATATCGGGATTCGGGCAAGATTTTAATGTGAAACAGCCGGGGGAGGGTTGGTCTAGTGGTAGCGTGCTGGGCTGCCAATCGCTGAGTCCAGGGTTCGAATCCAGCTCTTGCCGGGTCACCTGGGCCTATGTTGGACGGCTGTTTCAATCATCCTTTGTCTCATTGCCGTGTCCTCCTGTCCTAATTAGCCTACCAAGTGCATAAATACAGGACGTAAAGCCCCAATCATCCATCCATGTGAAACAGCCAAGGAAATTGTAAATCCTGATTAAGTTTTTTAACAAAAAGTGTCAAAGCATACTTTTTGTCACACAAAAGAGTTTGGATGAACGACAGCAAATGCTCATTCTTTTTTGTTCTGTTTGTTTTTTTTTTAGCTTAAAAACAAACATTTTATCAGTGCCGGCTAGGAACACAAAATTATCAGTGAATCTTCATGAGCAAAATCCAAGCTTGCTGTTGTTTGGATGAGACATCAAGTTGCTAGTCTCCTTGTATCAGTGTCTGTGTTGGGCAAATAAACCATGTGAGCTCCTAAAACTGGGAAAAAAAAGGTTTCTCTAGAACAGACAAAACAAATGTTAGCTAGTGTGCATCCAACATTTTGTGTGTATCAGACTAGAGTTTCATGTGAAACAGCTAAAGGAATTGGCAATCCTGAATTGTCAATCTCGTGATCCTGATGTTTTTGTGTGATTTGATGAGAGAAATGTCAGAAATAAGCATACCCTTTGTCTAAATTTACACAAAGAGCTTGGACCCCGGAGGGGGTACTCACTATAAAAGGGTGTATATAGAGGTGCCGCTGGATGGTTTAGGTGTTTTTGCTTTCTAGGATTAAAATGGTATTGGTTTTTTAGGAGTTCAGATTAATTTGGTACCCGTTTTTCAACCCCAACATGTTTGGTACCGCTAGAATCGGCTTGAAAGCCGATTACAAAAATTTTACTAAAGGATTAAAATGGTTTGTGGTTTTGGCTTTGGTTTCTGGATTAGAATGGTTTTGGTTTTCTAAATCACCATGGCGCATCCCTATGCAAAAGTCTGCGAAGTCCCCCCCCCCAGGGCTAACATTTGTTTTGTCTGTTTTACACAAACCTTTTTTTTTCAGTGTACTAATTATAAGAAATTTAATCATGTGTTTCTGTATTATTCAGCTGAGATCAAAATCATCACGCGAGAATACCAAACAGCGAAACCATTTTACACCAATCACGATGTCGCCAATGTGAATGAGTTGTTCTTCAAAGCAAAGTTAGCTGCCAATGGTTATTTGGGGCTGACGTCAGAAAAATTCACCAGTTTCCTACATCAACCCTTGTATGAAATTGTGATTGCCCGGTGGGCCGGACTACGAATCATCGCTTTCAACTCCTCTACTCTCCTAGCCAAGAACGAATCAGCACCTTTCACTCAGACAGATGGGACGAAGAAATTCTTCAGTCCGGATAAAACAATTGCATATTGGTTGACTTGGAGTAAAACAAGTCTAAATTTTGGATTCGGACATCTCATTGGTCAGCAAATGATCTTCAGTGCAAATATCTCTCAAGTGGGATATGTCATCAATCATGTTGGGTTAGCATCATACAATTCAACTGATTCATTTTGGATCTTTCGTGATGGTAAGAATTAAAGTCTTTATAATTTACTCTTTTTTCATGATGGTGAGAGTTAAAGTCTTTATAATTTACTCTTTTTTCATGATGGAAAGAATTAAAATCTTCATAATTTACTCTTTTTTCATGATGGTAAGAATTAAAATCTTCATAATTTACTCTTTTTTCATGATGGTGAGAATTAAAATCTTCATAATTTACTCTTTTTTCATGATGGTAAGAATTAAAATCTTCATAATTTACTCTTTTTCGTGACGGTAATACTTAATGTTTTTCTTATTTGCTATTTTTGTCATTATGGTAAGAATTCCTATTTTCTAATTTACTCTTTTTTTTCATGATGGTAAGAACAATTTTTTTTAATTTTCTCCTTCTGATGGTAGGACTTCATGTTTTTCTAATTTACATCTTTTTCATTCATGGTAGTTAGTAAGAATCAATATTTTTCTAACATACTATATAAAGGAATTATGAACAATATTGTACTGACATTACTATGTCAACCCAAATTGCCTTTTAAGACACACATACTGTACATTTAAGCTATTCACTTTGATACCGAAAAAGAGTGTACTGTTGCACTGTGAAAATGGCACTTTGTGTGTCATCATACTGATTTGTCATGATCATACCCAAGACTTTCAATGTAAATTTGATTTAAGGAGACTTATCCCTCTTGTTGGTGACAGCCAAACGAAAGGATTATGCATCTCATTTTCAATCCAAAATCAGTTATGACAAGTCAAATGGCCTTCTCTTGATCATGACTAATAAAACCGCCTCTATGTTTCCCATGTTGAAAGTATAGAAGATGACACTTCATCAGCTATCATGAGCCACAAAGTGCATTTTTCACAGTGAACTGGACCTCATTTTTTCTTTATCAAAGTGAAAGGCTGTTAAATATATTCCAGCACTTGCAATGAAAAAATGTAAAAGCTGTCCTTCTAATTATGCATTTACAGGCGATTTAATTAATACGCGATTCAAAAATACTTTGTCCACTTACAGATGATTTCATATTTGTAGACATTTCTCAAATAACAAAATATTTTGCAAAATTTCTGGTCTGACATCAGAAAATCCAGCCAGGTGATTGGTCAAGTTGCCCATTGCGTGTCACTTTTTTTCAGCTTGCTTCAGGCAAGTGATGTTTGCTGGAAAAATTATGTCATAGTTTTGACCAATAGTATACAGCCAAGGCCAACTTGGTATTGTGGCAGTTGTTCACACACGTCAAACTGCAATCCACATGAACTCTTTCACTTCTTCATGAACAGTTGTATTTCACACTCCTGTGTACAACTGTTGATTGTTTTCATTGATATTGAATCAGTTTCAAGCTGACTCTGAATGGCTTCACATCTATTTACACTAAATTATCATGCCTTGACCAAAAGCCGCCAGTATTGTCTATGACATCAGTAAGGGACTATTCAGAATTTATGACTGGGTTGAGGGGGAGATGGGAGTTTTACCTAAGCGGTTGCTACATGCTTCAAGTGGGAGACCAATTTTTATGTTTTGTCTAGAATCAATCTGCCTTGAAGGCTAAATAGAATTTATGACTTGGAGGGGGGGGGATGCGAATTGGAGTTTTGCCCGACGGAGCACCAATTTTTCACACGTGTTTCAAGGGGGTACTTATTAATCACAGCATGCTTAAGGGGGGGTATGAAATTTCAATAAAAGAAAAGGGGACATACTAAAAATCCTCATCGAATGTCTGAGAGATACAAATAAGCATGAAACCAATGGGGGTATAAATGTTTTGACAGGAGTGAGTGAGTGAGTTTGTGTTTTACGCCCCATCAGCACCAGTGTGGGCTATTTAGAGGCAACATGGTTAGATAGATTATCCTGGAACTAATTTCTCATAATTTGTAGAAGTAGTCATTATCTCTGAGGAACTGTGTTATACTGGACGCTGAATTTTCTAAGAATAAGTGTTTGAGATTACCTGATTGAAAGGGTCGGTGATATAGATTGTTATTACATTCTAACAAGATATGTTTGATCGAAAGTGGTACTTGGCACCCTTCGCATATTGGTGCTGCGTCATTGTTTAATAAGTGTGAGTGGGTTAATCTGCTGTGCCCTATAAGACATCTATGAATTACGATTTGCTCTCTGCGTGAGTGCACATCAATTTTTATATCTTTCATGACGTGTGGTAGTATTGTGCGTAGCTTGTTTCGTTGGCAAGCATTCCATCGTACTTGGGTCATTCCATGTCAAATCATCAGATTTTCCAGAAATTTTCCACCACCCCGTCTGCGAATTGGCTGAAAAAAATATATGTTTTTGTATGTCCCAACAAATGAACTTCCTGAAAATTTCAGCTTAATTGGTCGATTTTTGAGGATTTGGAAGAGGTTTAAAAAATGCTGATTTTACAAGCTTTTCAGCCGTCGTTTTTGAGCAACTACATTTGTTTCTCAATAAAAGAATTGATACTCAACCTAAAGCTTTGAAAAGTCGTTTTTAGACTAACTGGACTATGGAAAAGCAAAATGGATAGCTACTTTTTCTCTAGGAAAAACATTAATGTGGTTGTGACCTTGTTAATTCCCTCCCTAAAAATCGATTTTCACTACAAAAATGGTCATAGCTCAAGGGTAGTATCGTGAATAAACATGAAACTCCCAGGATAAATTCTGCATATGCGTGGTCAAATGATATAAAAAAAATTGGAGATATGTTCAGCCTCATTTTTTTAATATGAATTTTTGAAAATTATTGGACATCTGAGGCTGGTTCAACATCAAAAATATCTAGATCTTCAGGGTAGCAGATGACACATCCCTGAAATGTTCCAATTATCTTTCACATCAATAGGATCAATTGCTGTAAAAAATTCAGGAATGTGTTTGTTATACTTTAGGTTCTGAATTTTAAATATTTTTCCTTCTTGATTGGTTGTATAATCAGTCAGTGGCTTTTCCACAAAGGGTGCATGTATAATGAGGACAGTCTTTAAAATTCTTGTGCATATTCTGTATATGTATGACAGATTAGTATTAGAAAGGTTTGTTATATTAATTTCTCAAAATTATTTGGTATCCGGGCTTTTTCAACATCAAAAATAGCTGGATCTCCTTGATAGTGGATGACACATCCCTGAAACTTTCCAGTTTTCTTGAATGTCTTTGGGGTATAATGCAGCGAAAAACTCAGGCATGTGTTGGGCTAACTTCGCGTTCTGTGTAATTTTCAATATTATTTCACCTTTTAAAGCAGCCCAATCAAAGAGCAGCACTGCTGCCAAGGTAAAATTGGTATAACCTTGCAACTTTTCCGATATAGTTAAAGCACTAAACAAATTAAGCTCTGTAGGAAAAACAAAGATGTGTTACAGTACATATCATTCTAATTTTATGATTTTTTTTAGTACAACAATGTTGAGCGTTATCCTGATTTTCAGTAAATCACAAAACTCAAATAATATGGAAAATATATCTTCGATTTTTTTTTATTCTACGCTCTGTTTACATTAAACATATATAGGAAACATAACAGGGAAGTTTTAGGAATGTGGCATCTACTGCCGTGGATCTCCAGCCAATTTAGATGTTGAACAAGTCTGAGATCCCAAATAATTCTGAACAAAATTAATACTAATGGCATGAGGCTGGGCACATGCCTCATTTTCAACACTATTTGGCTATATATATATAGAATGTGTACAACAAGTTTAAAGGCTGTGCCCATAATACCCTTAGTGGAATAGCTACTTACCAATTGCACAACCTGTCAAGATAAAAATAATGTTACAAATTCCGCAAAACCTAAAGTATGCTGAACACATTCCTGAATTTTTTACAGCATTTCATCCTATGATGTGTAAGATATCTGAAAAGATTCAGGCATGTGTCATCTATTACCCTGAAGATCTAGCTATTTTTGATGTTGAACCAGCCTCAGACACCCAATAATTTTCAAAAATTCATATTAAAAAAATGAGGCTGAACATATCTCCAATTTTTTTATATCATTTGACCACACATATGCAGAATATATCCTGGGAGTTTCATGTTTATTCACAATACTACCCTTGAGCTATGACCATTTTTGTAGGGAACATTGATTCTTAAGGGGTGGGTTTAAAAAGGTCATGGCTTCATCAATGCTTTGCTGGATAAAAAATGGCTACTCTCGAAGCTTTCCCATTGTCCTGATAGTCTAGAAACCAAATTTTAAAGCATTTGGTTGAGTATTATTGGTTTTATTGAACAAAACATGCAATAGCACCTAAAACGATGCCTGAAAAACTTGTAATATCAGTAATCTTGAAACCTCTGCCAAATCCTGGAAAATTGACCAATCTAGCTGAAATTTTCAGAAAGGTTGTCCTTTGTGGTATAGAAAAATATATAAAAAATTCAGCCAATTCGCAGATGTGGTGGTGGAAGTCACTTGTTGATCTGACGCGGAATGACCCACTTGCCAACTATACTTGGTAAAGTCATTGATATGCTTTCTAAAATCCGTATAAGGGACAACATAGTCCGTTAAGTTTTTACTTAAGGCTCTCTTTGCATGAAGATCAGCCATCTCATTTCCCTTGATATCAACATGACTTGGAATCCAACAAAATATAATCTCCTTGTTTTCTTTCATCACTGCTAAGGTAAAAAGAATGTCTAATACAAGAGGAGTTTCCACCTGCTTGTTGGCTATTGCCTGCAATGCAGACTTTGAGTCAGAGCAAATTACAAAATTGTTAGTTTCCGAGTTGACTGCCATTTCTACCGCCTTGTAGATAGCTGTCAGTTCTGCTGTGAATATCGAGCACACATCAGGTATACGTTCATTACAATAACTTGTCTTTGCAGAGGTGACTGCGTAACCAGTCAGAAGTCCATCTTTGGACCCATCCGTGTAAAGAAACTTGTATGATGGATACCTGGATCTTATTATGAGGAATTTACTCTGGTATTCCAGGGGACTTGTAGAAGATTTTCTAAGACTTGTCAGGTCTAGAATACAAATTGGTAAAGGAAGGGTCCACGGAGCAATGGATGGAACCTGCACTTCAGCAACTATGCAGTTGTCTTTGTTTATTATGTCATAGTAGGGTTTTATTCTAAGCCCTAGGGGTTTTATAACACTTTGTTTAGTCATATAAATTTGTTGGTACTTAGGCTGAAATACCGGGTAAAAAGCCGGATTTGTTGGACATGCTGCCAGTTTTACAAAATATTGCAGCGAAAGTTTTATTCGCCGTAGTGACAATGGTGGTTCTTTCGCAAGGACATATAGACTCTCGATTGGCGATGTTCTAAATGCCCCAAGACACAGGCGAATGCCGAGATGGTGTACTGTATTTAGACATCGGAGGTAAGACGGTCTTGCTGATCCATATACAATACTCCCGTAATCGAGACGTGATCGGGTTATAGCCCTATATAGTCGTAGCAATACAGTGGTGTCTCCACCCCAACTGAGCTTGCTGACTACTTTGAGAAGATTAAGAGATTTTAAACCTTTAGCTTTAAGTTCATTGATATGTGGAATAAAGGAGAATTTAGAATCCAGTAAAACTCCTAAGAATTTGTACTGGTTTACTACTTTGATTTTCGAATTTTCTAACATTAAGATTGGATCCGGCTGAAAGCTTCTGGGAGGATAGAAGTGCATACATACCGTTTTATTTTTGGAGAATTTAAAACCATTCTCGTATGACCATTTTTGCAACCTGTTTAGGTTAAGTTGTAATTGTCGTTCGACACTTGTCATTTTGGTTGACTTAAAAGCAATGAGGAAATCATCTACGTATAAAGAACACTTGACATTCTCCTTGATATGTCGGACTATGTTGTTAATCTTAATATTAAAACATGTCGGAGAGAGAATACTTCCTTGAGGAACTCCCATTTCTTGGTTGAAATTGTTCGATAGTGTGGTTCCTATTCTGACTTGGAAGTTACGATCTTGAAGGAATGAATTTATAAATTGAGGAAGCCTTCCCCGTAGACCCATTTCATGAATGTCCTTCATAATTCCAAATTTCCAAGTGGTGTCATAAGCTTTTTCTAAATCGAAAAATACTGCAACTACATGTTCTTTCTTAATGAAGGCATCTCTTATGTAGGTTTCTAATGATACTAAATGGTCCAAGGTACTTCTTTTGGACCTGAAACCACACTGATATTCTGTTATGGCTTCAGTTGATTCCAAATACCATACTAGTCTATTGTTGACCATCCTTTCCATGGTCTTACAAAGACAACTGGTAAGTGCAATCGGACGATAGTTAAGCGGATCACTGTGATCTTTGTTAGGTTTTGGGATTGGTATTACTATCGCTTTCTTCCACAGCGTTGGGAATGTACCAAAGTCCCATATTCTATTATAAATCTGAAGCATAATTTTAAGGCTTGTTTCCGGTAAATGCTTTAGTAGTTGATAATGAACTTCATCTGCTCCAGTAGCAGAGTCTTTAGCCTTATTCAATGCCGCTATGAGCTCTTCCATGGAGAAAGGTATGTTATATGCTTCAGAGTTATCAGACTGGAAATTTAAATTTTGTCGCTCGGCCCTCTCTTTAAATTGTTGGAATTCTTGGGTGTAATTGTTCGATGAGGAATTAAATGCGAATTGGTCACCTATTCTATTTGCAATTTCCTCAGTTGTGGTTATCTCCTCTTCGTCGATGACAAGATGTTGAATATGTGTGGATGTATCTCTACCCTGTATCTTCTTTATCATTTTCCATACTTTGGAACTGGGTGTACGGGTATTAAGTTTGGAGACATAGTTTTGCCAGGTAGCCCTTTTCTTTTGTCTTATTATCCTTCTCGCTCTTGCTCTGAAGATTTTAAATTGATTTAGATTTTCTGGTGTTGGGCGAGATTTAAAGGCACGTAATGCTTTCTTTCGGGCTTTGATAGCCTCTTTGACCTCTGTGTCAAACCAAGGTTTAGGGCTATGGTGAGGATTGGCTTGAGATTTCGGTATCGCTTTATTTGCTATGTCTATAATATCTTTTGTGAAATTGTCTACAGGGGAATCGGAATCTGCATATTTCTGTTGGGTAATATCTTTGTTGCAGAGTTCTGAGAAGAGATTCCAGTCTGCTTTATTGAATTTCCACCTTGATAAACCGGAGTTAGACCCAACATCTAACGATTTCAATAGAATTGGGAAATGATCACTTCCATGTGTATCCTCTAGTACTTTCCATTGAAAATCTAAAAACAAATTTGGATCACTTATGCTGAGGTCAATAGCAGAGTACGTGCCATGTCCTGAATGGAGGAAAGTATTTGATCCATCATTAAAGATACAGAGGTTATTATCACTTATAAAATTTTCAATAAGTTCACCTCTGTTGTTCAGGTCAGTACTGCCCCATAAAGGACTGTGACCATTGAAATCCCCAAGAATAATTGAGGGAGCAGGTAGTTCTTGGTATAAATTATTAAGATCTTGTTGTGTCACTCTCGTACTAGGGGACAAGTAAAGAGAGCATAAGGTAATCGTTTTACGTAATGTAATGCGGATGGCAGTTGCCTGTAAGGCGGTAGTTAGATTTAGGTGTGTATGGATTATACCATGTTTTACCAGAATGGTAGAACCACCTATTGCCCTGTCATGTACAATTTCTCCGTAAGAATTATACATGTGAAAGTTTCTTAGGGTAATTTTGTCTGAGGGTTTTAAAAAGGTCTCTTGGAGACATAAGATGTTCACTTTATGCTCAGATGTTATTATTTTTAGCTCGTCATAATTTGCTCTTATACCTCGACAATTCCACTGAATAATGTTGTTCAAGGAATAGTGTTGCTCTGTCATAAGTTAGTTATTTTTTTTAGGGGTTTTAAAGTTAAACACCAGGGGATCACGATTCAGAGTGATATTGGTGTTTGACCTTCCCCCTGTAGATGTGTAAGGCGGACCAGGTTTTTTTGTGCCTGGTGGATGTTCTTGGTCTGTGTTCTTTAAGTCGGGAGTTGTATTCTGGTGTTGTATTCGATTTGTCTGGGTTTTTTGTGGTTGTTTGTCGTGGGTGGGATTGTTGGATTGGTTTGGTTTGCCCCCCTGACCCATCTTTCCACCTCTTTCAGCAGCGGATGGGGTCTGTGTGTGTTGGACGATGTCATTTTGATTGTCTTTTACTACCTCAGGCGTAGAGAGAGGAATTTGGAGGTCCATGTCTTCCTCTTCCTCAGTCAATTCAGAGTTGACGGTTTCATAAGACTCGTTGAGGTCCGACCCGCCAACCTCTGTCGCTAGGATCTTTGACGGTGTTTCGGAATTTCCATTATCCGATTTCCTTTTGTTTGTTTTTGTCTGTATGTCATGTGAGAACGTTTTGTTAGTCGTGTCTTGTTTTTGTTGGGTTTGTTTTGTATGTGCATCCAGGAGTTCATCCATCTCTCCTCGGGCGAACAGTGCACAGAACTTCTCAGTGTGATTTTGAGTGTTGTACTTAGAGTATTTGTAGTTTGGCTCAAGTTGAACCTTTTCCCTCGGTGTCGATCTCTGTGATGTCCTGGGAACGGATGATTGTTGAGTGTCGGATCCCTGGGAAAACAGAGATCCTGCAGAGGGACCTGCATCCCCCCCACCAGCGACCTTAGCATAGCTAAGGGCGCCATATTTTGATTGAGCCATCCTTCTTGCTTCGGGGAATGTTACATTGGAGCTTGCCTTAATCTCCAGGACCGTTTTTTCAAAGTTCCATCTCGGGCATGTCTTGTCAAAGGAAGGGTGGTTCCCCTTACAATTTACACAATTTGGTGGGTGGCCACATGGCTCATCCTTTGTGTGGGAATGGTCTGAGCCTCCGCACCTAGCACATACTTCTTCACGGCTTTTACAGTTTCTAGTGATGTGTCCATATCTTTGGCAACGATAACATCTTCGAGGATTTGGGATATAGGGACGTACCCTACAGACCTCGAACCCTATTTCTACGGCATCGGGCAGCCGGTTTCCCTTAAAAGTGAGACTGAGGGTCTCTACCGTGGTGCCGTCTTTTGTTTGTCGTTTACCCATTCGGTAAATATCGATAACAGGAACCTTCCGAAAATTAAACCATTCAAGTAGCTCATCATCGGAGCTCTCATGGCTATCATACGAGTATATGACACCTCTGATTGAGCTCAGTCTCTCACGGGGAGTCACCTCCACTGCTGCTGAAGCAAGGTTGTTCATGGCAAGTAATTTCTTGGCCTGGTCACTGTCGCGACATTTAATTAGAAGTGAACCAGGAAACCGCCTGACGTCCAGAGGGTCCCCGATTGCCTTATAGATGGCTTGCACCCGTGTCACTGCTGAAATCCTTCCATATTCTTCATCTTTTCCTTTAAGTACAATGTATCTTGGCCAAGGGTCAGTTTCACATTCAAATAATCCAGCTTGAGAAAAGTTTCGATTGAATAAAGCCATATAGATTTCCTTATTTCATCCTTCATGTTCCCCACCCACCACGGAGCCCAACGAGGGGAGACCAACCTGGATAGGGAAGAGCCCAGTACCCTAGTCCCAGGGATACATGGAGGATATACTCTCAAAAGGCTAGTCAGTAGTACAGCCGCAATCATAGTACGGGACATGGCCGGCACATATACTTGATCATAACCTCCGTTGATTGGCCCATCAGCCATGGCCAATAGGACCAAAGTCCTAATGACAACATGACAAGCCGATTGACTGGACCGGGCCAATCCAGCCTCCCGTCTGGGAGAAATCCAGGCCAAAGTAGTGTATTGTATGGGAGGGGCCAACTTAGTCCCACCCAACTCAACTACCAGGACCCCTTCATCCTCCAACACGGGTCGCAACCCACGGCAAACAGGTTGCCCCATTTCCGTCGGGGAGACGTGTGCTTGCGCACTGTCTCGTGTTGGCCACTAAGGATAGAGGATTTCACCTTAGTGTTACCACCCACCGCCACGGGGAGGCCCGAGACCTGCGGGGGCATGTTTTGACAGGAAGTTAACCGCCCCCCCCCCCCGGAATCATAAATTATGATGGTCCCTCAGGACAGGATGGTGGCCCATTGATGTGGTCATTGGTCAACATTCATAAGAAAATCACAGTGGGAATCAGATCAAGGACCCCGCAATTGGTAGCCCATTGTCCTGCTGCCTGAGCTGAACCTTTCTTCTTAGAAAATTTTACACTAGCAATAAATTATACATCTTTATTTTCTGTATAAACAGTCATTACATGGATCACCTGATCCTAATCGACTGAATGCACAGTATTGGACTTGCAGAATGTATGTACAGAAAATGTGTGAAACACAAACTGAAACTCTCACTTGAAACTGCTAAAGTCAGTCCCTGTTGGGAGATCAATGGCTTAAAATATGCCATGGTCACCCATGTAAAACACTATGTCACCTTTCAGGAGACAGTGGTGTCATACCTTCTCTTGACCAATGAAAATTGCAAGAAAAATGATGTATTTTCTACCTCAAATGTCTACAAATATGAAATCATCTGTAATACATAGAACTTTTAGTTAATCTGATTGGTTCTGAAACAACAGAACGTCACTCATTTCACAGATCAAATATAGTAAGTACCTGAATTGCATTGCTATAGCACTGGCAACTGTGAATGACCAGAATCGCGTGGTAATTAAATAAAGTGTTAATTCAGTTTTGAATCTTTCTTCAGCTGAACCAATGACAGATCTTCGAATGAGTTGTTCTTCTGAAGGTTTGAAAAAAATCAATCTGCAACAATCTGACCGGGATGTATTGAATGACAACGACACTTCGACTTGCACGGAGGTTTGTATCAAAGTCACAGCAATAGGAATGATTGCTTTTGGCTCTTTAAAAGTAGCCTACATCAGTGATATAACTATAAACACTTTTAAAAGTAGCCTACATCAGTGATATAACCATGAACACTTTTAAAAGTAGCCTACATCAGTGATATAACTATGAACACTTTTAAAAGTAGCCTACATCAGTGATGTAACTATGAACACTTTTAAAAGTAGCCTACATCAGTGATATAACTATGAACACATTTAAAAGTAGCCTACATCAGTGATATAACTATGAACACTTTTAAAAGTAGCCTACATCAGTGATATAACTATAAACACTTTTAAAAGTAGCCTACATCAGTGATATAACCATGAACACTTTTAAAAGTAGCCTACATCAGTGATATAAATATGAACACTTTTAAAAGTAGCCTACATCAGTGATGTAACTATGAACACTTTTAAAATCATGACCTGTGGAATTCCATAATATTGTGATTGTTTTATAGCACAAATGTCTTAGTATCAACTAGACAGAGCTTTCGCCCATCTCTCGTGGGCTTCCACAGCTATCTGAAATGAAGGGACAAACCATCAACTGGGCCCAAGGCTGGGACCCCCCCCCCCCTGCCTCCCATTTTCTGCAACCTCCTGTCACATGACTTGACTCTGAGCAGTCATGTGACCAACTGAGCAGATTCAGATAGCTGAGGAAACCCAAGAGAGATGGGCAAAAGCTCTGGTGAGTTAAAACTAAGACTTTTGTGCTACGAAATAATCACAACAGATCATTGATGATATCACATGTTCCGTCATTTAACTGGGAATGTTTGAAAATTTGACACAAAAGGCATGTGACACTGGTGAGTTGTTATAACTCCTATATGAAAAGCCTCCTCAGTTGCATCAATTGTATAGTCATACTGCAGAAATTTGGGCGTAAAATTGTAGAAATTTTGTAAGATTATCTAAGTAATTCTAAGACATTCTTAATAATGTTTATTTGTTTATAGTGCATTACATCAAAATAGCGACCTCAATGCACTATACAATAATACAAAAATTTTAAACAATTATTTAAATTATTTATTTAATATGTAAATGGCACAACCATGAAATTCGCACAGCTCTTAAAAAGGTTTTTTAGGACTTACGGTTTTACCATAACTTTCATTAAATTTATTTCATATTCATTGTATAAAAGGCAGTTATGTTACTGTTTCAAAGAAATTGAAAGACAGATATATAGAAAAATAGAGAGAAATTTAGACTAGAAACTATAAGAAAAATAAAATAGATCAAAAATAGAATAGATAGATAGATAGATAGATAGATAGATAGATAGATAGATAGATAGATAGATAGATAGATAGATAGACAGATAGAAAGATAGATAGCAAATAAATAGGATTAAGAATGAATAGAATTGATAGATAATCAGCTAAATAGTAAAAAGGAAAACTACACTGAAAGCTGCCAAATTAAAGTCTATGCTAGATTGTTGATATTACATAATAGTGATAACAAAAACAATAACATGATCTGCATGTAGATTAATTGCTCACTGTTACATAATCATCAGTTGACAAAGATTATGTAACTTTAATTTTGTTATGTTTTCTTGTTGTCTGTTTTGAAATGAAATGAATCACATGTTAATAATTTAATTTAGCTTGTCAAGGCTTATAATTAACTATTCCATAAAAATAATAGAAACAGGAAATACAAATGGATAAAATTGAATTTTTAAGACACTTTTGAATATGAATATGTCATGTTTTGTTAAATTCGAAACTAAATAATTGATAAGAAGCTGGTCCCACTTGACCTAGTTTCCTGCTGTCGACCATTGATGTTGAGACCATCCCTGCACAGATTTTTGAAACCTTTCTTGTGCTAAATTTCGTTGCGCGAATATTATTGCACTATGTTATATAAATAACTGCCTAAAAGCATTTATTTCATTTTCCGCAGGTTACATCCAAGTCAGCAGGGTCGTATCTATCCCTCAGTTTCTATGGCGAGCCTCCTTTGACAATAGTCATGATTTTGAAGAACATCGATTCCTGTGAACAATCCAACCTTGTGGTATTTGATGATGGAATGAAAGAATGCGACGTTACTCACAGCACCTCAGCTAACGGCCTGGTGGAATGCCATCTGTTGTGCAGTTCTGAGTGCACATCAACAGCTACAGTTAAATTTGAGAAAGCCTTTTTTGGTCCCCAGCATTGGTCTGTATGCGAAATCTATGATGCTCGATACAAGATCCTAAAAGTGTACCATAACAACAGTACTTTGTAAACTTCATCCAGCAGCCCAATGACTATCACTAAGTAACAGTTAGACACCGATTTTGAGGAATCTAAATGACTCAATACGCATGTTAGAACCCGAAAACAAGGTGTCCAACTGACTTCAGACCTCATACACTGCAAATTCTGAAATTCTGAGTTAGCTCAAATGAATGAGTGAGACGGTTGCACAATTTGTTTGAGCCATGATAGCTTGCTGTTCTGAGTTATGATAACCTTTATTTTGTTATAACTTGCAAACATCAAGCTATCTTGGCTCAAAGGAATTTTGCAACCATCTCACTCAATCAATTAAGCTAATTCAAAATTCAAAATTTACAGTGTACGCTTCTTAAACTACATGCTGAAATAGCAAATTTAGCAAAATATACCGAGGAATTGTTCATGATTGTCTGTTTATTTAATACACAATTTTCAGCTGGGCGCAAACATGCAAAACTGTCGGGTAGCGCCCAGATTTTCACCGCTTGAAAGTATCTTAGTGATGTCTAACACTGATTAAACTCTTCACTTTACCTTTCCTGATAATTTGGGGTTGCCACAGATCAGGGAAAAGTCAGGGAAATTCAAGGTCAGGGAAAATTAGTCAAGGAAATTTGTGATTTTGCAAAAAGTCATGGAAATCTGACTTTGGTCAGGGAAGTTTTGCATAAAAACTAAATGCGTGTCACAAATGGCGATGGTTTCATGACAAGAATGACAAAGAAATGTACGACATTTGCCTGTTTATTCTGTTTGATGGTTATGATGTTGGCTTAAAATTAGGGATCCATAGCTCAAGGCATTTTGAATGGAAACTTGGCATCAACTCTTTTCTATTTGTTTCAAGTAGCAACATAAAATCAAAAAAACATGAGAATTGCAATTCAAAATTTTGGTTCGAGTGCAGTTTTTGTGGAGATGGAAAACTTTTTTCGAGACAGGGAAAAGTCAGGGAATTTCGAAATCCGACTCGAGTGGTAACCCTGGCCATATGACCACGAGTGACGAGAAGACCGTAGTCACTCGTCTGTCTTAGTCACAAATCACACATTGTTCACATACTCCGCCAACTGAGCAGGTAAATATCCAGGGTAAAGTTTCTTGAGCGAATTGGAACTCTGAATCCTCATTGCGGTGAGGCGTTTTAAAGAAGGAAATTGTCTGTGCACCTTTAATGCTTCTACCAACTCAAGGTTGAACCTTCTGGTGTGAATGGTGGTCGTCATAGATAACTTGTCAAATATTGTATCATTATCACAGTTTATTGCATAAGGATCAACACCATTGTCTATGAGAAGGCTCAACACATGAATAGCATCTTGAAGAAGGTCTTTCCAATCAGCCGGTTCCTGAGCCAGATAGCTGTACCACATGTAACGTCGCAGTGCCGTGTGCAATAAAGTGTTTCTCTGTGTGTCTCTGACATGAGAGTAGTGATGACCACACCAAATCAAGAGGACGTCGTTTTGTTTTCGGAGTTGAGAAAAGCGATCATCAAACCTAAAATCAATCAATTTTTTCATCAATATATGCACAGTCGGAGTAAGAACACTGTCATGGCCTGGCCAAAGGGGGTCTGCATAGAATAAGGCAGGAACGTTATGAATTAGGTCTTCTAGCAACTGTTGCATGACATCTTTCTGTATTTTGTTTATTTTTTCATCCGCGGGATCTTGTTTGGTCTTGGTTGATTTTTCATCAACGGGTTCCTGTTTGGTTTTGGCCAATTTTTCATCCGCGGGTTCTTGTTTGGTCTTGGTTGAATGGTCATCCACGGGTTCTTGTTTGGTTTTGTGTAATTTCCCATCAATGGGTTCTAGTTTCGACTTGCCTAACTGGTCATCTATGGGTTCTGGTATGCTTACATCATCTCCAAGATTTCTGTCAGTTAACTCCATTAAGGACAAGCAAGCAACCACCATGAACTTATCCATTAGCTTTACCATTACTCCTGATGGTTTCACTTCTTTTTCCGCAATATCCTGCAACTGATGTAAACTTTTCGTACTAAATCCGACAAAATCAACCATTGTATCGGTATCCAGGAGCTCAAATCGGTGGACTAAAATGCGTTCATAAAATCCAACAGCATCAAAATGCAAGTCATAGCTCATGAATGGTTTGATCTCACGACATTTCCCCATCTTTTCTGCTATCACAATATTACATTGCCATGTTTCTGCCTGTTCTTGAGCTGAAAATAATAAGACAAAATACTGATAGAACAATTTTATATGTAATTTACTTATTATATATAAATATATCAATTTAGCATTCCCCACTGGCATTTTACATGAAAAACAGGAGCAGTAAGGTCCCAAAAAAACCCCCTCAAATACTAAATATGCAGGATTTAATCCAGAAATGGGGTTTTAAAAAGTAATTTTCTAGGACAGCACATGCTTAAAACACTCAGAAATCATGTCACAGTACATACATGTAGTCCTTTCTGAAACTCCTCAGCTTCTGGGGCCTCCGGGCCAACCGGTGGCCCGCAGACCTGCGACGGCCTGAGAACCTCCAGCCTCAAAAGCTTTGACCCTTCTGACCTTGCCAGTGACAGACCCCCCCAAAATGACATTGGCTATTTCGACCACTGGGGGGGGGGATGTTAGTTCTATTAGGGGGGACCATTTAACAATCAGGGGGCTTGGAGTTTTTCTCAGCGAGAATGTTTTATTTCACTGTAGAGGCGACAGTAATTATTTATTTCGGGTGCGTGATGTCCCCAAATATTCCTTTCTAAATCAAGAAACCCACCGCCAGAAATTATTTCTTTCAAGACTGTTCAAACAGACTTTACCTATTTCACCAAAACTGAGTAAAAAAATATTTATAAAAAACCAAAAAACCCCCTTCCCCCCCCCCCCTTTGAGATTAACTGGTGCCCCCCCCCCCTGGGTCCGTCTAAAAAATTTATTTGAGGGGGTCCTCATAGCATTTGGGGGGTCAAACCCCCTTGACCCCCTCTTATTTCGAACACTGCCCCCTCCCCTTCGCCCCCCCCCCCACACTGACAAAAACAATCAGGAGTTATTAGCTAAAGATTAGGAGAACGTAATAAATGCATATTTGTTAAAAAAGATCATCCTCAGGATAAATATTGTCAAGATTATATCAATATTTGTCAGTTGGGAATAGACTCTAAAAAAATTCTGACAAAATTGGTTATTTAGATTCAAAATGGTTTTTGAAAAACCAAATTTCAATGCAAAAAACCAACATGGATTTTTAAATTTCAATGCAAAAAACCAACATGGATTTTTTTAAAAATCCATGTTGGTTTTGCATTGAAATTTGGTTTTTCAAAAAACCATTTTGAATCTAAAAAACCAATTTTGTCCCGACATTTTTTAGAGTGTAGGGGTGCCGAGAGGTTCCTTTGAAAATACTTTGATGTCTCACAATAATTGCATAATTCCTCATATCAATTTTGAACTTAGTTGCAATCAAAATTAGCCCTACCAATGAGAGAAGTTATGTCGTTGTTAGACCTCGAGTCTGAGTCTGAGTCGGATCCAGTTTCAAGCTTTGAATTTGTTTCGTTCAAATCCGCCATGATGGATATTCAGAATATGATTTTCCCAAGATGATAACTTCAAGAATTATATCATCCAGCCAATATATTTGAGTCAGATAGGAACTGAAATGTTGAAGAAAAAAACCATGATGAAGAAATTAACATGTGTCAGGCCATTTTTTTAAGTATTAAAATGGTGGGAATTGGCTCACCAGCCTCTGCAAAATCCCCACACTCTAAAAAATTTCAGACAAAATTGATTTTTTAGATTCAAAATGGTTTTTTGAAAAACCTAATTTCAATGCAAAAAACCAACATGGATTTTTTTATATGTTTGGACACATATTCAATAAGATTATAAAAAAAAGTCACATAAAATGGTTCGATTACCCCCTCTTAGTGACCTCCACTAAGCCTTACTGGACATAAGTTATTAATTCTTAGTAGCCAGCTAAGTTCCCTTATCCTGAAAAGCTTCAATAGGGTGTCTTTCAGGCTGCTCTGTCCAATCCAGTGCCTATGGTTAGGCCTACAGCATTGGATTTGCCACCATGACTAAATCATACTGTGGCCGGTGCAACCAGTGCCATGTGGTCAAAATCAATGTTATACAGCTTCTAAGCTCAGAGACACATACTATCATACATTTATGCATAACTACATATGATATAATAACGATTATTACAATTTTTACAGTCTAAACCCACCTATTTTATGATAGCATAACACAACAAAAAAATTACCTTGAGAAGAAACGACTGCTTGATCCACATGGCACACATAATCAATGGAGCAGGACTGAATAAATTATTCAGTTGGATCAATCAATAGCACGCAACGTTATACACTGGCACTATGGCTGGACGGGGGCCACAGTCCCTCTGGTATAAACTACTCCCTTAACGAACAAACAACTCAACTGAAAAAATACATCTAATGTTTGACAACTTTATTAGGGGATTTGAGTACAATATTGGGCAATCGGGGGAAATAGAAATAGACAAAAATTCAAACAGTTGTTAATTCACGATACAAACAGTTCTCTGAAATGATATTGTCCAAGCTCACTGCTCGGTTAAATTGTCAGTTAATTAAGACTTAGTCCGAAATTGTCTTTGAAATTTCTGAGTTCATTCAGCTTGAAAATCCAGTCTTTCTGTTTCACAAATTCACTTAATTAATTTGCCAGATGTTTCTGGCTACAAGTCCAAGAACAGAATTTTCCACAAATAATCCAATGTTTCAGTTCACCACTTCTTAAATTAAGTTGACCAGATATTTCTGGCTTAGTTCCTTTGAATTTGTAACACACTGTAGTCCAGTAATCCTGGCTCTTTGTTCATTTTAGTTCACCAAGTATTCCTGGTTCAAACACTTATCAGAAATTCTCAGATTTGATCTTGCGATAATATTCAAGTCCAGATTTTCTGGCTCCAGTGGTGCTTGTAAATGGTTTGTCCCATCCTTGGGTTCTTGGAAATTCTGTGGACTGTTTAACTTGGCTCAACTTGGAAATGAGAACTTTTGACTTGAAATTCCTGAATCTTGAGGTTGAACATGGTTAGTGAAACGCCCAGGTATTCCTGGCTCATGGAGTGTTAACTCAACGTTATTTGTCCAATCCTTCTGGCTCTGTATTGAAAAACAAAACAAAAAGAACAGTGTTAACAAAATTTGAAGAACTGTCTGTATGCCATCTTTGACACTCTGACTGCCAATACCAGGTAACTCAGTAACTCATCAAAATAATCCAAAGGTACTATTGTTCCTCATAGTTTCAACTAAATAAAATCCCAGACTGAAAGTCATTGTGCATCCTTGCAAATAATCCATGAAAATCCACTAAGTGCATCTCTGGCACCTTGACAACTAACCCTCCCATGGGGTAAAGTCTTGGCTTGGCATTTTTATCAAGTAAAATGTCAATAATCCAAGTAAATTGTTCATCTTCATCTGATGTTTCTACATACCTGACAACTCTGTAAGTCAAGTCCAAGACAATTGCAAACTCTGAGGATTTTCAGGTCCTTCCAGGTCCGCTCGCAGCAAACGACAGACCCAGAATGGCGTTTACGCCTGCTTTTATAGCCTCTGGGACCCGTCAAACCGACAAGGACCGATACGACCGGTCGTTAGACCCGTGAAACCGTTAGGATCGGTCCCAAGGGGTTAGCAGAGGCCAAAACGGCGCGTCATCAATTGTAGGGGCATTGCGCATGCGCAGCGCCACTGCCATCTCGTGCTAAATCTGGCAACCAAAAATCTGGCAGGCAAATTTCCAAGAAAATGTTGCCTGAAATGTGGATAAATACCACTCAATTCTGCGATATCACTGCAGGAATATAAAGATATGAAGGTAGGAAGAAGAATCATCAACCGAAATATGGTTGTCAGGTGGGTGAACCCAGAAAAATTAACCGAATCGCTCGGTTCCTCTAATATCGTCCGCCGATACTTTTGACAGTTGAAAAACAACTAGAAATACTTCGTTAAAAGTGTGAAAACATTATATTTACCACCCAAAACCCTGACATATATATATTATCCTGTGACAGGATATCTAGACAAATATGATCCGCAGGACAAGATATCTAGACAAATATGATCAACATGACAAGATATTTTGATAAATGTGAGCTCATTGAAAAAATATTATGATGAAAAGATCCATAGGACAAGATATTTTGAAAAATACGATCCAAAGGACAAGATGTCTTGACAAATATGATCCACAGGACAAGATGTCTTGACAAATATGATCCACAGAGCAAGATGTCTTGACAAATATGATCCACAGGACAAGATGTCTTGACAAATATGATCCACAGGACAAGGTGTCTTGACAAATATGAACAACAGGACAAGATGTCTTGTTAAATATGATCCACAGGGCAAGTTGTCTTATTAAATATGATTCACAGGACAAGATGTCTTGTTAAATATGATCCTCAGGACAAGATGTTTTGTTAAATATGATCCACAGGGCAAGATGTATTGACAAATATGATCCACAGAACAAGATGGTTGATAAATATGATCTACAGGACAAGATGCTTGACAAATATGATCCTCAGGACAAGATGTCTTGACAAATATGATCCACAGGACAAGATGTCCAGACAAATATGATCCTCAGGACAAGATGTCTTGACAAATATGAAACACGGGACAAGATGTCTTGACGAATATGATCCACAGGACAAGATGTCTTGACAAATATGATCCACAGAACAAGATGTCTTGACAAATATGATCCACAGGACAAGATGTTTTGACAAATATGATCCACAGAACAAGATGTCTTGACAAATATGATCCACAGGACAAGATGTATTGACAAATATGATCCACAGGACAAGATGTCTTGACAAATATGATCAACAGAACAAGATGTCTTGCCATGTATGATCCACAGGACAAGATGTCTTGACAAATATGATCCACAGGACAAGATGTCTTGACAAATATGACCCACAGGACAAGATGCCCTGACAAATATGATCCACAAGACAAGATGTGTTGACAAATATGATCCACAGGACAAGATGTCCTGACAAACATGATCCACAGAACATTGATGGATGGATGATTGGGGCTTTACGTCCTGTATTTATGCACTTGGTAGGCTAATTAGGATAGGAGGAGGACACAGCAATGAGGCGAAGGATGATTGAAACAGCTGTCCAACATTGGCCCAGGTGACCCGGCAAGAGCTGGATTCGAACTCTGGATCCAGCGATTGGCAGCGCAGCACGCTACCACTAGACCAACCCTCCCCCAGGATCCACACAACAAGATGTTTTGACAAATATGATCCACAGGACAAGATGTCTTGACAAATATGATCCACAGGACAAGATGTCTTGACAAATATGATCCACAGGACAAGATGTCTTGACAAATATGATCCACAGGACAAGATGTCTTGACAAATATGATCCACAGGACAAGATGTCTTGACAAATATGATCCACAGGACAAGATGTCTTGACAAATATGATCCACAGGACAAGATACCTTCAGAAACACAACCCATCATCTTCACAGCGTCAGGCCCCCAACTTCTATTGCTCACTTGATTTCGCCCTTTAGAGCCACCAACTGAGCATGCTTTACCTAGAAGCCAATGTACAACATATCGAAGAACCTCCTCAACATGTTGAAGAGCCAGCAAGAAAAGGGAGTCGAGTTACAAATGTTGAGTGGACAAAATCTGCAACCGAAGAGCTAATATTTTTGGGAAAAATGAAGGACGATTTTGATAAAAAAAGTATTATCAAAAATAAAGTTATGGGAAGAAATTGCCAAAGAACTCAGGAATACAATCACTGTTACAGTATATTTTAACCCTGGGTTCTCCCTGGGTAATATGAGGGACACAGAGAATGGCTGAAAATGCCTTCCTTTCAAAAGTTGTACAGGCGAGTAAGAGGTGGCAGAGGCTTACAAACCAACAGGGGACATATGAAGTGAGCGGTGACCATTTGTTTCTCAATCATATATTCAGTGGACGACTGAGGAGTTCTTCTGTAACATTTTTAACTGTTTGGGTTACTTGGTAAACGTTGGATGGATGGTTGGGGCTTTATGTCCTTTATTTATGCACTTGGTAGGCTAATTAGGATAGGAGGAGGACACAGCAATGAGGCGAAGGATGATTGAAACAGCCGTCCAACATTGGCCCAGGTGACCCGGCAAGAGCTGGATTCGAACTCTGGATCCAGCGATTGGCAGCGCAGCACGCTACCACTAGACCAACCCTCCCCCAAGATCCACACAACAAGATGTTTTGACAAATATGATCCACAGGACAAGGTGTCTTGACAAATATGAACAACAGGACAAGATGTCTTGTTAAATATGATCCACAGGGCAAGTTGTCTTGACAAATATGATCCACAGGACAAGAAGTGTTGACAAATATGATCCACAGGACAAGATACCTTCAGAAACACAACCCATCATCTTCACAGCGTCAGGCCCCCAACTTCTATTGCTCACTTGATTTCGCCCTTTAGAGCCACCAACTGAGCATACTTTACCTAGAAGCCAATGTACAACATATCGAAGAACCTCCTCAACATGTTGAAGAGCCAGCAAGAAAAGGGAGTCGAGTGACAAATGTTGAGTGGACAAAATCTGCAACCGAAGAGCTAATATTTTTGGGAAAAATGAAGGACGATTTTGACAAAAAAGTATCATAAACAAAAAGTTATGGGAAGAAATCGCCAAAGAACTCAGGAATACAATCACTGTTACAGTACATCTTCACCCTAGGTTCTCCCTGGTTAATATGAGGGACACAGAGAATGGCTGAAAATGCCTTCCTTTCAAAATTTGTACAGGTGAGTAAGAGGTGGCAGAGGCTTACAAACCAACAGGGGACATATGAAGTGAGCGGTGACCATTTGTTTCTCAATCATATATTCAGTGGACGACTGAGGAGTTCTTCTGTAACATTTTTAACTGTTTGGGTTACTTGGTAAACGATGGATGGATGGTTGGGGCTTTATGTCCTTTATTTATGCACTTGGTAGGCTAATTAGGATAGGAGGAGGACACAGCAATGAGGCGAAGGATGATTGAAACAGCCGTCCAACATTGGCCCAGGTGACCCGGCAAGAGCTGGATTCGAACTCTGGATCCAGCGATTGGCAGCGCAGCACGCTACCACTAGACCAACCCTCCCCCAAGATCCACACAACAAGATGTTTTGACAAATATGATCCACAGGACAAGGTGTCTTGACAAATATGAACAACAGGACAAGATGTCTTGTTAAATATGATCCACAGGGCAAGTTGTCTTGACAAATATGATCCACAGGACAAGAAGTGTTGACAAATATGATCCACAGGACAAGATACCTTCAGAAACACAACCCATCATCTTCACAGCGTCAGGCCCCCAACTTCTATTGCTCACTTGATTTCGCCCTTTAGAGCCACCAACTGAGCATACTTTACCTAGAAGCCAATGTACAACATATCGAAGAACCTCCTCAACATGTTGAAGAGCCAGCAAGAAAAGGGAGTCGAGTGACAAATGTTGAGTGGACAAAATCTGCAACCGAAGAGCTAATATTTTTGGGAAAAATGAAGGACGATTTTGACAAAAAAGTATCATAAACAAAAAGTTATGGGAAGAAATCGCCAAAGAACTCAGGAATACAATCACTGTTACAGTACATCTTAACCCTAGGTTCTCCCTGGGTAATATGAGGGACACAGAGAATGGCTGAAAATGCCTTCCTTTCAAAAGTTGTACAGGCGAGTAAGAGGTGGCAGAGGCTTACAAACCAACAGGGGACATATGAAGTGAGCGGTGACCATTTGTTTCTCAATCATATATTCAGTGGACGACTGAGGAGTTCTTCTGTAACATTTTTAACTGTTTGGGTTACTTGGTAAACGTTGGATGGATGGTTGGGGCTTTATGTCCTGTATTTATGCACTTGGTAGGCTAATTAGGATAGGAGGAGGACACGGCAATGAGGCGAAGGATGATTGAAACAGCCGTCCAATATAGACCCAGGGGCCGGTTTCACGATCACAGTCTCCGATGGGCCTGCCCCGTTGTGGGGCACTCCCCATGGAGCATGCCCCATTGGAGCACTCCCCATCGAGTTTCACAAACCAAAACTCACCAAGTCCTCATGGGGACAGCCCCGAGCATGGGGCATGCCCCGTTGCGTCATGACGCAAATTTTATGCGCTGCCGATCGCGGCACTTTTGAGGGATATTTAAGCTTTGCACACCTAGATCTCATGGCATTCCATTTGGAGATCGTTGAGGAGAGTCTGTAGAACTTTTCAGAGTGAAGATCGACCTCCCAGGAGCTGAGATAATGGGCTCTGAAGTTTTGACATTGTGATCGTTTTGTTTACGTCTTCAAGTCTTCAATGGTTTCTAGACGCTACAATGTAGCAGGTTTGTGCATTGCTATGACGTCATTTCTAACGATGACGTCATGATTGACTGCAGTGCCCCTAGAGTCAAACAAAATTTTCTTAGATAGGTGTTGCTTGATTTAGGAATGAATATCCGGGGACTTCGCTTGAATTAAATAAATAGCTACTGCCGCCGTCACCGTGAAATAAATAATTAGGCCTCCGGTACCTGCTGAGGAAAACTCCAAGCCCCCTGGAAATTAAATGGTCGCCCCTTTTTAATTATGGCTAATGGAAAATCCTAAAACTATTTTAAGTTTCCCCTTGCCATAAAAGTTCTGAAACAAAAAAGCCTAATTTGCTGATGAATTCACAATTTACTGGCGATTCTGTGGCAAATCCACAATTTTTGCTCTGTAAAAGGCATTACTGTGATTCAGGTTGAGGCTCAAACCACATGTTGCTATGGTGATGCCGCAGGGCCCCACTCATGTAATAAGTGAAGATGAAGAATTGAAGATGGGGGGGGCTGTGGGGGTACTCGCTAAGAAAGAGAATATAGATTAAAAGGTGCTGCTGGATCAGCTCTTGGTTGGCGTGGCAGCACCGCGCCAATCCAAATTTTTTAAAAGGAGAAATAATTCAGAAATCAGACTATATTTTGGCTAATAATACATGGAGGACCGAAAAAGTGACCATGATAATGATATATTTACCACTGATGATTGGGGGAGCTGTAGCAGGTCATAGCTCCCCCTGTTTTTTTATCAAGGGAGCTCCCCCCCCCCCATTTCGATCACTGCGCTGGATGCTTTAGAAATTCAGACTTATTTGATTCCCATTTATGGAATCCCAATGTACATTTGGTGTCGCCAGAATCAGCTTTCAAATTTGCCATGTTGCATAGACTCTGTGTAAAGGTCAGGGGGAAGAACCAGGGCCGGATTATCCTTAGGGCACAGTGGGCACTGTGCCCAGGGCCTCACAGGGCAATGGGGGCCTCACAAAATTTTGGAAAATAAGATCAAAGGTCAAGGGCACTTCCGCGCTTTTACAAAATCATACAACATCCAACTTGAGCTCTCTTCCAGCCACGGGGACATCTGAGTTTGAGGCCCCCACAACTTAGATGCCCAGTACATCAAACACCATTTTACCGTTTATTTGTTGTTTTTTAAAATTATGTGATCCTTCCTTGGTTGAAAGGGAATTGGATGCAACTGGCATTTTGGTATCCTGTGTGCAGGGCTAGCATTTTCGAGAAACCCAAAAAACTGACTCAAATGGCCCACAGCGGCCTCTGAGGCCCCCCTCTCCTGCCCATGTCTTCCTGGTTTGCCTGTAGAAATGTGAATTGCTAAACATTGATAATTGCTCTGAATATTTCTTAGGGACAAAAATGCATTACACAGATCTGCATTCTGCAATTTTACTATTTGGTTTAAAATTTGTTACAAAAAAGCTGAAAATATCTATGTATACTTTGAGTAGGATCCTCAATTGCATTATTAAACAAATCATTTTAAAAAATGAAGTTAAAACGCATTTATCTCTGCACTGGAGTTCCATAATCATAAATAACGAGTCCGTGTTGCCATGAATGAGTCAAACAGAATTTAATTTTTTGGTCTAAAGTATGTTTATGGTGCTTCTGAGCATAAAATTTAATAGAGAGGGGCCTCTGAGACACCTGTGGACCTTTCGGGCAAAAAAAGTTGTTGGACTTGGAGCACAGGAGGGTTTTTAGTCATTATTAATGAACAGTGTACACCACATATTTTCTGTATATATTCTGATGAAATTTCTCAATATATCTTAATAATTTGCAATTGTAGCCAGCTAGTGCCCGAGATTCAAATATGGCCAAATTGTTTTTCGTTATGCTCCTTTGGATTGTCACCATTTTTAGGACAACTGATTTTTTTTAAATTGATTTCTTCATTCATATGCAGTGCCATAAAGGCTGAACTATGTCAATTTACTGAGTGGTTCTATAGAATTATTATTGTCAACATGGTCAAACAGAGACAATGGCCATCCTTTCTGGAATTTTGCAAGTTTTAAACTTTTTATTCCAGTAACAGGCCTTTACAAAAAGGGTGCAGGGACTGCAGGGTGTCTAATCTAATTTAGCTTAAGAATAGTAATCTAAAATTTTCTATGACCAACACAAAGTTTCAATGCTGGAGATCTCAGCGAAATTATTTATTTTGAAAGTCTTGGACATACACAAGTATTTTTATCTTAACATCATGCTTAATTTTTTTTTCTTCTGAAATCTGCATTTTAGTACTGCAAATTTTCAGTCGAGATGGGGGCCTCAGCGCCCATTAGTGCCCAGGGCCTCCTGGACCCTAGATCCGGCCCTGGGAAGAACTACCGCCCCCCTCTCCCCACAGCATGCAGGCTTCCTCGCAAGCCTTGGGCCAGTGCATCATAAATCAGGTGAAAAGTCATTTGTAAAGGGCAATGCCTTTATTTCTACTCATATCAGGTTGGTTTGGGAACTAATATTGCACATTTTAAGTTTCCCAAAAATATTTTGATTGTATAAATCTAAGATTAATTATTATATGTTCAAAATAATTAAAACGCCACACTATAGAATCCCCCTCCTACCATCATCATTTCAATTAGGAGGAAGAGAAAGGAGGAGGAGGTAGGAAAAAGAAGGATAAAGGAGATATGGAATAAGAGATAAAAGGAGGAGATAGAAGGAGATATGAGAGACGAGGAGATAGGAGGATGAGATAGGAGAGAGGAGGAGATAGGAGAGAGGAGGAGATAGGAAAGAGGAGGAGAAAGGAAAGAGGAGGAGATAGGAAAGAGGAGGAGAGAGGATAGAGGAGGAGATAGGAAAGAGGAGGAGAGGAGGAGATATAGGAAGGAGGAGGAGATGGGAGGGAGAAGGAGGAGATTGGAGGAGATTGGAGATAGGAGGAGGACTCTGGAGCCGACAGGAGTAGGAGATAGAAGGAGATGCAAGAGAGCAGATAGGAGATAGCAGGAGCAGATAGGAGATAAGAGATAGGAGATAGGAGGAGGAGATAGGACATAGGATGAGATAGGATGAGTAGATAGGAGAAAGGAGATAGGAGGAGACAGGTGTTGACAGGTGTTAGGCGGAAAAGATAGGAGCAGATAGGAGCAGATAGGAGACAGGTGGAGGAGATATGGGTAGACGGAGACAGGTTTTAAAAGTATATAGGAGGGGAGAGAAGAGAGAGGAGAGGAAGAGACAGGAACATATATGTTTTTAAAGGAGGAGATAGGAGATCGAATAAGTAGATAGGAGAGATGAGATAGGATATAGGAGGAGATAGGAGAAAGGTGGAGGAGAAAGGAGACAGGAGGAGGAGATAGGAAATAGTAGATAGGAGGAGATACGTGTTTGGAGGAAGAGACTGAGATTGATGTCGGGAGGAGAGAGGAAGAAATAGGAGGAGATAAGAGGAGGAAATTAGAGACAGGAAGAGGAATAAGGAGATAGGAGGAGCTTGGATGAGATAGGAGGATGAGAGGTAATAGGGAATAGGATGTAGGAGATAGGGGAGATTGGATATTGAATATAGGAGGAGGCAGGAGATAGGAGGAGATTGGAAATAAGAGATAAGACCTTGGAATAGGAGTAGACGATTGGAGATAGGAAGATGATCTCCTCCTCCTATCCTCTTCTCCTCCTCCTCCTCCTCCTCCTACCTCCTCATATCTTCTTCTACCTCTTCCTAGTACCTCCCCCTACCTCCTACCTTCTCCTCCCCCACCTCCTCCTCCTACCTCCCCCTCCCAATCTACTCCTCCCTTACTTCCTCCTACCTCCTCCTCCTACTTCCTCTTCCTTCTACCTCCTCTAACCTCCTTCTCCTCCTATTCTTCTTCTTTCTACCTCCTCCTACTCCTCTTCCTTCTATCTCCTCCTACCTCCTCCTCCTACTCTTCTTCCTCTTACCTCCTACTCTAACTTCCAACTCCTACCTCCTCCTGCCTCCTCCTATCTCCTCCTACTCTTACCTCCTCCTACCTCCTCCTACCACCTCCTACTCCTCCTCTTCCTCATCCCTCCTCCTCCTACTTCCTCCTCCCACATCCCCTACCTCTTCCTTCCTCCTCCTCCTCCTCCTACCTCCTCATACTCCTACTTCCTCCTTCTCCCACTCCTCTTCCTCCTACCTCCTCTTACCTCATCCTCCTACCTCCTCCTCCTACCTTCTCCTACCTCCTCCTCCTACTCCTCTTCCTCCAACATCCCCTCTACCACCTCCTCCCACATCCCCTACCCCTCCTTCTCCTCGTCCTACCTCCTTCTACCTCCTCCTACCTCCTTCTACCTCCTCCTACCTCCTCCTACCTCCTTCTACCACCTCCTCCTCCTACCTCCTCCTCCTCCAACCTCCTCATCCTCCTACTTCCTCCTCCTATTCCCTCCTCTTCCTACCCCCTACCTCCTTCTCCGCCTCCTCCTATCTCCTCATGCCACTCTTACCTCCTCCTCCTCTTCCTCCTACCTCCCCTCCTACCGCCTCCTCCCACATCCCCTACCCCTCCTCCTCCTCCTCCTACCACCTCCTACCTCCTCCTACCTCCTCCTCCTGCTTCCTCCTTCTCCTCCAACCTCCTCATCCTTCTCCTTCTCCACCTCCTCCTCCTACTGCTCCTCTTACATCCTTCTACCTCCTCTTTCTCCTCCTACTTCTTCCTCCTCCTCCTACTCCCCTACCTCCTCCTACCTCCTCCTCCTCCTCCTAACTCCTACCTCCTCCTCCTACTCCTGTTCCTCCTACCTCCTCCTCTTACCTCCTCCATCCTCACCCTCCTTCTTTCTCCTACCTCCTCCTCCTACCTCCTCCTCCTCCTCCTCCTCCTCCTCCTCCTCCTCCTTCTAGTTGTATTTCCTTCTTATCTTGCAACGCCGCCTCCCCTTCTAAGAAGGGCCTTCTTCTTATCTCCTTTTGGCTCCTCTTTCTCTCTCCTCCTTCTTACACCTCTTTCTGTCTCTTCCCTTCTCCTCATCCTATCTGTTCCTTGTATCTCCCCATCCTATCTCCTCTTGTATCCTACTAATATCTACTACTCCTGCTATCTCCAGCTACCCCTTACCTTCTACGCCTGCCTCCTCCTCCTATCTCCCTTCATACTTCTTCCTTCTGTTCTTATAACTTCCTGCATCCTCCTCCTATCTCCCACTATCTCCTCCTCCTGTTTTGTATGTCTTATCTCCTCCTCCAACTCCTGTCTACACCTCCTATCTCCACCTCCTATCTCCAACTCCCATCTCCTCTTCCTTCCTCGTCCTTCACTTCTTATCTCCTCTTATATCCTCCTGTATCATTGTTTGCTGAACAAGTAAAAGATCCCTCACATGGGATAAATGTGTAACGCAATACAAGTACTAACACCAGAGTTTGTATATGAGCCCATGACTCGTTAGCAAAGAATAAATATATAATTATATATGTGTATCTTCAACTTGTTAGCTCGAATTGAGGATTCTCCCATCTCCTACTTTTTCTCCTCCTTCTATATCTCTTATCTCCAATCTCCCATCTCTGCCCCATCTTTCAGTCTCCTCCTATTCACTGTGATATATCCATATTCTATTTTCACGGGGAGATGCTCATAAATGTCCCTTTAGTCCGGTAAGGGTTAATGAAGTAGGGATGACCGGGGCAAGTATATAGGCCTAATTTTTTCAGGTAGGCCTGTTACCCTGGGGGACAAGGGCATCAACACCATGCCAATTTTTGGGGTGTCAAATGAATGTTAAGTAAACATCATTGCTCATCATTAACATGATTAATGATTATCAGTTCTTATTTATTAATCTCTCTGGTTTGTGCTAACTAATTAACTTAAAAATTACTTTTGAAAAGGATCAACCTGCCCCCATGGTGGAGTAAGTTTATACCTGGCATGGGGCAAGGTGATCCCTGAAAATGTTACTCTCAAAAATTGAGATCATTGCTTAAGTTGAACTTGGATTATATCATTATCATAGGAGTCAACTCCCAGCTTACTGCCTGTTGGGCCATTTATGTCCCTAAAATCTGCTGTTGTCCCTGATGTCGTCACAAGCACAGGATTGTTTTTTTTGGGACTGATCAGTCCAGTAAGGGTTAAATACGAATTTCATATTTTGTTACTAGTACACCTTCCATATATGCACTCCTGAGTAAATTCCTATAGAAAAAACTTACATTTTTCAGAGGTTAGTTGCACTAATTTTACACCATAATCACTCAATTTCCAAACAAACACGGTGGAAAATGAAATTTAAACAACTGATAAAAAACTTAACTTGGTGTTGTACTCTTTTAATAGGCAATTAATTGCACATTTGCAACAGATCACACAGAGTTTGAGAATTAAATTATTCGGGCCTGCCACGGGGACTGCCCCGTTGAAACGGGGACAGCTCAATCTAGTTCCGGTCTGTATTTCAACAGACAAGCAGGGAGTACTGCTTTCTGCGCTCTGATTGGTCGAAAAAACAATCAAAGTGACGTCACCGATTGTGAAATGTTTTGTGACGTAACGCAGTAGGTGCCTAAGGCCTTGATGCCGTGGAAACCAGATTGGCACAGCTAGGGAGCAGTCCTCAATCGGGGACAGGTAGGGGACAGATCGGGGCATGCCCGGTTTTGTGAAACTGGATTTGGAGTGGGGACTGGAACGAGGACAGAAACGGGGACTGCCCCAGTACTGGGGCAGTACTGGGGCATGCCCCAAAAGCTTTGTGAAACCGGCCCCAGGTGACCCGGCAAGAGTAGGATTCGAACCCTGGACCCAGCGATAGGCAGTCCAGCACGCTATCACTAGACCAACCCTCCCCCCCCCCTGGTTGACATTGGAAATCATTTGAGTGGAGGTTGATCAACTATTGGTAAAACATTTTTCCACAATCCTAAACTTACAATTTTTGAAAAGAGGGGAATTTGCACTCAGGGTCTTATGGCCAGGGCCGGATTATCCATAGGGCACAGTGGGCACTGTGCCCAGGGCCTCACATGGCAAGGGGGGGCCTCACAAAATTTTGGAAAATAAGATCAAAGGTCAAGGGCACTTCCGCGCTTTTACAAAATCATACAACATCCAACTTGAGCTCTCTTCCAGCCACGGGGACATCTGAGTTTGAGGCCCCCACAACTTAGATGCCCAGTACATCAAACACCATTTTACCGTTTATTTGTTGTTTTTTAAAATTATGTGATCCTTCCTTGGTTGAAAGGGAATTGGATGCAACTGGCATTTTGGTATCCTGTGTGCAGGGCTAGCATTTTCGAGAAACCCAAAAAACTGACTCAAATGGCCCACAGCGGCCTCTGAGGCCCCCCTCTCCTGCCCATGTCTTCCTGGTTTGCCTGTAGAAATGTGAATTGCTAAACATTGATAATTGCTCTGAATATTTCTTAGGGACAAAAATGCATTACACAGATCTGCATTCTGCAATTATACTATTTGGTTTAATTTTGTTACAAAAAAGCTGAAAATATCTATATATATACTTTGAGTAGGATCCTCAATTGCATTATTAAACAAATCATTTTAAAAAATGAAGTTAAAACGCATTTATCTCTGCACTGGAGTTCCATAATCATAAATAACGAGTCCGTGTTGCCATGAATGAGTCAAACAGAATTTAATTTTTTGGTCTAAAGTATGTTTATGGTGCTTCTGAGCATAAAATTTAATAGAGAGGGGCCTCTGAGACACCTGTGGACCTTTCGGGCAAAAAAAGTTGTTGGACTTGGAGCACAGGAGGGTTTTTAGTCATTATTAATGAACAGTGTACACCACATATTTTCTGTATATATTCTGATGAAATTTCTCAATATATCTTAATAATTTGCAATTGTAGCCAGCTAGTGCCCGAGATTCAAATATGGCCAAATTGTTTTTCGTTATGCTCCTTTGGATTGTCACCATTTTTAGGACAACTGATTTTTTTTAAATTGATTTCTTCATTCATATGCAGTGCCATAAAGGCTGAACTATGTCAATTTACTGAGTGGTTCTATAGAATTATTATTGTCAACATGGTCAAACAGAGACAATGGCCATCCTTTCTGGAATTTTGCAAGTTTTAAACTTTTTATTCCAGTAACAGGCCTTTACAAAAAGGGTGCAGGGACTGCAGGGTGTCTAATCTAATTTAGCTTAAGAATAGTAATCTAAAATTTTCTATGACCAACACAAAGTTTCAATGATGGAGATCTCAGCGAAATTATTTATTTTGAAAGTCTTGGACATACACAAGTATTTTTATTTTAACATTATGTTTGATTTTTTTTTCTTCTGAAATCTGCATTTTAGTACTGCAAATTTTCAGTCGAGATGGGGGCCTCAGCGCCCATTAGTGCCCAGGGCCTCCTGGACCCTAGATCCGGCCCTGGGAAGAACTACCGCCCCCCTCTCCCCACAGCATGCAGGCTTCCTCGCAAGCCTTGGGCCAGTGCATCATAAATCAGGTGAAAAGTCATTTGTAAAGGGCAATGCCTTTATTTCTACTCATATCAGGTTGGTTTGGGAACTAATATTGCACATTTTAAGTTTCCCAAAAATATTTTGATTGTATAAATCTAAGATTAATTATTATATGTTCAAAATAATTAAAACGCCACACTATAGAATCCCCCTCCTACCATCATCATTTCAATTAGGAGGAAGAGAAAGGAGGAGGAGGTAGGAAAAAGAAGGATAAAGGAGATATGGAATAAGAGATAAAAGGAGGAGATAGAAGGAGATAGTAGAGACGAGGAGATAGGAGGATGAGACAGGAGAGAGGAGGAGATAGGAGAGAGGAGGAGATAGGAAAGAGGAGGAGAAAGGAAAGAGGAGGAGAGAGGATGAGATATAGGAAAGAGGAGGAGATGGGAGGGAGGATAGAGGAGGAGATAGGAAAGAGGAGGAGAGGAGGAGATATAGGAAGGAGGAGGAGATGGGAGGGAGAAGGAGGAGATTGGAGGAGATTGGAGATAGGAGGAGGACTCTGGAGCCGACAGGAGTAGGAGATAGAAGGAGATGCAAGAGAGCAGATAGGAGATAGCAGGAGCAGATAGGAGATAAGAGATAGGAGATAGGAGGAGGAGATAGGACATAGGAGGAGATAGGATGAGTAGATAGGAGAAGGGAGATAGGAGGAGACAGATGTTGACAGGTGTTAGGCGGAAAAGATAGGAGCAGATAGGAGCAGATAGGAGACAGGTGGAGGAGATATGGGTAGACGGAGACAGGTTTTAAAAGTATATAGGGAGGGAGAGAAGAGAGAGGAGAGGAAGAGACAGGAACATATATGTTTTTAAAGGAGGAGATAGGAGATCGAATAAGTAGATAGGAGAGATGAGATAGGATATAGGAGGAGATAGGAGAAAGGTGGAGGAGAAAGGAGACAGGAGGAGGAGATAGGAAATAGTAGATAGGAGGAGATACGTGTTTGGAGGAAGAGACTGAGATTGATGTCGGGAGGAGAGAGGAAGAAATGGGAGGAGATAAGAGGAGGAAATTAGAGACAGGAAGAGGAATAAGGAGATAGGAGGAGCTTGGATGAGATAGGAGGATGAGAGGTAATAGGGAATAGGATGTAGGAGATAGGGGAGATTGGATATTGAATATAGGAGGAGGCAGGAGATAGGAGGAGATTGGAAATAAGAGATAAGACCTTGGAAATAGGAGTAGACGATTGGAGATAGGAAGATGATCTCCTCCTCCTATCCTCTTCTCCTCCTCCTCCTCCTCCTCCTACCTCCTCATATCTTCTTCTACCTCTTCCTAGTACCTCCCCCTACCTCCTACCTTCTCCTCCCCCACCTCCTCCTCCTACCTCCCCCTCCCAATCTACTCCTCCCTTACTTCCTCCTACCTCCTCCTCCTACTTCCTCTTCCTTCTACCTCCTCTAACCTCCTTCTCCTCCTACTCTTCTTCCTCCTACATCCTGCTCCTACTCCTCTTCCTCCTACCTTCTCCTACCTCCTCCTCCTACTCTTCTTCCTCCAACATCCTCCTCTAACCTCCAACTCCTACCTCCTCCTACCTCCTCCTCCTCCTACCTCCTCCTACCTCCTCCTACCACCTCCTACTCCTCCTCTTCCTCATCCCTCCTCCTCCTACTTCCTCCTCCCACATCCCCTACCTCTTCCTTCCTCCTCCTCCTCCTCCTACCTCCTCATACTCCTACTTCCTCCTTCTCCCACTCCTCTTCCTCCTACCTCCTCTTACCTCATCCTCCTACCTCCTCCTCCTACCTTCTCCTACCTCCTCCTCCTACTCCTCTTCCTCCAACATCCCCTCTACCACCTCCTCCCACATCCCCTACCCCTCCTTCTCCTCGTCCTACCTCCTTCTACCTCCTCCTACCTCCTTCTACCTCCTCCTACCTCCTCCTACCTCCTTCTACCTCCTCCTCCTCCTACCTCCTCCTCCTCCAACCTCCTCATCCTCCTACTTCCTCCTCCTATTCCCTCCTCTTCCTACCCCCTACCTCCTTCTCCGCCTCCTCCTATCTCCTCATGCCACTCTTACCTCCTCCTCCTCTTCCTCCTACCTCCCCTCCTACCGCCTCCTCCCACATCCCCTACCCCTCCTCCTCCTCCTCCTACCACCTCCTACCTCCTCCTACCTCCTCCTCCTGCTTCCTCCTTCTCCTCCAACCTCCTCATCCTTCTCCTTCTCCACCTCCTCCTCCTACTGCTCCTCTTACATCCTTCTACCTCCTCTTTCTCCTCCTACTTCTTCCTCCTCCTCCTACTCCCCTACCTCCTCCTACCTCCTCCTCCTCCTCCTAACTCCTACCTCCTCCTCCTACTCCTGTTCCTCCTACCTCCTCCTCTTACCTCCTCCATCCTCACCCTCCTTCTTTCTCCTACCTCCTCCTCCTACCTCCTCCTCCTCCTCCTCCTCCTCCTCCTCCTCCTCCTTCTAGTTGTATTTCCTTCTTATCTTGCAACGCCGCCTCCCCTTCTAAGAAGGGCCTTCTTCTTATCTCCTTTTGGCTCCTCTTTCTCTCTCCTCCTTCTTACACCTCTTTCTGTCTCTTCCCTTCTCCTCATCCTGTTCCTTGTATCTCCCCATCCTATCTCCTCTTGTATCCTACTAATATCTACTACTCCTGCTATCTCCAGCTACCCCTTACCTTCTACGCCTGCCTCCTCCTCCTATCTCCCTTCATACTTCTTCCTTCTGTTCTTATAACTTCCTGCATCCTCCTCCTATCTCCCACTATCTCCTCCTCCTGTTTTGTATGTCTTATCTCCTCCTCCAACTCCTATCTACACCTCCTATCTCCACCTCCTATCTCCAACTCCCATCTCCTCTTCCTTCCTCGTCCTTCACTTCTTATCTCCTCTTATATCCTCCTGTATCATTGTTTGCTGAACAAGTAAAAGATCCCTCACATGGGATAAATGTGTAACGCAATACATGTACTAACACCAGAGTTTGTATATGAGCCCATGACTCGTTAGCAAAGAATAAATATATAATTATATATGTGTATCTTCAACTTGTTAGCTCGAATTGAGGATTCTCCCATCTCCTACTTTTTCTCCTCCTTCTATATCTCTTATCTCCAATCTCCCATCTCTGCCCCATCTTTCAGTCTCCTCCTATTCACTGTGATATATCCATATTCTATTTTCACGGGGAGATGCTCATAAATGTCCCTTTAGTCCGGTAAGGGTTAATGAAGTAGGGATGACCGGGGCAAGTATATAGGCCTAATTTTTTCAGGTAGGCCTGTTACCCTGGGGGACAAGGGCATCAACACCATGCCAATTTTTGGGGTGTCAAATGAATGTTAAGTAAACATCATTGCTCATCATTAACATGATTAATGATTATCAGTTCTTATTTATTAATCTCTCTGGTTTGTGCTAACTAATTAACTTAAAAATTACTTTTGAAAAGGATCAACCTGCCCCCATGGTGGAGTAAGTTTATACCTGGCATGGGGCAAGGTGATCCCTGAAAATGTTACTCTCAAAAATTGAGATCATTGCTTAAGTTGAACTTGGATTATATCATTATCATAGGAGTCAACTCCCAGCTTACTGCCTGTTGGGCCATTTATGTCCCTAAAATCTGCTGTTGTCCCTGATGACGTCACAAGCACAGGATTGTTTTTTTTGGGACTGATCAGTCCAGTAAGGGTTAAATACGAATTTCATATTTTGTTACTAGTACACCTTCCATATATGCACTCCTGAGTAAATTCCTATAGAAAAAACTTACATTTTTCAGAGGTTAGTTGCACTAATTTTACACCATAATCACTCAATTTCCAAACAAACACGGTGGAAAATGAAATTTAAACAACAGATAAAGAAATTAACTTGGTGTTGCACTCTTTCAATAGGCAATTAATTGCATGTTTGCAACAGATCACACAGAGTTTGAGAATTAAATTATTTGGGCCTGCCACGGGGACTGCCCCGTTGAAACGGGGACAGCTCAATCTAGTTCCGGTCTGTATTTCAACAGACAAGCAGGGAGTACTGCTTTCTGCGCTCTGATTGGTCGAAAAAACAATCAAAGTGACGTCACCGATTGTGAAATGTTTTGTGACGTAACGCAGTAGGTGCCTAAGGCCTTGATGCCGTGGAAACCAGATTGGCACAGCTAGGGAGCAGTCCTCAATCGGGGACAGGTAGGGGACAGATCGGGGCATGCCCCGGTTTTGTGAAACTGGATTTGGAGTGGGGACTGGAACGAGGACAGAAACGGGGACTGCCCCAGTACTGGGGCAGTACTGGGGCATGCCCCAAAAGCTTTGTGAAACCGGCCCCAGGTGACCCGGCAAGAGTAGGATTCGAACCCTGGACCCAGCGATAGGCAGTCCAGCACGCTATCACTAGACCAACCCTCCCCCCCCCCTGGTTGACATTGGAAATCATTTGAGTGGAGGTTGATCAACTATTGGTAAAACATTTTTCCACAATCCTAAACTTACAATTTTTGAAAAGAGGGGAATTTGCACTCAGGGTCTTATGGCCAGGGCCGGATTATCCATAGGGCACAGTGGGCACTGTGCCCAGGGCCTCACATGGCAAAGGGGGGCCTCACAAAATTTTGGAAAATAAGATCAAAGGTCAAGGGCACTTCCGCGCTTTTACAAAATCATACAACATCCAACTTGAGCTCTCTTCCAGCCACGGGGACATCTGAGTTTGAGGCCCCCACAACTTAGATGCCCAGTACATCAAACACCATTTTACCGTTTATTTGTTGTTTTTTAAAATTATGTGATCCTTCCTTGGTTGAAAGGGAATTGGATGCAACTGGCATTTTGGTATCCTGTGTGCAGGGCTAGCATTTTCGAGAAACCCAAAAAACTGACTCAAATGGCCCACAGCGGCCTCTGAGGCCCCCCTCTCCTGCCCATGTCTTCCTGGTTTGCCTGTAGAAATGTGAATTGCTAAACATTGATAATTGCTCTGAATATTTCTTAGGGACAAAAATGCATCATACACAGATCTGCATTCTGCAATTATACTATTTGGTTTAATTTTGTTACAAAAAAGCTGAAAATATCTATATATATACTTTGAGTAGGATCCTCAATTGCATTATTAAACAAATCATTTTAAAAAATGAAGTTAAAACGCATTTATCTCTGCACTGGAGTTCCATAATCATAAATAACGAGTCCGTGTTGCCATGAATGAGTCAAACAGAATTTAATTTTTTGGTCTAAAGTATGTTTATGGTGCTTCTGAGCATAAAATTTAATAGAGAGGGGCCTCTGAGACACCTGTGGACCTTTCGGGCAAAAAAAGTTGTTGGACTTGGAGCACAGGAGGGTTTTTAGTCATTATTAATGAACAGTGTACACCACATATTTTCTGTATATATTCTGATGAAATTTCTCAATATATCTTAATAATTTGCAATTGTAGCCAGCTAGTGCCCGAGATTCAAATATGGCCAAATTGTTTTTCGTTATGCTCCTTTGGATTGTCACCATTTTTAGGACAACTGATTTTTTTTAAATTGATTTCTTCATTCATATGCAGTGCCATAAAGGCTGAACTATGTCAATTTACTGAGTGGTTCTATAGAATTATTATTGTCAACATGGTCAAACAGAGACAATGGCCATCCTTTCTGGAATTTTGCAAGTTTTAAACTTTTTATTCCAGTAACAGGCCTTTACAAAAAGGGTGCAGGGACTGCAGGGTGTCTAATCTAATTTAGCTTAAGAATAGTAATCTAAAATTTTCTATGACCAACACAAAGTTTCAATGCTGGAGATCTCAGCGAAATTATTTATTTTGAAAGTCTTGGACATACACAAGTATTTTTATCTTAACATTATGTTTGATTTTTTTTTCTTCTGAAATCTGCATTTTAGTACTGCAAATTTTCAGTCGAGATGGGGGCCTCAGCGCCCATTTGTGCCCAGGGCCTCCTGGACCCTAGATCCGGCCCTGCTTATGGCCAAGACAAAAAAGATGCAATCAATGACAATGACAATGACAATGACAAATATTTATTTATAGTCGGTTTGGGTATTACAATGAACATTAGCTCAACGAGCTATTAGCCGACTAGACGGCAACAATAGGTAACAACTAGACGGCAACAATAGGTAATCAAGCTACAATGAAGTCACAATGTCAATACGCAGGCCAACTAACTGGTGACGTGTCAGAGAAATTGCAGAAGAGATATTTGAAATGTTCAAGTTGGGTTAGGAGTTGTTTTTTTTTTAAATAAATAATTTCTTGCTCACTTTTGATGAACTTACTAATTTAAATCTTTTTGGGAAGCCTTTGCAGGGGGTATTTCTTAACAAGGTCTTGCTGGATTTATAAGGGAATAATTGGGCACGTCATGCACCTAAAATAAATAATCACTGTGGAAGTTACCATGAAATAAATAATTTCCTGCAGAGGAGAACTCCAAGGCTCCTCCTGATTATTAAATGGTCGCCTCCTTATTATACAAAAAAACCAGTGTCTCACAAATAGCTAAGGGGGAGACCATTTAATAATCAGGGTGGGCTTGGAGTTTTCCTTTTCCTCGGCGGGAAAATAATTTATTTCATGGTAACGGTGACAGTAATCATTTATTTCAAGCGTGCAAAGTCCCGAAATATTCATTCCTAAATCAAGCGACACCTTGTTAAGAAATACCCCTAGCAGAAATTATTTATTTCAAAACTGCTCAAAAAGAATTTTATTTAACCAAAATTGAGCCAGAAATTACTTATTTTAAAAAAACTCCCTAGCCCCCCCCCCCTCTTCCTTGATATGAAATGGTCACCCCTAAACCATTTGCAACCATCCTGAGTGAAGGGGAAGTCCCTTGACAGAATACCCACTGCAATATGTTCACACTGCTATAACTGAGAAAGTTGAGGATGGAGCAAGACAGTACTTAGGATAACACAGAGGTCAGTGGTTTCTTTTCAAATGTATAATTAGTATGGAATTCTTAACTTGTTGATTGATTAATTGACCGATTTTATTCAGATAATTTTCCAGTCAATATATGTACATACCAGTTGAACAAGAAGTATTCAGTGAAAAAGGATCTTGGATTGCACACAAAAGTATATCACTGTATATTCATACTTATCTTTTTTAATGCAATGTTAAATAGGTACAATCTGACGTAAATTAATAATTAAAACAGGTATACTGGTTTTCTAAATATTTGTCCGTGGCGGATCCCGGGGGGACTGCCCCCCCCCCCTAGACGACTGAGATGGATAGTGCTTGACTGCGAATCCACATGTCGCCAACGAAAGAATACCCTATCAAATATATAGTCCAAGAGCTGACACACTTTTATTTATGTTTTTAGCGCCAAGCAAACCAATGAATGCGTATTGTTCAGAATTTTCTGTAGTTTTCAGATATATGGTTTATAGAAAAATCTATTCGGACAGTTTTTAGAAAATCAGTTACCATGACAACGAAGGCACTAAAATTGAAAACTGCCATAAATAAATTTGAAGCTGCATAACTTGAGATACGTTTGATGCAAGAAAATGAAATTCTACCAGTTCATGTTTGGAAATGAGGTCCTTCTGACAAAAAAATAACCATGACCATATATGGTCATAAAAGGGGCAAAATGCTAGTTTTATTGAAAATTTTCATATATTTTCAAGAATTTCAGTTTTCCAGTTGCTGTCCGAGTCTCAAATAAAGGTTAGCAGGAATTAAATCAGTCTTGGTGAAATACATATCCTGCCTGCTTACCAAAACTACCAAATCAGCAGTCACCATGGCAACTACAGTGAACTGAATGGCCACCATATCAACCAATGACAAAATTCACTTTTATAATTAAATAACAAGTTCCTTGGCACAAACACCTATAGCATCTTATACAGTGATAAAATTTGGCCAGTATTGAGAAATAAATTGATTGTAAATCTTAGAGGGTCAAAAATTCTCATTGAAGGAATTTGGTTGCCATGGAAACCAAATTTGTTGTTTTTGTCACTCTCGTCCAAATTACACAACATAGGATAACAAAAATGTGGTTATAGTATTCTTAATTCTCTGCTGATATGATTTAAATTACACTGATTAACCTGGATTCCTTATTGCCATGGCAACATTGCCAAATATGGTCATAGCAGTTGGGTATTTGAGTGATTCAATACAACATTTCTGGAATTTTATGCATACAAGTTCCAAAGTGAGCACACTGCAATCTATGCATGGTAGTTACCCCAACGTGTGACATATCATTTGAAAGCTTAGGAAAAGGCGAGTTCATATTTGTATATAAAACAGTCACCATGGCAACAAGAACCCCATAATGGTGGCCATCTTGTATAAGTGCAAGTTCTAGGATTGCTTCTTGTCATGTTCGCGAGATGTTAACTTGATGTTCACAAGATATCTTCAGTATATTTTTGGCATAAAATTGTTAGTTCGAGAGGTCTTTTGTTATAAATTTTGGATACCACTGACATTAACTCCTTGAATTTCTATTGAACTTAACCATTTTAATTTAAGTCTATAGATGCTAGATTGTTGATATTACAAAATAATTATCAATATTAAACAATAACATGATCTGCAATAATTGCTCACTGTTACATAATCATCAGTTGACAAAGATTATGTAACTTTAATTTTGTTATATATGGTGTCTTGTTGTCTGTTTTGACACGAAATTAATATGTTGATAATTTAATTTAGCTGGTCAAGGCTTATAATTAACTATTCCATAAAAATGATAGATACAGGGAATATTACTGGAGAAAATTGAATTTTTAAGACACTTTTGAATATGAATAGCCTGGGCCTATGCCATGTTTTGTTAAATTCGAAACTAAATCACTGATAAGAAGCTGGTCCCACTTGACCTAATTTCCTGCTGTCGACCATTGATGTTGAGACCATCACTCATGATCACTGCACAGATTTTTCAAACCTCTCTTGTGCTCAATTCGCTTATATTCTAGCCCAGACTAGCTGATACATTGATTTAATTGCCATCTGATGTAAATTATATATAATAATGAAGATAAATTCCTTTAAAAGTGTAAACAAATTGTTTTATAAGGCCATGAAAAAATATTGCAGTACTCTCCTGGAGTTTAAAATGATTGATGAATTAATTACACATTAATAGCTTCTGGAATACACATAATTAAACTTTTCTAGATATAGATATACATAGATACAAGTAAAACACATCAATAGGAAAGTTTTTCAATTTTGGTTTCCGCTGAAAGAGCAGGCGCTTTCCTTATCGGCTGCAAAATCGATGACCCCATTGGATGAAAATCACAGGCGTTCTCAGGGATTTTATGAAATGCCATTTCATATAAGTCTCTAAAAATAATACAACAAACAAATTAATTATTTTTATATTCTTTAATTTCCAAAATACAGGAAAATATCCTCTTCATATTTAACATGTAACTTGAGTTGTTTTGCTTTAAAACAATTTGGAGAGTTTCATCAACTGGTGCAATGACCAGTTCTCAGAGCCTTTTTTTTCAATCATCTGAAAAGATAAATAATTTAATAAATTTATAGTTTGTCAAGTACAGCTTGTCAAGAGTATAGTGACGTGGACCGGACTGCCCTGGACCAGACTGCCCTGGACCGGACTGCCCTGGACCGGACTGCCCTGGACCGGACTGCCCTGGACCGGTCCGCGATCCAGAACCGGACCGTCTAAATACAGGTCACAGGACCAAACAAAAATATTGGTACCAGACCAAGACTGAACCGGTCTGGACCACTAAGGGGAATTGGTACTTTTGAAAACTTAACCAATAAATTCTGAAATTTTTGCATGTATGTAATGCACCTGTTTTGGTCAAATTCTAGGGGGGGCAACTACCCCCCCCCCCTGCTCCCCTGCAGGCTACGGCCCTGTGAGAGCTCAAGAAAGGGCTGTAGCTCTTCATGATTTACAAAAATGCATACCCTGCCAATTGAGACGGGTGTGGGCCTCACTGTGGGGTTCACCTGTCTCCACGTCCATCAGGGTGGATGGTAGTAGCTTGTTTTCCTCTGAAAATATATAAGATATATATAAGAAATATTTATACATTTTTAAAACTTATTTTGATAAATTAAAAAAATTGATAATTTCATATCATTCTCAAAATTTCTAACCCATTAAATTTAAACTTGACACAATGCATTTAACTTGAAAGTTCTCACGAAATGTTAATTTATCACGGCTTTTTCATCATCATTCCAATTAGTAATGATAAATTATTAACGAACAACTAAAAACAATAGTTCGGGTGTTTTAATTCCGTCTCATCAGCACCAGATTGGGTCATTTATATGACATGATAATACTTTATTAATCAATTTGTGAACCTTGTCTTGATAATTATAATCCATGCACATGCATACATAATTTTATAAAAGACAACATATGAATGGAACACACAAAAAAATAGGTAGGGCTACAACAAAAAAGTGATGCTGCAAATGTTCAGAAAGGAAAGCAGGGCTTTATCATGCTAATGGCTGTGTGGCACAGATGGACGACTCTTGGACCGAAAATCAGTCTTAGTTGTACTTGGCAGGGGCGGACTGGGAGAGAAAATCGGCCCTGGAAGTTTCAGTGGACAGCGGCCCGGTCAGGCCGGGTTGTCTGGGGGGCGAATATTTTTTGGCATTCGCAGGCCCGGGTCCCGACATATTGTCTTTAAAATGCCACCTTTATCTAGGGGAGGGGGCCTGAGCCCCTAGGGCTTAGGCTCCTTGGATTCGCGACTGTCAGGGGCCACACAAATGTTAATTATGGGGGCCACAATGCCGGGGGGGGTACTCACTATGAAGGAGTGTATATAGAGGCGCCGCTGGATGGTTTAGGTTTTTTGGCCTTTTAGGATTAAAATGGTCTTGGTTTTCTAGGAATTCAGATTAATTTGGTTGCCCTTTTTGCACCCCCAACATGTTTGGTAGGGGAAGCTTGGGAGAGTTGGGCCACTTTTTACATTCTGGCACCTCCTGCTAACAGTAATGATTATATAAACATACTTAATGCATGTATTGTATCTTGAAATATTTCAGAAAAATATCTTTAGGTTTGCATTGATATTTGCCCAAGAACATATAAGCTACAGCCCCATGAAAATCGGAAAAAAATTGGCCCAACTCTCCCCATCAAGTGGGAGACTTGGGCCATTCAGGAGGGAGACTTGGGCCATTGCAATATATCAGGTTCAGATAAGCTGCACTTTAGGCCATAATATTTTTAACCTGAAGTGTGGTGGTCATAGAAGTCGCTAATCCTGAATTGAGGGCTCTTGCAACTCTAGTTTGCTGTCAGACTTAAGCCTCGGCCTGATGGCCCAACTCTCCCCATCTAGATCTCCTGATATCTAATTTTATTAGACTATGAATAATTATTAAGGCCTAAAAATATTCAATCTCTGTTGAAAATTGCTCTAGACAAGTTCTTCTGTCTTAATAAAAATAAATCTGGGTAAATGCAACACATGTGGGGAGAGTATTAGCACTGTCCCAACTCTCCCCCATTCCACCATTTTTCTCTAAATCCCAATTATGACAAAACCGGTTGTCTGATTTTTTCGAAAATATGTTAATAACAACTTAATAGTCAAGCCTACCAAGCATGCAATAGAAAATTTTCTCAGTCCTTGTTGTCTGACAGACAGTTAAAAACTCGTAGCATGGCTCAGTTTTTCCTTTTTTCATCCAAATTTGAATTTTCTTCTCTCTAAAGATCATGACAAGCGAATTAGCCAGAAATGTTACATCCATTGAAAGATTTTTATTTTTGTAAAATTTTGGTGGCTGCAGCTTTCTCAAAAATTTTTTAGTTTCCTAAAAATCAGGGTGGCCCAACCCTCCCTGCGACCCAACTCTCCCAAGCTTCCCCTACCGTTAGAATCGGCTTGAAAAGACGATTACAATGATATTATATACAAAACATAAATATTAAATTGGTTTTGGATATTTTTACAAAAAAGATTAAAACGGTTTGTGGTTTTGGCATTGGTTTCCGGATTAAAATGGTTCTGGTTTTCAAAATCGCCGTGGCGCATCCCTACACAAAAGTCCGCGAAGTACCCCCCCCCCCCGGGGCCACAATAGGGGGCAGGAGACTATGGACTTACTCTCAACAACAAAAAACTTTACAAAACTTTTTTTTTTAATTTCTTGTGCTGAATAAACTTAGGAGGCTCCATGATTACATAAAACACATCTTCATAAAGGGGCTAAGTAGGCCTATAGTAACTTGAGTACACAGGTCCTGTAAAAATGCAAACCATTGTGATCCTTCAATACAAATAAATGAAAGCAGTGGCCCAATGGTTTATACTAACTCAGTGATTTCGATACCATTGTAATTCTCCTTGCGAGACGATTCTAATGGTACCAAATATGTTGGGGTTGTAAAATCGGGAAGATGATCAATCTGACTTTTTTGTTCTTTTTTGGTCAATCGGCCCACAACAGCATCGGCCCACCGGGAATTTTCCTGGTATCCCGGCGGCCCAGTCCAGCCCTGGTACTTGGTCAGATGCGTTTAACCTAAAAATTCACATCTAATGCCCCATTCACACGGCACGTTACGGAGGTCTTTTGGCGTCAGCGGGCTGGGATTTCCTGGCAATTTGGATGATTTTTTGATAATTTGTGATATCCCACCGAGGATTTTTCATATCTCGCCGACGTTTCTTTTGCATATCGGCGGGTTGCTAGAAATGGGAACTCCGACGGAAAGAGGCACATTTTTTCTCAATTTTTGGATGTCTGGCGGGCATTTTTCGAGTGAGATTGAGTGAAAAACACGAGGCATATGATCTTACCCCACCGATTTACGATCTTATTCCACCGATTTACGATCTTATTCCGCCAATTTAAGATCATATTCCGCTGTTATATGCCTCTAATTAATTATAAAATCGTTGTGTGTCGCCGAGTTAGCCATATTTCTCCTAGAAATCGTCTGCCTCTGTCCCGCCGGTCAAAAAAGGTTCTCCGTCATGTCCCTTGAGATCGAGGCACAAAAGAACAGACTCAGCCACAGAATTATTTATCAGCTATGACTATACACTTACTGACTCAAAAGAATATCTGGAATTTAAACTGATATGAATAAGGGACCGTTCAGAATTTATGACTGGGGGGGGGGGTGGGAGTTTTGCTGGAACTTCCCGTCAAAAATTGATTACCCCCCCTTGAGTTTCTTGCGGATTTTTAATACCCCACCCTTAGGTTTCACGTATATTTTTAGTACCCCCCCCCTCGACATACAAAGCAATAAACACATATATACTGTTATACACAGCCACGTGCACAGATTCGCGTCATTTCGCGGACTTTTGCGCGTAAAAAAGTCCAAATAAAATGAGTTTATGCGTGTTTTTTAACATTTCTTCTTTGTTAAAATTTCTTACCCCCCCCTTGGAAGTGTTGTCAAAAATTAATACCCCCCCTTGAAACACGTGTGAAAAGTTAGTACCCCCTCGGCCAAAACTCCCACCCCCCCCCCCCCAGTCATAAATTCTGAACGGTCCCTAAGTGAATGGCCAAAACATGGATGATACGCAAACTGTCAACAATATATATGTATAAACAATAACAATTAAGTCTTACCTGCCAAGGGCTCAATTCTAAACACTTTTCTGAAAAGGAATTGATAAGACTTTTTTAAAAACTGATTTCAGACCAGCAATATCCGCAAGACTGTCATAACAATGGAACTTAATTAAAGAAGTGATCCTGCAGTTACAATAAAAATAAATAAAGATGTGAACTTTTTAAAAATTTACCTGAGAATCAAGAAAATGTGAAAAATACACATTTTTGCACGGGTCCCTAAAATTTTACAAGCTGTATATTTTCTTTATTTCTGGAAGAGAAAATTAGCAACAGTCTACAGATTACATTGTGTAAGGCGGTAGGCATTGATTATGCTTTCAAGCAGGCTTTGAAGTCGGAGTCAGACTGTCAGAGTCGTGGAGTCGGAAGTTTTGGGGTGTGGAGTCTGAGTCAAACTTTTATTTTCAGGTGGAGTCGGAATCGAAAATTAAATAGGTGACTCCTGACTCCTAATAATAATTAATATAATTTACAAAAACTGTTACAAATGTGAATTATATCCCAAATTTTACACAAAACTTCCTGAACAAGTGTTCATGCACAAAATCCCATGAAAATTTTGTAGAATTAATTAAAAGATGGCGATGGCCCAGACCTTAGTATCCAGACCTAGCCTCCGCTCGAAGATGAGACCATATTAAGGCATAACATCAAAATCACTCAGGCCTGCCAATGCAGCTAGCTGCTCTGATTAAGAATTATTTAGGGACATTCCAGAACTCGTACTGCTGGGCTTTGATCGGTTGAAATCGTGCATGCATGAATGTCGAATTTTCATTTCCCTTCACGCCATGGTCCATGCCCATGGATTATCTTGGAGATAATCCCCCATGCTGGACACTCAAAATGTACGGAATTCGACCATGCAACACAATCAAAAACATGCTCCACAGCATCTAAAGGACTTTACATGCATTATGGACAACTTTTGAACTGATTTACACTAATTATTACACTAATTATTATGATAAAAGATAACTAATTTCAACTCGACCCGACCAGTTGACTGCTGACTTTTCACACTTCTTCTTCTTCTTCTGCAAAGCCATTCCGTCCTGAGACACAATCGGCGCACCACTACCTGTCAAATATTTCTATTTTTAGTTTAGTAACAGTCCATGATCAAAATTTCTATATTTATCATTTATGATAGTAACATTAAACGTTTATTCTTGATGAATTTTATTTTTTATAGGCCTAATTGTGATGTAATTTTTTGGTGAAAATCACAGGTACAATGTAAAATATTAATGTCTGCATGGGGGAAAAAGTGGGGAAATATCATTGCAGCCATGGGAAAAAATCCTAAAGACGGGGCACTTTCGCTTTGACCAACTGCTAATTAGCTCTGGGTCGGTTGCCAAACTTCCAGCTAAGCATACATAGGGATATAGAAAACGTTTTGAGTAACCCCCCCCCCCCAGGTGATGCTCACACTGCTTTACAGAAAATTATTTCATTTTGTCTCAATGCTTATAAAAACCAATTCGAAGCTTACTCAGCTTACCAGTGGCGGACTGGCCTATGTGGCAGAGTGGCAGCTGCCATGGTCCCAACCTCTCAGGGGGGCCTATGCAAGGTGCCAAAAGATGAAAAATCAGGAAAAAAGCCTATATTTCTATCTTTCTGACCAAGCTCTCGACTGTTGGATGCAACCAAACTTTCGCATTAGGGCCAAATGTGAGTTGGCCCTATATACGAAAGGGCCCTTCACCTTTGCGTAAATGAAGTAATGCGAAAACAGGAATGTGGGGCCCACTGACTTATTTTGCCACGGGCCCGAAATGTCGCCAGTCCGCTCCTGCAGCTTACAGTGCTGCTAGAAAGTAAAATAAATAGGTGATGATGATCTGTTGCCATAGATTCGATGCCGATTCCAGTAAAAAAAATTTTGGGGGGGGGGGCCGCCCAAATTACCCTAATAAATTTAAATTCAAAAAATTGTTTGCCCGCAATGCCCTGCAAAATTTCTGCAGATCCCTCCCCCTCCCATCCTCCTACACCTATGGCCTGTGGCACACCCACAGCCAAGGTCATGATGGTCATCTCTGTTCCAATGTGCGATCTTTAACCTGCATAGTGGTCAGTATGACAACCTCATTCAATGAAAATCACAGGCGTTCTCTTTACACAAAGGTTTTCCAATACTATAAGTCCTTTGACCCTGAAAAGTTTGTTAAAGGACATCCAATGCAAAACTGATTTCAGAGGTCAATTTGTTGCATAATTTAATAATTATAACTTCGTGCATTCATGAGTTAGCTTTTTAAAATGATTTACACGGTAGTGACCTTGAGAATTAGGTCAAGGTCATCCACTCGTCAAAAAAGGATGATATGGTCAAGATCGCAACCACTGCCAAGCACAGTGCCCGATTTGGTTGTGTGGAGGCCCCTGTGCAGGGAAGTTGTGTGGGCCCCCGACATGCGTTACGTTGAAATGTTTCTGTAGCTTTTGGAAGTGTCATATAGGCTCTGTCCTGGCATGTGCATTGTGCAAGTAATTTAGCAATAGAGATAAAATATCAAACCAAATTGCCGTTTATTGAGTTGGGAGACCTTTTTTAAAGGGCTTTCTGTCTTGTTAATTTGGTAAACACCTGAAAGGGAACAGGTAGTGTCAGGCAGTCCATAGCAATTTCTCCCACGAACCGGACTTATTCTATGAAGTACATACTTTTAAGTATTGTAGTTAGACAGCTAAAAATACCAATATATAATGATTTTATGGCAAGCGGCTGTAGGCGTGGGGCATAAAACCCCGTTATATCAAGTTATTTAATAAAATTGAGGATTGTTAACCAGAAGGAAACATTGATGCAGTGGGCTCACATCCCATCCAAAAAAGGAACATTGTTGCACATGATTGACCTGGATGGCAGAAAAACCAAGAGTTAACGTTGATAATCAAGGCCCCGAGAACAGGTGGGCCCCCAGAATGGGAGCCTCTGGGAGAGGGCCCCAGAGTGGGAGGGGTCCCAGAGTGGGAGGAAGTCCCCAGAACGGGGCCCCAGAATGGGGCCCTCAGAACAGGTAGGGCCCCCAGAACAGTTAGGGCCCCAGAACAGGTAGGGCCCCCAGAACAGGTAGGGCCCCCAGAACAGATGGGGTCCAAGAGTAAGTTTGCCCCACCCAGAGGCAGAGGCCCAGCAGGGGAGGGGGGCCCAGAGAGGAAGGGAGGAGCATAGGAGGCCTCGGGGCCCCCAGAGGAGAAGTGGGGGCCCCAGAGGGACAAGAGACATACAGGGAAGGGAGGGCCCCCACATATCAACCACAATTTTCCGCTGGTTCAACAGATCACCTTTTCACGCCAGCAACATTTTTGGTAAAAAATGACCACAATTTTGCAATGCAATTTTGCAGTGTGATTACGTAAGAGGGCCCTCTAAAGGATTGGGGCCCCCATATTTTAATCATTCATAATGCTCTACTAAGTCTACTTGTTGCACTATCAGATTATGTCTCAGATCGACATCATTCGCGTGAATGATCATACGAATTTGCTATAAATATTATGCGTGATCCGCTTGTGTGGGGGCCCTGTGCGGCCGCACACTCCGCACATTCCTAAATCGGGCACTGGCCAAGCAGTATTAACTTCAGGCATTCACAAGTTAATCTATACAAAATATTTGTCAGTGATTTGGCAGTGTGACCAGAAAAAGTAGGTCAAGGTCATCGAAAATGACTATTTCCTTGAGTGCCCAGTACCAGGTGTCAATATATTGTGTGCTAAATTTCAGAATTTTACAAATAATCAATTTTCAAGCCACAAAATGACCATGTGGCAGATGCGATATTGAAAAAGAATACATTCCATAAAAGAAGTTGGAAGTTGGAAAGAGCTTTAACATAATGCATGGACAGGTGTGTGATTGGCCAGGTAAAACCTCCTATTTGTGGAAGGAGCCGCACATTCATTTATTATTATACAGCATTTTGGTCAATTTGGTGAACTTCATAAATTATGATAAACAATGAGAAGACTGGAATCTTAGAGTAAGACATACTCTATCCACTAATAGAATTAACTTTCTCAGTATGGAACACTGGATATAACAGTTACCTACATCCATTAAAATCCAATGGGCTCTGACAAAACTGAGTTCTAACACAAAATTTACACTAAACTAAAGTATTTATGGCTATAAAAGTTACTAATATGTTTTTAAAACTAGAATAATTTTTGAAGTTTACCAATTTATTCATTACCATTAATTTGCAAGAAACCAAAATTTGAAAAAAATATCAGAAATCCTAATATTTTTCCAGTTTTTTTGCTGCTTAAGAAAACTTAAAAGGATTATCCCTCCAAATGAGTTTAGTCATTTAAAGAGGTACTAGAATACCCGTTGGAGAGACAGGTGACCTGAAAATGCATTTCATGTGATATTTATTGAATTGCATGCATTTTTGCTATGATAAACTTGTGAAGAGTGCATAAAAGCGAAATATTCACTATATCAGCCATGCATGTGTTGTAGTTGTGTTATTAAAAAGTGAAAGTGAGTTGGCAAAGAGTGGGAAAAGTTGAGTGCCAATGTGTGTACGTATCTATCTATACATGCTTTGATGTATGATTCAAGCTACGAACATGTTATGCATCATTGAGAGTTTATGAAATGGCAGAGTAGAGACAGGACTTGGTAATTGTGGGAGGATTTGGTAGAAGAACATTATTTTGACACTTAGACTAAGTCCTGGCTGGTCATCAGAGTGTTTGTTCAATGTGTACATGTGTATTGGGATGTGATTGTGGTGTGACACATGAGGGCCTACTGTTGTATTAGAAGCCTGTATGTTGGTGTGAAAGTAAATTATTCTGTGTTTTACTCAGTTCAAACTTGTTATTCATAATGCTAGATGTGTAATTTGTTGTGCTTTATATTCTGTATAAGGTCCGTATAACATGAATTTGCATATTGGCATAACATTCATATGTAGAGGAAAGCCCGCGAAAATGCTTGCTGTGTAGGCAGGACAGGTGAGGCTGTTGTTTTAGTGGCTGTGCCTCCCTCCGAAATACATTGGGTCTGTCAGAAGAGCAGGGGGAGTAGGTGCAAGTAACGTGAGGGCTAAATTAATGGCGTTGTAGTGGTGCATGAAGGAGTTTCGTGAAAAGGGGTGCAGAAAAAGATGATTAATAAGAAATGAGGGAGGACTTCAAGGGATTTTATTAGCCACACTCAAAGGCAATGTCAGTAGGAGTGGTCATGCAAAATGTTGTGGATGTGGCTGGAGTAGGGATGGAGAAGAAGAGGTGACATCACAGTTGAATAGATAGACTTTTAAGAGTAGGATAATTTAGACACCTAAATGCAAAATTTCAGAGGTCTAAGTCCAAAATTGACGGAATCATTGAGTACTGAAAAAAACAGCATTTTTGCTGAATTTGCTCTTACTAATTTTTGTAAGAGCATTAAGACCTCCAAAAGGCACATTTAGAGTATTTAACGCGTAATTTGGCAGATTTTCATGTTCATAGGTTCAACTGTTTCGGAGTTCTGAAAAATTTTTTTTTTTTAATTTCCAATATTTTACGAAAACTGTACCTATTGCTCAAATATGAACCAAAAGGCTAATATAAGCCATAAGACCCATCCATGTGCCAAATATCATATATACAAGTGCAATAGTTCAGGCACAATGGCCAATACACAATGTGTGATGCTGCCCGTAGCGGATTCAACCAAGATAAAAACGAAGTCACGTCCAAATAACAATATGACGGCTATTCATTCCCATGCCAGATGCTTGCTCTATAATCAAGCTAAGGTGCATTCTTGATTCCAAACTTCTCCAAACAAAATTGCCAAGTCACGGCCCAAAAGACATTCTGAAAATGCTCAAATTTCAAATTTCCCGCCAAAACTTTCCATTTTGTCACTGTGACTGCATAAATGGAGATGTGTACACACACATCCATCAACAAGGTCTTGCAGTGTTTTGGCCCTTTGAAGTTGAAAAGTAGGTCAAGGTCATTTATCGGACTCTTTCAAGAGAATGATCCCAAGAAGTATGACATTCCAAACATCAGGCATTCATGAGTTAACCACCATACAAGGTTTTTCAGTGATTAGGCCAAGACCTTGAAAAGTAGGTCAAGGTCATGCATAGTAAAAAGCAGAAATGCCCAGCCCTTCGGTTAACACTACCCAAAACATTAGGATTAGCCTGTGGATCCCCAATGTTACGTGGCCAGATATGCAGCCTGCTTTTTGTACATGCCTGCGCATCAGCGAATAAAATGTCGACATCCTGCACTTTGTTGTCCATTGGATAGAACGTTTCACTCGGACTAAAAATCAGAAGCATAAGAATAAATGTGCTATTTCCGGGAGCTGCGCCACTCACACAAGTCCTGAACTTCTGAAAGCTCCTCAAACTTTCCTTTGGTTGAACTGCGCCTCATTTGACAAAACTTCAAACCACTTCGTACGACTTCTCCACTTCTCTGAGTGTGTTCAAAGAAAACCGAATTTCAATATCCACTAAAAAGAGCACTTTCCTAATCTGAAGAAAAATCAATAACCCCATTTAATGAAAATCACAGGCATTCTCAGGTATTTTATGAAAATGCCATTTAATACAAGTTTCTTAAAAGAATACAACAAGAAATTGTATCTTTGAACATTGTTTAATAGTGCAATATATATTCAAAATAGGTGATGGATAACAAAATTGTCACATTCATATGCATGATTTTATGCACGATTTACACAAATGTACAATTGAATTTAATAACTTCATAAATACATGTAATAAAACTTGTACTAACTATTAAATTAAATTAAATACATTTAGGCTTTTAGACAAAATATCCACTAACATTCTAAGATAGACATTTATACAAAACACATGTTAAAAAGCAATTTCTCAGACAATAAAAACATCTCATTTATACACAATATATTTTTAACAATCATATTTACAACATATATATTAATACACATATATCATATAAAACACATATTAATACACATATTAATAGCCAACAGTCTCTTCAGTCATTACAACTCGAGACCATTTTTGTTGTAGTTATCAGAGGGGCCCGCAGCGCCAGCTACCAGGGGAGAAACCATTGTCATTTGTCACCAAATTCTTATCAACTTCATACTTCTGCGTGAAGCGGAAAATTGAGAAGCAATATCATTGCAGTTTTCCATCCTTCAAAGTTTCTGATTGTTACGTAATTTTGATATAGCTAGTTTCATAAATTAAAATCCAATTTTTTTTTTTTTTTGCGAGTTCTTTGTGTTTTTTCAAGAAGATCACAGGCCGAAGCCCGACAGTGGAGTTTCACTCTTCTTCTTCTTCTTAGGATGGCTTCCCGCCTTTGTCTCAGGCGAACCTCCCTTGCGGAGTAATTGTCAATGTAGTATAATTTAAAAGGTAACTGCTAAAAACTGAGGCTAAAAACTAAGGCTAAAAACTAAGCACATTGTTAATGGCAACATGTTTCTAGCATCCACCATGTTCTGCACATCATTAGTCCGCAGATGTCGTTGAGGCAGGTCTCTCTTTCCTTCGCAAACTTTGCACACAGTAGGTTGCATAGGTGATTCACCTATGTTATGTTTGAAGTATCCTCAATCTTCACGATTGCATTTCTTTGGTCTGACGGCTACGAACTTACGGACTTAATGTAGCAGGACTTCCCTGTTTCTGTGTTCAAGATTGCGGAGCGCAGCTCTGACTCTGTTTTTGTGGATGTCTGTCTTCTTTCACGTACGTCTTTCTGATAGCCCCAGTTTTACTCTTCCTGAGAATTTCCAACTTCTCACATCAAATAATTAGATGTGCAACATCTTCCCCCTCCACTTGACACAGTTTGCAGATGTTGTCCTCATTCCCTTTGTACTTGGCAATCTGGTCCTGTGTCCTATATCTTCCGACGAGCATCCTCAAAAGAAGTCCTGCGGCCTCTGCCCTTCTATCTCCACCACAGGCAGACCATAGCCGGAGTGGCATATCCAGCTCCTGGGGTTCAATCATCTATTTCAGCATGGATTTCAGAGCTGCTTCCTCAATGATCTTGCACTTCCAATATGACCTCACCAGTAGTTTAACTTCCTTCTTCCTCTTCCATGTTTCTTTATCAGTTAGATTGATGCTGTTTTTCAATACATCTATCCCATATTGTACGCCCATGCGGGATATCATGGTGAACCAGCTATATATGTTGACATCCATGGCTAGTTGTCTCTGGGCCAGTTGTTTGATAGCTTTTGATGTTATGATTGTTGGGAAGTCTGCAGATATTACAATATAGAGCCAGAGTAGCAGTCCCGCTACAGGTGAAAAGACGAATAACCAAATTCCTCTACAAAGGTACTAGTGCTCAAAGGTACTAGTGCTCAAGAGAAGCATATTCCTAGGATGTGTGCAACTGCAGATGGCATGGCACACAACAGTCAATTCTTTCAAACCGACCGATTCTCGTACGAAAGTTGATAGATAGAGCTGCCCTCCAGGCAGGATATTGACATGGCTCACCCTGAACTGGCGTGCGGGTGCTATGCTTATCGGAAACTAATACCCTGCCGTATGATTACGGTTAGAGTACTCGTGATACATCAAACCTCCATTACAAGTGTGACGTTGCTGAGGTGCACGTCTTTAACAATCACATTCGATCAATGAATTTAAAATATAAGGGCATAATTCTAGCCAATTGATTATTTATATGCTGACATTTCAGATTTTTTTAAATTTTAAAAATATAAATTTGGATTAATAACAGATCATAAAAAGTTTGAAAACACAGAATATCCATGACATGGCAGTGTAATAAAAAACATCATGCTCTTAAATTTTGATTAAAATTTTGATCATCTTTAAAAAATCTATAAAAACTTTTAAGTTCTATATGCTAGGCATTACTGATAACTTAAGTTAAACATTAATTGAATAGAATTTTTCAGATGAATAAACATAATTTACACAATATGAACAAAATACAGGTTTTTAAAATACATACGTATACCTAAATTGACCAACAAAACCAGTATACAGAAATATGTACATTTTTTTTTAAACTTCTAACAAAAGAGAAACATTCCAACTTCATTTCAATTATAGGCTTAATTTAACTGTACATTGCATGCCCTCAAATCACAATGAAATTTATCGAAAGTAAGGCTAAGTACTAAATTGACAACTGGCTCCAATGCAAGCTTGCACATTTCGCAAGAGAAGAAATTATTTCCCGTATTTGCATGATCCTTTAACATGTTTTAACAGTGACCATTTACTTGTTTAGAGGCATCTCCAAATCCCGATTTTCGAAGACTGCCTAGATAAGCCAGTCATTTATTCGTGGGAGTAAGGTTAGCGCTTTAGGTTTAATCCAAACGTAAGGTTAATACCGGAGTAAGCACTTTGCAGGGTGCCCACCGAACATCGCACAAAATATTATAGGAATATAGGAATTTTTTACCGTAAAATATAGGGAAATATAGCAGGTTTTCGCCAATTTTATTAAGACAATATAGGAAATATTCAACAACGAAGCCATCGGCAAATCGCAGGACAGCTTCCACCGCAAGCCGAAAACTTCATGTCGCAGACCAAAACGTGTCTAAAAATTCATATATCTGGGGGGAAAAAACGCTTAAACTTTGTATCGCAGACAAAAAAGTGCATTTTCGCGAGAAATATCTTAAAATATAGGAATTTACAGGAATTTTTCCAAAATATAGGAAATTATAGGAGGCCTTAAAAAATATGGGAATTATAGGAAATATAGGAGGAGTGGGCACCCTGCACTTTGCAACTCACAAGGGTACGCACAAAATCCCAATTCGCAAGCAGGTCCGAGCCCTTCAGTCTGTCAGGGCTGGCTGCCCCGGCCTTCTTTCATGGGCACTTTGTAACATCAAAGATTCAAGATTAGTTCCCAGAACTAACCCACCTCAATTTAAAGTAACCTGTACTAGGCCTACTTTACCAGCAAATACGGTTGTTCAATTTTCCACGACTTCTTTTTATACATCACTGAATAATGTGACTTATGGCCGAAAAATATATTTCAAAATCATCTATTACTAGATTTATCCGCAGATTACGGAGCCAAGTATCAACAAAGTAAGCCTTCGAAAGTGTGAATAGGCTAAGTAAGTCCCTTGTTGTTTCAGAAATGAGCAGAACAATGGCAAGTATTAGGCAAGACATAATTGATCTTTAGCTTCTTGGATCTTCGAGGAATTTTTTCTAATGTCAGTTGGTAGGAAGGGGCAATAAGAAAATGTAATATAATTTTTTATCACGTAAATTTCACAAAAAGTGTGGGTGAACTAAATTTTTTATCCATTGGTTTGGTCAATCCGAGAAGCAAAAAGACATCAATAATGTCTGGCCTTAAAATGAATTGATCAATGAGCTTGTGCGAGTAGTATTGCATTCAATTGCTACAATACTATGTCATCCCGACTCACAGTTTTCTTAATAATTTATCCAGGCAGAATTTCCTAACACAAAAAGAGACTTACTTGCAACCTATCATTCCTATCAATCAATCCAGGGAGTACAGAATTTGGGTTCAGGTTTGATCAAGTAACAATATTAGGTAAATTTTTAAAACACAATTCAGCAAAATTTTTCTTTTTGTCTCTCGACAATTTTCAGATTTTTAGTCCAACAGGGGGGTAGCCACAGAATGAAAGGGCAAAATTTAACTACATCATACAAGGGGAGAATTCTACTCACTGCCAGGGTTCTCCTTTCACACTTTATTAGGATCACAACCGTGTCACTTCCACTCACAAAGATATAAGTATAACTATTATATTTATATTTATTTATTAATAGGAACAGTCTTCCAAAAAAATATATGAACTCAAAAACCCAAATTCTGTTCTCCATTAAAATTAGCAAATTTACAAGCTCAAACTTTGAAACTGTATGCCAAATGTAGAAATACAGTCTCAATCTTTTACAACGCCATATTTTTGGCCAGGTGCATGAAGCATTATATACAAGGCAGTACAAACTTCCTTTTTTTTCGCACATGTGTCATGTATCCTCGTTTTTGGTTTTTTTTCACCCGCAAGGGATCCCATGTCCGAGGTTTTTTGGAGAATGCAAAGGACTGGTGATCGGCAAAATTACTCATGCGAAGTATTTAATAGCACAATCACCAGTTATCAGAGCCAACTTTCAATCATCTGAAAAGATAAATGAAGATTTACTGTATTGATTTAGAATTTTGGAGTATAACAGGGTTCCCACAATTTTCCTCATGAATAGCAATTTCCTACTTTTGCAAGGTCTAGAAAGTGGAGTGAGTTTGTGTTTTGCGCCCCCATCAGCACCGGTTTGGGCTATTTAGTGGCGTCTGGAAAGTGGAAAATGGCTCTTCGGATGGTAAAACAAGGTTTTGCTTTACGTATGTCTGAATCAGTCCGATTTTCAAAATAATTTTGCGAGTTTGGTCTTACATACATAACTACATAGACTTTTTTGCATTGAACAGTCTTGGGAGGAAAAATGCTCCCAACAAATATATATTTAAAGTTTCTGTAATTATGAGAGCCCTACAACTAGGCAAAACCCTGTATAATATACAAACAGACAACATACCGCGACTGATTGAAATGGGTGGGGGAGTCGAAGGCGAAACTACGCAGTTGTAGTCTTCATCATCAATCTGCCACCCTCCACCACAACAGAATATCGTTGACGGTTTCTTCGCAAGAAGAAAATCCAAGTCAGGAATATTGTCTAAAAAAAAATACGATAAATATCTAGACACTTTTAAACCATTAAACTTGATTTCACCCAGCAAGCCAGGCAGACTTGAATATTTTCATAAAAGTATGTTATAATCATGACTCTTTCATATTTTAAGTTCAGTTACTGAAACTTAGCAGCTTGGGGAGTTTTAAAAAAGTAACCACTTTCAGGATTTTTATTTGTTTTCGCTTTGAAACATTTTTCGTGGAGTGCACAGTAAAATTAACTTGGCTTTTAGCTTTAGTAGTACAGACTAAAAACAAGCCTTACCCAAAGTACGATTCTTTAATTTCTTTTTCATTTTCGGCACAGCCGGCATGGTCGGATAAGCAGGTATTATCTTCCTGAAAAAGAATGTATGACAATTTTATCAAACTTGCATCCACAGGGCCTGACTCAGTGTGAGAAATGGCTTTCAGAAAGTCCTAGTACAAAGTTGGACAGCACACAAATTAACATCGGGATTATCAATTTTTCAGTAGAATTTTACTAGTCCAAAGCTTTTTTCAGGTAGTCAGGACAGAAAGTGACGTCCTCATTTCACACACTGGGCCTATTCTTTAGGCCACACATAATTGATCTTTAGCTTCTCGGATTCGTCTCAAGGCCCTTTTTATAGGGTCGGTCGGTAGGACAAAAAAAAAAGGTGAAAAAAAAATTTTTTATAATTTTTTTTTTCCATCGGCAGGAAAATCTATTGTGTCGGCGGGTCCGCGAAGCTAAGAATCAATTATGTGTGGCCTAATATTGATTGAACTGTAGTCTGCTCAACAGACTATAGATTCATTAACAGTCGTTAAAAAAATAACTCAAATAATTCATAATAACAGGGAATTATATTTAAAAATATACTGTGATCTTTCATGTATTCAAATATACTGGTTTTTCCAAATGAAGGAAATAAAATAATATCAGGAAAACGAGGATTTACTTTTAAAGATATTATACATTCAGCTTAATAAATGCAAGTAACCCATGCAGTCAAATAGTTGGAAGATTTAAAAAAAACTATTTATTTTACCTTGCTAAGACAAAGAATAAATGTGAAAAACACATCGCTGATCCTTTAACCGTGCCCGTTGTTTTTCTGAAAGAAGAATCACATCAATTAACATTAGACTACTCTGGACATCAAATCAATTTAAGGCTAATTTGTGCGATCTCCATTTTTGCAACCAAACTCATATTAAAGCTGATAGCTATTTTCATCTGGTTAATTTCAAAGTGTAGTGACTGTAGATTCGAGTCAACATGATTTTGGGAGAAATCAGAAGATTCTGAATGCTGGTCAGTATTCAGAGATGGGGTAGTGTCACCAGACATTTTCCCTGACCGCAATTGGACTTATTGTGTGTTACGCATCCTTCAGTCTTCAGGGCTAGTGATTCCATACGCCCTTCACCCAAGCCCCACTGTTATCTCTATTTCACCCCCTCCTCAGTTGGCCACTGCGACCAATTTTGCTCGGAACTTTCTGCTGCAGCAGACCACAGAGGCCAAGATGTGTGTCACAGGATGGGGTGTCACTGGGTGCTTTAGGCCAGCTGTCAACATTCTTGTGGCTTTGAATGTAAATCCTCTCACTTAAGCCAACTTTAATAGCTTTTAGTGTGTCTGTTTTCAATATAGGGCCTACTAAATAGCAAAACAGTTGATCATATTTATAAACTTTCTTGTTAAATTTTGTCACAGCAGCAGCTTCAGCTCACTGAGCTCAGCAATGTGGTTAACCACATTTTAAAGATGCAAGTGTGTCAAGTTCTGTGAGTCATATCATGACCCAAATAGAGATAAACCTGGGGCTTGTCTGGAGGGGGAGGTCCTGCCACCCCCGACAGCATGGAGGATGGTTACGCAGCTAATCAGAAACCAACTATGACTTTTGCAGATTTTTGCTGAAAATCTCACATTGACACATGTAAAACCAAACTCACTGTATTTTCAAGTGACCGATCCAGACAGGGAGGTCTAGTGGCAGTAGGGGGAAATGGTATTAAAGTTCAGTGGTCTTGGTGGGGGGGGGGGGGGGGGGGGGGGGGGGGGGAGCTGTGACCCTTAGGACCATAGAAATACATAGAATGGACATGAGGCTGTATGATGCCACCTCAAGATGAGGTCACCAAATCTGCCATATTGGAACTGCCCTGAGACATGACGTCACAATAGACTAATTATGATGTGACGTCATGTCATTGTTATAAGTGACATCACTGTTATTGGTGACGTCACAGTTACATTGTGCCAGGATACAGGGCAGTTCCAAGATGGTGGATTTGGTTGCTTCATCTGCCAGAGCCTCATGTGCATTCTATGTATTTCTATGCTTAGGACCCACCCAGATCCCAGAGGGGGGAGGGGCACAGTCAACTGAAGTGCTGAGTCTGATATATATATTATGAGGACGCACAGACAGACTGCTCTGAACTGAGAAGTTGCCATCCTGACTTATTGATATGGCAGAAGAGCAGGGCTGATTCTCTCAGTGCAACCAATGCCTGCCATCCACATCATATCAGCATACCAGTGCGGATGCTGGTTCCATTTTTCTCAGTCCAACAGCGGCATTACACACTACACAGGCCAACAGCCACAGGGGCAAGCAAACTTCTTGATTCCAAGAACTTGTCCCAAATCAGGTCAACCGGCAAGTTGCAGACTCCCACTGCACACTGAAATCCGAGGAAATCTACCACGCAATACCGCCAAAACCATGTCCTACAGCATCTCTAGAACTTTACACACATTATGGACAACTTTTTGAACCGATTTAAACTCTTCATGTGTGATAAATGATGACAGATTCTTACGTATTTAATCTTCGTCTTTTCTCTTCAGCCAGCCGAGAGATGTGACGTCGCGTGACGTCACGCGAAAAGTGAAAATTGATTGGCTGTAGCGGGATTGCGGGAAAAGGCACTGAATTTTGGATCTGTACAGGGGCGGATCCAGAAAACGTCGGGAAGGAGGGGGTGTGGCATGAATACAGAAATTTCGGACAGGGGTGGGTCGGGTTCATGGCATGAATGCAAGTGTATCGGCTAAAAAATTACATTAAAATCTTCAGGCCCAATTTATAAAATAAACCTCCCCTTTGCCTCTGGATCGATTCACTGTCAGACGGATTTGTGAAAAATAAGTATCAAAACTTAAAACGTCAGCCAGTTTTTAAAACATTTTGGGGGGATGTGTCTGTCTGATCACGGCCGGGATGCTGGACTAAGGATTTCCGACTTTTTTCAGTTTTCGTTTGACCATCAGATTATAAAGGCCTATAGTCTGTATTCATCTAAGGAGTCAACCATAGGCGTATCGGAGGGGGGGGGCAGCGGGGGCGATCGCCCCCCCAAAAGTTTGAGAGACAGTAAGATTCGGGCAAAAGGCTAAAAAATTCGGGCAGATGATTAAATTAAAAACTACTGATAATTAATGATTTCCAGGCAATTTAATTTGGAATGTTTATAAAATTAGATCGCGAAATTCGGGCAAATGTCGCTCGCCCCCCCAAAAATCGCGCGCGCCGTACGCCTATAGATGTTAAGTCAACATTTAATATTTGCTCAGATACAGAGCTAGCCTGCTCTACCAAAAAAAAAAAGTCGTAGGCTTCCTTATTTAATAGGATTTTTCTTTTCAGTTTTTTTCCCACGGCATATTATCGAAGGTGATGGGATTGGGTATTTTTGGCATAAATCCGTGTACAAAATAATTAATTTTAGCACATCATATAATATTATGTGCCTTGAATAATTGCAGTTGAAGTTTCTGTGAATATATAGTTTCAAGAATTGAAGGGAAACCAAGTTCATTGCCCAGGGTATATCAATGACAATTAGGGGGGTAACTTGACAATTTATGGTGGGGGGGGGGCTAGGCCTGGCCCGGATCTGCCATCGAGTTATCACCAATTCACTTGCATACTAGCGGAACATGCTAATATAATTCATGTGTAAAAATTAATTCATCTTAGGGGGGGCATAGGCGTAGGAGGCACGCCGCACGTGCCCTCAAAACATTTTGGAAAATCAAATTTTCATGCACTAGACCTAATTTTGGGCAATGTTTGTGAATCTAGGGAATATTTGGGCATTGCCCACAAAATTTACAATTATTGGGGGAGGATGCATCCCCTGATCAAAGCCAACCAGCCCCCCGCCCCCCCCCCCACTGGCCACTTCAGTAACAGTTTCCTGGGTGCCCCCCCCCCCCCGCTTAGCTTCAACCAAGTAAAAGAGCATTATCCAGTTACTTTACCATGTCACTGACTCATGCATTTGTGGGTTATCAACTTATCAATCTGAAAAATTCCACTGCATCAGTTGCCCGAAATATGACGTTCAGCCTGCAGCTGGGGGTCACCTTTTATGTTTCCTCACAGGTGGCGCTGATTTCAACATGGCGTCTGCTGGCAAGTATGGTCCACTTGTGGCTGCTGTGGATCAAGGAACTGGTAGCACCAGAGTTTTGGTAAGTCATCTGTGTCATCAATTGCAACTTATCTGTAATGTTTTGTTCTACCTTCTTGCAGAATTTTGAGTCTGTAGATGGCTGCGTTGTGAAGTTTTCTGGCAAAATGGATGACATGTTTGAGTGATAATGTGCTGAAATTTGCTGATCAGGCCCATTTACTAAATGATTTAGGGTAGGAGAGCTCAAGGGGACTCTTCCTGGAGTCTTACAGAAATGTCAGAAGTAGAAGTTTTAACATGGAGGCAAGCTAGCAGATCTATCTTCTTATAATAAGCTATTGCTGGTCCAGGCTGGATCATGAATTAGGAAGGGGACTCAGGAGGTTGCCCCCCCACATTGGACCTCACTCCCCCCCCCCCCCACATTGGACCTCACTCCCCCCCCCCACATTGGACCTCACTCCCCCCCCCCCCACATTGGACCTCACTCCCCCCCCCCCACATTGGACCTCACTCTCCCCCCCCCCCCCACATTGGACCTCACTCAGGTTCTCCTCCATACAAACCATAGTATAAAGTTTGAACACACAAAGAGTACACCTAGGTCTCTTCTACTCGACAACCCACAGTTAAGCGACTGAAAATGGTCACATTGACCAATCGGTCTAGTCCTTCTTTTCTATTTTTAAACAAAATTCATGAAGCCCCCCCCCCCCCCGGCACATCCCCAAATGCCCCTATAGGAACACCAATTTCCCGGGCTATTTCAGAGGTCCACCTCTTGAGTCTTGGTCATGTAAAAAGTGTACATTTTAAGCAGTAATGATATTATTTACCATGTATCTCATTTATCTGTGTAAACTTACTATGATATCTCATTGACAGGTCTCAAACACAGTCTTTGGCTTATGTTGAATTGTGTCCCAGATTTTCTGTACTTTAAGTAGAGTGGAGCATTATAAATAGTGTGCAAATTTCTACCTTCAACATGTTCAATATTTAGGCCAATACGTCCCCATTTTTAACTTCACAAAAGGACATAAACCCAAGGTTTTAAAAGGTTCAAGTTACATGTTAGGACCCTTGTTCTTATATTTTCAGGATTTTCTATTGAGTTTTTTAAATTTTCATTCCTGATGCAAGTCAAGCAATACTTTCACATGCATGCATGTAATTGTAATTTTGACTGTGTAAAGCGTAAATGACCTGATTATATCTTTAGGAGGATGGACTGATTGCCATCAATTTAAATTGACGGTTGCTGGGGCTCTGGATGGGTTTATGTCCCTTGGCAATTTTACTTTAGAATTCCATGTCCCCCATGTACACTACCATCCAGAATTTTCTAAAAACTTCATGCTTGTCACTTTTCAATTTTTTTTAAAAACATTTTTGGAGTTATCATGTAATAATTTGTCCATGTCATTTATATATATTTTTTTAAAGCAAATAAATATATGATACAATATTTTTATTAGATTATAATTTATAAACAATGTGAATTTTTATGTTATTTATAATGTGAAGGACAGATAATCTGCTTAAGTATTCCTTAAGCATTGTTAAGCTGCAATAAATCTTGCAAGTGCGTCCTAGTGGCCTGATCATTAAATGGGCTTTCGCAGATGCTTATCTTTAACATTGTTTAATGCAACTATGCAAAGCTGGAAAGCTATCATTATGATATAATCATGATAGCTGTTGTGATCAAATAAAGGTTATCGAGATAAGGAGGTGCTCCTGAGATAAAGAAAGATATCTTGATACAATGTTGTCATTTAGATTGCTTTGAAGTTCATGATTTGTGATTATTTTTCTTTGGGCTTGTTTACATAACAATATGCTACTTAACCGTTAACATGCTTAAGGTGGCTCGATACTCGTGAACTTTCTAAGACAGGATTTCTCAAAAATAGTTTAGAATGATCCAAAATATAGTTTTTAGCAAGGATATGTAAAAAAAAGTGGTCGCAACCAGCCTTTTTTTCGAGATATTTGAGGTTATGTACAAGAAAGTCAGTCCATGCACATCTGAAAAACTCAATTTTTTTCTTAATTTTTTTACTGTGAAGTTTGCCCTGCCATTCAGTGGTCATGCATCCCATATTATACAATAAAGCATGAAATTAAAGAAGATACTTTCATTGAAAAGATGATTACAATTTCAAAGAGATATATTTAGTTTAAATGGCTTTCCTAGGGGCTCGGAATAAAAATATTGATTTTGACAATTTTAACTTTTTTCATAAGCCATGGCGCTAAAAAAAATTGGCTAGATAGGATTTCTCATTTCTTTGTCATTTAATTCCAAATATTATGAGGAACACCAAAATGCGTAAGAGAAAGTTTGCTACCGCGATGGATTTTTATATAAAAATTTATTTGTGTCTCAAAGTCATTTTTGAGAAATTAGACCTGCTTGCCGAAAATTGCCTGTAAAAATATTCTATTTGGACTATAAAGCTGATACTCTGTCAGATTGTAGTCCTCTTCACAGCGCATCTAATGCTTTAAACCAGAAGTCTCTAACCCTAACAGAAGTGGCGCAAATGGCCAATGAAGCGGCCGTCGCACGGAATTATGATATTCCAAAAAAGCAGCTCACAGAGCTCAGCAGGCTGCTGTTGCTATGGTGATGTCGCCATTGCTGGGCCATGAGTAGCGAGCCACCTTAAGTTAACTGTCTTTTTGCCAAGTTGACACGTGTTGCCAAAATTTTTTAGGTTTTACCAGAAAATTAACCTGCTGTATTGCTGAGTTTGCCCTATTTTCTTTTGACATATTTATTTTAGTTTTGTTTACCTAACTTAAACATTAAGTTGCTGTCATTTTCAGCACATTGTTTAAAGCTAACTGAATTTGTTAGTATTTATCAATACACCTCAATGTCAGAAGACTGAAGAATTAAATTTGGTTATTTTTTGTCAAATTTGTAACAGCCCAGGTATATGAAACGGCTGATGATACTCAAAATTTCACAAATCATGGTCAATGGACCTGCCACTGATCATTACACAAAATCTATGTAAATTTATTTAGCATTTGACTTAAATCTTCTTGTATAAATCTGACTTTAATATGAGTTCACATTTTGCACTTTGCACTGTGCTAGTTCATGACTTTTAACTTGCATTGAAACTGACAGCAAGTTCATGTAATTTGATAACGTAGTGTTTATTTTTGTATAGCTGTAGGCCTATCTCTTTTCAATTTATTCAAATGGCTGGGTTCTTGTGAATCAGGCTATGACCATGGAAAGTTAGGATAAATTTAAAATTAAAACTTCAATTAAAAGATTAAGAAACTTGGTCACCATCTGTGACCTCAATATTCCTGAGAATAAATAATAGAAACAATTCTGAAGACTCCGTTCATGATATAACTTCATATGGCAAACCTAGTTAATATATTTCCAATGCAGTTAATTACCAATTTATATTTTGACATGTTATTACGATGTTAATTTCTAAAATTTAAGTACAAAGTCGCAAGACATTTTTTTATAAAAATGAACAAAATTTTTAATATCTGTCACTATTTATACTTAGTTTTTTCTTTGCAGATATTTGCAGCAAACTCGGGAGAACTCTTAACATATCACCAGAAGGAGACGCACCAGATATTCCCAAATGAAGGGTAAATTTCATTACTAGTAATAGATATTTTAAAATATATTTATTTGTAGAATAAAATTTAGAATGAAATAAATAATTAAATTGAACAATTTTTTCTCATGTCAGTTTTGAGAGGATGCAAGAAATTTCTTGAGAAATTGCCAGTCTATACAATACTTCTCAAGAATATTTTTTTCCGGTATCAATAGGCTGCAGGGTTGATTGTGGCTTGTTAGTAGCTGTTAAGGCATGAACAATTACTGAATGAGCTGCATTCATAGACTTTTTAGCCTCTTCAGATTTAAAAATCATCATATCTGTTCATATGACCCACCTGAATTGTGACAAGTTCCGACAGTTTAATTTGGTTCCTGACAATTCTCACTTCTTCTAGCAAGCAAAAAATTATAATTTCCTGTCTTGTTATTGGCCATCTAAAAAATATTTTTGACAGCTTTCTTCCTTGTCAAATTTTTCCTTAGTTTATTTTTGATATTAGCGAAATGAGACCACAGATGACAGTACTTTGACATATAAAAGTGTTTGCTGTTTAAGTTTTAAAACTACTGCAGTCTGTTGATGAAAATGAATTAGATGAAAGACTGATCGCCTCAGTTGGTAAATATACTCTGAGCTTTCGGTCAGTGGTTCTGAACAGAACTCCGTTTCAGCTTCGGGCCGTCGAGGTGACTCACTGGGTCACCTGAACCTATATTGGACGACAGTTTTGATCATCATTATCCTCATGGCTGTATCCTCGTCCTAGCCTATAAGTAGTATACGCCACTGCAGAAACACATGATGGAAAGCCTCAATCATCCTTGCATAGTTGATGCAATGTCTGGTTGTTTCTAGTATGAATCGGTCATCATGGTGAAGTCTAATTTTAGTGATTTGTTTTTACAGATGGGTGGAACAAGACCCCATGGAAATCCTGGACTCAGTCACAGAATGTGTGGACAAAGCTATCGACAACCTCAAAGCATTGAATATTGACCCAGCTGATGTTAAAGGTATGTAAATTGGTGTCTAGGGCCCGGTGGCGTCACCAGCGGGGGCCGGTGCCCTCCCTGAAATTACTTTTGCTCCCCCACCCCCTCATTTTGAGCTTTAGCCTATAGATGCTATTACTATTGTCATATAGGTCACTAGAAAAGCCCACTGGGTCACACACTGTTGAGATCTAAATTCACTCTGTTATCTAAGTAAAATTATCAAGTGATAATCTGGTGACAGACGGGCATCACAATGTTTAAATGAGGGGTAATTGTCATGTTCATCAATTTTACCCCCTTGTCCTTGTTAATCATGTGATCTTCATGTGCATTGTCAGCTGGGTGACTTGATGCAGTGACCTGAGTTGACTACTTAATTGAGTCTACTTTAATATATAATTTAGCCAACATATTTTACTTGGATTAAAGCCCTTTCACAATGACGTAAAGGCAAGCAAGGAACGGCAGATTTGTGCACTGTTAAATCCGCCACATTTAGTATGCAAATGAACTGGAATTGGACTGCTGGTGACTGGTGGATGATTACTGGTTTCCAAAAAATCTAACATACATGTGACGTCACGCCAAGTGCTCTTTATCTCAATGACGTCATGCCCTATTAAGGTTGCTAGGCAACTCAACGTAGCATAACAGAGCCTCATGATGGCGGACGGTTACCTGGTTACGACGCATGCGCATAACAGACTATCAACATGACGCTCAAGGCTGGATTTTCAAAACTGCTGCAGCACATGAAAAGATGGAAATAACAAATTTAGGGTCCGTTGAACTACCAAAAGTGCCTCTGGTGCCTCTTTGGGACAATGTAAGTACCCTGTGCGAATTTGGCAGTTGTAGGCCACCCAGATTCCTCAATCCTAAAGGTGAAAGATATGTGGCTCAAGAACATGAACTTTATTAAGATAGATTACAAGTCACATGCCCCCCTCCCTTGTTGAACAGCGCGGCCTCCCCGTGACCCCTGCTAAAATAAATCCTGGTGACGCCACTGGTAGGGCTTCGGAGTTTGGGTACAAGTGAAGCCACTCCTGACTTCCGATCTTTGAATGTTGAAGAGGTCTCTTGATGTTTGGAATTATGTTCATTGTATACAGGGGCGGACTGGCCCCACCGTGGGCCCCTGGGCAGGATCATTGGCGGGCCCCTGTTATCACAGTCGCGGCATTTTCGGAATATAGATTGCTCTTACCCGCATGTTATGATATAAATTATGAATACATGTAGTATAAAATTAAGCCAAAAGCTCCTGCATGATGACAGGGAGTGGGCCCTTGCTTGTGTGATATCACAGACTTGAAAATTATCATCATGCAAAAAATTCAAAATACAAAAGTCCCTACTTTTAATTTACACAGTTGATTGACAGAGAGTAGGCAATTCAGAAGGGTGGCATTGGGGCCCATACAAGGAGGACCTTCGAAGGTCCAGGTATAATCTCAGGGCCCCTCCTAGTGGACCATATCGTAAAACTGAGAGAGGGGCCCCTTACTTCATTGTCAAGTTTTAATTGAAGATTTTTTCTTAATTTTTTTCATAATAATTTTTCGTAATTTTTTTTTAAGTTTTAATTGAGGATTTAACATAATTTTCTATTAGGCCCAGGATTATATTTTCACCTCTTTTATGTCATTTTCGATAATTTTGGCTTTTTAAGGTTGCTGGTGAGCTCTGGTGGGCCCCCCTGTGGTGTTGGGCCCCAGGGCACTGCCCTCTGGCCCATAGGGCCAGTCCGCCCCTGATTGTATAACAAATGTTTACACAAGTCTCTTAAATTCAACTCAATACAATTTTTGTGAATGCGTAGTATGTGGTATTTCATATCAGCACAGCCCTTATTCTGCGCTATAGATTTATATCAGTCGTCAATAACTTGTCATTCTAGTCCAGGGTTGTTCGATTTAAATCAAGGCGATTTAAATCATGATTTAAATCACAATTTTAATGCTTTAAAATCATGATTTATTTGTTTTTAATTGATTTATTTGATTTAAATTAATGGATTTTTAAAAATCAAAAAAATCAACGACACTGCAATCTAGTCTTATTATCTCAGCAAATGTTTCTCTTTTTCTCGGTGTCCTGCAGACAGCCCACATTGATCGTTTGACATGAATCCTTTAAAAATTTTAATGAATCTTGATCATTGTCGGCAGATTTCATTAATCTAGACATCAGTGAAAAATTGTGATGTACAAACTACAGAGATGAGCTCTTGTTATCTTGGTCAAGTCTCCATTGTGATTATTTTAGGCCAGACATAATTGATCTTTAGCTTCTCGGATCTTCTCGAGGCACTTTTTCTAGGGTCTGTCGGTAGAACGAGAAAAAAAGATGAAATCTCAATTTATTATAATGTCAATCTGGTAAAAGTTCTCGTTTAATATACTCAATTTTTTTTCCGTAGGCAGTAAATCTGTTGGGTCGGTCGATCCGAGAAGCTAAAAATTAAAAAAGTCTCGCCTTACCTTCAACATTGTTCCAGCTAGGATTTGATTCGGGCACACAATTAGAAATGGGGGCACTTTTCAAAAAAAAAAATTTTTTCAAATAATTTATTTTATTTTTTGAGCATGGCGGACGAAGGTCGGGCATGGCGCGGCGCCATGCTCAAGTTGCCTAACTGGAACACAGTTCAAGCAGAAGTTCTTATTGTAAATGCATATATAGCAATTGTTCTATTTAGCAACCTTTGTCATGAATTAGATCTTCCGCGAATGGATATCTTGATAAGTTTTGACACTTTGATGCATATCTCTTGTTGTCTATCATTATTGTTACCAACTTAGTAGTAGCCGATAAAATGTTGATAATCAGTTGATAATGGGCCTCTTAATGTCAACGATATGTAAATCAAGATCTTACTCCGATCAGAAGATCAGAATACTACATTTGATAGTGTAAGAGATAAGGCATCTACATTTTGATGACGAATAGATTTATTTTTGACCTCTCGATTTTTTAGAACATCTAAATCTCATAGACTTTATTAGAGTCATACCAAGATGATAAACTAATGAACTTTTGCTGCTTTGTTGTGTTTATAAACTGATGAAAGACTTAACCAACTCCCAAATGTCGGCGTTGTTATTTTCACTGTTGCATCTCTCTCCTGGCCTCCTCCACACATGTGCATACTGACATCGATTTGAACCAAAAATTTTTAATTTCGATTCTTCACTCCAATGTTTTGCCACTGACTTTCCGTCCAGTTCTTGTGTTTTTTAGCGCACTTGACCACAGGCCGGAGCCTAAAAGAGTCTCAAGACTCTTATTTGTCTCTGGAGTCTTGCTTGTCTTAAGACTAGAATCTTACATGTCAGTAATTAGTGATATGATTGTAAGACAATTCTTTAAGACAATTCCCCATTCAGGTTTTGGCTGTGCTTGACCCTCTTGAGTCTTGTCTATGATTCCCTTCCTTAGAATATCCGTACAAGACTTTACAACTAAATTAAAACTACTCATAAAAGCTTTATCAAGCTTCGAAAGCCAACCTGAAAACTATGCTACTGAAATTCTAACATTATTTGCCATATTTGGACTCAACACATAGTTTGGAATGAAAGATGCGAAGGTCAGACTTTTGCACAGTCCTTTATTTGAATTCATAACTAATTTACTGATTTTCCTCTTTCAGCTGTGGGAATCACCAACCAACGGGAATCAACCATCGTTTGGGACAGAGTTTCTGGCAAGCCGCTCCATAATGCTATCAGTAAGTTTTATGATTATATTGTCTTCTGGAGTTCTCTTTCTAGCAATGCCGCAATGATGTTATGTGCAACTTGCTTGAATTTAATATTTTGCCTTTTTTAAAATTTCAGTTTGGCTTGACGCTCGAACTGGAGAAACGGTGAAAAAACTTGTCGAAAATGCTCCCGGCAGAAATAAGGACTTTCTTAGGGTAATAATAATTTGCTTCCTTGTTTTGCATAAATTTGAGGGGGGCGGGTTGGTCTAGTGGTAGCTCGCTGGACTGCCAATCACTGGCTCCCGGGTTTGAATCCAGCTGTTGTCGGGTCACCGGGGCCTATGTTGGACGGCTGTTTCAATCATCCTTCGCCTCATTGCCGTGTCCTCCTGTCCTAATTAGCCTACCAAGTGCATAAATACAGGATGTAAAGCCCCAATCATCCTTCCATCCATCCTCCTAGACTGGCTCCTAGTTCACTGGTTCTTCCAGGTTTCTGCTGGGTGCGGACCTAAAAGGCTACTCCGCTGCTGCCCTAAAAGCCAATTCAATACCCAATTCAACTTGAATTACGTCAGTCTGCAGCCTCTCTGTGTTCAGCTGCCTATAGCAGTTTAAAACCCAAATGTCTTAAAATATTTTTTAATTTTCAAATTTAATTTTCAGCCGAGATGCGGTCTACCTATATCTACCTACTTTTCCGCCCTGAAAGTTCGCTGGTTGCTCGACAATAAAGAAGAAGTGCGGAAAGCCGTCGACGACGATCGCCTCATGTTCGGAAATGTTGATGCCTGGCTGGTCTGGGTAAGGAAATATTTGCAAATTTTAATGAAAGACAATAATTCACATTGATGAATGTGCTTCTATGTTAATTTTGTAAAAATTTGTGTTTCCCATTCATCTTGGAAAACCTTGAATTTTAGGTAGTGCTTTTTCAGATCTTGAAAAGCCTGGTAAGTATGGTATTTCCGCCAAAAACTTGGAAAATGTCTGGAACATGGGGTTCTATTGCCAAAATTGAAGTGTTTCACCAATTCATGGACTTTTGACAACTTTTTGAACTGCAAAATCAGGTTTAAAAAATTGCAGATTTTTACGATTTTTTTTCTTTGAAAATTGGTTTTGGCAGCCTGGAAAAATGTGGAAAAATCTCAAATTTGAACTTGGCAAAAGAGTGGGACCCTGTGTATTTATTTTTGTGCTATTGTATTGCTTCAATTGCTTCAAACAACAAAGTCTTTTTTTTTCAAGATGAATGAATTGATGTAGTTTGTCTTTTAGAATGGAAAGTCCACCAGTTGAGAACTGACTGCGCTTAAAAGTTGATATGGAAGTTTTTGTACATCAGATTTGAAGAGAATTGCATCAAACATGTAGAATTGCATGGATGGCTATAATACGTATCAGATTGCAATACCACCTGATGATTTATTTTTCAGAATTTAACAGGAGGTGCTCACGGGGGAGTCCATGTGACGGACGTCACAAACGCAAGTCGAACCATGCTCATGAATATCACACAACTGGAGTGGGACAAAGTACTGTGCGAGTAAGTTGAATAAAAATATTATATTGTATAATAAATATAATAATATGATAAGTTTAATATTGTATAGCGTTATGCTGATGCGATGCTGGGTATCAGGCATATCACCATTGGATCAGATACTAGAAAAAGAACAGTATTGGGTTTCAGTAACAGACATGTCTAGACATAGAAGTAGGAGTTGAATTAGAATGTAGGCCACTTAGGTCAGTGTATGATGTATTTACATCTTTGCTAGTGCTCTGATATTCCCGACATCGTCTTTTGCAATAGATAATAGATTATGAGAAAGAAAACTATAAGAAAGAAAAATTGATTATTTCTTGATGTAACGAACACAGTAAAATAATTGGTGAATTGCCATGGAATTTCTGAAGGAGTATATATGCATGATAGACATGAGAGAAACTCCTAAAGACCTGGTATATTTTACAGTTCTATGGCTCAAGGCCTACCTCGTCCTCGAGGCTGGCCTGGGGCCACATTTTGTTGACCTCGGCCTTGGCTCGGTTTGGGTGCCAAATCCTTGGCCTTGCCTCGGTCTCGGGTGTCCTGGCCTCGAACTACATCACTGATATTTTAACATGTTTGATTTATTCCAGGTTTTTCGGGATCCCAATGTTCATTTTGCCAGAAATCAGAAGTTCTTCCGAAATATATGGACACATGAAGTCAACATCTTTAACAGGAGTGCCAATTTCTGGGGTAAATTATATTGCTTAGACTATGAAGCAGTGTTGTCAGTAAGCACTCGCCCGCTCGCCCCAGGCGACCAAATTTCCGTCTGGGCGACCAAAATCTTGCAAGTGCATTTGGTCGCCCAACTGACGACCAAGACAGAAACAGGCATATCCTGGTGAATATTTGCATCACAGAAATCGTTTTGGTGTTGTTTTAAAGAGAAGAAAGAGACCTACAACAAGGTGCTACTATTGGGTTATTACAAGGTTAAATTGCAATACTATCTGAATGTACTTTCCATTGTACATTTAAAATTGCAAGGGAGCTACCTGGAGGAGCTATATCTTATATATTAATTACAAGAGAAAAAATATGACTAATTGTCTGGTGAATTGCAAAGTGTTGATATCCCAGAACCTACACTGGAAAAGGGCAGAGGAAGTAAACCAAAACAAACCAGAGTCAGGTGTAAGGAGGTGTGAGACTTATGACTGATGCTCAATGTGGACAGAAGGATTGACAGATCTAGAATTTGAAGCAACAAGCTGAATGTGGCTGTCACTCCACCCACAGTTATAGGCCTATTCTCCCCGTGCTTGAATATTGTAGCCAAGGAAATACAAGGTCGTGAGGGTTTGCTTTTGATTAATCATGAACATGATGAATATCAGTGATGTCACTGCAAGTCCTATATTTTATATTGAAATGAGTGGCACATTTGCCAGAGAGACCAGAGAGGCCAGAGAGAGGGAGAATCAGATTTATATTTGACAGCCTCCCTTATGACAAATTGACAGTTTATTTCAATGTATTTGACAGGGCTTGCTGTGAGGTCACTGATGGCCACTAGCAGCTGAATGTAAGTACTCCTCATTCGTCTGCTGTAATTGAATTCAGACCTAGGCCTATTTGTGTATTTTGCTTTCATAATATCCAAAGGGTGCTGACACTACCAATACAAGTGACCATACATCAAAATCATGGGCGACCAACTTGATGTTTGGGCGACCAAGTTTCGGAAGAGTTACTGACAACACTGCTATGAAGATGAAATTAGAAATTCTAAACAGTATTGGTGCACTACTCAGAAGAATTCTAATGACCTACTACTGTGCTTTCTTAAAAATTGTCTTTGTATGTTACAGATTCTTGGGGACCAGCAAGCAGCTTTAGTTGGCCAGTTTTGTTTAAAACAAGGTCAGGCCAAAAATACGTAAGTTACTATTAATAAATATAGTATGATTTTATATAGCGCCCATTCCAGATAAATCTGCTCACCGGCGGCGCTCACCATACTGAATGGCAACCATAGCAATCATTATAGCGATAACCTCTGGTTACTACTTGTTGCAAAATCTGCCAAATAGCCATATTGATTTAGGGTCCTATAGCAGCTTAAAGTGCTTAATGAGTTTAAAAAAATATTTGCATAGCGAGTGCTGCCATCAGGAATCATAGCACAAGAAGAGCCTATGGACGGTTATCTGATCCGATTCAATCGACCGACTCAGCACTACAGCCTGAAAATTCTGCAGATGCAGGTGTAATTAATACTTACAATTAAGTAATTCAGATAAAATTATTATACTCAGCTTTTATATTTTCAGGTATGGAACTGGGTGTTTCATGCTTCACAACACGGGAACAGAAATTTTAGAATCGAAATCGGGTTTATTGACGACAGTTGCGTACAAACTGGGGAAGGACAAACCTGCTTATTATGCTCTTGAGGTACGGTATTGTTGTGTGTAGTAGGTTAAATTTGTGCATGGAATGATTGGAATTTTGAAACTTAAATAACATTGTTGGACTGTAGATTTTCGAAAATCCAACATTTACGGAAAATATGTAATGCTGTGTCGTGCACCAAACTTCTTTAGATAGTTTGAATGAGAATGTACATGTATATAAATTAAAAGCTGGAGGACACTTGCTCTTGTAGGGTTCTCCTGGGAAGCTTAGAATAATTTCATTGTGTCTAGAAGTAATGACGAAATCTATTTTCTGGGTTGAATAAGTCTGGTGAAATCTATGTCCCTCGTTCTACAGTTTTCAAATTGGGTCAAAGCTGCGGACATCGCCTCACTAAGTTCTCTCTTCAACAGAGTCAGAATCATGGCTTGACTTTTTTTTTAAATAAATTTCTTCCAGGGATCGATAGCGATTGCTGGTGCTGCCACCAGGTGGCTAAGAGACAACCTGGGCATTCTCAAGGACCAAAATGAAATAGGTATGCTGACTTTTCTTGTCTTTAGTTTAATCGTAATCTGATAATTATTTGCTGATGAACAGAATTAGATCATCTACTCAAGGCTTTATGTTTATAGTGAGTTGTCCTGGTGTACATACTTGAGTTAAAGAGGTGGCTTCGTATCGCACCTGCTTTTTTTAAATCGGTAATGTTTTTAGTTATTTTTTGCTTGTTACCGGCATATGAATAATAGAGAGATGACTTGACTTAATGAGGGAGAGACCTACAGCTCCTGGCTTAAAATGGATGCATTACCACTTTCTTATTGTATTATATTTAAGACAAAATCATTTTCTGAAACATTTTTGCCAAATCTAGAAATTAAGGTGTCTTGTAAATTGTTTCCCACCTATGGTACTTAGAAAACTCATGCTATCATGTAAAAAACAAGATTTGAAGTGGAGGGTAATAATTTTCTCTCTGGCGAGAGCACCTGAAGCAAACAGTACAATAGGTTGCAACTTAAAGAAGAATTGCTTCTTCCTAATCGGATCCCTTCATTATCTTAAAATAATCAAAAACAATGAAATACTATGATCATAAAAGAACGCCAACATATTGTTTGTAAATGTAGAACTTCTTATGCCCATGTTAGTGTCATGAAATCAGTGTTGCAGATTAAAAAACTCACAACATGTTATAAGTCATTAGCTTTATCATACATTATCTTAGACAATTGTATCAAATCAATACCCACATAGACGCATACATTGTAGTAACTGATTTGATAATGACAATTGCTGATTCAGATTATTGTAAGTCGTACTATCAGCATACTTTATAGTGTATGATATTGATAAGCCGAAGAGACACTTGACTTGAAAATAATATACATCTTTCTTGATTTTCTACGATTGTTCCTTTGTGTACCTGAAATTATCATAGCTGCCTTGTTTGATGGTCTGATCACTTAAAAACATGTGCTATTTTTCAGTGTGTTCTTTTTAAAATCTTGAAATAGAACTTAAAGTTTGATTCATGCAGTTGGTTATCTGTCAAAATTTGTCGTAATTTAATTATAATCTTGAAAAAAAAAGTTTGGTAGGCCTATTGTTAACTTTTAACTTAGTTGTCATATATACAGGCTAAAAAATGGAACTTTCTTCATAATGGCTATGAAAACAATTGGAGAGTTTTCCTTGGTGAAAGCCGACAGATTTGATTGACTTGTTAGATCGTACGTGTGACAGGTTTGAGTCAATGTCAGAGTTAATCCTCATGCACATGGAATATTGTGTGTGTTCACTTAACTTTTTATTTTGAGTGAAAACAAATAGTTTTGAGTTCGGCAAACCCACAAATGAATCTCATAAAAATTGTTTGGAATTGACAAAAATAACAAATAGATCAAATTATATGTTGTACGATATTATGTACTACGTATTGTCTTGAAACGATAACCAAAGTAGTCAGTGAGATATCATATGTCAAGTGCCGCACTTAATGTCTACACTATATGTTAAGTATCATTGTACACACAATTTAATGTATGAAATGTTGTTTTATTTGTTCCCATAGCTTTAAGGACAAGTCATGGTATATTGTTGAGCTTTTTTGATTGTTTCAGATTTTTGTTTTCATTCTTTTGTGATTTTTCTTATCAGTATTAAGATTTTTACTATACAAATTCTCGTGTATAGATTCTAAATAATGTACCAAGACAGTCAATAACCAAATGAGACACTAGCATCTAAAGACAATGGGAAAGAATATGCCACCTACTAGTTGTCCCCTACATTTGAGTATGGCACATGTCTGCAACGTCAAAGTAGCAGGGCTCCCAGCAGCCCTATATTTCCTGTAAATTCCATATATTTCCTTATATTGTTTTGGCTCACTATATTTCCCTATATTTTCATACTTTTCACCAAAAATCCTCATAAATCCCTATATTTTTGTGGCATTAATTTGAAAATTACACCTTTTCATGTGAAATCACTGGTGAATTTAATATTACCTGGTAATTTACCGTACAGCAGACTCGCCAACACCAGTTATGTACATTGGATTAATACCGCCAATAGCAGGTTTCCTATGGTCCTTGCATATCCTTCAAAGTCCTTTAAAAATAAGTGGTCCTGAAAAGTCCTAAAACGACCAAAAAATATGGTGGTCTTACAATCCTGATTTTCTGCAGAAGGAAGTCATAAAAAATTTGTTGCTGCATGGATGATGAATCTTCTTGAATGCACAGCCAATGTTTTCAAAACAAGCGGTGTTAAGTTTGTATGAACATTTTTTTATCAAAAATGCCACTTAAAGTGCTTGAAAATAGGTGATGTTCATCCTGAAAAGTCCTGGAGAAATTCTTGAATACAGTTTACAAATCAAGAGTTTGAACCCTGACATAAAGTCATAAGCGGACAAGGGTTGAGTCAGGCATGCTTATCAATAAATCCTTGTATAATCTGTGTGACACAAGTTACTCTTTCAATGTTTTCACAAAATGCCCTTTGTGTAATGTCTTCTCCTTTTATATACAATGTCTCAAATGCTTTGTATGATGTTTTGTTCTGTTGATGTTGCTGTGTTGCCATTTATTGTTATGTTAAGTTAGGCCACACATAATTGATCTTTAGCTTCTCGGATCCTCTCAAGGCACTTTTTCTAGGGTCTTTTTTCAATTTTTTTTTTCCATCGGCAGTGTATCTATTGTGTCGGCGGGTCCGCGAAGCTAAGAATCAATTATGTGTGGCCTTATTGCTATTTTCACTGTGACATGTCTCTGACTGTCTCACTTATATTGGTCGTCTTCAATTTATAAATTATCGGGCTCCACATTTCATCTGTGTTGTATTAATTTACTTCAAAGGTGTATGAGAAAACAGTGTGGTGTAAGAACAGGATCCCTTCAGTGAGGGGGGAGGAGAATTAATTCAGTGGACCAGTCACTTGGTTACAGCCTGGGTTTGAATCTAGCTCTTGCCAGGTCACCTAGGCCTATGTTGGACGGCTTTTTCAATCATCCTTCGTCTTGTTGCCGTGTCCTCCTGTGCTGATTAGCCTACAAGGTGCACAAATACAGGACATAAAGCCCCAATCATCCATCCAACATTTTTTAAATGTGATCAACAAAGGTTGCATGTCTGTTGGAAAGAGACTCATTAGAAAATGCTTTATCTGTTTATGTAGCCTACTGTAGATGGATTAGTCAGATGTATAGTAATGCTTTAGTCCTACATTAATCGTTGAGCTTTACTGAATAGTCAATATTTATTTGTTGTCAAAATGTTCAAAGAGATCTTGGCATCTGTCACATTTAAAATGTCTCCTGTGGCTGTTTGTATGACACACCATATTTACAGTTGTGCGAATCTAATGATCTCCATTAAGTCAATATATTGTATCCACATGAATAAGATTTGATGAATCTCAAGCTAAAAAACAGCCTCAACAGTAGTGTAAGCAGACATGCAGACGTCTGTATTTTGTATTTTGAGCTATGAGTAGACATCTGTATACACTGATAATTTGGCTATAAAAGACAGTCTGCAGCAGTCCTTGCAGACTGTCTGCAATTTAAAATCTCCATTTGGCACAAACAGCAGACGTCTGTATGTCTGTAACTCTCAAAAAATTGTCTGTTTTTTATATGGGATCACAGGCCCATGCCTCATAGTCTAGTTTACTTGCAATTAGTATTTCAAAGTTGCCATGCTCTTACTGGGCATAGTACCTTTGAATACATTCGTGACAAGGAAAGAAAAGAATATTCTAGGCTTGGGCCTGTTGATGGTTGTCCTTTATGAGGTCTGAAGAATGGTAGAAATTAATTTTAAGTGACACTCAAATTTTGACGTTTTCTTTACTTGGGAGCTTGAGATGATTTTCTTGTTATTAATGATTTCTGTTGATTTCCAGAGTCCCTAGCTTCCTCCGTTGAGACGACCCACGGGTGCTACTTTGTTCCGGCCTTCTCCGGTCTATTCTGTCCGTACTGGGAGCCAGAAGCAAGAGGGTAAAGAATTTAGTCAATGTAATTTAGAAGCCTTAGTCCGTCCTAATGCAAACATTCGATTCCTTTCATATCTCGGTAACTGTAGTACTTGCTGAACATCACAATGTGATTCATGTGAAATTTTGATGGCTGTGTTGGGTGCTTCAATGTGCCCTTGTGATGATAGTAAGAAGCTCTCCAGAGATACTTCCACATTCATGGCAGCAAATCACAGACCACAGAGACACTTGAGTGTTTCAGGAAAAACCTGAAAACCCACTTATTTAAAACATACTACGAATAATCTACCAATGCGCTTCTGAGCAGTTTACTGGAAGAGGCGCTATATAAATCACTATTATTATTATTATTAAATCCCCAACAGTGGTGCAGGAATGGAAAGTAATTGTGGAATTGTTTCTTTTGCAGAGTTATCTGTGGTATCACTCATTACACGACCAAAGCCCACATTGCCAGGGCAACCTTGGAGGCCGTCTGCTTCCAAGCTAGAGAGGTAGGTGTTACGTATTTAATCCCCCCCCCCATGCATCTAAAGTGAATTCCCCCTTCCCCCATGCATTAACTTTGATTTTTAGCACTAAGTGCGAATGTTATTATTACAATGCCGGAGCCTTCATGGAGTGATTGTGTCCCCCACATACATCTAAAGCGAATTTGACGGGACCCTCAAGCCCATCTAAGGCGATGTATTTTCCGTCCCCCCCCCCCTATATCTGAAACGAATTTTTGTTCCCCCCCCCTACATCCATCTTGCGACAAAAAAATCAACCCGACCACTTCCCCGCCCCCTCATAGTTTTGAATAACTCAAATTTACTAGCTGTTTCTGAAACTTGAAACCCTTTAATTGATTCCCTTCAGCTCCTGGAAGCCATGAAGCAAGACTCTGGAGTAGAACTGCATACCTTACAGGTGGACGGAGGAATGACGGGCAACGATCTGCTGATGCAACTCCAAGCTGATCTGACGGGCGTCTCTGTGGGTGAGTCAAATGTGCTCCGTTAAGGTGGCTCGCTACTCATGGAGCAGCAATGGCGGCATCACCATGGCAACAACAGCCTGATGAGCTCTGTGGACTGCTTTTTAGGTTTTTTATAATTCTGTGTGACTGCCACTTCGTTTGTCATTTGCGTCACTTCTATTAGGGTTAGAAACTTCTGGTTTGAAGCATTAGATGCGCTATGAACATCACTATGACATGCCAGAGATTCAGCTTTATGGTCCGAATAGAAACTTTTTACACGCGATTTTCGGCAAGCAGGTCTAATTTCTAAAAATTGACTTTGAGATATAAATAAATTTTTATCTCAAATTCTATCGCGGTAGCAAACCTTCTCTTATACATTTTATTGTTCCTAACAATATTTGGAAATTAATGACAAAAAAATGAGAAATCCTATCCCGTCAATTTTTTTTAGCGCCATGGTTTATAAAAAAAATTAAAATTGTCAAAATCAAAACTTTTATTCCGAGCCCCTTGGAAAGTCCTTTGAACTAAATATATCTCTTTGAAATCGTAATCAGCAGTTCCATTGAAGTTTTTTCTTCAATTCCATGCTTCATTTCATAATATGGGATGCATGACCACTGAATGGCAGGACAAACTTCACAGAAAGAAAGATAAGAAAAAATTGAGTTTTTCAGGTTTGCGTGGACTGACTTTCTTGTACATAACCTCAAATATTTCGAAAAAAAGGCTGGTTGCGACCACTTTTTTTCACATATCCTTGCTATAAACTATATTTTGGATCATTCTAAACTATTTTTGAGAAATCCTATCTTAGAAAGTTCACGAGTATCGAGCCACCTTAAATTTCTGTGTTTGTAAATTTATTATGTGTGTGTTTTTTTAACTGGCTGTGGCCTTTGATATCAAAATATTTACATTAAAAAATTAAACTAAAGTGTGGAATATGATTAATAATAGGAAAAATATGAAATTTAGTATGTATTATTGATCTATTTGAATAAAAACGATTACATTTTGAAAAAAAAAAATAGAAATATACAATGGAACTAGTCGTAATTCTGAGAATCAAGTTAGTTTGCCTGAGTGATTATATACTGTCCATCATGTGGAAAATTAGTTCACTCAATAGATATGGGCAGGGTTGCGAGTTTTATTTTTAAAAAATTAAAATCGGATGATTTAAATCAAGATTTAAATGGCCTTGATGCTTTGTTGATTGATTTCACAATTCATCATGGCATCTTGGGAGAATACGATAACACAATGGTGACAATCTTGTAAGGCATTTTGCATTCCTCTATGTTGTATTTGGTCTGTGCAATAATGCGATTATCTTGTTTCTTTTTTGCAGTTCGTCCATCCATGCCAGAAACGACAGCCCTCGGAGCAGCAATGGTAGCGGGAGCAGCGGAAGGGGTTGACGTGTGGAAGTTCAGTCCAGATGACGTCAGCAAAGTTACATGCGACACATTCAATCCCTCCATCACTGACCATGGTATGTCGGCGGGGTGTATTTTGACATTACACGTACCTTGGGTGTGTGGGGTGCTTTTCGTCATCTCGGCGGCCATTTTGTTTTGCCATTTTGACCCCTTAAAATTAAAAATCCAGCTCGGTAACAAGCGGATTCAGAATCAGCATCCTCAAATTAGGTTAAAACCACTTCTGGCGGGGGTGGGAATCTGAGCAGTAGGTGCTAACATGAGAGGGAATCTGTTGTTTTTCCTATCTTCTGCATGTTAATTTTTGGCCTGAAGGGGCAGGGGGCATGGTTCAATGGCTGCCCAATAAATATCACCACTATATCCTTGTGGACATGGTATGTTTACAATGAAAAATTTACATGTGTTATGATATTCTGCTTAAAATTCAATTCTCTTTGAGTTCGCCAATCGCTTGGTCCAGGGTTCGAATCCAGCTGTTGCTGGGTCACCTGGTCCCATGTTGGACGGCAGTTTCAATTATCTTTCTCCTCATTGTTGTGCCCTCTTCCTGTCCTTACTAGTTTACAGCGCATAGATACACAACATTTATAAAAAAGCCCTAATCATTCATTTTCCATCTTCTTGTCTTCATTGTGTTATGCAGGAGATTCAGAAGTTTGAATGATAGACTCTACCCAATACCCATGCTCAAACTTTTTCATATCTTTGACCATCTCTTTCTTTTTTTCTTCCAGAGAGAAACCTGCGATTTCAGAAATGGAAGAAGGCCGTTCAACGTTCTATGCACTGGGTGGACGAAGTTGATAAAGAAGGTATTATTTAAAACACCAGGTGGCGTTGTAGTACAGTTGTACACTTGCATGTGCTGCCATCTGTTAAGAAAATTTGGCATTTTCTGCTTCTTTTGGGCGTAGTCGGTAGACTGTTACTCTAGTGTTATATTTCAGTGCAATATGAAAGAGGCAGCGTTGTGAGACCAGAAAGTGTTAGATGATTTGAAATATTCTTTTCACCTCTGAAAGAAGAAACCTAATTTGTCAATAAATGGTGCGTAGATAGGCCTATCTTTATATAGTTGAGATCGAAAAATAAACTTTAGGTTTGAGCCTAACCGAAAGCCTGTTCTGAAACCAAAATGTAGACAAAAATTGTTAATGATTGAGTCTTAAAAAAAAGTTGTTTTCCATGCAAAAATTTGCCTTTGTGGTATGCCTCTGTAAAATTATGACTTCCTCACAACATTGCCTTGTTCATATTCCACTGGTTTTGCTTGTACATTTAGAACCAATGCTCTTTTTTGTTGTTATATCATAATCCGTATACATTGTTACACAGTTGCATTTACAAAGAATTTTATACACACAGAATTTTGAAACCAATTAACACTCGTTATGATCTATACACAGTGGTACTTCATGAATATAGCTCGCTTTTGGGCATTCTGTCCTCCGTGAAACTCTCCTTCTCTTGTCCTATTTAGCCTACCAAGTGAATAAATACGGGATGTAAAGCCCAAATCATCCATCAGTCCTCTGGGAAACTTATTAAGTGTAGTGAAAGTTATTTACTTAAAAACTCTGAATGATTTCATTTATGTCACGAGGACTAAGAACCATAGAAATTATGTTCACCTTCTTCCCGTCTATCGGCATGAAATAGCTTTCTCTCTATCTATATATATCTATAAATTTATCTTTATATTAATATATATCTGTCTGTCGCTAATTGAATGCTCAGATGGTCACATATAGCTGCCTGGGATCTGGTCACATGACTACCCAGGGTCTGGTCACATGACCACCCAGGGTCCTGTCACATGACTATCCAGGGTCTGGTCACATGTCTGTCCAGGGTTGTAAATGGGCGTTTTCGGAAACGTTACACTAGTAACTCGAGTGACTCGAGTCACAAGGGTTTGTTTCCGGGAGGTGCCAACATCAGTTCTCGAGTGTAGTGTTCCCGGCTACTCCCCGATATCGGAGAGTACCAGAGTCTGGAGAGTTTGTACAATGTGACGAACTGGTTCCAGCTCGAGTGAAGCTCTCCTCTTCTGGTTCCTGGCTACCCTCGTGCATGTTTGGAAACAAACACGAGTCACTCTAGAGTCACCCGTGTTACTAACGCAAGTCTTTCCGAAAACGCCCTGCGTGTCGTGGGGAATGATGCATCAGTGCTTATGACTTCCAAATTGAAATCAACCAATGAACAGTCTTTTAAATCTTTTGACAATATACCTTTTAGTGAGAAGCCATTTTCGTGAAGTACCACTGTAAATTGCTCACTTTATATATCTCTCTTCAACTGACACTTGTTCAATTTACCTTTGTTGTTTAATTTTATGTTTCTGTGTTATTTTTTGTTCACAATTATTATATTATACACCTTACTCGAGCAGCTATTTTTACACAGAATTGATATACAGAACAAATAGTGCAGCATGTAGGCCTATATTATTCATAATATTAATGAATGTGCACTGCGGCTGACTAGCCAGTCAGCACTCATTCGTTGGGAGAATTTATCAATTATTTTTCAGCCTCAAAAATAGCTTAATTGTCAGAATGCTGGATTTTCAAACCCTAATTGGTTGTTTTTTTTATATATCGAAATATTAATTTTTTCAATGACAATTCTACCTAGCTACATCTTCCAAAAGTTTATTTCAGTCCCCTCTTGAAAATTTGTATTTGTGTTTTATATTGGGTTGGACAAAATTTAATAAATTAAGCTAAAATAGTAATATATATATTTTTTTTTTTCATCAGTGAGATTTGATGTAATTATTTTGAATGGCCGGAAAAAAAATTTTCTCACTATTTGAAAATAACTCAAGAGGGTTTACTTTCAACAACACTAATATTTTTGGCATACTATTTTGCTAGCAACTACAATGACGAAACGTTGTGCTAAAAAATCACAAACTGATTAACTTAACCAACTTAGGATTTTTTTTAATTGTAAATTTTTCACTGCCATCACAGCTTAATTAAACTCTCATGGAATTTGTGATTCGGAGAGAAATTCTGAAAACATTTTTTTTATAATTGGGTGTGTGATCTGAGATAGAGTTAATTTTTCAAATATTTTGAGTTTTTTATGCAATCTAAATGGTTTAATTGTTGATAATGTATAATACACAGTTCTGATTATTTTATGAACGTAATTTTACTGAGTTTTGCACAATTGTTCGCACATTTTGTGTTATTATTGGTTTGATATACTCAAATTTTGTTATGTATAAATCAAAATGTTATGTTTTGCTGTTTTGTTAATTTTTTGCGTTTTTGTTTTGTGCCAAATAAAGGGTGTTGGTTTAAAATGGTTGTTTGTTATTTTGAAATTAGATTTTTTTTTCTCGTATTAACATAAATTCTGGGCAATGGTTAAAGCCCTGGATTCTTCTTTTTGACTGATTGTTATATAATTTTATATGTGAAAGATGTAGAAAAAATTGACTAGGTAGAGTTGTCATTGAGAAAGAAAGTATTTCTTCCCTTACATCTGAAACTAAAATTTCTCAAATTTTATTAAAATCTGGTTGGTTTGAAAAAGAAATTTGATAATGACAGTTCAGGCACAAGTTAAGACATAGATTGTAAAAGTGCTGTGAAAAGGAAACCACTCTTAAAATGGAATTGGAATACTGGAATTGCCCTATTAACATGTCTAACGGGTGGAGACTCCCATATTCAGGATTCCCACAATCCTGGAAAGTAATGGAATACATTATTATCGAGGAAAGTCATTAAAAAGTCATGGAAAAGCACAACATTTTGAAGAGTCATAGAAAATGCCAATTTTGACCACGATTCATGCTAAAATTCAACACTTTCGGTTGTTATGGCGGTTAGCTGGTTGATGGGATGCACTAAAGATCAACATTATAGCTAACTTCTTGTTATTGCTTTTAAGGGTATTTTTAAGTGCTTGTTCTTTCCCAATTGCTTCATTTGACTGTTATGCTAGAATTTAGTACTAATGATCAAATCTCCGTGAAACCAATTATTAAGATATTTCTAAATCCTGAATGCCTATGTCGATTGCATGTCAAATTTAGAATTAATTTAGAACTAAACCATATTTGATCTTTAGCTTCTCGGATCTTCTCGAGGCACTTTTTTGAGGGTCGGTCGATAGGACAAGACGAAAGGTGTGATCTAAATTTTTCATAATGTCAATTTAATAAAAATTGCGAGCTCAATATTTGTTTTCAACCTTCAAAATCTGTTGATGGATCTGAGAAGCTAAAAATTAAAAATGTCTGGCCTAATTAATACTGATATAGATAATTTGAAGTCTAATTCCTTGTAATTATTTGATTTTTGCAGTGTACCACGACTCCTTTTATGCATCTATTCCCGGAGGAACTTACATTTTTACCACTATGGCATTACTCCTAATTGCTGATCTAATTAAGAACAGATGATACCCATCCAATTAATAGTATGTGTATATATTAATGATTATTATTAATTTATGTGATAATTGTTATGAATTACTGAATGCTAGGCACTAAATGCAATTGTGAGACTATTGAATTTTTGATAAATTTTATTTATATTTTACATATAAATTTTGTCGCTATGTAAATTTTATGGTTCTGTTAACCAGGGTGACTTTGATTGGGTGGAGACAATGACTTTGAAGTCTTTTAAAAAGAGATTGATATTTTGTCACTGCAGAGTTACATGTAGTCCTAATTCCTTTTCCTAACCATTAATTTTGCCACACTTGCATTTGCTGATGCATCCTCTATGGGGCTCATGAAAATTGCATAATTTGGCTGCAAATTAGCCACATACGTATGCAACTCACTAAAAATTTGCCAATGTGGCTGATGGTATCTTGGTTGTAGGAAAGGGACTGTCACTCGGAAGTCCAGTAATCTCTTTCACTCTTTGTCATATATATAGGCCCATGTATAATATCTCATTATGAGAAATACCCCGAAACTCAAAAGCACTCCACCAAGTTACCCTGGTTTACGGTATGGCCAGCTGCATGCAATCTCATAAACATGAATCATGGAATGTGTGTACAGTAGATTTATACATGGTATTATGGTTATGAAATTGCATGCTGCAATTGCTGCATTAATTCAAATAGAGGTCTCAAGTTCTCAACCTTTGGGCTGGGGGATCGGGGCTTGCTCAGTTGGTAGTGCTCTGGGCTTCCAACTTACAATCACTGGGTATTGGGTTCAATTCTTGATCAAGCACTGGCTGAGTCACTATGACCTATCTTGGACTGCAGTTTAAATCGTTTGCTTCATTGCTGTGACCTCCTGCCCTAATTAGCCTCCTCAGTGCATAGATACAGAACGTAAAACCCAAACCATCCAACCCTTCTCCTTTTGGGTTCAGAATCAATCCTAGAGTGAAACTTGACTATTTTTGGGGGCAGCGTGTGCCCATCAGATCCCAGATTCAAAATCAAGAACAAATTTAGGCTAAGCGTAATTGATATAAATTTAGCTTCTCGGATTTTCTCAAGGTATTTTCTCTGGTGTTGGATGTTAGGACAAGATAACAGCCGTATGAAGCAAGCTCAGGTGATTAGACTACCAAAATCTGGGAGACTGAGACAATGATTTAACAAGTAAAATTGAATCTGTTCAGGTGAATTTTTCTTCTTAATGATCATATAAATTGAGTGAAAATTTCCCAAATATTGATAATAATAATTAGGAATCAACTTGGACCCCCCCCCCCTCCGGGCCCTCCCTGGGAATCATAAATTCTGAATAAAAAAACCTCTATTTGTATAAATGCAAAGCTGTGCCAATGACTATTTAGAGTTATGTCGAATGTGATTGCCAATCGTGTGTGATAATTATGATTTTGTTCATGGAAATGAATGATAACAAATTAGGCAATGCTGCTGTAGGCATCACAAATGGGTACACCAACTAAAATATTTATTAAGTTAAGAGCCCCCCCCCCCACCCCAAGTCCAGCAGCTTTTGAATTGACACTGAATTTGGCAAAAAGATGAAAAAAGGATTATGAATACCTTTTAAGTTTTTATGATGCCTACAGTAGCAAGCCAAATGGTTATAATTGTTGTAAATATTTATTAATTTATTTCTGGATATATTTGGTGCTATTTATAATTAAGCTAATTTTGCCAAAATGATCATTGTATTAACTTTTGCAAGTTTGCATATAGTGTAGTGGTAGTTGATATTTTATAGATTTTTATCATGTTTTTCTTTTTTCTTGGTTGTCTTTCATTTTTCAAATATTTTCCAATATATTTTTTTTTGTGATATTTGATTCAAAATTTTATTTACTATTCCAAAGATTAATTTTGATAAGACTGATTAATCGGTGGTTATAATCTGTTGTAACTCAAGTGTGATATATTTGAATAACATGACTTTTATGTTAATTAATGATTATGAGTTTAATGTGATAATTCAGATAGTACTAATTTATTAACTGATTTAAGTGAAGATTGACTAAGATTATATCTTACTAAATTAATACAATTTCAGATTTTTCTGCTTTAGTTCAAAGCAAACAGTTACTAAAAGTCTTAATATGTGATATTTAGATGACCTGATCTTATTAAGATAAGTCTTATCAATTTAGTATGATGGCATATTTTGTAACTACAGTAAAACAATTACTAAATGTCTTTCCATTAGGCTATTGTTGTGTGCCAAAATCTAGGGATGCACAGATATCCGGCACAGTATTCGGTATCCGGCCAGATATTGAAATTAGCAGGATATCCGGTATCCGGCAGAATTAGGGTATCTGAACCGGATATCAGAATCGGATATTTGTCATGGTCAAAACTTAAGGAAAGGCTAAAATTTTTATAATAAATTAAAGAATGTTACTGATTTTAAGTTTCAGTTTAAATTATTGTAGTTGACCTACCTATTGACATTGTAACATTGTTTATTATTATTGACGCCAAAGATTGATGAACAATCTATAGATGTTACCAATCAAAAAAATTGTAGCATAAAAAGTAAGGGATAGTTTTAAAGTTTTAATTTTAAATATTCAAATTAACATGTGGATAAAGAAGGAAATATTTTACATTTCAGCTTTTCAGATTAATTCCGAAAAAGACTTGGTAACATCTACAATATGTTTAATTATGTAAAGTACATTTATTCATACTTTCAAAGCCAGATATTTAGATAGCAATGAAAAATAAAATTCTTAGAAAAAAATTAACTTTCAAAGATTTCTAGTGAGTGTATTTCAATGTTTGCTATATTTGTGAAAGTTTCTTCTCAATATTGCCTCAAAATATGTGAAATTAGAATTTGTAAAATTTTACATCCAAAAATATATTTTGAATTTAGTTAGGCACGACAGCCATAGATTTGGTTTCCAGAGTTACATTGTATCTATCTTGTGTTATTTGGCTTTGTAGTTTTATACTCATTATAATTCCAGGGTTATTTGAATGATTTTACAAATAAAAGAATGAAGTTTTGAATATATATAACTGTTTCCTTGGGTGCCTTCCTGTTACCTGGTATATCAGAAAAATATTTCCAACAGTCTAATGGCTAAGACTGGAGTGGTTTTGGTGCAATTTCAAATATTAAATCGTCCAGAGATTTAAATTTTAGCTTGTGATTCTCATCAAAAGGTGTTATGGATCAATTTCTCTGTTGTTTATTCTTGGTCTACTGTAGAAGGGGGATTTGTTCTAGTTGTAGTGTGCTAGGCTGCCAATCGCTAGGTCCAGGGTTCGAATCCAGCTCTTGACAGGTCACCTGGGCCTATATTGGACGGCTGTTTCAATCATACTTCGCCTCATTGCTGTGTGTTCGTCCTGTCCTGTCCTAATTAGCCTACCAAGTGCATAAGACTAAGTACAGGACGTAAAGCCCAATAATCCATCCATCCATGGTGCAATCGATATTAAATAGTCCAGAAATTTTACTTTTGGCTTGTGAATCTCATCGAAAGGTGTTATAAAATGGAATTATTTTTCTGTCTTTGGTCTATTGCTTGTGTTTGCAGGATGGAGTATGAGCAGTCTTGATAGAAATCTTATTTTTTCCAATTTGTTATTAAGGAGTTGATTTATCCCAGTAACTGGTGTAATCTCCTGTGTAAATTGCCGTTATAAATCCTTTTTTTAAAAATAAATTTCTCGAACGTAAATCCATTACTTTGTATATCTCTCAAAATACAAAGAACATAACGAATATTTCAACTCAGTATAGCTTTTATTTTTTCTCCGAACCAGTGAGATTCATTTACAGCACATGCCAAATCAACAGAAGTATATTTCGTATGAGTATAATATCTACATACAATCTCAGAACAATAGTTTTTAACATTTATACAACAAAATGTTACAGAAGAACAATGGAGAACTGGTATACAGCTGGAAAATGCAGTCACTGGGTCAAATAAATTATTTCCATTACAATTAGGGCAAATGAGGGTGGATATTTTTTCTAAATGTCGAAACTCTTCTTTACATCTCATTTGTACAACCTCCGGTTGGTATGATACTCAAGGATCAACCATTCGACGATTACGCAAAACATAATTATAAGATAATAAAACAGTTTTCGGAATTACTTTCATCTTATCAATTCTTGTGTAAATTTTTTCGATGGATATCATGGATAATTATGAAGTCGAATCAGATCATTTGACCCTTAAATCGATTTGCATTATTTTTGTTTTTCAAAACATATCTTACAATTATAACTGTGAAGAAAAAATAGAAAACCTTTTAGTGGTATTTTTCAGAAGAAGATTCCACCCTCATTTTCCCTAATCACAAAGGAAAACAGTCCAAAAATAAATATGAAAAAGCACCAGTATAATATAACAATGACATATGATATATAGTTGCACAGTGCATAATACAAAAAGACGCCATTTAAAACTCGATCACCTACAGATATCGTGGATATGCCATGCTAATAAATAGATTCATAAATTCAGCTGTAAAGCCGCACTAAAAATATACATAATTCAGGTTAAAATGATAAAAAATATGCAAGGCAATTTTACGGCTGTTAGATAATATCATATACAATATTACAATGGCAATAATTATTATTAGGTTAATCGCAAATAGCACAGAAAATGAAGTTTTAGTGGAAAAACAGTTTTTCGTAGCACTTTCCATAATAATATCATGTATTTCTGTTCCAATTGCAATCCTGATAATGGTAATGCAGAATGCACTAGACATGTTTGAAAAGTGTTACAAAATGTGTTTTTGGTAAAAACTCCATTATCAAGCAATTATAAGAATGACAATTAATATTAATCGTACTATAACCAAATTTCTGTTCGTTCGTTAACCTCCACAATTATACAATTTATTGGTATTTGTGCTTAATAAGTTTCAGAGAATGTTGAGTATTCCTCCTCTTTCTGTAGCTTAAATTAAAATTTTGAGTATATCGAATAACATTATTTTTACTTAAATTTTAATTTTGAGTATGTCGAATATTTTTACCCTTGTTTTCAAGTCTGTTCATGAAATTGATAAATTAAAATCATTCAATTTGGTATCCTGGTCATTACAATACTTTAAAAATCGATTTTAATACGTTACAGTCACGCTTCTGTGCATCAAATGCAAAAAGTGGAATTTTTAATCCGATAGGTGTATGGCGCACTCGATTTTGGGGGGGGGGGGGGGGCGAGCAACATTTGCCCGAATTTCAAGATCTAGATTTAATACCATTTCAAAATAAAATTGCCTGGAAATCGTTAATTTTCAATAGTGTTTATTCAATCATTTGCCCTAATTTCTTAGCCTTTTTGCTTGCCGAATCTTAACTGTTGGGGGTAGCTACCCCCGCCCCCACTCCCATACGCCTGTGTATTCCTGGTACATTGCACTATCAAAGGTCTTCACTTTCAATATCAGTACTCTCTGCTTTTGGAATGATATCAGTCATCGCCAGGAGGCTAAGCTGCAATATCCAAACATGTTTTTCAAAATCATACCATTTTTTAAACCACTTAATTTCAACATTTTACAACCATAATGTACTGAGATTCTTTGTTTTCAGTTACTGATACAACCAATTATTGCACTAACTGAAAATTATTTTCTTAGATATTTTCTTAAATATTGAAGCGAAGTAGAAGTTTAACTTTGATTTTTCGTTCATTTCTGCAAGCATGCGGCATGTACAATGTGATGTGGGAGTGTTCTATTCGGAATGCCTGTATTTGGAACATTTCAGAGTGTTCTTATATGAAAGCTATTCTGACTGCGTCATTTATAACCATTTTTAGGAAGTCCCACCAAGTCTGGACAGGCGTAGTTAACAGCACCAAAAGATTCCGGTGTGCTTTTGTTCCAAACTAAATCAAATTACTTAATTCTGAAATTTCTGCATTTGTGTGGCATGTTTTACTGCTAGCAATTCTATGGACTGTAGTCTATAGTGAATAAGTGTCTTATGTCTTAAACCATCATTTATAAAGCATTCAAAATAGAACACTCCCAATGTCACATTGCAAGCAGCACAAGCCTATACATTTAATTCAAAGTCATGTTAAGTAGAAGAGATGCCTCAGGGAGTAGCAAGGTGTTCACTCTAAAAAATGTCGGGACAAAATTGGTTTTTTAGATTCAAAATGGTTTTTTGAAAAACCAAATTTCAATGCAAAACCAACACGGATTTTTAAAAAAATCCATGTTGGTTTTTTGCATTGAAATTTGGTTTTTCAAAAAACCATTTTGAATCTAAAAAACCAATTTTGTCTGAATTTTTTTAGAGTGTTGGTTGAATGAAAGCAGGCAATGGCAGGAGCAGCAACTTAAACAGGCTTGATGGCGAGTGGTAATCCTCTTACGCTTTGGACTGCAAGACAAAGAGAAAATGAACATTAATATGACACTGGTTTAATGAAGAGAAGTTGTATTGTACCGTAGAACGGGGTAAAGTTGGCAAGCTATTTTGCCCACTTAATGGAAGAAATGCCCACTTTCCTCACTGATACGGTGTCTTTGGTTAGTTTGTTAAAGTTGCCATAGATATCAGTGAAGAAAAGTTGGCATTTCTGCCATTAAGTGGGTCAAAATAGCCTGCCAACTTTACCCCGGATTGCCAACTTTACCCTGTTTCATGGTAATGTAGTTATCTACAAAACACAGGCCTGGTGGCCAGTGGTCACGTGGGGCCTCTATGTTCAGAACTTCAGATCTCATTGATGAATGAAATATAAACTAAAATGATGCGCTGAGCGTAGATCATATATGGAATCCTCAACAAAGAAAGCAATATTATTTTCACATTTTTTAAACAGTTATGATAAGCATTGATGGTATAGTTAGAAAATATTGATTTGGTCGTTACCAAAAAGCGGGGTAAGTTAATTGGCTTGCAAGGGAATGTTGGCTCGCTGGGGAAAGTTGGCAAGCTAATTTACCCCACTGAATGGCAGACATGCCAACTTTCCTCACTGACACAGGTTTCTTGGGTAAAAGTTGGCCACCTGTGTCAGTGAGGAATGTTGGCGTATCTGCCATTCAGTGGGGTAAATTAGCTTGCCAACCTTCCGCGGCGAGCAAACTTTCCACGGCGAGCCAACTTTCCCTTGCTCTACAGTAACATAGGACTAATTTACAACACTTTTGGAATGTGTAAAGGACGCAAATTCAAAACTTATAAATTCAAACTAATTATTCCATTACCAGTTTAATGAGCAAGATGATGACCATTATGTATGTTACAAAATTTACATAAAAATTAATAAGAGCTACAGCCTACAGTTCACTTTCACATACCACTGGATACCACCGTATACCACTGGATACTGCCGGACACCACTCTATCTATGTTTGGAGGGCTTCTTTGTGTGAGGCACTATTACACTTAAATCATTGTCATATTTATGACAGTGCACAAAACTTTAAAACGAAAGGAAACAGATACAACTTGTCTACACTGATGCTGGTGATACTCACAATTAGCTTAATTTTGAACTGTCCGTTGTGGTCTCCAGTAACCTCCTTCGCTGGCTTCAGGTCTCCGCCATTTGTAAATCCAAGATGGCTGCCATCATTGGCACGCAGTGACACGTGGGTGCCGTGTAATTCTACTGTTAGTTTAGTGTCCTCCTCTGGTGACTCCTGAAAATATAAATGATAAATAAGTTTTGGATGTCTCCGAACAAAATGCATGTGTAATAGCAATTCTAATCTTGAAAGAGTGAAAAACAGACATATCTAGATATTGTTGGATAGAGGGGCCATAACATGAGATGAATGAGCAGATATCTTTGGCATTACTTTTACATTAACATACTATTATTTTCAACATGTTGGTGTCATTTTTATCCTGAGACACACTATCGCCAACCTTAATATTTGGCTGCATTATTATGCATTTATTCACCTGTAGGCTGGTAGGGCTATATATACGCCTTTCTGTCAGCTATTCAGTGTGTCGAAATTGGCTCACTCTGCACCCCTATATATATATTAACCGCAAGTGCTTGAAATGTTCAAGCTCTTCCCCAAACTCAAACTCTCTCACCTGCAAGTCTCATATCTTTGGCAGGTTGGCTAGTGTTAGAATAGTATAAGAGCTCTTTGCAGATTGGAGGTCCACATGAAAAATTAATTTTCTTCTTTTCAATTCGCAAACTGGCTTTGCCACGTCATTGACAGTTTTCTGTTGGTCTCCTAATCTTCACATTTGGTGAAGTACCTTAAGTCATTTAATTGTCACCTATGCTGCTATGATAAGCAGGTTAACCATAACTGACACAAAACATTTTTAACTTTAAGCCAGTAACATCACACAGCCACGTTGAAAGTTAATTGTGTTTACAACTGTTTGGTGACTTTGGTCCGCCCATCTGCAAACAGCTATAAAGCTTGAAAAGAAGGAAACAATTCAGTTAATTTGCATTTATGCCTTTAACTTACGGTTTCCACCAAAGTGGCTTCTCCATTGGTGATGTTGATGTATTTGTTTCCGGTGTTGAGCCTAATCACATCCCCACCCGCTGAGGTAACGGTCCAGGTGGCTGGAGAGGAAAAGAATTTAATTTGAATGAAACAAGCCTACCTCTTTCAATTACTTCACATGATTGCAACTTCAAAACTGTTCAGTAATGTTCTTTCACATGATTCAAGATCTGATTGAAATCATTTGCAACAAGAATGATAATAGTAGATGGATCTCACGGAGAGCTGCACTTTAGGAGATTAACTGATTCTGAAAAGCTATTTTTACAAAATACTGTTTGGCGCCAATGCTTGGATGACACATTAGTGATGTATTGACTTGTCTGGTGTCAAATTTACTCTTGCGGGAAAAACAATTTTTCTCCTATTCTCGGGTCAATGTAACATGTATTAGTACGATGGACCCATTTGGGTCAGACTTCAAATTTTGTCTTACTCCTTAAAAAGTCAATATGGTTTGTCTTATTGGTAAAAAATCGATATGAAAATGAATCATGAAGATTTGTAACCATTGATTACCAAATAAAGAAATTCTGATTCTGATTTCATATCCAACCTATGAGTGAACCATTTGGTTGCATATTCCCTGGGTAGTCGGAGCTTACAAAATGTAATAATAACAAGAAAATCTTTTTTTTTTAAAAGATACGCTGGTTGTGGTGATAACAAATTTCGAATATTGAAATATTGTTAATGGTACAAAAAAATATATTTGAAAAGGTGTAAGATATATATGGGATAGATGGATATGATTGGGGCTTTTAAGTTATGTATTATGCTGTTGGATAATTGAAAAAGCCATGCATGCAACCTAGTCTCAGGACACCCAGCAAGAGCTAGATTCAAACTGTGGACCCAGGGATTGGAGCCCAGCATGCTACCACTGAGCTCACAGCCTCACACCCCCCCCTCAATAAATAATAATGTGGAAACCCCATAATCTGTTGTCAACATCTATCTATAGATCTATCTTACTATCTTTCCATCTGTAGATATATTTCTATCTATCTGCCTATCTATCTGTATCTTTATTAATTTTTATATTTACTTTTCCAATACATGAAGGTGACATGAACTGAATGCTCCTAAAAAGGTGAACAGCAGCTCAACTTGAAAAAAAAAACTAGCTTCTAACATTTAATCTCAAAAAAGAAATTCTAACAAGAAAACATTTTTTTTTATAAAGAGGCCGAAGCAAGAAGTATCTGAAGAAAAGAGAGGCTATACTAAGTATATGTACAATCCTGAGAAAAGCTTCCTTTACAGGGTGGTCAAGAAAAAACTTTACACACTTTCTCTGGCATAGTTCTATAAATTTGTCTGTAATTACTATCAAATCTTTTCTAATGTAAAGAGGATAGTCATGGCAATATACTATGTGTAGTTTGTTCCCCTGGGACATGATGTGTGAACTTGACCTCTGACTTTGCAGAAATTTAAAAAAAAAACATTTTCACACATTTTGCTGTAACGAAAGCAAGGCATTGCCATCAATTCAAATATTGTACCATTGTTTTCATATTCTTACAGTAACTTAGAGTTCTTAAGAGGAGAGTGGTCCCATGATTTCAGCTCTCTTCGACTGAAACTCAATTCTGTGGGGAGCTTGAAAGAGGAGAAGGTTGATGAAAATCGCACGCTACCACAGTTTTTCAAAATGTTCCTCCTGTCGCAACGCCTTATCAAAATTAGATCCAAGAGTGGCAACATAATACTGAGATTCCTACCAGAACTTCATGCAAGAATGAGACTGATTGGATAAGAACTCACTGAGTTGTGCCTCATGAGCCAAAGACTGTAAAGTTTTTTCTTGACCACCCTGTACATCACTATATCAGTATATCAGAGTCACATGTGCAGTAGGAGCTGCAGGCTGCAGCAGAACACTGGCCACCACTGCAACATTAACGAATGAAGGGTGGGAAGGAGGACCACAGACAGAGGCTTGCTGGCCAGGGGGGAGTGACCAGTCATGTGACAGGCCAAAGAAATTCCATTGGCTGGCCATGGGGGTGTGGCTGAGTGACACTGAGATGACCTCATATGCATCTCATTTACATCTCATCTGTATGTAATCACATGACATGTCGCCTAAGCTGTCACTGTGACTGCCTCTCCTGTCGGCCAACCTGCTCACCGCTATCTGTTTCAAGCTCTGCTACTTTGTTAATCCCTTTACACAAGGTTTGTGTACTGCAGCATGTATAGACCAATCTGAAGTATTTGCAACACTAATCAATTTTTCAATGCTCCACCTTATATTACTACATAGTGGGGATGTTCTCCTGCTGACACTTTTCCCTATATACCAATTGATATAGAACGCTGGGAGCCTTAAGAAGCCTGTACTATGATAGATCTTGTCTTACAGCCCAAGGGCCCAGCGTAAAAAATTGTATAATCTAACTATTGATCATTTTTAAGATTATTTTGTAATTACCTTGAGCATTTGACTCTCCCTCCTCTCCCTTGGCATCCAGGGAGTCGCCCGCCACCTGGACAGCTTTTCCGGAACTACGATGGATCAGCTGAACATTGGCGCCTGATTCAAGCTGAATTTGAAAAAATGATAGTATTAACAAATTTATTGCTTTATAAATCAACTCTTTTGACTTCACAGTTTCTGATGCTGAGATTTTAGTTTGGTTTTCACTCAGACATGTACATAGTTCAAGTACAAGGCAGTTAAATTTAACTTATTGATTAAGTTAATTGTCAGAAATAAAATAATTGTCTCTATTTCATATCTCGTCAATCGGCTTTCAATTATAGCCTCTCCCTGCAAGCACTAATGTTTATAAAACATTAAATCAGTGTTATAAAAACATTTAAAAACCAAAATAACATTTTAAATGGTGTTTTTAATGTTCAGAGTGCTTGCTGGACGATGCCTATTATTGAATTCATGTGATTTTTTTATCATCAATATGTATTATTGTGACTGTAGGCCTACTACAGTGACACACATTATTTTCTCTTTTTTGAGACTAAATACGTATATTGTTTTCGTTATCCTTATTATTATACGATGAAGAAAGCAACATACAGGAGTATTTTCACCCAATACAGTGGATAGTTTATCGGATAGAGAATTGACTCCTCCTTCCACCAAAGACTGGGCTCCGCTGATTGTGGAAGAAACTTTCTTTTCCGCTGCGGATGACAGATCTTCCGCCTTCTTGCTCGCTTTGTCCAAACCTGAAGCAGCCTGCAATATGATAAGAAATATTTCAAGTTACTTTATATATAAATAAATGCATGTAATGGACTTTGATCTGTTAAATTCTCCAAATGCTCTTAACTTATTTTTACTCTTCAATTTTTTATTGTCTTTTTTAGCCAAATTAACACCGGAAGATAATTTCGTTACAAATGTATACATAATTTTTAATGGCTTTAAACCCCATTGTTTTGTTGACAAATCAAGCAATAGGAAATTTTTTAAGTTTTGGTTCAATCTGCTGATGTAATAAGTTTAAATGAAAATTGCTGTGTCTTTATTAAATTATTTAAATTACGCCTCATTTACACTACCTATATGCTAATCCATACGCTCCAAGTACGCTCCCTTGTATAATGTATAGGCGTTTTTGCAGTACAATCGGAGTACATTTGGTAATTTAAATAATTCTAGCATATGATGCGTATCAAATGTATTTTTTTTTACTCTGGGCAACTATAATTTACTTACAGCATCTGAGGCGGCTGTCATGGCCTCGTCCGCTTTGTTCACAGCTGCGGTTGTGGCGTCTGACACGGCCTGAAATTGAAGCAAATGACCAGATTAAAATAACCATTACCATCAAATAGGCTATACACTAGTATACAGGTCGGCCCATTGTACTACAACAAATTGAATTTTAGGACAAAATGGAACGCTGGCAAAAAGATTTGCAAGTAATTTACACATCTCAGTTATATTTCTTTTGGCTGTGTGTATAGTGTGATGTATTGTGTAACTCAAGGACGGTATAGGCCTATGCTCCCTGGTGTAACTCTCTCTTTGAATGAATATGTACATGTGAATGTTCATTATGTAAATAAATGTCTGTTTGTGTGTCTGTCATCAATAACGTTTTCACAAGTTCTACCAGAGCCCTTACATATATAACTAAACTAGGCCTCTAAACCATTTCATAGGCCTGACCGTTGTTTTGAAGAAAGTACTCGATTTTTTCAAAAAATTGATTTGGCATCAGTTGCGGCAGTGTATGTATAGCATGACTGTCCCCCTGCCATGGATGTGCTAAATGTGTAAGCAGCCTGGGCACACATGGCTTGCTTGAATGGCCTATCACATTGCAGGGAAAGTAGGTCAGTGTCCTAATGATTATGCTATAGTCTAAACAATGTTATTAGTGTTGCACTACATGTATTCTGTACCAGCTGTTTGCCCTTATAAATGATTATGTTTTGGTGTTGTGCAGCTGTATAATTTTATGGTGCAATTATGATAAAGGACTTGCCATATTTATAGGTTTTTTGCCCAGGTTTAGTGAACTAAAAAATTCCTTCCGGGCAGACTATTTCTTGTGGGGATATTTCCTAACAGGGTGCTGCTTGACATTGAAGCAAATAGTCAAGTCCAGGATGTCACAGGCTTTAAATAAAATGTAATATTAACTGTCACCGTTACAGTGAGATAAATAATTTTCAATCGAGGAAAACAGCAAGCGGCCCCCTAAATATCTGATGGTCACCCCATGAGTACCTTTGTGCATTAATTTGCATTTCATATTCCCTCCTACCTTCTGTCCCTGTTCCAGCTTCTCCTCCGCTTTATCTTTGGCGCTGATTGCTGCGTTTTCTGCCTTTTCTGCGGCACCAGCTGCGGCCGCAGTTCCTTTGTCAACTCCCTTCTCTACGGTTCCTAGTCCTTTGTTGACTGCACTCTCAGCTGCACTTACTCCCTGAAAAATGAACAGAAACACATTAAAATAAAACGAGAAACAGAAAGTACACTATAAAAAAAATTTAAGACAAAATTGGTCTTTTGAAATACCAAATGGTTTTTTTTGCATAGAAGTCTGGTTTTCCTAAATAATCACATCATTGATGATGATACAGCTGTACAGTATTTTCACAAAGCTGAATTGGAATGATCTTGAGGACAAGCCCAAAATTATTTCATTGATATTTATTTTTTAGAGTGTAGAAGTTTATTTTTTCGAGTGTAGAGAAGGGGCTGTGATAAAGGATGGATTAGGGGATGTGAATTGTCAATCTTGGATGAAAAGGCTAGATATATAATATATATATGAAAGTCACTACAGAGGCTGTGGATGGGGTAATATGTCCTTGGCCATTTTACTTTTGAATTCCCTGTCCCTTTGCAATTATCTTTTTGTGTTGATTGATATGTGTATATATGAAAACACCGAGAAGAGATTGAGGGTTAGAACCCAGACCTTAGCGATAGCTCCTTTCCCTGCGTCAACTCCCTTTCCAACGGTGCTTGTGGCGCCATCTACCACGTTGCTGACCATCGGTTCAGCGAATGCCGCTTTTTCAGCAACGGTTTTCCCCAAGGCGGTTGTTTTATCACTAGCTGCCTTTCCGGCTCCTTCAACCTGAAATTAACAGCAAAAATTGCGCACAAAAATTAGCCAGAGTGGTAAACTATTTGAGTATATGGTATTGAATTCCATTTTGAAGAATGAAATTGTGTCAAAATGGACAAAGGAGAAGAAAAGGCTGATTGACCTTTGACCCTTGGAAACTAGTCCATTTAGTTTCTTTATTAATTTTTTCATCACAGAAGGCAGTGGTGTAGCTAGGAAATTTTCCAGGGGGGGCAAAATATGCAAGTCAGCGATGGAAATGGAACATTTCTGCCTGGGGAGCTATTATCGCTGTTGCGCAGAAGCGCGCCATTGGCAAAATGCAACGTTTGATGAAAATCTAATCATTTCTCTCCTGGTCACGATGGAGCCAGGGGGGGCGACCGCCCCCCCTGCCCCCCCTGTAGCTACGCCACTGACAGAAGGGCATCAATAGTGATTGGCCGAGGATTAAAAAGTTACAGATTTGTTTGTTTGTGTTTTACGCCTCTGCAGCACCTTAGCGGGCTATATCGAGGCAGGCGATCGCCGTATGATGATGAGATGAGAAGACTGTGAGTCTGGCACATACCCTATTAATTCAGGGATGCCCAGGGTCTTTCAGTTGCCCCAGCATAGAATACTGGATACAACCCGCCTCCATTTAATGTCCCATGGGCTTGGACTAAAGTGAGTTCCCGGGGTGAGATTTGAACCCACGCCCTCAAAGCCAGTTGACAAGCGCACTTACCAATTAGGCCACGGGGGAACTCGTTACAGAGAATGTAGTACTATTATAAGTTTGAATGAGATCCATGAAAAGGGGCGACCTCCGCAGTGCGGCTATCGAGATTTGCACAAAATCAGGGTTTCTATGAGAGCTTTATTTGTTACAGTGTACGCACCCCTTCAGTTGCCTTTTCTCCCACATCTTTAATTCCTTTGCTGACGGAATCTCCTACTGATTTGGCGGAACTCGATGCTGCATCCTTGGCGCCCGAAAATTTGTTCCTCAAACTTTTAAACATTTTGATTTCTGAAAAGAGACAATATATTTGCATTAGGAAAAATGAAGGACAATACTGGTTTTTGAAAAAAGACACAGGTACATGAGAACTTTTCAGACTCTTGAAAAAGCCCATAATAGAGCATAAAATAGATAAAGCTCAGTCCTAACTGTATGTGTTATACAAACTGAAATCAGATCATTACCATATGACAGCAAAAGATCCTTCAATGTGATGACAAAAAATGTGAGGAAAAGCAGAGTTTTTACTTTAGGGCCATGAAAATCCCACTATACATATTTTTGTCTTGCTGATATTCTTTTAACAAATAAAGGGAATCTTTGGCTAAAGAGTGGCACCAAATATAAAGGCACAAAAGCTCCCAATTAGCCTTAATCAGGTCTATAAAACAATATAATTATAATGCTAATCTTCCTCTGATGCCCCAAGCTGCAACCAAAATTTTAATTTTATTCATTCAAAACTTCATCCCAGACAACAAATGTTCATGTAAAATAAACATAGCACATGATATTAGACAAGGCTGAAAGATACTACAGAGACATTATTATAGATACAAACGGGTCCTCCTACACTCTAAAAAAATGTCCGGACAAAATTGGTTTTTTAGATTCAAAATGGTTTTTCAAAAAACCATTTTGAATCTAAAAAACCGATTTTGTCTGTAATTTTTTAGAGTGAATAGACCAAGCTGCCTGCTCTATTCCAATCAATAACTAATGGCAAGGCATGGCAAGCTGGATGCAGTCATTGCAGTGCTTTGAAGTGACTGGCGACGTTCAGTCTGGGTCAGCCAGTGCAAAACTATTGCAATGCCCAATGCATTTCAAGATGACATTGGTGCACACAGGTAGTGCATTGCTGGTGCAGCAATTATAAGGTTATTTCTAGAGTAAAAAAGAATAATTTTTCTATGCAATATGAAGTATATAAACATTTATCAGTTGAATGCTAGATATAGTTGCAATTAAGAACTCTTGTTTCAGTGACTGTTGCATTAGTCAATTTGGTATTTGGTATCTTATACATGACTCAATGGTAGACCTATCTGTATTTTGTGCACCCTAGCATCACATGTCTTTGTCCTTCTGAGACCTGCTTTTCTGCTTTGAGTGAGGACTTATTTTTAAGTCATAATGTTGCACCTGCTGTGAAAACGTGCCACTTGCCAGAAACATGGGCACACATGGAGAGTTTGAATGACGAGCTAGATCGACAGTCAGATAGCTAGCTAGCTAACTAGATAGATAGATAGATAGATAGATAGATAGATAGATAGATAGATAGATAGATAGATATAGCCCAGATAGATTTTAAAGACAGTGGTGGATCCAGACAGGGTCATCCTAAGGCCTGGGGGGAGCGAAAGAGTTTTCGCCATTTTCGACATTCTTGGTGATCTTGCATTGTTGCCTATTTCCTCAAAACGCCAAATATTTTCGCTTCAGAGGTCTAGAGGGGGCAGCGGTCTAGGACCGCCTCCCTCCATGGATCCGCCACTGATTGTATTACAAGTACAATCCAGTGGACATCTGAACCAATTGTTTCTTTGCTTACTAGTATATTAGGCGGTGCTTGTGGCATAGTGTAGATTATACACAACACACAATTTGTCATTGTCAAGGCACTGGGGCATGCATTGGGCCATAATGATATAGGCTTCATACCCATAATGCCACAACAAATGGTTTTTATGGCCTCTTCACATTTAGCTTGCAATGAAACAGGCCAATATCTGGCCACTGATGATAATTACTCACGCACAATGGGCCATTGTGAAAACAATCATATTTGTGTGTGTAGGCCTATCTCTACTGTTGCTCTACTGAGAGTGTATCATGCATGGGCGTAACAACATTATAATGTCAATCTAATATAAGAAGATAATGTACCCAGTTTAGTCTGTTCTACTGATCCAAAAAAATTCAATGGACTTTATTCTTTATAATGAAATTGATATAACAAACCGAATAAGATTAAGACAGAAGAGGAAACCCACCAATACAACAAACAAAATTAAAAGACAAATTATTAAATACAAAGAACCCCAGCTAGACACGAAGTGCTGTTGAGCAAACACGGCGACCCGTGCAGTGAGTTTCACATGCTCCTCAGTCAATTCTACAGTCAACGTTAACTGCCTATTTATGCCTATTTAGAATATTGGCCGGTAAAGAATTATTATCCCCCGCCAAAAAAAAAAATCCAAATGCTTGTATTATAAAGACCCTTGTAGGAAGAAATTTTGCCACTCAAGCTTGGCTTAGGGGCTCAGGTCTAATTTACCGTCTAAATCTACACACGCTCTCTTGAAACTCAGAAACTGGGTAACAAAACTGCAATATAATGCCTTGACCACTGGCTATATCTTGACCCATGTGTGTATGAGCACCTAACATGTACAGCAGGCCTTTCCACCATCCCCATGAGTGGCATGACTATTGTTTAGTGGCAAAACTGTTTCACATTTCCAACATGTACAGACAACCCAATACTACCACACTGGGACTAATCTAATAACCCCATATGTGGCCTTACAAGCTGCAGCAAAATGCTTCGGAGAACTACCCTCTTAGACGAAAGCTTTTGGACACCTGGATTTCATAGTCCAGGGCTGCTATATCTATCTATCTATCTATCTATCTATCTATCTATCTTCTTCTTCGTGTATGAATGCTCTCAAGGTCAATTGTTGCAGTGTTTTCTGCTCTGACCACTCTGGAGTTTGGCAATCGCCGTATGATACATGAGATGGTAAGGCTGGGAGTCTGCCACATACCCTATTAATTCAGGGATGTGCAGGGTCTTTCAGTTGCCCCAGCATAGAACACTGGATACAACCCCCTCCATTTTTGCACAGGTCTCATGGGACAGACCTAGTCAGGAGCTATTTATAGTGCATAGAGCTCTTGGATGCTGCAGCTGCCCACTGTGGGGCTCGAACCCACGCAGGCAGAGCACATCTATTGGAACTGACGCTCTAACCGACTGAGCTAGTCCCCCTGACTATCTATCTATCTATCTATCTATATGGCTGTTTATCTGTCAATATATCTACTAATCTGTCTGTAAGCCATGGGCGGCTTACTCTAAGCAAGATCAATTGTCATGACATCATAGCAGAGCCAAAGTGTATTAGTGGGCATTTTTCAGAATCACTCATGCAGCAGGATCACACTGACATTTTAAAATGTAGCACAGCACAAGTTTTGATGACGTGTCTGCACGCATGTTTCCTTGGTGTAAGACGACTTGCAAGTAAGCTATATTGGTATAACACACTTCCTTAGGGCTTGGTCATCGACTTTAAAAAACAACCAAAGTCAACCCAAATCCTATCCATGCCTTGATCTAACCCAACCTTTATTCCCGGGTTTGTTCAAACATTTAGGTGTTGCTGACCCAGTTCATTGATTTATCATTACATTTCTGCAACAGAACCCTTGTATGTTAATTTTATCTACATTTGATGCATATCTCAGGGGGAGGGTTAGCTCGGTGGTAGCGTACTGGGCTACCGATCGCTGGGTCCCAGGTTCGAATCCAGCTCTTGTCGGTCACCTGGGTCTACGTTGGATGGCTGTTTCAATCATCCCATGCCCTCCTCTTGTCCTAAATATTCTAACAGGTGCATAAACAGAGGACAAGACCTTTTAGACCTACTACTCTTGCATATTAGTGTAGGCCTATGGCCTCTGCAACAGCACAATGGAACTGGAGACATTGTAGCTGGTAGCCTTTGGAGTATAAATACATGATATAATGCCCCAATCATCCATCCATTGGTGCAAGTATGTCATTAAACTTTTAAAGCCACCATGGCTGGAACCTACAATGAAACATCAACTTGCTTCCTCAAATTTCGTGAGCAGTGCAGAAACATGGCCTTTTAGGCCTACTACTTTTGCTCACTAGTGTAAATATTACTAGTCGTAGTAAGTTTCTTGAAACTAAGAGTCCCAACATATTTACGAGAATTTAAACACAAGATACGGGGCCTTTTAGGCCTACTACTTTTGCAAAGAAACCCAGAGCAAAAAGGAGCACATTTGAAGCGCTCGAATTATTTAAATTACGCATCATTTTTACTCCGTATATATTACATGCAAATCCATATGCTCCAAATACGCTCCCTTGCAAGGAGTATAAAAAGAGCACACTAGCTGCGCATGCTAGCAGGAGCACTGCATACAATCGGAATACATTTGAGTAATTTAAAGAATTTGAGCGCTTCAAATGTGCTCCTTTTTGCTCTGGGAGTGTAGGCCCTTGCAACAGCACAATTGAACTGCAGACGGTGTAGCAGCCAGCCTTGGGAGGCCTGGCTAAATTGGCTATGCAGACTGAGTGAGGCCGTTGACCCTTGCCTTCCCCAGCAGATGCTCTTCTTGCCTTTATGCAATGCCTACAGGCAGATGCTAAATATGGCTTACTATATATACTGCACTACATGTGCGATATATAACCAGAAATAATCTGTGATATGTGTATATATATAAAGAACGCAGAGAAATGCACCTGGTCCAGGTCGTGTGAGGTATATTTGCACCATTTTCAGTTTATTTGCAGGAAATATTATACAAATAGTGGATGGTGAGGAGTCCAATGCAGCTGGGTGGCCAAGTGGTTAAGGTTCCCGCCTGCTCCGCTGAAGGTCTTTGCCTGCATGGGTTCAAACCCCGGGTGGGGAACCCAAAATTTTCAGTGTACCTTCATGAGCAAAATCCCAGCTGGATGTCGTTCGGATGAGACGTTAAATTGGCGGCCCCTTGTATCAGTGTCTATGCTGGGCAAGTAAAAGATCCCTCACATGGGGTAAATGTGTAACATGTTGAGGACTCCCGCTCTCTCTCCCATCTCATCAATCAACCCTCGTGAGCGCCCAGAACTGGGCTTAGAGGGCTGCACTTACCATATCTATCTATCTATCTATCTATCTATCTATCTATCTATCTATATCTATCTATCTATCTATCCAATATAGAGAATATTGGACGAAGAAACAGCTATATTGGACGAGGCGCCAGCCGAGTCCAATATAGCTTTTCTGAGTCCAATATTCTCTATATTGGACGACTCACCATCCACCATTTGTTATATTCTCCACTACATACTGTTAAATCTACAATATAGCCAGCCCCAGGTTACTTAAGAGAGCTCACTCAGCCATGTATTTTTCAAGGAATTTCTGGCTGGTTGGTGGACAAATTCAACACCCCCCCTCCCTTTTATCACAATTTTTTCCCTCGAAGTAACTAAAAAATGTATTTTCTGATGTTATTGCAACACAATCTTCTTTTTTTAATGAAACCCCAGCACCTCACCAGGAATCATTAAAATTGCCCTTAAGACACTTAAGTATTGTTGATATTAAGGTTATGTAACCTAATCATAACAATCAACAAAAGTTGGAATGGGCTTAAATAGGCATTTACTGATGTTTTGATTTGTTTAATTGGTGATTATGCAATCCAATCATCCAATATAACTTTTTAATTGGTGATTATGTAATCCAATTGTCCAATATAGCTTTTACTGTCCAATATAGCATTATATTGGACAGTGATACAGACTTCTGATTGGCCAATAGATCATGAAGGGAGAATATAATATTATAGGGGGCGTTAAATTGTTCTCTTGCATACTGTGGTAAATGATGGTAGTAGAATGTGTTTCATTGTGATATGATCAGTCAATCACAGGCCCTAGCCTATTAAAGTCAATCTTTACTTGCTTGCGACTGTAAATTCAAAGGTACTATGCTCTACAGCCAATCAGAGAAGTTCTTGCAAAGGTCACTTTTGTATCGACTTCCCTGATTGGCCAAGTTCAAAAGAGAGGATGTAACTTTCAAGAGTGAAGCGACTTTCCCACCTTAGTATTTGTCACTCTTCAGATGTAGGGATAAAATGTGGCACTATAGAAATGCAATGGAAAATTTGCTCTGACCTAATTGGCACTGAGCATGCCCAGAAGTGACCTGGTCCTCACTGAGCATGCTCAGACCTATTGAGCATGTGCTGAGAGCAATAACAAATGGTGGCCATTTTGAAATTTCCCTGATTCAAATTTCCAAGGCCAATTTTAACTCCGAGCTACACTGGGTTCACTCATCAGAAAAAGCTCATATTAATCTAAATTTTGTAAGGCTGTTGTAGGTCTGATCAGTAAACCCCATGGAGCTCACTTTCGAATGATAGTAGCAGTTTTCATAGTGTGTGGAGCAAAAACAATGTTAAATTCATTTAATCAGTTTTGCCTGTGACTGAAGCTAAGGGTATTTGCACGATTATTTTGTTCGACAGATACGTTTGGTAAACTATTACAGCTGAGTCAACAACTAACCACCCATACAGGGCTCTTATTTTCAGGTCAGCCTTGCAGTTGGCATGATGCCTCTGCTGTGTTGGTATTCATCGATTTTTCCCAATCAATCAGGAAAGGAGATTGAATATTGTGCAACCTAACTTCCATGTACTGCAGTAATTCATTGATTTTCCCAAATGGGCTCTTATACAAACACGCAAGCTATTATTCCAATAAATCTACAATTCCAGACGAAAACAGTCAGCGTGTGTAGATAGAAAGATAGATAAATATGGCAAGTGCAGCCCTCTCAGGTCGGTTCTGGGTGCTTATGAGGGTTGATTGATGAGATGGGAGAGAGAGACCTCAACATGTTACACATTTACCCCATGTGAGGGATCTTTTACTTGCCCGGCACAGACAGTCAGACACTGATATAAGGGGTTGCCAATTTAACGTCTCACCCAAACAACATCCAGCTGAGCTTTTGCAAGAAGGGAATATGTACGACAAGTTGCAGGTCTATATTTTCAGTAATGAAACGGACTAAACAGGTTGTATTTCTGATCATTCCCATTTGGAAGTAACAACATGTGAATTTAAACCTATCAAAGTGTGCTTTAATGAAGCACCCTGTTTCATTCCTGTCTGGAGATTCTTGGATGATTTGGGTGAAAGATAGAGAGATAGAGAGAGAGATGGAAAGATAGATGAACATCATAAGTTCATATATATATATTACAGATATAGATATATTCTGATAAACATGCAATATTATTATATGAACCAAATAACTAAAGACATCATTCTATGATATTGGTATCCTTACTATTACACAACATGTTATCACTCCTGCAGCTCTTCACATCAATGTTTGATACACATGAAAGTATAGATCCATAGATCCATTCTGGGAAATTTCTTCATGGCCCATGCTTTTATGCTATTAACCCTCTGCAGCAGCAGAGTCTATTAGTTTTCCTTCTGGTGGAATTTATATTATACAGATTATCTGCACCGTTTGATGATGGATGGATGGATGATTGGGGCTTTACGTCCTGTATTTATGCACTTGGTAGACTAATTAGGACTGAGAAGGACCCAACAATATAGCGATGGATGATTGAAACTGCCATCCAACATAGGCCCAGGTGACCCGGCAAGAGCTGGATTCGAACCCCGGACCCAGCAATTGGCACCTCAGCATGGTACCACTGAGTTTTGATTTATTTATTTGATTTATTTAACTTTCAACATTGTTAACATACAGTGGCCTACAAAAATGTTTGAGCAATTGTCAGTTTACACATTATTTATAACTTACTCATTGTAATCCCCCACTACCATATGATGATGATGATCTTGGTATGACATCCTTTTTGGACCACTGCATCAAAAACAATTGATTGTGAAAATTGACAGATTTTGTATTAAAACATGATCCTGGCCTTGTGTGAAATTTACTATTATTTCTACTATGTCTGCCATTCTAAAATATAAATATTATGGTGAGAATTGTTTGCCAAAATGATGTCGTACATCAAACAATGAGTGTAATACAACACTTGTTTTTTTTCTAAATGCAATTTGGAAATCCATTTATTATATCACATGAATTCACAAATTGTGTGAGGTATGAAAAAAAATCCTGGAAATTGGAAATGCAATCCCTTCCCATATAGTACATGCATGTTTATATGTAATGGCTAGCCTTGAGGTTTTAGGGATCTATCTATCTCTGACCATGTATGTATTTGAAGTTATCTATTGTGAGGTTCTCTGCTCAACTATTCTATCTCTATTTATTAATCTACTCATCTGTCTTTCTGACCAAATCTATATGCAATATTATTTTATTTATTTATTCAACCCCCATGTTTGGGGAAATAGAAATATAACAAATCATATAAATATCATACATATGAGAATCAGAATAACACAAAATAAAATATGTAAAGGTAAAACACGGCCATGGCACTAATGGAACATAAAACAAATCTAAGTTAAAATGACTTAGTTAACAAGTTAACCAGCGTAAATTCATCTGACTGCACTTTGATGTAATTGTCGTTAAATAGCAAATGACGTAAAGAATCAATCACACCATCATCCTCAGCATTATAAGAAATCCTACACTTGAAAGCAACGTCAGTGGCAATGGACATAGGGGAAAACCCCATACTGGTGACTTTGTCTAAAATAGTGTTTCTATAAGTACAACCAGTCGTCATGTAATACTGAAGGAAATTATTTTGCAGAGAGACATAAAATTATTTTATTTGTCTACATTATGTATCTCTCTGTCTCTCTGTCTATTCATGTATTGGTCAATATGTTTGTTTATTTGTCCGTCTGCCTGCTTATCTATCTATCTAGCTACCTATATAATAATCTATCTATCTGTCGATCAATAGATCTATCTATCTATCTGTCGATCAACAGATCAATCTATTATCTATCTATCTATTTATCTATCTATCTGTCTATCTATTATCTATTTATCTATCTACCCTTTAAATATATGTATCTATCTTTCTATCTGTGTATACTTAGCCATCTATTGTATAACTATTTGTCTATCCACATATCTATCTCTTTATAGATCTGCCAATCTGTCTAGACATATGCAGTGGCGGATACAGGGGGGGCCTAGACCCCTGAAAATACGAGACATCGCGGGCCCGCGAATGCCGAAACACGCTCGGGCCCCCCTAGATGACCCTGTCTGGATCCGCCACTGCATATGCCATGCAGTAGACAGACTGTCTGCATGATTTACAGCAATGCAGAACTCTGTGAATAGGAAAACTGCAGCCCTCTCCAAAGGGTTAATGGCACTATTAATGGTGCAAGAGTCTAAAACATGAACAGTTTGGTTCGATGTTTTGTTTGACAATTACATTCTATCTGGGGGCACTAAAGATAGCTGTAGACAGCAAGAAAAAGAAACAAGCAGGTAGATAGATAGAAATAGATATAGATAGATATGGTAATTGCAGCCCTCTAAGCCTAGTTCTGGGCACTCACGAGGGTTGATTGATGAGATGGGAGAGAGAGCGGGAGTCCTCAACATGTTACACATTTACCCCATGTGAGGGATCTTTTACTTGCCCAGCACGGACACTGATACAAGGGGCCGCCAATTTAATGTCCCATCTGAACGACATCCAGCTGGGAATTTGCTCATGAAGATTCACTGAAAATTTGGGGTTCCCCACCCGATAGATAGATAGATAGATAGATAGATAGATAGATAGATAGATAGATAGATAGATAGATAGATAGATAGATAGATAGATAGATAGATAGATAGATGGACTGGTTGATTGATTGATTGATTTGTTGATTGATGAAATATTATTGAAAATATATATTATATAATTTTATGCTTAATATGCACTTGGGTGATTAATCTAATTTCATATTTAGCCTATATATGCAGTAGTAGTGTATAGTAATAAAAGTGTATAATATATGACAGTTATGTGGACCATTCTTTTGCTTGTTATAAATAATTTTCATTGAATTAAGATGTTAAAATGCATCTTTAGTATGTACTGCAGCTTTGATTATACATCCTTTGCTATAGGCTATTTGGTGAGATCGTTTTGTGTTCTATTGATTTTTTCAAATGGAAATTACAAAACTTAGCAATGAAGATGTTTTTGCAGTTACCCAATTTTGAAATTGCCATTGACTGCAACATAAAAAGCCTATATCTTAGTGTGTACTGGTACAATTTTTCAATTATTTATGTGGTTGCTTTGGTAGACAGACTGGTTTTCTGTAAAACCGGTTGGTAACCTATACCATAGAGATGTATTTCAAGTCCTACAAAGTTAATGAAATGAAAATTTACAATCTTTCTTGAAAATAACCTCAAATTGTCTTGATATATTTCTGTATAAGGTCTGTCTTGTAGTAATAAGAGCTATAGGAGCTTTTGGAAATGCTGTTTTTGACTGTAACCCACTGCAAAATCACTGCTGTACACTGTTGCCTTTTAGTGAAGCTTTCAATATTGAGCAATCTCAGTTGTTCAATCATTGCATTCCGTATTATGATATTAAAATGATTACAAAATTACACACAAATGAAAGAAACCATCTATAAATGATGAATAAAAAGACTCTTACCTTAAATGGTAGTCCACTCAGTACACTAGGTCTGCTACTGTGCCTGTATGCCTATAGCATCTTCCCAGCAAGGCAACACCAGCAGCCACCAGCCAGATCAATAAACTGGCGCAGCATCAGTGGTGTATGGTGCTGCTAACTGGGAGAGCATTGACCTATTTGCACCCAGCCAACCAAACGCTCATTGGTGCACCAATGCTGCAAACTTGGTTCTTGCATTTGTTTTTCACTTTTCAGTGTCATTGGCTTTTTTTGTTATTGATATGATCTATGTATTAGATGGAATAATCAAAATTCTCTTTCTGCACAATTTAATATAGTAGGGGAGAGTGGGTCACCATGAGCCATGGGGTACCATGAGCCATGACCCCTACAGATCAAACGGTGTGGTAGAATCCCTCGATGGGCGGACCATATACTCCTTTATTAGTATAGAATTAGGTAGTGTGACCATAATTCTTCCACCCAATGTCTGACCAAGAATTGAAAAAAAATGCTTTTGACCGGTGAAATATAAATTATTGGGAGGTGGGACTTCATCTCATGGTGCTTTAACTATTTCTACCATCTTAATAAAACTTACTCTGCTCAAAGAGGGTAAAGGTTGTGGTAGGATGATGCCATACCATTGATACCAGGACAAATTGGAAATTGGTGACATGCACCAAATTACAGATGAAATATACATGTACCAACGGGGCATCAAGAGCCATTTGAGACGCGGCATCTTGAGCAAGTTTCAATGTTAGTGTGTCTCCCTCATCAAATTTTAAAAGCTTAGTTGCTAACAACTCTGCTGTTGTAAGTTCACAACTATCATGCATGACATTAGGAATGAATATTGTGGCTAAGAGGTCTTACTTTGATTACATAAAGTAACCGTTGATTTGCCATTGAAATTTTATGCTAACCAGGGCAAACTGTCTCCTAACAGACCATTCTGTACCAGAAACAAGGATATTACCTCATTCGGCAAATTATGTCCCATCCGCATTTTATTGTGACGGCGCTGGTCTACAATCTGCTGACGTATTCCTGCAGCCTGATTTGTCACTTTTGTTCCCGGCCCTCTGTTGAACTCTCTCTATCCACTGTGAGATCGATCCACTATGAAAACTGCTACTATCATTCATGGCAAAATGTGATCTAAAAGTGAGCTACATGGAGTTCACTGATTGCAAAATTTAGATTGATATGAGCCTTGTCTGATGAGTGTCCCCCATGTAGCTAATAGTGAAAACTGGCCTTGAAAGTTTGAATCAGGGAAATTTCAAAATGGCCGCCATTTCTTATTGCTCTGCACATGCTCTATAGGTCTGAGCATGCCCAGTGGAAACGAGGTCATATCTGAGCACGCTCAGCTCAAATTAGGTCAGAGATAATTTTCCACTGCATTATAGTCAGTACAGTTTGAGAGAGGCACACAGGTACAATTCCATGGATGAAGTTGGTGTTTGCGAATCTTTTTTTTTTCATTGTTTCAATTTTCATTCTATGTTACCCACCACACGCACCAAGCAAGCTCTAAAGTTTATAAAACGTTGATAAAGGTTTAAAAAATAACATGCAAGCACTTAAAGCAGGTATCAGGTACAAAGGAGAAGAAGAAGGCATGATTGACCTTTGACCCATGAAAGCCCGTCCATTTACTTTCTTCAGTAACTTTTTCCATCACACAAGGGCACCAAGGTCAGAAAAGTTAATGTTTTGCCAGACAACATAATAAATTTAATCTATAATTTTCAAATTATTGAAACACATTTTAATTGAATATTGTCTTTTGATATCTAAAGGTGGTTATGGGACATTGCAATTAAGTTTCTTGTGGTCTTACATTACAATTCAACATCAGAGAGGACTAGCACTTAATATGCGTATTTCTGTAGAGATTTTGTGCCAGTAAATTTGTCTGACCTGAATCTGAGAATTACGATTAAAATGGTATAAAAATCATAAAGATTAAATTGGTTTTGGATATTTTTACTAAAAGATTAAAATGGTTTGTGGTTTTGGCGTTGGTCTCGGATTAAAATGGTTTTGGTTTTCAAAATCGCCGTGGTGCATCCCTATGCAAAAGGCCGTGAAGTACCCCCCCCCCCCCCCGGACCTGCAGCTGGTCATCCTTTACTGGAAAATGTCCTCCAGAGGGCAGGCATAACATTCACAACTACACTGATGCCATCTGGTGATATTACATAGTGAGATTTAACACTCATCTGAGCTGAAGATCCAGTGAACTGCTGATAATCTACTAAATATTAAGGTCAGTACCAGTTGCTACACTCTGACAGTCACTTTATAAGATGCAGTTTTATCTCTAGACACAAAAGTCATAGTCATTGAAGAATGAACTTGCCGAAGAAGCTCAAAAATACAATCAAACATGAATGCAAGAGAGCTGAAGGATTTCATGCCTTTCCCAGAAGTTCCTATAAATAGAATACAGCCATTTCGAAAAAGTAAACATTAGTCATACAATTATTATGGAACATGTATTGTTGTGATATTTTTGTCAGTAGAATATATATATATTATGTGGATCGATCAGACCATGACATAGTAGGCTGCATATTGCACATTGCTAAATTTCATGTCAGTTCTTTAATACAGCTCCAAAATATCTAATTTACTTGGTATGTGCCATAAAAACTGTTATTACGTTTTAAAATTGAGAGCTTGCAACAACCGTTAAAAACAAGTTATTCACCCAAAGGAGAAGGGTGGTCCTGGTCAGTGGAGTTAAAGGTAATAGGGCTGCTGATTCTGTGTAAAAAGCAATGAATGCTTTAAAAGGATTGTTAATTGATGTTCTAAGAATATAATTTATTTAGGCCTACTGTTTGTTTTCTGCATGCAATATAATTATATATGGTAATTGGTCAAGGAATATTTACTGAAACTTGATGAACAATTTCTTTTTATGCTGTTAAAAAGCCTGTGTTTTGCTACAAGTCTAAGCTCCAACAACACAACCAACTAATCTCACTCAATTCTTGAAAATACAATGTGTTGAAGTGTATAGTAGAGCATGCACATGAAGAAAAAGTGAAAGGAAGGAGAAGAAGAAAGGAAGAATGAAAGGAAGAAATGAAAGAACGAAAGAGAAAGGAAGAAGGGGAAGGAAGGAAGAATGAAAATAAGGAAGAAATGATGTAAGGAAGAAAGTAAAATAAAGAAATGAAGGAAAGAAAAAAGGGAAGAATACATGCAGTGTTGAGCAGACGCTCTCTTGTAAGAGCAGACAAATTTAGGCTTGAAGACTAGGCCAATCAGCAACCTCCAATCATGCCATGATGCCAAATTCACTGAAATGGACGATTGCAGTCGGCAATCTTTGTGGACCAATTAGCAAGCTGGTGGGCTGAAGCCCGCCAAAAATATGTTACTCTTTATTTGTGACTTTCATTCACATTACGAGCTTCATATCTTTGAACCCGATGGCATTGTTTTTTTTTGTATCTACCATTATTAATGTAGAGCACATTTAATAGTTTATAGTCTAAAACCACATTGTAATTATAATCACAATTTCCCTGGAGTTGTTTGTATTTCTATGATTATTACTAAACTCTTTAAGAGGACACACAATTCCCAGAAATTCATTTTAATTGTGTACTTCCTTTCTTGTTTGTAGATTCAAGATGGCCGACACCACAGGGACTCGTCTGTTTGATTTGCTGAGCAACGACTTTCGGACGGATGTCACTTTTAACGTCCAGGGCGTGGAAGTGAAAGCCCATGGAATAGTCGTGATGTCAGGAGGGGGAGTTCTGAAGGAACGTCTCCTTGGCAACAAAGACGAAACAATCGTCATCAAGGAGGAAGTTGCCCCCGACACTTTTAAGATGCTCATCAAGTAAGATACTTTTTTCAAACACTTCATTTTGTAATTAGATTTTACTTGCTATGACCTTGAAACAAACAGAAAGCTATGACTTGTCAATGGCAATCTTGCATTAATTTATCTTTTAAGTGTTTGAATATCAAAATTACGATTGGTTAGTTTTACCCATTAATGGGAAACCGCTTTCGGCAGGCCACTCTCGAGGATAGTTCATAGAGGCAGCTTGATGCCAACCTAGGCTTCCTTCTTCTACAAAATCCAATGAAATTATTAAAACACATCATGTATATACCTACATAGCCCAGCACTGCTACTTCCGTGCAGGACCGTGCTTGTGCACTACCGTATAACAACAACTCCTGAGTACTTTGGCCTCAACATTTGAGACTGAATTTAGCTGAGTGGATCCTCTGTCATTCATGGGACATATTTAAGTCAACCTTAGCAATCTGGATATGTGATTTTCCAATTGTGGGTATATTATAATGGGTTTATGGTGATTTCCATTTCCAGATATATCTATACAGATATGTTGGATGTGAATGATGAGAATCTTTTCCAAGTGACCCACGCTGCTAAAATCTTTGGATTAGACCGTTTGGAGAAATATTGCGCAGATGTAGTGAAGAGTAAATTGGCTGCTTCAAATATTATGACATTTGCCTCTCACGCTGTGGAGCTGGATGCTAAAGAAAACGTCAAAGTCTGCCAAGAATACTTCAGAACTAATACATTGCAGGTTGTCAGAACAAAAGAGTTCCTGGAAATATCCTATGATGTTCTGCTGGCACTTTGCTGCAGCGATGGAATCACGTGTTCTGAGGTTGATCTGTTCTTGGCTTGTGTGGAATGGGCCAAGAGAGAATGTCAACGGAAACGCTGGGAAGTGACTCCTGAAAACCAACGAGCTGCTCTTGGTGATGTCTTGGCTAAAATCAGATTCCCAGTTATGAAGAAAGAGGAATTTGAAGACAAAGTTGTTCCCTTGGAAATTCTGACATACGACGAGGTCGGGAGGCTGATTGTAGGATGGAGGAAGAAGGAACAGAGGACGGACTTCTCTAATGAGTTCAGAACTGAGGTTGTTCAGGTGGGTATAAGGAGAAAGCTATTTATGATTTTACAATTGTGGTTTTGGGGGAGATCAGGGTTAAGTGAAGCACTTTGTTTTAAAGCATAGGTCAGCTCATGCCTCAATGGTAGCTAGGCTTCCTATTAGTGGGTAGCCTACTGAGTACCAAATCGAGGTGCTACCATGGTATTTTGTTGCTGGGTCACAGGGACAATGTTAGTTGCCAGTTTCAATCATCCTTCATCTCATTGCTGTGTCCTCTTCCTGTCCTAATTAGCATAAAAAATAACAAGTGGATATATATATAACTATACATAGTGTAAAGCCCTAATCATCCATCTATACATCCATACTGAGCCAGTGAGCCTATGATACCAGTGAGTATTTACCAGGTATGCAAAGTCTTGAAAAAAAAAATTGTTTAGAAAATTCGATAATATGAAAGTTTGCATTTACAGTATAATGACTTCACAGATGTCTTATGTATACAGTGTATGCATGTATAGCCTATTTAGCAGCCAGTCATGAATTTGGCTTTTCTTTTGCAGCTGTCTATTACAGACCACAGGAAATCCGTGCTTCCAAATAAACCAGATTTAAAGCTCACACTGCCCCTGTCAACCAGCATCAAAGACCTCAAGGAGATGAAGATATTTAACAATGGTAAAAAACAATGCCCAGGAGACAAGTTTACCCTGGCGCACAAAGGGACCATTCTGAGGAACGAGGAAACCTTGGCATCCATCTATACCCCAGGGGAGCAGCTGGTTATTGATGTTCATTCATTTGACATTCGTGTCGCAACTTATAATGGAAAATGGGAGGAGTTTCCTCTGACAGTCAAGCACTCGGAAGTACCAAATCTTGCTAAAATGATATTAGGTGCTGCATATAGTCAAAAAGGCATTGCTCCTGACAAAGCAAAATTTCTTCACGAATTCATTGGGATGAAGTATACGGATTATAATTCTCTTGTTTATCATGATAGTCTGTATCCAGATTCAAAATTTTATATTGTACAAAATGGATGAATCCAGATCATGATCTATGATTCTCTTTTCCGAATATCAGTGATCCAATCCATCAAAGAAGCAACACAGACTGGATCAGCCTCACTGCTTTCATTAAATACAAAACAAAGAAAATGTTATGATATTACCAAAGGAAAAGGTGCCTAAAGGTCATCTCAAAATATTAGAATGATATTTTAAAAACTAAATCATTTCTTCTATTCATAATTGCGTCAATTTTCGAAATTCTATATCGCTAGTCTAAAACGCTTGATGCCTCTTGTTATTAATGTTTGTAAACAATTGTCTAGATTTTATTAAAAATTTATGAAAACTCCAATATCTGTAAAAACCCTAATAATTCATAACAAAGCTGCCAGAAGTTTAAATTCAGTTTATACTGAAATTATAGGCTTTATAGGCCTACTTTGAATATCAGCTTGATAGAATTGGGCTCCATTTCATAAGAAAGATTGTTGCATGCTGATTACTTATGACACTGAACTTCATTCACTAACAAAGAAAAGGGAACATATTGAAATTTCTATGACTAATAAGTAATAACTGATCATTTTGTATGAACATTTCCTGTATTCTTAAGTATTTTACAGAAGTACAACTTCGTGCATCTGCTTTTTTTTCTGTGTTCAATGAAAGGGTCTGTGGTTATTGCTAATAAAATTTGGTTGACAAAATATGTTCATTCTTTGCTTTAGTGCTTCCCTCGCAAAAGATACATAGATCCCAAAAATAATGTGTGAAACTGACACATGACAGCAATATCATATTAATTTTTTTCTGAGAAAGTTTCTCTATTATTGACCCATGGAACTAATGATTTTTACAGGGTATCATCATTTGTGTCATGAATATCTACATATTTTTTAAGCCTCAATAACTATGGCCTCATAAATCTATAGCAGATAGGCCAAAACTTCTTTTTTTTTAGAACTTTCATTGCTTGCGAGAAGAAGATGTCACTTTGCACTGAATAGAAACCCAAGATTCAAGGTGAGTTTCTATGGCGATCTGAGGAACTCTCAGAATTACTACCGTGGCCGGTGGTCGGGAAACGACCGCGAAACCACATCAATCGGCCACCATAGCGCTATAAAAAATGCAATGGAAAATTTGCTCTGACCCAATTGGCAGTGAGCATGTCCAGGAGTGACCCGGTTTTCACTGAGCATGCTCAGACCGATTTAGCTTGTGTAGAGAAAAATAACAAATTTATGGTAGGGGAGAGGGGGGCTGGTTGGCACAGGGGCTGGTGGCACACCCTTATTTGTGCGAAGCTGAAGTGTAGTACAGAAATGTGTTATTGCCACATTTCATATACATGATAAGACCCTTCAGGAGAATCAACCATCTTGGGTGTCGGCTTACTCATGTTGGCTGTGGAGCACTTTCACGTGCTTAAAGACCCCAAAAGCCTTTTTTTTTTTTCGATAAAACGAAAAAAGGTGTGCATCAATAACTGATGGCCTCACCTGGTTCATTAATTATTGATGAGCTTTGTAAATATTTTGACTTCAAGGGTGCTATGTCTCACCTGGATGATTTTCTTAGTTTTTCTTGAAATTGCAAATCATTAAAAAATTACAGGCGGGGGCAGGTTGGCACAGGCATTGGGGCAGGTTGGCACACTGTGTTAAGTGAATGCAACTTAAATCAAACCTATAAGTTATTGAATAATTTAATTGAATGATATTGTTAGTTGTAGGGACTCTATAATACTAAACTTTTCCTGAGTATAGCGTGCTGTAGTGCTGTTTTGAGATTTGTTGGCTTAGCCTAAAGACGATAATTGAGGATTATTGAGCATACAGGGCAGGCCTTATGGCAAGAATGTGCATACTGTAATAATTTGATCTATTTTGGGCATAGAACATGTTAAAAATACAAAAAGTTTCATTTCACATTGTTTGATTTCCTGGCGTCACTTGTGCCAACCAGCCCCCCTTATGTGCCAACCTGCCCCACGGTGGGGCAGGTTGGCAAAGAATTTTTGAGCTGCGATATCTCCTGGGCAAATAATAATACAGGCTCAGTGAGGTACTGATAATGTAGGTTGGGGATAGGACTTCGAATTGACATATGAACAAAATCCATATCCCAAATTGCTTTTGTTCAGGACACCTAAATGTCCTGTTTGTGCCAACCAGCCACCCTCTCCCCTAGCCATTTTGGAATTTCCCTTATTCAAACTTTCAAGGCCAGTTTTCACCTCAAGCTACCTGGGGTTCACTCATCAGACATCAGACATCAGACATGGCTTATAATTGTCTTAATTTTGTGAGGAATTTTTTGGTATAGGTCTCATGTAGCTCACCTTCGGATCAAATTTTACCATGAATGATAAAGGCAGTTTTTATAGTGCATAGGCAGTCACAGTGAGAAATTTTTCAGCCAGCCAGCCACCAATTTCAATGAAAATTCACATATTTTTGACATTGTATATATATTTAGTTGTGCCATTCTAATACTCATATTTAGATGTGTATAATATTAAAAAGTCAAATTTCTTTATTTTCAAGGATTTGTACTCTGTCAGCTTTCATTGTAACCAACTTTTTGTGAACTTTGTGTTTCTACCTAATTTCTCGTATGTCGGTACATTAAACAACAAACTGAATAGATTATAATAGTTATATAGAAATAACGTAGGTACAAAGTTTTACTATACTAACTAATTAGTCATGCATAGATAGGCCTACATTAATTTTGCATAATTATTGAGACACCAAAATATTTGCATATATAGCATATAACTCAATTTTGCCTCAAAGGAATTGGATGAAAGTTACATGGAAGAAGTCTCAGTCCAAGTTTTTCCAATCGTTCATAAAGGGTTAAATATGTACATATCAAAAATCACTGCTATATTGTATAGGTGATATGTGTGGATAACCATATTGGCCATATGTGTACCACACTTTATCCATGTACATGCAATAGTGAACAAGTCTTAGCCCAAAAACAAAAATATATATATTTATGAGACCATCAAAAGGCACAACTAGACCACATAGGCCACATCTGTACCAGGTTTCATCCATCAATGCACATGCAATAATGAGTCTTGGCCTGGAAACGAGCAAAAATAAAAATTTTTTTTTTTATTATTTCTAAAAGCATTGATGATCTATCCATCAGACCATCTAGAAGCACAACGAGACCATACAGGCTATACGTGTAGCATGAGATGTGAAATAGGCGGCAAATAGCCTGCAATTGTCATCCATAACAAATTTAGCCCCTAGCACATCTGAAAATCCCACTTTGGTCATCCTTGAAGATCTATCACAAATTGTCATATTTTCATCAAAATGGCCGATTTCCAAGCCTGAAACAATAGAATTGTGCCATTCTCACAGGTCACATACTCATATTAGGGACCGTTCAGAATTTATGACTGGGGGGGTTAGGAGTTTTGCCAGAGGGGGTACTAACTTTTCCCACATGTTCCAAGGGGGGTACTAATTTTTGACGTGTCCAAGGGGGTAAGAAATTTAACAAAACAAAAATGTTATAAAGCGAGCATATACTCAGTTTCACAATGCATTTTTATGTGCAAAAGTGCGCGAATCTGTACGTGCGACTGTACAAGGGGCACATGTATGACAGTATATGTCTGTATTGCTTCGTATGTCGAGGGGGGGGTACTAAAAATGGGCATGAATCTTAAGGGTGGTACTAAAAATCCTCATGGAACTCAAGGGGGGTGTCAATTTTTGACAGGATGTTCTGGCAAAACTCCCACCCCCCCCCAGTCATAAATTCTGAACAGTCCCTTATGTCAGTAAATGAGCGTTAGGTAGGATCTATATATTAGCTTCAATGTAACGTGATTTCCAAAGCAGTATAGTATCCCCTATCTTCTGGAAAAAATTATGCATATGTTGAGCAATTGAAGCCAAAAATTATATTTTCGCAGGATGAGACACACTATGTTTACACCTATACTGTGCGAAGCAGAATACAGCTATCTACTTGCAGATGATACAGATAGGTGCCTGACTTCCATAGCTTTAATTTGATATGTAGTTTATGGCCATAGTACAAGTAGAAGTGCCTAAATTATCAAATAAATGAAGTACGATGAATGAAAAAGTGTGAGAAAATGGCGTTTCCGACATTTTGAGACGCCTATGCTTAAGGGGGATAAACTTGAAGTTCATCCCTATATTTTTCCTGTTACCTTCTGAATTAATTTTCTTTAGGATTCCAAACAGTATTGGTTCGTTAAATTGTGGATGGGGGGATGCGCGTGGACCTATTTTGGCCCGTGGCCTAATCTGCTTAGAAAATTCATATCGGGTTGTCCTGTATAGAAATTGAACAGAGAAAGGATTGTATGTATTCATGTGTATTGGTTTTACACATCATAAATTCACATGCGTGACTGAATGCTCCCTGATAGTGTATCACGTGTGCACCCTTTTTCTCACTGCTGTGGGAGATGAACAATGGCAAATCATTATTAAAGCATGACTGACAATTGCTGATGGTTAGAATATCCATTCCAACATCAATACTGTTTCCAATCCTGGAGGTAGTGGTCATTAAGTAAGAATAAAAAAGATCTTCAATATAGATCACAGGTATTGCCTATGGAGTAACGTAACAACCAGGGCGTCGTACTCGGGAGTCGCAGTTACTGCAGTGGAGGTTGAAGTTTTCAGGTGACAACGGGGTTAAATTATGCTTTTCAAATACGAAAATTAAACTGGTGAATAGTAAGAAGTCATATTAGGTCAGCATTTCCATATAATAGAGGATATGCCTTCAAGGCATTGCCTTGACTGTCTTGCACTGAAGATTCCTTTTGATTTGAGTATTTCCGCCTGATTACCTCAAGCGTGTACAAAGTATCAGCTAAAGTTTAAATGAAAGTGTTCATTTTCGCAGCATCATCAGTGTTAATGTTATTTATATTTTGCTTTGATTCAAAATTTGACAAATAACAAGCAAGTGTATTAAGCAGCAGAGACAGTGGTTCCAACACAGGCAAGCTGGTCACGGATATACAAAGGAGAAGAAGAAGAAGGCATGATTGACCTTTGACCCTTGGAAGCCAGTCCATTTAGTTTCTTTATTAATTTTTTCCTTCGCAGAAGGGCACCAAAAGTGACTGGCCGAAAGTCAAAAACTAATTAAGATTGTACAGTAAATTTGAATGAGATTGGTGAAAGAGAGCAACCTCCAAAGTGCTAACAAGATTAGGGACCGTTCAGAATTTATGACTGGGGGGGGCGGGAGTTTTGGCCGAGGGGGCACTAACTTTTCACACGTGTTTCAAGGGGGGTATTAATTTTTGACAACACTTCCGGGGGGGCAAAGAAGTTTTAACAAAGAAAAAATGTTAAAAAACACGCATAAACTCATTTTAAATGACGCGAATCTGTACGCGTGGCCATGAATAACAGTATATATGTGTGTATTGTTTTGTATGTCGAGGGGGGGGTACTAAAAATATGCGTGAAACCTAAGGGTGGGGTACTAAAAATCCGCATGAAACTCAAGGGGGGGTATCAATTTTTGACGGGAAGTTCCAGCAAAACTCCCACCCCCCCCAGTCATAAATTCTGAACGGTCCCTTAGATTGGCATAAAATTCTAGGGGTCTATACCAAGTCCAAGGTTCATATAATTATATATGAGTGAAATAATTCTTATCTGAGAATTTTGAATATTATTCCTTTTTAATTGCTGCTATTCATTTGCACGTAATTGTAAAAGTTCATGTTTCCTGGATTAATGTTGACTTGAATTTCAGTGTAATAAAATGTTGTTGCTTTGTAGCTCTTTCATCATCATGGTGATCCTTGATCGGATGTTCCTGTTGCTAGTTTTCTGTGGTGGAACTCAAGCATCTGCGTACACCAACAACAATGCTGGCTTGTCAGCCGTTCCTACCAACATTCCTGTCACTTCAACTACCGTGGAACTGAAAGAGAATGACTTGGTGACGATCACCAACACTGATTTCTCTCCCCTGACTAAGCTCACAAAGCTACTCTTGAATAAGAACAGTATCAGCAGCATCTCTCCCCAAGCATTTGATAGTACGCCACTGAGGCACCTTGATCTGTCGAGAAACCCAATCAAAACCGTCCTGTTCTTTCCAGCCATTGACGCGTCCCTGAGACACCTCATCATGTCGCATTGCAAGATTTCCAACTCAACGTGGGACCATGTAATGCCTTATTCCCACCTGGCAACCCTCAGGTTGGACCACAACCAAATTACAGCTGTACCAAATGTGACTAGATCTGCATCAACCCTCAACTCCCTCTACTTGGACAACAACAGGATAGAAACACTTGATGCTGCAGCAGTGAGAGGCTGCAATGCATTGACCATGCTCTCTATGGCATTCAATGGCCTGAAACAAGTCAACGGCATCTTGGAGCTACCAGCGTTAACTGATTTGGTGCTGAAAGAAAATACATTAAACCGCTTTCCAAATATCTCGAAGCTACCAAATCTGGACTACCTGGACTTGTGGAACTGCCAAATTACAAACATACCTAACGATAGCTTTGTGAACAGTGGCATGTTGCTGGAGGTTATACTTCATCACAATAGATTAAGTCGTATGCCAAACTTAGACGGGGCTAAAAGATCACTCGAAAAAATAACCCTCGGTCACAACACGAATATCACCCACATTCCAGTTGATTATTTTAAGGGTTGCACCGACCTTAAAACGATTGACTTGTTTAAAACCTCAATAAGTTCCATTGCGTTTGCTCGATCTCTCGGACCCTCCGTTGAAAAACTTTGGATGAATGGCAACAAGATAACAAGTGTACCGGCTGGCACCTTCGCTAATGCGACTGGGATGAAAGAAATAGACTTGGACGCGAATGCAGTCGCTGATTTCGACATGAGCAACATACAGCACATGCCGCAGTTGACGAGACTTCGTCTGTGGGGTAACCAGCTGACAAAGGTCCAAGACGCGTACACTTACTGCCGTGGCGTAAGTTGTACAGGACTGAGGATCGACCTCGGAAACAACCCTCTGCCTTGTGATGCTGCCATCTGCTGGGCAAAGTTGAAGACGACCATCACCGTGACAAACGATGCTTGCTCAGGAACCTCATGGAATGATGTAACAGCAGTCGACCTGCAGTGCCCAAGTTTGTGTACACTTTTTTGCATAACACCTACTTCCGACAAGCTTGTGTAATTTCATAATATCAGGCTTTGCAAAGATCGTCGGACCGTCGGACCTGTCCGACTGTTCAATAGGCAGGTCCGACAACGTCATCCTCATTGTCAGACCGAATGTCCGACACTCAATTTGGTGGTCTTGTCATCTTAAAAGACTTTATTCAGCTCAAAACGTCAGAAAAATCACAAGCGCAACATTTACGGACCTTTACCCAGGTTGCAACCCGCCGCGGTAAAATGCGGGCGGCCATTTCAGGGTTTGCAAGTAAAATGCAGATCAGTAGGGGCGGGATGTACTGAATGCAGCTTCATACATGGGTGTATTTGGTATCGATTTAAAGCTCTTGACAAGTTGAACACAATTATGCAATCTGTGCTGTTGTTTCTGTACATAATGCAATACTAAAAGCCATAAATTGCATAATAAACATTTGAGGAGTAAGAAACCTATGAAGTTTTGACAACTGTAGGCCTACAGCTGTGATTTTGCAAAGGAAAATTACCACTGGTTTCCCAGTCAATAATTGGAGTGTTTATATTAAATTAATTCAATTTAGGCCTATAAATTTTTTTTTAATGCATTTACATGTAGGCCTAATTCAGACAATCTACTGGTAATATTCTTTTCGAAACCTGGACAATCAATAGTCCTGTCCCTTTGTCTTAATTCTGCAATGACGCATACATTTTTCGGTCTGACAAGAATCCTTTCGGTCTGACAAGAGGTGCCTGATTGTCAGACCGAATGTCTGACAGAGGCTTGATGATCTTCGCAAAGCCTGTAATATTATTGTAAAAGTACCGTTGTATTTTTAATTCTCGAGCATCTGTCTTTGTTATTCAATTAAATACCCTAATTCACATAATTATGTTAGGTTGTCAGGCTTGTGACATTTCAAACAAGATGAATGTAATTACTTGTAAATAATTAATTTTGGAAGAGCTGAATTATACCCTCAAATTACAAATTTTGGTGTAACACATGTTTTGCACATGCTTACAGAAATTGCTCATTTTCTAAGATTGATTGTATTTATTCTGGTGCCCGGGATAATTGTTTAAAAGTCTTAACCGTTATTCAATGAAGTAGGCCTACCATACATTAGCAAACTCTTAACACCTAAATTTAATTACTTGTAGTATTTCACTAGACCTAAACTTGACTATTCATTCAATAACTATGCATCCTTCAAATTTGCTTCCTTGACTGAGAGCATGATGTCATGCTGAGCCTGTTTATGGATCATTCTTGTGTTTGGCAGTTAAAGATCACTAAACCAAACTTTGGTACTCCATAGCACAAACAGGCTTAATATGCATCCAGTGACAAGTTATTATTTTAAGCGTGTTTATTGTTTTGTGATCTTTAGCCGTGAAGTGCCGACATAAGGATCCATGATCCACAAACAGCCTCAGCACGACATCATGCTCTCCATAAAGTGGAAAAATTGAAGGATACACAGTTATTGGATGGATAATAACATGTCAAGATTCAAATGTTTATTTACTGTCACGTTTACTATACTGTGAATCTGTTTACTTGCAATATTTCAGAAGAGCCAGTTTTGAGGCTGACTGAGAAACAAGGCTTTGCTGGCATTTTCGAGAGCTATGAACTCCGGTCGTCCAGCTACAAGAAAACCAAACTGGGTCAGATGATCTTCATGAACTGTGTTGGAACATGCCTAACAACAGACGGATGCCATTACTTCCGACATGGGAACACAACGAACACCAGTGGTATTGATCACAAAGATGCTAAGGAATGTGCAATATGGACACTCAAACAATAATAGTATAGGCCTTATACATACAGTATACGCTGCAGCTAAGTCTCTCTTTGCATCTCTCTTTGCTTCTTGGCAGCCATTGTTGAAATACGATGAACTCGGAAACTGTTCGAATTACAAGAAGTTGGTCCACTATGAAGTTTTATCAGATTGTACATTATTCATCACCGTCATGTCTCAATAATCATTTCTAATAAAGCAATCTGTCAGTCAAGACCCAGCCTCAGCAACACTGATATTTAATGTCTTCAATACAGGCCTACTTATCTAGAATTGTGATGCCACAGTCCATAATGTTCAGGGAGTGACTGTGACTTCATCACATCTTGTATTTTAGTGACTCCTCAATCCCCATGCTTAATTTTGAGGTTATCATTCACTAATCATCCAGATGTGCATTTACTTATCAATTTATACCAATAAAAAGGCAATTGCATCTGGCTGTGGCTGATTTCATTTAGTAAATATAATATCAAGACAGCATTAAGTTGTATACCAATGAAAGGCACTTTATTATTCCATTCAAGAAACACATTTACAAAGCACTTAAAGCGTCTGATATTTCATCTACGTGTCATTTACACCGATAACAATTAAAATCAAATTCACTGTACATAAATATAAAGAAATTATAATGCAGAAACAATAATATCAAGTTATCAAGCACTTCAGCTAGCACTAGTTTATAGTAAACATAAACACATGTAGACATAGCCTTTGATTTAGTTTATGGTGATAAAGACATCAAACATTCTTTACCATGTTAACGTATGCCTGAGTATACATGTATACATGTTGCTTTACGAAAGGGGAAGTAAGCCACTGCAATTCATGGTGAGCATACTCGAAACTAATTTTCCAAAAAAGTTATTTTGAGGTAGGCCTACATTATTTGATTTTAAATTATTTTATATTTTATTTAACTAACCATTGTGTTTTAAACTTGTAAAGCATATTTTCATATGTAATAAAGAAAAGAAGTCATAAGTGTTGAGATTTTTGTTCAAGTTGATGAATGACAATTATAACTTTTCAAGATGCCGAAGTAGGTTGTTCTTAATGTTTCTGCCCACAAGGTGAGGTGATTTACTGGTGAATTAAAATTAAATGGTTTAGTAAAAATTTGCGAAAGCCAAAAATAAAATCTCACCTCAAAAATTTGCCCGGTTCATGAATTTGCGTATCACTTAAATGTACACACATCGCTACTTTAAAAATACAATTTACTGTAGAGGTTTATGTTTTCACTAATAAGCAAGTACAATTTGCATTTGTGGAAGACAAAGGTATTATGTTTGTAAAATATTATGACATTTACAATCTCAAATTATAATACAAAATAAGATCTATGACTTTTAACAATATCAAAGTAGAAAGCAGTGGTGTTTCAAGCGTATTATGTTACCCTTTTTGGTTGATGTTATATAGGCCTATTATTCATATATTATCTATATTTTTACAAAACATAATTTCAATACAAAAATTATTATGTTTCAATTTATTCCTTGTAAACAAAATATATGGTTGTTTACCATTACACTTAAGTTTGTTAGTCACCATTCTGGTCTGTTGTCCTCGTCTTGACAAGAAGCGGAGAACATGGCTCCAATTCAAACAAAATATCAAAACCACAATTCTACACATCAATTGCAATAATCATAGATCTCTTATAATGAGAATAAAATATGACACAAGTAGTTAGAGATGACATCTTAACTAATAAATGAAATAAGGAAGGTAAGATGCAAAATGGCAGAAATAAAAGCTTATTACAATAGCACCAATAACAACAATTACACCTCATCAGAATATAAACAAATGATATGAATTCAAAAACTACACATGATATGCTGAGAAGAAGGCACATCAATCATGGCTGCTTATAGTGCTTACATTGTAATATATACATGTACAAAATGCACAGAAAAGTAAAACAATTTTGAACATCAGGAATACAACATTCAACCTTATTTCTAATGCAAAGAATAGTTGGTGTGCATTCATCCTAAATCGATCTCAATAAAGCAATATGCAAATAGTAAGTATCAATAATAAGAGTTAGCTGTCATACAATCCTCAATGTATGCAAAAATTTCAATTGCAAAAAAAGTGCTTTGAATCTTAACTAAATAAAAGCAATTTCTTCATCCTCATCCAACAACATAATTATTTAAAGGCAATTCGAACAAAAATGTCTGATTAATTTACTTGTTCAGATCTGCCTTAAGTTCGATGGCACAGAAATGCATTAAAAGGCTTTAAAAATGTGTATTGAGCATTTTGAACCTCATTGTATAAAATGCATAGAAAACCAACATGCAACGTTAAATCAAAATTGAAAAAAGGACACAAAAAGTCAATAGAATATTGAACTTGTGGTACAAAATGCATAGAAAATCTGATGTGTAGTCAACCTGACTGAAGAAAAACATGCCAAAGACTGGTGTGCATTCAACACAATCAGTTGCATGACATAGAAAGGTCAAAGTATGTTAATGCAATAAACTTAACAATGAATTAAAGGGGAGGTCCATGCAGATCTTCAATGTTCATAAAATGATAAATGCAATTAGGTCGAAATATATATTCCTCCGCGTTTAAATTTACCAGACCATCTCGTAAAACGCGCAAAGGTTAAATGTGTATCCAATGTTTTCATCCTTATCATACATGTTCATGTGTGTAGAACAGCCGGTTTGTATTCATCCTGATTGTTCATTATGCACAGAAATGCCGATGTGTTTTCTTCTCCATTCGCACAATAGACCAACCTGGTGGCAAGCAGCAGAACTAGTTGGATTGACTCAAGGTGGAGCCAGGAGTATTATATGAATCTGTGGATGTTTATAGTGGCTGAAAAAACAACAACATTGTCTCAGGTGAGATTCAGATATTTTCTGCATGAAAGTAAACTTATGATGTTTATTTATTGAATAGCTACACGGTAGTTTAAGTGGGTGATTCTCATGAGAAAAACAAGGCCATGAAAATGTTCACATGCGGCATGCGTACATGACCAGTAGTTACTATTAACCAGAAACAGTGAACAATTATCAAAACAATTTTTGAGTTTGGGTAAAATATGTATCTAGCGAATATTGTAAGATCTATACATGTTATGAATGTCACCTCAAAGGTTTAAACTCAAAAATATATAAATGAGTAGACACCTTTATCAGAACCTGTCTATTCTAAGTATTCTTCACTTGCCTTTAAAATATGTGACCTGTCCTTTATTTGTGAAAATGACTTAATTCTACTGGAATTGGGTTTTTAATGATGGTTCACATGTTTTGATATCTTCATTAAATCCAAAGATATGGCACCTCAAATTTCCTGCCATTTCAATGAAAGAACTAGGAAAATCAAGAAGGACACCCAATTTTGATAATTAAAATCAATTTCTGGTAAAAATTGTTTTAATTATTTAAAGAAAATAACTTATGCTAAAACGTGATACCAACAGCTAAAAAACATGAAAATGTGATTTTTTTTGACATATTTGCTAATTTCTGGGAAACATTAATAGCCTACTTTGAACTCATTTCGGTGGAACAGGTCACATATATATTTTAGTGAAGCACACTCACCAAGACTGAAAACTGAGCCTCCTTTCCGGGCGAACTGGATGAAACAGCATTTCCGGAGGCGTCAAATGCGATGAAAGTTCCGAGGGAACTCGTGGATTCCAGGGTAATGTGGTCATCAGCATCCCCAAGGCGGAAGGATGTGTCATCGCCAGCCTGGAAGAGGGTAATGATAAAGTTGGTAATTAGGCCTCATTACAATGAGGATCAGTGGTTCAGCATTTGTTAGTAGGGGAGACCGGCGCACGTTGGACCTCGGGACACGTTGGACCATCCCCAATATTTTTTTATAAAAATTGTGCAGTTATCCAAATCCCCAATGAAGAGACCTTTAGTGGTGGGCATTTTAGCCAAAATATTTCATGAGCATTGACGGAAAAGTGTGAGTTCTATTTCAGGTTTCCTGATTTTCGGCATAAAAAGTTACTTTTGCAAGTCTCGATGGCTTGGTTACCCTTCTTAAAATATGGGGATCTAGTCAGACAAGTCTGGATGTTCAGAAGTCAGTCAGTAGAAAGATTTTTCAAATATTTAGAGAAATTTTTGATTGAGAGCCAAAAAATAAAAGCAGACCAACGTGCCCCAGTCTCCCCTATAGATATAGGCTTAAATGATCTGTTGCTTGTATTTTCTTAAAGGGAGGGAAATTATGGAAAATAAGTAAAATTGGAGAATTGCATAACTGACCATGAGCGAGACACTATTTCATATTAAAATATTATTACCTGAAAACTGAAATCTTTAAAATTGGCGTATACATACTGTAATTATAACTCATTTTGTATTCATTGCAAAACAGTGAATGGTCAACATTAAAAGCATCCTGCCAAGGTATTTGACAGTTGTTTTTTTTTTCAAAATTGGATAATCGGTAACACTGCACAATTACCCTTACCCTGGCACAGAAGTGACACAACAAACTTTTGCCTCTCTTTCATGCAACATGAAACATCTTCAATAGAAGTTCAACTAACTACAACTACTTTATACAAAAAGACAAAGAATAATATGTTACTGTATACAGTAACAATTATAAGCAATTCATCTCACTAAACATGTGTATTTACAGCTTTAAGAAAGCAATTAACAATCCTACAACAATAAAATAACGTCATAGCATGTTACAATTACAAGCAACAATTCAGAATTTCAAGATCAGATTTTACTTCAGAAGTTAGAAGTAAATCACACAAAATCAAGTCAGGAAAAGAAATGATATATATTAAAATTGGACAAGATATGACAGAAACACAAGAATTTCACTTCAACTTTGCAAGAGAAAAAAATCAGATTTCATTGCAAAACACTTCAACAAAATCTGCAGTGTCCAATTAAGACACAACAATGACATTTTTCATAGGATCAGATTTGACTTCAGAAGTAAGAAGTAAATCAAAAATAAAGTCAGAAAAAGAAATATCTATTAAAATTGGACAAAAGAAAAGAATAGAAATTTCAGAAAAACACAAGAATTACAATCCAACTTGGAAAATTTAGATTCCACTCATGAAACACAGCAAGAAATCAGCTGCATCAAAACAACAACAAAACACACCGTATCACCGCTGCCGACCTGGTCAAAAGTAGCAAAAATGGCTAAAATACATTTCAATCATATTCGGGATGAATGAGTAAATTTTAAAATGTATCCAGAGGGAGGATTAAAAGGACAGTTCTAAGTTCTGTAATAGGGCATGATAGTGGAAATCTGCTAGGTGCAGCTCTCCTACATCCCCGCACACAAAAAACCATTTCCGGAAACATCGGCCACAATTAGGCCTGTACATGGTCAATGGGCCAGCTGTTCCGAGGTCCATAACACAGTCTAATCAGTCTGACGGTGCTGGATATTGGGTAAGGGTGGGAATCCACACTAAACATTCCATTGACGACTCAGTAATGCAAATCCGTAGTGTTTCGGATGGATTAAAAGTGTTCTGGAGCCTGGAATGCCAGCTCCATCGACTCGGCAATATAGTACAAAATGGTGGCTTGTTTTCAGAAATATTTTTTTGTGCTCGGGGACGTCGGAGAGCATGAAAGAGTAGAGTTCCACTGTCATGCCCTATTGTTAAAATATAAGCCTTTGTGAAAGAGGCAGTGCCACTAAAACATGGTCGTAACGACAATTAACATGATTAAGCCATCAGCTTTTGTAAATGAACAAACTTTTTTAAGATGATACGTAACTTCAAAGCCTGCTGTAACATCAGAAGAGAAATATATTTGTCAACTTACGGAAGAAACTGTGACGGTGTCATCCTTCAAAGCGAGGAACTGGCCGTTCTGTTCGAAGTTGAAAGCGTAATCGTCCTCAAGAAAGTTTACCTTCCAGGATCCTTATGAAAAAAAATTATTATAAAAAAAAGACATAGGAGAGACATTCTTTCAATGATAGATTATAGTGAATAAGTTGTTCTTAGACCGTGGTATCTATTGATGATATCATTATAATATTATTGTTCTCAGCCATTTGTTATCATGGTTATTGTTGGTGAACTTCTAAACCTTTCAGATAGAGAGCTGTCCACATCAGAGTATAAATTTCAGTTTCACATTCTTAGACCAATTATCATAAAAAGACTGCATGGAAAATGGATTGAATTATACTTTTACTGAAAGTTTAAGGTGCAATATGTAAATGAATTATTTCATTTTGGAAAATTTCTTAATGTATCATTGATCAATGAGTAGTGAATATCGTCAGGTATTGATAAAATATATCAAATTCAACCTCACAAGCTTTTGCATTTACATAGGGTCATAATCTGTTTTAATTTACATATTTCAAAATTCATAATTCAAATTTCCCACCATTAGCAGCGCCATCTGCCCCAGTGGCCTTGACTGCACCGCCATCTAGGACAATAACACGTCCGCTGTTGATGTTTTTCAATTGGATGTTCTTGCCGCTGAAAGCTGATAGGCCTTCCTAGAATTATCAAAATTACAACAATTAGAAAAAATTGAAAGAAGAAGTTACTGAAAACATGTATTTTAATTCAATAGAATGCTAATTTATTCATTTAGTAGCCAAATATGAGATATTTAAATCTGATTCAATTTTTTTAATATTCAACAAAAAGACCAAACAATTAACCATTGCATGCGCTTAATATAACATAATCATAACTTATCATAATATATATGTCTTCTAATAATAATTGTAATCTCAGTGCGTAAATATGATTATATTGCAAATCATTATACTTCTTACGATTTAATAAGATTTTACTTAATCTTACCGATAGTATAGCTTTATTCTTTGACTGGAAGGTGGGAATAAAAACAAACCATGCTTAATTAATTAAACAACAACAACACACATTTTAAAATTAAATTCTTCTTAATAACAACAAAACATGCAATGGTCTTTATTTCAATTTCAACTTTCAAATTTCAGATTTATTCAACAAAGTAACATGAAAATATTCAAATAAACAATGGGTGTATGGCATATATCTTTAATGTTACTTCTGGCTTATTCTAAAAATTATCTGTAACATATTAAAGAAAGTTTTAATACTTCAAAGTTGTATTTCTAAAGAATTACTTAACTTCCTACCCAATACAGACCAAACCATATTAAGAACTTACAAAAAGCCTTACTTGAAAAGTCAAAAATTATTTTCAAATTTAATAGCTATCAAAATGAGGGCCTAGAGCTTTTTGCTGTCGAATTAAAAAAGCAGATATCAATTACTTTTAAAGTAATCCATATTCCATAACCTCAATTCCAATTTAAAAGAAGCATGCATGCGTAAATATGCATTTTTTTCTTCCAAATTTGAAATCTGAACCACAGCTACGCAGCTTATAACAACAAAAATTTCCAGCTCCGCAGCAATAACCGAAAAACAAATCAAATACATTCTTTTAATTTACTGTAAAAATTAAGCCATTTTGCAACAGTTTAAATAATATGTCATACACCCTTCCAAAACCAAGCGTAAAGCAAAGCGCCCAAAATAATTGACAAAACATGAACAAATCAATATATTATGAAAGAATTCGAAAGATCACAGGAAACAACAGGGTTGAAAATATCCTGGCGCAGGATATCGTGGATATAGGCATTATTGTATGAGGCAAGTTTATAACATGAGCAAAAGAGCCTTTGATACTTCTACAATGGAGAATTCAAGATATAAGTGTATATGTGATCAGAGTATAAAATAAGAAGAGTGCAATAATTATCACCATGATGCATCCGCTAAATAAAATTATTATTTATTTTAAAAATTTTCACAAAATGATGATGCCAAATAAACTCACTGAAATACTTTCCATTATTTGATTAAATCTAATAATATTATCTAAAAATAATTTTTCAAAACTTTGGCTAGGATACGGTGTCTCACAGTCTGGCCCAAATAATAATATAATTGCTCAAAAGTGCAAAGTATATCTGAAAGCTCTTTTACCCATGCAAAAACTCAAACAAAATACAATGAAAATCAACAGTAGGGCTACCAAAGCTAGTTGCAGTAACATGCTATGTACACTGATATATATGTGTATACTCAAAATCAATATTTTTTCTTTTGCAATTGATATACTTCAAAAAAATTTAAAACACTTTTTTGGAAGTTTTCCTCTAATCTTGATTGTGTGATTAATCATAATGAAGTGTGATGTTGACCACGCAGCGCCTTTTTTTGCAAGTTGTTTTGAGGCTCTGGATAACAGTCTGGGAAATTACCATCACATGATGACAATTGCAATTGCCACTAAGTCCTGGCCCTGACAGGATGATTGAGTGTGTGGGGTTGATCAGTTGGGTATCAGAAGAAAGTCTGATCTCTGTGCAGCCATCCTCATCACACAGCAGCATGACAATAGCGGGACATATTCTATCCCATTTCGCGAGGTACCGCAAAGTCATCAGCAGCTGATGACAGTTTCCTAATTTCTCTGGAGCCTTCGGGTTCTTTTCCTCATTATGAAATGGATAAGCCAGCCAAAATTTATAGAGTTAGTTGATACTGTGATACAACTTTATGTCAAGTTTGGAAGTGATAGTAGCAGCAGTTATTTTTAAATAGCCTGTCGAAGATGATTTTGAGCACTGCCGAAGTCATGGCTGGGCCATGACACTTTGAGAAGGTCATGGGAGAGAGATGACAGTGCTGGGGTGAGTGTCATGTGGGGCTGAAGACATTGGTTGTCATGAGCAGACGTTAATTTCCTTGACTGGATAAGGAGATAAGATGAATTCTAAAGTAAAATGGCCAAGGGACAGGGGGATATAAATCCCCTTCCAGAGCTGGAGGACAGGGAATTCAAAAGTACTATTACTTAAATTGCAAAGGGACAGGAATTCAACATGTTCAAAGGTAAAATGTCCAACGGTCAGGGGACACAAGACCCCATCCAGAACCTCAGCTCTTGGAAGTGGATTTGTGTTTTTCTTTTTGCATTTTTTTATTACCACCGGGTCCGCTGTTGTAAGTTAATTTTGCTATTTTTCAGTGGATTACTTTTTGCAAAAGTTTATCTACTTAGATGCAGGCGTAAATTTCAAAAGCTGAACTAGAGATCAGAATTATGTCTGCTACTAGTAGATTATTTTAGATATTGTAATATAAGCATGTTACTACAACCTCGGCTGGCACTAAATCTACCAAGCGTCAAATCAAATTTAACACACTACTCAGTCTGCATGATCAATAATTTGGTGATTTCATTAAATTGAGGCATGTTCGGCAATGCTCGAGTTTTGTATGGAAAAATTGTTAATAAAACTGTATGTAGGCTATTGATGATGCATGTATATATGCAGTAAGAAAGTTTAAAGTGTGATCAGGTGAGATATAATCATGATATAATTACACGCTACAACTTTTGACGTTTCAACTAAATTTAATGTGGCTTTTCTCCTCGGAATCCTCCGAACGAACAAATTATCTGATTTGTTAAATTTCTGATGAATTTTATGAACATCTAATCCATTTGTCAACCTTTGGCCATACATTTTTCAAGACCTTCCTTAAAATACCTAACTTGCTGAACAGTATAATCACATAACAGCATTTTAGCGCAATTTTCTTTTCATAATTTTTCCAAATATGGGTAACTCTCAGGAGCACTCTTGCCAAATACGAGACAATTTACTGAAATTGATAATCAAATTATTGACCATACCATGAAGCGATTGAGCAGAACTAAATTAAAAAGGTGCAGTTGCATCAGGGTTGTCACTCCTTCTTACCACAAAGTCCTCTCCAAGGTCCGCCGCCTTACTTGCCGCTCCAGCGACTAAGCCTCCTGCGGCAGTTAATCCACCTGCGACGGCACCTGCCGCCTTGTTGCCAGCGTTAGACAAGGATGACATGCCAGACGACAATCCCTGTTGGGCTTCGTTTGCCTTCTGTTGAGCAGCTGTAGCTCCGGATGACACTGCTGATTGAGTGGCGTCCCATCCGGATTGAGCCTGCTGCTGGGCAGATGTAATTCCAGCTCCGATCTTCTGCTGAGCGGCTGTAGCACCGGCTTGAGCGGAATCCATTCCTTGTTGTACCTTCTGCTGTGCAGCTGTTGCGGCTTCTGTAGCTTTCTGCTGAGCTGCAGTCATGCCAGCTTGTGCTTGATTCTGCACATTTGTGGCAGCAGCTGTAGCCTGTTGCTGAGCTGATTGCAATCCAGCTTGTGCCTGGTTTTGAAGATTTGTGGCAGCGGCAGAAGCTTGATTTTGTGCAGACTGCAAGCCAGCCTGGGCCTGATTTTGTAAATTGGTTGCTGTGGCAGAGGCCTGCTTTTGAGCAGATTCCAATCCAGCTTGAGCCTGCTGCTGGGCTGACTGTAATCCAGCTTGCGCCTGGTTTTGAAGATTTGTAGCTGCTGCAGAAGCTTGATTCTGAGCGGATTGCAATCCAGCTTGGGCTTGTTGCTGGGCTGACTGAGCAGCAGCTTGTGCCTTCTGTTGAGCAGCATCTAACCCAGCTTGAGCCTGCTGTTGGGCACTCTGAGCTGCAGCTTGAGCCTGTTGTTGAGCCGAGTTGAGACCAGCTTGTGCCTGCTGTTGTGCGGATTGCAAGCCAGCTTGGGCCTGCTGCTGGGCTTCCTTGGCTTTCTGTTCGGCTGCACTCAAACCAGCTTGTGCCTGCTGCTGGGCTTTGTTGTACCCAGCTTGTGCTTGTTGCTGAGCGGAATTGAAACCAGCTTGAGCCTGCTGTTGTGCAGAGTTAAGCCCAGCTTGTGCCTGTTGTTGAGCTTCCTTTGCTTTTTGCTCAGCTGCATTTAATCCAGCTTGGGCTTGTTGTTGAGCCGATTGGGCTGCTGCTTGTGCTTGTTGTTGCGCTGAGTTAAGTCCAGCTTGGGCCTGCTGTTGGGCAGAGTTAAGGCCAGCTTGGGCTTGTTGTTGGGTCTCCTTTGCTTTCTGTTCGGCGGCGCTTAAACCAGCTTGTGCCTTTTGTTGGGCTGAATCTAAACCAGCTTGGGCCTGCTGTTGAGCTTGCTTAGCTTTTTGTTCTGCTGCATTCAAACCTGCTTGGGCTTGCTGCTGGGCGCCTTTGGCTTTCTGCTCCATTGTGTTCAACCCAGCTGCGGCCTGGTCTTCAGCTGACATGATCGCACCTTCAACTCGGTCTTGCGCTGACTTTGCCGAGTCTTCTGCCTTTTTTGCTGAATCACTCACCTTAGCTTCAGCTGAGTTTGCGGCCGCCTCCGCTCCCCCGAGAGCTGAGAGAGCGGAGTCCTCTAATCCTCCGAGGGCAGATTGAAGTTTGTTCTCCACCGTCGTCATTCCTTGGGTGATAGCGCCATCTGCTGCCTCTACGCCCTTTTTGATTCCTGAATCGGCCACAGCTACACCTTGGGAGACGTAAGGCTCCGCAGCCGCAAATTGTCCCGAAATACTCTTTCCAGTCTCTTCGACCTTCTTAGATGCCCCTTCGCCAGCATCGTGGGTTGACTTCTTTGCTTTCTGCAAACAAACACATTAAGTATCATTGTTATATAATAATAGAGCCATTTCCTAGGACTCAAGTTGTCAAGTTGGTAACTGATCGTAATTAAGGTGACTAAAGTATGACCCTAATGACACTGATCATAATCGTACAATGCCACTGCCAGAATTTTTCTTATCTTTTGGTATAGGCATGGTTTTGAAAGAATAATTGGCAGGCCTATACGTGTGGTAAAGTAGTAGATCTATGCATCCATTAATTATTATGATTTAAACCATTATAGGATTGACAATGAATTATCTGGATGTTTCCATCTGACCACATTATTCTAGTACAAGTTAGTTGTAAATATCTAGTCCAAGTTCATCTATTCTCAAGTCAAGTTCATCCATGGATCATCTGAGATTCATCTTAGTCCACATCAAGGATCATTAGGATCATCTGCGTTCACGTATAGTTGCTAACGTCGTACAAACACTATTATTGATCTGAACATAGATCGAGCTTCTTCCGACTTACTCACTAAGAATGATAGGCCTACATCTGATCACAGTTTATCTATTTATTTACACAATTTTATTTATTTAAATCAAAATATAATTATCATTCATTGACTTGCATCAAAATAGAGAAACAATTGACTGACCCCTCCAAATGCCTTGGCAACATTGGATCCGGCCTTTGACAGGCTCTTCTTGAATCCGCTGAACATTCTGGAATTCTGCAAAGAAAAAGGAAAACTTTAAATTTTATTTCATGCCACGGACCCATGGTCTCGGTCTCAGCCTCGGATGTCTGGGCCTCAACTACAACACTGCCAGTCACTTGTCCTAATTTGATATTACAAACGATGAAACATATCACACATGTATGATGTGTATACACTCTAAAAAATGTGGGGACAAAATTGGTTTTTTAGATTCAAAATGGGTTTTTGAAAATTAAATTTCAATGCAAAAAATCAACATGGATTTTTGTAAAAATCCATGTTGGTTTTGCATTGAAATTTGGTTTTTCAAAAAACCATTTTGAATCTAAAAAAACAATTTTGTCCCGACATTTTTTACCAGTTTCTACAGACAGTAACATACAGTAGGCCTAAACATGGTTTATTAAGAGAACCTTCACAGCTGGGCTATATCTTTGGCTACATCTTTGCTATATATTTGGTTACGTCATCAGCTATAACCTTGGCAAAATCTTTGGCAACATCTTTGGCTACATCTTTGGCTATACCTTTTGCAATATTTATGGTTATATCTTTGGCTATATCTTTGACCATATCTTTGACTATATCTTTGAGACTTTGACTATCTTAGGCTGTATATTGGACAATATCTTTGCTACATCTCAGGCTATATCTTTGGCTACCTCTTTTGCTATATCTTGGGCTATATCTTTGGTTACATCTTTGGCTACATCATTTTCTAAATCTTGGCTATATCTTTGGTTATATATTTGTCATTATCTTTGTCCTTATATTTTGCTCTGTCTTAAGTCTTTTTCTTTTCCTATATCAAAGTTTCTTGGGCTATATCTTAGTCCTTTTATTTTCCTATATCTTTGGCTATATATTTGGCTATATATTTGGCTCTATCTTGAGCTACATCTTTGACTGCGTCTTTCGCTACATCTTTAGCAATAACTTCGACTTCTTAATGGTCACACTGAGAACAGGAGAAGAAACAGTTCATGCTGTTCATTTTGGCAGCTATTCAACAAATGCTCAACTAGATGGACATGTTGTTGTTGTGTTCTACTTGCTGATGATATTCATGAGTGAAGGGTTTGCCAGAGAAGTAGCTGACAATAGGTCGTAAAGGAGTTACCCCCAGGATGGAACATGTTTTAGCATTTAGTGGAAGGCACTCCCAGGTAAAAACACAAAAAATTAAACGCTGTAAAAATATACAGTGTACCTCTTGGTACATCCATAAAATTTCTGTACTTTTATTCTCTGCTTTTTGTTTTTAGCGGTGCAAAGCGCAAGCTCTTCCTGAAAAAAATGTTGCCAAAACTTAAGACATCTGGGGGGCTCCCCATAGAGAGGAGACATATATATATATATATATATATGTAACATTATAACCACTATAATTATTCTACAGTTCTGCCCAAAAGTTTACATACCCCTCTGCAAAATGACCAATTTCTCTATTTCCAGGGCAATTTTAACAACAATAGGCAAATCATACATGAAATACAGTGCACTGCATGTGGCTAAACACTTCTGAACCATTAAAAATCCAATAGCAATGAGATTCAATGATATTATCACTTAATTGCACTTTATGTCAGTTTCAAAAGTTTACATACCCTCCTGTGCCATCACATATTTTCCTCATATTTTCCCGTTTAGGATCAAGAAAAGCTTACAGGATTTTACCACAATATGTCATAAGTACTCAGACTACATCAGCAGTGATTTCAATCCATTCTGCATCACAGAATTTCTGTAACTCCACCTTCAATGTTGGTCTCGGCTTGGGCACAGTCTATCTCAGGTCAACCCATAATTTATTGATAATATTCCAGTATGGACGGTGCTTAACCACTCGAGAAGCTTCTTCCAACTGTCCTGAAAAAATTATTTGGGCAGGATTGGTGGAAGGTTTTGGATTGTTGTCATGTTGCTACGACTTGTTCATCCCGCTCCTAACTTTCGCACTGACTCATGTTAGTTCTCTTCCAAAATTTTCTGGAAATCAGTGATATTAAGCAATTCTTCAGTCTTGACAATGTCTCTGGTGCTATTCCAACTGAAACAGCTGCAAAACATTGAAAGCGCACCACCCTGGTTCAATTTGGCAATGTTCTTCTTTTCACCGTAATTCTAAATGAACTCCAGCAAACCCATTGCAAGGGATTTTAATTATATAACGCCTCAGTTAAGTCTCATCCATCCAAAAACATTTCAGCAGATGGCTTGGGACTTGCTAAACTGCTTCTGATGTATTGCATCCAAGTTTGTCTCAAAATCACCCGCGCTATGTTTGGATGCAAGTCAATCAGGTACGCAAGCTAAATTGTACCATTCACAGAGTGAACCAAGGCGGTGCATTTATGATACATTGTGGCTATTTGAGTACAAATAGCGCTGGAAAATTGGTCAAGACTAATAAAAGTTGTAACACCACTGATTTCCAGAAAATCATGGAGGAGAACTGACATGATTCAGTGTGAAAGTAAGAAACGGGATGAAACAAGGCGCTGCTACAGGACAACAATCCAAAACCTTCCACCCATCCTCTCTAAATGTTTTTTCTGGGCAGTTGGGAAAAGCTTCTCAAGTGGTTTAGCACCGTCCAGACCGGAATTTTATTGATAAATTATGGGTTGATCCGAGACAGACTGTACCCCTGCCGAGACCAACATTGAAGGTGGAGTTACAGAAATTCTGTGATGCAGAATGGATAAAAATCACTGCTGATGTAGTCTGAGTACTTTTGACATATTGTGGTAAAATCCTGTAAACTGTTCTTGATCACAAGCACGAAAATATGTGATAGTACAGGAGGGTATGTAAACTTTTGAAACTGTCATAAAATTCAATTAAGTGATAATATCATTGAATTTCATTGCTATTGGATTTTTAATGGTTCAGAAGTGTTTAGCCACATGCAGTGCACTGTATTTCATGGAAATAGAGAAATTGGTCATTTTGCAGGGGGGTATGTAAACTTTTGGGCAGAACTGTATATAGGCTATTTAAAATATTGTATACTGTATAAAGTATTTTCATTTATGCCTCTTCACCATGAATAAAGTAGACGAAGACAAATTAAAATTTGCAAGACTAGCAGGCTGTGGCATATTTAGGGAGGTGCTTTTTGGCTATTGCCTCCCTATGTGAAGGCAAAGTAACATGGGAAAGATAGCAAAAGGGCCTCAACAGGTTAGCAGCATTGAGTGGCCTAAATGTCATGAGTGATAGCCGGCATTGATTGAAAATGTGTTATACTTTTCAAGAAAATTCAGAGAGAAATAGTCATATTATGTGTAATTAATGAAAAAATTATCACCCATTGAGAAGTGTAATTAAAAGGCAAGAAATGGAAGAGGAGGAACAAAGGCAATCAGCAGGTAGCTTACACTTGATTGCCAGAATAGACTGCCATCATTGATGGTCATCATTGATTGGAAATATATGTTTGTCAATAGATCATTAACATAGAAACAGTCACATTATCACCCATTAAGAAATGGGAATGGAATTTATGAAAAACGAATGAGTTGCTTTGTTAAAAACTTACCAGAAGTGTAGATTTTTCCCTAAACAAAACTTTAATAGCATTGCAATGTACTTTTGTGTCTTTCCAGTGACTTTAATGACAATAAATAGCTTGATTGAAAAAGTTCTGTGCAACAGCATGATGAGAGCAGCCATATTGGCCCCAAGATGCCACCTAGTGTAATTGAAATGCAGCACTGTCAATCTCCATCTGGTGGATACACAATGAACTATTCTGTAAGTGCATGGAGATTTGTGCATTTGCAAGTGAAATAAAGCAATTTAATAAGGATCTAAGTAAAATAATTGTTTAAGAATGTGGCATGTCACATTATCAAGGTTTAGTTCACTTGACTGACAGGTAGGCAATGTGGAAATACGACGATTGCAGCTGCTACTTGAGCTCATGTGATGATGAGTTAGCAGACAACAAGTGTGTACGTACAAACATTGAGTGTGGCAACAGGATCCTGACAACTTCTAGTGTCTCTAAAGACTAGCCTCCTGCTAGTCTAACTATTTGTCTGTCTGAGTTTACGAGAGCTACATTGTGGGGCTTCGTATGAGGATGAGGTGGTCTTGCGGGACTTTTTTCACATTGTGGGGCTAAACCCACAATACTTGAGGGTTTAGGTGGTATGAGGTGCCTCTCTGGGTAGTTTGGTGCACCCTCTTGAAAGTCCCCACAATGCATGTGTCTGTTGGATTTTTATACAGACCAAAAGTGTCTGGGAAAAATGGGTCTATACCAGAGAGACACCTACAGGTAATTATTGGAACTATGTCCGTGCAAAGTGGGTTTAAAATACAGACCCATTGTGGGATTCTCTGTCTGTCTACGTATGGGGTTTTATATATATTAGATATTAGCATTTCTGTCCTAACACTACTAACAGCATAGACGTAAAATTGCGAAAAAAACATTAGCGGACATTGGCCCATGTTGCAACCCATGGCGGGGATGTAATTACATTTTTAAAAATTTTTTGTTCCTATCGCGCCCCGCAATTTCAGTCTGATGTGCAATTTAGACCAAAAGCCGATCTGCAAATCTGAATTTTGATCTTAATTACGCATCAGGCTGAAATTGCGGATCGCAATACGAACCATAAACCAAAAAAACATTGACGGTTTTTATCACATCGAACTTGGCAAATGTTGTCCATCTCTATTTAATTTATTCATATCTACCGCTACGAAACCATTGATTTCAATAGTGTTTATCATCTTCCCAAATTGTTTGGCCCCCTTCACAGTGTCTCCCAGACTCTCCACTAACTGCTGCTAACTCCTGTTTAGTCCCACTAACTCCTGCTAACTCCTGTAACTCCCACTAACCCCTGCCAACTCCTATAACTCCCACTTACTCCTGCTAACTCCCGCAACTCCTGGTAGGCAACTCCTGTCAACTCCCGTAACTCCCTGAATTAACAAATGGAGGCTCCATTTGGGAGATACATGCTTAAATGGGGCCTCCTGCTGTACGCCTATGCATTACAGGAGTGGCCTGTATTAGGCTATTAGCCCTGGACCCTTGGGTCAGGGGTCATGGAATCCCCTTAGGAAAATCATAAGATTTGTAGGACTTTGTCTGAGAGAATTTAATTTTCACCTTTAAATACTTGTTTTGTGCTAATTCATTGATGCATTCCAAAACAACAACACTTTTTTTGCTGCTGACTGCAAGCACCTTATTTCCTCTCCTTCTGTCATTGAATAAATGTGTTTATGAAAGCAAACAAGTGATATTATCTTTATGCATTGAGAAAAAGGCCTCCTCACATTGGTTCAGAAATAGTGATGTCACAACAAACGTAATGTCATAGACAATCTTGGTGACATTACAGTGATGATGTCACAAATTCAAAGGGAAATGTTGAATGTTTTCCTCTAAACATCTTTGTGAAATACTTTCGGAAGCAATGCTACCTGCTGTATGCAGAAAAAGATGTAGATTACGCAAGGTCAAAATATTATCAAATATGGAGAAAAATACAAGTTGAATTGGGTATTGAACTGGCTTCTAGGTCACTGAGACTGCTGCCCCTAAAGTCTGTGCTGCTGCCTACCACATTGTGGGAACTCCTGACTGCATCCCTGTGGGGTTTCCTTTTGTCCCTCATGATTTAAAGGGAGTTGTCTGTGGAGTGTGGGGCTGCATTACAGACACATTGTGGGATGTCCAGCCTGTATCTCTGTGGGGTTTTCTTTTGACCCTCATGCCTTTGAAGGAGTTGTCTGTGGAGTGAGGGTCTGCATTACAGACACATTGTGGGATCTCCTGACTGTATCTCTGTGGGATTTTCTTGTGGCACTCATATCTGTAAAGGAGTTGTCTGTGGAGTGTGGGGCTGCATCACAGACACATTGTGGGATCTCCTGACCGTATCCCTGTGGGGTTTTATTGTGACCCTCATATCTGTAATGGAGTTGTCTGTGGAGTGTGGGGCTGCATTACAGACACATTTGGGGATCTCCAGTCTGTATCTTTGTGGGTATTCTCGTGGCACTCATATCTTTTAATGAGTTGTCTTTGGAACGGGGCGGCATTACAGACACATTGTGGGATCTCCTGACCGTATCTCTGTGGGGTTTTATTGTGACCCTCATATCTGTAATGGAGTTGTCTGTGGAGTGTGGGGCTGCATCACAGAAACATTGTGGGATGTCCAGCCTGTATCTCTGTGGGGTTTTCTTTTGACCCTCATGCCTTTGAAGGAGTTGTCTGTGGAGTGAGGGTCTGCATTACAGACACATTGTGGGATCTCCTGACTGTATCTCTGTGGGGTTTTCTTGTGGCACTCATATCTGTAAAGGAGTTGTCTGTGGAGTGTGGGGCTGCATTACAGACACATTGTGGGATCTCCTGACTGTATCTCTGTGGGGTTTTCTTGTGACCCTCATATCTGTAAAGGAGTTGTCTGTGGAGTGTGGGGCTGCATTACAGACAGATTGTGGGATCTCCTGACCGGATCTCTGTGGGGTTTTCTTGTGGCACTAATATCTTTAAAGGAGTTGTCTGTGGAGTGTGGGGCTGCATTACGGACACATTATGGGATCTCCAGTCTGTATCTTTGTGGGTATTCTCGTGGCACTCATATCTTTTAATGAGTTGTCTTTGGAACGGGATGGCATTACAGACACATTGTGGGATCTCCTGACCGTATCCCTGTGGGGTTTTATTGTGATCCTCATATCTGCAATGGAGTTGTCTGTGGAGTGTGGGGCTTCATCACAGACACATTATAGGATGTCCAGACTGTATCTCTGTGGGGTTTTCATGCCTTTGAAAGAGTTGTCTGTGGAGTGTGGGGCTGCATTACAGACACATTGAGGGATCTCCAGTCTGTATCTTTGTGGGTATTCTCGTGGCACTCATATCTTTTAATGAGTTGTCTTTGGAACGGGATGGCATTACAGACACATTGTGGGATCTCCTGACCGTATCCCTGTGGGGTTTTATTGTGACCCTCATATCTGTAATGGAGTTGTCTGTGGAGTGTGGGGCTGCATTACAGACACATTGTGGGATGTCCAGCCTGTATCTCTGTGGGGTTTTCTTTTGACCCTCATGCCTTTGAAGGAGTTGTCTGTGGAGTGAGGGTCTGCATTACAGACACATTGTGGGATCTCCTGACTGTATCTCTGTGGGATTTTCTTGTGGCACTCATATCTGTAAAGGAGTTGTCTGTGGAGTGTGGGGCTGCATCACAGACACATTGTGGGATCTCCTGACCGTATCCCTGTGGGGTTTTATTGTGACCCTCATATCTGTAATGGAGTTGTCTGTGGAGTGTGGGGCTGCATCACAGACATATTGGGGGATCTCCAGTCTGTATCTTTGTGGGTATTCTCGTGGCACTCATATCTTTTAATGAGTTGTCTTTGGAACGGGATGGCATTACAGACACATTGTGGGATCTCCTGACCGTATCCCTGTGGGGTTTTATTGTGACCCTCATATCTGTAATGGAGTTGTCTGTGGAGTGTGGGGCTGCATTACAGACACATTGTGGGATGTCCAGCCTGTATCTCTGTGGGGTTTTCTTTTGACCCTCATGCCTTTGAAGGAGTTGTCTGTGGAGTGAGGGTCTGCATTACAGACACATTGTGGGATCTCCTGACTGTATCTCTGTGGGGTTTTCTTGTGGCACTCATATCTGTAAAGGAGTTGTCTGTGGAGTGTGGGGCTGCATTACAGACACATTGTGGGATCTCCTGACTGTATCTCTTTGGGGTTTTCTTGTGACCCTCATATCTGTAAAGGAGTTGTCTGTGGAGTGTGGGGCTGCATTACAGACAGATTGTGGGATCTCCTGACCGGATCTCTGTGGGGTTTTCTTGTGGCACTAATATTTTTAAAGGAGTTGTCTGTGGAGTGTGGGGCTGCATTATGGACACATTATGGGATCTCCTGACTGTATCTCTGTGGGGTTTTCTTGTGGCAGTCATATCTTTAAAGGAGTTGTCTGTGGAGTGTGGGGCTGCATTACAGACACATTGGGGGATCTCCAGTCTATATCTTTGTGGGTATTCTCGTGGCACTCATATCTTTTAATGAGTTGTCTTTGGAACGGGATGGCATTACAGACACATTGTGGGATCTCCTGACCGTATCCCTGTGGGGTTTTCTTGTGACCCTCATATCTGTAAAGGAGTTGTCTGTGGAGTGTGGGGCTGCATTACAGACAGATTGTGGGATCTCCTGACCGGATCTCTGTGGGGTTTTCTTGTGGCACTAATATTTTTAAAGGAGTTGTCTGTGGAGTGTGGGGCTGCATTACAGACAGATTGTGGAATCTCCTGACCGGATCTCTGTGGGGTTTTCTTGTGGCACTAATATTTTTAAAGGAGTTGTCTGTGGAGTGTGGGGCTGCATTATGGACACATTATGGGATCTCCTGACTGTATCTCTGTGGGGTTTTCTTGTGGCAGTCATATCTTTAAAGGAGTTGTCTGTGGAGTGTGGGGCTGCATTACAGACACATTGGGGGATCTCCAGTCTGTATCTTTGTGGGTATTCTCGTGGCACTCATATCTTTTAATGAGTTGTCTTTGGAACGGGATGGCATTACAGACACATTGTGGGATCTCCTGACCGTATCCCTGTGGGGTTTTATTGTGACCCTCATATCTGTAATGGAGTTGTCTGTGGAGTGTGGGGCTGCATCACAGACACATTATGGGATGTCCAGACTGTATCTCTGTGGGGTTTTCTTTTGACCCTCATGCCTCTGAAAGAGTTGTCTGTGGAGTGTGGGGCTGCATTACAGACACATTGGGGGATCTCCAGTCTGTATCTTTGTGGGTATTCTCGTGGCACTCATATCTTTTAATGAGTTGTCTTTGGAACGGGATGGCATTACAGACACATTGTGGGATCTCCTGACCGTATCCCTGTGGGTTTTATTGTGACCCTCATATCTGTAATGGAGTTGTCTGTGGAGTGTGGGGCTGCATCACAGACACATTATGGGATGTCCAGACTGTATCTCTGTGGGGTTTTCTTTTGACCCTCATGCCTTTGAAAGAGTTGTCTGTGGAGTGTGGGTCTGCATTACAGACACTTTGTGGGATCTCGAAGCTGTATTTGTGTTGGGTTTTCTAGTGGCTCTCATTTCTTTAAAGGAGTTGTCTGTGGAGCATGGGGCTGCATCATGGACACATTTTGGGGTCTCCTGACTGTATCTCTGTGGGGTTTTCTTGTGACTCTCATATCTGAAACAGAGTTGTCTGTGGAGTGTGGGGCTGCATTACGGACGCCTTTTGGGATCTCCTGACTGTATCTCTGTGGGGTTTTCTTTAGACCCTCATGCCTTTGAAGGAGTTGTCTGTGGAGTGTGGGGCTGCATTACAGATATATTGTGGGATCTCCTGCCTGTATCTCTGTGGGGTTTTCTTGTGCCACTCATATATTTAAAAGAGTTGTCTGTGAAGCGTGGGGCTGCATCATGGACACATTGTGGGGTCTCCTGACTGTATCTCTGTGGGGTTTTCTTGTAACCCTCATATCTGAAACGGAGTTGTCTGTGGAGTTTGGGGCTGCGTTACGGACGCCTTGTGGGATCTCCTGACAGTATCTCTGTGGGGTTTTCTTTTGACCCTCATGCCTTTGAAGAAGTTGTCTGTGGTGTGTGGGGCTGCATTACAGGTACATTGTGGGATCTCCTGCCTGTATCTCTGTGGGGTTTCCTTGTGCCACTCATATCTTTAAAAGAGTTGTCTGTGGAGTGTGGGGCTGCATTACAGACATATTGGGAGATCTCCAGTCTGTATCTTTGTGGGTATTCTCGTGGCACTCATATCTTTACAGGAGTTGTCTTTGGAACGGGGGCGGCATTACAGACACATTGTGGGATCTCCTGACTGCATCTCAGTGGGGTTTTATTGTGACCCTCATATCTGTAATGGAGTTGTCTGTAGAGTGTGGGGCTGCATTACAGACACATTGTGGGATGTCCAGACTGTACCTCTGTGGGGTTTTCTTTTGACCCTCATGCCTTTGAAAGAGTTGTCTGGGGAGTGTGGGGCTGCATTACAGATACATTGTGGGATCTCCTGACTGTATCTCTGTGGGGTTTTCTTGTGGCTCTCACTTCTTTAAAGGAGTTGTCTGTGCAGTGTGGGGCTGCATTACAGACACATTGTGGGATGTCCAGACTGTATTCTGTGGGGTTTTCTTTTTACCCTAATGCCTTTGAAGGAGTTGTCTGTGGAGTGTGGGGCTGCATTACAGATACATTGTGGGATCTCCTGACTGTATCTCTGTGGGGTTTTCTTGTGGCACTCATATCTTTAAAAGAGTTGTCTGTGGAGTGTGGGGCTGCATCATGGACACATTGTGGGTCTCCTGACTGTATCTCTGTGGGGTTTTCTTGTGGCACTCATATCTTTAAAGGTTCTGTATTTTACCTTTATACCTTGCTCAGAGTTGTCTGTGTAGTATGGGTAGCAATATGTTCAGAAAACATTAAACATATCCCTACTCCCAGACAGACAGGCTGAGAAACTTCCCTCAATGTCCAGACTACAACCCCTGGACTCCCAGACAGGTGACCTCTCTAAATACCAGACTCTATTCCCCCTAGCGTTTACAGACTAAGTGCCTCCTCACAATGTCATAAAATACTAACTGGTCACCCCACAAGTATAAGGCAAAATTTTTTGCACAATGTACCTGGCGTTGGTATAGCTGTCTAGCTGTCAATCCGTCTGTTTCAAAAATAGGCCTATCTATATTGACATTTGATAACAATAATAACACTTCATATATTCAATTTTGTACTCTGTAGCTACTTTCAGTATCCTGTTACTGAACAACAGACTCCATAAATTGTCTGTATATTTTTTTCACAACTTTTTTTCTATACATATATATATAAAATCTCAATCTCATCATTCACTGGACATTTGTATAGTCACACACAGAGACATGTTTATTGATCTGTAATCTGTCACATAACTAGACAGAAGCCATGTCATTGAACATCATGAATGTCATCAACATCACACATTCTATAATATAACAATGTGGTTTGGCTCACAGGCATGCATAAATGATGATAATATAATGATGCAAAAGATCTGAAGACTTCATTATCATCAATGTGGTTTGACAACTGATATTATTATATATACAGGCTTTTTGACATCTAGATATCAATAACAGTTACATGTGTCATATTATTAGGCCTATTTCATCATGTTCGTTGTTCACAGAGGAAGTAGCCAAAATGTCAAATGGAAATTGTTGTCATTCCTAAACAAAAAAAGAAAGGAATGATAACTGATATGGCTAAAATCTAGATTAACTATTATATAGATATTATGAAACTGAAAACCATGTCTTTTAATCACAAATAATGTACTCTTCAAATAGTGGAGAGGTTTTATATAAAAAAAATTAAATTCCTCACACAAGATACGTATAGCCTCGTCCCTCTCCCCTTCGATTTCCTCTATGTTTCAAATTTTAACATAATATAATTCCATGATCAAATTATATGAAGTGCCTCCCCCTTTTTTTAAATATTAAACATTTTCAGAATGCACTATTTTGCACTTCTTCCTTATAAAAAAATATGCCAAAAATAGCAATATAATAAAAAGTACCATAAAAGAATTGAGGGAAAACAAACAGAGACAGTTTCATGTGAAGAAAAGTATAGTAGAAACACATTACATTTATTTGCCAAAATATGCTGCCATGTTGTGTATATATATGTACACAGGTTTATATACACTGCTGCTACACACATTGATATAGAAGGGGTAATACATGTAGTTGCATTGTCATAAATTTGCCAAGTGGGGCACAGAATACATGTGAAAACTGAAAACTGCACAAAAATGATACACTCTGAAGTTTGGTACAGAGCTTCCATAAAATGTTCATAAAAATGTAGACCAGTATTGTGCATCCAGACCTGAGAAAAATGGTGCAATGTGTTTTGCCTCACTCAATACTGAGGTGAAAATAGATTTTCCATATTGCCTGGATCATAGTGTTATAACAGTTAGATTTTTGTGAGAAGCAACTTGCTCCTTGCTACAAGAAATTTAACAATGTTTTATACAACTTTTCTTGCTAAAGTCTTTCAAGTATCACAGCATGGATTCCTAAAGGGAGTCTGTGTTTCGATTTTGATTTACATAGATGGATAGACAAATATATAGATATAGTAGATAGATAGATAGATAGATAGATAGATAGATAGATAGATAGATAGATAGATAGATTGATAGATTGATAGATAGATAGATAGATATAGATCTATAGATCTATAGAGTCAAGGATGGTAAATCCGTCCAGGAAGGTAAATCCGTCCACCCTCTAATATAGGTATACATTCACATTTATTACAGTTGTGTGAGTTTTAAAAGCAAGAGAAACACGTTTTTAAACTAATTGTGCCGTGTTTTTGTGTTGACAGCATTTCAAATGCTATTTTAGGTCCATTTAAAACAGAGGACAAAATACAATGAAATCCTGTGACGTCATCACAGCCATTTTGCGTTGAGGGTGGTCCTATACTTGTTGGTCTATTTCCTTCAACAAAAACATATTGAAGGTAAAAAAATATTGATTGAGGTTCAGAATTTGATTATTCTTGTAGTATTTGTTAAATTAACTTAGGTGCAACATCTGGAAAGGAGATACAATGGAAATAAAAGTGGACGGAATTACCATCATTATTATGGATCTGTCTTGATTTGGTGTTTGTAAATCCGTCCACCCACATAAAATAGGTTGTAGAGCACTTTTATGCATTCTAATATTTATAAATTACATACCACTGTCTAGAGAAATTAGATTTGAGCAATTATACCCCTTTGAATTGGTTAAAAGGGTTATTTAATTGTAATTAAGTCGGTCAATTAAAATTCTTCACAGTTAACTTTACCTCTATTATTTAATTCTCCTATCATAAGTGCAATCAGCGAATCATTTTTCTAAAATCAACAGAAAACCTTTATAAGACTCAATCAATTGCAAAATTTGAAAAATTAACAAGATATGATAGGTATATGCTGTACTATGCCCAGTGGACGGATTTGTCATCCTTGCTGGACGGATTTAGCATCATCCTGGACGGATTTAGAAGCACTAACCTTCAATTTTTGTTGCCATGGTTTCAGCACAAATTATTTGAATATTTGAATTTTTATAACTCTTGCTGTTAGCACCCTCTACATGGTTAGCACGGAATATGCCCTTTCCAATGGACAAGTTTTAATTTTTGTATCTATTTCAATAGTCCTGCAAGTACAGTTTTAGCCAAAAGTGGACGGAATTACCCTCCTTGACTCTAGATTGATTGATTGATTGATTGATTGATTGATTGATTGATTGATTGATTGATTGATTGATTGATTGATTGATACAACTTTTCTAGCTAAAAATTCTAAAGTATAACAGCATGTATTCCTAAAGGAAGTCTGTGTTTTGATTTTGACCGATAGATAGACAGACAGACAGACAGATAGATTGATAGATAGATTGATTGATTGATTGATTGACTGATTGATTGACTGATTATAACAATGTTTTATGCAACTTTTCTAGCTAAAAATTCTAAAGTATAACAGCATGGATTCCTAAAGGGAGTCTGTGTTTTAATTTTGACAGATAGATAGACAGATAATTGACTGATTGATTGATTGATTATCATAACAATTATATTATAAGTATAATCAGACTGAGTCCAGTCTTTTTATTGGCCCAGGACTTCCAGAGCATCGATGTTGAGTCCAAACTGGCATGACACATAAATTTCTCACATTGACTGAAAGAGAGCACTCAATGAAATATCTGAGGAAGTCGCAATTCGGGTATAATTAAGATACCAGCATGCTCTGAAACTTTTTTTTCTATATTGCACTATTTTGGCACCTTTCCAATAAAGTGGGGGTAGTCACCCAGATGCCTTGTTAAGATATCATGTGATGTGTGAGAAAAAATCACTGGACCTGAAATAGTGTTACAAGATAGGAAAAGAATGTGAGGAAAAAAACGCAGAATAGTTTTTAAAGTTGTACGATGTTAGTTGACCCGGAATTGCCTTGACATTGACAACAATATTATGCCTCGCTTCAACACCTAATATCAAGTGTCAGACTCTTGTCAGTCCTCCAATAAGCAATGACACATAGAACCAGCTCAAGGGGCACACAACATAAACACAATGTAAACACAATGTTGCTAATTGGCGGAAGGCTCTCATGTTGTCATGTAGAAAAGTATGGTAGAAATTATGTCGCCACAACATGAACGCAATGTCGAGGTTTTTTCAACATTGTGAAAACTTTGCTTCAACGTCAAATGCTAACGTCTTATCTTTGACGTTGCTTCACAAAATTGAAACAACGTCATTTCTACAATACAATTCTATGTAATTTTCACCAAAATTGCGATGTTGTCACAAAGTTGTTGCGAGGTAGATGTAAGTAAGACAGAAGAAAAAGCTAATGTTATAATTTCTAATCATTGCACTACCTCAATTGTATCACTACTATTATATAGTACTGTAAATTTGATTACATCATTCTCATGAAATGTCTGCAGTGTACATGATCAGATGTACTAGTTCAGTCTGGACAACTATAACTATTAGCAAAGTCTAGACACTATATGCAAAGAATGTAGAAAACAGCTGATATTTGCTTAGCACATCAGTCAGTCACTGAGTGACAGGAATTTATAACAGAACAGGAAGAAATCAGTATCAGTATACTCTAAAAAATTCCAGACAAAATTGGTTTTTTAGATTCAAAATGGTTTTTTGAAAAACCAAATTTCAATGCAAAAAACCAAAATGGTTAGCCTGTGTAGGCCTGATTTAATTGGTCTTATCACCAACATCATTATTCAGCTGACAGTTCACCAATGAATTGATTGACAAAATCTAGCCTCCAGTCTGAAATTATTTTGTTGTGTTGAACATGGCTTGCAGATGTTGTAGTGAACTTCTTTTGTAATTTCCAAGTTATAAACCAACAGCAAAGTCTACGAAATAATTACTTTTCAGAATTTTGATAAATAAAGCCTAATGTTAAATCCTTGTATATGAAAACGGTGGAATCATTTCTATGATATTGAAGTGTGATGTCAGAGATAATTTAGTGCCACGGCTGTCATCCCTATTTTCTAGCATTGCATATATAATTATATGTAAAATAACTGCAAACTGTGTTGTCATTTTAAGCTGAGTCAGATTCCCCAGCTTCTAGCCATTGTGAATCCACCTCAACTTTGCATCACAGTTTCAACACAATATCAGAAGTAAGCATTTTATCAGGGATATCCCCTGCAAACAAATCATCACAGCCTGATAGTCAATGGGCTGACAGTACAACTATGCGTCATAGGTTCAACATTGATATATTGAAGGAAGCATTGCATTTTATTCTATGATCAGAATGAAAGTGTTGATGTGATCCCAATAATTTATTTTGGGCAATCCCCAGTCTAATCTATTTAAATGTGAGTTTTTAGAACATTCACAGGAGACAACTGCTATAATCCCCTGCAGAGTTGTTTGAATAATCTGCAAACTTACGACTTTACAACTTTAAACTTTTGATGGACCTTGCTATGGACAAAAGGGCTTTCACAATTTTTGTAATACATTGATTCTCTGATGCACAGTTGTTCTGCCAGCTCATTGGAAGACAGGCTGTAATGGAGGTATATTTATTGCGAGTGAGAACACCCTCACGCGACCACAGATTGCACCTCCACGCGCGTGAAAAGCGTGGGCCTGCAATATATTGTACAGCCACGCGCGTGGATGTGCATTCACTCGCACGCGTGAAGCTTGGCTATGCTATCCAGCGCACCTAATAGCATGCGTGGCTATGCAATACAGCGCACCTTGAGGCTCCCACTCGGCAACTATTGCCTCCTCAGGAGTGCTACTGACTACATATTCACGGAGCTGCAGTGTGTCATCCAGCGCACTCTTGAAGGTGTCATCCAGCGCACTACTGATAGTGTTATCCTGTGCAATGGAAAATGAAAATTTCTGCAGATTTTCTACTGATTAGTTTAAAATAATATAGGCCAATAGTTGTATTCCAAGCAGACATACATGTAGGCCTATATTCAGAATAACTTCACTGCAATATTTTTTATACTGCCTATTTAACCTTTAATAGCCACAGCATAATTTTAGGCCTATACTTTCACAAGGAATGCCACTTACATCGTATCCATCTATCTATCTAACTTGCCTATCTATCTATCTATCTATCTATCTATCTATCTATCTATCTATCTATCTATCTATCTAGCTATCTTTCTATATCTATCTATCTATCTCTCTATATGTGTCTCTCTCTGGGCCTGTCTATCAATCTGTCCGTACAGCTATCTGTCTTTCTTATTTATGTTACTATGATTTATATATTATTTTCCATGTTACAACATAACTGCAAATAACAGTGTTGTACTGACATGCTATTGTTGGATATTCTTATGGGCCTACCTAGTCTAAGGTGCGCTGGATCACACTCCCAAGGGTGTCACAAATAGCAGCCCCAGTAGCATATAAGATGCGCTCACTCGCAGTATCAAGAGTGGCACCCCCACGAGTGTCCTGCATTGCATAACCAATTGAGGTCATACAGAACACCATCAAGAGTGCGAGGGATGGCATGGCCAGGGATGCACTGGATGGCACCACCACAGGTGCGAGGGATAGCATCCCCAAGAGAAAGATGCGCTGGAACGCACATTCAAGCGCTTGAAAGTGCGCTCAGTAGCACTCCTGAATGTGTCAAATGTGACAATAAATATATATGAATGGGATACCTGCATGGGCTTTTCCAGACCCAATTTTCACTCTGACATAGTGTTAAAACTTGGATGCCCAGTTGAGGTGGATTCACATTGGCTAGAAGCAGGGGAATCTGACCCAGTTTAAAATGACTTCACAGATTGTAGTTATTTTACATATATTACAATGCTAGCGAATAGAGTCATCACTGACATCACACTTCAACAGCAAAGAAAATACCTAAAGATTCCACATAACTATGAAGAGGAGTGTACTGCAAGCTCGGAGTAAATTAATTACAAACTCTGAGTAAACGTTCCAGATTCTCTTTAAAGTTGCAATTTCTTTTTCATTGCAAAATTCTGCTGTGCTTTCAAATTTCCTTTTTATTTTTCTCACAGCAGGTACAATATTATCCTTACTCAGTGTCTGGCAAGTGAGGGTATACAATATGTGCATGACATTTTTCTACAGCATTGTCAATGTTGTCCTACTTGCCAAATTTATGAGAAGTTGGAAAAAATACCCTCTGTTTTATAATGATGGCATATTCTGGCAAATAAGCTATATGCTGTATATATGCCTTCCTTCCCTATTTCTCTCTGCACTTTAACATTTTAACACGAATTTATGGAGGTGGCTATATTTGTTTGGTTTTTTACCATGTTCTTTAAAGTGTTTTTATGTTGGTATTTTTTGTTGTTTTGGTTTTTTGTCAACATGAAGAAAGAGAAAATTGTGCCATGTGATAAGTTTTAGGTGTTTTGTCAAAGTAGGGGAGGGGGGCACTCTCCCAAAAATACATTTATAATTTATATCAAAATGAGGAAAGCACTATGAATATTAAATTTTGTGAAGGCGAAGAACCGGACTACCTTTATGTCCTGTATTTTTAAAATATGCACTTTGAAGGCTAATTAGGACATGAGGAGGACATACCAATGAACTTAAGGACCATTGAAACTGCTGGATATTCAAAAATTGACTCTTCAGAATTTTTTTCCAAATATTTCCAAACAGGGTTAACTCAGTTGGCAGCTCATAGGACTGCCAATCGCTGGGTGCTGAGTTCGAATCAAGCTCTTGCCGGGTCACCTGGACTTACGTTTGACAGCAGTTTCAATCATCCTTCACCTCATTATTGTGTTCTCCTCCTGTCCTAAAATTTGCCTAGCAAGTGCATTAATACTCCCAACCTGACATAAAACCCTAATCATCCATCCTAGTCTCCTAGACATTTTCAAGAAATTATATTCCACTGCTGAGTCTGGACATACACCCCTTTGCCATGTTAATTTCCCCTCAAAATGTGTGAAGAGACTACATTTTGTAATAAAAATTCAGTAATGTACTTCTATTGCAACTTGTTTTCCACAAGTACTCTACTTCTTTCTCCCTTCCTCTCTTATTTTCTTTTTGCTTACTTTTTTCACCCAGCATAAACAGTGAAAAGTAACAAATAGTTTCACCTAGATAGAAACCATAGGGAGGCTAACCTCCTTGGAATGCTGCCAAAATAGTAAAATGGCAAAACAATCTGCTTGCATCTTACTTGCCTATTAAAAATGATTGATGGTCATATTAATAGAGATGTTTTACACACTGGTTTACCTTATACATTCACTCAGGAAAATATTCTCAAGAATAAGGTAATGCGGGGTAAACCGGACCCTGGGGCAAATCGGACCTCGGATAAAATCATTCTTGCCCTAAAACATTAAAAACTGTCATAAACAGACAATTAAATTGTAAGGGAAAAATATGTTAGATTTTTTAATCAAACAAATGAATAAAATTAATTTTCTTTAAGCAGGTACAGTTTAATTATCCTGCAGGCCTAATTTTTATCAAAGTAGATGCAATTTTTTAACCGTTAAAGTTGAATCTCCCACTTGGCAAGAAATCTAAAATCCATGAGATATTCATGAAACTTTGCCAGAAAGTTCTTCAAAAAGAAAGCTTTCCAATGTAAAAAAAATAGGGGGGCTATCCAACATAATTTTCGAACTAAGATCTTTTCAAAATCGTATGTCATTACATTAAAACATACAGTAAAATACTAAAACAGTGTGGGATTTATAATGAAAAAGCAGCATCACTCAAACAATATCCTAGAGATAATTATGAAAAATTAAAGGAATGTAGCTGAAAATACGCTTTATTGAAAAACTAGTCTTTGAAGGGGGGGTAACCAATGTTTTTTGAGAGTTACGTGGTGTACAATATGAGAAAATTATGTAAGACAGTTCAACAAAATTAAGTCCCCCTCAAAACAAACTCGAATATCATACTCGCCCTAGCGGAGAGCCAGTTCGCTAGAACTGGCACTCGCATTTGACGCTTCACAGTGAAAGGGTGCAAGGATATGGCCTTATAACGCATGTAGTTCCGTGTAAACAGTGTACCTTTCCACGTCAATGAGTCCTGGAATCCATTGTGGTATCTTTTCTGGAGAGAATGATCGCTGTATTCACTACACACCAACAAAACAAGTGCCCCAATCTGTCGTCAGAAACGATCTATGAATGTGTTGACAACCCACAGGCAATTAATTTCACTTTGCAAGCGTGGCTGGCCTGTTTACAACGTTTTTCAATGGCGGCCGTTGTAACGGTTAGTGACCAATGACAATTTTTCCCATAATTCATAGCATATACGAGTGACGGATTCCCTTTGGGAATCCGAGTGAGGGCGAGTTTGCTCGAATATCTCAAAGATTCCTTCTCCGATTTTTATGAAAGTTGGATTGGATTATAGGCCTGTATATCGATCCAAAATGTGGGTATTTATAGTTTTGTGCCATTATTCCTGGCTGAGCCAGCAGCCTTCGAGTGTGCCTACCCCTGTTTTCAAAAATCTGTGGCTTTTCCAATGCATATGAACAAGTTGACCAAGCGGGGGAGCCACTAGCTGGGGTATTTTTGTTGATCCATTTAGTTACCTGGAGTACAATAGGTGGAGCAGCTGTATTCTGTGGGATTAAACTTTAAGCAGCTGGGTTAACTCTAAGAATAAAAAGGTCCTAATTTACCCCATGTGGCCCTAATCTTGGCTTCATCAAAATCATTATTAAAATAATTATTAGAGATTATAGAAAATTATATATATTTCAATCTGTCTGTCTATTTTGATGTATAAGCCTACATACAATTGAAAAGCAAGAACAGGATACAAAAATAATCTTCATATATATCATTACCATATCTAATTACTAATTAGATAAGTATCATAAGTATTACACCATTCGACACCTCTGTCAGCCAATCATATGCCAGTATTTCAGAGTGATAATTCCCATATTCCTTGTTGTCCACTTATCACTGCTTTAATATTATCTCATGTTTGACCGTTTGACCGTTTGTCTCGTGGTATAAGCCGGTTATTCACCATTGGATCGGGAATATGTGTTTATCATACCTCGGGCTAAAACCCTCGGGTGATAAATCACATATTCCCGATCCCCCTATAGATATAGATCAAAACTCACGGATAGATCCAAAGATTGTGGAAAAAACTTAATCTTCCTTTAAATTAGAAGTTTCATCAGTACTCATGTTCAACAGAAAACATTTGTTGAGTTTTTCAGAAACACTACAGGCCTTTCCTTCCGGCACAGTTGTAATACATTCCCCTTTCCTTTGGCTGTTAGAAATATTGTCATAAAACCAAAGTTGGATACATAATGCATATAGTATTGTATCCTCTGCCAAATAATCACTAAATATATTTATGTTATCCATAGACCATCAATTTACTTGGGAGATGGCGGTCACAACACATTTCCATGCACTCAATTCATGTTGGAATGTTAGTTCAGTTGGACAACTTGGACCACAAGGTATTGTAGATAATTGAATTTATCATGAATCATATTTATTCAGTCTTTCTTGTATAGGCCTATAGGCCTATATTTAAATGTATAGTTGTTGATATGTGTCATCACTTGTGAAATGTGTGTAGGTGAAATGTGTAAATACTACAGCCAGCATGTTTAGATTATTTTTGATGTCTCATGAAATTTAATTGATTGATTTTATATTTATATCAGAATTTAGAACTGCATCTGCAGTTATCAGTGGCGTCCCTATGGGGGGGCATGGGGGGCATGTGCCCCCCATATTGAACATGTGCTCCCCAGGTGGCTCCCCATATGAACTTTTCAACCTTGGCTAAAATATAAAATTAGTATTATGGGTGCCCCCTCAGAGAATCGCGTGCCCCCCCCCAGGTGCCCCCCCCACTCGAGACCCCCTAGTTACGCCACTGGCAGTTATTGATAACTGGATCTACAGTAATTGATTTTTCTTTGTGAAACATAAATTAGAAATTTGGAATCTCATCTTATGGTGAACATTATGATACATGTACGAATAAAAACTTGGTTGTATTATTTTGTCGTAAATATCATAATGTCTAACCCCGTTCCCTTTATTTTTCAGTAAGACTGGAATCCACCATCACCCTCTTAACACAATTGCAACCCCTCCCTGGCAAATGCAAGGAGATACAGGAAACAATCCACTACAGAGTATTATGTAACTTGCTTCAAGGGGGCTGCTAAAGTAGTTGTATCAACAAACACATTTTTCTGGCCTGGCTTTCTGTAACTATTTCATGTATCATGAGCTGGCTCACAGGCTGTGTAAAACTTAAGCTGTGTAGCTATTTGACTAATTGTAACTGATACAGTGTATGTGTCTGTCAGGTTACATTGCAATAATGTGATAAGCTGTACGATGAATTCTTGATGCGTTTAGTTGGTTGCAGCATTGGTTTGTAATTTCATAGAGCTATAAGGAATAGATCCATGGTAATTTGTTGTTGGTCTGTTTGTTTGTTAGTTTATTATGGGTTGGTTTGTTGGTTGATTGGCTTGTTTATTGGTTTGTTAATTGGTCAGTTTGTTGGTTCATTAGTTAGTTTGTTGGTTCATTGGCTTGTTCATTGGTTAATTGGTTGGTTTGTTTGTCAATTCAATGGTTTTGCTTGTTGGTTTGTTTGTTGATTTGTTTATTTGTTTGTTGGTTCATTGGCGTGTTTGTTGATTCGTTTGTTGGATAGATAATTTGTTTTTTGATATGTTGGTATGTTTGTTGATTCATTTCAATCATTCGTGGATAGATGATTTGTTTGTTGTTGTGTTGGTGTGTTTGTGGATTTGCTGGTTAGTTTGTTGGTTCATTGGCGTGTTTGTTGATTCGTTTGTTGGATAGATAATTAACTTTGTTGATTTGTTGGTATGTTTGTGGATTTGTTGATTGCTTCCTAGTTCATTGGTCTACTTTGTTGTGTGTTTGTCAGTGTATTTGTTTTTGTTGGTTTTGTTTGTCATGTCATTATCATGTTTGTTTGTTCTTTATTTTGTCACATTAGTTTGTTGCATTTGTTAACTTTTTGGGGTTTTTTGTTGGTTTACTGGTTTGTTTTATGGCTTGTTGGTTTGTTTGTTTGTTTGTTCATCAGTTCATTTCCATTTTGTTGCTTTGTTTGGGCTAATTGATTTTGTTTATTAGTTTATTTCTAGGGCTGTCTTGCAATAACTAGTTTTGTGGATTGGCAGATTGTCTTGGCACTGCACATGTACTTGTTTTTTACTAATAAAATCTAAACAAATTCCCATTGAGAAATACTCCGAAAAAATAATGTATAAGGTTCCCCTCTCTCACTTATCTAAATATTGGTTAATGGTCACCATGTCACCTGAATGATGTGGGCCCCAAATAATAAATTTTTCAGAGATCATTCTAAATGGTTGAAATAACAAATCTAAAAGAGTCTAGATTCTCATTAAAAAGTAATTCAAATTGCATAAAAGTTGTACTCTAATTTTGTTTGTCCACATATCAGTGAGTACTTGGGAGGCATACTGACCCACTGTGGCCTCCCTGAACTTGCAAGCCAGGCCTACTTTGACCAAGTCACCTTTTTGCACCTTAGTGTGTGTTGAGAATGGCCTGTAGCAATAGAGATACAATAGGCCTGCTCTAACTCTAGGCTAGCATTGTGATAGATTTTGTAATGTAAGGAATTTATACAAAATTGTAAATCAATTGTGTCTATAACTCTTTTGCTGTTTTGCCTTTTGGCCCAGTTAGGGATGTATTGTTGAATCATCTTCTTGCCAGTAGATTTTTTAGCAATTCACATTAATAATAATATGGATTTATATAGCACTAATTTCAGTAAACTGCTCATCAGCGCTTTTTCAGATCAATTACTTGTATAATTCTGAAACAAATGGTTTTTCGATTCTTCCTAAACTTTGCTAATGGCTGGGCAATATGGGCAGTTCTCACTTTTTCAGGCAAACCATTCCAGAGTTTTGGTGCTGCATAGGAAAATGCCCGATCTTCAAACTTATTTTTGTTGCATGGGGAGGTTCTGCTAACAGCTAGCAGCTTGTGGTTGCTCCTCAGGTTATGTTCCTGTTGAGATTGGAACAAGTTCTTGAATGTATTGAGGTGCCTGATTGTTCACTGCTTTCCATGTACATCATCATCACCCACTATCTCTCCATATCTCGCTCAGGCAATTAATAATCATTAGCCTAATTAAGTATGTCATCCGAAAGTGATTAAAACTAACTATTTTATCATCTATATGACTTCCTTGTGTAGCAGCAGAATTCACATGAACTTCATAATGGATTTAAATGACCACTGAAACTACTCCGCAATGGGAATGTCAGTATATAATATTATACCGTGGTGTCAAATTAATAGCTGCCATGGTTGTACTATCAAAAAACATTGTGGTATCTACTATATGCTGCTATCTGCATAGTGGCATCCTGACTATGCCAATTATGTTATTTTCTGTGGTCCATTTAGAATAGCTCCAAATATTCCAGTATCAGTAGGATGTTGGTGGTGATCAGGTTTCCATAAAACTGCAATTTGATATTGCAACAAATATTTCACATAACAAATGTTCTTCCATCCATATAACATCAAAATGCACAAATTATTGGAAAATCAAGTTTTATATTCATGTATAACATGAAAACTCCCACTCCTGGAACTCACTTTGGTCCGAGCCCATAGAACATTAAATGGAGGCCGGTTGTATCCAGTGTTCTGTGCTGGAGCAACTGAAAGACCCTGGACATCCCTTAAGTAATAGGGTATGTGCCAGACTCCCAGTCTTCTCATGGAACATCATACAGCGATCACCAACACTGGAGAATGCTACGGCATGGGAACCTTGGGCAATGTTCCCCTTGTCTCTGCCCATGGGCGCCGTACTAAGGCTGCCCTGAGCTGTATCATTGTGAAAGGCTCACCATGAATTGTGTGCCTGCATTGCAGTGCATGACTGATAGTATACAATACAATACAATACAATACAAAACTCTAACAAAAATAGTAGGCTTGCCTACTTGAGGTCTGAGCATGGAGCTAGCTCCAAGGTCTGAGGTTCAATTCCTGGTCTGGGAATCATTTATTGGTAGATTTTCATGAGTAACATCCCGGAGGTCTGATCTATATTGTTCTGGCGACATTAAATTGGTGGTCCCTAGTTTCGTGTCTGCGCTGGGAAAATGATCCCTCACATGCGATAAAAGTGTAACATGTTGAGAACTCTCATTCTCTATCATCTCATAAAGCAATCTTCCTTTAATAGCCTTCCTCAGGACCTTAGCAGCAGGATCTGGCATAAGAGGTCTCCTTTCAATATCCACCTGTGCTACGGCTATGCTGATTGGCCAGATCAGGTCACATGCTCATAGATGGATGATTCAGCTTTACGTCCTGAATTTATGCACTTGGTATGCTAATTTAATAGGACAGGAGGAGGACACAGCAATGACGCAAAGGATGATTGAAACAGCCATCCAACATAAGCCCAGGTGACCTGGCAAGAGCAGGATTCGAACCAGGACCCAGCGATTGGCAGCCAAGCATGCTACCACCGAGCTAACCCTCCCCCGTCAGATCACATGCTGGCATCAGGAAAACTCATATTGTAGACCTACCATGAATTGAAGGACAATATGAGTTTTCATTCTGTACCAGAGTAGTCAAAACATATTGTGTACTATATTTTGGAGTATTTCTACAATCACAACTTCACAACATTTATATTTCTATTGAGTAATAAGTATAGCAAAAATGTGGTTTTGTGTAAACCATCAATCATTTACACATGTGGGTCAAGACATTCATGTACATACAACAAGTACAATATGATTCAAACTAAAAATTAACAACAAAATCCATCAATAAAGCACAACTGGAAATCTCACTACAGTGTACATATATATTGTTTGCATACGAATTAAGACATCATTTGGATTTTACAAATAATTTGCAATGCATAATAAAATTCTGAACCTACAAATTATTTTGCTTCTCAGTCACTAACAAGCACTATTTGTGTTCCTTAAATTAAAGTGCTATTGCAACAGTTTACTTAGGTTGGATCAGAACACAATTACTAATAATCTGTGTCATGACTCATGAATTGTGGGGGGGGGGGATAGTCTTGTGGCAGCGTGCTAGGCTGCCAATCGCTTGGTCCAGGGTTCGAATCCAGCTCTTGCCAGGTCACCTGGGCCTATGTTGGATGGCTGTTTCAATTATCCTTCACCTCATTGCTGTATCCTCCTCCTGTCCTAATTAGCCTACCAAGCCATATAAATACAGGACATAAAGCCCAAATCATCCACTCATGAATTGCAATTTTTACAGTAAAATGGTCCTCTCTTCTCCATAACAAACAGAACTACTGTAATAACATGGCATTCGGCTAAAGGGAAAGTAGTCTAACATTGTGCTGTAATTAAAAAAGGAAACATCACCTATATGTTAGATACATGTAGAATTTGTACATACTATGTAACATGTTTATTACACTACATGCTTTCATACAATGTCATAACTTGTTTCCAATTACAGTGTCCATGTCATATCCAATTTACAAGTGCAACATAATTTGCATAATTGAGATGCATAGCACTTTCAACATCACACTCTTGTACTTGGATAAACTCTTTTTCTTTTTTTTTTGTTACTGTTTTTTTTTGTCCTCCTTTTTTGTTGTCCTCTGCTTCCTGTTTCAATACCAATTATGCAGCTTTAGACTATTTCTTCTTCTTTTTTCAGATATGGAATTTTTATTTATTTTGTTTCAGGAGTTCTGTGTTGTTCTCTTTAAACTTATTTAGCAGAAAAGTCTCCGTTTGTTAAAATGTTGTTAGGTGTGCAAAAATTTAACTTATTACTGCATGTTTTGGAGCATTTAATTTTCAAATTATCATGACACTATCCCTGCCGGGTATAACATGCAAAAATCATGGGTGACATGCTCACACCTGCAACAGCTAAAAACTCCTCCCCGAGCAATGCCACTCACCTAAACTGTCCACCTATCCTTATTGATCTATCCTGTCCTTCTGATAACAGCAAATAACAGTGAAACAGCTCCCTTATTTACGTTTTCTGCCTCTACTGTTTTTCCCCCACCGGGGGCGCATGCTTCTCCATTGTAGTTCCGATAATGCTCACGTTTAGGACTGGCGCCACTGTCTGCCTTCCCGCCAAAAACATCCACATACTTCACTCTCACACCTTACACCAATACATAATTATGCCAGTTTATTTGTAACTTCAATTCCTCTACCCCCAATCTTTACTTATATATTACAATTATTACTCAGATGCTATTCCAAATTGTCAGCATGCAACACGGGCCCAGATGCCCATGCAGGTAGAGGGGGGGGGGTGTTAATTATTGCCCAATTATAGTCCTGCCCCAAATCATGGGTAAATCTATAATATAATAATATAATTTATATAAATGCATATGAAAATGATTCAGTAAATATGTCTTCATACAATGTCACTGTACAAATGCTGCAGCTGCCATTATGATAGAATGTTCCTTAATGTTTATATTGTACAGTGTGCAACAACATTCAACTTTCTGCACTTTGGCTCTTGACCAATGACCAGATATGACCAGAAATATTGAAACAATTTGTGACAAGAAGGAGTACCAACACTGTTACATGAATGCACTTTATGGAATTGGAAGTTTGGTATGATTTGAAACTAGCATGACAAATAGTCAGATCTACCATGACAGTTACCAGATGGTAACTGTCATGGATCTATCTATTGATCTTCTACCTGTGAATCAGTCAAGCAATCAATCAAGTAATCTATTTATCTGTCTATCTGTCTGTCTAGCTGTCTGTCTATCTGTCTAGCTGTCTATCTATCTATCTATCTATCTAAAGTATCTATCTATCTATCTATCTATCTATCTATCTATTTAAAATAAACACATGTAATATCTATCTATCTATCTATCTATTTAAAAATAAACACATCTATCTATCTATTTAAAAATAAACACATGTAGTATCTATCTATCTATCTATCTATCTATCTATCTATCTATCTATCTATCTATCTATCTATCTATCTATCTATCTACCCGCCTGCCTGTATTCCTGCCTATCTATCTATCTGCAATGTATAGCTGGTACAAACATGTTAAATTTTGCACAGCAAAAATATCTTTCTTCTTTTTTCTCTGGAAGTTTTGCTCCCAGGTAAAACGTGGTATTTTTACTCAAATATCAAAACAAGTCAGAGCTGAGAGTTCCATGGACGGTTGGATAGCTAGATAGCTACATACAGACAATGCTGTAATATATAATGTACAAATGTATGTTATTCAACTGGAATGGTTTATAAATTATTCAGTTGCAAACTTGTAGATCACAAGCACAGCAGCCAGAAGGACCTCATCAATGCAAAGTTGCAAAACACCAAAACACATTCCAAGTTCTAGCAGCCATATACTTGCAATATGCAAAGCATACATCACATTAAGTGCATATTGGCAACATATTATATACAAACAAGAAACTCTACACTGAAATAGACTACATGTACAAATGGTTTCAAAAATGTGCAAAAACATCCTCCCAAAATAGTCAGAAATGCATCCCAGGAGTTTGAGATTTTTTGGGAGTTGTGAGCTGTTTTTGGGCTGTTTTTCTAACTTCACAGTCATTAGAATCAAGCAAATTAAACCATGTATACTACAAAAATATAAAAGTGATATACTTACATTTTAGTTTGGGGTAAAATTTCCAAGTTACCACAGAAATACTCCAAAATACTCCCAGTTAAGCTAATGTATCTCCAGCCTGCAAGAATGCACTGTGAAGCAGACTGAGTCTGATTTGAGCACTGGGAGCCAGCCCATTTTGCTGACGGTGCAGGGGGGTCACTAGCCCCAAAATGGGGTTATTTAAAAACCAGCCACACCCCAAATATCTAGGGCACCAAGGTAATGTTTACATGACTCCTCACCTGCTACTTTGTGATAACATGAGCCAAGTATATAAAACTGCATAAAGCTGTATAGGCTACAGTAAAGTTGGGGTATCATGTCATAGATTATAGAACATGTAGTATTAATGTGAAACCATATTATCAAATAAATTGGATAAAATATGTCAGTCCTCCTCTTACATGTTACCGAAGATATATTATTATAAAACGTCATTTTACCAAAGATATATCATGCTCCCAAAGATATAATTATGTTACCCAAAAGATATATATTAGTTAATGTTCCCAAAGATATACATAAGTTAAAGTATCATGATGCCAAAGATATACATAAGTTAAGATGTCATGTTACTAAAGATATACATAAGTTAAAATGTCATGTTACCATAGATATATAAGTTAAAATGCCATGTTACCTTAGAAGAGATATAAGTTAAAATGTCATGTTACCGAAGATATATAAGTTAAATTTACTTTAGGTTGCCCACAATGGCATAGGGATACCATGGAGAGAATTCATATCAGTGGTATATCTACTGGGTATCATGCTATAGATTATAGAACATGTAGTTGTAGCATGAAACTAGTAAATGTGATAGCTCTTCTATTATAGATTCAGGCTTAGCTCATTGGTCCCGTGTTTGAATCCAGCTCTTGTCAGGTCACTTGGGCATAATGTTGGATGGCTGTTTCAATTTTCTTTCGCCTCATTGCCCTGTCCTCCTACTGTCCAAATTAGCCTACCAAGTGCATATATACATGACATAAAGCCCCAATCATCCTCCAAAACCCAAAGATATAAGTGAAAAGGTCCCTCCTTTGAATTATTTTTAGGCTACACTAAAAGTAGGCATACCTGTCCAACTCAAATATTCTGTGACTCTCATTGACTCAATAGTCAATAGTCACACATCCATAATTAATGAACAACAGCATATATGGGCCAGGGATATGTAAACTCATATAATTGGTTACTATCAACAATAGGCTATAGCGTATAAATAATTAAAATGTATGTTGAACTTATGCTGATGTAGAAATTTCACACAGAAAACATGATAGATGGATGATTGGTTTAAGTCCTGTAATTATGCACTTGGTAGGCTAATTTGGACAGGAGAAGGACACAGCAATGAGGGAAGGATGATTGAAACTACTGTCCAACATATGTGACCAGGCAAGAGCTGGATTCTCATGCAGAAAGAGAGAGATAGATAGACAGATGAAATCACTAATCAGTAGAAGTTATAAGACATATTGAGAAAAATACAGAAATATAGATAGATAGATAGATAGATAGATAGATAGATAAATAGTGTATTTCCCAAGGATAGATGGACAGAAAGATAGATTGAATGGTTGATTGAATGAATGATTGATTGAATGAATGATTGATTTAATGATTGATTGATCGAATGACAGATTGATTGTTTGATGATTGACTGGCAAATTACATAAATTGATTAATAAACCATGTACAGGACAGACAAGATTTCAAAGTACAAGGTACCAGACTTCATTAATTAAACATATAGTCACATCACAAGATACAAGATAGATCAACCATCATGATCTAAACCATCATCTAGATGTATCTTCATCTCCATGAATACACATCATGACCCAGAGCTCCTTTCTATCATACACCTCATGACAATGATGTATGGACCCCAATGACCTACTCAGTGGTCTTCGCATTACTACATAGGTTAAGGTCAGTGCTGGGGCCCTAACTGGCCCTCCACAGGCACCCATAGCAGGGACCAGGTGGGATCCATGGTGGGATTAGACATTAGCATAGTTGTGGCAGTTGTAAGTCTTTAGTATTTTACATAGGGTACATGAATGTTGAGTAGCAACATCATTTTAAGTTCCAATTATTAGCGGATTTATAGGTTACTTTGAAATAACTATGTGGAAAAAAAGAATATGGGCCTCCACAAGATACATTCATGTAGACACATAGCTTAACATCTGAGAGGGATGGACAGTCAAAATACTGAGATCTAGTCTGACTATTCACTAGATACTGAAGCCCAGTGACAATATTATTTCTCCCTCTTCAGCATCCATAAACTAGAGGCAAAAACTTCAAAACGATGATACTACAATAACAAGAATATGGGTCTCTACCATGGATAGATACATACGTGTAGATCTGAGAGGGTAGGATAGTCAAAATACTGAGATCTAGTCTGACTGTAGTCACTATACTGAAGAGCAGTGACACAATACTATCCCTGCGTCTCCTGCATCTACAAATAAGAGGCAAAAACTTCAAAATTATAATGCTAAAATAAGAAGAATATGGGCCTTCACAATGGAAAGATACATAGATTTGAGAGGGAAGGATAATCAAAAGACAGAGATGTAGTCTGACTAGTCACAACATTGAAGTGCAGTGACACAATATTATTTTGTCTCCTCCATCTATAAATAAGAGGCAAGAACTTCAAAAAGATTATACTCGAATAAGAAGAATATGGGCCTCTACCATGGACAGATACATAGCTTAACGTCTGAGAGGGAAGGATAGTCAAAATACTAAGCTCTCTTTCTAGTCTGACTAGTCACTATACTGAAGAGCAGTGACACAATATTATTCCTACTTCTCCTGCATCTATAAATAAGAGGTGATCATACTGAGATTTCTGGCCTCAATCCAGAAAGTGTTGTCAATATTTTCATTATTAGTAACATCTGGTCCTTACAAAATACTGCTTTATCACACCTCTTCGTTTCATAGATGATGTTCTATGGCGAATTTGTATGGATTAGCTGACAGCCTGACACCTTTTTGCTTGTAATAATGAGATTATATCTAATCCAATTACATAGTGTTTATATAATATTTTGAGGTTGTACATGTTTGAAAATTATGTAAATTATGTATGATTTATATTCTTAGCCTTACATAAATTTTCACACAATTTATTATAGAAATTATAAAAATACAGTTACTCTAATTATTACACTATATTTACAATACAAAGGCCCTCCACTTTTGATTACCTTTTCAAAGAACATACCTGCATGTATAAATGTTTTAATACTAGTCTCTCATATAAGTCTTCTGAATGGCTCAACTTTTTAAATTTTTGTATTAATTATTTTTACTGAAAAATGTTGAGATGATACTTAAATATTCTATTCTTACCATGTAGGCCTATATATCATGAGAGATATTTTAATTTTTTTCTCAAAGAACATGTTCCTTTTTCAGAGAATGTTTGACAAAATGCAACTGCAATACTTATATAAGCCAAAAATCAAAACCCTAAATTCACAAAACTTTCACAATTGAGGGTCATTCAGAAATATGAAATCATTTTGACCTGAAGCAGCACATTAAAGTTTAAATTGCTCAATTTTAAATCCATTCAACTGTACATGATTGTTTGAACCTAGATTTTTGGGCCTTTGGGCCAAATTTGAAATTGAATCTAAAATGATATAGACATGATCAGACTAAAGGTATGTGGCCTAGACTTCCATCAGTTGTAGACTTCCATAAATATATTCCAGTATACAACAGAAGCAGTAACCCAGAGCTGGTAGTAGGGATATTTCAGAACTATTTCTGTGCATAGTTTTGAAATAAATTTGGTTTCCATTACATTTTGTTGGTGCACATTTTTCACAACTTTACCAATTGACACTCTCACAAAAAATTGATTTTTTCCAATAAATGTATGGATCATACATGTAAGTTACTTACAAGCATCTGAAATATGTTTAACACAGAAGCCTATAGATGGATTTCTCCCTATAAACCAGCCAATATATGATATATCTATTAAAACTTAACAATTGCCTTTTTTTTTCAAATTTACATAATATTTATAAATAAATTTCCATTGTCAACCAAGCCCATGATAACATTACAACTTCATTTTTCTTTTTTCTCCGCCTTTGCATAACAACATTCCTGTCAACTACATAAACTAAGGTAAACCAGCAGTTTGTGTTCTAGTAACATTTGCTAGTTATTGTATTCAGAATATTTGGTATATTGTAAGACTATAGCCATGTTACACTGCCTCAGGGAAAATGGCAATATTTCAAGATGTCACAATAAGAATATCACATTTATACTTGAGGAGAACTGCTTATATGTTGTAGTAAAAGTAGTACTGTCCTCTAAAAATTTTAGTATCTGAAGCCTTGTAGCTGTTTTCAGATTAGTGGTCCAAACAGTTTCAAAATTAACTTTCAACTTTGAAGTGTGATGTCATTGGCTTAAAAATGTCTTGTTTGTGTCAGTTATGGTTAATCAGTTGATTCAACTGGTGCTTATCATAATCTAGCAGCATAAAAGTGACAATAAACTTTACTGAATAAATGACTTAGACCTAAGGCACATCATCAAATAAGATGAGCAGGAGGCTGGAGACCTACAGAATAAACTGTCAATGACATGGCAAAGCCAGTTTGCAGATTGAAAATATGAAAATTAATTTTTCAGTGGACAGCCAATCGACAAAGAGCTCTAAGGCCAGACGTTATCGATCTTTAGCTTCTTCGATCATCTCAAGACACTTTTTCTCCGATTGTCAGTCTGACAAAAAACAATGCTGTAATTTCAATTTTTATAATGTAAATTTTATAAAAATTCTCGATAACCAATTTTTTTTCCGTTGAAAATTCTGTTAGGTCGGTCGATCTAAGAAGCTAATAATTAAATATATCTGGTTTAGACCTCTACCAATACACCAATCACAACTATTTAAAATCATGTAGACCTGTCATTCATATACAGACTACAGAGGAGGACATTGGAAAAATACCTTTAGTTCTGGATAACATAGATCATGAGAACCAGAGATGCATTGATAGAAAAAACAAAAACTGGATGCCGGATAAACCGGCAAGCAATATCATATTGAAGTTGGCTTTAAAATGTATTTTTAATTTGTCGAAGAACAGGATACTTTGCTTCTCAGGTGACATTGTCAGATCTGTGTCAATTAAAATATCATTCCAGGGCAAAAATTTGTGATTCGTGATAGGTGATGATGTGGACATCTTGATCAGAATTAAGATCAGACAGAAAGATATAAAAACACTGAAAAGACATAACGCAAAGAAATTGAAAGAATGAAAGAAGAGTTATTAGTCAATCCTAGGGGGTCAATACTAAGAAAAAGATCTTTACAGACACTGCAGCAGAAGATTCTCTTGTTGGTAAAAGAAGGTGGTATACTAATAAAAAGAAGGAAACGAATGAAAAGAAGGGAAGAAAAGGCTGGAAAGGAAGTAAAGTACAGCAAGAAGAATAAATGAAGATTTTGAAAAAATGTATTTCTTCTAACAACACTGTCAGATAAATACAAAATCATTAAATGAGGGAAGAAAGAGAAGATATGAAACTCCAAGAGGAAGAAAAGAAAAAAATATATAGAGAAAAAAAAGGTTCCACTTTTTCCAGCTGCATAATGACCATAAGTGATGCATGGCTGTGAATATATTAATGTCAATCAAGTCTGTGTGACTCAATTTAAATAGCTGAATACAAAAAAGTACATGTATAAAATGTTGGGAATCCCCTATATTGCTCAGTATATGTTTACATTTTAAAGGCTGGCAAATATAGGCTATACCACGCTCTAATGAAGGCTATTTTGTTTTGAGGCGAAAATGTGGAAAAGCAAAATACAAAATTTCATATATACAGGTATATCGCTGCAGTGTGTGGTTATTCTTTTCAAAAATCTTTCTGATAAAAAATATTAGGAGACAGGAGCAAGTTGCGCCATGGGGTAAGTTGAAGTGTACAGTGGTACACGCCTTATCGAGGTAAAAACATTGCAAAGATTAAAAAAAGGTGGCACATACACACTTTATTATGACAACAATGCTTGTAATATTATTAAAAAAATCAAAAGTTTTTTATGGAAAATTGGATGCATCTCACTTAGAAAGATGAGGTAGGAGTTTCAAGCCTAACTGAGTTCCATTTGCTTGGCCACTTTGCAGCATGTCTATCACCAGATGGCTCCCTGTCAGTATCTAAATTTAGCAGTCAAGTATTGCCATGCAGCGGAATTGAACCCTGGACCTCAAAATTACAAGGATAGTGTCGAACCACTCAGCCACCAAGACACATGGCTTTTCATTGGGAAAAAATTCTTCACACCAATGTGCATCATGACATTGTGTAATCTTTAATCGAGATTTAAGAGCAGGACAGGAATTGGAGGCATATGAAATAACTTCTTTATTCACATTTGAGAACAGCAGAAGAAGGTGGAATGTTCTCTTGAGGCCTCCATTTCCTACCTTGCCTGAAATTAGTGACCTCAGTGCCATAAAAACTGATATTACAGTTGGTGCTGCGCGATAACTGCATAATATAATACATTTTGTTGTATTATAACTGTTACAGCAGTGGCGGATACAGACACGATAGTCTAAGGGGACCCGGACGTAGTTCAGCATTCGTGGGCCCGCGTTATATCGCAATTTTTCTTCAAAATGCTACTATTAATAGCTATTAATCTTGGTGGTCTAGGGTGGGGCCCTAAGCCCCCCCCTGTATCCGCCACTGTACAGATAGGTTTACTCTATAATGGATAGTCTGACAAATTACACACACAATAATGACATATATATATCCAGTTGCAAAAATATAATTGGGAAAAAATTGTTGCCAATTTGTCACAGTATACATGTTTCTACACTACCTACAACCAATACTACACTGCTACTACAGCTTCAACCTATCACTACTCGGTAGAACTTGATACTGTGCAAGCAAATAGATTTATCATCACATGTCAAACACTTCACAGTACAATATAAACACTGCAAAAATTGTCACATGTATCAGGACCAAGTAAGGGACCGTTCAGAATTTATGACTGGGGGGGGGGGTTAGGAGTTTTGCTGGAAGTTCCCATCAAAAATGTATACCCCCCCCCCCCCGATTACCTGTGGGTTTTTAATACCCTACCCTTAGGTTGCATGTGTATTTTTAGTACCCCCCCCCCCCTCTCGAAATACAAAGTAATATATACTGTTGTACAATACATTTGCCTCTTCGCGGACTTTTGCGCGTAAAAAAGCATGTAGAAACAGGGTGTATGCACATTTTATGACACTTTCGGTTTGTTAAAATTTCTTCCTCCCCCCTTGGGCATGTTGTCAAAAATTAATATCCCCCCTTGAGACCCTTGTGAAAAGTTAGTACTTCTTCGGGCATAACTCCCACCCCCCAGCAGTTATAAATTCTGAACGGTCCCTTGGCAGAGGCATCACAGAAGTTTTGAATAGATTATGACATTGTGCAGCACAGTAGTAGGTTGGTATAATAATTTGTGCTTGGTTTGGGGGCAGGCCCTTTAGCTCAACTGCTTAGATAGCAGGCATCTGAGGAGAAAGTATTATATTATAATAATAATTGTGGTGCATCGGCCGGGAATCGAACCCAGGCCGCCAGCATGGCAGACGAGCTTTCTACAAAGATAGAGATAGATAAATAGATCATATTCATATTGACTTGACAGATAGACAGATAAACTTGATTGAATGATGGATTGAGAAGGATAAAAAAGACATGACAGGAAAGACAGTAGAAATAGACATTTTTCTATTTTTCACAAATAATTTAACAACCTCTTCCAAATAAATATCAAATAAATGAAATAAGAAACCAAAAACAGACAAATATCAGACCAAACAATCAAACAAATAAACAAGAAACTCATACCTTGTGTTGTAGTTGCTGTTGTTTACTTCTGAAATCTTCAAAGCTGCAGCAGATCACAACAGTATGGCTTGAATTATGTTTGTACACACAACCTCCTGTGTCAGACACTCTGCCCTAGTCAACAAAATGTGCATAAGGTGTGCACTTGGCTGCAGGTGAAAGTGTGTCAACTGAATTGTATGGGGTCATGAAAGTCAGAGGGGGGGGGGGTACCCTCCAGGTAAGTTTTGACCCCCTTTCACTGACAGAGTTAGTTACAGAGTTACATGACATGTTGGTGATTTGTTTGTGCAACAGTGAAAGGCTGTGTCTTTCATCTTTTTCATTGACTTACCTTGCTTATGTCTGAAGAAAGCTGTGTTTTAATGAGATAATTTCCATTTCCCTGAGCTGTATTTTAACTTTGTAACGACTGACAATAAAAGGCCATGATTGCATAAGTAATGAACTTTCGCATAAACTAATTGGCCAAACTATAAGGGACTCAAATAACAAAAACATTATCGATTTATCATTAACGAAAGTCTGTGCAGATCTATAGAAAAATGTCCGAAAGCAAAAAATTATTTTCTCGAGCCAGCCTTGAGCTCCACCTTGTGAAAACTTAGCAAACAAAATGCAAATTTAGGTAGCAGGGCGGCGTTCTGTGGAATTTCTAGGCTGGCCTGCAAACGGGAATCAACATTTTACTTGTCATGATGCAAGTCTCTGATTGGCCACTTTGTTAAAAGTCTGATATTAGGCAAGGCAAGAAATGGCCGCCTCAAGAGAACATTCCACCTTCTTCTGTTGTTCTCAAATGTGCATTATCATATATATGCCTCCATTCACTGCCCTGCTCTTAAATCTTGATTTAAAAAAAAAAAAGATTCCATAATGTTATGATCCACCAAGTAAATGGAACTCAGGTTTGAAACTCCTACCGCATCTTTCTTTGTGCTGTAGACACCAAGTGCCAAGTTATCAGGCACGCAGTGATGTTTTTTTGCCATATCTCCAAAAGTATTAAGTATTTGGAATATTTTCATAAACCACAAACGTCTGTTGTGGTAGCAGAATATTCTGTGTAAATTTAGTCCCGTTCCGTTCATACGCAAGTGTTGGCATAGTTATAGACAAAAGCTTTAAAATCTCAAATGATAAGAGATTTTTGGGAATTTTTGGCAGAAACATGTCACAAAATAGGAAGGAAAATGGGGAAATATTAAAACATCGGGAAATATTATGCAAACTGGGGAAATGTCAGGCAAAATGGGGAAATGGTCTGAAAAATGAGGAAATTTATATAAAATAGGGAATTTCATAAAAGGAAATGGGGAAATTAAAATAAGAAGAAACAGATTATCGAAAAAAAAGTGAATTTAAGCTGAAAGTCATATTTAATTTCCCAATTTTTAAAAAAATTTCCAAAACGTAACCAATGCAACACCTATCTACCAATTAGACAGTTTTTGAATGTGTGCTCAATGGCAATTTTGACGGGTAGCATTGACCAAAATTTATTCTTACTTCTCTTATTCTTGGTTTCATTCTTTAAAACCCAAAGTACTTGGAAATATTTTTGATCATTATAAATTATATCCACCCAAGTTTCCCTGATTTGCAGTTTTCTGACCTGACTTTTCCTAAAATTGCACATCATTTCCCTTAAATTGAATTTAAGAAATTTCCCAAATGTTTTCTAAATTTTCCTGAAATTTTCCTGAACTTAACGAAAAGCTTATCTTTAAAATGAAATTATCTCCATAATTTTTGTTGAGATTTATGGTCCACTATATTAACTTTGGAAAGAAATCCCTGATTTCTTCACTGTGATGTTGCTTTCAAAATATTTGCTGAATTAAATTCAATTAATACATACATTTTCTCAGCTTTAAAAAAAATCCATCTTCAGTAATTTGATTGAATTTTCGAGCCAACTGCAGTTATGAGATTATGAAGGAATTTATTCAGCATTATAATACAATGCGAGACATTTCACAAAGCCGATGGCTGCGACAACAATTTGGGGAAATGACTAGATGGTTCCCCCCCCCCCCTGAAAAAAATCACAATGCCACTGGTTGGTATGAACTGCTATAGAGCATTAGAACTTTCACTCTAGTCTGCATGCATGGTTACAATTTACAAAGCTTGTATATTTATTAAGAATTAGAATTATTTTATTTATCTTATCATATGCCATTCTAATTCTAATACAAAACGTCATATTTGAGAAAATTGTATTTGAATTTTTATTTTGAGCCACTTTATGTAGTGCTGCATGGTATTGCATTTTTGTGGCACTCAGTACACCAAAAAGATCGAACGAAATTGGATTCGTTCAACGAATCCAACATCGAGCCCTGAAATTTGTTTATGGCAACCTATGAAGACTAGGGCTCTGTATCGTTAGACAGTGCCGATACGATACGCATCGTTGATACAGTGCATCGATACAGGATACATATTGTCGATACGCAGAACATTTTTTCAGCTGTGACGCATCAAATTAAAGGTCCCCAGATGAGCATGGTATATAATAACATGGATGAAATGAAAAACTGATCATGTCATGTTGTATTTCATCCTGTCTACCCAAAACTCAAATAGAAACAGCGAGACATTTAAATTTGATGAAAATCAGAGGGCACTGAAATGACACATTCCGAACCATGTTTGAAGCCCTTTTCAATACAAACAAATTAGAAATATCCAAAACTTCATAGAAATGAGAATCACAGGGTATTGGAATATATCCAAAACCACATTTTCTATGAATTTGAGAATTACATTAAACTAAACTTGAAGTCTCCAAACACAAATTTGACAATAGCATGAGTAATAAAGTTTTTTGTATGCTGTAGCCTGAAGACCAAGAAAGCGGGAGTCCCATCTCTTAAAATGTCCCAATTACGCAAAATTCTGAATCTCGTCCACAAATGCGTTACGCCACTACTGTGTGTTGCCACCTAGTGACAAGTGTGCAATTCCGCGAGCTTCAGCGAGCGGTCCACATAAACTGAGTGTGGGGAACTCACAAAATTTTGTCTGGAAGAAACCAGGGCTGTTTCTTAATCTTTCTGAGTATGTTGATGGCCTTGTCTCCTTGTTGCTGAGTCTTTCTCTGGTTTACCTCAATGTTGAATAGAAACTTTGTGAATGTGCCATGAAATTGGAACCATTTCTTTGGAGCTGCAATGCTGAAGCATACAAAACTAACTTTATGCCAGGTGGCACCAGCATGCAGTTCTTCTTCTTCTTCTTTGTTAGATCCTGCCTCTTAGTAGGCAAACCTCCTGATGGAGTTGATAAATCAACAGTGACTCAGAGTTGCTATGGCTTACAGTGATGCACTTTGATAAAGAAAAAATGAGGATCAGACTCAGTTCCCTGTGAAAAATGCACTTTGTGATTCATGATAGCTGATGAAGTGTCATCTTCTATACTTTCAACATGGGAAACATAGAGGCAGTTTGATTAGTCATGATCAAGAGAAGGCTATTTCACTTGTCATAACTGATTTTGGATTGAAAATCAGATGCATGATCCTTTTGTTTGGCTGTCACCAACAAGAGGGATAAGTCTCCTTTAAATCAAATTAACATTGAAAGTATTGGGTATGATCATGACAAATCATGTGTATGATGACACACGAAGTGCCATTTTCACAGTGCCAGAGTCCACTTTAATTCTATATCAAAGTGTTTCGCTGTAATCTGAATTTATCCAGTTTGCTACAGTACATAATTATTTTTTGATAACTGATTTGCTCTTCAGACTGCCATTGATACCAGGCCGCAGGCAGGTAATTGAGTAATAACTGTGACAAATAGCCCCACCTGGTGGAGATGCAACTAAGCTACTTGGGAGCCAGATCCACTAGATCCAGGGTGCGAACTTCACCTGACTGAACTTTAATTGTTCACAAAATAAGGCTATCATTCAGTCAATTTTCCCTAATTATCTCAGAGAGATTTTGATATTCTTATGTCGACCTAAAATGCACATCGATAATGATAATGCATCCGGAATGTCCTTTTAAGAATTGGAAAGGCACTTTTCCTTACATTTGATTTGGAGACTATCTGAGCTGCGAAGGAACTATAACTGCTGTCCCACTGTAATCCAACAGCTTCACAGACGGATGTATGGATGATTGGGGCTTTACATCCTCTATTTATGCACTTGGTATGCTAATTAGGACAAGACACAGCAATGAGGTGAAGGATGACTGAAACTGCTGTCCAACATGTCAGGTGAATCGGTCAAAACTGGATCGTATCCACACTCAGCGCCCAGATCCCTACCGAGTTTAATGATCTAATGTAACTCTTTTCACTCCCAAGGGAATAAACTTTGAACTGATTTTCTAATATTAAATAGCGAAATTAAATTTTCAATCTTATTTCTTGGGCTAACCAATGCCCCACAATATATATAGGCCTATGCAACTAGAATTTTATGATTTCGTCTTTCAAATAATAGCCACAAACCCTGATACATAAAACAATGAAATCAATGTACAGATTTATATAAAAAGTTTATTTTGCACACTTTTTCTTTACATACAAATAATCACTCAGAACTTTCTCTTTCATACTGTATATCATACAAGATCATGATAAAATTGAACACATGTCGGTTTAAAAGTAAGGCATTACATTTTCAATATCTTTGAAAATATATTGGGATATTAAATGAGGGAAAATAAAGAAAATATGAAATCATCCAATAAAACTAACAATATTCAAAATTCCAGATTCCAGAAGTACAAATAAGTGGAGATTACAGAATTATTGAGAATTGAATTCATTTTTTTATATCGGAGTTAAAAAAAATTTCTTGTAACTCAAATTCAGGTCAATTTCCTAAAGAAGCAAATAACTCCTTCAAATCAAAATGACCTATAAAGATTTAATGCTGCTTACAAAATTCATAACCATATTGCATGGACATATTTCATGATTTAACCTTTATATTTTTATTGAATTTCCATAAAAAAGTTACACAATTTTTTTTATAATCGTCAAGGATTAGATACTACATGAATAGATATACAACGTTGTATAAAAATATAATTTACAAAGCATGATATTTACATAGAGATCTATACAAAAACTTCTACACAATATATATATAATATATAGTCTAGAAAGCCAACTTTTTAGCGAATAGGTATATATAATTATCCACTTCCAAACCGTGCAAGTTATTCGCGTCTCCCTGAATCCTCATAAGCAGTCCTCCGAACGATACGTATGCAGCTCTGGAATTAAAAATAAGAACAAATTAATATATTTATCAATATAATTACAAAATTATATTATACTGGTAGAATTTGATTGATGCAAGCAGATTATAAATGTTTTTAAGGAGATTTTTATATTATTTCTATAGCTGTATCGAGGACTATCAAAGTTATGCAAACATATTTCGGTGTTTGTCGTTATATCGAGTATTTCATCAAATATATTTGGAAACGAGTAGTTACAGTGCAACAGGAAACCTATATTGTATGATAAAATAATCTCACTAAACAGTATCACAAAACTAAACCATATTTTATATTTTGTACAGTTCATAGCACCATATTTATGACTACATTAAACTTCACTTTCATAAGAACTATTGATAACATAAAACATTCTTTATTAGTTCCACTGCATTCCCACAAGGTGGTTCATGCAAAATACTGCCACCTAACGTCCAAATTGGGAAACACAGTAAAGTCACTTCAGCACTCAGCAGTTATCAGAGGCCCCATTTAACCTCATAATTCCCAAATGGAGGTCCCATTGTGGAGTTCAAGGAGTAATGAAATATTATGAGGTTTTATAATTTTTATAGGGACAATAGGGAATTGCTGGATATTGAAACTATAATCAGGGATTTTGTGGGATTGATCTGACTAATTGGGGATAATGGGATATGTGTGGACTTTTGGAAACTGTCAGGGAAATAATTGGGATATTCAGGACTTGTGGGAATTAGAAGTTCCGATTTAAGCCACCAGTGTGAAATGATAAGGGGCCGACCAGATGATAGTTGGGGGGGGGGGCTATGGACTTACTGCATGACAAACTTTTTAATCTGAATTTTAACATTATTGTACCCTAGCTACAGTTGGAAACAATTTTTTTTTTCCGTGTGTTGAACAATTTTTGTTTCAGTGTTTTTTTCACCAAATCTTTTTTTTTTCACCAAATGTCCATACCCCCCAGGCCCCCACTCAAGATCATCTGGTCGGCCCCTAACATACACTTTTCAGATTTGTGTGTAATGATTGTTGTCTCTGAGCACTTAAATATCACCTTAAATGATATTTTGCAATCAGTTTGTCTGACTGCTTTGCAACAGGATTCTAATGCTGTGGCCAGGTTGCATTCACCAGAAATGTTAAGGTACTTTTTCTTGTTTATTTAAATGTAGCAGATTGGTTATATACTGAAAGACAGGCACATGATAGGCTACTAACAAAGCAAATGATTATTTTGACCCAAAAAAAAATTAATTCAATGAGTGTTTCTATATATCAAAAGGTTATATAACTTAATTCTGCATGCTGGGCCATTGATGACAATGATAAAAAACAGGATGTGCAGCAGCAAACCTTCAGCATTTAGCTGTGACACAGCCAACAGCTGAAACAATCTGCATGTCTTTTGAAATAATTTCAATACATTCATGACTGTTTAATTTTACAATTCATGCTATTGTTGTAATTTTATATCAGTTTCAATCTTATAAACTTTTTTCAGGAAACTTGCTAGCCTCTGTATTTTTATCATCGTCAATGCATATTGCAAATGGGTATTGTAGTTTCTTTTGGTGGTCGCTGGAACAGAGGCGTCCCACTTGGTGGTTTAATTTATATGGTACTACTTCAGTTCCTTTTAAAACATCGGAAGAATAAAAATAAGCTGTTTTCAATACCGGAGCAGATCTAAAAAAGAAAAAAGGTTTACCTTTGATGATGAAATTTGCTAATGTTGCTGTTTCTTAAATACCGAAGATAAGCTTTTGTGGGACATAAATTTTAAAAGAAGTCATAAGTTTGGAAAAATACAAGAAATTATTTTGTGACACGCCAAAATTGTCATTTTTGGAGTTAGAAAGGTATAAAACTTCGTAAACAAAAAAGTCACTTTTTTACAAGTCAGCAATTTTTCTGAAAGCGACTGACTCTCAGCTGAATATGCACAATAACTTTGCAGGCAATCCATTAATATAGAATATGGACGTAAAAGAAGCAGGTCTATAGTTGCAGAAGAGGCCCCGTAGGACAGGCCTAATGTTTTCTTTTGTGGGTGTCTGTTCTTCCGTCTGTTTGTCAGTCTGTCACTCTAGCTGTCCAGCTGTATGAGCTAATGAAACACTGTAGTCTTGCAATCACCACCACAACAAAAAACTGATTTGATTTTGATAAGCATCCATGCAGTGGATATGGCACAATGGGACAATTATGAAAATTATTTTAAATGTTTTGGTGCAGGTTCCGTTAATATGCTCAGAGAAATGTTTTTTAAAATACAGGATTTCCCAAAGTGTTATTGCACATTTCATAAAGACAGTACTTGTTGACAATTGATCAAAAAGATAATGATTATCGATCAACTTCAATGCCGCTATTGTGGTGTTTCACCTGAGCCTGAGGCTGGCACTTCAGGTCTCAGTGGCCTTGAGAAGACATTCTGGGAGCTTATGGATTCTCAAGAAGAAGGACATCAGATTCCTATAATATTAGGGGGGGATGATAATCCTGAAAATTTGGGGGGACGGCTTCAAAAGTTGCTCATTGCCAGGAGAATCAAGAAAATTTTTACCAAATTGAATTTCATGGCTTATTCGCCTGCTACTGGCCAAAATGTCAAACCGCATCTATTCAAATGACGAAAATCGTATTTTCAATCAGAATTTGAAAAGTATTGATTTTAAGTCATAAAAATGTATTGACATTGAATAGGAAATGGGGCATTCCAAACATGTTGGTGTATATTTCAACTTTCTAGGTGCAGTGGTTCTTGAGATATGGCCATTTAGGGTGCATTTTCGAAGAGGTTTCATGAAAATTACAAAGCATCAAGTGTTTTTTAAATCTCAGAATGACAAGAATTTTGATTGATAATCATATGGATCATTGAAATATATATCATGACTTCATCAAAAAACAAACAATACTCTAGATGTTGAATTGCAAATAATTATCAATCGGTATCACTTGTCTCAGCAACCTGCACATTCGAGGATTGCCAATACTGACGGCTTGAAGTAAGGGGAAATGAGAAGACATTGGTGATGGCTCTATAAGAGGTGTGCAGATAGGACCATGTCTCTGACACTTCTTTGTTGTGCTTTCATAAACAGAATGTTGAATTATTTGCCTGAAACGGTGATCAAAATTGAAAAGTACTGATTTTAAATATCATGACATTGAATAGTAAATTGGGCATTCCGAACATTTTGGTGTATTTCAACTTTCTTGGTGCAGTGGTTCTTGAGACAATGGCTTAAATTATGACTGGGAATGGGTGTGGTACTGGGCGATTTTGCTCTGACTTGGATAATTTTGTCATTAGGTATGACAGATCCAAAATAAGCAGTCAATCACTGGTAGTTATAGAAAAGGTAGGTTGAGGAGTATTTTTAGCATTAATCACAAGATTTTTAAATTTGTTTAAGATTTATATCAATTAAATCACACAATATGCCCCCAGAATGGCATGGCTGTGAATGGCAGATGCATATAAAATGCAATAATTTTGTTCAGATAAATCATACTGCAAATCGATGAAAATCAAAATGAATGCTTTTTCCAATATTCGTGGCATTCATTGTTAACCACCACACGGGATTCACAGTGACAAATATTAGGTCTGGGAATGGGTGCAGTGCTTGGTGATTTTGCTCTGGCTTGGATTATTTGTCAATAGGTATGTCAGAGCCAAATTTTGATCAACATTATAAAAGTGTCACCGTTACTGCTGACTTTCTATTTTTCAAAAAAAAAGTTGTCAGAAACTCTCTAGATCAATGATTCTGATGATTTTTGTTCCCTTCAACACATACAAGTCTATAGTCTTTTATTTGACAGCGGAATTCACATAGATACATAATATATGATTGTGATTACCATTTTGCAAATAGTTACAAAATATTGTGGCAGACCATCACTCGCTTATCACACAGAAAAATATCATACATTTGTCAATGTTTAATGTTACATTATACCAGTCCTGTAGGCCAATTTTCACAGTGAAAAAAATGACTGTCTGATATCAGACAATAGTTGTACACTATAATATGTCTGATTTTGGATTGTCTGAACCAGACAATTGAATTGCTCAATTTTTTTTGGGTCCTAAAGGATTTGGGCACTTCCTTCAATAAATACCATTTCCAATTGGACCTGCAATAATTTCCAATATTGAAATTTTTATTTTGTTGCACTTCTACTTCAGAATATCTACGGATTCGTCCTGCCCAAGCATGCTACAATTTTTCTGCTCCATAACTAATGATTTTCTGAACATTTTCAGTTAGTCCTTGTATTTGTGATGTTATTATGAAGTTACTGCTCTAGAATGTTAATTCCAACTGGTCAATGTCAGCACAATTTGTGAATTTTTTTTAATTCTCAGAAGCACACACTAATATTATTTAATATTAATGCACACATGGTTATCAGGACTGCCACCTTGCCATGCATGCAGGCTACAAGAGAACTTTAACTTCAGGGTTTAGTCATTTATTTGCAGCACTTTTGCAATTCATTATTTACCAATTAGAAATATTTAAGTGCACATTAGTTATAAATAACAGATATTCATTAAGGTACAAGATTTACTATAATATCCTGATTTAGCTTGATTATTTCAGTTGGATGCTTTCTGATTACCAAATCAGTAAAACATTCATATGAATGTACTAAGGCTTCTTTAACATGACTCTACAGTCTACACAATGTTATTGATTCTTGAAAATGACTAGTAATCATTTATGCCATTATTTTCACCCTTGTCTTTGATAGTTGCGTAATAATTATAATTCAAAAGAATAAAATAAATATTTGTGGTTGTCACAGACTATAAGTGTTGGTATGCAAATGAAAGCTCTCTTTACACTCAGTTTAATGGTGTCATTTTCAACTTCCTATCTTTTGATTTGTCAAAATTAACAAATATCGCAAATAGGCGAAAGGGCACAAAAACGTCGTTTTTCCTGTCATACAAAAGTGCCAGTAGTAGCTAGTAGCAGGTCCGAAATCAAAAAATTTCAGTATGGATGGACTTTGAAATCAATAGAGATTGATTTGAAGGTGTCCCCGCATTGGCCCAGTGAAAAAGCCACTTTATCATCCCCCCCCCTACTAATATCACCATGGGACAGCTACACAATAGTCCCATACAAGCTGTATGAAATTGGTGTGAAAGGGGTATAAGAAGTAATGCTCGAATTTGTTCTACCTGATTGCTATGGTTTTCTTTCTGAAGTGGTTTCAAGTATTAACATTTGCAAGAATGGCCATTTACTTCTTTTGCAATCGTAAGCGAATATTCAATCTTTTGACTTCATTCTGAATCTGTAGTCACTTTGATTTGAACTGGCCCCTCAGCTGCAGTCTTCACCTTACCTAGTTGTTCTTAGCCTTTGTTTTCGAAGGGCTTTGTTACATTGCCACAACACAGTCAAAAAATGGGAAGACAACTGCAGAAGCATTTGCAAAGAATGTTTCATCAGATCCAACTACTCCAGATGCATGTGGGGGGAGGGTTGGTCTAGTGGTAGTGTGCTGGACTACCAATCGCTGGGTCCAGGGTTCGAATCCAGCTCTTGCCGGGTCACCTGGGTCTATGTTGGACGGCTGTTTCAATCATCCTTAACCTCATTGCCGTGTCCTCCCCCTGTCCTAATTAGCCCACAAAGTGCATAAATACAGTACGTAAAACCCCAATCATCCATCCATCCAGATGCAGGTTCTTCAGCAACTTTTTTTTTTTCATCAGTGGCGTCAGTGTAGGTGAGGCTGGTGGGCATTTGCCCCACCACGTTTTGGCCAAATTGCACATTTCTGAATTGAAATAAAAAATAATTTTTCACTAACACCTGCCATGAGGGTGTGACCACTATTTGCCCCTCCACTTTAAAATGAAACTGACGCCCCTGACTGGTATCAACTTTATTGCCAGTTGAACACTCTGAAAACAGTTTTGTATGCAGTGTTCCAAGTTCTTTCATGAAATTTATTAGTTTTTCCATCACCTGCGCCAAAAGGCCATTTTGTGGCTTGAAAATGAATTATAAAATTCTGAGATTTAGCACTCAATATTCTTGCTACAGCTGGGCACTCAGAGAATTAGTCATTTTTAAGGGGATGTGAACGCCACCTCCATTTCGAACCCCTGGGTTCTTGTTCATTAATTGTAAATTTTACCCCACGATGTGATGGGGCTGGGGATGACCACCAGTTCATGGCAATTGTGGCAATCCTTCCTTGACTTCAGGATAGGCTTTTGCATTAATTACATATTGTAGTCCCGCCATGTGATGGGACCACTATGAAAACTGTCCTTATCATTCGTGGTAAAATTTGATCCATTATCACCCAAAAGTGAGCTACATAACGTTCACTGATCAGACCCACACCAAAAAATTCCTTACAAAATTTAGATTAATATGAGCCTTGTCTGATGAGTGAACTCCATGTAGCTTGTAGTGAAAACTGGCCTTAAAAGTTTGAATCAGGGAAATTTCAAAATGGCCACCATTTGTTATTGCTCTCTGCACATGCTCAATAGGTCTGAGCATGCTCAGTGGAATCAGGTCACTCCCGGGCATGCTCAGTGCCAAATTAGGTCGGAGCAAATTTTCCATTGCATTTCTATAGTGGGGACTAGGGATGACAACCAGTTCATCCTAATGGTGGCAATTCTTCCACGACTTCAGGATGGGTTTTTCATTAATTGCACATTTAAGCACCACCATGTGATGGGACCGAGGCTAGCAACCAGCTCATGGTTATTTGCAATGCTTTCCATGACTTCAGAATTGGCTTTTGCATTAATTGCATATTTTAGTCCCGCCATGTGATGGGACTGGGGATGGCAAGCAGTTTTTGGCAATTAGCAATATTTTCCATGATTTCTACATGGGTTTTTGCATTAATTGCACATTTTTTTCCTGCCATGTGATGGGATTTGAGTTGGCAACTAGTTCTTGGTAATTGTGGCAATCCTTTTCATGACTTCAACACAGGTTTTTGCATTAATTGCATATTTAGTCGTGCCATGTGGTGGGACTGCAGTTTGCAACCAGTTCATGGTAATTGTGGCAATCCTTTTCATGACTTCAACATGGGTTTTTGCATTAATTGCATATTTTAGTCGCGCCATGTGGTGGGACTGCAGTTGGCAACCAGTTCATGGTAATTGTGGCAATCCTTTTCATGACTTCAACACGGGTTTTTGCATTAATTGCATATTTTAGTCGCGCCATGATGGTGGGACTGCAGTTGGCAACCAGTTCATGGTAATTGTGGCAATCCTTTTCATGACTTCAACACAGGTTTTTGCATTAATTGCATATTTTAGTCGCGCCAGGTGGTGGGACTGCAGTTTGCAACCAGTTCATGGTAATTGTGGCAATCCTTTTCATGACTTCAACATGGGTTTTTGCATTAATTGCATATTTTAGTCGCGCCATGATGGTGGGACTGCAGTTGGCAACCAGTTCATGGTAATTGTGGCAATCCTTTTCATGACTTCAACACAGGTTTTTGCATTAATTGCATATTTTAGTCGCGCCATGTGGTGGGACTGCAATTGGCAACCAGTTCATGGTAATTGTGGCAATCCTTTTCATGACTTCAACACGGGTTTTTGCATTAATTGCATATTTTAGTCGCGCCATGTGTTGGGACTGCAGTTGGCAACCAGTTCATGGTAATTGTGGCAATCCTTTTCATGACTTCAACACGGGTTTTTGTATTAATTGCACATTATAGTCCCGCCATGTGGTGGGACTGGAGTTGGCAACTAGTTCTTGGTAATTGTGGCAATCCTTTCCATGACTTTAGGATGGGTTTTCATTAATTGTACAATTTAGCCCTACCATTTGATGGGACTGGGAATGGCCACCAATTCATGGTAATTGTGTCAATCCTTCTATGACTTCAGGGTGGGTTTTTGCATTAATTGCACAATGTGGATGGCAACCAGTTCACAGTAATTTTTGCAATCTTTTCCATGACTTTAGGATGGGTTTTTCATTATAAGCACATTGTAGCCCCGCCATGTCATGGGACTGGGGATGGCCACCAGTTCATAGTAATTGTGACAATCCTTACCATGACTTCAAGATGGGTTTTACATTAATTTAGTCCCGCCACAAAAGCCACCATGCTAAATTTTATAACAATTATTTAAGTTGCAGGGCACCTTAAAAATCCAGTTAAAGTGACTACAATTTCATGTTGTCTTTCTGCAACTCAAGATGAAGTACCACCCAAAACACTCCTGCTGATGTCAGCATCTTATTCCTTCTGTTGTGTTTGACACATCATCCTTCCTGGCTAAAATAACAACTCCAAAAAATACATTGTATCACCATCTCAATCCTTCCTCTGCTTGGTTAATGCACTTGTCCACTTTTTTTTTGGACAGCACTGAAATGCCCTCAAATGATGCTCAATTAAAGGCATTTGTGCTGTTTTTATTCAATATTTTCAGCGCCAGTAGTCTAAGTAACTATGTCAAGGAAAAAAAAAATTGGGGGGTCATTGTATTTTTTGATAGGAAGAAATGCTATTTTTAGCCTAAAATGTGATAAAAACACTGAAATAGAGGCCGGGATGAATTTCAACAGTAGAAATGCAAATAAGGTGTTAAATGAAAGCAGAGAAGTAGCACTGTGTGATGCAGGAGGCACTTTTTTAAATTTTGGTCGGTGTACTTTTTGTACACAAGTACACATGGTTAAGTTTCAACTAAAACCCCATTGTTCAGGGATTAAAATCAAAAATTCAAAGAAGTGTCTGTACCATTTTCTAGCACTGCTTCTTTGCTTTTAATTGACACCTCATTTGCATTTCTACCAGTAAAACTCATCAGGGTTTGGACTGAAAACATTAAGGCCTCTCTTCCTGAAATCCGGGAGTCAGGGAGTCAAGAGACAAAATTTTGAAGTTGGCTGGAGGATCATGCCATATCAAATCCACCAGAAACTTTCAAATTAGACTGATTTACTACATACACTAAAATCAAAATTTGCTATTTTTAAAAATACCTTTAACACATCCAAAGCTGTCATATTTCACATTGCAGCTCTCTGCTGTACAATGTATATTTTTGTACCAGAACCACCTTCTAAAAAAGATCTTATGGCATTCGTTGAGAATAGATAATTTCAAGACCAATCAGAGCCAATTTGATGTATGGAAATGTGTGCGATCAGCCATGTAGCTCAACCTCCTTTTTGAGAAAGCAAAGTTGCTCATTCATTTTGAGGACTATCGTATGATAATAAGGCGGGAAGACTGTAGTCTGGTGGCAGGCCAGAGAACCTTGTTTTATCCATCCAATGATTGTTTTTTTGCTTTTTCTGGTAGATAGGCATCTACTAATCACAAATCAGCTGGGTGCAAAGGTTGCACCCTTGGGGAGATTTTTTTATTACCAAATTCAAAATGGCTGCCCTCGATCAGGTAAAAAACCTATTGGTTATATCTCAGCTTCTAATTGACAGAGAGACTTGATTTTGGTGTCAAAATATACATTTTCAGGGTCAAGGAAAACATTCAGATAGGTTTCAAATTAATATCTAATGCAAAATATTTTATTAAATAAATGTTGATGAGATTAGGAATTAAATTAAATTTATTATATAAAGTTGTACTCGTCATTGCAGAAGCTAAGTTTTCAAAATATATGAGAATACAATCATTAACTATTCCATACAAGGTAAGATGGAATATATACTTAAATGTATAGCCCACAGGAAGTGTTAACTTGTGACATTAACTGAAAGAATAACACTATTTCAATATTCTCCGAGGATCTAATCTGATGTCGTTGGATGCATGATGTCATACAGAGCATTTAGTCATTTCATCTAGTTTCAGGCAGGACTGCCGTCATTGCATTACCACCATCCTCAACTTCAGCTGTTTTATGCCAGTTTTGGCAATGATGATTCATAATACTCACACCCATAGGCGTATGGCGTGCACGATTTTTGGGGGGGCGAGCGACCTTTACTCGAATTTCACGACCTAAATTTATAAACGTTTCAAATTAAATTGCCTGGAAATCATTAATTTTCAGTGGTTTTGATTTAATCATCTGCCCAAATTTTTTAGCCTTTTTGCCCGAATCTAACTGTTTCCCTAACTTTTGGGGGGGCGATTGCCCCCCCTGCCCCCCCTCCGATACGCCTATGCTCGCACCATTATTGTTTCTAGGACGTTGTTCGTTTATGCATGGAGTGAGCACTGAGTAAGTAGGAAGGGATGGATGGGAATAGAGGCATTAATGAGACTAGAGAAGGAGGGGACAAGGACAATAGGGAGGATGCACAGGTGGAGTAGACATAAGCTACTACAGAGACCAAGTGGCAGGAGCAACATATTGTAAGGTGGAGGTAGAACGAGAGAATAAGACAGAAGAGGGAGAAGGGAGTGAGGCAGGAGGCATAGCATGGAGGTGGTAGAATGGTATGAAGCATTCTTTGGAGCCAGTGGGAAGAAAAAAAGGCACAAGGAGAAGAAAAGCACTATTTGCTGTTGGAGGACAAGGAAAGAGCTGTAGGAGATAGTCAGGCATAAATTGGAGAATGCAAATAGGAAGGAGGCATGAACTCTTTCTCCTTTCAGATACTTGCCTGACATATTTCTCTCTGACTCCTCACCTGCTCTGCCTCTCCTAAATAGAAAACTCTTCACTCTTTTCCGAATGCGTCCTCCCTCTTTCTCTGCCTCCTCCCTCTCTGCATTATCCCTTGCTGCTTTCTTTCAAGCCCTTGCTTCCTTCTGCACAATGTGATTGTGATATAATACAGCCTTTCATTCTATCTATCCTCCCACTCTACCTACCAGAGCCTACTCCCTTTCTGTATCCTCTCTTGCTCTTGCTCTCTTGCCTCCTACTCAATTAACCCCTCCTTCTGCTTCCTACCTCTCACTCCACCCTCTGCATGGTGCTGGAAGGAGGAGGCAGACAGAGAGACACAGGCTTGAAGTTTTCAATGTGTTTGAAGCAATTGATGTGGAATATTAGAACATCTTACCAGCATTAACATTTATTTTTATTCCTTTCCTTGTTTTTTACCTTCAGCGAACGAAGTTCGAAGAAGGTATTGTAATCACTTGGGTAAAAATGCTGTCCGTCCGCCGGGTGGGCGGGCGGTCGGGCGGCGGGCGGATAGATTGTTTCCGGCCCAGCACTCGGCCTCTATTGAATGTACGTGGATGAAACTTGATACACATCTAGCCTGTATGGTCTAGTTGTGCCTTTTGATGGTCTGATGAATAGATCTTAAATACTTTTTGAAATAATTAACAAAATATGAATTTGGTACACATGTGGCCTATATGGTCTAGTTGTGACTTTTGATGGTTTCATTGACAGATATTCTATACTTTCTGAAAAATGAGAAAAAATATAAAAACATTTTTTTTTTGGTTTTTTGGGCTAAGACTCGGTCACTATTGCATGTACATGGATAAAGTTTGGTACACATATGGTCAATATGCTCTAGTTGTGCCTTTTAAAAGGTCTGATGGAAAATATTATATACTCTTTGAAATATTGAAAAAAAATTAAAAATTAGTTTTTTGTTTCTGGCCCAACATCCGGTCACTATTCCATATACATGGATGAAGTTTAGTACACATATGGCTTATATGGTCTAGTTGTGCCTTTTCATGGTCTGACAGATGGCTATTCTATAGTTTTTGTAATACTGAGAAAAAATATTTTTTAAGAATTGTTTTTTATATCGGAACCAAAACTTGCCCACTATTGCATAATACAATTTTCTAAACAAATCACCTATGCAATGTAGAAGTGCTTTTTGATGCATATAACACTTTATGAATCATTGGATAAACTTCAGAAAATTATAACAGCATTATATTTTTTGCTTTTCAACAGACACCTCATATCCTGTACTTTGTACATGCATGAAACTATACCATAATATGCGTAATTTAGTCTTAACAAGGCCTTTCCCTATTTTACAAATCCTGGCAAGCAGATGGAAAGATGGCAGGGCAGCGGGCAAATAGAGGTAATTGAAGGCCACTACTCGACCGCTATTGCATACCTATAAGCAATTTTGTAAATGCTCCAATTTTATGATATTTTTGTAATCTTCTAAAGGTGTTATTCGCTGAAGGTTTGCTGCTGCGGAGCCTATGTTTTATAATTATGACCTTGCCATTGACATTTATCCTGCATTGCCTTCCATGGTGGAATTAGCGCTCCATATAGCCAAGAATGCATCACAGACCATCTGGATGCTGCTGCCTTCTTGGCGAGTACAATGACCCAAACCTCCTCCCTCATTGTGCCTGCCATTCTGAAATAATCCACCCTTGTTACAGCCCTGAGGTCAATGCATCTTGTGGACTTCATGTTAATGTTGGTCTACACAGTGTACAATGTACATTCCATTATACCAAATATGGAATAATAAATGATTATATTTGCAGACATTTATGAACCTAACTTTTGCATAAGGGGAACCCTTTTAATGTTTGCCTCAAATATTGCTAAATGCGAACAATGTTATTGTATTCCTAGACCTAGAAAATATATGTTTTTTCACCAAGATCAAGGCTTGGTAGAATTTCAAGGGTTGCATCTTGATTAGTATCTAATGTCTAGTAACAGTCCTCAAATATGTAATACTAACGGGAATGGACAATGTTCTAGAAACAATAATGGTGTGAATATTATATGCATAAAACACCTGAAGTTGAGGATGGTGGTAATGCAATGATGGCAGTCCTACCTAAAACTGGATAAAATGAGTAAATGCTCTGTATGATATCATGCATCCAAGGACATCAGATTAGATCCTCGGAGAATATTGAAATAGTGTTATTCATTATTCTTTTCAGTTAATGTCACATGTCAACACTTCCTGTGGGCTATACATTTAACTATATATATTCCATTTTACCTTGTATGGAATAGTTAATGATTGTACTTTCACACATTCCGTGAAACCAATTTCTGCAATAATAAGTATAACTTTATATTTATATTAAATTTAATTCCAAATCTCATCAACATTTATTTAATAAGATATTTTTTGAATCACTTATTGCTTTTAAACATATCTGAATGTTTTCCTTGACCCTGAAAATTAATATTTTGACACCAAAATCAAGTCTCTCTGTCAATTAGAAGCTGAGATATCACCAATAATAGGTTTTTTACCTGATCGAGGGCAGCCATTTTGAATTTGATCAATAAAAAAATTTCCCCAAGAGTGCAACCTCTGCACCCAGTTGATTTGTGATCACTGAGTGCCTATCTACCAGAAAAAGTTAAAAAACAGTCATTGGCTGGATAAAACAAGGTTAGGGGAAAAATCAAAGTCCGCCACTGGACTACTGGGAATCTTAGACATACTCTATTCACTAATTGAATCAGTTATCTCGGAATGGAACACTGGATACAACAGCAACTGACCTCCACCAACACAAAAATTTGCACCAAAATTGCATGAATCATAGATCATCAAAAAAAATAATCAGATGGCGGGTATGTTTATACTATAAGCAATAAACGCAATAGTGGCTTAGTCAGGGCCGGAAACAAATCATCATTTTTCATATTTTTTAAAAAGTACACAATATTCATCCATCAGGCCATCAAAAGGCACAACTAGACCATATAGCCCATATGTGTACAAAATTTAATCCATGTACCAGCAATAACGGCTGGTCATGCCTGGGAAAATCAGAACATCAAAAGGCACAACTAAACTTGACCTTGTAGCCATTTGAAGTGATTACAATACCTCTGCACACACTATGGAATTCAAGGAGAAAGGAGTTTCTTTGGAGGGCAATACCTTTGTTTCATCTGTTGTCAAGTTACGACTAGTAAAGCTTGTAATACGATATTCAGTGATTGTTCACAATAAATCTTTAATTGTACACGAAAGCATGTGTCACCATTCCTGAGAAAAAAGTGAAAATCTGTCCTGATCAAAAGTCAAAAAAATCATCTAGGCAAATGTGTATCGCTGCCCACAACTCACAGGGGTATCAATTTTACACTTTCAAAAGATATAGAAAATCACAGATGAGCTTAGAATTGATACCAAATGTTTCTATGCGTTTGAAAATTGTTTTGCCACTTAAATTGTTGTTACGGGTGCAAAAGGATCAATGCTTGGCATTTATTGCTTAACAATTTTTTCAAAATAATTTCAGGTCTTGCACAGGAAAAGGAGAATCGTCTTCATACATCCAGTCTTTTACTAGCTTCAGAATGTGGTTCAAAAGACATGAAACCGTGCAGGTATTAAATTTTCTTCATAGCAAAACATTTTTATTATCATAATTTTTTACGAAGTAAACACCAAAACAAGTGTTGTTTGATATTGTAATAAAAATATGATTGGCACTTATGAGAGTCTCTGCCTCCACCGTTAATTAAAAGATCTCTATTCGAATGGCAGTAAAATAAATAATTTCTACGGTTGTGTTTTTTCAAAAACATCTGGAAAGTGTTCTGCAGGTTTTAGAAATAAAGCCAGAAAGCTAGTTTTTTCTGCTTTAAAACTCTTCTTTGAATTGATGCTCACTTTTTATGTGAGATGTAGGTTTATGTGGAAAAGCCCAATTATGTTGAACAACGTAAAAAGTTAACCGGAATTGGTCAAACTTGAATAATTATGGAAATTATGATAAAAATCATGTCCTGTATTCTTATTGCTGGTGAGTGTGTTTCAAACAACACTTCGGTGTCGCCAGTTTGCAAGACACAGTATGATATCTCTATCTGTGAAACTAATTGAATTGTATTGCATTGCAGGAACAAGGTGACAGCAGATTGAGGCATTGCTGAAGAAATTTTGCCTGTCCAGGTCGAGATCACAGGAAGATCATACCAAAGAAATTGAAAAAATCATGATTATGCCATTAAATGTGTAGATCACTAAATAAACTTCAGTAAATTGTCAGCATGATTGCTTTATGTTTGTTGTATACAAGTCTTCCAGAAACAGTAAATGCTATAATTCTTGTAGTCCGTTACATTTTGACCGGCAATTCTAACGTTTAATAAACAAAATCAATGTGTCTCTCTGCGTTTTTCATGATTACTTTCTTCTGCTTTGATGCTAAGTTGAAATACTAGTCATTAGTTGGAATGATCAATGGGGGCGTGTCTTTAAAATAAACTATTGAGAATTGGCATAATTGTGCAGACCTAGATGTAAAAGTGGCATATGTAAATTCTTAGAAGTGTAGAAATGCTTCACTAATTTCAATATCCAAAAAAATTGGCTCACAAGATGCCACTTTCATCAGTCGAAACCATATTTAGTGTTCAATATGGACTACCATATATAGGCATTTATATCCCATAAAGAACTTCTACAAGTTATAATAGTCTTCACTGTGGTTAAGATTATGATACTTAACTGTACCTGAATTCAGGGAAGTGGTTTATATTTTGTAAAATACACACTAGGGCAAAGCGTATAATGACATCATTCATTGTCATATTGTGCTATATTGATATGTCGGAAAAGAGTTTGTGGGAATTAACGGGAATTACTGGAATTAGTGGGAATTAATGGGAATTGATGGGAATTGGTGGGAATTGATGGGAATTAGTGGGAATTAGTGGGAATTGTGGAAATAAGCCTTCATAGCTGGGAGTTACAGAGATCACGTGGTACTTATGTAGGAATTGTAGGAATTAGTAGCATATGCAGGGACTTGTGACAGTAAGCAGGATTCGTTGAGAATTGTAGAGATTGGTTGCACTTCCGGGGAGTTCCGGGAGTTAGTGGGACTTGTAAGGATTCTGAGCATTTGAAAGGATTTGTGGAAAATTCCTAGAATTTGCAGCACTTGCGGGGAGTTGTGGGAATTACTGGGAATTGTTGGGAGTTATTTGGGAATTATTAGGAATAACAGGAATTATGGGAGTTGCGGGAATTATGAGGTTAAATGGGGCCTTATCAGTTAACAAAGTTACAAAGATTAACATGTGGAGTTAGGAGGCTGATAAAACATTTCATTAATTTTGTAATGGAGCAATCAATGTGTGATATTCAAATGTGAAATTGTTTGGAGTGTATCAATATATAAATTATGTTTTAAAATTATATTATAAACAGTATAATTGTTTGAATGAATGTTGCTACATGCTAGATTTTCTTGGCTAGATTTTTTGTCGGTCAAAACTGACAGTCTGACAACTTTAGCTAACTCGCAGACTAAAACAGCAAACTTTTCGCAGTCTTCAGTGTGACCAATCGTAAAAAAAATTGTCCATATCCTTAATTCCTACAGCTCATTTAATTTCAAACTGATTCAAAATTACAAATATGTATAAATAAGACCCTGCAAGAACAATTACAATGTTAGCATTGAGAAAATACATCTATCAGGAAATTCATGGTTTGAAAATCCACCAAGTTTTGTTGTTGTTAGATTTAATGACATTTTAATCAATGTTAATCGCGGCCATGCGTTGTTTTAATTGTGTTTTAGAGGTCTCTTCGACAATATCTCAATGTTAGAGAATATTTTGGGGGTCACATCAACATTCGGTCGCTAAGCAACAACCAAACAAAATGTACAGTACCATGCTTGAAAAGTGGCTCTTAGTTAAATAAAGATCATAATATATAGATAATAAATATTAGATAGATATAGTAAGCGCAGCCCTCTAATACCAGTTCTGGGCACTCATGAGGGTTGATTGATGAGATTGGAGAGAGAGCGGGAATCCTCAACATGTTACACATTTACCCCGTGTGAGGGATCTTTCACTTGCCCAGCACAGACACTGATACAAGGGGCTGCCAATTTAACGTCTCATTTGATCGACAACCAGCTGAGATTTTGCTCATGGCGCTCCAATGAAACTTGCGGCATTCCAACTGGGGTTCGAATCCATGAAAGCAAAGACCTTCAGCGGAGCAACCGGGCACCTTAACCACCTAGCCAACCAGCTTACACAGAATCAAAACTCAAAAGCTAGGGCAATTGTTCAAATAGTTTTTTGTCATTTTGTTCATGGCAAAATAGAGAAATGAACTCACAAGAAGTGCTCAATTGCTCGGTACTACCCTGACGTAACAAACAAATATAAATTATATAATTTTATCTTTTCAATCCCTGCTGTCTCTCAGGGAGTTTGGGTAAGAATAAATATAATAAGCCACTTTTTAGAGCAGTACTGTACAGCCATAACTCTTAGTATCATTCAAATCCAGGGATAGGTCTCAAACTTTCAATCAGGGGATGAATCAAATGATAGATTCACATGCCCACACGTCCTATAACCTTGTAACCGTCCTTTCGGCCATTCTACCATTTTGGAGGCCATCTAGAATGCCAGTTTCTTCATGAGTAAATATAAGCTTAATCCCAGATCAATGCCGTGAAGGTTATTCCCATCGCCTGCGATTCGCATCAGAAGTCCTCCGTAAGACAGGAACACCGTCCTTAAATAATATCAATTATATCACAATGAGTTTAGTTATCATTATTTATCAAGGCCGGGAAAGGATGGATTGATGGGTAATTGGGGCTTTATGTCCTGTATTTATGCACTAAGGAGACTTACTAGGACAGTAGGACACATGAAGCAATGAGGCAAATATGGCACAAGGTGGACAGTGGACACCTCTCTAGCGGCAACTAGATGCCATAGTCGTCACTCTACTTCAAGTAATGTATTAAAACTATTGTAAATAGCATCAGACATCATATCAAATACATATTTCATAGCACTTCAAGGAGAAAATATATTTCTTGAATCTTGAAGCTGCCACTGAAAAATAATTAGTGATCCAGCCAGCAGTTGTAATTGAACGGTTCGGAACCCTAGATCCAGCAACATTTTGTGAATGTGGTGTATTATATATGCGTATGTTTTACCAAAATTATTGCACGGTTGCCACTTCAAACAACAATATGCCTGAACAACTTACTTGGATATCTAAATATTATTCGCGCAGCGAAACGGCCGAAGGCCGTTGAGCGAAGCGAATTGAGTGCAAGAGAAGACTCAAAAATCTGTGTAGTGATGGTCTCAACATCAACAGTCCACAGTTTGGAATTAGGTCAAGTGGGTCCAGCTTCTTATCAATGATTTAGTTTCGTATTTAACAAAACATAACATATTCATCTTCAAAAGTGTCTTAAAAATTCAATTTTCTCTAGTAATATATCCTGTACCAATAATTTTTATGAAATAGTTAATTATTAGCATTGACAAGCTAAATCAAATTATTAACATGTGATTCATTTAATTTCAATCAGACAACAAGAAAACATAACAAAATTAAAGTTACATAATCTTATAAACTGATGATTATGTAACAGTGAACAGATAATCTACATGCAATGTTATTGTTTTTGTATTACTATATTTATACTATTATGTAATATCAACAATCTAACATAGACTTGACTTTGGCAGCTTTCAGTGCTGTCTGCCTTTTTACCATTTATTTAATATACCCCCTATATATATCTATCAATTTATCTATCTATCTGTCAGTCATTATATCTATCTGTCTATCTTTCTATCTATTTATCTCTCTATTTATCGATATATTTATCTTTTATATTTTTTGTCTAGTTTATTTTGCTATTCTACAATTTTCTCTATCTTTCCATGTATCTGTCTTTCTAATTTTCTGAAACAGTTACATAACTCCTTTCATACATTGAATATGAAATAAACATGAAAGTTATGGTAAAACTATAAGTCCTACAAAAACTTTTTAAAGTGCTGCACGAATTTCATGGCAGTGCCATTTACATATTAAGTTATTAGAACTACAAAATTTCAAATATCAGACAAAACAACTGCCTGCATCTTTCCAAGTACAAAAAAATATTAATAGTTTGAGGATATGCAAATTTATTTTATGTATGTGAATGTAAATAATGATTGTGTTATGTTCAAACCCAAAAATACACAAATTTGATAAGGTGCATACAAGTGAGACCCAAAATCCAACCTGAAGTTTCTTAAAGTAAATTTTGGTTGCCATGGAGATGTGAATGGTTAATAAGTTGATGTGGAAACTTAAAACGAAAAGCAGAAACTTAAAGAAAAGTACCTTCAGCGGAGCCAGAGAGAGTGCGAATGAAATTAATATTTAAAAAATCCTAATATTAGCAACGATTACTTAAATATCTAGATATAATATCGTTTGCCATGGCTACGGTGTCATTGTGGTTGTCATGATGACGTAACTTAAAGAAAAGTACCTTCGGTAGAGCCAGATAGAGAGAGAGTGTGAAGGAAAATTAATAATTCCTAAAACCTATTCTTAGCAATTTTCACTTAAATATAACATTGGTTGCCATGGTTACGGTGTTGTTGCGGTTGCCATGGCCACTAAGACAGGGCAGATAGTGGTTGTAACATTTCTACGGACACACAACCAGCTAACCACACTGCCAGAGCAACCAGGCGAAAAATATCCATCGTTGAAATTTTGATTTATTTCTTAATTTTTAAATCTCTTACTATCTTATCAAGCATAAAATAATATTAATATATATTTAATAGTGAAATTAATAATTTCCAGAAATACCATAGAAAGAATCTAAGGGAGACAAGAAATTTAGTAAAGAGAACCAAGCCTCATTTCAAAATATTCTTAAAATTTAAACTTTTATTGTATGCCTTTGCATAAATAAAATAAATTTAGAAGAAAAATGTTCAAAATTGACAGAAAATTAGTGTCACACACCAGAGAAGGAGTTTAGTTTCTTTACAGTAGTTGAAAATTCCAGAAACACCGCAAGTAATAGAAAGATAGTCACAAAAACAAAATTTGAGAGGATATCACGTTTAGCTAAAACATTTTGTGAAGTGAATAATGGTGATAAGAAGTTGATGTGACTGTTCTAATCAACAAGGCATAAGTACATCTTGAAATTTGTATGTGTTTGGAAAAAAATTATAAGTGTTTAGTGAGTGTTACACGCAAATTTGTTTCAACAACCAAACTTCAGAAAGAGAGAGGCGAAACAGGGTAGAAATTGGAAAACAAACAGTTGTGAAGTGGAATAAATTTCATGGCAACCATTTAATAAATATGTACATCAGCAATACACTACAGCTTTAAGTCAAATATATTATCATATCATCATCTCAATGTGAGAGTGCAACATCTACAAGAAGATTGATACAACAATTTTTAAGTATAATGCAATTAGAATCATTGGCAGTATCAACCTCAATTTAGCAAATTTTACTTTCGACAACTAAATTCCTTCCCAAATTGTGAACATGTTCCAACCTACTCCAATGTACCCTACAGTCACAAATCAACAACAATATGCCAGAACGACTTACTTGGATGACTAAATATAAGTTATTGTTTCTACAAAATTTCAAATATTAAACAAAACAACTGTCTGCATATTCCAAAGTACAAAAAATATTAATAGTTTTAAAACAAACCTGTATTTGAGTAATTCATCTTTATGTGAAACAGAGATACATATATATGTACAGACCTTTCACCAATCATAGACAAGTCCAATGTATGTATGAAGTCATTAATACTTCTAACTTATATATAGCTGTCCTTCAAATTTATATTATTTCATCAATATTCAAATGTCCAACATATGGTGTCAGTAATATTATTTTTAACATATGGTGTGCCACAAAAATATATATACACATGTGTTGCCATTATGGGGGCTGAAGGATTATAAGTACCCTTAATTGTCAAAATATTTTTTAATTGTTATAGTTTTCATTGTTTAAAATCATTCACCATCAATACTGGTAACCCATGTGGTAAAAACAATGAGAATTGTCATAATTTTATACTTTTAATTGCGTTAATTTTATTCGAAGTGACACGCATATCGAATGTGGACAATTGGACATTCGATCGACTTATCTGGCTATCTTTCTGACTACCTATTCTAATAGATGGACATATAATTAGATAGACAAATACCATCAATCTGTCCACTGCCATCCAGCTATCTGTCAATCTTTTTGTCTATCCATTACCCGTATTTCGATTAATGTATAGATCTGTCAAGTGCATAAATCTCGATCTGCCTGTCGATCCGCCAATCTATCTATCTACTTTTTCAACTAATTATCTATCTATCTATTTATTTAATCTAGTCATTATCAATCAATCCATCCGTCAATTATATGTATTTATTCCACCAATTGTCTATATATCGATCAACCATCAATCTATCAAACTATCTATCTATCTATCTATCTATCCCATAACCATGTTAATGATGATTTTTGCCAGCTGTTGGTCCTTGGAACTTCAAAGGTATTATGTTCAGATGCAAAAATAATGGACCTAAAAATAGCTGTCCCTGGCCCGGCCTTGTGGAGCAGCAAAGGACGACGGGAAGACCTTGTGAGGGAGCTATAAATAGAAACAAGGCCCTTGGAGCCAAAGCCAAGAAACAATTGCAAAATATAGAGAAATGTGGTCCTTTGCATGATAAATAAATAACTAATCATCAAATTAATTTCATGGAATAAACCGGTGACAAGAAATGGCCGAATTACACAAATCATATTATAGCAGGGAGCTGCATAGGATGGATGGATGATTTTGGCTTTACGTCCCATATTTATCAGGGTTGCAACTCGAGTCGGATTTCGAAATTCCCTGACTTTTCCCTGTTTCAAAGTAAGTTTTCCCTGACCACAAAAAAAGGCTCTCGCAAAAACTTTTTGATCAAAATACATGGGCTTTTGTGAATTTACGCTTCGTTTTGAAACAAAATGAAAATGATTGATGCCAGGTTGCCCACTCAAGACACCTCAAGCTATAGATTTCTGATTTTAAGACCACTTCATAACCATCAAACAGGTTAGACTGGCAAATGTCATACATTTCTCTGTCGTTCTTATCACGAAACCATCGGCTTTTGTGTCGTGAATTAGTTTTTATGTAAAATTTCCCTAACCAAGGTGAGATTTCCCTGCCTTTTTGCAAATTTCCCTCACTAATTTCAAATTTGACTTTTCCCTGACAGTGAATTTCCCTGATTTTTCCCTGACCAGTGGCCACTCTGTTTATGCACTTGGAAGGCAACCAGGCAAATCATGTGGCATTTTGATTTTGACTCTTTTTGGCATCATCCGCATGCTTTCCCTAAAGCGATGGCCTCTTTTTCCAATATCCACTGTTCCTTTTTGACAAAGATCTTATCCTTATAGGCACATACCAAAATCCCTGAATACAGGTCAACTAGTAACCATGCCAAGTGGTAACCAAACCAACTGGTAACCATTTTTGATTTTTCCCAACCAAGTAGTAACCATGGCATTTTGTAATCAATAGGACATGGCCAAGTAGTAACCAAAAATTGACAGTTGTATACCAACTCGTAACCAGTGACTCTTGCCAACTGGTAACCAGGGAAAATCAGAATGAACCAACTCGTAACCAAATCATAATTACCAGTATTTCAGCTATTTTATCATTGTAATTCTAAATATTTAAAATTATACAATTTATATTCGGATAAAATATCTCTGAATAAACACATGTTATCATTTATTTAAAAAATTTACAGAGATTTCTTGGCTTAAAATCATATTTAGTTTTGGTTACGACTTGGTAATTGGCAAGAATTTGGTGGTTACCAGTTGGTATGGTCATGAAATTAATTTAAATGCATGGTTACGACTTGGTAACCCACAAAACTAGATGCAGCATTGGATAGGGGATCGTTCAACGCATGTAATGCTGTCCCACAGGGACGAAGGGGTCGCCCCTATTGGCCAAAAAGAATTTATTTCATCAAAACTGACCAAGAAATTAGTTATTAAAAAAAGTAGATGCAGCATATGATAAGGGATTGTCTGGTGCATGGAATGCTGTCCCACATGGACGAAATGTGGGCAAAATATAAGAAGTGAAATGTAGAAAAAGTTGTATCAAAGTGAGGAAGTGAAGTTATTCAGTCAAAAAAAAACTCCAAGCCCTCCCCCCTGCTGATTGTTCTTGATACATGAAAGTGTATGACATACCTACAAAGGTAACATATTATAATCAGACCAGTCATTCGTGTCCCTTTGCTACAAATCTCCCAGAGCTGTGATGCTGTCAGGCCCAAGCACTGGCTCGTGGCGTCCTCTATAGACAGTTAGTGTGCAGCGCCACTTTTGGCCCTAGTGGATTTGCAGCGCAACGCGATGCAATTTCCCGATTCAAGCAGAAGTGAAAACATCATGGCAAGGAGAGGCTGTGTCTGCAATCTCGGAAATAAAATGGCTTGATTGTGCCTTTCAAATGAGTGGGCATGTACCAAATATATGCGGGAACCGAAGTTAAGCCACATTGAGAATACTGAAATGACTTTTGATGGAAAAACCAATGTCACTTTGATGGAAATGGTGTAACAAAATGATGTTGTCAAAAATACCATGCATGGATTTTCGTTCTACGACGCACACGTTCGAAACAATAGAGCCCCCTATACAGAGTATAGGGGCTCCAAAAAGGATGGTTACCAGTTGGTAGGGTTTTTGGTTACCAGTTGGTTGGTTACTAGTTGGTTGGTTACCAGTTGGTTTGGTTACCAGTTGGCATGGTTACTAGTTGACTTGATACCAAATCCGTCATTATCATTCACTTGGATTACCATTTGCTGAGTGGGTGATAATGAGTGAACTGTGCAAAGGATATTTCAATTTGTGCCTAAATGCCACATTATCACTGGCTGATAAATAGTGATTGTCCAAAGTGAATAAGTGAATTAGTCAAAGACACTAAGGCACCAAATTAATCAGAATTTTGCAGCAATTCGTTTTTGCGACATCACAATATCTCCTTTGGCTTTGGGCATACACACTAATTTACACTCAATTTAATTTATGAAAATAACTCTACAAAAGTTCAAAACACCACATTTAAAGTTCACAGTACCATATATAACTCACTGCAAATGCACCAAATTAGACTCCCAATTAAATCTGGAAATTAAAATAGCACTTTTAAGGCTCCCCTGATGCAACTCCCATAATATTAGTACTAAAGGTTTAATGTAGCAACAGAAATAGTGATCAAAATATGTTGTCACAAACAAGCCTGTGCTATATTTGTTTGACTTAATTAAGCCCCAAAGCTATATAATATTATGAATGCACTTTCTAATTTAGTAACTTCATGTACAAGTGCAACTCTTTCATCATGTAACATAGCATATATTGCAGGAAATAATAAATATAGCCTCGTTACAATATATAGTGTGCCTCATCGCTGTTCGTCTTTTCCGCAGTTCAATCATAGTATGTCTTGGGTTCAATTTGTATGGCAAGAGATAGAATGCAACATTTCTTTATGGTAATTATAGAAATCATCAACTTGCAGCAATACTGGTGACATACATACAAATTTTAATCACAATTAGTGACAAAAGTTTAGTGCAAAGTTCAGTACACATGGTGTCATAGTTAAGTACGGAGTTTCAGTACTAATAGTGCTGTATTTTGTACCAAGTTTCACCACCACTGGTGACATTGTTTAGAACCAATTCTCAACACAAACTGTGCCATAGATTTGTACCAAGTTTCAGAACAAATGGTGTCGAAGTTTGTAGCAAGCTTCAGCACAACAGGCGACAAAGTTTTGAACCAAGATTTGGTAAAAATGGGGTTATAATTTACAGCAAGTTTCAGGCTTCAGCACAATCATCGCACAATCACTTATCAGTGACACAGTTTTGAACTAATTTACAGAACAAACCATGATACCGTTTTGAAGCAAGCTTCAGCAATATTTAACTGTGCCATAGTTTTGTACCAAGTTTCAGTGCCAATTGTGTTTTATGTTGCACCAAGTTTACCAAAACCGGTGACATAGATTTGAACCAATTCTCAACACAAAACTTTGCCATAGTTCAGCGGTAACATTTGTACCAAGTTTCAGTAGAAATGGTGTCGAATTTTGTAGCAAGCTTCAGCACAACCGTCGACATAATTTTGAACCAAGTTTTGGTACAAATGGGGTTGTAGTTTTACAGTTTTGAACCACGATTCAGCACAACTGGTGACATAGATTCGAACCAAGTTTCAACACAACTGGTGAAAGTTTTGAAGCAAGTATCAGCACAACTGAAAACTTATTTTTTAAATAAGTTTCAGTCCAAACTGAGACATAATATGCATCAAGGTTCTGTACAACCAGTATTGTGGGTTTTCACTAAATTTCAGTACAATGAGTGCCTTCATTTTAACAAGTTTCATTAGAAGTTGTGTCATAGTCAACATCAAGTTGCAACATGACCAGTTTGACAGTTTTACTGATCTCCAGCATAAACAGTTTCATAATTTTTGCTCTGGGGTGAGAGGCTGAGATCTAATCGCCAAAATGACTGATTGACAGACATACAGACAGACAGGACACACTGGAATGACTGCACAAGTGTCTAGCCAGGTCTAACGAAGTGATGATAAGACAGTAACAGTATGTTACACAATTAGTTACTAAATGATTAAAAGTATCAAACATAGACATAGTATATATATAGTAGTATATATATCAATATCACAGAATCACTTTATCGTGACACTTTGATTATTTCAAGTGGATAAGAATTTCAAGTGCAGTTCAAATGATCAGAAAGGCAACTACTCATCTGATAAGCAGATAATACAAGATTATTATACAGTATTTATACCATGGGAGTATATCAAGTAGATCATTGATTTATTTTAGGTATATCTTATTAATCTATTGATCAAATAGTGTGACATATACCCTTATTTTTTAAATATTTTTAAATATTTTAAAAATCAATTATATAGGTGAAATCTAATGTGCAATTATTCATTACATTTAAAGCTAGTATAAGAAACAAGTTAAGCATAAATTAAATTTACCTTACCAGTTTCTCGTAATGCCTTACTCCCTACATACCTTCCTAACTAGTTCCTATACCTATCTAACTTACTATCTACCTTCCGAACAAACTTACATAGATGCTACAATTACATTCTGCCCACTTGGTCAGTAACTGGTCAGTTACTGACCAATTACAAACTTGCCAACATACCCAATTTCTGCCTACCTAGATCTACCTACATGCCTACATGCCCTACCTACCTACCAACCAATATGCTAACCTGCTTTCCTACATACATTGAATATCTCCAACCAACCTACCTACCTACCTACCTATTTACAGTGCCGCCTGTAAGTATGTGAAACGCATGACATTGTGCCATTGCATCAATGCTAAACATCCTCAGCCTAACTGCATGTGGAGGCATGAATTTTCATCGTATGAAAGGGAAAGACAGTGGGTCATAAAGGCCGATGTGTGAGGCAAGTGGGATAAAAATAGCAGCCCGTTTTCTTCGCTGTAGTCGGAGTTAGGTATGGGTCAAAGTCTTTGATAAGTAAGTGAACCACCCTTCCCTATTTTTTAACATTGGGCCTGCGTTTCACTTACTTATCAAAGACTTTGACCCATACCTAACTCCAACTACAGCAAAGAAAATTGGCTGCTATTTTTATCCCGCATGCCTCACATATCGGCCTTTATGACCCAAAATGTTTTCCTCTCATCGGATGAGAATTCGTCCTTCCAGAAGCATTTTGATTAAGGATGTTTAACATTGATGCAATGGCACAATATCATGCGTTTCACTTACTTACAGGCGGCACTGTACCTATCTACACCAACCTGCCTACCCAATTTTATGCATACCCAAATATGGTACATGACCTTGTCTACATACCAACTAACCTACTCTTCTACCTACTTGCCTTTCAAATTATCTACCTACCTACTTCCCAGCCAACACCGTTTCTACCAACATTTTCTAGTACCAACCCCTCACATTCCTGCTTACCCAGATCTACCTCCAACTTCCTGACCTGCCAACATGCCTACATGCCCTATCTACCTATCTACCAATTTGCTAACCTACATTCCAACCAACCTGCCCACCTACCTACTTACCTCTCTACACCAACCTGCCTACCAAATTTTATGCCTATCCAAAAATAGTACCCCACATGAACGTGTCTACAAACCAATTACCTTACATACCTTCCTACATACCTACCTACCTACCTATCTACCTACCTCCCTGCCTACCTACCTACCTACCTACCTACCTACAACCTCCCTCCCTGCCTACACTCCCTGCCTACACCATTTCCACCAACTTCTCAGGAACCAATCATCCACCTACCTACCTTAATAATAAGTTGAGATATACTAATCAAACACAAAGACTAGTTATTAAGTAGCTAGTCATATAAAGTCTAGACAGGCTGATAAACAGACCCCTCCCCCTTATATCAATAGATGACCCCAGCAGAATGTGCAATTACTGAAATTTATGATCTAAATAGAACTAAGATTAGTAAGGGGTCAGAATATGTACAATTTATTAATTGGCTGATTAGTTTGCTATCAAAGAAGAGTATTAACTATTCTAATAAGTTAAATGACTAAGTTTTTTAAAGGATTATTGATAATCTTAATCATCTATTGAGTTGGTCTCTCTTGGGTTCAGGGTTCCACGAATGCAGAAACACACCCGGGCTCACCCATCCAGACTACTTTGTCTGGATCCACCACTGGATTCTGTTAATGCAGCCCTCTAAGCCCAGTTCTGGGTGCTCACAAGGGTTGACTGATGAGATGGGAGAGAGAGAGCAGGAGTCCTCAACATGTTAAACATTTACCCCATGTGAGGGATCTTTTACATGCCCAGCACTGACACTGATACAAGAGGCTGCCAATTTAACGTCTCATCTGAACGACATCCAGCTGGGGTTTTGCTCATGAAGGTCCACTGAAAATTTCGGGTTCCTGTATTCGACCCGTGTCCCAGAGTTTAACAGATAACCTCCTTACCACTGGGTCAGTAATAGAGTATCACAGCACAGTGACAAACAAGCTGTGAACTGCGAAGCTGCTTTCCACGATATTAGAACAATGCTATTTTGACAGGAGTCATGTTACGGAAAATGTAACAGTATTCACACATTAAAAGGTTAAAATCTACTTAAGTTTCAGGTTTTGAATAACTTTGAATCATATCAAGGTCAAATGCAAATTTCAAAGCATATGTTCAAAATTGGTTTTAAAATGTATTGCTTTATAAAGACACTATTGTATGCAGGCAAAGGACAAGTAATTTGATACAAATAAGGAGATATCTTAATTAAATTTGAAGGGTAATTTCAACGTTACAGATTTCAACGAATTTTTAAAAAAAAATTGTAATTATAAGAGGAGAAATTATAGTCCTTCATATATCTATAAATAGAATTATGTAACAAGTGTCATTGTGAAAGTCATATAAAAAGTGACCCCTGGATCACCAAAGGTCACTGGTCTATAGGAAAAAGTTCAAACAATTATCTAAAAATAATCGAATACCGATACAATGCACCTCTAAAATATACAATGTATATGTCAGCATTCTCTCAATATACAGCTTAAACTTTGTGTGCAAAAAATGTGCATGCTCCTAAAAAAAGTTTTCGAAAGCAAAAAAGTAACTTTAACAAAAATGTCATAATCATATTGATATGAAACTTGAAATGCATTCAACTCACCTGATTGTATGCTCATAGGAACCTACTTCCTAAACCTATAACTAACAATTAACAGCTAAACAACATTTCAAATTATTTAAGAATAATTCCAGACGTTTGCAGAACATTATAAATCATCTTAAAGTAACATTTTCATAATGGAGTCCTATATGAGATGACTGTAACTCTGTAGTCTATCATTCAATGATCTTCATATGGATGGGGCATTCTTATTGGCTGAACAGTAGCCATAGCAACAGTGAGAGCCAATCACAGAGCTTGTTGCAGCAGAAGTGTTAGATTTACTATATCTGGTGGTTTATAGATTTCAGGCCAATTTAGGACTACATGTATATATATATACATAATATTATATATCATAGGCCATAGTCCTGCAGGCCAACAATGTAATCTCACAAATCAATAATTCCAATACTTTCTATATTAAACTTACATTATAAACTTATATTATAAATTCATTCATATGATAAATACTAACTAAAATAGACTGAACCCTTAAGTAGGCCTATAATATACACTTGATTTAACAAAATGTGGAGTTCTACTTCAATCTTTTTAAGTCTTCTTCTTCTGTATAATAATTTATTATTGAGCATCATTGTGTATTTTTTAGTTTACAAAGTTAAAATTAAAGCCAAAGAGTTGATTTAATATAGTAATGCCTGTGAGTTACATTTGTATTATATTTGCAGAATAACTTAAAATGTTATTTAAAACACACTTTCTCAAAAAATCAATAACTTAAATGCAAATCGAGAAAATATATATGATTTTAGTTTTAACCTGATGAAGATTCACGATTGCTCTTTTGGTATTAAAAAGTAAAGCACTCTCAGTGATAAGCCATATTGCATTTTAACTAATTTAGATGGATATAAAATAAATTGTACTTTTTTGCACATATAATTATTAATAAACCTATTTATCGTAAAATACTTCACATTTCCAGGAAATAACTGATATAATACTTGAAAGTATTACTTTAAAAAAAAATCATACATGTATTATGATAATCATACCGATCAATTAACTAAACACTGAAAGTGCCAAATTTTAAAAGGAGATAATCTAGTAGTGAATGGAGAAATTAGTCAGCTCTTATGATGATAGAGACTATATGTTCTGTATTTATGCACCTTCATAGGCTTACGGCGTGTGCGATTTTTTTTGGGGGGGGGGGAGACACATTTGCCCGAATCTAAAGATCTAAATTTAATACCATGCCCAAATGTTTTAGCCTTTTTGCCCGAATCTACTGCTTCCCAAACTTTGGGGGGGGGGGGGGGACCAAACTTTTGGGGGGGGGGGGTGACCCCCCCTCCCATACGCCTATGATGCACCTGGTATGTTAATTTAGGCCTAAGACAGTTTAGGGCCATTTTATTCTCAAAGTTATATTTTTTTAGAATTTTTGAAAAAATATTACATTAATAAGCACAATCTATGTTTTTAGAGATGCTTGCTTGCTTGCAAGCGGCATCTCTATTGTGGGAGGAAGGCTCTGAAACTTATGACAACTGCCTTGGTCATGCTGTTTCATCTCTGTCATTAAAACTTTGCATACAGTCTCCATAGAATTTTATCTTGCGTTGAAACACTTTTGGTGTCTTTCTCAGATGAAAAAATTAATAAAGAAAACAAACAGGCTGAGTTTCTGCAGGTCAAAGGTCAATCACCAAAAGTAGGTCACAGGCCAGATACCCTCCAGCAGGTCTCAGTGACAAATACCCTCTGCAGGTCTCACATGCCAGATACCCTTTTGCAGGTGACAGGCAAAGGGGTAGATGCCAGTCTATCTACAAGCATCTCTTAAAGTGCTTGCACGTTATTTTTAAGTTTTCAATACAGAAGCAAATACTCATATTGGTAAGTTCAGTAAGTCACAGCATAAAAGAGACAGATAGATATAGTAAGTGCAGCCCTCTGAGTCCAGTTTTAACTGCTCACCACAGTCGATAGATGAAATTGCAGAGAGCGTGGGAGTCCCAAGAAATTTTACAAGATTATCTCATGTGTGGGATCTTTCACTTGCACAGACACCCATACAAGGGACTGCCAATTTAACATCACATCCCTAACAACATTAAGCTGGGATTTGCCAAGAAGTTTCCACTGAAATATTTGGGTTCCCCAACCTATGCAGGCAAAGACCTTCAGCGGAGCAGGCCTATTCCATAATAATGACTCATATACCAGCTGCCTCAGGAGAAAACATCTTCTGATAATTGAGGGTCTATATCCCATATTTATGCACTTGTAGGCCAATTAGGACCAGAAGATATGGCAAAAGGCGAGGGTGAGACGGCTGCCCAACCTCGGTTCAGAGTTGAATTATATCTATTTTCAATATAATTTATTCTCACTTTGAAAAGTAGCTGAATATCACACAGAGCTACACAGATACAAAATATCATTATATCCAACTCATATCCAACTCAACGCCCAACACATACATTCAATTAATTAATCCAAAATCCATAATTAATTGATTAAACAGGATTAATACAAAAAGTATCAACAAAATTATTCAATTTGCCACAATGTTCAATGGCAAACTGGAGGACATAATGTAAATGAATAAATTTGATAAGTTGACCATTTCAATGAAACGCAGAATAATCAATAAACATACATACAGCTGTAATTTTTCAATGATTCATGTTCTAACTAAAGAAATATGGACGTTGCGGACAAAAAATATTTCAAGAAATTTGTCTCATTAATTTAGGATATAAACAAAATCATTTGATGATATACATGTATCTCGCACACAGAGATTCTCAACACTATGACATGACAGGCTGAATATATAAATTTGACCTAAATCCAAAATATTTGCAGTGGACCTTCGAGAGCAAAATCCTGGTACTTGGGATGTAGTTCGGATGATACGTCAAATTCGCCTCAGTTTCTGATATTGTCGGCGCTTGGGCAACTAAAAGTTCCCTCACATGGGGTAATTTGTATTTGCATTGGTATATCTAATAGGTCCCCTGGTGTGGGGACATTTGTGGTGAGACTTCCACTGAATACAGCTCCACTCGGGGCAACCGCACAGCAGTGCCCATAGGCAGAGGATACAGGAACATTGCCCAAGGTTCCTATGCCGTAGCACGTACCCTCTAGTGTTTGTGTTCGCTGTAGATGACGATTGATGAGAAGACTGGGATTGGAATCTGGCACATATCCTAATAATTCAGGGATGCCCAGGGTCTTTCAGTTGCCCCAGCACAGAACATAGGATACAACCTGCTTCTATTTAATGTCACAGCAATCAGGGCATATTAGGAGCAAGTCGTATAAATATTCCTGACAAATTTTCAAATGGTATATGGCGTGCATAGCAGTGTCATGAATAATCTCAGGTCTTCCAATGTAAATTTCATAAAAAATGTTTGACAGGACTCCTCGACCAGATCTGACACATAATCATGTTAACTAATAACTACCATAATAACCGTGAAATGGGGGGAAGGAAAGGGGTAAAATATTAAATATAATTTTGAACAAGAAAACCAGCCCATGTCCTTCTAGGGGGTGAGAAGTGGTTGCATGCAATTTTTTGTGGATGGGCACCCTATACTTTGGCTGGGAAAGATGGAAGGGGTCCATGAATTTATAGTAGGATTAATAGTAGAATAGTAGGATGCTTTGTAAGCTTGAGAGATATCTATAACACTTCAGTATTAGCATGTTAAGGTACAGGTGTGGAGGTGACAAGTCTGATCATGAAGACCATTAACACATCGCCATTCACCTTTAATCAAGTGTAATCTATACCTCAGGCACAATTCTCCAGCACTGTTCGCCGAAACAGGTTGAATGTATAATTCTGCTTCTTACGTTTCAATTTATCAATCCATATACATTTAGTCATTATACCGTTACTTGTCCACACGTTTTGTGGCGATACCACTCCCATAGAAACGAGGTACCTCTCCGTGATATGCAACCTGAAATTTTCAGTGAACCTTCATGGGCAAATCCCAGCTGGATGTCGTTCGGAGGAGACGTTAAATTGGCGGCCCCTTGCATCAGTGTCTGTGCTGGGCAAGTAAAAGATCCCTCACATGGGGTAAATGTGTAACATGTTGAGGACTCCCGCTCTCTCTTCTATCTCATCAATCAACCCTCTTGAGTGCCCAGAACTGGGCTTAGAGGGCATCACTTACAATATATTGTTCTATTTATTATACTTAACTAAATGTACACAACAAAAGTTTACACCAAACCAGAGCATTGAAATTAGTAGGAAACCAAACCACAATTTTGGTAAATCTATTACTTGTGATTTTGTATTGATAGTGACTGGAAAAAGTGCATAAAAGGTGAGTGCTTCTTGCAATAAATGTGTCACTTGGGCACAAAAATGATGTGTGTATAAATTACTGAATTATAACAGTGTTATTTGCAGTTAATTCACTCAGTGAAAGGAGTCAATCACTCAAGATGCAAGAAGTGACCCATATTAATTTCTGAAGTTCCTAAATGGTTGAATGACATCAGTAGACATGGAGACACAGTGGCTGACCTTTCTCTAAACTGGCATCTATAGATAACTAGAAGATCTGTCAACCACAATCTTACTATCGAAAAGTGTATCACCTGCAGTGATCTGAGTAACCCATCCCTAAATCATAAAATCTCAGGTATGTAGGACATGCATCAGTATTATATAATCACACACTGTATCATAATTAAGTGAGTCAGGCCAGCTATAAATGATCTTTAGCTTCTCGGATCTTAGAGGCATTTTTCAGGCATTGGTCGTCGTGAATAAACAAAGAAGCTCTCAATTTTCTATAATCATAACGTCAATTTAACAAAATTGGGTCGGTCAATCTGAGAAGCTAAAATTAAATATGTCTGGCCTTATCGGTCTTCAGATTCAGAAGCAGTTTTGATTTATCACCGTAACTTATGTATTTATCGGTAAAGATCAGATGATCAAACACTCATACATGTGGCAGGCGAAGGCGAGGAGTCCATATCTTTCAAGTAGACTGCCCAAGAATTAAGACTTATCAGAAAGTCACTCCCGTATGATTGTATTATATTCTTAAATGCATTTACGATAATATTCTGGAAAATACAAGTTTATGAAAACATCAGTTGGTTCACGAGTGATGCACCACAGATCTATGTTTTGAGGCTTGGTCTTATTAGTTCGTGATTGAAGACAAATCTATAGTCACTTTCGGGTCTTGGTTCTATATTTGTGACCTGCTCCACCAAAATGGGTTCATAGTCGGCCTGCTATCATGTACAGTTGTGAAAATCAATTTGTTCTTCTGGAATTTGGCTTTAAAAGGATGTTTCATTTGTCTTGATATCTCCATCCAATCCGAAGATAAGGCAACTCAAACATTGATGATATGAAGCATCGAACTCTGAGAAAATGGCATTTGAATTCCCCGTCATAACAATAAAAGAACTAGGAAAATCAAGAATGATGCCCAATTTAGATAATTTAAAATCAGTTTTTGGTTAAGATGGTCTTAAATAATCAAAGCATATTACTTTTGCTAAAACATGGTACCAACAGCTAAAAATCATCAAAATGAGACCTTTTGACACATTTTGCTCATTTCTGGAAAATACAGATTGCCTACTTTGAACTCATTTTGATGGAGCAGGTCATATTTGGTCTTATATCTTTTGTGATTGAAGATCTATGTTCACTTCTGAGTCTGGGCCTTGAAATTAATTCATGATTCAACAGGTCAATGTTAACTTTTGAGTCTTGGTCTTATATTAGTTCATGATTAAAGATACGGATCCATGTTCGCTTTTGAGTCTTGTTCTTGTAAGTAGCATTCTTTCACGATAGAAGAAACAGACGTATGATGACTCCTGGATGGATGGATGATTGGGGCTTTACGTCCTGTATTTATGCACTTGGCAGGCTAATAGGACAGGAAGAGGACACATCAATGAGGCGAATGATGATTGAGACAGCCGTCCAACATAGGCCAAGGTGACCCGGCAAGAGCTGGATTCGAACCCTGGACCCAACGATTGGCAGTCCAGCACGCTACTACTAGACCAACCCTCCCCCCCCCGCCAAAGGAGTCGGAAATGGGGCTCAGTGGCGTAGTGGTTCAACTCCCAACTGCTGCTGGGTTCCCAAATGACAATTCAATGCTGGGTGATTGCTTAATTTGGTACTGTTGCCAGCAGTTCTAGCCTGGTCTGGATGTGGGGGAGGTAACTGACACAAGTGCTGTGGGCTCATAGTCAACCGGAAATAACTTGTTCCATCTACTCCAGGTGGGGACTTTCGTTGGCTACCCACGTTTTAAAAATAATAACACCTTTACCTTTATCGACCCTGTCAGACCCTACATAACACTGTCATTCCAATGCACTTCTGAATATAGTTATATCGGTTTTCATTCGTTATCTGAATAAAAATTCCCAAGACACCGCATTATTTTTAGCACAATTTTGAAAAAGTTCAATTAGGGACGTTGTCTCTGCGTCTAGAGTACGATAAGTGTGTGAAGTAGTGTTGATCTTTCAAATACTTTCAAGTTTCGATCCTACTTGAATGACTTGATTTGAAAATGTGACCAATGATCTGATAACTAGATAAGAAAGATATTGCAGTCTCCCATCAGTCTGAGAAGACTTGGTATATATTATGCAATGTACCGTCTTCATTCAAAGAACATCATATCATGTCTCGAAGTAGGTAGCGTTTATAATATAGGCCTATTTTGTCTTGATGAGAGGGCAATCCAGTACATTTAAATTTCTTCCTACACCTGCGGAATTTGGCAAGAAACTTGGCAAGAAACTTGGCAAGAAACTTGGCAAGAAATTTCGGCAAGAAACTTGGCAAAAAATTTAGCAAGAAATAGCAAAGATTTTCCATCATCATAGCCACAGAAAGGTCATTCCCTGGTTGTGTCTTAAATCTGAAATCTCCCAAAAACTTGCCAACCTCAAACGATTTTAGAAACAGGATGAACAGCTTTACGCTCAATGTGTATGATCATTTGTACAATATAAACTTGGCAGATGAGCCATTTTATCAAACTTTGGTGCACGATCAGGATAGAATTTATAGAGTAGTTTTGGTAAGAAATGCTTCAATCTGGGAATGATCAAAGATTACCACTGATAATTCATGCACGTGATCCAGACTACATACAGAATACACCCACCAAGAAAATGCTAATCTAATCAAAGAAAATATACAAGTCTTACAAGGGGTTATCGTGAGAAAAATTAGCCCAGGTTAATGACCTAAGAAAGAATACATAGGGTGAAACAAAAAAACACACATTCAGGCCATACCTAGACAATTTGATAGAAGATAGATTTCCTTTCTTCAAAATACCAAAATGAAATTCCACATGCACTTTTAAACTTCTCCCTTTTGCATGAAATTAATTCACAACAACTATCCAACTATCAGGAGTCTTATGACCAAACACATTTTCGGAGCACCATAACCGTATTATTATTCTAAAAGCTATGTGGATAAATTGTCTGAAACAAAACACCCAAACAAAGTTCTCTCTTACCAGACAAAAGCTACAGAAATTTTTGGTTAAAAAGAATTTTTTCATTCACCGTTCTTAATAATTAAAGCCAAAAAACCATCCTCTGTGGAAAATAATTGTGTGTGGCCACAGTAACACCGAGGTTTTCCTCATTTGACTACATGCGATTGTAAGAACAAAGCATATATAATCTGGCACCGTCTTATCTAATTTTCTAAACTGTCTTAATAAAAAAGAGGAGAAGTCTCTTTGGCTTTGAAGTATACTAACATGTATATAACGTAAAACAATGTAGTTATGACCTATTTAACGACACTTAACAGACCGCTAAAATATAAAATATATGACAAAACATGTCGAAACCAATCAAGAGTGTTCAATGACCAATCAGCAGAGATCAATAATTGATCGCCATTTGATCAGACAGGTACAATATACCCAAGACATGTTTGTTGAGGGCTAACATGTAACATGAGAACATAGCAACAGCCACAAGGTTTGTCAAAATCCTTATATCATGCTCTAGATTAATTATCCTTCAGCTTATTGTTATCATATCCCTTATATCCTTTAGGTCTACAGGGAGTGAGTTGCAGTTTTACGTTTCGTCAGCACCCCTTTAGGTCCACAGTGAGTGAGTGAGTGAGTGAGTGAGTGAGTTTGTGTTTTACGCCCCATCAGCACCAGTGTGGGTGGGCTATTTAGAGGCAAACCTTTAGGTCCACAATATCTACAGTGGCGTCTGTAAGTTTAATGGTGAAACGGGTGATATTTCGTCATTGCCACAATGCTAAACATCCTCCGCCAAACTGCTTGCAGAAGCATGAATTCTCATCCGTTTAAAGGAAAACCTATTGGGTCATAAAGGCTGATATTTGAGAGACATGTGGGATAACAATGGCTGCCAATTTTCTTTGTGGTACTCGGAGTTAGGTATGGGTCAAAGTCTTTGATAGACAAGTGAACCACCCTACCCTATCAAATAACATTGGGCCTGTGTTTCACTTTTTTATCAAAGACTTTGACCCAAACCTAACTCCAAGTACGGCAAAGAAAATTGGCAGCCATTGTTATCCCACATGCCTCAAATATCAGCTTTTATGACCCGAGATCTTTTCCTGTCATCGGATAAGTATTCATGCTTCTACAAGCAGTTTGGTGGAGGATGTTTAGCATCGCCGCAATGGCAAAATATCACCCGTTTCACTAACTTACAGGCCGCACTGTATTATACCATAGGACCAAGCTGATAGATTAATCCTACTTGTAACTAGTACATTCAAAGGCACTATGCTGTGACTGAGCATGCTAAATTCATCTGGACAGAAAATAGGTCACTTTTAAACTTGGCCAATTACAGAAGTTCTTACAAACGTGACGTTTACAAGAGTTTCTCTGATTGGTTAATACTAAAAATTACATATTTTCGTTTCAGTCGAAGTTAGCAGGCTCATTAATAGCATGGTGACTTTGAATATACGAGTGTAAGTTAAAGAAAAGACTATGGCCTGTGATTAATACAACTGTATGTAAGCAGTTATCTTCCATTTCTCTTCATGTGGTCAATTGGTTTGTCCTTAATGTCATCAACCTAGGTTTTTCTGTATTCCAAATGAAATGTGTGAGATGGTCCAGTTCCCACTGTGACTCAGTGCAGATGATATATATTGGAATATCTTTCTATAACTGGAGATGAAATATTCATTAATTGGCATATCTTTGTCTTACTCTACTTTTTTTTAACATGATCATGGATTTATGCCAAGTTCTAGCCATATCAATATCTTATTGCAATAAAATGAAGGTAAGTATATGTTGGCCATATAATCCTCGATTATCCTTTTATAGTTCAGTGACCTCCAGAAAGGTCAAAATTGGTCATGGTTGGGTAGCTTCGATATGCAGATGTCCATGGTTGGGATGGATGGATGATTGGTGCTTTACGTCCTGTATTTATGCACTTGGTAGGCTAATTAGGACAGGGGGAGGACATGGCAATGACGTGAAGGAAGATTGAAACAGCCGTCCAACATAGGGGGGGGAGCGGGACTTTATTTTTTTTCAAGGTGCCCAACCAACATCACATAAAATATTATAGCAAAAGAAAATTTTTAAAGGTAAAATATAAAAAGGATTATACCAACTTTAATAGGATATAGGATTTATTTGGCAGCAAAACCAGCGGCAAATCACAGACTCGCCACCATCATAAGCTGAAAACTTCATGTCGCGGATGAAGTTGTGCCTAAAACTTCAAATATCAGGGAAATAAGATGCGAAAACTTTGTATCGCAGAAAAAAATGAGCTTACATTTGCCAAAAATCTTGAAGACATTAAAAATATAGGAAATTATAGGAGACCAAAAAAAATAGAAATATAGGAAATATCGGAAGAGTGGGCACCCTGAATAATTTGCTGCTCAGTTATTATTTTTGACTGTATTTTTCTGGGCTTTCCTGGACTTTCCAGGTAAAGAATTGAACCCTAAATAAACATCTGTTGCACTTGATATTCTGGACATTGGTTACTAGATATATAGCTGACGTAACTTTATTTAGAACTTTATCAAAACACAGCGTGAAGTCAGCCATTTGCATAACAAGGAAAAGATTTCATAATTGAACAAAATGCTATAATCTTTCTAAATATAATGTACCAAAGGTGGCAAAATATTGTCGGACATAATTTTAACCCATTCATGTCTGGTTTTTCATAGTGGGTTAATCAGTGCAAAAGTCAGGTTCCATGCTAGTGCTTCTTGCTGCGTTATAAGTCTTCCAAATTACAAAGTTTCTGCCTTTCCAAGACTTTTTCAAGACCAATAATTATTTTAATAACGGTTCTTGCACATCCCAAAAGATGGAAAATATAAGTTTTTTATTTTTGAAATTTCATGTTGGAAAGCCTGTACTAGGATATATTTTTTTACAAATTCCCTTCAAAGTTTTATTCTCGCTGTGTTTTCATGATGATTGGGGCTTTACTTCCCGTATTTAAGCACTTGGTAAGCTAACTAGGACAGGACAACAGGGACACAAAAAGTTCTTGAAACAGCCGTCCAACACAGGCCAAGGTGACCCGGCAAGAGCTGGATTCGAACCCTGGACCCAGCAATTGGCGACCTAGCACGCTACCACTAGACCAACCTTCCAGGAAAAACAATCTTTTTCAAGTATGTCACCAGGTGTCACCCCTTGCCATAGAAACGGATAACTCGCTTAAGTCTTTGTCATCATGCCTGGACGACAAAACCGTCAGCACATTATCAAGTATTCTTGTATCGAGTATTCTTGTCAAGGAATATGAATAGACATTGATGAAAAGGAAGTGTCACATTTCCCAATTAGTCCCAAAACAGACTATTGCATATTCAAACTTCTTCATTCTAGTTCCTGGGCGTACAACTGTTATAATTGCATACACAGATATTTCTGAGTTCAGTGAATTTGGTAAAGATTACGGAAAAGTCTTTGCACGAGAGTCTCTTGTCACATGGATTGGTCTAGTGGTAGCATGCTGGAGTGCCTATCGCTGGGTCCAGGGTTCCAATCCAGCTCTTGCCGGCTCACCTGGTATGTTGGACGACTGTTTAAATCATCCTTCTCCTCATTGCACTGTCCTCTTCCTGTCCTAATTAGCCTACAAAGTGCATAAATACAGGACGTAGAGTCCAAATAATCCATCCATCCATCTCTGTCACACGGGGTGATGATTGAGAAAATTTAAGCATTCATCACAGCCACCAGGCCAGGTTGATTTAACTCATTTTCAGAAGACATAAAGGGGAAGGGAGATGGATGGATGGATGTTTGGGGCTTTATGTCCTGTATTTATGCACTTGGTAGGCTAATTATGACAGGAGGGGGACATGGTAATGAGGCGAAGGATGATTGAAACAGCTATCCAACATAAGCCCAGGTGACCAGCTAGAGCTGGATTCCAAACCTGGACAAAGCGATTAGCAGCCTAGCACGCTACCACTAAACCAACCCTCCCCCTCATTTTCAGAAGACATTAAGGGCAAGGGAGATGGATGGATGGATGTTTGGGGCTTTACGTCCTGCATTTATGTACTTGGTAGGCTAATTAGGACAAGGGAAGGACACAGCAATGAGGCGAAGGAGGATTGAAACAGCTTTACGTTGATTTCTTATATTCCCCTAACGATTTAACAGGTACATAGACCTTGAAGAACAGAGAAAATGTGTGTGTCACCAAACTGTACTTCATTAACAGGAAATACGCTTTAAAAATAAATAATTAACGACGAAATTAGTGAGATTTCTACAAAAATTCTAATGCAAAATAACAACCACAAAGGAGGGGGTCTTCAAAATGTTTTAATGTCTCATTTGAATGAGACATCCAGCTAGGATTTAAGACTGAGAGGTCAACTGAAATCTTTTGGATTCATTGGCCAGGGTTTGAACCCATGCAGGCAAAGATGAGTTCTTTTTAGAAGATTATCGGCCGAATAAGCAAGGATTGTAACCACTTCGCCACCCAACCCTAGACACAAGGGATGGATGGATGATCAGGGTTTCACATCCTGTATTTATGCACTTGGTAGGCTAATTTGGACAGGATGAGGGCACGGCAATGAGTTGAAGGATGATTGAAACAGCTATCCAACATAGGCCCAGGTGACCCAGCTAGAGATGGATTCGAATCCTGGGCCCAGCAATTAGCAGCCTAGCATGCTACCACAAGACCAACCACATTCTGATGTAAAAATCATATTGTAAAAGTCAATTCAATTTACACCTCCAGAAGAAGAATCTTACAGAGATAGATAGATAGATAGATAGATAGATAGATAATATGGTTAAGTGCAGACCTCAGAGCCCAGTTCAGGGTACTCAAGAGGGTTGACTGATGATACGGGAGAGAGACAGCGGGAGTCCTCAACATGTTACACATTTACCCCACGTGAGGGATCTTTTACTTGCCCAGCACAGTGACACAAGGGGCTTTCAATTTTACGTCTCATCTGAAAACATCCAGCTGGCATTTTGCTCACGAAGGTCAACTGAAAATTTCAGGTTCCCTGCCTGGGGTTCGAACCCATGCAGGAAAAGACCTTCAGTGGATGGATGGATGTTTGGGGCTTTACGTCCTGTATTTATGCACTTGGTATGCTAACTAGGACAGGAGGAGGACACGGCAATGAGGTGAAGAATGATTGAAACAGCTGTCCAACATAGGCCCAGGTGACCCAGCAAGAGCTGGATTCGAACCCTGGACCCAGCGATTGGCAGTCCAGCACGCTACCACTGGACCAACCCTCCCCCCAAAAATCTTCAGTGAAGCAGGCGAAAATGTTAACCACTCTGCCACCCAGCTGCCCGAGGCAGGGTTTGAACCCATGGATGTCCTCTTGAGCACCCTTTAAACATTCTGACCACTGTGCTACAGAAGCAAAGAGACAATGCAGGAGGTTTTGCAAGTGTCCTCCTCTAAGTAATTATTAACTAATCTGACTCACTATGTTCTTGTCACTTGTGACCGGTGAATAGTGTTGTCCAAAATAAATTGTGAGATTGAATCAAATTTATTTGAAAAAGTAAAATAAAGTTTCTTGAAGATTGAAAGTGCTTGCATTAATATTTTTTATGCATGGTTGACACAAATCAAAATCAATTAAATTCCTTGACCTTTCCATGATCTTTTGAGGAATATATCGGCAGATTTTTGAAGGATCTTGGAAGCCAGAGAGATTAAATCTCAATTTTTTGAAAAGTTAAATAAAGTTTCTAACATCATGAAAGTGCTCGCATTTATATTTCATTTTTTATCCATGGTTGATAAAATCAAAATCAAATAAATTCCTGGACTTTTCTAAGATCTTTTGAGGAATATATCGGCAGATTTTTGAATTTTCAATGCCCAATTTTTAAGGATCTTTAATGCCAGATTTTAATGACACATAATGAAGAGGATTTGTTAAGCTTTTTTATAAACAGTATGCTAACCATTTGCCATTAGAGCTCAAGACTAAATATGAATTCATAGACGAATTAAAAGCATTATACAAATATATCTTTGACAATTACCAATAACAATCTATTTAATGTATAGAAATCTATTGTGGCAATAATGACCATTCAAGGCAATCATCGGTAATTTGTAAAATTTTGACGGTTTATTGACTTTTGGTAATTGATTCAAGGTAAAATAGGTGTGGCCATTTGCACATGGCTGGAAAATGTAGGGAACACAGGCATGTCATGGCCTGGAAATTTCTAAATCACAATGGAAATTTTCAAAGATTGTGCAAATTTTTCAAAAAAGCTTGTAATTTTTGCGACGCCATCGTCACAGGAGAAATGTCACTCCTAAACAAGGTAAATAATGGCATTTTTCCATTGCCCTAAAGAACAAATTTGACTTGCTCTGCCTGGGCATAGCGAAATTGTGAAAGCACTTAATTTATAACTTTTATTATTTGCTTCTAATAATAAGTTTGATCCTTGATTCAGATGATTATGGATATTCCACTAATTGGCACAACAGACAAGTGGCTTAATGATTTTTGACAAGTAAATAAAAAATTTAAGGACTCGTTTTGGACTGCCAGAAATGAAGTACTTTTAGGCTATTTTTACATTTTAGACCAATTTCAAGATTTTCACAGGTTTCAAGGGCCAGTGAGAACTATGCTAACCCAACATTTTCCACCAAAATATGATTTTGAAGACTTTTCCAACACTTAGCAATACTTGCATTGATAAAATAGAGTAAAAGTAAAACAAAACAAATGGGGAAAAAATTAAGGCAAGGCAGGGCAGAAAGAGATAGAGTATTCTTAAAAAGAATTTTTTGGGCTTTATTTGAAATTCATTGTTTGAAAACCTGAAATGAAAACACAAAATAAACAATACATTTATAGCAAGTGAAAAAGCATAATAAAGCATAGCTTGGCTGTGAAATAAATAATATACTTGACAAATAGAGACTTGATGAAAAAAGGTAAAAAACAGCAACAGGCAAACCAACTAATGAGTGCAAAAGTATATTTTTCTGAACCCTATCTATTCACTTTATCTTATAATATCAAATATAAATAACACTGAAAAAAAAAAAATCTCAACATTTAGTTGACCTAATTCCCCAAAAAGACGACGTAATTCCCCCAAAAGATGACCTAGTGCCCCAAAAATATGACCTAATTTCCCAAAAGATGACCTAATTCCCCCAAAATATGACCTAATTCCCAAAAAGATGACCTAATTCCCCAAAAAGATGACCCAATTTTACCATTTAGTTGACCCTGTCACAACTTCCCTATCCTGCAGACCAGAGATTTACCAATCAACTTGGCCAAATCAATTCCATAGTAAGTTGACTAATTGACGTAACAACTACAATACAATAACTATTTAATTGATTTTTAAAATAAATTTTTGGAATTGAATAAGTCAAAAAAATTATTTCTCCTCTTTAATTCTCCATTTTTAAACACTTCTATTCACAGAAAATATGTTGTTAACTTCTATCAACCGTTAGTTGAACCTTCATTCCTAAAATCAGTGCATAGAAGGACACAACCGTCCTTAAATTACCCTATTTAACCAAACTATTGTTCTTGTTCCCATTACAACAGAATAATTACAAATTTCCGAAGGCCTCATTAATTTTTCTCCACAAAGGCTAACCTGGAAAGGGGCCAGAGGTCCTGTTAATTTCTTACAAGGTTAGTTGTTATTGAATTCATTAAATCTAAGGATCAAGGATTTTGCAAGGATTTTTGTTGAAGCAAGGACAAATTTCATTGTGTAAAATGTGTATGCATACTATGCAAACTAGATCACATAAGTCATTGTATTAAAATATATATGGAAATAGTGTCACAACTGAAAAAACTTATTTACAAAGAATCGAGATCTGGTATATTTTCTAATAAATTTAGTTAAATTATACTACTGACACTTCAGTGTGTTAGGTAATTGATATTGTAAATTATAACGCATTTTCAATCTTGATTGTCAATTTACATGTATTTAGAAATACACATATGTAAATCTAGTATTTTTGGAATATGACATCACAAAATTATGATTAAACTCTTCCCAGGACTAACCATCTTTCCGAAGGTTGATATATTATAATCAAGACTTTTCAGTATGAGAAATCATTCATCAATAAAGCAGGAGAGTGTATCAATCTGTGTTTCACTTTCTAATATATGGGTTTTGTATTCATATTGTATTAGTAAAAGATATAAACTGAATTGAATGGTATTAGTAAAGCTGGAAGTATTTTCAGTGACTAATTTGGAAAGTTAGTTCACTTGCAAAGTCCAATACAGTGTTGAAATAAAAGTAAACAAGACTATCCTATCTTTTCACACTAATTCCAAGGGTAGGCTATATTCTTTACCTCTGAATATATACAGTACTTATTATCATGGATCTAGCCTGCGACGTCGCAATTAATATAGCGAATGCACTTGATTTCAAATTAACTTTATTTCATATTTCCAGAAAGAGGCTCAAGTGATCTAAAACCAAAATGAGGCTCAAGAGACTCAGAGATTCAGACTACCATTCCACAAAAAGCTACGAAGTTATACCTAAATTGCTTGAGGCCTTTCAATATGACTTTTTACTAACTAGAGCTATTTTTAAGTCTTCAATTGCGTAGACAAACAGAAAGCTATTTAAGTAAAGTATTGAGACAATGAGTGGATGCATTAGAGAAAGTCACATGTGCACAAATAATTATACAACGTACCAGAGGAAAAACACCATTAAATATTTATAAAGCAACATATAATAGCAGTGTTTAAATAGGCACATTCAAATTGGCAAAAGAAACCAAGTAAAACTAAGTAAATAACCTAATAGCCTATATGTGGTCAATGACTCAATGCGAGTTAAAATATAGATTTGCTGAGTTTAAAAAATCTGAAAAACAGTGAGAAACAAAAGTAGATGCACAAAATTGACTACTATTATGCACAATTAAGTCACTTACAGAGAATATAGTTGTAAAGAAAGAACCAAAGACTATTATGGAATAAGACAGGCAAGATATTCCTCCAAGAAATGATTCAGAAAGGGAAAGGATGAAAAGAGTTGGAAGACAGCTGAGAGGTTATTAACTTCCAAGATGGCGTCTACCATGACATTACTGGAATCCATTGGCTGCAGCTCGACGTTTTGAACCTAGGACCTACATACCAGATAATGCATTTACACTTTTATAGTAACATGCAAAGTGCATTTCTGATATGTAACCCCAAAGTCAGTTTACAGTGTTTTAGACACCGTTTCTATGGTGAAGAGTCCTTAGTTACAGTATGTAGAGTAACAACTTCCTTAGTAACCATCATTGCCATGGTGATTTGTCCTTGGATGTATCGATGCTTCCATAGTAATGGTGCCATGGTGATACCGACCAAGGCTGCCATAGTAACTTGTTACCATAGTGATTTGGCATGTCCTTGGATACATAGCGATGGCTTCCTTAGTAACGGTGGTTGCCATGGTGATTGTGTGTGTCCTTGGATACTCGGTGCATCGCAAGGCGAAGAGAGTAAAAGGAGTTGAGAACGCTACCTCAAGAACAAACCAATAAAGAATCTACAATGTTACCATGCCCACTGCTAAGAAGAAAGGATAGAGAATGCAGTGAACGGATAGATGAAAGTGAAAGGATAGTAGAAATGTTGCAAAGAGGATAGCACAAAGAACAGGCAGATACATGGACAGAAGGAGACAGATGACAAGAGATTGAAGACAAAGAATAGAGAAGCTCAAGTTACAAGGCATACAAGGATAGGGTAAGAGGGATAGAAAGAAATATTGCAGAAAAGGTGTCAAAGAATAGTACAAAGGAAGGACAGGACAGAAAGAGTAAGTCAGTGTTTTACAAACCATCAGCACCAATGTGGGCTATTTAGAGGCCAACTACAGGACGGAAAGACAAAAGAGACGGAAAGACAAAAGAGACAGAAAGATAGGATAGTGTAGGAAGAGAATAATTATTAGTGAGGAGATCATAGAAGAGGATAGGATTGGACAAAGCAAAAAGGAATAGTAAAATGCAGGAGGATAGGAAAGCACAAAAGAGGACAGGTCAAAACAAGAAGGAAGAGAACAATGCAGGAAAGGCAAAGTCAAAAAGTCACAAATGCCAAATCAAGTTAGTATAGAGTAAGACAGAGAATCAATAGCAGGCCTAAGAAATAGAAACAATAGGTCAAAAATCAAGAAGAAACAATAGATTCAGAAAGAATAGAATAGAATAACATACAACAAACAGACAATGCGGATGGATTTACACAAAACAAAACTCAGACAATTGAAAAGACAATGCACATGATACAAAAGCAGACAATACACAGATCCAATATGCATTTTGTGATAGAGACTAATATACAAATGTATTGGAGTAAATCACGCCACACATAGATGATAAGCTCACCAATCAATGAAGTCAGACTAAAGTAATAAGAAATATACCAAACAAAGACTTCTATAAATAGCAGCAAGGCCAAATGATAAGTGCAAATTGTGTTGGGACCATACTGTGTGCTATGAATTGAGAAGACTGGGATGAAGCTTGCAAAGTAAAATAGCATGTATGGGATGACTATAATCTTCAGAAAATAATAAGAAAGTAAGTAAAATCCACAGAATTAATTAGAGATTGTTGCAAAATATTGCAAAGATTTAGTTTTTCGGCTATAGATGGCTGACACTAGCCATGTAGTATGTGGAGCCAATTGAAATGAGCCTGGGAGAGCAGATAAGAAAGTAAAATAGCCCAGGGCCTGGCTAAAATATTAAGCACTTGTTAAGATAAATGCTGCTAAATCCAAAGAAATAAGCAAAATTGCACAAATGGCCTTTAAAAGATTAAAAATAATAGCAAGAATCCGTTTTTTTTTCACTCTCAGATGGGAAACCTATCTCACTTAGGATAAGGAAAGCCAAATGAATTTCAAGCTAACATATAGGTTGTAGTCCAAAGCACAAAGTTGGAACAGATAATGCAAGCATGATGCAATGCAAAGCAAAAATAGGAAAATCTGTCATATGCCAATAGAATGATGTGTATATTTTGAATTCAATTGAGTGAGGCATAAAAGTGTTTGATGAGAATTCAGAACAATACTAGAAGCAGTGCAACACTGTGTGCATGTCAATGAAATGAAGCTATATAGCAAAGCATTAACATAAAGCATTCAAAAAGCCTACAGCAAACCAACAAGAAAGAACAGAGGATCAGATAATATACATACTAATTAGTTCTAACCAATTGCAAACCAACCAGAAAGAGCACAGAATCTGGTAATATACATACTAATTCATACTAAAATTCACTGTAATGCAAAATGTATGCAAAATATATCCAGAGCAATCAAAATCATCCAATTAAGTAGAATTAAAATGGAATTCCTGCATAGAACAGCTGCATTACAACATAATAACAGCATATTTCAGCATACATCCAATGGAGAGAGAGAACTGCAGTGGTTTGGAGGAGGAGGTTACACTGTCCTTGCTACAATCTCTGCCTTGCTACTGCCTTGCTACTGAACCGCACAAGGACACATGGTCTCCCTCTCTCTTGACATTAACTCAACTGAAGGCCACGTGGTAGCAATGCTGGCCTCTGATTGGCTGACACCACCTCACAAGCTCACATCCGGTGTGTTGCCATGCCAACTGCTAACTAAACTGTTACATGGTTACAGTAGGATCTCTGCAGTTAGTTAGTTGTTACACCCAGTCAGGAAAATGCATGGATGGTTGGTTGACTTATTTCAAGGGGGGTTGTACAACTTTATGCCCCCCCCTCTCTTCCTGAATCTAGGTACCTGGATAATTAGATATACTCATATACATAACCAACTTGGCTAATTTTGAACTCTATAATGAACTGAGAAGTATATATACAGAGGGTTAAAGTAAAGACGGCCAAAAAGTATCGAAGCACCATTTAAATACAAATAAAAGTCAGAAAGGAGACGAGCAATAATACCATAATATTTCAAGGAGGAAGCTCAGCCCGGTATTGAACCCGGGTCTCAGGCATGGAAGGCAACATTAGACCAAAGAGTTACTCGTTGGTCAGAGGGCCAACACCACTGTGTTAGTGGTAGAAATAAAGAAGAAATGACATAACCATGACAAACCAATACAAAACCTGAAAATTATTAAGAAACACAAAATAAGAAAAATATGAGAAATTCATAGAAATTGGCCATAGACAAAAAAGGGAGAGTGCTAGTACTAAATTTACTTATAGCCTGGAAAGAACTAATTAGTACACAGAGTGAGTGCAATCACATGCATTTCTGGTTACTATGGAGATTGTTGACAAGCGTTGTTATGGCAACCGTTGAGAAATGTACCAAGAAGAAACTCAGTACAATCTGAATTCTGACGGAGCGAAAAAGAAGGAAAAATCATTTAGAAAGAAGGAAAAATATCAACCTGACACAAGTAGACCTAGAACCATAGTCAGTACACACACTGTAGTATATCCATGTATGGTTGCCAGGGAGATCTGTTGATTGTTGACAAACGTTGCCATGGCGACTGTTGCTATGCATTGTATACAAAAGAGATACCACCAGCTGTGTTCACACTTTAACAACATGCGACCACGCTGGAGTACTCTGTTGTACACAAGCAATTATAAAAATCTTCTTTTCTTCGTATTCTTCAATTCTTCACCATAATTTCTTCCTTTCTTCGCTTACAAATTCTTCCTTTCTGTCCTCTTGTGATGAGGTTGTCTTTGGTACATTCCATCTGTGTTTCATCATGGTTAGATACATAGCGACAAAGTTAAAAGATGACCAAAATATTTTACACCGAATCAAAATATATATATAGATTGTTAGACTGATAGATAAAAAGAAACTCAAATCCTGTTTTATAGGAAGTAATATCATAACCAAACATAGGCTGCGCGGCAGCATACCCTCGGCTTCTCAGCGGCTATTCTCCAGATAGTGGGATACATTGAGGTAGGATCCCACTGGGTGCTCTAATATCCTCATGAACATGAAATTCCAGTTGAAAACTTTCATTGAATGGCCAAGAACTGTGAGCAAAATAATATAAATGTTTCCTGTCTGCCATTTTGTATTGGCGGGAATTCAAAATCCACATGCAATCAGCTTGCAGGATGGGTCCCCCCCCCCGTAAAAAAAAAGGGGAAACGGTTAAAATTTGGGCAAGGAGTCAAAAAGTGTGGCACAAGATCAAATGAACTGAAAATCAATGGTTAGCAATTAGCAAGACATTACATTGTACTGTAAAAGTGGTATAATTTGGTATAATCTGGATAATGAAATTCAGGCAAGTATTCCACTATGCCTATCGGTGGCCTGTGGCAAAATCTGTGCCTTTTTGTGAACGACCAATTTGAAAAATAAAATTAAAAAAAATGAAGTCAAGAAGATGACTGGTTTCGGTGACAATATTAAGAACAATATTATCCGGCATGGATTACCCACAGTAATTCGTCCCCTCTTCCAATAGCCATTTAAGAAAGTTGGTTTTTTATCAAACTTATTTTTGTCTGAGTGTAATATACAGTGGTGACAGATAGGAAAATAAAGCAACGCAGTGCAAAATAGACAGGTAATGACCATTAAAAAGACAGCTAGAAATGGACAATAATTGAGATAAAGACAGTCAGAAAACGATCAGGACATGTAGGGGACTGTTTAGATAGATAGATAGATAGATAGATAGATAGACAGATAGATAGATAGATAGATAGATAGATAGATAGATAGATAGATAGACAGATAGACAGATAGATAGATAGCAGTGGCGTATTTAGGGGGGGGCCATGGTGCCATGGCCCCCCCCCCCTCAGGCCAAAAATTAACATGGAAAAGATAGGAAGTGCCGCGGAGAGCCGCCTATTTGCCCCATGTTATGCCCCCCCCCTCAGGCCATTTCTAGATACGCCCCTGATAGATAGATAGATAGACAGATAGATAGATAGATAGATAGACAGATAGATAGATAGATTTTTGGTAGTTGACCAATCCAATTATCAGTTTTGCTATTAAGATGTGTCATAATTCCTGCAGAAAAGATAAAATTACTATTTCATCTAAACTGCATAAAACTGAATTGCAATAAGGGTAGCTATTGTTTGAACAAAAATTAGATATCTATCAGTTCAATAAATTTCTATCTGTAAATCTTATATCTAATCAAACAGTGTCATTGACTTTAGTTCTACATCATCTTGATCCTGGATCCATTTTAGAATGTAGCCATGTAAATTGTAAATTTGTTGGATATTGTAACAATTTCAGTTTAATTACATTATCCTTGCAGACATTCCCCTTAAAGGGGTTAAAGGGGCTTCCTTAGCCCCCCTCCTCAGCTGCTTAACACCCAAATCAATTGGCTATTGTCTGCTGTACCCAAATCTTTTAATCACCTTATGCAATGCTATTATGTAACCTGACAAAAGAATGGAGGGTGTCATACTTCACACACCTCAGAAGTGTGCCACTGTGATGAGGGGGTGGGGGTCCAATGAAACATCACTGAAAATCAATGGTTACCAAAAGATTAAACTTGAAATGATATATCTACTAGTTAAAATGAAATCTGGATCATGTGATTCGGGCAAGTAGGCCTATGGCTGATTTTGTGCTTTTTGTAAAAAGAATAATTTGAGAAAAAAGAAGAATCTATCATCTATCTATATATCTATCTATCTATCTATCTATATCTATTTATCTACCTACCTATCTATCTACCTATCTATCTTTCTATCTTTCTATCTCTCTATCTATCTATCTATCTATCTATCTATCTATCTATCTATCTATCTATCTATCTATCTATCTATCTATCTACCTACCTACCTACCCGCCTACCTCTCTTTTATTCTTTATTTCTTTCTATTAATTAACTTATAGATCTATCTTTCTTTCTTCTATATTTTTCTCAGTTATCTAACAGGTCATCCATAAAGTCATACAAACTCTTTATTGATTGCTGGCCTTTTTTCATACAGCACGTTTTGTTTTTTCAATGAAACCTTGAGTTAGAGTACCAGTAAATAATTTGTCACAAAGAGATGTTTATGAGATGGTCAAGAGCCCTGATCTTTATGATAGCTATATAAAATTATGCACATTTGTGAGCTGGCACTAGTGAATTACTTTACTGTTTCAAAGAATTATTTTACATGTTGCATCTAAATTACTAGTATCCCGGGTTCAACTTGCTGTATTTCTTTATTCAAATTGAAAATTGTAACTAAATGAACAAATTACAGTTCCCTAAAGTATCTTTCTACCTGTCTATAAGCCTATTTTTGTCATAAACTAGAAATAAGATTATGACTAACAGAAATAGTGGCTGTGTCTACCTATTCAATCTATTTTAGTATTCACACTAAAAAGATGTATAGGCCCATAATAAGTACTTTTAAAGAAAAACAAAACATGACTATTTTAAACATAATCTTAATTTGTATCAGTAACTGATAAATTTGTATACATTAGCATGCACTAAAAGGGTTTAAATGTTGTTCAAACATGGTCATGGGGGTAACACAATAAGGGCATAACAATAGCTGAAAAGAAAAACAAAAGAACCATATCCTGGACTTTCTGGACAAAATAACACTAATGGCACTACTGACACATAGATAACATAAAGATGTGTTTTAAGTAAAACTGTTAAATAATTAGTTTTTTCTGCTTATACAATTTTTTAACCACCCTTTAATTTACAGCACTGCATGGGTGCACATGTTACATAGCCAAGCCTCACATGGGCTTGATTGTTAAAAGTCATATCTCAGCATCTACTTTGCCCAGTTTTGTGATTCAAATTTCAAATTTAATTTCATGTTCAAAACAAAAGAGCTTAAGTGAAATCAATGCAGTTTGGACTCATTTCTTAAAAAAAAAGGAAATTTTGTGCACTATCTGTGGATGTTATGTAACTGATTGTAGCCACCCTCTTGGTTTTGGTCTTGGGAGAGAATCAGCAGGGTAGATAGTAGCCTCTGACATCATGTTATGTAATGCAGACTCCATGGCACCAGGGCTCCACTCAACAAATACTCTACCCCCTCCCTGACCATTGAAGATATTTGGTCTCTTCAAAATGCTAAAATAAATTGGGATGAGTCTTGAAATTAATAATTAAAAGGCACATTTTTCTGAATAATATCAGAAGATGAAAAATTACATATTGAAATTTGCAGAAATAGGGTATGGATTAAAATCTAACCTTGGTGATATAGAATTTAAAAAATAAAGAAATGTCAGCCTTCTGTTATTTTGATTTTGTCATGAAAATTAAATATGAACAAATCAGACAGAGTGGCTTAGGAAGTAGATCACTGAATACAGGGTAATTTAAAAAAAAGGCATGTTACAGAAGGTCAAAATTGAGAGTTCAAGATTTCTTGTCAAAATCTTTAAAAAGTAACAAGCAAATGCACATTTCGTTGTTTGCTTGATGCTTTAAATTCCACTTATATATTTCCAATTGAAAATATTTGAAAAAGAATAGTAAAAAGTAAAATTTAGACATGTTAGTAGAAATTTTGACTTACCATGAAAAACCTGATATTTGATAATCTGAAAATCTGTAATATATATTAAATTTTACAAACTGGTATGAATTAAAAAGATTCATATGGCTCAAAATTAACATCATGATTATACACTGTCCTGTTTATTTTGCTAAATATTCCAAAGCATAGCATGACATCGGAAATGAAATTGGGGGGAAATGGACATTTGAGCAATTTTTTGCATTTTAAATCATAAATTTCCATGTAAAAATTTTTGATAAGTCATTCAGAGGGTGTGAATATTCTTTTATAGCATGTTTAACTATAATAAGCTTTAAATTCAATCATTATTATCTTAGCGTTTCAGACAGAAATGTCGGAAAATTGGCAAAATTCCTGATTTTTCTTGTTTTTGTTTTTCATTAAACATTCTTATGGTTAACATTCCAACTGAGTTGAGATGTTTAAAGAGCTATAATTTAGACACCTAACTGGAATATTTCATAGATGTAGCTGCAAAATTGACCGAATCATGCAGGTTTAAAAAATTTGTAATTTATCACATTTTTTATGAATTTACATCAGTCAGTTTTTCTTAGAGTATTTAGACCCCTAATGGACACATCTTGGGTATTTAATACACACCATATGCAAATTTCAGTGACATAAGTGCAAGAGTATTTGAGTAAATCCGGAAAAAGAAAAAATATTATTTTTTCATATTTTTCAATAATTGTGAGAAAAGTATCAATGTTTGAAGGATAAGAACCCTAAAAGACACTACTAGGATGAGAGATACAGTAATGTCTCAAATATAAAAAATATACGTCCCATAGTTTTGGCATGACGCCCAATACACAAAAAAATATTTTTTCACATTTTTCAATAACTGTGAGAAAAGTATTAAATGTCATGTGGATTAGACCCCTAAAAAGCAAAACTAGGATGATAGATACAATAATGTCCAAAAAATGAAATGTGTACATGCTATAGTTTTCGCATTACTGCCAATACACAAGTGGGACGCCCGTTATCCGGACGCCCGCCCGCCCGTCCGCCCGCCCGCCCGCCCGCCCGCCCGCCCGCCCGCCGGACGGACAAAATTTCCAAAAGTAACTACAATACCCGTCGGCAATGTATACATTGCCGAGGGTAAAAATTAGTATCTCCATCGCTATGGCCTAATTACAAAACCGGTAGTCAAAATAATATTTCTTTCAAATTTTGAATTTTTTGGCCATATTTCAATGTAATATTTACAACTTTTTCACATATGCCCATTTTTTTGCATAATACCACCAATAAGCAATAGACTCAATATTTGAATTCGATTTTCATCCTCCATGTACCTCACACATCATACACTAACCCCACCCCCTCACCTACATATTTTACCACATTTAGGGAGAGAGAGACCTATTTCAATTGATTAACACCAAATCCAATACCTCAATATAGACACATAGACACATGTTGCTGATCTGACACATGATACTAATAACACAGGAAAAATAGATATTGAAATAGACCACATTGGAAAGCCAAAAAGTCAACAGGTTCAAGCTGAAGAGAAGCTGAGGTTGACAGATGTTGAAAATAGATAAATATTGTTTGATTACAAACAAATAATCCCTCAATAATTTCAATAATTTGCTTAGTTATCAAGTAGATTTGTGTAAAATTGTAAGCATGTGACATGTCTTTCACAATTGTGTGATTATTAGTGGTTTGGGAACTCAAGTCTACAGAATTAATTCTATTTAATAAAAGTTTACTTAATAATGACATGACATGTTGTAAAGGGGTCAACCAACTTAAATTAAAGATATTTTCCAAGATAATTGTCATCTACCACTTTTACAAGCTAAATGTGCCTAAATTGGACTAAGAATCATAATTGCTGGAAATTGGTATCATATTACTTTTTCATTTATGGATCATCTAATTCAAGGCGATTGAACTTCTACGCGTTAAGATATTTAAGTGTCGAAAGTTAACAGGAAAAACTTAAATTTGGATAAAGAACAATCATAAATCAGTAAAATACTCAGTCTAACCATGACAGGTCTAAGAGATTATGTTAAACAAAACATAATTCAATGAAAAAGTTCCAAATCATATGAAAAACTTCCCAATCACATTATACACATACCAAACCATGATTAAACTTGAGGTCCAGTCCCATTCAACTACAAACCTAGAGTGTGCCCACCAGTAACATTATAAGCTCCAAGGGGGTATTAGATTTCTACAGACTATCAAATTCCTATCAAACACCTGAAATTTCCTAATAATATGATCCAAGTGCTAATTGGCTGCCTATTACTTAAGTATTAGTTACACATGTTACATGTAAACCTTCACCATTGGGACTTGTATTAATAAATACATTTACATTTGAGCTATAGCATCAATATCCTAATTAATTAGATGAATACATACCAATTAACAATTGCTCATCAATTAATTAGCATATAGTCAATATATAATTGAGTATCACTAATATATTCAACTTTAAAATGTCTACGTACATATATATTAACTATAGAATGGACTATATCTTTAACTATATACCCATATCCTGCCTATGTACATAGCAATGGTCATAAAATTTTGAAATGAAATTCAAATGGCCCTGAACTCATAAACCATAATATGATCAACTTCATCAAGTCACAAGCAACTAATATAGCTATGAATTTTATATTCTATTCTATTCTATTCCTTATCATTCTTTTTCTATTCTATTTAATTCCTTCACAATTCAACAGGTTGTAGATACACTTAAACAGCATGATAGATGAATAGATAAATAGATAGATAGGTAGATAGATAGATAGATAGATAGATAGATAGATAGATAGATAGATAGATAGATAGATAGATAGATAGATAGATAGATAGATAGATAGATAGATAGATAGATAGATAGATAGACAGATCATGACAGGTACCAGATAACTGTCATGCATAGATAGATAGATAGATAGACAGATAGAGAGGCAGATAAATAAACTTGATACAGATAGACTAAGATAGATATCTAGATACACAGATAGACCTGTAGACAGTGCAGCCCTCTACAAATGTCCTTACCACTAACAGAAACACATTTGACAGATCACCATCACTTTTCAGTTCATATACACACAAAGTGTTGTATAGAACATCACTAGCCTAGATAGTGCATATATTCTAGATGGGCTATTTTTTCTGACTAGACTCCTGTATATTATATATGCTAACCATGCCCATGCAGTTCATGATACGAATGATATCCAGAAAAAAATATTTGCAAAAATGTTGAAGCAAAAAGTGCACAACAATACAGTAGTATTACATCAAGCTTATGGCTTTAATCTTCCATGATATTGTTTTCAAAGTTTAAATTTTTTTTCAGTTTATATTGTTCTATATTCCAAACATAGCGTGTATATAGATAGTCAGATTGGATGGAGTTCCATACACAGATAGCTCAATCAATAGATAGATAGACAAATAGATTTACAGTTACTGAAGTACAACTATCAGACTACAATGTACCAGGTATACCTCGATTCAATTTTAAGTTAGGTTGGTTGGATGAATGATTTAGGCTTTACGTCCTGCACTTATTCACTCACTAGGCTAATCAGGACAGGAGGATACAGCAATGATGCGAAGGACAATTGAAACTGCTGCCCAACATAGGTCTAGGTAACCCGACCAGAGCAGGATTCGAACCTGGAATCTCGCAATGGCAAGCCGTAGCGATACCAACTGAGCTAAGGCCCTCCCTGATAGACAGATATATATAGATAGAAGGATATATTAAAATATAGACATTTACCTTTAGCATAACTACCAATGTCCCCCTTATAAATAACAGGTGAATGTATGCAGTTTGAAACATGTTATCAGAATATACAGTTTGAAGTTCAAACATGTTTAGACAAGATTGACCAAGCCCAAAATTCTAAACCTGCCAGAACAAGATTCCAACAAGGACCTAAACATGTTCATACTCATCCTACACATGACTGTACAGTGTACAGATATATGTCTTAAACAGGTTCATATACAGCTACAGCTATGTGTGGCCTATTGATCAGCATATCTTAAGATCAATCTAAGATTTGATAGAAAATAAATTCAAAATGGGAGGAAAGTTCGAACTCAGGCCATCTTGAGATCAGTTACAATGATTGTACAGAGATATATCTAAAAGAGGCTTTGGATCTGGGTACTTTTTGAGGTTAAGAAAAGATAAAACTGTACCCATTTAATTAAATAACAGGAATTTTGGTTAAAATGTGTACATGTTTTAATAAAATAACTTCAAACTTTAAAGAAATCTTAACATCTGGACCTTTCCTTAATTTGCATATATTTAAAAGTTACTATTATATTTTAAGTATTTTCAGTGTCAGGATTCTATCACAAATCTACCACAAAATATCTAAAGCAAATATCTAGAGTTATTTTTGCACATTAACAGTGTAGTGATGTTGGCCCTGGGACCAAAGAGTAACTCTTTGGTCTAATGGTTAACACGCTTGCCTTCCACGCCGGGGGACCGGGTTCGAGTCCAGGCTGGGCTTCCCCCTCGAAACATTACATTGGTTCCCCAGACAAAGCTGCAGGGTAGCAGCATGGGGCCAGGATGCTGGTGAGAGCGCAATGGATTGTTAAGAGGGGGAGGGGGTAGTTAAGAGGGAAGGGATGTAGTGATGTTGGCCCTGGGACCAAAGAGTAACTCTTTGGTCTAATGGTTAACACGCTTGCCTTCCACGCCGGGGGACTGGGTTCGAGTCCAGGCTGGGCTTCCCCCTCGAAACATTACAACAGGACAGTAGGCTATTGAACTGGCCTTTCTTTGATCTTTTCAATAAAAGATCAAGTTATTTTTAGATATCAAATAAACATACAGTCTTAAGTGTCAAGTTTAGGTTAAGTTCTGATTTTAAGTAAATTGTGTGTCATTAGAATTTCTCAGGATAAAATAGACATCTAAATTAAATTTAAGTATCAGTAAATAAATACTAGACATAAAAAGTTGTGATATTTTTTCATTGTTTCAAAAGTGAGTGAGTTTTTCATTGTGTCAAAATTTATCAGAAAATAAAGTTATTTCAGATTACTTCATCTTGACAAGTCGAGGAGTATGGATTACTTTATATCTTCAAAGTTCTGAATTAATTTAAATTGAATGTAATTAGAATATTTTACAGGTGGAAACTAGAAGGCAAATTGCAATTTGCATATCTGGACGCTGATAATTGACCTGAACATTGTAACATAATATTGGTCTGGTAGTCTGGTTGGCTGAATTATAATAGCAGTAGTCAGAAGTTATCAGGGCATAGTGGCCAATGGGCCTTAAGAGAGAGAAATAAATGTATTGCTACATAGTGATGCATGAAGTTTTTTGATTGTGTGTGATGGAGTTGTGTGTTTAACAACTTGAAATAGTTGTGTTAAGCTGACAGAGGAGATACACACCCACAGCTCATCATTGCTTTGGACATCTTAAGCTAAGGTAGATACAGCTCATCTTCATGAAGCAGACCCACTTTTATGATTTCAATAAAACCTGAGATGTTCGAGAAAGAAAGCAACAGCATAATTTAAACGAAGTCAAAGAGCCCTGAGGCTATTGCCCTACTTCATTACACATTGGCCTAGAAAAATGGACCAAGGGCAGAGTAAATGTATTTACCCCTTTTCACACCTCTTTCAAATTACCCAACAATCTTGCTGTATGTGTATGTGTATATGCATATGCAGCTTACATTTACCATGACAGTTACCCTTGTAACTGTCATGCATTTACTAAAAGTACACTGTATAAAGTTTATAAACTTCAAATTAAAAGTAAAACTTTTATTTGATTATGTATACTACACTTTACTTTATTAAAACATATATGCATCATGGGAGAGTTCTTTTTATTTTGTTTCTATACATTGTCAAACTAGATGGGCGCATATTTCCATATGCAAGACTAGCAGGGGGTCGATCAGCAGTTTGTTCAGCTCATCACTGACTGACATTACCGGCTGACATCAGTGGCTGACATCAGTGGCTGACATCAGTGGCTGACATCAGTGGCTGACATCAGTGGGTGACATCAGTGGCTGACATCACTGGCTGACATCACCGGCTGACATCAACGGCTGTCATCACCAGTTGATGTCAGTGGCTGACATCAATGGCTGACCACCGGCTGACATCACTGGCTGACATCACCGGCTGACATCAGTGGCTGACATCACCGGCTGACATCAGTGGCTGACCACCGGCTGACATCAGTGGCTGACATCACCGGCTGACATCAGCGACTGACATCACCGGCTGACATCAGTGGCTGACATCAATGGCTGACCACCGGCTGACATCAACGGCTGACATCACCGGCTGACATCACCGGCTGACATCAGTGGCTGACCACCGGCTGACATCAGTGGCTGACATAAACGGCTTACATCACCGGCTGACATCAGTGGCTGACATCACTGGTTGACATCGGTGGCTGACATCACCGGCTGACATCAGTGGCTGACATCACCAGCTGACATCAGTGGCTACCATCAGTGGCTGACATCACTGGCTGACATCAGTGGCTGACATCACCAGCTGACATCAGTGGCTGACATCAATGGCTGACCACTGGCTGACATCAGTGGCTGATATCACCGGCTGACATCACCAGCTGACATCAGTGGCTGACATCAGTGGCTGACATCACTGGCTGACATCAGTGGCTGACATCACTTGCTGACATCACTGGTTGATATCACCGGCTGACATCACCAACTGACATCACCAGCTGACATCAGTGGCTGACATCAGTGGCTGACATCACTGGTTGACATCAGTGGCTGACATCACTGGCTGACAGCAGTGGCTGACATCAGTGGCTGACATCAGTGGCTGCCATCACCGGTTGACATCAGTGGTTGACATCAGCGGCTGACATCAGTGGCTGACATCACCGGCTGACATCAGTGGCTGACATCAGTGGCTGACATCAGTGGCTGACATCAGTGGCTGACATCAGTGGCTGACCACCGGCTGACATCACTGACTGACATCACTGGCTGACATCACCGGCTGACATCACCGGCTGACATCACTGGCTGACATCACTGGCTGACATCACCGGCTGACATCACCGGCTGACATCAGTGGCTGACATCACTTGTTGACATCACCGGCTGACATCACTGGCTGACATCACCGTCTGACATCAGTGGCAGACATCACTGGTTGATATCACTGGTTGATATCCCGGCTGACATCGCTGACTAACATTGATTGACATCATTGACCATATCATAACTATCAATAGGGGAGCTCCAAAACACAGGAGAGAACTCCCAATAAGAAGAAGAAAGTGTAGCCACCTTGTGTAAATAGACAGTACTACTACTGTGGTTGCCATGGAGATGAGATAGACTCGGAACTGGACGACACCTAGTATCCCTAAGTATCCCTAAAGACTAGCCCTGCTAGTCTAACAAATGGACCAGTGTAGTATGCTTCCTCAAAAAGCCATTCTTTAGGTCAGAAGGAGGTGTGAATGAGGCCATGGTTGTAAAACAGTTCATCCTGTCTGAGCATAAGTCGGTCACAAGTTGGTCAATAGCTTTAGGGCTCTTTAACCCCCTTTTAAATTGTTTATGCATGCCAGTTTCAATCTAGACCCCGGAGTCGTCGTCATAGATCGTCGTCGTCCGTCATAATTGGTCCGTTGAAGTCGTCGTCACATCAACAAACAAGCTGCTTGCAGCGCCTCCTCTGGGAGGAACGACCCCTGGCGAGCAAATTGATCAACAAACGTCAGTTGCCGTCGTCAGTGGTCGATTTCACTAGCGTCAGTTGCCTAACATGCACAAGTGCAAGCTGTACAGTTTCCAATTAACATGATTAAGAGAGGCCTTTTTAATTGGTATCAGTACTTTTTCATTGTATCAGTGACTGATTGCCATTGAACTATGCTGATTGGCAAGTATCAGTGATTTTCCCTAATTGGCATTGAAGTGTCAACTGGTCTAGAAGTGCAATTATGTGGGCAGGTGAGACAACAGGCATCAAATAGGAAAAAGAGAATGTGAGAATGGGAAATGGAAAAGGAACTTTCTTTGTCAAAGCTGTCTTTATCTATTTATCTATCTATTTTTCTATAGGCCTATGTGTATCTATCATGTCAATCTACCTACACAAAGAGTTATCAAAGATGGATCTATAGGCCTACCTAGCTATTTATCAATCATCCCTCAATCCACCTAAATCTATCTGTAAGATTGCCTCTCTAGCTACTATTAGCTTTATAGTTATACTGGTATTTAGCTGTAGATTTATGAGCAAAATTGTTTGAAATTATGTCTTTTTGTTCAACAGTGTTCAAACAAAAGTATTTTGAAGGAAAGCCTTCAGAAATAATTAATAATCAAGCGCAACAGATCTGTTTGAACCACACTCAGTTCTGACACTTCAATAGCAATTGAAACACATTGGATAAAAATAATAACTTGTATAGTAATCAGCCACGGAGGTCTGAAGACAAAGAATACCAGTCCTGATACACATAACTCACTATTAACTCAGGCCATTGATCGGGTCGTCCAGTTTGGTTCAGGTTAGTCACACAATTTATGCATGGCTGACTAAGCTGCAGGCTCTACTACAGTGAATCTCATGAGACGGTTGGACCTAATTAAAAATGTTGTCTGATCTCCTTTTGAGTTATGAATCTGATCTGGTAATCATTTTCAAATATATTTGAAATTTTTTAAAAATTAAAAAAATCTCATAATATTTTTGGTTGTGAACTTTCCTTATTTATTTTGGTGAAGATCTGTATTTTAAAAGTCTGTTAAATGATACAAAAGATAAAAGTCAGTTGAAGTCAGTCGAAATGAATTCAGTCAGTTGCAGTTGAAAAGTTATCAACTAGTCAAGTCAGTCAGTTGAAATGAAGGAAGTCAGTTGATTCATCAAAACAACTGACTCCTGGGTCTATTTCAATCTAATGATCTAGTTGTTGAACACCGGCAAATCTATATAGCTCTCTCAACCAATAGCATTAGTGCGTATTTTGCATGCTAGGTGGCTACCGCGTGTTGATGACGGGTGTGCGCTGAAGCATATCAGATTCTGGTAGACTGGTCCCCCCTCCCTGGTGTGCCATAGGGACAGTATATCAGTTATAATTCTAGTACATTGTCCTATTTAGAATCCAGTCAATTTTCCATGATTGCAACACAGATTTCCAGCTATTCTCGGTGTTAAGGACCAATTCACCGGGTGATATCTGTAGATCTATCCACTATCTGTTTGCTATATCAGTCTGAGTCACTTGGATCACGTGTGTGCAACATAAAGTAAGTTTGATGGGTTTACTGTGTACATCACTATGTCTTATGTTCAGCCAACAGGAAACTGAAAAACACAAGGAAGTAGGCCGTTGTGAGACAGAATCTGGACGCCAGAGGCGTCCAGATAATAAAGATATCTAAACACACCCCCCCCCCCTCCCAAATAATCAGTAAATAAAGAATAGAAGTAAGGACATAACATGTAACTTTTTTTTGTTTTTTCCTTGTTGCTCTTGGTCTTTGTTGTCTAAACAATGGAAAAAGTACTAACCATTATGTCATGAGGAGTAAAAACTTCCGAAAAGGAGTAAAAATTCCAAAAAGTACAAAAAAACTTCCAAAAACTAGAATGTACACATGTTACGTGTACCAGAAATGTACCGAGTTACCTTGCACTGTTAACAAAGTACTTTATGAGATGCTTTGCTTTTTCATGCACACTTATTTTTAGTTATTTATAAATATCAACAGTGTACCTAACACTACTGGGCATATCTACAGCCTATGCCCTACCAAAATGTGACTGATAACCTTTATGTTAAATACCTGATTGTTTAGAACATTATAGAAGTGTTCTAGTGCAGCATAAATACACCAAATCAAAAGAAATCATATAGAACATTTACAGGCCTGGTCAAAGCTGTAGGACTTTATTTTACCCCTTTTTGGCTTATCTCTCTGTTGACCTTGTGGTCATGACCACCTAATTTTAATGGCCATAGATTCTTAGCTCATGTCAACACCACATAGGGGACCCAGAAGATGCACATGGTATATTTACCCCATGTCCCAGGACCATGCTTATGGGGTATTTCTCAACTTCAGAGTAAAATTTCCTACCATTCTGGAAAGATAGTTCTTATGGCAGGACTGAGCAGTTCATTCTCAACTTTTACGTGCAAAAATGTGGATTATAATAAAAAGTAGAAAAAAAACTCCAATAATTTAATGCTTATCAATAGGTGTATCAAATACATTAAATATTCGAAAAAAGGTAACACATTCATTGAAAATATAATGACTTTTTTGTCATATTCAAATGATCACATATATATTTAGGAAGATTATCTAAATCCTTTGTATTACGTGTAATTATACACTATTCCATCTTAGTATATCTACAAAATTTTCATTTCTAGTTATTAGCGATTAGCAGCGCCATGGCTTAGCACTTTGGTAAAATTTGTCAACAATTCTGGGGTCTTCATGTCTCATTAATGACATCCAAACTTTGCATACAGTCGTAGAATGAAAGACCTGATAGAAATTATTGGCCTTGCCATTTCAAAATTGCTCAAATTCCTAATTGAAATGATTGGGCCTTTGAAAGTCTTTTTGGTGTATTAACTGAAATAAATTGTCTTTTAAATATATCCATTTAAGCATTGTTAATTATAAATCACAAGACAACTCAACCTGTTCAAGTGGTGTCATACACATTCTGTAAACTGGGATTTGGATAGATCTAAAGGTGGATCCATAGATAGATTCACAGATAGATCTATATCCAGCTAGACAGCTAGATAGCTGGACAGCCAGATAGTTAGTTAGTTAGATAGATAGACATATAGATATATAGATAGATAGATAGATAGATAGATAGATAGATAGATAGATAGATAGATAGATAGATAGATAGATAGATAGATAGATAGATAGATAGATAGATAGGAGGGGGACATTTCCACGCCATCAGTGTGAAATTCTACAGGCGCTGCTTAAAGTGATTGCACGTTATTTTTTAATTTTTGTAAATGTTAGCATCACGAGACAAAATTGTTCAAGAGACCTCAACAAAATCAATAAAGGGATGAACAGGTATCAGAGTAGATTCTTACATTTTGAATGAGATAAACAAGATTACATGAAACAGTATTAAATTTCAGGGTTGCAGTGATTTTAATTTTGATTTAGATCACGTTTTTCCCAATAAAAATCATGATTTATTTCATTTAAATCGATTTCCTTGATTTAAATCAAATGTAAACCATTCGATTTTTAAATTTTTAAAATGAAAATCAATAAGAATCACAATCCTGGTATTAATCATAAACACCTGTTTATTACTTTGATTATCTCTTTTGTTGGTCTAAGATTAAAACAAAAATATAACTTTCTTTAACACTGAAGTATACATAGCCAGTCTAAATTTAGGATGGATTGAAGTAAGGGGTCTGTGGAGCTGTAAGTTTATGGTTTCAGGTAGGGGGGGGGGGGGCTGAGTAATATATAAATGCAACTTCATGTTTGTAATTAACGCACAAAGTAATTAATGCAAAATCTAATTATGGCATCAAAATTCTAAAACGTATATTTATAAATTAGTCTTGAGTATTTTTCTGCAAGATTGATTTATATATATATATATATATATATATATCTCCTTCAAGATGAGCAGCTGCCACCCCCTCCAACCTTATTCCTGAAGTAAATATTTTTGATTTATTCAGTAATTGTTTTGTTTTTATATTTAAGCTAACTATAAGATTTTATTTGAGATAAGTCATTTGTAGATTGTTACAATGAAAAGTTACTTGTTTCTTTTATCTGTCATCAAAGAAATTGTCATGTAATTGAGATAGCTCTGACATAAGTCTCCATAAATTTATCATTCCACAGTCTCTGCCTATATCCTGGAATGCTACTGAGTTGGTCAATTATACACCTTTTAACCATGAGATATTATACCTACATCCAAACTGGGTCAAAAAGGGGTAGAACTAAGCTAAGGACATTTGGGGAGCATCAGATTTACAAGGTGGTGATAAAAATGTCATTTAGGGTGATAAACATGTGGTATGTTTGCAACAAGTGTGACAGGGGTAACATCAAAGGGCTCAAATTGAGCTCTACCCCTACAGCTTTGACCAGGCCTGTTTAGATAGTGTTCTCTGAACGATATTAATGAGGTAAAAAACAATTATATTTCAAATTTTATCATTATAAACTTTTGATGAAATTAGCAATTTACTACTAGCCTGAACACTTTGATGTTCTGGTTGTGCTCATATCTATACTTCCTATGCAGTATGGTATAGTGCATTGCAATTGATTATTTCCTCTAATTTACTTCACATGTGACATTGAAGGAGTGTTTAACTTACTCATGCTTGGAGGTAGAAGCAGTCACAATTCTGAAATAGCTGTAATAGCTGCCTGTAATAGTTGCCTGTTATAGCTGATGGAGGAGCACTGTGGTTATTTTGCTGGGAGTCCTTGACTACAGTGTGTGTACGGACATGTTATCGCCTAGCAGTGCAGCGCGCATGGCAAATAGCGCAGGATAAAAACACCTGTCTGACAATTTTGCACCCAGAGAGTAGACGGAGGAAAAAATCTAGAAAAAAATGACTGAAAGTTGTTAGTCAGGTCGTAATGAACAACTTTCAGTCAAATTGTTTTCCCTATCTCAAATCAATTAGGAGTTACAAGCAAAAACAGACGAACTACCTGTCTGTCTGCAGTGAGAGAGAACTGGGAGCATGCAGCCACGTGCTCTGCACTGCAAGGACTTGTAATCCTACACCACAAGCCAAAAATACTAGTACTAACTACAGAATTCAACAGAATATACATTTTATGGAGATTACAGTGAAGCTGGGGCTATTTCGAAGTATACTATATGCTTATGGTATAAATAATGCTACTCAATAAGAAAATTCAGGTTTAGAGCATCCAATGTCAGCAGGTAGCATGGTGAGAAGCCACGGCAAAGCTAAACTCAAAACTACATGAAAATTTAGTGTTGAGTGACATGGTGTGTGTAAAGTACCAATTAATTTTTGCCAAGGGTGTAGTGGTTGGCAAATTCCCATGCATCAGCAGATTGCTTGGTCACATGAGCAAGGTGGCATTGAGATTTAGCCTTGGATCTCTCATAAAAAGATAAAGGGAAAAAGAAATGACGATAAATTTACAAAAATTAGGAAATCAAAAGAAACGAAAAGCTTGAGAAAAAAATAAGGATATAATGTGTCATAATGAAGAAAATGTACTGATAACAAAGGGAGACAAAAAAAATTTATTTAAAAACTTAATTTGCAAAAATGAAGTGAAGGATCTTATCAATTTTCTTTTTAAGTCAACTTACTCAATAACCAATGACACAATTATGACTGAAGAATAAAAGTAGGATAGGTTACTAACTAGAATACGCAAATAAAATTTGCAAATCTAGGCGCTGATTGTTAACTTGACAATTTAAGCATGAGATGAACCTCTGTCTGCCATTGTAGATCCTCCATTGTGAATGAACCATCCAGCTGGTCAGAGATCCTATCATATAGCATGTATATATTGTATAGGTATATGAAATCGAATGGGTCACTCAAAGCTGTTTTAATCTTATTCACATTGCTGCAGCCCGTTCTAATATGCTAACATGTTCCGCTTGAGTGCACACAGTCTAGACATTGCATAAATCTAGGACAGTGACCTGATATTTTGTGACCAGAAATAGTTATTTATGCCAATTTTCAGCAAAGAGGACAGCTATTTACAATCACAGTCCATAGATCTGTTACTGATCCATCATCAATAGCAATTATAGCATCCAAGCTAGAAGGGTTGATTTGTTTACGAAGTTAGAAGGTAAAACGCATGAAACCATTGTATTTCATGTTCACCACAAACAGGAAGTTGAAAAACACACAGGAAATGGCAGGTTGTACAAGCATGATCTAGGCGCAGCAGCGCCTAGATAATTAATACTGAGGTAAAACAATTCATGAAGATTGAAGCAATAATTAAGCTTAACAAGAAGTAACAACTACTCAAACAGGAAATTTTTGAAAAAGTAATAATAAAACATTTCTAAACCTCAAGCTCAATGCTCAAGGCAAGTTGGGCTCTAAATCATTATGGATAGGAGGCACCTTGACTTGGTTATTTTTCAATGGAAATACTTCATGGCAATGCCATGGCCTTCAATTAACAAGCAGTGACAAGCTGGAACTTGAATTTGCAACACAAAACATCACAGGCCTTGAATTAAGGGGGGGGGGGGTTAATTTATTTGGTGATCACAGGGGGGGGGGGGTGTAAAATGATCACCAACACATTGTACCTATGCAGGCTGTGCTATTTATAATTGATCAAGATCCAGTTAACCCCCATAGGTTAGGTTTGAATTTGTTCCAGTTTCAGTTAACCCCTATAGATTAGATTTTGAATTAGTTGAAATATTCAGCAAAATATACATATAATTCAATTCTGAATGATTTACAACAATAGGCAGAACTTATAAGCCCCTATTTTAGGATACCAATATTAGAAAGCTAGGAAAATAATACATGCATCTTCATATGTACAATACTAATACAACATTCTAAATATACATGTACTACCAGTATACATAAATTTTGAAATATCAGGAAGGAAAATATTTAACTTTAGTGGAAAATTTTAACTTTTGGGGAAAAATGCAAATCTATATTTTGGAAAATATTAAAATACTGCTTTGCAAAAGTCATGCTAACCTATTGGAAATAGGGTTATTATCACCAACATTTAATATTTCAGGCCTATCAACCTCAAATAGAACCAGGCAGCAACATGTTCTCCAGGCCAAAGCCTCTAATTAATGAAACACCCTATAATTTCATGATTAATTCAATAATTTTAGAGTAACAATTACCATTTGTGGTCAGGTGTGCATTACTATTTCACCCATATCTTTTATCCTCTACACCTGTGCTGCCTTAAAATTCCCAACAGGTCCACTCTTGTTAAATAGACCTGTGATGTCATTGGCCAAATATGTTTGAGTTACAAGTATAAATAGAAGTATAGTCACACACTATAGTCCTTTGTATACTATTCTATACTAATGTAGATATAGTACATAGCTTTTAAAGTTTGTATTCCTTTATTTTTTCCACTGAATTTTCAGTTAGTATACCACCAAGAATGGCTCTGAATCCCTTCTGATCCTAAGGTAGCTTATTCAGAAACTTTCGAAATGACTATCACAACTGTGGAAATAAATTAAATTCATATTTCAACAAAGCAACACAATTTCATCTTCATTATTTTCTCAATTTTTTTCACTGCACCTTTGTCATAATATTTATGTAAGTATGGAATATGGATATTTAGCCTTTTTCAGCTTTTTATACAGATTTCAACCCACCTTATTATGAAACCCAAAACCTATTTTAAAATGCACTATCCTATCCTACCCTATCCTACTCTACCCAATCCTATCCTATCCTTGAATCATTTTATTTTTTCATTTTTCTTACATTTGTCATCCCTCCACTCATAAAACCATCGATTGTGTAAAGACCTTGGTCAGTCCTTGGTGCTTATCTGCAATAACATTTACTATAGGATCCTAGAGCTCCACTTTGACTTGGTAATATGTGGAGAATATCAAGGTTGAGGACTTGGCCAGATCATTTTGGCTTTACCTCCTGTATTTATTGAGAAATACATAAATATCTAAAGATGAGGTTGATGATTTTTGAGAGATTTTGGCTTTATCTTCTGTTTTTTATGGAGAAATATACAAATATTTATCATCGACATTAAAAATTTGGTGAGATAGCGGCTTTACCTCCTGTATTTATTGAGAAATACATAAATGTTTAATGATGAGACTGAGATTTTGAGGATATTTTGGATTAACTTCCAATATTTCTGAAGTAAATTTCATATATTTATATGGCTGATGATTGCATTGCTCAATTTGTATCAATCAGTAGAGAGAAATCAGTTATTTTTCATAAAACAAGAATCTGATGAATCAATATCTCAATAGAGATGCTTGCTTCAGGAGTGGCTTATTGCCCCCCAAACCATAGAGCTATAAGGGGTTAACATGCTCAAACCATATTTTGGGGGCTACTTTCTACATATTTGCCCTGAGCATTATGATCAAAACATTAGATCTGATTTGAAAGTATTCAAATTAGGGGTTTTCTATACTATTCTTAAGACTGATCCAAGAATCTGACATCAGCCTTCAAACACACTTGAAAAATAAGATTTACACTCAAGTAAACATAAGAACCACATGTCTAAAACCACAGAAAAAAATATCCTGGATGGTTGAGAATCGTTCAACTAACGTTTAAAGCAAATTTTTAATAGAAAGGGTGACTTTGCCATTGAATAAAAGTTTATAACTTTTTGATTTAGAAATTGTCCTTGCACCTGGGTGTACCATGACTTACTAATTAAGCCAAAAAAGTAAGAAAACAAAAAGTATTGGATGAAGTCCAAATTTCTTATAATAAAGAGATTTAATGATCTTGCTTTTTTTTTAAATCAATTTTTCTAGACTTGCTAAATTTCACTTTTTCTAAATTCCATCTTTTTCACCAATTTCTTTTCTATTTTAACACATAATATTTCAAATTCATCACTCTTTCTCCTGCATTAATAATCCTCTTTTTCTGCATTTTTGCAATCTTTTTCAACACAATTTACCCGTTTTTCCTCTATTCGAATCCTTTGAACATTTTTCTTGTTATAATAAGTCAATTTTCCTAGCAACCTTGGCTTGGCCAATTTTTGATAAGCCCCAGAGTGCAGAATTACAATTTCTGTTTATGAATTTCGTTACTCTCATACTAAAAAGAGTGGCCTTGTGTATAATGAGAAATATACAGGGCAACCTTGATTTAAGACCCTATGTAATCACAGTATTACTTCTGATGTATGACCAACCTCCAAATCAAACTACAACGAATAACCTTGATATGCAAGGTCTACCTATTCAACCTCTCTTTCTATCCCTATATATATATACATTGCAAGGTCTACCTATTTGAGGCTATTTCAACTCCCCCACTCTATATAGGCTTATGCAAGGTAGATCAACTCTCACTCCTGGAACTAGGCTCAGAAAACAGCACAGATTGTGCTGCTGATAAGAAGAGGGGGTGGAGGGTGAAAAGTAATTAGCATCGGTCCTATCTGCTACATTATGGCCATTAATTTTGTTAATGGTCAACAAGAAGGTTGGATGTAGTGTCACTTTCTGGTTCACCTGGATCCCACTTCTTAGTCCACGAATCAAAATTTAGGGATCCAAAGGTGTAGAGGAACATACAGTCTTGTGAAATTGGGCTTTCTGAGACGTACATGTCAGTTTTTTTCCAGTGAAATTGAGATAATTGTAACCTAGAATTCGAAGATAAAGTAAAAAGTGCAGGACAAATGAAATAATCTCCATTAAACTTATTTTAATTCATTCATTATTTAAGGATATTAAACTTGAGCGGTTATTCAATCTGTTAATCCACAATAGAAAAGTTCGAATTTGGAGCAAAAAATAACCCACTCTGGCCAAGTTAACAGTTTATGGTCTTCAACATTTTTATCATAATACCACCAACAATGCAACATTTCTGTCAAACTCATATTTAACTGAAAAAGTTATCTTTACAAACAATGACAATTTTTGCCAACATTTACATTATTATCATTTAAATGATAGGCCTAATAATATTTTTCAAATTTCATCTTCAATTCCAAATAATAATTTGTTTACAAGATTCTTTAACACAAAAACAAACATATACCAGATATTTTGATAGATAACAAATAGTTAGATAGATTACATCAATTGATAGATATAGACAATAGATACATAGATCTATAGAGATCTAGACACAGATTTAGTATATTTTACAATTCTAAACATGTTATAGATCTACCTTCTATATATATGGACTGTTCCATTAGGCCATGGTGGTTAATGAAACCATAAGCATTTTTTCAGGTCAGGTGTAATTTAAATATGGTATAAAGTTCTCAGGCATTCTAAAAAAATTGTCTCCAAAATTAATGGTAGCAACAAATTATGCTTTAGGGATATCTGCTATGCATACATTTTCACAATGCTCAAACTAAGTAAGGCCAGTTAGAGCCAGCCAAAATATAACATGGCATGGAAAGATGCCTTGGCCTTGTGGGGTGACCAGTTGATACAGGTCTGTCCTGCTGACCACAAAGATGGGGTGCTGTAAACATATCAGGACATTAAGGAGATAAACACCTCTATGGGGGCAACCACACCAACCCCCTTGCTTGGCACTAATGACCCTGCTCTGAGCCTAGTTCCAGGAGTGCTCTATAAATATTTATAATTCCACAAATTTCAACTCTTCAAATTCACAAAAATGAATAACCTTGATATGCAAAGTCTAAGAATTTAAACTCTTGTTTCTCTCTATATATACACAAGGTCTATCTATTTGAGGCTATTTCAAGTCCCCCCTCACTGTATATATAGGTCTATGCAAGATAGATCAACTCCCTTACTCTATAAGATATATATAATACTACCAATTTCAGCTCTCTTTAAATTTAAAACAACGAATAGCCTTGATATGCAAGGTCTACCAATTCAAACTCTTTCTCTCTATATATATATTATATATACAAGGTCAACCTATTTCAACTCCCCTCACTATATATAGATATGTGCAAGGTAGATCAACTCTCTATAAAAATATAATATTCTACCAATTTCAACTTTCAAATTCATAAGCTCAGATCACTGCATACCCATAATCTGCAATAAATATGCTTACTAATATTATAACCCCTGCAAGTAAGTCCAAATATGGCCTTGAACAAATATATCATAAACTACAGAATAAATATTGAATATATTTGTCATGAAATTCAATATTTTTACACAGGCTTATTTGTGACATATAAGGAAATTGCTTATTTTTAATATAACTTCATATCTTAAAGTTAATAAATGAAAGTCCTTAATTTAAGCTTTAACAGTTAAGATCAGGAATCAGTAAATTTAGTTTGTAACACACAAAACGTCTTAAAATGAGGTTGAAATTGAGCAAGGAATCAAAGAATTCATCAAAACAACACATTATAACTCATAAGAAATGTATTCTAGACCCTACTTACCTACATATATCACATCAAAATAATACCTCAAAGATGTACAGATGGATGGATGATTGGGGCTTTACATCACATATTTATGCACTTGGTAGTCTAATTAGGAATGCAGGAGGCTTCAAAGATGTATAAAACAAATCCCCTATACTACATAGATTCACTTAACAACTCTTTATAGCCTGTAACCTTCACATACATACTCTTCTCTCTCTCTCTCTCTTTATATATATTCTATATATATATATATAGAATGATCATATTGTCCTGAATACTTTATCTGGGTCAAATTCCTGCAATATACTCCCACTACTCTCACGTGATTACATATTGATTGAGCTTGTGGGCAATATATCTATCTTTATATATATGCTCTCTTTCTATATATATGTGTGCATCATGCATGCATGTGTGTGTTGAACATTAAAACTACATGTTATAAGTTGGGATGAATATAAATATTACTATTAATAGTGATCACGTTCATTTAACTAGAAGTATCAAAAGCGTGTATTGTACTTTTAAGTAGGTTGTGTATTAAAATGTGTATTGCAAAAGCATCATTATCATTGTTGAGTGAAATATTTATGTAGTGTACTATACAAATGTATCTAATTAAAATATTTAATTTAATTTTTTACTAACAACTACGACAAAATACTATTTAAAAGATGACATTGTCAGCTCTATCACTCCATACATATCACCAATGAATGGCATAGACAGATAGAACAGATACAAAGATAGATACATTAGTTACTGCTCAACAATTATGATGGCCTATAAATGTGCCAATTTAATACCTAAAATAGTTTCATAATGTTAAATGTTACATATTTAGAACACAGTCCACAATAATTTTAAACTACTTCCAGGAAGTGACCTGAATATATGAACTCCCAAAAATACTAGAATATATATGTAAAAATATAGGTTACATATTTACACTAACTTAAATCTAGTTGTGCCAATCTGACTTAGTTAATAGCAAATATGACAAAAAGCTCTGAAATAGCTTCATTATCAACTTAAATAAAGTTAATTGACTTATAATTATCATCCAAACTAATTTCATCTCATTTCAATTTTAAAGATCTACACTGAAATTATACAACTACATAAAATACATATATTTGAAGATATAGGTTACATGGTCACAACCTGACTTAGTTACAAAACCAATTATTCTGATATGTATGCTCTGAAATAGTCTGGTTTTTCCCTTAAATCAAGTCAACTCACTTATATATATCTAAATTTAATTCAGATATGCATTGAATGATTAAAATACATTGACTCGTAATGTATACTATGCAAAAAAGTGCATATGCAATTCTGTGTATGGTTAGATCTAGGCTATATTTGAGCACTTGACTGTATGCTGACAGTATGCATGTCAAAACATGTATGGACATGACTGTGCTAGTGAAAAATGGCTGTTTCAAGAGTTATGTTGGTTGTATGAGAGTTAAATTTGTTGGATTATTGGGAAAAAGTTGCATCAGACTATAAATTGATACTTCTATGACTTAAGTATGAGTAGACTAGTTTTAGGGAAATTATACAATTGGTTGATTTCATAATGCATTATATACAGGACTAATGGAGCAAATTAGGTTATGATTAGTTTTAAAATGCTGAAATGACAAATAAATGGTTGTTTCAATCAATATTTCAGGAATAAAGTACTGCTTATAAGCTACAGTGACTATACAGTTGGTTGATTTGATCCAGTATTAACAGGTGGTTGCTTCAGGTTGCATAATATCATACATTTAACAAAAGATCAATTAGTGTAACCAATTATTGGCATGGAAACGTGTTACAACCAAACATATGTATTGCTATCAATAAATACATACATATTATTCAGAATAACCCATAGTATAGTACCTATACTCTATATCTTAGGGGTACTATTATTGGCATGGAAACGTGTTACAACCAAACATATGTATTGCTATCAATAAATACATACATATTATTCAGAATAACCCATAGTATAGTACCTATACTCTATATCTTAGGGGTACTAAAATAACTATAATACACTAGGGCACTGCCTATATACCCAGGTGTACACAAAATACTATAACATGTGTGTGCAAAGTGGTAACTTATCTATCTGAAGTCTTACTAAGTATTCTAACCAAAAAATACATAATACTGATATAAATGCATGTTATATATGCACTATGGATGACTTACAGCTAAATGTATATAAGTAAAATATATAGGACTAAAATATATATGTCAAGTCAATCTAAAGTATACTGATAAAAATTTTAAAATAACACGAAAAAAAAAATCAGCCAAGCTATGCCAATATATGCTTTTTCACTTACCTTGGTCTAAATGTGAGAAAATAAGTATATACACTAAAACTGTATACACAGCTACATATACAAAGAGTATATGACTGTATGTCTGTACTCCAGGCTCAGTTGAGAGCTCTCTGCCAACTGCATTGAAGCCTGGTCCTTATATTTGGTACACATGGCTATGGGCCAGCTCATTTGCATGTGATTATAATGCCAGCCCATTTGAAAATAGGGGCCACAGGCTGTGGCCTACACATGTATAGATCAAGGTAACAGTTATTAACACTTAATCTATTGATTGCTTCATTGGGTTTTGCAGAATGGGGGGGGGGGTGACCAACAGGGTGGTGGATTAATGTTGGCATATTTCTCATATTTTTTTATTCAATGAAATTGTTTTATTATTTTTTTCAACAAAGTTGTGAAATGTTAATATATATTTGGGATGCACAATTACTTCAAAAAGTACCGTCTTTTTCTTATTTGGTAGCAATAAACATCATTATCTAATCTACTAATTGTTTTTTTAATTGTGTTATTCTTGTTCCACACTTCCCCTATCAAAGTGTTGAATAGCAGGATCATTCTCAATTAATTTTCCCAGAAATGACAATTTCCTTTTGCAAAATTAAGCATATAATTCAATATTATTAACCCAATAGTCTACCGTATGTCTTAATTTATGTTTCTCACAATTTGAGCACGCCAGAGTACTTATAACAGCGTTCCTATAAAATCAGAAAAATAAACATGAAACAACCCCCAAAAAATAGGATTCCAAAAACTGGGCTTGAAACCCAAAATTTATTGTTAATATTTGGGAAAATGAATCAAATAAAAAAGAGAACAACTTTTCAATTGTACAAATGACTTAACTTCAGTCATATTGACTTCTTTAAATATATTTCCAAAAATTCTCAGCGCTACTCCTTTTTTTTTATTCAAACAGTCATGAAAGACAATTCTGACATATGCTCAATATCCATTCTTAGCAATCAATAATTTTTAACCCCCCCCTAAAAATCTCATTGAGGATCAAAACCCTTGTCACAACCTACCCTACCTACTCTCAAAATGGACCATTCCTGAACATGCTGGAACAAAATTATTCCAATTCATGTACTATCATGAAGGAATCAAGGAATTAGCCCAAGACATACAATTAAGACTTCTGGTTTAGCTTAGGATTATAATATCACCTTAGAAATTAATACTACACCTATATCAAAAGTATTAAACCTGTATTACAACTAGATTAGTACACTTGTTCTGACCAGTTTAGTTTAGTGCATAGTAGTAAGTCAACTAGTTGGTCTACATGGATTGCAATGCAGCAAAATATTCATTCTATTTTACTTGATCTAGCTATCCACCCAACTTTCCTGTTCGGTTTCATTATTCTATCTATCTATCTATCTATCTATCTATCTATCTATCTATCTATCTATTAGGGTGGCCCTTAAAAAAAAAAGTTTGAAATTTATATGGGCCACCCCCTCAAATGATGCCTTTTATGGTAAAAACAGCTCGTGCAAAATCTCATTCAAATCGGTTAACATTTAAAGGTGGCCCACGAGCCTTGAAATTCTTGCATTTCAGTCATGATTTTGTATGTTTGCCGATCCGCGGTATTGTATAATTAAGCCATTTTAAATCATACAACAATATAATTAGAATTTTTGAACAGGGCTGAAGGAGAGCTTCATTTTGAATACAAACTTGGATGGTCTATGACAATTCTTCATAAACCCCGAGATCCATAAGTCATGAGTTATTTTTAGGTGAGAATCTCTCACCTATTACGATAGGCATTGTGCTGGGTGACGGGTGGTTGAAGACAGGACCCATGCCAATCAATTACTCAATTTCTAAGCCAATTATGACTTCCTAACTGTGTCAGTTGGCATGTCTATGCACAAACTATATACACTTAGCATTGCAGGTCTCTCCTTGTCCTATTTACGTTTTTATTTCCAAAATGCACTTGCCTCCCCTTTCCATGTCCTCACAGCAAGCCCACCGCTTGCCAACTGACACTAAGTAAACAAGTCGGCAAAAATTGGAGCTTCACCCACAGTGCAGCCACACCTTGGCAGCCACCTAGTGGACTGCATGAAAAATACCAGCAAGTTTCTTGAAAGTCTCAGGTTCTGTCATGTTCTAAAAATAAGGCTAATGTGTAATATGCACTGACAAACTGATACAATTCAAGTACATATATATATACTATAACTACACTTTAAACAGTACTGTGTGCATTGCTCCATGCAGTAGAGCAGGGGTGCATTCCTGCCTCTCTCAAATTTGGTTGATAGAAGTGAGATGGATCAAATTTGGTGGATAGAAGTTGGGTGGATCCAATTTGGTGGGGAGGACAGGTGGTTTGAATTCAGTGGATCAAATTTGGTGGATAGAAGTGAGGTGGATCAAATTTGGTGGACAGAAGTTGGATGGATCAAATTTGGAGGAACAAATTTGATGGATAGAAGTGAGGTGGATCAAATTTGCCTACCTGGAGACCCTCAATTTATGCTTGCATGGCCAGCAGATATTATGTTTGTGCATCTAATGCATTCTAGTTTTGACTTAGTACTACAGACTTCTACCGACCTTTGCACATTATCTTTATTACTTATATGCCTTCTTGTTTCCAATTTGAGATTCGAACCTTCCAGTGCTTTGCACGGTATTTTAAAATTTGTTTTTTTTGATATATGATGTCTCCGAATTCAATCTGGAGGCAGTAACTCTTAACCAGACCTTATAAAATGGATTATCAATGACGGCACCTGCATGTTTGTGATCAATGTTTAAGGAAAATAATGAAAAAAACCTTTCATTTTCTTGGAGAGGAATAATTTCACGAAGGCCGTCATAATTTTGAAAAATGTACGTAAGGAGTCAATATGCAAATTGTCAATGTGCTGGATTTGACCAAAAAATCACAGCATGATCTAATTTTCCCACATTCTTTCATCAAAATTTTATGATTTTCCAACAGGACAGTTTGTGATTCTTGTTCCATGGGGCCAGGAGGGTTAATTCTGTGTCAGATTTTTGGCATATCTTGTTACATATTTTTCACAAATTTGGTACTGATTCAAATCTGGTTGTTCATTACACTTCACTGGAAAATCCGTTGTCAAGTTGCACCATAAAAACTGCTAGAACAGTGAGTGACATGCAGGTTTTGTTCAGGTCTGCCAAATATTTGCAAGATATTCTGACATGGAATTATTCACATGTTATACCAAAAGGCAAATTAATTAACAATGACGTCGTTGCAGGAAAAATTTCAAAGAGTGACTTTGATGTAATTCCCTAAGAATGCATTGGGGGAGTGTTGTTAGTTCAGTAGGAATGCTCTGGGCTTCCAAACACTGGGTTTGATCTCAAATTGACAGTCAATTGAGCCCATATTCTATTTCACAGCAGTTTCAATAATCATACTGTTCATACTTATCCTTTCCTGATAATTAGCCAACCAGCTACATAAATGTCGGATATAAAGACCTAATCATTATATTACTAAAGTATTTTAATCCAAGGCTAAAAATCGCTGTATTTGCTCTCTTGCACCCCAATAACACTTTGTTAATTATCATCTGCCCAAAGAGCCAATCATCTTCAGGATGTTACAGGCAATTTCATTAGTACGTGATTCTTAGGTCCCAGACCCACCAAATACATGCCATTTTTAGTTAATCTGATTGGTTTAGAAACAACAGAACGTCACACATTTGATTTATCAGACGTAGTATGTGCTGATTTAGCATTGATTCCTCACAGCCAAGTGTGAATGACAAGAATCGCATGGTAATGAAAACACCTGTAAAGGAAAATCAAGCGAACGTGAGGTTTTCAGCAAATTTTCAGCCGAACCTTCCGAATATAAAATCATCACAGACCATCCAAGTTGGTACTCAAAATGAAGCTCTAATTAAGACCAGTTCAACCATGCCATTTATATTGTTGTATCATTTGAATTGGCTAAAATATAGAGAACCGCGAGTTGACAAATGTAGAGAATTATGCCAGAAACATAAAAACTTCAGGGGCGATGGGCCACCTCTAAATATTAACCGATTTGCCTGAAAATTTGCATGCATCATTTTTTCCATAATAGGCATCATTTTAGGGGGTGGCCCATCAATATTTTAAACTTTTATTTTTTACTATGCTTTTAAGGGCCACCCTACTATCTATCTATCTATCTATCTATCTATCTATCTATCTATCTATCTACGCCCCCCAGACCACAAATCTGGACCCGCCACTGCTATCTATCTTTCCTTTATCGAGGCCTACTGATCTGTCCTCTGATCTATCTTACTATCTACCTTACTATATGGAGCGATCTATGGATTGATCTACCGATAAATCTACCAATAAACCCATCTATCGACCTGTCTTTGTATCAGGATTCCTATTCCTTTGTCAAGTTCAAATTGAAGGTTTTTTCCAGGTTTTTCAAGGCTGCCAAAACCGATTTTCAAGAGTCTAAAGCTGCAATTTTTTTCCACCGATTTTGTGCTCCAGAAAGTTTTCAAAAGTCTATGGAGAATAAGTTGTTCTTGGTCCCAGGTATATCCATGATATGTTGTATTATTGTTCACTGAGACTTACAATGTAAGTCTCAGTGAACAATAATACAACATATCATTTTCAAAAGTGCTAAATTTTTTTAACTTTTTCAATTTTGGCAAGAGATTCCAAAATTCCACACTTTTTCCAGATTTTTGGTGGAAATACCACATTTTTCCAGGTTTCCCAAGACCTGGAAAAGCACCACCCGAAATTCCAGGTTTTTCAAGGTTTTCCAGGTTGAGTGGGAACCATGATGTATGTATGTATCTATCTATCTATCTGTCAAGGATTTTCTGGAAGTCTATCTAAATCCTTGTTGACGAAGTTAGTTACTTTGTTTGTAGCAAATGAACAGTGTCACCTGTTGTGGCCTTCAGAAAAGAAATATTTAACTCATTGATGTAATTTATCAAGGTTTTTTCCTTGCAACTTTTAGGGGGAGACCATTTAATATAAAGAGGGGGGGGGCTTGGAGATCTTTTTTTTAAAATTATAATTTCTTGCTCAGTTTAGGTAAAATAAATAAATCCTTTTGGTTAGTCTTGAAATAAGTGTTGCTTGATTTAGGAATGATTATTCGGGGACTTCGCACGCTTGAAATAAATAATTACGGCCGTCGTTACCATGAAATAAATAATTTTCCCCCGAGGAAAACTCCAAGCCCCCCCCCCTCCAATTGTTAAATGGTTGCCTCCTTAGCAATTGTGTGTATAAGACTCACATGTTTCTTTTCATGAGACCTTCACAGCCATTTCCAATGGACAGGCCTCCACAAGAATTTACACATTTTTACTGGCAATTATACACAAATCAGTGAATAATTTTGGTTATCTGGGTGTTCATTCCCAAACTTTTACTGATTTCTTTGAAATACACATTTTTATTGTCGCCTTCCTATTTTTGGAATTCAATCAAAGAGGGGTTGTTGTTTTGGGAGAGGAACATCCTTCATACTTTATTAGAACCAAATTCCTATAAAACACAACCTCAAAACCCAAATGCAAATCAACTCCATTAAAAAACAACAACATTTTTTTCTTTTTTTAATTTTATAATTATGAGCACCAGCACGTGTTGGTCACCATGGAAACGCATGTACAATGTAGCAAGAAATGTGGACAAACACCATGTGCAAAAAAATTCAATTGCCATTGAAAGCAGCTGCCAACAACCGACTATTCAACAAACAATTGACTAATCCAATTAAACAATAGACTACCCAGCTGACAAAAACAAGACAATTAGCAATTAAATTGAGACACGTGCTAACTTCTAAGCTGTGAAAAGCAATGCCTCCATGAGGTGGCAACGACCAATGCTCAGAATAAGGGACAATAAAAATGTCAAATATAATCATCTTAAAGGGAAGCTGAATATGCTACGGTAATACTTTCAAATTAAACTTGATACTGCTCCAATTAGAGATAATGGAAAAAAAAGAGAGGCCATACAAGCACCTATCTATCTATCTATCTATCTATCTATCTATCTATCTATCTATCTATCTATCTATCTATCTATCTATCTATCTATCTATCTATCTATCTATCTATTATGTCTATCTAATATCCATCCATATGTCTATCTTCCACATAATATATGGGGTAAATGTGTAATATTTTGAGGACTTCTGCTCTCTCTCTCATCTCATCAATCACCCTCGTGAGCGCCCAGAACTGGGCTTTGAGGGCTGCACTTACCATATCTATCTATCTATCTATCTATCTACCACATAATATATGCCCCAATACTTCAGCTGAGTATTGAGTAATCATGCAGTCTTAAACAGTTTTGATTGACTTCATTGATTATTTATTTGAAACATAAAGTTTTGGAAACCAGGGTAGCATTGTTAATTCAAAGGTTTTTGTTTTCTTCAGGAAAAAATAGCTAACTGAATTACTATTCATGTAGTTAATTGGTCAATGCCCTATCTGGTGCCTAGTCAATGCATTGGTACTCATAGATGTGCCGAAATGGGGCAGGTATTGACTCCCACCCTTCTAGTTAATGGCTAATTGGTGGTAATTAGTCTTTTTATGACCAATAAAAACAATTTTGAGTCATTTTAAAAAAAAGATCTTAGAGTACCACTTGAATGGCTCAAAGGCAGAGCAGAGAACCACCAAGGAGTCTATGGGGGTTGTGGGTTCAAATCCATACTGTTCATAGTTATTAGTATGATACTTCCGTTGACAAAAATCAGAATATATATATTCAGAATATCTTCATAGGCAAGCACAAAGGTTTATGGATAGTGGCATCATAGTGCAGCCCTCTCAGTCAAGTTCTTGATCAGGGAAGACTGGGGGACTCCTCCACATATCACACTATATTACAGGGTGTCTGCAGCTTTTTTGAAACCAAATTCCTGGCTTCTTCCAGGCCAAGTTTTCCAAAATTCCAGACCACTTTGTCGATGAACTGACCAATTAACGACACAATACACACATTTTTTTCTGAACACGACATTCGTCCTTTGGTCCTATTAAACATCGCTAAAAATTGCCCAAAATTTTGCAGTGGACTATTTTTATTTCCATATAAACTAAATTCCAGGCTTTTCCAGGCTTTTTTTTTCAAAATGCAGGGTTTTCCAGGCTTTTCAAGGCCTGGAAATTGAGAAATCCAAATTCCAGGCTTTTCCAGGATTGGCAGACACCCTGAATTATTATACACTTTCTTCCCAAATGTGGGATCTTTTAGTTGCCCAACAGAAGCATTGTTTACATATACAGCATTGTCACAGTGAGTTATGAAATTTTGTTTAATTTTTTATTCATAGATAGATCCAAGTTAAATTTTGCAATTGTACAATTGTCACAGCTCGTGATAGACAGGTAGCAGACATTCTAACAGGGTTTCCAATCTTTTGCCAAGTTCAAATTCAAGGTTTCTTTTAGGATTTTTCAAGGCTGCCAAAACCAACTTTCGAGGTTGAAGTCACCCAAATCTGCAATTTTTTCAAGCTGATTTTGCCCTTCTGTAAAGTTGTCAATACTCCACAAATTCTTGAACCTTCTCCATTTTGGCAAGAGAACCCCAAATTCAAGACTTTTTCCAGATTTTTAGTCAAGTATCAGATTTTTCAGTTTTTTTTTTCAGATTTGGACAAGCACAACCCAAAATTTCAGGTTTTCAAGGTTTGTCAGGATGAGTGGAAACCATGCATTCAATACATTGAAGATTGACCAGTATCAAGAACTGTCAAAATTAATAGATCTCTTATTCTATATATCTAGGATAAGTGGGCTATCATGTTAATTTTCTGACTGACATTAGCAACAAGATTAATATAGTCCTCAATAGTCCTTGGAGAATGTAGATTAATATCACAAAATGGCACCAAATGGCAAGGACAGAGGAGCCGAGTTTCAACATGCACACGAATGATTACTATTGACTGGTATTTAGAGGTTATTAAAAAGATATGCTATACAATAGTCATTGTAGATTGACAGGTAGATCAAGTAGACCTGTTCTTGTTAATATGGATGGATGATTGGGGCTTTACGTCCTGTATTTATGCAATTGGTAGGCTAATCAGGACAGGAAGAGGACACAGCAATGAGGTGCAGGATGACTGAACCAGCCGTCCAACATAGGCCCAGAGGACCCGGCAAGAGCTTGTTCTAGTTAATAAGTAGGAAGAAACATGGTACATAGGGGCAGTTTAGTTGGTGGATTATGATTGTGGGTTTATGACTTTACGTCCTTTATTTTGCACTTGGTAGGCTGATCAAGTCAGGAGGAGAACATAGCAATATGGCGAAGGATGATTGAAACTGCTGTCCAACATAAGCCCAGGTGACCAGACGAGAGCTTGAATCAAACCCGAGACCCAGTGATTGTAGTACATCATGACTTCATAGACAGGGGAACCATTTTTAAGTAGGGGGTACTGGTACAGCCACAGCAAGGCCTGAAGGGCCAAAGCCTTTCGTGATCAGCAATCCAAGGCCTTGGGCGGCCCCCAGATGGCATATACAGATGGATGGATGATTGGGGGCTTTACGCCCTGTATTTATGCACTAGGTAGGCTAATTAGGACAGGAGGAGGACACGGCAATGAGGTGAAGGATGATTGAAACAGCTGTCCAACATAGAACCAGGTGACCCAGCGAGGATTCGAACCCTGGACCCAGCGATTGGCAGCCCAGTGCGCTACTACTAGACCAACCCTCCCCGCACTTCATAGACAGGGGAACCATTTTTAAGTAGGGGGTACTGGTACAGCCACAGCGAGGCCTGAAGGGCCAAAGCCTTTCATGATCGGCAATCAGAGGCCTTGGGCGGCCCCAAGATGGCATGGAATTTAAAGATTGACAGGCATATATTATAGAGAACTAAGCATATTTTTTTCAGAATAATTGTGACAATTGGATATTGAAAAGAAGGCCTTGTCATATAGTAGGACAGATAGGGAGAGTCAGTGACCCCAGTAGACTATGAACACAGACCCATACCTGACAGTTTAATCTAACTTGTCACTAATATATATATTCCAAGGTACCATGCTGTGACTGAGATTGATACCTTCATCAGGACAGAAAATAGGTCAGTTTGGATACAGGCCAATCAGAGAAGTTCTTACAAAATACAATTAACAAAGAAGAAAAGACTTTGTTTCGGTTTGGACCTGTGCTATGAGTAGACAGATGCATTGATTAGAGATGTACCAATCAATTATTGAGAATCGGTATCGGTGCCGATCCAGCACTAAAAAGAAATATCAGATAGGATCAGTAGCACTACTCTATACTTAACCAATGGTATCACCATATCGTTATAGGAATGGTATCGGTATCAGTGGTATCGGCAACAAAATACCTGGATCGGTATCGGATTGGAAGTGGAAAAGTGGTATCGGTGCATCCCTAACATTGATAGATAATGACATCATCATAATTATAGTCAGGAGAATACTGACAAATTGAAAAAAAAAATACAAAAGAGTACTAGCACAAAAAGCTACTTATAACTTCCACATTTTCCCACGGTCCAAATCATACACCTTTCATTATTATCGATACAACACATTCAGTTCAAACGTTCAATCAATCAATAATCCCAAGTTTGATATGCCAAGTCCTCCTACTTTATGTACAGCTTAGCTTCCAAGTATTAACGCTTATCTTTATGACATTATATTTAAATCTTAATGTAAATTGTAACCTTATGTCTTAATCATAATGTAAGACCAAGCGGCCGGAACCCAGAAAGACAGTGCAACCAACTGCCCCCCTTAGTGGGGGAAATTAATGCACAGAATAAAACATACCATGCATTTCCAGATAAACGCATGAAATTTGGCACAGAAGTAAAATAGGCCTAGAGGGATTATTTTTTTATGGAAGCACTTTGACACGCCCTTGCTTCCAACGCCATCTTGGATTTAAAAATGGCCGCCACCCTGAACCTGTTCTTTGCAATATCTCAGAAACTAAGATAGATAGAGAGTCCATTCTTGTGGCCATATCCATATTTTGATCTATTTTACCCCTGTGCCAATTTCACACTTTAATCCTGAAATGCATGGTTCTTTCACTAAGATCCCCCACCACCTCCCTTCCAGAACTTTCGAAAGCAAAGTAAGAATCACTCATTTGGGGAAATATATAAATAGCAGCTTATGGAAAAGATTTTGTTGAGTATTGAGTTAACACTATCAGTGTGCAGACATGAGCAATCTCAGCTAGACACTACACATGTTATAGAGTCAAGTGTTCTTATCTGATAACAGCTGATTGCATACTGAAAGTAGAGGATCCAAGTCTTTATCTAAGTCATATTTTGATCTTTGACAATGTCGAAAGCTTGATACAAGTCAACAAAATAGTTTATATATTATAATAGACTTTAGATATTGATTGTATATTCATAGATATATTCTGATGCAAGAAAATTATTATGGTCAAACCCAGCACACACTCTTGAGTGGATAAGATGCATCACCATTGAAATGTGATTCAGGTCTTCAACTGTGTCAAAAACTTGATAAAAATCAAGAAAGATTAGACACATGTAGGGCTACCCATATCTATTCTGGTTAAATGCGGATGATGGTATCAAAATTGAGAAATGCTAATTCATGTTCCAAAGTAATTCACAATCCATGAACATGACAAAGGCATAGTGCAGCCCTCTCAGACGGGTTCTTGGTGGTCATTGGGGTTGATTGATAAGACTTTTCCCGGAGTTTTCTCTGACTTTTCGTAACCAAGTTCGGGATTGTTCAGGACAAATCTTTACCCATTGAAAGAAGGGAGGGTTAGCTCAGTGGTAGCGTGCTGGGCTGCCAATAAACGGGTTCGAATCCAGCTCTTGTCGGGAAACCTGGGACTATGTTGGACGGCTGTTTCAATCATCCTTCGCCTCGTTGCTGTGGCCTCCTCCAGTCTTAAGTAGCATACTCAGGATGGATGGATTGGGGTTTATGTCCTGTACTTAAGCACTTGGTAGGCTGATTAGGACAGGAGGAGAATATGGCAAAAAGGCGAACGATACTGCCGTCCAACATAGGACCAGATGACCCGGCAAGAGCTGGATTCGAACCCAGGACCCAGCGATTGACGGCCTAGCAGGCTACCAACCATGCTAACACTCCCCCTATATTTCTAGGTAAGAAAACAATCAGAAAAGAGGGGAATAATAGTGTCTCCCTGTAGACAACTAGACACGTGACAATACACACATGCGGCTTCCATACGCTCATTATTTGAAAGGGAGATATTAGAGATAGGTGAGAAATTATTCAGACTTTGCTCACTTACAACTTATAGTCACAAGTCATATAAACCTACATGTATTGTATACAGATAATCAATGTAACAGTCTAAGGAAGGCAAGGTGCAGAAGGATGGTCAATGGATCTTGTGCATATTCAATACATTCAATTTTATTGAGGTTTTTAACTGTCCCACCATAACACAGCATTCTATCACATAATTGCATAGAACTGATCAACTAGACACCAGTCTGTCCTATCCATGGTTGCTGACTTTTCAGCCCATTCCAGTACTGCCCTGCCTGTCCTTCCATCTTATCCCGTCACATATCTCTATTCCTTCTCTACCTTATCACATTGTGACCATTCAATTCAGTCCTGTCATTCTTACTTCAGTTTCAATGTGACTTGAATATAGCTTAAGGTTGTTCAACTTCATTATGAACCTGTAATGTATCCTGTCCTGACCTCAAGTATCCTGTCCTAACTGTCCCATCCTGTTCTGAAGTATCCTATCCTATCTTGTCCTGCCCTATCAAATCCTATCCTGTTGTATCCTAACGAATCTTATCCTATCCTGTCCTATGCTCAAAGTGTCTTATCCTAACAAATTCTGTCCTATCCTGCCAAATTCGATCCTGTCCTCAATTGTCCTGTCCAATCGAATCCTATCCTATTCTGTTTTCAAGTGTCCTGTCCTATACAATCCTGTCCTGCCCTTAATATGTGTTGCGTCCTATTGAATCCTGTCCAATAAAATTCAGTCCTTTCCTCAAGTGTCCTGTCCTATCAAATCCTGTCCTAAAGTGTTTTGTCCTATCAAATCCAATCCTGTCCTATCAAATCCTGTCCTCTCAAGTGTCCTGTCCTATCAAATCCTGTCCTGTCCTCAAGTGTCCTGTCCTATCAAATCCTATAATGTCCTCAAGTGTTCTCTCCCATCGAATCCTGTCCTGTCCTCAAGTGTTTGTCCTATCAAATCCTATCCTTTATTCAAGTGTCCTGTCCTATCAAATCCTATCCTCTCCTCAAGTGCGCTGTCCTATCACATCCTGTCCTCTCCTTCAGTGTCTTGTCCTGTTTAATCCTTTCATATCCTCTCCTCAAGTGTCCTGTCCTATCAAATCCTGTCCTATCAAATCCTGTCCTCTCCCTAAGTGTCTTGTCCTATTTAATCCTTGCATATCCTGTCCTCAAGTGTCTTGTCCTATCAAATCCTGTCCTTTCCTCAAGTGTCCTGTCCTATCAAATCCTGTCCTATCAAATCCTGTCCTATCAAATCCTGTCCTCTCCCTAAGTGTCTTGTCCTATTTAATCCTTGCATATCCTGTCCTCAAGTGTCCTGTCCTATCAAATCCTGTCCTGTCCTCAAGTGTCCTGTCCTATCAAATCCTGTCCTGTCCTCAAGTGTCCTGTCCTATCAAATCCTGTCCTGTCCTCAAGTGTCCTGTCCTATTTAATCCTTTCATATCCTGTCCTGAAGTGTTTTGTCCTATTGAATCCTGTCCTTTATTCAAGTGTCCTGTCCTGTCCTATCAAATCCTGTCCACAAGTGTCCTGTCCTTTCAAATCCTGTCCTGTTCTCAAGCGTTTTTGTTCTATTGAATCCTGCCCCGTCCCAAAGTGGTCAAGTGTTGTCCTGTCAAATCCTATCCTATTATATTCTATCTCATCTTGTCATATCCTATCCTATTCTATCACTTGGATTTCCAGTGATTAAAATAGGTTAGTGAATTCCCAAAATCAAATCCTTGAAACCACTCTTCAAAAAGAATACTGTCTTTGATACATGATACGTTGCAGGTAAATTCATCCTAGTATACCTGAGACATATACCAGAATAGTATAGTATACTATACTATCCTATCCCTTGTTTTTCCAATGATTCACTCAAATCTCAAATGTATGCCTGCAAAATTTTGTCGATTACTTTTTAATTTGTCGAGTTTTGCCTAAAGTTAGTAAGTTACCCAAAATCAATTCCTTAAAACTACTCCCCTTTCCTAAAAAAATTCTGTCTTCGACACATGATACGTTGCAGGTAAATTCATCCTTGTAGTAGTATACCTGAGACCTATACCAGGCCCAGTAAACAGTACAACCATACACCTCACAAAGTGCAGAATGTAATTTAGACATGTTACATTACAAAGCACTGAAAATTAGCTCCTTGACATTTGAGCAACAACAGGCAGAATATAGCAATGCATAGCACTTCTAATGTCAGGGCTGTATGCTAATGTTAAGGGCATTTCTTCACATAGGTGCACAATATAACCATAATATATAGGAGAAGGCATGGAGGTGAATGTGGATTGTGAGGAACTGAGGATACTTTTTTTTTTTGCAGTTCTCAAGACTAGTGTCGTACTCTGGTGTTAAAATTTATAATACTAGTGGTGCCACCTAGTGAACATTTTTGACAACTGCAAAATACACCAGAGATAGCAAAATATATTCTTGGTATATATCTTGGTGAGCACATTATGGGAATGATACTTGCACAGATCAAGCATAGCACAAATCAGAACTAAATCACTGTATAAATTGTCCCAGCACAACTTCAAGAAACTTCTAATTTGTCTTAAATAATCATGTACGGACTACTGAGTTGGATTATGGCATTCAATACACAGGTCTGCAAATGAAGATAGTGCACATCATGTAAACTTTCACAAAATACAAACTTGTGGGAATTACGAGGGATTGGGATGGGGGAAAAATTCAACTTAAACTAATAAAGTTAAAAGTAGTTGGGACATATCAGTTTGCGAGAAAGAGAACTTTCTTCTGATGAGCTGTCATTTTATTTATACCAATGAGCGATGAGTTTCAAAGTTATTTGAATAATGGTTGTGCACACATGTAAAAATTCTTTAATTTCACTTTTAATGCCTGTTCAATTCTCCATATGATTTCACACCATCATGACACAATATGTCACACCGAATCTACCAGAATTCTGCTATTTATAGGAGTTAAAATCCGGAGTTTTTATAGATTCTCGATGTTTGTTTTTTAATTCCAAGAGTCGATTTTTCCTGCGGGAAAAGGTAAATTTTTTCCAAGTTTCCCTGTTCACTGCTCAGCTGAAAACCTTGGAACTCTTAAATATCATGGATCTCAATTAGAACAAAGCAAAGTAATACATTAAATATGAAACTGAAAAAGCTAATTGTTTGCAGATTTTTTTTTTCACTTAGACAAAGTTCTAAATTAATATTACTTCTATCCAATTTGATAGATTTAAGTTATTTCCAACATTCACACAAAATTATTTTAAAGGTGCAAAAAACAAACCATATTTTTCCCCAATTAGGCCTACCATTAAATTCGGGATTTAAGTCTATCTGTAACCGTCTATTGTACCAAGAGCAACAAAAAAGTAAATTTTTTAATGATTGAATCAGGGTTCCCAAAAAAGTGTACAACCAAAATTCCATGACTTTTGTATGACCTTCTTTCTATCTCCAAATTTCAGATTTTCCATGACCAAATCTTCACCCTGAAACAAGTTTGTGAGATGACATCGGCCTCCAGCCGGTCAAGCAAAGTGCCATAACAGCAGATATCCATTAAATTTTAGCGTAGATTAAGCCAAATATTTTCATTTCATAATATTCCTTAACTTTTGAAATCTTTCGCTGTTCCATTTTTTTTATGACTTTGCAAGACCACTTTTTTGCCATGACTTTTTTAATCAATCTGCGACATATCAAATTTTACTAAATTTTGGTTGAATCTGCATACAATCAACCTTTCAGAAACATTTGATATTTATTCTGTAGAACGGGGTAAAGTTGGCAATCCGGGGTAAAGTTGGCACACTATTTTGACCCACTAAATGGAAGAAATGCCAAATTTCCTCACAGACACACGTATCTTTGGCAAAGTTGTCATACATGTCAGTAGTAGGGATAATCCGGCAATAACAACTGCTGGATTCAGGATAGCAACCGGATAGTTGGAACCGGATGATAAACATATGAAAGAGTATATTTTTTAGCGTTTGTGGTTGATTATGAAAAAAATGTTTGAGTGCCGAGAGATTTTGTCCTGCAGGAGGACTGGTCCTCTGATGGAATGTTTTTCGTTATGTTTCTGTAATTGAATTAAAATTTTGTAGATGGTTGCATCATGTTTTTGACTGTGTTAATAAATAGAAGAATGTTACAAGAACAAAGTTTTTTTAGCAATTCGCTCATTTTTGAGCGTAACAGATATCCGGCTCTAACACCCTAATTTTGCCAGATACCCGATATCCAGCAAATTCCAATATCCAGCCGGATACCGGACACCTTGCCGGACATCTGTGCATCCCTACATGTCAGAAAGGAAAAGTTGCAATTTCTGCCATTAAGTGGATCAAAATAGCGTGCCAACTTTACCCCGGATTTCCAACTTTACTCTGTTTTACAGTTCCTATTATCTGAATAAATTTAATGAGTACTCACAATCGAGAAGTGACATCAGGGCCGCTCTCCTCTCCCTCGATCCTGTAGACCTTCCCGTGCATCACGTACTCAAAGCTGTCCGCCCTGGATGGACCGGTGTCCGTGGGGTCATATTCTCCGTCATCCGGGACTCCATCTTCTCGTAAGGATGTTGCTAACACCATTCGGAATTTGTCTCCTGTAAAAAAAAGAAGAGTGTTAAGACATAGATGGAGGGATTGAACGATGATTAGGGTTTTATGTCCGGTATTTAGACACGCAGTTTGGTAGGCTAACTACTTCATTGCGGTGTCCTCCTCTGTATTACCTGCCCCAACTAGCTGAACTTTCAGTTTCCATGGCAACCACAGAGTGACTTAAAAATTTCCAAATTGTCCAAAATTTTGGAAATCCATTCCAAATATGCTGAATTTCATCCTGTAAAAAATTCATAGCTCTAGATTGAAAATAAGTGTCCATATAAAAAAAGCCTCGAACTTTCTGAACGCCCCTCGTAACAGAGGAGGACACCGCAATGAAGCGAAGAATAATTAATTTGAAACTTCTGTACTACACAGGTCCAAGTGAAACTGTCAGATTTGCAATGGATGAACGACTGGAGCTTTGCATCCTGAAATTATGGACTTGGTAGATCTAAGGACATCAGGATGATACAGCAATGACGATGGATGGATGGATGATTGGGATTACGTGCTGCATTTATGAACTCAGTACTCAGTAGGCTAATTTTAAAAAGAGAGGAGGAGGAGGACACGACAATAAGGTGAAGGATGATTGAAACAGCTGTCCAACATAGGCCCAAGTGCCCCAGCAAGAGCTGGATTCAAACCCTGCACCTATTGATTGGCAGCCCAGAACACTACCACTAGACCAACCCTTCCCCCGTAAAAAATAGAAGAGTGTTAGGGAATGAGCATGGATGCATTGATGTTTGAGGTTTTACGTCCTGTATTTATGCACTAGTAAGCATATCAGGACAGTATGGGCTTGCAGGAGCAAAAAGTTATGGAGGACCTGCTGACTGATTGCCCCATATCATGATTGAGACTCGAACCTGCAGTCTCTGCAAGTAGGAGACAGTGATGTAGTCCAGAACGTGACATCCGAGGCCGAGACTTGAGGCACGAGCCACCGAGACCAAAGCTGAGTCCATCAAAATGTGGCCTCGAGGCTGGCCACGGGGATGAGGTCAGTCCTGGGGCTCCAACACTGGCCCAAAGACACTGGAGACTGAGGCAAGGCCAAGGATTTGGCATCCAAGACTGAGCCAAGGCCACCAAAATATGGCTCCGAGGCCAGCCTCGAGGAGGAGGCCGACCTCGAGGAAGAGGCCAGCCTCGAGACCTCCAACACTGGCAGGCGAGTACCTTATCCACTGGGTCATGACAAGTCTTATCATGTGTATGTCACTGTGTGTGCGAAGTTCCCTGTCAAATCAGCCCAACCCAGTGCCTGTATGCTAATATTATATTATTTGGCTCTGCAGCAGTGTTTAGCATGCCGGGAGAACAGATTGATTGATGATTGGGGCTTTACGTCCTGTATTTATGCACTTGGCAGACCAATTAGGACAGGGGGAGGACACGGCAATGAAGCGAAGGGTGATCCAAACAGCCGTCCCACATAGGCCCAGGTGACCCGGCAAGAGCTGGATTCGAACCCTGGACCCAGCGATTGGCAGTCCAGCACGCTACTACTAGACCAACCCTCCCCCATACTATGGAGAACAGATTTATCCCGAAAGGGCACTGCATTAAAATTAAATGACATCATAGCAGGAGAAAAATACTTACCTGCTAAAATTGTGCAAATTAGTGCTTCTTAACATGCTTAATCCGAAGTGAATTTAGTAAATTCCTAAGAAGGTATACATACGAACATTACATCTATCACACAAGAAGCAGATAGATGCCACTGTAGCACTGAATTCTTATGTAGGCCCTAAGTCAGCTGGTGGCAAAAGGCCTTCGACGTCACAATGACTCATGGTTGCTGCGGATGTGATGTCACAGTGATGTCATTGTGACATCATAAGCAATTGATATATAACAATCACATCCCGATATATATATGATAGGCCCAATTAAATGACAACAAAATGCCGCATGTCCGCATATAAATGTCGACATTTTGCTTCTCTAATAGACGTGGAATGCAACCAAAACAAGCCGGCTATTTTTATATCCCCCACATTCTTTCGACCACTCCTGAACGTCTCAGCAGCTAAAAATAGCCGCAATCATACTATAAATGTCTTGGCGGGTAAAAATAGCCATAATCATGCTATAAATAGCTCTGAATCACGCGGGAAAGTATGTCACAAAGAGATGACTGCGCATTCAACCATCGTCATGGCAACACAATCACTCAGTGACCATCTCAAATATCTGCATTTTCGAAACATCTTATTAAAATCATTTATCGAACGTAGGCCTTAATCATGAATTACATTTCAGTTAATTTCACAAATAATGACGTCAAGTCATCATAAATTGTGCTTTGTCGCATTGTATTTATTTTCAAAGCATCTATAAAAAGTTAAAGGCACGTTAATTTTTTGTGTGTAGGGGAGAGCGGGGCATAGAGAGACACTTTTTTTATTTTCAAGTGTTCCAAAATGTTGGCAGTAACGAGTTAAATGAGATCAGGTCCACATTAAGATAATGACGGTGAGTACATTGTACAGTAGTTTCAGGTTCCTACCTTTTACAAGTTTAACTTTTACAGGCGGGGCACAGTGAGACAGCAGGCGGGGCACAGTGAGACAGGGCATCTGCTGCCATAACCGCCGATCCTCAGGACCTGCGGAATTGTTCTATCAATTGTTGCTACACAAACTACTGTACTCCAATAAAAGCAGCTGGCTAGGTGATTTTTTAGGTCCTTTTTTGAGCATGTTTCGAAACATCATAGCACCTGACACATGCACGACTTCTTTAACCTGCCGCGCCTGTTCCTTACTTATCAAAATTCTTCTCTGATGCTTCCCGTCGGATATGGCTCACTAAAATTAGTAGTTTATAGCAGGCATTTTTGTTTTTAATATGAGCGCAGCTCATGGCTGCCAAAGGCAGCCATGAGCGAAGCTCACTTAGCACAAGGACAGCTCATTCTATGTGGTGCTCCTGTCTGCAGTGACTGCCTGAACAGGAAGCGCCTTTAGTTGCCATAAAAGTGGAGCTAGTAGTTCAGTCAGAGTTTAGTTTGGTAAATAATTAAAATATGTTAAATGTTAAATAAATTCCAAAATAGATTTAAAATTTCAGTCTTGTCCTATAACAACCTCCAAAGACATATTTCATGGATTAAAATCAACATGTGTATCAACATTGGAAATAATTATTTCCATACCACCTGATTGCAAGGAGTGAATAAAAATTCAAATTCAAACAAATGTTAATGACTTAAATAGATCACCAAGTAAGAAATCATAACAACACTTTAGGTTACATAATCTTCATTAGCTATCAACAAATTATGTAACAGTCTACAGGGTGTCTGCAGAAAAAAAGGACAGTCAACACAATTTTATTTGTTTACAGTTCATTTTGTGCCAAGCATCATTATTCAACAAAACATGATATGTATATGAACAGTATAATCAGAAGAGTCAAATTACCCAATATTCGCACCCCTTGCAGTGGTAACTTCCTGCATATGAGACCAAAATGATGTGAAAACATGTTTGATGCACTCCTCCAACATTTTGCCACATGCAGACATGATGGAGGCCTTTAACTTTACTGGGACGGTTGGGATAACTTGCTTGATGCTTTCTCCCAATTTGCCAATACTGAATAATCCACTGGGTCCAGCTCAGGAGACAAGGGGTGGCATTCTACCCTGATTCACAGGTTTGTTTTGAGGCACTCCTGAGTCTTCTATGCAGTATGAACAGGTGCTCCACCTTGAAGGAAGATGATTTAGCCACAAAATGAGTTTTTTGTCTTACGCCATGGCATCACAAATTCTTTCACGATGTTGTTACATTGTATAAGCATTTGCATTGATTCCGGTGCTCTGATCAATGACTATTTGAGACATTTTTGTGATTTTATTGTCATAAGATGACTCCACATTGAAGACCAAGTGTTAGGTCTCTAATTTGAATTGTCGGCAGCTGGAGCATCAGCAAATGTCCCACTACTCACAAATGATTCATTCCTTCTCTTACAAGCACCGTAAATGGTGAAAAATTTCTCATCAACAATGAGGAAGACAGGACAACCATAGTCAGCTTGAAGCAACGCAAGCACTTTCGCATATCATGCTTCCGTTTTGCCTTTAGTAGTGATCTAATTTACTAATAAACATATTTGCAATAGATCTAGTATGGCTGACTATCAAATCCACTCTTATGTCAAGACTTATCACCAAATTCTGAACTTATATGAGTACAAAAATGAAGACAAGTGACTGTCCTCTTTTTCTGTAGACACCCTGTAATAGTAAACAATCACCTCTGAATAGCTAAGGTTTTATTGATCTCAGTTATGTGACATCAACAATTTAGAGCTTTTTGTTGTTTGTTTGTTTGTGTTTTACGCCTCTGCAGCACCTTAGTGGGCTATATCGAGGCAGGCAATCGCCGTATGATGATGAGATGAGAAGACTGTGAGTCTGGGACATACCCTATTAATTCAGGGATGCCCAGGGTCTTTCAGTTGCCCCAGCATAGAACACTGGATACAACCCGCCTCCATTTAATGTCCCATGGGCTCGGACTAAATTGAGTTCCGGGGTGAGATTCGAACCCACGCCCTCAGAGCCAGTGGTTGTGCAAACAAGCACTCTTAACCATTAGGCCACGGAGGAACTCTAACAACAATTTAGAGCTATCTATCTATCTATCTATCTATCTATCTATCTATCTATCTATCTATCTAATCTTATCTATAGATCTGATCTTATCTATGTAATCTTATCTATCTGCCCATTTGCCCAGTCCTTTAAAAAGATACGTTGGCCTTCTGCATGGAATGTTGAAGATAATGCAGTAGTTCTATGACAATGCTGCGCGAATTTCATGGCAGTGCCATTTACATATTAGTGAATAGTGAGCTATGCATTACATTCAGGTCTTTTGGAGCGCAATTTGTGATGTCTCACTGTGCCCCTCCTCAAACTGTCTCACTGTGCCCCATGCAGCTCTCTTCATATAATATTTGAATTCTGCGCACCGGATGCCTGCATTGTGGTTCATCATCTCCCTAAACTAGGACAAATAATCAAGGTTTGAATCCCTGGCAATTGATTTGCATTATACCATTTTTCTTGGGAATGACAACAAACAGTTGTACGGCAAAATCATTTACTTTTACAGGCTAAAAACAAAAACATTGAAATTCCACTCTCGACATGCTGTGTAGGCATTCAGGATATAGGACAGTATCTCACTTACTTTTTGTACTATACAAAAGAGGGTTGATCTGTAAACAGTACCAGCTAGGAGCTACAGGCTTTGTCTCACTGTGCCTGCCGTCTCACTGTGCCCCGCTCTCCCCTACAACACCCGGAAGCTCATTCAGCCCTCTGACTGGTTTTCAACTGCAACAACTAGTGCAGAGAGTGGCCAAACGTGGATTTGAACCTGTGTCCTCCACATTGCAAGGCAGCTGTGCTAATCATTCTGCTTTGAAGACGCACTATCTTTGTACTGATCCCATATCTGTCTATAGACCTTAATAGCATCTATCTTAAGATATATCTATCTATAGATCTATTGATCTACCTATCTATCTTACACAGTAGTTAAAGCACATCAGTTGGAAGCACATACTGCTTCACCTGAGACCTTATGCTTGGTGGCAGCACCAACCAACGAAAACTGCTGGGAGTGCCCTCTAGTGTTTCTAGTTAAGGCAATTTACTCACTACCTGCTTCCCTCCAATGGAGTTGATGGAGGGCCTCCATCAACTTTTAATATGATCAACTTGGTACATGTCTCCACAGATGAATGTTGATTGAGTCCATGTGAGGTATCTTAATCACAGACACTGATACAAAGGGCCGCCAATTTAATGTCTTATCTCAGTTATCTCAGTGGCATGGATGGATGGATGATTGGGGCGTCATGTCTTGTATTGATGCACTTGGTCAGCTAATTAGGACAGCAGGACACGGCAACGGGGTGAAGGATGATTGAAACAGCCGTCGAACATAGCCCCAGGTGACCCGGCAAGAGCTGGATTTGAACCCTGGACCCAATGATCGGCAGCCTAGCATGTTACCAATAGGCCAACCCTCCCGAAATCCAACAAGGGACTACAAGGGTTTTGCTCATGAAGGTCCAATGGTAGTACTCAATGTTGGGATACCAATCTCTCAACTTTCACAATTGACTTTATCATATCGAGGCTTGTCAATGTTTTGGTTTACATAAAAGAATCTGCCAACTGCAGCAGCAAATCATAATTCCCTACTTTTTCCCTACTTTGCAGGTCTGGAATATGGCTTCATTAAATTCCCTACTTTTTCACACTTCTCTGGTCTGGAAATTCGCTTCAGTAATTTCCCTACACGTACTATCCGTACTTTCTAGGGCTTTATCAAATTCCCTAATTTTTTCCAACTTTCAACGTCTGGAAAAATGGCTTAATTAAATCCCCTATATATCCCTACTTTCCAGGTTCAGAAAATGGCTTCAGTAAATTCCCTACTTTTTCCTGACTTTCCAGGTCTGGAAAATGGCTTCAGTAAATTCCCCATATTCCCCTACTTCCCAGGTTCAGAAATTGGCTTTAGTAAATCCCCTACATTTCCCTACTTCCCAGCTTCAGAAATTGGCTTTAGTAAATTCCCTATATTCCCCTACTTCCCAGGTTCAGAAATTGGCTTTAGTAAATCCCCTACATTTCCCTACTTCCCAGGTTCAGAAAATGGCTTGAGTAAATTTCCTATATTCCCTTACTTCCCAGGTTCAGAAATTGGCTTTAGTAAATTCCCTACATTCCCCTACTTCCCAGGTTCAGAAATTGGCTTTAGTAAATTCCCTACATTTCCCTACTTCCCAGGTTCAGAAATTGGCTTTAGTAAATTCCCTATATCCCCCTACTTCCCAGGTTCAGAAATTGGCTTAAGTAAATTCCCTACATTTCCCTACTTCCCAGGTTCAGAAATTGGCTTCATTAAATTCCCTACATTTCCCTACTTCCCAGGTTCAGAAATTGGCTTTAGTAAATTCCCTATATTCCCCTACTTCCCGGGTTCAGAAATTGGCTTTAGTAAATTCCCTACATTTCCCTACGTCCCAGGTTCAGAAATTGGCTTTAGTAAATTCCCCTACATTCCCCTACTTCCCAGGTTCAGAAATTGGCTTAAGTAAATTCCCCATATTGCCCTACTTCCCAGGTTCAGAAAATGGCTTTAGTAAATTCCCTACATTTCCCTACTTCCCAGGTTCAGAAATTGGCTTTAGTAAATTCCTATATTCCCCTACTTCCCAGGTTCAGAAATTGGCTTTAGTAAATCCCCTACATTTCCCTACTTCCCAGGTTCAGAAATTGGCTTTAGTAAATTTCCTATATTCCCCTACTTCCCAGGTTCAGAAATTGACTTAAGTAAATTTCCTATATTCCCTACTTCCCAGGTTCAGAAATTGGCTTTAGTAAATTCCCTACATTCCCCTACTTCCCAGGTTCAGAAATTGGCTTTAGTAAATCCCCTACATTTCCCTACTTCCCAGGTTCAGAAATTGGCTTTAGTAAATTTCCTATATTCCCCTACTTCCCGGGTTCAGAAAATGGCTTTAGTAAATTTCCTATATTCCCCTACTTCCCAGGTTCAGAAATTGGCTTTAGTAAATCCCCTACATTTCCCTACTTCCCAGGTTCAGAAATTGGCTTTAGTAAATTGCCTATATCTCCCTACTTCCCAGGTTCAGAAATTGGCTTTAGTAAATCCCCTACATTTCCCTACTTCCCAGGTTCAGAAATTGGCTTCATTAAATTCCCTATATTCCCCTACTTCCCAGGTTCAGAAATTGGCTTTAGTAAATTCCCTACATTTCCCTACTTCCCAGGTTCAGAAATTGGCTTTAGTAAATTCCCTACATTTCCCTACTTCCCAGGTTCAGAAATTGGCTTTAGTAATTTGCCTATATCCCCCTACTTCCCAGGTTCAGAAATTGGCTTTAGTAAATCCCCTACATTTCCCTACTTCCCAGGTTCAGAAATTGGCTTCATTAAATTCCCTATATTCCCCTACTTCCCAGGTAGGGATTAATTTCAACAGGTTCAGAAATTGGCTTTAGTAAATTCCCTACATTTCCCTACTTCCCAGGTTCAGAAATTGGCTTTAGTAAATTCCCCATATTCCCCTACTTCCCAGGTTCCGAAATTGGCTTTAGTAAATTCCCAACATGTATTTTCCCTACTTTCAAGGTCTGGAAAAAGGCTTCAGTAAATTTGCTACTATTCTCCTACTTCCCTGGTCTGGACAATGGATTAATTAAATTCCCTACTTGTTTCCTGCTTTCCAGGTCTAGAAAATGGTTTCATTAAATTCCAGGTTCAGATCCCTACTTACCAGGTCCGGAAAATGGCTTCTCTAAATTTCCGACTTTCCAGGTCTGGAAAATGGCTTCAATAAATTCCATACATTTTCCCTACTTTACAGGGCTGGAAAATGCATCAGTAAATTCCCTACTTTTTCCCTGCTTCCCAGGTCTCGAAAATGGCTTCAGACTATTCCCCACATTTTCATACGTTCAAGGTTTAGAAAATTACTTCAGTAAAATCTGCACATGTATTTTCCCTACTTTCCAGGTCTGCAAAATTGCTTCGGTAAATTCCCTACATTCCCCTACTTCTAGATTCAGAAAACGGCTTCATTAAATTCCTTACATGTACTTTCAATACTTTCCAGGTCTGAACTTTCCAGGTCTGAACTTTCCAGGTCTGAAATATGGCTTCAGTATGTTCCCTACTTTTTCCCCTACTTTCCTGGTCGGGATGTGGCTTCGATAAATTCCCTACCTTTCATTAAAGACTGAGAAAAAGTTAGGGTTCCTAACCGTGACATTTTAGCGCCCCAGACCAAAGCTGCTCAGGATATGTATTCTCTTATAAATAGATACAATTGTGGCAAACCGCAACACACTTGCGGTGAGCTGAGAATACGATAGGATGACATTTTATCATTGTTTATGTAAAAAGCCCCGTTGCTATGGTAACCTTTTTTTATTTTATTCCAGTTCGTGATTGTTGCCATACTTCCAATGGATTTGACATTTGATACTTTAATTCATATAAACCGTAACCGCAAATAAGAAACTTGATTTTATGTGACCGAGTTTTCAAGCAATTTTCGATACCGTTTTAGTAACAATATATTGAATATAAATAACAAATAAATAACAACAGAGAAATGGTATTGCGTCACTACAAAGCTTTCACGTCATAGAATATAATAGCAGAATAAATTGATATTTGATATAGGCTTTTCTTACGGTCTCTTAAATTGAGAACACTAGTAAGAATATTGATGTCATACGCATGCCATTTGTGATTGCCATGTATCTGCCCTGTGATTATATATGTGTAGGCTCCCCATAGTCCGTACAGTCTGGAAATTGTGACTTTTTACTGGGCATCCACTGCAATTTCATAAGCAAATTTCCTGTTTTTAAAAAAATATCTATCTATATATCCATCTGTATTTTGAAATATTTTCGCAAAGGCTTAAACAAACCTTTTATTGGAAAAAAATATATAATTATCATGGTCACTTTTTAGGTCCTCCATGTATCATCATGTGTATAATTAGACAAAATATAGTCCGATTTCTGAACTTCTTCTCCTTTTAAAAATTTGGAATGCCCTGCCGCCGCCGCGCCAGCCAAGAGCTCCCAAGACGAAAATTTTCCATTTCCATCACGGCAACTTATATGGATTTTGGCTGAAACATAGACGGTTCTTTTCGTGCATTTTCACAAGAACAATTTATTTCCCTGCATTTTCCTGAGTTTAAAGCCCAATTTCATTGTTGCGAATAGTTTATTCGTTTCACAATAATTGAATATGCATTATGCAATATTATGCATTTATTGACATCTGCACTGCAAAACTCCTATTTTGCTCAGCATTTCTTCCACTCAAAACGGAAATCTAAAATGGCGACAATCATACGTCCTAAAGTTGTCAACATTTGGGTGACATTCTATACCCAAACTAATGGCAAGAAATTTGAAGAAAAAGAAATTGTAAATTTAACTCATACTGATGGTCAATAAACATAAAGCAGGGTTCCCACTCTTTTGCCCAATTCAAATTCAAGGTTTTTTCCAGGTTTTTCAAGGCTGCCAAAACCAATTTTCAAGGCCTAAACCTGCAATTCTTTCAAACTGACTTTGCGCTCCGGACAGTCGTCAAAGTCCATAATTTGTTTGAACTTTTCAATTTAGGCAAGAGAACCCCAAATTCCAGACTTTTTGCAGGTTTTTGTTGGTTATATCACATTTTCCAGGTTTTTCCAAGCCGAGAAAAGCACAACTCAAAATTCCAGGTTTTCAAGGTTTTCCAGGTTGAGTGGGAACCCTGAATTAAAGGTGAACACGGAAATTTTCAAGCAAAATAACGCGACAGAGACAGCAATGAATACCTGGTACATCGGGAGTGATGTATTAACTAAAACGCTCAAATTGTTACATCAAAGTGCTCATGAATACATGATTAAACTGAACTACTGATGGAAAATAATTGTCAGAAACACATTATGACGAGTACAGCTGAATAAATAGTGACAGACATGATTCACATGAAAATGTTATTTATAAATATTGACAACACAGTTGAAGCTAACGATAATATTGACAGGAAAATTTCAACATTATGACTTCAGCAACTCATGCTTAACTTACAGGTTGATAATTGTGGTGAGATCGATACCTTGGCGTTTGGATGACAGGTTTTTAATGAAGAGAGCATACTGGATAGATGATTGGGGCCTTATGTCCTGTATTTATGCACTTGGTAGGCTAATTAGGACAGTTTTACATTGAAATATACATCATGACGAGTACACCAGGAAAATTTCAACATTATGACTTCAGAAACTCATGCTTAACTTGCAGGTTGATAAAAATGTTGTGTTGAGAATCGTGGTATAATGGCATATGGATGACAGGTTTTTAATGAAGAGAGCGTACTGGATGGACGATTGGGGCTTCACATTCTGTATTTATGCACTTGAGAGGCTAGGTAAGGTGGAGGCCAAGGTGACCTGGCAAGAAATGGATTCAAACCCTGGACCCAGCGATTGGCGGGCCGAATCTGGGCTGGGACATTGCAGTGGGGTCAAGAGGTAAGAGCTCAGAATGCGACCACTGAGCTAAGTGAGATTTACATTGAAATATCATTTTTACAAAAACACTGAAAAAAGCATATAAATTTTATTTCATATTTTGTTTAAAATCTATCTCTGTTTTCATTATTTTACAGCTAACCCATAGGGTAATACCCAGGTAGAAATATCATTTTCACAAAATCTTACAATTTTATATAAATTTCATATTTCATTTAAAACCCTTACCAGCTTACTGGACTGCTCAGTCCCAAAAAAACAATTCTGTAATTGTGACGTCATCAGGGACAACAGGAGATCATCATTTTAGGGACATAAATGGCCCTACTGGCAGTAAGCTGGGGATGCACATAAATGTCCCTTTAGTCCGGTAAGGGTTAAAATCGTTCTTTTCTTTATTATTTTATAGCTTACCCAAGTCCATGGGATAGATCTGCGTGTTGACGTCCAGGATGAGATCCATCTTGAAGGATTCGGACTCACAATGCAACCGAGACACTGCAAATGAAAAAGAGACATAATTAATTTAATTCTGTAGCAATTGAAGTTCCTTGTCCCAGGGTGTTCTTACAATATAATATATATGCACATGTGCATTAATCTCCCATCTCATCAATCCTTGTGAGAGCCCAGAACTGGACTTAGAGGGCTGCACTTACCATATCTTTCTATCAACCTATCTATCTATCTTTTTCCTGAAAGTGATAGAGCAGTCCTTCGTTGTAAGACTGCCCCTTCGCCCTTTGACGGTAATTAAGTGGTCTTTCATGAGAGTGCAGTCTATCCTGGGGAGCAAAAGTGAATTAAAATACTTCTTGTGCAGCAGTAAAGGGTGCAAAGCAGTGACAGAAGGCAAGAAGGTCTCCCAGCAAGGGGTCCAAAACACATTGACCAGCATAAAACTTTTAATATTGTCAACTCATCAATTAGTATTGTGCAGACTTCAGTCACATCACAAACCCTCGCCGGCCTTGGTTTTTCCGATGCAACTCTCAAGTAGTGCACAGACTGGGTGTTATGAGAGAGACACCATTCTATACAGATAATCCATTTTAAAAATCAAAACAATAATTACCTCACTTCTGCGTGACTGTAATAAGTCTGTATGTCTTGAACATCATAATAAAATACAGCATAAGATTTGCCTATGCCAAACAACCCATCCCAGAGAGTGCATTAGATGCCAAGCCTTATTTTGCAATAAAATATGTTATATAATCTTCAATACCTGGAAAGGATGGTCATCCTGACATTTAGCATGTTTAGGAGCTTTCCCAAAACAATCCTTTAGGCAAAATATATACAGACTATTACATAGGTCCGTTCAATTTTGATTACCAAATAGTATATTTTAAATAATACAGACTGTTATGCAATATATCGTTCTAGATATGTCTCGCATATGTCTATCAGACAGACCATCACAATCACAAACTCACAATAGTCATTAGAATTTAGATGTTAAAAAATATACCACTTTGTCATGGCTGTGTTGGTTTCAAAAAGTTGAAGAGACTGCTGCAAATGTAGGCCTCCCTTTGCATGCAATGTTCAGAGGCAGTCAATGTGAGTGGCCTTTAATTTCATGAAAGCTTAGACCCTGCAATACTTAATAGTATAGGGATTATCAGCATAATTTTTATAAATCAAACTATCTGTTCCTTTTTTCACTCATTAATTTTAAGTCATCATTCATCATGTAAGAAATGAAAATATTAATCACTAACAACTAAATTAAGCACAGAAAACCATGTCGAAGGTTACAGAATTAAAGTAAATATTTTGCACAAATTCATAATTCTAGAAAACTGCAAACGAAAAACGAAAAGTTTTGTCTGTTATAGCTGTAACTTGTTCTGAGCCCTAATAACGGTACTGCAAACTGTATTTTTCGATGGACAGAGGATGAGGGCTTCACATCATGTTTTAATCCCCTTAGTAGGCTAATCAGGACAGGAGGACATGGCGATGAGGAGGAGGAGGATTGCTCCTGCTGTCTAACATAAGCATGATAAGTCCAGGCGACCTGGCCAGAATGGGAATTGAATCCAGGACCTAGCAATTTTCAGCCCAATGCTCCACCAACTGAGCTGACCCTCCACCTTGTAGATTTTTTTAGAAAGTGAAAAATAAACACACTATGAAGTTTGAACATTGATGAATGCTACACATTTTTAGACTAGATTCTATCATTTTGCAAATATCATTGACATCATTTAAATGTGAAATTATGAACTGAATGGTTCAACTTCTACACAGTGTATGTATATTTTATGTTTTTTATATTCAGTGTAGTAAAAAAGTTGCATCCCTGTATAATACTATTGATTCTGTATTCCTGAAAAATACACCAGTCCAGTATGCATCATGCAAATATATCCAACGATATAGTAACCTGCTTACGGTTCAGAATAATTCATAAACTTTTTACGAAATTTGAAAAAAAGTCAAAAGCTACACTTTGTTGGTTTCAAAAAGTTGATGAGTCTACATTTCTTAAATGTAGGTCCCCCATTAGGCTTGCAGTGCTCTGAGGCAGTCTTAACTCCGTGAGTGTCCGGACTGGGAGTGCATAGATCAATTTCATGAAATCATATCACAGATTGACCCTTGCAGCAAAGCATGAGCACAGGCGGAATGATCACAATGGCTTAGCAGTTCTAGAGATAGAGAGGAAGGTGTATGGTTCAAGTGCCGCCTGGTGGAGTGCAAATAGAGACAAGAACCCAGGGGTTCAAAATGGAGTTGGAGAAGTTTCCTAAGTTCATATGTCTGAAAATGATTATTTCCCTGAGTGCCCAGAACCATCTGTTGTTATTGTGAGCTAATTTTCAGAATTTTACAAATAATCAAGCCACAAAATGGCAATGTCGGTAATATGGAAAAATGAATATATTTCATTAGAGAACTTGGGTTTGTCATCTGCCAGGTATTTCAACCTCCTTTTTGTGGAAGGAGCTCAACTGCACAATCATTTTGGAGATCATTGTGTGATAATGAGATGAGAAGACTGGGATACTCAATCCACTAATAGAATTAGTTGTCCCAGTACGGAACACTGGATACAACAGTTACCGTCATGACATCCATCAAAATCCAATGGACTCTTGACAAAACTGAGTTCCAACACAAAAGTTAACACTAAACTACGTAATATGGCTATAAAATTTACCAAAATATGTTTAAACAAAATATTTGTTAAGTTTACAAATTTATTCATTAGGCCTACCATAAATTTGTGAGAAACCAAAATTTGAGAAAAAATATCAGAAATCGAAATTTTTTTCATTTTTTTTGTTTTATGTAAATTTCATAAGATTGGCATTGCAAATGAGTTTTTTCATTTAAGGAGGTATAATTTAAATACCTAAATGCAAAATTTCAGAGGTTTAACTCCACAATAGACGGAATCACGGAGCATTGAAAAAATTTTTTTTTTTTTTTTTTACATTTTGCTGAATTCGTTATTAATTTTTGTGAGAGCATTTAGACCCCCAAATGGCACGTTGGGGGTATTTAACGCGTATTATGGTAAGATTTTCATGCCCATATATGTATAACCATTTCGGAGTTCTGCTCCGGAAACAAAGAACTTTTTTTTTTTAATCTTTCAATATTTAAGAAAAACTTCACCAATTGCTTAAATATGAACACCAAAGGGCACTTATATGCTATAAGACCCATTCATGTGCAAAATATCATATACACAAGTACAATAGGCACAGTATGGCCAATACGTCTATGTGTGATGCCACCTGCAGTGGATCCAAGCTAGTTGTAAAGGAAGACACGTCCAAATTACAACATGCCTGCTATTCATTCCTATGCCAGATGCTTACTCTATAATCAAGTTGAGTGCATGACTTGACACCAAACACCTCCAAACAAAATGGCCAAGTCAGGGCCCAAAAGACATTCTGAAAATGCTCAAATTTCAAATTTCCCGCCAAAACTTCCATTCTGTCATTATGACTGCATAAATGGAGATGTGTACACACCTCCATTAAAAATTTATTAAAATTGCTCAAGGAGCAGCCTTTCACAACATTCTTGTAAATTGATTAAAATTGCTCAAGGAGCACCCTTTCACAACATTCTTGTAGGTTCTGTGAGATAATAGTCTCTCAGCTACACTTAGAGATGATTTTTACCCACTACACTGCATTTAGACTCGCATTAAACCTTGTTTGGCCAATCTTACCTATGTGTGCACCCATATCAGCATACATCACAAGGGAATTCCCTTTGACAGCCAATCAGAATTTAGGAGACCACAGAGCCATCTCTTGATTAAATTGGAACCTCAGTCTGCCCTTTGGTGAGCATACTTTAGCCTGTTTCCCAGCCACAACAATACAGGCCTGGGGGCCATGGGATATCCCAAGAATACTATTTATGGCAACTTCCACAAATATGACCGCACACGACGACTGTCATTTTCCCATAGGGGGAGCTTGAACAATACACCTTGGTATAATATAACAGAATAAGGGCAAAGCATGTGAACACTGCCTGTGGCATGAGTGAGGGTCCTGGCCCAGCCAGACTTTGGCAGTACACAAAACCATCTTTGACAGCCAATAAAAAGACAACCAACGCTATTATCACTGTCATATAGGGATGGACACCGTTTGCCAAGTTCGATACGATGCGTACCCAGTACCGTCGATATGTTTTTTTGGTTTTTGGTTCGTATCGCGATCCGCAAATTCAGCCTGATCCGTAAATTAGGGAATTTTCGGCAAAATACGCTCACCGAAAACCACATTTTGGTCCAGAAATTCAGTTTGCCGCCTTGGGCTGCAACCAGGGCGAAGGTCCGTTAATGTTTTGCTTGTGATTTTTTTGGAATTGCAAGGGTCCTCATCTGCTCATGTGACGGTTATTTCCCAGACTGCTCAAAGAAAAGGGTGCATGTCTACAAGTTAGTATTTCATGGCCCATCAGCACCAGTGTGAGTTATTTAGATGCTCATATGGTAATGCATGTATTTTGATATCCAAGTTCATTGACACAACTGTTAGTTTGCAACACTCGGAAGCAAGATAATTTAAACCTTAGCCAAGAATATGAAATATCAAAACCTTTCCACTGACCTCTATGAACAGAGCCAAGGAGATAAAAGTTAAATATGAATTGATGAAGTTCAATCCATGTTTAAGAAATACACATAAATTTATGACATGAATTGCCAAAATTCCTCCATTAAAAAATATTTTCATTCAATATGTCGTACCTCAATTTTGCCATCGAGGCATCGATGTACCATGAACACGTCTCATCAAAATCATTTCAACAAGAAGTCCAGATAAAACATATTCCACACGTGACATCATGCAAAGTGTAAGTCTCCATAACAGGATAGAGGAGAGTCCCGAGGGTCCAGAAAGTCTGGAGACCCTCCCAAAAGCAAAATGGCCGCTTCAGGAGGGCTTCCCATTCCACAACTTCACCATACGAGAGTCAAGAGTTACTGAAAGTGTGACACAAGTCAGCCCGGTTACTGAATTATATGACTGATAGTCAGATACAGTGTGATACACATAAATCCAATCAATACATTTCAACATGTGAATGATAACACAACACGGCCCACCTTCGGCCTTTCACTTTATCATTATACCTCAACGATTATAATATTTACTTTATCAGCTTAACTCAACAGCATGCTATACAGAACTTTTTGCCCCTGCAATATCTAGACAGATAGATAGACAAAGATAGATGGATGGCTTTTATAGATAGACAGATAGATGAATAGCTTGATAGACAGATCTATAGGTACATTACAGTGCTTTTCCTGTGACCAAAAAGCATTTAGCTACTAGCTAGTGGCTAAATTTGATTGACATGTGTAATATACAGCTATATTTATAATGTGTAGCTAATTTGCAGCAAAAGTATGCAATTTCATTAGCCACATGGAGGATGTATTAATAAGCAAATGCAGGTGAAGAATGATTGAAACAGCCATCCAACATAGGCTCAGGTGACCCAGCAAGGCTGGATACGATCCACGGGGTCCAGCAATTGGCAGTCCAGCACCTTACCACTGAGTTATCTCTCCTTCACCTGGACAGATAGATATAGATAGATAGGTAGATTGGCTTGATTGATATAAAGACAGATAGACAGATCTATAAGTAAATTACTTTGCTTTTCCGATGATTGGAAAGCCATTAACCAGTAGCTAAATTTGAGTAACATGCAAAATATAATAAAATGCAGCCAAAAATATGATAAGTTTGCAATTTTTATAAGCAGCACAGCTGCTCTTACCCCAAGAATTTCATGCAATCTCGTTATTGGCACTCCGGAGTTCACTCTCTTTCACCAATCTCATTCAAATTTACTCTACATTCTCTGTAGGTTTTTAACTTTCGACCAGTCACTTTCGGTGCCCTTCTGTGATGGAAAAAATTATAAAGAAACTAAAATGGACTGGCTCCCATGGGTCGAAGGTCAACCATGCCTTCTTCTTCTTTTCCTTAGTATATCTGTGACCGGTGTGCCTGTGTTGGAACCATGCACTGTCTGTGCTGCTTAAAGTGCTTGCACGTTATTTTCATTAGCTACATTGATGATGCATTAGCAACAGGAGTAGGACACAGCAGTCAGGGGAAGCTCAAGGGGACCCGCCTTAAGTTGGAATCAAACTTGGGACCCAGATATTGGGAATGCAAAATGATATCAAATTAGCTAACGTGTTTCCCTCCCTCCCTGATGATGTCAGCATTCCCGAACTGATAAGCTTTTTACATAAAACTTAACAGTTAGTGATAACAGAAGATATGAAAGATAACTTTTTATAGCGGATTTCAAAGATCCAAAGTGACAACCTGTGATTTTTTAAGAGACCATATCAATGTAACAAATACAGTAAAGACTGTATAAAATTTGCGAGAAATTCAGATCTTATTTTTGGCAGATTCTCCACAAGTTCTTGAGCAGAGCTAGAACAAAAAATTTGGACAGATTTAGCTTTCAAAAATATCAACGCGGCACTGTGGTGGGAGCGATCAGCTGCTTTGTGAATTATTTCAGAAGTACATGTGTATATTACTGCAGAAGTCGTGGATTGCAAAATGCAGCCTATGATGGATGGGTGACTGGGGCTCTACGTCCTACATTAATGCACTAGGAAGGTTTATAACACAAGGAAAAGAGGAGGACAAAGCAATGAGGTTAAGGACGACTGAAACTGCTGTCCATCATAAGTCCAGGAGAGCTGGAGTTGGACCCCGGACCAGCGATAGGAAGCCAATAGCCCAACAGACTAAGATAACAGTGTAACCCTCGATGGTCTTCGTTACATAAGCATGACGGAAGGTCAATAATACAAAAGAAACAAATGAATTATTAACAAGGTCAAAAGGACAAAGTCATGGGTCAAAACCACTTACTCAAGAATCGAAAATCTTGAGATGGTTAACATACAAATGGTAGGAGTAATTCCTTTCTGTTAAAAAAGCACTATACCAGGTTAGTACTTCCAGTACACCTATTTATACCATGTTGTGTCTGTGGCTACAATACTAAGTACATCAGACTCAACTGAGGAGGTTAAAAAGACATCACTCACTCGTATTACATGCATATTTCACCAACTAGTTGCTAATGAACTCACCATACAATAGGTGAACCATGAAACACTACTGAAAGTTTGAAACGCTATTTAAACTTTACAATTACTGGCATTCCTCGTCAAAACTGTCATCACTTTATATCTTTATAGAGGGTACCCACCGAAACTTGGCAAGTAAATTCCCTGTATTTTCCCTGCTTCACCGGATGTTTTCCCTGATATTATTTGGGGTTGTTGTAGTGTAAACGCGGAATTATTGCCGCAAATGGAAAACCAAGAGCCATTACTTTTATGGATTTTTGCTTAAAATAGAGGGATTGTTTCACACATTAACATATGTCAAACCAAATTCCCTGTGTTTTCCCTGAATTTGAGGTCAAATTTCAAATTCCCTGATTTTTCCCTGCAGGGAATTTTTTTTCACCATATTCCCTGTTTTCCCTGTCCGCTGGGGACCCTGTTATAGTATGATTTTGCGATGGATGGATGAAAGGGCCGCTCTACGTCCTGTATTTATGCCCTTGGTAGGCTAGTTAGAACAGGAGGAGGACACGGCAATGAGGAGCAAGACGATTGAAACTGCCATCCAACATAAGACCAGATGACCCGGCAAGAACTGAAGAACTGAATTCAAACCCTAAATCCAGCCATTGGCAGCCCAGCACGCTACCACTAGACCAACAACCTACAACACCATTTCAACTGCACACTTACCAGCAGGCATTGTCAAAATTTTCATCACTTTGTTTCTTTACAATATCATTACAAAAGAAAATTTCGCACTCTTAAGATGACTCTTTACTTCTGTATGTCAGACAGGTATTATTGCACATGCCAACCCCCGCACCCCAAGTTTTCAGCATTTCTTCACAATTTAAAAAAGATTTAATATCAAATTAGTATATCAATAGCTGTTCACCGGTTAGGGTTTCTTGCTTTTCAAAAATGCGCGGAGTTCGAGGTTCTACCCAGGTTTGAGTAATGTGAAGGAAGTTCCTATTCGCAGCTTCCTGTCAGCATTCATTTAGCTGAAGTAGCTGATAAATTTGTATAACTGTGGAAATAATGAATGTTGAATTGTTGATCGGTAAAAATTGCCCTATCTTGAACTTCAGATGAATTGACAGGCTTGGGAGTATAATTTAAGGTGTTATGGGTTGAGAATAAAAAGCCTTATGAGTGAGATGAGATTCCTGCTATGGCTATTATTATGATTTTATTTTATTACCAATTACGGCTTTTAGGCAAAGGCATTTGCACATTTATGAAGGACTCAGACTTGTCATTGAGCTATTCATGGAAATGCCTAAGCAATACAAATATCTATCTTGCTTATGATTTTACAGGAGCGAGGAGTGGCGACACTAATAACTTCCAGATAAAAGTTTTTCTAACGTCATTTGAAGTAAGAATAGATGGAAATGTTTACAGTGAAAATTGATTCACCTTGTCACACTTAAGTGTATAATACTATTTTAAAGTGACAGACCACTATCTGCATAAAATGACAAGCAACTGGATGGATAGATGAACGGATGATTGGGGTTCAAAATGTCTTCACGTCCTGTATTTTTGCACCCTGTAGCCGTAGGACAGGAGGAGGACACATCAATGACATAAAGGAAGATCAAAATCCCTGTCCTACGTAGTTCCAGTGCTGTACCAACCGAGCTAACCCCTTTCCCCCACCCCTCTCGGAGACTCCGGAAGTAAGAAAGTAAGATACAATACAATGTAAATTAAACTGCAACAGCAATTGCATACTAAGTTTACTTACTATTCCTAAGATCCCTTTATGATCCATTGTAACATCTGAAGGTGTCGAAAACAGTTGAAAACAGTTGAAAACAGTTGAAAACAGTTGAAAACAGTTGAAAACAGTTGACAAGACTAACCATGATCATGGTGATGGCTACACAACTTTTACAAGTTACAACAAGTGTACACCATCAGTGCATGACAGTTGATGTAGTGGAGAGTCAAATAAGTCAATTCACAATCCGTAAGCCAATACGAACATGATGAGTATGATGAATAGTACATTGAATAGTGAAACCACTCAATAGAGTCCGAATAGATGGAAGCATGCTCTCGAATATATACTGTGAAATTGAATAGTGCACACATCGAGTGCACATTATCCAGTATCCATGTATAATATACCATGTCATATAAACATATGCAGAAACAGTGCATATACATGATATAGTAAGGGATCAGCAGATATGATTAATCAATCCATGAGTGGTATAATAAATGACTTGGCTGTAAAGAATACACAGTAAGTTGCAACCACCTGCAGTACATAGTGTGTAACATAGAGTGTATCCTCCACTGCAGTGAGCTGACAGAAGATGCAGGCTATCAGCTGCATGACAATCCTTCACTGCAGTGCAGTCAGACACACACAGAGATATAGACAGAATCTACAAGAAAATCTCCAAGAGAATCTTGAAGAGATATGAGCCGAGAGCTTGAGACCATGTGACGCCAACTATGGTTGCATGATTTAAAACATTTCATTTTAATCATGATATAAATTATCATTGTAGTTATTTTATTGACTTTAATTGTCTGTTTCTTATGTTACAATTTTATGGAGTTTTACCAAAGACTTTTGATTTTATATTTTACACAACCTACATTTTTTTATTATTTCATTGTATAGCGTTTCGAACAGGTTTATTATTTACTATTATCATCATAAATCAATGATTTAAATTGAAATCACTACATGCACATGTTACTTAATTCACCAGAAAACTGCAAATAGTTTGCATAAATGCTGTGATAGACCATTTGATACCTTCACACTTGACTTGGTATGGAATCACAACTAAACACACAGATATAGACAGAATCTACAAGAAAATCTTGAAGAGAATTTTGAAGAGATATGAGCCGAGAGATTGCGACCATGTGACGCCAATCAGAGTTACTTGACTTATATCATTTCATTTTAATCATTTCTGTTACATCATGATATAAATTAATGATTTAAATCAATGATTTAAATTTAAATCACTATGTTACACATCATATGGTATTGAATCAAGGCTACACACAGAGATATGGACACAATCCCCAAGAGATATGAGCCGAAAGGACCAAGAGGCTGACACTCCGAGCTGAGGCCCAACACCATGTGACGCTGACTAGTTACCTCTACTAGTCTTCCAGACATCATCATTTCAAATTATTTGAGGCGACAGAAGTGTAAGGAACTTTAACCACTGATATGCAAAATCGAAAATTGAAACTGTGCAAATAAGACAGCTCAACGTTATCCGCAAAGTACAAAGACCAATCTTCGCAGTTTCAAACAGAGTTTCAAATATTTGAGACAATGATATGGCAATATGCAAATTTAGTAGGTCCATCAACTGTGCATGCAGTAAAGCATACCATATTATTAAAATGGAATGCCGACCTCTTTTTTTAAAATCTCTCTTCATATAGGGATGGGCAGGGATGCCTTATACAGAACAGCCTAACTTGGCCTCATAAAGGGTACTTTCCCAGATTGGTATTTTTTTTAAACAGATACGGTAGATTAAATTTTACTTTAATTGTTAAGCAACAACCATATCAGACAGTTACAGACTGTTGACCACTTGAAAATATATCACACACAAGCAAAGTCCAGGTGATAAAATTGATCAAGAGATCAAAATTTTTCAAGAGCTGTCAGACATATCTAATTTTTATTTTCTTGGATCGACCGACTCAACTGATTAAATTTTTCAGCCAAGAAAAAGGAGCTAACCCAAATTTTTGTTTAATTGACAGAATAATTTAGATATTAAATTTTCCAGGCTATGCCCATATAATGATGACAAGTACATGCCCAAGTTCCCACATTTCCAGCAAATGCACCCAAGCCCAAGTGAATTCTTCACAAGTATGAAACAATATCATATGGTGCGAAAAACAAGTCTGTAAAAACAAAACATAGTCATAGACTGTCACTGTGTGGCAGCAAGCCCTTGGCTTACGCCTGAAGGAGACTGGTAATGTTCTGCCAGTGCTCAGCTCAACCCCCATGTTTTGCAAAAGAAAATTACCACTCAGCAGCTCAGGGGCCGGCCAAATGATTCCCTTGGGAGGGGGGCCATGGATTTAAAGTCTGTTCCCTAGATGATACTCAAAAACAGGTTATTCAGGCAAGGAAAATAAAATATAAGCTTATCAACACTTGCTTGGTTGGGTATGCTAGAATTGCAAAAAAAATCATGTCGGCACTTGGCAAGAGCAAATAAAGTTTGCCCCTGGATTAAATCAGCCAGCCCCCTTTGATCTATCATCCAGTGGCATCCCTATGGGGGGGCACAGGGGGCACGTGCCCCCAAATATATTATTGGACCTGTGCCCCCCCAGGGGCCCCCAATATGAACTTTCCAACTCTGGCTAAAATATGCAATTAGTATAGTTGGTGCCCCCCAGAGAATCGTGCCCCCAGGTGCCCCCCCCCCCCCGCCGCTCCAGACCCCCCAGTTACGCCACTGCTATTATCTGTTGGTCCACTGCAGTACTAACAGTAGGCTATATGGCCTTCAGCCCTCGTGTTCCGTCTGGAACAAGTAGAAACGAACAAACTTCTTGCACAACAAGAAATCAACAACGAATCGGTCATCTTCAATAATTCGAGTTTCTGGAAATACCCCTTCCAGTCGGAACTTCAGGAACTTCACCGTTATTTGAAGGCTGTGTCCCTCATCTCATTCAATATTTACATGGAGAAGACACTCTGACAGGAAAAGCTGCAAGCGACTGGGTATTTTGTTGCATGTTGCCCCCCCCCCCCATTTCCAGATACGTCCCTGCCCTGGGCCAGGCTGGGGCCGGCACCTGCGCGAATTCCACTACTTTTTTTTGTAATTCAGCATTTTGTGGAAGTCAGTGAAGACCAAAGCCTGAGGTTTGAGAAGAATTCTGAGCAATTCATGAATGACTCAAGTCATACACATTAGAGGTCTCAGACACACATGATTATCATGATGGAGCCATGGAAGAACGTATTTTTCTGAGAAATAACCGATTAAAATGGGTTGATTGCACAACCACAACTCAAGCCAGCATGATTATTCAAACATAACAGGATGGGGAAAATATTTGTCTACACACTGGACCAACTGTCACTCACCTCTATCGAATTTCTTGCCTTCTGGGTCAATATCTTTGACGTCAAAAATATCTTCGAACAGAACTCCGGCCATGTTGAAATGTCAGACGATTTCACCACTGGAAAACAACACGTGAAAATGTCCAATTTATGACAGAAATACACAACCGAGGAGGCCGAAATTTCGTCAAAGTCACGTCAACAACATGTGAAACAAACGTCGGTCGTTTAAAATTACATTAATGGTTTAGAAACTAGTTAAATCACTCACAAACTGTCCCCGAAACAACAACGTGGAAAGAAGCAGCCGGTCGCACGTGCAGGTCAAGGTCGTTTGTTTTTCGCGTCTCGCGCGCTGGAGAGTTCCAAAACAAAAGCACGTGGAGTTTCCCGCCAAATTTACACAATCCACAAGGATCAAACGCCAATGTCACAGCAATGGCATTGGCCATTGGGGATTGAGGCAGTCCTCGGGCAGGTGAATAGAGGTGATGGGGGGAGGGGCAAATTATTTTGTTTATCTGAAATATATTACCATAATTATTGCAATTACCTACCTACCTATGGATGTACTGGAAGCTGGCTATATGCCACTATTTCCAGATCTGAATTTTCCTCCCAGTTCAGGTTTCGGTGTATCTACTAACTTCAGTATTGGTTTTTTTTTTGCTATTTGCTGATATCTGCATTCACTTTTGGTGCAACCACATGGGATATCCATGGGGAGGAATGCACTTTTTGGGGGTAATAATTTATTGCTGAGTTTTGGCAATAAAATAGATAATTTACTGGCAACCTTGAAATTATATTTTTGTCTACAGAGTGCATTTTTTAACATTTGCTACAGACCAAATGTTTGATTACAAACTAATAATATAATGATGCTCAATATAAAAAATATCTGTGAAATAAATGATTTACAGACAACGAAAACTTGCCCCATTTGCTTTAATAGTTTAAGATGATTGCATTGATCTGTGACAGACTGACATTGCACTTGTAATGCATTGTTCTTTTATGAAACATTCTTGCAAACATTTTGTGGGTCTGAAGAAAGTGCAATTTTAAAAGTGATTTTCATTGCATTGAGCAGATCTATGCATCGTGGACAATTGGACACACAATTTTATATCATCAGAAATTCTGAAAATCTTGTATTAAAGTTGTAACATATCGAAATTTACTGCCCAGGGGCAGGGTATATAAATGCTGTGAATTTGCAACTTGCAATTTAAGAAATTGTCTATTAGCTGGTTTAAAAAAATTAATTGTTTTATTTATGTTTTTTTAGATACAACAAAGACATTGAGATTGTCAGATGTCACAACATCAATGTTAATTGTCCGGGCTGTGCTGTCATGCTGGGCAATTAGTTGTTGCTGCTCAAAGTGGCACTCTCTTTGTTTACAGAAAATTTAAAGGTCCCTCATCCCACGTGGTCGCCAAAGCGTGAAGGGCTAAATTTAGAAACGTCACATGGCCGAATCTGGCCAATCACAGGAGAGACGACGCCAACTTTCGCGCCATTTCACTGAATGCATCTCAGCTGGGAGGCACAACAGTTCTGTAAATTGGACGATTAAGTTGTTTTTCATGCAAATTGGACCTTGAAATGGTGTGGATACCTTCAGTAAACTGCTAGGAGTGTTTCTGAGCGATTTATTGGCCGGTTGCGTCTCTATTTTGGATACTTGGAGCGAAATTCCACAGCACAGTGAACTCCTGTCAACTTTCCAAGTTCTCTGCGACACTGTCACCATTCGGCTGTCAGCTGCAACACAAGGGACAGCGTGGTCTCAGGAATCGCTTTGGAAATTGAAGTTAATTGAACAAATCCAGCAAAATGAATATCTCAAGACGGCGATCAGTATTAGGGGACATATCTGCAACCAACAGGACTTACAGGAGTGAGTTATTGTTTGTTATTTTGACTTTGTTTACGTTTTTTTGGTGCAAGTTTGCAAGTGAAAGTTTAAAGCCCATTTTGGGGTTCCGGTGTGCCATGTGCTTCGTGTCAAAAAGAGTTTTGGAAGTTGAAATTTGCTAAATTCAGCCTTGCAAATGCATATAACACACTGCAGCATGTGTCATCATTGCATAGTTAAGTTAATTTCAACAACAGTTTGCTAATTTATTCTCAGTTAAGTTGGAATTGTCAGATTTTCTTGGAGCTAATTACCCCAACTCTGAGCTTCAGGTCTTGACAGAAGCCAGCACTGTGCTTCTTCAGTGGTGTTTGAACAACATGACTGTAGCTTCACAGTTTGTCTTAGCAGTTTGCCTAATTCATAGGCAAACTTTGTTGCATTAATGAGGCCTTTGTTGTACTATTTGATGTGTTGGTTTAACAATGTTTAACTTTAATTTCACCATGTCCATGCAATGATGTGTATTCTCAGCAGTCCTTGCCCTTGCAACATACATGTGTAATGATACTTGTGTAATGGCAATTTTGCTTTGAACATAAACTTTTATGATTTAGTCAAAGATTATGCTTGGGCCCATATCATTTGAATCATTATTAAATATGACTTGGACAAGTTAAAATTTGTACCCCTTGTTATTTTTTCGATAAAGTTATTTTGAACCTTTGATACATGTCTGTAAATCTGATAAATGAATGAATGAATAATTGTCAATTATAACTTTATAATTTGCTTGTAACTTTCAGGTGTAGACTCAGAAAGTAATCTAGTCTTGCTCCCCGAAGAAATGTGGACGCGGTCCCCCTCTCCGGAAGAACAGATCATCCAGCAACGAAGAACGTGGCGGGCTTTGCGACAGTCGCCTTTGGGGTTGACATTCTTCGACAGTGAGAGTAAGTTGTGCGATTTTTGGATTGGCTCAGTAAAATTAGTGTGTTAAACTTAGTCGCACTGAAATTCTGCATTCTTCTATGAGAAAAATTATCGGCAGAATGAAGAATTCAAAAAAGAAAAACCGGTATTTAATATATTTAACTTGACTTTTGAGAGTGGTTATACATTTGATTACCTACAAAAGTATGCTGATGTATCTTCTCAAAAAAAATGTATTTGTAGTGGCAGTGCAACAATAGTAGAATATTTCCTTTAAAATGTTGATTTTAGATAATGATGCAGGGCTTTTAAATTTTGATTTCATTTTCAAAAATAATCCCTCTTTATCTTATCAATTGCATAGACTGTTTTCGTGTACATCAAACTTTTCAAAAGTATTGTTATCATTTCCACTGTATATTTAGTATTTATCACCTGTGACTTCAAAGGGAAACTTCAAAGGAATACACCTGCTCACCTGTAATCAATTAGCTTAATTGCCTTTGATGTTAATTGCTTACATATGTTATGATAAAGGGATTATGCATAATTGGTACAATTATGGTGCAATTATGTGGACTTATGAATTTAAATTTCTCTTTCAAATGCTATGTCTTTTGATGGAAGTGTTCTATGGTATTATTATGTAAATTACATATTTTGTCACCTTGGTATGTGCGAATTGATTTATGCAAATTTCATGTAAATTGCAGATTTTGTCAAGTTTGTATGTGTTAATTGATTTATGCAAATTATGATGTACTGATTCTGTTGACTGAGAAGCAGATAGTTTATGCAAATTATGTTGGCACACCACATGCTCCAGTGCATTGATAGATTTATAAAATTAACAAATATTGACCCTTGAGGGGTGCATTAGTGCCTTGAAGGAAACAATATCTCGTTGAGGTTTTGATAATTATTTCTGCCCGTATTCGAACATGAAGATGTAAATTGCTTCCTAATTGTATTATTAAATTTACTCTTTTCTATCCAAATATCCTATGTTGGACAGCTGTTTCAACCATCCTTCACTATCACCTCATTGCCGTGTCCTCCTCCTGTCCTAATTAGCCTACCAAGTGCATAAATACAGGACGTAAGGCCCCAGTCATCCATCCATTCTATGATTTCTAATTACTATCCAAATATTGATGATGAAATCTTAAAAAAAAAGTTCCTGATTTTGCCCCTAGAGTAAAGTCCGCATATATAGCCTAACTTTGATAATTTAAATAAGTTACAATAATGAATGAAATCATGTAGTTTTAAATTACTTATGAATAATTAATTTGTTCTTTCAGATGACAGTCTACCTGGCACCCCAATTAAAGGTCTTCCCGTCAACACCAGAAAGAGGCTGCTGATGACCCCTCCGGACACAGTGACGCCAAAAAAAGATGCCAAAAAACCGCGAGTAGCCCGAAAAAGCAACAAAATCCCACTCAGAATTGAATTGGGCGCGTACACCTCAGCACAACTAGTCAGCATGATCGACAAAATGGTTCTCAAACATCCTGAACTTGAACAGGTGAGTCTTGGAAATATTGTCTTCAAACTATTTTGCGTGTTTCTAACTGGATTTGGCATTAAAATATTTTGAGTCCTGCTGCCAGGGCTGGAAAAATGTGCATTTCCAGTTTGACAAATTTCTGTCAGTGGATCCAAAGTCATAATAGGGTATTATTTGTTTTACTAAAGTTATGTAACAATTATGCTTGATTATTTCATAGCATCTAAACAACAAATTACCAACAATGTGAACTTATGAAAGTTATGAGGTGTCAGTTTGGCACTTGAAATTGTGATGATGCTGATTAGGTCATTGAAAACTTCACTCTATGACATCATCTTATTGTTAAATTGACAACAATGGGTATTGTCTATGAGTGTCAAGGAATTTCAGGCAATTATCATGGGTTATCTGATTATCACTAGGGGGCACTGCTTTCCATTGTTGGCTTGATTGTGTAACCCCTATTGTTTAGGAGTTGCTTCATTTGAGTTAGATTGGGTTAGGTCATTTTACGGAGTACCCCAACCCTCTTTAGAATATAATGGAATTGCACCCCAGGATAATTTACCCCCCTTGGAGCCTAGTTGAGGGTAATTAGTGAATTTGGCCTATTATTGTTTTCTAAAAGAACCCCAAACATTCCACTGGACTCTCATCAGAATGCTTTGGATCCTGCATAACTTAAGGTCTCCATTTGAAATAATTGCCTTTTGTGTACTTAATTGTAATTAACTCTTAAAAGTTCTTAAGTATAGTGATGACTATCCCCTATCAATTAGCTTCAATTAGAAGTTTGCTTAAGTTTGTTGGATCTTAATAAGGCACTAAAAAGCTTGGATGATCAAAGAATGTGGAAATTACCTATTTCAATTTGCATAATTTGCACTTTGAAAGTTGAAGGCCTTTTTATGTGCAGTGATATAATCCTATGACTTTGGAAAGTTCTTAAAGTCAAAATACACTGGTAATTTTGTCTTCTTTGAACTGCTAATTATAGTTTTAAAGTTGCAACTTCTAGGGGATCTTATTGTTGCAATTGGCGTCCATTCGCTAGCTCTCAATTTGAATTTAACTCATATTGTTGGATCTTTTAAAGGTCAATCTGGGAATTCTTTGTATTAAAAACTAACAGTCAAAAATTTTTATTTTGCAGGAAGTCCGAGAGTCAATGTCATCGCCCGATCTGAAAGTCTTAGAAGAAAACCTGAACCAGTTGACAAGGACGATATTCAAAGCTTTTCCTCAGCATAGATGGGGGTCAACGCGAGATGCCTACTGCTATAAACGAGTGAAATTGCACATTGAAGAATTTAAGGTAGGTCATGTTTTTAATTCCGTTCAAATTATATGAACCACTGAAGAACGCACTGGTTTATGATTTGTATTCGAATGTATAGTAATCAATTACAAATTCATTTACACAGATCTTCACTACCGACAGTCATAATATCTATGTAAAGAAATTTGTAATTGATTTCTACACAGAGAAATTAGATCATGTATTATGTGAAATAGGACATAGATCTTACGTGTTGAATTTTATCTTTGCGAAAGAAGAAATTTTAATGCTTCCAGGCATTGGTAATCTAAATATAAGATGTATCCTTTTGCCTACAATATTATCCTGAAGTTGCCGCATATAAACTAGACTAGTCAGCTTTGATTTTAATAATTTAGAACTAGGTAAAATCTCTATAGAAAAGATTCAACATTTTGGGGAGAATGGGGCATGTCATAAATGAAGTTTGATAAATTTTGAAGTTTCTCTTTCAGTTTTTGACCTCATGATGCATAACATAGGCCTATGGATTGTATTAATTTGTGAAATGAGACTTCCCCGATACCCTTGAAAACCATCTGGACAGTAAAAAAAAGAAGATGCATGCTAGTAACAAAGATTCCTTTCTTTTTGTAGAAAACCTGCTTGAAACAAGGCAGAACCCTAGTCAAAGCCCAGAGTTGGGAAACAGTCATCAAATATGTGTTAATGGCATCGCGGTACGTGGACCAATTACCCGTTTGGGACGAACCTTCTCACAACGACGCCAAGAAGAAAATCCAAAGATGTCTGGCCGCTCAGTGTTTAGTCGCTCTGAAGAAAGGAACGTTCGAGAAAGAGGCTCTTCGAGGTTTCATGGAAAAGTAAGTTGCGTTTGTCACTTAAATAAAGTTATAATATTTCATTGGCCGTTTTCTGTACTTTTCTGTACGTTTGTTCTTGTGAAAATGGTCAAAATTAGCAACTTATTATAAATCAGGGCCGGATGTCATCTGGTTCTTAGCTAAATAAGTCTTACAACACTGTAGCGATATCAATATTTCTGAAATAATGCTGGCAAATTTTTATGTTCGATAAAATTAAATTTAGAAAACTTTCTTTCCTAGGAAATGTTCTTGTAAATATCTCTGCTTTGTTGAGTTGATGATTCAATGGCGCATTGTGTTGGTGACAACCAACCAGAGCACAGCTTACAAACTTTCTCTGGGCTGCTCTTAAACAATGACACATCAGCTTTCTACCTCTCCAGGTCTCCAAATGGCTGTTGATGATTTCAACATTTTTGTGGACTAGACGCACATTTGGTCGTTATGCCCGGGGCTAGAAAAAATGGGGGTTTCCAGGAAATTTCATAAAATACGACAAAATTTGCCACGCATGGTCGCGTATCGAGCGACTACTTTCGAGTCACAAATTTGGATAAAAATTCTGTGAGATTTAGAAATTTCCAGGCAATGACGTGCACAAATTTCCTGCATTTTCAAGGCATGCTTATGCCTGCTGTGATTGGCTAATACTTGTAATGCCCGCTCTGATTGGCTGATACATGTTATACCTGCTCTGATTGGCTGGTAATTTCTATATATATTCTAATTAGTTGATCCTTCCTTTTCAGATTAAAACCCTTGATGATCAACAACCCTGACCTGTCGACATGTACCCAGCAGATCAAAAACACTTTGGATAAATTACAATGAGCTGCTCAGATGACTTGACTGTCGGTTATACGGCAGGTTTATTCTCGGATTATACCACACTTGACTTGTACTGACACTTCTGAAAGACAGTTGCGATCTTAAAAAGATCGTTTTGCGTTATATTAAGCCTGTTGACTATTTTGACGGTGATGTTTTTGTACTTAGTTGATGACGTTTCATTGAATGATACTAACTGTGCTTATTGGATAAATATTTATCCATAATTTGTCTCCTAGACATCTATTTGTCTGAATTTTGTCTCCATTTAAGAGGATTTTGTCTTTAGTCTTCAAGACATGTCTACAAGAAAATTTGACTATTAGTCTCACAAGAATTTGTCTCTCTGAAATTCTTTGTAAAAGAATGTGTTGGAAATGGTCCCGGAGTCATCGAACACAGATGTCAAGTTCCGAGTTATTATCAACTTACAATCAAGGATCTGTTTGTTATATGTACCCCCCCCCCGGCTTTGGATCTTTTGATTCTTGTATGAATTGAAACTAGAATTCGTGACGCAAGCGGAAGGTACGGGAGTTCGCCGCACGCAGGTAGATATCGATGTAAAAAACTCGAGAGAGAGTCGCAGCGAGACTCACGCAGATCTCGAGGAAAACAAGAAATTCTGCTGTCAATGCATGATTGGGAAAACAGTGAAATCCAACATTCCTTTAGATCTGCAGGATTTCAGCTGAAGTACAGCAATCTCGTAGATTTGTGAGACCTTAAACAAGTCCTTCAGATTCGCAGGACAAGTCGGTGGGAAACTCAGTGCCTTGTTTTGCAATATAGATTGAGTTACAGACTCGAGGCAGGCAATAAAATTTATGTCATCCTAGTGCTGTGTTTCTTTCACATTTCATGGATCACAATACAGATCGTTTTTATGCCATTTATAGGTCTGAAAATAAGATAACTTCAAAATAACGTGCAAGTACTTTAGCAGCTGCTTGTAGAATTTTGGACTCAGGCTTGGAAGGCTCAGCAACTGCCGTAAGGGAACTTTCACTTGCGGTGCAGAGGGTTTCAAAACTGAACAATTGGACCTCACAGGAGATGAAGGACTGCATCCTCTATTTATCCTTAAATTGACATTTGGTTCCCGAACATAATTATTAATTTAATTACATTTATTGATTGTATTATTTTCAAAATACGTAAAATGGTGTGATAAGCACGAATAAATGGTATATATATATATATTAAAAGGCATTAAAAATACTCCAGCTTGGAGACACCTTGGGTGGACCAATCATAGGCAAGGGCGGGAAATCTATCAGCCAATGAAATTTTAAGAGTACCGACACCAAGCACCACTTTTCCCCTAGTGTTTACTGAGAGAACCGTCCCTGAAATTAGTCTATTAGTTCAGGTACTTCCAACAGCCAATAAGAACAGATTGAGTTTCAACCAATAGGAGAGGATCATCTTTAAATATTAATATTCAGACTAAAAGTCTAAAAGAACTGTCACACCTTGCAGCAAATATACTTTGATCAAGAAATGAAAGGGCAGTTATTCAAAAGACATGACTTAAAGTGCAATTATATTCACATGCCAAGAAATCGGGTTGTATCCCTGTTAAAAGTTTAAAACCAAAGCCCTTCTGGTGTCCAAGCCTAAGTGTGTTAAGGGACAGAAAAAGGTTTTGGTGGAGAATCTGGGTTGCATCAGATAGACCAAGAACTGGTATTATTTTCTCTATTTATAAAGATCTTAAAAAAAGGTTTAGGAAATTATGTAGACAAAATGTTAATAATAAGGTGTTAAAGGAGGTTGACACTTTAAATCATCTGTATAAAAAACATAACATGAAAGGTTTCTGGAATAAGCTTAAAAGCTTACAACGTTCACGTGTGAATTCAAAGCTTGGTCCCAATGACTTTGCGTCGTATTTTTCCAAAATAATGTCTGATGATTCTAAAGATCTTAACATTAAACAAAGAGAAGTCTGTGATACTGTAGAGAGGAAAGCTAACCTCCTCTCTGCAGAACAACAGCCGCCGTATGTCAAAATTAGTTCTTTTGATGTAAAAAATAAAATCCAAGCTTTGAATAAAGGGGTCTCGCCTGGTTGTGATGGCATAACAGCCGAGCATTTACTTTATGGGTTGTCAGATAAGCTATGTAAGGTTTTGGCTGAAATACTGTCTGTCATGTTTACTCATAGTGTTGTTCCTACTGTGTTTAGTACTGGCATTTTGGTACCCCTTATAAAAAAGCCAACCCTTAGTCCTGATAATGTCGAAAGCTATAGACCTGTTACTTTAAGCTCGGTATTTTGTAAAATAGCTGAATTATTTTTAATTCCAAATTTTGATGTATATAACACTCAGTTTGGTTTTCAGTCAGGTAAAGGTACTTCTTTTGTAAATTGTTTCATTAATGATTCCATCTCATATTTCAACCAAAATGGTTCACCCGTATTTCTGTGTAGTTTAGATGCTGAAAAATGCTTCGACTCAATTTGGCATTCAGGTTTACTATATAAACTGCTTGGTACTATGTCAGATAATTTCTGGTTATTTTTGTACAACTGGTATAATTCCTCTAATGCTGTTGTGCGATGGAATTCAAGTGTCAGTGATAAGTTTAAAATATCTAAGGGTATGAGGCAGGGTAGTGTTCTCTCTCCCACTCTTTTCAACATATATTTAAATGACTTAATGGTGAATCTTTCAAATGTTAATGCTGGAGTTAGAGTGTTTAACCAAAAAATAAATTCGTGTGCTTATGCGGATGATGTAAATTTAATGGCATCCACTTGCACTGGACTCCAGTGCCTTATTAATGAGTGTGTTACATACTCCAAAATGTGGAGGTTCAAATTTGGTTTGAAGAAGACAAATGCAATGTGTATCGGTAAAAATTTATTAAATTCTGTTCCCTCTGTTACTCTTGACGGTGAAGTAATATCAAATGTAGATAAGTTGGAAATACTTGGTGTTACTGTGGATAAGAAATGTTCGTATAAATTACATATAGAAAATAGAATTAGTTCGTGTAGAAAAAGTCTGTATAAACTGTCATGTTGTGGTATGACGTATCCAGGTTTACATACTGATGTCAAATGTTACCTTTGGAAATCTGTTGGTGTTCCAACTTTATTATATGGATCAGATTGTATACCATTGTCTAATAATGATGTGCAGAGTTTAAGATCTACTCAAACAAATATCATTAAAAACGTCTTAGGTCTCAGTAAGAGAAATCATCATTCTAATCTTTTGTTAGCTCTAAATATCCCAATAATAGATGATGTTATCATAAAAAATACACTAGGATTTTATAATAGAGTATTTAATGTTGAGTCACCATTGGTGCATATGCAAATTAATTTTCTTCAACATTATATGATATATGGCTGTACTTATAAAAATACAATTCTTGAAAAAGTTGTATCTATGGGATTTTCCCCTATGTCTATTGCTTGTGATACCGCGTTTAAGTGCAGGATTTCCTATGACTGCAATGTGAATGCAGGTGTGGTTGATTCCTTACGCCATTTATTGTTTCATGACAACTATATTAAACCGCGGTCAGATGAACACATTTTAACAAATTTACTTACAAGTTCATTTTAGACTATACTCTCATTATATTACCATGGCCTAGTCTATTTTTACCCTGTTACATTTTATGTTTTGTTATTCTGATTTTATTATCATGGTTGTACCTTGTTTGTATATTATCTTCTTAAGTTTTCCCCAAATATGGGGGGTGAATAAAATAAATAAATAAATAAAAATTCAAATCTGGCAATCAGAAGTGGGTCTTGCAATCAATTGGATTACAGAGAGTGCCATTCTTTGGCTTGGATCAAATGCAATTGAAAATACACATTCAATTGGATGGCACCTCCAGATTAAAGCCTACACTTCCAATTCATGGCTTTTGAAGAGATCAATTGTCTTGACAATAAAAAAATATTTATTTTATCACAAAGATAGAATGAAACTGAATTAGTGTGATTGTACTTAATAAAGAAGAATAACAAATCCTCTTATTGTAAAAATGTGCTATTTAACATCATTTAGCATCAACAATGCACAAAAAAAGTATAGACCAATGCATTTTCAACGAATTCTCAGCAATGAATAAATATATCTCCATGAAAAAACGAAATAATACAGTCTAAGATATGGGAATTCTAAAGAGCCTAAAATTTTAATTTTAGCCCCAACAGAAGTGTCCGAAAAACTATTGGAAAGACATGAGCCAATCATGGACCAGGTAGCATGAACCTAGGATCTTGACCAATCAGAATCCCTTTTACATTTACACCATGACTGATATATGCATTTTCAACGAATTCTCAGCAATGAATAAATATATCTCCATGAAAAAACGAAATAATATAGTCTATGAATTGAGGATTCTAAAGAGCCTATAATTTTAATTTTAGCCCTAACAGAAGTGTCCAAAAAGCTATCAGAAAGACATGAGCCAATCATGAACCAGGTAGCATGAACCTAGGATCTTGACCAATCAGAATCCCTTTTACATTTACACCATGGCTGAGTCTGTGTGTAACACTGAGGGAGCAGTCAGTGAATGTAACTGAATTTATGAATGTTGATAAAACACTGGAATTTGTCCTTTTCCTCGAAATATTTACCAAATTACCACTTAACTTTGTCAGGTACAACCTTAAAGACATAACAAAATTAATTTAACATGTAAGAAAGAAATTTTAAAACTTTGATTTTCCATGTCAATATGAATTACTGGCTGCTCCCGCGTGAATAAACACCCATTTGGTTGAAAACTAAAACCTTAATATTAAATAAACCAGAATCACAAGAAGCAAAAGCCATTACCACGCCTCTTTTATGCATCATATTAGTCCCTTGAATCAAAAAAACACTTTGGAAAGTGTTCCCTTGTCTCTGACAAGCGATCCAAAAATTTCTGACAATCATACCAATCCCTGAGGGAGAGAGCTGGCTCTCTCCCAATAAATGGGCAGTAAATGGACAATGTCATAAAATACCTGGATATTTATTCCATAGTCTCAAAAACATCTCAGTGCCATTTCTTGACATTTCTGTGTTTAACAAAGTCCCAACTAATGCTATATTCCAAATGACTTTCGATGCAAATTTTCTGATCATCCTTACAGTTATGGAACCCTGTGTTATTTGAACATACATGAACAAAGTCCCAATGATATTTCAAAGTCTTGTACGCAATGTTAATTGCCAAAGCCCGAAGTTGGACCAAATCTCCGCCAACCTGGATTATTATTCAAGGACATATTTGTGGATTTCTCACTTTAAAATCTGGAATTCCTGTGAACAATACATTGAACTTCTCATCATATATATTTTATATATTTACTGAAAGTTTAGTTTGTAATTGACCAGCAACCAGCAACAACTCTCTCAGATGGCCAAACCACACTGATCTCCATTGGATACAGACTTTATGAAGTTGATAGACATTTTTTCTACATTTAATTGCTCAATATTGCACTTGAACAGTGTTGAAATATAGTCACTAACATGATCTTCACTTGAATAATGAATATACACATATTGCTAAAATGTATCCATATTTAAGGTTGATACTGCTTACATTAACTGTTTATCGTGCATTGCAACTGAATAAACACTAAATGGACTTGCTCAAAATGACTCAAAATATCTACTCTTTAACAAACACAACTTTCCTGTGAAAACGTGCACATCAATACTGCTGAAATTCTACTGTGTTCATCTTAAAACAAAGTAGTTGTGTGTTTTCTATACATCAACCATTATATATATATGTTATAATGTAAAATATTTTGTGAAGGTGTTAAAATATGCATCCATGTCTGTAATATTGAAAGTTCTGTATAGTTATTGTACCGCTAATGTGTTCCAATTTTCTGTGTTCATGCACTTGAATATTCTTAAAACCAGAGTCCGCGAAAAGTGCCGGTTTGCCGGTCAAAACCGGCAAAAATAGCGTGTGACCGGCAAAAGTAAAGTGGTTACCTGCCCAAATGTCCGATGGGTGAGCTGGAGAGTCAATGAGCTGATGCAGCAACCAATGCAATTAGTGCTGGCCAGCCTGGCCTGTGAAGTCGCCAGTGCAATTGAAAACATCAATGACTCAAATTGGGAGTTCAGAGGTGTCAAATAGCTTCAAATGGATTGCAATTAAACACAACAATGGTCAATAGCTCAGCAAATTGCAATTAGCAATGTTCAGTATCAGCTGTACAAGATTTGAGGCCCTGCAAGGTTACAACAGTAGGTGTGTGTCATATATCATGGGTTCTGACGGGTTTTCTGTAGTAATTCAAAGTGATATACTAATGAGCCTAGAAATAAAATGTTAAATATAATCAATATGAAACAAACCCTACCTGATCCAATTATATTTATCATTTAATACATAGTTTTTGAGATTTGTTGACTTTTTAATACCATTTTAAGACTTTTAATTTGCCTGACAACAATGGGTTGTGTCAACTTAAAAGTCAAATTGTTATTGGGAGAAGTTTGGACTTTGGAGAAACTAAAAAATTAAAGAGACATCACTGAAGGCACACAAAATCAGGAACACCAGTTGAAATTAATAAAATTGTAATTTCCGGCTGACAGGATTTTATTCGGGCAGACAAGATTTCATTCGGGCAGGTAAAATTCATGATCTGCCTGCCCGAATGTCCTGCATGACAAAAGCACTTTTCGCGGACTCTGCTTAAAACCTTATGAAGTGTTTGAAAATGACTGCTTGATTTTCACAGGCAATTGTTATAAGACTTTGTATAAGTGTTGATATATTTCTGAATATGGTGTCTTACACTAAAATGTACTTTCATGAAATTATCAAATTTCCGAAGAATCGTACTGCAAACCTAAAAATGTGGAAAAAAAAAACTGCCAAATACAGGAATTATACTGCTCACTTCAAAATGTGTTCATAATATCTTTTTACTGCATTTACCACTATGTTTGTACAGTGATATATTTCTATATTTCCTCATGATCTGTTGGTCATAACTACTTGATATTTTTGAGATTGTTCGTTTCATTTATACTTTAATGGTGCATACTATGCTAGTATGAAGGTGTTAGTTTTCACCTTTAAAAAAAGAAAAGAAAAAAAGTAGTTGAAATTTAGTTTGTAGTTGTTAGTTATTAGCCTGCAAATCATACCGAAAAAATAGGAAAAAAAGTTGTAAATTTATAAAGTTAAAGATGTGTTTAATGTTATGCTAATTATCAATCTGTAAAACCAAGTTTTGTTGGTATAGTTAAAATTCTTGTAAAGTTTAAGTTTGTTAAAGGTAAAAACTTGTTGAATTACTTCTAGATAAGATGATTAATAGATTTTCTTAAATTTTTGCATTACAAAAAGTTGATAGGATATTTTATTTTCATTTGTTTCTGAAATAAGCTTTAAAAAAAAGTTAAGAATCAAGGTACTTAAAAGATATTATAAATTGTTATTTTATTAGGTTACTATTTAAAAATAAGAAAATTAAAAAAGGTCATTCCGATTAGTTAGATTTGAATTAGTTTAGTTTCAAGACTCCTTAAATCACATTCTACTGGGACTTGTTGTTTCATTGATAGTGGTTATTGCAGATACCAAACATGTGTTCATTCCTAGAAAACTGAAGTTTTCTAAATACTAGTATTAAAACGTAGTGAATTAGTTTGTAGACTATTTCTGGGTTGTTGACATTGTTGATTTTCTCGCTCTACACTTGAATTGTTTATATTTTGATGAATTGCTATATTTGTTAAATGATTGATTTATGATTTGTTCCGTACACTTCTGTGTTCTGATGAATTTGCTAATAAAGATGTGATCACTGGAATATGTTTGTTGTGCTCTATTTATAGGCCAAATGTTTGCCGTTGCTAAATTAATTTGGAGAAATTTTTTTTCTTCAATTCTGCAACAATCCTGCAGGTAGCTACAAAAATCTGAAGTTCTGCAGAAAGCTGCGAAATATTGCAGTTCTGAAATTTTTTGCTGGAGTCATCTGCAAGCCATCTCTGCAAGACCTCCGTCAAAGAGAGGGGGGGAGGGCACTGGCACCGGGCACATTGCCTCCCACCATCCAATATTTCACCTGTGCCAGACATGAAAACGGTCACCCAAGTTAATTATGACACAAGTACGACAGGTAGACAGGTGCCCCCTCTCAGAAAATGGTGCCGCTCAGGTGCCCACTTAATGGCTTGTGATTCTGGGAATTTGAATTATTTGGCCTGTATGTAAATTTAACATAATTAAATATAAATTGCCATTCATCCTCCCGGGGGGGGGGGGAGGGGTCCCCCCTCACCTGCGCTGCCTTGGATTTGCATGCTCCCGAGACTCAGCGGTACTGCTGTGCCCTTAAGAAAATATTGGATTTGCCCCTGGAAAGCACCCTGGGGGGGGGGGGGGGCTCTCACTACATGTTGGTCTACACCTGGGCAGTTTTACAGTATCTGCACCCAAAGTGTCTCACGGGGGGTCAAAATAAAGGTTTGTAAATGAGAATTTCCAACATGCTATCATGAAATGAACATATTATAGATTCGTAAATCAAGTAGAACACATGTGATTTGTTGGTTTATAACAAATTGCCACTCCATAAAGTAGGCAAGGTTTGAATTTTTGAAAAAATATTTATCAGTAAACAATATCCATGTGAATACTAATTTGATATTTTTTTCAATGGAAATCCAGCCTTCTTGTTACATAGAACCGTCAAAACCAATACAAAACTTAAATTTTGATGAAATAAGGCAGAACTTTTTTTCCAAACAATTTTTATGACGAGAGTAAAGAAATTAGACATTCCTTACTCTGAAAGTTCATGTTTTAGAGTGTTTAGCAAGGTTCTAGTCTCAATAGACGCATTTTTGCCAACATAAATAATGCTTAGGTATCCTACTAACACATAGTCAAGTTTTGTTGCTGTACGATAGGAACTCATAGTGTTTCCTTTGGGTCAAAGATAATGATCTAGAGAGAAAAATCACCAAAAATGACCCAAAATCACAGGTTGAGAAAAAAATTAGCTTGAATTGCTCCAAAAACAAGATATTTACATATTGTCTTGTTAAGTCATTCTGTTATTTGAGAAAAATTGCAGTTATATTGATACATTACATAAAATAATTGCCTTTTACTCTGAGGTTTGATTTTCTCATAATAGTGCAATTTGATGATCTAAAAACATATTTTGTAATTTTCAATATTTATAAACACCCTTTTCAGACATCCGGGTTAAATTATTAAGTTCAGCCATGTTCTTTTCCTTAATGAATCAGGTGTTAAAAGACTTGAATCGAAGCGAAACTTCTGATGTACTGGAGAGGACATTGTGACATTGTGAATTTTAATTTCTGAGAAAATGTATGTGCATGGCCTAGATATTTTTTCAACCTGCATTTGTCATATCGATGTAGAGGCACACAATCAAGCAAAGAAAACACACATAGCTTGTTTTTTCCTTCAGAATCCTGAGTGTTTTTTCCTCGTACTGGAGAGGACATGTTTTTTTGACATCATATCCAAGCCTAATTTTCTGACAACCAGATGTAGATTCTAAAATGAATCTTTTTGATTTATCTTGAGACATGTCTCCAGTTACAAAATTGACACAAACAGTAGACACATCCTTTAATACTGATTCATAACAGCATAAACAGTAATAAATGGTCTATGGAAGACAAACTTTTTGACACAAGTCATTTTCTACATTTTTGGAGACTGCTCCTTTCATATGTAACTTATTGAAATGAAACCAGTTGTATTTTATGCCCAATACATAGGTCCAGACAGGCATCATTCATGTGAATCACAACTACCTCCATTTGCTTTTCTGTGTTGCATAAAAATATGCGAAACTGCCCGTGAGACACAAAAAAGTGCCAAAATTGGTCATAAATCACCTGCTGCCTCAAAACTAAGCATGGTAGCAAGGTAAAATTTGGTACACATATACTTCAATGTTGTACAAGACTGCCACCATGACAAATGTCTGTGTACCTATCACACTTTTCTCATAGTAATTGCTTAAAGACGAAAAATCTGCCGAGTGCAAATACTGTAAAACTGCCCACCTATGCTCGGCTGAAAAGGGCTCTTCAAGGGCTAATTTTCCCTAGCTAAGGGTCCTAAAATGAGGTCTGAGTATTCCTAGACATATGGTCCAACATTTCCAGAATTCTGAATTTCGCATAAAAATCACCATCCGAATTCCGAAAGACATCCATGGTGGCAAAAAAAGAAATTATTTGGCACAAATAATTAAAATAACGCAGCCGACCCAAAAAAATGCCTCTTTGAGGGCGAATTTTCCCTAGTCCAGCAGGGCAACTTTTAACTAATAACTAGGTGGGCAGATGCCCACCCGCCTCTGATGGCTGCCCACCCAAGAAATTGAAAATTCTCTAAAATGCCCACCTAGTTTTCCCAGCTGGTGTTGAAAAATCATAACCCTTTTCTGATAGTTTGTTAAACTTGATTTAAGTTTCTGGATTTTTTATCACTATATGGATGAAAATGGTGTCAAGGAGCTTCAGTCTTATTACAGCCTATGTTAGCAAGAATGATTTGCCTCAGCCATCTTTCATTGTCAGTCTATAGACTATAGTAATAGCACTTATAGCAGCTGTTCCTCATGGATGTGTAGCGCTGCAATTCCCATTACAACATCATTAAAATTTACCAAAGAATATCCATGGCAACACAGTCGACTAATGATAGACTGTTGATTGCCCTAAATGGAGCAGGCACGCCACATTATGATCCTCGACCTGCTGTGGCAGAATTTCTCACTTCTAAGCAAAGGAGAATGTGCGCACCAGACTTAACCAAATTCAAATAAAGGCCTTTTCACAAAAATGTTTCCGAACTTAGAACAGTGTGCTTTTTAGTAGTTACCTAGCTCCTGATTGTAGGCCATCAGCAAAAAGGCTGAGGCCATATATAGTAATTGTAACTCATCTGCTGATAAACTGCCAAGATATAATATAAAGCTGCCTGAAAGATTTTCAAGTTCATGAACATCAGGTACTTAGCTTAAAGTTTAAAGTAACACAGACTTTTATTTGTTTTCGGACATCACATGTCAAAGCGAAATTTGATGCATTTTCCTCGTCAATTCTTACTCTCCAAAATAATAATTTACTCTCTAATCTCCAAAGTGCCAATATGATATTTGTCATCTTTATTAGTGTTCTTCGTATTGCTGTTACTTTTGTTACTTGTATCATATTTGCTTATTGTTACTGGCATGTCCTTGAACCCTTTGTTTTAAAAATTATAGTTAGTTCAGAGTGGCTATATATTTGGGCTATTAACATTACACAAACTGTCTGATATCTGTAGAAATGAACTAGGGGGAATCGGGGCACATTGGACGTTTTTTACGTCTACTAATTTTGCTTAATGCTGAAAGCACCGAAGCACAGGCATTTAATATAGTTTCTTACAAAAAGCACACATTGCTAAACATATCCTGTATACAACACATACGTATATAAATTCAATAAGTGCTTGCAGTCACAAGCTTTTTTCTCAAAATGATTGTAATGCCTGTGCACTGAAGAACTCAGAAGTTTGCATGAATATCACCAATACTATTGAGCTTAAATGCAAAATGTGAGTCGTAAAAATGACTGTCCAAATATGCCCCGGCGAGGCACTTTGGGACATCAGCCAGGGCACATTGGGACATCAATAAAAAAATCATTTTAACACTCCATATGCAATGGATATATAAGTAGTGCGTAAGACAATACACTGTGCATTAACACCTTGTAGTGCCAATAGTTAATAACCTTAAACTGTTTTGAACATTTAACATAAGCTGTCCTGGGTGCGGACATCTATGTCAGTAACACACAGTGCTTTGCGATAAATTTGTTCACAGAGCATGCCTCTATTCACTGGGGCCCGAATACCTGTTGTGTGCTGTCCCAGGTCATTCAGTTGACTTTGACACTTAAATTCTGCCATAATAAGGCGTCCCAATGTGCCCCGAATTCACTGTCCCAATGAGCCCCATATGACTTTTGCACCAAAATGCTAATTTCTCAGGCACCAGGGAGTGTGTTTATCACGATAACAATTCATAACTGTTCGTTACGATATATCAAATTGATACAAGCACTGAGAAAGCCTTATTGTTCATGGTTTGTCCACAGAATGGTTTGAATTGAACCCGTCCATGTTTACTTTAGTAGGAAAACAAACTTTTCGTCGCCATACTTCTGCATGTGGCTGTAATTTTTCATTAAAACGAAAGAAACGTCAGGATGTGAAATTACAAGATATGATGGGACTACCATATCATATTTTACTTTGCCAGGAACCAAGAAAACCCCACCGACCCATAGTGCCCCGTGTCCCAATGTGCCCTGGTGCCCCCTACTGATATACATGTGTACATGGTATATTGCTTATGATAGATACTATTTAAATTTCTTCTTCAAAGGACAATACTGGTTCAGTTCTGTATCATTAAAGAAATTGACTCCGGCCCGTGCATTTTCATGCAGCACTAGCCTACTTTCAAAAATGTTGTGTACTGAGCATGCGATTTTCATCAAATTGAAAATCAGAGTGAGGTTTTATCATAAAATACAAAAGTTTTGGGCTCTTCATGTATGGTTTCTATGAAGGGAAACATCCTTCATAATTGCTCAGAATTCATTTCCAGCAATGTAAAAACCGTTGGCTTCTGGGGGCCTAAAGCGGCCCCCGGACCCCCGGCCTATTGGCCTTCGGCCCTGTGGGCCTCGGCCACGATTGCCTTCATCTCTCTGCCCACCCCCCTCCACTGGCTTAAAAGTTGCACTGTAGTCCAGGGTCCTATTTTTGGGTTCACGGCACTCCGTTACTGGGTCTGGGTGCGAGACGCTCAGCTAGCTGAGCACCCCCGTCATATTTCGCCCCCAGTGAAAGCACCAAGCAGTACTTCATGAAAAGACTGCATTAAATTAATAATTTTGATCTGCATTCTACCCAAAGAGTGGGGATCGAGGCCCTGAGGGGCCGTTTGCAAGTTTGCAACCGCCTAAATGATTAGGCTAAATCCACCCCTGCAAATTGCCAATTAATTCATGCTCATGCTGTTAGCTATTGGTCTTGAATCTCTTGATCGCTACTATTTTTCTGCATAAGATAGTGCATTATTATAATGCAGAGAATATTCTGTACTGATGGAAAAATAATCTGTTTCCATTGTTGCATTGCTACAAATGGTCAACACAACACACAAAATGGCTGGTTGATCCTTGCAGAGCTCTGGTCCATAAATTGGCGGGAAAAGTGGCCTGGATCATGACCCAGGGGTCAAACGTACAATCTACGTCGTGCAAGCTACACTAGCGCCAGACATAGTAACCAGCCACTATGCTGTGACGTAGTTGTACTCTTATAATTCAAGGCTTCTGATTGGCTGAGCTGCAACCACTGACATATTTTCTGAGAGCTTTTGTGAGTGCTCAAGGCATCAGCTGTATGTACTCTCACAGCCACTATGCAAGATTTCTCCAAATCTACAAATGCAACGTTTGATTTTTCTCTTGGCTTATGGAGTCTACACCTCTAAAGACGGGATGCACTTGAAAAATCGAGTAAAATCGGTGTTTTAATCCATCCAGGGCAGCCCGAAGTTGGTACACGAATCCAGGTAAGTTGTAGGTGATGTGATTGAATAAACAATTCACGTGACAACTCATTAGTATGCAAACCAATCAGAAAGCTTAGATTTTCTATCGTGGTCACATGGGTTGCCGTCAGCCAATCAGATGTGAGTCCAAGCTCATTCACCTTTTTTAGTGACAAGCCTGAAATCTCCAAGTCGGATGGAAATTCGGGAATAATTGAAGAAACAAACAACTCTAGCATGTAATCGAGGTTGGTATGACAAGTTTAGTAGACAGTCTTGTGATATTTTGGGGGTAGGACCCTGGATTTGTCGTCTGTGTTGCAATCTTCCGGTTGAAAGTTGACCAGGGTGCTGGATTCATTGTTGGGGAGCGCTGCCAAGATTCTTGCAGGGGCTGACGTATTTTTCTGGTCACTTCAGCACCGAAATATGCAAAAACAACTCGAAATCTGAGTTTACTGTCAATGAAAGAATGTCGTCGAGATTATTTTGCATCGGAATGTAAGTCGTTTTTGTTGGTAATTGCTGTCGATTTTGCTTATGCATGTACGGAATGCAAGCTTTTTACGATGACACTTCGTTTTGCGTATTCTCCATTTTGACGAGGTGCGAGTTCATGTGAAACCGGCTGAGTATTTTGCTGTATATTTGATCTCTTCTGTTATATTTTGTCACTTTTGTGTCTAAATCCCCCATATGTTCATGTCAACCATCTAACTGTCAATGATCAACCATACTTTAGTTGGTGTCACATTTTAAAAGTTATTATTTTTTACATAATGTTTTAGGGTGGGTAGTTTCTTATATTTTGTTGTTTGTGAAATAGTGATGATGTCATATTTGAACTTGATCCAAGTTGACTAGACTGCCATCTAACATCTATTTGTTTTGTAGCTTAGAAATGATCCAAACAACTATTTGATGCTGGCCTACTAGAGATCTTTCAGGCTTGAATACTTCCCTGTCAAAATTATTTTATGTTAATTAAATGGATAAAATTTATTTTACAAAATTGCAATGCTTCATATAAAATTCATCAAAAACATTGCTGGTGAGGATACAGAAAATTTTGGTGGGGGTTGTCAATATCAGGTTATCATGCTGAGGACGCATAACCTTTAATTGACATAACACGCCTGCTGTGCCTATAAAATTAGCATGTAAAAATATTTTAACATACTAACCCCCCCCCCCCCCTCCAGGCCCCCTGAGTCCATCCCTGCAAAATTGGTAGCTTTTTGCTGTATCCTCCATTAAAATTAAGTATTGCAAATTTCGTTTCGCTGCCTTTTAAAATTAATGAAGATTAAAAAGATATCATCATTATCATACGAAGATTAATACCTTAAGGCCCACAGTTATTTGCAAAAATAATTCTTGTAATAATTATGATACACATGTAAACATCACACGTTCTATAATCTATACCCATTTGGCAATGCTGATATCATCATGGATTGCACAATAATATAGTATGATTAGTATGCATGGCTTTGTGGCTTTGTGCTCCCACCATGATAAGTGTATGAATTAAGGTCATCGGTGACACCACTTTGGCAGATTGGTTGTTTTCACAACTTTTGTTACCATGTCATGTGAACACACAGTGCACACTGTTGGTTTTATTGCAGGGGCAGATCCAGAAAATGTCGGATGGGGGGTTTACAAATGAAAATTTACAAAAAATATCCGGAATTTTAATTATTTTTTGCGTTGAAATGTACAGGCCAAAGGGAGGGGGTTGAACCCTAAACCCCCTCCCCCTGGATCTGCTACTGATTATTGTTTTGCCAAATTTACAGGGGCAGATTTTTAAAGGGGCAAGGGGAGAGCGTTCTTGATTCATGAAAGATCGGAATGCTCAATTTCTGTCACATAAATGTGAAGAAGGATTTATGGCCCCCCCCTCCTCCACAACCCCCTAAATCCACCTCAGGTCCATTAATAGTCCCTTAAATTTATAAATGAATTTTCTAATTTACCCACATTCCAAATGATTAACCCTGTACATTTGTTTGCATGTCCATCAGGGGCGGATCCAGGATTTCTTGAAGGGGGGGGGCAGCAATGCTTTAAAAAATATCACATTGCAACCTGTGAGTGTCAATTTTTTGCCATTATGAAAAATTCTGGTGAAAGGGGGGGGGGGATTGGCGGCACCCCCTTGCCTCCTCATCCGTCCTGGATCACCTTTGGCCAAACATGACACTTTTGAGACTGATCGAAAATTGATCAATGGTCATGATGATTTGTAACATGAAGATATGCTAAGAGCTATCATCTATGTAATTCGTAATAGGCATTCAGTAGTACTTTCAGAACATGAAATATTAAAAATTATATAAAAAATAATAATGAGCCATACATAGGATCAAAATATCAATCAGTCACTAAGTGGAACTTTGATCAGTGTAATTAATTTAATTAATTTAATTAGCAATATCTTGTCATAAATTTATTAAAATTCAGAGCAATTGAGTACAGTTTGTTTGTTCTGGGTGTTTTGTTAAAGGCCTAACAATTAATTCTTTTGTTTAATTGTTTGCTTAATCTTGCTTGATTGAAAACTGGTTGTTACATAATTTAAGCAAACTGTCAGCAGTGATTAACAAAGCAATGTGAATCCATGGGGGTTTGACAATTCAGTGAATTAATTGTAGAAACTGTTACATTTGCTATTGATTTATTAGCCGTTATGAATAAATTTAATAATTGATATGAACGATGAAATAGCCATTCATTTTTATGCTGGTTGCAAAAATTTGATTGAAAGTTCAACAGGTTAATTTTCAACCATCTTATAAACTAATGATGCTGAGTGTTTAGCCAAGTAATACAATATGTGCAGATGGAAAGTTTTCACCAATTATTTACTGCTCTTTTAGCTTTAAAGTTTTCTTTTTGGAAATTTCTATTTTTGCAGAATTTGCTGTCTTGCTTGACCTGTTTCAAGTCGAGGTACATTATATCTATATATGATTTTGGTGAAAACTTTTGATCATATTTTCACCTATGATATTTTAAAACATTTTCTTTTTTATTAATTTTTAACTATCTGATTTGAAGCCATTTGATTGTTTTTTGAATTTTCACATTCTAATTGAGTCCCTGAAATTGATCGAGCCAAATATGAATTGTGAAATGATATCAGATTTTCATTTAATTACCAGTGTGATAGTTTGAAATGTGAAATTGCGAAAAAAAAACATTAGAAGAAAATTCTGGAAAGCCTGTAGTGCCTATAAAACTAGCATGTAAAAATATGTTAATTAAATTGATAAAATTTAATGGTTTTATTATTATCAATGGTCTGTAAAAAAAATGTATTAATGTTTTATTTGACATCTTTATATATATGTACATGTGTATCTGTATCAGTATATTGATAGTATGGACTCGCACAACAAAAACTGATAAGAACCGAAACTACATGTCCTGTATCATGTGTATGCTAAATTGTCAGCCTGTTTTTCAAATGGTTTTGATGATGACATAGTAATATGACAAAACATAATATCGAAAAGGCCTATGACAGGGACAGGAGTCACAGGACAGTGTCCCAATTAATTTGTTTCGTGATCTAATTGTGCAACAAGTTGGCAAAATATGAGTTAAAATGTCAAATTTAAAGTTCTGCCAAATGAGAGTGTAATTGTTTTTTATGTATAATATTATTGTTCACTGGAAACTTACAATGTTGAAGACATGACGTTTCAACCTCTCAGCTATTATACATGGATATACCTAGAACCAAGAACAACTTATCCTCCATTGTAATTGTTATGTTTTGTCTTTATCTTTCCAGACGCTATGTCGAGCAACAGCGGCCAGAGGAGTCGTAGCCGTGGGCGACGGGGGAACAATTCCTCGTCACCAGGTGGCTCTCCCGGAAAGAAAGATGGCAGCTCAGAAGACGAGAGGAGGACCCCAAAATCTACGAGTAGCGGAAGTAGTTACGGGGGCGACAGGAGGGGGGCAGCACTTACACATAGCCCAGCTGGCCCCATGGTCAAAGGGCGTGTGTTGACGAAGGCCCAAAGAAAAGCGGGGTCCGATTCGACCCCCAGTCCGGCCAGTTCAGGGAGCATAACTCCATCCCTAACTCCCCTGGGATCTCATCCTAGTCCGCTATTAATAGATCCTGGACCGGTGCCTGGACCGTCAATGTCGTTTCCCTCGGCAACGACTCCGAGTCCGGCTGGATCAGAAATCAGGATCGACAGCCCAGACATCATCGTGCGATCACCTGACCTTGTCAAATCACCAGATGGTCGATCCACGATGATTTCACCCCTTGCCCTCGGCCACGATGCTGTCCCCTCCTCCCCTTTAGAGAAGAAAGCGATCGCAAAACCTCCGAAGAAAAGGAAGGGGACAGACATCGGGCCCGACCAACAGACACTGTCACCACCCCCTGTGAAGGAGTTCAAGAGACCTATGATTGACCTTAGCGACTGGAAGAACCACCGAGTGTTGGCCATCAGGGGCGATTGTTACACACCAGGGGTCATCAAAGACATTAAGCAAAACCGCCACCTGGAGGTACAATATGACACTGATAAGACTATTGTTAGATTTGATGACATTTTGGACAATAAAGGTCCGTTAGTTATTAGCGACCACAGTCCTTCCACGTCTATGGTGGCCATCAACATGGTCGTCTGCGTGAGAACGAGTACAGAAGACAATGTGTTTTATCGGGGGACAGTCATGGAAAAGAAGACTGCTCCCGTGACATACAGAGTAGCGTTAGGAGAAAGGGGAGATGGGGGACAGTACTGGGTGCCCAGAGCAAACTTAAGGATGCTTCAACCCCCTTGGTATGAGGATTTGGAAGAAGATGAGATAGCAACCTTAACAGGCGTGACTCCAATACTGATCCAACCTATACCGGAACCAGAGTCCAGCAAAGAGGAGAAAATTGAAGCCGAACCGAAAGTAGATCAAGCTGAAACTTTAGCGACCCCTAGATCGGGCAGCACGACCCCTGGAGCCTCTGTTGCCAAGCAACCGCCGAAAAAACGCGAGGTTGCTCGTAGCAGGAGTTCTCAATCAGTCGAAAGCAATCGGTCGAGTACTCCGAGATCTCCAGTGACTGCTCAAAAGTACAAGAAGGGAGATGTCGTCAGCACCCCCAATGGGATCCGCAAGAAGTTCAACGGCAAACAGTGGCGCCGCCTATGTTCCAAAGAGGGATGCACGAAAGAGAGCCAAAGGAGAGGGTACTGCTCCCGGCACTTGTCGTTAAAAGGGAAGAGTCTGAGGTCAGCCATGCCGTACGACCCAACACGGCGTAAGAGTGACCTAAAAGACGGCATGGACTGGGACGATGGCGATATGTTAATGGACCCTGAGAGGCATCTGCATAGATTTGATGAGACTGAAGCTGCGAACATGTTGGTGTCCTTAGGGGGATCGAGGTCAACGACCCCTGTTTTCCAAACTCAGCCGTTGCAAGCAGGGTTGTCATCTCATCCCGGCAGACCTCCGAGTCCTGGTCGGATGGCTTACGGAGGAAACTTCACCCCAATTGCTCCGCATCCTCATCCCCTGTTGGCATCTTCTCATTGGCCGAGTACGGGAAAATCAGAAGTTGGAGCTGCGTTGAGGTTCTCTTCCGCGACGGCGCCCAGTTTCCAGTCCCAGCTGAATTACGCCGGAGCCTCGGTTCTGCCGGGGTCTTACAAGCCCCAAGCTAAAGATGCGGATGATATGAACCCGTCAGGACCCATCCCAGGGTTGATGACACCCCTGGATCTACCCCGCGACCTCATGACCCGCACGATGGGTGCCTACAACCCGGACAGTACCATGAATAAACCTCATTCAATGATGAATAAACCGCAAGTGCTGCAACCCAAACCACTAGTCCCACATCCGCAACCCAACCTACCCAGTCAGAGTATCACAAACTTAATATCATCGTCACAACCAAAGCCCCTAGAAGCGTCACCTGCTCCCACGACCTCAGTGACGGTAGTGACCCCTAGTGTGACTGGAGAACAACGACAACCAGTGGCGACCTCTACGCACCCAGCAGCGACAGCTCCGTGTACCCCAACAGCGAGTACCACCAGCGTTCTGCCGACCCCTACGGCACTCCTACCATTGATGCCTGTGACGACCCATGTGACTGACTCGGAGGTGAAGGCCAAGGCTACAGCTGGTGAGTTGTTTAATTTTAATTTTAATTTCATAACAATATTTAAATTTTAAAGTTTGGGGTCAACTGGATGCAATTTGCTAGCTGCATTGGACATTCATAAATAGCCATATTGCTCGTATTGTTAACCATATCAAAACTCATTGTAGAGTTGTTTGAATTTTAAGAGGTTGTTTGTTAATCGTTACATTATGTTTAAAATTTATGTTCATTGTTCTAGCTTGTCATCTGCATTATAGTTTGTTCTAATTAAGACAAAATTGTGTCCAGAATTTACCTGAAGGATTGCGTGCACAGTTTATTAACGTTAAACAGTTTCAATTGCCACAGGTTTCGGAGTGAGCACCAATTGCTCACCCATGGGTTCTTGTTTTAATAGATTTGTATTCTCATGATTCAAAATCCATTGGTATCCAGTGCTGCTAAAGCCATTTCAGCTTATAATGCATAAGGCCATGAGCAGCTGTCACATGCAGATGTAATGATGAGATGGTCAAGCTGTTCACATGGGTTGGGTCTTTTACCTGCTTTTGCACAGAGCTCACTCTTGTCGTTCTCTGCTACTACAATGTACCAGTTACATGTGATTGACCGAATTGAGTTGTAAGATTGGTATTCAAACCTATGATCTTAGGCTGTTAATCATGTTAATGCAAAGAAGCACTGTTAACGGTCGGTTAAGCCACATGGAGAACTTTACTCATTTTATTTGCAGCGTTCTTTTATTCGTAAAGACCAAGGCCACACATAATTGATTCTTAGCTTCGCGGACACGCCGACACAATAGGTTTCCTGCCGATGAAAAAAAAAAAATTAAAAAGAAAATTTTTTTTTTTTGACATTTATATATATATATAGGGCCTATAAAAAAAATTTTTTTTCACTTTTTTCTTTGTCCTACCGACCGACCCTAAAAAAAGTGCCTTGAGAGGATCTGAGAAGCTAAAGATCAATTATGTGTGGCCTAAACGATGCGATGCTAAAGGTATTGACAGGTAAACACTGTGAAGATACATTTGACATTTATCGTGTTTATTACAGAAAAATGCTGATATGTCAAATATCAAAATTTTGATTACAAAGCTGCTTTCATACAAATTGGGGGGGGGGGGCGAGGTGGTTGGTCTATTGGTAGCGTGCTGGACTGCCAATCACTGGGTGCTGGATTCGAATCAAGCTCTTGCCAGGTCACCTTGGCCTATGTTGGATGGCTGCTTCAATCATCCTTTGCCTCATTGCTATGTCCTCCTCCTGTCCTAATTAGCCTACCGAATGCTTAAATACAGGATGTAAGGCTCCAATCAATTAACCATCTACATTTCATGAAAATGTTTGTAAACAGGAGTTGGAAGTTAGAAGCAACATTGATTGCGGCCTAATGAATGAAATATCGATGGATTAGTTATAAATCAAACTTTTGGCTGGTGTTGAAAAAGAGGAGCTATTTATAGACCCAAGGGATCATTCCATCTAGCAGTCACCAATGATCCAAGCACAAAATGGCCGCAGAATTGTACTCAGTGAACCTGCTGTGGCCTTGAACAAGAAAAGTTTGGAGAAAAAGAAAATGAAGAAAAAAAAAAACTCAGAAAAAGTCTATTAATTCAGCACTTGGACAAACATAAAACAAACCAGTTGGCCAATTTTGGATCATAATTTCAGAATATATCATTAATTTGGTTTATAATTTTGATAAATTATCATAACTAATGACCACTGGGTATTGGAGGCGTTGAGTATAGTTTTTTGGATGAGTCAGACACAGTTGAAACTCGAATAAGTTCAGTCAGAGATAGTATACATTAGTGATACACGGATAGTGAAAATAGCCGGATACCGGATAATCCGGCAACACTTATGGCCGGATACCAGATAGGAACCGGATAGTAGGAACCGGATAATAAACAAATGAAAAAGGACGTTTTTTTGGCATTTGCGGTTTATTATAAATTTTTTTCTGAGAGCTGAAAGGTATCGTGTCCGGCAGGAGGACCAATCCTCTGATGGAATGTTTTTTGTTATGTTCTGTCACTGGATGAAAATTTTAAAGATGGTTGCATTATGTTTTTGACTATCCTCTTGTAACATTCTTTTATCAGTTTATTTATTATCAAAATTTTTCCAGCTTTTCCCTTATTTTTGAACATCCCAGATATCCGGTTCTGACACCCTAATTCTGCCGGATACCGGATATCCTGCAAATTCCAACATCCGGTCGAATACCGGATACCTTACCGGATATCCGTGCATCCCTAGTATACATCATAGTAAATCCATTCTTATGGCAGTTTAATATGGCTCCTTTGAAATTCAGAATGATGATCATGAATAATTTGAATATTGATTGAATTAGGAGAGTCAAAGAGTCCGAGCAGGGAGTCGGAAGTAGGAAGTCTGAATTGGGGTCCGAAAGATAGGGAGTTGGAGGTAGGGAGACTGAGGTTGGGAGTCAGGAGGTAGTGGAAGAATGGAGTCTGGAGGTAGGGAGTCGGGAGTAGGGATTCGGAAGTAAGAAGTCTGAGTTGATGTCCGAAAGATAGGGAGTCGGAGGTAGGGAGACTGAGGTTGGGAGTCAGGAGGTAGCGGGTAGTGGAAGTATGGAGTCTGTAGGTATGGAGGCTGGAGGTAGGGAGTCGGAGGTAGGGATTCAGAAGTGGGAAGTCTGAGTTGGTGTCCGAATGAGCTCGAATGATAGGGAGTCGGAGGTAGGGAGTCATAGGTAAGCATTGGTCAGGAGTCGGAGAGGTAGGACAGAGGTTGGGAGTCGGGAAATAGGGATCAGGAAGTAGGGATCGGGAGATAGGGAGGTATGGAGTCAGGTAGAGAGTTGGACCAGGCCAAATAATTGGTTTATTAGCTTCCATGGTCTCATTGTGTGACAGTCTCCGAAGCCTGGGTACAAATTAATTTAACATGCATAAAATGATCAATGATAATAAATTATCATGAATGTTTAATCATTTGTAATTGATATCAACATGATCAGAGAAAAAATGAGTGCTTTTAATCAGTACATGTATAATGAACCATTGAGTGTATGACCTTGAATATATATTGTAAACACGGTTAATGAAACAGTATCTCAAATTCTCAATGCAATATATATATGGAGCAAAATTTGCATCCCTCCAATGTCAATTAAGTGACTTTATTGGTTTTATAAACAAAGACTTTTCCAGTAAGGTCTAACAAAAAATGTTCTTCTATCATGTATATCCATGAATCCATGAATCATCATGATCACCATAACCCAAACACTAATCATATTGCTAATATATATCTTAGACTATCTTTCCTTCTTGTACAAAGCTGAACAGTGTTCAGTTGTTCAACGCATATATGTGGATACTAAAGTATAGTCATAAAATTTATTTTTCATTCATAAATATAGCAGTTTAGATGTCAGGAAGTCACAGGTAGTAATAATATTGATTTTTAAAAGTCACACCTCTGTGACTATGACTCATATTTCATATTTTCAAGTGCAAGGAATATATTGAAATTGGGCCATGTGTCTGAATTATGTAAAATGTTTTCATTTACCAATTTTTCTGACATTTAAAGCATTTAAAAGCCAAGAAATTTTTCCATACATGACTGTATTTTACTTCCTTGTTTTGATTTTGAAGGCCTAATTAGCTCTCAAAATTGTGTGCTAGTATACAATGTCATGTTAGAAGATAGAGTTGTTCTATAATTCTATATGGTCAGTCTGTGCCATTTGAATGACTATGTTGAACTAGGTGAGCCTATTTCAGTACATAGTGCAATACTTGTTTACATTTTAAGTCAGCTCAATACATGTGTAGTCACTGTAGTGCTAAATCTACAACCCACGCAGCCACCATCATAGATGTTTTGCTGCTACGTTTTAGAGTACTCTATGCCAAGAGGTGCCTGGGAGTTTTGCAGGGTGCTGCACTCTGATTGGTCGGCGACGTGAATCAATAGTGTATCACTGGGCCAGTTGACCAATGAGAGCAGAGCTTCTGACCTACTTGCATGTTTATGCTGATTCTACGCTCATTAGCATAAATAATGATAATTTATGCCACTCAGGTCGCTGACTGGGGCAGTATGTTGATCGTATGAAATATTTTGCAAAATAATGTAGCCTCACAGCTGAACAAAGGCAGTAAACTTATTTTTATCCACATTTTAACCAATACACACTTTCCCCCTTCAGTTTAACTGGAGCACCAATCTAGAGCAGACGATGTTTTTATTCTGGAACCCTGGAATGGAACGTCAAAGCATGCGTTTCTGCACGCGCGATGCACGTTCTAGGATCACACATTACTATGATTGTATGAGATGAATCAACTAATTTGCATACATGCTAATTTTGCTGCTCGGAAGGTCTCAGTCATGCAGTCATTGTGTTGTGGATCAACAGAACCAATGTTAACCATTATTTGCCTACCTGTGTGATGAAGCCTTGTATTAGAAGGATTTTGCATTTGCAGTTATTTAATTTTTTAATCCCAAAAATGCTGTGTGAAGAAAAAGTTATGCAAATTGCCTATCTTAGCTCTAAATGACTTCATGTTAATTAGCTCTAGGCCCTTGTTGTTGGTATGCAATGCCTACATTGAATCAATCTGTTTATGAAAAAAAGGGAAAAAGAAAAATAAGGTGTTGCAATTTCCAGGGTTAGCAACTAACTTGCAGACCACACCTGCAGGCCTATTTATTGCAGGTAATAATTGATCCATTGATAAAATATCTGGATTGCTCTGACCATACATTGTACCACACACAGCTCTGTCAAACCAATATTCAAAGCCTAAAATGGCAGTTGGAATTATATATGCATCATGAAATATGCTTTTAAAAGTACATGCTAGTAGATCTAATAAACACAACAGAAAAGTGTATAAATAGGAAAATCATAGATAATGTTTAATTTGCTGGAACAGAAGGGTTTTTAGCCATGCCTGTAGTTGCTCAACTGCTCAATGGAGAAGATAGAAAAATGCTGAACATGCTGTTTAATTCATGCAATGGTTTCTTATTTTTTGTAATTTTTTTGGAAATTCTCATTTTGTCAAACTCTTCTCAAAATAATGATTAAATGTTCATGATATGAGGTTTGACTGCATCTAATCTATTTATAACTCTGGCATCAGCAGCATTGTCAGGCCCAGGTCGCTTGTTGCCCAGAATTCTAGGTGCAGGGCATTTCTTTGCTCTGAGCACAGCCTTGTGCTGAAATCATTCTCAATTTGATACATTTTGATGCAAAAATCAGCTGATGCTGGATCCTTCCTTATTTTGCAAAAATCTAAGAAATCTTACAAGTTGTGTGCAAGCACAGCACAGGTTTTAAAGTGGTTTTCTGAATATGTGTATTTCGCAGTACTTTTTATCATGTTTCTTTTTTTTTTAGTGCAGTTGATTGTCTACTTCGAATGGTCCCCTATTAAAAAAAATATCATTATAATTTATTGCATCGTTTTTTCCTGTGGTTTTACATTAATTTTACTCTTAGTGTAGCCTTCAAAATTTAAGATTTTTTTGTTGTCGTTAAAAAAATTGCTTACAAACGTGTATATTACCGTGGTATCCGACGAGCACTATGATTTTTTGCATCTTCGTTATTCCAATAATAAAAGTTATTTGATTTTCTCTGACATTTTTTAGTATTCTATAAAAATAATGTAAATTGCTGTTATGATTGCAGAGCGACAAGCGAGCCTTGTAAATGTCAACCTTTGCATGAAATGCCTTATTAGGACCTAATTGTTCGGTGAAACGCATAATACCCATAATTCAACAGCTACCAGGGGCCAATCAAAATCTTGCTTTTTGTCACGTGATTATTACATTGCATTGTTAAGCCTGCTGGCCCTGTGTTGAGTTAATTGGTTGGTTAAAGCTAAATATTCTATTACACTTCACTTTTTTGTGACTTATTTATTCCAATATTTGAAGTTAGCTGCTGCTCCTTTCTCTCATACTAGTTTCTTCCTTCCTTCGGAGTTCCCTCCGGGAGTTCTCTTATAAAAGCTTCCTTGCTCGGTTCTGTGCTTTATTTGTAAGGCCACACATAATTGATTCTTAGCTTTGCGGACTCGCCGACACAATAGATTGCCTGACGCTGGGAAAAAAAATAGATTAAAAAAAATAGTTTTTTTGACATTATAAAAAAAAAAAATTTCACCTTTTTTTTTGTCCTACCGACCGACCCTAGAAAAATTGCCTTGAGAGGATCCGAGAAGCTAAAGATCAATTATGTGTAGCCTAAGCTTTCTTGTTCTTTTCCATACTTCCTTGCATCTTTCGAAACTTCTTAACTTGCCTCCTGGCTTCCTTCCTTTTTCCTTGCCAGCCTTTTTCCTTCAGTCCTTCCATTGGGGTTTCATTCTTTGTTCCCTTGCTGTGTTACATGCTTCCTTTGATTCCTTCCAACATGTCCAAGGTTCCTTGCTCAGTTCTCTTACTAAGATGCTTCTTTCCTTCCTTTGCAGTTCACTTCCGCAGATTTCTGCACTCGCTTCCTTGCTTCCGTCATTCTTGCTTCCTTCCATCCTAGTTTGCTCTTTAAATTACTTTCCTAGCTTCTTTTCGAGCTTCTTTGTGTTGTGCTTCCGAGCTTCCTTGCTTCCTGCAGACTGCCCTTCCTAGTTTCCTTGCTCTTTTCCATACTCCCTTGCTTTCTTCGATCCTAGCTTTCTTTCTTGCTTCCTTTCTGCTTCCTTACTTGCTTGTTTCCTTCCTTTGGAGTTCCCTTCCAGGTTTCCTTGATCTGTTCCGTACTTCCTTCCTTACTTCCTCATTTCCTAGCTTTCTTCCATGCTGCTTGTGCTTCCTTTCTTTATAATTTCCTTTCTTGCTTTACTTCCTTCTTCCTTCCTTGCTTGCTTCCCACACCTTTCTCTGCTCTTCCCTCCTTTCTTTCTTCCTTCATTCCTTCCTTCCTTCCTATCTTCCTTCCTTCTATGGTTCCTTGCTTCCATACATGTACGTTCTGTGCTTCCTTGCTTGCTTCTTTTCTAAGAATTATTTGCTTCCTTCGGATCCTTCCTAGTTTCTGTTCTTCAAAGCTCTGTTATGCGCTTTCTTGCTTTCTTCCTTGCCTCGTTCTAAACTTCCTTCCTTGCTTGCTTCCTTGCAAAAAGATGTAACTGTTTGGATGTGTGTAAAATGCATTACCAGCTGACTACCAAAGAGTTTTGCTCCAAATTAAAATACGCAAAACACCTGAACAATGCTGAAGGCATGAAAATTAAAGGCGAAAGAAAGGGGGATAAACTCATTCTTCCGAATAACCAAAAAAAAATTTTCAATGTTTTAGTCACTTTTTGGCTTTTAACGCTATCTGCTCGTTTTTAAGGGGTTCAGGTTTTAAGTTGCTGATTAAAAGATAAAAAGAACTTTTTTTTTAAATTGGCATTTCTCTTGCTCAAATTAGTGGTTGTCAAGCATGTGATTTCCAGGGCCTAATAACAAGTTTCTAACCTCAATGAACGGTTTGTTATTTTTCTCTGACAAAACGTTCTATTTGTTCTTTAGACAAAAAAAGAGTATTCGTGAATTTTCAAAAATGATTTTCAATGTTATTACACCAAATTAATACATTTAAAAAATAGAATGTTTCTGAAATATAACTTTCCTGCTGAATATTCAGTAGCATATGTTACATTAATAATTTTAATTGGAGAGGAAGGCAAGAGTTGGATTTTTTAATGACCAAAAGTATTCAAATGAGCTTCAGCATGAAATTATCAAATATTTATGGACATTTTGTGTTGTCATGATTTTCCAAGGTCATCGTTAAATAGTTTTTGAAGTTTTAATTTGAAATTTAAAAGTTTTAATTTATGTTTGGAGGTCACTGAATTGCACAAACGAATCATTGAATATGTGAATGATTGCTTAGCCAAAGGTCAATTTTGAAAACTTTTAAAATGATTTATTGTAATTAGCAAACACAAAAGCTGTTAAGCTACCCTGCCAGGCTGGTTTGGGGATTTTCACTCTTGAGAATCAATTACTTTCAGTGGGGGATCCAAGGGGGGGCCACCCCCCCCCCCCTCTAGACCACTGAGATGATATATAGAATTTTAAAGAAAATATGCCCGGCGTTGTTCGCGAATGCCAAAACACTCGACTATTATATCCTGTCTGGATCCCCCACTGACTTTTCCCTGAGTGGGCATTTTAAGCATGTTGATCAAAAAATGCATCCTGCCTTCATTGAAGGTGTCTTGGTTGGTAGCATTGTGGCAGGGGCGTATACAGAAATAGCCTGTGGGGGTGGGGCATTACATGGGGTGAATATTCAATATTGGGTGCTCCGAGGCCTTTCCTATCTCTTCCATGTTAATTTTTGGTCGGGGGGGGGGGGGGACGGGGGCCATGGCCCAATGCTCCCCCCCCCAAATACGCCACTGCATTTTGGGGTTCCAATCGCTGTGTCCCAGAATCGAACCCAGGACCCCGCTGGGTCACCTGCGCCTATGTTGGACATCAGTTTCGTTTCAATAATCTTTCGCTTCATTGACATTTCCTCTTGTCATAATCGACCTATTAAAGTGCATAAATGTATATATATGAATACAGGACGTAAATCATGATCTACCTATTCTTTCTTTACCTGTGTAACCCATACATTGCCATACAAGGAAGTACCTCCAAGGAAGAGATGCAAGGCGGGGGGGGGGGGGGGTCACCTTATCTAACTGCATAAATGTGTAAATACAGGACATAAATCATGATCTACCTATTCTTCCTTTACCTGTATAACCCATACATTGCCATACAAGGAAGTTCCTCCAAGGAAGAGATGCAAGAAGGGGGTCTTTTTATTGGAAAGGGGGGGGGGTTATTGGGTGACTATGAGTCTACTACTTCCTTGCTTGGTGTCACACAGTCTGCTACCCTGGGAAAAAGGCTGAGCATCACTCTGTAATAAGAGTTTGGGAAGCAAAAAAAACAAAGATGTTGTCTTAAAAAAAACCCAAGGAAAGTGGTGGCTCTTGTGAAGTTGTGACACAATTAAAACTTTTTACCAATTAATCTATCGTTATAACCTTGACAACGCAAACGGATCTATAGACCTACCCGTATATATGCACAGAAACTTGCATGATTCTGATCAATGATAAGTTGGTAGGCAGAAAGTGCTACATACAAAGATTATAAAGCTTTAAATATGACATGATTAATCAGATATAATCTGTTAATTAATAATACATTTTTCGAATTTGAATGTTAGAATACTAGTCCATTATGACCGTGTTCCTTGAATGAAAAATGTGGTCGAATATCTCAGACTTCAGTCAATAAACATATTATATATATGTCAGAAATAGAATTACATTAGATAATGCACGTTATTAATTATGAATGATATCGAGGGTAAAAATCAGTATAAACATTTCATGATGCAAATTTATGGCGCGGAGCATCATCACGATCACCAGGTCTTGAAGTACTGTATATCACTGTATATGTGCACAATGTTCTATGTCGTATGCTGTTTGTTGCCTGTGCTTGGCTTTGGCAAAATGCTGAGTCAGCTATTTTCTGATTCTGATTAATGCGCCCAGAGTGTGGCCAGGTGAGAGTAAACATGACAAAAGGCAAATGGCTACCTTGCAGAAAGAAATGAATAAATGTTCGGGTTCATAAAGTATTTTGGGGTAGTTAACAATTGAGGATTATAAATGGCATCAGAAGCATTGTAATCACTGGAACACTCCTATTTAACAATGTTACCAAGCAGGATGTCTGCTGTTCTAATCATCCCTATTGGAACAGAACTGTTCAAAGTAGAATGTTGCTGTTCTAATTGGAACAGAACTGTTCAAAGCAGAATATCAATGGAAAAGAACTATTCGAAGCAGAACACCTGCTGTTCTAATTGGAACATTACTGTTCCAAGCAGATGTATACCTGCTGTTCTAATTGGAACAGCATTGTTTAATGCAGATTGTCTGCTGTTTGAATTCGAACAGAACTTGTTCCAAGCAGAATATTGATGTTTCAATTGGAACAGAATGGTATGAAGCAGAATGTCTGCTGTTCTAATTGGAACGGACTGTTCAAATGAGAATACTGTTGTTCTAATTGGAACAGAACTGTTCCAAGCAGAGTGCCTGCTGTTCTAATTGGAACAGAACTGTTCAAAGTAGAATGTTGCTGTTCTAATTGGAACAGAACTGTTCCAAGCAGACTGGTGATGTTCTAATTGGAGCAGAATGGTATGAACCAAAATACCTGCTGTTCTAATTGGAACAGAACTGTTCCAAGTAGAGTGTCTGCTGTTCTAATTGGAACAGAACTGTTCCAAGTAGAATACCTGCTGTTCTAATTGGAACAGAACGGTTCAAAGCAGAATGTCTGCTGTTCTAATTGGAACAGAACTGTTCAAAGCAGAGTGTTGTTCTAATTGGAACAAATCGGTACTAAGCGTAATGTTTGCTGTTCTAAATGGAACGAAACTGTTCAAAGCAGAATGTTTTTTGTTCTAATTGGAACAAAAATGTTCAAAGCAGAATGTTTGTTGTTCTAATCGGAACAGAACTGTTCAAAGCAGAGTGTATGCTGTTCTAATTGGAACATAACTGTTCAAACCAGAATACCTGCTGTTCTAATTGGAACAGAACTGTTCCAAGCAGAGTGTTTGCTGTTCTAATTGGAACATAATGGTAGGAAGCAGAATGTCTGCTGTTCTAATTGGAACGGAACTGTTCAAAGCAGAATGTCTGCTGTTCTTATTGGAACAGAACTGTTCAAAGCAGAATGTCTGCTGTTCTAATTGGAACTCTCTTGTTCATAAGCAGAATGTCTGCTGTTCTAATTGGAACAAAAGTGTTCAAAGCAGAATACCTGTAGTTCTTATTGGACCGGAAGTGTTCCGCAGAGTGTCTGCTGTTCTAATTTGAACGGAGCTGTTCCAAGCAGAATGTTGATGTTCTAATTGGAACAGAATGGTATGAGCCAGAATGTGTTCTAATTTTAACAGAACTGTTCCAAGCAGAGTGTCTGCTGTTCTAATTGGAACAGAACGGTAAAAAGCAGAATGTCTGCTGTTCTAATTAGAACAGAGCTGTTCAAACCAGAATATCTTCGGTTCTTATTAGAACGAAACTGTTCAAAGCAGAATGTCAGCCGTTCTATTAGGAACGGAACTGTTCGAAGTAGAATGTCTGCTGTTCTAATTGGAATGGAGCTGTTCAAAGCAGAATGTGTGCTGTTCTAATTGGAACTCTCTTGTTCATAAGCAGAATTTCTGCTGTTCTAATTGGACAGAACTGTTCACAGCAGAATGTCTATTGTTCTAATTGGACAGAATGTTGATGTTCTCATCGGACTATAACTGTTCAAAGCAGAATGTCTGCTGTTCTAATTTGAACAAATTTGGTTTAGGCCTCAGGCAGAACAGAACAATTCTGTTCAACACTGAATATCTGCTGTTCTAATTCCAAGATAGCAAGATTGCAAGTGCATCTATTTTAGCTTTTTGGGAAAAAAAAACTTAAGATTTTGTCTGATCAAGTAAAATAAAAACAGTGTTCCCAGGAAATGTCTGGACACTGCAGTGCATGATGGGATAGGAACAGGTGCATCATGGGATTTATTTTTGGCCGTAAATGGTGGGAGGCTGCCTTTTGTCAAATCTTCCTTAATAAAACCCTGATATCAGATTCTCAAATAAAGTTTGGTTTTATGAAATGAGAATGTCAAGTTATTTCAGGTAAACGCAAGTTGCACAGCAGCAAAACCTCGGTGCCAAACTTGCTGATTGTGGAAATGTAGCAATATGTGTCGTTGCATCAGCAAAAAATATTTCTTCAATGTGCATTATGCAAATGAACTTCATAGCACTGTGCTCATATTATGCAAATATAGGATGACCGTCCAGACTAGGACTAAACAGCAAACTATATAGCAAGAAATTAGAATTTTACCAAATCAAAAGCAACGTTTAACGATCAATTCCACATTTTTCTGGAGTACAGTCCCCGTTTATTTTTTGTTCCATTGATTTGGATTTTTGGTAATCTGTTTTGATTGGATTGATCAGGTTGATAAGCTAATGAGAGACGCTGGAGTTGATATCCAGGCATGGAATGACAGGTTGTTATGGAAACGGACAAGGTTTGGACGGTTGCCAAGGAACTGTTTACAGTTTCCACGAATTGGACACATTCCAAGTTGCAACATTTCGTGAGACACCTTTAGTTTCGCAGTTGCAGCAGACGATACTTTTGATCATGACACAGATTGATAGTGAAAGTTCAGCCCTCTTATAATAGATCTTGTTAAATTCTATGTCGAAGGCAGGGAGGGTTGGGTCAGCGGTAGCATACTCATGATACTTGGCTGCCTGTTGCTAGGTCCAGGGTTCGAATCCAGCTCTTGCCGGATCACCTGGACCCATGTTGGATGGCTGTTTCAATCGTCCTTCACCCCATTGCCATATTCTCCTCTCCTAATAAGTGCATGAATATGGGACGTAAAGCCCCGATGTTTTACCATCATAATATCTGAATTTGTTGGACAGGAGTTTCCCGGGGCAATGTCAATCATCCATTTGCCTCATTGCTGTGTCCTACTCCTTACCTTGTCAGGCTTCTCAAGTGCTTATACAGGAAGTAAAGCTCCAATAATCCATCCATCCTCATACAGCTACTGCTTATCATACATTATCTAAATACCCAGGCCTTTATTAGCCATTAGCACTGAGGTGTCAAGGCATGACAACTTTTTAAAGAAAGATAACATGTTTACTCCTCAATGCCTTTAGGATAAAATGATGAACTTTTCCCAAGTTTTTCAACGCCTCATAACTACTTAAAGTGATTCTTAATACTGCAAATTAAAAAGGAGGAAATTTAAACAAAGTTAAAAAGTTGAGTTCAAAAAGTTAGAGATGAGAATTCCTTGGATAATTTCTTTGCAAATTCACCTCAAAATCTGCGCGAGATGAGAGAAAATCAAATATTGATTGCGACGACGCAGAAAAGAAGGTGGCGGAGTCTGGTAGGCGGAAGGTGGTGCCCTGGATTGTCTGAAGTTTATAAATAGACGGAGGGGAATCCCAGTGGTACAATTGGTAATGCACTTGATTGGGATTCCAGTAACTTCTTGGTTGTGGGTACGAATCCCAGCACAGGCATCTTGCACTTCATTGAATTGATATGGAGAATAAGAAAGTACATCTCACACTTTGGAGCATGATTTGATGAGGTCCGATAATTATAATCGGTGTCTTTTGAGTTGGTCCGTTTCTTAAAAAAATGTCTCTGTGTTGGTCAATCCCTGAATATATATTTGTCTGTGAGTTTGTCAAACATCTTGGCAGTCTACGAGTTGGTAGCCTACAAGTTAGTCGTCTTCGAGTTGGTCGTCTACAAGTTGGTAGTCTTCAAGTTTGTAGTCTACAAGTTGGTAGTCTACTAGTTGGTAGTCTACCAGTTGGTTGTCTATGAGTTGGTAGTCTACCAGTTGGTTGTCTGAGTTGGTGGTCTACTAGTTGGTGGTCTACCAGTTGGCAATCTACTAGTTGGTAGTCTACAAGTTGGTAGTCTACCAGTTGGTGGTCTACTAGTTGGTGGTCTACCAGTTGGCAGTCTACTAGTTGGTAGTCTACCAGTTGGTTGTCTGAGTTGGTGGTCTACTAGTTGGTGGTCTACCAGTTGGTAGTCTACCAGTTGGTAGTCTACCAGTTGGTAGTCTACCAGTTGGTAGTCTACCAGTTGGCAGTCAACCAGTTGGTAGTCTACCAGTTGGTTGTCTGAGTTGGTAGTCTACTAGTTGGTCGTCTACCAGTTGGCAGTCTACTAGTTGGTAGTCTACTAGTTGGTAGTCTACCAGATGGTTGTCTATGAGTTGGTAGTCTACTAGTTGGTGGTCTACCAATTGGCAGTCTACTAGTTGGTAGTCTACTAGTTGGTAGTCTACCAGTTGGTTGTCTATGAGTTGGTAGTCTACTAGTTGGTGGTCTACCAGTTGGCAGTCTACTAGTTGGTAGTCTACCAGTTGGTTGTCTATGAGTTGGTGGTCGATTAGTTGGTGGTCTACCAGTTGGCAGTTTACTAGCTGGTAGTCTGCTAGTTGATAGTCAAATAAACATCTAACAACAACAACAACTAGTTGGTGGTCTACCAGTTGGTTGTCTACGAGTTTGTAGTTGACTAGTTGGTAGTCTAAATTGCTACCAACAATGAATGCAAGAGCAGTAGAGGATGGATTTTTGCCATACAAATTGGGGCTTTACTTCCTGTATTCATGCATTTAGCTGTTTAGTAGGCAAATTTGGACATAAAGAGGGAACAAATTGACGCTTCCCAACGCAAGTCCAGGTAACCCGTTCAGGGCTGGATTTTAACCCTGGACCAAGCGATTGTACTACCAACTGTGCTAACCCTCCCCAGCCGAGGCTAAGATGCTTTCAGTGCCTATTTTTTGCCACCAAACATAAATTAGAAATCCTGAACCTCGGACCGTTATCCATTATCCTTTGCATCCTTTGATCATATTTATTTTACAGACGATTTAAAGAATGCATCTGGATTGATATACAAAGTTTTTAAAACTGCGGAAAAGAAATTTGCGAAGTCTTTAAAACGGTGCCTGGATGCTCGGTGGCTGGTCTAGGTTACTGTATGAATTGAGTCAATAGGGAGATGTGTGGCCTAGAGTTTAAAATGATCCTCTCAATATCATTGTTAAACTTTCAAATGACGAAAATGCATAACAATGAGATTCGGAGCTTGTGTGTCTCCAAGGTGCCTCTTGGTTGGTTTTGTGTATCTGAATTTTGAGGATGTTTCCCTGTCTTAGCAGGAGAGGAAGTGACACTTCACATGCTTCAGCTCAGTTGGTTTGGCTCTGGACTTCAAATTGCTAGGTCCCTCGTTCTACTCCATCTTTGGCCTGGTCAACTTGATTAATATGTTGGATAGCAGTTTCAATCTCCCTTCGCTTCGGCGTTGTCCTCTTGTACTATCCTTAAGAACTGACATAACTTAGTGCATAAATATAGGACATAAACATGGTAAAGCCGATCGTCCTTCCATCTGCCAGGTTCTCCATTGCTGGTCCTGTTAATATTGAGGTTTTTTCCTTGGCTCGGCAGAAGTACTAGTTGCAGAAACCTTAGTAGCTCATTGTATTCGTTTATTGTGCTAAAGCAGCCTGTAGCAGGGCTTCGGCTTCGAAGTCAGTCTGAAGTGACACTGACTTCGACTCTTGACTCCTCCCCTTTCAACATGTTCCAAGTCTTCGAGATATGAGTCCGACTTTCTCTAAATCAAATCTTCAGTTTGAACTATTTCGCTACATACATGTATACTCTGGCTTCTTACTATTGAATCAATATGAATCCGTAACCCAAGAGGCATTTTAAAGATCTTTAGACACTCTGTAATAATACATCTTGTATTGGACTCGCTACAACCTTATCATCTCATCATTACATGTGTATCTACATGCTCTCTTCATCAATTTGTATAAGCTGATTTTAAAACTTTGAGAAATGTGTCAGCTGACTTGAGAACAATGTTGGTTGATCATGTTGATGATGGATCAAGCTATGCATCCTTTCTTATTGACCATAATAGATTATGATATATCCGTAGATCTGTGCCTTTTATTATAAGTCAAGAATGTTTTGCTTAAATGAACTGATAATATCTTTTGTTCTTTCTATTTATTTCAGTTGTATCAAGTGTGGATGCCCAACCCATCCCTGTCTTCACTTGGCATAGTCTTGTTCCTTATTTGACCAATTCGCAACCAGCTCAGGCAACCGAAGCTCCCTCTACCAGTCAACAGGAACACCCTTCTTCCTCCGAAACGGAGCAACTGCGTGGTGAGTGAAAGAGAAACATTGCAGAATAAACATATTATTACTTTTCGTAAGTATGTATTGCATGTCCCTCAAGCCGCTAATTGTCATTCATGCACTTGTTGGGATTATGCAGCAATCTAAATATTCTTATAATGTGAGACTGGTCATTGCATAGATCAACTGAACAGATTTGAGTGAAATTTTTCACAGTGTTTCTCTATGACCCGTAGTTGAAGTTTGGCTTTTCTATGTCATCTCTGCATTGAGCAAATGTAAACTGAAATGAAAAGTCTTGTAATGTGAACCTCTGCCACTCAAGAAAAACAAGACAGATTCATTTGAAACTTTGTATACTGTTTCTCGATGACCCCCAAGATTAAGGGGGAAGGGAGGGTTGGTTATGGTAACATGCGGGGCTGCCAATCGCTGGGTCCAGGGTTCGAATCCAGCTCTTGCCAAGTCACCTGGGCCTATGTTGGACAGCTGTTTCAACCATCCTTCGCCTCATAGCTGTGTCCTCCTCCTGTCCTAATTGGCCTACCAACCCCGACGAAAACAACATGGTCAAACCATGGTCGACCATGGTCTGACCACGGTCAAACCATGGTCATTGACCATGTTCGACAATGAAATGACCATGGTCAGACCATGGTCGACCATGGTCAACCATGGTTGAGGCTGCGGTAATTGGTCACTGTCAACACATGGTCGTACATGGTCAAGGGTTACATGGTCACAGACGGTCACAGATGGTCATATGGCCATGGTCACACATGGTCACACATGGTCATAATGACCATCTGTGACCATCTGTTCATTGCTGCGGTAATTGGTCATTGTCAACATATGGTCGTACATGGTCAGGGGTTACATGGTCACAGATGGTCACAGATTGTCACAGATGGTCATATGGCCATGGTCAGACATGGTCACACACGGTCAGAACCATCTGTTCATTCTGCTGTAAATGGTCACTGTCGAACCATGGTCGACCAATTTCACTAATTTACAGGTGGCACTGTACCAAAATACCAAAAAGACTGTCATTTGATATATTTTTAACACAGGATTATTTTCACACAAATTATAATATTGAGAAATATATATTATAAACATTATAAATATCACATTGTTTATGTTATGAATGAAACTCCTTGCCCAAAGTGTTGTCTAATAATAAGGTCACAAGATTGACAAGAAATAAAACTTTTTTTTCATAGCAATATCTCATGCTCACAGTATCTCATGGTTGCCCCCATAATATACCATTATCATAAAAATGACGAGATTTTCATGGCATTCTAGGATTTTCTAAACAAAATATCAAGTGTGTTTATCTATTCTTGTCTAAGCACCCCGAAAGAGACATTTAGTGTGTTTTTTTAGGCGAGTGATAATAGATGAACAAAATTTTAGACTGTTAAGCCTGATCCTTGCTATTTCGCAGCCTGTCTACATGGAAAATGTTATCTAGCTAACTCTAGGAACAATCAGAAACAAGTTTATGTCATTAGCACTCACCGAAACTCAATTAGATTAGGTAATTTAGCTCCAGACAGCCGGATGTTTGCAGTTAAAAACTTTCCCTCCAAAAGTTTGCACTGTTTATAAGGCAGGTGGCAACACTGGTATGTCATGTGACTTACACGGTCATTACATGGTCACAGATGGTCATACATGGTCATATATGGTCAGTATTAAATCAGACAAATACTTCAAGTCTTTTTGGTCTGAGATGATGGCAATCAACAGGTAGATATCAGAAGTAAAAATCTGCAACATTTTACACAGATTATGGTAGGGATTTACAGGAACACAATTTACACAAACTTATACAATGCGAGAAATTACAAACATAAGCAAGCAATCAAATGTCAAACAGTGCCAAATGTCAAATTGCCATGTTTAGTCTTTTACACATAATGGATCATGAACTACAGTTTTTTTTCTGTCATTTCAAGGCCTTGATTAGCATAAATTCAAAATAGGTCAATCGATCTGCAATCAATCTGCAACTCTGCCATAAAAATAATTTCACTCTGTTTCAAATGCAGTTGATAGGCACTTGTCGTATGCTATGATTTTATAATTGCATGTATAATTAAAATGTGATTTCTACTAGTTACCCATTTCATGAAATTCTGATATCTGGATCAATAGGATATCACAGAAATGCACAAAATATCTGATCTCACAGATCTGCAAATAAACAAAAAATAACTCAAAATCTAGGTCATTCTATGGTCATATATACGATCATCAAGTAAATGAAAGATTATTTTTAACTAGATTCAAATTTTTCTCATCGTGATTAAATGACAGACATTCAAAATGAGAGAAATTTTCTAAGTCCCGTGGTCATTTCATTGTCACACATTGTCATAAATGTCAGTGATTAAAATTTCTAAGTCCTCATGGTTATTACACGGTCACACATGGTCATCTAATAATTCAGAGAAATTTTCTAAGTCCTCACGGTCATTTCATTGTCATACATGGTCATCAAAGGAAATTGTCTAAGTTTTCATGGTCATTCCATGGTCAAACATGGTCAGAATTAGTTCACGGTCAGGTACATGGTCATTTCATTGTCAACCATGGTCGACCATGGTCAAACCATGGTCGACAATGACTACATGGTCAATCTTTTGTCGGGGAAGTGCATAAAGACAGGATGTAAAGCCCCAATTATCCGTCCATCAATCCCCAAGATTAGCTTATGAAATCATTGGTCTGCTATGTCTGGCTATCTTTACATCAAGCACTCGTTTGAGGCTGCTATTTGAATGACTATTTATAAAGTTCTAACTTGTCTTTTGCTGTCTTCAGATCGTACTCTTTCTGATGAACCCAAAATCAAGGACTGCTATATTAATACAGGACCTCATTGCAGTACCTCTTGATTAGGCCCATCGATAATGGCTCTTTAGAACTGTTGTTTTAACCGTTTTATCTAAATGTTAGTGTTTTGATGGGTTTTTCCAGAGCGTAATCTTTCTGATGAACCCAAAATCGATGACTGCTGTATCATTGCAGGACCTCTCAATTAGGCCCGTTGATAGCGTCTCTAAGAATTAACCTTTTTATCTAATTGTTTGTTAATTGATGGTTTTTTCCAGAGCGTACTCTTTCTGATGAACTCAAAATCGAGGACGATGATGATGACGTGTTTGTTACGGAATTGGAGGAGGAGGAGTTTGACCCGGTTGCTGCTAAGAGGCGATCTCAGTCGCTGAGCGCTCTGCCAAAGGATGAGCCCAAGAGTCCAAGGAAGGTACGTGAAATGGTCGATGTTGTAGTAGGTCCTATCCGTCACATTGAAATTGACGATCAAAGCTCTATTTATTATTATGCTATGTCTTTGGTGAGTGACATATATATCTCATTCACTTATATTTACTTATATGGCAAATGAGTCATAATTCCAAAAAACTTTCGAAATTAATAAAGATATAAAGCCTTAAAGGTACGTTAAAATGCACTAGTGCATATAAAGTGCTCCAGGCTCCAGCTTGGAAACATCTTGGCTGGACCAATCACAAGCAAAGGAGGGCAATTTATCAGCCAATAGGATTGAAGTCCTTTCCTTGTAGCTTCCGAGCGAGAATCTGGAGAAGCTTTTGTTTAATTTTATTAATTGACACAAATTTCGTCCTGAAACTAATTTTACTCAAATTATTTTCGTGCAATTTCAGAAGGAGAAGGACCACATCAGACGGCCGATGAACGCCTTCATGATCTTCTCCAAGCGCCATCGAGCGCTCGTCCACCAGAGACACCCCAACCAAGACAACCGCACGGTCAGCAAGATCTTGGGGGAATGGTGGTACGCCCTTGGGCCCAGGGAGAAGCAGAAGTACCACGACCTGGCTTTTCAGGTTGGTAACTTGGTATAATTGCCTGGATATGTAGATTTAAAATCATATTGTCCAAAGATTTTCACAATTGGACAACAATTTTGTCATATTATCATTGATCATATATTCTGTATTCTTGAATGTCTTGCCTGACAAATTGCATTGCAGCTAATTTGAGTGCTCGGTGCTGGCAGACTTAAAAATTCTAACAGAAAATTATAAGCTCTGGCACACTCTGTATTGGTAGACTTACATTCTGTGTAAATATCTGACTATACAATCTGTCTGTGTATTTGCGGAAAAAAAGAAACATTTACCGGTAATGCCATGGTACACTCATGAGTGTTTACAGGGCTGACTAAAGGGAAGTATGGAAAAAATTTATTTCACTTAGAATATCAATGAAGGTAACTTAGCATGTAGAATACAGTTTTGGAGTCATTATTTTATTATTACCAGTTTGAAAATATGTTGATTGATTCTATTTAGGTGAAAGAGGCGCACTTCAAAGCTCACCCGGACTGGAAGTGGTGTTCTAAAGATCGCAAGAAGTCCACAGGTGGCAGCACGAGTGGGCTGCACAAGAGAGACAGCGAAGGAGAGGACTCGATTGCAATCGACCCAGGGCCTGCAGGTTGGTTAATTAATGTGCTCTCTTCAATTGCAATTGGTAGTTTAAATGATGTATCACTAATATGGTCTGATAGTCTACAGGTTCTTACGGGTGCAAGACATGCCATTGATGGTTTAAAAAGAATTCATTGAAATGTTCATATGAACTTCAGGTTAATTGGTCATTATAACCCATTTGACAACACTTTTTCAAAAATAATTATTCAAAAACTATTTTCTATGTCAATTTTATTCAGTTTATTATTGATTTCTGGATTTTCCATGACTTTATTTTAATTTTCATGGGGTTTATGGCATTTTTGTTGGTAAATTATAAAAGTCAAAGGTTTTCATATTTCAACCATCGTCTACAAGTCCTAATAAACCATTTTAAAACTTTCAAATGATAATTATATGAAAATGAAATATATGAATGTTTTTGCAGGTCCAGGAGACCCAGGAGGGTCGTCAGCGTGTCCACCAGAAAGTCCATCTTCATCAAAAAGCAATCTCAGTCAGAATCACCCTTTAGCGTTGGCTGACCCCAGGAGGCATAGGTAAATAATGATTTAATTTATTGAACTAATTTATTTCTAAGAGGTATTTTGGTCTCTTTGAGCTGTTCATTGGAGGGCAGACCGTTCTTATTTGTCTGCCAAAATCTCTTATGATTATGCATGCATAGTATAGTTACTTTATATCTCTATTTTAGAATTTTCCCCCACACTAACATTTATTCCTCAGGGCAATGACTCTGGGTGCCCATTCCTCTTATATTTCTTATAATTCCTATATTTTTTTAGGCTTCCTTTAAATTTCCTATATTTTGGAAAAATTCCTATGAATTCGTACATTTTTCAAGTTTTCAAGATATTTCGCACTTATATGCATGTTTTTGTCTGAGGTACAAAGTTTAAGCGTCTTTACCCCCTATATTTTATGGTAAAAAAATGCTATATTCCTGTAATATTAATGCAATGTTCGGTGGGCACCCTGCAATTTGTAAATAATATAACTGCAGGATGTAAAGCTCAAAATGCCCATCCATCCAGTTCCTGTAGATGATTTATATAAATTGAATTAAGACCTTTTTTTTTTTCCAGATCACAACGATCGCAGAGCTTGTCATCTCTGCCTTCTGGGGTCATAACCCAGGACCCACAAACACAAAACGACCCGGAAACCACGACGACCCAGTCATCAACTCACCCACAGCAACCGTTGCCAAGCGACCCCAAGATATACTGTCCCACTGAGGTATGGCACTTGTTTTCTTGTTTTTGTGCAGAGGTCACTCAAATCAACCTGTTTTATAACTATTAATTGTAGTATTATTGAAGGCCTAATGATAGTGCATCCCTCTGAGGTTAGTTCTTAACCGCTTTTTGGGGAGGGTAGTAAACTCAGTTGGCAGTACTCTTGGTCTCCTAATTGCTGTGTCCCGGGTTCGACTCCAGCTGATCGCCTGAACCTATGTTGGACAGTGGAGTTTGGGACAGCAGTTTCAATCATCCTTTGCCTCATTGCTGTGTCCTCCTCTTGTCCTTCTCTTGTCCTAATTAGAGTACCAAGTGCATAAATACAGGACCTATATATCCATCAATCCATTTTGCCACTGAGTGGAGTTGATTGAAGATATGTAAGATGTGAAGTCAAAAGCTTCTTGAGAGGCAATAGTACTTCTGTCATCCTAACTTGTTTACCAAATGTATAGTGTATATATATCGGGGCTCCTGGTAGTTCAACATAGACAATACAATAGCTCTGAAACTTATAAAATATTGAAATATCTCTTATTGGGTCTTAGACAAGTGGTTTGCATAAAATCTTGTTTCATGTTTTTTTTTTCTGATAATTTTCGTCTTCTGCTTCAGGATGCGTCCTCAAACCTGAAGCGGAGTCGGTTGTCGGCGGTTACTGACCAGGACGAGGACTCCATGAGTGATGATGACAAGATGATTATATGTGAAGATGATGATGACGATTTGGATGGCAATGATGACGCTATCTGTGAGTGAATATTTTCTGTTTTAAGATGAAAACTATTTTCAGTTTTAGAATTACTTTTATTCATTATAATGATTGAAATTACTTACATTCTCATTATCCCTATGCATCTTTACCTAATGCTTGAGAGTTTTACTATAAATTTACGGCCTCCGATATTCTTAAATGAAAAATGCGTCTCCCATTCACTGAATCTATATAAATAAAAGTGTAAGGCCAGTGGCATATTCCTTAGCTGGGGTACCACCCCCTACCCCATGAAAATCATCCAATTTTCACCTCCTTCCCATTCACACACCCCCATATGCATCAAAACACTTAATACTTCCATATCCATCTGCCATCTCACCCATAATACTGTTAATTTCTCCTTTGAAACAATTCCCTTTTCTGCCCCTCTTTCCCCAACATTTATCTACCCCAGGCTAGCTTGGCTATGCTTCGTTGTCCAAGGTATACAACAACCCTGCCAATCTCCATCCCATCTAATATACACATTTGATCGTTTTAACAACATGCCTTTCAGATGAACACACTCACAAATCAATAAATGACACCCCTTTCCCTTCGATTCACATGCCAAGGAGTGATAGAACAAGCAAAGCCACAATAACCATGCCATTCCCTTCGTGATTATACTTCCGGTCTGAACACTTTGTTGTGATCAAGGAGGATCCAGCATTTTGCGCCCTTTTTTTACTCATTCACGGCAAACAGACTGCAAACAAATAGTGTGATTCTCTGTCTATTTATGTGTATCAATTTATTAATGGCCATTTCTTCTCTTCCATGCTATTAGGCTATATGTCTGTCTTCGATTGGCAATTGCTGCTTTCCCCAAGTGGATTGGTGACACTTGAAGACATTGATGGCAATTAGCTATTAATGTGTCACTTTCTCAAATGTAATTTACCTTCACACCAATCCACAGCCCAATCACAGAATTACCAGTTTAATCCATTTCATGGTCAACACAAAATTTAAATTTAAAAACATAGATAGATGGATAGATAGATATTTCATCATCCATTTGATGGTGCAAACAAATTTTAAAAGCTGCCCGAAAAATTCAATAATGAATTACAGAGAGAGAAGTCAATATGAATGCACAGTCAGAATTAGTGCTTTTTTACTCATACAATCTCATACATATATTTTCTAATTTAATAAAGCACAAAATCCAAGTTCATCTACAAGCCCCACAGCGCCACACTACATTACATACACAGACAGATAGGGTAAGGTTCCTTGAGTCGGACACTTATATTCTGTACATTTTAAAAAAGTGATATCTAGCTTGGCCTATGAGTTATTTATTGTCAACCAAGGCCTCAAATTAGACGTTTTTACTAAATCTATCAGAAAATTTCGAATTTGCACAACAGAACAACTCAATTCATGGTTACATTTCTGAAATAAAAAATGACATAGGGCATCTCTGAGTCGGACACTGCGTTCTAAAAACATGACATCAATGATACAGGTGCTTTAGAGTCTTCCTTTCAATTAAAAAAGCCCATATAGCTCCATATTGCAGCACAGAAGAGGTTAAGCTTACTCCTAACTGAATAATAAAAAAGCTGATGTCACATCAATACCATAGGCCAGCAAAAAACACATGAAACATGACTAAATTCTACTAAAATTCAAAAATTACTGACACAAAATTGAGAGAAAAACGGGTTTTTTACCCCATTTATAGGGCCATGAAAAACCCACTTTATTTGTTAGTATCATGCTGATACTTTCTGAACAGATAAAGGAAGTTGTAAGCTAAAGATTGGTACTAAATACATAGACCTGTACAGGAGCTCTCAATTGGCCAATATCGCCCAACAAAAAGTGTCTGACTCAAGGTAACACCCTCTAAGTGTCCCACTCAAAGATACTTACCCTATAGATAGATAGGCAGATAAATAGATAGATAGCTAGATAGAAACATGGATAGATAGATCTATAGATAGATAGATAGAAAGACAGATAGATATAGATAGATATAGATAGCTTTTTAAAGAGCACAAACACCAGGCTGGCAAAATAATCATCATATATGATGTTGTATTGATCTAGTGCGAAACAAGTGACCATGTTTAAGAGCAAAGGAGGGTTCAGCTTGACAACTGTAACCTGCTATTGTTCTTATACCTTGCAATGCGGGGTAAAAGGGGCTGGAGAAAATTTCAAAGTGAAACCGATATAACATGTTTAATCAGATTCAGATTTTTTATTCGTAGCTCATATCAAACATCGTTTATAAAAATATCAATATTGTATAAAAACAAGCTACAGGACCTCCTCAAAGGCAAAATTACGCCGCTGTCGAGGAGGCCCTGTTTTTTTACCTCATTCGCAATACATTGGTATTTAATCTTTTTCATATATTTGCAGTTGACGCAGAAATCGCCAAAATGCAGAGGCCTGAATCAACGTCAGAAGCTGAGGACGGCATCGACCTGAATTGCAAAGAGCACGTCTCAGACTCGGAGACAGACAGCCAATCAGAGGAGGACGGAATGATCGAGAATAAAGCGTTTCCACAGCAACGCTTCTCCCCCATCCAGAAACCTGTCAGTGCAACCGAAATCACCCTGAGACCCAAGCCAATCCGGATGAAGATAGATGGAGGAGCTATATTTACTGGAAAAGGTGGGTTTTGAAGAATTGATTTGATAAACTAGCATAGTACCCGTTCTATGAATGATGATGATGATGAATAGATTTAGCCACAGGCCCAAGCTTAATGGTGAATTTCGCCCTACAAGCTTTTGGATTGTTTTTGAGAGCAGGCCCTTCCTCTGGGGAGAGGAAACGTGAGCATAAATTTAAGTTTGGTAGTTCGTGGTCTGGACCAATCAGAGGCAGAGGCGGGAAACCTGACAGCCAATCGTATTGAACTATTCATCTTGTTGCCTCCCAGTGGGATTTTATGGAAGCTTCCAATGAAGTTTATAATCTTTTACACTTTTGTCAACAATTAAACTTTTCTCTTTAGGTTTCGATGACCTAGTCATCCCTCGGCCAGCAAGTAATGGCTCAACGTTCCAACCCAAGGGAGCCGTCTTCAAAGCACATTCTCCGAAACTGAAAGGAAACGAAAGTCCAGACAGCAGGCCATCCAGCGCCAAGAGTGACACCAGTATCATGGTGAGTTAAAGTCATCTGTGTAAACCACTAACAAGATTCTGTTGTTCTGTTTTATACGAAAAGCATTGAATTTGATGGTGAATCCCTGATTTATAACAGACAAATTTGAACTTCTTTATAAACATGTTAACACATCGAAACACAGGACAATTGTTTTTAATCATTACTGGAAATAGTCTTCAAACTGTTTTCAATGATATTGTCTTTGAAATGTAAATTTTCTGGAAGGCTGTCTGAAATTATTCTCCCTGTTTTATGTGTGTGGTGTATCTAAATCTAATGACGTTATTGACAATTTGTCATGTTTGCAATGTGACAGCGTTTCCTCATCTTCTTCTTGTGGGACCCAGGCTAATGTGTTCTTGGGGTACTTTCTGTGTGTGCAGCAAAGTTGTAAATGAAGTAAATTATATTTATGTCTTCATCTGATTTCCAGGCACTTCAAAGAGAGGCCCGCAGTTCCGTTACTTCGGTCTCATCGGTCCAACGCAGTTTGAGTTTTGGAAATGTCAAAACGTCTGCTCCCTTTGCTTTGTCGACTGCCACAAGAGGTCAGACGGTTGCCCAGCAACTGAAAGCAGCCAATCAGGTGAAGCAGATTCATAACATCACCATGACGACCGGAGATAAACAGAGTATCATCATGTCATCGAGCTCACAGACGAACCTTGGCAAAGTTAACGGAAAAGGACCTATTTTTGGCAAAATGACGCAGGTAAGAATTGGCTTTTATCATTTATGGGAGTCTTAGGTTTTGTGTATCTAAGCAGTGTTGGTATCCAAGGCAACCATTCTTCAAAAATGACAAGGAAGGGGTTGGAACTCTGGGCATCCAATCAATTATGCAACAGATCTATTTAGGGATGCTCCGATATAACTTTTTCACTTTCATTCCGATACCAATTCTGGTATTGGTGATACCACGATACCGATGCTATTCCGAATTTCCGATACCGATACCATTGGTTATATATGGAGCAGTGCCTCTGACCCGATACCAATACATCTTTTTGGTGCTGTATCGGAACATCCCTGAATTCTAGTTTGTGAATTTCCCACACTGGACTTGAAGCAGTGAAAGGTCTTAAAGATTTCTACTGGACTTGGTCATGATAGATTGATTCTAATTTAAAGTATTGTATTATTTTAGGTGATGAAACCAAGGAGTGCTGCAGGTAGCGTCACGGCCAAACAAGTCGCACAACAGATTCATAGTCAGGGGATAGTGACGTCATCCTTTCAACTAAATCCACCTCCAACTGTTATACAAGTGACTGCCGCACAGCCCCAAACGCAGGTGCAACTTCCTGTGGGGTCGAATATTGTTAAGAATGTTACCATGGTAACGAATACTTGTAAGACTGTCACGACTCCTGTACCGATAGCCTCTAAATCTCTTCAAGCAGTGTCTCTATCTCAAGTACAACAACCGACGATCTTAACGACTGGATCTGCTCAAGGCGTCGTTAAGAATGTCGGGATTTTGTTACACCAAAACGTCGGCCAGACGAGTCAATATGGCGGTGTGACAATTCTCAATCCAAGCGTACCGACGACCGTAGCCTCTAAACCAATCACAATCACAACAACAGCCTTACAAACGGCTAATTTGAATACAGCAGGATTTGTGACAACCCTACGTAACTTCGCCAATGCCTCGACCGTTAATTCGGTACAAACGAACGCCCCAGTACAACAGGCTCAGCCGTTAACACCTCAACCGGTGACGCCTACTCTACTGACCAACTTTGTCCTCAAGGCGGCTCCAGGGACTCCCACGGCGCCATCACCCCAACAGCCTGTACAGGTAATGTATTTTAACAATTGTTCCAATTTGTCCTGTTTTCGTCCCCTATAAAGTCAAAAAGTAATCTTTATTTCAAGTCGGATTCATAGTGAATCAACACAAGCTTCAAAAACTTTTCTACCAACCATAAAACACTACACAGATATTAATAACACAGGATTACAAAAGATGAGAACTCACAAACCGAGACTGACCTGATCGAATCAAAACGTTTTTAATGAGATTGTCTTTGTTCATTTTAAAATTCATTGGTAAAAAGAAGATTCAATGCCTTGAAAAACCCTTGTTTTTAGTGCTGTCATTGCAAAGCTTTCACAAGAAGTTGGAAGACATTATACTTGCTTGTGTCAAGACTCTAGAATAGTAATTAATATCATGAAGTATTTTGGTCACAATATATTTTGTTTGATAGATATGGCAGAAATCTATCAAGAAACTGTTACCTGCAGAGTTTATTAGTATAATTGGATAGCGTGGCTTTAAGTGTCAGACAATACGAATTGGAAAAATTATAGAACTTATAAATCATATCTCTTTATTTTTGCAGGGTGGCCTTATAACAGTAAGCCAAGGCGGGCGACCCCCAGCCCAGTTGCAATACATCCTACCCTCGTTAACTGTCCAGCCTGGACAGAACAAGCTACAGAATGTTGTCCACATGGCGTTGCCTGGTACGGCCTTCCATAATACTGTGCCCAGTGGCGCCACCATGCAGCAGGCTAGCATCCAGTTGGCCGTGCCCCAGAGTCCTGGACTGCCGGTAAGTTTGTATTTTATGATTGTCCTCCCGTCTTACGGTTATGGAAATGATTGAATGCTGAATTGATGGAAGTCCTACGATTTTTACCAGGGTTACTGCCAGTGTTGGAGTCCTCGAGGCCGGCCTCGTCCTCGAGGCCGGCCTCGGAGCCACTTTTGATGGCCTCGGCCTCGGTCTCGGATGACCAATCCTTGGCCTTGGCCTTGGTCTCGGACCCTCTGGCCTCGGATATTTGTCCGAGGCACGTCCGAGGCCAACGAAATTAATAAAGTTCAATTTTGCTGGAACAGTCAAACAAAATTTTCCTGTTAGCTAAGCATGATTATCTGTCAGTTTATTAAATATAAGGAACCTATTATCCTATACATGTATTAGAATCTGATAGAAAAGTTTTCTGCTTGTCTTTTAAGACTTTCTATATCTAGGCCTATTTTAGGCTTAGTGCCAAGTTATAAGCGATACCATTTTTTTGCGATAGATATGAAATTATAAATCGACTGACAGTATTTGAATTTTTATTTTCCTTCACTAATTGAGTTGAACATTATTTCATGTAAATTTCGACTATAACAATTTGAAGTTTTAAATTTTTTGTTTACATGTTATGCAAGATGCGTTAGTACCTGATCATCAACTTCACACACCAGAGTGTCTGACTTAAAACACAACCCAACAAAATGGAACAGGACAAAATTTGTGACTGAATCTCATCCATGCCTCAAAAAATATTCCAAATAACTTTGATATAACACAAATTTGCAACTGCCTGATAGATTCGAACCCAGAAATTCTGAGTATCTATCTACATGTATCTAGAAAGTGAATTTTTTAAAGCAGTTATAATAAAGCCCGTAATGAAAATGATAAGCTGCCTCAGATTTTTTTCAAAGACTAATTAATTATTTTCCAGTCATGGTGAAAAAGATTAATTAATTCCTTCCCAGTGCACAGTCTTGAAATGAATTTCTGGTGGACGGGCTACTGTATCTCAGTCTGCAATGTTTGATTTAGAAGTAAATAATTAAACATAAGCGAGGTTGTTCGACACTCAAAACAAATCTTACCTGTCACTGTTTCTGTTAAAAAAAATCCCAGTAAGATGAGGTCCATGCCCTGTTCTTTAAAATGTAATGGTGCCCCCCTTATTGTCTTCATTTCATAGTTTTACTTGAGTCATTCAGTGAATCTTTAATTGCACTGTTATAGCCTTATCGTAAGCGATGGCTAAATGCCGATAATATACCAAGCTAAAATAGTTCGGCAGTGAATCATAAATTTTGTCCAGCGGGCCTCGGTCTCGGTCTCGGTCTCGGATGCTCATGCCTCGGTCTCGGTCTTGGTCTCGGAGGGTCATGCCTCGGTCTTGGTCTCGGTCTCGGATGCTCATGCCTTGGTCTCGGTCTTGGTCTCGGATGTCCTGGCCTCGACTCCAACACTGGTTCCTGCAGTCACAGAAAGTCTGACAAAGTCATGGAAAAGCCAAATATTGTCCAAATGTATTTAGAATTTAAATTTTGGCCTTCATTCTTAAACAATTTTCCAGTGCCGATAGCAGTCTGATTGGACTTGATGGGAGGTTAAGGCCATTCTCATGCATATGACTAAGGCGAATCCTGGCCTCAAAGAGTAAAGAATTGGTCACGGAAATTCAAAATTTTGGTCACAAAATTCTGGTCACAAAGAGTCATGAAAAAATTAAGTCCTTACAATTTGATGTAGCATGTTTTAAAAGTGATCTGTTTGACATTTCAGAATGGTTCGTCACAGGTATCTGGGGCTAACAAAATCCAACTGGCTCCTCCAAGTCCCACCAAATTCACCTTACAGCAACAGGTGAGAATTTCCAACTAAATTACAAAATTTAAAAAACATTAGTTATACCCTCTTTATCTTCATCTTTTTGCATGTATAGGCTACTATTGGTGATGCAGTAAATATGTTAGGCCTATTCAACAGTCTCTAGAGGCCTTTATCATTCCCGGAGAGATCTGCAGGTCTCTTAATATCTGCCTGTGTATCTTCTTGCATTCAAGTGCCTCTGTTTTTTGCCCAGGTTACCCCTCTGCAATTGATTAACTCAGCTGCTCCCAAGACAACCCAAGTCCCAGCCCAGGCCGCCAGTATTCAGCTAATTGGATCTCAGGTCAGTCAATACAATGTAACACTAAGGCCACACATAATTGATTCTTAGCTTCGCGGACCCGCCGACACAATAGATTTTCCGCCGACAGAAAAAAAAATTTTTGACATTATAAAAAAAAATTTTTTTCACCTTTTTTTTTTTGTCCTACCAACCGACCCTAGAAAACGTGCCTTGAGAGGATCCGAGAAGCTAAAGATCAATTATGTGTGGCCTAACTACATTTGATATCAAATTTAGATGGCTCCAATATCCAGAGAAGTGAAAGCAAATGAAGTATGGAAAATTAAAGAATGATTTAATTTAAAAAATATTTGTTTGGGGACACTCCATGACATGAAAAAGGTATCTTTGAATAGATGCCAATAGCTGGGTCCAGGGTTCGAATCCAGACGTTGAAGGTCACTCGGGCCTACGTTGGACGGCTGTTTCAGTCATCCTTTGCCTCATTGCTGTGTACTTCTCCTGTCCTTATTATCCTACCAAGTGCATAAATACAGGACTTAAAAGCTCCAATCATCCATCCATCCATCCGTCTATTTAAATTGTGTAATTGACATTTTTACATTGGTATGATTCTTTTACAGATGGTCTCAGTGGCACCCAGTGTCAGTCTGGCCAGTCCCATTCAACTGACGGCTCCTATGAACATTCAGACGGCTCAACTCCAGCAGACGCAGCCTCAGACCCCCAACACGCCTAAGATATTACTGCCCTCCAATCAGAAGTAAGTGTGAGAAATATTGGATGGTCACGGTGCAATATGGAGTTTTGTTAAGTGCTGTTAGAATGTATTTATGTTCACCCTCTGAATGTTCAAAAGTTCTTCAAGTTTCAACTTTGTTTCAGGTTCACGTACGTTCAGCAGCCCTCCCCTGGTACTCCCGTCTCTCTCCAGGTGGCACCACTGACTCCTGTTTCTAAGACGGACGCAACGCAGACATTTGTTCAGGCTTATGTCACTCCTGTCAATCAAGGTGGGAATTTGATAAATTTGTAGAATACTTTCAGGACCCCAAACATCCATAAAATAAAGAGAATCAAACTATTTTGTCTTTAGGCCTTCTTGAAAGTGAGAAACCTGAATTTCTTTATCGCTGTCTTGGATGAGTCAGAATGACACGAAAATAAGAGTTCTAATGTTTAGTTGGCTAGTTCATGTGAGACTGCGGACTATATATATATGAAACGTTTACATTTTCTGTAATATTTACATTTGAAAGAGATAAAAAGAAATTTATATTTCGTTTGAATTGCAGTTTGATATACATACATGTGTGAAAATTTACATTGAAAAGTGTCAGTCATGGATAAGTCTACAAACTAGATGTAATGTCCAAGCTACTGATTGATTTGAGTCTGCCTTGAAATTTCAGTCACAAGTAATTATATTCACAAATTGAAATTTCAGTCACAAATATATTTGAATTTATTTTGCAGGTCAACTTGGCACAGCTACTGGCCAAATAATCCTGCAAGCCCCTCCCTTGACCCCACACACCCCCAAGTCACCCGCCCCCCAAATCAACAAGGTCATCAACGTTCCTGTGGCCCAGAAGGTCAGCGAGGTTGCTATGGCAACTACCATGGCTACCAACATGGCAACCACCATAGCAACCAGCGAGAGCGATAAACAGAGTGGAACACAGTTTTTCAAAGGTCAGTTATCATCAAGTTTTTCTTAAGATTATTTTCTTCAGTTGTGAAGTATAACTACAAACCTATACGGCCAAATTACTAATCTATGCAAGCCTAACTGCAAACCTATAGCGGCCAAATATTTAGGAAAATTATTTTGTTAACAACATTGGTAGAATTATGAACTTGAGTTCAGTTATAAAGAAGTACTGTTTGCCTTAAAAGACTTTTGCCCATGTTTAACCCATTAAATCCAGGTAATGCATAGGTTTTCCAACCGGTCTCACCAAAATTAATTTATTCAGGTTTTATTCGACTATAGGCCTACTATTGATGTATCAGAATCAAACTTCAAAAATTATTATTTTTAATTTTTAAGAAGTTATTTGGGGCCCAAAACTCAGGTAACCTGGCGAAATAATCCCTTGATAGATGGTAAGATAGTAAGATAGATATGATGAACTTACATTTATATGGGTGTTTTTCTTTGGTGCAGGAATGATGAAACTCAAGTCGCCCAGTGTGCAGTTCTCTGTCTCCACGAACCCAAAAGGAGAAATTGGATTCTTCTCAGGAGCGACCTTGACCCAGAAACCAACCAAGGTCAAGGCCACCACCGCCAACATCCCCGTGGCAACCGAATCCCTCCAGCAAACTGTAACTACCTCTGGTGAGTGGCTTAAAAGTTATAGTTTTGAAGAAATGGAATTAATTTATGATAATTTCATCATTTGTGTCTTTTTTTAAGTCCAAACTTTTTTTTCTGTATCTTTCCTTGACTTGACTTGTGTTGTGCTGGTATACCCCGGATCAGCCGGGGCAGCTCAACCACCATCTTTTGTGGAGGGAGCAGCACTTTTATTTTTGGTGACCGTCGTATGATGATGAGATGAGAAGACTGGAAGTCTGGCACATACCCTATTAATTCAGGGATGGGCAGGGTCTTTCAGTTGCCCCAGCATAGAATACTGGATACAACTCACCTCCATTTAATGTCCCATGGGCTCGGACTAAAGTGAGTTCCCGGGTTGAGATATGAACCCACTCCCTCAAAGCCAGTTGACAAGCATTCTTGACCACTAGGCCACAAAGAACTACCTGGGCAGAGGGTTAGCAGAGTGGTATTGTGCTAGGCTACCAATCGCTGGGTCGCGGGTTCGAATCCAGCTCTTGACGGATCACTGGCATATGTTGGACGGCTGTTTTAAGCGACCTTTAATCTAGTATACCAAGTGCATAAATACAGGATGAAAGGCCCAATCATTCATCCTTCCATGCATCTGTCTATATCTTTCCTTATTTATTTGTTTCAGCAATCCAACACCTGTCAACAGTCTCAACGCACCACACCTCAACATCCTCAGCCAACGTCAACATGACCTCGCTGCTGCCACCTGCTGGAAGTTCCAACGGAAGTTCTGCAACGCCTTCTCAACTGACGCCGGATTGTGCCAAACCTGCATCTGGGGACCAGAGACAGATGGAGGGAGACCCAGATGGGGGACAGACGCAGGAGACAGATGGGAAACCCCAGAGGGCGTGCAAAGGGAAAAGGTACAGGGAGATGGTGGCTAAAAATAGCATCAAGCAACCAAGGAAGAAGGTGAGAACGAGTTGAATCTCTATAGGGGCTCTGTCGATGAATGAAAAACAATCGATTAATCAATTGATTATGGCCAAATTGCCAATTCTCGACAATGACCGAGAGTAATCGATTATGCGTTTTCACCCTTTATGTCAATTTCCCAACAAATCCAGCCTGGATAATTTGGATGAATTTCCCGATTCACCATAACACCTTGTGAGAATACAATGTTAGCAAAAAGGTGACATTCTGACTGGCCCACAAAACCCCGGGTGAGGGAACTCCACAAGATAAAATTAGTGATTGACTATAATTGACACGTTCACAAATGCCCTACTCATGAACGTGATTAAGTTTTAGAAATTCGTCCACATGCAAAATATTGAAAAATCTATACATGTACTTCTAATCTACCGATATTTAAACTAAATCTTCTCTTTTTCAGGTCAAGATAAACGAAACTCCTGTCGCAGAGATCCGAATAGATTCTGGAACAAGTCAGCCGACTCCTGGGGTCCCCCAGTCGCCCTGTTTAACCCCCAAACAGAAAGTGATCCCGCCCCCTATTCCGATCCCAGGTCATGTGACTGACGCTCTACCCTCCCCCTCTCCACTTAGTCCCAGGAAAGCCCTTCTCAGGCGGAACAGGCCGGAAGTCCACAATCGGTAGGTGACCTGTGTGTTAACTTAAATATTCATATATATATATATATATTTAAACATGTTTGGGACGGATATCGTAAAATTAACTTACCAGGTTGATAACACTTTAGTATTGATATAGATTCACACTCTTTAGAGGTGTCATCTCATAAAAAAGTCCTTTTGGATGTAATCTATCCTCCTATATCCGACATTATCTGTCTTATCTATCTATCTTTATGATTGGGGGGTGCACTGCTTTGGCTGCCGGGAGCTTTCGAGCCACAATGATTCACTGATTTTACTGTTGCTATTTATTAAAGCATGAGTTTGCCAGAGTTAAAATCTCTGTTTGACATTAATGTAAGTTATCTTATCTATCTTTCTTGTTAATGACCATGATATGTTTATTCTAATTTACAGGGTATTAAATGCTGTTGACTTTGAAAAGCGTTTTGGAGAATTACCAGAATTCAACCCTGATGACTCCGAGACGGGAACCCCTATCGCCAAAAGTCCAAGGGCCATTGTCAACAGTTTTCGCAAGAAATGTAAGTATCTACATATATGATGCCATATAATGTGTGGATTTTACCAAGGTTGTTTAACAAGACTGCACAATTTATTGGAAGGCTTTGACTTGTTTGATGGAGTTGGCTTATCAAACTTGATGGGGTTTTGTGCATGTCCCCCTCAGGGCTATTCCATTTAAAAACCTGGGGGGGGGAGGGGGTTGATTTATTTTTCGTAAGATGGATGTAGGGATCGGCGGAAATTCGCTTCAGATGTATGGTGGGATGCAAAAGAAATCGCTTTAGATGTATGGGGGGCATTATCGCTCCATGAAGGCTTACGCATTGTAATAATAAAATTTTTATTTGATGCATGTGGGGTGGGTAAAAAATTTGCATTTAATGCAAGGGGGGGGGGTCAAAAATAATTCACTTCAGATGCATGGGGGGGGGGTCAAAAATGTAACCTGACCACCCCACCCCCAGGTTTTTTTAAAAATGGAATAGCCCTCAGGCCTGACAGTGCAGTAATGCAACGTATGATTATTCTAACTTTTACCCTGCAGTATCAAAAGGAGAGGGCGAAGAAGGAGATGACACCAGTTCCCCTCGCGTGAGGACTCGTTGCATCTCTTCGGGGTCTGAAACGACCACTCCAATTGAAGATCGCAGATTCTTCGGCAGTAATTTCAACTTGGAAGCCCTGGCCGAAGTGGCCTCCCAGCAAAGGCCTGGCATGGGTGAGTGGCTTAATTATTAATAGTCTCAACTCACAAGTGATATGTTCCATAAATTATTAATCAACTCTCAACTGACCTCTCAATTCAATTCCCAAGTGACCATTTAACTCACAACATGACCATTAAAATCACTGGTGATCAACATTAGTGACCATTCAAGCTGCAACTAGCCAATTTTAAAACTCAAAAGTGGCCATTAACTCACAAGATGCCATTCAACTCACAAGTAGTGATTCATCTTACAACTGACTATTCAACTGGCAATTAACAATCAATTCACGAAAGTTACCATTCTACTCACAACTACCATAGAATGGGGTAAAGTTGGCAATAGGGGGGAAAGTTGGCAAGCTATTTTAACCCACTTAAAGGAAGAAATGCCTACATCCTCACTGACAAAGGTTTCTTTGGCAAAGTTGCCACCTGTGTCAGTGAGGGAAGTTGGCATTTCTGCCATAAAGTGGGTTAAAATAGGTCACCAACTTTCCTCCGAATTGCAAACTTTACCCTGTTTTACGGTAACCATTCAACACACAAGTATCCATTAAATATCAATGTAACCTGAATTTCTTTTGTCTTCGCTTTTCAGGAGAACTCGAGGGAGAACTGAACTCCCCCCGCACCCCGAAGACACCAAGTAGTCCTGGAACATTCTCATCTCTGCGACGCACCTTGGAACAGAGGCGCACTCTGGTGACGCAGTTGTTCCAAGAACACGGTCTCTTTCCTTCTGGTAAGTTGCAGTTGTGTTAAAGTTTAAACATCTTGTCAATTACATAGAAATATACAGAACGGACATGAGGCTGTAAGATGCCACCTCAAGATGAGGTCACCAAATCCGCCATATTGGAACTGCCCTGAGACATAACATCACAATAGACTAATTATGATCTGACGTGCTGCCATTGTTATGAGTGACATCACTGTTATTGGTGACGTCATGGTTACATTGTGTCAGGATACTGGGCAGTTCCAAGATGGTGGATTTGGTTGCTCCATCTGCCATAGCCTCATGTCCGTTCTATGTATTTCTATGGTCAATTAATATTATGTGGGTGACCAGCGTAATTCAGTGTGTTCTGAGTACACATAACTGCCAAAGAATCTACTTGCCCCAAGTGACCTATGTTTGAGAGCCTTCTCAATCATTCTTCTTCTCATTGCCGTGTCCTTCTTCTGTGCTATTTTACCCACAATGATACTGCTAGCAATCAAGTTTTGCGTAAATAATGATGAAACTGTTATTTCTTTGCAGCCCAGGCCACATCAGCTTTCCAGACCAGATACAGCGACATTTTCCCGAACAAAACTGTCCTTCAGTTGAAAATCCGCGAAGTACGCCAGAAAATGATGGCATCTACCTCAATGGACGATATCCAGGAGGAGCCTGGGACCCCCGGACCCATTTCACCCTCTGTTGCTATGGCGATGCAAAGTCGCATCAAACCGAACATCCCCTCGCCCCTGGTGTTGAATGACGCACCTACCACCCCTGGTGGAAAGGATGAAAATCAGAACTCCACAAATACAGTCGCCTATCAACAAGCTCGTAACATCGTCATGGTAACCAAGCCAATTTCGAATACATTGACTGTAGCACAGCAGTTGCGTTCTGTTTCAAAATAGATTATACATACATGTATGTTCATTTACTCTTCAAGATCAGTTGATTACAGTTACAGCTGAACAATAGTTTCCGTGACTACAGAAAATAATCGAATGAGAGTGTCAAAGCTCTTGTTGCTATGGTTACAGAAATAGTAACTGTATAGGCATATATTATGCCAGTGAACTGCAAAAGTTAGCTATGAATTTACTGAATTTTTCCATGGCAGTCTCACTTCTATCAGAATCTGTGTCATAAAATACAGTTGCTATGGTTACCGGTCGGGGAATGTTCAGTCATGTGTCAAATATACAGTTGCTATGGTTGCCGATGTAAATATTTCTTACTTATTCAAATTGCTTGTTGCTTGTGGTTTCTAAGCAACAACTTTAATAATCGTAGATACCGCCAAATGTCTCAAAGAAGCATTTAAACCTCAAATTTCATAAAAAGTCAACAGATTGACTGAAATTTTGTTGTTGTACATGTACATAAGTAGTATTACGAATATATTATAATATTATTTAGCTGTTGGGTCTGATATCATTTATACTATATAAATGTAATCATTTATAGTTGACTGATTTACAAAAGATAAGTTTTTTAATAAGCATAATTCTTTCACTGTATTTATGTTATCACAATAATGCAGTATTGTTAGGTTCGCATGATGAATTTTGAAAGAATTTTATCATGGGTAATTTGACTACTTTTCTTTTATATACACGGCTTAGTCTGGTTGCAATATGTTATCCTTAATTGCTATTGTCTATTATATTTATCCAAGACTGTGAAGATAAATTTTGGTCGCAATTGCAATCTCTGAACGTTGTATATATTTTGCCAAACAATGGAAGTGGCAAATATCATTTATCTAATTGCAATCACATTAGTATTCTCCTATCTGATTGCAATTCTTATCAATTGCTATTATATAATTTATATCATCCAAGACAATTTGTTTCATGATTATATAATTTATATTTATCCAAGACTATTTGTTTCATTTATGATGAACTTGTGATATTACGCATAGTGCAGGTCCGCTATAAGTTTGAGTTTTGTTTTGTTGCTGTAGTTTTCATATAAGTTATTATCTGATGTACATATATCTTATGTAGTTATTATGTCATTGCTATTATTAGCCAAATGTAGATATCGTGTTAGTTTTACAGTATTTGGTTGTAGTTAGGTTTTCTGTGAATATTTTTTGTTTTGCTGATGTATGGTGCCTCTTTTTGTTTTTGTTGAATACTTGTGTATATAGATGCATATATATGTATATTATTCTTCAGTTATTGGTATTATATGAGTGATATATGATTTTACAGTACATGTCTGTATATATTAGTATTACCTATGTGCAATTATAATTATTAAGTATACTGTACTGATGATTTAGTGTCTAACTAGTATTTGTGTCATTAATGGATTCACATGTTGGTTGCGTAGCTAATGGCTATATTTGTTACATTATAAAAGTTAGGTTTAGTTCATTAAGTAATAAGTTACGAAGTTATGAATTCGCAAGTGGAATTACAAACAGCTGATTTGATTGAAGAAGTGAAAGTCTCTCAAGACTGAGATGATTTCTTAGCTTGGAAATTCAATGGACAGTGTCAATATAATTTTGCAGTATCGCCAAGGAATGTACTCCGTACTTTGTTGATTATTCAAGTGGCATTTTCAAATATCCTTTTCCAGCAGGGGGTGTTGAAGTAGCTGCCCCCTGGTGGAGTTAGTTTAAACATTCTATTTATATGTTATGTTACATTAGTGCAATAGTTAGTGTTAAGTTGGTACAATATGTATCTTATCGTCACCACATGATATTTATTTAGCTTTTAAGTATTTTATCCTGTAAATAGCTGTAAATATCACATTTAAATGCCTATCAAATTTGTCATGATGTGTCTTGAGAGTCTGATGATAAATAGTTAGATACCTCATGTTAAAATGCAAATCCTTGCTTGACGCCATAGGCCTACATGTGCACTGCTAGAACCTCCTACTTCGACATTTAATTAAATGTTCGGAGTCACTCTTGAGTCTTGAAGTTAATGGAAGTTGGTTGGTTGTTGATTCTCCCTGGGCTCCGAAGATGGAGTGATTCCAGGGAAAATCAACAACCAAGTTGTTGGTATTAATGGGACACTTTGCAGCCACCAGAGGGCTCTGTTGTCAAGGCAGCTCACACAATCTGATTTCATTATCGTTCCATTGTCTTTTTATTGTGACATCACAGTAATGACATCATCAAACTATGACTGATCACTGACTGGACTGCAGCGACTTTGGTTGGCTGTTAAGTACCCCTTTATAATGACAACCATCTCGTAATATATGTCTGCACACTGTAGTCATACACATATAGCTGCTGCACTTCTAATCAAACATAACTGTTTTTGAAAATTGTCAAAAATGTTAGCATATCGACCGTGCGAATTCTAATTGTCCTTAACTTTATATCTGGAATGGAATGCATTGTTAAACATATCTTCATCTCATTGCGGAACAAATCATTATTGAAATGAATTGGAATTTATGGGTGCATCACATATAAAAATATTGATTGTTAAAGATTAGAAATGTCAGATTATTGACAATCTTTTAGAGCAATAACTTCAATGTATGTGCATCTTGACGTGAACTGTAGAAATTATGAATATGAATACAAGTTGAAAACATTTAATAGGGTAGAATTATTTTGGTAAATCAAGTAATGATGGTTTGATAAATAGATGTAGTGTTGGTGTCGGCTCATCCAGTCGTCTAAGAGTGATTCTTACAATATAAGTAACATTTTACCTCTATTTTATAAAATTAACCTTTACCACTGTTAATTTAATGATGGTGGTCTCTACCCGAACTATATATCACTCAAACTGTACACTTTGCACACTGTAATTGGTCAGGGAAATTTCATCAAATTAATCGCATTTAAATCATATTGTTATAAATAATACAATTCATAATGAAATTACAACCTTTCCCCTCCCAAGTTGAAAAGAAAATGTTACCTAGGTGGATTTGAAAGTCCAATAGAAACCCCACAAACAATGCAATTTAACTCTTTGATAAAATATTAAAATTTGATAGTATAAATGATTATCGATTTTGTATTTAATACATGTTTCATAACAAAACAAACCTCATAGTGTAAATAAGATATTTATATGCAATCCTGATTGCTGGCATTTATACATAAGACATCAGTTTTCTGAAGATAAATTTTTGTTAGTTTAATAAAAAATAGGGCCTACATAGCTCTGGAGTCCATGTGTGTTTGTACACATGGGGTCTCGGGGCTAGAGCGTATGTGAAACTACCTCTTACACCCTGAAGCCAGCGGAATGTTAAAAATAGCTTGAAACTGGATAAATCATTGTCCTGACTCAATTGCAAACCTTAGGGGAGAGCGGGGCATGATGGGCCCCCGGGGCATGATGGGTTTGGGCTTTAACTCCAAAGTTTAACACTGGAGGAAGCTGATGCTTGTTGTTTAGAATACCTTTTGCTAACCTTTATTGAAGAAAAAATTGCATGGTTCAGATACCAATACTTTAGCAGATATTGCCCTTTCTAGGATTTTGAAGCCCTAACAACTTTTTTTCCCGATTTTCCAAGTGCGTTGTGATTATGCGTTAGTGATATTTTAACAGCTCTCTTGTTTTACTTTCACAAAGAGATATCTCAACATTTTGCATGAAAACTCTTTGATTTGACTTTATTCTTCGAAACGGGTGTCTGAGGGCATTTATGAAAAATGAAGTTTGGGGCATGATGGGTCTCTTGATTGGGGCATGATGGGCACAGGCCCATCATGCCCCATTTGAACTAAGCATATGCATTTCTTGCGATATAATAGTTGAAGATTGGGTAGAATGGACAATACTGCCTACTTCAATACTTATTGGTATTAGCTTATTTAATACATCAGGTATAGAATTAAGAACATAATTTGCGTGCCAAATCACCTTTTATGATGTTAAATTTACGTTTTTGGATTGTTACCTGCATTTTTTAGATGAAAAAGTGATTATGATTTGCTGAGTTGGTTCAATAACTACCATTTATCATGTAATGCAAGGTTTTTATTAAGAATATTGGAATTATTTCAGTTTTACAACTATAATGCCAGAAATATTGACCAACATTTGAACCCCACCCCGGAACTCAATTTAGTCCGAGCCCATGGGACATTAAATGGAGGCGGGTTGTATCCAGTGTTCTATGCTGGGGCAACTGAAAGACCCTGGGCATCCCTGAATTAATAGGGTATGTACCAGACTCACAGTCTTCTCATCTCATCATCATACGGCGATCGCCTGCCTCGATATAGCCCACTAAGGTGCTGCAGAGGCGTAAAACACAAACAAACAAACAAAACCAACATTTGAAGCTGCCCATCATGCCCCAACAAGGTGCCCATCATGCCCCACCCTTGCGGGGCATGATGGGCACCTGCCAAAAAATTAAAAGTGCTTGTAACTCAAACACTATTTCATTGAGCGAAACAAGATTTTCTATGCTTAAAGTAGAACCTAATGCAAAACCAGTCAGCAACAAATAGTAATTTTTGTTGGCATAGTAATGACATGGTGGACCTTCAAAGTTAAGGTGCCCATCATGCCCCGCTCTCCCCTACATTTGACAAAATTTTTCAACTTCTAACTTTTGATCCTTCAATGAGATCTTAAATTCTATTAAAACTAGAAAAATTTACAAATTAATCAATTTAGAATATTGAGAGTTGCCTTAGAAACCATAACTGGTTTTCCCGAGAAGTCCCAGAATAATTAATTTATTCTAAATTATAATACCTCAGCTCTTTGTGATTCACACATGTGGTCGGCAGAGTGATATTATTAATTTACGTAATAATGCGGTCATATGTAAAGTTTAAAATATGCAGTATGTATTAAGTTTTATAATAGTTAATGTTAGTTATCGATAGGTAAATTAAAATATCTGAATTTTGAAATATGGATATATAGTGTCCTACACTTCTTGCCTTTTAAAATTGAATGCTTAGTCTTCGATTATAGTCATTAAACTCTTTTATAACCTGATTATGTCAAATGTTTAAATTGTCCGACGGATATGTTTCGTAAAGTCATGTCTATCTGAAGTTCACAATTTAATGTGTCCATTTATTTGTAACTATACAACTATAAAAGGAAAGTTTCTGTACAATGTACGAAAATAGCAAGGTTAGGCCTGCTATTGTTATAGAGATGAGTTAATCGATATGGATGCAAATTTTTTCAGCACAAATATTTGTGACCTGACAGATTCACCGAAACGAGTTCAAAGTAGGCAATTTATAATTCCCAGAAATTAGCAAAATTTGTCAAAAGGTCACTTCTTTATGTTTTTTAGCTGTTGGTACTACGTTTTAGCAAAAGTCATTTTCTATGAATAATTAGGACCATTTTTACCAGAAATTGATTTTAAATTATCTAAATTTGGTGTCCTTCTTCGTTTTCTTAGTTCTTTCATTGCAATGGCGGGAAATTCAAATGGCTTTTTCTCAAAGTTTGATGCTTTGTATCATCGTTTGAGTAGCCATATCTTTGGATTGGATGGAGATATCAAAAAATATAAACCATCATTTTAAAGCCCATTTCCAGTAGAATAAAGTCATTTCCACAACTAGATATGATAGGAGGCCGACTTTGAACTCATTTTGGTGGAGCAGGTCACATTTGTATTGGTTTGGATGCATTAGCTGGTTGTGCAAGTTCAACCAAGTAGTCTTGTCCGACTTGTGATAATTATAAATTAATTAATTAGGCTCCTAAGTTGAAAATCTATCAGAGCTCAAAATTGGTCTTTTGAAGGTGCTTCCTCTATGGTCCTCGACCAATCGCTTTCAGCACAAATTTAAACGAAGTTAATCTATGCTCAATACAGCGATAGCTCAGTGATTCGATTCTTTTTATGCTTACCATTTCTGACAGCCCATGACTATGTCCTGATGTTGAAACGCCTAATAACCATTGCAGCCTATTCCTTACTAGTACTGTTGCAAAAATAATCCTTAAGGCCACACATAATTGATCTTTAGCTTCTCGGATCCTCTCAAGGCACTTTTTCTAGGGTCGGTCGGTAGGACAAAAAAAAAAGGTGAAATTTTTTATTTTTATTGACTTGTTTTTTTTTTCAATTTTTTTTTTTCCATCGGCAGGAAATCTATTGTGTCGGCGGGTTCGCGAAGCTAAGAATCAATTATGTGTGGCCTAATAGACTGCTTTGTCATCAAAATTAAGTATTAGTATAGTCCCAAATCATCAATTTGATATAATTTAGTACCCGGAATGACAATGTTAAAATTAATATGCACTTTTCAGGGCTCTCGCTAGGAGATCATGTATTTATATATCCAGTGATGTTTAAATATATATATAACATAGCTCAGGGAATAGTCAAGCAGCAGAAATTATAATTAGTGGAAATTTAATAAATGGATAGTCATGCTTACAATTTGATAATCCACAATTTCTTAGATTTCATAAATTACATTTTGATGGAAATAAAAGAAAATGTCCATTAAAGTTGCTGGGTGGATTGTAGAAATTTGTAATAACTATTGTTCAGATTTTATAGTATTTTATGGTTGAATACTTTAAAATATGCACAAAAAATTAATTTAAGGGAATTATATTTCATCTAGTTCATATGTTCAGTGAAGAAGAAAAAACGCAAATACAGACACTATTGCTTTCATAAAATAAGTCTAGTTACAAATTAATTAACATCAATCTACGAAAATTAATAGCAAATTAACAGAATGCCACAATGACTCAATGCAAATGCTTTTAAATTGAATTGAATTTTTACGGGAGTAAAGTTATGATGCCATTGTATTCAAGACTGATATCAATCAAATAATGAAATTTAAGTAATTTAAACAAAAAAAACCTCAAAATATATAAATGGACTCATTTTAAAGTTACAAGGATGACATTGCGGAGTTCGCACAATCTGAATCATAATCTAAAAGTTTAATTTTTTTAATAGTTTAGAATGACCAAACAGTCCAAAAATGACTGTTTAACCAAACAAGGGCATTTACCGTGTACAGTACCTCTAGTATTAGTCCGACAAATCTGACCGATGTACTGTCACTTTGATTACAGTATGCCGGTCAGTTTGTTGGGCTAATAATTAAAAATAATATAGTGATTGCTTGTATACATTGCTTTAACTGTTAAGTGTAATTAAATGGACATTCAATATAGATATTGGTGATGATTACGTATACTATGTTCACTTCCTAGCGTTGCTATATTTCACTTCGTGTTCCGAATGGCACTATTGAATCTGTGACGGCATAACTATGAAACGCACCTCGATTGTAAAATCACAATGATTATGCTGTATGTAGAATTCTAGATATTAATTTTGAAAAATCACCTTAGCCAGTAAATCATTGCTAATACAGGATCCTCTCACATCTTATACCTAGAAAATCCTGGAAAAGAAGTCTGCTGGGTTTTTTCTTAATGAAGATTGTCTTATTGATCACTAAGGCCAGGCACAACTGATCTTTAGCTTCACGGATCTTCTCGAGGCACTTTTTCCATAGATCCAAGGAGCTATAAATTAAATATGTCAGTGGATAACTTCTAACATATATTTTGGCAATTTCCCCCAAAAAAACTTTGAAATTGGTTAGGTTTTAATTTCCAGGTTGGTCTGAAATCACTAATTCATGGTTTTCCCAGTTTACCTGGATGTGAGGGATCCTGCTCATAACAAGTAGCAGACCTGTATAGTACTTTCATAATTGTGCAATTAACTTTTGGTATACTCTTAATAATTAACAATCTCCTCTAAACTGTGATATTTGACTCATCTCTTTTTGTTTAAGAAAAGCATCCTAGTCTTTATTTAATGTGTCAATTTTGGAATTGCTAATCTGATATCATTCTTGTGGCGTCTGATTGACGCTATGAAAAAAATCCAATGTATATTTTGTTTACAGTAGAAGTTAAAAAAATTTACGTTACTAAATTTTCAATGATTATGGCCAGATTAACCTTGTATGACACACTGTACATTAATTTGATTTGACGCAATGACTGTTTCACTTCTAGTATTTTGTATTACCTGATTCATGCCCAGTAGCCTGATGTCTTACTATGTGACATTTGTGAATAATTTGTATAATTATATTTTCTGTATTATTTACTGGTTATATATCCATCAATCTTATTGCAATGAACTAAATAAATTACAATTACAATATAAATCTGTCAATGTGTGCCAGTGCAACTTTTAACCTAGTGGAGGGGGGTGGGCAGAGAGATGAAGGCAAGCGTGGCCGAGGCCCGCAGGGCCGAAGGCCAATAGGCCGGGGGTCTGGGGGCCGCTTTAGGCCCTCAGAAGCCAACGGTTTTTACATTGCCGGAAGTGAATTCTTAGCAAATATGGAGGATGTTTCCCTTCATAGAAACCATATACGAAGAGCCCAAAAATTTTGTATTTTATGATAAAACCTCACTCAGAATTTCAATTTGATGAAAATCGCATTCTCAGTAGACAACATTTTTGAAAGTAGGCTAGTGCTGCATGAAAATGCACGGGCCTGAGTCAATTTCTGTAATGATACAGAACTAAACCAGTATTGTCCTTTGAAGAAGAAATTTAAATTGTATCTATCATAAGCAATATACCATGCACACATGTATTTTGGTAGGGGGAACCGGGGCACAATGGGACACGGGGCACTATGGGACGGTGGGGTTTTCTTGGTTCCTGGCTAGATGAAATATGATATAATTGTGCTATCATATCTTTTAATTTCACATCCTGACGTTTCTATCGTTTTGATGACAAATTACAGCCACATGCAGAAGTATGGCGAGGAAAAGTTTGTTTTCCTACTACTAAAGTAAACATGGACAGGTTAAATTCAAAACATTCTGTGGACAAACCATGAACACTAAGGCTTTCTCAGTGCTTGTATCAATTTGATTTATTGTAACGAACAGTTATGAATTGTTATCGTGATAAACACACTCCCTGGTGCCTGAGAAATTAGCATTTTGGTGCAATATGGGGCTCATTGGGACAGCGAATTCGGGGCACATTGGGATGCCTTATTATGGCAGAATTTAAGTGTCAAAGTCGACTGAATGACCTCGGACAGCACACAACAGGTATTCAGGCCCCAGTGAATAGAGGCATGCTCTGTGAACAAATTTATCGCAAAGCACTGTGTGTTACTGACATAAATGTCCGCACCCAGGACAGCTTATGTTAAATGTTCAAAACAGTGTAAAGTTATTAACTATTGGCACTACAAGGTGTTAATGCACTCTATATTGACTTACGCACTACTTATATGTAATATCCATTGCATATGGAGTGTTAAAATGATTTTTTTACTGATGTCCCAATGTGCCCTGGCTGATGTCCCAAAGTGCCTCGCCGGGGCATATTAAATTTTGGACAGTCATTTTTACGACTCACATTTTGCATTTAAGCTCAATAGTATTGGTGATATTCATGCAAACTTCTGAGTTCTTCGGTGCTTTCAGCATTGAGCAAAATTAGTAGACGTTAAAAGCATCCCAAAGTGCCCCGGTTCCCCCTAGTTCATTTCTACAGATATCAGACAGTTTGTGTAATGTTAATAGCCCAAATATATAGCCACTCTGAGCTAACTATAATTTTGAAAACAAGGGGTTCAAGGACTTGCCAGTAACAATAAGCAAATATGATACAAGTAACAAAAGTAACAGCAATACAAAGAACACTAATAAAGATGACAAATATCATATTGGCACTTTGGAGATTAGAGAGTAAATTATCATTTTGGAAAGTAAGAATTGACGAGGAAAATGCATCAAATTTCGCTTTGACATGTGATGTCAGAAAACAAATAAAAGTCTGTGTTACTTTAAACTTTCAGCTTAGTACCTGATGTTCATGAACTTGAAAATCTTTCAGTCAGCTTTATATTATTTCTTGGAAGTTTATCAGTAGATGAGTTACAATTACTATATATGGCCTCAGCCTCTTTGCCACCATATTGATGGCTGATGGCCTACAATCAGGAGCTAGGTAACTACTGAAAAGCACACTGTTCTAAGTTCGGAAACATTTTTGTAAAAAGGCCTTCATTTGAATTTGGTTAAGTCTGGTGTGCACATTCTCCTTTGCTTAGAAGTGAGAAATTCTGCCACCGCAGGTCGAGGATCATAATGTGGCGTGCCTGCTCCATTTAAGGCAATCAACAGTCTATCATTAGTCGACTGTGTTGCCATGGACATTCTTTGGTAAATTTTAATGATGTTGTAGTGGGAATTGCAGCGCTACACATCCATGAGGAACAGCTGCTATAAGTGCTGTTACTATAGTCTATAGACTGACAATGAAAGATGGCTGAGGCAAATCATTCTTGCTAACATAGGCTGTAATAAGACTGAAGCTCCTTTGAAGGACACCATTTTCATCCATATAGTGATAAAAAATCCAGAAACTTAAATCAAGTTTAACAAACTATCAGAAAAGGGTTATGATTTTTCAACACCAGCTGGGAAAACTAGGTGGGCATTTTAGAGAATTTTCAATTTCTTGGGTGGGCAGCCATCAGAGGCGGGTGGGCATCTGCCCACCTAGTTATTAGTTAAAAGTTGCCCTGATGTGTGCAATGCTTCTTGAAAAAATGTGCACTTAACGAAAAATCTGCAATAATAGGAACCATGTGAACAGTTTGCCTGTGAATGTGAATGAGTGCTTCTTTGTCTTGGCTATAGTAGCAATTTTTAGAACCATTGTTTATACACGTGTGACCAAAATGTGAATTATAGTTTAATCGTTATTTGCTACTTTATGATTGACCGATTACCGACATTTAAGGTTGGCACTGGTGAACATTTTTTGGCAATTTCATTTAATAGTTCATTTTGACCTTGATATTTTTCAAAATATATCTCCAGGCTTATTCGGCAGGTATATATCTTAGGTCAAATTTATTAAATTTTATTCTGCCCACCATCAAAAACTGTTGTCAAGCATGAAATAGAGTGCCGTTTATGATTTATCAATGTTGTCTAGCCAAGTTTAAATGTTACTGCAAATTAGGATGTGATTAGCAGCTTTCTTAAAAATCTAATGATAAAAGCCCTTTGTCGGTAGGTTAATATCAAATCTAAAAAAGTACCAAGAAATTTATTTAATTCCATGAAAAACCGTCTTAATGCCATGAAAAACCTTTAGGTATTTCGACCATTGTAAGGTTCTCCGAGGAAGTGTTATTAGAAAAATACTTTGAATGCATTAAGAAAAGCAATGAAATTCAAACGTGATTAAGATAGATTTAATATAGCGAAGTTTCTTAATAGTCTAAAAGACATTTTTGCTGTGTGCTCCTCCTGTCGCAAGGCCACACATAATTGATCTTTAGCTTCTCGGATCTTCTCAAGGCACCTTTTCTAGGGTTGGTCGGTAGGACAAAAAAAAAAGTGAAAAAAATTTTATTTATATATATATTTAAAAAAAAAAATTTTTTTCAATTTTTTTTCCCCATCGGCAGTTGGCAGGAAATCTATTGTGTCGGCTGGTCCGTGAAGCTAAGAATCAATTATGTGTGGCCTAATCTGCCTTTTGAGTGCTTAAATACAGGTACTTTTTTCATTTTGATATAATTTGCGGACTTGGGGTCTTTAATTGATGCTTGTGATCCACGTTGACTGAAATTCTTTTACAAATGAATATGGCTACCTCAATCAAACTGAATGTTTTCCGTTAATCTGTGTATGTTATTGATATTCTCTGATTGATCACAAATCTTGCTGTTAAATATTTATGTTCTGTGAAGTATATAATTTAAATAGCGATCAGATAGTGCAGAACATTTACACAGTTATGACAAATAATTGTCTGCTGCAAACTATTTTGATTATTCAACGAATCGGTTAAGTGTCCATCTAATTTAAATTTAGGATATAATTTATCAATATTTAGTTGCATCTAGAAATTCAAATTTGGTTGCTCCAATTTTTTTAAAAGCAAGGTAATAATGAAATTTGTTTATTTTGGGGTTAAAAAAAAGAAGTTGTTTTGATCCTTTGGTGCTCTGATCTCCTGTTAGTTTCTGTCTTTCAATTTAATTGATTTTATGTTATTCTGCGTTTCTTTGTTTCTGAGATGTAAAAAGGATTATTTGAATTTTCTCTTTGTAGATAGGTTAAGGACGAAACTGGAAGTTTAGTCCTGTAATTATTTTAATAGAAACGGCTAAGGTTGAATTATTATTGTAAATGTTTATATTAATGTTGGTATAGGTGCTGCCCTCTTGTGTAATTGGCAGTATACTTACAGTTGACCATAAGTACAGCAGATGTCACCACTGAATTGTGCATGAATTTGAATAACTTAGCTGCGATTTGCACGCTTGTATATTTTGCATTGCGGTACTCAAAACATTTGAGTATGACTAATTTGTGATCGAAAATTATCTGAAAATGTGAAATGCATTTCTTGATGTAAATTCATTCATAAAAATAAAAAAAAGATCAAACTGTTAATTTGTTGCTTCTATTTACTCAATTCTGCATGAAATTACTTGCACTTGGAAATTGACATTTGGTAATGAGCGGAATATTTAATTTAGGTAAGTCTTTTGGAGTTGTTTAGAATCAATCCAGTCATGAATCTCCCTCACAAGATTGAAAGTGAGACTTATAATTTAACTCCTTCAAGGCTTGTCTGAAGTTGTCTCATGCTGATATTTGGAGTATTTTCTTGATATTTTAATTTAATCTTACTTCGAGGAAAATAATAGATCCTTCAATCTGTCATTTTGATGAAATCTCATTCTGAGCATCTCCAAAGTGGGTATCCCAGTTCAAACACCGACTTTTAATTTACTTGCATTTTGCAAAACTCATCATCACAGATTTCTGCGATCATTTCGTTAGGTGAAATTCACATGTCATGCTGAAGAAACATTTTCACTATTGCAAAAGGTGAATGGATGAATGATTGGGGCTTTGCGGCCTGTATTTATGCACTTGGTAGGCTTATTAGGACAGGAGGAGGACACGGCAATGAGATGAAGGATGATTGAAACAGCCGTCCAACATAGGTGAAATTCACATGTCATGCCGAACATTTTCACTTTTGCAAAAGAAAACATGAACAACTGACTTCTGTGAAAAGTTTGAAATATCAGAGTATTTTAAAGGCCATACATATCATTGCAGGCCTGTCACAAACAGTCTAACAATTCTTGGATATATTATAGGTAAAAAATAGCCCACATTATGCAGAAAAATACTGCTCACAGTAAAGTAATGAGCATAAAATAATTCAAGTCAGTTCATCATATATGTAGGCCATGCCATAGTCCCCTGACAATTCTTGGATATATATTTTTTTTTTTAAGCCCACGTTATGCAGAAAAATACTGCTCACAGTAAAGTAATGAGCATAAAATAATTCAAGTCAGTTCATCACATATGTAGGCCATGCCATAGTCCCCTAACAATTCTTGGATATACATCAACTTTTTTTAAAGCCCACGTTATGCAGAAAAATACTGCTCACAGTACGGTAACTACCACACAAGTAAATCTGTAAAAAATTTTAAACTGAAAAAGCACCTGGGATAAATTAAATATATATAGTTGAAAAACAAGCACCAATGACTGCACCATATGTATATCAACTCAATTGATAATATGAGCGCGGCTTTATGGACCATGTGTTCTCCTGCGTGTAGTCATTGATGTGTCTTTGAGGTCTCCTTACGTTTGTACACCGTTGCTCATAAATATGGAATACTTCAGCATTCTCCATTGAAATTAACAACTTTAGCAACTTCTACTCGAACACATGAAGGCCTGATTCAATGGTAACTACTTCCAATTACCGCTAAAGGGAAGAATATGCTGTAGTTTAAAAAGCATGCTGTAGCGTTAACCCCATGAAAAGTTACAGCAGCACGAAATATGGAAATTCAGGGGGTTTTTTAGGGAGAGGTGCATTAAACCAAAAATTTTAATTTTTGCAAAAAATGTAGTTAAGACTTTCAAAGAGTTATTAGAGAAGACGACTTGACCTTTACAATGGACCTTGCTTACATTCACACTCTAAAATTTACATTCATTTATATATTTTTATTCCAAAAAAGTATTCCATATTTATGAGCAAGAGTGTACAACAAATAATCTAGGATCAAAGTAAGCACTGCACCGTGACCATCCTTGTCTTAAAATTTGTCAAAATCTTTTGGAAGTTTCCTCTTCCTTGTTTGGTCACTTGCTTCAACATGTTCAAGCCGGCAAATTTCCGGACTTTCCAGTGTGCCCAGAACTTTTTTTTGGATCTTTCTGTTGGCATCATCGATCTCTTCCAACAGACTGGAAAACGAACCCTTAGCAATCTCTTGGGGCTCCTTAGCGATCTCTTGGGGCTCCTTAGCTATCTCTTGGGGCTCCTTAGCGATCTCTTGAGGCTCCTTAGCGATCTCTTGGGGCTCCTTAGCGATCTCTTGAGGCTTCTTAGCGATCTCTTGGGGCACCTTTGCGATCTCTTGGGGCTCCTTAGCAATCTCTTGGGGTTCCTTAGCAATCTGGAGCTCCTTAGCAATCTCTTGGGGTTCCTTAGCGATCTCTTGAGGCTCCTTAGCGATCTCTTGGGGCTCCTTAGCGATCTCTTGGGGCTCCTTAGCGATCTCTTGGGGCTCCTTAGCGATCTCTTGGGGCTCCTTAGCGATCTCTTGGGGCTCCTTAGCGATCTCTTGGGGCTCCTTAGCAATCTCTTGGGGCTCCTTAGCGATCTCTTGGGGCTCCTTAGCGATCTCTTGGGGTTCCTTAGCGATCTCTTGGGGCTCCTTAGCGATCTCTTGGGGCTCCTTAGTGATCTCTAGAGGCTCCATAGCAAACTGCCAATCCCACTTGAACTCGGTGTCCTGATTGGTGATTTGCGTGAAGAGTTTGTGAAACATTTTACGCATCTTCCCGTAATCGGGTCTCCCTTCGACACTATTGCAGTAGTCCATGTACTCGCAAAACTCACTGGGCAAGCCGCTCGTGAGCTCTCTATTGTGGGTAGCCATCTTGGATTGTAAGATCAGGTCACTATGTCTGCGGTTGCTTTCATATCGGCTCCAGGGCAAATTTCCTTTTAAAAACTTCACTGCCATATACCCAATAGCGATCATGTCATCCTTACGCCCCAGTTTACCACAGTGAGCATTGATACTGCAGAATGGGCTAAGGAAGCTGTAAATTAAATCACATTCTTCAAAATATATGCTTGAGCCAAAGTCGATTAAGTACAAAACATTTTTGTTTTCTCCCGTTCCAATTGTGAAATTGGAAGGCTTGATGCTGCAGTGGAGGATGCCTCGCGTGTGAATGTACTCAGCACGTGTTATCATTTGGTCGATCAACTTGAGCACCGTTTTCAAACTGAATTGCCCTCCACAAATAAATAAAAGAGTGTCAAGGTTCTGTCCCAACAACTCCATTGCCATGCACCTTCGATCTTTACTGTCTTTGCCATACCAAAAAACTTGTGGTATACCCAACACTGAGGCTTGTCTGTCATCTGAGGCTTGTCTGTCATCTGAGGCTTGTCTCTCATCTGAGGCTTGTCTGTCATCTGAGGCTTGTCTCTCATCTGAGGCTTGTCTCTCATCTGAGGCTTGTCTGTCATCTGAGGCTTGTCTGTCATCTGAGGCCTGTCTGTCATCTGAGGCTTGTCTCTCATCTGAGGCCTGTCTGTCATCTGAGGCTTGTCTGTCATCTGAGGCCTGTCTGTCATCTGATGCTTGTCTCTCAACTGAGGCTTGTCTGTCATCTGAGGCTTGTCTCTCATCTGATGCTTGTCTCTCATCTGAGGCTTGTCTCTCATCTGAGGTTTGTCTCTCATCTGAGGCTTGTCTGTCATCTGAGGCTTGTCTCTCATCTGAGGCCTGTCTGTCATCTGATGCTTGTCTCTCATCTGAGGCTTGTCTGTCATCTGAGGCTTGTCTCTCATCTGAGGCTTGTCTGTCATCTGAGGCTTGTCTCTCATCTGAGGCTTGTCTGTCATCTGAGGCTTGTCTCTCATCTGAGGCTTGTCTCTCATCTGCTTTGTCTGACTTGTGTCTCTCAAGTGAGTCGCATCTCGCATGGGAATCATGTCTCAACAATTTTAACTTCTTGTATTCCCGAAGCAGAGCGGATTCTTCATATCTATGTTTTTCCCGTGTTCGCTCACGCTCACGCTTCACAGCAACCAACTTCTCCGTCCCTTTCTCCTTGGCACTATAGACTTTGCCATGGCTTCCGCAACCAATGTACTGAATGAATTCATAATGGTCACTGACGACATTTTGTTCGGCCATTTTCAAAACTCTCTTTGTAGTTGCACCTGAAAAAAAAAAATCAAAAATAAAACATCAGCATATGACAGACAATTTAGGGGGTGACCATTTCAATTTCAAAACTTGGAGTTTTTTTAAAATTTCTGGGCTTGCCCCCCTTTCTGTACAGCTCTTAGAGCTCTGGGGGCAAGCCTCAAACATCGTCCATGCAAATTTGTAAATAATTGTGTAACTTATAAATGTGTAAACTGACAACTGCTCAAATTTTTTTTTGTAGGCCACTGTATGTTAACGATGTTGAAAGTTGAAATAAATCAAATCAAATCAAATCAATCTATCAATCAATCTATCAATCTATCAATCTATCAATCTATCAATCTATCTATCTATCTATCTATCTATCAGTGGCGTATTTAGGGGGGGCCATGGTGCCACATGGAAGAGATAGGAAAAGCCGCGGAGCGCCCCATATTCACCCCATGTAATGCCCCCCCCCCTCAGGCCATTTCTAGATACGCCCCTGAGCCATTACATGGGGTGAATACGGGACGCTTCGCAGCTTTTCCTATCTCTTCCATGTTAATTTTGGGCCTGGGGGGGGGGGGCCACGGCACCATGGCCCCCCCCTAAATACGCCACTGTATCTATCTATCTATCTATCTATCTATCTATCTATCTATCTATCTATCTATCTATCTGTCTCTCTATATATTCTATTTTGATCTATTTTATTTTTCTTATAGTTTCTAGTCTAAATTTCTCTTTATTTTCTATATATCCGTCTTTCATTTTCTTTGAAACAGTAACATAACTGCCTTTCATACATTGAATATGAAATAAATTTATGAAAGTTGTGGTAAAACCATAAGTCCTAAAAAAACTTTTTAAGAGCTGCGCGAATTTCATGGCTGTGCCATTTACATATTATATGTTATCACTTCGATGGTGAAAGTGCAAAACCTCGTATGTCAAAATTTTGCTATTTTTAGATTTTTGGTGGAATGACTATTTTAATATCCAATACATGTTGTCAGTTGATTACCTTGCCAGTTTGCTATTTTTGGAAGCTGTAACACACTGGTAACAGAATGATTTCACCAAACCTTGTATGTCGATATGTTTCAAAAAGTGAAAGTGCAAAACCTTGTAACTCAAATCAGAACTTTGAAGCACATATTGTGGGATATTTCAACTTTTTTTGAAAAACAATTACTGTGTTACTTTTTTATGACTCCCAGCAAGTTTCCTGATTAAAAAAAATTTACCTCCCTATATTTGTTTTGGTGATGTAGGCTATTGAAAATGATAGTGCACGAAAATTTGAAAAAATTGTCATTTTCCTCATTCTTGCCATTTTAGCCACTCAATAAAATTTGTTATTGAAATCTATCATAGGAAAATTATAATTTTCACTGTATATACATAGATTGAAAGTATGTTCAATGCTGCAAGTTGCTTTAAAGTGTGATAAATGATCGAGTTACAAGGTTTTGCACGGTTAGAAAGTGAAAGTGCAAAACCTCGTAAGTCGACATTTTCAATCACATCTGATGGTAACATCAATGCAAGGGGTAAACGACCTCTGACAAAAAATTTGCTACAACAGGGTGTCACTTTCTATGTATCTAGTTGGCCATAACTCACTTATTAATAAACATTACCTTAAAAAAAGACACTTGACAGCTTTTTTCAATTTCTGAAAAACAGCTTTTTTTGACTTACGAGGTTTTGCACTTTCACCATCGACTTGTTAAATGTCACTTGCTCGGTGTCACTAGCCACTACTGTGCTAACGTTGATTTGTTAAACCACTGAGGGTAAATAAATTCTTTTATTCTTGTAATTCTTGTATTCCAGAAGAAGAAGAAGCAAGGTGACAGAGCTCTCTAGGCTCGTATCAGTCAACATTTGTATACTGGTAGAACCTTACCTGAATATAAACTCAGCAACATTAAAAACGCACACATTTTCAAAGTATCATAACTTTTGAAGCACTAGGTTTATCTTAATGTCACTTGGCAAATTTGCTTATTAGCTTCTCAACTAAAGATCGTGAACGTTTGAACAGGTTCCGTGGATATTTCTAAGAACCAGACATGCTTTTGTGACATAATGTCAAATTTGGAATTTGCAAAAATGAAAAAGGGATAGTGGAGTAGAGTAAAAATGCTTTCACTTTATTATTGATTTCAAATGGTCAAAACAGGTGTCCATCAAGATTTCAGGTCTAAATTTGACCAAAAACAGGATCATTTCAGATGCTTATGGGAAAAAGTGCTGAAAATGATGTGACAAACAAATGTGAAAAACACCAACTTGACAGAAAAATCAACCGAAAACTCACAAAACCCCATAAAAAAGTGTGAGTGTCCACCTTGATTATTTTCACACTCCAAATATTGAGCTGTGACAGACTTCACATGCAATCAATTTTGAACCAATTTGCATTGGTTGTGATTTTGGTTTTTGGACATGATGCACTAAAAGTGGCCTAATCCAGCCGTTTTGCTTTCATTCTTTATGAAATTTTCTGGACTTCCAGAAGAGATATCAATAGACATCAGTGTAAAGTTTCATGAAAATATCTACTTTACAAGTTGGTTTTTGAGCTGTTCAAAAATGTGTGCGTTTTTAATGTTGCTGAGTTTATTACCTGAATATATAAGCTGATAAGGTCTATCCAGAAATATAGGTCTATCCAGCTACCGTAGACAGAAATTAGCGGGAACCGCTCGCACTCTGACATCAGCAATCTGACCTTTCCTCTCTTTTGCCGCCAAAACATCGATGAACGGAGCAGACAATAATTGGGCCGATTTTAGTAGGTCACGAACGGAGACGTTTTTACTCGACGCGCATGCGCAATGGAACAAAGATGCCCGCTTTCTTGTTTTGATTTCCTAAAATTTCCAAAGCTGGTGAAATTTGGCTTATTTTGAGGTTTTACATTTGTCTCAACTTCAAAGAAGATGCCAGAAGCAAAGATAGCCAGTGTGATTTCATTTTCCAGCGAAGACAAGGTGATTTTCACCTTCTTATCCCTTCATTTTCGTCGTCGTTTTATACCGGCTTTGCCTGTTTCAAAGTGTTTGCCTTTGAATTTGAAATTGATGGCGTAATTTGGTGGGGGTCCCCCCCTCACATTTTTTACCCCAGGGGACATAATATGAAATGTCCCCTCCACTTTTTGTGTAAAACAAAATGAGTTGTGGTAATTGCCCTTCAGTTAAATTTTGTAGGGAGCAGTTCCAAGAGCGTGTGTCGTACCTTTCTTCTTTGGCAAGTTAAGCAAATCAAATCAAATCAAGATTTATTTACCCTCGGTAGGAGCAAAGACAAACATTAGCCACCTGGGCTATTCAGAAATATAAGCCCCTTTCACACATTCCCGGTTTTGCCCTGACAGCACTCCCGGCAGCTTGATATCCACGATCCGACACTGTCCGCCGATAATCCGCCACTGGCCGCCGGCAACTCCTCCGCGTTTTACGACTTACCGTCGACTTCGGGGAATGAGGGCGATGTCCGGGCCGAAATCAAACATGTTTGATTTCTCCCCTGGCAGCCACGGCAAAGAATTAGCCGTAGAAATACGACGTAATTACGCCGTATAATCTTGCTTGAAACGTTTGACCGTAAGTACAGCCCTTAAATATCATTGGATTTCCTTGTTTCCAAGGGTGAAACTTGTCAAGCCGCAGACTTTACTGCGTGTCTCCGTTCATTACTGCGACATTACTGCGTGTCTCCGTCCATGAAAACTTCATGAATTGCCAGATTCCTGCCTAAAAAAGAAGGATTTCCGTAGGATTTCCGCCGGTTTTCCGAAGATAAACCTTGAGTTACTCAAGGAAAACCACCGTAATACACTGTCAGGCCATCCACGGCAACACCACGTCCAAACCAGCAATGTGTGAAAGGGGTTTTGCAATGCAAAATTTTGGAACTCACGAATGTTAGAACGCCTTACTTCGCTTAATCCGTGGATCCGACGGTCGATTTCGACCGCATTATTGCGTGTCCCCCCCCCCACATTTTCCATGAAAATTACGCCCCTGGATTGTCATGTGTAGCTATTGTGTGAATGCAAGTCAACAGTCACTGTGGGGAACAAGTTAACAAAAAATGTTGGAAATGTTGGTAAAATGTTTAAAATCAATTCATTAGCTAAGTTAAAGTTAGGCCTGATAAGTAAAATTTTGGCCAAGTTAACTGAAGTTAAAGTTAAAAACTTAAGTTAATTTTTTTTTAATTCGATAAAAATATCTGACATACATATCTGTGTGAAAATATTTTCTACCACTGCCAGAATGAGGCTCATCTGTCTCAAAGAGAGGCACAGGTTAAATTTCCAGCCTTAAAACTCAGACAATGTCTGTCTGGGTTTCACTATATATTTAGCTATCTTTTGTCTACTCAATTTTTTTTTTCATGCCAAAAACTGTCTTTTTTATAACTTTTTTTACTAAAATTAACAGACTTCATAACTTTCATAAATAACTGACAGACGTTATTAACTTACATTGACGTGAAAAAACATGTTAACGTATTAGTTAATTAATAGTTATAAGTTACTAAATTTGTTAGCTTCATTATTAATGGATTAACGAGTTAATGCCAACCACTGCAAGGCAAGTCGTAGGCACGCCAAGTCGTAGACATGTTCCAGAGCTATCCCCCAAGTCGTAGACACTGTATTTTCATTAGAAAAGTCATTACCCACTCGTAGACACCTAATGAAATTAACTGACCAGGGGCTTGTCTAGAAATGGCCTGAAGGGGGGCAATATATGGGGTGAGTATGCGGCGCTCTGCGGCTTTTTCTGTCTCTTTCATGTTAATTTTTGGCCTGGGGGGGGGGCATAGCCCAATGCCCCCCCCCCTAAATACGCCACTGTCACTGACCATTAGTAACCAAGTCGTAGACACTGCATCATCCCAACTCCTAGACAGCACAATTTCAAGGTTTACCAACTTGTAAAATTGTTTAATGAAAATGATGTCCTAATGACATAGTTTTATATATATATAGTGCATTTTCTGCACTTGCAAACCGTCCCTTTATAGTCGAGTAACTCATTTTTAAAATGCTGCAGTCTCTTTCTCTTTAGTCTGTTTTTTTAATATTTGAGGTTCTTTATACCTCAGCGTAGGGATGCACGGATATCCGGCAAGGTATCCGGTATCCGGCCAGATATTGGAATTTGCAGGATATCCGGTATCCGGCAGAATTAGGGTATCAGAACCGGATATCTGGGATGCTCAAAAATAAGGGAAAAGCTAGAAAAATGTTGATAATAAATGAAAGAATGTTACAAGAAGAGAGTAAAAAACATGAAGTAACCATCTTCAAATTTAAATTCAGTTACGGAGCATAACGAAAAATATTCAATCAGAGGAACAGTCCCCCGCTGGAAATAATTATCTCTTGGCTCTCAGAAAAAAAATTTATCATCAACTTCGAATGCTGAAAAACGTCCTTTTTCGCACGTTTACTATCCGGTTCCAACTATCCGGTTGATATCCGGTATCCGGCAGTTGGTGTTGCCGGATTATCCGGTATCCGGCTATTTTCACTATCCGTGCATCATTACAGGCTCAGCGAGTGTAGTCCAAACCATATGGTCCGTGTTCTCGGTATCTTGAAGGTCGAGTCTCTCCCCGAGTTTTGTTTGTTAATTTCAAATAGTTCTTTCTTGAAAGTAACTTGTTCCAAGACCATGCAAGCATTTAAACGTTTCTGTTGCTATTGTTGTTTCTCGTAGTAATTCTACAGAACACTTAGGCCTAGCCATGGGGCTGTTTTCTCTGTCAGAAATACGGCTGTGATTGGTCGGGTTGTCTTAAAATCAGCCTTTTCAGTGTTGGCAGCAACTCTCACAATTTTAAGTGACTCCAAAAAATTGAAAATATTTTTGTACCATTGACAAAATTTATAATGGCATGGTATACATGTCTTGGGGGGGGGGGAGTGTAGGTACTATAAATGGACATGAAGCCCAGGCTAAGAGTGAGAGCGGTATACATTTTGTGGCAATTTAATTCAAACAAAACTTAATTTTGTCCCCCATGATCGGTGTCCCCCAACTGAATAATCGACACGATTCAATTTGCCTTACCAAATACTTATACCATATAATTTAATGAGTTCCCCCGTGGCCTAATTGGTAAAAGCGCTTGTCAACTGGCTTTGAGGGCGTGGGTTCAAATCTCACCCCGGAGACTCACTTAAGTCCGAGCCCATGGGACATTAAACGGAGGCGGGTTGTATCCAGTATTCTATGCTGGGGCAACTGAAAGACCCTGGGCATCCCTGAATTAATAGCGTATGTGCCAGACTCCCAGTCTTCTCATCTCATCTTCATACGGCGATCGCCTGCCTCGATATAGCCCACTTAGGTGCTGCAAAGGCGTAAAACACAAAACAAAACCATAAAACACTGAAAAAGGCATTTGATACCGTTGATCACAATATTTTATTGGGAAAATTGAACAAATATGGCATTCGGGGTGTTGCATTGTCTTGGTTATCTGATTACTTATCAAACCGAAGTCAATATGTTTCTTTCAATTTTAAAGATTCATCCAAGCAGATGATAAGCTGTGGCGTTCCACAAGGGTCCATTTTAGGACCATTGCTGTTCCTTGTTTACATCAATGACCTTGCTAATGTGTCAAAAAAATCTAACTCCTTTTGTCTTTGCTGATGATACTAACTTGTTCATGAAGGGGAAATCAGTGGATGACTTAATTGGTTCCATGAATAATGAACTCAGCATTATGGTCGATTGGCTTAACTCAAATAGGCTTTCCTTGAATGTAAGTAAGACTCACTACATGGTATTTAAGTCAAAAAACAAAAGCCTACCCAATATTGAGCCACTTTATGTAAATGGAGCAAATATCGATTTAGTGTCAAGAACTAAATTCATCGGAGTGATACTTGATACAGGTTTAAAATGGGATCATCACATTCAGATGATTAAAGGCAAAATTGGAAGAGGAATTGGTATAATTTGTAAGGCAAGGAAGGTTTTGAATCGAGAAACTCTTGTCTCGCTCTACCATAGCATGGTCTATCCTTATATAACTTACTGCATTGAGGTATGGGGGAATGCCGCTCAATTATATTTGTCATCCTTTGTTCAAGCTACAGAAGAAAATTGTGAGAATAGTAACATCATCAAAGCCTTATGCAGAGTCTGACCCGCTCTTTATGCAATTGAGACTCCTGAAAATATCGGAAATTTATCAACATTCTATTGCAGTGCTAATGTTCAAATTTGTCAAAGGTATGCTTCCAACCATGTTTCACAACTTGTTCAAGCGCAACTCTGATGTTGCAACAAGAACGACAAGAAACTCCAATAAGCTACACATACCACTTTGCAAGCTTGAAATATGTAAAAAGTCTGTAAGATTTCAAGGGCCAACTATTTGGAATGGGTTTGAGAATAAAATTGACCACTTTTGCAGTATTCTACATCTACATCTACATCTACATGATACACTGCCCAGTCAATACTGACTATTATGCAGCGGGTTGGACGGCGAGAAAAGGAAGAAAAAATTTAAGAATAGATAAAGTAGGGTTACAGTAAAGAAAAGAAAGGTATAGGAGAGGATAGTGAGGGTAAAAGTAGTAGTGTCCAGCTGCTTTCTTCCCTTCCTGTCAAGACCAATCCGGTTCCAGAGGCTGCATGAGAGGTACGAGTACCTTCAAGAAAAAACTTAAATCATACCTGATGACCCAAAACAGGTCATCTAGGTTTGAAATGGGCTCTACCTCCTTGTAAAAACCAACCCATTGAAAGTTTGTGAATCTCATTTAAGTCAAGGATCGTAAATAAAATGCATGTTCAGCTATGCATGTGATCCTGGTGATGTTAGCAGCATGGGAAATGTCAAAAATCTGCAAAAATGTATAGGAATCTGATACAAGTTATTATGATTGGTCAGATAAAAATGCCCCTCTGTCTATGGCATATGAATCCCATCTCAGTTAGATTGTCTTTCAAATAGTGCATAGTAATGTGATCTTTATCCTCTGATGTTCTTGGTCACGGTGTTGAATGTGCTCCCTGCATAAACGAATATTGTCGGCATTAGGCCCAAATAACTCGATTGGTTAAAGTGTTGTATAGAATAGAGACATGAGAGAACAGATGCTACACAGCTGTCTCTGGGTGCCTTTGCGGGGCTGTCGGGTCAGATTTCCCCATCCACCCTAAGGGGTGGTAAACGTGATTTGGCAGCCTCAAATGCAGGGCAACCAGAGGCAGTACCTTAATATTAATTTTTACTGTCAATTAGTTAATAATATTATGTGTTTCGTGATGTCTGTATATATTATTACTGTAACTTATCTAGAATTTGGTGTGTGCTTGGATTGGGATGATGTAAAGTAGTGTTGTAAATATACATTATATAGATCTTGTTATTTATAAGCTTTTAATTTATAATTATTATTATTATGATTATTTCCTTTTTTACACATGTATTACCACATAACGAAATTTTCAATTTAACGCCATCTTTCATTGGTAATGGCACATACATCTCTAAGAGATGTCAGCCTACCACAATGTTTTTATGTACCATGATGATGTATTTCTGTGCTTTTAGTGGTCAATAAATTGAAATTGAAATTGAAATATTTAATGATATTTTAATAATTCAAGAGTAAGATTGATTGATTGATTGATTTTGAAATTCATGCAAGTTACAAAATTAAATTGAGAAATGAAACTTCTTTTAGCACATGAAGAGGTAACATGTAATTTTATAAAGACAATTTCCTTTTCTGTTGCAGAAATTTCCTGCTGATAATTTGCTGAAGCCAGAGGGAACGGCAAAATGGAAATCGGCCAGCCCTGGAGAGAAGATGGTCACTGTGATTCTGCAGGTTGGGATGATAATGAAAACCTCTAATCCATGATTCAGGGCTGCAAATTTGTATAGATGTTATAAAAACCTCTAATCGCTAATCCATTTAATATTCAGGGTTGCAATTTTTTATGCAAAAACATTAAAAAATCTGAAGTAATTAAAGCAGATAAATTTTGATTTTTATAATGAAATAAATTTAAATAATTATCTGAATCAAGACTTAAATTGCCTTGGTTTAAATCAAGCAACCCTGCCATTATTTCATAGGTAATTTGTAGGTGCCTAAACAAAACAATCTATCCTTAAAACAGACCGAGCCTGAGCGCGATTATATTATTTGTTACTTTTTTTTTTTCAAGTTGGAAAAACCCAGTGTAATCCACCAGGTAGACGTTGGAAATGAAGGATCAGCGTTCATCGAGGTTCTTGTTGGAAAGGCGACTCAGAAAGAAGCGGAGTATCAGGTCTGTGATATGTCCATTTGATGTACACATCTCCATTTATGCAGTCACAGTGACAAATGGACCGTTTTGGCGGGAAATTTGAAATTTGAGCATTTTCAGAATGTCTTTTGGGCCCTGTCTTGGCTATTTTGTTTGGAGATGTTTGGGTCAAGAGATATGTATAACTTGATTATAGAGCATGTATCTGGCATAGGAATGAATACCAGACATGTTGTAATTAAGACGTGTTTTCCTTTTAAATCTTGCTTGGATCCACTGGGGGCGGCTGCACACAATGTGTATTGGCAGCTGTGCCTAAACTATTGCACTTGTGTATATGATATTTGGCACATGAATGGGTCTTACAATATATATGTGCATTTTGGTGTTCATATTTAAGCATTTGGTAGAGTTTTTATAAAATATTGAAAATTTAAAAAAAATGTAAAAAGATTTTCGTTAACAGAACTGAAACGGTTATACCTATGGGCATGAAATTCTACCATATTATGCATTGGATACCCTTAATGTTCCTTTTGGGGGTCTTAATGCTCTTACAAAAATTGATAACAGTAAATTCAGCAAAAATGTTATTTTTTCAATGGTCCATGATTCCGTCAATTTTGGAGTTACAATGCGGAAATTTTGCATTTAGATGTCTAAATTATACCTCTTGAAATGACTAAACTCATTTGGAGCGCCAATTTTAGGAAATTTTCATAAAAACCAAAAAACTGGGAAAAAGGAGGCTTTCTGATATTTTTCTCAAATTTTAGTTTTCTCAGAAATTAATGGTAAGCAATAAATAGGTGAACTTCAACAAATATTTACTTAATCATATTAGGAAGTTACTTTTGTATCCATATACCTATAATTATATAGTTAAGTGTACAATTTTGCTTGAAATGGATTATTTTTAAAATTCTGAAATTTAGCACACAATATGAACAACACCTGGTTCCGGCCACTTAGGGAAATTCTTTTTCAGGAGATATGAAGTAAGACACTACACCACCTCCATTTTGAACCCCTGGGTTCTTGTTTATAGGCTTGTCACGATGCTTAGGGGGGAGGGTTGGTCTAGTGGTAGCATGCTGGGCTGCCAATCGCTGGGTCTAGGGTTCGAATCCAGCTCTTGCTGAGTCACCAGGGCTTATGTTGGACGGCTGTTTCAATCATCCTTCGCCTCATTGCCGTGTCCTCCCCCTGTCCTAATTAGCCAAAAAGTGCATAAATACAGGTCGTAAAGCCCCAATCATCCATCAATGTCACGATATCTACTTAAAATATGCATGACGATAATCGCAGCAGATTGCATCACAATAATTTAGTTATTGCGGTGATACATTCATCGAGGAGTGTCAAAGATTATAAGACAGAAACGCTGGTTGAGAACTTAAAAAGTAACTTGAATGACTAGTCATTGACTATGCGGATATGCACACTATGCAGGTACAATTATGATCAACAGAAATTGAAGTGATGTTATCTTGATATCTGTCAAGATTTTTAGAATACTCCCTTTTTATCATTCGTCCCTCCCTCCCACGTCTTCACAGGTGTTATTAGGGGTCTACACCGGTTCGATAAATACCGGCCGTATCGATACATTCTGGCCGGTTCCTGAACCGGTTTTCAAAGCAGCACTTTCGGTTCAGTTCAATAACGCTATATCCAGCTAAAAAAAGTTGTTTTATTGCCGAGATTTGACAGAAAATGTCCACAAAATCATGAAATTAACTTGAGCACTTCGTCATCTTGACGTCCGCTCTGATGCGAGATCGACTTTCCAGGCGGATGGTCTAAAATGCGGATTGAGCCGCATTTGCGGACCGATGGTACGAATCATGTATCGATCAAGTGTATCGATGATACGTATCGTATTGATTTTTATGCAACGATATAAACCCCTAGGTGTTATGCTATTATTTCGTAATGTATTGAATTAATTTACAGGTGATTGTCGTAGCTTCGTCGTTTATGAACCCCCAGGAATCGCGCTCAGGTACAAATTCGACACGAGTAAGAATCTTTCACTCAGACCAACTCTCTCAGGCTGTCAGGGCGGACAAGTGGGACAGAGTTAAGATTGTCTGCACTCAGCCGTTTAATAAGGTGAGATTGTTAAAGTTACCCTGAATGATAGATTAGGCTTCCCAGGTTGCAAAAAAGAGAAAACTTAATGGATATTTTTAATTGACATGATCTAAGGACAGTGAGCCTTTGAACTATTGATATTAAAAGGCGGCCCTGGTCTCGGAGTGCTTTTCCTATGGCCAAAATGCAATTAGCCACAAAGGCCAAATTTCAGTGAAATCATTAATGTGTGGCTAATTTGCATGCAAATATATGCAATTTTCATTAGCCACATGGAGGAAGCATTAGCCAATGCTAATGTGGCTAATGGTAGGGAAAGCACTGATTAATTTAGGGCAGGATTAAGTCATCATACTTAAAACTTGTAGATCGATTCATTTACCTTCTTGAGATTGTAGGAAATTCAGTGCCACAATTTTTTCAATGTCTTCTTGGCATCTTTGTCAGTGGCACTGAATTTCGTACAATCTCCTGAAGGTAAATTCATCGATCTAGGCCTACATGAATCCAGAAACAGAAAATCTACATTCAAAAATACTTATAATTTTAAATTTTCTATTTTGTATTTAATTTCAGACGAGTACCTACGGCCTCTCATTCGTCAAAATCCATGCCCCACCGAGCAAAGACGACCCAGCCCCAAGCCCTGCTGCCGAAACTCCTAAAACACAGGTAATGATGCTTTATTTGTCACTCGGCTAGATTTGATAAACTACTGAAATTACAATAATTTTGCTTCTGAAATTACCATCATTTTGCTTCTGAAATGACCATAATTTTGCTAATTTTCTCTTAAAATAGGCCTACCTGTTTCATGCTATTTTATTTGTTGTTGTCAACATAATTTAATCAAGGGGTTTGGGTCAATTAGGCCACAATATTTTCTATTTATCTTTGCCACTAGCAACTGTAATTGTTATGGAGACTACGGAGAGTGCCAACAGTTTTGCTAAAAAAAAACTTCCCCCAAAAAAAAAAAATTGAAAAAGAATAAAAATTTTCGAAAAAGTTTTCCAAAAAAAAAAAAAAAATTAAATTTTCCCTCAAAACTTTTTTCAACATTTTCTTTTAGAATATTACCTTTCCACCCTATTTCTCTTTGTCCCAATTTTTTTCTCCAAACTTTTTATTGAACAAACCTAAATACAAAAATTAATTTTGAGAAATAATTTAGATAATTACAATTAAGAGTCTTCAAAATGTATTTTTTGCATTCAGGCAATCCCTTCTTCATGCTTTGGCATTTACCTATTATGAACTAAGATAGATTTTCTTCAATTTGTCTCTGCAGAAAAAACTTGGCGGCTTCTCTCTAAAAGATGAAGATGATGATAGCATCCAGTCAGGAACGCTCTTTGCAAAGAAGAAAACTGAACCATCTCCAACTCCGTTAACCGGAGCAGCGGCCGCCAGGCAAGCTTCAAGAATTGCTGATACGGAATCCCCTGGGGCCAGTCACACTCCTGCGAGGACCAAGACTTCTTTTACCCCAACTGCCAAAACTACTGTAAGTATTACTTGTATTAAAGAAATAATTGATTTGATGTTGTTGAATGAAAATGCACCAGCTTTGAAAAATTTTGAAAATTGTCTTGAAGAGTAAAGCACTGTGACTTCGCAACACAGATATTTCTTGCCATAACTCTAAACTCTGTAAGACTTGCGCAGAGAATAAATGTTTTAATATAAGATTTAGGATGTGATGTGGAGAGCGCAAATTATTGAATCATTTTAAATAAATAAATTATAATAATTTGGCTAGTTTAGACACTTTGGCACATCTTTGAAGCTAGAAAATGGACAGGCCTTCACATCTCCGCAAAGGACTGCAATTTTATCATAAAATGTCTCTGTGAGCAGTTTGGGTAAAATTTTCTTGATGTTACATTCTAAATTTATTTGTTATTTTTTCTCTTCAGCCGAGTAGCAGCAGCAGTAGCAGCAGCAAGAAAAGGTCCCAACAAGATAGTGACGATGAAGATGACAGACCAAAACCAAAAATTAAGAGATCTGCTACTGAAGGTTCCACGTCCTCTACCAGTTCGGAAAGGCCTAGCCTCAAGAAAAGCAGCAGTAAGTGTGAACTACTTCAGAAGTTTTGTTAAATTGATGTATTTTGTTATCACAGGCATCACAATCATCTTGAGAAAAAAGCTTGTCACTGCACTTATTGAATTTATATACAAGGTTGGCAACTCCTGGTTTGAGAATCCATGCTCTTGCTTGAGACAGCATTACAGCAGGAATTCTCAAACCAGGAATCTTGAGGGAGTTGCCAACCTTGTATGTATTGTATACAGGATACGTTTAGCAATGTGAGCTTTTTGTAAGAAATTATAATGCCTGTGTTTGTTATATTATCAAAATGGCGGGGTGTGAAGTGTTAGGACCCTAAAGAAAATATAGGAATATGAAGTGCAAGGAAAATTGGATAAAAATAGAGAAAAAAATAGGACTTCCTGGAAGATAATTACTCACTTTACTTAACCTGCATAAAATTAATGTTTCACATGTTTAACTGAAGAATGTCCAATTGTAATGCAAATTGAATGATCAAATGTCAACAGGAGCATGTAAGCACTAAAGCAGCAAGTAACACTAACAGTTTCGTGAAAGGTCAAAACCGTTATCATCGTTTCGACCTGAACCATCTACAAATCTGCTCTGGAAACTTCCTACTATGCATTGTTGTGGTAAATTAAAGATATCCAGAGCCAAAATTGTTGTTCTACAGTCAATATCTATGATGTTTTTACTTTTTTAAAAAGAAAATATGGGACTTTTTGTAAAGAAAAACTACTAGGAGAATCTTAAATTGGAAGAAGATAGGAACTTGACACCCTGATATACTGCAAAATAATAAACACTTTCATCTGACTTTCCCTGTTTCAGCGGAACCACCCCGTCCCAGCAACCGTTCATTCTCCTCCCTGATGAAAAAGGTCGTGTTCGTGATGAGCGGCTACCAGAATCCAGAACGAGGCCAGATCAGAGATGAGGCTGTTGAAATGGGCGCCACCTACAGGCCCGATTGGGGAAAGGGATGCACGCATTTGATGTAAGGAGAACTCTGTATATAAGTCGGTCAGAAACTATAGAATGGGTCTAGCTCAGTTATAGAAGATGACATCAATGACTGTCCTCACAACAGACCCTATCCATTACATAGAAATGAACTGCCAATTTGTCATTAACTTGTGACTTCAGTGTTGAGTGCTTTGACTCAGTACATGACTTGTTCTTATAGCATTGAAAGGATAGGATATGACCTCACAAATTGTTTATATGTTGAAGAGAATAACAAGTTATGTATAGGTATATGACCTCACAAGGAACATCCTCATTGCCGTGTCCTCCTGTCCTAATTGGCCTACCAAGTTCATAAATACAAGACGTAAAGCCCCAATCACACATCCATCCTCACAAGGAACATTTCAGTCCAATTCTGCAAGGACATGACTTTTGTCGAATGTGACAGATTTTTATGCCAAATTTATCAATCTATGATTATGACATTTGCAGATGTGCCTTTCCGAATACACCGAAATACCAACTAGTGAAGGGAAAGGGAAGAATAGTTTCGGCCGAGTGGATCCAGAAATCTTACAAGAAGAAGACGCTGGTGCCCTGGAGAAGGTAGGTCACACTATTCACTGCTTGTGCTGTCCCTTGTATCAGTGTCTATGCTGGGCAAGTAAAATGTCCCTCACATGGGGTAAATGTGTAACATGTTGAGGACTCCCGCTCTCTCTCCCATCTCATCAATCAACCCTCGTGAGTGCCCAGAACTGGGCTTAGAGGCTGCACTTACCATATCTATCTGTCTATCTATCTGTACTTCTATCTATCTATCTTTCTATCTATCTATAGATCTATCTATCTATCTATCTATCTATCTGTCTAGGTGCCACCTTGTGTTTGGCGTGATATGATGATATTTCAGCCTGTCACCTCAACATGTTTTATAATTTCAGTCGTATTGATAGTAGGAAATGACTCATAATTGATATAGATCTATTATACTAGGGGACTTGGGGCCCCCACTAGACCAATGAAGTAAAAAGTAGCAATTTGAAGAATATATTTTAATGATGATGTTGGCCTCCCAACAGGGATTGAAAAAATTTTGAAAAATCTTCAGACAATTTTGTAAAATGCGGCAAAGTTCCCCATGAATTGTCGCAAATCGAGAGACTGCTTTACTATAAAAAATTTGGGCCTTTCAAGATTCAAAGATTTCCTGTGACATTTCGAAATTTCCAGGCAATGACATGATGCCTGAATTCCATCCTTTTATGCCACTGTGGTCCCTATACAAAATTAAGTTAACAAATACACAATTATTGATTTCAGATTCAGAGTGGGCAAGGCAGAAACCCCTCCTGGAAGTTCCGGATCAGATACGGAGGAAGAGGAGATGGACACACAGACATCCCGGACTCCCGTCCAGAAAGAGAGAGACAGACAGAAGGACAGAGAGACCCCTAAAGACAGAGAAAAGTCAAGAGAGAAATCTAGGGAGAAATCGAGGGAGAAGTCAAGAGAAAAAGAACCAGCCAAGAAGAAACCAAAAACGACCTACACAGGTAAACTATAAACAGGGAGCTGACCGTTTAAAAGAGCACAGCTGGGTAGCTGAGTAGTTAAGGTTCCCGCCTGCTCAATGGGTTTGAACCGCAGACGGGGAATCTGAAATTTTTGGTGGACCTTCTTTAGTAAAATCCCAGCTGGATGTTGGGTGGATGAGATATTGAATTGGCAGCCCCTTGACAGTTTTATCGGTGTCTGTGATGTGCAAGTAAAAAATCCCTCACATGGGGTAAATGCGTTGAGGACCAAGACTAAGACTGCTTCCGAACTGGACTGTCTCTGTCTGCTTTGCATCTTATAGTGGCACAACAGGTTTTGACATTGCAGGGCTCCGGGTATTTTTCAGCAAGTGTTAGTACTTATATACCTATGTTGTTGTTTATTTTACAGGGAAAGGTGTACAATTCAGTTCTGGAGAGGACACTGATGATGAAATAGAAAGGTCTGTTTTAGGTCAATTTACCTATTTTCCTTCCTTGTGTTTGACAAGTCCACTTGAAGTATCGACGACCTTGGCATTGTCCCTGATTAGTCCAATATGCTACAAAGTAGTTTGCTTTCAACTGACTGGTTAAAATTGAATTAAAATACAAAATAACAGTTTCAGAAAGAAACACAGCTTACCGAAACTGCTGTAAAGTTCTGCAAATCTGTGAAGAATATGTGTGGATTTAATGCTATAATTGAAGAAAACCTTACTATAGTTTAATTTTGTGTCATGTGTGACGTTTTCATTGTCTTTTTTTAACTAAAAAAAATTGAATTAATTTTTAAAAATTAATAATTTCCAGAGTACGAGAACAAAACAAAACAACCCCTAAGAAACCTTCGGCAGCACCCCAGAATGAGGCTGATGACGCCTATGAGATATCCACAGATGACGAGGGGGCCAATGGCAAGGACGTTGCTAACGGCAACCATGATGATGATGATGATAGTGACGGGGAGCTGCCTCCGTTGCCAGACTACTTCAAGCAGAGACACTTTTACCTCCATGGCAAATTCAGCCATGTGGACCGCAGGATGCTCGTGCGATATGTAACAGCTTATAATGGGTAAGTGAATGGAAAAGACCTAATTTTGATTTTTAAGTGAAGGTAATAATTTGAAGTACAATCACAGTAAAGAAGGGAGGGGGGGGGTTTAGCTCAGTGGTAGCGTGCTGGGCTGGCAATCACTGGGTCCAGGGTTCGGATCCAGCTCTTGCCAAGTCACGTGGGCCTATGTTGGATGGCGGTTTTAATCATCGATCCTTTGCCTCATTGCCTTGTCGTCCTCCTGCTCCAATTAGGCAATCAATTGCATAAATACAGGACGTAAAGCCACGAGTGTTTTCAAAAAAAAAGTTGTGAGCTTGTGATGTATGTCTATATTATTAACAAGGGTATGAATGATAGGCCATATTGAAAGATTTGTTTATAAAATTTAGTGTGCTGATTATTATCTATATAAGGCATGACCCACCTGAAAAACGAATTGAACACCATCCTTGTGTATTTCTGCAATGATTTCATCCATTTATGGGTGCCAGCTTCATTGTTATAAACAGATATCCTGCTGTTGAAGGAGACAGTCAACTCATTTACCATTTCATTTAGGGCCATTAGACTCAATGTACCACTCCATGCATCAATGATTTTGCAGGCAGCAAATAAACAAATGCTGTGATTGGATTAAAAATGATTTGTCCAAAATAATCAATTACTTGGTTGCAAATCATTCAGGAATTGTTGTAAAATTATTTCAAGCCTGGTGATATTTTTGTTATAATTGTCTGCCTAATTTTAAGCAAAATTTAAGCAACACACCTGTCAAATGACAAAAAAGGCCAAACCTGCTGATCACTTCCAAACCAAATGATCACTGTCATCAACAAAATCAGTAATTAGAATAATATTACACTTGGAAAAAAGGATTAGATAACACACAACACTGATTTTGCACAACATAATGCCAGCTGACATTCCATGGCTTCACTTCATGCACTGCACTGAAATATGGTCCTGGTAGCCTGAAGACCTGTGTAGTTGCTGGAAGATGTTTCTAAAAAACAGGTTCATGAGTGCTTCTTTTGGTCAATGGTAATATTTATGACATTAATTTTAGGTCAGCATACTGAAATTCTCCTCTTAATTTTTATTTCATTACTCTGCATGGTTGTGAGACGATGGGCCTTTTTTTTCATTTTTGCTCCTGAGTTAGCAAAGAATAGATACTTTTGACTTTGTTTGAGTTTCCAATCTGCATGATCAGATAATTAACCTTTGATAATGTGCAGGCCACCCAGAGAATCTACCCTAGACAAATCTTTCTGAAAGTCAATATTTCCATAAATTTAGGTCATGAGCGTCATATCCAATCAGCGTGCAGTGTCTCTCCCAACTTCAAATATTTACCGGCAATTTCCGAAACGAGTTTTTGGGCTACAGACATGCAACGGCTATCATTTTAAAGCTCTCAGAGAGATCTATCTAACAAGCTAAACATCATATGTCTAAGGCTTCGGCCTTATTTGCATAACATGTGTGAAAGCCTGTTCCTTGGCCAGCTATGTGGGCGTGTCTGCTTTATTCACTGAAGGCTTTGCTGAAGTGGTGCAGGCATGTATTATTGTATATCTGGTGTATTTTGTAAAATCATAAACATTCACTCAGATTACATAATTCATTCTTCTGTCACAGAAATTTCACCAACATGGCAACCTACCAGGGTTGGAGTGTTGGAATTGTAGTAAAATAGAATTTTGGGTGGTCAGTATATTGCAGGAAGGCATGCAGTCAATATGCTTGACATACAAATGGAGTGACACACCACACATATTTCCACCAGAGGCAGCACCTCACAGTAACATTTTCAGAGTGATAGGCCCATATCTGTTTTCCCCTGACACTGTTTGTACTTTAACACATGACATTTGTAAATGAATGGGAAGCTTTTAAGTTTCTCCTGGATCACTTTACAGTCTTCACTTACTGTCAACTGAGTCTTAGAAAAATGTCATGGTCTCTAAAAGTTTGGAAGAGGAGATTTTTAAAAATTTCTAAGTGGAGCTTTTCCTTTTGTCATGTGTTTCTTTATTGCTTGTAATAATTCAAATTTGCAAGACCATGCACACAGTAATGCAATTGATCCATTGCAATGCAGCTGTGGATTGTAATTATGTTTCTCACCAGGTGCTGTCATGTCTAGAAGTGATTGACCCCCTGTTGCTAAATCTCAGAATTAAATTTTGTCCTTGGCTGTTGTTTTGATTATCACTGACAGCCATTGTTGGCTGAGGCTAAAGACCCTATACAGCTGTGTTAGCTTTGGAAAGAGGTGGTTTTCATAAAAATACAGAGGTGACAACAACCTTTGGCCTGCCCCATACAACAAGGCAGTTGCATGGAGCAAGAAAAACATCAGGTATGACTTTGTCAATTCTTTAAAATGTGTCAATTTTAGGATAAACCAGCCCATGAGAGTAGGTGAAATGCTTGTTTCATACTCTGTATATCTACTTATCACAAGCTCATCACAAACAAAAGGTGACTCCACTCGTGCGTAAAGCCCCAATCATCATTCCATCCATTCTAATTAGCCTACCAAGTGCATAAATACAGGACGTGAAGCCCCAATTATCAATCCATCTGGCGGAGTTTCTAACTTTCCTTATAATTCCTATTTTCAGCGTTTTAGAGGATTACATGTCGGACACAGTGAAGTACGTCATCACAGACTCAAAGTGGGATGACAATTTTGACGAGGTAAGTAACTCAAAGTTATATGGGTCAGATTAACAGCAGGGTCCTCACCGGACAGGGAAAACCGGGAAAACAGGGAAAATGGTGAAAAAAAATTCCCTTCAGGGAAAACTCAGGGAATTTGAAATTTGACCTGAAATTCAGGGAAAACACAGGGAATTTGGTTTTACATGTGGTAATGCGTGAAAAAAGCCCTCTATTTGAAGCAAAAGTTCATAAAAGACATTGTTTTTGGTTTCCGATTATCGACAATATTGCCGCGATAACACAACGCTAAGCCCGAATAAGGTCAGGGAAAATGTTCGGTGAAACAGGGAAAATACAGGGAATTTGCTCGCCAGATTTCAGTGGGTACCCTGAACAGGGGTGGATGCAGGAATTTTCGAAAGGGGTTGTGGCAATGCATCATGTCACATATGAGCACAATTTTGCAGTGTGCCCCCCCCCCCTAGTTCTCGAGATCTACTTTTGTTGATTCAATCACACTTATCATTAGGCCACACATAATTGATCTTTAGCTTCGCGTACCCGCCGACACAGTAGATTTCCTGCCGATGGAAAAAAAAAGTGAAAAAAAAAAAAATTTTTTTGACACTCTAAAAAAAAAAATTGTCGCCTTTTTTTTTTTGTCCTACCGACCGACCCTAGAAAAACGGCCTTGAGAGGATCCGAGAAGCTTAAGATCAATTATGTGTGACCTTAACTCAGGAAGGTGTGAAGTGCAATTTCACATTAAAAACTCTCTTGATTCTTTTGTTATTAAATCCAAAATTTTCCTGATGTTTTCTCTAATTTATTTTGCAGGCTGTCTCTGAAAACCCTGACTTGGTGTTCGTGAAACCAGATTGGGTGAAAAACGTCCACGAAAAACAGAAATTTGTGCCCTACCAGAAATTTGTCATTGTTCCTGAGTAGATCTTAGTATATTGTTAAAAGCGGGGTTGTATCTTATGTGTTATGGATAGCCAAATTTAGAAAATGTTTAACTTGCAAGCAGATCGTATGGTGATTTGCATCTATATAAACTTACATTGTAACAAAATTGTTCAGTACCTTCCCTAAAACAAATTTAATTGTAGTATTTAGTCTGATTTCTCATGATATCCATCAGAAAATACCAAAACGCTTAATTACATTGGCCTGAACAAGCAATTTTTGATGTGTTAAAAGCCAAGCACTCATTGGACAAATAGACCTTACAATTGAAATAATGTACAAGAATCCATGGACTCTATGACATAGCTTAGAATAATTTTTTTAATTTATAAGGTGTAATTACTTTTCCAAAAGGCACTTTGTGAACTAACTTTTTTTTTGTGATTACAATCATCTGAGTTATACTAACAGTAAATTAAATTTATTTATGGACATTTCAATTGATTTGAGTCCGACAGAACAGCTTAGCCCCAATTACACCAATTGGACATAAGAAATTTCAATTGATACAATGTAATTGGGTTGTGGGTCTTCGTCACAAAAGTGTTAAGAAAAATATATATAGAAGAATGTACCAACCTAAAACTACTTTTTTCTGGCAGGAGATGACGAGAGGTCAGGACGGAAATAGATTTATAATCACTGGCCAAAAGAAATTTCAATTGATACAATATAATTGGGTTCTGGGTTTTTTCGCAAAAATGTTCAAGAAACTTTCAGCATCTGTTTGAGGAGGACCATGTAAAAATGTAGAAAAATAATTGTAGAATCATGTATCAACCCAAAACTACTTTTTGCCTTGTGGTATATAATAAGAGTATGGAAATAAGTTTATTTGCATTTTTTTTGGAGAGAGAAAAACGAAAATACAAAAGAGCATCTGTTTCAGCAGGCAACCAAAACATTGAAAGTTTGAGATGTCTGCAAGAGTTTTTCCAAGTTTCAGCTTCATACAGAAATTATATTACTTTAGAATTATCCATATGAAAAAGCATTGTTATTTATTTGCAATTTTTTGGAAAAAACTAAATATCACCCACCCAAAGAAATTTCAATTGATACAATGTAATTGGGTTCTGGGTTTTTGTCACGAAAATGTTCAAGAAACTTTTAGCATCTGTTTGAGGAGGACAACGTAAAATTTAAAAAATAAATGTAGAATCATGTATCAACCCAAAACTACTTTTTGCCTTGTGGTATAAAATAAGAGTATGGAAATAAAGTTATTTGCATTTTTTTTTGGAGAGAGAAAAACAAAAATACAAAAGAGCATCTGTTTCAGCAGGCAACCAGTTTGAGATGTCTGCAAGAGTTTTTCCAAGTTTCAGCTTCATACAGAAATTCTACTAGTTTAGAATTATCCATATGAAAAAGCATTGTCTAAAAAGCAATTTCCAGTTCTCCAGCTAGAAAAATCACAGTTGATACAGTGTTATTTGGCCGGAATCCATGTTTTTTCATTTTGGGCTCAACTCCCTTATGTTCTCTCACCTGATTAGAAAGACAGAGCGAGATACCTCGCTATGTCAAAAATCACCAAACTTAAATGCAGGCCTCCGAGAAACTGATATTTTGAAATTGAATTATTTTTTTGTGAATTCAAACTTATATTGCGCATTAATTTGTTTTCTGAAGTGTATTAAAATGTATACAAAGCAGGTAGCCGCTCAATCTTTTGAATGAATTCCATTGATGTAACCAACCATGGTATGCTGATATACTTCTGAGATACACCTGCACGTCAAAATAAAATATATGTTTACCTTCATTGGAATATATATAGCCCATTCAATGTCTTTAAGTTGTGAAGGTTAGTTAAATTACAATATCTTAGTCATCTGCAATTATATATTTACCGAACTAAATTTTGTTATGGAATGTCGTTCCCTTGATATACTCATTCGAAGTGGCAGGTTAACATCATAGTAGATCTGAAAATACTTGTTTTATTTTAATATGTCAATGTGGAAAATGATACAAATTTGGATCCGTACACCATAAAATATGCTCTTGGCTTTTAAAATTATATCATACATGTTAATGAGCAATCTCCGTAAGTACTTGTAGTAAAGTACATTCCTTGGCAGCATATTACAAACTCTGAAACTAAATGTTAGTTTAGAGATCTTATGTATATTTGACTTTCTTTGTGTATCATAGAACTTGTAAATTCTGTAGATAAATTTGTATTTTCATATTTGTGTATTTTCATATTTGTGTAGACCTGTTGTACAAATGTCTAATGTTTCCTTACATTGCATACCTATTATATTGACATCATATATATCTATTTGTTGTACATAGGGATCTAACAGTCAGTAAATTGTCTAAACCCAAACAAAATTTATTTGTTTTGATGAAATAAGACAAGACATATAGTTTTCGGAAAGGTTACACAGTTCAACTTACACTAGAAACTAGGGATGCACGGATATCTTGCAAGGTATCCGGTATCCGACCGGAATTTGCAGGATTTCCGGTATCCGGCAGAATTAGGGTGTCAGAACTGGATATCTGGGATGCACAAAAATAAGGGAAAAGCTAGAAAAATGTTGAAAATAAATAAAAGAATTTTACACGAACATAGTCAAAGTCATGATGTAAGCATCTTCAAAATTTTAATTCAGTTACAGAACATAACAAAAAACATTCCATCAGAGGAACAGTTCTCCTGCCGGACATGATATCTCTCGGCTCTCAGAAAAAATATCAACCACGAATGTCGAAAAACTTCCTTTTTCGCATGTTTATTATCCGGTTCCTACTATCCGGATCCGGTATCTGGCAGTAGGTGTTGCCGGAATATCCGGTATCCGGCTATTTTCACTCTCCGTGCATCACTACTAGAAACTCGGGTGACAAGGGTGATGAGGATTTGTTTAAGAACACTCCACACTCGACCCTCGTGTTTCCACGCACACCTCGAGCGTAGCTGGTGACGTTATCATTATAAATAGAAAAAATTAATATAAACAGTATATATATGTACATGGAATATGATTTACTGAATATAGGGACATTGTTGAAGCTAAAAACCAATTACCTACAAGACTTCATAATAATCAATGAATGCAGTGATGGCAATACATTAGGGCTCTCACAATTAACCGATAAATCCCCGCCGATTAGATTTTAGTTAAAAATCGATTCCAATTTGCAAAATCGATTAATCTGTTATTTGTATATTTGTACAAGGAAGCCACTTGATGACTGTGAAATTCCAGGTGTTAAGAGTGAATTGCAAGGACTGGTCAATTGGATTGGTCAAGTGGATTGGCTGAACCTGAATGAAGGTGACAACAGAGGTTGAAGTGTCAAGTCTTACTGCAATTAGTATTTTCACAGGAAAATCTCAGGCTCTGGCTTCCACAAAAAGACTATCATGTAAAAAGGAATATAACTATTACTTACTGTATAGAGTGGCGGGAAAACGGCGATTAATCGATTACGATTCGATTTTAGGCCATAGATTAATCGATTTCACATTTCTGTAATCGTGATAGCCCTACTATATATACATACTAAACATGATCATTATTTTTTTCCTAGTGTCTATCAGGGCTGGGGTCAAGTACTTTGGTACTTGTACTTGGCTGTACTTAAGTACTTTTTCTAGAGTACTTGAGAGTACTTGGTACTTGAACTACTTGTCAAGTACTGTACTTGTACTTGTACTTGTCATCAAAGTACTTGAAATTTCAAGAACTTTTTTTCAAGTACAAAGAGCTTTTTCACATGAGTCCAGAAAGTTTCATGGGGATATCTTTATTCATTGCCGAGAATTCGTTGAAAAAAAAAATGTTTGTACTGTGTTGATGTTGGTCTATTTTTCGGAAAAGGTGTGAATCTTGCAGGCTCGTTTCAGCCACTTAGAATCATCAGATCTTCACCAATTTTTCACACAACGCTGTTTAGAACCTCCCTGAAGTAATACAACTACTCCGACTATTCATTAAGACCCTTTATTTTCGCTCGTTCGGTAACGTCTTTTTACCGCAAATCACTTCTTTCTTCATTTCAACTCTTCGATCATCACCTTCAACTTTGCTGTCAATTTTAAACCACTTCTAATCATCGTAGAAAACCTCTGAGTAGGCTCATTTTGTTTGCAATTTCATTCTATACAACATGGTAATTTTTATTATCTCAAATTGTTGACTTTAAGCCCAAAAAAAACGCCCGTTGCACATCGTGATTTCAAGGCTACCCTTAGTGTAGTATAGGCCTACATCCCAACATCCAATCACATCTCTCCATATCAAATTTCCCTTTCCTCATCTACCTATCCCTCTTATAACCTCATCTATCCCCCAATCACATTCCACTATCCTTCCTTTCTTCCCCTTCTCCCTTTCTTCTTCCTATTATTCATATTTACTTCAAATTTCACTTTCTCATCATACTGTCAGCTCATTGGCTGTCAATGTAAACATTGTATGTCATTTTCATCATCTAGCCTGTATATGATTTTCACCATCTAGACTTCCCAACCACCACATCTCTCATTGTAAGCATTGTATTTGATTTTCACCATCCACCATCCAACCCTTATTTGTAAACATTGTATCCCATTTTTACCTTCTAGGAATCAAAAGTAAACATTGTGACACAAATTTTAGTTATGTCATAGCATTTGCACAGCGCTGCAACTTTGGTTAATTTGTAAAATTCGCAGTATTACAAGTCAATAGCATAAATCACACATATCACCAGTCAATCAGTTAATTGACCACTTAATTTCCTTGCTTGCCGGACGAAAATCAATGAATAAATGAAACAGTTAATTTGCGCAAATTCCAACTTTTCTCCCACATTAGAGTCCTATTATTTTTAACATCTTAATAAGCAATTATATATTGTGTATTCCAGAAAGAATTTCAATTTCATATACTATAGCTTTGGGTTTTATATTGCCTTTAGATAAAGAATGAAAAGGACTTTTAAAAAGCCTGTGTTGACGTATCATATAGATGGCGCCACATGTGGCGTGATTGAATACTTTTGCATAGTCTGCTGCATGTAAATTACAATAACACACAATCATTTGTACTTGTACTTGTACTTGCACTTGACACCAAAGTACTTGAAAGTACTTAAGTACTTTTTGAAAATTTCTGTACTTGTACTTGTACTTGACAAGTTCTTATGTACTTGTACTTGTACTTGTACTTGCAACTTCTGTACTTGACCCCAGCCCTGGTGTCTATTCACCCGATCACTGTGCATGCTGTGTGAGCAAGCTGACCGGCCGATGTTATTTAATATTTACTGGTCCTCAGCCGATGTTATTTACAACTCCCCAGACGCTGGGGATCCGCCAATTGCCAACAATGCAAGAGCAATCTCTTCCCTGTCCTGGGCGTTCAAAATACACAATGGCTTGGTGAGCTGCACCAATGTCTTTGCACCTGGTGTCTTGGGCACGTCTCCAAGCTTCATTAGCTTTTCATCACGATCACATCCATAATACGCAAGAAAAACGATCTGCAATGAGACATATAAAAATAATTAGCGAAATACAAGAATTACACATGTGAGCCTGGACATCAGAATTCCAGCCCTTTTCTTTGCATTTGCCACAAAAAACCATATGATATAACAGTTATTGCACATCACCTCGTGCAACATCAGTCACCTTTTTTTTTTTCCATCGGCAGGAAATTTATTGTGCCGGCGGGTCCGCGAAGCTAAGAATCAATTATGTGTGGCCATTTTGGCAGCCATCTTGGATTTCTCGAAATGTTCCAGATCCATATCCATAGCCCTGTACCAAATTTCGTAACTCTAAGTGGGAAACTAAGGTCACAATGGACACTTACACAAACCGACGACGATCGAGTGACGACAATAGCTCTTCGTTTTCAAAGAAAACAGACAAGCTGAAAACAATGATTGGTTGAGCGGTGAAACTCTAGTTTAGAGCAAACCTGCCCCTGTGACAACCAGCTCAGGTCTCCCCTACATGTTATTTCGATATACATTATTATTCAATCACAAATCAGACCAGTAGGAATACTGACCTTGTAGCCAACGACACCAATGCCAATTGCCTTCTCAGACGGATTCTCCTGCTGCAGAGCAATAACCGATCCAAGTAATTGCGAGAAAAATGCTTTAATGGTCTCCCTTGTGCGATTTTGTAATGTTGAACCACTCCAAGATGAAAAGGAAACTCTTTTCTTTTTCCGAGGGATTTCATGATTGTCATCACCAGATGACATTTCTGTTGACGTGCCAGCAATTGGCGAGGCTGGTGGGATTGGTGAGGTGGAGTGATCACCACTGTCCGAAGCGCTCCTTGGTAAGGGGGAGGATTCGTCGTCTGATTCAATTAAGTAATCTTCACTTTGGGAGCCAACTTGTATGACATCTTCATGAGGTTCATTAGACGGCCCAGGAGCAGGATCACCTTGGTTTTTATTTTCAGTATCACCTTGCCTTTCCTTGGCTTGCCTTTCCTTGGCTTGCCTTTCCTCGGCTTTCCTTTCCTTGGCTTTTTCATTAAATGCCTTTGCAAGTTCAGGGTCCCAATACGGAGACTTCGCCTATACAGAAATGAAAAAAAAAAAGAAAGCACTATGCAGATCTTCTGTCATACTTTCACATACAAAAATAGCACAATGACCAATTGGTATAAGTAAATTAGTCTAATAAGGCTTTTACAAACCCTGGCAAGCACACAGGCAGATGGCAGGGCAGCAGGCAAATAGAGATAATAGAAGGCCATGACTCGACCACTATTGCATACCTTTAATATATATTTATATATATATATGCAATTTAGCATAGGCGTATCGGAGGGGAGGGGGGCAGGGGGGCGATTACCCCCCCCCCAAAAGTTTGGGAAACAGTAAGATTCGGGCAAAAAGGCTAAAAAATTCGGGCAGATGATTAAATAATCACTATTGAAAATTAATGATTTCCGAGCAATTTAATTTGAAATGGTATTAAATCTAGACTTTGAAATTCGGGCAAATGTCGCTCGCCCGCCGAAAATCGCGCACGCCGTACGCCTATGCAATTTCGTAAACACACCAATTTTATGGTATAATTATAATCTTCTAAAGGTGTTATTCGCTGTTTAATTTGAAACAGCCAACATTGCGAAAAAATTCTATTTTTAGTGCGCAAAAGATGTCGCGGAGGTGCCAGCAGGATCTTAGAAAAAATTTCTACCCAATATTGCCTTCCAAGAAACGTTATTGACCTATTAAAGCCGGCGATCTGTCTATCTATCTATCTATCTATCTATCTATCTATCTATCTATCTATCTATCTATCTATCTATCTATCTATCTATACTAGAGACCAAAGATTTCAATTGTCATCACACTGACCTCCAAGGGTAGCCATATTTGTGTTTTGGGTTGTAAGGCCGGAGTCAGTGATGCAAATAGCAAATCTGGGTTGCATCTTGAATTTCCAAGATGCAAACGGGCATTTCTCCCATCCCTGTAATTAAAAAAACATAATAAACTTCTATTTACATATATATTGACATTTAATATTCTATAGTTTCTGACATCATATCTTATACAAATACGGAATGATATGAGTGCAATATGAAAATTTATTTGCACATATTGAATGAGGGCGCAGCCCGAGTTCAATATGAATTCAAGAGTGCAATTAAATTTTCATATTGCACGATAATAAGTGCCGTATTTGTTTTATTACATAACCACTATGCTTCCAATATAACGTTCCATTCTGAAAAAAAAATTTTTTTTTGGAAATTTTTTTAAAAATAAAAACTCATATTGCACTCTAACCATGCAATATGAAAAAATCTGAAAAAATGACAAAAAAATTTTTTTAGATAAAATGTCATATTGAACTCGAACCATGCAATATGAGTTTTTATGATGTCGTCATGTGACTGATTTCGGCCAATCAGCATCACTCTAGCATAGTGGTCATGTAATAATACTATATATAAAGGCAACTTTTTATAGATTAGGCCACACATAACTGATTTTTAGCTTCGCGGACCCGCCGACACAATAGATTTCCTGTCGATGGAAAAAAAAAAAAATTTCTTTACATTATAAAAAAAAAATTGTTCACCCTTTTTTTTGTCCTACCGACCGACCCTAGAAAAAGTGCCTTGAGAGGATCCGAGAAGCTAAAGATCAATTATGTGTGGCCTTATCTCCATCTTACCAGGTGTCTGATCCACAACCACCAAATTCGCACAGTGAACTAACACTGTCATACTAACAGTAAATGGAAATAATGCTACAAGTGCTTCCATGACACCATGACCACGTCCACATATAAATTTCAGTTCCACAAATAAATTTCAGTTCCAGGGTGCCCACCGAACATCGAACAAAATATAGGAATATAGGAATTTTTTACCGTAAAATATAGGAGGTTTTCGCCTATTTTAACAAGACAATATAAGAAAAATTTGACAGCGAAACAATCGGCAAATCGCGTGATCGCTTTCACAATAAGCCTAAAAGTCATGCCACGGACAAAAACGCGTTTAAAAATTCATACATCTAGGGGAAAAAGATGCTTAAACTTTGTATCGCAGACAAAAATGTGCATATACATGCGAAATATCTTGAAAACTAGAAAAATATAGGAATTTTTCCAAAATATAGGAATTTTTCCAAAATATAGGAAATTATAGGCCAAAAAAATATAGGAATTACAGAAATATAGGAGGAGCGAGGAGTGGGCACCCTGCAGAAAACTCACCTGACAACAAGGGAAAAGCACTCCATCAATTTTCTGAACATGTCCACATAATCACCTTCTTTTGTTTCCGTCACATCTCTGCTGAGAAGGCCACTCAGCAGTGTCAACCATGGTAAAACGTTACCAGTCATTGAGGCGAACCTGAAATCAATTCAGTACCCAAAATACAAATACAATTCAGAATTTTCAAACAAGAATCCGAGGATTCAAACCCTGGGTTCTAACCCTGGGTTCTGGTGGGAAAATTTAGCAATTATTTTTATTTTGTTGATAATTTATTTAGTTACTTCCTTCACTTTTTATTGATAGTGTCTGCATCATCCACCACATCAATCATAGATGACGTCACTATAATTATCCATTGTTATCACCATATTGTTATAAGTTAACAAATTCTTACAATGGTGATGACGTCACAAAGTTGATAGCCAGCTAGACTGTTTATTTTTTCCGTGCGTATCCAAAATAAATCTAGGGGTCATTTAGTGCATTTATTAGTAATTTCAATAGGAAAAAAATAATCGTACACCTGAGAAATTTAGCCCACTTATCAACATGAGCATGCTGCAGAAGATATTGCAGAAATTGGAGAAACTTTTGGTCCAATGCCGACCTATCATTCAGAGTAACTTTAAGGGAAATAAACAAATTTGCAAAAAGTAAAATCAGAAAACTGGAAATCTTGCAAATTCTTTTTGATACAGATTTTGATAAAAAATATTTGCAAATACCTTAGGCCTAGCATTTTGAAAATTTTTGTGGATTTTTTTGCAGATGCATATCATTCAGGGCCAGAAATTGTGAAGAAAAATGGGGAAATTACGAAGAAAAAAATGGGGAAATCTGATAAAACTCTTCGTACCAGTCCCTTTTCTTTCATTTTTTAAAATTTATTTCCCCATTATTTTTTACCATTTCCCTGCAGAGTACGCCGAAGCTCAGAACTTATGAAATTTTTAAGAGGCAGTTTAGAGTCGAAGAATATGCCCATAGATCTACGTAATAGGAAGCAGCGCTCTCTGCTGTCCCAACTGAGACTAGGTATCCTCCCCCTTGAAATAGAAACTGGTAGGTGGAAGAGTATTGATGAACAAAACAGATTATGTAAATTATGTTCCGATGACCAGGTTGAAAATGAATACCATTTCCTCTTTGGATGCCCTTTCTACTCTGTTCTTAGGTGTAATTATTTTAGTAACATCAATACCACCTTTGATGAAATGCTTACGATGAATGCTCAGGAAAAATGGGAACTTGTAATGCGCCCGGATTATATTAGCCATACTGCTAAATTTATATCTTTACTGTATGAAAGAAGGAAGTCTGCCTTGTTTGTATGAATGTTTCAAAACCCACGTTCTCTTTTGTATAACAAACATTAGTATCAATTATTTGTCTCGGTCTGAATGTGTTGAAGAGTGAAATTAGTTTTTGTTTATCGCTGTAAGTAATCCAAGTTAAGCTGAGCGACATTTCTTATATTTTCATCCTTTTCATTTAAATTTTTATATCTATTTTTCTTTGAATGAACATATGTATGAATTATATAAAATCCTTTGATGTTACTAACTTTTTATGAATAATTATTATTGTTGGCGCGCCACTCATAACAGTAAAATATGATACTAAAGTGACTTGTAAGCCCAGTGGGCTGGATGCGGATGTAGATTCAATTTAAATTTTAGAATTTTTGATATTGTATTTTCTTAAATTATCCACTGTAGGCCTACGCATATGTCACTTAAATAAACATCTAACAACAACAACAACAACCATTTCCCTAAATTCTGGTCATTTCCCCATTTTGCTTAACATTTCCCCATTTTGGGCAATATATCTGCAAAAATTTCCCCAAAATCTTTTCAGGGGGGCAACTTGCCCCGGTTTATAGGTATGATACCATACATGCAAAAAGAAAAAAAAATCAAACATGAACGAAAAGTCAGGGGCTGACCAGATGATCTTTGGGGGGGGGGGGCTATGGATATTGGTGAAAAAAAAAAGGTTGTTCCCAATTGACACTGAAAAAAAAAGTTTGTTCAGCATATTGAAATTAAAAAAAAAACTTGTTTCCATCTGTAGCTAGGGTACCGTAATGTTAAAATTCCGATAAAAAAGTTTGTCGCGAGTGCGCATGCAAAAAAAACAAGAATCCGCGGATTCAAAACCGACCTAGCGCAATGAAATTGAAGGTGCCATTGCTTAAACCACTGAGCAACTGATATCGGAAGATAGGAGAAATAGTTCATCGGAAGATGCTAGACTATTAGTATAGAATCAATGCAGTTTGAACAGATTTCTAAAAAAAGGAAAGATGGCTGCCAAAATGGCCGCCATCTGGGATTTCTCAACATGTTCCTCATGCATACCCACAGGCCAATACCTGTACCAGATTTCATAACTGTAAGTGAAATATTAAGGTCACAATGGTCAGTTCAAGAATGAAGAAAAATGGCTGCCAAAATGGCTGCCACAAAGTGGCTACCATCTTGGATTTCTCAACATGTTCCCGTCTGATACCCACAGCCCCATACCTGTACCAAATTTCATAACTCTTAAGTGAAATATTGAGGTCACAATGGACAGTTCATGAAATGAAGAAAGATGGCTGCCAAAATGGCCGCCATCTTGGATTTCTCAACATGTCCCTGATCCATACGCACAGGCCCATACCTGTAACAAATTTTATAACTCTAAGCGAAATATTGAGGTCACTATGAGCAGTTCAATAATGAAAAAAGATGGCGGCCAACATGGCCACCACAAAATGGCCGCCATCTTGGATTTCTCGACATGTTCCCAGTCCATACACAGAGTCCCGTACCTGTACCAAATTTCATAACTTTAGGTGAAATATTAAGGTCACAATGGACAGTTCAAGAATGAAGAAAGATGGCTGCCAAAATGGCCACCACAAAATGGCCGCCATTTTGGATTTATCGACATGTTCCCAATCCATACCCAGAGTACTATACCTGTACCAAATTTCATAACTGTAAGTGAAATATTATGGTCACAATGGGCAGTTCAAGAATGAAGAAAGATGGCTGCCAAAATGGCCACCACAAAATGGCCGCCATCTTGGATTTCTCGACATGTTCCCAATCCATACCCAGAGTAGGGGAGAGTGGGGACCGATGGGCCGCTTGACGAATTATTAACCATGGAGGCAAATCTGCTTAATATACAGCATTAATACTGTGCACCCTTTTAGCCGATGTAATTTGCTACAAAATGATATAAGATTCACATAGATCAACCTGGGGAGAAAGATGAGAAAACACATTTACTGTCAAGAAGGATGGTGGCCCATCGGTCCCCTACCATGGGGACCGATGGGCCATCGCATGGGGTCTGATGGAACATGTCAATAACTAGCCAAAGGGTGGAGGAAGAATTCGAAATTTGGTTCCAAGATGTTTTGTTGGTCCGTCTGAGTGTATATGATATTTTTTAGATTGAAAGCATATAGATATGCTCAGATTTTACACTTTGAAAAAAGCTAAATTTTTACCAATGTCATCAGTTACTTTTTTGTAGTTATATTAAATCTATTGATACGATATTTTAGCAGTACATTAACAGACATATTAGAAACTGCATTAGAGAATTCCAAAATGATTGGTTCATTTGTTGTTAAAAAGAAAACAATTATTTGATATTTGGTCGATGCAGAAGTTTGGCTATCACACTGACCATCAAAATCTTGCCCAACACCTCAAATTTGTTGATGAACATTAAAAACGAGTATACTGTATACTTTAATTTTTTCTCATCAATTAATTACTTCTGTCGACCATTTAGATTCTTAGGGAAAAGTAAAATTTTTGATTGATCACTGTACTAGTATGCCACCTGTAGGAGAAATCTCGAATCAAAGCAATACAATTCATCAATAACCTTTCAATAGGTTATCTTTTGGTAAAACATTTAATTTACACTCAAGATTACTTCAATATCTAGCAGGGTTAATATTCTTATTATTTCCCAAATACTAACTAAACTGAAAATTTGCGATTTCTATGAATATTAATTTTTTAATTTCCATCACATTGTGTTTCAGGCCATAACTGAGGCAAATCCATCACTCTAATTTGAGGGCATTCCTTCAAGTCGAAACATAACATTTAAAGATGCAAAATGAGGTTCTATTGTGCTTTTTTCCCCTAATAGACTTTAATATCCAGCCCCATGCCAATACGCCACCTATTGAAAATCTCAAGAAATAGTGGCTCATAGGTCCCCTGTTGGGTGGCCCATCGGTCCCCAAAAGCTTTAATGATATTTAAACCTCTCTATTTTGGTGAAAAATGGTTCTTGTTCCAAAAATTTAATGTGTAAATTGCCACCAATATATAGGGAAAATCATCATAGGAAATAAATTGCCTCGAGTCTGCACACATTTGAGATATTAAACTTTTCTGGATCAGTAAAAAATAATTTTAGATGTTGAAAATTTCATTTTGCCCACTAAATGCTTCTGCTATAACTTATCGATCAGTCATGAATATGGGATGTATAGATGTGATAAACAATACTTAAAATGCAAATTAGATCGAACCACACGTTTTTGATGTGGAGTTAAGAGGGTGGCCCATCGGTCCCCATGGCCCGTCGGTCCCAATGTTCCCCTACTATACCTGTACCAAATTTCTTAACTGCAAATTAAATTTTAAGGTCACAATGGGCAGTTCAAGAATAAAGAAAGATGGCTGCCAAAATGGCCACCACAAAATGGCTACCACAAAATGGCTGCCATCTTGGATTTCTCGACATGTTCCCGATCCATACCCAGAGGCCCATACCTGTACCAAATTTCATAACTGTGAAATATTAAGGTCACAATGGGCAGTTCAAGAATGAAGAAAGATGGCTGCCAAAATGGCCACCACAAAATGGCCGCCATCTTGGATTTCTCGACATGTTCCCAATCCATACCCAGAGGCCCATATATGTACCAAATTTTATAACTGTAAGTGAAATATTAAAGTCACAATGGCCAGTTCAAGAATGAAGAAAGATGGCTGCGAAAATGGCCGCCACAAAATCAGTCAGGGAAATTATCACCAGCTGATGACAACCACTGTCCTCAGCCCCACATGACAATCACCCCAGCACTGTCATCACCCTCCCATGACACTCTCACAGTGTCATGGCCTAGCCATGACTTTGGCAGTGCTAAAAATCATCTTTGACTGGCTATTTAAAAAGAACTACTCCAACTATCACTTCCAAACTTGGTATAAAGTTGTATCACAGTGTCAACTAACTCTATGAATTTTGGCAGACCTATCCATTACATAATGAGGAAAAGAACCCGAAGGCTCCAGAGAAATTAGGAAATTGTCATCAGCTGCTGATGACTTTGCAGTATTTCATGAAATTGGATAGAATTAAGTCTCGCAACTGACATGCTGCTGTGTGGTGAGGATGGCTGCAAAGAGATCAGACTTTCTTCTGAGACCCAATTGATCAACCCCACGCACTCTATCATCCTGTCAGGGCCAGGACTTGGCTTGAATTGCAATTGTCCTCATATGCTGGTAATTTCCCAGACTGAAAATGGCAGCCATCTTGGGTTTCTCGACATGTTCCCAATCCATACCCAGAGTCCCATACCTGTACCAAAATTCATAACTGTAAGTGAAATATTAAGGTCACAATTAGCCCTGGGACCCATGCGTGAGCATGGGTCATGGGCATTCCATTCAAAATCTTGAGATTTTGACACAACAAAGGGAGAAGTAAGATGGCAACAAAACTAATGAACCAAATTTCACAAAATTCAGATTTTCATTTACCTAACATACCATTCTACTGACGGCACTATTTTTGAAGGCATTCTCTCATTGTTGAGTGGGAGAAAATCACAAAAAATGCAGAGAAATCCTTGAAAAATTCTCAGTTTCAGCCAGCATGCTGATTCAGATCTGTGAAGTCACCATTGTGACGTCACTATAACTCTGCTATGACGTTACCATTAAGGCTTGTGACATCATCACCAAAGCTGTACCTCTAACCAATCAGACACAGCCATTTTCTCAATGCATAAGCGCAAAATGTTCTCTTTGAAGTTCAGAGGATAACTGTGGGGATATCAGGGACACTGAATTTATGGAAATAGGTGCCGTCAGTAGCAAATTTTGTCTATTTTCCTTTGGTGTTTTTGATTTTAACACAAGTGTAAAACTAACAGAGGCAGTTGCATTCTCCTAAACCCTTGCTTTCAAATCTCATGATTTTTCAATGGGACGATTCATGACCCCTGTCCCACAGGGGTCCAGGGCTAGGTCACAATGGGAAAAACCTTGTCTGTCATCGCCAAACGTGGTTTACATCTGGTTTGTGGTTGCAAGCTTGTGGTTGCAGTTTATGCCTACTGTTTATGGTTTCACCTGATCCATTTACAGCTCCTGTATTAACCGGCCTCCGCTGTTAGGCCGGTTAAAAATTGTTCGTCGACGCACTGCAAACAAATAAAAAAAGTTCGTCCCTGGTAAAGTCCATAGCCCCCCCCCAACTATCGTCTGGTCGGCCCGAAGAGAAAATGTACTTACAAAACCTCTTTAATTGGGACATTCAATGTCTTAGGATCAGGCTTGTTACGGAAAGCAAAACCCAGCTCTGAAGACACGCAGTCACCACTTCAGAAAGTCTTTTGCGTTTTTTTGCATCAGCAAATTCATTATCCGGTAAATCAACAATAGGCATTGCGTTTTTAAAATGTGTAAAAAGGGCACAGACAAAGTCTGAATCACGCCATGTTTCGAAAGCTGGTTTGCTTTTCGAAAAGTAAAAATCCATCAAAAGTTCCTCCAGCAACACTTGCCGCCTTTCAACTTTGAAATGCGTTCTAACGAGGCGGTCGTTGACTGTGCTGTTCCATGTGTCAGCGGAATCACCTTGAAGCCCTCCAAGCGATTCAGGACGGTTTACTCTTTCACGGATCTCTTCTGAGAGGACGAGAGCTTGAGAGCTGAACATTCTGGAGGCCTTGGATCAGAAACTTCAGTGCTGCCAGAGCACCAGCAGTTAATCGAGGAGATTCGGCAACAATCGTGTGCACTGTGCTGAGGTTAGATTTCAGGCTACGATGGTGACACCTGGCCGGGGATGCGACCGGCCACTGCGCATTCTGTCGGCGCACAACTGCCTTCTTCTTCTTCTTCTGTGACAGTTTTCCGTCCTGAGACATCTGGCAGCGCACCACAACAACAGTGGGAAGATAATCTGATATTACTTCAATGTGTTGCCTTCTCAATTGGATTGGCTGTGCATTGTATTGTGTGCAGCTGCCGACAATCAAGGTTGCTTTATTAGCATGACACATCAAGTACAATTAAGCCAATTAGTGCATGCCTTTACAGTGCTAATAAAAGTTTGGTTTGAAGATGCTGGAAATACCTTTGAAAATACCTTTTATAAAAAGACATAGGCCTTATCAATCTTACAATATATATCAATAAAATTTACCGTTCCAGCCAATTAAACAAATGTTAATTCTAAGACATGATGTATATCAGTAAATTAGTTAATCACAATGGGCTATATATATTTCTCAAAAATTGGCCCAGAAACCTTGCACACTGACTGAAATTTAATTATTTCAACTGAGTGGCTATGGCATAGAACTGAAGTGGAATATCTATAGTTTATGAATTTAATTAAAATCTGTGAATAGAATGAATCATAATTTCATAGTTTGGCGCCAGTTGGAGGTATATATACGTATCACTAATTTAGGCGTGCGTTAAGTACTCTTGACCAATGAGCAACCACTGCTCTTATCTGTAGGCCTACTTAAACCGTATAAATGCATGGTTTTAACTTTTTAAAGCTAACTTGAGTCGTAACAATATACCATTGTTTGACAGGGTTTAAAAAACTTTTTCATAATAGGGGGTGACCATTTAATTCTAAAGGGAGGACTTGGAGTTTTTTTCAGCAAAAATTACTAATTTAACTGTAACGGCGAGACTAATTCCTTATTTTGAGCGTGCAGAGTCATCAAATATTCGTTCTAAAATCAAGCCATATATATAGTAGCCTTGTGACCTGGGCCACATACATTGCTGCAGCCCAGCCATGCAAGGTTACATGGAACAGGTTGTTAAGAAATACCCCCACCAGAAAATATTTATTAAGACTTCCCAAAAAGTATTTTTTTATTTCACCAAACTCAATAAAAAGTTACTTATATGAATGGGCAGCTTTATGGGCTGCTTAAAAAAAAACAACTCCAAGCCTCCCCACTCCCCCGGGAGATAATGAATTGTCGCCCCTTTATGCGTTCGATACCCTCTTGCAAATTGTTCCAATAGTTAATGCCATTTATATAGTAAATTGAGTCAATGCCTTTTTAGTGAGGAATTTTGAAATTAGAAGATCCTGATCCGGTGTTATACCTAGGAAGATATTCCATAAGTGCCCTTTTAAATATAGGCCTATGCTGCATGGGACCCAGGTCACAAGGCTGCAATACGGCCTCAGGACCTTGGCCACAATGCTGCTAAATGACCATCTCAACCTTGCATGGCCGGGCTGTGACAATGTATCTAGCCAAGGTCATAAGGCTGCTGCATGGCCTTAGGACCTAGGCCACAATGATACTAAATGACCATGTAACCTTGCATGGCTGGGCTGCAGCAATGTATGCGACCCAGGTCACAAGGCTGCTATGTATATAAGCTTTAGGACCCTGGTCACAAGGCTGCTCTATTGTAATATAGAACTTATCCCACCTTGTTATACAGTGGCGGATCCAGACAGGGTCATCTAGGGGGGGCCCGGACGTGTTTCGGCATTCGCGGGCCCGCGTCGCGGCAAATTTTCTTCAAGATACTATTATTAATCTCAGTGGTCTAGGGGGGGCCCGTGCCCCCTAGGCCCCCCCCTGTATCCGCAATTGTAATATGGGACTTCTTCTATATATTTGTTATGGGTGATACTGTACTGTATTATGTGATAGTTCAATGTTGGTTCTTTCACTAATGTAGTTATTGCTTTATTCTTGATTATTGTGTTTTATAGATATCTGCTATAGGCCTGTACTCTGCCTATCTGTATTCTTATGTGGTAATTGTTCCAATAGGTCTGACACTGGTTGTAGCCTATGTCAGTGGGGAATTGTTACTATCAATCAGTGTATCTATAATGATGTTATTTGATGTTTCCGAACGATGACCTATTAATTATGGTTTATAAACTCGCTTAGATCAATCCACAGAGTGTAGGAGCACTTGCGCAGGGTGCGCCGTAACGATGTGGTTGACTTCTAGTTTGAAGTGAGGGAAATACTCTATACTCCTTATCTTTTCCCGTCAAGAACCAGTGGAGCTCCTTCCCTGATTCACGCCTATCAGCAATTGACTAATCCGCACAACTTGTACTAGTATGTGTCAGCTTCTCAGCAATGATGTATGTAATGCATGCAACACACAGATAACAAGAAGACAGAAGATTAAGTTTAACTATATATTATGGATGTATGACATACAATTTATAGCAATCAGTTAAGAGCCTCAGAATAATTCTAGGAACTCGGCAGTCAGTCCCTGCACGCACACTCAACCAAGATAATTGATGGCTAGAACTTGATAAACTGACCAGAACACGAGCCCCACCTAATATCAGTCAGACTCCTATAACACCCTTCTATAATCTAAGTGATTGTTCAGTAGTTGATAAGGTCACTTACTATTATGAGAACTGGTGTGGGTTTCCTGCGGGTGGCCTCTTCCTTCGGAAACTAGATTGCTGTTGGACTTCGCTGCTTCTAGGAGACCAGTGGTAGACAAAGACCCCAGTGCTCACCAATTAGCGGCTTTTATAAGATGGCCCGAACGGCCGGCCAGAACGTTTACTTTTCGTAAAAACGTTCATTATTCGTCATGCTGTCATGGGGCCAGTTTGGTGTGGGCTCCTTGCCATTATCTTGCAGGTGTCAATCAAGGAGCAGGAGGGTGAATAACCTCCCTTCTGAACAGCTCTGATAGTGGATTTTACAGGCTGAGGTTCTCAGTTAATTAACTTATAACTCCAAATAATATAATATAGTTTACACTATATTATACTATGGCCTTAGGACCTTGGTCACAATGCTGCGAAATGACCATGTAACCTTGCATGGCTGGGCTGCAGCAATGTATGCGGCCCAGGTCACAAGGCTGCTATATGGCTTTAGGACCCTGGTCACAAGGCTGCTATATGGCCTTAGGACCCTGGTCACAATGCTGCGAAATGACCATGCAACCTTCTAGGTTGGGCTGCAGCAATGTATGCGGCCCAGATCACAAGGCTGCTATATGGCTTTAGGACCCTGGTCACAAGGCTGCTATATGGCCTTAGGACCCTGGTCACAATGCTGCGAAATGACAATGTAACCTGGCATAGCTGGGCTGCAGGAAATATGCGGCCCAGGTCACAAGGCTGCTATATGGTCTTATGACCCTGGTCTCAAGGCTGCTATATGGCCTTAGGACCCTAGTCACAATGCTGCGAAATGACAATGTAACCTGGCATAGCTGGGCTGCAGGAAATATGCGGCCCAGGTCACAAGGCTGCTATATGGCTTTAGGACCCTGGTCTCAAGGCTGCTATATGGCCTTAGGGCCCTGGTCACAATGCTGCGAAATGACCATGTAACCTTGCATGGCTGGGCTGCAGCAATGTATGCGGCCCAGGTCACAAGGCTGCTATATGGCTTTAGGACCCTGGTCACAAGGCTGCTATATGGCCTTAGGGCCCTGGCCACATGGCTGCGAAATGACCATGTAACCTTGCATGGCTGGGCTGCAGCAATGTATGCGGCCCAGGTCACAAGGCTGCTATATGGCTTTAGGACCCTGGTCACAAGGCTGCTATATGGCCTTAGGACCCTGGTCACAAGGATGCGAAATGACCATGTAACCTTGCATGGCTGGGCTGCAGCAATGTATGCGGCCCAGGTCACAAGGCTGCTATATGGCTTTAGGACCCTGGTCACAAGGCTGCTATATGGCCTTAGGACCCTGGTCACAATGCTGCGAAATGACCATGCAACCTTGCATGGCTGGGCTGCAGCAATGTATGCGGCCCAGGTCACAAGGCTGCTATATGGTCTTATGACCCTGGTCACAAGGCTGCTATATGGCCTTAGGACCCTGGTCACAATGCTGCGAAATGACCATGCAACCTTGCATGGCTGGGCTGCAGCAATGTATGCGGCCCAGGCCACAAGGCTGCTATATGGCTTTAGGACCCTGGTCACAAGGCTGCTATATGGCCTTAGGACCCTGGTCACAATGCTGCGAAATGACCATGTAACCTTGCATGGCTGGGCTGCAGCAATGTATGCGGCCCAGGTCACAAGGCTGCTATATGGCTTTAGGACCCTGGTCACAAGGCTGCTATATGGCCTTAGGACCCTGGTCACAATGCTGCGAAATGACCATGTAACCTTGCATGGCTGGGCTGCAGCAATGTAAGCGGCCCAGGTCACAAGGCTGCTATATGGCTTTAGGACCCTGGTCACAATGCTGCTATATGGCCTTAGGGCCCTGGCCACAATGCTGCGAAATGACCATGTAACCTTGCATGGCTGGGCTGCAGCAATGTATGCGGCCCAGGTCACAAGGCTGCTATATGGCTTTAGGACCCTGGTCACAAGGCTGCTATATGGCCTTAGGACCCTGGTCACAATGCTGTGAAATGACAATGTAACATTGCATTGGGCTGCAGCAATGTATGCGGCCCAGGTCACAAGGCTGCTATATGGTCTTATGACCCTGGTCACAAGGCTGCTATATGGCCTTAGGACCCTGGTCACAGTGCTGCGAAATGACCATGCAACCTTCTAGGTTGGGCTGCAGCAATGTATGCGGCCCAGGTCACAAGGCTTCTATATGGTCTTATGACCCTGGTCACAAGGCTGCTATATGGCCTCTGGACCCTGGTCACAGTGCTGCGAAATGACCATGCAACCTTCTAGGTTGGGCTGCAGCAATGTATGCGGCCCAGGTCACAAGGCTGCTATATGGCTTTAGGACCCTGGTCTCAAGGCTGCTATATGGCCTTAGGACCCTGGTCGCAATGCTGTGAAATGACAACGTAACCTTGCATGGCTGGGCTGCAGCAATGTATGCGGCCCAGGCCACAAGGCTGCTATATGGCTTTAGGACCCTGGTCACAAGGCAGCTATATGGCCTTAGGACCCTGGTCACAATGCTGCGAAATGACCATGTAACCTTGCATGGCTGGGCTGCAGCAATGTATGCGGCCCAGGTCACAAGGCTGCTATATGGCTTTAGGACCCTGGTCACAAGGCTGCTGTATGGCCTTAGGACCCTGGTCACAATGCTGCGAAATGACCATGTAACCTTGCATGGCTGGGCTGCAGCAATGTATGCGACCCAGGTCACAAGGCTGCTATATGGCTTTAGGACCCTGGTCACAAGGCTGCTATATGGCCTTAGGACCCTGGTCACAAGGATGCGAAATGACCATGTAACCTTGCATGGCTGGGCTGCAGCAATGTATGCGGCCCAGGTCACAAGGCTGCTATATGGCCTTAGGACCCTGGTCACAAGGCTGCTATATGGCCTTAGGACCCTGGTCACAATGCTGCGAAATGACCATGCAACCTTGCATGGCTGGGCTGCAGCAATGTATGCGGCCCAGGTCACAAGGCTGCTATATGGTCTTATGACCCTGGTCACAAGGCTGCTATATGGCCTTAGGACCCTGGTCACAATGCTGCGAAATGACAATGTAACCTGGCATGGCTGGGCTGCAGCAATGTATGCGGCCCAGGTCACAAGGCTGCTATATATGGTCTTATGACCCTGGTCACAAGGCTGCTATATGGCCTTAGGACCCTGGTCACAATGCTGCGAAATGACCATGCAACCTTCTAGGTTGGGCTGCAGCAATGTATGCGGCCCAGGTCACAAGGCTGCTATATGGCTTTAGGACCCTGGTCACAAGGCTGCTATATGGCCTTAGGACCCTGGTCACAATGCTGCGAAATGACAATGTAACATTGCATTGGGCTGCAGCAATGTATGCGGCCCAGGTCACAAGGCTGCTATATGGCTTTAGGACCCTGGTCACAAGGCTGCCATATGGCCTTAGGACCCTGGTCACAATGCTGCGAAATGACCATGTAACATTGCATTGGGCTGCAGCAATGTATGCGGCCCAGGTCACAAGGCTGCTATATGGTCTTATGACCCTGGTCACAAGGCTGCTATATGGCCTCTGGACCCTGGTCACAGTGCTGCGAAATGACCATGCAACCTTCTAGGTTGGGCTGCAGCAATGTATGCGGCCCAGGTCACAAGGCTGCTATATGGTCTTATGACCCTGGTCACAAGGCTGCTATATGGCCTCTGGACCCTGGTCACAGTGCTGCGAAATGACCATGCAACCTTCTAGGTTGGGCTGCAGCAATGTATGCGGCCCAGGTCACAAGGCTGCTATATGGCTTTAGGACCCTGGTCACAAGGCTGCTATATGGCCTTAGGACCCTGGTCACAATGCTGCGAAATGACCATGTAACCTTGCATGGCTGGGCTGCAGCAATGTAAGCGGCCCAGGTCACAAGGCTGCTATATGGCTTTAGGACCCTGGTCACAATGCTGCTATATGGCCTTAGGGCCCTGGCCACAATGCTGCGAAATGACCATGTAACCTTGCATGGCTGGGCTGCAGCAATGTATGCGGCCCAGGTCACAAGGCTGCTATATGGCTTTAGGACCCTGGTCACAAGGCTGCTATATGGCCTTAGGACCCTGGTCACAATGCTGTGAAATGACAATGTAACATTGCATTGGGCTGCAGCAATGTATGCGGCCCAGGTCACAAGGCTGCTATACTGTCTTATGACCCTGGTCACAAGGCTGCTGTATGGCCTTAGGACCCTGGTCACAATGCTGCGAAATGACCATGTAACCTTCTAGGTTGGGCTGCAGCAATGTATGCGGCCCAGGTCACAAGGCTTCTATATGGTCTTATGACCCTGGTCACAAGGCTGCTATATGGCCTCTGGACCCTGGTCACAGTGCTGCGAAATGACCATGCAACCTTCTAGGTTGGGCTGCAGCAATGTATGCGGCCCAGGTCACAAGGCCGCTAAATGGCTTTAGGACCCTGGTCTCAAGGCTGCTATATGGCCTTAGGACCCTGGTCGCAATGCTGTGAAATGACAATGTAACCTTGCATGGCTGGGCTGCAGCAATGTATGCGGCCCAGGCCACAAGGCTGCTATATGGCTTTAGGACCCTGGTCACAAGGCAGCTATATGGCCTTAGGACCCTGGTCACAATGCTGCGAAATGACCATGTAACCTTGCATGGCTGGGCTGCAGCAATGTATGCGGCCCAGGTCACAAGGCTGCTATATGGCTTTAGGACCCTGGTCACAAGGCTGCTGTATGGCCTTAGGACCCTGGTCACAATGCTGCGAAATGACCATGTAACCTTGCATGGCTGGGCTGCAGCAATGTATGCGACCCAGGTCACAAGGCTGCTATATGGCTTTAGGACCCTGGTCACAAGGCTGCTATATGGCCTTAGGACCCTGGTCACAATGCTGCGAAATGACAATGTAACCTGGCATGGCTGGGCTGCAGCAATGTATGCGGCCCAGGTCACAAGGCTGCTATATGGCTTTAGGACCCTGGTCACAAGGCTGCTATATGGCCTTAGGACCCTGGTCACAAGGATGCGAAATGACCATGCAACCTTCTAGGTTGGGCTGCAGCAATGTATGCGGCCCAGGTCACAAGGCTGCTATATGGCTTTAGGACCCTGGTCACACGGCTGCTATATGGCCTTAGGACCCTGGTCACAATGCTGCGAAATGACCATGTATCCTTGCATGGCTGGGCTGCAGCAATGTATGCGACCCAGGTCACAAGGCTGCTATATGGCTTTAGGACCCTGGTCACAAGGCTGCTATATGGCCTTAGGACCCTGGTCACAATGCTGCGAAATGACAATGTAACCTGGCATGGCTGGGCTGCAGCAATGTATGCGGCCCAGGTCACAAGGCTGCTATATGGCTTTAGGACCCTGGTCACAAGGCTGCTATATGGCCTTAGGACCCTGGTCACAAGGATGCGAAATGACCATGCAACCTTCTAGGTTGGGCTGCAGCAATGTATGCGGCCCAGGTCACAAGGCTGCTATATGGCTTTAGGACCCTGGTCACACGGCTGCTATATGGCCTTAGGACCCTGGTCACAATGCTGCGAAATGACCATGCAACATTGCATTGGGCTGCAGCAATGTATGCGGCCCAGGTCACAAGGCTGCTATATGGCTTTAGGACCCTGGTCACAAGGCTGCTATATGGCCTTAGGACCCTGGTCACAATGCTGCGAAATGACCATGTATCATTGCATTGGGCTGCAGCAATGTATGCGGCCCAGGTCACAAGGCTGCTATATGGTCTTATGACCCTGGTCACAAGGCTGCTATATGGCCTCTGGACCCTGGTCACAGTGCTGCGAAATGACCATGCAACCTTCTAGGTTGGGCTGCAGCAATGTATGCGGCCCAGGTCACAAGGCTGCTATATGGTCTTATGACCCTGGTCACAAGGCTGCTATATGGTCTCTGGACCCTGGTCACAGTGCTGCGAAATGACCATGCAACCTTCTAGGTTGGGCTGCAGCAATGTATGCGGCCCAGGTCACAAGGCTGCTATATGGTCTTATGACCCTGGTCACAAGGCTGCTATATGGCCTTAGGACCCTGGTCACAGTGCTGCGAAATGACCATGCAACCTTCTAGGTTGGGCTGCAGCAATGTATGCGGCCCAGGCCACAAGGCTTCTATATGGTCTTATGACCCTGGTCACAAGGCTGCTATATGGCCTCTGGACCCTGGTCACAGTGCTGCGAAATGACCATGCAACCTTCTAGGTTGGGCTGCAGCAATGTATGCGGCCCAGGTCACAAGGCTGCTATATGGCTTTAGGACCCTGGTCACAAGGCTGCTATATGGCCTTAGGACCCTGGTCGCAATGCTGTGAAATGACAATGTAACCTTGCATGGCTGGGCTGCAGCAATGTATGCGGCCCAGGCCACAAGGCTGCTATATGGCTTTAGGACCCTGGTCACAAGGCAGCTATATGGCCTTAGGACCCTGGTCACAATGCTGCGAAATGACCATGTAACCTTGCATGGCTGGGCTGCAGCAATGTATGCGGCCCAGGTCACAAGGCTGCTATATGGCTTTAGGACCCTGGTCACAAGGCTGCTGTATGGCCTTAGGACCCTGGTCACAATGCTGCGAAATGACCATGTAACCTTGCATGGCTGGGCTGCAGCAATGTATGCGACCCAGGTCACAAGGCTGCTATATGGCTTTAGGACCCTGGTCACAAGGCTGCTATATGGCCTTAGGACCCTGGTCACAATGCTGCGAAATGACAATGTAACCTGGCATGGCTGGGCTGCAGCAATGTATGCGGCCCAGGTCACAAGGCTGCTATATGGCTTTAGGACCCTGGTCACAAGGCTGCTATATGGCCTTAGGACCCTGGTCACAAGGATGCGAAATGACCATGTAACCTTGCATGGCTGGGCTGCAGCAATGTATGCGGCCCAGGTCACAAGGCTGCTAAATGGCCTTAGGACCCTGGTCACAAGGCTGCTATATGGCCTTAGGACCCTGGTCACAATGCTGCGAAATGACCATGCAACCTTGCATGGCTGGGCTGCAGCAATGTATCGACCTAGGTCACAAGGCTGCTATACTGTCTTATGACCCTGGTCACAAGGCTGCTATATGGCCTTAGGACCCTGGTCACAATGCTGCGAAATGACAATGTAACCTGGCATGGCTGGGCTGCAGCAATGTATGCGGCCCAGGTCACAAGGCTGCTATATGGTCTTATGACCCTGGTCACAAGGCTGCTATATGGCCTTAGGACCCTGGTCACAATGCTGCGAAATGACCATGCAACCTTCTAGGTTGGGCTGCAGCAATGTATGCGGCCCAGATCACAAGGCTGCTATATGGCTTTAGGACCCTGGTCACAAGGCTGCTATATGGCCTTAGGACCCTGGTCACAATGCTGTGAAATGACAATGTAACATTGCATTGGGCTGCAGCAATGTATGCGGCCCAGGTCACAAGGCTGCTATATGGCTTTAGGACCCTGGTCACAAGGGTGCTATATATGGCCTTAGGACCCTGGTCACAATGCTGCGAAATGACCATGTAACATTGCATTGGGCTGCAGCAATGTATGCGGCCCAGGTCACAAGGCTGCTATATGGTCTTATGACCCTGGTCACAAGGCTGCTATATGGCCTCTGGACCCTGGTCACAGTGCTGCGAAATGACCATGCAACCTTCTAGGTTGGGCTGCAGCAATGTATGCGGCCCAGGTCACAAGGCTGCTATATGGTCTTATGACCCTGGTCACAAGGCTGCTATATGGCCTCTGGACCCTGGTCACAGTGCTGCGAAATGACCATGCAACCTTCTAGGTTGGGCTGCAGCAATGTATGCGGCCCAGGTCACAAGGCTGCTATATGGCTTTAGGACCCTGGTCACAAGGCTGCTATATGGCCTTAGGACCCTAGTCGCAATGCTGTGAAATGACAATGTAACCTTGCATGGCTGGGCTGCAGCAATGTATGCGGCCCAGGCCACAAGGCTGCTATATGGCTTTAGGACCCTGGTCACAAGGCAGCTATATGGCCTTAGGACCCTGGTCACAATGCTGCGAAATGACCATGTAACCTTGCATGGCTGGGCTGCAGCAATGTATGCGGCCCAGGTCACAAGGCTGCTATATGGCTTTAGGACCCTGGTCACAAGGCTGCTGTATGGCCTTAGGACCCTGGTCACAATGCTGCGAAATGACCATGTAACCTTGCATGGCTGGGCTGCAGCAATGTATGCGACCCAGGTCACAAGGCTGCTATATGGCTTTAGGACCCTGGTCACAAGGCTGCTATATGGCCTTAGGACCCTGGTCACAATGCTGCGAAATGACAATGTAACCTGGCATGGCTGGGCTGCAGCAATGTATGCGGCCCAGGTCACAAGGCTGCTATATGGCTTTAGGACCCTGGTCACAAGGCTGCTATATGGCCTTAGGACCCTGGTCACAATGCTGCGAAATGACCATGTAACATTGCATTGGGCTGCAGCAATGTATGCGGCCCAGGTCACAAGGCTGCTATACTGTCTTATGACCCTGGTCACAAGGCTGCTATATGGCCTTAGGACCCTGGTCACAATGCTGCGAAATGACCATGCAACCTTGCATGGCTGGGCTGCAGCAATGTATGCGGCCCAGGTCACAAGGCTGCTATATGGTCTTATGACCCTGGTCACAAGGCTGCTATATGGCCTCTGGACCCTGGTCACAGTGCTGCGAAATGACCATGCAACCTTCTAGGTTGGGCTGCAGCAATGTATGCGGCCTAGGGTGGCCCAAAAAACAAAATTTTTGATTTTCTATTCGCATAGCCCCTCATTTTAGGAGAAATTGTGAAAAAAGCACCCTGTAAAAATTTCAAGAAAATCGGTTAAGTCTTAGGGGTCTCTCAAGGCCCCTCCATTCTTAGCAAAAAGGAAAATTTCAACCATTTTCGCAAATACGCGGTTCCTCATAACTTAGTCAATTTGTACAGTACTGCATTTCCAATACCATGGTTGGATAGGGCTAAAAAATAGCTTCAATTTGCATACCAACATTATTGGTCTAAGATAATATCTCAACTCCCATGGTCTTTTCAGTTTACACTTTTCGTGAATGAAATTGTTGCTGAACGACCGATCCTGATAAAAGCCAGGCTTTTTTTTTTTTTTGCTTTAAATTGCCATGATTCTTATTTTCCCAGTTCAAGAATGACCAAATATTTAAAAAGAAAAGATATTTGACCATGGGAATGCCCGGTTTATGAGTGATGAAATTTTATGTTGAAGTTTGTCGCAAACACATAAAATAGCAGTCGGGAATCGTAGTATTTCAAATTCATATCTTCATCCAAATTTATTACAGGGCACCATGATGGGTACCACTTGAAAGACAATATTCTTATGTTTCACATGATATAGATTATGTTGTCCTATATTTAACTCTTATGAAGTTAAACTATGAAATGCAACAGCCCCTCTCCGATGTTTTCAGCACTTTTGACAAAATCTAACATTAAAACTTTACAGCTCATAAAGCGGGTTTCTCCATGGTAAAAAAAAAAGTTTTATGCTTTATCGGGTCATCCTGCCTTTTGGAGAATAAGAACATGTTAATTGACAGTGAAATTTAATGGAAATCTTTTCTTGAACAGGTTTAGTCATTCAGTAAACACTTTCGCACATTAGCACTGTCAGCTGAAGAGTCCATGGGAGTCAAGATATCATCCTAGACCATTAATGTTGGTATGCAAATTGAAGCTAATTTTGATACCTTTCCAACCATTGCAATTAGAATGTTGTTCATTAAAAATTCACAAAGTTGTGGCTAACCGCGTAGTGGCGAAAATGGTTGAAATGTTTCTTTTTGGTGAGAATTGAGGGGCCTTGAGAGACCACTTAGACTTGACTGATTTTCATGAAATTTTAACAAGGTGCTTTTTTCACCATTTCTCCTAAAATGAGGGGGTATGCGATGTGAATTTCAGAAAAAAAAATTTTCCTGTACATTTTTAGGCCACCCTAATGCGGCCCAGGTCACAAGGCTGCTATATGGCTTTAGGACCCTGTTCACAAGGCTGCTATATGGCCTTAGGACCCTGGTCACAATGCTGTGAAATGACAATGTAACATTGCATTGGGCTGCAGCAATGTATGCGGCCCAGGTCACAAGGCTGCTATATGGCTTTAGGACCCCGGTCACAAGGCTGCTATATGGCCTTAGGACCCTGGTCACAATGCTGCGAAATGACCATGTAACATTGCATTGGGCTGCAGCAATGTATGCGGCCCAGGTCACAAGGCTGCTATATGGTCTTATGACCCTGGTCACAAGGCTGCTATATGACCTCTGGACCCAGGTCACAGTGCTGCGAAATGACCATGCAACCTTCTAGGTTGGGCTGCAGCAATGTATGCGGCCCAGGTCACAAGGCTGCTATATGACTTTAGGACCCTGGTCACAAGGCTGCTATATGGCCTCTGGACCCTGGTCACAGTGCTGCGAAATGACCATGCAACCTTCTAGGTTGGGCTGCAGCAATGTATGCGACCCAGGCCACAAAGCTGCTATATGGCTTTAGGACCCTGGTCACAAGGCAGCTATATGGCCTTAGGACCCTGGTCACAATGCTGCGAAATGACCATGTAACCTTGCATGGCTGGGCTGCAGCAATGTATGCGGCCCAGGTCACAAGGCTGCTATATGGCTTTAGGACCCTGGTCACAAGGCTGCTATATGGCCTTAGGACCCTGGTCACAATGCTGCGAAATGACAATGTAACCTGCATGGCTGGGCTGCAGCAATGTATGCGGCCCAGGTCACAAGGCTGCTATATGGCCTTAGGACCCTGGTCACAAGGCTGCTATATGGCCTTAGGACCCTGGTCACAATGCTGCGAAATGACCATGCAACCTTGCATGGCTGGGCTGCAGCAATGTATGCGGCCCAGGTCACAAGGCTGCTATATGGTCTTATGACCCTGGTCACAAGGCTGCTATATGGCCTTAGGACCCTGGTCACAATGCTGCGAAATGACAATGTAACCTGGCATGGCTGGGCTGCAGCAATGTATGCGGCCCAGGTCACAAGGCTGCTATATGGTCTTATGACCCTGGTCACAAGGCTGCTATATGGCCTTAGGACCCTGGTCACAATGCTGTGAAATGACAATGTAACATTGCATTGGGCTGCAGCAATGTATGCGGCCCAGGTCACAAGGCTGCTATATGGTCTTATGACCCTGGTCACAAGGCTGCTATATGGCCTTAGGACCCTGGTCACAATGCTGCGAAATGACCATGCAACCTTCTAGGTTGGGCTGCAGCAATGTATGCGGCCCAGGTCACAAGGCTTCTATATGGTCTTATGACCCTGGTCACAAGGCTGCTATATGGCCTCTGGACCCTGGTCACAGTGCTGCGAAATGACCATGCAACCTTCTAGGTTGGGCTGCAGCAATGTATGCGGCCCAGGTCACAAGGCTGCTATATGGCTTTAGGACCCTGGTCTCAAGGCTGCTATATGGCCTTAGGACCCTGGTCGCAATGCTGTGAAATGACAACGTAACCTTGCATGGCTGGGCTGCAGCAATGTATGCGGCCCAGGCCACAAGGCTGCTATATGGCTTTAGGACCCTGGTCACAAGGCAGCTATATGGCCTTAGGACCCTGGTCACAATGCTGCGAAATGACCATGTAACCTTGCATGGCTGGGCTGCAGCAATGTATGCGGCCCAGGTCACAAGGCTGCTATATGGCTTTAGGACCCTGGTCACAAGGCTGCTGTATGGCCTTAGGACCCTGGTCACAATGCTGCGAAATGACCATGTAACCTTGCATGGCTGGGCTGCAGCAATGTATGCGACCCAGGTCACAAGGCTGCTATATGGCTTTAGGACCCTGGTCACAAGGCTGCTATATGGCCTTAGGACCCTGGTCACAAGGATGCGAAATGACCATGTAACCTTGCATGGCTGGGCTGCAGCAATGTATGCGGCCCAGGTCACAAGGCTGCTATATGGCCTTAGGACCCTGGTCACAAGGCTGCTATATGGCCTTAGGACCCTGGTCACAATGCTGCGAAATGACCATGCAACCTTGCATGGCTGGGCTGCAGCAATGTATGCGGCCCAGGTCACAAGGCTGCTATATGGTCTTATGACCCTGGTCACAAGGCTGCTATATGGCCTTAGGACCCTGGTCACAATGCTGCGAAATGACAATGTAACCTGGCATGGCTGGGCTGCAGCAATGTATGCGGCCCAGGTCACAAGGCTGCTATATATGGTCTTATGACCCTGGTCACAAGGCTGCTATATGGCCTTAGGACCCTGGTCACAAGGATGCGAAATGACCATGCAACCTTCTAGGTTGGGCTGCAGCAATGTATGCGGCCCAGGTCACAAGGCTGCTATATGGCTTTAGGACCCTGGTCACAAGGCTGCTATATGGCCTTAGGACCCTGGTCACAATGCTGCGAAATGACAATGTAACATTGCATTGGGCTGCAGCAATGTATGCGGCCCAGGTCACAAGGCTGCTATATGGCTTTAGGACCCTGGTCACAAGGCTGCCATATGGCCTTAGGACCCTGGTCACAACGCTGCGAAATGACCATGTAACATTGCATTGGGCTGCAGCAATGTATGCGGCCCAGGTCACAAGGCTGCTATATGGTCTTATGACCCTGGTCACAAGGCTGCTATATGGCCTCTGGACCCTGGTCACAGTGCTGCGAAATGACCATGCAACCTTCTAGGTTGGGCTGCAGCAATGTATGCGGCCCAGGTCACAAGGCTGCTATATGGTCTTATGACCCTGGTCACAAGGCTGCTATATGGCCTCTGGACCCTGGTCACAGTGCTGCGAAATGACCATGCAACCTTCTAGGTTGGGCTGCAGCAATGTATGCGGCCCAGGTCACAAGGCTGCTATATGGCTTTAGGACCCTGGTCACAAGGCTGCTATATGGCCTTAGGACCCTGGTCACAATGCTGCGAAATGACCATGTAACCTTGCATGGCTGGGCTGCAGCAATGTAAGCGGCCCAGGTCACAAGGCTGCTATATGGCTTTAGGACCCTGGTCACAATGCTGCTATATGGCCTTAGGGCCCTGGCCACAATGCTGCGAAATGACCATGTAACCTTGCATGGCTGGGCTGCAGCAATGTATGCGGCCCAGGTCACAAGGCTGCTATATGGCTTTAGGACCCTGGTCACAAGGCTGCTATATGGCCTTAGGACCCTGGTCACAATGCTGTGAAATGACAATGTAACATTGCATTGGGCTGCAGCAATGTATGCGGCCCAGGTCACAAGGCTGCTATATGGTCTTATGACCCTGGTCACAAGGCTGCTATATGGCCTTAGGACCCTGGTCACAATGCTGCGAAATGACCATGCAACCTTCTAGGTTGGGCTGCAGCAATGTATGCGGCCCAGGTCACAAGGCTTCTATATGGTCTTATGACCCTGGTCACAAGGCTGCTATATGGCCTCTGGACCCTGGTCACAGTGCTGCGAAATGACCATGCAACCTTCTAGGTTGGGCTGCAGCAATGTATGCGGCCCAGGTCACAAGGCCGCTAAATGGCTTTAGGACCCTGGTCTCAAGGCTGCTATATGGCCTTAGGACCCTGGTCGCAATGCTGTGAAATGACAATGTAACCTTGCATGGCTGGGCTGCAGCAATGTATGCGGCCCAGGCCACAAGGCTGCTATATGGCTTTAGGACCCTGGTCACAAGGCAGCTATATGGCCTTAGGACCCTGGTCACAATGCTGCGAAATGACCATGTAACCTTGCATGGCTGGGCTGCAGCAATGTATGCGGCCCAGGTCACAAGGCTGCTATATGGCTTTAGGACCCTGGTCACAAGGCTGCTGTATGGCCTTAGGACCCTGGTCACAATGCTGCGAAATGACCATGTAACCTTGCATGGCTGGGCTGCAGCAATGTATGCGACCCAGGTCACAAGGCTGCTATATGGCTTTAGGACCCTGGTCACAAGGCTGCTATATGGCCTTAGGACCCTGGTCACAATGCTGCGAAATGACAATGTAACCTGGCATGGCTGGGCTGCAGCAATGTATGCGGCCCAGGTCACAAGGCTGCTATATGGCTTTAGGACCCTGGTCACAAGGCTGCTATATGGCCTTAGGACCCTGGTCACAAGGATGCGAAATGACCATGCAACCTTCTAGGTTGGGCTGCAGCAATGTATGCGGCCCAGGTCACAAGGCTGCTATATGGCTTTAGGACCCTGGTCACACGGCTGCTATATGGCCTTAGGACCCTGGTCACAATGCTGCGAAATGACCATGTATCCTTGCATGGCTGGGCTGCAGCAATGTATGCGACCCAGGTCACAAGGCTGCTATATGGCTTTAGGACCCTGGTCACAAGGCTGCTATATGGCCTTAGGACCCTGGTCACAATGCTGCGAAATGACAATGTAACCTGGCATGGCTGGGCTGCAGCAATGTATGCGGCCCAGGTCACAAGGCTGCTATATGGCTTTAGGACCCTGGTCACAAGGCTGCTATATGGCCTTAGGACCCTGGTCACAAGGATGCGAAATGACCATGCAACCTTCTAGGTTGGGCTGCAGCAATGTATGCGGCCCAGGTCACAAGGCTGCTATATGGCTTTAGGACCCTGGTCACACGGCTGCTATATGGCCTTAGGACCCTGGTCACAATGCTGCGAAATGACCATGCAACATTGCATTGGGCTGCAGCAATGTATGCGGCCCAGGTCACAAGGCTGCTATATGGCTTTAGGACCCTGGTCACAAGGCTGCTATATGGCCTTAGGACCCTGGTCACAATGCTGCGAAATGACCATGTATCATTGCATTGGGCTGCAGCAATGTATGCGGCCCAGGTCACAAGGCTGCTATATGGTCTTATGACCCTGGTCACAAGGCTGCTATATGGTCTCTGGACCCTGGTCACAGTGCTGCGAAATGACCATGCAACCTTCTAGGTTGGGCTGCAGCAATGTATGCGGCCCAGGTCACAAGGCTGCTATATGGTCTTATGACCCTGGTCACAAGGCTGCTATATGGCCTTAGGACCCTGGTCACAGTGCTGCGAAATGACCATGCAACCTTCTAGGTTGGGCTGCAGCAATGTATGCGGCCCAGGCCACAAGGCTTCTATATGGTCTTATGACCCTGGTCACAAGGCTGCTATATGGCCTCTGGACCCTGGTCACAGTGCTGCGAAATGACCATGCAACCTTCTAGGTTGGGCTGCAGCAATGTATGCGGCCCAGGTCACAAGGCTGCTATATGGCTTTAGGACCCTGGTCACAAGGCTGCTATATGGCCTTAGGACCCTGGTCGCAATGCTGTGAAATGACAATGTAACCTTGCATGGCTGGGCTGCAGCAATGTATGCGGCCCAGGCCACAAGGCTGCTATATGGCTTTAGGACCCTGGTCACAAGGCAGCTATATGGCCTTAGGACCCTGGTCACAATGCTGCGAAATGACCATGTAACCTTGCATGGCTGGGCTGCAGCAATGTATGCGGCCCAGGTCACAAGGCTGCTATATGGCTTTAGGACCCTGGTCACAAGGCTGCTGTATGGCCTTAGGACCCTGGTCACAATGCTGCGAAATGACCATGTAACCTTGCATGGCTGGGCTGCAGCAATGTATGCGACCCAGGTCACAAGGCTGCTATATGGCTTTAGGACCCTGGTCACAAGGCTGCTATATGGCCTTAGGACCCTGGTCACAATGCTGCGAAATGACAATGTAACCTGGCATGGCTGGGCTGCAGCAATGTATGCGGCCCAGGTCACAAGGCTGCTATATGGCTTTAGGACCCTGGTCACAAGGCTGCTATATGGCCTTAGGACCCTGGTCACAAGGATGCGAAATGACCATGTAACCTTGCATGGCTGGGCTGCAGCAATGTATGCGGCCCAGGTCACAAGGCTGCTAAATGGCCTTAGGACCCTGGTCACAAGGCTGCTATATGGCCTTAGGACCCTGGTCACAATGCTGCGAAATGACCATGCAACCTTGCATGGCTGGGCTGCAGCAATGTATCGACCTAGGTCACAAGGCTGCTATATGGTCTTATGACCCTGGTCACAAGGCTGCTATATGGCCTTAGGACCCTGGTCACAATGCTGCGAAATGACAATGTAACCTGGCATGGCTGGGCTGCAGCAATGTATGCGGCCCAGGTCACAAGGCTGCTATATGGTCTTATGACCCTGGTCACAAGGCTGCTATATGGCCTTAGGACCCTGGTCACAATGCTGCGAAATGACCATGCAACCTTCTAGGTTGGGCTGCAGCAATGTATGCGGCCCAGGTCACAAGGCTGCTATATGGCTTTAGGACCCTGGTCACAAGGCTGCTATATGGCCTTAGGACCCTGGTCACAATGCTGTGAAATGACAATGTAACATTGCATTGGGCTGCAGCAATGTATGCGGCCCAGGTCACAAGGCTGCTATATGGCTTTAGGACCCTGGTCACAAGGGTGCTATATGGCCTTAGGACCCTGGTCACAATGCTGCGAAATGACCATGTAACATTGCATTGGGCTGCAGCAATGTATGCGGCCCAGGTCACAAGGCTGCTATATGGTCTTATGACCCTGGTCACAAGGCTGCTATATGGCCTCTGGACCCTGGTCACAGTGCTGCGAAATGACCATGCAACCTTCTAGGTTGGGCTGCAGCAATGTATGCGGCCCAGGTCACAAGGCTGCTATATGGTCTTATGACCCTGGTCACAAGGCTGCTATATGGCCTCTGGACCCTGGTCACAGTGCTGCGAAATGACCATGCAACCTTCTAGGTTGGGCTGCAGCAATGTATGCGGCCCAGGTCACAAGGCTGCTATATGGCTTTAGGACCCTGGTCACAAGGCTGCTATATGGCCTTAGGACCCTAGTCGCAATGCTGTGAAATGACAATGTAACCTTGCATGGCTGGGCTGCAGCAATGTATGCGGCCCAGGCCACAAGGCTGCTATATGGCTTTAGGACCCTGGTCACAAGGCAGCTATATGGCCTTAGGACCCTGGTCACAATGCTGCGAAATGACCATGTAACCTTGCATGGCTGGGCTGCAGCAATGTATGCGGCCCAGGTCACAAGGCTGCTATATGGCTTTAGGACCCTGGTCACAAGGCTGCTGTATGGCCTTAGGACCCTGGTCACAATGCTGCGAAATGACCATGTAACCTTGCATGGCTGGGCTGCAGCAATGTATGCGACCCAGGTCACAAGGCTGCTATATGGCTTTAGGACCCTGGTCACAAGGCTGCTATATGGCCTTATGACCCTGGTCACAATGCTGCGAAATGACAATGTAACCTGGCATGGCTGGGCTGCAGCAATGTATGCGGCCCAGGTCACAAGGCTGCTATATGGCTTTAGGACCCTGGTCACAAGGCTGCTATATGGCCTTAGGACCCTGGTCACAATGCTGCGAAATGACCATGTAACATTGCATTGGGCTGCAGCAATGTATGCGGCCCAGGTCACAAGGCTGCTATACTGTCTTATGACCCTGGTCACAAGGCTGCTATATGGCCTTAGGACCCTGGTCACAATGCTGCGAAATGACCATGCAACCTTGCATGGCTGGGCTGCAGCAATGTATGCGGCCCAGGTCACAAGGCTGCTATATGGTCTTATGACCCTGGTCACAAGGCTGCTATATGGCCTCTGGACCCTGGTCACAGTGCTGCGAAATGACCATGCAACCTTCTAGGTTGGGCTGCAGCAATGTATGCGGCCCAGGTCACAAGGCTGCTATATGGCTTTAGGACCCTGTTCACAAGGCTGCTATATGGCCTTAGGACCCTGGTCACAATGCTGTGAAATGACAATGTAACATTGCATTGGGCTGCAGCAATGTATGCGGCCCAGGCCACAAGGCTGCTATATGGCTTTAGGACCCCGGTCACAAGGCTGCTATATGGCCTTAGGACCCTGGTCACAATGCTGCGAAATGACCATGTAACATTGCATTGGGCTGCAGCAATGTATGCGGCCCAGGTCACAAGGCTGCTATATGGTCTTATGACCCTGGTCACAAGGCTGCTATATGACCTCTGGACCCAGGTCACAGTGCTGCGAAATGACCATGCAACCTTCTAGGTTGGGCTGCAGCAATGTATGCGGCCCAGGTCACAAGGCTGCTATATGGTCTTATGACCCTGGTCACAAGGCTGCTATATGGCCTCTGGACCCTGGTCACAGTGCTGCGAAATGACCATGCAACCTTCTAGGTTGGGCTGCAGCAATGTATGCGACCCAGGCCACAAAGCTGCTATATGGCTTTAGGACCCTGGTCACAAGGCAGCTATATGGCCTTAGGACCCTGGTCACAATGCTGCGAAATGACCATGTAACCTTGCATGGCTGGGCTGCAGCAATGTATGCGGCCCAGGTCACAAGGCTGCTATATGGCTTTAGGACCCTGGTCACAAGGCTGCTATATGGCCTTAGGACCCTGGTCACAATGCTGCGAAATGACAATGTAACCTGCATGGCTGGGCTGCAGCAATGTATGCGGCCCAGGTCACAAGGCTGCTATATGGCCTTAGGACCCTGGTCACAAGGCTGCTATATGGCCTTAGGACCCTGGTCACAATGCTGCGAAATGACCATGCAACCTTGCATGGCTGGGCTGCAGCAATGTATGCGGCCCAGGTCACAAGGCTGCTATATGGTCTTATGACCCTGGTCACAAGGCTGCTATATGGCCTTAGGACCCTGGTCACAATGCTGCGAAATGACAATGTAACCTGGCATGGCTGGGCTGCAGCAATGTATGCGGCCCAGGTCACAAGGCTGCTATATGGTCTTATGACCCTGGTCACAAGGCTGCTATATGGCCTTAAGACCCTGGTCACAACGCTGCGAAATGACCATGCAACCTTCTAGGTTGGGCTGCAGCAATGTATGCGGCCCAGGTCACAAGGCTGCTATATGGCTTTAGGACCCTGGTCACAAGGCTGCTATATGGCCTTAGGACCCTGGTCACAATGCTGTGAAATGACAATGTAACATTGCATTGGGCTGCAGCAATGTATGCGGCCCAGGTCACAAGGCTGCTATATGGCTTTAGGACCCTGGTCACAAGGCTGCTATATGGCCTTAGGACCCTGGTCACAATGCTGCGAAATGACCATGTAACATTGCATTGGGCTGCAGCAATGTATGCGGCCCAGGTCACAAGGCTGCTATATGGTCTTATGACCCTGGTCACAAGGCTGCTATATGGCCTCTGGACCCTGGTCACAGTGCTGCGAAATGACCATGCAACCTTCTAGGTTGGGCTGCAGCAATGTATGCGGCCCAGGTCACAAGGCTGCTATATGGTCTTATGACCCTGGTCACAAGGCTGCTATATGGCCTCTGGACCCTTGTCACAGTGCTGCGAAATGACCATGCAACCTTCTAGGTTGGGCTGCAGCAATGTATGCGGCCCAGGTCACAAGGCTGCTATATGGCTTTAGGACCCTGGTCACAAGGCTGCTATATGGCCTTAGGACCCTGGTCACAATGCTGCGAAATGACCATGTAACCTTGCATGGCTGGGCTGCAGCAATGTAAGCGGCCCAGGTCACAAGGCTGCTATATGGCTTTAGGACCCTGGTCACAAGGCTGCTATATGGCTTTAGGGCCATGGCCACAATGCTGCGAAATGACCATGTAACCTTGCATGGCTGGGCTGCAGCAATGTATGCGGCCCAGGTCACAAGGCTGCTATATGGCTTTAGGACCCTGGTCACAAGGCTGCTATATGGCCTTAGGACCCTGGTCACAATGACCACTATATGGATTGCAGCAATGTATGCGCCCAAGGTTTCATGGCCACTATTTGGCTTTAGGACCCTGGTCACAAGGATGCCATAAATATTATGGCCTTAAGGCCTTGGTCACAAGGATGCGAAATGACCATATAACCTTGCTTGGCTGGACTGCAGCTTTGTATTTTGCCAAGGTTACATGGCCACTATATGGTCTCAGGACCCTGGTCACAAGGCTGTTAAATGGCCTAAGGACCCTTGTCACAAGACTGAAAAATGATGTAACCTTGCATGGCTGGGCTGCAGCAGTGTGTCTTGCAAAGGTTACATGGCCAGGATATTGTCTTAGGACCCTGGTCACAAGGCTGCTATATGGCCTTAGGACCCTGGTCATAAGACTGAAAAATGACATTGTAACCTTGCATGGCTGGACTGCAGCAATGTATGCGGCCAAGGTCACAAGGCTGCTATATGGCTTTAGGACCCTGGTCTGCGAAATGACCATGTAACCTTGCACTGCCTGGTTGCAGCATTGTATGCAGACTGATGAAATTCAAGTCGAATTGGGTATTGAATTGGAATATAGGGCACTAGAACTGCTGCCTCTATAGTCCGCGCTGCTGCCTCTAAGGTCCGCGCCCGGCAGAACACAGCACAACTGAGCTGGGCAGCTTCAAAAATGCATGTGAGCGAGAACCTGATTGGCAGCACCACCAGTGAAATGTTGTAGCCTGCTCGCTAACGCTCGCAACTAAAGCAGGCTGCTGTAGCCTGCCGAGTACCGCCTTGGGCATACCGGTACAGTGGTACTTGTAAGGCCAAAAAAATAAAACTTGATAAAGGGCACATCAGGTTTGAAACGTGATTAAGACATTTTTACCTCAGCTTTGTAATTCGATTTGATTTGGTTTACACGCCAATGTATAAATGTATTAGTTTCATTTTAGTATAAATAAGCAAGCATTTATTGTAAGTTCAAATCTCAGTTGTTCGTGCCAAGAAAGTTGCCGTACATGATGATTATGGCATATTAAACGCGAATCGAGGAAAATTCATTACCAGACAATATATATAATACTAGTTCATTTTATTCAAGGGTTACGGTTGTTGCTATTTGTGATGGCTTATATTTCCTGCTACTATACTCCAGACTGTTGTTATTTGGAAATTTTAATGCTTATGAAATAAACCTATTTTGACCTTGTAATAGCATACTAGTTTTTTTTCAAATTTTGTGCATGAAGAAACATCTGCCGAAAATTTATATAGACAACGAATTTTGGACGGGCACGTACCGGTATACCGGACCGCCTCCAACCTGGACCGGACCACCTACCTCCTGGACCGGGCGGTACTGGACCTGTGGGGGGTGGTCCAGTCTGCACCACTATATTGTAACCTTGCATGGCTGGACTGCAGCAATGTGCAGTCTAGGATTTTTTCTATAGCCTTGGTAATGCTAGTCCATTACCTATCCTTGGTGACCATATCCTTAATCAACAGAGGTACCCACCAGGCAGTGAGCAACATCAAAAGAAAGGCCCTCAGCCCCTGCAGCCCAGACTGTCAATCATCTGTGCAGGTCACTGCAGGGGTTAAATTGTGTGAAGTCAGGGTTGCTCTCTCTAAAAGGGACTGTCCAGTTCAACCCCATGGCCTCATCCAGCCACATGTCAACTGCACCCCTCCCAATATGAGCTGACAAGTTTATTTCATATTTTATGAAGACATATAATTATTAACTCCAAAGCTCAAGAAGGTGTATAACCTGTTCCAATCAGGGAATACACATTTTTTATATTTCTTTCTTTCTTCTTTCAATCCTTCCTTTCTTCCTTCTTTCAATTCTTCTTTCTGTCTTTCTATCTTTCAATCCTTCTTTCTTTCTCCTTTCAATCATTCCTTCAATCCTCCTATCCTTCTTTCTGTCCTTTATTCTTCCTTTCCTTCTTTCTTTCCATCTTCATTCCATTTTTTTTTCTTCTTCCTTATTTCTTCCATCTTCCTTCCTTCTTTCTTTCCATTTTTCTGTCCTTCTCCCTTTCCATCTTCATTCTATCTTTCTTTTCATCTTCCTTCTTTCATTCTTTCATCATTCTTTCCTTCTTTCTTGCTATCATTTCTTCTTCCTTCCCTTCTTTCTTCCCATCTTCATTCTATCTTTCTTTAAATTCTTTTCACCTTCCATCTTTCTTTCCATCTTCCTTTCCATCTTTCTTTCCTTCTTTTGTCTTTCCTTCTTCATTCTATCTTTCTTTTCATCTGCCTTCTTTCTTTCCATTTTTCTTTCCTTCAGTCTTTCTTTCCATCTTCATTCTATATTTCTTTCCCCTTCGATCTACCATTCTTTCTTTCCATCTTTGGTCTGTCTTTCTTTTCATCTTTCTTCTATCTATTTTTTCTTCTTTCTTTCCATTCTTCTATCTTTCTGTCTACCATATCCCTGTCTTTCTATCTTTCTTCCAGTGTCTTTCTATTTTTCTTTCACCCAGTTTAAAATGACATCACAGCTTGTAGTTAATTTACATATATTGCAATGCTAGAATAGAGTCATCTCTGACATCACAGTTCAACAACATAGAAAAGAACTTGAGATTCCACATAAGTATGACAAGGACTGTAAGAGCTATTAAGAGACCACCTTCTGTGTGTGTCATCACTCACTTATCACTGATTCCTCTATATATCAGAGTTTATAAGTACTCCAATCTCTCTTTAATTGATAGCTCATTGTCCTTTCAAGCTATAAAATAACAAATTCTTAATTAGTCTATCTCTAACTGACTATCACTGTTTTTCCATCTCTGTTTGTCTATCACTGTCATATTATCATTTAACGATTAGATTTTTTTTTTCTTATCTCAATGCCACTTGCTCTTAAGTTGTTTCTGGTTTATGAGCAGCTGCCAGAGAGATATAAAAGTTATCACAGTAGATTTTGGAGGTGCTTTGGTGGGTGGGGGGGGGGGAGCTGATATATGAGCATATCAAGAGCATGTGTCCATTTTAACAAGGAGATTTATAACCCGACCTACACAACAAAGTATCAATGAAAGGGGTTGGGGTGTCAGTTTAACAAAATGTAAAGCCCATGTGTAACTGACTAAGTCCCCTCTCCTTCATAGAACATTCACCCCTGTATTCTGATGAGGCATGGCTATAGAGATATGGACCTTCATATAGCTACATTTCACTCCCCTTAGCTTCAAAGGCCATACTGGTAAATTTTACATGAAAGGCGTGGTTGACTTCAGGGCCATGGTCAAAGGTTCTTGATTTTGCCAAAATAGGCCCTTCTGTTAATTTTGCTTCTTTTCTATCTTTTTCCATTTCTGGCTCTCTTGACAGGCTTAACATTAATAGATCAATATTTATTGATAGACAGATAGATAGATAGAATAGAAATGCCTATTATGGCAAATTCCGAAAATTGCAGTTTACAAAAAAATGTTGGTATAACCACACAAGTGCACTGTATGAAACATTTTGGCAAAAATATATCTGCAAAAAAAAATTTGAAAAAAAAAATTAGGAAAAAAAGAACTTCTGAAATTGGAAAAAGCAGCATGAAAGTTACAGGATATTTGTGTAAATGATATCGGAATATATTATGTATATATAATTCCATTTTAGATAATCATATTGTGAAAAAGCATACTTGCATAATAATTGGGAACACAGTGTATATATAGTAAGATTTGGGAAAAAAATGTTGAAACAAAAATATTGGAATAAAAGGCTTGAAAAAATTTATTGGTGGGAAAAGTTTTATAATTTTTTTAAAATCTTGGAAAAAAAAAATATTCTGACACCAAAAGTTAATTTGAGTAAACACATGAGTATGTTTATTTTCATGAAATAAGATCAATCATTTCAATTCATTCAATAAAAAAACATATCTAAAGCCGCATCACCAGTATGGAAAATATCATTTTAGAATATCTCAACAGTCTCATATGCAAAGTCCAGAGGATAAAACTTGCAGACTATATATAATTTTGTTGCTCCAGAAAGGAGCCAGGCTATCATATATATCATCAATTTATCATCTCACTAATTAGGAACATACTTTTAAATCCAGGCAACAGAGGTGCATCTTTATCAGTTTATCATTTAAGCAGAGTCTTAGCAGGTGATTAGATAGATAGATAGATAGATAGATAGATAGATAGATAGATAGATAGATAGATAGATAGATAGATAGATAGATTTACATCAAATTAAGATCATAATCCAATTACTCAAGTCAATTGGGTAATGAAATAACAAGAAAAGTAATCTCATCACTGCACAAAATACTGAACATATGAACCACTATCAGTTTATTCAGTTAGATTACTTTCAGTTACTTTTAAAAGCTCTTTGTGGAAAAGGCAAGTTTACAGAAGCTTACCCTGTGATGTCTAATGATCGGTTATAAAAAAGCTGAACTTTAACTGCTACTGCACTACTCAGCCGCTCAATTTTTGGGTGTAGGACAAGCACTGCATATTATTTATTTTTAAAGTGGTAATCAAAGGTGAACACTGATAGCAGCTAGGGGACCGTTCAGAACTTATGACTGGGGGGGTGTGGGAGTTTTGCTGGAACTTCCCGTCAAAAATTGATACCCCCCCCCCCCCCTTGAGCTTCATGTGGATTTTTAGTACCCCGACTTTAGGTTTCACGCATATTTTTAGTACCCCCCCTCGACATACAAAGCAATACTCACATATATACTGTTAAATACCAGGCCACGCATACAGATTCGCGTTATTTCGCGGACTGTTGCACGTTAAAAAGTCCAAATAAAATGAGTTTATGTGTGTTTTTTAACATTTTTTCTTTGTTAAAATTTCTTACCCCCCCTTGGAAGTGTTGTCAGAAATTAATACCCCCCCTTGAAACACGTGTGAAAAGTTAGTACCCCCTCGGCCAAAACTCCAAACCCCCCCCCCAGTCATAAATTCTGAACGGTCCCTAGCCATTGTGAGAATTTGTGCCACCCATAATTCCTGTTGGAGACTTGTGATGGAAAGATGTTAAAAATTTTAGAACTAGTCTTCAGAGCCAGCTACTCTATCGACCACTCAGTACAACGCAAGTCTGAGGTTTGGCAGGGTGAAAACTTTGTGGAAATATTCACTGCTGCCTAATGCCCCATTCTCATGGCAATGATTCAGGGTTTAAAAATATATGTTGATTGCAGTGAATATTGGGGCATTAATCGCCCTAATATACCTACCATAGTGACCAACAGTGAGTGACAGTTAATGTCCAACAGTTAGTGACTGGATGACCAACAGTTAGTGACCAACAGTGAGTGACCAACTCATTAACAGCTAAAGGCAAACTCTAGCGTCCAAAAGGAAAACCTAGTAAGTCACATTTTGGGCCAAATTGAGTTAAAATCAAAATAGGACTTCTGAGACATGTCTCTATATATTTATTAAGTTTAGATTTTCATGAAGTTGCCCTTTACCCCAGAATGACACTGGCAAATCTCTGTAAGTCCATCTCTTACTACAAGGACTGGAACTTAAAAGTCACTTTTCTCAGAAACTCCAAAATGTGACTTACTAGGTTTTCCCTTTTGATGCTAGAACTGTTAGTGATCAAATGACAAACAGTTAATGATCAACTGACCAACAGTTAGTGATCAACAGTTAATGATCAACAGTTAATGATCAACAGTTAGTGATATGTTCATTGCAGTGAATATTGGGGCATTAATGGCCCAAATATACCTACCATCAGTTAATGACTGGCTGGCCTACAGTTGGTGGCTGACTAACCAACAGTTAGTGGCCAACAGTTACTGAGCAACAGTTAGTGATCAACAGTTAGTGATAAACAGTTAGTGACTAACAATTAGTGACTAACAGCTATAGTGACAGTTTTAATGATCAACAGTAAGTGACCAACTGACCAACAGTTAGTGACTAACAGTTAATGACAGTTTTAATGATCAACCGTAAGTGACCAACTGACCAACGGTTAGTGACCAACAGTGAGTGAACAACTGACCAACAGTTAGTGAGTTAGTGACAGTTAATGACCAACAGTAACTGTTAGTGACCAACAGTTAATGACCAACATTAAGTGACCAATAGTTAGTGACTAACAGTTAGTGACCAACCAAATAACAGTTAGTGACTAATAGTGACCTACAGTCAGTGGCCAACAGATAGTGACCAACAGTAAGTGACAGTTAATGAATGACTATTACTGACCAAGTGTCAACAGTTAGTGGTACTAAGAGTTAGTGGCCAATGATGGGTGACCAACAGCTAGTGACCAACAGTGACCTAGTTTGATGCCAACAGTGAGTGACCAACAGTGAGTGACCAACAGTTAGTGATAGTTAATGACCAACAGTGAGTGACCAACAGTGAGTGACCAACTCATTAACAGCTAAAGACAAACTGTTAGTGATCAACCTCCAAACAGTTAATGATAAACTGACCAACTGTTAGTGATCAACTGACCAACAGTTAGTGATCAACAGTTAGTGATTAACAGTTAGTTACCACAGTTAGTGACCACAGTTAGTGACCAACTGAACAACAGTTAATGACTAATAGTTACTGACCAACTGACAAACAGTTAGTGGTCAACATTTTGTGATCAACTGACCAACAGTTAGTGACTAACAGTTAGTGACTAACAGTTAGTGACCAACAGTTAGTGACCAACAGTTAGTGACCAACAGTTAGTGACCAACAGTTAGTGCACCAACAGTTAATGCACCAACAATTAGTGCACCAACAGTTAATGCACCAACATTCAATGCACCAGTTAGTGCACCAACAGTTAGTGCACCAACAGTTAGTGACCAACAGTTAGTGACCAACAGTTAGTGACCAACAGTTAGTGACCAACAGTTAGTGACCAACAGTTAGTGACCATCTGAACAACAGTTAATGAATAACAGTTAATGACCAACTGACCGGTCCAACAGGTAGTTGCCAACAGTTAGTAGCCATAACCATAGCTTGGTAGATCGGTAGATGCATAGACACGTACATAGATGTATATTACAGACCATGGGGTTGCCATAGGTGATTTCCGTATTCCATTTAGATTATATTTTTGTGACAATATCACCAGTTATACATTTTGAAATCTGTTATTACTACAGCCAGCTAATCTTTTTTTTTTTTTAAAGATTTTCTTGTTATGCTGGCTTTAGGTCAAAATTTGTTACAGTACATTTTTAGCTCTACAGCCAGCATATTAATTAGTGAAAAAGGTACACTTGCCACTCATTAGTGGCCCGGCGTTTATACGAGCCAGGCGTCTATTTGTTTTAAACAAGATAGCAGTCAAGTTAAATCTGGCGAGGGTAGGCACTGATACCGAGTAAGTAAACCTTGCATGGAAACACCTGTGAAGCATGCAAGGCAGTAAATTAGAGCTTATTATAGTAGCTGACCCGGCGTGTAATTGAGGGCTTCTATTATTTTAGCGTGGGCCCCTACCCCAGCCTCTAAACGAGACAGGCTTCTATTCGAGGAAATACTGTAATTTGTGTCAAGCCCTGCAACAGTGGCATCTTCAGAAGATGCTATTGCTACAGGGCTTGAAACAATCGGGGCGAGTAGCTATAGTCCAGTCAATTTATGTCATAACATGCCCTGACCCCATGCAAAAAAATTGCAAGAAATTATTTTATTGCATTTTCTCACAGTATAGAGTCATAAGAACAACATACTAAAAGTCAGCCAAAATTGGGTCAGCCAAAGTGGGTTAATTAGGTCATCAAAAAGTTAGTCGCTAATCACCCAAAATGCGCACCCCAGATTCTGCCTTTTATAACCCAGTCATTCTTAGAACTAGCTTACAGAGCGAAGATCAGCCACAACCTGATAAGCAACATAACAACCCCGAAACTGTGAAATTGTATGTTTCAATGCAGAAAAACATCTCTTGGGATGCACACCACAGATTCTGCTTTTTATAACCCAGTCATTCTTAGAACAAGCTTACAGAGCAAAGATCAGCCACAACCTGATAAGCAACATAACAACCCCGAAACTGTGAAAATGTATGTTTCAATGCAGAAAAAACATCTCTTGGGATGCACACCACAGTTTCTGCTTTTTATAACCCAGTCATTCTTAGAACTAGCTTACAGAGCGAAGATCAGCCACAACCTGATAAGCAACAACCCCGAAACTGTGAAATTGTATGTTTCAATGCAGAAACCAGCACCTGGCAGTTCAATAATGGCTTCCTCTGCATCTTACATGGGAGTATGGGTGGAGCGGTGTAATATTTACTATGCTGTTGCTGAACAACTGATGTTTGTTTTGATGGCAGTTAGCAGTGATTTTAAATGTCAATTTATCATTTAAAATTATACAGGAATTTGTCCACAAACAATCATTTAAATGTGTGGACCGAATAGCTTAATGGCTTAGAAATTTGCCCATTTAGCCTCTTACAAATGAAAACTCATCATAACTGTCAAACTATGATTCTACCAAAGGTAAACTGAACTAAATTAAAAATGCAAAACTATTTCCAGGGTTGTATTTTTCTGAATAAGCTTCAGATGGGCTGTTGAGTGAATGCATAATGTGTAATCATTTATCAAAGAACTTGGGTCCAGAAAATCACACAAGTTTGACCATTTTTTTATTGTCCTTTGCCAAGTTTATCACATTGGGGTATGGCCAGTGGACCAGGGTATTAGCCGACCCACACAGAAAATCTAATGTTTTCATGTTAAAGCTTGAAGAAAATGATGCAAAAGGCCACTCAATTCACTTTAGCCGGTGCCACCTAACTTGTTAAAAATTCAGTTTTTTGAGTAGTAAGGTCAGAGTTTGTCACAATCAGTGATATTCCAATGCAAAAATGCATCTAATGAAACAAGTTCTCAAGCAGTCTAAACAATAGCTGTGGAAAGAAAAAGGCTTAGGATCTGTGAGAAAGACCTCGCGCAACTGTTTAAAAGCTCCAGAGGTAAAAATCAGTATTTTTTTGTCATCCTTATGTTATTGTCCCAACCACACATCTGTCCCCCAAAGAAAAGCATGAGAAGGCAAAAATGTTACTGAAGTTTGTCCTACGGCTGCTATACAGGCTTTGTAAGGTCTTTTTGACAGACCCTAATGCATTTTCGATCTTTTGAATTTGTACAGGCCACATGAGGACCTGTTTCCATGGCTACATTGTCTCACGGGAATATCATTGTGTATGACAAACTCTGACATGACTTCTCAAAAAACTAAATTTTAACAAGTTGAGAGGTATCGACCAAAGTTAATTGTATGGCCTTTTGCATCATTTTCTTCAAGCTTCACCATGAAATCATTAGATTTGCCATATTGAGTGTCTAATACCCCTGTCCACTGGCCATAACCCCAATGTGATAAACCTTGCAACAGATTTGCAAAAAAAGGTAAGAATTCAGTGATTTTATGGAACTGAGTCCTTTGACACCTAATTCCACATATGCATAAACTCAACAGCCCAACTGAATCATATACAGAAAGATAATGCCCTGGAAATAGTTTTGCGTTTTTTAATTGGTTCAGTTTATGACGCTGACCATATATATGCAGAATATCAAAAGAAATGTGTAAATTCAATTGACAACCCCATAAAAGTTAATACTGCACACATTTCCCGAAACTGTGAAATTGTATGTTTCAATGCAGAAAAACATCTCTTGGGATGCACACCACAGTTTCTGCTTTTTATAACCCAGTCATTCTTAGAACAAGCTTACAGAGCAAAGATCAGCCACAACCTGATAAGCAACATAACAATCCCGAAACTGTGAAAATGTATGTTTCAATGCAGAAAAAACATCTCTTGGGATGCACACCACAGTTTCTGCTTTTTATAACCCAGTCATTCTTAGAACAAGCTTACAGAGCAAAGATCAGCCACAACCTGATAAGCAACATAACAACCCCGAAACTGTGAAAATGTATGTTTCAATGCAGAAAAAACATCATAACCCAGTCATTCTTAGAACTAGCTTACAGAGCAAAGATCAGCCACAACCTGATAAGCAACATAACAACCCCGAAACTGTGAAATTGTATGTTTCAATGCAGAAAAAACATCTCTTGGGATGCACACCACAGTTTCTGCTTTTTATAACCCAGTCATTCTTAGAACAAGCTTACAGAGCAAAGATCAGCCACAACCTGATAAGCAACATAACAACCCCGAAACTGTGAAAATGTATGTTTCAATGCAGAAAAAACATCATAACCCAGTCATTTTTAGAACAAGCTTACAGAGCAAAGATCAGCCACAACCTGATAAGCAACATAACAACCCCGAAATTGTGAAAATGTATGTTTCAATGCAGAAAAAACATCTCTTGGGATGCACACCACAGTTTCTGCTTTTTATAACCCAGTCATTCTTAGAACAAGCTTACAGAGCAAAGATCAGCCACAACCTGATAAGCAACATAACAACCCCGAAACTGTGAAAATGTATGTTTCAATGCAGAAAAAACATCATAACCCAGTCATTCTTAGAACAAGCTTACAGAGCAAAGATCAGCCACAACCTGATAAGCAACATAACAACCCCGAAACTGTGAAATTGTATGTTTCAATGCAGAAAAAACATCTCTTGGGATGCACACCACAGTTTCTGCTTTTTATAACCCAGTCATTCTTAGAACAAGCTTACAGAGCAAAGATCAGCCACAACCTGATAAGCAACATAACAACCCCGAAACTGTGAAAATGTATGTTTCAATGCAGAAAAAACATCTCTTGGGATGCACACAACACATTCTGCTTTTTAACCCAGTCATTCTTAGAAATAGCTGCTTACAGAGCAAAGATCAGCCACAACCCGATAAGCAACATAACAACCCCGAAACTGTGAAATTGTATGTTTCAATGCAGAAAAAACATCATAACCCAGTCATTTCTTAGAACAAGCTTACAGAGCAAAGATCAGCCACAACCTGATAAGCAACATAACAACCCCGAAACTGTGAAATTGTATGTTTCAATGCAGAAAAAACATCTCTTGGGATGCACACCACAGTTTCTGCTTTTTATAACCCAGTCATTCTTAGAACAAGCTTACAGAGCAAAGATCAGCCACAACCTGATAAGCAACATAACAACCCCGAAACTGCATTTTCACATTGTCAAAGCCTCTTGTGCGAGCTGGCACAGCGAGGCTTTGACTCTGTTGATAGTTTTTCCTGTGGTTTTAGTCATATTTAGATTAGCCATGCCCCATTGGTTTCAGCCAACCAGAAGACAGCTTTCATATCAATGACAGAACACATATTGAATAATTGCAAGCAATCTATAAATGCCAAACAATCAAACAAAACACACAAACTGAAAATACATAGACTGTGATATAATTGATAAGTGCTAAAACCAAATACTAAAACTGTGAACAATTCAGATGTCAATCATCATCATCCATGCATTTAATTCTGATCTGATTGGTTGTTGGGTTCAAGATATATCTTCATGGACACTGGACAGTGTTTCACTTGGTCCTAGTTTGACATGTTCAGAACGCATTTATAAATGTGCAATTGCTCACTGCTGAGTTCATGGATGGCAGCCATTGCATCCAGGGGGAGTCGTTTTTTAATATAGATAACCACTTTCAGTGTTACTATTAAATAGATTATTAACAATTTCCCATTCAGTATCTAATCTATATAAAATATATATATATATTTCTAATTTTGTTGAAACTGGTCTGAAGTTAAAAAAAAAAGACGTCTTTGAGTAAAAACCTGCATTTATGACTCAAGGTCATGCTAAAATTGCCTCAATATGCCTCTGATGGCAGCAAACATGCTACGCTCACAAAATGATTTTACGTTAGAATGACAGACTCAAAGTTCGAACACATGGCGGGTGGTGAAGATCTGACAGACTGCCACTGTTCATGCTAAGAAAAATAAGCACCAAGCTTCACCCAACAGCTTAAATCACACAGACTGCTGTCAACTTAAAACAACAAAGGGATCAACAGACAACAGTTATCAACAGTATGCAAGTCTTGAATGACATAACATTGCTTGGGCTGTAACAACCTCTCTGATTGTGCGACCACTTCCCTTCGCAACCAATCAGCTTGAATCTCTAAAACCACTCTTTTTGTGCCCAACCAGGTCAGAGGCTCACTGGCAGAGCCAGCTCGGAAGTGAGCCGATGACTACGGAGAATGCGAAACTGTGAAAATGTATGTTTCAATGCAGAAAAAACATCATAACCCAGTCATTCTTAGAACAAGCTTACAGAGCAAAGATCAGCCACAACCTGATAAGCAACATAACAACCCCGAAACTGTGAAAATGTATGTTTCAATGCAGAAAAAACATCTCTTGGGATGCACACCACAGTTTCTGCTTTTTATAACCCAGTCATTCTTAGAACAAGCTTACAGAGCAAAGATCAGCCACAACCTGATAAGCAACATAACAACCCCGAAACTGTGAAAATGTATGTTTCAATGCAGAAAAAACATCATAACCCAGTCATTTTTAGAACAAGCTTACAGAGCAAAGATCAGCCACAACCTGATAAGCAACATAACAACCCCGAAATTGTGAAATTGTATGTTTCAATGCAGAAAAAACATCTCTTGGGATGCACACCACAGTTTCTGCTTTTTATAACCCAGTCATTCTTAGAACAAGCTTACAGAGCAAAGATCAGCCACAACCTGATAAGCAACATAACAACCCCGAAACTGTGAAAATGTATGTTTCAATGCAGAAAAAACATCATAACCCAGTCATTCTTAGAACAAGCTTACAGAGCAAAGATCAGCCACAACCTGATAAGCAACATAACAACCCCGAAACTGTGAAATTGTATGTTTCAATGCAGAAAAAACATCTCTTGGGATGCACACCACAGTTTCTGCTTTTTATAACCCAGTCATTCTTAGAACAAGCTTACAGAGCAAAGATCAGCCACAACCTGATAAGCAACATAACAACCCCGAAACTGTGAAATTGTATGTTTCAATGCAGAAACAAGAAATTCTTTTAAAAAAAGAATTGTAGGGACCTTTGTATGAAATATGAGGTTTCCTTAAACACATATTTTATTTTCCAAATATTCAATTGATTTCCTATGTGGACATGCCTAATTATAGTTGTTAAAAACATTTTTTGTCATGAACATGAAATTTCTATAACAACAAACTAATTCTGGCTTGCTTATTTGGATTATTACACTTTGCATACACTTGTGAACATCATAGGAGTGGTGAGAAGCTGAATATCTAATGTTTTCATACAGTGTGTTTTTACACTTCTATTATATGATCCTAAATCTTTATAAACTGAGGCTATATTTGACCAATTTCCTGAAGGAAATCTCTATGGGATATGCTCCAGGTGTCAGGGTTGGAAAAAAACCGGGCTTTATTCATTTTGCCCGGCATACCGGTCAAAAACCGGTTTAAACCAGGGTTTTTTCCCAAAATCCGGGTTAAATGCGGGTTTATTGATTTGAACACCAGTTACATCTTCTAAAATCCTCTTCTCACCTCTGAGCAGGGCAGTTTTACAGTATTTGCACTCGGCCGATTTTTCATCTTTAAGCAATTACTCTGAGAAAAGTAAGACAGGTACAAAGAAATTTGTCTAAGTGGCAGTCTTGTACTATATTGAAGTATATGTGTACCAAATTTTACCTTGCTACGATACTTAGTTTTGATACAGCAGGCGATTTATGACCAATTTTTGCACTTTTTTGTGTCTCACGGGCAGTTTTGCATATTTTTATGGCAGCACAGAAAAGCAAATGGAGGCAGTTGTGATTCATGTTAATGATGCCTGTCTGGACCTATGTCTTGGGCATAAAATACAACAGGTTTGATGTGAACAAGTTATATATCAAAGGAGCTGTCTCCCTCAATGTAGAAAATGGCATGTGTCAAAAAGTTTGTCTTCGATGGACCATTTATTACTGCATATGCTGTTATGAATCAGTATCAAAGAGTGCATCTACCGTTTGTGTTAATTTTGTAGCTGGAGACATGTGTCAAGGTAAATCAAAAAGATTCATTCCAGAATCTATACCTTGTTTTCGAAATTTGAGGCTTGAATATGATGTCAAAAAAATGTGTCCTCTCCAGTACGAGGAAAAAACACTCAGGATTCGGAAGGAAAAAACAAGCTATTTGTGCTTTCTTTTCTCGATTGTCTGCCTCTACATCAATGTGGCAAATGGAAGTTGGAAAGATATCCAGGCAATGCACATACATTTTCTTAGAAATTAAAATTAATTATGTCACAAAATGTCCTCTCCAGTACATCATAAGTTTCGCTCTGATTCAAGTCTTTTAACTCTGGATTCATTAAAGAAAAGAACATTGCTAAAATAAATAATTTAACCAGGATGCCTAAAAAGGGTGTTTGTAAATATAGAAAATAAATATATATGTTTTTAGATTATTAAATTGCACTATCATGAGAAAATCAAACTTGAGAGTAAAAGGCACTTATTTTATGTAATATATCATTATAACTGCAATTTTTCGCAAATAACAGAGTGACTAAACAAGATAATGTCTAATAAATATCTTGTTTATGGAGCAATTCAAGCTGATTTTTTTTCTGAGCCTTAATTTTGGGTCATTTTCGGTGATTTTTCTCTCAAGAACATGGTCTTTCACACAAAGGAAACACTATGAGTTCAAATCATACAGCAACAAAACTTGACTTTGAGTTAGTAGGATGCCTAAGCATTATTTATCTTGGCAATCATGTGTCTATTGAGACTAAAACCTTACTAAACACTCTAAAACATAAACTTTGAGAGTAAGGAATATTTAATTTGTTTAATTTCGTCATAAAAACCGTTGGAAAAAATTTTCTGCCATATTTCATCGAAATTTAAGTTTTGTGTTGCTTTTGGGGGTTCTATGCAACAAGATGGCTTGATTTCCATTGCAAAAATGGATAAATTAGTATTCACATGGACATTTTTTCTGATAAATACTTTTGTGAGTGAAATAGTTATTGATTACTGATGAGATACATTTTAAATATGTCGTTCAAAAGAAACACAAGTCTTGCAGAGGCACAAGATTGTTTCTTGGTTTTAGTCAAAATTAAATCACCGCACAGCAATGGAAATAGACAGGAAAATGATTGGGGTGGCAAAAGATTTGTATATTAAAGGGCTAGTTTAATATACTAAATAGTTGGTGAGGTAGATCTGGACAGCTTCAGTTTTGTTAATATTTAATGGTAAAAGGGTCCTAGTATGAGAATGCGTACTCTGCATGTGGTCGCACTTCTGATTTGTACGCTATGCATTTAATTTGGGGGCAAGGGCTACGTAAGTTACGTCTCAAAGAGTTTGCTCTGTTAATATTGATACTAGGTATGACTCAGAAATCGGCTAGGTTTGTCACTTCTTTTTTTTTGGGGGGGGGGGGGGGGGGGGGAAGGGGACAACCCCACCCCATACATGGTATTTGCTTGCTTTTTTTAATTGCATTGTAATGACTCCCGTATGATTGTATGTTACTTTAACTGCTTCTATCTTCTCTTTCTATATCTTCAATTCTTATAGACCTATGAACTACAAATCGCTGTTAAGCAAATGATTTTAAAACAAGAACTAGATCAGTCCACCATGCGAATGCTTCAAAAGTAACATTCGGCGGGAATTGAACCCACAACCAATCATGTCAAGTCAAAAAAACCATAAGCTGTAAGGCCACACCAAACTAATTTTATGGATCTACAGTCTCATTTCTAGAACGCATGTCGCATGTTCATTGTCAAAAATCTGACAAAAATATTTTTAAAAAGCACCAAAACTGTGGCAAAACATCACAACAAGCATCCTCGGATACAATGGCTGGTTAATCCTAAGGGAAAGTAGAAGGTGTGATTTGCAGCATGCGAGAGCGTCTGAGGCAAAAAATATGAGTGTAGGAACAGTGGAACTGGAGGTTGAGGTATAGTAGGGTGATGTCTGCATGAACTAGATTCTCTTGACGTGAGGGTATAGCAATGAAGTATAGGTGCAACTTGCTGCAGTGAGCATTGCGCAAGTGTTTGAGTAGAGCGTGACAGCAGACACTAGTGTCTAACAGAGTCGCTGCCCATATAGAGCTATGGGCCGACAAATTCATAATGTGGAATACTTGTACCAAATTTCATAACTCTAAAATAAGCGGAATATTAAGGTCACAAATGGACAGTTCAAGAATGACAAAAGATGGCTGCCAGAAAGGCCTACATCTTGAATTTATCGTCATGTTCCCAATCAATACCCACAGGCGTACACCTGAACCAAATTTTATAACTCTTAAGTGAAATATTAAGGTCACATTTGTCCAGGAATGAAGAAAGATGGCTGCTAAAATGCACGCTATCTCAGTTGTCTCGACAGGTAGGCTACTCATTCTTCTGCTTTCACCCCTAGTATATAACTAGCAAAACTAGCAAAAAAAATTTTTTTTTGCGAGGACACCCCCCGACGTGACCCCCCCCCCCCGGACTTGTAAAATATAAAATTTTAAAATTACCTCCTTCCAAGGAGAGCCCCAGCCTAGAAATATAACTAGCAAAAATAAAAATTTCTGCAAGTACCCCCCCCGGATGTGACTCCCCCCCGGGCCTTGTATAGAATATAAAATTTAGTACCTCCCGAGGTGACCCCAGCCTATCTAGCAGAAATAAACTTTTTTTTTTTTGCGAGTACTCCCCCCCCCCCGAGGTGACCCCCTCGGGACTTGTAAAATCCTAAATTTTTTAATTATCTCCCTCCGAGGTGACCAACCTAGAAACATAACTAGCAAAAAAAAAAATTTCTGCAAGCTCCCACCGGATGTGACCCCCCCCCTGGGCCTTGTATAGAATATAAAATTTAATACCTCCCCCGAGGTGACCCTAGCCGAGCAATATATCTAGCAGAAAAAAATTTTTTTTTTTACAAGTATCCCCCCTGAGGTGACCCCCCGCGGGACCTGTAAAATCCAAAATTTTTTAATTACCACCCTCCGAGGTGACCCCTAGCCTAGAAATATAACCAGCAAAAAAAATTATTTCTGCAAGTATCCCCCTGCAAATGTCCTCCTCCCCCTCGCGTCTTGCACAGAATATAGAATTTAATACCTCCCCCGAGGTGACCCCCGCCTGGCAATATAACAGGCAGAAATTTTTTTTTTTTTGCGAGTACTCCCCCCCCCCGAGGTGACCCCCTCGGGACTTGTAAAATCCTAAATTTTTTAATTACCTCCCTCCGAGGTGACCAACCTAGAAACATAACTAGCAAAAAAAAAAATTTCTGCAAGCTCCCACCGGATGTGACCCCCCCCCCGGGCCTTGTATAGAATATAAAATTTAATACCTCCCCCGAGGTGACCCCAGCCGAGCAATATATCTAGCAGAAAAAAAATATTTTTTTTACAAGTATCCCCCCTGAGGTGACCCCCCTCGGGACTTGTAAAATCCAAAATTTTTTAATTACCACCCTCCGAGGTGACCCCTAGCCTAGAAATATAACCAGCAAAAAAAATTATTTCTGCAAGTACCCCCCTGGAAATGTCCTCCCCCCCCTCGGGCCTTGCACAGAATATAGAATTTAATACCTCCCCCGAGGTGACCCCAGCCTGGCAATATAACAGGCAGAAATTTTTTTTTTTTTGCGAGTACCCCCCCCCCCCCCCCGAGGTGACCCCTCTCAGGACTTGTAAAATCTAAAAATTTTTAAATTACCTCCCTCAGAGGTGACCCAAAGCCTAGAGATATCACTAGCAAAAAAAAAAAATTTCTGCGAGTACCCCCCCGGATGTGACCCCCCCCCCGGAGCCTTGTATAGAATATAAAATTTAATACCTCCCCCGAGGTGACCCCAGCCTGGCAATATAACAGGCAGAAAATTTTTTTTTTTTGCGAGTAACCCCCCCCCCCCCGAGGTGACCCCCCTCGGGACTTGTAAAATCTAAAAATTTTTAAATTACCTCCCTCAGAGGTGACCCCAAGCCCATATCACTTGCAAAAAAAAAAAATTTCTGCGAGTACCCCCCCCGATGTGACCCCCCCCCGGGTCCTTGTATAGAATATAAAATGTAATACCTCCCCCGAGGTGACCAAAGTCTGGCAATATAACAGGCAGAAAATTTTTTTTTGCGAGTACCCCCCCTGAGGTGACCCCCCTCGGGACTTTTAAAATCTAAAATTTTTAAAATTACCTCCCTCCGAGGTGACCCCCCAGCCTAGAAGTATAACTAGCAAAAAAAATAATTTCTGCAAGTACCCCCCTGGATGTGTCCTCCCCCCCCCCCGGCCTTGCATTCTACATGTCTCCCTATTGGCTGAAATGGCCACTCCCACCAAGTCCCTCATTCTCATTGGCTCTAAATGGCCACACCCCCAAAAATTTAAAATTTTTAAGTACTGCCACAGTTTCAACCGAACAACTGTCAACCCATTACACCTTGCCTAATGCTGTCAAATTAGCCAACTAAGATTGCTTCTAACCAGCAATTACCACAAACACAAACTCAACGCATGATGGCCAAAAATGCATACCTGTCATTATGCGCCACACCTCCAAATATCGACCACACCCCCAAAACCCATTATTAAAAAGGCTAGAGAATTCTCCAGAATTCTCCAGCCAAAAATGTGAGAAATCAACATTGTAACCATAATGTCACATAAAGATATGTATACATGAAGAAAGATGGCTGCCAAAATGACCACAATCTTGGATTTATCGACATTTTCCGGATCCATGCCCACAGGCCAATACCTGTACGTAATTTCATAACTCTAAGCGAAATATTAAGGTCAAAATGGGTAGTTCAAGGATGTCAGGCATTTTGAATTGGTCATTTTGGTGGCCATCTTGGACTTCTCAACATGTTCCCGATTCATGCCCACAGGCCAATACCTGTACCAAATTTCATGACTCGAAGAGGAATATTGAGAGTACAATGGGCAGCTCAAGAAATTAAGAAAGATGGCTGCCAAAATGGCTGCCATCTTGGATTTCTCAATGTGTTCCTGATCCATACCCACAGGCCAATAACTGTACAAAATTTCATAACTCTAAGAGAAAAGAATGAGAAAGATGACTGCCAAAATGTGACAAAATGGCCGCCATCTTGGATTTCTCAACATGTGCCCGATCGTTACCCACAGGCATTCCCTTAAGTAATAGGCAATTAAGAGCATTGTTGCTGCTCTGAACATTGGGGCACGCCAATATCACTCTCCACACACCAATAACACTATTAAGACACCAATATCATTATTTATTGGCTTGTCATGTGACTGATCTCCAGGTACATGATTGGCCTTAAATTTTTGATGCAGCATATTATATAGATAGTGGATGGTGAGGAGACCAATATTGAGTTTATTGGCCGAAGCAGTAATATTACTTGCTGAGGCCAATAAAACTCAATATTGGTCGACTCAACATCCACTATTTGTTATATTCTGCACCAAAATTTTCTGACTAATACATGTTTGTAATTTGGCTGTTTCCATTTGAAATTCTTAAACCGTTGCCAATAAAAACCTGTTTCGCTAATTTCGACATTTAACATATATATATATAACAATTTATAACATAATTCTGATATACCCTTTTTTATTATCTGAAATATTTGTCTCACCAACTACTATTAATTTTGCCATGCGTAATTTGTGCAAAAGGGAAACAAAATCGAAATAGATTTGAGATTTGAAATCATTTAAAACAAGCAGACAGAAAATTGTCTATCTATCTATCTATCTATCTATCTATCTATCTTATCTATCTATCTATCTATCTATCTACATTTGTATCTATCTATCTGTCTGTCATAACTTTGTTTTGTATCTATCTATCTGTCTATCATAACTTTGTTTTCACTCTAAGTCAAAGAGATAGGCTTTATGACTGTCATGATTTTATGACTCTCACGATTTTATGACTGTCATGATTTTTGTTCTTTTAACTCTATTTTACCTAGTGCCAAACATACCTTTACCCCGGTCTTATTCCTTATAGTGAAACACGTTTTTAAATGAGTATTAAAATGATGCTTAAGTAATTTTCCTGATTTATTCTATTTATGTTTTAAAGATTATCTGTGTATTTTCAGATCGGTACAGGTCATCTTGCTTTAATCGTTTCTTGTTCAATTGGATTGATTTTCATAAACTACAAGTAGTTTCACTTAGGAAGTGACAAAGTTTCAATTGGAATTTAGTCAATTATTCTTGATAGCAATTAGCAACAGGTCACTGTGTGTGTACTTAATGACAATGGAGAATTTGATTGGAAAGAAGTCAATACAATCAAAGGCCACCTGAATAAAGGGTTTAGTGCGGCAATAACCCAATAGCAATTAGCATCTTGATAATAGCAAAGTTGCTATGTTTCCTTCAACAGTAATTAAGAATTTGTTGCATAACTTAAGAACATGTGCACTGAGGACGCCAATATAGCTTTAAGGCGCCAATAACACTTCTCACACGCCAATATCATTATTTATCGGCGTCGCACGTGATTGATATCGAGTCATATGATTGGCTCACAAATTTTGGTGCAGAATATTATATAATAATACTCAGCAACAAAAGTGTCAAGCCAATCATGTCAAGGGAGATTAGTCACGTGCCAAGCCAATAAATAATGATATTGGCATGTGGAGAGTGTTATTGGCGCCTTAAGGCTATATTGGCGTCCTCAGTGCACATGTTCTTAAGTAAATGCAACAAATTCTTAATTACTGTTGAAGGAAACATAGCAACTTTGCTATTATCGAGATGCTAATTGCTATTGGGGATAATTGACCAAATTCCAATTGAAACTTGTGTCACTTTCTAAGTGAAACAATTTGCAGTGTACAGAAATCAATCTATTTTAACAAAAGCAATTAAAGCAAGATGACCTGATTGCAATGCACTGAACAGTACAATTGTCTGCTGTTTAGAATTGGAAATACGCAGATAATCTTTAAAACATGAAAAAGAAATCATAAAAATAATTTAAGCACTAAACTAAAGTAAAATATACATGTATAAAAGTAGTTATAGCCATACATTTAAAAACTGTTTTTCTTTTTTATGAGGAATAAAAGCGCGCTTTTGTAAAATAGTATAACATCAGGAAAACCAAAAGCTTGTCTCTTTGAGTAGGAAGAAGATAGATAGAAAGATAGAGTCATAGCGACAATAGCTGGCTAGATAGATAGATAGTTAGATACATAGAAGAATTTCAAACTGAAAATAGACAATTTCTTTTTTTCAGAAATATGTATTAGTCTGAAAACTTGGTGTACGGGTAGAATACAACAAATAGTGGATATTGAGTAGGGTGGGCTGAAAAAAACTTTTTTTGGAATTTCAATATGCCAGTGTAGAAAGTTGGTTATGGCTAAAAAATTTAAATTGGTGCAAAAAAAAACGCGATTTGTGCCGGGCCACTCCAGCTTTTATGAAAATGCATATTTTCAGCCATTCAGCCATTTTGCATGCTTTTTTAGACCATTTTTAGCTCGTCTGTTTTCTTTGAAAACGAAGAGCTATTGTCTTCACTCGATCGTTTGTGTAAGTGTCCATTTGTGACCTTAGTTTTCCACTTAGAGTTATGAAATTTGATAGCCATCTTTCTTCATTCTTGAACTGCCCATTGTGACCTTTATATTTCACTTACAGTTATGAAATTTGGCACAGGTCTGGGCCTCTGGGTATGGATCGGGAACATGTCGAGAAATCCAAGATGGCGGCCATTTTGTGGCAGCCATCTTTCTTCATTCTTGAACTGCCCATTGTGACCTTAAAATTTCACTTACAGTTATGAAATTTGGTACAGGTATTGGCTTGTGGGTATGGATCAGGAACATATTGAGAAATCCAAGATGGCGGCCATTTTGGCAGCCATCTTTCTTCATTTTTTGAACTGCCCATTGTGACCTCAATATTTCGCTTAGAGTTATTGGCCTTAGCAGGTAATATTGGTCTCGGCCTACGGCCTCGACCAATATTACTGCTTCGGCCAATAAAACTCGATATTGGTCTCCTCACCATCCACTATCTATATATATTATATATATAGATTTTATTGCAAGAGGGCGCTGACACCTAGAGACCTAATAGCGATATTCTCTGCACAATTTTCGAGTTTTCTTCAAGTTTGTTCATCTATTATAATGAATCGGTCATATCGAAATGCAACATTGATGTGCTTTACAGAATTGGATGACCACGCCTTGATCAGGGCAGGTAGAAGCGGGGAAGACAGCAAGTCATCAGGAGGCGGAGTGTGTATTTACCTGAAAGACACTTGGTGTAAAGACTGCAGCATTGTTGAAAGACACTGGGATTGTTGGCAGTCAAACTGCGTCCCTTCTATTTACCAAGGGAGTTTTATCAAAATTTTTATGATATGTACATATATTCCACCTTGTGGTGAAAAATTGCATTCTACAGTTCAAGATATTGAGAAAATGATTACGGGAGATTTTAATCATCGTAATTTCGCCGCATGTATTCCACACTATACACACTATACACAGTACATTAACTGCACTACAAGGGGGGATCGCACATTTGATCTCTTCTTCTGTAACGTAAAACAAAGCTATGTAGCCAAGAAGAGATTGATCATGTATTGATCAAAATGTGGATGTGGTCAACTGTTATGTCAATTTTTGTACGGACAATATTGTACCTCAAAAGAGAGTACGAATATAATTTGCTGATAACAAACCAAGGATGAAGAAAGAACTCAGAGATCTGTTTCGTAAAAAAGAAAAATGTCTCACTTGTGGTAATAGAGATAAGTTAAAAACAGTCCAAAAGGACATTGATAAAACCATTAAAGTGTGCAAACAAGAATTGTAAAAAAGTCAAAGATCTCTTCAGCAAAAACTGCATAAAAGATGCATGGCTTGGTCTTAAAAAGATCACAGGTATATCTAAGTCTGTTAAATCAATTGTTGTTGATGACATAAAACAACACTGCAGTGATCTGGTTCAATTTTCCTCAAGATTCGATGTATATGATTTCAGTGACAACTGTTGTGAGATACTTGAGAATATTAGACAAATATGTTGTGAAAAGGTCACTATAAGTGTAAGCGAAGTGGCTTCTCAAAAATTAACATTCATAAAGCCTGTGGCCCAGACAAGCTAAGTGGTAGGGTACTGAAGTTAGGAAAAAGCTCACTGGCCTATATTTTCCATCTTATTTTTCATAGATCTCTTGACGAATGTTGTGTTCCAACAAAGTGGAAACTCTCACAAATAATTCCGCTTCCTAAAAAAAAATAACCTAAAATACTCAATGACTTCAGACCAGTAGCACTAACTTCAGTAGCCATGAAATGCTTGGAAAAGATTGTCAAAGAAACCTGATGTGGTATATTGGTTCTCAACAAGATGTTCTGCAATTTGCAAATTTAGCCCCAAAAGATGTCACTTAACTCACTTTATGGTAGTAAATGTATTATCTACTATGTAGTATGTTTTGATGTTTTGATTAATGGTAAAAATTGTTTGTTTCAACCAATTGCTAATGTAATGCCAAATAGTCATAGATATTTTGTATCTTGTAGATCTTATTGGTATTGTGGTTTTACAGTTATCAGTATTATTGCATGTATCTTACAGTTGAGGTCAAAAATTTGCATACAGTTGAACAGGAAATAATTAAAGACGTATTATGTAAGTATATCTGGCATTTCTGTCCCTTATTTCTTACATATTGGAGTAATGAATTTGGCTATAATTGGTCAGTTTTACTAAATCCCTTTAAAAATATGCAGCATTAATCTACACGTTATCCAACTTGATGGGTCGAAAGTTTGCATACACTCCAGAACCATGGTTGTATTATTCAACACCTATGTCTCCTATTCATAAATCCTTGACTTTTATATCCTAGTTAGTTAAAACAAAGCTTCGGACAAATTATTCTCAGAGTTTTTTTGCCACATTTGTAAATTAAGTACATACTATTTAAGCTCCCGGACACAATTTTTCATTTTCTTCAAAAGTCATAATTGGATCATCCAAACAGTATATAGAAGACGAAAGGATGCAAATTATAAGAATACACATGAATGGTACATCATTTGGAGCTATTGGGAAGCATTTCATGATGCCAAATTAGTGCTTAGTTGGTAGTTCGAAGACCTGCAAGATCATCGATGCACTGCAGATAACTGGACAAAGAGCCAAAACTGAAAGCAGCTGACAAAGAGAAAAGTCAAAATGGCAAAACAGACTCCAAGGATGATTAAGAACAAAATCTCCAACTAGAAGGCACACAAGTGTGCAATGGGCGGTAGTTATGGCATGGAGTGCTTTGCAGAGCACAGGTGATGGTGGTATATATTTCAGTTTAAGTGTAAGTAAACTTAAACGTAATTATATTCATAAATGTAAAATGATATGATGATGACACAAAGTGTACTAGAAATGAGTGCACGAGACGCACACATACCTGTGCTAGCGGAGCAAGTGGCATAAACACCTACGGAGTCTGGGTTGGGTTGACTCAGGGGGTTTCTATCAAAAAAAATATCCACCGGACCCCGACTCCTGTCCGCCGACCCCGGCGCACCCCGACTCCTGTCCTCCTATCAGCCGCCCCCGACTCCTGTCCGCAGCCCAGACTCATATCCGCCGCCCCGACTCCTATCCGCCGCCCCCGTCTCCTGTCCGCCGCCCCGACTCTATCCACCTCCGACTCCTATCCACCCCCGACTCCTATCCACCTTGACTCCTATCCACGGCCACCGCCATAGATTCTGTTGCTTGTGAGTCATCATGTAGGGCCTACGTAAAGTTTTAACAAATATGGCCACCAAGGTCACAGAAATGGTTCAAGGTCATCCATGTTACAACTCATTCAAGGTGTTACTGTGATACAAAATCACTGAGTTTGGTGGTCCCAGGGAGAATAATAGTGGAGTTGTCGAGTATATAAGCTTTTACAAATATGGCTGCCAAGGTCACAGATACAGGTCAAGGTCACTGATGTCAAAACTAACTCAAGGTCTTACAATGATACATAATCCCTGTTAGTTTGGAGATCCTAGTGTAAATACAAGAGAAGTTATCGTGCACAAAAGATATTCACAAATATGGCCACCAAGGTCACAGAAGTAGGTCAAGGTCACTCATGTCAGAACTCATTCAAGGTCTTGCTGTCATACACAATCCCTACTAGTTTCATGATTCCAGGATTAATAGAAATTCAGTTATCTTGTACACAAGCTTTTCATAAATATGGCCGCCAAGGTCACAGATGTAGGTCAAGGTCACTCATAAATTATGAATGGCGAGATGTCAAGGTATTTGATGTATTTGACTCATACTGGAAGTCTGGCGCAGCCTGTGCAAAGTGAAATCATCGTCAATAGGGAGGACAACTGAGACTACCAAACCTCACACTACAGCAATATGGGCGGGATGGCCTTTGGCCACCGCCCATAATAATCTGGGGTAGTCTGGGAAGAAGTGGTGGCTTTGCATACGGAGGTGGGCATAACGTTGAAGACAACTCCGAGGATGCAAAGGCGGAAAGACACCAGAGCTGTGAGAATGCCATGTGAAATCAGCTCTATGTGTAGGTGTCCTCATAATAAAGAGACAATTTGACTCAAGATTTTATTCCCACAGCAGTGGCTTCTTTCTACCTTTCATCATCAAGAGTCGTGCTCTGTGTTATACCCGCATCAATACGCTAGTCCACACCTTAACTCCATAGTCCATACTCTCCAAGGTCATTGCAGATTTCTTTATAGTCACTCTTGGAACCTGTTTTACCAATCTGGCTATCATTTTTATGTCAACCATTGTCAGTTTGGCCCTCCGTCAAGTTTCCTTAATGCACCACTGACCCTGTTAGTCATGCAACGATCAACTCTGCACTCTGCGGATGATCTGGGCATCTCAAAATGCTTCAAAATGGCTTCCAATGACATAGCATTCTTGCATAATCAATTAATCATATAATTTTTGGTCCTCCCCTATCGGGATAGGACCTATCTCTATGAGCTCATGGCCCACAGACTTATTGTCACTCATCTAAGAGAGTGACAACGCTTACTTGTGCATTTATCTTCTCAAACAAGCGTTTTGCTTGTCCACAGCCGAGATTTAAAATTTGGTGCCATTGCCAGACCCATAATCCCTTGCGCTCTCACTTCCTCTACTCCTCTTACTTCGAGGCGTAACGCAAGGACATTCCACCGAGGGGCCATGAGCTCAGAGAGATAGGTCCTATCCTGATAGGGGAGGACCCAAACTCTTATCTTCGTTATGGCCCACAGACTTATTGTCACTCATCTAAGAGAGTGACAACGCTTTCTTGTGCAGATTCACAAAGTGGCGGAGGGGATGGAACCCGCTTGCACCAAAAAAAGGACATTGTCCCCAAGGACACAGCAAAAAACAGTTGCAGCTGCCAAGGGAGCCCCATGGGGTGGTCTGGCATGAGGGCAGAAGGCAGAGTGACTGTCAACCAGAAGCCTCCAAGCCCAGGGCACTACAAGGCCTGGCAAGGAGGTGGTGACAGCAGGTAGGCCTATTTCAGTGCCCCGAACCGGGACTGGAAACAGGATGAGGCCAACAACTCACTGAGTCAGTAGGCCGGGAGCCAGAACTCAGCAAGCGGCCAAAGAAAGGCCATAAAGAGAGTCACTGAGGTGCCTCAATACACCGGGCCCAACCAGACCGGTGTAAGGGAGGGCACCCAGAAGAGGGCAAGATATTGCCCAGTGGAGAGGCAACGCCCCGTCTCCACTCTCTGTGACCGAGCCAGGAGGCTCGGGCCCGGAGGCAGACTGCAGGCATCTCCGGGGGGCCCCCGGAGGGACACGCCCCCCCCCTTGTTTGCTCCCCAAGCTCAGGGCATACAGTTCTGCCCAAAAGTTTACATACCCCTCTGCAAAATGACCAATTTCTCTATTTCCAGGGCAATTTTAACGACAATAGGCAAATCATACATGAAATACAGTTCACTGCATGTGGCTAAACACTTCTGAACCATTAAAAATCCAATAGCAATGAGATTCAACGATATTATCGCTTAATTGAATTTTATGACAGTTTCAAAAGTTTACATACCCTCCTCTACTATCACATATTTTCCCGCTTGGGATCAAGAACAGCTTACAGGATTTTACCACAATATGTCAAAAGTACTCAGACTACATCAGCAGTGATTTTTTATCCATTCTGCATCACAGAATTTCTGTAACTCCACCTTCAATGTTGGTCTCGGCTGGGGCACAGTCTATCTCGGATCAACCCATAATTTATCAATAAAATTCCGGTCTGGATGGTGTTAAACCACTTGAGAAGCTTTTCCCAACTGTGCGGAAAAAATATTTAGAGAGGATGGGCGGAATGTTTTGGATTCTTGTCCTGTTGCAGCGCCTTGTTTCATCCCGTTCCTAACTTTCACACTGAATCATGTCAGTTCTCCTCCAAAATTTTCTGGAAATCAGTGCTGTTACAACTTTTATTAGTCTTGACCAATTTTCCAGCGCTATTTGTACTCAAATAGCCACAATGTATCATAAATGCACCGTCGTGGTTCGCTCTGTGAATAGTACAATTTAGCTAGCATACCTGATTGACTTGCATCCAAACATAGTGCGGGTGATTTTGAGACAAACTTGGATGCAATACATCAGAAGCAGTTTAGCAAGTCCCAAGCCATCTGTTGAAATGTTTTTGGATGGATGAGACTTAGCTGAGGTGTTATATAATTAAAATCCCCTGCAATCCCTTGCAATGTGTTTGCAGGAGTTCACTTAGAATTATGGTGAAAAGAAGACCATTGCTAAATTGAACCAGGGTAGTTGGCTTTCAATGCTTTGCAGCTGTTTCAGTTGGAATAGCACCAGAGACATTATCAAGACTGAAGAATTGCTTAATATCACTGATTTCCAGAAAATTTTGGAAGAGAACTAACATGAGTCAGTGCGAAAGTTAGGAGCGGGATGAACAAGTCGTAGCAACATGACAACCATCCAAAACCTTCCACCAATCCTGCCCAAATATTTTTTTCAGGACAGTTGGAAGAAGCTTCTCGTGTGGTTTAACACCACCCAGACTGGAATATTATCAATATATTATGGTTTGATCTGAGATAGACTGTGCCCCAGCCGAGACCAACATTGAAGGTGGAGTTACAGAAATTCTGTGATGCAGAATGGATTGAAATCACTGCTGATGTAGTCTGAGTACTTATGACATATTGTGGTAAAATCCTGTAAGCTTTTCTTGATCCTAAACGGGAAAATATGTGATGGCATAGGAGGGTATGTAAACTTTTGAAACTGACATAAAGTGCAATTAAGTGATAATATCATTGAATCTCATTGCTATTGGATTTTTAATGGTTCAGAAGTGTTTAGCCACATGCAGTGCACTGTATTTCATGTATGATTTGCCTATTGTTGTTAAAATTGCCCTGGAAATAGAGAAATTGGTCATTTTGCAGAAGGGTATGTAAACTTTTGGGCAGAACTGTAACCAAGCCAGAGCAGGAGGCCGGAGAGCAGGGCCAGCCCCGTTGCAGGGACTGGACCCCCAGCTGGAGAGCGACAGGCAGCAGACTGCACCGGACAGCAGTGGCAGGAGGCAAGTGCCATGTCCCCACTGGAGGGAAGGACAGCCTGCAGGGTCCCGTTAACACACTACAGAGGACTCCGTGAGGGATGGAGAGGGAAAAACCCACTGAGCCGGAGCACAGGCGGAGTCCCAAGGGTCAGGAAACCAATCCCGGAGAGGCACCAGAAGGAACGGCTGAATCGTTGGCACCCAAAGCCGGGCATCGCTCCACAAGGCAAAGAGCAGAGGTGGCAGCCCGAAAGCAGGACAGGAAGGAGGGGATCCGCCAAGAATCCCCCCCGACCGCCGGAAGGCGAGCACATCCATGCAACGTCGCACGATGAACTTTGGAGTAAGGAGACCCGGCCCAGGTCAGCAAGGCAAGGAAGACTGTAGTGGGACAAGCACACCCGGAGGAAAGCTTGAAGCCGCCAGGGAGCCCCGAACGGCAGGATGGGACAGCCAGAGTGGAAACAGGCCTGCCAGACCATCTGACAGGGTAACCATCCAGGAGCCGAGGGGGAAGGGCCAACTCCCAAGTCCACAGCATAGCAGCTAAGGAGCTGAGGCCATGTCGCCGAGGACACCCAGCAGCACAAGGAACTATCCATAGTCCAAAAGTGGTAGGCCTGTGGTAGGCCGACAGCAGGCAGCACGGCAAGAGGTAGCGCGACGAGCGCTGAAAAGGGCCGCTCAGGGCCACTGCCGGTACGGCCCGCGGGGGGACCAGCGGAAGGGCGGAAGACAGAGGATCTGCCAGGCGGCAGACCCCAACCAACGCCAGAGCCCCGCAAGGGGGCTCAAAGAACGCCATGAATGGGAGGCCAGGGAGGCCTCCGAGAGGCAGGCTGACACGGAAGCACTCGCAGCAGGAGAGGTCGTGGACCAGGACAGCGCAGGGAAACACAATAGCTGCAGCCCAGCCATGCAAGGTTTCATTTTCATTTCCCAGCATTGTGACCAGGGTCCTAAGGCCATATAGCAGACTTGTGACCAGGGTCCTAAAGCTATATAGCAGCCTTGTGACCTGGGCCGCATACATTGCTGCAGCCCAGCCATGCAAGGTTACATGGTCATTTCGCAGCATTATGACGAGGGTCCTAAGGCCATATAGCAGCCTTGTGACCAGGGTCCTAAAGCCATATAGCAGCATTCTGACCAGGGTCCTAAAGCCTAAGGCAGCCTTGTGACCTGGGCCGCATACATTGCTGCAGCCCAGCCATGCAAGGTTACATGGTTATTTCGCAGCCATGTGGCCAGGGCCCTAAGGCCATATAGCAGCCTTGTGACCTGGCCCGCATACATTACTGCAGCCCAGCCATGCAAGGTTACATGGTCATTTCGCAGCATTGTGACCAGGGTCCTAAGGCCATATAGCAGCCTTGTGACCAGGGTCCTAAAGCCATATAGCAACCTTGTGACCTGGGCCGCATACATAGATGCAGCCCAGCCATGCAAGGTTACATTTTCATTTCCCAGCATTGTGACCAGGGTCCTAAGGCCATATAGCAGATTTGTGACCAGGGTCCTAAAGCTATATAGCAGCCTTGTGACCTGGGCCGCATACATTGCTGCAGCCCAGCCATGCAAGGTTGCATGGTCATTTCGCAGCATTGTGACCAGGGTCCTAAGGCCATATAGCAGCCTTGTGACCAGGGTCATAAGACCATATAGTGGCCATGTAACCTTGGCCACATACATTGCTGCAGCCCAGCCATGTAAGGTTACATGGTCATTTCGCAGCATTCTGACCAGGGTCCTAAGGCCGTATAGCAGCCTTGTGACCTGGGCCGCATACATTGCTGCAGCCCAGCCATGCAAGGTTACATGGTCATTTCGCAGCATTGTGACGAGGGTCCTAAGGCCATATAGCAGCCTTGTGACCAGGGTCCTAAAGCCATATAGCAGCATTCTGACCAGGGTCCTAAAGCCATATAGCAGCCTTGTGACCTGGGCCGCATACATTGCTGCAGCCCAGCCATGCAAGGTTGCATGGTCATTTCGCAGCATTCTGACCAGGGTCCTAAGGCCATATAGCAGCCTTGTGACCAGGGTCATAAGACCATATAGTGGCCATGTAACCTTGGCCGCATACATTGCTGCAGCCCAGCCATGCAAGGTTACATGGTCATTTCGCAGCATTCTGACCAGGGTCCTAAGGCCATATAGCAGCCTTGTGACCAGGGTCCTAAAGCCATATAGCAGCCTTGTGACCTGGGCCGCATGCATTGCTGCAGCCCAGCCATGCAAGGTTACATGGTCATTTCGCAGCATTGTGACCAGGGTCCTAAGACCATATAACAGCCTTGTGACCAGGGTCCTAAAGCCATATAGCAGCCTTGTGACCTGGGCCACATACATAGCTGCAGCCCAGCCATGCAAGGTTACATTTTCATTTCCCAGCATTGTGACCAGGGTCCTAAGGCCATATAGCAGCCTTGTGACCAGGGTCCTAAAATCATATAGCAGCCTTGTGACCTGGGCCGCATACATTGCTGCAGCCCAGTCATGCAAGGTTGCATGGTCATTTCGCAGCATTGTGACCAGGGTCCTAAGGCCATATAGCAGCCTTGTGACCAGGGTCATAAGACCATATAGTGGCCATGTAACCTTGGCCACATACATTGCTGCAGCCCAGCCATGCAAGCTTACGTGGTCATTTCACAGCATTCTGACCAGGGTCCTAAGGCCATATAGCAGCCTTGTGACCTGGGCCGCATACATTGCTGCAGCAAATCCATGCAAGGTTAAATGGTCATTTCGCAGCATTGTGACCAGGGTCCTAAGGCCATATAGCAGCCTTGTGACCAGGGTCCTAAAGCCATATAGCAGCCTTGTGACCTGGGCCGCATACATTGCTGCAGCCCAGCCATACAAGGTTAAATGGTCATTTCGCAGCATTGTGACCAGGGTCCTAAGGCCATATAGCAGCCTTGTGACCAGAGTCCTACAGCCATATAGCAGCCTTGTGACCTGGGCCGCATACATTGCTGCAGCCCAGCCATGCAAGGTTGCATGGTCATTTCGCAGCATTGTGACCAGGGTCCTAAGGCCATATAGCAGCCTTGTGACCAGGGTCATAAGACCATATAGTAGGGCTGTGCAATCGAAAAGTTTTCTGAAATCGATTAATCGACTTGTATCTCGATTCGATTATCGATTTTAAATCGATTTTTTCTTAGAATGTCAAGATCAACATAATTATACGAAACATTAATTATCAATTAATTCATTGACTCTTGACGAATATCCATTCTCTTAAAATTATGAGCAGGAAAAACAGACTATTTGCAGGAAGGAAAAAGAAAATAAAGTACATGAATTAATTTGATTGCCTTAATATTATTCATAATTATAATGTATTGATCCAATGTAACTGCTGATAAAGCAGTCTTCTTTAAAACCATGCATCTCATTCTCCTGCATGCAGAGCAGTACAGTTGCAAATAAATAACAGATGTGTATTTACTGTATTAGATAAAGTTCTGTCTCCAAAAACTATAAATTCAACATGGATGCAGACTTGTGGCAGTAAAACTTAATTTCTAATTTGTGAAATATCTTTCATGGCTATAGCAGTGTGGCATATGCACAGACAAGAACACCACAGATGGCACCATGGTGTTCAGCTCCTCGAGAGCTTCAAAACGATACCAAATACAGCCATCTATCATGAATTCTTCATTCAGCTGAAAATCGATTTTTCCTTATTTTGTGGAGATGATCGAAATCGAAACTTTTGGCGATGATTGTCGGCGATAATCGTCGCATCGGCACAGCCCTACCATATAGTAGCCTCGTGACCTAGGCTGCATACTCAAAAAACCCATGCAACCGCCGATACACACACCACAGCGTCCGCCATGACGGACAGACTGCAGTGAAACCGACGAAGTTTGAAAATAAACTTACCTGAGTACAGTTTAGCTCTGTAAACCGTAAAAAAGAACCTAGAAAACGAAATACAATGTAAATAACCCATTGTCAATGCCCCAATCGACTGTAAACAAGCGGCTGTCTAGCACACGTCCGATGCGTAGGACAGCCGAGAAGAAAGAGGATTAGAGGAAGTCAGAGAGCAAGGGATTCTGGGTATTAGATGGTCTGGCAAGGGCGCCAAATTTTAAATCTCGGCTGTGGATAAGCGAATCGCTTGTTTGAGAAGATAAATGCACAAGTAAGCGTTGTCACTCTCTTAGATGAGTGACAATAAGTCTGTCGGCCATGAGCAAAGATAGAGTGCACTCTTTTACCTCCTCTTTACTGTTTGGATGATCCCATCATGAATTACGGAGAAAATGAAAAATTGGTTCCGAGAGCTTATAGTATGCATCGACTTAAGTTACAAAATGTTGCAAAAAACTTTGAGAATAACTTATCTGAACCTTTGTTTTAACAAACTATGATATAACACTCAATGATTTATAAATTCGAGGCATAGGTATGGCATAATACTACCATGGTCCTGGAGTGTATGCAAACTTTCGACCCATCAGGTTTGGACAGGGTGCAGATTAATGCTGCATATTTTTAAGGGGATTTGATGAAACTGACCAATTATAGCCAAATTCATTACTCCAATATGTAAGAAATAAGGGACAGAAATGCCAGATATGCTGACCAGTTTGTACTTATGTAATAGATCTTTAACTATTTCCTGTCCAACTGTATGCAAATTTTTTACCTCAACTGTATGAGGCCAGTGTATCGTATGGAAAATTCCAACCAAACTACGTACGGCAGCAAGGCGGCCCGTAGACCCCTAATTAGCCATATTTATAACGATATATACTACAATCTATGCTGGGCAGCAAGGCGGCCCGTAGAAATAAGAAATATCTCAAATAGAAAAATATCCAACAAATTGGATGCCAGGCAGCTAAAACTATAGAAAATCCCGTCATTGTCTACTGCTAACTTGTAAACAAAGGAGCTGTGTAAATATGTAAATATGTACATACAGACTGTAAATATTGTACATACTATCATCACTCACTCCATTGTAAATAACCATCACACCACTCCGGGACACACAAAACTATATTTTGATCTGGATATAGAGGACCCTCGAGACCTGCATCCAGAAACTACTTGTTACTTCTTGTTACAACTCTTGAGATAAGATATATTGGCAAGTTGACCAAGGAATGACTTGGAATTCTGGTATTTTCCCTGACAAATGTTAAACAGTAGGCCTACACATTCATGTTAATATCACATGAAAAGATAGAAATTGCATATTAAGAGTCATTGTCAGAGAAAACTGCAGATTTGGTGGCGCGGGGTGGTCAGCGGATCTTGATGAAATTCGGTGGACTGATTACTTATATTGAAAAACTAAATTACCCCAAAGGATTTTTTTCTAGATTCATTTCCCTCTGAGCTGGAGCTATTTGAATAAATTGAGCAAATGACGGCAAAGTGACAAAATTCAACTTTTCGGGATCCTGAAATTTAGACATTTCCGCTCTTCAATTTTTCGCAAAGTATCTAAGTTATGGCATTAATGTTTTACCCGTGGCAAGACTAATACTTGGAGATACCTCAGTGTAAATTTCACCTCATTTGGGTTTTTTACTAAAGTTGCAGTGGACGCTGATACAGGGTCATTTTCTCAAAATTGCCAATTTGCTGCATGCTCAGAAATTGGCAAAATATAACTGGATATGGCTAACTTGAGCATCCATCCCTGGGTAATCTGGTATAACTGTGGTGAAATATAGGCACTGTCAACCAATTTCCAAAAATAAAACCGTGGTGCACTCTGTAAACTTTTTTTGACAACATCTTGAAAATGGGATGTTTCCGAATTTTCCAAAAAACATGAAATTTCAACATTTTGTCCATTTCCGCTGTCCATTTTTTCTCAAAGTACATAATCTACATCATTCGTTTTTTGCACATGGCATAATTTATGCTTTGGGATACCCTAACAAACAATTCAGCTTATTTGATATTTTAGTTAAAGCTGCAGCAGCCACTGAGCAGTGTTATTTTTCTCAAAATTGCCAAATTGCCAAATGTCCGCAAATTGGCAAAATATAGCTGCATATAGATAACTTGAGCGTCCTTTCATGGATAATCTAGAATAACTGTGTTGATATATAGGATGTATCAACCAATTTCCAAAAATAAAACAGTGGTGCACTGTGTAGACTTTTTATTCACACCATCTTGAATATATGGTGTTTCCGCATTTACAAAAAAAACATTAAATTTCAATATTTGACCATTTCAGCGAAATATAACTGCATACAGCTAACTTGAGCATCCATTCATGGGTTATCTAGTATAACTGTGTTGAAATATAGGATGTATCAACCAATTTCAACAAATAAAACAATGGTGCACTGTGTAAACTTTTCAATCAAACCATCTCAAATATTGGGCGTTTCCGCATTTTTCAAAAAAACATTAAATTTCAATATCGGCCATTTCAGTGAAATATAACTGTGTATAGCTGCCTTGAGCATCCCTTCATGGGTAATCTAGTATAACTATGTTGAAATATAGGATGTATCAACTGATTTCCAAAAATAAAACAGTGGTGCACTGTGTAAACTTTTTATTCACACCATCTTGAATATGGGGTGTTTCCGCATTTTTCAAAAAAACATTAAATTTCAATATTTGGCCATTTCAGTGAAATATAACTGCATATAGCTGACTTGAGCATCCCTTCATGGGTAATTTAGTATAACAATGTTGAAATATAGGATTATCAACTAATTTTCAAAAATAAAACAGTGGTGCACTGTGTAAGCCTTTTATTGGTGCCATCTTGAATATCGGGTGTTTCCGCATTTACAAAAAAACATTAAATTTCAATATTTGACCATTTCAGCAAAATATAACTGCATACAGCTAACTTGAGCATCCATTCATGGGTTATCTAGTATAACTGCGTTGAAATATAGGATGTATCAACCAATTTCAAAAAATAAAACAATGGTGCACTGTGTAAACTTTTCAATCAAACCATCTCAAATATTGGGCGTTTCCGCATTTTTCAAAAAAACATTAAATTTCAATATCGGCCATTTCAGTGAAATATAACTGCATATAGCTGACTTGAGCATCCCTTCATGGGTAATCTAGTATGACTATGTTGAAATATAGGATGTATCAACTAATTTCCAAAGATAAAACAGCGGTGCACTGTGTAAACTTTTTATTCACACCATCTCGAATATGGGGTGTTTCTGCATTTTTCAAAAAAACATTAAATTTCAATATTTGGCCATTTCAGTGAAATATAACTGCATACAGCTAACTTGAGCATCCATTCATGGGTTATCTAGTATAACTGCGTTGAAATATAGGATGTATCAACCAATTTCAACAAATAAAACAATGGTGCACTGTGTAAACTTTTCAATCAAACCATCTCAAATATTGGGCATTTCTGCATTTTTCAAAAAACATTAAATTTCAATATTGGCCATTTCAGTGAAATATAACTGCATATAGCTGACTTGAGCATCCCTTCATGGGTAATCTAGTATAACAATGTTGAAATATAGGATGTATCAACTAATTTCCAAAAATAAAGCAGTGGTCACTGTGTAAACTTTTTATTCATACCATCTTGAATATTGGGTGTTTCCGCATTTTTAAAAAAAAACTTTAAATTTCAATATTTGACCTTTTCAGTGAAATATAACTGCATACAGCTAACTTGACCATCCATTCATAAATCATCTAGCAACTGTGTTTAAATAAAAGAAGCATCACCCAATTTCCAAAAATAAAACAATGGTGCACTCTGGAAATTTTGTATGCACAACACCTTGAAAATAGTGCGTTTCCGCATTTAAAAAAGAAAGCACAATATGTTGTCAAAATTCTTTCTATGCATTTTTGTTGTTCATTTTTTTCAAAGGAACTAGACCATGAGTTGTGTGTTTTCAAAATTCAAAGACGTACATTTATTGTGATATCCTTGTATAAATTTCAATTCATGTATGTTCTTTATCTGTAGCATGTTCTGAATATATAGACAGCTAAAGTGCCAGTTATGTCATGGCTAAGTGTAACCACATTAAAGCAGAATTGAACTCATTCGCTGGGTAATCGAGGGAATCTGTGTTGAATTATAAATATAGATAAATACATATATTATAAATATATGAAGACATATCAACTATTTTGAAATTGGATGCTGTAGTGCACTCACTATACAGAATTTTGAAAAGGGTTGGTCACAGATTTTTTAACATCACATAAAATTTTGATGTTTTTGCCCTTTTTAATTTTCTGACATTCCTCAGGTCAAAAATGTTTCTTGCCAATTAACTTGGAGACAACTTTGAACACAACCAAGTACAAAATCAGGGAATGCTGATTAGAGAAATATGTTTTGATAAATTGCTGCGTATTCACCAAAACCAGCTGGAAATCATCATTTGTTAATATATATGATTGTGTGCATGACCAATATTTAAGATCCGTTATTGTGCTGGCACTGGGAAATTTCAAGATTCGGTGTTGAGGATACAAAAATATAAATTTCACAAATTAATTTTATATATATATATATATATATATATATATATATATACATATGTTTATGATCTATATTTAAAATCCATCCTTGTGCTGGCACTGGGAAATTTCCACACGGTGGCACTCAACCAAACTGACAGTGAGGCTCTGTAACATCGCCATATCAACCCTTTTTTTCTCCACCCATCTCCTTCGGTAACCTTTTTAAGAAAAGGGTGAAAAAAATTCATTTTTATAATAATAATAATTTATTTTATAAGGCGATTTTTATGGCATCTCACTGCTTCATAGGTGAGTGACAAAGCAAAGGGATACCACATAATAAAATTTTATTCAAAATTCAATCAAAATAGGACTTACCCGTAGTTTTTAATGCAAAAAAACTATACAAAATGTAATTTTTTCATCTCATTGTTACATCTGCCCACCAGGCACCTTATGCTAACAATAGGGTACCTAAGTAAAACGTGTTGAGTTCTATAAGAGTCAAGTATGGTAAATCCTCACAGGACAGTTTTACCAGTAGCTTTGACAGATTTCGGTGCCTTAACCTTCAATTTTTGTTTTCCTGTTTTCCGTCATACTACAGTGTACGTATACGTATGAATGGTTTTCTTTTTGGCATTAAATGATGGAAGGAATGTGCCCTTTCCAATCGACTAAATAATATTTTTGTACCTATTCCAATTTTCCAGGAAATACAGCTTTAGCCAAAATTGAACGGATTTACCCTCCTTGACTCTAGTATTGTCAGGCCAATTTATGGCGAAAACATTGACTTGACATGCGTCAGATGCTGTTTTCGCATGGAAATAGTTGTCCTACAGGGCTGAAACCTGTATCAAAATGTAGGAAATTGAATTTACAACATTATTGCACTAGGCCTAATTAAAAGTTGCTGCACCCTAAATTTATGGTGCTGCTATGGTAGTACTACATGCATTATATTTTTAACACAGACATTTTAGTAGAAATAGGATTGAATGGAAATTCAACACTACTCCGCTGATACCTTGCCACCAATGCGTCAGAATGGCATTTCATTTACTTAGAAATAGTAATACAGTGTCTTATTTTTACACCAGAGTGCTTTCATATAGAGCTTTGTATATTATATATAGAGCTTGTCTTGGATTCAGAAATTCAGCTTTAACCAAAACATGATAAATGATGTATTTATGTATTTTCACTCATTTTTCCGACTTTTGCTCACAAAAATCTCTCTCAAATTGGATTTATTACTCAAAAAATTATGCCATGTCAAGATAAAATATCCAGAATATTGTTTTCAACAACTTCTGAAACTTTGAAAATGGTCAGATAATTGAGAGCTGAATTATTAAGCTAAAATCAGACACCATTTTGCAATAGTTACCGTAACAATATCTGCCCAGCAGGATGACGTCACGTTTCAGCAGCATTTGAAAAATGTGATGCAGGGCCAACTTTGAGGGTTCTTTAAGACCATTTATATTCCAACAATTGGCTCCCATATACCCTCATTGTAAAGGCCATGTTTTCTAGTATTTGCTAGGACTATAGACTTTCATTTCTAATCATGTTCCTAGTATTGGCATTTTGTTAAAGTTATGGTATTTTTGCATTTCATGAAAACAAGGCTTACTTATTCACATCTCACGCCTTAGTTTATGAATTGCACCACGATTTTATTTTTGCTATTTGATGTACTAAAGTAACACTATTCACCAGTATATCCACTTTTTATGAGAGGGATGCTCAAGCCAGTAATATTGAATCAAAGATGAGTTATTTTCGTTTTTTATCACAAAACTAAAAAAACAGGATTTTAGCATATTTCAAAGTGGAATAAAATGAAACTCACAACAGATATAGCAAAAATGAAAAGCTATATGTAAAGTACAACTCCTAAATGTAATTTACCCAAAAGGTCAAACTTCTATGTTTTATAGCTTGGCTGCTGGGAATTTTCAAACATTACCTCAAATTCAAAGCTGAAAAGTGCAAATCGGCCAGAATTGGTCCAAATCGTCAATCTGGGTTGCCGTGGCAACCAGGCGATATATTAAGAAAATGACCGTACCATGGAATTTGGTTACCTATGGGGGTAAAATGAGCCAAGTATCGCGGAATTTGGTCGACCACCCCGTGCCACTTTTTTCTCAAAATCTGCAGTTTTCTCTGACAATGACTCTTAAATGCCATGAAAATATAGGGATTTTGCTAAAAAAGCAAGGAAATATAGGGATTTTGCTCAAAAAGCAAGAAAATATAGGAAAACTAGGGAGCAAAAAATATATAGGGAAATATAGGGCCATTGGGGGCCATGTGATTGGCCTTAACATTTTGATGCAGAATATAAACATTCAGTAGTTGACATCCTGATATTGAGTGCCCCCAAAGCCCAGTTAATAGAAAAGGTGGCAACAAGTTTGCCACCTAAAAATGAACTGATGCAATTCATGCATGACAAAAAAAAAGCTGGTCACCATCTTTTGAGAGTGGGCAAGAACAGTGGTCGAAATTAGAGCCCGGAGCCAAGTCAGTCATGTCTTGATGACTAACTTGAACCAAACCTGACTAACTTATTCAACTTAGCCAAGTTTTGTGACTTCAACTTAGCTGACCATTTTCGACTAACTTATGTGACTTAAGGTGGCTCGATACTCGTGAACTTTCCAAGATAGGATTTCTTAAAAACAGTTTAGAATGATCCAAAATATAGTTTATAGCAAGAATATGTAAACAAAAGTGGTCGCTACCAGCCTTTTAAAAAAAATATTTGGGTTATGTACCAGAAAGTCAGTCCACGCAAACCTGAAAAACTAAAAAATTTTCTTATTTTTCCTGCTGTGAAGTGTGCCCTGCCATTCAGTTGTCATGCATTCCTTATTATGCAATGAAGCATGAAATTAAAGAAGACACTTTCATGGAAAAGGTGATTACCATTTCAAAGAGATATATTTAGTTTAAAGGACTTTTCAAGGGGCTCGGAATATAAGTTTCGATTTTGACAATTTTAACTTTTTTCATAAACCATGGCGCTAAAAAAAATTGACGGGATAGGATTTTTCATTTCTTTGTCATTTATTTCCAAAAATAGTTTGGAACAACATGATGATATAGACAAGCCTTCCTACCACACTTTAAATTGATATAAACATTTATTTATATCACAAAGTCATTTTTGAGAAATTAGACCTGCTTGCCGAAAATCGCCTGTAAAAATTTTCTGTTTTGAGTATCAAGTTGAATCTTCGGCTGTGCATAGTACTCTTCATGGCGAATCTAATGCTCCAAACGAGAAGTCTCTAACCCCAATAGAAGTGGCGCAAATTGCAAACGAAGCGGCCGACGCATGAAATTCTCAGAATTAAAAAAAGAGCTTGAAGCAGTGTCAGCACAGTTGTGACGTTACGATAGATAGGGCCTGCCTGGCTGCGCGGGAATGTGTGCAGGTGATGTAATTTCGTGGGTAGCGATCCACCTTAACTGATCATTTTCGACTAAAATGTATCAATCAAATTAGGAAATAAATAATGAAATGCTGTCTTTGTTGGTCCTAAGGCCATATAGCAGCCTTGTGACCAGGGTCATCAGACCAAATAGTGGCCATGTAACCTTGGCCGCATACATTGCTGCAGCCCAGCCATGCAAGGTTGCATGGTCATTTCGCAGCATTGTGACCAGGCTCCTAAGGCCATTTAGCATCCTTGTGACCTTGTGACCAGGGTCCTAAGGCCATATAGCAGCCTTGTGACCAGGGTCCTAAAGCCATATAGCAGTCTTGTGACCAGGGTCCTAAAGCCATATAGCAGCCTTGTGACCTGGACCGCATACATTGCTGCAGCCCAGCCATGCAAGGTTACATGGTCATTTCGCAGCATTGTGACCAGGGTCCTAAGGCCATATAGCAGCCTTGTGACCAGGGTCATAAGACCATATAGTGGCCATGTAACCTTGGCCGCATACATTGCTGCAGCCCAGCCATGCAAGGTTGCATGGTCATTTCACAGCATTCTGACCAGGGTCGTAAGGCCATATAGCAGCCTTGTGACCAGGGTCCTAAAGCCATATAGCAGCCTTGTGACCTGGGCCGCATACATTGCTGCAGCTCAGCCATGCAAGGTTACATGGCCATTTCGCAGCATTCTGACCAGGGTCCTAAGGCCATATAGCAGCCTTGTGACCAGGGTCCTAAAGCCATATAGTAGCCTTGTGACCTGGGCCGCATACATTGCTGCAGCCCAGCCATGCAAGGTTGCATGGTCATTTCGAAGATTTGTGACCAGGCTCCTAAGGCCATTTAGCATCCTTGTGACCTTGTTACCAGGGTCCTAAGGCCATATAGCAGCCTTGTGACCAGGGTCCTAAAGCCATATAGCAGTCTTGTGACCAGGGTCCTAAAGCCATATAGCAGCCTTGTGACCTGGACCGCATACATTGCTGCAGCCCAGCCATGCAAGGTTACATGGTCATTTCGCAGCATTGTGACCAGGGTCCTAAGGCCATATAGCAGCCTTGTGACCAGGGTCATAAGACCATATAGTGGCCATGTAACCTTGGCCGCATACATTGCTGCAGCCCAGCCATGCAAGGTTGCATGGTCATTTCACAGCATTCTGACCAGGGTCGTAAGGCCATATAGCAGCCTTGTGACCAGGGTCCTAAAGCCATATAGCAGCCTTGTGACCTGGGCCGCATACATTGCTGCAGCCCAGCCATGCAAGGTTACATGGCCATTTCGCAGCATTCTGACCAGGGTCCTAAGGCCATATAGCAGCCTTGTGACCAGGGTCCTAAAGCCATATAGTAGCCTTGTGACCTGGGCCGCATACATTGCTGCAGCCCAGCCATGCAAGGTTGCATGGTCATTTTGCAGCATTGTGACCAGGGTCCTAAGGCCGTATAGCAGCCTTGTGACCAGGGTCATAAGACCATATAGTGGCCATGTAACCTTGGCACGTACATTGCTTCAGCCCAGCCATGCAAGCTTACGTGGTCATTTCGCAGCATTCTGACCAGGGTCCTAAGGCCATATAGCAGCCTTGTGACCTTGGCCGCATACATTGCTACAGCCCAGCCATGCAAGGTTACATGGTCATTTCGCAGCATTGTGACGAGGGTCCTCAGGCCATATAGCAGCCTTGTGACCAGGGTCCTAAAGCCTAAGGCAGCCTTGTGACCTGGGCCGCATACATTGCTGCAGCCCAGCCATGCAAGGTTACATGGTTATTTCGCAGCCATGTGGCCAGGGCCCTAAGGCCATATAGCAGCCTTGTGACCTGGCCCACATACATTACAGCAGCCCAGCCATGCAAGGTTACATGGTCATTTCGCAGCATTGTGACCAGGGTCCTAAGGCCATATAGCAGCCTTGTGACCAGGGTCCTAAAGCCATATAGCAACCTTGTGACCTGGGCCGCATACATAGATGCAGCCCAGCCATGCAAGGTTACATTTTCATTTCCCAGCATTGTGACCAGGGTCCTAAGGCCATATAGCAGATTTGTGACCAGGGTCCTAAAGCTATATAGCAGCCTTGTGACCTGGGCCGCATACATTGCTGCAGCCCAGCCATGCAAGGTTGCATGGTCATTTCGCAGCATTGTGACCAGGGTCCTAAGGCCATATAGCAGCCTTGTGACCAGGGTCATAAGACCATATAGTGGCCATGTAACCTTGGCCACATACATTGCTGCAGCCCAGCCATGTAAGGTTACATGGTCATTTCGCAGCATTCTGACCAGGGTCCTAAGGCCGTATAGCAGCCTTGTGACCTGGGCCGCATACATTGCTGCAGCCCAGCCATGCAAGGTTACATGGTCATTTCGCAGCATTGTGACGAGGGTCCTAAGGCCATATAGCAGCCTTGTGACCAGGGTCCTAAAGCCATATAGCAGCATTCTGACCAGGGTCCTAAAGCCATATAGCAGCCTTGTGACCTGGGCCGCATACATTGCTGCAGCCCAGCCATGCAAGGTTGCATGGTCATTTCGCAGCATTCTGACCAGGGTCCTAAGGCCATATAGCAGCCTTGTGACCAGGGTCATAAGACCATATAGTGGCCATGTAACCTTGGCCGCATACATTGCTGCAGCCCAGCCATGCAAGGTTACATGGTCATTTCGCAGCATTCTGACCAGGGTCCTAAGGCCATATAGCAGCCTTGTGACCAGGGTCCTAAAGCCATATAGCAGCCTTGTGACCTGGGCCGCATACATTGCTGCAGCCCAGCCATGCAAGGTTACATGGTCATTTCGCAGCATTGTGACCAGGGTCCTAAGACCATATAACAGCCTTGTGACCAGGGTCCTAAAGCCATATAGCAGCCTTGTGACCTGGGCCACATACATAGCTGCAGCCCAGCCATGCAAGGTTACATTTTCATTTCCCAGCATTGTGACCAGGGTCCTAAGGCCATATAGCAGCCTTGTGACCAGGGTCCTAAAATCATATAGCAGCCTTGTGACCTGGGCCGCATACATTGCTGCAGCCCAGTCATGCAAGGTTGCATGGTCATTTCGCAGCATTGTGACCAGGGTCCTAAGGCCATATAGCAGCCTTGTGACCAGGGTCATAAAACCATATAGTGGCCATGTAACCTTGGCCACATACATTGCTGCAGCCCAGCCATGCAAGCTTACGTGGTCATTTCACAGCATTCTGACCAGGGTCCTAAGGCCATATAGCAGCCTTGTGACCTGGGCCGCATACATTGCTGCAGCAAATCCATGCAAGGTTAAATGGTCATTTCGCAGCATTGTGACCAGGGTCCTAAGGCCATATAGCAGCCTTGTGACCAGGGTCCTAAAGCCATATAGCAGCCTTGTGACCTGGGCCGCATACATTGCTGCAGCCCAGCCATACAAGGTTAAATGGTCATTTCGCAGCATTGTGACCAGGGTCCTAAGGCCATATAGCAGCCTTGTGACCAGGGTCCTAAAGCCATATAGCAGCCTTGTGACCTGGGCCGCATACATAGATGCAGCCCAGCCATGCAAGGTTACATTTTCATTTCCCAGCATTGTGACCAGGGTCCTAAGGCCATATAGCAGATTTGTGACCAGGGTCCTAAAGCTATATAGCAGCCTTGTGACCTGGGCCGCATACATTGCTGCAGCCCAGCCATGCAAGGTTGCATGGTCATTTCGCAGCATTGTGACCAGGGTCCTTAAGCCATGTAGCAGCCTTGTGACCATGGTCATAAGACCATATAGTGGCCATGTAACCTTGGCCGCATACATTGCTGCACTGTTGCAGCCCAGCCATGCAAGGTTACATGGTCATTTTGCAGCATTCTGACCAGGGTCCTAAGGCCATATAGCAGCCTTGTGACCTGGGCCGCATACATTGCTGCAGCCCAGCCATGCAAGGTTGCATGGTCATTTCGCAGCATTCTGACCAGGGTCCTAAGGCCATATAGCAGCCTTGTGACCAGGGTCATAAGACCATATAGTGGCCATGTAACCTTGGCCGCATACATTGCTGCAGCCCAGCCATGCAAGGTTACATGGTCATTTCGCAGCATTCTGACCAGGGTCCTAAGGCCATATAGCAGCCTTGTGACCAGGGTCCTAAAGCCATATAGCAGCCTTGTGACCTGGGCCGCATACATTGCTGCAGCCCAGCCATGCAAGGTTACATGGTCATTTCGCAGCATTGTGACCAGGGTCCTAAGACCATATAACAGCCTTGTGACCAGGGTCCTAAAGCCATATAGCAGCCTTGTGACCTGGGCCACATACATAGCTGCAGCCCAGCCATGCAAGGTTACATTTTCATTTCCCAGCATTGTGACCAGGGTCCTAAGGCCATATAGCAGCCTTGTGACCAGGGTCCTAAAATCATATAGCAGCCTTGTGACCTGGGCCGCATACATTGCTGCAGCCCAGTCATGCAAGGTTGCATGGTCATTTCGCAGCATTGTGACCAGGGTCCTAAGGCCATATAGCAGCCTTGTGACCAGGGTCATAAAACCATATAGTGGCCATGTAACCTTGGCCACATACATTGCTGCAGCCCAGCCATGCAAGCTTACGTGGTCATTTCACAGCATTCTGACCAGGGTCCTAAGGCCATATAGCAGCCTTGTGACCTGGGCCGCATACATTGCTGCAGCAAATCCATGCAAGGTTAAATGGTCATTTCGCAGCATTGTGACCAGGGTCCTAAGGCCATATAGCAGCCTTGTGACCAGAGTCCTACAGCCATATAGCAGCCTTGTGACCTGGGCCGCATAAATTGCTGCAGCCCAGCCATGCAAGGTTGCATGGTCATTTCGCAGCATTGTGACCAGGGTCCTAAGGCCATATAGCAGCCTTGTGACCAGGGTCATAAGACCATATAGTAGGGCTGTGCAATCGAAAAGTTTTCTGAAATCGATTAATCGACTTGTATCTCGATTCGATTATCGATTTTAAATCGATTTTTTCTTAGAATGTCAAGATCAACATAATTATACGAAACATTAATTATCAATTAATTCATTGACTCTTGACGAATATCCATTCTCTTAAAATTATAATGAGCAGGAAAAACAGACTATTTGCAGGAAGGAAAAAGAAAATAAAGTACATGAATTAATTTGATTGCCTTAATATTATTCATAATTATAATGTATTGATCCAATGTAACTGCTGATAAAGCAGTCTTCTTTAAAACCATGCATCTCATTCTCCTGCATGCAGAGCAGTACAGTTGCAAATAAATAACAGATGTGTATTTACTGTATTAGATAAAGTTCTGTCTCCAAAAACTATAAATTCAACATGGATGCAGACTTGTGGCAGTAAAACTTAATTTCTAATTTGTGAAATATCTTTCATGGCTATAGCAGTGTGGCATATGCACAGACAAGAACACCACAGATGGCACCATGGTGTTCAGCTCCTCGAGAGCTTCAAAACGATACCAAATACAGCCATCTATCATGAATTCTTCATTCAGCTGAAAATCGATTTTTCCTTATTTTGTGGAGATGATCGAAATCGAAACTTTTGGCGATGATTGTCGGCGATAATCGTCGCATCGGCACAGCCCTACCATATAGTAGCCTCGTGACCTAGGCTGCATACTCAAAAAACCCATGCAACCGCCGATACACACACCACAGCGTCCGCCATGACGGACAGACTGCAGTGAAACCGACGAAGTTTGAAAATAAACTTACCTGAGTACAGTTTAGCTCTGTAAACCGTAAAAAAGAACCTAGAAAACGAAATACAATGTAAATAACCCATTGTCAATGCCCCAATCGACTGTAAACAAGCGGCTGTCTAGCACACGTCCGATGCGTAGGACAGCCGAGAATAAAGAGGATTAGAGGAAGTCAGAGAGCAAGGGATTCTGGGTATTAGATGGTCTGGCAAGGGCGCCAAATTTTAAATCTCGGCTGTGGATAAGCGAATCGCTTGTTTGAGAAGATAAATGCACAAGTAAGCGTTGTCACTCTCTTAGATGAGTGACAATAAGTCTGTCGGCCATGAGCAAAGATAGAGTGCACTCTTTTACCTCCTCTTTACTGTTTGGATGATCCCATCATGAATTACGGAGAAAATGAAAAATTGGTTCCGAGAGCTTATAGTATGCATCGACTTAAGTTACAAAATGTTGCAAAAAACTTTGAGAATAACTTATCTGAACCTTTGTTTTAACAAACTATGATATAACACTCAATGATTTATAAATTAGAGGCATAGGTATGGCATAATACTACCATGGTCCTGGAGTGTATGCAAACTTTCGACCCATCAGGTTTGGACAGGGTGCAGATTAATGCTGCATATTTTTAAGGGGATTTGATGAAACTGACCAATTATAGCCAAATTCATTACTCCAATATGTAAGAAATAAGGGACAGAAATGCCAGATATGCTGACCCAGTGTCCGCATTGGGCACTCGCCCGGTCGCCAAATATGACCTGAAAAGGGCCTGGGCGAGTAGGATTCAACAGCTACTGGTCCGTCTGGGCGAGTAGCTTCTTGCTTACCTGTTATCGCCCATATCTACTTGCGTCATTCACGTGCATAGATAGAGAGTAATTAGCAAGACATTGGAAGTCCAACTGGTCAAGATGGCAATCAAATCACCTGATTGCAATTCAGACTGTCCTCAGTGTTCTGGCCATCTTTTGACACCTTCTGAAGGTAATTCTTGACCCATTCAGTCAAGTGCTATTGAGATCACCTGTCAAAGTTGACACAAGAAGCTAAAGTGCAATTCAGCAATTAAGCATAGGTCACAATGCCCATGCTTATACTTATGGATATATCCATTGTCCTAATCTATCATAAATGGAACAAATGGTCATATATATACTAAGAATATCTGGTAAACCATGAAACCATGGCATGCCTTTCATTATTTTTGTCACCTTTTGTGCAGGACATAAATTAATTAGGTCCAAAATGAAGTTAAAGATAGATCAATTGTTGAAAGACTGAATGTTTTTTGTCAAAGGCTTGCTTGACAGAGCTATTCAGAAGAACGTCATTATCAAGTAATGATTATAATTGTTTTGACATTTGAGGTAAACAAATCATGTAACTGATAAATTTGTCTTATCCGAAAGAATACGACTCGAATAATTTGGACCAGTAAGAATATGCCCGGACCAGTAAGTCATCAGAGCTACGGTCCGTTTGGACCACTAGCAAAATCAACTAAGTGCAGACACTGCTGACCAGATTGTACTTGTGTAATACATCTTTAACTATTTCCTGTCCAACTGTATGCAAATTTTTTACCTCAACTGTATGCGGCCAGTGTATCGTATGGAAAATTCCAACCAAACTACGTACGGCAGCAAGGCGGCCCGTAGACCCCTAATTAGCCATATTTATAACGATATATACTACAATCTATGCTGGGCAGCAAGGCGGCCCGTAGAAATAAGAAATATCTCAAATAGAAAAATATCCAACAAATTGGATGCCAGGCAGCTAAAACTATAGAAAATCCCGTCATTGTCTACTGCTAACTTGTAAACAAAGGAGCTGTGTAAATATGTAAATATGTACATACAGACTGTAAATATTGTACATACTATCATCACTCACTCCATTGTAAATAACCATCACACCACTCCGGGACACACAAAACTATATTTTGATCTGGATATAGAGGACCCTCGAGACCTGCATCCAGAAACTACTTGTTACTTCTTGTTACAACTCTTGAGATAAGATATATTGGCAAGTTGACCAAGGAATGACTTGGAATTCTGGTATTTTCCCTGACAAATGTTAAACAGTAGGCCTACACATTCATGTTAATATCACATGAAAAGATAGAAATTGCATATTAAATGCCATGAAAATATAGGGATTTTGCTAAAAAAGCAAGGAAATATAGGGATTTTGCTCAAAAAGCAAGAAAATATAGGAAAACTAGGGAGCAAAAAATATATAGGGAAATATAGGGCCATTGGGGGCCATGTGATTGGCCTTAACATTTTAATGCAGAATATAAACATTCAGTAGTTGACATCCTGATATTGAGTGCCCCCAAAGCCCAGTTAATAGAAAAGGTGGCAACAAGTTTGCCACCTAAAAATGAACTGATGCAATTCATGCATGACAAAAAAAAAGCTGGTCACCATCTTTTGAGAGTGGGCAAGAACAGTGGTCGAAATTAGAGCCCGGAGCCAAGTCAGTCATGTCTTGATGACTAACTTGAACCAAACCTGACTAACTTATTCAACTTAGCCAAGTTTTGTGACTTCAACTTAGCTGACCATTTTCGACTAACTTATGTGACTTAGCTGATCATTTTCGACTAAAATGTATCAATCAAATTAGGAAATAAATAATGAAATGCTGTCTTTGTTGGGATAATTATAGCTCATAGATAGAACTGACACCAGTATGAGTGTGATGAGAAGTCACTGAATGAATCACTAATAAAATAAATTTAAATCTAGGATTTTTTTCTTGCTACTGTTCCAATGTGATAAATTTATAGGTATCCCATCAAGTAGGCCCTATATATAATTAAGTGTATATATACTATACAACACTGATACTATTGTCACTTTTTTTTTTACAAGAAACTTACTTTTTGTTAAAGTTATTTATGCCAACAAAATTGCATGACAGCACTGTTGTGTTTGCTAATAGACATTCATAATTGCAATTCTGGAGCAGTTGACACTTCAATGCCAATTAATCAGAGCCGCCGGAGGACACCGGGCCGCCGTAGCCCTGGACCCCTGGGACAGGGGTCATCAATCGTCCCATTGGAAAATCATGAGATTTGAAGAGCATGGCTTGGGAGAAATACATTTTAGCACTTTATCCATGTGTTTTATTCTAATTTTTTGACATATTCTGATAATTCACATTTTTTGCTACTGACTGCACCTTATTGCAACTTTGATAGTGACTGTGATAAGCCTGAAATCTTCCTCTAAACCTCAGAAAGTGATTTTTTATCTTATACATTGAGAAAATTGCCACTCCTGATTGGTCCAGAGAGAGTGATGTCATAACAAACACTTATGATGTCATAGGTGCTGTTGGTGACGTCACAATGGTAACATCTCACATCAAAATGAGGCTGATTGCTGTCTCTCACAATTTTTTGATATTTCCTTTATTTAACATCAATATTTACCAAGCCAATATTTGTCTGAATGCATTGAAAAGTGGTGCCGTCAGCAGTAAAATATGTAGGCTACCCAAATCCAAAATTTCATCAGATTTGGATAAGAATTGTTTAATCTAGACCAATTCTCCCGATACCATGTCAAAATCTCAAGATTTTGAATGGGACGACCCATGACACGCATGGGTCCCAGGGCTAGGGCCGCCGGAGGCCCCCTAGAAGCTCAGGGGTTTTGGAAAAAGACTACATGTACTCTAAAATGAATTCGTAGTAGGCTACTTTAAGCATGCATTATCCTGGAAAATTACTTTCGAAAACCCTATTTCAGGATCGAATCCTGCACATTTTGTATTTGAGGGGGTCTTTTCAGGACCCCCCCTGGGTCCCTATAGAAAATGTATTTGGGGGGTCCTCATACCATTTGGGGGGGTCAAAACCCCCTTGACTCCCCCCTTATTTCGAACACTGGGCAAGAATCTGCATCAACATGTGTATTCCAGCACAAATTCTACTGTCCCCATTCCTTGAGCAAAAAATTGTCAAAACACAATTGACTCATAACATATTAACAATTCATCAGATGTCAATCAAGTTATTAAATAGTATTGTGTCAGCTTTGAAAACAATTACAATTTACAAGAAAGAACAACATACCTACAGCTAATTACAATTCAAAGATTTAATTGCACCTGCCACCTAATGCACCTATGCAGATGCACAGAATAGTGCTAGGCTCACATATAAACTAGTACTTTAGATTAGACCATTAGTTAGAACACCATAAGATTGTATTGCAGCTAACTGTCGATCATAAAAATGGGCGATAATGTAGTATGAACAATATTTCTGCAACAATGAAATATATTCAGAATGAGAAGTGAATATTGACAGGATAAATTAAGTCACAAGAAAGATAACACTGCATACGTACACTTTGAAGGCAAATGTTGGGTGCTGACCATGATTTAAACACAAAAAACGCAAATTGATGGCACCGGTCGTGAACCCGGTCACATGGACGCTTCGCGTCCTGAAAATATACTAGCTGTGCTGCAATGATCTCTATTCAACCTGCTGGGAGAGTGCAGTTTGCTCCAACTTAAGTGTGCCAAGGGTTTCAGAGTCTGGAGCAATCTGGGCTCAAACAATGTCCAACGTCATTTATGACCTTAGGCACCTACTGAGTGACGTCACAACACTTTTATCAATCGGTGACGTCACTTTGATTGTTTTCTCGGCCAATCAGAGCAGAGAATGCAGTACTCCATGCTGGTCTGTTGATATACAGACCGGAACTAGATTGGTTGGTCTGGAGCAAATGTTCAACATTTTACACCAGGTGGCATGAAAATCAATCTACCTTAGTTCTTTCATTTGTCACTGCTGCCAACCACAGGAAGTGGCTTTGTTTACATCTTCTGCAGGCTGCAGCTGCACACATTTCTGTGATATCTTGCTGTTCTCCTTGATTTGAAATGATTTGCATCAATTTCATCAGATTATTTAAGCTCTCAGCTAAAGTGGAACATGAATGAATGAATGAAGGAGCATCATGCAATATTGAGGTAATGTGTTTTCAAAGACAGCATGGAAAATAGTAGTATAGTCAAGTCATTTTTTTGTGGCAGTAGGTTTTTTGGCTGATAATTAAAAACATACCTTACTCTTGACAAAAATACTTGTCTCCTCCTGTTCCTGACACCTTGACCAAACAGTTTCATAAACATTTGGAAGTATTGACATGTTGTAGCCCTAGTTTTGAGGTAATCCTATTGGAATAACATTGCTGTCAAGAAGCCATTTTCTTCTATTGCTGCTGTTGTGACGTCACCATTGTTTCAGTGATGTCATAGAGCCAACAATGCTGATGACGTCACAACAGAAGGCTAAAAATAGCCCTGAATGTGCTGAAGAGCAGCAGCAATTTAGCATTGTAAGTGCCTGCATGATGGAGCTGGGGGGTCAGAGCAGGGTATAAAATAAGTGTGCAACGATCCCAAAATGTGCAGTGATCAATCTGAAATGTGCAGTGATCAATCTGAATTTGTGCAGTGATCAATTTCACCCTTTAATGCTAAATTATGGTGAACTGCATAAAGCTCAAAATATGTGTTCAACAAATGTAATACTTTTGCCCGCCTGTTGATAGTTTTGGCAATTTGTACTGCTTGATAACTCAAAGACAGTCCTGAGTCACTGGTTTGTTGTTCATTAGATTTTCCAGATACAATGTCATGATGAAAGAAGAATATATTCTTGCTCATAGATAGCTAAATATAATAAATCTTGAAACACTGCCTCAGAGCACAGGCATTACAATTATTCACAGCACTTCTGCAATAGACTCCAGCGACTGGTGCTCATCACCACTACTGTAACAGACACACCAAGGTTGGCATATCCCCTGAATCAATCACCCTGCTGTAATGTTGTACTTATGGGGTACAGCCATGCCTGGCTGTTGATTGCCCAGACTTACCCACCTTCTTTCATTGTTTAAGGAGGTAAGCATCATGCAGGCCATGAGGGCTGGCAAATGATCAGAATGCCTGAGTCTGAGAGGCGACAGGAAATTTTCCCCAGATAATTTAATCTGATTCTGGTTCAGTAGGTGCAACTGCTTAGAAACCATACTCCTGCGTTAGAGAGTAAAACCATCCAGTTTATGAATTTCAAAATAGTTATTAGCCAACCTCGTTATTGTTTCTTATTGATCAGCTGAGAGGCAACATGGTAAACTGAACATATCAAAGTGTTCAGCAAAATATAAAAAATTAAGACCCCTCAACACAACTTCATGTGATACAAAATTGTGATTTCTCTGCATTTGTTGAAAATTTGTATTGACAGCAAATTTTAGTCTTACAAACCAAAGCCGCTTAACTAGTTTGCTACTTCATTCCAAATCAATTTAAATTGTGACAAAATTTGGCCGTGTTGAGACAGATCTCACATTGCCCCTAAAAATGTTTGATCACTTGACATGTTAATTGCAATTTTAAATTGCTACCAGAGATTAAATTTTAGTGAAACTTTTGGTAGGCATTAAAAATTAATTTCCTGATTCAGAAAGCCTTGAAAATTTACCAGAATCAAGGTTTCTCACCAGAAAGCACAAATCCAATATAATACAATCTCAGAAATTTCAGGACAAAAATGTGAATAAACTGAAATTTTCAGATTTTTTCGACAACCTGTGGAATGGATGCAAATGCACTGAGGTGTCTGGAACAATGCTTTATAACACTTGGGCTACGTTAAAACTTGTTTTGCCTAATTGCAAGTCTTTAGGTTGTACACTGATTGAGTTACACGCCTTCAAAATCAAATATATATATATCTGGACTAATAAAAATATCACAAAAATGTAAATTTTTCTTTTTTCAGAGAATCTTTTCAAGATATCACTGTATAACGTGGAATTGTGCTTTCTGCTGAGAAACCTTGGTTCTGGTAAATTTTCAAGGCATTCTGAATCAGTCGAGTGGGAAAATTTTCTGAAATTTGATGAAATGACACAGAATTACCATTAGTCTTTCAATGGCTCCAGTAACATATTTTGTTATTTCTCTGAGCTTCCAAACAGTTTCATAAATAAATGTATCTCCTCAATTTTTACTGGAATAGGTGATCAATAGACTTCGTTTCAAATTATTCAACTAAAGTACTGTCACGTTCAATTTTGGACTGTCATTTAATTAACCGCAGAAGAAAGACAGTTTGTTGTTTGTGTACTTCATAAGTATAGAGATGTAAGCAGCAGGGCTCAATTGGACACCATTAAAAATAAGAGATGCGAAAGCTCATCAACAAGCTGTTTAGACACATGCTGATATTTCATTCCACAATATTAGATGATAATATTTCATTTTTCAATTGAGCCATGCCTGAACGCTAGCACTTGAGAACGTCGATTGGTCAACCTTAGTTCGCACAATACAATATGTGCAGTGATAAAATTTTCTTATTTTATACCCTGGGTCAGAGGACATAAATTTAGTCCAAATCATGCTTGGTCATGGTGTACTCACCCTAATAAAGCAAAAATTAAAACTCACACATAATCATGGATTGTTTTATCGGCTAAAAACTTACTTCCAAAATAAAATGTCTTGACTTTAGTTACTGTAGTAGTATAAATGTGTCCTGTTCAGTCCTAATGTATTACACACCTGCGTTACACACAACCAACCAGTTGGGGGGTGGGGGCATTACATGGGGTGAATGCGGGGCGCTCCTCGGCTTTCCTCTCTCTTCCATGTAAATTTTTGACCGGGGGGGGAACCATGGCCCGATGCCCCCAAAATACGCCATTGCAACCAACCTTTAGAAATCATGGCCTTAGCCTGCAGGGGGGAGGGGCCACTAGAATTCTACAAAGTAAGGCATTTCATTTCAAATTGTCCGGGTTATTCCGGGACGAGTGCTTGGAGTAGCCTATGCTTGGCACTGGTCCCTGCAGTGGCGTCCCTATTGGGGGGCACAGGGGGGCACGTGCCCCCCATATTGGACCTGTGCCCCCCCCAGGTGCCCCCCATATGAACTTTCCAACTCTGGATAAAATATACAGTTAGTATAGTTGGTGGCCCCCCCAGAGAATCGCGTGCCCCCCTGGTGCCCGCCCTCGAGACCCCCCAGTTACGCCACTGGGTCCCTGCAACCCCCCCCCCCCAAAGATTCTTCCCAAACTGAGACAAGACTTCGGTTGAATTAAAAAAATATCATTTTATTAAACATCGGAACTAGACCCCAGAGTCAGTGAAGTCATGCGAAAATGACTGACTTAATGCCCGGGACTTAATGTTCAGTGACTTGACTGACTTAGTTGACTTAGTCATCATCTGTGACTTGACTTGACAGTGGCGTAACTGGGGTGTCTCGAGTGGGGGGGCACCTGGGGGGGGCACGCGATTCTCTGGGGGGGGGCACCCGGTATACTATTTGCATAGTTTAGCCAGAGTTGGAAAGGTCATATGGGGAGGCACCTGGGGGGCACAGGTCCAATAAGGGGGGCACGTGCCCTCCGTGGCCCCCCCATAGGGACGCCACTGGCACCCAGTGGCTGCGGCTTTATTGACGCTTTAATCATACTTTGCCTCATTGCTGTGTTCTCCTCCTGTCTACTAAGTGCATAAATATAAGATGTTTTAAGTCACTTTAATATAATAAAATTAATTATTTTTTGCTTCAGGTACTCTACACTGAACGGCTGGTGTCCATGGACTGTTTCATGCTCTGGATTACTTAAACAACAACAGCTGCCACCAAAGGAGATATAAAAAAAATTGCTGCTGCCACTGGGGATATTACAAAACAAATGGCTTGTGCCAATGCGGATATTACAAAAATGGCTGATGCCAATGGGGATATTACAAAGCAAAACGGGAAAGTCACAAACGACATGAAAAGTCATTGTGAAAAGGAATATTTCATTAATATGACACCTAAGATTGGATTAAAAAGTGATGAATTCAATGAAAAGAGAGTTAAAGAAAAGAACGAACCAAAAGGAGATCATTTCAATTCACTAACAACAAATGATGACACTTTCAAAAACAAGGAAATTGAACAACTTGTTCCGTACAAGAAACGCAAAACGAAAGAAGAAACAGGAAAGAAATCACACGAAACAACTGGAAGTGAGGAAACAGTGGAATGCAAGCTGTGTGGTGAACAGATAGCAGATGAAGCTCACTTCAAAGAACATATTGAGCGACACAATTGGGAAAAACCATTTGGATGTGTATTATGTGAAGAGAGGTTCGCGGACCCGACCAGCTACCAAAAGCACGTGACAGACGAGCATGAAAACCGCGAGTGTTTTATCTGTGGCAGAGAATTCAAATCGACCAAAGGATATAATAATCATATGTTGATGCATACAAATGGAGAATTGCCGAATGAATGTTCTGTTTGTGGTAAAACATTCCCGAGCAAACAAGGTCTAACCAAACATAAGAGGACACACGCGATAGACAGGCCTTTTGGATGTCCTCTTTGTGAAGCAAGATATTCTACACAGGGACGTCTAAGTAGACATATAATGATGGCACACGGGAAGAAGAAACAACCTGATGTGATAGTGACGAGCAATGCAGAAACACCACATGCACTAACAACGAAAGATGAGATGCTTGATGACAAGGGAATTGAAGAGGGATTGGTTCCTCAAAGAGAAAATGGCGTGAAGGAAAAAAATGGAAATAATTCGCCTGCTCCAATGGAAAAAGAGGAAATGGATGATGTCAAAGGAATTGAAGAGGGATCTGTTCGTCGCAAAGAAAATGGCGTGAAGGAAGAAAATGGAAATGATTCACCTGCTCCACTGGAAAAAGAGGAAATGGATGATAGAAAGGGAATTGAAGAGGGATCTTTCCGTCGCAAAGAAAATGGCGTGAAGGAAGAAATAGGAAATGATCCACCTGCTCCTATGAAAAATGAGGAAATGGATGATAGAAAGGGAATTGAAGAAGGATCTGTTCGTCGCAAAGAAAATGGCGTGAAGGAAGAAATAGGAAATGATCCACCTGCTCCTATGGAAGAAGAGGAAATGGATGATAGAAAGGGAATTGAAGAGGGATCTGTTCGTCGCAAAGAAAATGGCGTGAAGGAAGAAATAGGAAATGATCCACTTGCTCCAATGAAATATGAGGAAATGGATGATAAAAATGAGGAAATGGATGATAGAAAGGAAGTCAGAGCAGAAACGTTCCAGGTCAAGGAAAATGGAGCTATAGAAGCAAAAGGAAATATTTCACAGGCTCCAATGGAAAATGGTGAAACCGGGAAATGCAAAGTTTGCGGTGAACGGATAGAAGACAAAGTTAAGTTTAAGAAACATATGGAGAAACATAATTGGGAAAAACCTTTTGGATGTGTATTGTGTGAAGAAAGGTTCGGGGACATGACCAGCTACCAACAACACGCTAATAAGCATGCGAAACCCTTTGGATGTTCAGTTTGTGGTGAAATGTTCTCTCGTGAAATTTATCTGAAGGCACACATTCGGAAGAAACACGAAGCAGCCGTCGAAGCTACGTACAGTGCACAGAAGCGAACTGGATGCACATGTACGGTCTGCGGCAAAGAGCTGGCCTCGAGACAAACCCTCAAGGTCCATATGTTGACTCATAGAGAGAAACCGCACGGATGTTCTGTTTGTGGGCAAAAGTTCGCCCAAAGGGGGAATCTCGATCAACACATGCAAATTCACACTGGTGGTCAATACGAATGTGATATTTGTGGCGTAAAGTACTGTACTAGTGGAGGCCTCAGGAACCACAAAGAGATGATGCATATGACGCGAAAAGAATCAAACAGGGAGAAATCACCCTCTGACTGCAAAGTGTCGTAATTCAATGCGTCTCAGCCAATGAGCCAACTTGGCATATCTGCGGTGCAACGACCCCGGGGGGGTACTCACTCTGTAAGGGTGTATATAGAGACGCCGCTGGATGGTAATGGTTTTTTGGCCTTCTTGGATTAAAATGGTTTTGGTTTTTTGACAATTCTGATTAATTTGGTTCTAGTTTTCGCAACCCCAACATGTTTGGTACCGTTGGAATCGGCTTCAAAAGAGGATTAAAATGGTTTAAAAACCATGAAGATTAAATTGGTTTGCAAAAAATTTTAGTGAAGGATTAAAATGGTTTGTGGTTTTGGCACAGTTTCCGGATTAAAATGGTTCTGGTTTTCAAAATTGCCGTGGCGCATCCGTATGCAAAAGTCCGCGAAGTACCCCCCCCGGGGCAACGACGATGTGATAAGTTGATAACGTCGCAATGTTTGTGAAATTACGTACAGTCGTCTGGTAGAAATGCTGTTGTCACTACAATGTGAAGCAATGTCAAAGATATGACATTAGCATAGGCCTATATGCGGTGTTGTGGCAACATTTCACAATGTTGCGAACAAACCTGCTCGTCATGTTCACGTTGTGGCAACGTAATTTCTACCATGCGTTGGATCACTTGGATGTACCATATATGTGGCGAAAAACTCATATCAAAGATCTCAGGGATTATAATTATGACTACGCATTTTGAAGAAAAACCGTATGGATGTTCATTTTGTGGTGCGAGTTCAGGCACTAAAATTTTTCTAAATGTAGTACCGTATATACTCACATATAAGTCGCCCCTGCGTATAAGACGCACCCATTCTTTAAGACCCCAAAACCCCCCTCCCAGTGAAACCCTTGTATAAGTCGCATTAGATTTGACTGGCATCGAAAAACTGAGCGGCGGACGAAATATTGCTGGATTTCCGACAAAAATGATGCTTATTTGGGTAAATTTACCTTCTATTTTAGCTAAAATTGAAAGAAATCAACTCGAATCCACATTGTTTACGTCTATGCGTCGCCATCTTGGCCGTCTTCATCACGTCATCTCTCGCTTGAGATCTCGCGAAAGCGAGAACTTGACGAAGTTGACAGCGCGTGTTTCAAAATGGCGGACAAGGGTGACGAAAATAAAGAATTTTCTGGATTTTACTGAAAAACTTTGGTATTTTAGTGTATCCGACGTATAAGACGCACCCCGTCTACAGGCCAAAATTCTGGGTATCATAAGTACGTCTTATACACGAGTATATATGGTAAATTTACACATTATGTCCACGCTGTGAGTGTGAAGACTACATGGATGTTTTGTTTTGTGGAGTGAATTAATATTATGACCTCAGGGAGCCAGGAGAACCTGGAGAAGCATATACAGTCACAGTTGACAAAACTTTCACAAAAGACTGATTGAGTATTAGATGTCGCAATCTTTCATGTGACATTCTGTATTGTCCAAGAATGAATGTCTATAGGCCGTGATAGTGGAACTCTCCTTTTTCCAGCTCTCCTGTGTTGATGAGCAGAATAAAACTATTTCCGGGAACAAGCTGCCATTTTGTACCATTGCTGAGTCAGTGAAGCTGGCATTCCAGGCCCCAGGGCACTTTTAATCCATTGAAAACATTACGGATTTGCATTGCCGAGTCTTAAATGGAATGTTTAGCATGGATTGCCACTATATTCCAGTACTGTAAGGCTGATTAGACTTTTGTTACAGACCTTAGAAACCCCGGCTCCATTGTAAATTCCCAGGCTGATGTTTCCGGAAATAGTTTTATTCTGCTCGTCAACACAGGAGAGCTGGAAAAAGGAGAGTTCCACTAACGCCCGCTATACCAGTTTCAACGAGTCAATGACTGTCAATCAGTAGATTTTACACTGTATAGTTGTTAATAATGATTTTTAAATATTTCAAGTGAAGAAACGACACTCTTACCTTAATGTATGTATGGTATTGTAATTTGCTTTAATTTCACCACATAGGCCTAAATACACATACATGTACAAATGTGCTTGTTTTATAAAAAATATTTTTGTGGGTATATCAATTAATTTTACTCCGAACTAAGTATTTGATGATTATACGGATACAAAAGGATGATCTAGAAATAGAGGCTACCAAGCCTGCTTCCATCAACTCTTAACGCTAAAGCTATTTCATCTAATCTCAGTTTATTGTGTGAACAAGGTCAAAGGGTGCCAAAACAGCTGATCAGGCTTCTCTGGGTTACCCCCTGTTTGGAAGGTGTATTGATCGAGTATTCTTCTTGTAATGCCTATAATATATCAGCAATGATTGTTGAATTGGAGGTCTTTACAATTAATGTTACTGTACATCTTTGTATCGTTGTTTCTACACCTGAAATGAATAAACTTTTGAAACGCAAATTTTTTTTTCTGTCTGAATGTAATTGATGACATGCGTGCTCCCCAAGCTCAGTGCCTGTTGAAATGAGTGTGTTTGAAGCTGGAGCAATCCTTCTCAAGATTGTCTTTGTCATTATGACTCACTGAAAGTAGATGATGCATTCTCCAAGCTCATTGTGTCTGTTGAAAGGAGTGTGTTTGAAGCTGGAGCTATCCTTTTCAAGATGGTATTTTATTGTTATATCTGATTTAAAGTAGATGATGCACTCTCCTAGCTCAGAATGTCTGTTGAAAGGAGTGTGTTTGAAGCTGGAGCAATCCTTCTCCATGCACCAAAAAGCACAGTATTTGTAGGATGGCAGATTTGTGAAGAGGATCTCTCTGCTTCTTGATGGAGGGTATGGTTCAAATCCAACGGAACTGTCAGTACGAGATGTTGCCTTCTTTTCGAAGACATCTGAAATAAAGATGTCGCTAAGTACAATTAAATATTTTTGGTGTAATCCAAGAAATGAAAATGTTTAAAAACCTTCTAGTAGTTTGTCAACATTCTTTTTAAGAAATGCGCAAGAGGACAACCTTCTGCTTGAACAAAGACACACTTTTCACATGTGCTTGCATGCCATACTTCATCAAAGATTTCAGGGCATTTTCTCGAGTTTAAGTGTCACAAGCAATTCAATGTTTTCCAATACTTGCACGTCGAATCTATGAATTTGGTTATTGGTCAAGTAGAGTTTGTGCAGCCTTGTCAGATTTTTGAAGTCAGTGCTGTTGATAGAGGTTATTCTGTTAGTAGAAAAGTACAAAACATGAAGTGAGTTCCCCAGCTCAATTTTGAGCCTGTTTTGGAACTAATTAAATGTAATTCCGTTTGATTGTGGGATCTGTTTGGTCAAAACTGTTTGGATTGATAGATTTAAAAAGAAAATCTTTTCAAAAAAACGATAAGCTGGCTTTACCAAATATATGTAGTGAAGGGTATGAAAGGGAAGATGGGCTTATATTAATATATAAGAGCACAATGAAGCATTAATGATTGTAAAAGATGTGGAATTGTGGAAATGTCTATCTATTACAAACTATCTATCAATCTATCTATTACTAACTTATGATATATATATAACCAACTGTCCATCTATCTACTAATAACTAACTATCTATATATTGATTACTAAGTATCTATCAATCAATTGCTAACCAATTTTAATATCTATCTATCTACTACTAACTAAACATATATCTATCTACTACTAATTAACTATCTAAATATATATTACTGACTATCTATCTTTCTATTACTGACAAATAATTATTTATCTATGTATTACTAACTAACTAAATAACTATCTATCTATTATTAACTAACTAGCCATTTACCTATCTATTACTACCTAACTAACTATCTGTCCGTGTATTACTAACTAACTATCTATTACTAACTAACTAATAATCTGTATATTACTAACTAACAATATTGATCTATTACTAACTAACTATTTATCTCCAACTAACTATATAGGCCTACACTGTATATCTATCTATTACTAACTAACAATCTATCTATTACTAACTAACTATCTTTCCATCTATTACTAACTATCTATCTATATATTACTAACTAACTATCTAGGCCTATCTATATATTACTATTTATAGATTGTACTATGCAACTTACCATCTATTTGTCTATTACTAACTAACTAGCTATTTATATATCTATTAATAACTGTCTCTATCTATCTAACTCACTATTTATCTATAACTGTCTAACTAACTATATATCTATGTTTTAATATCTATCTATCTATCTATCTATCTATCTATCTATCTATCTATCTATCTATCTATCTATCTATCTATCTATCTATCTGTCTAGCTATCTATCTGTCTAGCTATCTAGCTATTACTAACTATCTATGACTGAATATATCTATTACTAGCAATCTATCAATTTATTACTAGCTAACTACCTATATATTACCAACTATCCGTATCTATTACTAACTATCTATGTATTCCTAACAGTAGTATTTGCAATTCTAAGACATTTATCAATGCTCCACCTCATATGACTACATAGTGGAGATGTACACCATCTGACACTTTTCCCCACATACCAGTCAATAAAGAAAGCTGGTTGACTAGTAAATCATGTGCTATAATACATGACATTCTATAGCTCAATAGACCAGCTTAAAAAATAAACTTGTGAATGACAGTTATTATTGCTCATTAACTGTCCTGTTTGAATATTGCTTATTGTTTCAAATTGTTTGCTGAAAAAGGCAGTATGACATCATATTGCAGCTCCCAGTCCCATTGGCCTATAGCATTGGAAGTCATGCAAACCAGGTGTTTTGTGTGAGGTCCAGGGTATAAAATAAGTGTGCAACGATCCCAAAATGTGCAGTGATCAATCTGAAATGTGCAGTGATCAATCTGAATTTGTGCAGTGATCAATTTCACCCTTTAATGCTAAATTATGGTGAACTGCATAAAGCTCAAAATATGTGTTCAACAAATGTAATACTTTTGCCCGCCTGTTGATAGTTTTGGCAATTTGTACTGCTTGATAACTCAAAGACAGTCCTGAGTCACTGGTTTGTTGTTCATTAGATTTTCCAGATACAATGTCATGATGAAAGAAGAATATATTCTTGCTCATAGATAGCTAAATATAATAAATCTTGAAACACTGCCTCAGAGCACAGGCATTACAATTATTCACAGCACTTCTGCAATAGACTCCAGCGACTGGTGCTCATCACCACTACTGTAACAGACACACCAAGGTTGGCATATCCCCTGAATCAATCACCCTGCTGTAATGTTGTACTTATGGAGTACAGCCATGCCTGGCTATTGATTGCCCAGACTTACCCACCTTCTTTCATTGTTTAAGGAGGTAAGCATCATGCAGGCCATGAGGGCTGGCAAATGATCAGAATGCCTGAGTCTGAGAGGCGACAGGAAATTTTCCCCAGATAATTTAATCTGATTCTGGTTCAGTAGGTGCAACTGCTAAGAAACCATACTCCTGCGTTAGAGAGTAAAACCATCCAGTTTATGAATTTCAAAATAGTTATTAGCCAACCTCGTTATTGTTTCTTATTGATCAGCTGAGAGGCAACATGGTAAACTGAACATATCAAAGTGTTCAGCAAAATATAAAAAATTAAGACCCCTCAACACAACTTCATGTGATACAAAATTGTGATTTCTCTGCATTTGTTGAAAATTTGTATTGACAGCAAATTTTAGTCTTACAAACCAAAGCCGGTTAACTAGTTTGCTACTTCATTCCAAATCAATTTAAATTGTGACAAAATTTGGCCATGTTGAGACAGATCTCACATTGCCCCTAAAAATGTTTGATCACTTGACATGTTAATTGCAATTTTAAATTGCTACCAGAGATTAAATTTTAGTGAAACTTTTGGTAGGCATTAAAAATTAATTTCCTGATTCAGAAAGCCTTGAAAATTTACCAGAATCAAGGTTTCTCACCAGAAAGCACAAATCCCATATAATACAATCTCAGAAATTTCAGGACAAAAATGTGAATCAACTGAAATTTTCAGATTTTTTCGACAACCTGTGGAATGGATGCAAATGCACTGAGGTGGCTGGAACAATGCTTTATAACACTTGGGCTACGTTAAAACTTGTTTTGCCTAATTGCAAGTCTTTAGGTTGTACACTGATTGAGTTATACGCCTTCAAAATCAAATATATATATATATCCGGACTAATAAAAAAATAAAAAATATATAAAATTTTTCTTTTTCAGAGATTATATTCAAGATATCACTGTATAACTTGGGATTTGTGCTTTCTGCTGAGAAACCTTGGTTCTGGTAAATTTTCAAGGCATTCTGATTCAGTCGAGTGGGAAAATTTTCTGAAATTTGATGAAATGACACAGAATTACCAATAGTCTTTCAATGGCTCCAGTAACATATTTTGTTATTTCTCTGAGCTTCCAAACAGTTTCATAAATAAATGTATCTCCTCAATTTTTACTGGAATAGGTGATCAATAGACTTCGTTTCAAATTATTCAACTAAAGTACTGTCACGTTCAATTTTGGACTGTCATTTAATTAACCGCAGAAGAAAGACAGTTTGTTGTTTGTGTACTTCATAAGTATAGAGATGTAAGCAGCAGGGCTCAATTGGACACCATTAAAAATAAGAGATGCGAAAGCTCATCAACAAGCTGTTTAGACACATGCTGATATTTCATTCCACAATATTAGATGATAATATTTCATTTTTCAATTGAGCCATGCCTGAACGCTAGCACTTGAGAACGTCGATTGGTCAACCTGAGTTCGCACAATACAATATGTGCAGTGATAAAATTTTCTTATTTTATACCCTGGTGAGGTCACAGATGTATTCAGCCAATGATGCCAGACTCATTGGGCAACACACTGTTGATTTGAAGAGTGCAAAAACTGCATACAGACCGCATCATACTTGTTGTATTTCACAGCTTTCTAAGTGTTTGAATGCACAGTTTGTTGGTCTGAACAGTTTTCTTTTGACCAACACAATGTGTAATCTTCTTTCTGGAAGGATAGTTAGGCTCCAGACAAGCAGGTTGCTCATAGGACTGTTTCCATATCAAAAGGTATGTGGAAATGTATTGTATGATTGTAATTGACTTGAATTTGTGAAATTTAATAGTTGAAAAATTTATCAAATTCAAAATTCGATTACAACTATTGTCTGGCAATTAAATAATATTTTTGATGAAGTTTGTTGTAAAAATTTATCAGTCAGCTTTGTTGGAGTAAAGGGGGAAGGGGATAATCCTCTTACAAAGGTAATAGCCTACAGTGCTCCCTCTTTTTCAGGGCTTTGGAGTCGGAGTTGGGAGTCGGGAGTCGGAGTCGTGGAGTCAGAGGTTTTTGGGTGGAGTTGGAGTCGGAGTCGGAGTCGAACTTTGATTGTCAGGTGGAGTCGGAGTCCGAGTCGGAGTCGGAAATTAAATTGGTGACTCCTGACTCCTCAAGATAATTAATATAATTTACAAAAACACAGTTACAAAAATATGAAAAGTATTCCAAATTTTAAATAAAACTTCCTTAAGAAGCATTAATGTACAATATTCCTATGAAAACTTTGTGGAATTACTTTTTCTCCCCTTTTAAACATGACATAGTTATGTGCAATAATGCCGATAAGCGGAGTCAGGAGTCGGAGTCATAATTCAGGAGGCCCAAGGAGTCGGAGTCGGAGTCGCTTTTCAGAAAGCCAAAGGAGTCGGGAGTCGGAGTCAGTTCAATTATTACCCGACTCCAAAGCCCTGCAAGTTCTTTCTTTTATTGGACAAACTTCAGTACAATTTGAAAACTTAACTTAGTAACTGATTTATTAAGACCAATGGCTAATATAAGCAATCTATTAAAAAAAGGTTTTAAATCTATTATCTTCTATTTTATTTCATTCTATTCTATTCAAGATAGAAGGTGGAGAACTGTACCAGCATTTGTCATTTTGACTTTCCGAAGTCTGAACAACTATTCTGTTGTATTGCATTGTATTGTATCATATTGAGTTGTATTGTATTGTATTGTTGCCTATTTTTTCAAATTCTATTCCAGGTAGAATATGAAGGACTGTACTGGCACTCGTCTTTTTGACCTTCTGAATGACGACTACCTCACGGATGTCATGTTTCAAGTGCAAGATGTTGAAATAAAGGCTCACCGCCTCGTCTTGGTTTCTGGTGGAGGCGTCCTGAAAAAACTACTCGAGAAAAACAGAGCAAAAGCCGCTGGAAACAAGATTAAGATCAAAGATGATGTAACCTCTGAGGCCTTCAAAACTGTCTTGCAGTGAGTGCGCTTCTTTTGATTCAGTTTGACAATTTCTTTGAACCTTCTGCGTTATAAATTTTCTCAGGTACCCAAAGACGGTCTACAGGACCTTTACAAATATTCCTGGTTGTTGCTGTACGTTTCCATCCACATCTGGTCAATTTTTCCAACTTAAACTGTAGACCAGCAGCCTTCTTAAACTGCTGACAAGTGAACCTGACATTGATAAAGTGTATTTTCGACCATTCATATGGCTCATTTGTTGTTTGATCAAGAACTAGGAATTTTTTTGTTATACGCCATTAGGGTGGTCCAAAAACACTTTCTTCTGAATTTCTATGATTTGAATCTTGGATTAGGATCTTATATGACGAAAGGTATTGTGTAAACATTTCAGCAAAATCAATTAATATTTAGAGGTGGCACAAAGCCGTTGAAGTTTAACATGTGATTGCCCATCGGCAGACCTCAAAATCATCAGTCTTTGCAAATTTTGCAACAACGGCATATTATTTTGATCAAGCAACCTTTTTCTTAGTATGTCCAAGATGCCCAAATCAGTCCTGATATTCTTTTTGACTTACAAAGTTCCGTAGAAGGTCAGTATAGCTATTACAGTATAGCTATACAAGCCTTTTTTCATAAAAACTGGGAAATATTTCACTTACTATGAATAATAGATGAAAGATAACCCCAGATATTACTTTGCCATTCCAATTTTATCATGCACTAAAAAATCTGAAAAAAAAAAATTAATTTCTGGGAAAGATCTGGGAAATTGACCAATTTTTCAGTTGTGTGATTGTGAATGAGGAATTACATTATAAACTTCAAGGGCTTTGTGCCACCTCTAAATCCTAACTGATTTGGGCTGAAATTTTGCATGTGCTTGTTTTACTTATGTGGTCATCAATTTGCACTTTCAAATTGGGGGTTTTGGGAGATTTGATTTTTCCAATTGAAATGTGGACCACCCTAATACGCCATATAAACGCCTAATATCACTAAATTGCATCTATTTGCGTACTCAATATTACTCATGCTGAAAGCATTAAACCAGAGAACATGACATAAGTGTAACTGAGCTTTAACTCTTGGACAGTATGCAAATGTGGTTCTTATTTCTTTTATTCAATTTAGTGTGCGATGTACAATTTGTACATGTTTGAACAAGAGTAAACAAGAGCAGGTATACTGCCTCCATATCCCCCATGCCCTACAAATCTACCTATACCCACCAGAATTCCAATTTTAGTTATGCCAAATATTTCCCACAGGAGCACAATTGTGCATACATGTAAGGATGTGGAGACACCTGGGGTGGAGTTAGCTTTTAAAAATAACATGGCTGCAGGCCAAAAGCACAGGAAAAAGTATTTGGGATATGTGGAAATGGTTATGATATTTATTGATTTAAGGTAAGATTTGACAAGTTTAGGAGGGTCTTTGAATGTTGGGAAAGCATGAGCGTTGTGTTTGGTGTGGTTTGTGAGATATTGGATGGACACCATGAAACGGAGACTAAAAGTACAAACCCCCATAGCATAGCATGGAGGATAATGGGGGAAAATTAATGTTGAGAACCAGTTCATCTATTTATCTATACAGGTACCTATTAAGCTCATCTCCAGAATTCTACTTCTATAGCATGATGTTATAATTATATAAATGACAATAACCTTTTTAAATGAGACATTCTTAATTTTTAGGTTTATCTACACAGATAGCTGTGATGTTAATGATAAAAACCTCTTTGAAGTGACCCATGCTGCAACTGTCTTCAAGTTGGACCGATTGGAGAAGTATTGCGCCAATGTCACGAAGACAAAACTGGCTGTCTCAAATGTGGGGGCTTATGCATCATATGCTGTGGAGCTGGATGCCAAGGAGAATGTGAGAGTGTGTCAGGAATACTTCAGGTCTAATACTCTACAGGTAAATTTTACATTAAAAATAACAAAGAAACAATTATAAACAAGATGGCAGCCCTCTTTAGAGTGCATAGGCTCCACTGTAAGGTAATGCACGGTTATGCAACGGTCTTTTTTCAAAAGGGTTGTAAAAAGTAGGGCTGATTAATAAAGGTCCTAATTAACTGAAAGTCTTCTGTTATGATTTTTTAGAGCTTTGGCCAGACTCCCAATATAACAAAATAACAAAAATATGACCAAAATAACAAAAAAAGGATGTTGAGCTAACGAGATATATACCAACACAACCAAAACAAAGTATAATTGCTGATAGGGTACTGTTATGAGGTACTGTTAGCATGGAATTATATAGCGAATCTTTCAAGTGCACCTGTAGCTATTGTGCCATTTGATTTGGTCAGGTATTCTGTAAGTATTACAGATAATGCTGGGCAAACACTCTAACATTATTAGTAAGAAAATTTTTTTTTAAATGTCACTTTGGTTTTTGAATGTTTCTTTAACTTTGATTCAATATTTTTCAAACATTAGTGTTTGCTGGGTGTCTTTTACAGGTTATCAAGACAGATGAATTCTTGAAGATCTCCCACAATGCCTTACTGGCACTCTGCAGCAGTGAAGGAATCGCATGTTCCGAGGTTGATCTGTTCTTGGCTTGTGTGGAATGGGCTAAGAGAGAATGTCAACGAAAACGTTGGGAAGTGACCCCAGATAATCTGCGAACTGCTCTTGGAGATATCCTGGGTAAAATCAGATTTCCTGCGATGAAGAAGGAGGAATTTGAAGATAAAGTTGTGCCCTTGGAAATTCTGACCTACGAGGAGGTCGGGAGGCTAGTGGTGGGATGGAGAAAGAAGGAACAGAGGACGGACTTCTCTGATGAGTCAAGAAGTAAAATGATTGAGGTAGGTAATTGACTTTTTATCTCTAATCAGTTTTCTGTACAGTACCTTTACAATGCAACATGTAACATTGTATAAAATCAGTAGTTTGTTCAGATTCATCATAATCTGAAAGTTTTGATTTTAATAGCGCATACAGTGCTTTTCCTAGCCATTAGCAACATTAGTTTTGGCTAATGCATCCTCCATGTGGCTAATGAAAATTGCATATTTGCATGCAAATTAGCCACACATCCAAGCATTTCACTGAAAATTGGCCTTGTGGCTAATTGAATTTTGGTCCTAGGAAAAGCACTGCACATATATGTGGAAGAAAATTGAAGGCTTTACACAAGTCCATTGAAATGCAAGATCTGTGTTCATTAATCTTTGTGCTGCTTCGATAATTGGTTCCCAAGCCTGCCACTGAGCCTGGCAGTCTGTCTCTGTTCGTGACTGACAATTGGCAGCAGTATGCTGTCAGTCCCTGGAAGATCGAATTGGTTCAACATTAACATATTATATAGGACAGGTCCCAAGATCACGTCGCAGAACAGTCTGTATTGCTCAGCCAGACTACTTTCAAGAAGCATGGCTGCTGGTGAAGATCCAGTATTCTGCTTTGAATGGAAATGCTTGGAAATCAGCAGACAAAGAGAAGCAGTTTTGTAACTCTGGAGCCCTTTGCCTTTTGTTGAAGAAAGGGATGATTTAACTCATCAGTAGTTTGATGGTATTCAATCCACTTCAACCAATTATGCATGTTTAGAAAAGTGTCCAAAAAGAGTGCTCTGTCACTTTTTCATATGGCTATATAAAGCAGCCGTTCTTTGCTTTGTGATACCAAAAATACCCATTTGTATTTATACATTTACTTTGTGGAGAAAGATTAACCAGAACAACATAATAGTTTACAATTTTCTAAAGGCTGTATAACACTCAACAGAATATCTGGTTTATGCCAGAAGTGGTGCCATCTTTACCGTGTTGTTTGTGGGCTACAATATATACATCCGCCCATCGTAAAAAAATATTTCCAAGTTAATTTGGTATTCACAAGACTAGACACTTATAGAGTTTTTTGAAATAGACTAGGCTGTCATCAGATGCTGGGATTGTCCTGGTTTCTTCCAGACAAAGTTGTGTTAGTTCCTCACACTGGGTTTCTGTTGACCGCTCACTGGAGCTCGCGAATTTTGCCTCCTAGGTGGCAGCAAATAGCAGTCAACTTATAGACAGCCTGGCAGCTGAGTGTTTGTGATGTGCTACCAATTCTTACTTCTTACACACAACTCAGCAGTGCTTCATTTTTCATCATCATAAAGAACAAATTCAAACAGTATTATTATTTTCATTGCATAACTTCTGAACGAAAGTTACATAATATTCTATATATAAATTGCACCTTTTATTACTTTGTTGTTCACTATCTCAATTTGCTGATGGGGCGTAAAACACAACCTCACTCACTCACTATCATCAATCTTTTTTTGTTTTCAGATTACCATAACTGACCATCGGGTACACAAATATCCAAGCTGGAATTCAAATCTTACTTTACCATTGTCAACAAGAATTCTAGACCTGAAAAGCATGAAAATATTTCATAACTGCACTTGGCAATACAAACCTGAGACCTTTACTCTTGCTTACAAAGGGACGATCCTAAGGAACGAGGAGACTTTGGCCTCCATCTATACCCCGGGAGAGAAGCTTGTCATTGACGTTCATTCGATTGATGTAACTGTGAAGGATGATAGAGGCCGGTGGCAATTTCCTTTTACCATCAAATCTTCTGAGATCGAGAGAAACTGGGATATGCTGCAGATTGTCAAAGGTGCTATATATAGTCACAGAGGTTTCAAGCCTCTTGATAAGGACTTAACACAGCGCATAGTTGTCGATGATAACGAAAGAGTATATTATTATGGCAATCGTGATCAGTTTTTGTTTGCTCCAGGATCTGTGATCCTAGTTGATGACATATAAACAGCTTATATCATTTTGATCTTTTCTGAGCTATTTATTTAGCCTGGGTTAAATGCCAAGGTTATTTTAGATTCTGCAGGGAAGGCATCGCAACATTCTGCTATTGAAGACATTGCAATATTTGGAAATGTTTGATTTGTTTTTCCTGGCAATGTTCGAAATAAGGGGGTTTTGTCCCCCCCCCCCAATGCTATCCTCAAATACATTTTTCAGAGGGAACCGGGGGGGCCTGAAAAAACCCCTCAAATACTAAATGTGCAGGATGCCTCCGGTGGCCCGCGGACCTCCGACCCCAGAAGCTTTGACCCTTCGGGCCTTGTATTGCCAGCGACAGACCCCCCCCTTCCCAAATGACATTGTCCATTTCGACCACTGTTTCCTGGCAATGTTTATTTTTTGGTGAAATTGTCAAATCATCACCCAGAGAATGCTACAAATGATTTCATATTCGTAGAACTGCGATTGAATGTGAATTTTTTTTCTTGGACATGTACATTGTACAACGCATTATATTGGATTTTTGTTTGTCACTTTTCCCTATAGAATGCATGTCCTTGAAAAAAAAGTCACATTCTGTTTCAGTGTCTAGAATTATGAAATCATCTGAACATATTTTTATATTAGAAAATGCTGTCAGATCCATGGTATTGCCTGAACGTTGCGCAATGCAACAAAGTATTTTTATTTATTTTTATAAATCAATACAATACAAAACAGAATAATGCTGTCCAATACAACAACAAATTGCAGTTTCTTTCCATAAAGTAGTGTAAATTAGCATTTTATTTGAGTTGAAAAGTTTTCATTACATCAATCTTTAGTCATAGTATACACTATTAACACAAAAGGTCTTGATGGTATACACTACCCTCCAAAAGTTTGAATACACCAGAAAAGGTGAGATTTCTTTCAAAAATACCTCATCTTGAACACAACTTTTGTTTTATACTTACATAAAACAATATGGAAATTCACATTCAGGCCACCAGGTGTCCATATTTCATGGTTTTATATAAATTTCTCGATATCCCATTTTTTCATTTTTTATAAAAAGCTATAAAAGCACTGTTGTCTTCCATATTTATGACATTTTATCATTTTTTACACATTTCCACTGGTTTGTGATGATTTAACAAGTAATTTCAGACCAGAAAATGGCCGTTGAAAATCGGACAAAAATACTAATTTTGGCTATTTTTGGGTCAAAACCATGCTGAAACAGCTCAAATAAAATAATTTTCACTAGAGAAGATACATTCTATGATTATACTTCATGGTGACCCGAAATTATCTAAATTTTGTATTTTTGGGTGGTCAATGTCCCATTTTTAAACTGTCTTTTCGGGGTCAAAAATAACTGTTACAATCATGTTACAACTCTGAAAACCCTTAAATATGCTTAAATTTCATAAACCTAGAAGATAACTCGGCTTTGACAATTTTCTATAAAATACCAAAATTTGGGATATCGAGAGGCCATAAATTTCAACCAAAATGACCTAAAATTACAAAATAAAGACAACTTCTGACTTCAATGTGACTTGTTACATTGTTTGATGTAAATATTAAACAATAATTCCATTCAAAATCAAGTATTTTTAAAAGAAACCTCACTCATCCAGGTGTATTCAAACTTTTGGAGGGTAGTGTATACATATAAAGAACCCACAGCTGAAAAGAGGTTCTAAATTTTTTTAAAGGGTTCAACTGAATTGAAAAAGTTCAATACTGATGGGAAGCCCTATGATGGAACTCTATGCTCCCAAATTGAGAGAAAGGGACTCCATTGTGGGAGTACAGTGCACCTGGACTATCTAAGTGTGGTTTTTGTTTGATTTTGGAACCGTTTTTAAAAGTTGAACTAGAGTTTCGATCGGGACCGATGCCAATTGAGAGTTCTTGCCATGTGTGTGGACGTTGTTAGTGGAAGGAGGGGTGGAAGCAATGTGAGCAATACTTTTTGGTTAGACCCACCCAACCAAATTGTTTGGTCTCCTGCGTCTCTTACCGTTTAATTCATAGTGGGTTGGAAGATTTTTTTCCCCCAAACTCTCAAACAGAAGTAACCCATGACATGATTGTGTATTGTGCGAAATCCAGGACGGCCAAATATCTAGGGTGGCCAATTGCCCTGGCAGCCATCGCAATTGGCGGCCAATTACCAAGACGACCACTGCCGAAAATGACCAACACGTTATTTTCAGAGCATTATGCTTATTTAGTTTTCATTTTTGTTATTTTTTGTTATTAAATTATACACTTCGTTGATTATTCAAATCATTTTGGTATACTGAATAGCTATGTTGTTGAATGTTGATCTTGTAACAACCTTAAATAATAACACTAGATGTTATTCAATGCAACAAATGCCAACAAGGCATAATTGGAAAATCCATGATCGTATTAATTGCTTACATAATGACATTATTTGTGGCTTATTAGTTAGTTGTTACCTGTCTTTTCGAGACCTTTTAATGATGCATAATTGATCTTTTTTGACATCAGTCCTTCGTATCGTGCCCTTGAGCCGTGTAGGTATCTGCCCTCGACTCTTTATGTCGACCCTCCCGTACCTATGGAATATCTCACTAAATCCTGCATCACACGGCAAATTCCTTGTATCATATGGCAAATGCTTTATAACCCGGGGCAGATATGGACTTTAAGGGTATAATGTAAATTATGTATGTATTTTTATTTCTATGAATGCCGTACAGAAGCTGTGCTTGGGCAATGTGCTGTCCAACTTAAAATGACTATAAATAAAATTTTACCATACCATTGCCTTTCCATATATAAATATCTACACAAAATAGAATTCAGATTACTTCACAGTCAGGTCATCAGATGAGCAACAACAGAGCTGAATTGCAGTGATTTATTGGTTCAAGAAGAAGTCACACAGAATCTCAGATGCCTTATCAGCTCTTATCCAATAGGCCACAACCTCACTTGAAGACAGTACTCAACATTAAAACACATGGACTCATTTCTAAGCTAGTTAATGAAATTGCAACAAGTCTAGTAAAGTCAAGAGAAATTCATATTATTTCGATTTGGTTTGAATTTTAATACAGATCAAAGTCAAAGGATATTTGTTAAATATATTTCCATGACAACAGCTTAGTGGAATTTGTGATATTTTATACATTTTTGTATTTTTTATATTTTCAATTGTGCCTCCCCCCCCCCATCCCCCACTCAACGTTCGCTTATTTTCCTTTCTACCCACACTACCACCCCCCCCCTCCTCCGGAAAAAACCTGGCTATGCCGCTGCTAATTGCGAGATCAAAATTTTAATTTACAATCAACTAGGCCTATTGCATTATCAATCATAATCATTACACTATTACAATATATTATCAAATTTATTATAACATTGATTCCATATTCCTGCTCAATATTGTAGGACATCAGACATTGACCACCACTCCAGATGCTGAAAGACATAAAGAAGAGTAAAATTAAATTATGTCAACTAGTACCAGATCCTGAGGGGGGTTTATCGGGTTCAAATCCCCCCTGGTGGGCCTGTAGATTTTAAAGTAAAAAAAATTAAATCGGATATTTTTAGTATATTTCCATTTGTAAACATTCTGACATTTTCTGGATACGTCCCTGAGTCAACACTGACACTGTCAACAAACAGCACCTGTATACATTTCTTAGGGGCTATAGCCTATCTGTTGCAAAGAAGAGTTGATATGTTAGCCCAATACAGGACCTTCTACAAGGCAGTGTCACCTATCAGTAGGACTAAGTCAGGGCCTATTAGTACTGTGTTCCAATGCTAATGGCCTGGACATGATTATGAGAGAATATGAAATGTGAGATAGCTTTTAATTTATAATTACTAGCAGGGGTTGCAAGCAGGGGTTGCAATTTATCAGATCATAGCATCATAGCAGCTGTCAGTGAGTAGATGCATTGAGCCAGCCATGCACAATGCAAGCAGTTTGTTTACTTTTTGTCCATACACAAAAGTTGTCAAAACAGGGATACTTCTGGCAGGATTCTACTGTCAAAACTTGGTTTGGCTATCTATCCTGCAGCCAGCATCATGTTTGTAGAGTAGAATTACATATTTAGTCAAAGAAACAAACTTACCAGTGCTAGAGCCATGCTGAGGGCTGTTGACAGCTTGCTGTCTGCAGCATGAATGGCAAGAGGGAGGTTAGTACCGAAAACGGCCATATGGCGCGTGGTTGATCATTATTGAAATGTTGGAGAAAATGTTTTTGGACAGGAGAAATTACCTGTGAACAGGCTGTCCTTACACATGCTACATCTACAATAACCACATAGAAATGCAACCGTTGGATAGGCAAGACCCTTGTTGCCTAAATGGACAGTGGTTGAATGTCCAAACAGGTATGTGTTGCAAGCTGGCTTGACTAATCTAACTGGTGTTGAAGATGCTTGCGAAAATTAAAGAGTTCATCGCCAGAGGCGAGAACTCTAATAATGAATGTCAGTTCGCGGAAGAATACAATGCTGCAGCAGACCTGACATGAGTGAGGTTCATTGCTGTAAACTACACACCCATTAAGTTTTATTTATAACCCACAATAAAACAGACCACCAGTAAAATAATTAATAATTTCAAGAGGCTCTATTTTGTTTGAATGGCCACAAAAATATCCCTAGCAACCACACCGACCAATGAGAGCATCAAAAGATTGTTTGTTTACATAAAAACATCAGATAATGATAAGCATGTGGTTCACAACGATGAACCACATGGTGGGAATCACATGGTTTTTTGCCAGAACTTCACTGCCTATTGTGGGATATCATATTATACAAATACAGCATGATATGAGTGCAATATCAATATGATATGAAAATTTATTTGCACGAGGAAATTCATATTGAACGAGGGCGCAGCCCGAGTTCAATATGAATTTACGAGTGCAAATAAATTTTCATATTGCACTCATATCATGCCGTATTTGTTTTATTACATGACCACTATGCTTCCAATATAATGTTCCATTCTGAAAAAAAAAACAAATTTGAAAAAAAAAAAATTTTTTTTGGGAAATTTCTTTTTATAAAAACTCATATTGCACTCTAACCATGCAATATGAAAAAAATCTGAAAAAAAAAAAAAATTCGAAAATTTTATTTTGGAAAAAAATCTCATATTGCACTCGAACCATGCAATATGAGTTTTTATGATGTCGTCATCTTACTGATTTGGGCCAATCAGCATCACTCTAGCATAGTGGTCATGTAATAAAAAACCTTTTAGTTTAGAGTGCATGCAGTTGAATCTGTAACATGAAATTTGCTTGTCTATCCATCCTCCCATTGCCGGACTCGTTTACACTCGCCCTGGCAACAAGCTCTACAAAATACTGAAGATTTCTGAAGCATTTTCAGATTTTTTCTGGCATGATTTTATTAATTGTTTATTGTTTTCTACTAGGAAACTCATTTAAACAACAAACAGGCATCTATGAAACACTCAAGCATTCACTCAATTGCTTTGAGAAACCTCAAACTGTTTGTATGTCTGTCACACCGGAGGAAAGTTAATCTTTTTGTTACTACTTCACAAAACAGTATATCATGTGGTCAGGGTAGCTTCCCAAGCTTACACTGAGAAGTGAGGATGTGTCTATCCTTCTGCTTCATCGAATTCTTGTGCTGATTTCAATAAGCTCATCCTCTTGTGGTGATTTCAATAACTTCAATCTCTCGATCCATTTCCTTATGACTCCATGGCCTGGTCCAAGCAAACAATGAAGTCAATGTGAACAAAAGCAAGCTAATTGGATGAAACCTCAAACTGAAAAAAAAAAAAATTTGTTCTCGAATGGAATAAAGCTTAATAACAAACACTAATAGAGAGATGCAAATGAAAAGAGTAGGAATAATCAAGTCCATCCGTTTCTCCTCTTCTGGCTCTTGGCAAATATACCAGAGTGAAACTATCATCCCCGCAACGGCTGTTGGTAATAGCCAAAAATAGATTACCCCATGATCGTAAGGTAGGACACTGGCATCAGCCCAATATACACAACAAATGTACTTTATTCCATACCGATTCATGTGGCCACCCCTCACGCTCAGTAAAAATGCATTAGGCCTATTAATGAATATGTTTGTTGTCCAGAAAACAGCAAGGGTCATAATAACACCCCACTTGTCCATGCCTCCCTCTTTCCAGTTCTCCTTTCTCATCGCAGAAAGTCGCTCAGCAATGATCAGCGCAAAGGACACGTTAAGCATTGACCAGAATTTCTGCTCCAGATATTTGACAATTGGACAAAGTTTGGATGTATCTAGTGATGGCCTGAGATAGACAATAGTTAGGCCTTGCATAAATAGGAAAAATGCATTCATGAATATGCACAGGCCAGCATGGGCAATCAGCCACCTCCATGGATCGCCACGAATCTTCTCGTTTCGAAAAATTTTGACCAGTAGCATCAGACTTGTTGCCAAACTCGCGGGGTAAAGGACGATCATCTTGACATGTCCCACGACAGCATTATTTTTATGATGCTCGTCTCGCAAATCAGACATATCATAAAGGCTGTCATTAGCTGCAACATCATTCATTGCCTGCAAATAGAAATTTTAAAACAGGTGATTATTGAATTGTTGTACAGTGCCGGATTTCCCAATAGGCCGAGTAGACCATCGGCCTAGTAGTCAGGGTTCTTAGCTGAAAAATCATGCATTTTGTGATACAGTTCTGAAATTTCAGAACTGTATCACAAAATGCATAATTTGCCCAATTTTGGGAACTAAGAACCCTGACTATAGGGCCCACTGCCTTTGGGGGGGCCCACTGCCTTTGGGGTGCCCACCAGTGTTTGCGTTAGCCACTTTGGAACTGGAGTCCCTGGGACTCCCTGTCTTCAGGATTCGGAGTCCCAATGAGGATTTCAGGAGTCCTACACTTTTAATGATTGTCAAGGTAAATTTTTCAAGCACATGATGTCCCTTTCTTAATAGTATTAAAGGCCATTTTACTGGTATTCCATTCACTCCCAGCAGATTTGTCAACAGGAAGACCTCCAAATGTAATGATACAATTTGATACATGTACAATATTAACTTCCTACGATTTCAATCTGAAAAGTTACTTGTTCACTCAACCGCCAGAATTGAATTGATAGGCCTAATATCTCATGGACCCAGAGCTTGTCCAACTTTGGAGCCATATCCATTATACATCATATTAATATGATGTAAGAAGTTATTAAATCTGGTGCTTGTGCCAATGTACTCATTGTACTGTATATCAACATGATCAAGGGATTTGATTTTCCTTCTTTCTTTTGCTGTCTTCAGGTCAACATTGACTATCGTGAGCTGTGTGGTGAAAGCTTCCCATTTTGTTATAGTCATCTTGCTGATGATGTGTCATAAACCATTAGAATGTGAGATAGTTTCAGTTTCACTTCAACTTACAAGTGCTGTTTGTTGGTGGCTGAAAAACAAAGGATTGTGAATCTGATTCTTAATCTAATATCAGTTATCAGACATCATTTTGATCATGACTAATCAAGTGCCCCATCATCTGCCATCATCAGGCCTCTACTCACTCAGTGCACATTTTGCAGTGAAATGGAAAATCTTCCCCACAAAAAGTGGAACTACTGTAATGGTTTCACACCAGGCAACTGACAGGTAGTCAAATAATTATTAAGCATAGCCTCTACTCAATGCACGGCAGGTACATGCTTGATACCTGCATGCTCAATACAATCAAGGCCCTGATTTCAAAGTACAACACCTCAGCATCAATTAGATGGGATTGGTAACTCTTAAGGTGACCATTGACACTTCAATTGCAATCAACTTTGACACCTCTGTGAAGTGTCAATTTCTAAATTTCACTTGTCATAACCTCAAGGGAGTGACATTGAATTGGCTGTAATCCAACCTGTTCAAATCCTGCGTCCTTTGGGACTCCAGAGACTTGAAATACAGAGTCCCCAAAGAAATTTTAGCGTCATTTTAGGGTCGGGACGGCGTAAACGCACACACTGGTTCCCACTGCATCCAAATTCACGCGAACGCTTGGCGCACGTATGTCGCGTATATATTGCACTTGCACAGAAATTGAACATAGTTGCAGTCAGTGGCCCCCAGTAGAAACACATGGAGAGGGCCCTCCAAAGTCAGTGGGCCCCCAAAGTCAGTGGGCCCCCAAAGTCGGTGGGCCCCCAAAGTCATTGGGCCCCTAAGCGGCAAAACCAGTGGGCCCTTTTAAATGATGCTTGGTGTGTAAAAGAAACGCTAGATGAACGAGGCCCCTCCTGAGTTAGTGGGCCTCCAAAGCTTAGTGCGTACAAGAAATGCTAGAGGGAGGGGGGCAGGGGGCCCCTCCTTAGTCAGTGCGACCCGAAAAGTCATTTGGCCCCACAATTCGGAAAAAACCAGTGGGCTCTTGTGAATGCACACTTAGTATGTACAAGAAATGAGAGACGGAGGGGGCCCCTCCCGAGTCAGTAAGCTAGATGAAGGGGGCCCCTGCAGAGTAATGGGGTCTCCAAAGTCATCAGCCCCCCCCCCCAAAGTGGCAAAACTAGTTAGCCCGTGTAGACACATGTTTCGTGCGTCAAATAAATGCAAGATGGAGGGGGCCCCTCCTGAGTTAGTTGGCCCTCCAAAGTGATCGGGCCCCCAAAAGAGGCAAAACTAGTGGGCCCTTATAGACAAAGGCTTTGTACGTCAAATAAACTTGTGCAAAATGGAGGGCCCTCTTGAGTCAGTGGGCCCTCCAAAGCGGCAAAACCAGCAGGCCCTTGTAGACGCTAGATGGAGGGGCCCCTCCAAATCAGTGAGCGGCACTGTGTCAGTGTCGGCCCTTCAAAGTCAGAGTGTGTTTTTTTTTCTGCTCTGCAATACATGGTTCTATCGGAGATTCTATTATCACTCAGAACCATTGTTGTGACTTTTGATCTATTTATTAACTTTTTGCTCTGCAATGCCTTATTCTATCTTAGACTTCTATAGTCATACAGAGAGAATTGTTCTGAGTCTTCTGACATTTGACCTATTAATTTACTTTTTGCTTCTTACTTAGAACATTGATGTGAAATTTGACTTATTATGCCCTGGAATGCATTGTTTTAACTTAGACTTCTATAATTAGATAATCATACGGAGACTAATAGTTTTAACATTTAACCAAGTAATTAACCTTGTGCTTCATACTGAGAACATTGCTGTGTCAGACATTAATCAAGTAATTAGTTTTTACTCAACAATGGCGAATCTATCTTTGATTTTCGTAATCTTACATATACATTATTTAACCTTGTAAGTTTCAACCCAAAAATTCACTTGTTGGATAACATCATCAAATTTTGGCTGTGTAATTTTAAGCAACTGTCAATTTATATGGTCTGTGAAATAATAAATATTATCAGGAAAATATCTTGTTTGGCACTAACATTATTACAGATAAGATGGCCCTTAAAACTGGTAAGAATTCATTTCCAGCTACCTAAAAACCTTCAGCTTCTGAAGTTGGGCCTCGCATAGTCAGGGGCCCCCCAAGTGCCCTGGCCTATGGCCCATCCTTATCTACAGTAGTTAACATTCGAAGTGGATCAAGAATTTTCATACAATTTATATTAACACAAAAAAATATGAGTGAATGATCTCAGTGCAGTATGTTTGTGTGATGTCTTGGCAATGTTTTGGCCGACAAGACTTCATGCTTCACTAATTTTTTACCATTCAAAACGATGATTGTTTGTCACAAGGTGCAAAATGGTCTGTAACACTAATAAGCAATGGCGACCTTAATTGAAAACAGGTTATCATTTCTTTTGCAACTGTGCAATAAACCAGGCATTGTTTTGTTAACTCAATTGAGCTCAACTTTTGATTTGACGTACCACATTCACTGTTTTCAAAAATCTGTGGCTTTTCCAATGGATATGAACAATTTCACCAAGCGGGGGAGCCACTGGCTGGGGCATACTTCATCAAGTGACTGGAGAAAATTTGTTTTTCAATCATATTTAGTAGACAATTGAGGACTTCTTTCTTTAACATTTTTACAGTTTAGGTTCTTTTAGTCCAATTCGACATTGTTTGAGTGACCAAGGCTCTGAAATCACCACTCTATTTTGGTGCTGCTACAGTGTATTCACTAGTGTGTGACAAGTCATTTTGCACCTTGCGTCAAACAATCGTGTCTGGTGAACATCAAAGTCACTGAAGCCTAACAATCTCGTCCAAGCACATTACCAAGATATCAAAGTTAACATTTCACGCAATATTATGCAGCAACAACAACTGATGTCAGAATTGCTACGATGTAAATTCTTGATCCACTTCGAAAGTTGACTACTGTAAATCCGGCCCTGTTGTTGTTTAATCTTTGCCCACAGTTCATTATCTGCTAAGCTTTAGTGGATATAGTGTGCGAATGACAGAATTTACATAGTGCTGCCTTCACTTCCAATGTTCCGAGCCCCTTTCAATATGTTTCCCAAGATACCTCCCCCCAATGTGCAAGGCCTTAAAATACATTTTCAGAGACCTCAATTTTCCATAAATGGTTAAAAAGTGTTGAGATGCCTGTTTCTCAACTGTCCACACTCCAAATGACCAAATTCTGCACCCCCTTCTGATACCCCCCTCTCTTGGCTTCTTGGACCTATAAAGTTCTCGGAGGGGGCCACTACCAAAAAAATCTTCATGAATGAGGGGGGGGGCACAATAAAAAAAATCTAATCAAATTTAATAACAAAAATGTAAACAAAAAAGAAAGTTCGAGGCTTTTTTTTGTATGGATATTTATTTTCAATCTAGAATTATGAATTTTTCACAGGATAAAATTCAGCATATTTGGAATGGATTTCCAAAATTTTGGACAATTAGGACATTTTTAAGTCGTTCTGTGGTTGCCATGGAAACTGAAAGTTCAGCTAGTTGGGGCAGGTAATACTGGAACCAAGAAAGCCAATGAATTGTGGCTGAGAGAGACCTCACTCTATCACTTGTATTAGTGAGTTTGACAATATTTTACAAAAGAAATATAATATTAGCCTTTAAAAATACTCCCAAGCTCAACAAAAGCATTAATTCATACAAGTGACCAATTGAAGTACATGTTCCTCGAAGTCCTCCAAACAAAGTTCTGTGAAAGCATTTCGGTCATCCAAAGCCTTTTCTCCTCCAGTGCCTAAAACTCAAACCCCATGGACTAAAGTAAAGGAACATGTCACAGTAATAGCTGGGATGGATAATGCTGTCCGTTTGGGTCTCTTGTTCATACCAGTGAATCCATGCTTTCACAAGTCCTTATGTTGTTAAAGAAACACACCCTTGCCGCCTGAATTTCCCTTGCCAAATCTGGCATGCAGAAGTGCTTTCCTACATAATAATAATAATAATATGTTTATTTCTATAGCGCCCTAATATATAAATAAATAGCTCTAGGCGCTTTACAATATATGCACATATCAAAATATTACAGATAAAATGGACATCTAATATCAAATACTATTAATAAATAGTAAATATATAATAGCATACAAATATCTAACAACAATAGTACTTTTTGAAATAAAATGTCTTTATGGCTGCTTTGAAGTTGGAAAGTTCTTTAATGGCCCTCAATTCAAGTGGCAGTCCATCCCACAATAAAGGAGCACATACATTGAAAGCCCGATCACCATACATCTTGCCTTTCCTTGACAATTCCTTTAGCTTTCTCTGTGAGGAAGAACGTAACGCCCTGCTTGGTATGTAGTCTGCCACCAGGGATTGAAGATATGATGGACTGAGTTCATTTTGAGCTTTGAAAGTCAACAAATTTATTTTGAATTTAATGCGATCTTCTACTGTCAGCCAGTGGAGCTCTTTCATCAATGGTGTTATGTGGTCAGACTTCGTTTTGCACATGATCAGTCTAGCTGCGTTATTTTGCAATTTTTGCAACTTTGAAGTGAGATACTTTGGCTTAAAGCAGACTATTTGCAAAATCCATTCGGGATGAGATCAATGAGTTTACCATAATCTCTGCAGCATGTTTTGTGATGAAAGGTCTAACATGAGAAAGTTGTCGAAGCTGTCCATAGCACATACCAACAATTCTATCTACATGGGTTCAATGTAAGAATACACACATTTTGTGTGCTTGAAAGTATATTTAGAAGCTAATATCATATTTCCTGTGTGAAATATTGTCAATCTCGCTAATACAAGTGATAGAGTGAGGTCTCTCTCAGCCACAATTCATTGGCTTTTTTGCTTCCAGTATTACCTGCCCCAACTGGCTGAACTTTCAGTTTCCATGGCAACCACAGAATGACTTAAAAATGTCCAAATTGTTCAAAATTTTGGAAATCCATTTCACATATGCTGAATTTTATCCTGTGAAAAATTCATAGTTCTAGATTGAAAATAAGTGTCCATATAAAAAAAAGCCTCGAACTTTCTGAACTTTCTGAATGCCCCTCGTATACGTCTTGACTAAAGGAGGACGGGAGATCTACAATGGATCGCACACTGCTGGCAGTTTGTATGGGGGACCGTCTAGTTTGTTTCTGCTCTGTAAATATAATCATCTGTAAGGTCTTAAAGTCATCTTCTTTTTTTTTTTCAATAAAAAAAAACTTACGAAATATGTCATTCATGAGTACATAATTACAGCCATGGCTGTTAGTTTTCACTCAGCTGTTATGCTTCACCATGGTGCTATCGTTGTGACCAATCGTAACAAAGCAAATACTTGTTCAATCTTCACCAAATAGTCAGGAATAATAGTCAGTACACAGTGTTCTGTTAAAAGAATTGTTGAATGAAAGAATGTTACATAATGACTGTATGGCAAAATACTAAATTAGTGGAAATTTAAGCATATAATCAGTTCTGATGCTATATGTCATAGTAATAGTCACCAAAGTGTCTGAAAGCGCAAGGTACACATCAAATTAATCATTCATGACATATTTACAAATAGATACATTGTTTAACTGTTGATTTGTCGGATTTTACAGAAACCATTTTGGCTTTAAACGTGGTCAAAATCAAAGTAGGGTATAAAAAGATAGAACACCACCTTATCTGAACAGAAAATTGTGTTAAATGCTTACCATTGATGTGGAATTTAATAAAAACAAATGTAGCTGCTTTATTCTTACCCGATGAGAAAATGTTAAATCTGGAGATTTCATTGCGATTTTGTCATGAATGCTTAATTTGGTGTGTGCCAAACACATCCTGACACTTTGGTGACTATTACTATCATGCAAATGACAATTTACATCAGAACTGATAATATGCTTAAATCTTGCAACTAATTTAGCATTTTGCTGTATAGTTCTTATGTAACTTTCGTTCATTCAACAATTTTTAACAGAACACCTGCTACTATGTACAAACTATAATTCCTGACAATTTGGTGAAGATTGAGCAATTTGCTTTATTATGATTGGTCACAATGATAGTACCATGGTGAAGGATAGCAACTGAGTGAAAACTAACAGCCATGGCTGTATAGTGTATATCCATGATGCAATGTATTATGGTTTTAAAAGAAGTATTGCAATATTGTGATAAGCTGATGGCTGATGTTATATTATGATTACATACTGCAAATATGCAAGGAAAAAAGATCACGATACATTTTATTAGTTATTGTGTTATGTGATAAGCAGTTGTCATGATATCGCAAATTGAATCCATTTTCCATGACATAAAATCATTCCCAGGATGCTTTGCCATGTTGGTTTTATGAATAAATGTTGAAGATCATTAGAAATGCATGAATGTAAGAATGGCTAAAGCGATACTTTCCCATTTATTTATGTTTATATGTACAGTCAAACCAAAAATTATTCAGACATTTGCTGTTTTCTCCTTTTTTTGAAAGAATAAGACAGTAAAGTAAAATTGATATAAAATCTGATGAAAATAGCTACTTTTGTCAATTTCAGGCACCAAAAAATATTTACAAAGTTGTCGAAAGTGAACTATTTATTAGTATTTACTCCAAATACTGCCAATAAACTACCATAGGATCATTGGATAACAGGTGTGATCATCAGTTAAGAAAAGTTGGATGAATATGTGAGATAAACATCTGATTCATTTTATTACATTTTCTTGATTGATATGGTTTTGCTGGAACTTCCCGTCAAAAATTGATACCCCTCCCCCCCTTGAGTTTCATGCGGATCTTTAGTACCCCCCCTCGACATACAAAGCAATACACACATATATATTGTTATACATGGCCACGTGTACAGATTCGCGTCATTTCGCGGACTTTTGTGCGCGAAAAAGTCCAAATAAAATGAGTTTATTTCGTGTTTTTTAGCATTTTTTCTTTGTTAAAATTTCTTACCCCCCCTCGGAAGTTCTGTCAAAAATTAATACCCCCCCTTGAAACACGTGTGAAAAGTTAGTACCCCCTCGGCCAAAACTCCAACCCCCCAGTCATAAATTCTGAACGGTCCCCAATTGGAAATATTTCAGAATAGCTCAGAATATCATAAAATGACAATTGTTGATTGTTCTATCAAAATACAATTGAAATACAGCTATACTTGAAAAAAATTATGGCACTTTGGTATGTTCTTTTGCTTTTGGCTCCAGGTGCTCTCTAAATCCTTGACCATTGTGCCACTGCAATCCATCAAATCACTCAAAATAAAGTTACATGGCCTTACTAAGGTTGTTCACTCTTTTCCAGAAACAGGATAGCCAATTTACACCAGTTGTTTACAAATGGTATGCCATACTTAAATTATAGTGCGCTTTCATGGAGCAATCTCCATTGGAATAGCATTGAGGCTGAAGAACCACATGTTTGCCACCAAATGAAGTTAAAAGTGCTCCATTGAGTTGCTGTTACCATGCAAGGAATATAGCTCGAAATAGATAATCTTGCTTTCAGAAAATTTGTTAGATTTTGGTGACACATTGGCATGTTTTTGTTTTGGTAAAATTGTAAAAATAAATAACTAATACATATGTTACCTCCAATGTTTCATATTCTGACTCAAAGTTTTAAGAATACAATTCTCAGATAAACTAAAGCAATTTGAATCAATACAAGGCATGTTTGAGGTTAAAGAGTGCATAAAACTGCGATAACATGGACATGATATTCATCTCCAATATTTATGATATTTTTCTCAATAAATGGTCACACCTGTCATTCTATGCAGTCATAATGGTCCCTAGGTGGTTTATGAACAGTATTTTGATATAAATACTAACAAAGAATAGTAAATAGTTCACTTTCTACAACATTGTTTAATTGTCTGAATAATTCTGGTTCAAAGAGTCAACAAAAGTAGTTTTTTTCACCACATTTCTTGCCAATATGCAATAAATTTGTTTTGTGCAGGTTACATGTAATGCCAAGGATGTTTTTGATCGCATGTTTCATCGGTTTACTTTGTCATTCCTTCAAAATTATGTCTGACTGTAAACCTATGTATTTCATTACAAGCCGACTTAGTTTAAGCATTTTGCAATAAAAACATACATACATGTAGGCATGGCGTCTGATGAAAAAGGTAAGTTTTTTTTTCACAGTACTATGAACAAAATTAAACACATTAGGGCAAAATTATCAGGGCCCGCCAAAACTTTCACACCAAAATGCTAATTTCTCACAATCTCATTCGGAGTCATTCTAGCCAGTCAATTTTGTTCATGGTGCTGCGAAAAACCCTACTTGCATATGAAGTCTAGTAATATAGATTTATTGCACATATCGACAGTTATGGCCATGTCGCAATTTCCTGTCTGGCTACAATAAGTAGGTGCGGACTGTTGTCTTAATAATTTGTCTTTTGCCTTGGATTTAGCTCAATAGTATTGACTATTGTTTATATTCTTGGAAATTTATTAGTTGCTCAGTATTTTCAGCATTGATTAAAATTATCGGGGGGAGGATTGGTCTAGTGGCAGCAAGCTGGACTGCCAATCGATGGGTCCAGGGTTCGAATCCAGCTCTTGCCGGGTCACCTGGGCCTATGTTGGATGGCTGTTTGAATCATCCTTCACCTCATTGTCGTGTCCTCCTCCTGTCCTAATTAGCCTACCTGGCCCTACCAAGTGCAATACAGGACATAAAGCCCCAATCATCCATCAATCCATCCATTGATTAAAATTAGTAGATGTGCACTGCAAAGTGTCCCATTGTGCCGTTTCCCCCTACCCGCCCTGGTCAGACTCCTTGTGACGCATGTATATCTCTGACTAAAGAAACTAAACACAAAGCCGTTCTGGCTCCTCTCCTCAATTTGAATAATTGTGTAATGACCTTAATCTGACAAAATGTACATGGATGAAATTTGGTACACATATAGCCTATATGGTCAGCAGCACCAATCTTGACAATCCAGAAACTTAACTGGCTGAAACCGTACCTCATATGCAATTACTCATAATGCATTTCTTAAAGAATAGTTCTTCTTACCTTCTGTATTCAGTATACTGTTTGTTGTTGACTTCCGGTTAAAGTGTTTGAAGTGTCTGGATTGCTCAATACAAATGCCAAATACAGTTTGAAGTCCTATGTTTTCATGTTTAATACTGAGCACAGGCTGGCAGTGGTGTCTAGGGATATATTTGGAGCCTACATTAATTTTTTTCAATAGCATGATACAAGTGGTACTTTTGGAGGTTGTTTGGGAATGAAGCAGGCTCACAAAAAAGTGTGATTTTGCAGGGTAGTGTCACTTTGTACTACGTAGGGCAAGTGCAAGTTTGTTTTAAAAGTGTTCACATATTTTAAAGATAATAAATAACTAAACAGGATTATTTTATATATTATGAGTGAAATAATTTAAAATTATCCCTTAAAAGGAACTATGGCACTGGTGAATCTTGCCCCAAATCTCCAAATCAGTGTTGGGGGTCACTTCGGCCATCACCCGAAATGGCAGTTGGGAAGAGTTGGCACAGTTTGTGATTCATAGCAGTTAATATAAAACTTGATTTGACAGAGTGTGTATGACTGTGAAAGTTATCTGACACAGAGGTGCCGTGGCCTAGTAGATAAGGTGCTGGCCTGGTAACTGAGACGTTGCAGATTCGACTCCTGACCATGGCATGGAGGAACTGAGCAGATCCTCCATAACTCTTAGCTTCACTTCACCCAGGTGTAAATGGGTACTTGGCTATAGGCAGTGATGGCGATTGAAGAGTGACTTTCGAAGCATTGTGTGCACTGGAAACAGCTGCCTGGCTGTATACTGCCCAGGGAGTTGATGAGACTGACTTTGTCGGTGTAATGGAGTATAAAAAATCCTACATTTACATTAACAGATGTCCTCCCTCTCTGAAATATGTGAGGAGATATGACCCCCAGTCCCCCTTAAACAAAGCCCTTGCAGTGATGATGTACTGTATAAAATAGCAGTAGACAAAGTTATGCCTTCTTGGATAATTTCTTATGGGTATTTGTCAACATTATGTTACATTGGTGAATCAGGCAAAAAATTTAAAGAAAATAACTGCAAAATGTCACTTAATTGGTAAAAAATGTTTTAAAATGACTGGTGGCATATTTTCTTTCTGTGGCCTAAAAACTGAAGTATGTTCACAAATATTATTTTTAATTGGGATGCAATAGTGTGCAGAGTTTGAAATGCTTATTGCAACAAAATGTTTTGTTCAGAAATCTGGTGAATGAATCCAAACTCATTCCAGATAACAAATTACATCTCTCGCCTTGAGTGGGAGGGAAATTTATATAACTAATCAAATTGTATAATATTATGCAAAGTGTTCTTCATGGATCAGTAAATTAAAAGTTGAAGGTATTGATTACGATATCTTTCTTATCAATATTATTACACATAGCTGTCTTTTATCATTATGCATCAAAGTAGATTATGCACTCTCCAAGCTCTAGTGTCTGTTATGATGTGTTTGAAGCTGGAGCAGTCTTTCTCAAGATTGTCTTTGTCATTATGACTCATTGAAAGTAGATGATGCACTCTCCAAGCTCAGAGTGTCTGTTGAAAGGAGTGTGTTTGAAGCTGGAGCAATCCTTCTCCATGCACCAAAAAGCACAATATTTGTAGGACGGCAGATTTGTGAAGAGGATCTCTTTGCTTCTCGATGGAGGGTATGGTTGAAATCCAACAGAGCTGTTTGTCCAAGATGTAGCCTTCATTTCATATACATCTGCAAATGAAGAATGTGATACTATACCGTTAACAATTTTTGGTTTAATCTAAGAACTGAAAGTTGTTCATCTTCATTCCTTTTTTCGGAAATGCACAAGAGAACAACCCTCCACTTGAAATTGGACATACTTTTTCACATGTGCTTGCATGCCATTATTCATAAAGGATAAGTGGGTGGGAAACCAACTAGAGGACACCTGTAAGTTCCAACTATGTGACAGGAAATTCTAATTCACATACCAGTAAAAATTAGGTGACAAGCAATTCCAACTTGGTGAAACAAGTTCACTCATGACTTCCAACTAGATGACACATGTTCACAAAACACATCCAACTGGGTGACTATACATTTTCGGGTCAAGTTAAGAATCCAACGAGTAGTGACCTCCCCCAACTGAATAAATGACAGGATAGGTTGAAATGGAACAACTGTGAATAAGCCAATCCTGTGGCTTATTCAGTCCAGGGAGGTCACTAATAGTTGGATACTTAACTTGAGCCGTAACTTGTGTCGGCTGGAGCCCTGGATGTCTAAAAATTGTGGCATAGTTTATAGTGGTATGTCACCCGATTGGTTGTCACCTAGTCGGTAGTGATGTAGCATGTCACCAAGTTGAATGGCAAAGGTATTTCTCATTCATCAACGATTATCCAACGACTCTTACCTCCGCAAGCTAGATGTTCAAGTTTGATGTCACCCCAGGTTATTCCAAAACAGTTGTTAACTGCGGTTGTGATCAAGGAAGGGTATCTCTTAGCCCAGCACAAGTTGGAGTCACAAATGATTGGATTTTTCTTCAGATTTATGTGCAGATCACGGCAAGTCACCTGTGAACACCACTTGTAAGGACTGTCAAATGATTTTAGGGCATTTTGCTCCAGATTCAGTGTCACAAGCGATTCGATGTTTTCCAATACTTGCACATCGAATCTATGAATTTGGTTATTGTTCAAGTAGAGTTTGTATAGCCTTGTCAGATTTTTGAAATCAGTTGCATTAATAGAGGTTATTCTGTTAGTAGAAAGGTACAAAACATGAAGTGAGTTCCCCAGTTCACTTATCGGAGAGAATGATGTAAGGTAATTGTTGTGGAGATACAAGTTTTTGAGTTTAGGATAGTTACTAAAGTAGCCATCAGGAATGGAGGAAATCTTGTTGTGAGACACATGAAGGGTAACCAAGGATTCAGATGGTCCCGTCAAATCAGGCATCACTTCAAGCTTGTTGGTGTACAGGTAGAGGATTGTAAGGCGATTATTTTTGAAGTGACCAGCTGGTATATCTGTCAATTGATTTCGATCTAAGTACAGTTCTCTTAATTTAGGCATCAGTGAAACATCTGGTATTTTTGTCAGTCTATTGTTGCGCAAGTTGAGATACCACAATTTTGGCAGATCTAGTGTCATTTCAACTTGTTGATGACTTGCATTGCATGTGGAAACAGAAAAATGATCCAGTCTATTGTCATTAATATAGATGCGATCTAGTGTCTTTGTAATTGCCAAAAATTGGTGTTCGATGCATTTGAGGTAATTGTGGTTAAGTCTCAAATACCGTAAGTTTGTCATGTTGTGAAGTAGATCATTTGGAACTTCAGATAGACCATTCACTTCTAAATTCATTCCGGTGAGTCTAGAAAAGTCAGAAACATTTTCAGGAACCTCGATAATTTTCCGACTGTGTGACACAGTAAGTGATACTAACTCATTGTAGTTCTTGATGACAGGGAAAGTCTCAAGTTTGCGACAGACATAGAAATGCAAGGAGTAAATTCTTGAGAGACCATCCAGAGCATGAGTTTGCACAACAGCAAGTTTTTGGTTGTAATGGAAATATAGATATCTCAAGTTTTTTAGGTCTTTAAAAGTGTGGTCAACTATTTCAACAATATCATTGTAACGCAAATCAAGATGGTGTAACTTAGTGAAACCGTCAAAGTAATCCACTGGTATTTGGGATATTTTACAAGATCTGAGATACAAATGAGTCAGAGTTGCGTTCATAAGTGAAATGTCAGGCAGGACTTTGATGGGATTATAGCTCATTGACAGAGATACCAATTTATCATAGATAACAATTGTGTTGTTGAGATTGGTTAGAGAACATTTATCTAATTTCAAATTGCGAAGAGAACTTTGGAGTTCTTTTATATTGGGAAATGTTGTTAAAAGATAATTTCCATTTAAATTAAGATACTCTATTGGTGAACCATGAAAAGAATCTTCTGAGACAAATGAAATTAAATTATGTGCTAAATTAACTTCCTTCAATGTTGGCATTGATCTGAAATCATTCGCACTTATTGAGGAAAGACTGTTATTATTTAAATTAATGACAGTTACTCCTATGGGTATGTCATCAGGTATATTCTTAAGTTCTTTGAGCGGTCCATCATATTTTGAAGAATATGTAAAATTAATTAGGTTCATAAAAATAAATAAATATGAATAATATTTAATAACAAACATCATTTAAGGATATTTTAATGTCAATAAACAGGATCAATTATGAGTAAAACTCAAAATTTTCAATTAATCACAAATTGTGTTATTTCAGATTCAGTGAAACCAGAATGTTGCAATTGGACTTGGTCAAGTCTTATAAATTCATGTATTCCATTGCATATATTTCAGGTTTTTAAGAACGAACATTCAAGAAATTTTACTCCACTGATTATTTTTTGGGTGCTCAAGTACATAAATGCTGTGAACTGTTGAGCTAAGTGATCGTTTACCACCATAAAAATTTGCCTCAATTTTTTAAATGTAATTCCCAAGTGGATTTTGATGAGGAAAATGTTTAAAATGCCGGTTCAGTAGATAGTAATCCTGCAGCAACTGACTAATCCTGAAAGAGGTTTGTCCTGTCAAATGTTTATGTTTATCAACACTTAAGTCACGAACCAACTGCTGAAGAAGTGTCTATCAGCATTTGTCGGTCTTGGAATTATCTTTTGCTTTTAAGTATTAAAACTATTATGTTAAGGGCTGCTCAATTCCATTAGGCAGCAAATTAGGCTAACAATGAGAAATTACAAATAGATCTTTTTCATTCAGTTTGTTTAATTGATATATATGCTGCAGTCTTTTAGTTGTCTTCCACTACTTTTCCACTACCTTAAGCCCTTCTAAATTCCATTAAGCTTACCTACATCAAGATTCTACAAGCAATAATTTTCGTTCAGTTTGTTTAATTGATATGCTGCAAAAATATTTGGTAAATGTATTGAAGACAAATATTTTGTGAGATGTGTCAATCAACTCCACTTACGCAATCAATAAACCAGTCAGTGTAAATAATACACAATAGAAAAATCTCTTGGGTGTTCCTGTAAGTTTGTTTATTGATTACATGATAAAATCAATTTCAACCCAAGTTAGTTAAGAAATGAATAATTTAAGTAAGTAACTTTAACTTTTCGAGTAATTCTAAGATAACGCTTGACAATGATGACTAACTGAAAATTTGAGAGAGGTCCTAAGTGGTATTAGAATAGTTTAATCCATGAAATCGACTAAGGCAATGTGACTTTAAGACAACCCTTTTAGTGAACTGTAGAAGTTAATTGCATCATAGACCTGTGCAAATGTTTGTGACATGGAACACTTGGCAAAATGCTCTTGGAAAAATGCAAGATTTAAAAAATATAGGAAAAGAGTTACAAATGTAGCATGAAAGTACAAGGTCTAGTCCGTCTAGAGCTGCTTCGCATCGTTGTTAAAAGTAATGATTCTGTCAGAAGAATTTTGAGAAATTTGAATTTTAATATTTTTGGTTTATCACTCCCTTTTTCCTTGCAGATACCCATAAAAGATTGCAGATGTAGAAAAACAAGCCAAATATTTGTGTTTTCCCACCATAGCCAAAAGCCTGGGAAAAGTTTCAGTTCTTCATATTTTTTAGAAATTTCCCTGTTTTGGTCGAATGTGAAAGTATGGGATTGATGATGAATTTCTGAAGGAAGATATTGCAATAAATTTCAGTCTGATCTAGGGTGGAGCGGTGTAGATTTCTGCGACACACTGCATCTATCTATTTGTCTATCTAACATTACATGTGCCTTTTGGTGTAACCTTCTTATTAAACAGTGCTATTTAGTGTAAGTGCATAAATAGAGGAAATAAGGCCCAACTATCTATTCATGTGTAAGGATTGACAACTGTAGAAATACCTGCTCTGATGAAGTACTCAACCAGACAATGTTGTTAACCCAACACAAACAATAATAAAGAGTAGCATACTTAATAACACAAACAAATGCAGCAAAATCTTATCAAGTTTCTGCAGAGCTTCTTTCCATTGTTTCGCATGAATGCTTGTCTTGTCCTTAGCATTTTCTTTGTTTTCTTCGCCATTTTCAGATGTATATTTGACTGTAGTTCCTTCATCTTCCACTTGGTGTACAGTGCTGCGACCTTCTGTTAAACACCGTAACCATTTTGGCAGTGGTGACCCACAATTGAATGATTTGTTTATGAAGATCACGCTGATGATCAGAGCCAAGGAAGATAGTGCCATAAGTATCAACAAGTATATTGCTAAAAAGAAGAAAAAATCAAATCAATTATCGTATCAGGTGGAGATCAATTATTGATAAATTCCAATGAGCATGACAGAACATATATTTTTTTAGGCAGAATTTTAGACAGTAGGATGGTGATACCAAGAATGATCCATGAACCATATACTTACTCAGGGCGGGAATACTGTCAGAGCTGTCAGGCATCTTATCCATAATCATAAATTGAAAGACAGAAAAGACAATATGATGGTGATGCATGAATCATACTTACTCAGGACTGGAATACTGTCAGAGCTGTCGGGCATTTTGTCCATTATCATGAATTGAAAGACGGAAAATGACAGCATGACAGTGATAACAATACTGATGCATGAACCTTACTTACTCAAGACTGGAATACTGTCAGAGCTGTCGGGCATCTTGTCCATTATCATGAATTGAAAGACAGAAAATGACAGCATGACGGTGATACCGAGACTGATGCGCTCCCCGGATTCAGGTGGAAGATAAAACATCAAGTTGCTCATCATCGCCAGAACTGCGCTCGGGATCACAAAGTTCAGCATGTAGTATGTTGGCTTTCTTTGAAGCACTGGAAAAATAGTAAATGAGGTAAGGTAATATCAGGGCAGTGGCATAATTTTAGGGTTCTCAAGTGGGGGCAGGACCTGGGGACACACAATTAAAATTAATCCAGGTCCAATACGGGATGGGCAACATTCTCTGGGTATGCTGTTTCTTTACGTTTACAGATTTATGTGTTAACAAAATTAAGCTGAATGTATAAACTTTTCAGAATAATAAATGTATATACTTTTACAAGTCAATTTAACTCACACTAATTGATATAGGTTTCATGTAGTGGCTTTTTAGTGGTCATTTTCTTGTCTTGCGTGTAAACCCAGAAAGTATAATATTTTCAATGTCTGCTGCGATTCTATGCCGTACATATGACAGTGTAATGTTATATGCCCTTAAAAAGCTGACAAACAGAGCTTTCCTGTGATACTGTAGTTGAGGTCTATGTACCAACCTTCTGTGTTGTAAAAAAAATGTGCAGTCAATTTTCGTAATTTTCAACATCGTATCACAAAGTGTCTTCATTAAATCTAAATGAGACTCCTTTCTGAACCCTGCGCCAATTTTAATTTTTTGTTTGTTTATGTAATTGTGGTGTATATGCTCTACAGATCTTCACCAAAATCTAATCACTTCTTTGTTGTGGTTATTGCTAAAATTCTGCTTAATAATTGATTATTGTGGAAAAAAACCCAATTAAATGACCATGAAATTGGCAGCTATTCCTAGCACTAAAACTGCTACTTACCAATGGTTACAACCACAAGCTCGTAGATGTCTGAGTCTTCCTCGTTACCATCCACACGTAAATTCATGAAAGCCTTTTTCACGTGCCACTGAGAGTTGATTGACAATATGCTAAGATCTAGGTCAGTTGTCAGGTTGAACAGACGTATTTGGTCATAAGTGTACATCCAATTTGCAAACCGAATCTCACATTCGTGACGATCAAATGGAAAGTAGGTCATGACAAGCGGACACATGGTGGCGGTCTTTCCTGCTGAGGACGTGTAAACTAAACCATTGGATGAGACTTTGGCCAGAAAATCTCCTTTCGTTATCTCCGAGTTCAATTTGTCAACACTGAAATCATTCAATTTATTTCTGTTCATTTTAGCTTTTTATGTACATAATTCCAAGAAAAAGCATGATATACTCATTTTCATAGATCCCTCTTCCCACTACCTTCGATGTGAAACAGGCTGTTGCGCTCGCATTGCTCCTCAAAACCAAAGCAGCTGGAATACCACAGGTCATCATGGACATCATTTGTGCATGTCAATGATATGATATCTTGATAAAAACACTCTTTAAAGGGATTTAGTTTTTGATATAAGTATTGTAAAATGGCTCATTTTAGACTTGAGCGAACATTTTCATTACAATTTCTGTTTGATCATTCTATTCATCTCTTATTCATCCCACTCTCATTTTCGTCAGTCATCAACAAACTCATTGAATTTGGTGATCACTGAACAATCTATAGATCGAACATGCTCATGCATGGCTGTTGATATTACCTGTTCCAGACCACCATATCCGGACCCCATATGTCCAGTTGATGGGGAAATATTGACTTTGTGTCTCCGTACTTTGATTCGTTCCAGGTCAGCCTCTCATCAGTCCATGTCTAAATGCAAAAAGCAAAAAAAACAAAAATGAACAAATATCGCATTTTCAGCGACAAATGCTTTGTTTGTGTAAGTTGCAAAGACAAATATTTAGAGGCGGGATTGCTAGCACGCAAAAATATGGAGTAATCATTGATACTTCAGGATAGTGATTACAATATGGATGTCTGGTATGTTCTGACGTGGCATGGCAACATTGTTAAATATCAACACTCATGCACCATCAATTGAGTTCAACAGTAAATAGGATTAATTATGCAATGCAATCATAAGTGCTTTATATCAATAGAAGTTTTCGTGGTTCATCGGGACCAAAAAAAATCCAGATATTTTTTAAAACATCAACAGGAGTTAGTCCAGACAAAATTGATCATTAGTTTCTTGGATCGATTCGACGCACTTATTCTGCTTTTTCTAGGGTCGGTCAGCAGCACGAAAATAAAAGAGTGAAATATCGATTTTCTTATAATGTCACGTTAATAAAAAACATAAACATCAAAGTAATAAAAAGTTGGGCAAAAAAAGGGTCATAGGTCAAGTAGAATAGGTACAAAAAAGATCAACTCACACGATCTATCCATGAGAACATTTGTAGCTTCTGCAACTTTTCATTCTGAAAAAAAAAAGTGCCATACTTTTCAGAAATAGTATGAAAGTTCCAGGTTTAAAAATCATAACTTGGAAATGCCATGATAGAGCAATATTGAGGGAAGGGTTATGCAAATTTACATGTGAATTTCTGTTTTTAACAAAAATACAAAGAAAATTCCTTACCAAGCTCTCTATAAGAAAGGGTTTGCAGTTCATGTAGACTTTAACTTTTTCTGTTGAATTTTTCACGGGCAGCGCATATCGATTGTAGTTTTTGAAGAGGTCATTGTATAATTGCAATTGGGGATCAAGTTGTGAATCAAGTTGTGCTGAAACTAGACAATCAATAAAATAAATTACTCTTGAGAACTGTTTTACCAACCAAGACAAACATATTTACTGACTGCTTTGGTCAATGTCTTTATGGTGTTGGGTGGTTGTAATATTTTTGGTTTGGTTTGGTTTTCAAACCCCAAGACCGATATTTTGGTTGCAGTTTGATTATAGACAAATCTGCAAAAATCAATGAAGTCCACTGTTTACACAATTTTGCAGTCCGAGGTGAAGCGCCCAGTTCGCAACCCAATTTTTCGACCTGGATAAACATCCACAAGGCAATGTTGTAAAATAGCACACATATTGGAAGGGTGAAAATGTCACCAGATATTGCTGATAATTTTGTTATTTTATGAAAAACATATCAGGAAATATGACGGTCCGGGTTTTGGTCTGGAATGTGTACAATACAATTTTGCGATCCGAGACACCAGAGCCCAGGGAGAACCTATACTACTACTCCTAGCATGCATGGGAAAAGTGAAGAAATGACGATTTTGCTCACAATTTAGTCATTTTCTGAATAAAATAAGAGAAAATAAGACTTCAGACACGGTTGTTTGATTGAACTTCGGTTTGAGTTTCAGTTGTGGTGGTGCAACCGAAACCAAACCGAAATTTCGTGAATCAGCACACTATAGCTCATTCAGAGAAAATACTATTTTGGAAGCACTAACAAGTTTTGGTGGCTATATTGCATAAATTGGAGATAATACGAGCAAACATGCCTAAAAATATTTTTATTTCTCTTGTCTTGTTTCTAGACCCTGTTGGTATTAATTTGTTGGTAATTGGCTGAGTCTTTCACTTCAATTATAATTTCAAATCTGCAAAACTTTGTAAATTTACCTCTTCGCCCTATAGCTGTAGGCGATATATTTTTTTACATAAATTTGCAATATGATTTTCTGAAACAATGTACAAATATCATAATATGATAGAAATACTGACCTCTTAGGATGTCCCCCAATACAAAAGTCACAATAAAAGTCAGGATCCCACTCAGAAGCATTTTCCTCTTGTTTCGGACTGCGATATTTTGCTTGTTACATCTCCAATATTCCTATCCTCTGGTTGCTATTTGTCAAAGAGCGCTGGGTATTGACAATTGTAATGGTCAATCAATGGGCCCTTGATTCCTCATGAATGCAACACCAAAGCATCTTTTTTTGTTGTCCGTTTTGGCTTTAGGTATTTGTAAAGCCCTCAGTAGCTGTAATGTCACTAATGCAACCACTGTGAAATATTTCAGTAGTTGCCACAACAAAAATATTAAATAGTGTGAAAGAATCTGGGGTTCGGATTCCAAATTTTTCTCATCAACATTCAAGATCTTATACACTGTACTCAAGGCAAGTGATTTAGCTTATTGTTTTATATAATTATGAATCAGACCTAATTTGTGTGGTGGCTTTTGTCGGAACTTTCTCAGCAATTTCACTTTTTTTCTTGGCCAAGGCTTGCTCACTTTGACACACCCCTATTTTTGTGAGCAACCTTGGAAATGTTACACAATTTTCACATTTTACCTCTAATAATCATCTTCACACGAATATAGGTCTATTTCAACATGATCAATTACGAATCCAGGTGTAACACTAATGCAATAGCAAGCAGCTTACTGTTTCCGAACTTTTGACCGGCTGTGTAGTAGCTACCATTTTTAAAACAGTGACGGTAAATAATTATTTTATTGCTTAAGTTATGGTGACATGCATATTGTAAACCAACACAATCAAGCTGGCTGTGAACATTACAGTGACATTTTTATGGTGACCAACAGCACACAAACTCACAGGCAACCAAATAGTTAATGCAAGAGCGATAGCTCAACAAAGAACTTCACAGTAATTGCCAAATACAACCCATACATAATTTATTAGTCTGTGCTAATTTCAACCGAAAAACCAAGAGTTAATCATTATTCTGTCACCATTAGTTCAGCTACACCTCCATTATATTTTAATGGAATCACAGTTCAATGGCATGGCTGTATATTATGCAAGTTATCACACAATAATATTGTGATTTGCTCTCATTAAACAAATTGAGCTTTTTTTCTCCTGAATTCACCCGATGAGATTACACTAAACGTTCCTAAAGTGGCTATACAAATCATTGGTAAATTGGTGCATGAATAAGCTTAATTATACTCCACCAAGACAGTTTTCTATTGTCTTTTGCCGTGGTATAACCAACAGATTTGTTAGTTATACCACTGTTGGGGATTAAGTTAGTCCGTTGTACTGCTTTTTATGCAAACAACGCTCCAAAAATGACAACAAAGCCACAAAATTTAGTTCAAAATCTTTCAGGAGTCATATATGGAGTATAAGTCGCTTATACAACTCATTTTCGGTGTATAACTAACATTTCAGGGGTTATTTATCTCAAGCTAAAGCCCTCGGTAAATAACAACCTGAAATGTTAGTTATACACCTAAAATTCGTTGTATAACCTATACCTATTCTTTGCTCACAGCTATCACACTGTAGAGAAATGGATGCATGCAAATTTTTAATTATTAGTAACGCACTTACGTGTGCTCTTGACGGTAGCCCAACAAATTATGAATTATCATAAAATGCAATTATTGTAAAGTGACACCAGCAGCCATTCAAGTCATATTAAATAATTTTTAAAATCATAACCTGCATAATATTTGCGAGGAACTCATAAAAACTTATTGAAATCATATAACTTCTCCTCAATAGTTCATTTAACTGCAACATTGTGTTACGCTTAAAAATATCATCTCATTTCGTCAACAAGCAGAATAAATGCCTTTTTGTAATGGTAAAAAGCATTCATATAATCTCTTTTACTACAGCTATAATATTCTTGTATGTGCCTCAAGAGATTTGCCAAAGTGCAGAACAATTTTTTTAAAATGTTCAGCCTGAGACGGCCTTAGCCAGAAAATGCTAACCTGAGACAGACTGAGGGCAGATTTCACGAAAAAGCTGCAAAATGACTTACCACAACTTGTCCACAAGTTACATTAGCACTATACTGATAAGGCCAGACATTATCGATGCGTAGATTCTCAGATTTTCTCAGGGTGCTTCTTCTGAGGATAGCTGGCAGGACAAAAAAAAACTGAAATCTAAATCTTTTATTGTGTCAATCCATTAAATAAAATCATGGGTAAACAGTCTTTTCTGTTGGATTTGTAGGTCAGAGTAGCTAAAAATATGGCCTTGTGCTAATGTAACAACGATGAATGATGGAGGACAGAATTTTTTATGCTGATCCTACTGCAATATTTAAATGAAGTCACCAGCAGGCTACCGCCCATGACCTGCTCTAGGGAGACCTGGCTTTCAGTTCAGAATTTTTTTTAGATCTAATCATGTATTTTTTAATGTAATTTTTATGTACACATTTTGCTAATGTAACACTATGAAATGGACGGATGCAAAATTGCAGTTACATTAGCAATAAAGAAACAGATACCACACCCAGTCGTTTATGTTTTTGGTGATGTAGGCCTATATACGCAAATAAGACACGTTTTTCAATAAAATATTATAATTTCATGTTTGAAATTGGCATAAGTAGCGAGAACATAGAAAAAATTCCATGTAAAAGTTGCTAATGTAACCTCAGTGTCCTGAGACGAAATCGAGTTACATTAGCAGTGTTTTTTTATTTTTCATTTTTTTCAAGAGTTATAATGACCAAGACAATTAAAAATGGTTCCAAAATAATTTTCAAGATGTTTTTTATCAATCACATACCATTACATTTTCCTGAATTGGTTTTAGCAGATTCCACAGAGTGCCAAAGTAAGCATGTCTGATCACCAGTAAGTTTGGTAGTCCAAAATTGTCCTGATGAGGCATAAAAAAATATCTTTTTAAGAGGAAAAAGCTACATATTTGAGGAATATTTTATTGATATTTATTCCTTACCTCACAGATGTACTGAGTAACAGGTTTACTTGCCTCAGGAAGCAACAGGGAGATAACAAAAGGGTTGGAAAGTTTAAGGTACCTTTTAAGAGCACTTTTCGTGAAATCTGCCTGAGACAAAATCACCCACTCTGAGGAAAGTGAGCCGCGGTAAGCCACAAGTGAGACACAGTGAGCCATAACTACAACTCCAGCCTAGATTCCCCCTACTGACAATACAAAGAACTAAACAACTGACAGCACATGCATTTTGTTTAGAAACTTGTATTACGACAGTCTTGGTTGCACTAATTCATCAGAGATAAAAGACACATTAACTATCAAAATGATAGCATACTTAGGGATCACACTTTCATAACTAGATTTATAATAATAATAAGACCCATGATTAATGATGATATTTGAGTTATGAAAAAAGTCATGTTTATTATTTCATCACTACAAATTTGCTTTCAAAATTGTTAGTAGGCCTGTTTATCAAACGACAATAACAATGTTTGCATAACGCAAATTATTCCCGATTGAGGCTATTTTGTCCTTGCTGTTCAAAGGTCTTTACCTGCATGTGTTCGAATCCTAAGTACAGAACCCAAAATTTTCAGTGGACCTATGTGCACGAAATCCCAGCTGGCGGCCCCTTGTGTCGGTGTCCATCTTGGGTTAAAGAGCCCTCACATGGGGTAAATGTGCAATATGTTGAGGACTCCTGCTCTCTTTCCCTAATATCAATCAATCCTAGTGAACGCCCAGAACAGGTCTTGGAAGGCGGCATTTACCATTTCTATCGATCTATGTATCTGTCTATCTATCTATCTATCATATCAGGCAAGTTATTTGAGTGCATCAAAAAATTGTTTTATAATTGATTAATTCAATCTACTTGATGAATAAACAGTCAAATAATCAATACCACTTTTACAAAGTTTTCCCAAATTTGCACATGGCTTCAAACTATATTTTTTCCAATTAGTGCTGAAAATTCTGAAGTCACTTAAATATTTATTACTAAGTTTACTTACCCTGGAAATAAATTGATGTTGTCATTGTGATCATTAAACAAATTTACTTCGCAAGAGATTTTTTAATTGCATCTTATTTACATAGACTATGTTTATTGATTGTTTAAGTGTATTCGGATAAGCAGATCTTGAAAAATATTTGTCTTCAATATATTTACTGAAGAGTTTTGCCCCTTATCAATTAAACTAACTGAGAAAAATATCTCATGTAATTTAATATTGTTAGCACAAGGAGTTCACCTAATGGCTCTGAGTTACAGCATACTTACTTAAAGGCAGAGATGACTTAGAGTTTGACAAATGCTGACAGCATGTTCAGCTGAATTGTTAAATTACTACTAGATAGAGCAGGACATTTTCAGGATTAATCAGCAATGCCTGGATTACTTATTTACAATTTATGGAACTGACCTGAAATGGAAAGGAATTAACTTCTTTTAAAGATTTGTATTTTGCAAACCTGATACATTATACGCAGAGTTAATTGCTCTGAATATATTCATTTTTGGCAAGCCTGAAAATAATTTTTTGGAATAAATTAATAAAGAAAATTAAAAAACTGGAATGAATTTATGGGACACAGGCGCAGGCAACTGTAACATTCCTGTTTAATTAAATCTATAATATCTCATTTGATTAATTGCAAAAATTGGAATTAGAAATTAAATAGACATTAACATATCCTTGAATCATGCTTCTTATTACGTATTATTTACATTTATTCACTCTCATAAACTTGATCAATTTGACATATTCTTCAAAATATGATGGCTCTTTTAAACAACATATTAATATACCTGATGACATACCGATAGGAGTAACTGTTATTAATTTAAATAATAATAGTCTTTCCTCAATAAATGCCAATGATTTCAGATCAATGCCAACTTTAAAAGAGGTGTATTTAGCAAATAACTTGATATCATTTGTTTCGGATGATTCTTTTCATGGTACGCCGATAGAATATCTTAATTTCAATGGGAATTATCTATTAACAACATTTCCCAATATTAAAGAACTCCAAAGTTCTCTTCGGACTTTGATCTTAGATAAATGTTCACTGACAAACTTGACGAGAACAACTGTAATCTACGCTAAATTGAGTTCTCTGTCAATGAACAATAATCCCATCGAAGTCCTGCCCGACATTTCACCTATGAACGCAACTCTTACTCATTTATATCTCAGATATTGTAAAATATCTCAAATACCAGTGGATTACTTTGACGGTTTCATAAATTTACACCATCTTGATTTGCGTTACAATGATATTGTTGAAATAGTTGACCACACTTTTAAAGACCTAAAAAACTTGAGATATCTATATCTCCATTACAACCAAAAACTTACTGTTGTGCAAAATCATGCTCTGGATGGTCTCTCAAGAATATACTCAATGCATTTCTATGTCTGCTCCCTTCTTGAATCTTTTCCTGTCATTAAGAACTATAATGAGTTAGTATCACTTACTGTGTCACACAGTCGAAAAATCGTCAAGGTTCCTGAAAATGTTACTAACTATTCCAGCCTAACCTCATTAAATATCCAGTCCAATGGCCTCACTGAAGTTCCAAATAATCTTTTTCAACAAATGACAAACTTACGATTACTGCAACTTCAATACAATTATCTTACATGCATCGAACACCAAACTTTGGCAATTACAAAGACATTAGATCGCATCTATCTTCATGACAATAGACTGGATCATTTTTCTGTCTCCACATGCAATGCAAGTCATCAACAAGTGGAAATGACACTAGATCTGCCCCTCCTGTGGTATCTGAACTTGCGCAACAATAGACTGACAAAGATACCTGATGTTTCACTGATGCCTAAATTGAGAGAACTGTACTTAGACCGAAATCAACTGACAGAAATACCAGCTGGTCACTTCAAAAATAACCGCCTGACTATCCTCTACCTATACACTAACAAGCTTGAAGTGATGCCTGATTTGACAGGACCATCTGAAACCTTGGTCACCCTTCATATGCACAACAACAAGATTTCCTCCATTCCTGATGGTTATTTTGGTAACTTCCCCAAACTCAATAATTTGTATCTCCACAACAACTATCTCACATCATTCTCTCCGATAAGTGATTTGGGGATTTCACTTCAGGTTTTGTACCTTTCTACTAACAGAATAACCTCTATCAACAGCACTGACTTCAAAAATCTTACAAGCCTGCAAAAACTCTACTTGAACAATAACCAAATTCATAGATTCGATGTGCAAGTATTGGAAAACATTGAATCGCTTGTGACACTGAATCTTGAGGAAAATGCTCTGGTGTCGTTTGACAGTCCTTACAAGTGGTGTTCACAGGTGACCTGCCGTGATCTGCACATAAATCTGAAGAAAAATCCAATCATTTGTGACTCCAACTTGTGCTGGGCTAAGAGATACCCTTCCTTGATCACAACAGCAGTTGACAACTGTTTTGGAAAAACCTGGGGTGACACCACACTTGAACATCTGGCTTGCGGAGGTGAGACTTTTCAGAATATATTAAGTAATAAAATATGTATATAAGGACCAGGAGAGCCTAATATTTTACACACATCAACAGTCTTTCATGTGCATCCAACTGCATATATGTGTATGAGTATTCGATTCATAAAGCGAAACCAGAGAGTAAAGGAAGGTGTATATATATATGAAGAACGAGTACCGTAGATCGGGGAGAAGTTGGCAATTCGGGGCAAAGTAAGCATGCTATTTTGACCCACCTAATAGAAGAAATGCTCACTTTCCTCACTTACACAGGTATCTTTGGCAAAGTTGCCATACGTGTCAGTAAGAAAAAGTTGGAATTTCTGCCATTGAGTGGATCAAAATAGCTTGCCAACTTTACCCCAGATTGCTAACTTTACCCTGTTTTACGGAACTCTCATGTCTATGGTGGGTCATTTTGCCAGATGTGGGAAACATTTTTCAATCTCCAACTATGATATCATTATGTTATCGATATGTGTTCTTTTAAGAAATTATTGAAATCAAATTGTGAGAAAATGATTTTAACTTAACCTTCTTGATTATACAAATAGATCATGTCCATGATTCATTCCTTTCTTTCAGATGTCTTTGAAATGAAAGTGACCTCTCTAACTAATGCATCTGTTGAATTTGAACCATACCCTCCATCGAAAAGCAAAGAGATCCTCTTCACAAATCTGCCGTCCTACAAATATTGCGCATTTTGGTGCATGGAGAAGGATTGCTCCAGTTTCAAACACACTCCTTTCAACAGACACTCTGAGCTTGGAGAGTGCATCATCTACTTTCAGTGAGTCATAATGACAAAGACAATCTTGAGAAGGATTGCTCCAGCTTCAAACACACTCCTTTCAACAGACACTCTGAGCTTGGAGAGTGCATCATCTACTTTCAGTGAGATGTAATGATAACACACAATTGTGAAAAGGATTGCTCCAGCTTCAAGCACACTCCTTTCAACAGACACTCTGAGCTTGGAGAGTGCATCATTTACTTTCAGTGCCCTTTTTGAACTAGTGCATTTTTGAAAAATTCAAGACCTTAGGATTAGTACGTGTATCTGTGAATATTAGAACAAAGTCCTGATATATGCAGATCAAAATACAGGATGAAACTAACACACTCATGGGTTAGAGGACTCAGGATCTCTTTGACTTGTTCGAGTACATCTCAAAATACTACCACACCCATTTAGTCTTATTATGACACTGATTTACCATTGAGTTATGTTGAAACTAAACATTAAGTGTATTCACATTAGGAAATTAAGGAGAACAAAAAGCTCAATTTTGGCAATGAAATCATATATCACAATGTTATTGTGTGATACCTTGCATAAAATACAGTAATGCCATTGACCTCTTGATTCCATTAAAAAATAATGGAGGTGTAAATGGACTAATGGCAAAAGAATAATGATTAATCCTAGATTTTCCAGTTACAATTAGTACAGCGTAATAAATTATGTATGGGTTGTATTTGGCAATTACTGTGAAGGTGTCTTTGTTGATTGAGCTATTTTTAATGCATTAACTATTTGGTTGCCTGTGAGTTTGTGTGCTGTTGGTCATTGTAAAAATGTCACTGTAACATTCACAGCCATTACGATAGTGTTGGCGTATTACGTTCACCATACCCAGCAAGCAATCTAACATTTAAAAAAACGCCATGTGAAAACATTACTTTGGTTTCGTTATGATAAATTGATTAAAGGTTTTATAAACCTTAGGTTCCTGCCGGGTAACTTTCGCAATTCGATTTACTCGGGGCTGATCCAGAAAGGGGGGGGGGTTCCATATGTGGTATAGTCATTTGCAGGTCTGTTAGGGGGGAAGGGGGCCGGGCCCCTGGCACCTCTGGATCCGCTGCTGTTATGGTCAGTGTAATTAGCATTTTCAATTAAATTGTATCTATGGTATGCCTACATGATGTGTTAATTATACTTTTCACAATATGATTTACAGTTCCTGTTAAATTGAGCCTATGTCACAAGATGTGGTCACCATCATTTTTTTCAATATCATTTACAGTTCAAAACATGGTCACTCAATTTTCACAATAACATTTACAGTTACTGTTTAATTGTATCTATAGGGACTACCTGTATGCAAAATTTTCTGAAAAAATGTTTGGAAGAAGAACATTATTATTAACTATCTGGTGGAACTACTGGAGAGTCGTGCCAAGATCAGTATGGACGATGGATGATTGGGGCTTTACGTCCTGTATTTATGCACTTGGTAGGCTAATTAGGACAGGAGAAGGAAGACACGGTAATCAGGTAATGGCCAAGAGATGATTGAAACAGCCGTCCAACATAGGCCCAGGTGACCCAGCAAGAGTTGGATTCGAACTCTGGACCCAGTGATTGGCAGCCCAGCACGCTACCACTAGACCAACCCTTCCCCCCCACCTCCCGCCCGCCAAGATCAGTACTCTGCTAGGGTAATACTTTCATGATCAAATATAAAATGGTGGTACTTCAAAAGTAAAATTGCTTTGAAAACTCCAGGGGAAGCCACTACACAAACTGTGTCTGATTACACAAAACAGTAAGCCAACAAGTTTCCTAAATCACTTTCCAGCAAGCACTCACGTTTATTAAACATTGAATCAATGTTACAACAATGTTAAAAAAGCAAAGTAACATTAAAAAAAAGTTTTTCAAATGTTAGAGTGCTTGCTGGATTGATTCAAGGCTATAAGATCTTGAATGTTGATGAGAAAATGTTTGAATCTGAGCCTCAGAATCTTTTGCACTGGGCTATTTCATATTTTCGTTGTGGCAACTACCAAATATTTCACAGTGGTAACATTAGTGACATCACATATAATATCGAGAGCTCTCTAAATACCCAAAGCCTAAACATATAACAAAAAAGATGCTTTAGGTGTTGCATGGCAAATGAAAATCCCATTGATTGACCATTACAACTATCAATACTCCGCGCTCTTTGACAAATAGCAACCAGGCGACTGGAAGCGTAGTGAGCAAAATATCGCAGTCTGAGATACGAAGAAAATGGTTCTTAATGGGATCCTGATTTTTATTGTGGTTCTTGTTATGGGAGACATTTCAAGAGGTAAGTAATTCTATCATAATATGATCTATTGTTTTGTTTCAGGCTGTATTTTGAAAATTTACAACATCTAGTTTTTGATTTATACTTGAAGTGGCATATTCGTATTCAGAAAACCAAAAAGGATATATCAAATAAAACACCATGATTATAAATGCAAATCAAGACACATGGAATCTGGGACAAAGTTAATTAAGTTGAAAATAATATCAATGAATTTCAGGTTTGCACTCGTTGCATTTACAGTCTGGCCCCATGAAACCTTTCGGATACCGGACAATATTTGACTTACTTAAAATATTTCTATCACAAAAAGGGGTAGCACTTCAGTTATAATGAATATTTGATAAGTGGAATTTATTTTGTCCACCTTGTCAGGTCATACAGTTCCTGAGAAGGATTTATTCGAATTATTTTCAGTTTCAGCACAAGTGGATTCGCAACTTGATCCCCAATTGCAATTGTACAAGGACCTCTTTAAGAACTACAATCGACATGCGTTACCCGTGAAAAATTCAACTGAAAAGGTCAAAGTCTCCATAGACTGCAAACCCTTTCTTATAGAGAGCTTGGTGAGGAAATTTGTATTATTGTTTTTAACTTGTTCAAATTAAAGAAACAATTTAATTGACATATTAAAAAATTGAGATTAAAGCTTTTTTTTTGTCATGCTGACCAACCCCAGAAGAAGTGCCTCAAGAACATCCAAGATCAATTTTTTTCTGGCCACTTGCTCTATGACAGCATTACCAAAGTATGCTTTATTAAACCTGGATCTTTCATACAATTACTGAAATTCAGCAAAAAGAATGATAGCCCCGGTCAGTGGAATGTCAAGATAGCTCAGTCAGAAGAGTGCTCGCCTCACAAGCGAGGGACGGAGGTTCAATCCCCGGGCTAACCATCATGTCATTCCATGACATAGTCGTTTGCATCAGATATAAATTGGAGGCGCTGTAGGCCCAAGTGGAAACAAGTCACTGACTTAGCTTGGCTACCCATATTCAATAAAAATAACTTTACCTTTACCATTACCTGTTTTTATACTCTTTTTTTTTCAGAATGAAAAGTTGCAGAAGTTACAAATGTTCTCATGGATAGATCGTGTGAGTTGAAAATCCTAGTGTTTTTTTTACAACTATTTTTGGCATCCTGATTGGTAGAACATGCTGTAAAAGGTGACATAAGTCTGGTGAGATGATCGATCATGGATTTTTGGCAAAGAAAAGCTGCGGCAGTTGTAATTATATACTGGTGTTGCATAATTAAAACTTTTGTCCAATGAAATCAATAGCTGTTGCATCGGTATTGATAACAATGTTGAAAGACCCCTTTTTATGTCTACATATTTGTGGTTTTTTGTCTATAGTTTGGGGGCCAAGCGGCAGAAAGTGCTTTATGTAAAGGTTTCGTGTGCACCAAGAGAGGAATGGACAATCGACACATCGTTAGAGTTGCCAGGTTCCGTACGTTATGGATATGGGAGGGATGCAGTAAAATTGCTTGGTGCAGTTTTTCAAATCAGTTGCTAAGGCAACCATTTCATACCTTCGAAAAACATAACTTTGTTTGTTTTGTTTTCGTATCCATGTCAACCTGATGTCATACGAATGATGAATGATCTGTGAATGCCATACCTACCATTTTTGGATTGAAGGAAGCGTAACATCCAGTGGAATATACCCAGCCAACATATTCATTGACTTAGGCCTACTAGAATAATATTGTGTGGTGGCATGTATTATGACAGTCATGTGGCTTATAGACAAGTGACCTTATAGGAGGATAACCATGAAAAGGGGCAAAGTCAAAAAAGGTTAAATGTCATCTAACTAGTTCTAAAGTCATTGAAAATCTTGATAAAGTAATGTAAGGTTATGTTTTTTGGAGTTATGATGTTGTTGGCATGGTATCTGATTTACATAAAACTGCACCAAGCAATTTTACTGCATTCCCCCCATTCCATAATCTACAAAACCTAGTGTTTCCAACTATGTATAGATTGTCCAACATACACAAGCAATGCATTTTATCAATACGGTATATATATTTTTTAATTGCATTTAGACATGGACTGATGAGAGGTTGACCTGGAACGAAACAAAGTACGGAGACACAAAGTCAATATTTCCCCATCAACTTGACATATGGGGTCCAGATATGGTGGTCTGGAACAGGTAATATCAAAAAGCAAGTGCATGTTCAACAGATTGCTAAGTGATCATCAAACTTTTCTTTGATGACTAATGAAAATGAAAGTGGGATGAGTATGAGATGAACAGAATGATTTAAATAAAATTACATAGTAAATATGCATGATATTGTCTGAAATTGAAACACAAAGAGTTGAATATCAATAAATTGTCATAATTGTCCATTTGACCATTAACATTAAGAACATAGTGGAAGTATGTTATTAGTTATTTGTTGTTTGCTTGGCGGATACAGGATTTACCTTCCCGAAGATAGCTTTGTCTGGGCGAAGCGAAGCTGAGCCCGGATACAGCTGTCTGAGGGAAGGTAAATCCTGTATCTGCCAGAAGCAAACTACAAATTACGAATTTATCCGACCACATAGTATATTACAACCCCCATAACAATGTAGTTCAAAGGTATGAACATCATGAGTGTCAGGTACTGGTATGAGTGTTAATTAAGAAACAGGCCTGACACAAATAAAGTTCATAGCTGTGAACTACACTGCTATGAGGTTTTATTTATATCCTGCAATGATTTTATCCGTGGTCTTTCTTAAATTTTAGTCTGATAACTTCAAATTCTGTCAGTTAGGAGCCGCATATTGTTGTGACGTCACCAGCAGCGCATGCCATTGTGACGTCATGACAAACAATCACTGCCCATTGTTAGCATAACAACGTCAGATAATTTATGAGTGATTGTGACGTCATCACTGCAGGATACAGAAAATATCTGTACAGGCCAAGCAGCCTGACAGATACAGGATATTTATCCCATAGAAATACATAGAAGGGACATGAGGCTCTGGCAGATGAAGCAACCAAATCCACCATCTTGGAACTGCCCTGAATACTGGCACAATGGACCATGACGTCACCAATAACTGTGATGTCACTTATAACAATGCCATGACGTCACGTCATAATTAGTCTATTGTGACGTCATGTCTCAGGGCAGTTCCAATATGGCGGATTTGGTGACCTCATCTTGAGGTGGCATCATACAGCCTCATGTCCGTTCTATGTATTTCTATGATTTATCCTCAGTCCAGTGTGAATCCTCGATTCTGATTGGTTGAGAGCTGAGGTGTATGACACCGTACACCCTGTCTGTCTCCACCAGACAGGGTGTATGAGATAAACAATGATGTCACAATTGCGACCATAGGATTGTTATGACGTCATCCTTGTGGCAACAATAGTCATGACGTCACAATGCCATTGTTTGAGCCATTGTGACATCATCCTGGTGGCAGTACTGGTGATGACGTCACAATGCTCTTCCTTTGTTACTGAAAGACATTTCAGACTCAGTTTGCAAGAAAATCTATGGGCATCAATAAAACAAGAAGTCTGAGGATAAAGCCTTCGGCTTCGTGGTGTATGGAGTCCTTCGTGGTGTATATTCCCGTACCCTCGAAACGAGCAGGGTGTAACTGATAATACCCACAGTTCTCAGCCAATCAGAAACAAGCATTGGCCTTGGTGGTCGAATAATTTTAGTTATATATCAGTCAATTCAAATAGGTCTGCTGGTCTGAGTAATTACGGATTTCAAATCATGTTCTTTTTGGTCTAGAGAGTTTGCACTCAAGTTTGAAAAGCAGTATCTGTCAGGTAAGGTATTTGTACAATTTTTGGGGCAAGGAGCCATGCAATAGCCCATTTCTCATCAACAGCAGCACGAAGACAAATGAAAGAATTAGTTAATTTTATTATTTAACTTCCTAGATAATAAATTAAACAATTTCAGCCATTTTCCCATAATTTTATTATTTCAGCGTTGATAAACTGAACTCGGAGATCACGAAAGGAGATTTTCTGGCCAAAGTCTCATCCAACGGCTTTGTTTACACGGCCTCAGCAGGAAAGACCGCAACCATGTGTCCGCTTGTCATGACATACTTTCCATTCGATCGTCACGAATGTGAGATCTGGTTCTCAAATTGGATGTACACGTATGACGAAATACGTCTGTTCAATCTCACGACTGATTTAGATCTGACCTACTTGTCCATTAACTCTCAGTGGCACGTGAAAAAGGCTTTCATGGAGTTGCGTGTTTCTGGTTCAAGCCTCTACGAGCTTGTTGTTGTAACAGTTGGTGAGTATAATGTTACTGCGACTATGTATCATTAGCTCTGTATCAATGGACATACAATCCATTGGTATCATTGATCAGTGTACTGTAATGGTTCTTGTTCAGTCCAATATCGGGTGAAAGTACAGTAAAGGCCTCAATTGCGTTTTGATCAGATAAAAGTAAATTTACGGTCCTAGAAACCAATTTCTGACAAAAAGAAGATACAGCGCACTATTTAAGCTTGATCTATAAGTAAACCTGAGAAATTTAGGCTTTTTTCATGAGCATACAATTAAAACCATGCTCTGGGCAGACCTTTGAAGTGGGTATAATTTGTCAATTTTAGCATGTAACCAGTGGCCCTTTTTCTGAAGCACCGTCTATTGCAGCAATGCTGTAGCCAAATATTTAGTTCACATTCTGGTGGGGACATCATCTGTTTACTGTACCTCCCTGGCCTTCTGTAGGGACCATTGGCTGATTTTTCAATATCATGATTATGGCAGCCATGACGTCCAAAGGAAAGGTCTGCTTGTAACCATATTTTTGCAAATTTACGGTCAGGGGTTCAAAAGGCTGGCTGGAGGGTATTTTTATGTAATAATTAGCCAAATTTGCTGTTGTTGCCTGGATATGATATTGGTTTCATGAATTTCAGCAAAAAAGTTCCAATGGCCACTGATGATTTTAAGATACAAGAAGCTTTAATGGCTAAAATCAATGTCCGTCCATTACGTCCACAACTGATTTTTCGGTAATTTAAATGAATTAAAGACCAGCTAACAAGTCAACTGAGATGGAAATGCATGTGTATCTCTCTCTACCAATGTACGCAACTGAAAAATTAAAAAACACAATGAATTTAACTTATACACTGGACACCAGGCTAAAAAGTGTAAATGTCCATCCATTACGTCCACAAAAATGTTCAAATTGGTCTGGGGACTGATGTTTGGAGGTATGGTATGTCACAAATAAAGCAGGGATACCATGTTTAGTGACAAATTTAGATTATTTAGTGAATGCTGACAAGGATCAAAAGTTGAATTTGTCACAGTTCATTCAAACTGTCCATATTACTTCAGCGAAACCTGTCGAAAAGCCAATGGTCCATTTCAGCAGAAAAACCTAGATTTTCATGGAACTTTCATAATGTAGTTCATAGCAGCCCAGCAAATACCTGTCTTGATTTATAAGACAAAGATAATTCTGTATTTTATGCATTACTAGGTTTAAATTGATGTACTACACTTGCAGTTCTGATGAAAATAATTCTTAGGTCATAGGGGCCAAATATTGAGGCGCTTACTGTGCTTTCACCCTATCCAACAACACTATAGTGCCAATACATTGTCGATAGCAAAATTTGGAACAATCCACATTTTACTGAAAATCTGCTTCATGAAACCTGTATTTGTGAGTTTGTAACAAGTTGTAAGCCTTCAAATTGAATATCATATTCTCATATGTTATAATAGGCCTAGTATCCAGCTACATTTTCTCAAAAATATATTTTTTTATGGAAATAAACAGCGTGCCCACTGGCCAGTTACCAACTTACCACGATTACTATCTTTCCAGTGCTTCAAAGAAAACCGACATACTACATGTTGAACTTCGTGATCCCGAGCGCAGTTCTGGCGATGATGAGCAACTTGATGTTTTTCCTGCCTCCTGAATCTGGAGAACGCATCAGTCTCGGTATCACTGTCATGCTGTCATTTTCTGTCTTTCAATTCATGATAATGGACAAGATGCCCGACAGCTCTGACAGTATTCCCATACTGAGTAAGTTATTTAAGATAAAGATTAATATCAAAGCATTCGGATGTATCAAATATATATTATATCAGATTTTTATGAAAGTTGACCAGTTTGTAGGCCCACATTTTGATGCTGAGGCAGTGTGTTTGTAGTTTAATTGCTTCATTTTTGTCTGAGCCGGCAGACCCTGGTTTGAGTACTCCCTTAAAAAAAATTTTAAGTTTGGGCTAGTCCAAAACATTCTTTAGCAACAGGTGCTCAATCTCCAATCAGATGATTTCAATTGAGGTCAATATCAGATTTTGTTGTTATTTTCAGCAATTTACTTGTTGATACTTATGGCACTCTCTTCCTTGGCTCTGATCATCAGCGTAATCTTCATAAACAAAGCTTACAATTGTTGGTCACCATTGCCAAAATGGTTACGTCGCTTAACAGAAGGTCGCAGCACTGTGCACATGGTAGAAGACGAAGGAACTACAGTCAAATATATATCCGAAAATGGCGAAGACAACAAAGAAAATGCTAAGGACAAGACAAGCATTCATGCAAAACAATGGAAAGTAGCTTTGCAGAGACTGGACCAGATTTTGCTGCATTTGTTTGTTTTATTGAGTATTCTGCTCTTTATAGTGGTCGTCATTGGGTTGACAACATTGTCTGGTTGAATACTTCATCAGAGTAGAAATTTCTCTTGTGCTGATCGACATTGTTAGAAAAGGCTATATTTAGCATTTCTTCACTCACCCTTTTGGCAACACCGATGAACCACATGTTGTGAATCACATGGTTTTTTTACCTGAACTTCTGCTGTGGGATATATGATAATCAATCTTATTCTTATGAAGAAACGATACCTCTAGTCTTAACATTTTTATTTCCTTGATGCTAATAAGCCACTGAATTTCGGAAAAGGTGATAGTTTTAAAAAGATCACTGTTTTAAAAACACTTCTTCCTGAGATCGTATGTACCGGAGTTCAGACAATTAAATTTGACATGGACTCCTCTTGGGGTAAAATCTGCAAAGACTCATTACATGATATATATATATATATATATATGATTATCATATAGAATATATAATGCAAATGGTCTTTATTAAAAATACTTGAATTTTACAGTTTTCGATGGAATATAATAAAAACAAAGGTGATAAAAGGTCTCATGACCAAGAGGTAAAAAATTGAAGAAAAGTAAATGTATGTTATTATATTTGGATGTAAATATAATTCATGTAGCAGAACATTATGATGGATAATGAGTTGACTTGTGTAAATATAACTTGTTAAAGTTTAAATCAAGTATAATCATGCATACATGCAAAACACTGTATAGAATTTACACAAATTTAGATGTTAATTGAATAGAAAAGTCCAAGAAACTAAATAAATATAATATCTTTTTTTCAACAAGAAAAATGCTCATCATAGTCTGGAATTTCCAACATTTAATAAATTGTGTGACATACCGCATCCCTCTGTCTGCATGTTGACCGCTGTTTCATTACCAGGGCTTTTTTTTGTTGCCTTGGCAGAACAAATGCTGTCATGTGTTGCCACCTAGTGGCCAGTGTGCAATCCTGCTAGCTCCAGCAAGTGGTCAACAGAAACTTTGTGTGGGGAACTGGCACTTGTTTTGTCTGGAAGAAACCAGGGCTGTTTCGGAGTAAGCTGATGGTTCTTGTCTACCTCCTTAGAAAATGTGATTGCCCTGTCTGACTCCTCAATATTGAACAGAAACTTCATAACTGTGGAATGAAATTGGAACTATTTCTTGGAAGCAGCAACTTTGTGCCAGGTGGCAGCAGCAGACAATGCTCATTTTCAAGACTGAAAGGTCTCTGAACCACAATTCTGAAGAGACAGACAGGGGTGCCGGAAGGAATCGCGGGCGGCAGGGGCGGTCAGAAGAAAAAGGGCAATTCATATTCGCGCCAATTTCACGTGACAAAATTTAAATAGAGAGTCAATAAAAATTTTGAATATAAACATACTAATTTGTGCCTAAAATTGATAAAATAAGGCCAAATAATATATTTTTCTTTAAGATCAAAAGGGCACCCTTGCCCCCCATGCCCCCCTTGGGCAAGGGCAGGAGGGGCAATTGCCCCCCTTGCCCCCCCTGTTCCGGCACCCCTGGAGACAGGCATCCCTTGGCCTTTGCATCAGTGTGTGTGTCAGCCAAGATTCTCTCACATGTAGTAAATGTGTAACATTCATGTTGAGGACTCACACAGTCCCACTCTCTCATCAAATTAATCCTCATGAGCACCTAGCAGCGGCCTTAGAGTTGTGGCAGGCGGCAGCACTGCCAGACACTGTCAGAATGTGCCATCTAGTGTCATCATTATGCATCAGTGATTCAGTGCCATGCATCAGTGGTTCATTGCATTCTGGAACAGACCATTCAAGAGTACAAACTGTCTTGCTTGTAAGTGCTATCCTGACCGCACGTCCGACACACTACAACAGAGTGCTACATTTACCATATTGATCCTTCTATCTTTCTATCTTTGAACCAAAAAAAAAGTTCTGCTCTCTCATTAGGGTGGTCCAAAAACACTTTCCTATGAATTTCTCTGATTTGAATCTTGCATTCTGATCTTATATGGATTTGAGGTGTTGTGTAAAAATTTCAGCAAAATCAATTAGATATAAAATTTAGAGGTGGCACAAAGCCGTTGAAGTCTAACATGCAATTGCTCATCAGCAGACCACAAAATCATGGGTATTTGCAAATCTCGCTATAACAACATATTATTTTGATCAAGTAACGTTTTTTTTTGTATGTCAAGGATGCCCAATCCAGTCCTGATATTTTTTCTCATTACAAAGTTTCGTACCAGGTCAGCATAGATATTATATAGGTTAGTTATCAAGCCTTTTTTCATTAAAAGAGACAAATATTTCATTTACTATGAATAATAAACAAAAGATAACCCCCAGAAATTACTTTACCATGCAAATTGTATCATAAACAAAAAATCCTTGAAAAAATGTTCACTTCTGAGAAAGATCTGGGAAATAGACCGATTTTTCAGTTGCGCGAATGTGGAATTACATTATACAGCATGTCCTGTTACCTCCCTTAGGCTTAAACTTTTGTATAAATAGATAAATTGGTTGCTTTTAAAATCATCCAAGTACAGAATAAATTCCTACACCAATAAAAACCAAAATGAACAGCAGAAAAAAGAACGTCATGATAATATAGAAAAGAATTCTGTCAATTTTTTTGAGAATCCCATGCCATTGTTGGCCTGCACTATTCTCTTCATCCCTGTCTTCATCCTTTATGCCTTCACATTCTGCATTGCTGTTCGTTGTAGTACAAGTAATTACTTGTAGCCACTTTGGTACTTTCTTGAAATTGTAATGATGTCTGTTAACGATGATGACACTTATGACTAAAGCAATCGAAGACATTGCCTCCAGGGCTACCAGGTATATCACTGCAAAAGAGAAGAAGATTCAATAAGTTTATAAACATGGGTACCTGACAGTTGTCATAATTTAATCACATTTAAATTGGTGTCAATTTGGCCTCTGATGACAAGGCAAGGAATTACTGCCAGCAATCAAACTGAATGAAATGCCTTTAAGCTACACCACCTGAAAACATGATCATATAGCATAACTCCCAACTGAGCCCAAGGAATTAGACAGAATTGACAGGATATTGGCCCCACGACACATTGATCATTATGTGTTAAAGATATCCAGATATTATCGTTCCTGTTGAAGATGTCACGAAAAGCACGGTTGCATGATAATTGGGAAAGCAGTGTAGTTGCCGAACATTTATCGGAACATTTTGACTAACATCTATGTATTTGTCCACATGGATTATGTTTTTACCACAACTTCATTAATAGGGATATATCTTAAGAGAACTACCTCATTGTAATGCCCTAGACATTTATCATCCCTGTCATCATTACTTTCTTGTAAAATGTCTATATATGTCTTGTCACTCTTGAACCTTGCAAAAGTCAATAATTTATGGACAGGACAGACATGCGAGGAGTGAACCAGATGGTTCAATCAAAAGAAGTGATTCAGACATCCCATAATATGATCCGGGCACTTTTTTCTCATCACGCGTGACTACCTTCTTCTTCTTCTAAAATAATTTTCCGCCTCTTCTTCATAAAAAAAAAAAAATTCCAAAAGATAAAAAAACAATTTTCGGAAATAAAAAAATTGTTTGAAAAATCTTCGGAAAAACAATTATTTTCCATAAAAAAAAAGTTACATTATCCCTCAAAACTTTTTTTAAAATTTTCTTTTAGAATATTACCTTTGTCCCAATTGAACAAACCTTAATACAAAACCTTAATAAAAAAATTAATTTCGAGAAATAATTTTGATAATTACAATTTAGAGTCTTTAAAATTTATTTTTTGCGTTCAGGCGGTCCCGTCTTCATGCTTTTGCATTTACATATTAATAAGAATCATACATACAGAGGATAGGTAATCCATCTGAGCTTTCAGGCAGCTTGTCCATCATAGTGAACTGGAAGACGCCATAGGAGAGAAGAACTGTGATGCCGAGGCTGACACGTTCTCCCGACTCCGGGGGAAGAATAAACATCAGGTTGCTCATCATGGCCAGGATCGTGCTTGGCACTATTAGGTTGGTGATGTAGTACTTGGGTTTCCTCTTCAAAACTACAATTGCAAAAAAACAACATGAAGACTTTAATGGAGAATGAAAGGATTTTAATAGTATAAATTGAGTTCCCCCGTGGCCTAACTGGTAAGTGCGCTTGTCAACTGGCTTTGAGGGCGTGGGTTCAAATCTCATCCCCGGGAACTCACTTTAGTCCGAGCCCATGGGACATTACATGGAGGCGGGTTGTATCCAGTGTTCTATGCTGGGGCAACTCAAAGACCCTGGGTATCCCTGAATTAATAGGGTATGTGCCAGACCCACAGTCTTCTCATCTCATCATCATACAGCGATCGCCTGCCTCGATATAGCCCACTAAGGTGCTGCAGAGGCGTAAAACAATAATGGTATAAATTACTCATTTTTGATGTTGACGATGCATCATGATTATACCAATACTTTCAATAGCAATTTGATTCAGGGAGATTAATCGGTCTCATTGGGATTGTGGCCTTTTACAGTCCCTTGAAAATGAGCACTGCATGCTGCTGCCACCTGGCACAAAGTTAGTTTTGTATGCTTCAGCATTTCTGCACTCAAGAAATAGTTGCGATTTCATGACACATTCACATTTTATTCCAATATATTATTATATTAAATTATGTTCTGTAAGGGTTCCAGCCTCATAAGCATTATTTTGCTTTTTCTGGGTGCCATTAAATAAAAGTTCAAATAAAACAATGAAACTGCAAAGTCCCATAAGGGCAGTTTTACGGTATTTGCACTCGACCGATTTTTCGTCTTTAAGCAATTACTCTGAGAAAAGTATGACAGGTACACAGAAATTTGTCTTGGTGTCAGTCTTGTACTACATTGAAGTATATGTGTACCAAATTTCACCTTGCTACGATACTTAGTTTTGATACAGCAGGCGATTTAGGACCAATTTTTGCACTTTTTTGTGTCTCACGGGCAGTTTTGCATATTTCTATGGCAACACAGAAAAGCAAATGGAGGCAGTTGCGATTCATGTTAATGATGCCTGTCTGGACCTATGTCTTGGGCATAAAATACAACATGCATGTTAGAACCCTCCAAATCGGTGTCTAACTAATACTGAAATGCCTTTAAGCTACACCACCTGAAAACATGATCATATAGCATAACTCCCAACTGAGCCCAAGGAATTAGACAGAATTGACAGGATATTGGCCCCACGACACATTGATCATTATGTGTTAAAGATATCCAGATATTATCGTTCCTGTTGAAGATGTCACGAAAAGCACGGTTGCATGATAATTGGGAAAGCAGTGTAGTTGCCGAACATTTATCGGAACATTTTGACTAACATCTATGTATTTGTCCACATGGATTATGTTTTTACCACAACTTCATTAATAGGGATATATCTTAAGAGAACTACCTCATTGTAATGCCCTAGACATTTATCATCCCTGTCATCATTACTTTCTTGTAAAATGTCTATATATGTCTTGTCACTCTTGAACCTTGCAAAAGTCAATAATTTATGGACAGGACAGACATGCGAGGAGTGAACCAGATGGTTCAATCAAAAGAAGTGATTCAGACATCACATAATATGATCCTGGCACTTTTTTCTCATCACGCGTGACTACCTCCTTCTTCTTCTAAAATAATTTTCCGCCTCTTCTTCATAAAAAAAAAAAATTCCAAAAGATAAAAAAACAATTTTCGGAAATAAAAAAATTGTTTGAAAAATCTTCGGAAAAACAATTATTTTCCATAAAAAAAAAGTTACATTATCCCTCAAAACTTTTTTTAAAATTTTCTTTTAGAATATTACCTTTGTCCCAATTGAACAAACCTTAATACAAAACCTTAATACAAAAATTAATTTTGAGAAACAATTTTGATAATTACAATTTAGAGTCTTTCAAATTTATTTTTTGCATTCACGTGGTCCCGTATTCATGCTTTTGCATTTACATATTAATAAGAATCATACATACAGAGGATAGGTAATCCATCTGAGCTTTCAGGCAGCTTGTCCATCATAGTGAACTGGAAGACGCCATAGGAGAGAAGAACTGTGATGCCGAGGCTGACACGTTCTCCCGACTCCGGGGGAAGAATAAACATCAGGTTGCTCATCATGGCCAGGATCGTGCTTGGCACTATTAGGTTGGTGATGTAGTACTTGGGTTTCCTCTTCAAAACTACAATTGCAAAAAAACAACATGAAGACTTTAATGGAGAATGAAAGGATTTTAATAGTATAAATTGAGTTCCCCCGTGGCCTAACTGGTAAGTGCGCTTGTCAACTGGCTTTGAGGGCGTGGGTTCAAATCTCATCCCCGGGAACTCACTTTAGTCCGAGCCCATGGGACATTACATGGAGGCGGGTTGTATCCAGTGTTCTATGCTGGGGCAACTCAAAGACCCTGGGTATCCCTGAATTAATAGGGTATGTGCCAGACCCACAGTCTTCTCATCTCATCATCATACAGCGATCGCCTGCCTCGATATAGCCCACTAAGGTGCTGCAGAGGCGTAAAACAATAATGGTATAAATTACTCATTTTTGATGTTGACGATGCATCATGATTATACCAATACTTTCAATAGCAATTTGATTCAGGGAGATTAATCGGTCTCATTGGGATTGTGGCCTTTTACAGTCCCTTGAAAATGAGCACTGCATGCTGCTGCCACCTGGCACAAAGTTAGTTTTGTATGCTTCAGCATTTCTGCACTCAAGAAATAGTTGCGATTTCATGACACATTCACATTTTATTCCAATATATTATTATATTAAATTATGTTCTGTAAGGGTTCCAGCCTCATAAGCATTATTTTGCTTTTTCTGGGTGCCATTAAATAAAAGTTCAAATAAATCAATGAAACTGCAAAGTCCCATAAGGGCAGTTTTACGGTATTTGCACTCGACCGATTTTTCGTCTTTAAGCAATTACTCTGAGAAAAGTATGACAGGTACACAGAAATTTGTCTTGGTGTCAGTCTTGTACTACATTGAAGTATATGTGTACCAAATTTCACCTTGCTACGATACTTAGTTTTGATACAGCAGGCGATTTAGGACCAATTTTTGCACTTTTTTGTGTCTCACGGGCAGTTTCGCATATTTCTATGGCAACACAGAAAAGCAAATGGAGGCAGTTGTGATTCATGTTAATGATGCCTGTCTGGACCTATGTCTTGGGCATAAAATACAACAGGTTTCATGTGAATAAGTTATATACGAAAGGAGCTGTCTCCCACAATGTAGAAAATGGCATGTGTCAAAAAGTTTGTCTTCGATGGACCATTTATTACTGCATATGCTGTTATGAATCAGTATCAAAGACTGTATCTACCGTTTGTGTCAATTTTGTAGCTGGAGACATGTCTCAAGGTAAATCAAAATGCTTCATTCCAGAATCTATACCTTGTTTTCGGAATTTGAGGCTTGAATATGATGTCAAAAAAATGGGTCCTATCCAGTACGAGGAAAAAACACTCAGGATTCGGAAGGAAAAAACAAGCTATTTGTGTTTTCTTTTCTCGATTGTGTGCCTCTACGTCAATGTGACAAATGCAAGTTGAAAAGATATCCAGGCAATGCACATACATTTTCTCAGAAATTAAAATTCATTATGTCACAAAATGTCCTCTCCAGTACATCAAAACTTTCGCTCTGATTCAAGTCTTTTAACACTGGATTCATTAAAGAAAAGAACATGGCTAAAATTAATAATTTAACCAGGATGCCTAAAAAGGGTATTTATAATTATAGAAAATAAAGATATATGTTTTTAGATTATTAAATTGCACTATTATGAGAAAATCAAACTTGAGAGTAAAAGGCACTTATTTTATGTAATATATCATTATAACTGCAATTTTTCACAAATAACAGAGTGACTAAACAAGATAATGTGTAAATATCTTGTTTATGGAGCAATTCAAGCTGATTTTTTTTTTCTGAGCCTTAATTTTGGGTCATTTTCGGTGATTTTTCTCTCTAGAACATGGTCTTTCACTGAAAGGAAACACTATGAATTCAAATCATAGAGCAACAAAACTTGACTTTGAGTTAGTATGATGCCTAAGCATTATTTATCTTGGCAATCATGTGTCTATTGAGACTAAAACCTTACTAAACACTCTAAAACATAAACTTTGAGAGTAAGGAATATTTAATTTCTTTAATTTTGTCATAAAAATTGTTGGAAAAAAAGTTCTGCCATATTTCATCGAAATCAAAGTTTTTTACTGCTTTTGGGGGTTCTATGCAACAAGATGGCTTGATTTCCATTGCAAAAATGGTTAAATTAGTTTTCACATGGACATTTTTTCTGACAAACATTTTTTTCAAAAAATCAATCCTTGCTTATTTTATGGAGTGGCAATTTGGTGATAAACCAACAAATCACATGTGTTCTTGTTGATTTATGAATCTTTAATATGTTCATTTAATGATAGCATGAAGGAAATTCTCATTTACAAACCTTTATTTTGACCCCCCGTGAGACACTTTGAGTGCAGATACTGTAAAACTGCCCATAAGGCCTAGTTCAAAAATAATGAAGCCAAAGTGTGACATGACCATCAAAATTTTGGAATGTTTATAAGTATCAAATGACCACATAATATTGTAACACACATGTCTAAGTTCTAGAAACTGTATTTACCATTTTGCTGTGGTTTGTGGAAATGACTGATAAAAGCCGAATATTACCACATTTTATTTATTTTTATTTCCATGGCAGTAAAAGAAAAGTAGAATAAATGGTAACTTATCTTCAAAGTAAATCTAATTTTTTTGTTGGATGACAAAAGTCTCTATGACAGTTTTCATCCAAATTCACCAAATATTTTATGAGGAAAACAGTATTTTTCGAAATTTTGTTGCAATATTTAAAAAAAAGTACAAATTTTCTCCCCAGATGTACATATTTTCCTCTAAAACAATTTCACCTGTTCTGGGTTATGCGCCCAAATGTGGGCTTCGAGTTGGTACCAAATAAGTGCCACTAAAGTGAATACGGACAGAGCAAATGATGATAGAAGCGTGTTTTTTAGCCCATTTTTCCATAAAAAAAGCCAATTTTGGGTGATTGTGTCACACAAAAGTCAAAAAAGTGTTCTTGTTTCTACCCAAATCTATTTTATATGTATTATCAGTGATAACTGGATGAAGCAAAAGAGTAATTACAAAATTAAAGTGAAATTTGTACTGGTTATTGCCCATTTCGACAAATTGGCTCCAAATTTTGAGGAAAGCGCCACAAAGAGCATAATTTTGATAATTAAACATTGAAACATACTCCAACTACTGAAATATTGTGTTGATTATCACTACAAGTAATACTAGAATGATTGCTTTACTCCTTACAAGAAAACCATGAAAATATGATCAATATTTTCCATAGCGTTACGCTTGCGACAAAGCCCCATTTATGAAATCTTCGTATTTTGCCACTGCAGACCTGGATTACTTGATTGTTTCTCAATACTACATAGATTTTGCAATATTACAAGTCAAACCAGATTTAAAACGGAGCTTTTATTGCTCCGTGGCACTACAAAGTATTCTGGGCGTTACGCTTGCGACGGATTCACCTACCCTGCTATTCATTGGAATTGTTTAGTGAACTAAATTTTCCACAACCATAAGAAGCTCCAAAATGGGTAAGCAGATATAAGACTAGGTCTCAAGGGCCAAAAGATTCAACTGACACATGTCAAAGGGACACTAGAGCATCCCAGATCAGTAAGCGTCAAATTTGACTTAATTTTTGGAAGTCAACCTTTGAATCCAAATAGCTCAATCATGTCAACACAGGCAAATATAAATACTTGATTTGATGGATTTATGAAGCCTGAGGATGTAGAGATTCAAAAAAGTTTTAGAAAATTGCCTTAGAATACGTCCAAATTTGTAAAACTGAAAGAATTCAAGTGGTCAAAAATGTTATGTCACGTTTTTTTGGTGAAAAAATGCTTGTTTTTCAATTTAATTAAACTCTATCTCAATAACTATGAGACAGAATGTCGTGAAATTTTCAGGAAATTTGTACAAGAATGTACCTAAAGCAATGATGTACCATTAAGTTGTCACATACAGCCATTCTCATATTTTGAGACCCCTACAGAAAACATGCTGCGTGGCTTCATTATTTTTGAACTAGGCCATAAGTTGAATCGCATGGAGATATTATGCCGTACGCTTGCACATCGCTTTTTATAGAAATATAAACACTTACCAAACACAATGTCAATGCTCTGGTAGGTCACGCCATCTTGGTGACCAGTAAACAATTCAGAATGACTGTCCGTTATGTACCACTGAGGGTTTTCGTGGAAGTAAGAATAATCTAATTTGTAAGTCCTGTTCTTCAAGGCAATTTCGTCGAAGGTGTATATCCAGTTTGTGAATTTGATGGTGCGCTTGTGTTCATCAAATGGAAAATAAGTCATGTCAAGAGGACAGGCAGTGTCCGTTTGTCCCCCTGATGAGGTGTATACCGTTCCGTCGTAAGATACATTCGCGATGAAATCTCCGCGGTTGATATCAGAGTAAACTGATTTCACGCTGAAAGAAAAAGGAAAAAGAATGAATTAGTCGTAATGAAAGCTGTAGTCTCCAATATGTTGGCGATTCTTATCAAACCCAGACTCCAAAGGGGCCGAGCCGTATGCCATGGATTATCGAACTGTCTGAATGCCTCTCATACATGTATCATTTCTGATTTTATAAATGTATACGAAACTTTCACTCTATGGAGTTGTTTTGATTTGTTTTATAAAAGTTAAATGTCTAAATTTTAAACGGGCCAAAACTTTGTCTGATTTGATAAAAATAAAATGTTCAAGGTGAAAATGTTTCCGAATCTGCCACCGTGGGATTATGTGATCATAGTTATTTTAGAATGTAAAATTCTTTAGCGGTTTTGAACGAAATATTTCTGATCGTTGAGCCTAATTTTTGACAAAATCTTGCCCTAGTTAATCGTAGTTGTTTTTGTAGTTGAAGTATATTTCAAAGAAATGAACTTCATTCATGTTCAGTCTATTCATAAAATATTTTATGTTAATTACCAATTTTCCACTCCCATGTCAGGCATCCAGATGTTCTTTTGGTTGGGAAAAATGTAGTCCAATCCTCCATAATCAGATTTGTTCCATGTGAGCCGTTCGTCTTTCCAAATCTAAAATTGTAAGCAAATTTAGTTCATTATTACCATGAGTGTCCCCAGAAGCGATCATGAGAACTCATGCACCATGATGGTGCCGGGCTATCACAATATCAGAATACTATTGGAAAGGTCAGGATCTTACTGAACATTTCGATGCAAACAGTGACTATTTTTTTGCCATTACCGTCAGACATGTGCACTGAATTCAGTGGCAAAACACCGAGGGGCATACTCATACTTCTTGCAGATCCTTGCATTAGCATGCCCCAACACTTCAGGGTGAGAAAAATATTTTGATTTGTACTGTACTTACTTTCATGAGCAAATGTATAGGCCTAGTACATAAAAATATAGCCAATACAAATTATACATACCCGGATAAACCATGAAAACATCTTCAGGATTTGTTTTCTTTCATCCTAAAATATGAAAATGACATGTTCAGTTATAAAAATTATAACTTTATGCATGTTTTTTAATCACTTGGCATAGACAATGATAGGCAGCTAATTTAGTGTTAAACATTCTTTTCCCATCAGAAACATTTTGATACTGCATCACATTTATCATTCACCAGTCCACAATGGATGGATGGATGATTGGGACTATACGTCCTGTATTTATGCACTCAGGCAGGCAAATTAAGACAGGAGGAGGACATGGCAATGAGGCGATCGATGACCTGACCTCATCGGAAATCAAAACGTGAACCCAGCCGTTGGCAGCCCAGCGCTCTACAAATGAGATGACACCAAATCCTCTTTATAGTCCATGAAGGTGCAATCTGAAATGCTGTGCATAACAAAACAAGGCCACAAGGATCAGTATTATTTTACGAATGTTACTTACCAGTTCCTCAATTTTAATAGGAATAAGTTCAACAGTTATTTCGACCTTTCGGCTGACATCCTTGACGGGCACGGCATCTTTGTTGTATGTTGCGAATAAGTCTCCCAGTAACTTCAGTTGGTAGTCCTCTTCACCAGAGGCGGGGGGAGGGTTGGTCTAGTGGTAGCGTGCTTGACTGCCAATCGCTGGGTCCAGGGTTCGAATCCGGCTCTTGCTGGGTCAGCTGGGCCTATGTTGGATGGCTGTTTCAATCATCCTTCGCCTCATTGCCATGTCCTCCTCCTGTCCTAATTAGCCTACCGAGTGCATAAATACAGGACGTAAAGCCCCAAACATCCATCCATCTTCACCAGAGGCTGGAACAGAAGTTTGAAATTCATACAATGTATATTAAATCATATTTTGTAGTTCCTTACATTTTAGCATCAAATTATGTCAAGACAGTGTGATCATACTCATAGGATTCATAGTCAATGTGTAGAGTAATTTACAACACGTGAATTAGACTCAGTGGCGTAACTAGGGGGTCTCGAGCGGGGGGCACATGAGGGGGCACGCGATTCTCTGGGGGGGGGCACCCATAATACTAATAGTACTAGCATTCACCCGTGATAAAGGATATACTTTGGCAGTGTGGAGAATGAGTGAATGAATGAAGCAATCAATCAATGTGGGTATAGATCTATGTATCTATGTATCTATGTATCTATCTATCTATCAATCTATCAATCTATGTGGATTTATCGACATTTTCCTGATCTATGCCCACAGGCCAATAACTTTACCTAATTTCATAACCCACAGTGAAATAGCAAGGTCACAATGGGCAGTTCAAGGATGTCAGCCATTCTGAAGTGGCCATTTGGTGGCCAGCTTGGATATCTCAACATGTTCCCGATTCATACACACAGGCCAATATCTGTACCAAATTTCATAACTCTAAGCGAAATATTTAGATGACAATGGGCAGTTCATGAAATGAAGAAAGATGGCTGCCAAAATGGCCGCCATCTTGGATTGCTAAACATTTTCCCGATCGATACCCACAGGTCAATACCTGTACCAAATTTTATAACTCTAAGTGAACTATTAAGGTCACATTGGGCAGTTAAAGAAATGAAGAAAGATAGCTTCCAAAATGGTCGCCATCTTTGATTTCTCAACATGTTCCTGGTCCATACCCACAGGCAAATACCTGTGGCAAATGTCATAACCGTAAGTGAAATATTAAGGTCACAATGGGCAGCTCAAGAAATGAGGAGAGATTGCTGCCAAAATGGCCACCACATAATGGCCACCAGCTTGGATTTCTCAACATGTTCCTGATCGATACCCACAGGCCAATACCTGTACCAAATTTCATAACTCTAAGTGAAATATTAAGATCACAATGGGCAGTTCAAGAATGAAGAAAGATGGCTGCCAAAAGGGCTGCCACAAAATGGCCGCCATCTAGGCCGCCATCTTGGATTTCTCAACATGTTCCTGATCGATACCCACAGGCCAATTCCTGTGCCAAATGTCATAAGTGTAAATGAAATATTAAGGTCACAATGGGCAGTTCAAGAAATGAAGAAATATGGCTGCCAAAATGGCCACCACAAAATGGCTGCCATCTTGGATTTCAACATGTTCCAGATCATTACCCACAGGCCAATACCTGTCCCAAATTTCATAACTGTAAGCGAAATATTAAGGTCAGAATGGGCAGTTAAAAAATGAAGAAAGAAGGCTACCAAAATGGACGCCATCTTGGATTTCCAAAATGGCCGCCATCTCTGATTTCTCAACATGTTCCTGATCGATGCCTACAGGCCAATGCCTGTACCAAATTTTGTAACTCTAAGTGAAATATTAAGATCACAATGGGCAGTTCAAGAATGAAGAAAGATGGCTGCCAAAATGGCCGCAACAAAACGGCCGCCATCTTAGATTTCTCGACATGTTCCTGATCGATACCCACAGGCCAATGCCTGTACCAAATTTTGCAACTGTAAGTGAAATATTAAGGTCACAATGGGCAGTTCAAGAATGAAGAAAGATGGCTGCCAAAATGGCCGCCACAAAACGGCCGCCATCTTGGATTTCTTGACAACTGCTCAAATCATACCCATAGCCCTATACCTGTACCAAATTTCATAACTCTTAAGTGGAAAAATGAGAAAGCCTTATGGGTGAGTGTAAAATTAGTACACAAGATGGCCACCGAGAATATTATTATAGGATATTTTAGCCAAGGTTGGAAAGTTCATATGGGGGGGCACCTGGGGGGCACAGGTCCAATATGGGGGGGGCACGTGCCCCCCGTGCCCCCCCATAGGGACGCCACTGCAACCCCCCCCCCTGATTATTAAATGGTTGCTCCCTCAGAAAACTAATGATAGTCTATGGAAAAAGGTTGGTCTCCCAGTGAACCAATTTACCTTAGGGAGACAAGAAATCTGTCCACTGGGGGACCATTTGGTCTCCCAGTTACTGTGTTAAAAAATGTGGCTCATATTTTTTAAGGACAGGTTTAAAAAAAGTGAAATCGAGCGGACCAACGGCCCAGTATTTCACCCGTAACAAAGATCTTGTGACTGTACACTTGAGTAATTTTCTGGGATGTGCTGAATTTTATGCAAGTTCATATATGATTGACAGGCAACATGCTGAAGAGAATGTAAATCATATATTATTAGCTTTATTTCCAAAAGTGTAGCTTCAGATGAAGGTCACAAGTTCACTGTCAGATTACTTGAAAAAATATAAGAGAGTTTTAGTTTAGCATTTCATGAATGCCTGTTTGTGATATCCCACAATAGACAGTAGCAAAGTTCAGGCAAAAATCCATGTGATTCACACCATGTAATTGGCAGTGAAGCGATGATGTACAATGTTTTGAGGCTCTGATTGGTCGGTGCGGTTGCTGAGGATTTTCTTTGGGATGATGGATGGATGATTTGGGGCATACGTCCTGTATTTTTGCACTAGTTAGGCTAATTAGGACAGGAGGAGGACACAGCAATGCGGTGAAGTATGATTGAAACAGCCGTCCAACATAGGCCCACGGGACCCTCAAGAGCTAGATTGAAACCCGGTACCCAACGATTAGCCACCCAGCACGCTACCGCTACACCAACCCCCCCTTCCCCCCGGATACTGTTGGGTCATTCAAACAAAATAGTGCCTCATGAATTTATCAATATTTTTTACCGGCAGTCTATTTTTATTGTGGGATATAAATAAAACTTAATGGGAGTGTGGTTCACAGTGATGAACCTCAGTCATGTCAGGCCCGCTGCAAAATAAACACTCGTCCTTCAGACTCTTGACAGGACTTGTTGTATTCTTCCGTGACCTTACATTCATGAGGTTCATTGCTGTGAACCACACTCCCATTAAGTTTCATTATACAACCATTGGCTCTGAGGTTGTAGGTTCAAATCCCATGGCATCTTGTGCTGCAATCTGAGCCCATGGAGGGCATCGACATTAAATGGAGATAGGCTGCATCTGGTGTACTAGGTCAACTCACCATTGCTTCGCAAGTTTGGTGCAGTTATTTGACAATATTAAGAAATTGGGTAAATGCGCCAGATCAGATGTCTCTGCATAAACTGACTCTACCAAATCATCAACTTTTGCGTGCAATTTGAAAAAAAATATGTGCAATGGTTATCCTACAGGAGATGATTTTTTGCAAAATCCTGCCCTTTTTTGGGGTTACCATGTTCGGCAATTTTCTTATAAAAGTGAATTCAGCCCACAATTAATCACTGTCTGGCTAAATCAAATAGCCAGTCAAGTTATTTGAACCCTTGTGAAGGTTCCTGGTTAATTTTTTTCAAGTTGTCTTAAAATTATGCGCTAAAAACATGCTTTTTATTTTTCAAAGTCAAGCAAAATGACAAAAACTTTAATGGGAGGTATGGGTGACAAGGGCACTTTTTTGCAATTTTTAGAATAATGGTTCATATTTGGTATCAAAAGATAGGTTTTAACTAAATTAGATAATTTCAGGTAATTTTGTATTTTTGTGATGAATGGTTGCCATGGTAACCAGTTTAAAAGGCAAAAAAAGGCTGATTTTTACTGCTCATGGGATGTGAAATTTCTGAAGTCATAGGCATGGTAAATTTTTTTTGAAAAAATTGATGACAGAAGAAAAGCCAAATGAACATATTTACTGAGCGGATTTTTGATATTCCTTTTAATAGTGTCAGGAATTGGGGTAAAGTAGACAAAAGTCATTTTTGGGGGAAAAAATGCTTGTTTTTATGGCTGCAATATCAAATAATTTTGTTACACAACAAAAAATGTCAAAATTGGTTATGTAAATATAAAGACATCTTTTTAAGGATTCCGTTGATGTATCCCATGAGTTCCTAGGTTGAACAGTGGTCAAGATTTTTCACATCCAGTGCAGGGTAAAAGCGGTTTTTTGCACTTAGCGGAAAATGGCAAAAATTGTGACGTAACGTCATTATAGGCAATTTATCAATGGAAATAAAGAGGCCTATCAGTGACTATTTCTCCAAAACTAATGAAGCTACAGGTATGATATTTTGCAAAGATTCAGTAATCATTGTCATGTTTCACCAAAGTAAATACTGTGCTGCCATGGCAACTGCTTTGTTGTGTGTACACCTTTGAAATGACACATCGCTGCTCTTTCACTTCTGTAGTGTATTGATGATGTTGTATTTGACATTGTTTTAAGTGATAAAAGAGACATATTTTGACATAAACGAAGTTTGCACTGGGTGCCCAAGTTCACGTAGGTCGAATATATGAAACAAACTGAATTTGTGTACCTTACTGAAATTTGGGTAATTTCTCACACACACCTCCCCTTAAAAATCCCATTTTTGGTCACATGACCATCCATTGTGACATCACCAAAGCAGAATAACAATGGTGAAGCAATGAAAGATGTTGAAAACTATTCACTTCACATTTCTGATCAATTAGACATGCATTTGCATGCTTCAATGCAAAATTATTGTACTGTAAAGTCAAAAAGTTGCCATACAATGGTGAGTTGCGAAGCAATTAATGGTGAGTTGACCTATGCTGAGGCAACGAAATACTACACTAAATTTTGGTGGAGTGGGTCGGGGCAAGAAGCCTAGGTTAGGTGAGAGGCCCACCCAAGGTTATATCTAAACTTACATTTTTGGTGCTTTTTCTTATTGATAGGATTGAAGCTAGAGGCTTCTTAGGTGACGTCACAAATTTTCAGGGCAAACAGCACCAAACCATAGAAGTAATTTTAAAAAGAAACAAAAAAAGGTGCATGATTTTTGTAACTTTGATTAATTCTTTGAAAGTACTTGTCAAAAATGATTTTGGAAATTTTAAAAGTATAATGGATAACTGCATTGCTTCACTTCATGACCATTATATAAATATGATTTGGATCATATTTTTTGCATTTTAGCTAAAAATATAGCATTTTCTTCTTCTCAGGGTGGCCAATAAGTAGCGGTCAATTATGTGTGATTGTGTATGATTCTTTTTTTTTTACTCAATAAACGTCATTGTCTGTCTCAAACTGTCTGTCTGTTTGTCTTAAAGACCTGCATGCATGGACAATCCCTAAATGGATAGAGACCGTGCCAGGCTCCAATCTTCCACTAAACATAATTTTCTACATCTATACGTAATTAATGTTAAAGATAGATCCAGTGACATCACTGATATTCTCAAACAGTCAAAGAGAATCGCTCAATACTTCCTTGGCTGTAACTACCACATGACTTCTGACACGAGTTGTATTTTACTGACTTTTTTAAAAAGTGACATGTGAACAGACAATTTTTACATGTTTTGATTAAGATTGGGAATTTGTGAATCTGAGATGCAGGCATTTTGAGTCTCACAGAGTTATTCTAATTGGAGGCCTATAAACTTAAAAAAAGGGTTTATAGACAATTATTCACATATCAAACAGATACATTTATCAGTAAACAAGAAAAATCTACAACTACTCAACATCGGGGCGCATTGACAACATCTTATGCAACTTTATTAGCTGCCACGAGCCCATTCACTCAATACAGGAGGGGGCCCATGCAAGTTGTCAAAAAATTAAAATTTCAAGAAAAGAGCAAATTTTGCTATCACGTTCATGATTGTGTTTTTCAACCACACACAACTGAAAAGGACAGCATCCTCTCATGTGAGGGCCCCCAGCCCTAATAATTATTAACAAGTTGCCAAATCAGGCTGAGTAGTAGCTTTTTGTTTCCAAATTTGAAATAAAGTTGACGAAAGGGACGTGGGGGCTCATTGATTTATTTTGCAACAGGGCACGAAATGCCGCCAGTTTGCCCCAGTCTACATCTATAGCTAATACAATTCAGAAAGAAATATGCTATATTAAGTAGCTTACACTATTAAAAGGTTAATAAATGCTAAGAAATGACCGGACAATCCCTGAAGGAACTGGTCCTAGGTTATGACATAATTGTTGCTGAGTACACGCCTGGTTCTTTCTGAAGTGGCGTTCCGCTCTGTTGAATGTGTAAACATTTCTTGAAAAGTTTTACTCAGAAACTTGTTTTTGCTCAAATATCCACCTGATGCCATGTCAAAGTATAGGAACATCATAAAGTAGATCATTTTTTGAGGATGTTTGACTTGGAGACCGACGGAACTTCGTAGAACCATGATGCGCGAGCACCGAGCGCGAGTCGCGACATCTATCAATCAGCTGAAAATCCATAAGATAAATTTTTGGGATTTCGGACGATTTCCACCAAAACAAATTAGACATATTTTAAATTTATGAAAATTGGAAATAAAAGGTCAAAGGCAATATGTCTTTTATTTCTCCATATGCCATGGCAGTCATACGAGCTGTGTCCATTTATTACAGAGCATTTTTAAAAGGATTTTCGACTGGAAGTTCGACAAAATAAAAAAACCATTGTCCGTAGGAGTGTACCACTGCGATATGCAAATTTATACAGTAGATCAATTTAAGATCAACGAATTGTTATATGGGCTTCTGAAGAGGTCTTTTAAAACTTTAGTGGTAAGAGCTAATTTACTAGGAATTGGGGTGCAATTCAAACCTAAAGTGGTGCAGTAAATTTCAAATTCGTGAAAATCAAAAATCAAATATATGACAAGAGACCAATGCAGAAATATATAATGCAAACAGAAAGAAGAGGACTCAGTTTCAAATTAATACACCCAGATTTCAACTCAAGAAAACCAAGTTTGCAATTCATAAGAGTCTCCTGAAAAGTTGGTCTCCCATGCAGACAGTGACACCAATTTGGCAATGACTGGGTGACCAAATCTATCCATTGGGAGATCACTTGGTCTCCCAGTTACTGTGTTAAAAAATGCACTGAATTATAAATTCAAACAAAAAGGTTTCTTGGAATATAAAACATGCATTTTTTAGGACTTTACGCAATACCCATGAGATCTTTGCACTCAAAAGTATATACCAAGCATTTGCTTATTTTATGTAAGGGCATCGGAGTAATCATATTTTGACATTCAAAATATTGGCTTGTCTTGTCATGAACAAAGACAGTCTATTATAGTGTTTACCTAAATCTCCTTTATTTGCAGATTTCATAATGTGATTCAGCACATTTATTTAAAGGACGAGGGTCCAGAGGTTCCAAAAACCGACCGGTTGTCAATTTTTGGCCTATTCCATATAAGGAGATGGGGGTCATAAAATCTTAATTGATCAAGAGAGCTGATTGGTTTCCTGAAAAGGACATTAGCCAATTAGAAGAGGGGTAGAAATTGCATAATTATTCCAATGCTATACTTCAAATTCAGAGCTCTATAGAACCTTTGATATTTTGGGGGTCATAAAGTTATCCTATTTCTGACCAATCAGATTGAAAGATGACCTGCCAATCAAAGTTACAAGACAAAATCCGTATTAATTAAATATTTTCCTTAATTTCTTAAGAAATAAGAACTTTGAAACACCAGAAATAGCACTAATTGTGTGAAATTGTACAATGAAACGAAATATATGAAAATTATTAGAATAGATGTAATATATCTCATTGTATTCCATTGTTTATGAAGAGGAATGAGAGATGTTGACTGCTTGGAGGTTGGACACAGAATGACCATGGGTTCAACCCAGCCTGCTTTTATACCGGGTCCCCCTCCTTTAAATGTTTTTATGTGAGAACATCTTTGAAGTGAAAAAATCTGGACGGTTACAGTTAGGCCAGACATAATTGATATTTTGCTTCCTGGATCTCCTCAAGGCACTTTTTCTAGTGATGGTTGATATAGGATGAAAAAAAAAATTGTATGGGACCGTTCAGAATTTATGACCTGGGGGGGAGGGGGGGCGGAGTGGGAGTTTTGCTGGAACTGAAAGTGTTGGCAAAAATTAATCCCCCCCTTGAAACGAGTGTGAAAAGTTAGTACCCCCTCGGGCAAAACTCCCAACCCCCAGTCATAAATTCTGAACGGTCCCTAATCTTGATTTTTTAAAAATGCCAAGCTCATTTGTTTTTGGGTAGGCAGACAATCTGTTGGGTCGGTCTATCCGAGAAGCTAGAAAACAAGTATGTCTGGCCTGAGGCCTAAAAAGTATTCATACAAGTTCCGAAAAGTTTTTTGGGACCCCAAATTCCCGGTGTCTGGTGTTTGCACAATCTATTACAGTGATGAAAATACATCAAATACAAGGAGTTTTTCAACAAAGCACCTATTTGCCTCGATATTTCAAAATATTGAAGGGGTCTAAAAAATTGTCCCCTTCAGTATTTTTGTCTCAAACACTAATAGTAAATTTTAAAGAAAATAATTAAATATTTTATCAAAGCAATCTAATCAATGCTAATGGACAAGACAGTTTTACTCTTGGTTGTTGATATTTTTCCAATATTCCTTTTTCAGTATTTATTTTTCGGATTCCTGGAAGATTCGAAAAGTTTTGACTTTCACTAGTCTCATACCAAAGAAAAAAAAAATCTTGTAATTAAAGCATGAGATGTTGTAAATTTCTGATAAAAGTGAAAGCATAATGAAGTTGTGAGTACATTCTAAACAAAAAGCTTTTATATGGAACCTTTAAAGGTTCTGTAAGCTGGTATAGATAAGGAACCCTGAAGGTTCATTATTCAATGTTTAAAAAGATTTCAACAGCAAACAAAAACAGCATTTAGATAATCTAGCTGCAATGAACGCAAAATTTTGAACCCCTTTCTATCAAGTTCCTATCACAGGGCCTTCCGACCACTATTGAATTTTTCAATTCGGTTGAACCCTTAAAAAAATGCAGAACCTGGGGCGTATCTAGAAATGGCCTGAGGGGGGCCATAGCATGGGACAAATAGGTGGCGCTCCGTGGCACTTGCTGTTCAATGTTAATTTTGGGCCTGAGGGGTGGGGGGCATGGCGCCATGGCCCCCCTAAATGCGCCAATGTGTAGAACCTTTTTCTGCTGTGGGTTATATATACTTTCAGAACTTTTTGCGTTAAGAGTGTATTGTAATACTCAAAAATTCAAAGAATCTTTGCAAAAATCTCCAATATGATTGACATCTTAGAAAATTAGCTATTCATTATTTTCAAGCTGGCGTTGAAATGATTGACCAGGCATGTAGAGACACTTAGATGTATTCTTTTCCTTGGACAACTAGGAAAATATCTCATGGAATCTTGATTCTTCAAGGATCTGCTAATTTACTTCATTCAACGGAATTATTAACAATTTACTATAATTGCCATATTATAGAGTATTACACTATATGATTCATTAATTTGCATTTTCAAGGACAGTGTTCGTGAATGTCACATGATGTTTGGCGACCAGTGAAGCATGTCGGCAAAGAAATCCATCACGATCTGGGACCGCTGAACTGGTATAAAAGGCAGCTTGGGCTCTGCCTCTTCCTCACTGGCCGAAGCATTTGGGAGAAGCTGCATAAACACAACCAGGTAAGAGATATATCTAAAACTTTTAGTCATAACATAATTTCGCATTGATGCATAGAAGTTGCTTGGGAGAGACACAAAGTTGATAGAAAAGTAGGTAGAAAAGGTTTTATGTAGAACCCTTAAGGGTTCTTTAAGCTGGTACAGATTATGAACCCAAAAGGTTCATTATTCAACTTTTAAAATGGTTCAAACAGCAAACAAAAACAACACTTAAATAATCAAGCTGCACTGAATTCCTGCAATGGAACCCCTTTCTCTCAAGTTGGGAGCATAGGGTCCTATCATTGGGCCTTCCCAACAATTATTGAACCTTTTCAATTAAGTTGAACCCTTAAAAATGTTAGAACCTTTTTTGGCATATTCTAAATTCTTGGATGTGCCAAATATTGCTGAGTATTTTGAACAAATATATGCCTGCTTATGCCGACAACACATTGGCGAAACAACTTAAACTTTATCATCATACTATTAATTCACGGACCCCTTACGCTACTCCAACAAAACTACTGATTGCCTACTTATGAAACCTTGCAAGCTGCTTTTCTACACTCTCTACAATGTCCTTAGCTAGGTTTGATATTTAATGCTGAAATGATGTCCCTTCTCACATGCATGTCTTCACGGGTGTTACGCTAGTACTATTAATTCATGAACCCCTTACGCTACTCCGACAAATTTACTCATTGTCCAGTTTTGAAAACTTACAAGCTGCTTTTCTGTATTGTCTACAATGTCCTTAGCTGGGTTTCATGTTCAAATTACTCCTCATACTCTAAACATACACCATAGGAAAACACCCTTTATTTCCCCCTTCCCTCACACGCATGCTTTCACGGGTCTTATGCTAGTTATTTTCAAATGGACAAACCTGACCTTATTAATGATACAAGCCCTTTTAGATGATAGTGAGGTAAACACTATGAAAACTGTCCTTATCATTCATGGTGAAATTTGATCCAAAAGTGAGCTACATACTGTTCACTAACCAGGCATGCCTCGAAAAATTTCTAACAAGAACGAACACTCAGAGAGTGTATACATAGGCCTGCCAGCCTGCCGAGGCCTAGGCCTATCTATCTATCTATCTATCTATCTATCTATCTATCTATCTATCTATCTATCTATCTATCTATCTATCTATCTATCTATCTGTCAATCTATCTATATATCTATGTATGTAATCATTCGATACCTATGTATTGTATAAGTCAGAAGCGTATCCTTCCTTACTTCCTTCCTTCCTTCCTGCCTGCCTTCCTTCCTTCCTGCCTTCCTTCCTTCATTCCTTCCTCTCTTCCTCCCTTCCTTTCTTCCTTCTTTCTCCTCCCTTTCTTTCTTCCCCCGTTCTTTGCCTTTCTTCCTTCCTTCCTTTTCCTTCCTTTTCCTTCCTTTTCCTTCTTTCCCTTGCCTTCTTTCTTCCCTTCTTTCTTTCTTTCCTTCTTTCTTTCCTACTTTATTTCCTTTTTTCTTTCCTTCTTTCTCTCCTTTATTAATAAATCTGTAAACATGCACTTGCTGTAAATAATGGCGCGAAAAATGGACACTGTGCAGAATGGTACAGGTATATTTTCAATGAAATAACCAAATAAGTGACGGAGACCAGCCAAATTCGAAAAGAGCCTTCAATGAACCACAAGTAAGAATACTACAAAGAATCAAATTCATACAGTACATAGTTTTAACAGGATCTTGTGCACAGCGTCATACAGATAGAGAGAGCTTGACTCGTCACATAAGCCCTGCTGCAGGCAGGCCTAATAAATTGTAGATTCATAAAAACCATGTCTGCTCAGTAAACTCAAAGGAACCAGGTCACCTCTGGGCATGCTCAGTGCTATCTGGGTCAGAGCAAATTTTCCATTGCATTTCTATAGTGTTAAGGTGATAATGCAGTTGGAAGAAGTAAGTAATTTTGTGCTTCTTTTACAGAATGAAGGTTCTCGTCTTTGTTATCGCCCTCGTCGCTTTGGCTTCGGCCTTTCCAATGGGAGGAGGCGGAGGAGGCAAGAAGCCCAAACCATGCTATTTGAGGTTCTCAAACGGAACTGAGATAACAAACAACTGCTCATCTCCTGGCAATGTCTTGAGCTGCCAAGATGTTGATGTGCAAGCACTGACCGCCAAAATGGAAGCAAGCATCCAGACCATTCTTGCCAATTTGAGGCAGCAGTTTCCTTCATTGGCTGACATAATTGAACAAAGGATCAACGATAAACTGAATGTGATAAACGAAATCAGCCAAGCCAAGCTCTGCCTGCCGGTATGTACATATATTAAGTTATCTATCAACTTTTTTACTGAATATTTTACCCCGTATAAATATATAATTACATAATATATTTTAGATAAATAAATAAATCTACATTATTATAATTTCAGCCAACATGCAGCTCTGATTCCGATTGTACCGCCATCGATTCAGCCAGCCGTTGTTCGGACAACATCTTGCCTGACCTTTCTGAGGTGCAACAATTAGCAACACAATGTGGATTAAGCCTTCCCAGCTTTCCAGACTTTGATGTTGACTTCGATTTAGATGGCCAGACGAGATGCTCCATTCCACCTGCGGCCATTTTGGTAAGGGAATATTACTACTAAATAACCTCAAACTCTAAAAAAATTCAGACAAAATTGGTTTTTTTGATTCAAAATGGTTTTTTGAAAAACCAAATTTCAATGCAAAAAACCAACATGGATTTTTTTTTGTCCCAACATTTTTTAGAGTGAATATCAATACTGTGTAACCTCACTTTCGTTGATACCGTCTGTAAAATAGTCATGCAAAAAGAGTGGACTGTTGCACTGTGAAAATGGCACATTGTGACTCATGATAGATGTGTCTTCATAATACATTAATTTTAACACGGGAACGAGATAGGCTGTTTGATTAGTCATGACCAAGAGAAGGTCTTTTGATTTGTCATTTACTGATTTTAGGGCAAAAAATCAGGTCCATTGCATAAATAGTTTGACTGCACCAAAAAATGGGATTAGCCTTAAATCAAATTGTCATTGAAAGTATTGGGTATGATCAGGACAAAATAATAATCATCAGCATGATGACACATAAAGTGACATTTCTCACAGTGCAACTGTCCACTCTTTTTGTGTAACAAATTTACAGAATACACCATTCTTGAATCATAGACTGTAACAAAGATGTGTTAAACGGCAAAACAAAAGTTATTCATCATACCAAAATAACGTGTTAGAAGTTTTCTTAACGAGTGCTTGCCACCCCCACCATCCCATAATAGTTCTTCTTCTTCTTCTTCTAGTGAGCTTAGTCCTCGGTGCGCCCGAGTATCACAAGCTGTGGTGCGCGTGCGAGATAAGACGGATATATACAGATTAAAAAGTCCATATAATTAATCCACAAGTTAAAAATATTTGTAATATAAAATCCGGTGCATTTTAAAAACATGTGGAGTAACTTGTTAAAATTTAGCCTCAGCAAGTAGTACACAGTTGGCTAGTCTGTGCCTGAGTGCCTCCAGAGACGGAGCTTGGACGATATTTATGGGAAGATGGTTCCAAATGCGAATCGATGAAGGGAAAAAGCTGTGTTGGTAGGCTGAAGAATTGACTGTGATGACTTGGTATTTCTTATTATGCTGGCGAGTGTCCCTGGTGTTTGGAATTAAGAGCGGTGTTGAGATGTCAATGAGGTTGTTAATGATCTTGTAAAACATCAGGACTTTAGCTTTTGCTCGGCGCTCTTCAAGAGGAGACCATTTCAAGGCTTTCTGCATCTCAGTTGGGCTTCCTGTTGTGATACCCTGGTTAAGAACCTTTGCTGTCCTTCTTGATGTCCAGTCATTCATGATTGATCTTGCAGATCTTCTCTGGACGGCTTGAATCTTGTCGATGTTATTGACTGTGTGCGGTGACCAAACTGAGGAGCAGTATTCCAGTTGGGGGCGGATGAGTGTGTGGTAGGCAGCTATCTTGACATGACGGGGGCAATTTTTGGTGTTTCGATGCACAAATGCTCTGGTCCTATTGGCTTTCTTGCAGATATTGTCGATATGTGGGTTGAAGGAGAGTTTTGAGTCGAGAGTGATGCCCAGGTATTTGGCTTGGTCTACTGTCTGCAGTGTGTGGCCGTGGATGGTATAATTGTGCCTTATGATGTTGTTCTTCTTCTGAGTCAATCTGAGTACTTCGCACTTGTCTGGGTTAAAGGCCATTTGCCACATATCTTCCCATCTTTGAAGTTTGTCGAGGTCTTCTTGTAACTTGGATGCATCGTCGGGGTTATTGATGGTTCTGTACATTAAGGCATCGTCAGCAAAGAGCGAAGGAAAAGTATCACTGTCTCCGACAGCATGCTGCTCGGGTATAGTTTACACGTGACCCTTTCTGCATATTCCAAGTCCTGCAGAATTGCATACTCATATAAATTACTGCAATATCAGATTTGTAATAATCAACTCATTTCTCTTATTTTCCAGGCAAAGAAAGCATGCAGTGTCACAATTGGAGGTCAAACGACCACCAAAAACTGCAGATGGGGTAGTACATGCTCTTACGACTCCTGCACCGTTCAACTGGGAGGTCAGACCGCCACCATGAACTTGTGCCTGCCACCAACTTTTGGCTTTGGCAGTTTTGGCGGTGGTTTTGGAAACTTCGGCGGAAAATAAATTTTGATGCTGGTCAAAATAAAGAGGCAAAATAAAGACTGAGAATTGCAAAAAATATGTACTTGTTTGTGACATTATGTTTTGTAATATACGTTGTATACCAAGCAAAAGGTGAGAACATCTACTATGCATCCCAGGGCGATTATTTCAGTCACTGTGGTACATATTTGATTTCTGGCATGCCACCCAGCTTCATAGAATTTTGTAAGAAACATGGTAACCAGTAAGTAATTACCCTCATTTTCCATGTTGTCCACCTGGAAACTTTCAGTGCCAACTTGACATCAAATGAGTCAAATTGCAGTCCAGAAATTTGATATGCAAAGAGTGGACTGCTGCACTGTGAAAATGGCACTTCGTGTGTCATCATACTGATGATTTGTCATGATCATACCCTATACTTCCAATGTTTATTTGATTTAAGGAGAGTAATCCCATTTGTTGGTTACAGGCAAACAAAAGGATTATGCTTCTGATTTTCAAAAATCAGTTATGACAAATCAAATGGCCTTCTCTTGATCATGACCAATCAAACAGCCTCTATGTTTCCCATGTTGAATGCAGAGAGGATGACACTTCATCAGCTGTCATGAGTCACAAGGTGCCATTTTCACAGTGCAACAGTCCACTCTTTTTGCATAACAATTTCCTGGCTGGAATAGGTCTTGCATTTTCTTATGCACTTTTTCAAAACCAGAACAATTTCTGGGCAGGCAAATAAATTAATCAGCCTCATTCTGAAGAGCTTATTCTTCAGACAATCTTATATGAACTTGGGTAGGTTCACTTTGCCCAAAAATGTATGATTATGGGTTGGTTTACTTTATTTAGTCTCCATATCCTTGACCCAATCAATGGCATTGATAGTCAAAGTATGTTATATTGTGGTGATCGTGGTATTGCTTACCTAACCACCGTAATGAGATGATACCAGCGGGAGCGGAGGTGCGTCCTACCGCTTCAGCATCAGTGTATCGTCTGCCAAACCTCGCCAGATCTCGCTGCACCGCGAGAGGACCCGAGATGACGTACAGCGGCACCAAGCGGTGGTGCGGGCCACCACACTCCTCCCCGTCATATTTTCAGCTTCCTGAGGGGCCCATTGAACAGCTTCTTGAGTGGGCCTATTGAAATATGTCCACTGCAAGAGCTGAATGTGTAGCACCCCTCTCCCTCCTCAAAAAAAAAAAATTAATTAAAATATCCATAGGCCGATGTTTCAGAAACACTTAGGGCCTTACGGATACTGTTAAGGAGCATGCAGCTAGAGTGTGCCCCTTAACAAAAATGGTAGCATTAAAATACTGAGGAATTCCAAAAATAATGGTGAGTCCCTCAAAAAGTTAAAAATTTTTAAAATAGCGAAGGACATGCTGAGTTGCTATTGCCCTTAGGCTTCATAAAAGCCATAGCTATAATGCTGCCAAGGATTTCCTGGGGGTAGGCTTTGTCAACACATGCTAATAAAAACATTTGTTAAAAACGTTCTGCAAATGACAAACAGCGGGTCTGTAAGGTGCTCCAAATGGATACATCCGAACAGGTTGGCCCCTGATCGTCAATTTTATGCAGATTACTAAAGAAAATTTCCTGCTGCAGGGGCGCATATTATTTGACTGCTCCCAGAATTATCGCGCCATCTGTTTAGGAAGGGCTTTTTGTCTTCAAAGTCCTTCCTGGATGTCCTTCTGTCCCCTCCCAATGGGCCCGATGCAGCTCTCCAATTGGGAGAATCACTGCCCCCATCAGCAGGTGGGAACGACCTGTTCGGTCTTCCCCTGTGAATTGGATTAGAGCCATATGAGGTGTTCCTGTGTGGAAAATCGCTGCCAACACACTCTCTAGCAATGTGTCCGATGCCAGCACAAGTAAAACACCTCAATGGAATTGGTGTACGCATGCGTTTATTAGGGCAATCTTCAGCACGATAGTGGTTGCCACCGCATGTTAAGCAAGTCTCAGAATTGGTGGACCTCACTGGGGACTCCGGACAGTCCTTACTAATGCGACAGCCATCTGTTTTGATACCAGGTGTCCGCTTTTTATCTGCAGTCGGACGCGGAGCATGTGGGTTAGCCTTTGTGTTCCTCCAGCTCTTGTCATACTGCTTCGGCATGTTGAACAGACGGTTGAGCCTTAGCCGGTCTCCTTTGGGCAGAGTAATGCAAGCATTGAGGGCTGCATCTACGAGAGAAGTTGTCAGTTGAACCAGCTTCTCTTGTGGGATCTTTCTGCAAACCCGGGAAATAAGTTTAGACTTCTGGGTCTCGGAGTCCCGTTTATCCGTCTTCAAAAGTCTGAGGGTTCCGGCATCCATTAAGCATCCCTGCGGCTCCTTTTCCATTAAACAGCCCTGCGGTTCCTTCGTCTGATCTGCCAAGAAGCCATTAGAAAATCCATGCCAATCATCTTCACCATGGTGCTTATCGAAGTCTACTGAAGATGTGGAGTCAATAGAATCAATTGAATCTCTGTGTAGGCTATTGGAGGGGTCCTTGGAGCAAGTTTGTGTTCCGTGCACCAAGGGCCCCTTGTTCAATGAATTTAAGAAAATAGATGAAATAGGTGGAGACCTGTCATCTTCCACCCTGGGCTCCTCCCGGTCCATGCTATCAGGGATATGGTGACACTCTGAGTAGGTGACAATCTCCTCACTGCAACTGTAAGACTCGGTCTCATGAATACTTTCGGTGATGGCCTCCCTTCCCATATTCTCAGTATCCACTCGGTCATCCTGAAATTGTTCAGAATAGAACATGTTGTAGACCTTGGCTTCACTGGGCAGCCCTTGTTGCTGGAGAACTGGATCTGGGAAATTCTCATTCAAGGCACGAGATATTTGAATTCCATTGTCGGCTACTCCCTCCTCCTTCATTTTCCTAACATTGGCAGTCCCTTCAGTGCCTGTCGGTAACTGTTTATGGTGTTCCTTGTCTGTCACTCTGCTGAACTTATCCATGAGCTCCATGTTGTTATCTTCATTCTTCAAATTGGGGGCCTTGTTAGTGAGTGACATCACTGTCAACTGGAGATTCCGGATTGCCGACACTGTGTTATCGCCGCTAGTTTTGACAGAATGTTCAAGAGCACTCATCCTTTTTCCAAAATCATCACGGGTTTTGTCTAGTTTATCATTAAGATCATCACGTATCTTGGTTAGTTTATCATTAAGTGTGTCAACCTGGCGACTGTTTGCAGTGATGTTATCCTCCAGCTTGCTCCTAAGGTTTGACATAGTTCTATGAAGATGCTTGTTTCTTCGCTCTTCAAAATGTTCAATGTCTTTGTATTTGATCAGCTTAACATCCAACTCAACATTCGGGTCCCAATCCATGTCTTTGAAAATCCGGATATTGGAAACCATTACCTTGGATGTGTGTAATGCTAGAGTTTTCTCAAAAGTGAACTTGGTCAGGTTATTGAATGCTTTCCATGATGTTATCGGTCCAATAATTCTATCCTCAACTATTTTTTCAGCAATGACTGTTCCAATCCCAGGTATGGTCATCAGTTCATCTTGTGATGCTGTGTCCAGATTAACTGGAGCCATTTTGGCTGTCTACAAGTTGTCAGTGCCTAGCTATTTTAATTTTTAAGCTAATTTCTAGCAAGCAAACCCTGGAGCGGGATGGTTAATAAGCACCAGAATTCGTTAGTAGAAGGCACAGCAAGTGGTATTTGGGTTCGAGGTTTTTCAACCAGAACTCCAAATAGGATCCACTTAATCACTTATGTCATTAAACTCCTAATCTTAAGGTTAATTGTTTGAAAAAACCTTAAAATCTAAGGGCCATAAGACACAAGGGTACACACAGTGACAATTGGCATTAATTCATTATATACAGCACACACAGTATTGTCAAATTATGCAGTAAACCTTACTTGGTTAATACTCCACTAATTTTGTCAAATTTGTTCTGTATTAATACCTTGACATCCGAGCAAATAGATACCGTAGATAGCTCTCCTCAAATGAAATTAAATGAGCAAATGTAGAATTGGCTTCAAAGTGAATCAAACCCAAGACTAATTCACTATATGAAATTACAAACTAATGTGTAGAAAGTGGGCTACTAATTTTTGCAATTTAGCCCAATTTGCTACACCACTAGTAGGCTGTGCTGTACAATTGCTAAGGCTGGTTATGTAAATATCTACAGCTTGTAGGCCTTAATTTTTCAGTTAGGCCTGCTAAAGCTAAGATACATTTATTTGCAGGATTTTTCTGTAACACAGATAAATTGCACAGATATAGGCCAATAGCTTACAATCAGGCAGCAGTGTGTCTAATCTGTGATATAATAGGCCTATAGTGTATATTGTGTGCTTAGACAGTGGATTATCAGCTGATTGTAGGATGTTTTTGACAGTTATGCTAGAGCTGTCAAAATTTGACAGGTGAAGTCCAGAAGGCTTACCCCACCAGTGTCAAACAGAAACAGTGACAACTCGCACCAAAATATCCAAAATGCACATTGATATCTGCCAAATGTACTGCAATATTGATTAACCAGCAGGTATAAGCAAAAACGATGATTTTCAGCTCACTTTGGGTGCTTTGAAGCTGGCGCCTCTCGGCGAAATCCAAGATGGCGGCCGACCGGCGTCCTTCCCTACAGGTCAGAATTTCTCCAATTCTGTCGGAAATATCCTTTGACAGAAGCTAGAACTATGCCCTGAAGGTTCTGAGGTCACCTTGTCGCCAATGTGGTGATCGTGGTATTGCTTACCTAACCACCGTAATGAGATGATACCAGCGGGAGCGGAGATGCGTCCTACCGCTTCAGCATCAGTGTATCGTCTGCCAAACCTCGCCAGATCTCGCTGCACCGCGAGAGGACCCGAGATGACGTACAGCGGCACCAAGCGGTGGTGCGGGCCACCACAATATTGTTTTTTCAAAAAACAGTAGTCGTTGTAAACCTGTGGTTCTCCATTGTTATGCCCCTATCTCACGGCGAGAACCGGAGAACTTTTTATCCCTGAGGGATAGCTTGAGATGAATTCTAGGAAAAAAAGGCCAACCCGGCGACACACAATGTTTATACAACAATTATATAAGTTAAATCGGTGGAATAAGATCGTAAATCAGCGGGATAAGATCATAAATCGGCGGAGACAAGATCATATCCCTGTGGGAAAGATCTAAATGCCTGTGGGATGTCAAAAATCATCGACGGGATGTCAAAAACAGTTAGCGGGGTGTCAAAAACTGCCGGCGAGGCTGCAAATGTCCCAAAGGGAAAGTAAAAATATCCCACAGGGGCAGGAGAGGTCCCCACAGGGGCAGGGGATGTCCTAATATCCCGCTGGAGATGTTTTTGAGCCGTTCCCACTGAAAAAAAACCCCGCCGGGCATCAAAAAATCCAGAAAAATTTGGGCTCTATCCCGGCGACTTGGAAAAAAAATTTCAACGTGTTGAAACTTTTTTGACATCCACGGCGCAGTTATTCCATTTCTAGGAACCCCTGAGGGAAACAAAACGTACCTCTGTGGTATGTGAAAAATCGTCGGCGGGATCACCCAAATTCATCCAAATTTCCAAGAAATACCATCCCGTCGACGCCTAAAGTGCTCCGTAATGTGCCGTGAGATCTTAGCATTAGTCATTGTGATACATACACGTACACTATGCATGAGTCAGTTATAATTCACTGAAACTTCTGAAAGTATCAGTCAACCAGTGAAGACATCCAAGTGAAACAGCTGAACGTGATCCATGTGTCAATGCATTTAAATCTATGTCTGTAACATGCAGTTATGCAACAAAATCTGTGACATCACAGACTCACAGTTTTGGGATTTAAAAAGCAAAGTACAAACTGGAAGAACATGTCGCTATGAAAACGAGAGTAAATTTGTGAAGTAATTTAGGCAGTTCTGTGTGCATGGTAAAATCGCTCCTAAATATTCAGTAGGTGGCAGCCAAGTCACAGAGCTGTTTTGATGCTGATGCATATGCGTGCCGATGGATGTCAGAAAACTTAAATTAATATGGGGCCACCACTTTTTCTTAAGAGGCGGGGGGGGAGGCTTGGAGTCTTTTTGAAATAAATAATTTCTTGCTCAGCAGATCAGTTTTGCTGAAATAAATAAATTCTTTCTGAGCAGTCTTGAAATAAATAACTTTTGGTGGGGGCTTTCTTAAGAAGGCCATGCTTGATTTGGGATTGAATATTCAGGGACTTTGCGCACTTGAATTAAAAAATAATTATGGCCCCCGTTACCGCAAAATAAATAATATCCCGCCAAGGAAAATCTTGTTTGCTGTCTTGCTTGGTGCACACCAAAATATCTTGATTTATTCATTCACCTTCATCTTTCTGCTGAAATGCCTCTGTAATCAACCTCTAAGTATGGTAATTACCGGCCATGCATCCTATGCATAGGACGGTAATGCTTCTGTCCTGAACCGATGTGAGTCAGAGGCCTACTGGCCAAACCAGGCCATTCCAAATGTTCATTTTATCAATATCACTCATTTATACATCGTAGATTCTGTCAATTGTGTATTTTTAAAGTTAAATTCAATATTTTACGATTTATTAATATCCCCTTATGCCCAGCGTTGGGTGGGTCAGACTGATTTGCGCCGCCATTTTCTTGTGTATTCGCGCTGTCATACACATGTCACACATGTGGAGTGTGAGCATTGTACTATTTTGTTCATTTCAGGAGTCATGTTTGGGCAATCAATTTTAATTGCTCTCTATTGAACCCTACATATTGACACTTCTGTCTCAATAGCAATCAATAGCTATCAGTGCCTGCATCTTACAGGCAAGTAATCAACTCAATTCCAATTACAGGTGATTTCATTAGTACGCGATTCTTAGGTAAATCCGAATTATTCACACAAAAAACTAACACTGTAATTCAGAATCATTGGGCCCAATTGAGGTGAAAGGAATTTGATGGCAATTAATTACTGAAGAAGTTTTGAACAAAGATTGAGTACATTGCTTGATTACCTCAGTTCTTTCATTGATTGTACTTATTACATTCCAATCAAATACATGTGCTAATTGCTGTTAGTGGGGGGGGGGGACTTCATGTACACCTAGGCCTATTTAAAATCATGTGTATTACAATGACAAAGCACACACTTGTGCATGGGCGGTCCTGCACCTTGATAAGAGTGCTTGTTAGAAATATTTCACCCCATAAAACAATTTAATTTTAATTTTTCACAAAATATACAACCATGCGTGTCAGGTTGGATGTTTTGATTGGAAAATTTACATTTTGGCACTTCGTATTATTTACGAGGCCAGGGTCATTCAGTACTGTAATAGGCACAGAAGTTTACAGGCTATGGTATCTTGCAAAAAGAAGTATGCCGAGTTTATTTATAAAAATCAAGAAAAAAAAAGTCCAGTCACGTTGACTTTATACAGAAAGAAACTAGACCCTAGTAGAATATAGTCAGAAGTCAGACACTTCCGGTATCTTATTTAACTTTGTATTCACTGAGGATTTTTTTGGAAAAGTGTTCAAAGTCACCTCGTTTTACGATACTGTTGCGACTTGCAGTGTTCTTGGCCACAAGGGAAATAATGACCACAGCACAAACATTGCGCTTTAAAGATACAAGATACAAAGTTTTAATTATGTTCGGTCATTCATAATGTATTCATCTGTTTGTGGCCATCAATGACCTCACAACAGGATCTATCTATTGCATTGAAAGGAAGTATAAATTTGCCATTCAGTAACTTTGTATTTTTGTATTTGTATTATTTATAAAGTTCTAGATTCCTTGGTGTGAGGAACAGTGGTGTAGCCAGACCTCTGCCACAGGCGGGGCAATGGGTGGGGCAGTACTTTTTGAGGGGGGGGGACAAGATACATAGCCGTTTTTATCGACATTTATCGACATTTTTGGATAAAATTCACATGATTTCCACAGTGGTTATTTTCATCGTCACTAAACATGTTACAGTCCTTGTCATACTTACGTGGAATCTCAAGTTTTTTTTCTATACTGTTGAACTGTGATGTCAGAGATGACTCTATTCTAGCATTGCAATATATGTAAATTAACTACAAGCTGTGATGTCATTTCAAACTGGGTCAGATTCCCCAGCTTCTAGCCAATGTTGATCCTCCTGAACTGAGCGTCACAGTTTCAACACAGTGTCCAAGTAAGAGTTTTATCAGGGATAGCCCCTACAACTACGTCATCACAGCTTGATAGCCAATGGGCTGACAGTAAACTACGCATCACAGTTCAAACATTGATATATTGAAGGAAGCATTACATTTGTGATCCCAATGATTTATTACAGCAATCACCAGTCTAATCCTACCAATGGCAGCTTTGTGAGCATTCGCAGTAGACAACTATTATAATCCCCACAGAGTTGTTTGATTAATCTACAAACTCGCTAGCTTACAACTTTAAACTTTGATGGAAGTTGGTATGAACAGAAGGCTTTGACAATTTGTTTGTAAACACATGGCTTATGTTATGTATATTTGTTCTGGCAGCCCATTGGCTAAGAGGCTGTGATCATCTGAGTCACTGTGATGTCAAACTTGCATGGGTTTTCCCAGACCCAATTTTCACTCTGACACTGAGTTGAAACTCTGATGCTCAGTTTGGTGGATTCGCATTGGTTAGAAGCTGAAGAATCTGACCCAGTTTAAAATGACATCACAGCTTGTAGTTAATTTACATATATTGCAATGCTAGAATAGAGTCATCTCTGACATCACAGTTCAACAGCATAGAAAAGAACTTGAGATTCCACATAAGTATGACGAGGACTGTAAATTGAACAGGAAGTGCATGAAATTTAATTAATAGTTGTATTGAATTTGACATTTGTCTTTCAATATGGATGACTCCTAAGTTTGAAAGCCTCTCATCTGTCGTGGAATTTATCACAAAGGTTTTTATCCTCTTCATGACAGAGAAGCTTTGCTCCCAAGAAGCACTGGACACTGGGATTGTCACTGCAATTTTACACAGCTTGTTTAATGCATGGAAGGCCTTGCTGTATGGTTGATTAAATTTTACAAATTTGGAGAGTCCAGATGGTATTTCGAGGCCTTTCCATTTTTTCCCCGCTTCACCAGTTGCTTGACCTGGTGAAGCTCATGCCCAAGGTCATCGATATTAGCCTCAAAGGCTTCAGCAAATGGCCTAACATGTGAAGGTGACATAAACGTGTCACTTCTAGGCCTCGGCGCTTGTATGCCACTCATGATACAACCGTTCATTGAAGAAAAACTTCTGCTCAATTCTAAAATAAATGTATCAACAATGGGATTGTAAATATCCACTTGAAGTTTCCACCTCTATGCTGTACCACAGGTGCCCGCAGAACTGAATCCTGCAGTCTCGCAGGTATTATACTCTGTAGTGTCGTCTTCCGAGTTCCTGAAGGGGCTGTTCATCATCAGCAGGAATTTGCGTGTCACAAGATTTTGCTAGTTCTGTGGCATCACACCAAATTGCCTCGAAACCTTTGTCCTTCATTCTCATTTCTTCCGTTTTGTTTTTCAATCCTTAAACAACATCTGCGGCTTTTTCCAAATTGAAATTTACTTGATTGCAACATATCTAAGGCAACTTTAGATTGAATCTTTCCACTGATACAGGAACATTGCCCAATGTCAGGTTCTTGACAATGTAAACTCATGATTAGTGCTGTAACTCAGTAGGTGACTTGTTCTGATAGCATTAGAAGTATGGGATATGACCCCACTAACTGCCTATGTGAAATAGTAGCGGGGCAGATTTGTCATGAATGGGGAAGTAATATTGCATTTTTACATAGAAGCATGAAACTTGGCACATAGATAAAAAATGTCTTAAAGGGCCACACTCATCAAAATGACAGTTTCGTTCATTTTTTTCCTTATAAAAGAATGGGCTACTGCAAGTGCATCCTGTCAACCTTAAAAAAATTGGTTGTACGCACAGATCAAGAAAAATATATGAACTTGGGATTTGAGTAATATTTTGTGTCCCCAGTTCATGTTCACTCAGCTGATGAGTGACGTAGGGTAGGGTGGACTTCCCCCCTCTCCAATTAATTGAACAAATTTGAAGTGTCCACCTGATATGCCTGTGACAAACTGTCAAAGAATTAAGAAATATGACTTGATATGATATTACTAGCTGTGAATTTGCTACATGTGAGAAGAGCCTCATTTGTGCAAATGACAATAGGTGTTAAAAAACAGAATAAAACAATTTACAACTTAGTCATTCAGCCAATGCACTGAAATCTGATTGGTTGACTTTCTAAAGGTCGAGTGAATACGCAGTGACTGATTTGGACCACAATTTGCAAGACCAGATCTCAAAATGTACAATTAGGGCCTAAATGTATGATATAATGATGAAGCAACACCCACATGCAGCATTCAAGATACACTTTATCTATCTATCTATCTATCTATCTGGGGGAGGGTTGGTCTAGTGGTAGCGTGGGCTGCCAATTGCTGTGCTGTCCTAATTAGCCTACCAAGTGCATAAATACGGGACGTAAAGCCCCAATTATCCATCCATCCATCTATCTGTCTATCTATCTAGCCAGTCTAGCTGCCTGTCTGTCTGTTTATACACATGTGTGTCTATCTTGAAATTCTGTCTATCTAAAATACCAGTTGCTGCCATCACAAGATGCGTTCTGGACTTGGAAAATATGAGGCAAAATAACCAGTGCCAAATAAAGTAAAAAGAACCAGCCAATCAACACCCCAGAATTTATAATTATTCATATGGATGAGAGTTGGGGCGGATTTGGCAGTACAGTAGACTTTATCACAAGCATTTAAAATATTTTACACAGTTTCAGCTTGTCTCAGATTTACATCGTCAGCTTTTTAAGCTTCATCTCTTTGTTCATAAGATATTTCACAGCTAGGCCTCACCATTCTTTCATACCTCCAGAGGTCATAAAAGGTCATTTATTTGTTTATTCATTACCCAGTCCTATGTGACTTGCACAGTTTCTCTCTACAGGGGTCGCTTTTGTTTGTGCCAGAAATTTGGCCAAAAGCAGTGACTAAAATAATTTTTTTCATGGATTTATCTTGAGAGAAATTCAAAAGGGTCACTATCATGTTTCTTTAAATGGTACATTCGAAGCTCTCAACTAATAAAAAAAATGCACTATTGTGTGCCTTTAAAGAAAATATTTAGATAGGGAGCCACTTCAGATTTGACCTGGTTGACCCATGGCAGCCATTTTCCAAAATGGCGGCTAATTTTCTCATTTTCTTGCTTTTTGTGAAGCGCCTATAGTTTGATTATATGAAAACAGTACTCATTATTCCTTCTACAGAACTAATAAATATTATATAGGTTTTTATTGACTATAAAGGGTCACATTTGACCAAAAAGTCAGTTACATCGAAAGAACAAATAAAAACATGATCAATAAAACAGACAAAAATTAATAAAATCTCTAGTACTAAAGGAACTACTGCTACATGCTCATAATTCTAACTCTACCAATACTGATAATGGAATTGTTTCAGATATCACAGTAATATCTATTCTACTCTTCAACATTCATAAACAAACTATGTCAATAGATCACAGTAATAGGATAGGAATTAAGTACAGCACATATGCGGTTCAGAACCATGGTACATAGCACCAATAAGCCAGAAAATACAGAGTGAATGTTAAATTTAGAACAACTATTTACAACATATATGATTAACTAAATATTTACACTATCATTTAAAAAAAATAATTTCAACTTGGTGATAAAACTCCTCTGTTTCAAAGAAGAACAGCAGAGTTCAATATTTCACAGACTATCAATACATAGCAGTAAGTACAATGAAATATATGCAAGGAGTAATTAAATTGAATGCTATTTACAACATATTTGTACACAATAACAATAATAATTCAGAGAAATGTATGACCAGTATATTTACAAATAGGCCAACCAAATGCAAAACAACGTGTTAGTGCCATTAGCCACCCTTGTCTTAGGTACATCTAATACTTATCACTTGCTTTTTAACGTTATGTATTATTATCCATTTTAAGAACGACATTTAGAAATTTACCTAAAGCACAGATCATGTCAGATGTTTTATTAGTTATTATTTCATGAAATTGGGTTCGTGGACTAAGTACTGTAAAGTTGTCAATTAATTTAGCCGCCATATCAAATAATTGAGATCTATTATCTTTCCAAAAAGTACAGGTCATCAGACAGTGATATTCATCTTCTACTAGTCCTGATGTGCATCTTTTACAAAATCTTTCCTCAGCGGGGATGTATGGGCGCTTGTGTCTCCCCTGCTCTATCTTTAGGTTGTGGGAACTCAATCTAAACCTGGCTATACTCCGGTGTATATACTTCGGAAAATTTAAATTCAAATATGGTTCCAAGCGTAATTCTGTCTTGAATAGTTTGTATGTTCTGAGTTTATATATATCAATTGATTTCTGAATTGAATTGAGGAATTTTAGGGTGGTCAGGGTCCATTTTTTTAGAACTGTTGAAGAAAATGTAGCATTTTTGCGGTTTCCCGTATTTTCGTGGAATCTCAATTTATATTTAAACAGATGACATATTTGAATTCCTTGTGAGAAGAGCTTTCAAATGAATGGTAGCATCATTAGTTTCCGTGAATTCTTTGTCAAAACTAAACTAAATCCGAAATTTTCAAAAACCATTTTATTTTAATTTTTTCCATTTTCATAGAAAATGGTCACAACCCATTAGTGCGGGTAGGCCTACTCATTTGAAAGCTCTTCTTACAAGGAATTCAGATATGTAGCTCATTTTGAGATTTATAAAGGATTGGCATAACCATGCGATACCGCGAAATCCAGCATTTGAATCAATATTTCTACCAAAATGGATTCCAACAAGCCTAAAAATAGTCCAGGCTATCAAAAAATGTTACAGTGATGTACTGAATACCTAGATAAGGAACAAAAAACACTATTTGCATGTATTCTATCTGTAGGAATTACACAGAAAGCAGCAAAATGGAAAAATTGACCGCCATTTTGGAAAATGGCTGCCAGTAGCCACCTAAGCTAAATCTGAGGTGGCTCCCTATCCAAATATGTTCATACAGATGCTTTTTAAGTGTGCACCAAATTCCATGCTTCTATGTATAAATGCACTATTTTTTTACATACCTGCCCCGCTATAGAGAATAACTTGGCATGGATGGGGATAATGACCTCACAAGGAAAATTTTAGTCCAACTGCACAGGTGCAATTTTGTAAGTTAAGTCTTGTCATTTGTCTGTTACAGTAATGGGCTTCCAATAAGCTTGACAATGTGAAAAATGTCTATGGTTCCGAAACTTCAAGCCTCAATATGTCACCGTCTTTGATCATGTTGATTTGGATCCATTTATTAGAAATAATTTACTGATTGTTAAGGCAGTGACATTTATCAGATTTTAGAGGATAGGCTCAGGGATTATTCAGGATTTATGACTGTGGCGGGGGGGGGGGGGGGGATTGGTAGTTTTACCAGGGGAAAGAGGGGATAAGAAGAAGGGAGGCAATAGATTAAAAAAAAAAAAATCACAAAATACACACACACTCTGTTTATCAGCGCCTTCATACGCGAATCTGTAAGCGTGAATGTTACGATCGCACATTTACGACAGCATAATAAATGTGTGTAGGCTACTGCATGTCTGGAGGGGGGATACAAAAAATCTGAGTGATACAAAGGCCTAAGGGGGGTGGGACTTAAATTCGCATGAATTAATTTTTTGGGAAATTCTGACAAAAATCCTACCTCCCCCCCCAGGTCATTAATTCTGAATGGTCTCTTAGAGGATAGCCTTAGCACAGTATAGTAATTGGTCATTAAATAGAGTGCATTGTTCTGAGAGCCCAAAGGACTTAACAGAAGAAAGAGCTAAAGGATTTCATTCCACGAAATTTAGGAGATGGAGTAAGAGGATAAAGACGAACAGAGCTTAGTCATTTAATAATGTGTAGTTCGCGATATTGGAACAATTTAATCCAGCAAGCAAAGCTTCTGTAACCATGGCCTAAGTGTTCAATATTTGTGAGACACCGCTATATAGTACTCTAAATTTGAGTCGTCATACGAAAACTAATTTATACTAGCTAAATTTTCGACAAAATTTTAAGTATGACAGTAGTTACGCACAGAGGTGTAGTCAGGCCTCTGCCACAGGTGGGGCAATGGGTGGGGCAGTACTTTTTGAGGGGGGGGGCAAGATACATGACCAATTTTATTGACATTTATCAACATTTTTGGATAAAATTCACATGACTCCCACAATGGTCCTTTTCATCATCATGAAGTGCATCAAATATAATTATATGTTGTATTTGCATACCATTTCAAGGCATTAGATATTTTGCTGCTAAGCGTCAAGGTATTTGATAAATCATATCTCACTTAAATTTGCTTTACTGAATGTCACTAAATATTGAATGTAGATGATTGGATCATTAAATGGCGAAAAACTAAAAGAAAACATGAGAAAAGTTACATTTTTATCAAACAGGAATTCCGATATCACAAAGAAAATCTTCTTTCAGTCTTCAATAAAAAACAGAAAAGTCAAATTCTCATGATATAACAATCATCATCTCTGCAATTTGGTCACAATAGAACAGAAAAATTGCATTTTTCGTCAGACTAGGCCGAAAGCTATTTGTAAATAAAATTATATATATCTGAATGTTATTAGTGTAATTATATAACAACAAAAAACTGTCTTGATCCATCATTAGAACGGAGTTGTGTAAAAACAATATAAAACTAAATTTCACATAGAATTATTGCTAAATGGAATGTAGCAACATCAGTCTCTAATATGAGTTGAAGAAGCATTATCCTTCTGTTGTTGTGACTGTTTACAAATATGTCTCCAACTCATCCAAATAAAATAAATTTGACGTTTGTCGTTCAATATGTTACGCAGTGCTATGTGTTTCAAAAAATGTGTTATTGAAAATATGTAAAATAGCAAGAAGGCTTTCATTTGTAGCCTCAAAAGTTATTGAGCAAATTTCATTTATTTTTCTTGTATACACTTTGTCAGGAAACAAACGGCAAAATGTCCGAATGGCTTCCACTGTAAACCTAAATTTCCATGTCAGACAAAACATGGACAAGGAATTTATTGGAATTTTCCCAGAATGTAGGACATTATAGGAAGCCAAAATGATCATGTATATATTTTTCATTATTTGGCATGTTCACGAACTCGTGGAGGTGTAAAAACGAGCATGTACGAATTTGTGGACATGAAAAAACGAGCATAGGTGCTCGTGTACATGTAATAACTGACACAAGTGAATGTGCTTTATTATTCATTCGTGTATCTGCTAACACTAACATTCGTGGAAGTGCTGTATTATTAGGGTTTAGTGTTAAAATTAGGTTTAGAGTAGGTTTGAGAAAATTTTCTGATTGCAATGTTCGTAATCACACAAACAAAAATTCGTGAAAAGCAATATTTGACATGTAGACAAATTCCCTGGTCGTGTATATGTTCTTTTTTACATGTTAACAAATTCGTCTACATGCCAAATAATGAAAAATATATACCTCAAATGGTATAATATGAAATATAGCAGAGGTGGGCATCCTTCCATATGACCAGCAGCTAGTAACAAAACTGTCATTCCCAACAAGCCAAAGGTTACCACTCACACTTCCATGGCTGTGACCATCAAATGTTTGCATAATCAATGATAGGACCCAGTCCCAGAATATGACACAATGGTTCACTCGGTACACGCCTTGTTCTTTCTGAAGTGCCGTTCTGCTCTGTTGAACATGTAAACCTTTTTTATTCAATTTTATTCAGAAACTTTTTATTGTCTGAATATCCACGTCATGCCATGTCAAAGTATGGGAACATGATTCCATTCTATGTGTACAGTACAACCCGTCAATTTTCCAAAAAATATATATACGTGTTCGAAGATGCAAGTTCTTTGACATTCTGTGGTTCAGGGGTGCAAGTATGGGGTTATTGCCCATCCTGCCATAGGGTAATTGCCCCTCCTGCCATTTTGCAGGAGGAGGGAAGTAAATTAACTTTGCCCTTTTGATCTTGTAGAAAGTTCAGGTTTCATTTTAGACACAAATTAATAAGTAAATATTAACCAGAACCGCAAGCTGTGTCAATGCTTGTCTGTTAATGTGAAATATCTGCCTATTTTATAACCGGAAGTGAGAGACTAAGGTCCCAACGGACAACTTAACAATGACATCCTTTTGTAGTGGCCAATTTGGCAGCCATCTTGGATTTTGAGCCATACCCACAGGCAAATATACCCATGCCAAATTTCATATCAGTAAGTGAAATATTAAGGTCACTGTGGACAGTTCAAGATTGGTGGCCATTTTGGGAGCCGCCTCGGATTTCTTGACATATTCCCAATCAATATCCACTGGTAAATACCTTTATAAAATTTTACTGTAAGGGAAATATTAAGGTCACAGTAGGCAATTCAAAAATGAGGTAAGATGGCTAACAAAATGGCAGTGGTGGATCCAGATACGATAGTCTGGGGGGGGGGGGATGGACGTGTTTCGGCATTCGAGGGCAATTTTTCTTCAAAATGCTACTATTAATCTTGGGGCTCCTAGGCCCCCTCTGTATCCGCCACTGAATGGCCACCACAAAAAGAGCCACCATTTTGGCTTTTGCTACATGTTTCCAAACCATACTCCCAGACCAATAATGCCCAATATTTGTACCAAATTTCTAACACTAAGTGAAATATTAAGGTCACAGCGGGCAGCTAAAGAATGAAGAAAGATGGATGCCAGAATGGCCGCCATCTTTGATTTCTCGACATTCTATAACCACAGGCCAATACCTTAACCAAATTTTATAACTGTAAGCGAAATATTAATACTGTGGCCAGTTCATGTGCAGTATCAGAAAAGTTTTGCTGCATGTTTCCGTGTGACGTGTACGTGGGGGTTGCCATGACTAGAATGTAATAAGATAGCACTTGTACACGTATACGTCACACGTGAACGTGTAGCAAAACCTCTCTGATACGCTGTGAAAAATTTGCCAAGCGTAAGTTCCTCCACCAGCCAGACCACTTACGGGTTTCAGTGGACTGATCCACCACTCTGAGTGGCTTTTATTATAAAAACCCATCAAAATGCGCCTTTATGTATTTGCATTTGTTTTGCAGGGCTTCGGAGTCGGGAAGTAAGTGAACCGACTCCAACTCCCGAGTCCTTTGGCTTTCTGAAAAGCGACTCGGACTCCGACTCTTTTAGGCCTCCTGAATTGCGATTCTGACTCCAAATCTCTCAGGGTATAAAATAAGCGTGCAACGATCCCAAAATGTGCAGTGATCAATCTGAAATGTGCAGTGATCAATCTGAATTTGTGCAGTGATCAAATTCACCATTTTTGTGCTAAATTACGGTGAACTGTAGAATCCCCACATGTAATATACTTTGTGTTTCAACCAATTTGATAATTTTGTCTGCCTTATGATGGTCAATTGGTCATCTTTTGGAAATTTGTAACGTTTGATAACAATGCCAGCCCTTAAGAACACCCGATTGGTTATTCATATTAATGGCAATAGTTCGTGCAAGACTATACGCGTAGTGATCAAATTTTCTTATTTTATACCCTGAAATCTCTACTCTGCTTATCAGCATTATTGCACTCAAATATTACATGGTTAACAAGGGAGAAAAATTCGTTTTACAAAGTTTTCATAGGATACTGCACAAGTGCACATGAACAATTGCTTAGGAAGTTTTGTAAGATTTGGATTACATTTCACTGAGTTTTTGTAAATTGTTAATTTGTTTAAGGAGTCAGGAATCACCAATTCAATTTTAGACTCTTAACTGAAAATCAATGCTCAACTCCCATTCTGACTCCAACAAAAAACCTCTGTCTCCACGACTCTGACTCCTGACTCCGAATCAGACTCCATATAGCCTTGGGTGTATAAATAAATTCTGGTGAAACTGTTCAGCAAAGTGTCTTGAAGTATTGATTTTCTAGGACGTTACGCAATATTCAAGATTTCTTTGCACATAAAACCGTAGAACAAGCACAAGTTTGTTAATATATAAGGACATTCTAGAAACCATATTTTGACATCTAAAATATTAGCTTGTCTTGTCATGAACAAAACCCTTTATTCCAGTGTTTACTTTTCTCCTTTTCGAGTGTATTTGTTGATTCTCAAGAAAAGTAAAAGGAAAATGGTGCATATTATAGGCTTGTTCTATATTTTTTTGTCAAAAAACGTTTGTCCGTCTGCATTAAAATCTAATGTGAAATTAGTGAGTACTTATTGATGCGGCATCAACATTTTGTAGTGCAAATTGGATTTGCCCTTTTCAATCTGGTGCCACTGACGCCCTTCTTCTTCTTCTTCTTCTCCTTGTTTCCTTATGGCACGCCTGCATCCATTCATTCTACACCGTTGCTCATAAATATGCAATAGCTCAACATTCTCCATTGAAATTGACAACTTTAGCAACTTCTGTTGGAGCAAATGATAGTCTGATTCAATGGTAACTACTTCCAATGAATGCTAAAGGGATGAACATGCTGTCATTTAAAACTCATGTTGCGGCGTTAACCTCAGTAAAAGTTACACCAGCATGAAATATGGATATGGAAATTAAGGGTTTTTTTTGGGTGACGTGCATTCAACCAAAAATTAAAAATTCTTGCAAAAAAATGTAGTTGAGGCTTTCAAAGAGTGATTAGAAAAGATGACTTCACCTTTACAATGGACCTTGCTTACATTCACACTCTGAAATTTACTTTTATTTGACAATTTTTTTCCAAAAAAGTATTCCATATTTATGAGCAGGAGTGAATAAAATGTATAGAATTTATTCAAACCTATCAAAACAAGATTCACTTTACTTTTACTTTTACTTCACTTTACTTTCATAATATTAAAATTTTTTAAAAAAGTCGTCAAATGAACAAAACTCAAATTCACAAAATTTTCTTAAAAATCTGGATTGCATTTTGAATGTGTTTAAATAAACTGATGGTAAATATTGGTAAAGGCATATAAAATTGTTTTAATTACAGAGGCGGACTGGTGACATTTCGCATCTCATGGTATGATGAGTCGTTGAGCCTCCCATATGCCTATTTCGGCATCATGCCATTTACGCCAAGCTGGAAGTGCCCTTTCCCATTTCACAATGGGGTCCTACCCTGAGAGTTTGGCTGATCATACAATCTCAAAGATGCTGGCTTTTTTTCCTTCTAGATCTTTATTTTTTGGCACCTTGCATGGGCCTCTCTGAGTGGATTGACCAGTGGCAGCTGCAATTTTGCCACATAAACAAGTCCGTCCCTGTTTTGTTAGGGGCCAACCAGATGATCTTGGGGGGGGGGGGCTACGGATTTTTGGTTTAGAAAAAAGTTTGTTTCTCAATTGGCACTGAAAAAAAGGAGTTTGTTCAGCACATGAAAATAAAAGGAAGTTTGTTTCCACTATACACTCTAAAATATGTCGGGACAAAATTGGTTTTTTAGATTCAAAATGGTTTTTTGAAAAACCAAATTTCAATGCAAAACCAACATGGATTTAAAAAAAAATCCATGTTGGTTTTTTGCATTGAAATTTGGTTTTTCAAAAAACCATTTTGAATCTAAAAAACCAATTTTGTCTGAAATTTTTTAGAGTGTAAGGTACCATAATGTTAAAATTGCGATAAAAAAGTTTTCGTGCGTTCGCATGTGACAAATTGTTTGGTGCCACTTTGCCGACAAGAAAATAGTTCATCCCAGGGGTAAAATCATAGAAATACATAGAATGGACATGAGGCTGTATGAAGCCACCTCAAGATGAGGTCACCAAATCCGCCATATTGGAACTGCCCTGAGACATGACGTCACAATTGACTAATTAAGATGTGACGTCATGCCATTGTTATAGGTGACATCACTGTTATTGATTTGGTGACGTCACGGTACCATTGTGTCACGATGCAGGGCAGTTCCAAGATGGTGGATTTGGTTGCTTCATCTACCAGAGCCTCATGTCCGTTCTATGTATTTCTATGGGTAAAATCCATAGCCCCCCAACTATCACCTGGTTGGCCGCTTATCTTCCTGCTATGTGCCATTAATCTGTTGTAGGAAGGTGTGTATATATTTGATTAATATTGATGGTCAATAAACCTGAACTTGAACTTGAAAGCTTGTAAGACACCTTTAAAAACTTATGGAAAAGTAAGAACTAGAGTAATGCATTCAGTACACATTTTCTCATGTTTCCAGGATTTTTAAAAATTACTTGAGGAAAAATATTTTAGAACCCTCCCAAACTCTTTGAGACTGTTTGACGTATTAACACAAAAACGTGTACCAAAAGCTTTTGAATGAATTTATGGTAGACAACATACAGAAAATGTGACGCAAAACAAAAAAGAGTCTTGCATGTTATCTTGGAACGGCTGTACCAAACCATGACATGGCAATTCCCTTTAAACATTTAAAAAAAAATCTTAATTGGCGAAAAATTCAATGTGTCACTCATGCGTTCACCAATTTCTGGATCATTGTGCTAGAAAAACTGTTATTGGATATTGCCCAGGCACCAGTCCTGTCGTTTTATAACCTTGTACATAAAGTACAAACCAAAACATTATGTCGACATTAAGAAACCCATACATTTTAATATGCTTTACTGCATGAATTTGGTGTAACATTAGCAAAGACATATTTTATTTTCATTGTTGTGATACACGTTTATGTGAATTGAAATTTATTTGTTTTCGAACATAACATAGACACAATGTTATTTCTCAAGGCTGTGAAAATCGAGAGAATAACTATATTTATAAAGACTGAAGTCCTGTGCAATTTCTGCAGAACTCCTGCAGAACTCCTGCAGAACTCCTGCAGAACTCCTGCAGAACTCCTGCAGAACTCCTGCAGAACTCCTGCAGAACTCCTGCAGAACTCCTGCAGAACTCCTGCAGAACTCCTGCAGAACTTCTGCAGAACTCCTGCAGAACTCCTGCAGAACTCCTGCACAACTTCTGCAGAACTCCTGCAGAACTCCTACAGAACTCCTGCAGAACTCCTGCAGAACTCCTGCAGAACTCCTGCAGAACTCCTGCAGAACTCCTGCAGAACTCCTGCAGAACTCCTACTGAGTGTAAAGATGTTCACAAAAGTGCAGAGTTCCTACAGAGCTACCGGAAATTGCATTTTGGTTGTGCAGAATTTCTGGAAGACAATTGCATAAGAAGAATCAAATATCTGTCACAAAGACCAACCTCCCTTTCACCGATGTGCAATGTGCAATGATGAAAAGCAAAAATTTGAAACAATGAATTTTTTCTACGAGAAATCTGGCTTGAAATGTTTGATGTTGAAAAAAAAAAAAACCCCCGAAAAACAGAAGTGACTTTGACAGATGAGTGCTTGTTTGCACTACAAAGAAAAAACAAGTCAATTTTGCACTGGTTATCAATTTTTTGCAAATGATTGTCTAGAACTGTCACAGTGTCACTACTCTTAAAAAAAAGTTGTTTCATAATCGTGTCCATGATCTGAAACAGCTTCTCTGAATAACCATAAATATTAGAATTACACAACAGTGTGCTATAATAGGTACAGCATTCACATTATGTTAAAATGAATAGGACTATAATATTACATGTAGTGTATTATGTTATGATTCATCAATTTGCATTTTTACATAAGTTTTCAAGGACTGTGTTCAAAAATATCACATGATGTTTGGCGACCAGTGAAGCATGTCGGCAAAGAAATCCATCACGATCTGGGATCCCCGAACGGGTATAAAAGGCAGCTCGGGCTCTGCCTCTTCCTCACTGGCCGAAGCATTTGGGAGAAGCTGCATAAACACAACTTTTCAGGTAAGAGGCATTTCATAAATTATTTCCATGGCATCATGTTTTTGTCTTGACGTGTAGAACATACAACTTTATATGAGAGAAATATAGTTAGATTTGTCTTTGTGACGTGTAGAACTTGAAACTTTGTGAAATGGATCGATGCATTGTAGTACAGGGCATTTTTTAAACACATTTTTAGATTAAAATTTCACGGATTTAACTCCAGTTGTGCTGCGAATTGCTACATTTTAGAAATTTTATTGTGAAATTCAGAATCAAAGGGCACTTACTGGCGGGACAAATCTCTGTCAGTGGTGGGGATTTTGCATGAGTTGGTGGACCAAATCCCAACCACTTTTATACTTAAAAATTGCCTGTTGTAGTAAGTTAGATGGATACAGTTGCTCTTGAAAGTATACATGTACACTTCTGCAATTAGATTTAATAAAGAAATGTAATGTATCTCACTACCACATCATAAGTCATTGGCAAGCCAGATATGGAGCTGTTCTATTATTTTTTAAGAAAGGCATTTTCCATCTTTAATTTTTGCCAATTTTTTTAACTGGTCTTATTTTGAGATGTAGAGTTTTGCTCATCTTTAAGAGTACTGCAGCAGAAAAAAAACAATATTGTAAGAATTTTTATGGATTCTCTCAGAATTCTTTTATATTCTATAATATAATCAAGAAAATCTGTGAGAATTGGCGAAATTTTTTAGATTTTCTTCAGTTTAATTGCTTTTATTTTTAGGAATTTTCAAATATGTTAATTAGATTTTTTGTGACGTGTCGACTCAACAAATTTCACTGTGACCGATAAATGTAATCTTATCAAATCTTATTAATCTTAGATTAATTTTGACTCCTTTACAATTATTCTCATTCTTATGCTGTTACATCATGGTCTACACCAACGCTCCAATTGTAGTACGTGACAAAATATATACACAAAGAATCACTGGCTTTTCATCTTATATGAAAAATTATACTATACAACACAATATAGTAATACATGCAACATTGAACATTGCTATATATGTGGAAATCTATGAATTTGGCTTGGTGCAACTGAATCAATTCATAGGTATCCACAGTTATTGCTTCAATTAAATTATAGCTTGTCATTTCCTGAAATTTAAAGATTTTTACTCATTATTACTGTGCCTATGTGTTCAACAGTTTCCACAAGAGTGTCCACTTCTAACATAATCATTCAGGTGGCTACTGAACAGCGGTCCATCAGGGCCAATCTGGTAGTCTCCTCCATCACCTTGCAAATGTAAACATCCTCATCTAATATCCATCCCTCATTTATTTATTTTTCATGTAATGTGTATGGAAATAAACTGAATCTTGAATCTTGAATCTTGAATCTACTGAACTATGTGTTGTCGGGGTCAGAAATAAAATTAAGGAAAAAATGATTAAAAATGAGAAGACCCAATGAAAAAAAAAATTGCTAGTGATCCCACACTCCAGAAAAATTCAGACAAAATTGTTTTTTTAGATTCAAAATGGTTTTTTGAAAAAACAAATTTCAATGCAAAAAACCAACATGGATTTTTTTTAGAGTGCACCGTTTTCCATAAAGGTAATGTGTGTCAATAAATGCTCATGTGTGTCAATAAATGCTCATCATTTCTATTATCATTTTAATTTGTTACCTAGAGGAGTCATATTTTATGTTTTTTCAACAAATAATTAGCCTTCAGAAGATAAGATAGTAAAAGTTAGTAGGGGTAACTGCAATTTAATGTCTGTATTTTTGTTTATTTTTGCCTCCTTTACAGAATGAAGGTTTTCGTCTTTGTTATCGCCCTCGTCGCTGTGGCCTCGGCCTTTCCGGGTGGCAGAGGAGGCAGAGGAGGCAAGAAGCCCAAACCATGCTACATCGAGTTTACGAACGGAACAGTTCAGACGAACAACTGCTCATTTCCTGGTGGCTTCCTGTCCTGCCAACCTGTGGATGTCGCAACACTGGTGACAGCAATGCAAAATAACCTACCAAACATCCTTGACGCCATCGAAGACAAGATAGAGTCTAAGCCATTTTTTAACGCATCAACAATTGAGGATATCCTTGAAACGATCGAGGCTAAGATGAATGCGAAAATTAATTTCATGAGTACCAACGTCAGCCAACTCAGCCTCTGTCTTCCCGTGAGTATAATAAGAATAATCAAGTGAAAATATCGAATTCTAAAGACATTTTCTCTATTGAAATGATTATCTACAAAAGTGGTTAAAATTTTATCATAGTCATTTTCTTTCTGCAAAAAAGTGTGATCTGCAAATCTTGTGAGATTGTTTGCAAGCAAGAGAGCATTTTTGAAAAATGGGAATTAAAAGGGTAACATATATGCACACAGTTTTGCCAAGTTTTGAAAGTAGTTGGCTTAATGATAATTGTCAAATTGAAATATTTACACATTTCGCAGGTACAGTATGGAATTTTGAATTTTTTGTTGAAGATCAAGTTTGGAAAGATGTTTTATTTCTGATTTTCTCACTCCTGTTAGGGTCCCCATTTAGAGGGCTCGGTATTACTCAGTTAATATGGTTGCATCACATTATTATAAACCTGACAGCAAAGTTTTTCATTTTGTTTTCTTTCTTGAAATTTTAATTTTTACATCGTTCATGGGCTCGGTCAGGTGAATGGGCTGGAGGCAGCGGCCACTCCGCTGCATAAGCCAGTCAACCACTGAATATAATAGCCTACTGTAAAAATGGTTTCATTTTAATTTTCTTTTGAGAATTTTATATTTCACTTTACAGGAAACATAGCCAAAATGCCAATGCCCAGTTCACTGTAACCAGCCCCATGTTAGTATCAGAATTTTCCTCAAAATTTGACCATTTCAATTTTATAATTTCAGCCAACATGCAGCTCCAACGAAGAATGCGAATCCATCGATCCAAGGAGTAAGTGCACAGACAGTATCTTCCCTGATCAAACCGAGATGCAGACCGCAATTCAAGGGTGTTTCCCTAATGTCACTCTTCCTCAACGCCAACGCCCAGATATTGATTTTGATTTCGACGGACTGGACAGATGCTCTATCCCTGCTGATTACCTCTTGGTAAGTCATATCTGCACTCTAAAAAACTTCAGGCAAAATTGTTTTTTAGATAAAAACCATTTTGAATCTAAAAAACCAATTTTGTCTGAATTTTTTAAAAATCCATGTTGGTTTTGCATAGAAATTTAGTATTTCAAAAAACCATTTTGAATCTAAAAAACCAATTTTGTCCCGACATTTTTTAGAGTGTAATTTAAATTTCGTCAGCCTAAAGCAAAATTGGCCTAAGTCATTTTTGGCAATTTTTGGCAAACAGCCAAAAACTGACTTATGCCAATTATTTTTTTTAAACAAAAATGACTCAGGACAAAATTCTTTTGTGGTGTAGCTGTATTATTAAGCAATTCTCCATAAAATCTATGAATGAAATGCCAGGAAACAACTTCAATGAAATTAATACTCACAATTATGACCGAAAAATATTGGTGATATCTTCTAAAATTAGTGATAATGAAATTGGCCTAAGTCCAAATGGCCTAATAACAGGACTTAGGCCATTTGTGCGAAAATTGAGTTGGGGTTGTGAGGGGCTTATTATTAATTTAGGAGTCTTAATTTTTGTAGCACATGTACATGTATTATCATAAGGACCTTCCTATGGTACCAAAAAGGAACAATGGCCTAAGTCTGACTTAGGCCAATTTTGCTTTAGGCAGACTTATTGTAAACTCGGCAACATTAAAAGTGCACACCTTTTCAAAGTGTTATAACTTTTCAACAACTGAATTTATCTAAATGAAAAACACCAATAATGAGTATGTATATCTAAACTACAGATTTGCAGCATTTGAAGTCACTCCATGCATTCTCCACAGAACCAGACAAGTTTCCATTACACCTTGACAAATTTCGAAGTTGCAGATTTAAATGTCCGATTTGAAATCTTGTTGGACATTTAAATCTGACGACAATTGTTATTGTTTATATTACAAAATGGTGGAAAATGATGTGACAAACAAATGTGATATACATCTTCTTGGCCAGTGGCGTAACTAGAGGGTCCCAAGCGGGGGGGAACCTGGGGGGCACGCGATTCTCTGGGGGGGGGGGGGCACCCATAATACTAATTGTATATTTTAGCCAAGATTGAAAAGTTAATATGGGGGGCACCTTGGGGGGGCACAGGTCCTATATGGGGGACACGTGCCCCCCCCCCGTGCCCCCCATAGGGACGCCACTGTTCTTGGCACAAAAAGTACCAAGAATTCACAAAATGCAGTAATGCACCAACTGAACATGTAATGGGAGGCACCTTCATTATTTCCACTCTCCAGACATTGTGTTTTAACAAACTTGAATTTTGGCCAAATTGCATTGATTGTGACTTTCTTTTTTGAACATATTGCACTTTAGAGTGGCCTCATTCAGCCATTTCACATTTTTTCTTTATGAAACTTTCCTTACATTTAAAATGGATGTCAACACGATAAAGTTACATGTGAATATCTTTATAACAAGTAAAAAAATGCGTGCTTTTTTAATGTTGCTGAATTTATGATGTTTCTTTTGCAAAAAGAGACACCAGTACTGGATTGTATGAACACTTGACACTGGTTATCCTAAAGTGGTTAAGTCCGATAACTTTAGAAAAAAAATTATGCTGGTCATATGTATTGTACAGTATACACACTTTATTGGCCTTTTGGCCTATTATATGTAGTCCAATGTTGCTTATTGTTAAGTTAGGAATGATGCAATTATTACAAGTATTTCTTCTATGTTGTTTTCCAGGCAAAGAAAGCGTGCAATTCCGACTCGGACTGTGGGGGCTGGGCCACCTGTTCTACCAACACCTGTGACATTGAAATCTCCGGACAGACGCAAACCATCAGGATGTGCAGAAAGCGCCAGTTCTCCGGGTTCTCCGGTGGAAAGAAATAAGTTTTAATTCTATGACAAATAAAAGACTGAAAGTTGTGAAAATTCATCACTGGTTAATTTTTTATGCGCAGCATCTAAGATCTGATCTGTGTTGTAATCTTTACATGAGGTAGTCTTTCTCATTTGAAGCTCCCTAACTTATGGGCTAAAACCAATCAGCCATGTGCTCCCATGTGCTGATGTCATCGATTTGTGTGTACTCCAGTGGTATAGCTAAAAGCTATAGCTGTTTCAATAGGGGACCATGTACAATTGACTTGGAAGTTGGACTTGTATTAAGTTACAGATACAGTCAGCAAATAAATTATTTGCTCTTGATTTTTCGTCATATCTCATGCACAAAATAATTCGACCTACTAATATGATACAAAAACCATACTGTCGTAGGTGTTTTAGAGAAGTGTTAGTTTCACACTTTAACCCCAACATATAAAAGTGATAATTTACTATAGTGTGTTGTCTTTGCGAATTTTAAAGTAAATTATTCTGTCCACGTAATGTGTAGCTACTGGTATAAGATTTAAATAATTCATTATTGAACAAAAGAAGAAGATTATTTGCTATTTTGTACATTTCAATGGTAGTTTTGATATACACACAAATAGTATTAATTCTATATTTCTAGATTTACAATCATAATATGAATCTTCATAGCCGGCTTCAAAGTTACAAGTGACAGATTTTTCAAGGCTCGAAATTGAATTCTACATAGTTTTTTCAAGAGGGGTTTGTTACAAAGAGACCAGTGGCATAGGCGTATTTTTTTTGGGGGGGGGAGGGTCAGGGGGGCTGCACCCCCCTGGCATCAGGGCAAATGACATATATCAAGGGGCAAATCCTGACCAATCAGGGCAGATACACTGCCCTGGCCATATCCGTACAATGTTAAAATTTCAGGGCGAAATAGCGACAGGTCCCCCGCAAAATGCCTGTTCCGTACGCCTATGGGGAGTGGCGTATTTAGGGGGGCTATGATGCCATGGCCCCCCCCCCCCTCAGGCCAAAAATTAACATGGAACAGATAGGAAGTGCCGCGGAGCGCCGCCTATTTGCCCCGTTATGGCCCCCCCCACCTAAGGCCATTTCTAGATACGCCCTGGCCGTCCCTGATTAAAGGACAGATAGTTAGAGGCTATAAAAGAGTAAATAGTTGTTTCGTTTCAAGATCAAGCATATTTCTAAGTCTCATTAAGGCACTTACCTGTCTGCTAGCCTTGGTACAAAAATTTCCAACATGATTTACATATGATAATTCTTCATCGATAAGAACACCTAAATACTTTATACAAGGCTGACTATGGGAAACATAGACGCTGTTTGACTGAGTTGTTTTTTTAAACATTTTTTTTTAGAATTTATTTGCCAGCCAATAAAACAAATGTAATGGTAATCGAGAGTTTGGATAGATAAAATATCAAAAATCAAATATCAGAAATTTCAGATTTCAGAGAACTATGTTCCAGGGTTGTTGGTCAGTCGATGGTGATAGTTCCATTTCCTTTCATGCTTTTCTAGAGTGTTGTTTTTCTTTGGATTTTTAAAAAAATCCATGGTGGTTTTTTGCATTGAAATTCGGTTTTTCAAAAAAACATTTTGAATCTAAAAAACCAATTTTGTCTGAAATTTTTTTAGAGTGTACAGTCCAATCAGAGACCAGTAGAAAGAACTTCAGGGCTCAGGCTCTATACCCCACATTTAGGTGCCACGTTGGCATAGATTTACTTGATATTAAGAAATGAGTGATGGCTTGAATTTAGTATATATGTTTTAAGATATTACATTGAACCACAAAGTCTGGTTCATGGGTATGTTGGTACTGAAAGAACATCATTGCTTGTTTCATGATGTCATATATTTAATATTGAGACTTTTATGTATGTATTAAAACATTTTTTTTGTTAAAAGTTTTGGGGCTAAAGGGGGAGGGGCTTCAGACATTTTTGAAGCCCCCCCCCCCCTCATGCCCCCCTCCCTCTGGAGCCACAACTGATTTGAGACCAAGGTTTCTTTCCTCCATATAATGTCTTTTCATTAACTTCTTCACAACGTCAATTTTCAAATATATGTAACGCTTCTTTAGGCGGCCTAAATCCTAAATTAGCAGTCATCTATATGACGTGCATTACGGCGTTATGAATAATGGTACAAGGTTGGCCAATCGGTCACCCTGCCGAAAAAATCCATAAAAATGCTCTGCATGATATTGTATGCCCATTATGTAAAAATGATTAGTATTGTATTACAGTGGATTATATTATGATTAATCAATTTGCAATTTTTAATAGAATTTTTAGTGCATTTTTTTCGAAAATATCACATTTTGCATGTTTGGAAACCAATGAAGCATGCAAAAATTCCATGCATTTTGATCTTGGATCCCTGAACTGGTATAAAAGGTGCCTGGGGCTCTGCCTCTTCCTCACTTGCTGAAGCATCTGGGAGGAGCTGCAGAAATACAACTATCCAGGTCAGAGATATTTCGAAAAACTTATTTTAGTAATATGTTAGTCTCTTTATAAATAGAAGGTAGAACTCTGTAAGAAATGGACAGATTATAGAAACATAGATAAGTACAGTTGTAATTAATTGAAAGTAAGTACACCATTCAATGATCTCCTGTTGAATTCCATGTTAAATGTGACTCACAGTAATTGCAGTAACAGCTCTTATCTTGCATGCAGACCTATCATTAAACAGCATTGGAGTTGTACTAATAAGTGCTTTCAAGGCAACTGTAGATAGATGAACACTGGATAGTTGGATTGATAGTCAGTCAGTCAGTCAGTCAGTCAGTCAGTCAGTCAGTCAGTCAGTCAGTCAGTCAGTCAGTCAGTCAGTCAGTCAGTCAGTCAGTCAAAATTGCAAAAAGGACAATCCATAAAGTATAATGTGTTTCGCTTGTAAGTCAACAAATGTGTAATCTCATCATTTATATCATCATTTTAATTTGTTAACTGAATGAGTCAGATTTGATGTATTTTACCAACATAATTTGGCTTCAGAAGATAAGATGTTTAAAGTTAGTTTGGTTAACTGCAATTTGATATCGGTATTTTTGCCCCTTTCACAGAATGAAGGTTTTCGTCCTTGTTATCGCCCTCGTCGCAGTGGCTTCAGGTTTTCCTCCGACCTTTCCAAATTTCAGTGAAGAAAGGATTGAAAGACCCAGAAACGAAGCGAATCTCAAAACATGCTACACACAGTTCAAAAATGGAACAATTTTGACTAGAGATTGCTCGTTTCCAGGTAGCAATATACCCGCATATCCTGCACAGTAACCAGTATCCGTTATCCGGCTGGGTTTTGGCACCCGGATTTTCGTATTTTTTGAAGGATATCCGGTATCCAGCAGAATTAGGTATCAGAACCGGATATGAAAACCAGATATCTGGCATGGTGAAACTTAATGAAAGGCTAAAATTTGGATAATGAATAAAAGCAATTTTACAGAGTCAACACAGTGTTTTCACCATTTTCAAAATTTGAATTCAATCGCAAAACATAAAGAAACACGTTCCATCAGAGAAACAGTCCTCCTGCAGCACACGGTAACCCTCCACTAGCAATTGTGCAGCGTACGAATTACGTATGAAATCCATACGAAAATTTATGTATGGTTTACGTATATAAATTTTCATACGTATTTCATACGTGAAAACAAGCAATTTACGTTCAAAATATGCAAGAAGGAGCTTCGTACGTTTTACGTACGCTGCACAATTGGCCATGTCAGCTATCAGAAATAAACAGTATATATTATATAATCAACAGCGAAGGCAGAAAAACTATACATATCCTTTTTGTATGTTTACTATCCAGTTATTAATATCCGGTTCCTATCCGGTATCCGGTAGATGGTGTTGCCGGTTTATCCGGGTCTGCATGGCTATTTTCACTATCCGTGCGTCACTGTTTGCAGGTGGCTTCCTGTCCTGCCAACCTGTGGATGTTGCGACCCTGGTGAACAGATCGATAGAGTACCTTCCCCACCACATTGCTAAATTCCAACAGAAGATGCCATTTTTATCATCACAAGCACTTGAACACATTAGAAAAAGGAATATGGAGCGAAATAATTTTACAAGAGACTTTGTCAGCCAAATCAGCTTTTGCCTACCCGTGAGTATAATAAGTATATTATTGTATGTATGTATGTATATATTCTTTATTATAGTGACATAGCACTCAAAACACAATTACAGGTACAACAAGAGTATACAAATGCGTGCCCAACCCATACGGGTTTATCAGTCACTTTTTTAAAGAAATAGGCAGATAAGTTTACAGTTATTATTAGTATATGATTATCATATTTTTTTAAAACTTTCACATTTTGAAGTGATTATCTGCAATAGCGATTCAAATTTCATTATAATGATTTTGTGCAAAAATTATTGATCTGCAAATCTTGTATTATTGTTTTCGACGGAGAGGCTGAAATGTTATAAACAGTTATAAATGGCCACCAAACACATATGTGAGCTGAGAAATTCATTTTCTAGGTGGCCTGGTTGCTGTGAAATCGACCAATCTGCTTCTCCAATTACAAGCCAAAGCTAACTTCATCAAGACAGAATAGTATAGAGGCCACTTGTGGAATTGGCCAATCAGAGAACTTTTTTCAAGGTATAAATTTGTAAGAACTTCTCTGATTGGTCGAGTTCAAATGTGACCTATTTTCAGTCCAGATGAAGTTGGCAGGTCAAGTAAGAGCACGACACCTTTGAATATCTTAATGACTAATGCGACTAGACTACGAGGGGCGTCCCAAAAGTTCTGACCAATTTTTTTGGCAGACCTTTCCATCTGAAATAGCTAAATGAAATTTTCACAGAATAAATTTCAGGTATTTGACCATCTATTTTGAAAAAATCAAGACTGTAAGAAGTATTTAAGTTACTGTTCTGTTACCATGGTTACGAGAGGTCAGTGCACCCAGCTCAGCTCAATTTCTCAGACGAAATCAGCAAATTAGCTGTGTTAAAAGTCAGAGAATTGATAGTAAAAAAGCAAATGATTGCAAGAAAATGTATTTCCTAATAAGCTTGCAGTCTTTAAAGATATCTTTCACTAGATTGTAAACATTTATTTATATTTCAACCTGATCAGCTGAGGCAATTACCAAAAGGCTTTTTCCAGCAGTTGCCTAACAGCGCTTGAGACGGTTTGGCTGAAACAATCTGCTGCCAAGTGGCAGTGCTCAAGAACCTTAAGTTCAAAACCCAGGCTCATCTGCTTTAATTTCCAGATTTGGCCTCCTGTAACTTAGCGTGGTACTAAAATATATTATACCAGTTCACAAATTAAAGAAATAATAGTCATAACTAGAAATGAAGCAGTCGCCACATACACTGAAATTCCACAATTTAGGAACAGCCCAGTTTGGTGGACCCAGGTGATCGCCTCAGCACATGGGTTAAACTGATTCACAGTGACTTTTAAAGTACACACGTAAATGAAAAACTTTGAGATACTGTTAGGTTTCCAAATAATATTTTTCATGATCATCCATTGCATATTAACAGTAAATTCCTTGGTTATTTACAAGCCTAGACACATGGATTTGGCTAAAAAATTTAGCTGCGCTGAATGCACTGACCTTCTGTTTCCATGGCAACAGAAAAGTTATTTAAAATGTTCGAATAGGTACCACATTTTCAAAATGGATAGTGAAATACCTGAAATTGATTCTGTGAAAATTTCATACAGCTACTTCAAATAGAAAGTTCTGCCAAAAAAATTGGTCAGAACTTTTGGGACACCCCTCTTATCAGGCCTCGGTCTGTGCTGCAAATGAATCATTTCTATCTAAAAATTCCAGCCACCATGCAGCTCTAGCAAACAATGTGCTGCCATCGATTCAAGGAGTAATTGCTCCCACAAAATCTTCCCCGATGAGGATGAGGTGCATGCCTCAATTGCACAGTGTTTCCCTAACGCATCTTCCCACCAACGGCCAGTTATTGATTTTGACTTTGATTTTGATGGACAGACCAGATGCTCTATTCCTGCTGATTATATCTTGGTAAGTGAACGTGAAATGTTATATGTCATTGCTTTTCAAAATATTAAAAAATACACCAGGTGGCAGCTGGATCACAAAACTACACCTGGATTAAATCGAAATTTGAGGGCTATATCATAACCAAATTCTCAAATGATGCATCATAGACGTAGAAATCAGGGGCACACTCTAAAAAAATGTAGGCAAAATTGGTTTTTAGATTCAAAATGGTTTTTTGAAACACCAAAATGGTTTTTTGAAAAACCGAATTTCAATGCAAAACCAGCATTGAAATTTGGTTTTTCAAAAAACCTTTTTGAATCTATAAAAAACCAATTTTGTCCTGACATTTTTTAGGGTGCAGGGTGTCAGCTGCGCTCTACCAGCGGGCATTATGATGTCATTCTGATGGCGTATTTTGATTATTTTAGGTCGTGACTGACCTTGACTTAATTAAGGTGACTCAAGCATGGTGGTTTGATCATACAGATTTTTCTAAAAATTTGCACAGGTACTCTATGGGACCCATATATTTCAAAAATGAAAAACAAAAAAATTTCACCAACTCGTTTGGTTGCCATGGTAACGGCATGTTTTGCCTGATGACTGCTTAAAAGTCATAAATTGAGTTTTTGGTACTGTACCACAGAATAAAGCATTACATGCATTTGTCACACAAAAACGTCAGAAATGTCTTCCCAAGGATTTACACCAAAACATTTGCCAATAATTTGAAGAAAAAGGTTAAAATACTTTTTTCTGTAAGAGCTCAAAGGGCACCAACACACTAATTAATTGCAGATTTTGCATGCTTCAATTTTGGCAGTAATCAAATTTTAGGAAAACGATCATACAGATTTTTTTAAAAATTTGCATATATCATAAACAAGTTATTGTCAAACAAATGGCAAAAAATAAAAAAATTTCACCGAGTCATTTTTTTACTACAGTACCGTGACTGTGCCAATGTCAATTTAAATAAATAAAGTCAATTTTTGACACAGTTGACTGAAATTGACTGAGAAAATTTTTTGGATAAAGCTGGGAAGATGAAACTTTAAACTAGAATAGATGTTACTGCATTCAATAAAAAAATAATTATGCTTCTAGCTGCATTAGATCTCATTTAAATAGAAAATTACTGGCTGCCATGCTGTTAAAAAAAGAGAGCAGAAAATGGTAATGTGTCACAACTTTTTCAGTGCCTGCAGCAGTTGTGACGCTATGTTGCTAGGCAACCAGGCTGCTGAGAAGTATGTGCAGTGTACCACGCTTGAGTCACCTTAAATGAAATTATTTTTGTTTACCACACACCGAAGTCAATAGCCAATGTCAGCATGACATTGTTTGTTGACTGATCTTCTACTGACATCAGACGGAGGTCAGAAAGGGACTTCACAATGATGCCAAGGAATTATGTCGCATAAACGTTGTCCTCAGCCAGGTTTTTGACTGACCTTCTACTGATGTTGTACTAAAGTCAGATGCCCATCTGAATGCATCAATTGCCAATCTGACATTGCATTCACAGCACATTTTGATAAAGGTTATAATTCAATGCTCTCTTTTTTGCAAATCCACCTTCACAGTTACGTAATTTCAACATCAACCCTGAATTCAGACTAATGTCGTATTGACATCACAATACCCGCTGGGTAAGGATCTGCCGTGTTATACAAGTTTGACATCAAATTTGGCAAGGGAAAGAAAAATACCGTGCCTTTGAAAAAATGTATCAGCATTCAAGATATCTTCTAAATTGGCCCTCCGTACAGGGGGGGAGGGCTGGTCTAGTGGTAGTGTCTAGGTTGTCATTTGCTTGGTCCAGGGTTCGAATCCAGCTCTTGCCGGGTCATCCTGGCCAATGTTGGACGGCAGTTTCCATCATCCTTTGCCTCATTGCTGTGTCCTTCTCCTGTCATAATTATACCCATTGCATAAATACAGGACATCAAGCCTCAATCATGCATCCATCAATCCTACTATTAATTCATGGACCCCTCCGTCTTTCTCAGCCAAAGTATAAGTTGCCCATCCACAAAAACGTGCATGCAACCTTTTCTCACCAACTACAAGGTTTTAGGCTGGGTTTTATGTTAAAAATGCATATTTCATATTTCACCCCCTCCCCATGCACCCACATTAAATGGGTATAATGCTAGTTCTAATAATCAACCAAATTTTATTTTTGATATTTTCCAGGCGGAGAAAGCGTGCAGTTCCGACTTAGACTGCAACTTCTTCTTTGAAACCTGTTCCCGCACCTGTGACGTTCAAGTCGTAGGACAGACGCAAACCATCAGGATGTGCCGGTCAAAATTCTTTGATCACCATACAAATGAAGACTGAAGGATAGGGTTTAAAGTTACCCTGAATGATGAATCAACTTTTCACCTGGTCTTGTATATCATAACCATAGCGCCTTGTTTGACAATTTTCTTTGCTATAGATAGTATAGGATGCATTTTTCTAACTTAAGTTAAATATTATAATAAATAATGATTTAAATGCACAAAATGACCCCTGGATTTATTTTGGGTGCACGTAGAAAAATCAACCTTGTTGCTTGCTATCAACATGACGCTATCACCATTGTAAGAATTTTGTTAACTTATTACTAACTTTTCACACGTGTTTCAAGGGGGGTATTAATTTTTCACAACACCTCAAAGGGGGGGTAGGAAATTTTAAGAAAGAAAAAATGTTAAAAAACACGAGTAAACTCATTTTATTTGGACTTTTTTACGTGCAAAACTCCTCGAAATGACACGAATCTGTAGGCGTGCCCCGTATATAACAGTTTATAATGTGTGTAATGCTTTGTATGTCAAGGGGGGGGGGACTAAAAATATGTATGAAACCTAAGGGTGTGGTACTACAAATCTGCATGAAATTCAAGGGGGGGGTATCAATTTTTGACGGGAACTCCCACCCCCCAGTCATAAATTCTGAACGGTCCCTTATGTTTAAAACAATGGATATTGTGAGGTCATCCTTTACACCCGGTAAACTGGATTCATACAGATAAATTTTTGCACTTTGTGAGTCATAATAGCTGATGAAGTGTCATCTTCTCTACATTCAACATGGGAAACATAGAAGCTGTTTGATTAGTCATGATCAAGAGAAGACCATTTGATTTGTCATAACTGATTTTAGAGTAAAAATCAGATGCATCATCCTTTCGTTTGCCTGTCACCAACAAGCAGGATTAGTGTCCTTAAATCAAATTGACATCAAAAGTAATGGTATAATTATGACAAATTATCAGTATGATGACTCATGAAGTGCCATTTTCAGTGTTGGAGCCCGGATATTCGCTGCTTGGTTGCTAAGGGACAGTTCAGAATTTATGACTGGAGAGGGGGGGGGGGTTGGCAGTTTTGCTGGTACTTCCCGTCAAAAATTGATACCAACCCCTTTGAGTTTCAAGCGGATTTTTAAGTACCCCACCCTTAGATTTCACGCGGATTTTTAGTACCCCCCCCCCCCCCCGACATACAAAGCAATACACACATTATGTACTGTTATACACGGCCACGCGTACAGATTCGTGTCATTTCGCGGACTTTAGCGTGTAAGAAAGTTTAAATTAAATTAGTTTATGCGTGTTTTTAAACATTTTTTTCATTGTTTAAATTTCTTACCCCCCCTTGGAAGTGTTGTCAAAAATTAATACCCCCCCTTGAAACACGTGTGAACAGTTAGTACCCCCTCGGCCAAAACTCCCACCCCCCCCAACCCCCAGTCATAAATTCTGAATGGTCCCTAAGTTTACAGTGAAATGAGCATTTAGCATTATTGATTGATCACATTATTATTGTGACTTAAGCCTTGGTATACTTGAGCTGACTTTCAAGTAAGCCTTGAGTAGTTATTTTTTTCTCTGCTTTCAGTTAAGCTGGTCCTCTATTCATCTAAGAATTCAAACATTTAATTTTTTTTACTTTGCATGGTGAAAGCCAGAGATATAAAACCTTAACAGACAGTCAAGTGCTGAGACTTTCAAGTTAGTCTTCAGTATTTTTTTCTGCGGTAAGTTAATCTAGTTCTCTAATCATGTAAGAGTTCACACATTTGTTGGTTCTTAATTTGTGTGTTGACAGTCATATACATGTAATTTACTACTTTTCGGTGGACTGACAGTCAATTCTAGGCTAGAGCAAAATCACTGTAAATAGGCCTAATTTTATTTTTTGGGGCAAATTCTGTTGAATTCAGATGGCAGGTATTATTTTGCACTACTTGACAGTTTGGAGTAGTCAAGGTGCCGTGTGAACATTCACACCTTCATTCACACATTGACCAAGAGGATGGGAACTTGTGACTAAGATAGTACGGCAGTTGCACGGGAATTCTCATCAATGATCGATCCTTCTGTTTACATATGGAACAGGGATTGAAGATCCTGACAACCTCAGAACTAAATGCCAAAAATTTGCAATGATAGTTGACCGATAAAAAAGATGCACTAATGCATAATTTAGTTAACAACTTACCTCAACTGTGAGAAGTGTCAAGACTATATTCTGGGGTTTTTCTGTGGAGATATCAAGCGAAAACTGATCAGGAAATCTGGACAAGTCGTGTCTGACAGAGCCTAGAGGAAGTGGTTGGCCAATGTCAAGGTAATCCTTTGACCCATGTACTGTCTAAATTATAAATTGTCACCTCAAGAGGACTAGATCACTTCAACCTGAGGATTTAGTGAAGCTGTGAATAACATACTTAATAGTTTGGTGATCAATGTGCATGACAACCAACTGTGTTCCAAACATTCTAACTGACCGAGTGGAATAAAACTGTGACTAACTGATTGAAATAAAATGACCTTCTCAGAACAATATTGCTCTGTCCAATAAAAAAAAAAAAATATATATATATTTGTCATACACTTAACTGTAGGGCAATCAGAAGTATTTGTAGGCCAAAAGTAGAATTAAATAATTAGACAGGAAAAAAGGTTATCAATGGTTTGATAATGAGAATGGGATATCAAAGAAGCTGCCATGAGTAGGGTCACCAGGAGGTGGTGCCACCTACATTAGGATAGTTGAATCATTACAAGTACTCAATGCAATATAAGCTATAGTAAAATATAAGGACAGGCTATACATTTCCATCAATTTTTTTTTTGTCTCAATATCATAACATGAAAAGGTGTAAAAGAAGGACCTGGACATTCTCCTTTTAAACATGATATGAAATATTAATAAAATACGCAGTACATCAATATCACATGTTATCGAATTTGCAGATAAGATTGATGGAAAAGTGATTTCAGGCAAGTGGGTAAATAGTTCAACAAATATTGAATGCATTAATTGGGATTTTTTCCTTATTTTGTAGTTAGAAAGCCTGTATATATTAATTTTAAAAGAAATGTATTATGTGGCCTGACTCTCAGATCAGTATTATTGTGATAATTGGATAGTTTTTAATGGTTTGATAGTTGTTTGTGGCTGTTTCTGTTTTGCACAGCCAACAATCACAATAGGATCAGGAAATGCCTCATCAATGATACCAACTGAATGCTTTGTCAAAGCAGTCAGTGGAGCATGACATCCACAGTAGTGTGGACAATGTTTTCATGATATTTGACCCAGTAAGGGCTCAATCATTTATGAAATAATCATTTGGAAATAAGTTGTTAACCAGGATTATTGTAGCACATCTTCAAATCCCCCAGGATTCAAATACACAAATGGACCAGATGAAGCTGAAACTGGATTTTTTTGGCAGATATTTAATATATCTAGTTTTCTGTGCCTGGGATTTTTCTGCAGGCCACTTCTGATCTTGCAAGTCTGTTCTTGAAGGCTTACCTAGCAATGGATTAAAAATGGACTTGAACTATTTATGACCATTACAGACAGCAGGCAGGCCTGCAAGTCACACAACTAACCAAAGGTGAGGTAAACTTTATTCAGAACAAAAATTGACTGAATTTATTGAGGCTAAGTGTATTATTTTGACTCATTCTTAGCCATGGTCAATGAAGCATGGCATTCTAGCTTCATTCCCCTGGTATTATATGAGTAAGTCCTCAGCTGACCTGAGCATCAGAATGCTGGGAAGCCCTTGGGCAGTCGGCAGGTCATCCTCTCAGGTCATGGAGTTCACCCATTCCCTAAAAATTTAATAGGGGAGGGCATAGGCGTCTGGGAGGGAGGAGGCCTTTGAAGAAATACATATAAAGGTGACATTTTTAGATTTTAATAATAGAGTTTAATAGGACGGCGTAAAACCAAGATAAACATAAATTTAGTGCATAACAATACTTGCATTCATTGTAAACTATGCAACAGTAATTGAAATTAGCATAAAGAACAGCATTAACTATTTTCAATTTAATCTCAGAGGTTAAATCTGGAGAGAGCCTGGCCAGCAAAAATCAGGGTGGGGATCTATCACGATCATGATTGAATCAGCTGAGTACTTTGCATCTAAGCCAAAACAGAACAAGAATTATTCACACTTGCTTTTATTTGCATGAGTGGCTATTAGTTCACTTGAACAAACTTATCTCTAGTACGCCTGCAATATGAGAAACATCCATTGAACCACACCTACAGCAATGAAATATTACAGCGAAACACTTTGATATAGAACTAGAGTGGACTGTGGCACTGTGAAAATGGCACTTCGTGTGTCATCATGCTGATGATTTGTCATGATCATACCCAATACTTTCAATATTAATTTTGATTTAAGGAGACATATCCCGCTTGTTGGTGACAGCCAGACGAAAGGATTATGTATCTGATTTTCACTGTGAAATCAGTTTTGACAAGTCAAATGGCCTTCTATTGATCATGACTAATCAAACAGCCTCTATGTTTCCCATGTTGAAGTAGAGAAGATGACACTTCATCAGCTATCATTAGTCAAGAAATGCATTTTTCACAGTGAACTGATCCTCATTGTGTCTATATCAAAGTGTTTGGCTGTAAAGTGGACTGTGGCACTGTGAAAATGGCACTTCGTGACTCATGATAGCTGATGAAGTGTCATCTTCTCTACTTCAACATGGGAAACATAGAGGCTGTTTGATTAGTCATGATCAAGAGTAAGCTATTTGACTTCTCATAACAAATTTTAGAGTGACAATCAGATGCATAATCCTTTTGTTTGGCTGTCACCAACAAGTCGGATAAGTCTCCTTCAATCAAATTAACATTGGAAGTATTGGGTTTGATCATGACAAATCATCAGCATGATGACACACGAAGCGCCATTTTCACAGTCCACTTTAATTTTATATCAAAGTGTTTCGCTGTAATGGAAGTTAGCCATGATTTCAACTGTGTTGACGACGTTCATCATGACGACATGTCAACAAAATCAGCATAATTATGTTTTTCTACTGACTTTAGGCCTATGTCAAAGTGTGTTGCCTACAGCAGTTTTTTGTGATCGTCTTCTGCTATGAATTGTTACAATTGAAGGCACTGAAAACACAGAACTAATGCCATTTTGAAATTTGAAAGCTTGCATTTCACAAAACATCCACTTTCAATTAACTGTGCAGCAGACAAAACAGTTAAAAAACTTTAATATTGGCAGCATAGGATAACACCAAATAAAAACATGGTTCTTAAAGGCACACTGTCATGCAATTTTTTTATTTGTTGAGAACTTCAAATGTACTATTTACAGAAACACCACAGTGATCGTTTCGAATTTATCCCAAGATAAACCCATGAAAAAAATTATTTTAGTTGCTGAATTTGGCCAGATTTTTGGCACAAGCAAAAGCGACTCCTGTTGGAAGAAACTGAGCAAGCCACATAGGACAGGGTAATGAATATTCAAATAGATGACTTGTTGTGACCTCTGGAAGTATGAACGAACTGTGAGACCCAGCTGTGAAATATTTTAGGTACAAAGAGATGGAGCTTAAAAAGCTGACAAAATAACACTTGAGACACAACTGACACTGTGGAAAATCATGCAAATGCTTGTGGGAGGTTCTATCGAGTAGCCAACTGTCAATCAATGACAATCATAGTTATTCTGATTACCTGATTGGTTGATTCTTGACATTGGTTAATTTACTCCATATTTGCCAAGTCCAGGTTGCATCTTGTGATGGCAGCAACTGATATTTTAGAAAGATAAAAGCTGATAGATAGGCCTATATAGATTGTAAAGATGGACATGCAGAGTTTCGGGTCTCAACCATATTGATAATTTCAAGGTTGAGAATATAAGATAAGCTGAGATTAGATAGATCAGATGATCAATAATTATAGATAGATAGATAGATAGATAGATGGATAGATGGATATATATTATATAGGTAGAAAGATAGATAGGTATATAGATAGATAGATAGATCAATAGATAGATAGATAATGATGTATTTTACCTGAAAGCTGCAGGGGGGGGGGTGTTGGGGGTTGCTTCATTATTATATTACACATTCAATTACACATTTTGCGACCTGGTCTTGCAAATTATGGCCCAAATCAGTCACTGCTCACTCTGAAAACCTTGAGAAAATCAACCAATCAAATTTCAGGGCATGGTTGAATGATTGAAAGTTGTACATTGTTTTATTCTGTTTGCTTTTATCAGATACTGTAATTTTCACAAATAAAAGCTTCATCCCAGTGTTGCTAAATCACAGCTGGTAGTGTATCAAACAGTGTATCTTAAAATTCCTTGTTGTCTATCACAGGCATGTTAGGTGAACAAAATAGCAGGAGAACATTTCTGAAATTTGTTCATTTTATTGGAAGAGAGGGGGAGGCCCACCCTACCCTACGTCACTCTTCAGCTGACTGAACATGCTGTAGGGACCCAAAATATTGGCAAAATCCCAATTTCATATATTTTTACTGATCTACAGTTAAACCCAATTTTTTTTAGTTTGGCAGGATGCACTTGTAGTAGCCTATTCTTTCATAAGAAAAAATGTGAACAAAAGCGTCATTTTGGTTACTGTTGTCCTTTAAGAACCGGAACTGCGCTATGTCCTATTGACAGTTCTAAGGAAGAAGCTATTTCAATATATACACTGCTCACCTTATTTAAGCAAGCAAGATGGTAGTCATTGTCAGTTCCAGTTATGACTGTTTCAACTTAATATCAATGAACTGTCAAAAAATGAAGGACATGTAAGGATATCTGTGACAGAAATTTAATGACAAAACACAGGGTCAACACATCAGACGTGAAAACAGGCCAGAGTACTGAGAGTAGGGGGTTTAAAATTAGGGTTACACAATTAGGATCCGGTTTATGAGGTATATATTTTTCATTATTTGGCATTTAGACGAATTTGTAAACCTGTAAAAACGAACATATACACGAATTTGGCATTTGTGTAAGTGCCAGATATTGTTTTTTCACGAATTTGTACAGGTGCAATTACGAACATTGCAATCAGAAAATTGGCTAAAACCTGCTCTAAACCTAATTTTAACACTAAACCCTAATGATATTGCACTTTCACGAATGTTAGTTTTAGCAGATACACGAATGAATAATAAAGCACATTCACGAGTGTTTGTTATAACATGTACACGAGCACCTATGCTCGTTTTTTTCAGGTCAACAATTTCGTACATGCTCGTTTTTACACCTCCAAGAATTTGTGAAGATGCAAAATAAGGGACCGTTCAGAATTTATGACTGGGGGGGTGGGAGTTTTGCTGGAACTTCCCGTCAAAAATTGATACCCCCCTTGAGTTTCATGCGGATTTTTAATACCCCACCCTTAGGTTTCACTCGTATTTTTAGTACCCCCCATCGATATATAAAGCAATACACACAGATATACTGTTATACATGGCCACGCGTACAGATTCGCGTCATTTCGCGGACTTTTGCGCATAAAAAAGTTCAAATAAAATGAGTTTATGCGTGTTTTTTAACATTTTTTCTTTGTTAAAATTTCTTACCCCCCCTTGGAAGTGTTGTCAAAAATTAATGCCCCCCCCTTGAAACACGTGTGAAAAGTTAGTACCCCCTCGGCCAAAACTCCGACCCCCCCCAGTCATAAATTCTGAACGGTCACTAATGAAAAATATATACATCGGTTTATGGATAGGGTATTAGGGTTTGAGTTTCGGTTGACCCTGTGTTTTTTTATCAAATTTCTGTAACCAAGCCCCTCTCATGTCAATTTTCACTAACATTTAATGCATTATATCTCAATAAGACAGCTGTAATTTGTAATAACAATGTAAAAACCCCTTGCTCCCTTAATTTCTGTGAGCAGTGTAGTTGTAAGGCCAAACTAATAGATCTACAGCTTCTGGGAGATTCTCAAGGCTCCTTTTCTTAGGAAAGTCTGAATAACAGGGACCTCGTAAATCATATAACAGACGGCTTGCAAAGTCAACTTGTGGCCTAAGTCTCTAAGACCGCAGTGTGTTAGGAGGCTGGAGGTATGCCGGTCGTGGTCCAGGAACTTGAGGGACTTCATAGAAAGCATATGCTGGTCCCGTAGTGCCCTCAAGTGAAACTGGACGTGCGGCTGTTTTTGGCTGCTGCAGTTCGATTTCATAATAATGTGGAGTTTCGAGAGTTGCTGTCTCCTTGGTGCTCGTCCTCCTCCGATAAAGGCAGATCACACAGATTGCGAGACTTCCTGTGGCGAACACGAATATGCCCAACAATAAGCCAAGAATGATAACAAGATGGACCTGGATACCAGTTGATTCACCTGCAAAAAAGGGATAACACAAAGATGAAAGTTTTACAGTTTGTCTATTTGTTAAAGAGAGAGATGTCAGACTATTTCTCCATAATTAAATTGTATTGCCACCATAGAAAATTAGGGGGAACGGGGGCACATTGGGACGCGGGGCACTGTGGGACAGTGGGGTTTTCTTGGATCCTGGCAAGGTATATGATATGGTAGTGCCATCATATCTTGTAATTTCACATCCTGATGTTTCCATGGTTTTATAGACAAATTACAGCCACATGCAGAAGTATGGTGAGCAAAAGTTTGTTTTTGCTACTACTGAAGTAAATATGGACAGGTTCAATTCAAACCATTCTGTGGACAAACCATGAACAATGAAGCTTTCTCAGTGCTTGTATGAATTTATATATCCTAACGAACAGTTATGAATTGCTATCCGTATAAACACACTCACTGGTGTCCGAGAAATTAACATTTTGGTGTAAAAGTCATATCGGGGCTCATTGGGACAGTGAATTTGGGGCACATTGGGACGCACTTAATATGGCAGAATTTAAGTGTCCAAGGCAACTGAATGACCTGGGACAGCACACAACAGGTGTTCAGGCCAAAGTGAATAGAGGTATAGTGGATTACCATGCTCTGTGAACAAATTTGTCGCAAAGCACTGTGTGTTACTTACATAGATGTCCGCACCCAGGACATTTTATGTTAAATGTTCAAAACTGTTTAAAGTTATGAACTATTGGCACTACAAGGTGTTAATGCACTGTATATTGTCTTACACACTACTTATATGTGATATCTATTGCACATGGAGTGTTAAAATGATTTTTCAATTGATGTCCCAATGTGTCCCGGCTGATGTCCCAATGTGCCCCGCGGGGCACATTGGGACAGCCATTTTTTCGACTCACATTTGGCTCTCTGGCTGCAAAAGGGTATGTGAAGTCTAGTTTATTATGCCTTGCATACAAGCTCAATGGTATTGGTGATATTCATGCAAACTTCTGAGTTCTTCAGTGCTTTCAGCATTGAGCAAAATTAGTAGACGTTAAAAACGTCCCAATGTGCCCCCGTTCCCCCTATGCCAGCAAACAGTGTGTTCAACTAACTGTGTTTATATCTTTTTACATCATTCTTCGATCATTCCCAGTTATGCCGCCTGTTGCTCCATACATATAAGTACAATGTAGGAAGAAATGACAAGTCACATTTTCATTGTCTTTAGCCTTAATAAATCATGTGTGGGAGACTTCCCATGTCTTTTTAAATAAACGTTATGACAAGTTGAACCTTTTAGAAATGATTATATTTGAATATAAAGTGAGCATTCATTGAGCTACCTGAGGTTGTCGCAGTAGTTTTTGCGATGTCCATTATCGTTGTAGGCCTATTGGTTTTCGCCTCGGTAACTCTCTCTGTTACAGTAGATAGAGTTCTAGGTGTTTTGGTGGGCGCATTGGTAGCTCTCTCTGAAACAGTTGAACAAAGTTTGAGGAAGGTATTGTAATCACTGTGTCAAATTTGACTTTGCATCGCCTTCACTTTTCGATCTGAAACATTTTTTGGTTTGAAATTTCTGCTCTTTTAGTTCCAACTGTAAAAAAATTACTTCCCAAATTTACTGTCATGCAAAATATTTCTCAATATTAATATTTTTTCAATTGACCATATCTCCGGTCGTAATTCAGCTACAGCAATCTTAAAAATATATCTTGACAGAGAAATCATGAATAAACATGGTTGAATAATAATTAGGATTATCTAGTGAAAAGGTCATTGGCAAAACTCATGTTGTAGCAAGGTGGTAGCACTCTACATAGAGTGCATAGGCCGGCCGCCAGGAAAGGAGGTGGAATTCATGTCTTTTTATCATTTGCTGCCTAAATAATTCGGACACAGTATTCAGAGTTAAATATGACGTTCGTCCCCTCCTGCAATGGAACAAAGATTTTCCTCAATCATGTTGACAGCTAGACAGACAGCCGGACAGCCTGACAGATGGAAGGACAGACATCCACAAAAGAAAACATTAGTCCTTGCACTGTAAATGTTGTTTGCAAGTTATAACAATATAATATAATATAATAATATAATATAATATAATAAGTTACTGAGAGCAGGTTTTAAAAACCTCTTTTCTCAGATCGTTACTGTTGATATAGTTCTTCCGTATGGGGGTTAGTCAATGGTGCGTTGTGTATATACAGTTAAATATTTGGAAACAGACGCCTGGTAATTCACTTGAGGATTTTGATCATTTTCCTAATAGCAAAAACCCATTTAGCCCGGATGGCCGCCGAAACTGCCAAAAATAGGTAAACTGGTCTTATCAGAACATCCCGGCCGCCGAGGCTGCCTTTAGGATGCAAGTATAAGCTCAGGTAAACGGGTGACGACTAGGAGGGAGCATCGCTGGACGGCGGTGGTAGGGTGGACCTTGACCCTTGTTGAGACTGCGGCTGCAGGTAACGCTCGATTCTGACAGGATACTGTAGGAAATCTGCTGAAGGCCACCTCAAGTCTCCCCAGAGGAGGCGTCGTTGACGGTCAGCAGACAGTTGGCCGTCGAAGCTGCCATGTACGTCTCAATGATTCCAAAATTGGGCCGCCGAAGCTGCCCTTGTGTGGCTGCCGAGGCTGCCAGAGTGCTGGGTCAAACTTGAGGTGGTGATTCCACCATTCTTTATCCAAGCGCGACTTGAAGGCATTCAGGGATGGTGCTGACACGGTATCCGAGGACAAGCAGTTCCATGGCTTTACTACTCTTGAGCGGAAGGAGTGCTTACGCATTTCGGTTGATGCTCGGACTTGGAACAACTTGTAATCGTGACCCCTAAGTCCTGTTTGCGATCTCTCAAGCTTTATTGATGTTATAGGGTCTTAAATTTCGTGTAGAGTCTTATAAACCTCAATCATGTCCCCTCGTAGTCGACGGTAAGACAATGTAGGAAGACCCAGGGCCCTCAGCCTATCGGGGTATTCTAGATTTCTCAGGCTAGTAACCTTCTTGGTTGCCCGCCTCTGCACTGCCTCAACATAAAGATTATCATAACTCAAAACAGCAAGCTATCATGGCTCAAACAAATTGTGCAACTGTCTCACTCAATCATTTGAGCTAACTCAGAATTTCAGAATTTACAGTGTGTCTACACTAAAAAAAGCAAACAAACCTGTTGACGACAGTACATCAAAATTGTATTTAGTCGTTGGAGCAGGAGTAACTCTTTGGTAACAGAAACCCCATAGCTTATAGCCTTCTGTGTACACACTTTCTACAGCACACCAGATGGCAGTGTTGTCTTTCGTTGTGCATTCGTAGTAAAACTGTCCTCCGTAGAAAAAAGGGAAGCAACACGGTGTTCCGTTTGGCACCGTCCCACCAACTGCCACAAATTCTTCACTCTTTGTGCTACTTGCAAATGCATTGCAGCTGTATTGTCCTGATACTGTTGCTAAACAGCATGCAACAATTAACAAGCCCCATAGCATCATCTCTCTGTAACACAACAAAATAAAAATATCATCATTATTTATATTAGATATTGTTAACTTGGCTATCTTTGCTTCATAACCTTTTAGTCAAAAATATTGTGAGCATGTAAATGTGTACATTATACACTATCCCACCAGGCATTATGATGTCAATCTGGTGTAGTATTTTGGTTATTTTAGGTCCTAAAATAATCAAACTTTCTGTCAAAAAATTGATACCCCCCTTGGGTTCCATGCAGGTATTTAGTGCCTTGAGTATGTGTGTTTTATGACCTTTTTCTTCTGTTAAATGTTCCTACCACTGCTTTATTTAAATAAATATTTGCTTGCTCAGTTTTTGTGATGATAAATTATTTTCAGGTAGTCTTGAAATTAATCTTTAATTTTTGGGTGAGGGTGTTTCTTAACGGATGTTGCTTGATTTAAGAAAGAATATTTGGGAACGTCGCAGCTTATCTTTCTCTGATTGCCAAGGAGATCATGACTGTTGCAGTTGCAAGAAAGCAGGATTTTACCATTTAGTTTTGTTTCCAAGGTTTCATTTCTGTGGAAATGCTTGTCATTGGCGGTTAAACATGTGCCTATGTTTAATCAGTTACTAAACAACTCAGCTGCATGAAACCACTCCCGAGTGACAATTTTATGCTCACCAGTAGGCAAGTTTATCACACTGGGTTGTGGCTACTAGGCACCCCATAGAGCAAATTTAATGATTTTGTTTGAAAGCTTGAAGAAAATGATGAAAAAGGCCAATTCACCATAGTCGGTGCCACCTTTCTTGTTAAAATTTAGTTTTTGGAGAAGTTAGGTCGGAGTTTGTCACACACAATGGCATTCCAATGCAATAATGTCACAATGGAAGCAGGTCTTTAAACAGCCACTACAAACGATGCGGTTTGATAAAGGCTTGAGGTCTATTAAAAAGACCTCAGACAACCTTTTTGGCAGCTGTTGGATAAACAACAGTAACATGTGTGCCTCATGTCTTTCTTTATAATAGAGTGGTAGAGGTGCGGTTGCGAGAACCGCACAAGGAGGGCACGCATGATACTGATGTTTACCTCTGCAGCTGCAACAAAGATTGTGTGAGGTCCTTTTGATTGGATTGGATACATTTATTCACACAACATGTGTACTTACAATATATACATTAGCTAAATAATTTATCAATAGTGGTATAATTTTTACAATGTTGTGCTGGAGGGCACCCGAGCAGAATATCTGCTATGACCCGAAGGTGGGTGCACCCCCTCCCCCAAATATGCCCAAAATTAATTATACAATGCTTCTTCAATTAATATTGATGGAGGAAAAAAATATACACAACTTATCTGAGACAACATTTGAATTTATACACATTTGTATATTAACGAAAGATTTAAACAATATATATTCACACAGGTGAGAAATGATGTAGTACACCTTTACTGAATGATTTAATATTTTTCTGATCCTTAGGTTGTTGTGGTACATTTTGCCATAAGTGTGGTGCTCTTTATCTGTTATTGTATATTTCTAGGCTATGATGGGGTGATCTAGGATTGTTGCTATATTTCTAGTATTATGGTTGTGATTGCTGAACTGAAAAATATTTCCTATTCTTTGTGGTAATGCATCATGTATATATCTATACGACAATTTTAATAATGAATTCTCTATCAAATCTACAAGTTTTAAAACTCCTGCTTTTTTATAATATGGAAAAATTCTCACTTGACGCTTGACATTTGATATCCCGTATAAAAGATGACTTTCTATATTTGTAATGTAGATATAAGCTTTTTGGAAAAATATGGCAATATATTCTTTGTCATGTTTAAACTATAGGTACCAATGGCAAGTTTAGATAACAGGTATTGACAATATGCCTTTCAAAAAAAATTTGACAAGACGGATGTGGACCATTTTTCCAGGAACTGGTAGCAATGAAATTGGTCTGTAATTGCTGTTATCCCATGTCTAGCCAACTTTTGTCCCTCATACTGAGCTTTTCCCTGGTCAATACAGATTGAGAGAGGGAAATACAACAGAAAGAAACAGGGATATATTTAGTTCAACCAATCAAATTCCTTTGGCTAATTAGCCAGCAGGGATATACTGAAAGTTAATGAGATCAACAGGGATATACTGGAACTGACCAATCACAAGACAACAGTGCCCCTATATATCATGCTTATTAGCATGTAGATACCAGCATATTTGCTGATTGTTGTGATTTAAGGGCACATGCTGGTCGAAAAATGGTGAAAATATTTTAGAAAATGGAAATTCTGATTTTGACAGTTTCAATAAATACAGATGTCCAGACAACAAATGCAACTGAAACTGCGCAAAAATTCCTGTTCTAACCCTGTAAACAACCTTGCCAATCTTACCTTTACAGTTAAAATTATTAAGAGTTTTATTTCCTTTTTTGCCATTTTCCGAAAACTGCAAATTTTAGTGACTTTGAGTTCTTACAAAAAATTCATCTCAAAAACCGCTGAAGGCATCATAATGAATTTTGGCATACTGCTTACTGACAAGTTCGCTTCCGCAATAAGGCTATTTTCAGAACTGTATTTGGATTAAAGGCCGTGGGACAGCAATTCAAACCTGAAAGATTGTGAATTAGCTCCATAGTCCCATGTTCGCGAACCCAGAAAAATCCTATAAAAACATATTTTTAGTCTGAAAATAGTCTTATTGCGGATCCAAATACCTCAAATTATGAAAATAAATGAGTTCTGATTATTCTGATAGCTCAGTCTTGAGATGAATTTTTTGTAAGGCTGAATACTTAAAAATATGTAAAATTCTTTGTTGCCATGGCAACCGTAACCATGGCAACTTAAAATTTCATGGAGGGTCATAATTTGGTGCCCTGAAGACCTGTGTAAAATTTCATAGCTCTAGCTGCAACAGTTTCTTCTGGACAGCATACACACATTTTTCGACCAGCATGTGCCCTTAAGGCAATTAAGTACTGCCAATTAAGAGTATTGATTTTTTTTTTTGGTAGCTTCAAACTGTTTTACATTGATATAGAATTAAAGTATTTAAAAAAAAAAAGACATGGGATAAAAAGGTTATACCATGGGTTGCGGCAGTATATCCTGGTATAGTCACCCTCGACCTCGTATATCCCTCGACCCTTCGGGTCTCGGGATATACTAGATCTTGGGTGACTATACCAGGGATATACTGCCTCCACCCATGGTATAGCCTCATATTATCCCATGTCTAGCAAACTTTTCTCCCTGATACTGAGGTTTTCCCCGGTAAATACTAAATAAGAAAGGGAAATATGTGGGTATCGAGAGGGACAAATATCAGTACACCCAATCAGAGCTCTTCAATAAATTAGCTAAGAGGGCTATACTAATTTATTCATTAGATGGAAGGGATATACTGAAACTGGCAAATCAGAAAACAGCATTGCCTCATTTGCATACCACAATCAACAAAAAGACGTTGTACATGACCCTCTGTATACCATGCTTATTAATATAACAAGCCAGCATCTTTTTGATTGTTATGATTTAAGGCAATTAAGTACAACCAATTAAGATTATTGATTTTTTTGTAGCACAACTGCATTCACATTAAGTGTTTCAAACTGTTTTACATTGATATAAAATAAAAGTATTTAAAAAAAAAGACATGGGATAAAAAGGTTACATCATGGGTGGGGGCAGTATATCCCTGTATAGTCACCTTCGACCCAGTATATCCCTCGACCCTTCGGGTCTCGAGATATACTGGGTCTCAGGTGACTATACTAGGGATATACTGCCCCCACCCATGATATAACCTCATAATCTCTGATCTGTTCTTTGCTTTATATAACGGTATCACAATGGCTAACTTCATATCATCAGGGAATTCCCCGTTTGACAAAGATTTATTAAATATAATATTAAGTGCTGGTAACATACTTGTATATATAGTTTTAAGCACAGTGTTAGAAATTCCATCATAATCCTTACTGCTTTTGGACTATAGTTTTAATATGATTTTTTCTATTTCTTGTTCTGTAGTTGGATAAAAAAAAGCAACTTTCGTTAATTCTAGAGGACCTATTGTTCTCCAAGTCTCTCTTGCTGTATTTGGTTCACCATCTATCTGTTCAGCTATTTTCTTCCCAATCTCACTGTAGTATTTTCCAAATCCATTACTTATTTTGAATTGGTCAGTTTCCTTTACACCGTCTATTATTATTTCATAACTAACGTTCTGTTTGTTATTCAACTTTCCAGTTATCCTATGTAGTATATTCCATAACTTTTTGGAGTTTGATCGATTACTTGCTATTAAATCATTATAAAAGTTATTCTTCGCTTGCCAACGTAGTTTGATGTATACTTTCCTACATTCCCTATACCTTATACATTCTGCACTGTCATGGGGAGGGAGTTCCCCCATGGCCTAACTGGTAAGTGCGCTTGTCAACTGGCTTTGAGGACATGGGTTCAAATCTCACCCCGGGACCTCACTTTAGTCTGAGCCCATGGGACATTAAATCAGGCGGGTTGTATCCAGTGTTCTATGCTGGGGCAACTGAAAGACCCTGGGCATCCTTGAATTAATAGGGTATGTGCCAGACTCACAGTCTTCTCATCTCATCATACGGCGATCGCCTGCCTCGATAAAGCCCACTAATTAAAGGTGCTGCAGAGGCGTAAAACACAAACAAACAAACAAACAAACAAACAAACAAACTGTCATGGGGAGGGAGATAGACATCTTTGTGCATTTTTAAGCATCTAGCAGAGGAAGTTTTTAAACCTGCACTAAACAAAGGATCTCTATGTTTGATGACCTTAAGCCTTTTTCATTCTGCAGCTTTTGTACACTCTAAAAAATTCAGACAAAATTGGTTTTTTAGATTCAAAATGGTTTTTTGAAAAACCAAATTTCAATGGTTTTTCATTAAAATTTGGTTTTTCAAAAAACCATTTTGAATCTAAAAAAACGATTTTGTTCCGTCATTTTTTAGAGTGTACAGGCTGTTTTAGGACCTGTTTTCATAGTCCCGTCTTTGCACTGGAATGCCATTGTGTGGAAAACTCTGACCTGACTCAGTAAACAACAACATTTTAACAAGTCAGGTGGCTCTAACTATGGTGAATTGTGTGGCCTTCTTCATCATTTTCTTCAAGCTTTCAAATGAAATCATTAGATTTGCTCCATTTGGTGCCCAGTGCCCCCACACAGTGGAGATATCCCAATGTGACAAACTCCACCACAGGTGTGTGATCAATGGTCACACCTGAGTAATTTTTATTTATCTGAGTCCCTTGACACCTGATTACACATATGCATAAACCCAATTGCTCCTCTGAAATATTTTCAGGAAAATGGAGCCATGTAAATAGTTTTGCGTTTTTAATTTGGCTCAGTTTATGTTTTTCTACGTATTCTTTTGCTATATATCACATCTTATAACCAGTACTGAATTGAAAAATATAATTTTAACAGATCTCATTCTGCATGTCTGCTTGTTTATTAGGCAGAAATTTACTGTTTTTTACCAATACAATTCCATTCTTTATACTTATGTGATCTGAGCTTTACCTCAATTAATCAATTTTGAATATATTTTCCCTAGGATAGATAATAATGATCCCAATATATATGCATCAAGAATGACATGACTCAGCCACACAGCTCTTTTTCGATTTTTCTATCAAATTTTACTGTGATAAGGCCAGAAAATGGATCAATTATCCCATAAGACACTGTGTAATTGACTGACCTTTTGCAGTCACAGTGAAATAAATAATTCCTCGCTGAGGAGCTCCAAGCCCTCCTAAAAATTATATGGTCACCCTCTGAACATGCTGTGTTTATAGGACTCCCTCAAGCGAAACTCCTATACCTGACTAAACCAGAATAGTGAAATTGATACACTTACCCTATCATTATGAGAGCCACACTAGAAAGCTATCGCATGTTGATGCATGTGATTTAAACAAATCTCTTATAAACAGTCCACGCAAAGACGTATTTCAAACAAGATGTGATCATTCTTTTTTATCTAAAGAGGAAGTTGCAACTGTTGCATGGAATTCCGTTACATGACTTGCATGGGTGAATCCACTTGTAAATTACAATCATATTAAGGGGTCAGCTATTTGATAATCAAGGGGCTTTGAGTTTTCCTCGGTGGGAAATTATTTATTTCATTGCAATGGCAGTCGTAATTATTTATTTCAATTCCTAAATCAAGCAACATCTTCTTAAGAAATACCCGCTAGAAATCGTCCAGAAGGAATTTATTTATTTCACCAAAACTGAGCAAGAAATTATTAATTTGCAAAAAACTGTTTAGAAGCCCACCCCCCCAGTATTAAATGTCCCCCTTACAAACATGACTTCCTTCTTCTTTTTTGTGAGCTTAGTCAACCGTTTACAAGTAAACTCTTATGGAATAAAAACATATTCCATGACATTATGATTTTGAGTACCCACAAGAGTTTCTCAGTGCAAGACAAATAAGTCTATCTTATCTTATCTTATATTATAATATATTTTTGAGTATATCAAGTTAGACTTGCTTCAATGCAGTCAGACAAAGCAATAACTTAAAAAAATGTTCTTGAGTGTAGCAAATACCCTTTGAGAGCTTCAAAATACTTATCATTCTCTATCTGTAAATGTAAGTGTCTGAATGTATAGTGACTTCCATTTTGAAGAACATATAACTTAGACTGGGGTGATAGTACATCATTCCCATAGCCTAATGGGTAGAGTCCTTGACGGCAAATCCAATGGCTTTTATAAGATGTGCGTTCAAACTCCGATCCTGGAACTCAATTGGAGCGAGTGGTTGTGGCTGAGGCTGGAGAAGGTAGATTGATCTTGAAGATTGTTATGTAGAGATATAAAAAGAAAAAAAAACTTATGGTGGTGTTCTATAATAAAACCCCATCACAGTGTAGTTCACAGCTATGAACATCATGATTGTCAGGTCTGCTCTGAATTGACACGAGTCTGAAAGGACGAGTGTTAGTTCAGAAGCAGACCTGACACGAATGATGTTCATAGCTGTGAACCACAAAGTTATGGGGTTTTATATATATCTCGCAATGATTTATCAGTGACTTTTACTAAATTCTAGTCCGATAACTTCGAATTCTCCCAAGTTACGAGCAGCAGTTTGTTGTGACGTCAACAGCAGCCCATTGTAACATGACATAAACAATCACTGCCCATTGTTTGCATAACAACCTCAGACAATTTATTTCATTTAGTTCACAAGGATGAACTCAATGGTGAGAACTCAATGGTTTTTTCATGGTGTTCACTCGCAATTGCGGGATATTGGTGGTAAACTGGATATATTTGCTTTTACAATACCTGTGAGTCATCAGCCAATAAGAAGCCTGTATTTGGCTGGTATATCATATATTCTTTGTTGTTCACTTATTACATGCACATGGGAGTATATAAAGCCTCATTGTTTAACAAAGCTCATAACACAAACAGCAAAACAAACAGTGAATTGGCAACAAAAATTCAACAAAAAATAAAACAAAAGTATTATGAAACCTAATGCCTGTGACAAATCCATAAATCCTTTAATTAATTAATTTGAGCCCAATTTAGATTTTTAATGCAAATATCATGACAGAGGAGTCAACCATATTAGATCACCTGGAGCGGAGGAGGCTTGGAGTTTATTTTAAATAAATAATCTCTTTTCTTATTTTTTTAAATAAATAAATTCCTTTTGAGCAGTCTTGAAATAAATAATAAGTAAATTAGTGGTTATAGGGGTATTTCATAACATGGTTCTGTTTGGTTTAAAAACACACTCGAAATAAATAGGTCTAATTACGGATGCTGTTACCATGAAATAAAAACACCAAGCCCCAAATTAATATCTGATGGTCGCCCCCTAACAACAATCCAAATGTATATTCTCCTGATTTGTTAACTGTTCTTTTTTTTTACGATTTTTCTTTTGCCTGTTTTCCCTCATATTTTTTTGAAGGGTGTTCCCAATCATTATGCAATTTCGTGAAAAAACATCCATTGTCCCCAGAAATCAACCAAACTTATCTTAAAATTACACTGCTCACACAAATTAAGGGAGCAAGGGGATTTTCATTATTAATGCCAGTTATGGCTGTTTCAGCGAGATATCATGCATCAAATGTCAGAAAATTGGCACGTGAGAAGATCAGTTGCAGAAAATAAAGGAAAAAACACAGGGTCTATCTAAACTCAAACCCTAACCCTATCCATAAACTGAACCCTAAATGTAACCCTAATTGTAAAGCTAACTCTGGGTCTGATTTCGCATCTGTTGTATGGACCCCATGTTTTCTAATTAAACTTGTGTCACAGACATTCTTACATATTTCATTATTTTTGACTGTTAATTTATATTTAATTGAAACAGCCATAACTGTTACTGACCATGATTGCCGCCTTGCTCCTTGAAAGAGCAGTGTATAGTCATTGTAGGTATTATTTATCGTTTTGTTAGAACGATATCCAAATAGTGTTATTTCTTGTGGAGATATGAAAAACAGGGCCGGATTATCGATAGGGCACAGTGGGCAATGTGCCCAGGGCCGCACAAGGGAAGGGTACTGTGAAAATGGAACTTTGTGTGTCATCATGCTGATGATTTGTCATGATCATACCCAATACTTTCAATGTTAATTTGATTTAAGGAGACCAATCCCGCTTGTTGATGACAGGCAGACGAAAGGATTATGCATCTGATTTTACTCTAAAATCAGTTATGACAAATCAAATGGCCTTCTCTTAATCATGACTAGTCAAACGGCCTCTCTGTTTCCCATGTTGAATTTAAAGAAGATGACTCTCCAGCGGCTATTATGACCCACAAAGTGCCAAAATCTGTATGAAACAATGCTAATTTTCTTTGCATATCAAGTTTACAGGCTGTATAAGTACTTTGCCCTTAAGCTAAAACAAAACAAGTAATTCACACCTTCCCTTATTTGCTTGAGTGGCTTTCCAATACACTTGAACAAACTTGTCTTCTGTAATCCTGCAGCATGAGTAACATACATTGAACCACACCTCTATAAATGATATATATGGTGAAGTTATAGGCATTTTATGAGTTCTAATTGCATATCATTATAAATGTTTCATGCACAATCGTAAAGAAAGAAACAGACGAGCGAAGCGAAACTTTGGAGGTCTTTGTGTATTAATTAAAGAAACTGTATCTGATATATATGAGGTGAATGTACATGATAAATCATTTGATGGAGTAATTGTTTTGAAATTTAGAGACAAGATCACAGATTATGTTTTTATTCTAATAGCAGGTTACTTACCTCCTGAAGGCTCACCTTGGGGGAGAGACTCGTCAGGTTTTTACATATTATGTTCTCAACACTGTACATGAATTGTCAGAGACTGATGCTATTTATTTCACAGGTGACTTTAATAGCAGGATTGGCTCTGAGAAAGACTTTGTTGTTGGTATTGATGACATATCTGATAGATGTGTACTTGACAATGAAATTAATAACCATGGTAAATTACTTCTAGATCTCCTGATTGATTCTAAAATGTGTGTTTGTAATGGAAGATTTGATAATGATGATTGGACATGTATCAAGTGGAACGGCACTTCAGTTGTGGACTATTTTATTACTCCTATTCATAATTTTAACACTTGTATTGATTTTACTGTAAAAACAACAAGAGATTGTGTTAATGAACATTGTGTAAATGCTGAAGGTATTTTACAAATAATACTTCACCAGATCATTCAATGTTAATTTTAAAAATAACTACTTTCAATAATGATGTGAAGAATTGTATCCATCGAAATGATGATAATATAGCTTTGCAGGAAGATGCATTTAAAATTGATAAAGTACCTGTTGACTTCTTTCGATCTGAAGAATCAGCACAACAAATAATACACATGATTGAAAAAATTGAAAATACGAGAGCTAATCAAGATTGTATTGATGACGTGTATAGAAAGCTATATATGTTCCATGAAGAAATGAATGTTTGGCTCAGAAAGAAATCTGTTAACCCGCAAAATAAGAGAAACTTATATAGGCACAGCTGTGCCTTTTGGAATGAAGATTTGAAAAATCATTGGGAGGATCTTTGTCTTAAAGAGAAAAATTATTTAAGATGTCATGGACCTCAAAAGAGGAGAAATAGAGAGGAATATAATTCTGCTAGAAAACTATTTGATAAGGTTTTTCGCAGAGAAAAAAGAAAATTCAACAGAAATAAAATCATACAAATTGAAAATCTAAATACTGAAAATCCAAAAGAATTTTGGAAATCGTTAAAACATTTAGGTCCCAAGAAAAGGAATAAAATTCCTGAAGAAGTGATCAATAATCAAAATGAAGTAATAACTGAACATGCAGAAGTATTTCTGCAATGGAAAAATGATTTTAAAAACCTGTACAATCCTAAATCTGTGGATACATTTGATTTAAATTTTTATAACGAATGTATTGAATATTTACAAGATCATGAAAATGAAATACCTATAATTTATGATCAAGAAAACTTAATTGAGATTAGAGAGATAGAGAAAGTGATTCAAAAGACAAAATTAAATAAATCCATGGGAGTTGATAACATACCATACGAAATTTTTAAAAATGGGTTGTCAAATGGATTAGAGTAGGTCGGGGCATGCGGCCCCCCTTAACTTCGAGGTGCGATTTGACCTACTTTTTATGGGCGATTATTTGAATGCTTATGCTATCAGGAAGGGATCACTTGACTCTACTAATAACTAGTGAAACAAATGTCTACCAATTTTAATAAAGGAGTTACGGCCATTTTTGTAAAAAAATTAAAATGGCCTTCTTACCCCACCTATCGGGCAAGAAGCCCCCCTATTATAATCCTATGGCAATTTTTTTTGCGAGCACATTCAGCTTAAAAGTTATTTGTTAGGGTTCTTCTATCCTTTTTAAGGCATTCTATTCACTTTTTCTGAATTTTAGAATTTTTCTTTTCATACTTTTATTTTTTAATATTTTTTGACAAAGTTTCGATTTCGGGCAATTTTTTTTCTATTTTAGTTGGCTATTTTATCAAGATTTAAGGTAAAGTACACATTATTAAATCATTCCTAAAGCAGCTTCGACCCCCAGTGAAGGGGGCTTCATGCCCCATATGATGTTGGGCCTCTCTCCTCAAACCCACATATTTTAATTTGACCTCTATATTTTGAAGTAAAATGCACAAAACACGATCCGAATCATATTTATGTGATAGTCATAAAGTGTAACAATGCAGATATCCATTATACTTTAAAAAATTTCCAAAGTTATTTCTGACAACCCCTTTCAAAGAATTAGTCAAAGTTACAAAAACCTTGCACATTTTTTTGTTTCTTTAATTTCTACTATGGTTTGGTGCTTTTTGCTCTAACAATTTGTGACATCACCTAAAATGTCTGTAGCTTCAATCCTATCTATTGATAAACGCACCAAAAATGTAAGTTTGGATATAAGCCTGGGGGGGCCTCTCACCTAACCCGGGCTTCTTGCCCCGACCTACTCTACTCTTATCTCTATTTAATTAAATATACATTACTAACATCATGCCTAGTGAGTGGAATATGGCTATCATCAAACCAATTCCAAAATCAAATATGATAGATCCACGAATACCACTACAATACAGAGGTATAAGTCTAATGTCATGTATTTTTAAATTATTCTCAGCTATCATCAATAACAGATTGTTACAGATAGCAGAAATTAATGATATATACGTCGATGAACAAAATGGTTTTAGACCAAAACGCTCTTGTTCAGACCATCTTTATAGCTTAACTAGTACTTTTCGAAATAGAATAAATAAAAAACGCTCAACTTTTGTCGCCTTTATAGAAGGTGGAAAACTATTCAAGGCCATAAAATGTATATACACCAACCCAGTAGCTAAAGTAAATCTTAATAATGCTAATACAGACACATTTCAGTTAGGTTCAGGGGTTAAACAAGGTGATCCATTATCCCCTACTCTTTTTGGTTTATATATTAATGACTTAGCTCTAGATATTAAAAATTTAGAAATGGGTGTAGATGTTACAGACAATGTTAAATTAAGTATTCTTATGTATGCAGATGACTTGGCCTTAATTGCTGAGTCTGAAAGTGATTTACAGAAAATGATTGATGTAATGTATCAGTGGTGTAGTAAATGGCAAATGAAAGTTAATATTGGTAAAACAAAAATTGTCCACTTTAGATATAAAGGTCTAAATGTCAGCAACTGTGAATTTACCTATGGAAATGAATCAATTGAAATTGTAAAAAGTTATAAATATCTGGGACTAATCTTAGAAGAATGTCTTGATTATAAAGTTACATCAACTGCCCTTGCCAACTCGGCTGGAAGAGCGCTTGGAAGTATCCAAAACAAAGTTTACAAATTGAAAGGTTTAGGATTTAAAACATACAGTAAATTGTTTGATTCAGGTGTTGTTCCTATTATGGATTATTGTTCTGGAGTTTGGGGCTATAAAGACTTTTCTAAACCTGAAGCAATACAAAATAGGGCAATACGATTTTTTCTAGGTGTGAATAGTTTTACCCCGAAACATGCTTTTAAAGGCGACATGGGATGGATTGATTAAAAAACTAGACGTCATATTGAAATACTACGTCTTTGGAATAGACTTGTTTACATGGATGAAAACAGACTGACAAAGCAAGTGTTTGAAGTTGATAAACAAATTAACAAGAGAAATTGGAGTAATGAGGTTTTACAAATATTCACTAAATTGAATCTTACTCAAAATTTTGTAGAACATTTACCAACGTCAACTGATGGAAATTTATAAAACCAACTGGAAAAATCAAGTAACTAACATGCCAAAATTAAGAACTTACAGAGAATTTAAAACTACATTTGGTACTGAGGATTATGTATATAAAATTTATGATAGAGGTCATTTGTCTGTTCTTTCACAATTTAGGTTCGGTGTTTTACCATTAGCAATAGAGACAGGACGTTACAATGATATACCATTAGAATATAGAATTTGTGAATTTTGTTCCCATCATGTTCTAGAAGATGAAAATCATTTTTTGTTCCATTGTAATACTTATAACGATTTACGTAACTTACCTTTAACCCCTGTTTAGATTATCGTGTGGATTTTTACTTTTTATCATTATAAGAAAAATTTAAGTTGTTGATGTCCAAGGATTTAGTTAAATTTACTGCAGAATATTTGTTTAAAGCTTTCCATAGAAGAAGAAGTTTGTTGTATAATATATAATTCAAGAAGTTTGTTGTAAATGTTTTAATATTGTAAATATGTGATTGTAAATGTTGTAATATTGTAGTTTCCAGAAAATTTGTTGTTAAAGTTACTTTTGAATTATTTTGATGACTTGTAAGCCCATATACCTCTGGGTGTATATTTTTTACACAGGTCAATAAAGAATTTGTCTGTCTGTCTATCAGTTCTTTTTGTGATGAAATCAGCACAACACATTATTATTCCACCCTCCCTTTTGAGTTTTATTGGTGTTTTTTTTCTATCTTATGGTAGTACTATTTTACATCAGAAGCAACATGACTCTCACAGACAGTAGCTTTTGACTGTGCTTTCCACAGTTGCTTTCCAGTGCAGCTTTGTAGGGGTCAACCAGATGATAGTTGGGAATATGGATTTTACCGCCGGGGACAAACTTTTTTTGTTCGCGAAGCCTCGAAAATTTTTTTTTGTACGCAGATGCATGACAAACATGTTTTTTCGCGGTTTTAACATTATGGTACATGTACCCTAGCTACAGGTGGAAACAAACTTTTTTTATTTTCATGTGCTGAACTAACTTTTTTTTCAGTGTCAAGAGGGAAACAAACTTTTTTTTCACCTAAAGTCAATTTTGTCTGTTCTTGCCAAAGATCAACTGGTCGGCCCCTAACTGCGGCTTTCCACAGTTGGTCAGATAATCTTCTCTATTCGAGTAAGTGTGCTGATGCTGACCACAGATGGAGATTCAAGGGGTGGGGGAGCCGGATGTGTACAGGTGTTGTTAGTAATCCGATTTGAAAGTAATTGGATTAGGTAATCGTATTACATATTGGGGTAACTAAGTAATCTATACAATTACTTACAAAAACTGTCATACTCGGATTACAGTTACTTTTCATTTCTAGGTTAGTTAATTTTTTGGTTAATTAATTTTTAAAAAAGTATGCGTCTTTCACCACAAAATGATCTGTAAAACTCGGTGATCTTTGTTATACGTTTTGCCAGGTGGCATCCAGCTGCAGTTATATTATGGTGAAAATATTTTGTGCTCTTTTTCTTAGACAAAATTCCTTATTAAAAATGTGTTTAATTCCAATAATCATAAAAAGATTTGTGAAATACCTTAGTTGTTAGTTTAAATTCAGGACAATTGTTCTCAGACGATAAATGTAACTAAAAGTAATCTAACTTGTAATCTATTAGCTACCTTGCCCTCACAAGTAACTTGTAACGTATAACTAGACTACTTTTTTCAAAGTAACTTACAGCGAAACACTTTGATTTAGAATTAAAGTGGACTGTGGCACTTTGAAAATGGCACTTCGTGACTCATGATAGCCGATGAAGTGTCATCTTCTCTACTTTCAACATGGGGAACATAGATGCTGTTTGATTAGTCATGATCAAGATTAAGCCATTTGACTTCTCATAACAAATTTTAGAGTGAAAATCAGGTGCATAATCCTTTCGTTTGACTGTCACCAAAAAGTGAGATAAGTCTCCTTCAATCAAATTTGAAAGTATTGGGTTTGATCATGACAAGTCATCAGCATGATGACACACAAAGTGCCATTCTCACAGTGCCACAGTCCACTTTAATTCTATATCAAAGTGTTTCGCTGTAAACAACAATGACCAGGGTCATATGAAATTTAGCTGATAATCAGCGAAGCAATACAGGGTGTAAAGTCCTATCACCCAACGCCCAGGTTTACTGCTCCCTCACCATCGCAAGAAGCCGCGGATGCCTTCTGTGGTTTCAGTACATTAACATAAGTTCCAAGCTGTATTAAGGCTAGATGCAGCTCAAGAAATCAAGCACTTGGTTGTCAACTTGTCATCTTGGAGCAGCTTGAGGTAAGAAATTGTTCTCACATTGGCATCTTTTTAGTATTTGCATGCATGCATAGTTAAAGGGTTTTTTAATTGGTATGAGAATCAAGGCATTCAGCAGTGAAAGAAATATGACAGAATCACCTTGTTTGATTGGTTTAGAACACATGACTGACATCAGACAAACTTATTTGTATAGTTTTCAGTTTTGGTGACATAAATCAATTCTTTCTTCGTAGTCTTGAAATAAATAATTTCCAATGGGGTTTTAACTTAGGAAGGCGATGTTTGATTTATGAGTGAATATTCGGAGACTTTGCACACTCGAAATGAATAATTACGGCTGCTGTTACTGTGAAATAAATAATTTTTTGCCGCGGAACACTCCAATCCCCCCCCTGATTATTAAATGGTTGCCCCCTAACTACAAATTTACAGTTGACTAGACCTTGCTAGCATTCAAACTTCAAAATTTAATTTTTCATCCAAGAAAAGTATTTCATATATAAAGAGCAAGAGCATGCTAAAACATTTCTACTTCCTGAAAAATTAAGTTAGTAGCACCCTCATTAGCTAAAAATCAGTCCCAGATACCATGTCTGGAAATTACATTATGCATATGTGACCTGCATGCCCCACCAAAATGAGTTCAAAGTCGACCTCCTTCCGTATTTTGTTGTGAAAATGGCATTATTCTACTGGAATTGGGGTTTTAAAATGATGGCACATTTGTTTTGATATCTCCATCCAATGGAAAGATACTACAACTCAAACATTGATAATACGAAACATCAAACTTTGAGAAAATGGCATTTGAATTTACTGCTATTGTAATGAAAGAAAAGAAAATCAGGAAGGACTCAAAATGTTGATGATTCACATATTGTTTTCCTAATTTTCAGAAACCATTGTAACACCCAATTCTTCATCAAATTTAGGTTGAAGTTCAACAACAATGAACTCCACTTCATCAGAATTGGATGAGACCACTATCAATGGAATCTTGTCCACTGAAGAAAATGTTGGTCCCGTTCATTATCCAGAATTACCAGCAATTGCCTTCTTGAGGAAGTATCCGCCCCCAGTCCTATTTGTCGTAGCTGGGATCGGCAATATACTCTCCTTCTGTGTCTTTTCTCGACCTGCTTTAAAAGGGTCGGTGACCTCCTTCTATTTCCGATTCCTTGCTGTCGTGGACACCATGTACGTATGGTTGGGGACATCAGTAATGTTCTTTAGTTATCTTCTCACTATACCCAACATCACACGATGGCACTGGACTTGTAAGGTAAGTGAATTGTGTTCCATGTGTTGTAAAATACACTGCTTACACAAATTAAGGGAGTAAGAGATTTTTAAAATTAATTTTTGAAAGTTCTGGCATTTTCAGTTAGATAATAAAGCATCAAATGTCATAGAAAATTTACATGGGAGGAGATCGGTTACAGAAATTTAATGAAAAAAAAACAAACAAACAAAAAACAGGGTCAACATAAAAGTCAAACCCTAACCCTATATAAAATTAATCCTAATAGTAGCCCTAATTTTATACATAACCCTGGGTCTGTTTTCGTATCTTATGTGACCCCCTGTTTTGTCATTAAATTTCTTCCACAGACATCACTCCCGCCTGTTCCTGAAAGAGCCATAACTGTCACCTTGCTTCATTAAATAATGTGAACAGTCTATTTCTTCTGCAACTGGTGGCAGAATGGTTAAGGTGCCTGTCTGTTTCTTTGAAGGTCATTGGTGTGAAACATGTGTTGCGCAAGTGCAATTTCCTAACTGGTGTCTCATTGCAGTCTAGTGAAAATGAGAACTACATCCTGCTGCCACTTGGCACAAAAGTTGATTTTGTATTCTACAGTATTGCTGTTCCAATAAGTACTTCCAATTTCAATGCACATTCACAAAATTTTTATTCATCATTGATGTATACCAGAGTCAGACTCGGCAATCACATTCTGCTATGAAGTAGACAACAAGGTCATCAACATTTTTCAAAAGAAACAGGCCCTGGTTTCTTCCAGACAAAATTGTGTGAGTTCCTCAGACAGAAATGGTGTTGACAACTCGCGGGAGCTCGCGGAATAGCACACTAGTCACTAGGTGGCAACACATGTCAGCATAATGTCATGTTCTGTCAAGGCTGGAGAAGCACTGGCAATGATACAGCGGTGAACTTGTAGACAGGTCTCATTGCATTTAGAAGGCATGGTGAATTTGTTTTGAGCCTGTGATCATACTGGAAAACATGACACCTCTGCGAAGTGTTGATAACAATTTTCTTTAATAAAAAAATAAATTTTTTGTTCATTCAATCAACAACATGCAATCAAAAACACCTACAGGTTTCAAATTAAATTGTGTCTTAATCGGGTGACTGGGAATGAGAAAAATTGATGCAAGAGCACCATCTGATCATTAGATTAACTTTTTAAAATTAAAATGATGGACTGACATTCAAGAAAACATCTGGCTCTAATTTGCAGTAATAATAAGTTTGTTTCAGAAAGGAAACATTAATTTCTATAATTACATCATTAACCTTTTCTTCAGTACATCGAATTTTAAAATGGGAAATCAAGAAGAAAACATCTGCTTTGAGATTGATCTTAATGTTGGAAATGGAAAGTTAATTATTTTTTACAATGAATTGAGTACATGAATTTCGCCTCTTCTCATCTTATTTAATTTTTCCATTTCCCCTGTTCTGATTGTTTTGCCCTTTAACTTTGGAGTCATTCATCTCTGATCTCATCTTGGTGGTGTTCAGGGCTTCAGAGTCGATTCTGACTCCCGACTCCTTTGGCTTTATGAAAAGCGACTCCGACTCCGACTCTGACTCGTTCTAAAGGTCTCCTGAATATGACTCTAACTCTTGAGTCTGGTCCTCGGCATTATGGCACAAAAATATTACATGCTTAACAGGTGGGAAAAGTATATGTACCTAGTTTCCAAAGGATTCCATAGCTACATGAATATTGGTTCAGGAAGTTTTGTGTAAAATTTGAAATATATTCTGCATTGTTGTAAAGTTCTGTGTTTTTGTAAATAACATCAAATATTTTCAGGAGTCAGAAAATTAATATTCGACTCCACCTCTGACTCCAACTGGAAATCAAAGTTAGACAAAACAAAAACCATCTCATATCAGAAAATAGTTATTTGCGCTAAAGTTTCGAAAGTAAACAAATTTCTTTTTTGCTATTATCAACTAACTACTGTGATATCAACTTACTAAGGAATGATGTCTAGAACTTCAAAAGCTGTTTCACGACAAAAAATCCTATTTAGCCTAGATCTCTAATTGGAAAATACATATGGCCTGAGGGAAATAGCCGTTAATGACAAACCACTGAAGCAAGGGTGTTTCATTACAAAGAGATGATTACACTGGTAGAAATTACAGTTGCATTACAGCCTTTCACTTTGATCAAAAGAAAATGAGGACCAGTTCACTGTGAAAAATGCACTTCGTGACTCATGATAGCTGATGAAGTGTCATCTTCTCTACTTTCAACATGGGAAACATAGAGGCAGTTTGATTAGTCATGATCAAGAGTACGCCATTTGACTTGTCCTAACTGATTTTGGATTGAAAATCAGATGCATAATGCTTTCGTTTGGCTGTCACCAACAAGAGGGATAAGTCTCCTTAAATCACATTAATATTGAAAGTATAGGGTATGGTCATGACAAATCATCAGTATGATGACACACAAAGTGCCATTTTCACAGTGCAACAGTACACTCTTTTTCTGTATCAAAGTGTATGGCTCTAACAGTTTCATTCTTTAAATTATTCTGTCAAATCCCATTATAATATATAAAGCTCATTGCGAAAAAGCATCACTGACAGTTTCGAAATAAATTTTCAGCTTTAACTTGTGATGTCACGAGCTCAGATATGTTTTATGATTTGTTCGTAATGTTGAAGAGTTTTCTTCAGCTAGTGTATAATATCTGGCTGCACAGGTAAAAGACAAAAAAAATGACAAAAGAATATTTAACAGATTAAATTATGCAGCCAATAAGAAGCCAGTTTGCAAATTAAAAGGACGAAGAAGGTACATTTTCCCAGTACACTAGCAATTGTGCAGTGTACGAATTTCCTATGTAAATTCTACCCACGAGACTAACAAAAGAGAGCTGATCCATTGTGCGTACGTACATTTTCGTACAAATCTCATACAATTTGATACAAATTTCACACAGCTGCTTTTCAGTTACTTTGGCCATTTTAGTGCAATATGGTTATCATAAATGGTTTAAGTTTAGAATTTGCATTGGCCTATGAAAAATGATCAGCTATAAAATCAAGTTAAAAAACCAACTTAACATGTATGAAATCCATATGATTATTTGCGTACGATTTACATATATTTCATTGGGGAAAATTGCCAATTTACATATGAAATACACAAGAAAGAGCTTTGTACGTTTTACGTGCGCTGCACTATTGGCCACGTAGATCGCCAGTCTGCATAAAGAAGCTCTAAGAGCAAAACTAAATGGAAAATACATCCATCTCACTGTTATAATGACATGGTTAACAAATCTACTTTTTGAAAACCCTGATTGAGGTGTTGTTGTCTTTGACCTTAACTAGAAACAAACCTTGACCAAACCTTACAAACCTTTAAAAAAACCTTACAGTTGGCTGTTCTAATTTCAGTTTTTGTTTTGCAGCCAAAGCTGCCAGTCACAATCCATTTACCTTAAAATGGACTGGAATTTCTAAGTGTATAGAGGGTCTGACGGATATTTTGAATTACAGCTCATCATATGTGTACAACACGGTCTTTCTGACACTTCCGTCAAATGTCCTTTCTGAATAGTATCCTGGCTTCATCTCGGGCTGGTCACGAACATCTCAGCATGGACTCTTCTCATTAAATCTTGCCAGGAGTTGCAGGAGGGGGAAGTGATGTCATTGTGGCATGCACATGTATTACAAGTCAATGCCATAAAAGATGTGAGATCACTGTTCTAGAAATGGCCTGAGAGGGGGGGGGGGGTCATTTGCCTACCTTCTTCACATAATTATCCCTTTGCTCAGTCCCTCACCTTTATGAAAAGCATAAATTTTATTACAGGAAATGATGGAATGTATACATCTAAACATGTCTGGAAACGTACATGCTTTAATTAGTCACCATTGAGCTGACATCACCATGTCAATATCAATGTCCAATCTCAGGCGTCAGATTTACCCCGAAGTGTGAACAATTTGGCCTCTGAAGTAAATTTTATTATCCAATTAACTGATTCTTAAGGGTATATTTACCAATGTAGAAAATTGACATGTAAGGGGATTGATTACAGAAATGTAAAAAAAACACAGGGTCAACCTAAACTCAAACCCTATCGAAACCCTAATTTTAAACCTTAACCGTCGGTCTGTTTTCACATCTGATGTGTTGACCCCATATTTTGTCAATAATTTTCCTTCAAAGACATCCTTGCAAATATATTATTTTTTTTGACAGTTCATGTAGATCTGACTGGATACCATGTTTTTGTATTATTTCTGTCTTCTCTCTTTTTCTCAATAGTCTCACGGCTTACTCTGGGGCTGGGCCCGAGACGTCTCAGCATGGACCCTAGTCATGGTCGCAGTGGAGCGCTTCGTGGGAGTCCATTTCCCGCATCTTGCAAAATCCATGGTGACAAAGAGGAGGGCCATAATAAGTATTGTATGCATTTCTATCATATTGGCCTTGAAGAACTCCTTCTTTGCAATCAGTGTCATCGCAGGAAAAGTATACGATGACTATGGAAATGTCATCAACACGTAAGTATTTATATATTTATATCTTAATTTTTATGTATATAAAGAGTATTGATGACTATGGAATTATCGCCAGCACATATAGTGATTATGTATATGATGACTTTCGAATTGTCACCAATGTCTAAATATTTCTTAATTCATAACTGACTGACCTGCTGCGAAACTCAAGAAGAAGAATATCAGGACTAGATTGAGCATCCTGGACATACCTAAAAAGGGTTATTTGATCAAAATAATTAACCAATTTTGAGGTGTACTTATGCATGGGCAATCACATGTCAAAATTCAAAGGCTTTGTGCAACCTCTAAATATCAATAAACATGTAAATGTATCTTAATTATGATGACTGCATGTACTATGATGACTATAAGTGATTTTGTATTTTTTTTTATCTCTTTAAGGATGTGTTTCCTACGGGGAAATCCAGAAGTCAAATACTTTGCAACATACATCTGGCCCTGGATCGACTTTGTGGTCTACGTCGCTTTGCCTTTTTTGTAAGTTGAAGAAAATTATTTATCATTTCTTGTTCTTGTTATGCATGTTGTTGAATCTATAAATGCATAAATGCAAATTTGCATTATAACAACGCTACAAGAAAATTATTTATTTATTTCACAATAACTGTGGTAAAGAAATCATTAATTTGAAATAAAAAAAATAACGTGCACAAGGCACTTTAAATGGCATTCTGCACATCATCTAAAAGCAGTGGTGTTTTGTCCTAATTGTTGACCTCTTGTTGTTTTGACAAATTCTCTTTGAGCTATAAATAGATCTGGTGGGGAAGCCCCTCAAAGACATCATAGGATTCCCTCTTTCCAGTTTTTCTTGGATGGTTTTTCTGGTCTCCAAAGTGGTATTTAAACAATGTGCATGTTCCTGTAAAGTTGATCAACACAATCTTTGCCAAATTAAACCATGTGTGCAAAGTTTGAATGAAATTGGTGCAGTATTTTGTCTCAAAATTTGTCCACAAGATTCCAGAGAAGACCAGTAAAAATAGGGCAGAATGCCCTATTAATGATACAAGCCCCCTTCCCCCTGGATATCTGATGGTTGTCACCTGAATGTTTCCACCTTCACAAGTCTGTTTGTAACTCTTACAAGTTATCTTCTAATTGGGTTTCTGGCAAAACATTCTTTATGTTGTGGCATGAGTTTAGCTAATCAAAACTTATCTAATTCATGTTCAGTATTGTCACAATATCAGTAAAATGAGTAAAATACTTTAGGATAACTGATGTTAAGCATTGATACAGTCTGGCACAGTATTGGGAATTAATTTGCACGTTTCCCAAATGTGCATCTTGAACAAGTATGCTGAAAATTGCCATTAGGCCTATACTCCCTATCAAATACCATCTGTGTTGGTTCTCATGCATGAGTTAACTTTCCAGAAAACAACCAGAGGCTTCAGATGAATGTCTTGCAAAAAATGGCTTAACTGTCTTATTTAGCCACACTACACAAAAAGGAAATTGTAATCCGCGGTTACATGTGCGCATGTTTGAACTAGCGTTGTGTCGTTGTGATATTTTTCATTTGTTTTGGTTTTCATTTCCAACCTGAGAACCGTAGTTTCGGCTGCAGCTTTGGTTGTTGACGAATCCGCAAAAATCTGCAATGTGTACAACGTCCAGTCCACATACTGTTTTTCAGAGCAGAAATTCAATGCTGTAGCATGGCGCCTGCTTGGCGAGGGTGACCAGATTGACATTTTGCTGTTTATTTCATCATTTTCTTAATGAAATTAGATACAATATGACAACCAAAAGACCATCAATCATTCGACCTCAACGGTTTTGAGTTTCTCTTTAATTAGTAATTTCTCCCCACTTTTTTAAAATTGTTTCTGGGCAGTCTTAAAATGAATAATTCCTGAATGGGGTAGTTCTATGCTGTGTAGCGTGATTTAGAAACAAGCATTTGAGCAGTCACATACTCAAATTAAAGAATTGTGGGCCCTGCTTAAGTAAAATAAACAATTTCTTGTCGAAAAAAACTGCAAGCTCTCACTGATTATCTCATTGTTACCCACTTATGAGTAATTAGATTTTGTCTCTTTTTCAGCATCATGCTCACAGTGAATATCAGCATAATCATGCGTCTTGTCAAAAGCCGAAGGATCAGGGCGACCACCAATGCAGGTTCGGACCGTCCACTGTCTGGCTTGACCGTGACTCTACTGACGGTCTGCTTCGGCTTCATGATTCTGACCACTCCGTACGGGGCTTACTTCATCGGCGTGCAGTCCGTTCCTTATCGGGTGAGGTTTTCTTAAAAGCAGGGGTGACCGGGGTTGGTTGTTACCAGGGCTTCGGAGTCAGGTAGTAAGTGAAGCGATTCCGATTCCCGACTCCTTTGGTTTTCTGAAAAGCGACTCTGACTCCTTAGGTCTCCTGAATTACGACTCTGATTCTGAATTCTAACTCCGCTAATTGACATTATTGCGCACAAATATTACATGGTTCAAAGGGGAGAAAATATATTTGTACAAGGTTTTCATGGGATTTTGTACATGAATACTTGGTTTTTGGAAGTTCTGGGTAAAATTTGGGACACATTTCACATTTTTGTACGTGTAACTGTGTTTTTGTAAATTATATTAATTATTGCGGCTTGACAACCTGCCCCTGTGACAACCAGCCACTGAAACAACCTGCCTGTGTGACAACCAGTCCTGTCTCCCCTACTATCAGTGACAGCTGAATTCCTTATGGGGTATGAGGCCCCCCTCCCATGAGTTCTCTATGCTGGTTCAGGCATCATTTTAATTTTCCCCGGGTCCTTTTACACAGGGCAATATTTTAAAAGAGTAATTTTGGGCTACCTACTTATATTTTACCCATCATAAATATGTTTTATTCATAAAGTAATGCTTCTCTAATGCTTACTTGTCATTTTTCATTTCAGGCTGGCAGAACTTATTTCAAATTTTCCCTTCTTTCTCAAGTTGGATTTTTTGGCTCCTACTTAAACCACTCGATCAATTTCCTCTTTTATTGTTTGAGCGGCAAACAGTTTCGTGAAGAATTGTTAAAAATGTTTGGCTGCTTCTCCAAGACTACAAACAACCCACCAACCGGAGCGAGTACCGCTGTTTTATCCCTCTCTAGGGCAACGACAAAAATTTAATAAATAGAGTAAGACGAGACACTGATGTACATTTTGACCTGGAATTACTTCCCGTATTGTTAAAAAGTTATAAAAACTATACTGAAATATATTAATAGAAATATGTGAGAAGTGACACTCATGTATATTTTGATCTGGAGTGACTTGCCATATTGTTAAAAAATCATAGAAATAGTACAGTACTGAAATATATGCACTTTTACATTATAATGCCCTTTGCTGAGATTTTAATGTTATGAAAAATCAGTGGAAAATGGATGCAGAGACATTGTGCAGAACTATGGATTTCAAATAACACACTTTATATATAAATATACATTCTTTTTAATTTAAAGACTGACTCTAATAAATAATAAGCAATGGTATAAACCATCGTCACCTTTCACATGTAAGATGGAGCCTTTACCTGACATATGCCAAGTTCATTTTGAAGACAGCATGAATGTGAAATGATAACAATTTCTGGTGAAAGCATGTGGAAGACTAATGTGTGTATATTATGTGACATAAACATATTATTATGATATTTAGTTATTTTCATGTTAATAATAAAGTTGTGATTGTATTGTATAATATATAATATTGTGGTTTTAATAGTACCATTATATCAAAGCACATTTGCATGATCTGATGTTTTTGGTGTTGATTTTTTGTGCATTTTTGATAAGGTCTCTTCCGCAATGCTCTGTAAAATGTGGTTACTTTGACCACTTCGGAGCACAAGTTTTGTGCTCTGGATAAGAAAGACTATAAATTGATTATTTAAACTGTTTAGTGCCAAAACATTTGGACCAAAAAATCTACTGATACGATATGAAGTACTTCTGAAAATAATAGTTACATCAATCTTTTATCATTTTTCCTTTTGTTGCTGTTCCTACAGTTGGTTTTTTACGTCAAAATTCCCCTCCGTTACCACATTGTCCCCTCCGTTACAGGACAATTTTCCTATACACGTTGTCCCGAAATTTGAGAATGGCCCATAAACTGAATCTTGAATCTTGGATCTTGAATCTTGAATCTACTGAATTATGTGTTGTGGGGGTCAGAAATAAAATTAAGGAAAAAATGATTAAAAATGAGAAGACCCAATGAAAAAAAAAAATTGCTAGTGATCCCACACTCTTAAAAAATTCAGACAAAATTGTTTTTTTAGATTCAAAATGGTTTTTTGAAAAACCAAATTTCAATGCAAAAAACCAACATGGAATTTAGAGTGCACCGTTTTCCATAAAGGTAATGTGTGTCAATAAATGCTCATCGTTTCTATTATCATTTTAATTTGTTACCTAGAGAAGTCATATTTTATGTTTTTTCAACAGATATTTAGCCTTTAGAAGATAAGATAGTAAAAGTTAGTAGGGGTAACTACAATTTAATGTCTGTATTTTTGTTCCTTTACAGAATGAAGGTACTCATCTTTGTTATCGCCCTCGTCGTTGTGGCTTCGGCCTTTCCGGGTAACAGAGGAGGCCCAGGTGGCAGAGGAGGCAAAGGAGGCAAGAAGCCCAAACCATGCTACATCGAGTTTACGAACGGAACAGTTCAGACAAACAACTGCTCATTTCCCGGTGGCTTCCTGTCCTGCCAACCTGTGGATGTCGCAACACTGGTGACAGCAATGCAAAATAACCTACCAAACATCCTTGACGCCATCGAAGACAAGATAGAGTCTAAGCCATTTTTTAACGCATCAACAATTGAGGATATCCTTGAAACGATCGAGGCTAAAATGAATGCGAAAATTAATTTCATATATGAGTACTAACGTCAGCCAACTCAGCCTCTGTCTTCCCGTGAGTATAATAAGAATAATCAAGTGAAAATATTGAATTCTAAAGACATTTTCTCTTTTGAAATGATTATCTACTAAAGTGGTTAAAATTTTATCATGGTAATTTTCTTTCTGCAAAAAAATTTGATCTGCAAATCTTGTGAGATCGTTTGCAAGCAAGAGCAAGCATTTTGGAAAAATGGGTGTTTAAAGGGTAACATATATGCACACAGTTTTGCCAAGATTTGAAAGTAGTTTGCTTAATGATAATTGTTAAATTGAAATATTTAAACATTTCTCAGGTATAGTATGACATTTTTTGTCGGAGATCAAGTCTGGAAAGATGTTTTATTTCTGATTTTCTCACTCCTGTTAGGGCCCCCATTTAGAGGGTTCGGTATTACTCAGTTAATATGGTAGCATCACATTATTATAAACCTGACAGCAAAGTTTTGCTTTTTGTTTTCTTTCTTGAAATTTTAATTTTTGACATCGTTCATGGGCTCGGTCAGGTGAATGGGCTGGAGGCAGCGGCCACTCGTCTGCATAAGCCAGTCAACCACTGAATATAATACTGTAAAAATGGTTTCATTATAATTTTCTTTTGAGTATTTAATATTTCACTTACAGGAAACATTGCCAAAATGCCAATGCGCAGTTTACTGTAACCAGCCCCATGTTAGTGTCAGAATTTTACTGACAATCTGATCATTTCAATCTCAAAATTTCAGCCACAATGCAGCTCCAACGCAGAATGCACTGCCATCGATTCAAGGAGCACTTGCACCGACAATATCTTCCCTGATCAAACCGAGATGCAGGACGCAATTCAAGGGTGTTTCCCTAATGCCACTCTTCCCCAACGCCCAGACATCGATTTTGATTTCGACGGACAGAACAGATGCTCCATTCCTGCTGATTACCTCTTGGTGAGTGATATCAAATATTGTAAAATCAGCACACCTTTTCAAAGATGCAGTGTAAGCCATATTTAGCTTCGAGAATGGATGATATCCTTGACACTATCGAGGCTAAGATGAATGCAAAAATTAATTTTATGAGTGCCAACGTCAGCCAACTCAGCCTCTGTCTTCCCGTGAGTATGATAAGTATATTACACTCTTGCTCATAAATATGGATACAAGATCATCATACATCAGTATTTTCCAAAGAAATTGATAACTTTGAACAACTTTTGCTGATTCGCAACTGCTTCCAATGACTGCTGAAGGGAAGAACACGTCACTGTTAAAAAATCAATGTTTAGAAAAAAACATGCAGTAACCAGCACTATGTGATCATTGATAGATGAATATTTATTTTTTATTGTTGTCAGGAAAATATATTTACTTTTTAACTACAGGATTTATCTTAATGAAAATCACCAGTAATGAGTGTACACATCTAAACTACAGATTTTCAGCATTTGAAGTCACTCTATGCATTTTCCACAGTCAGACAAGCTTCCATTACACCATGTCAAATTTGGAAGTTGCAAAGTTAAACGAGCACGAGGGGAGAAGAATGATGCAATTATTACATGCATTTCTTCAATGTTATTTTCCAGGCAAAGAAAGCATGCAATTCCGACTCAGACTGTGGGGGCTGGGCCACCTGTTCTACTGACACCTGTGACATTGAAATCTCCGGACAGACGCAAACCATCAGGATGTGCAGAAAGCCCCAGTTCGGTGGAAAGAAATAAGTTTTAATTCTGCGACAAATAAAAGACTGAAAGTTGTGAAAATACATCACTGGTTAATTTTTTGTTTGTAGCATCTAAGATCTGTGTTGCAATCTTTACATGAGGTAGTCTTTCTCATTTGAAGCTGTCTAACTTATGGGCCAAAACCAATCAGCCAAGTGCTCCCATGTGCTGATGTCATCAACTTGTGTGTACTCCAGTGGCATAGCTGTAGGTGTTTCAAGAGGGGGCCATATATGGGGAGTTGGACTTGTATTAAGTTGTAGAGATACAGTCAGCACAAAAATGATTTGCTCTTAATTTTTCGTCATATCTCACAAAATGATCCGACTTACTAATATAACTGTCGTAGGTGTTTTAGAGAAGTGTTAGTTTCACACTTTAACCCCAACATAATTTAATTATTATACTAGTGATAATTTACCATAACTAGTAGTGTTTTGGAATTTTAAAGTAAAATTATTCTGCATGTCCACGTAATGTGTAATTATTGGTATAAGGTTTAAATAATTCATTGATGAACAAAGGAAGAAGATTATTTGCTATTTTGTACATTTCCATGGTAGTTTTGATATACACAAAAATAGTATTTATATTTCTAGATTTACAATCATAATATGAATCTTCATAGCCGGCTTCAAAGTTACAAGTGACAGATTTCAAGGCTCGAAATTGAATTCTACATAGTTTTTTCAAGAGGGGTTTGTTACAAAGAGACCATATCACAACCAGTGGCATAGGCGTATTTCGGGGGGAGGGTCAGGGGGGCTGCAGCCCCCCTTGACATCAGGGCAAATGACATATATCAGGGCAAATCCAGGGCTGATCCACTGCCCTGGTCAGATCTGTACCATGTTAAAATTTCAGGGAAAAATAGCGACAGGCCCCCCGCGAAATGCCTGTCCCTTACGCCTATGGACAGTGGCGTAATTAGGGGGGGCGGTATGGTGCCATGGACCCCCCTCAGGCTGAAAATTAACATGGAACAGATAGGAAGTGCCGCGGAGCGCCGCCTCTTTGCCCTCCCACCTGAGGCCATTTCTAAATACGCCCTGCCGCCCCTGATTAAAGGACAGATAGTTAGAGGCTATAAAAGAGTTAATAATAGCATCGTTTCAAGATCAAGCGTATTGCTAAGTCTCATTAAGGCACTTGCCTTGGTACAAACATTTTCAACATGATTTACACATGATAATTCATCATCGATAAGAACACCTAAATACTTTATAGGGCAAGTTGACCTAACTTCAGCCTACTTTGGGTTTTGATCGCTTGTCATTGGCTGGCTATTCATGGGAATAACATGTAGCTGTGGACCTAACCCCAGCCTCCACTCCTCTTCATGACCATATTGTGTAAAAACAGCCGAATGCCTTATAAGGCAGTACAAATGTGCTTCAAAGACAAAAGCGGGACATGTACCTAACTTCAGCCACGTAGTACCTAACTTCAGCCTAGGTTGTACCTAACTTCAGCCCCCGTACCTAACTTCAACCAATTGACCCTATTCTGTCATAAAAACAGCAGATTTGGCTTTAATTACTTACCTGTATATAAAACATGATGGTCTGAAAAAAACCAATCCTCCAAAAATGTATTTAAAAAAAGCTTGGAAAGAAGTCATTGTTTTCGCGGAAAGAGGATAAAAATTTATTTTAAACTCCATTTCAGGCAACTGGTCTATTCCAGTATGCCAGACGTAAAAATGCTTTAAAAATTAAATTTTTAGATAGATAGATATTCAGGGATGAATAAACAAACTTCTCAAGTGAGATTTATTGGCTGGAGTTTGGGAAACCTGGGGGCTGAAGTTAGGTCATGTGGGGGCTGAAGTTAGGACCATGGGGGCTGAAGTTAGGTAAGATTGACATGTCTTATAAATCACCTAATTCATTGAATGATCAAGTAGAAAATATTGAAAAAAAAACTGAATTTATGGAAGATTACTAATTTTCCCTTGTGATGAAACTTTTTTTGGTTGCTCCTGCTTGGGCGAATTGGTTACTGCCAACCGACAGATTTAACGTTTTATCAAATTTTTTTTCGTTTCGCGTTTTATTCGCTTTTCAAAACAAGCAAAATGCGGTCCACCAAAAAAACATGTAAAATTCCTGAATCATATGTGATGATGGTCAAAACTTTTTGGTAATTTGTTCTAAACACATTGACAATAACTTTAAACCGAAAAACTGACACCTTGGCCAAATGGAAATTTAATTACAAGGAGTTTTCTGTACGGGGGCTGAAGTTGGGTTAGAGGCTGAAGTTAGGTCAACTTGCCCTACAAGGCTGACTATGGATTTCTGAGTTACCAACAATAAGATTACCTATTTGTGTGATGCCATAAGAAATTAACTGAAACTTACTTGGGTTGGCTTTCATGCCGTTTGAACATACGTTGAAGTAAACCATTTTCCATAAATTAGCTTCCAGCAATGATTTTAAGAATTCTATTGAGTTTGCATCATAGGATATGACATTATCATCAGCATAATTATAAATTTGACAATTTTTTTACAAAATAAAATAAATCATTAGTAAAAAGGTTAACCAGGGGGGCAGCAGCATCAGGGCAAATGGCATATATCAGGGCAAATCCTGAACTATCAGGGCAGATCCAATACCCTGGTCACATCCATGATATGTTAAAATTTCAGGGCAAAATAGTGACATCCCCCCATACGCCTATGCTTTTCAACAATACACCAATCACTCCTTGCATTATCAATCTTTGCTCGCTGATGTCTATTGCTTCTATAATGCTGAAAAATTTTAAAAGAGTAACAATAAGCATAAAGTTTGGCAAGTAAAAGTCTATGGGGCAGCACATCAAAAGCCTTACTAATGATTATCTCTAGAGACTGCCTTTTAAAAAACACATTGAGATTTATGACACTTTCTGTAGGCAGATATTCTATCATTAAAAATAATAATATACAGTGTAATTTGACATCAGTACATTAATTAATTTCTTGATCACAATATTTAAACTTGGCAGTTATACAATGCATTTATCGGCATTTTTATGAATAGGCGATACTTCTGCTCTCTTCAGAGCGGATGGAAACTTGTTATCAGTGACGATTAGATTGAGAGATTCGTGATGACACCAATGAGCGACAGACAGATAGTATGCGACTATTGATATTGTAACAGAGATTTAAAAAAAAAAGAATAATAGAAATAGAAGAGTCATGCTGTAACAAAATGATATCGTTTTCAATACAAATTCTAAAGCTCACTACAATTCTTTTTTTGAAAGAATTTCTTGTAATACCACTCTTGACCATATCCAAAAGCAACAGATGCCTGCATTTTGATCAAAAGACAGTTTTGATTCATAGAGATTTGTGAAGATGTGGAAGTACACCGTTGCTCATAAATATGGAATACTTCAACATTTTTCATTGAAATTGATAACTTTAGCAACTTCTGCTGGAGCACATAATGGTCTGATTCAATGGTAACTGCTTCCAATGACTGCTAAAGGGAAGAACATGCTCTTGTGTAAAACGCATGCTGCAGCGTTAAACCCAGGAAAAGTTACAGCAGCACAAACTATGGAGATTCAGGGGTTTTTTTGGTGAGGTGCATTCAACCAAAAATTAAAAATTCTTGCAAAAGATGTAGTTGAGGCTTTCAAAGAGTGATTAGAGAAGATGACTTGACCTTTACAATGGACCTTGCTTGCATTCGCACTCTGATATTTAATTTTATTTGACACCTTTTTTCCAAAAAAGTATTCCATATTTATGAGCAGGAGTGTAAAAAAAAAGGAAAAGGACGAAGAAAATTTTAGATATATGACTCAGTTGCGCGCTTCATTTGTTAAACTCCTTGACATGGTAAAAGTGGTTTTTTTTTCATGAAAAGAGTTTTGTAATTTGCTACTCAGTTGGCAGTGAGCAGTACCTATAAGCAGCTTTGAGAACTATGCCAATGATCCAACACTATGACTACAGTCCTATCAGAGACCAGAAGCAAGAACTTCAGGGCTCAGGCTCTACCCCACATTTAGGTGCCACGTTGGCATAGATTTACTTGATATTAAGAAATGACTGATGGCTTGAATTTAGTATATGTTTTAAGATATTACATTGAACCACCAAGTCTGCACTGTAAATTTTGAATTTTGAGTTAGCTTACTTGATTGAGCGAGATGGTTGCACAATTCCTTTGAGCCAAGATAGCTTGTTGTTTGAATTTCAGAATTTACAGTGTGGTTCATGGGTATGTTGGTACTGAAAGAACATCATTGCTTGTTTCATGATGTCATATATTTAATATTGAGACTTTTATGTATGTATTAAAATATTTTTTTCAAAAGTTTTGGGGCTAAAGGGGGGGGGCTTCAGACATTTTTGAAGCACCCCCCTCATGCCCCCCTCCCTCTGGAGCCACAACTGATTTGAGACCAAGGTTTCTTTCCTCCATATAATGTGTTTTCATTAACTTCTTCACAACGTCACGTTTCAAATACATGTAACGCTTCTTTAGGCGGCCTAAATTCTAAATTAGCAGTCACCTATATGCCGTGTATTACGGCGTTATGAATAATGGTACAAGGTTGGCCAATCGGTCACCCTGCCGAAAAAATCCATAAAAATGCTCTGCATGATATTGTATGCCCATTATGTAAAAATGATTAGTATTGTATTACAGTGGATTATATTATGATTAATCAATTTGCAATTTTTAATAGAATTTTTAGTGCGGTTTTTTCGCAAATATCACATTATGCATGTTTGGTAACCAATGAAGCATGCAAAGAAATCCATGCATGATTATCTTGGATCCCTGAACTGGTATAAAAGGTGCCTGGGGCTCTGCCTCTTCCTCACTGGCTGAAGCATCTGGGAGGAGCTGCAGAAATACAACTATCCAGGTCAGAGATATTTCGAAACTTATTTTGGTAATATGTTAGTCTCTTTACAAATAGAAGGTAAAACTCTGTTAGAAATGGATAGATGATAGAATCATAGATAAGTACAGTTGTAATTAATTGAAAGTAAGTACACCATTCAATGATCTCCTGTTGAATTCCATGTTAAATGTGACTCACAGTAATTGCAGTAACAGCTCTTATCTTGCATGAAGACCTATCATTAAACAGCATTGGAGTTGTACTAATAAGTGCTTTCAAGGCAACTGTAGATAGATGAATACTGGATAGTTGGATGGATAGACAGTCAGTCAGTCAGTCAGTCAGTCAGTCAGTCAGTCAGTCAGAATTGCAAAAAGACAATCCATAAAGTATAATGTGTTTCGCTTGTAAGTCAACGAATGTGAAATCTCATCATTTCGACATTTATATCATCATTTTAATTCTTTAACTGAATGAGTCAGATTTTGATGCATTTTACAAACATAATCTGCCTTCAGAAAATAAGATATTTAAAGTCAGTAGGGTTAACTGCAATTTGATGTCTATATTTTTGCTCCTTTCACAGAATGAAGGTTTTCGTCCTTGTTATCGCCCTCGTCGCTGTGGCTTTGGGCTTTCCTCCAACCTTTCCAAATTTCAGTGAAGAAAGGATTGAAAGACCCAGAAAAGAAGCGAATCTCAAAACATGCTACACACAGTTCAAGAATGGAACAATTTTGACCAGAGATTGCTCATTTCCAGGTAGCAATGCCCGCATATCCTGCACAGTAACCAGTATCCGGTATCCGGCTGGGTTTTGTAGCCGGATTTTGGTATTTTTTGAAGGATATCCGGTATCCAGCAGAATTAGGTATCAGAACCGGATATGAAAACCAGATATCTGGCATGGTGAAACTTAATGAAAGGCTAAAATTTGGATAATGAATAAAAGCATTTTACAGAGTCAACACAGTGTTTTCACCATTTTCAAAATTTGAATTCAGTCGCAAAGCATAAAGAAACACGTTCCATCAGAGAAACAGTCCTCCTGCAGCACACGGTAACCCTCCAAGCAATTGTGCAGCCTACGAATTACGTATGAAATCCATACGAAAATTTACGTATACTTTACGTATATAAATTTTCATACGTATTTCATACGTGAAAACAAGCAATTTACGTACAAAATATGCAAGAAGGAGCTTCGTACGTTTTACGTACGCTGCACAATTGGCCATGTCGGCTATCAGAAATAAACAGTATATATTATATAATCAACAGCGAATGCAAAAAAACTATACATATCCTTTTTGTATGTTTACTATCCAGTTATTAATATCCGGTTCCTATCCGGTATCCGGTATCCGGTAGATGGTGTTGCCGGTTTATCCGGGTCTGCATGGCTATTTTCACTATCCGTGCGTCACTGTTTGCAGGTGGCTTCCTGTCCTGCCAACCTGTGGATGTTGCGACCCTGGTGAACAGATCGATAGAGTACCTTCCCCACCACATTGCTAAATTCCAACAGAAGATGCCATTTTTATCATCACAAGCACTTGAACACATTAGAAATAGGAATATGGAGCGAAATAATTTTACAAGAGACTTTGTCAGCCAAATCAGCTTTTGCCTACCCGTGAGTATAATAAGTATATTATTAGTATATGATTATCATACTTTTTTTAAAAACTTTCACATTTTGAAGTGATTATCTGCAATAGCGATTCAAATTTCATTTCGACCTAGCCTCCAGTTGAAACCTTGACTGGTGTGCATTTGAAGATCAGAATGATTAACTTATTTGTTTTAGTACTAGTACTTGCCCGAAGATAAACTGCTTATATCATCTTGTGGCCATAAATAACATCCTTTGTTTGACATTTCATAAGCCGAGAATCCCTGACCTTTGGGTGATTATTGATCGATAATGTGTTATTTTGGATATTGAGTGCAATCACTTGATTGGCTTAGAATGATCATGAGTCCTTGAGTCTTAGTATATAGTTGAGCTTGAGCGAGTTTGTTCTTCAGTCTCGACTCAATCTCAGGAGAGAGGGGCAAAGAATCGATTTATACAATAGATTCTGAGACTACTTACTACCACAGGCTGATGTTGAGAGAGGTAAGGCATTTAATAATCTATATAGCTGAACATATGAATTCATTATATACTTAGAATGTATAATTGACTGAGAAACTTTAAAATTACAGAGTGAAGGGAGAAAAGGGAACAAGGCATGCTAAAGGTGATTCTTCACTTATTTGGTATTTCTTATTGGAAGTTAATAGCAATTTTGATTGGGATATTAGCTGTATTGGTTATTTTCTGCTTGTTGTGCTGCAAGCTGACAAGATAGAAGTATGGCTGTATGTTTTAATTATGTGGGGCTCATAGTTTTTTCTATGATATGCATCAGTCTTCAGGACAATGCAGAGGTTAGACCTGAATGCTCACAAAGCGTATTTAATACTCACTGTCGAATGATTGAGCCAGGGGCATTTAAGTGTGTACCTAAGACTGGTTTCAATGAAGTATGTTGAATGGTCAATATGACAGGAATAAGAACTATCATTTTTCAGAATTGGAATACTGAGGTGATACAATTGAGGCCATTCGCGTCTATAGCAGGAATACAGGAGCTAGAACTGAGATTTTGGACGGTTAAGATAGACTTGGCAGATTTATTGGAATTATTTCCAGCAGTGAAGAAAGTTCGTTTTCAGAGAGCTGAGTGTAATACTCACAGACCTGTTGAGATGGAGACTCAAATAGAACAGCTAGAAGGTCTAAAGTACTCAATATTTGAGAAACCAATATCCAGTTTGAATTTGCCTAGATTAAGAAAGCTGGGATTAAGACTAGAAAGCGCAGTGGAGGATTATCAGCTAGGTAATCTACATTTAACTGAATTAAGGATAACTGCTCCAGGAGCATATAGATTCAATTGGCCCAAGCTTGCAAATCACTCCACGCTTGAGGTTCTAACTGTTCAGGGTCTTGCTAGAATGTATGCCAATATACAGGATTTTCCTTATACAAATTTGAGAACTCTTAGGATTCGTGGAAAACGTTTTCAGCTTAACTTGACTGATTTTCTGGGAGGCAAGGTCTTTGATAAGCTGAATGTGTTGGAGCTATCAGGAATTGAGTTAATGGAAGAAACAGATTTCACTCCCTTGATGAATTTAAGAGAACTTATTATCAATAAACCTTACACGTTTTTTGGGAAAGTAAGACGATTCCCTGAGAATCTTTTGAAGTTGACTTTAAATGACCTGGGTGAGAAAGAAGTATTGACTAGGCATGACCTTATTGTAAAGTCTAATCTGCATAAAATTGAAATAGTTAACTGCAAGATTAAGACTATTAGACCATCATTTTGGGAAGGTTTTCTAAACTTGAGATTTATTAATCTGACTTTTAATCGGTTCAAGTCTTTGAATTTGAACCCAGGGTTAGTTAAATTGACTGAAATAGATTTGAGTAATAATCAGTTAATGATTCTTCCTGAAGATTTGCTGTACTACCCCAAAATGAGAACGATTAATCTTAGCTATAACTCACTTGAGGTATTGGACTTGGGTATTCCTTACACTCCTGAGAGAGTATCTTGATCATTGCAGGTTATTAATTTAACAGGTAATGATTTGGAATGTAGCTGTCCTTGGAAATCATTTTCCATGGCTTTCCAGGAAGGAGTGCGAATTGTGGGAAGTTGTAATGATTCCATATCATTAGGTGATTTGGAGGTCTCTATCTGTCCAGATTATTTAATACCAAATCGACAGCAAAGAGACGTAGATTTGCAGCAGTTGGTGACTCCTCCTGCAGATTTATTTGATCTACAAGGTATAGCCTTACCTGCAGAAGATATGAGAGATAGTTTGAACAGCTTTTCTAGAAGGATTAGGAATGAGGAGACAAGGGGTTTTGTGAGTGCCCCATATGGTGTCACCTTCTCAGCGAACAAACGGTTTATTATAGGCCTTGAAGATCTTAAGATACACGTAAAATTGAATTGGCCAAATCTGGCACTTCCTGAGATTCCTGAACAATCGAAGGAGATTCTAAAAGAGATTTGTAGTGGAGAGGAGGAGATGTTACGAAGAATCTGCGAAGACTACCAGCCGCTTTTAACATATGCAGATAGACAGACAGTTGAGTTGAGAGAGCAAGTGCTTAAGAGATTCCAGGAATTGGTAACTATTTTCCAAGATCCAATTTTGCCTGGTAGTCGGACTAGACTTCGCAGATCCGAACAGCCAGAGTTGAAACCCACGGATGAACCGATAATCGAGGACATTTTAGACACTGACTACTGGGAATCTGAACATGATAGGATTCAGATATGGCAATGGGCCACTGCATCCTTCAGTGGTGTTATGCATTCGTCATTAACCCAAACCAGGGCCAAAGCTTTTGTTAAAGCCATTAGACTTTTGGCAGGGCGGCAGTCCTTGTTGAGAGATTCCCATCAAACCATGAGGCAGGATTTAATCGAAATAGTTGAACTAAAAACTAAGTTGTTTGAAAACACGACTAGAAACATAGAGGAGTTATATGAGTTACTCAATTCAACGAACATTGAAATGCAGTCTGCTTTAAGAGGGGTTTATCAGCGAATGAATGTTCTACAGAAGAGAACACGAACTATTCGTGTTTTGAGTCTGCTTGGATCTAGGTATTTAAGTTTAAGCAATGAGAGGGTAGAGCAATTCAAGCATCTTTTGAAAGAAGTCGAGGCTGTTTTGACTGCAGTCCAGCAGCTTGATCGAGGACACCTCAGTTATAGACTTCTAGCACCGACTGATATGCAAGACTTGATTATTAGAGCAAGTCAATTGCTAAGGGATTGGCACCCAACTCACAAATTGCTTTTTAAGAGTTTTAGTGAGTTCTATGGAGCGAAGTTCAGTTTTATTGCAAATCATCATGGATTGGTTCTCCAATTATCTTGGCCTATCTTAGCTAAAGATAGTGCACAATATTGGCTTTACAGAACACGTTCCATCAGCCTACCATTGATAACTGATAGTAGTTTTAATAAGCCAGAGTCTAATCATGATTATACTCGAATTAAGTTAGAGAGTGAGTATTTGGCTGTTTCCAATGAGTATAATTTTGTTGAAGTTAATAGCCTTGATCTGGAAGATTGTGAACAGATTGGTAACGCATATCATTGTTACCAGAATTTCTTAGAGAAGGATAATCATCGGGTGAATTGTATGTCAGCTTTATATTTAAATAAATCCGCTGAAATTATTCTTGACTTATGTGAAGTCGAGTATATGTTTGCTCCTGTAAAGTTTAAGGCAGAAGTTATAGATGCTGGAGCTCATCTTCTCTTGAGTGGCTTGCAGACTCCTTGGAGGATGCAATGCGACGAGTCTAGGACTCCTAGAGAGATGCAGGGAGCTCCTATTGCTTTATTATCCAAAGACATTCTTTGTCGTTGCAGCATAAGCTCGGTAAACGGTCATGTTGGTCGTAGAATTACAAATTGTCCAGACAACGAACAACCTAGGCTTATTATTCAATATGTGTCTAATGAGATTGCCAGGGAAGCATTTCCTAATTTGACTATGCAACCTCTTTTGAATAACCTAGATGTTATGGATGAGTATCGAGAGTGGGAGGCTCCCCAATCCGACACTTTAGAGAAATTACGAAGCTTTAGGTTACATAATACTACTTCGGCCGTTATGAGGCTACGAGAATTAACTGAAGAATTAAGAGAGAAGGGCGAGAAATTCGATAGAGATTGGGATCTTCTGGGAATTGATGGTGATATTACAAAATGGTTTACACCCAAAGGCTGGACAAAGGGAGTATTTGCTGTGGGAGCCCTTTTTGGCTTTATAGGATTTATTATGGCAACATTTTTATGTTTTAGACAAGCTCGGAGTAATGGAGTTTTGAGATCTCTAATGTTTATGGGAGCTCCACATTTGGCAAGGGCAAATCCTTTGTCAACTACAGCTTCCCCGACTCCTTCGACTCAGGAAGTTGTTCTTAGCTCTGAGTCAATGATCAGAATGATAGCTATGAACTTTACTGTGTTCTTGATTATGATGGCATTAATCTACTGTATTAAGAGAATGTTTAATTATTGTTGCCAACAAGCAAGCTTGTATATGGTACACCCTGAGCTGAAAGAACACCCCAGGGCTAGGATCTATCTAGAGCTTTCAGATTTAAAGGATAGGGTTATACTTGAGGTTATGAATGTTCGAGCTGCTGCTGAACAGCTACATTTTCAGGGAAAGGTCACATCTAGTCTTATCAAGATGGATCATCACACCCTGTATTCTATTTTAAGGGTTTCATGGAAACAAGGAGATTGTAAATTACTTGTAGGAGAGTTGGAACTGGATTTACCTGCTCTAATTCCAGTACGAAGGATGAAGAGAAATCAGGTTCAGAAATTACTGGAAGGAGATTGTGTAATTGGAATTTTGGTCAGCGATAATAATTACTTGTATAAATTGACTGATAGCCCAAGATTGATTGATAATAAAGGGCCTTATCAGAGTTTGATTGAGGAATTGCAGGCTAGGCAAAGATGTCTGGGAAATCTTGAGCTGCCTGGTTATAACTGTCAATCCGATGTACAAATGGATATTGTACAACCTACAGCTCCGAATTGTGGGGTTGCTTGTGGGAAGGGAATTGTGGAGACTACTATTCTGTAGGGTTATTAATTCCGCTTGAGTTATTGATTTAACTATTTAAGAGTATATTGGCATGAAACTAATAACAAAACTGCACGTGAATGCTGAAAGTTAATCTGAGTTGTGTCTATTTAAGCAAAGTTTATTGATTTCTTAAGATATTTAATTGAAGTAATTGTACTTGATTTAAATTGCCTTCTTGTAATAATCATTAATTATATTACATTTAATATTACTATTTGGTTTGAATCGAGTGAAGTGTTGTGCTGTGTTTTAATCAAACTTGTACTCTTGTTTGAAGTCTTGTTTGAACTCTTGTTTGAGTTCTTGATTTTATTGGTTACTTAATCTATGTATAAGTTGTTTGCAGATTAGAGGTGAGTGGATTAAGAGATGATCTTGGCAATTTGGTAATTTAATGTAAAGTTCCAGATGAGGGATTGCGCTGTACTAGCAGCCTTTGTGAATTTAAATTTTAGTGTCATCCGCAGGGAAACCTCTTATTGTATTTCATTGCGGATGATAGTGTATGATTGTGATAGCAATTTATGTAATGCTCTCATTCTTTAAACATGTGTCTTATATAATTACTATGAATACTTATTCAATTATATTTAGTTAATTCTATTACTTAGAGTGATTTTGAGAATTGCAGTGGGTTGTGAATTATGTTACTTTTCTTATGAATAATTATAGAACCTCATATTCATGAGTTGGGCTAATGATGTTGTTGAGGACTGAATGATTGATGGAAGTTCGGAATTAATTCTAAAATCAAATTTCTTTTATTTTGATTGCAGGCCAGGTTCTCGTCTTCCTCTCGCTCTCTCTCGTTCAGCTCATCCTCCACTCGTTACGCTCAGCTTGTTGCCTCACCGAATTAAGGCTTGCCTTGGAAGTCTTAATTGGTCATCAATTGAAGTAAACCGAGAACTGGAATCGCACGAGCAAGCTCGCGAAAGATACTCTCATCTACAAGACCGGATTCAACGTCCGACTTGGTCTTATAGAATCGTTTTACTTGAAAGTTCGTTCTTCTCGTGAACTCTCGTTGAAGGTCGACTTCAGCCTCGAATATGTGATCGCTTGGACAATGACAAGAAGATTCGTGTGTGTGTTAATAGAAGGTTTATTTGCTCGAACTCTAGAATTGCGCCTCCATTGCTCGGTGGACTTCGTTGATGATTGTTGAACAAGACTTTAATTTAAATTTCAATTAATTAAATTACTAAGGTGATATATATATATATATGTTATACTTTTATGCTGATTAATTATATGATTATTGAATTTTGAGTTATTAATCTGTGTTTGGATTGATGGTTGTTTGAATTTGCTTACTTGAATTTCTTGAAGGTTTATTGATGTTTGGTTCCCTGATTCAGAGATTGCGATGGACTGTTTATTAAAGAAAAAGGGGTTTAGAGATAGGTTAAACCAAGGGGGAGATAGAGGATGGAACTTGAAGAGTCATTAATGCAAGAGTTATTTTAAAACAGGGGGGGTTGTGACAAGTGCTGTCACATTACTTCATTTTTATAATTAATTATTTAGAAAAACTCTTGCATTATATGAAATTGACTCAAGGCGAGCATGCCGTCTACGTGCTGCTATAAATCAAAAGGGCATGCTCCAATGTCTAGCAGTACAAGTCTCAAGGATATCTCAGAGGGCAGCAAAATAAAGAGGCGATCTAAAGAATTGCTCTGTTGTCAAGCTCAGCATAGCCATGCTATATTAACTGATGCCTCAGAGATAAAACCCTTATGGGCCTCTGGCTCCAACTGCTAGCTCTGCTTATTAGCGGCTGTTATCCAATAGCTAAGCAGAGTGTATCAGCAAGCTGGCAGAGAGATGAGCTGAGAGATCCAGCGGAGGAAACAGTTCCTGAGCTCTGTCTATATCGTAACATCAGATAAGTATCATGATTTATATTCCATCAGTTAGGCAGTCATCATCGCAGTTTTACCTTGGGAACTAAAATTTAAGGGATCAAATTGGCCTGTACTTGTTATAGCACCAATTTGATCCAAGTTCTAAATTCATAATTGTTTGTGTGAACTGAGTAAATTGTTAGAAGAGAAGGAATGATTGAGAGCTTGTTTTCTCAGATAAGATATTGTGATGTTTAACTATGTTTAATGAAGGAGTCTGAGCTACAGCTCCTGGGTTCAGATATGTGATCAATAGAAACAACTGCAGAATGTCATAACAACTCGCAGATTTTACAATTGTTATGTAATTAAGGAAATCATTTACAAATGTTATGTAATTAAATAAATTATTGTTTTAAAGGTTAAATCAGAGTCATAGTTGTGTATTTAAGTTCAATGACATCAGACCGGCCAGAGTGCGGTTCCGGCCTCAATTAACACAGCCAAGCTGATTATTAAACCTTGTTTTAACAGAATCATCACCAAGATGACAATAATGATTTTGTGCAAAAATTATTGATCTGCAAATCTTGTATTATTGTTTTCGTCGGAGAGGCTGAAGTGTTATTTATAACAGTTATAAATGGCCACCAAACATATATGTGAGCTGAGAAATTCATTTTCTAGGTTTTCTTTGACCATCTATTTTGAAAAAGTCAAGACTGTAAGAAGTGTTTAAGTAACTGTTCTGTTACCATGGTTACGAGAGGTCAGTGCACCCAGCGATGCTCAATTTCTCAGACGAAATCAGCAAATTAGCTGTGTTTAAAAGTCACAGAATTGATAGTAAAAAAGCAAATGATTGCAAGAAAATGTATTTCCTAATAAGCTGGCGGTCTTTCAAGATATCTTCCATTAGATTATAAACATTTATTTATATTTCAACCTGATCAGCTGAGGCAATTACCAAAAGGCTTTTTCCAGCAGTTTCCTAACAGCGCTTGAGACGGTTTGGCTGAAACAATCTGCTGCCAAGTGGCAGTGCTCAAGAACCTTAGGTTCAAAACCCAATCTCATCTGCTTTAATTACCAGATTTGGCCTCCTTACTTTGCGTGATACTAAAATATATTATACTAGTTCACAAATTAAAGAAATAATAGTCATAACGAGAAATGAAGCAGTCGCCACATACACTGAAATTCCACAATTTAGGAACAGCCCAGTTTGGAGGACCCAGGTGATCGCCTCAGCACATGGGTTAAACTGATTCACAGTGACTTTTAAAGTACACACATAAATGAAAAACTTTGAGATACTGTTAGGTTTCCAAATAATATTTTTCATGATCATCCATTACATATTTACAGTAAATTCCTTGGTTATTTACAAGCCTAGACACTTGGATTTGGCTAAAAAATTTAGCTGCGCTGAGTGCACTGACCTTCTGTTCCCATGGCAACAGAAAAGTTATTTAAAATGTTCGAATAGGTACCACATTTTCAAAATGGATAGTGAAATACCTGATATTGATTCTGTGAAAATTTCATACAGCTACTTCAAATAGAAAGTTCTGCCAAAAAAATTGGTCAGAACTTTTGGGACACCCCTCTTATCAGGCCTCGGTCTGTGCTGCAAATTAATCATTTCTATCTAAAAATTCCAGCCACCATGCAGCTCTAGCAAACAATGTGCTGCCATCGATTCAAGGAGTAATTGCTCCCACAAAATCTTCCCCGATGAAGATGAGGTGCATGCCTCAATTGCACAGTGTTTCCCTAACGCATCTTCCCACCAACGGCCAGTTATTGATTTTGACTTTGATTTTGATGGACAGACCAGATGCTCTATTCCTGCTGATTATATCTTGGTAAGTGAACGTCAAATGTTATATGTCATTGCTTTTTAAAATATGCAAAAATACACCAGGTGGCAGCTGGATCACAAAACTACACCTGGATTAAATCGAAATTTGAGGGCTATATCATAACCAAATTCTCAAATGATGCATCATAGATGTAGAAATCAGGGGCACACTCTAAAAAAAATTAGGCAAAATTGGTTTTTAGATTCAAAATGGTTTTTTGAAAAACCAAAATGGTTTTTTGAAAAACCAAAAAGGTTTTTTGAAAAACCAAATTTCAATGCAAAACCAGCATTGAAATTTGGTTTTTCAAAAAACCTTTTTGAATCTATAAAAAACCAATTTTGTCCTGACATTTTTTAGGGTGCAGGGTGTCAGCTGCGCTCTACCAGCGGGCATTATGATGCCATTCTGATGGCGTATTTTGATTATTTTAGGTCGTGACCATTTTCACATTGTCAAAGCCCCTGTGCGAGCTGGCACAGCGAGGCTTTGACTCTGTAGACAGTTTTTTCTGTGGTTTTAGTCACATTTAGATCAGCCATGCTCCAGCGGCTTCAGCCAACCAGAAGGCACATTTTATATTATCCATGAATGCTGAATAATGAAACAAAATATACAAACTGTAAACAAGAAAACTGTCACCTGAAAGTTACATAAATTGAATAACTGAGGAGTACTAAAACCAAACATTAAACTGTGAACAGCTCAGGTGTCCATCATCACCAGCCATGCAATTCATTCTGATCTGATTGGCTGCTTCTCAAGATTGTTTATATGGACAGTGATTGACTTGGTCCAAATTGGACTTGTTCAGAACGCATTTCTGTGTAAAAGCTCACTGCCGAGTTGTTGGAGGGCAACCATTAGATCTCTGGGGGAGGGGAAGGGAGGGGGGTTGAGGTTTATAGAATTCCTTGCTTCGTTTTGGTGTAATAAACACATTTTTTTAGGTCTTAAAAATGTTCTGGTGGGGGTGTTTCTTTTAAAATAAAGGCCCTGTCACATCCCCAGGGACGTTTTGGATAACATGTGAGGTCAAGAAGAAATTCTTTTTTGGCAGACACAAAAAACTTGGCCACTGGATTTCAAGTGCTGTCAAGTTAACAAACTGGCTCTGAGGGCATGGGTTGGCCTGGGAATTCACCTCGGGAACTCACTGTCAATAATAATAATAATAGTAATATGGATTTATAACGCTAATTTCGTAAACTGCTCAGCAATCACATATGGTGTAAGGCTAGAGGGTGTCTTATATTTAGTGGTCTATGCTGGGGCAAGCAAAAATCCGACCCTTGAAAACAGGTAGTGCATTGGTGTGGACAGACAGCCTCATCATTATGTCTACCTCGTCTAAGCTGAAATAGATTGATAGCCAGACTTTCACATGAACCAAGAGACTCAATAGTAATATTGTGCATTGGTGCAGTTCTGTCATTGCTGGATGTGACAGCCAAAGCTTTAGTCATAAAGATTATTGTCAGACATATGGAAACTTAAAACAACAAACAGATCAACAGCAACTGTTATCAACAGAATGCAAGTCTGGAAAAGCATATCTAGTAACTGCCATGCTTAAACCACAACAGCCTATCTGATTCGTGCGCACACAGTCCTTCGCATGCATACTTAATAACCACACTAATTGCAGCCATCCAAGTCAGAGGCTCACTGGCAGAGCCAGCTCGAAGTGTGCCGATGACCACGGGAGAATGGGTCGTGACTGACCTTGACTTAATTAAGGTGACTCAAGCATGGTGGTTTGATCATACAGATTTTTCTAAAAATTTGCACAGGTACTCTATGGGACCCATATATTTCAAAAATGAAAAACAAAAAAATTTCACCGACTCGTTCGGTTGCCATGGTAACGGCATGTTTTGCCTGATGACTGCTTAAAAGTCATAAATTGAGTTTTTGGTACTGTACCACAGAATAAAGCATTACATGCATTTGTCACACAAAAACGTCAGAAATGTCTTCCCAAGGATTTACACCAAAACATTTGCCAATAATTTGAAGAAAAAGGTTAAAATACTTTTTTCTGTAAGAGCTCAAAGGGCACCAACACACTAATTAATTGCAGATTTTGCATGCTTCAATTTTGGCAGTAATCAAATTTTAGGAAAACGATCATACAGATTTTTTTAAAAATTTGCATATATCATAAACAAGTTATTGTCAAACAAATGGCAAAAAATAAAAAAATTTCACCGAGTCATTTTTTTACTACAGTACCGTGACTGTGCCAATGTCAATTTGAATAAATAAAGTCAATTTTTGACACAGTTGACTGAAATTGACTGAGAAAATTTTTTGGATAAAGCTGGGAAGATGAAACTTTAAACTAGAATAGATGTTACTGCATTCAATAAAAAAATAATTATGCTTCTAGCTGCATTAGATCTCATTTAAATAGAAAATTACTGGCTGCCATGCTGTTAAAAAAAAGAGAGCAGAAAATGGTAACGTGTCACAACTTTTTCAGGGCCTGCAGCAGTTGTGACGCTATGTTGCTAGGCAACCAGGCTGCTCAGAAGTATGTGCAGTGTACCACGCTTGAGTCACCTTAAATGAAATTATTTTTGTTTACCACACACCGAAGTCAATAGCCAATGTCAGCATGACATTGTTTGTTGACTGATCTTCTACTGACATCAGACAGTGGTCAGAAAGGGACTTCACAATGATGCCAAGGAATTATGTCGGTTAAACGTTGTCCTCAGCCAGGTTTTTGACTGACCTTCTACTGATGTTGTACTAAAGTCAGATGCCCATCTGAATGTATCAATTGCCAATCTGACATTGCATTCACAGCAAGTTTTGATAAAGGTTATAATTCAATGCTCTCTCTTTTGCAAATCCACCTTCACAGTTACGTAATTTCAACATCAACCCTGAATTCAGACTAATGTCGTATTGACATCACAATACCCGCCGGGTAAGGATCTGCCGTGTTATACAAGTTTGACACCAAATTTGGCAAGGGAAAGAAAAATACTGTGCCTTTGAAACAATGTATCAGCATTCAAGATTTCTTCTAAACTGGCCCTCCGTACAGGGGGGAGTGCTGGTCTAGTGGTAGTGTGCTAGGCTGTCATTCGCTTGGTCCAGGGTTCCAATCCAGCTCTTGCCGGGTCATCTGGGCCAATGTTGGACGGCAGTTTCCATCATTCTTTGCCTCATTGCTGCGTCCTCTTCCTGTCATAATTAGCCAACCCAGTGCATAAATATAGGACACAAAGCCTCAATCATGCATCCATCAATTCTAATAATCAACCAAATTTTATTTTTGATATTTTCCAGGCGGAGAAAGCTTGCAGTTCAGACTTAGACTGCCACTTCTACTTCTTTGAAACATGTTCTGTCACCTGTGACGTTCAAATCGTAGGACAAACGCAAACGATCAAGATGTGCCGGTCAAAATTCTTTGATCACCATACAAATGAAGACTGAAGGATAGGGTTTAAAGTTACCCTGAATGATAAATCAACTTTTCACCTGGTCTTGCATATCATATTAACCATAGTGCCTTGTTTGACAATTTTCTTTGCTATAGTATAGGATGCATTTTTCTAACTTAAGGCCTTGTTAAAAAATAATGTTCAAAGCCAAAGTGTGACATGACCATCAAAATTTTAAAATATTTATATGTATCAAATGACCACATAATATTGTGACAAACATGTCTAAGTTCTAGAAACTGTATTTACCATTTTGCTGTGGTTTGTGGAAATAATTGATAAAAGCGGAATATTACCATATTTTATTTATTTTTATTTCCATGGCAGTAAAAGAAAAGTAGACTAAATGGTAACTTAAAATTAAATGTAATTGTTTTGTTGGATGACAAAACTCATGTCCTCTTAAGTCTCCATGGCGCTTTTCTTCCAAATTCACCAAATAATTTGTGAGGAAAACATTATTTCTCAAATTTTGTTGAAATATTTAAAAAAAGTACATATTTTCTCCTCAGATGTACAAATTTTCATCTAAAATGATTTCACCTGTCCTGTGTTATGCGTCTGGATGTGGGCTTCGAAATGGTACCAAATAAGTGCCAACAAAGTGAATACGAACAGAGAAAATGGTGATAGAAGCGTGTTTTTTCAGCCTATTTTTCCAGATAAAAAGCCAATTTTGGGTAATGCTGTGACACAAAAGTAAAAAAAGTGTTCTTGTTTTGACCCAAATCAATTTTATATGCATTATCAATAATAACTGGATGAAGTGTAAGAGTAATTACAAAATTAAAGTGAAATGTGTGTTAGTTATTACCTTTTTCAACAAATTGTCCCCAAATTTTGAGGAAAGCTTCACAATGAGCAAAATTTTGATAATGAAACATTGAAACATACTTCAACTACTGAAATATTGTGTTGATTATCAGAACAAGTAATACTAGAATGATTGTGTTACTCCTTGCAAGAAAACCATGAAAATATGACCAATATTTTCCATAGCGTTACGCTTGCGACAAAGCCCCTTTTAAGAAATCTTTGTATTTTACCACCAGAAACCAGCTGCAGACCGGATTTCTTGATTGTTTCTCAAAACTACACAGATTTTGCAACATTACAAGCTAAACCAGATTTAAAACGGAGCTTTTATTGCTCTGTGGCACTACAAAGTATTCTGAGCGTTACGCTTGCGACGGATTCACCTACCCTGCTATTCATCGGAATTTTTTTAGTGAAACAGCATCCCAGATCAGTAAGCATCAAATTTGACTTAATTTTTGGAATTCAACCTTTTAATCCAAATAGCTCAATAACATCATTTACACTCTTCAGGATCTTGCCAGTTTTCTACTATGTTTTCATATAGAGTCCTGTATAAGACTGTTTTTGCTTTGGCATATTGCATCCACATGCATTAAGAGTAAAAGTTGATTATTTAAATAAACTTTTAGTACTGATTTATTATTAAAATGTTCATTTTCCTGAGATCAGCCACAGGGCCAATCTCACATTTGGCCCTGCTATTCTTAATGAAGATACCAAGGTGTATGACTCAAGTGCCCTCTGGTGGATTTCAAATAGAAAAACCTGATTAAAATTGCTAAAGGAGCAGTTTTTGAGAACATTCTTTATGGTCCTTTGCAAGTAAAGTCTTTCAGCAATATTTGGAGAAGATTAGCATCAATCACACTGCATTTGGGTTCAAATTAAACCTTATTTTGCCAATCCTACCTGTGTGTGCACTCATCTCAGCGTACATCACAAGGGAATTCCCTTTCACAGCCAATCAGAATTCAGGACTACAGAGCCACCTTCTGGGATCATGGGATACCTCACGGGACTACTTTGATCCAATTTCAGAGTGCTCTCTATCCTGGATCACTATTTCTGGGACCGGGAAACCCATTATATTGGTGGAGAATTATTTTGGAGGCAATTTTAGGTTTGTTCTTAATCCATCTGCTTACAGTCGAATATAGGATTTACTTCCAGATTTTTTATTGAGATTTTTCTTATGGTAAGTTTAATAGGCCTTTTCTTCACACACCAATGAACATAAGGCAATAAATGGATTGCCTTATTATTTCAGATATGCTTGTAAACATATATATATGTATATATACTTCAATCAATTTGGTAAACTAGATTTTAAAAAATTCCATTTAACTGCATGAAGACTTTGTCCTGAGTAATTCAGGTCAACCATGAACTATTGAGATTAGACCTAAGACATTTGCAACATTGACATTACAATGAGGATATATTTTAATTTCAACCATGCCATAACTAGCATGCATTATGCGCATGTTGTATGTTTTTGTCTCTTACAAGGTTGTTTTTTTGGGGGGGGGGAGTTTTTATAGTTTTTTTTTCAGGGTAACTAATGTCAGCTGGAATGCAAGCAAAACAACAAAAGGAATAAAATATATTTCAGCTGGAAAACTTCATTTTCATCACTTCAAAGGTATTTAACAATATTGTGACCATCAATATGCACAGTGTAATACTAATAGATATCACATCAAATCAACGGCAGTGCAAGAATACATGTTATTGCAATTTATTTGGTAATCAACAGAGCTAGGTAATTCAAACAAAGGCATTTCCAGTTGAAATATAAACTTTGTAATTTCAAGCAATTCTTAACAATTGAGGCTGTTAAAATATTTATATATATATATAAATATATAGCCCCTATATATAATATCAGTTTGCAATAAACGAATGGGTATGGTAGTCTGTGTAATAAATATGATTTTTCAGTCTTTATTTTTGACTTTTGATTCAGCCAATCTAGGCCAGTGGATAGGCCCATCTATTTAAAATATAAAAATCTTATTCTGTAGCAATTGCCATGGAAGAATAGAAGAATCTGGACGAGTAGTCTGTTTAATGGGATGCTTTGCTGCCAATAATCTTTTCTGTGAAGAGAAGTTTGCAATAACCATGACAGAGACTGGAAAATAAAAACAGTAGCAGTAATGATTACAATTAGCGATTTGTTTCAGAAAGGAATTATGAAATCTCCACTTATAAAATCAACAATAACATATTACCTGAATGACAGCCAGATGAGATGTTAGGCCTGTGTTGAATGTGTTCTACATTCAGAAATCCAATTCAGGACCTTCATCTGGGAAGGCTTTGTTGGGGGTGCTTGAATTTTCCACTATCGTAGAATATTCCGTTTTTTCCAGAATATGGAGACTGCAGAAAAAGAAGAGAATTAGCAAGATTTCATAGTTGTCTGAAAATATTATTAGACCTATCATAGATAACAAATGGTGAATTTTTACAAAATTCTTCCTTCACCTTTTTGGTGTCATTAGATTGGCCCTGATAAAATTATAAAATAATAGGCTGATTGGAACCTTATCTTATAAATCCTACACCACAATATATATTATGTATTTGTTCTTTTTAAAATTGAATTTTGCAAACTAGTAATGCCGGGCACTCTTAAAATACACTGTGAAGATAAGACCCAAGTGCTGTCATTGAACTGAGTTAAAAAAGGTCAAATTGCCCTTTGCCTGCTCACTTAGGCCTAAGTCAATGCCACTTCAATCAATAGTGGAGTGCAATTAAGCTCAAATGATCTTTCAACATGTACACAATTAGCTCTGACAACTACAGACATTACCAAATTGCAATTACAGCTGTGGAATCGATTGCAATTCAACATAATCTTGGAAAACAATGCTCACCTTCATCCTGCTCATTACTGACTGCTGTGGGGTTCCCCAGTCTATTGCAGGTGTTGGGATTCCCCAGAATGACATCATTCATATTTGCGTGATTCGGCCGGCGGATGAATATGTCCATTTCAGGGATAGCCCAAGGGAAGCCCCCAAAGTATTCTATTTATAACAACTTCCGCAAATATAACCACACACAAGGCCTATGTTTTATCCAAAGGGGGCGCTTGAGTCATACACCTTGGTATCTTCATTAAGAATAGCAGGGCCAAATGTGAGTTTGGCCCTGTGGATCAGCTGATTTCATTGAAGGAATGCATTCCATTGAGAAGCTTGTTTGTCTATGTTTATAACTGTTTTCAAACTGTGACATGTGTGATTGTACATGTTTTACATGAGTGAAATAGCATGTGATAGTCATTGATGATTGATTAAGTGGGTCAATTAAAATTATGGGATATTTGACATAATTTGATTTCATGTGTAATTCAATTTCCCTGGGTCATTTCATACAAGGACAGCTTACAAGACACTTGGTCTAGCCATATTTTATTGGCAGCCATGATGGTTTTTAACAAGATTTTAAGATGACATAGCTAATTTAACAGGTATGTGAACTTTGTATTAATTCTATTTAGTTGGTATTTCAATTACTGCATTATTTGCCATAAATGTTATGGATTAGAATATTTATATGAGTTTAATTTTCTTGTATTCAGGGAACTAAAATTTTCAATGGGTTAATCTTGATGAGGAGTTAAATGTATATGCAAGGATGCTCAATATGTCGTGAGTTTGATTATGATTTATAGAATTACAATTATGGGCCATTCTCAAATTTCGGGACAAAATGCCCTGGAAAATGTGGTAACGGAGGAGACTTTTGATGCAAAAAACCTGCATTTTGAGCAATTTAAAAATGGAAAAAAAATAAAATAAATATGTAAGTCTTATTTTCAGAAGTACTTCATCTAAGATCAATCGTATTTTTAATTAAATATTGATTTTTTGTGGTAACGGAGGGGACAGGAATGGTAACGGAGGGGACAGGAACGGTTTGGTTTTCTCTTAATAGTGGTTTCTATTTGGGAGATAAAAAGTTTTGATTGCACTCTATTGAATCCTGTCACCCTCAGCAATATATACATGAAATTTCTTTGAAAAGGTATCACTGGTAAGCTCGGAATTGGAGGTAACGGAGGGGACATTTCAGTGGGACCAAAAAATGTTCCAATGAAAATGATGCCTTAACTTGTTGAATACCAGTTTAATGAAAATCTGCAAAGCTGTGGTAGTTTGGCGCATGTGTATCTTACAACCTTGAGTGGAAATTGCTCATTAAAAACAATAGCGAGCCGAGCTATGCCTGGTAACGGAGGGGACAAAAAAATTTCCATAAACTAGTGACACGTCTTTTACATCAATTAATTCAATGAAATGAAACAAGAAAAAAGTTAAATATGATGTATATATTAATTCAAGTCTATATTCTCATGAATCGCGCATAGAAACTTTGGAAATGATGGTACTGTAGGAGGAAAATGAACACTTGATTTTGTCATGTAAGGTCCAGTGACAGGGAAAAACCACTGATTTGGCACAGATTACTGTACACAATGCACCAAAAAAAGGTCTAATAAATGACTTTTTGTTCCAAATGCAGTGGTTCTAAATAGAAATATGAATAACAGATGCAGAGTGGCGCTTCAGATATCAATTGCATTCAAATTAATGTCAGGGAACTGGAGTGACGCAAATTGTCCCGAAATTTGAGAATGACCCTTATACGTGATTTCTCGTATTTTAGCATTTTGATATTTTTAGAATTTATATGGTTTTAAGACCTATTTATGTATTAGTGAATTTTGTGCTGATTCGTCTTTTTAATTTATTTTGTGCAGATTCACCAAGCACTACAGTCTGAGTGCATAATAAAGAGCATTTTAAACGCAAGATTGATTTCTTCTGTGACTCCCGTCAATATTAAGCAAGCTGCAAACATGAAGGCATTGGCAATTCTTTGAAGTTAATTCATTAGAGATGATAATTGACAACTCAAGAATTCTGCTTCTTTTCAATTGTGGTGCAAGAAGTACCTTTGCTGAATCCTGTGGATTGCATGTTCATACGTTGTGGCTACGGATATTCTGCAGCTGTCATAGGAGAAATGGGTTGCTAGTTCTTTCAACTTATTTTCATAAAGGTCAAATCAAGACAGTTAAGCTAGATTTGTGGTTGAAGTATACCTATATTTTTGAAAGCTTTAGGCTTCACAATAAGCCACCATACAGTACATACTAAAGAGTTAATTTTTCCAACTCTATTTTCTTAGAATAAGTTGGTGTAGGCACATAACACATTGAGACCCAGCCTCAGAGTTTCAGTGAGGTTAGTGGCTCTTGTTGGCTCAGCTTTGATACAGTGTTACGAAACTATTTATTATTAAAAATGTAATGTACAGTATGTAACATTATCCTTTGTAGAAATACATATAAAGATGACATTTTTAGATTTCAATAATAGAGTTTGATAGGACGGCGTTAAACCAAGATAAACATAGCGTAAGGCTCTTTTAATTTTTTAAAAATAAATTTAGTACGTGACAACACTTGCATTCATTGTTAACTATGCAACAGTTTATGACACATGTATCTCCTTTGATATCTAGTTTGTCAAATAAAAGTTTATATAGTAAATATAATTAGCATAAAGAACAACATTAACTATTTTCAATTTAATCTCAGAGGTTATATCTGGAGAGAGCCTGGCCAGCAAAAATCAGGGTGCGGATCTATCACGATCATGATTGAATCAGCTGAGTACTTTGCCTCTAAGCCAAAACAGAACAAGAATTATTCACGCTTGCTTTTATTTGCATGAGTGGCTATTAGCTCACTTGAACAAACTTATCTCTTGTACGCCTGCGATATGAGAAACATCAATTGAACCACACCTATATCAATGAAATATTACAGCGAAACACTTTGATATAGAATTACCGCGAAACACTTAGATATAGAATTAGAGTGGACTGTGGCACTGTGAAAATGGCACTTCGTGTGTCATAACAGCTGATGAAGTGTCATCTTCTCTACCTTCAACATGGCAAACATAGCGGTTGTTTGATTAGTCATGATCAAGAGTAAGCCATTTGACTTCTCATAACAAATTTTAGAGTGACAATCAGATGCATAATCCTTTCGTTTGGCTGTTACCGACAAGTCGGATAAGTCTCGTTCAATTAAATTAACATTGAAAGTATTGGGTTTGATCATGACAAATCATCAGCATGATGACACGAAGTGCCATTTCCACAGTGCCACAGTCCACTTTAATTCCATATCAAAGTGTTTCAATGTAATGGAAGTTAGCCATAATTTCTACTGTGTTGACGACGTTCATTGTGACGACATGTCAACAAAATCAGCATAATTATGTTTTTCTACTGACTTTATGTCGAAGTGTGTTGCCTACACCAGTTTTTTGTGATCGTCTTCTTCTTCTTAAGAACCGGAACTGCGCTATGTCCTATTGACAGTTCTAAGGATAGGAGAAGAGCGTTACAGAAGAAGAAGAAGAAGCTATTTCAATATATACGAGGGGGGTTCAGAAAGTACACTGCTCACCTTATTTAAGCGAGCAAGATGGTAGTCATTGTCAGTTCCAGTTACGGCTGTTTCAACTAGATATCAATGAACTGTCAAAAAGTAAAGGACATGTAAGGATGTCTGTGACAGAAATTTAATGACGAAACACAGGGTCAACACATCAGATGTGAAAACAGGCCCAGGGTTGTTTAAAATTAGGGTTATACAATTAGGATCCGCTTTATGGATAGGGTATTAGGGTTTGAGTTTCGGTTGACCCTGTGTTTTTTTATTAAATTACATTTAACCAATCGCCGCTCAATTTTCTCGTACATTTAATGCATTATATCTCAATAAGACAGCTGTAATTTGTAATAACAATGAAAAAAACCCTTACTCCCTTAATTTCTGTGAGCAGTGTAGTTGTAAGGTCAAACTAATAGATCTACAGCTTCTGGGAGATTCTCAAGGCTCCTTTTCTTAGGAAATTATGAAAAACAGGGACCATAGGCGTATCGTAGGGGGGGGGGCAGGGGGGGTGGTCGCCCCCCCCAAAAGTTTGGGAAACAGTAAGATTCGGGCAGGATGAACAATTTGGGCAGATGATTACATTAAACGCTATTGAAAATTAATGATTTCTAGCCAATTTAATTTGAAATGGTACTAAAACTAGATCCTGAAATTCGGGCAAATTTCGCTCGCCCCCCCCAAAAATCGCGCGCGCCGTACGCCTATGACAGGGACCTTGTATATCATATAACAGACGGCTTGCAAAGTCAACTTCCCTGTCAGCATGCATCGGCGGTCCGGCGTCGGCCCAGCGTCGGTCCGATGTCAGCAGCATCGGACCGGCTCTGGGCCGACGTTGGGCCGCCGAGGCACGCTGATAGGGTTGTAGCCTAAGTCTCTTAAAGACCGCAGTGTGTTACACTGTAGGAGGCTGGAGGTATGCCGGTCGTGGTCCAGGAACTTTAGGGACTTCATAGAAAGCATATGCTGGTCCCGTAGTGCCCTCAGATGAAACTGGACGTGCGGCTGTTTTTGACTGCTGCAGTTCGATTTCATAATAATATGGAGTTTCGAGAGTTGCCGTCTCCTTGGTGCTCGTCCTCCTCCGATAAAGGCAGATCACCGAGATTGCGAGACTTCCTGTGGCGAGCACGAATATGCCCAACAATAGGCCAAGAATGATAACAATATGGACCTGGATACCAGTTGATTCATCTGCAAAAAAGGGATAACACAAAGATGAAAGTTTTACAGTTTGTCTATTTGTTAAAAAGGGAGATGTCAGACTATTTCTCAATGATTAAATTTTATTTCCACCATAGAAAATTATGCCAGCAAACAGTGTGTTCAAATGACTGTGTTTATATCTTTTTACATCATTCTTTGATCATTCCCAGCCCTTATTAGACTGCTCACATTATTTAAGGGAGAAAGGCGGCAATCATAGTCAGTTCCAGTTACGCCGCCCGTTGCTCCACGAATATAAGTAGGAAGAAATGACATGTCACATTTTCATTGTCTTTAGCCTTTAGAATTCATTCTTTCCCATGTCTTTTAAATAAACATTATAACAAGTTGAACCTTTTAGAAATGGTTATATTTGAATATAAAGTGAGCACACTCTAAAAAATTTCAGACAAAATTGGTTTTTTAGATTCAAAATGGTTTTTTGAAAAGCCAAATTTCAATGGAAAAAACCAACATGGATTTTTTTAAAAATCCATGTTGGTTTTGCATTGAAATTTGGTTTTTCAAAAAACCATTTTGAATCTAAAAAACCAATTTTGTCCCGACATTTTTTAGAGTGCATTCATCGAGCTACCTGAGGTTGTCGCAGTAGTTTTTGCGATGTCCATTATCGTTGTAGGCCTATTGGTTTTCGCCTCGGTAACTCTCTCTGTAACAGTTGATAGAGTTCTAGGTGTTTTGGTGGGCGCATTGGTAGCTCTCTCTGAAACAATAGAACAAAGTTTGAAGAAGGTATTGCAATCACTGTGTCTTTGACTTTGCATGGCCTTGACTTTTTGATCTAAAACATTTTTTGGTTTGAAAATTCTGCTCTTTTAGTTCCAACTGTAAAAAAATTACTTCCCAAATTTACTTTCATGCAAAATATTTCTCAATATTAATATTTTTTCAATTGACCATATCTCCGATCCTAATTAGCTTCAGCAATCTTAAAAATAACGTGCAAGCACTTTAAGCAGCACAGACAGTGCATGGCTCCAACACAGGCACTACTATAATTTTACAGAGATCCAATGATGTTTATTTTTGGACCAAAGACTTTGCCAAAGTGGCGGCCCAGTTGTATACTTGGTCGTGTAGAGGCCGATTGCAAGTAGACTTGATTTTCTATCACTTCAGCGTGTTTGAGATGGAACAGTTTTGAGATATCAAGTTGTTTATGTTTTTTTATCGCTGAATGTTTTCTGCTATGCAGCCTATGTTTTACAACGTCTCCGGAAGAAATAATGATATTCGGATATCCTTTACACATAATGACACGCGTGTCATGGAAGTCAATGTAATCCTGTCAATTTTGTCAAATTCTGTTAGCTTCTAAGTGAGTTTTTCTTACAATTTGGGAGTGTTTCCCAATTACTATGCAATTTCTTGGGAAAACATCCATTGTCCCCAGAAATTAACAAAACTGATCTTAATATAAGTTATTATTTATCGTTATGTGTGAAGGATATCCAAATAGTGTTATTTCTTTCGGAGAAATCATGAATAAACATGATTGAATAATAATTGGGATTACATGTATCTAGTGAACAGGTCATTGGCAAAACTCATGTTGCAACAAGGTGTTAGCACTCTGTAGAGTGCATAGGCCGGCCGCCAGGAAAGGAGGTGGAATTCATGTCTTTTTATCATTTGCTGCCTAAGAATAAAGAATAAAAAAGAATAAAGAATAAAAAAATTTATTTTATGTCGATTGGAATTAAAAACAGACAACATAAGCACAGAAGTGCTTTTCATCGACAGGATATAAAATTAACAAAAAGGTAAAACCTACGTAATTTGGACACAGTATTCAGAGTTAAATATGACGTTCGTCCCCTCCTGCAATGGAACAAAGATTTTCCTCAATCATTTCAACAGACAGACAGCTAGACACACAGCCAGACTGACGGAGACAGCTAGACAGACAGCCAGACAGCTAGACAGATGGAAGGACAGACATCCGCAAAAGAAAACATTGGTCCCTGTCTACAGCGGGCATAAAAAAAAGCAAACAAACCTGTTGACGACATTACATCAAAACTGTATTTAGTCGTTGGAGCAGGAGTAACTCTTTGGTAACAGAAACCCCATAGCTTATCGCCTTCTTGGAACACACTTTCTGCAGCACACCATGGTTCCTGGCTGTTGTCTCTCGTTGTGCATTCGTAGTAAACCTGTCCTCGGTAGACAAAAGGGAAGCAACACGGTGTTCCGCTAGGTACTGACCCACCAACTGCCACAAATTCTTCACTCTTTGTGCTATTTGCAAATGCATTGCAGCTGTATTGTCCTGATACTGTTGCTAAACAGCATGCAACAATTAACAAGCCCCATAGCATCATCTCTCTGTAACACAACAAAATAAAAATATCATTATTATTTATATTAGATATTGTTAACTTGTTGTTAGCTAGTTTATTCTCAATGATTCAACTAACCCCATGCTGTGTTTCAACTAACCCCGGGGCCGGGGTTAGCTGAAACACTTGATATTGTGGTGCTTTCAAGCTCATGGTGCAAACTTGTCAATATTTCAAACAAAGTTGTTCCATGGAATGTTGAGGTGAATACTGTAGCTAGCACTTGCTAAAATATTTTACCTATATCTACTACCATAAGCACAGTAGATCGCGACCAAAAATTGGCGATTCAACTAACCCCAGTCTCCCCTACTTCTGTTCTATTATAGGTAGAGTCACCACAAAAAGTAGGTCAAATTGCACCTCGAAGTTAAGGGGGGCTGCATGCCTCGCGCTACTCTATCTGTTCAGCTATTTTCTTCCCAATCTCACTGTAGTATTTTCCAAATTCATTACTTATTTTGAATTGGCCAGTTTCCTTCACACCATCTATTATTATTTCATCACTAATGTTCTGTTTGTTATTCAACTTTCCGGTTATCCTATGTAGTATATTCCATAACTTTTTGGAGTTTGATCGATTACTTGCTATTTTAAAAATCATTATAAAAGTTATTCCTACGTAGTTTGTTGTATAGTTTCCTATATTCCTTATACTTTATCAATTCTGCGCTGTCATGGGGAAGGAGATAGACATCTTTTTGCATTTTTAAGCACCTAGCAGATAGCCCTGGGACCCATGCGGAGCATGGGTCATGGGTCGTCCCATTCAAAATCTTGAGATTTTGACATGGTATCAGGAGAATTGGTCTAGATTAAACAATTCTTATCTAAATTTGATGAAATTTTGGATTTGGATAGCCTATATATTTAACTGCTGACGGCACTACTTTTGAAAGCAATTTCACAAATATTTCCATGGTAAAAATTACTTATAAATCACAGAAATGTGAGAAAAATGTGAGTGAAAGCCATCAGCCTCACTTTGGTGTGTGATGTCACCATTGTGACGTCACCACAATCACCTGTGACATCATAAACGTTTGTTATGACATCACCCTCTCTCAGCCAATGAGAGGGAGCCATTTCTTCAATGTATAAGGATGAAAATCACTTCTTCAGTTTCAGAGGAAGATTAAACATTTATTCCACGGACTATTTGCCACAAAATAAGGTGCAGTCAGCAGCAAAACATGTGTACTTTCAGAATGTATCAATAATTCATTATAGAACAGATGGGAAAAGAGTTAAAATTTAGTTCTCCCTCATCATGCCCTTCAAATCTCATGATTTTCCAATGTCAGGATTCATGACCCCTGTCCCAGGGCTCCAGGGCTACCTAGCAGAGGAAGTTTTTAAACCTGCACTAAACCAAGGATCTCTATGTTTGATGACCTTAAGCCTTTTTCATTCTGCAGCTTTTGTACAGGCTGTTTTAGTACCTGTTTTCATAGTCCCGTCGTTGCACTGGAATGCCATTGTGTGGAAAACTCTGACCTGACTCTTTAAACAACAACATTTTAACAAGTCAGGTGGCTCTAACTATGGTGAATTGTGTGGCCTTCTTCCTCATTTTCTTCAAGCTTTCAAATGAAATCATTAGATTTGCTCCATTTGGTGCCCAGTGCCCCCACACAGTGGAGATATCCCAATGTGATAGACTCCACCACAGGTGTGTGACCAATGGTCACACCTGAGTAATTTTTATTTATCTGAGTCTCTTGACACCTGATTACACATATGCATAAACCCAATTGCTCCTCTGAAATATTTTCAGGAAAATGGAGCCATGTAAATAGTTTTGCGTTTTTAATTTGGCACAGTTTATGTTTTTTTGGGTATTCTTTTGCTATATATCCACATCTTATAACCAGTACTGAATTGAAAAATATAAAACCGATCTCTTCCTGCTTGTCTGCTTGTTTATTAGGCAGACATTTGCTGGTTTTTACCAATACAATTCCATTCTTTATACTTATGTGATCTGAGCTTTACCTCAATTAATCAATTTTGAATATATTTTCCCGAGGATAGATAATAACGATCCAAATAATATTCTTTGAGCTCACTTATTTAATCTTTACTACACTAAGAATGACCCAGCCACACAGCTCTTCTTAGATTTGTGGATCAATTAACCCAAAAGTCACCGTGGAATTCAGGGCGTCGGAGTCGGAGTTGGGAGTCGGCAGTCGGGAGTCAGAGTTGTGGAGTCGGAGGTTTTCAGGTGGAGTCGGAGTCGGAGTCGAAAATTTAGTTGGTGACTCCTGACTCCTAAAAATAATTAATAAAATTTACAAAAACACAGTTTCAAAAATGTGAAATGAAACCCAAAGTTTACATAAAACTTCCTTAGCAAGTATTCATGTACGAAATCCTATGAAAACTTTGTAGAATGACTTTTCTTCTCTGTTAATCATGTAATATTAATGTGCAAAAATGCTGATAAGCGGAGTCGGGAGTCGGAGTCGTAATTCAGGAGACCCAAGGAGTCGGAGTCGGAGTCGCTTTTCAGAAAGTCAAAGGAGTTGGGAGTCGGAGTCGGTTCAATTATCACCCGACTCCAAAGCCCTGGCGGAATTGACCGACCTGTTGCCGACACAGAGAAATAAATAATTCCTCGCTGAAGAAAACTCCAAGCTCCCCGAATATGATATGGTCACCCTCTGGACATGTTGTGTTTATGGTACTCCCTCAAGCGAAACTCCTATACCTGACCAAAACAGAATAGTGAAATCGATGTGTACACTTACCCTATCATTATAAGAGCCACACCAGAAAGCTATCGTATGTCGATGTATGCGATTTAAACAAATCTCTTATAAACAGTCCACGCAAAGACGTATTTCAAAGATGTGATCATTCTTTTTTATCTAAAGAGGAAGTTGCAACTGTTGCATGGAATTCCGTTACATAACTTGCATGGGTGAATCCACTTGTAAATTACAAACATATTAAGGGGTCAGCTATTTGATAATCAAGGAGCTTTGAGTTTTCCTCAGTGGGAAATTATTTATTTCATGGTAGTGGCAGCTGTAATTATTTATTAGAAGCGCGTGAAGGCCCCAAACATCAATTCCTAAATCAAGCAACATCTTCTTAAGAAATACCCGCTAGAAATCGTCCAGAAAGAATTTATTTATTTCACCAAAACTGAGCAAGAAATTATTAATTTGCAAAAAACTGTTTAGAAGCCCACCCCAGCTATTAAATGCCCCCCCCTTACAAACATGACTTCCTTCTTTTTTGTGAGCTTAGTCAACCGTTTACAAGTAAACTCTTATGGAATAAAAACATATTCCATGAAATTATGATTTTGAGTACCCACAAGAGTTTCTCAGTGCAAGATAAATAAGTCTATCTAATCTTATCTCTCTTATCTTATAATATATTTTTGAGTATATCAAGTTAGACTTGCTTCAATGCAGTCAGAAAAAGCAATAACTAAAAATGTTCTTGAGTGTAGCAAATACCCTTTGAGAGCTTCAAACTACTTATCATTCTCTATCTGTAAATGTAAGTGTCTGAATGTATAGTGACTTCCATTTTGAAGAACATATAACTTAGACTGGGGTGATAGTACATCATTCCCATAGCCTAATGGGTAGAGTCCTTGACAGCAAATCGAATTATAAGCCTAGGTGTGCGTTCGAACTCCGGTCCTGGAACTAAATTTGAGTGAGTTGCTTGTGGCTGTGACCGGGGAGGGTAGATTGATCTTGAAGATTGTTATGTAGAGATATAAAAGGAAAAAAAAATTAAGGTGGTGTTCTATAATGAATTAAACCCCATGACAGTGTAGTTCACAGCTATGAACATCATGATTGTCAGGTCTGCTCTGAATTGACACGAGTCTGAAAGGACGAGTGTTAGTTCAGAAGCAGACCTGACATGAATGATGTTCATAGCTGTGAACTACACTGTTATGGGGTTTTATATATATCTCGCAATGATTTATCAGTGACTTTTACTAAATTCTAGTCCGATAACTTCGAATTCTCCCAAGTTACGAGCAGCAGTTTGTTATGACATCACCAGCAACCCATTGTGTCATGACATAAACAATCCCTGCATAACAACCTCAGATAATTTATTTCATTGAGTTCACAAGGATGGACACAATGGTGAGAACTCAATGGTTTTTTCATGGTGTTCACTCGCAATTAATTGTGGGATATTGGTGGCAAACTGGACATATATTTGCTTATAGGCCTACCTGTGAGCTATCAGCCAATGAGAAGCCTGTATTTGGCTGGTATATCATATATTCTTTGTTGTTCACTTATTACATGCCCATGGGAGTATATAAAGCCTCATTGTTTAACAAAGCTCATAACACAAACAGCAAAACAAACAGTGAATTGGCAACAAAAATTCAACAAAAATAAAACAAAAGTATTATGAAACCTAATGCCTGTGACAAATCCATAAATCCTTTAATTAATTAATTTGAGCCCAATTTAGATTTTTAATGCAAATATCATGACAGAGGAGTCAACCATATTAGATCACCTGGAGCGGAGGAGGCTTGGAGTTTATTTTAAATAAATAATCTCTTTTCTTATTCTTTTTAAATAAATAAATTCCTTTTGAGCAGTCTTGAAATAAATAATAAGTAAATTACTGGTGATTGGGGTCTTTCATAACATGGTTCTGTTTGGTTTAAAAACACACTCGAAATAAATAGGTCTAATTACTGCTGCTGTTACCATGAAATAAAAACACCAAGCCCCAAATTAATATCTGATGGTCGCCCCCTAACAACAATCCAAATGTATACACTATATTCTCCTGATTTGTTAACTTTTCTTTTTTATTTAACAATTTTTCTTTTGCCTGTTTTCCCTCATATTTTTTTGAAGGGTGTTCCCAATCATTATACAATTTCGTGAAAAAACATCCATTGTCCCCAGAAATCAACCAAACTTATCTTAAAATTACACTGCTCACACAAATTAAAGGAGCAAGGGGATTTTCATTATTAATGCCAGTTATAGTAGAGGAAATATGAGCTCATTTTTTAGGATAACCCCGCACGGAAGTACAACAGGCCGAATCATATACCAAAATGTTCGCCAGAATGTCAGCTATCTGAATCCGGCCAAGAAAATTACTGGTTCCGAGTACTAACTGAGGGAGAGCTGTTGCCATGGCAACAGTTTTATCAAAATTGAAATTTGCAAATGATTCATTTTTAATGCTATTCTTAAACACCAAAGTTCACAGGTGCGGTTTTTGTGCCTGATCAAACTACAGTTGAGACAGACTTCCCACTGGCAGACCAATTTTGCTTTTGCATTGTAGTGGTTGCCATGGAAACAAGAAATCATAACAAGTTTGAAGTTTCTTGTCATTGTCACACACTTTGATCTATTGTACTCCAAAATAATTTCATTTAGCCCGCTAGTATTGTATATGGAAATGTTGCTGAGAGTGTCCTCTTTCAAAACCAGTGCGAGATTTTTATGTTTCAGGTCTAGTTATTGCACTAGAATGGTTTCCAAGGCAATAAGTCACAACAAACAAGTTTATAAGAATTTTGGTATTTATCAATATCTCAACTAATAGACATGCCATAGTGCTCAGTTTTGGACATAATCATTGTAGCGGGATGACCTTCAGAAGAGTGAAGCCTCAGATGTGTGGCATGGTCTTGGTTGCCATGGAAACAGGATATCATAACAAATTTGAAGTTTTCAGTCATTATAACACACTTTGATCTGTTATACTCCAAAATAATTTGATTAAACCCGCTAGTGTTGTATATGAAATGTTGCTGAAAGTGTCCTTTTTCAAAACCAGTGCAAGATTTTTATGTTTTATGTCTAGTTATTGCACTAAAATGGTTTCCAAGGCAATAAGTCAGAACAAACAAGTTTATAAGAATTTTGGAATTTATCAATATCTCAACTAATAGACATGCCATTGTGCCCATTTTTGGACATAATCATTGTGGCAGGATGACCTTCAGAAAAGTGAACCTTCAGATGTGTGGCATGGTACTGGTTGCCATGGAAACAGGATATCATAACAAATTTGAAGTCATGGTCATAATTAACACACTTAAATTTGTTATATTCTCATAAAACCTGCAGTAGCGATGCATGAAAATGTTTGGGAGAGTGCCCTCTTTCCAAATACTTGTTCAATTTTTATGTTTCATTGAAATTAACTTCATTACAACTATTTCCAAGGCAACATATCGGGTGAAACAATTTTGATGAATTTTGGAATTTCTGAATATCTCAGATCACAGAATCTGATATTCCATCTTGCTCATTTTTGGATATAATCATTGTGGAAGGACGACCTTCAGAACAGTGAACCCTCCATGTCATGTTATTGTCTTGGTTGCCATGGAAACAAGAAGTCAAAACAAATTTGAAGTTTCTTGTTTATTTATAAATAACACAATTTGGTCTCTTTTGCACTAAAGCTATTCATAAAATCAGCAAGTGTTGTGCATCTAAATGTTTGTGAGAGTGCGCATGTCCTCTTTCAAAACCTGGACAAGATTTGCATGTTTTATGTAACTTATCTCACAAAATTGTGGCTGTTTCAGCGAGATATCATGCATCAAATGTCAGAAAATTGACATGTGAGAAGATCAGTTGCAGAAAATAAAGGAAAAAACACAGGGTCTATCTAAACTCAAACCCTAACCCTATCCATAAACTGAACCCTAAATGTAACCCTAATTGTAAAGCTAACTCTGGGTCTGTTTTCACATCTGTTGTGTTGACCCCATGTTTTCTTATTAAACTTCTGTCACAGACATTCTTACATGTTTCATTATTTTTGACAGTTAATTTATATTTAGTTGAAGCAGCCATAACTGTTACTGACCATGATTGCCGCCTTGCTCCTTGAAAGAGCAGTGTATAGCCATTGTAGGTATTATTTATCGTTTTGTTAGAACGATATCCAAATAGTGTTATTTCTTGTGGAGATGTGAAAAACAGGGCCGGATTATCGATAGGGCACAGTGGGCACTGTGCCCAGAGCCGCACAAGGGAAGGGTACTGTGAAAATGTAACTTTGTGTGTCATCATGCTGATGATTTGTCATGATCATACCCAATACTTTCAATGTTAATTTGATTTAAGGAGACCAATACCGCTTGTTGGTGACAGGCAAACGAAAGGATTATGCATCCAATTTTAACTCTAAAATCTGTTATGACAAATCAAATGGCCTTCTCTTCTTACAGCGATCCACTTTGATACTGAAAAAGAGTGTACTGTTGCATTGTGAAAATGGCACTCGGTGTGTCATCATGCTGATGATTTGTCATGATCATAGCCAATACTTTCAATGTTAATTTGATTTGATTTAAGGAGACTAATCCTGCTTGTTGGTGACACCCAAACGAAAGGATTATGTATCTGATTTTCACTCTGAAATCAGTTTTGACAAGTCAAATGGCCTTCTATTGATCATGACTAATCAAACAGCCTCTATGTTTGCCATATTGAAGTAGAGAAGATAACACTTCATCAGCTATCATTAGTGAAGAAATGCATTTTTCACAGTGAACTGATCCTCCTTGTGTCTATATCAAAGTGGAAGCCGGTAATCATGACTATTCAAACGGCCTCTCTGTTTCCCATGTTGATATTGGCTATTATGACCCACAAAGTGTCAAAATCTGTATGAAACAACGCTCTTTTTTTTTGCATATTAAGTTTACAGGCAGTATAAGTACTTTGCCCTTAAGCTAAAACAAAACAAGTAATTCACACCTTTCCTCATTTGCTTGAGTGGCTTTCCAATACACTTGAACAAACTTGTCTTCTGTAAGCCTGTAACATGAGAAACATACATTGAACCACACCTCTATAAATGATATATATGGTGAAGTTATAGGCATTTTATGAGTTGTAATTGCATATCTGTTCTTGGAGTTTGTGATGAAATCAGCACAGCATTTATTATTCCTCCCTCCCTTTTGAGTTTTATTGGTGTTTTTTTTCTATCTTATGGTAGTACTATTTTACATCAGAAGCAACACTGACAGTATAGCTTTTGACTGTGCTTTCCACAGTTGCTTTCCAGTGCAGCTTTGTAGGGGTCAACCAGATGATAGTTGGGAATATGGATTTTACCGCCGGGGACAAACTTTTTTTGTTCGCGAAGCCTCGAAAAATATTTTTTTTTGTATGCAGATGCGTGACAAACATGTTTTTCCTCGATTTTAACATTATGGTACCATAGCTACAGGTGGAAACAAACTTTTTTTATTTTCATGTGCTGAACTAACTTTTTTATTCAGTGTTAAGAGGGAAACAAACTTTTTTTTCACCTAAAGTCAATTTTGTCTGTTCTTGCCAAAGATCAACTGGTCGGCCCCTAACTTCGGCTTTCCACAGTCAGATAATCTTCTCTATTCGATTTAGACTTTAGTGTGGTGATGCTGATCATAGATGGAGATACAAGGGGTGGGGGATCCGGATGTGTACAGGTGTTGTTAGTAATCCGATTTGAAAGTAATTGGATTAGGTAATCGTATTACATATAGGGGTAACTAAGTAATCTATACAATTACTTACAAAAACTGTCATACTCGGATTACAGTTACTTTTCATTTCTAGGTTAGTTAATTTTTTTACTTAATTTTTAAAAAAGTATGCGTCTTTCACCACAAAATGATCTGACAGACTCGGTGATCTTTGTTATACGTGTTGCCAGGTGGCATCCAGCTGCAGTTATATTATGGTGAAAATATTTTGTGCTCTTTTTCTTAGACAAAATTACTTATTAAAAATGTGTTTAATTCTAATAATCATAAAAAGAATTGTGAAATACCTTAGTTGTTAGTTTAAATTCACGACAATTGTGTCCAGAAGATAAGTGTAAATAAAAGTAATCTAACTTGTAATCTATTAGCTGCCTTGCCGTCACAAGTAACTTGTAACAGAATCGTAGCAGAGACTTCTGGGCTGAATTAAAGAAACTCAACCCCTCTGCCAGTCAGTGCACAAACTCCATTAATGGAGTTACTGATCCAAAAGGAATCTGTCAGATTTTTGCAAACAAATATGAGACTTTACTGAATAGTGTGTCCAGCTTGAATGCGAGAATCAATGACTTAAAAAACTCTTTGAATCACCTTATTTTGTCAGAAAACTCTCTTGATGCTTGTTACATTGATGTGTCAAATATCAAATCTGCGTGCGGGAAGTTAAAAAGTGACAAGCATGATGGCCATGGGGATGTATGGTCAAATATGTTGATAAATGCACCACTGGATTGTCTAAGAGTTTTAGCACGCTGTTTTACTGGAATGCTCTTACATGGTTATTATCCCTCAGAAATTCTTGTGTCATCTATAGTATCACTGCCAAAGGATATCAAAGGAGATATGACCTCATCAGACAATTATAGGGGAATATGCCTTACTTCACCCATTAACAAGATTTTTGACTATGTTATGCTGGATAAATATAGTGAATGCTTCAGAACGGGAGATACGCAATTTGCCTTCAAAAATGACATGTCCACTACCACATGCACACTGGCGTTTAAGGAGGTTGCCAGGTATTACATGCAAAATGGTGGTCAGGTTTATGCTTGCCTATTAGATGCATCAAAGGCATTTGACAGGATCAGGTTTGATCTTCTGTTTAAGATACTTATTACTAGAAAACTGCCAGCAGTCTTTATACGGCTACTGATGGATAGCTATGAAAGACAGAGAATACAGAGTGGTTGGCTTGGATATATGTCTGATTATTTTTCTGTTTCAAATGGTGTGAAGCAAGGGGGAGTTGCTTCCCCAGTTATGTTCACTCTTTACATGGATGTCCTTCTCTCACGACTGGAAGAAGCAGGTGTTGGATGCTTTGTTGGCCATCATTTTCTAGGAAGTTTGTGCTATGCTGATGACATTACGCTGCTGGCCCCGACAAGAACTGCTCTACAGAATATGATTACAACATGTGAAGGATTTGCCAGAGAGTATGATATCATATTTAATCCGAAGAAGACAAAATGTATATGTTTCAGCAAAAAGGAAGTACGTGACATACCCCTCTTAAGACTCAATGGGAATATTTTGAAATGGGAAACTTGTGTTGAACACCTAGGACATCATTTAATGTATAACCTAAATGAGTCGCATGAAGTCCAAATGAAGCAGAACTCTTTTGTTAAAAGTGTGAATTCTGTCATTGTTAACTGTGCAAAGGTACCACGGATGCTGGCTAGCCACATTTACCTTGGTCAGTGTCAAGCTTTTTATGGTTGTCAAACTTGGGATTTGTCAAGCCCACATGTGGAAACTTTTCATGTTACATGGAGGAAGGCAACCAGACGTGTGTTGGGACTGCCTAGTCAGACTAGATCTGCTATTCTCCCGCTTATGCTACGTGGACAAACGTTCATGGATTCAGTGTGCAGACGCATAGTTAAGCTCAAAAAGGCCGTGGAGATAGGCGCAAATGAGAGGCTAAAGTATGTCTGTGCACTTGACACAAGCTTGACGTCAAAGAACCTGTCTTTCATTCACCAAAAGTATGGCAATGATAATGATGTCAGGGCCATCAATGGGAGCTATGACTGTGAAATGTTTGACCGGGCAGGAATGCTGAATGAACTTATAGCATGTCGGGATGGCGTGGTGGATATTGGTGGTTTTTCAAGTGAAGAATTGAACTCTCTGATATATTTTGTTGCATGCCATAGACAATAATTAATCTAAAAACTGTTTGATATTTCTATTTTTTCATTTCTTTGTGAACTTATCTGTACCAAGCTGTACGAATAAAATAATAATAATAATAATAATAACTAGACTACTTTTTTCAAAAGTAACTTAAACAACACTGACTAGGGTCATATGAAATTTAGCTGATAATCAGTGAAGCAATACAGGGTGTGAAGTCCTATCACCAAACACCCCAGGTTTACTGCTCCCTCGCCATCGCAAGAAGCCGCTGATGCCTTCTCGGCTTCAGTACATTAACATAAGTGCCAAGCTGTATTTAGGCCAGATGCAGCTCAAGGAATCAGGCATTTGGTTGTCAACTTGTCATCTTGGAGCAGCTTGAGGTAAGAAATTGTTCTCACATTGGCATCTTTTTAGTATTTGCATGCAAAGTTAAAGGTGTTTTAATTGACTTTATGAGATTCTAGGCATTCAGAAATCAAATGATGTAGTACATTCATTAACTAAAAATCAGGCCCAGATACCAAGTAAGTAAGTTACATTATACTATATTCTTTTCCAAATTTTCAGAAACCATTGTAACACCCAATTCTTCATCAAATTCAAGTTCAACTTCAACAACAATGAACTCCACTTCATCAGAATTTGATGAGACCACTATCGATGGAATCATGTCCACTGAAGAAAATGTCGGTCCGGTTCATTACCCAGAATTACCAGCAATTGCCTTCTTGAGGAAGTACCCTCCCCCAGTCCTATTCGTCGTAGCTGGGATCGGCAATATACTCTCCTTCTGTGTCTTTTCTCGGCCTGCTTTAAAAGGGTCGGTGACCTCCTTCTATTTCCGATTCCTCGCTGTCGTGGACACCATGTACGTATGGTTGGGAACATCTGTAATGTTCTTTAGTTATCTTCTCACTATACCCAACATCACACGATGGCACTGGACTTGTAAGGTAAGTGTACAGTGGTCCATATGTTGTAAAAAACACTGCTTACACAAATTAAGGGAGCAAATGTTTTTTAAATAATTTTTGAAAGTTTTTCCACTTTCAGTTAGATAATAAAGCATCAAATGTCAGAGAAAATTGACATGGGAGGAGATCGGTTACAGAAATTTAATGAAAAAAAAACAAACAAACAAAAAACAGGGTCAACATAAAAGTCAAACCCTAACCCTATATAAAATTAATCCTAATAGTAGCCCTAATTTTATACATAACCCTGGGTCTGTTTTCGTATCTTATGTGACCCCCTGTTTTGTCATTAAATTTCTTCCACAGACATCCTTCCGACCTATTGCTGAAATAGCCAAACCTGGAGCAGTGTATCTCTCCTGCAACTGAGTGGCAGAGTGTAGAGTAGGTCGGGGCATGCGGCCCCCCTTAACTTCGCGGTGCGATTTGACCTACTTTTTATGGGCGATTATTTGAATGCTTATGCTGTCAGGAAGGGATCACTTGACTCTACTAATAAGTAGAGAAACAAATGTCTACCAATTTTAATAAAGGAGTTACGGCCATTTTTGTAAAAAAATTTAAATTGCCTTCTTACCCCACCCATCGGGCAAGAAGCCCCCCTATTATAATCCTATGGCAATTGTTTTTGTGAGCGCATTCAGCCTAAAAGTTATTTCTTAGGGTTCTTCTATCCTTTTTAAGGCATTCTATTCACTTTTTCTGAATTTCAGAATTTTTCTGTTTATACTTTTATTTTTTAATATTTTTTGCCCTGTTTCAATTTTGGACCCAATTTTTTTCTATTTTAATTAGCTATTCTATCAAGTTTAAATGTAAAGTACACATTATTAATGGTTCCTGAAGCAGCTTCGACCCCCCAGTGAAGGGGGCCTTATGCCCCTTATCATGTTGGCCTCTCGCCCCAAACCCACATATTTTAATTTGACCTCTATATTTTGAACTAAAATGCAAAAAACATGATCCAAATCATATCGATGTGATAGTCATAAAGTGTAGCAATGCAGATATCTATTATACTTTAAAAAATTTCCAAAGTTATTTCTGACAACCCCTTTCAAAGAATTAGTCAAAGTGACAAAAACCATGCACATTTTTTTCTTTCTTTAATTTCTACTATAGTTTGGTGCTGTTTGTCCTAAATATTTGTGACGTCACCTAAAATGCCTCTAGCTTCAATCCTATCAATAGATAAACGCACCATAAATGTTAGTTTGGATATAAGCCTGGGGGGGCCTCTCACCTAACCCGGCTTCTTGCCCCGACCTACTCTATGGTTAAGCCTGCCTGCTTCTCTGAAAGGTTTCTGCCTGCAGGGGTCCAAGCCCCAGTGGGGGACCCAAAATTTTCAGTGGACCTTCAGTCCTTTCACGAGCAAAATCCCAGCTGGATGTTGTTCGGATGAGACATTTAATTGGTGGCCCCTTATATCAGTGTCTGTGCTGGGCAGGTAAAAGATCTCTCAAATGTAGTAAATGTGTAACATGTTGAGGACTCCCCCTCTTTCTCCCATCTCATCAATCAACCCTCGTGAGCGCCAAGAACTTGTATTGGCTTAGAGGGCTGCAATTACCTTATCTATCCTGTAGTTACAAAGTGGTATTTGAAGGGTAGATCTATGATCGAGGAAATGAACATGCAAGGAGATCTGTACCTCCCCAAACCATAACCCAACAATTAGATTATGTTTATGTTCTGCTTACAAGCCCAAGTGGGCTGGGTCAGGCCTGTACAAATTCTACTGTACTTATACTAACTACAAATAAAGATACATACATACACAAAACCAACCTCCCCAGTATACCTAGGTGGAGTGAAGTAGTCATTGAAGGAATATATGCCTATTATACTCTTTTCATCAAGATGCCCTCAATTGATATCCCAATTTGTGCATTGAGTGCAGCTTCATGCTGCATTGGTGTGAAACATGTGTAGCGCAAGTGCAATTTTCTAACTGGTGCCTCATTGCAGTTAGAAGCCATGGCGAAATTTATTTTGAGCCTGCGTTCATACTGGAAAACATGACACCTCTGCGAAGTGTTGATAACAAATAGATTTTTTTAATTAAAAAAATGAAATCTATTTGTTTTATTCAATCAACAACATGTAATCAAAAACACCTACAGGTTTCAAATTAAATTGTGTCTTAATATAATAATGGAGTTATTTCGGGTGACTTGGGATGATAAAACTTGATGCAAGAGCACATTCTGATCATTAGATTAACTTTTTAAAATTAAAATGATGGACTGACATTCAAGAAAACATCTGCCTCTTATTTGCAGTGATAATAAGTTTGTTTCAGAAAGGAAACATTAATTTCTATAATTACATCATTAACCTTTTCTTCAGTACATCGAATTTTAAAATGGGAAATCAAGAACACTGGAAATGGAAAGTTAATTATTTTTTACAATGAATTGAGTACATGAATTTCGCCTCTTCTCATCTTATTTAATTTTTCAATTTCCCCTGTTCTGATTGTTTTGGCCTTTAATTTTAGAGTCGTTCAGTGGCGTAACTAGGCGGTCTCGAGCGGGGGGGGGCACCTGGGGGGCACGCGATTCTCTGGGGGGCACCCTCTATATTAACTGTATATTTTAGCCAGAGTTGGAAAGTTCATATGGGGGGGCACCTTGGGGGGCATAGGTCCAATATGGGGGGGCACGTGCCCCCCTGTGCCCCCCCATAGGGACGCCACTGGAGTCGTTCATCTCTGATCTCATCTTGGTGGTGCACTCTAAAAAATGTTGGGACAAAATTGGTTTTTTAGATTCAAAATGGTTTTTTGAAAAACCAAATTTCAATGCAAAACCAACATGGATTTAAAAAAAAATCCATAATGGTTTTTTGTATTGGAATTCGGTTTTTCAAAAACCATTTCGAATCTAAAAAACCAATTTTGTCTGAAATTTTTTAGAGTGTGTGAAGGGCTTCAGAGTCGATTCTGACTCCCGACTCCTTTGGCTTTATGAAAAGCGACTCCGACTCTGACTCCCTAGGACTCCTGAATTATGACTCCAACTCTTGAGTCTGCTTCTCGGCATTATGGCACACAAATATGACATGCTTTACAGGCGGGAAAAGTATATGTACCTAGTTTCCAAAGGATTCCATAGCTACATGTACAAGTTTAACGCCTCTGCATCACCTTAATGGGCTATATTGAGGACCGTAGCAACATGAATATTTGTTCAGGAAGTTTTGTGAAAAAAATTGAAATATATTTTGCATTGTTGTAAAGTTCTGTGTTTTTATATTAATTATTTTTGGGAGTCAGGAGTCACCAAATCAATTTTCGACTCTGCCTCTTACTCCAACTGGAAATCAAAGTTAGACAAAGCAAAAACCATTTCATATCAGAAAATTGTTATTTGTGCTTAAGTTTTGAAAGTAAACACATTTTTCTTTACTATTATCAACTAATTACTGTGATATCAACTTACTAAGGACTGATGTCTAGATATTCCAAAGCTGTTTCACGACAAAAAATCCTATTTAGCCTAGATCTCTAATTGGAAAATACATATGGCCTGAGGGAAATAGACGTTGATGACAAACAACTGAAACAAGGGTGTTTCATTACAAAGAGATGATTACACTGGTAAAAATTCCCGTCGTATTAACAGTTTCATTCTGTAAATTATACGGTTCAATTCCATTATTATAAAGCTCAGGGCAAAAATATATCACAGACAGTTTCAAAATAAATTTTCAACTTTAACTTGTGATGTCATGGGCTTAAAAACGCTAAAATTACGATTTGTTTGTACCAGTTATTGTTCTATAGGTTTATTCAGTAAGTGTAGTATCTAGTAGCACAGGTAAAAATATATATATATATTTATAACAAAAGACCATTTAGGCCTAACAGGTTTAGTTATCTAGCCAAAAAGAAGCCAAATTGCAGATTAAAAGGAAGAGAAGTACTTTTTTACAGTATACTAACAATTGTGCAGCGTATAAATTTTGAGCGAAACTCACAAAAAAAAAAACAGGCCGTAGTATGTATTTCATCAGGGAAAACAGCCAATTTACCTACGAAATACGCAAGAAAGAGCTTCGTACGTTTTACGTACGCAGCTCAAGTGGCCATATAGACCGCCAATCTGCATAAAGAAGCTCTAAGAGTAAAACTAAATGGAAAATGCATCCATATCCCTATTATAATAACATGATTAACAAATCTACAGTTTGAAAACCTAAACTGATATGTTGTAGTCTTTGAACTAAATGAGAAACAAACCTTGACCATGCCTTGAAAATAACGTGCAAGCACTTTAAGCAGCACAGACAGCACAGGCACTCCGGGTGTTACACCCCATAGGCTTGCCCTGCCCGATCACTTGATCCGGCGGACTTTGTCAACCATATGGGCATTTTTTTAATTAGCCAAAAGGCTTGCTTGCCCAATGAAGTGATCGGGCATCCTTTGTCACTGATGCCAAAAGGCTTGCTCAGTTCCAAAAGGCTTGCTTGCCTAATCAACTGATCGGGCATCCTTTCCCCAAAGGCTTGCTCAGGGCCAAAAGGCTTGCTGAATAGTTCCCTGGCCTTTCCAAAAGTCTTGATCTGCCTAAATAAATGACTTGTATTTTCCTAAAGGCTTGACCCCATAAAAGTCATTAGATATCTACATCACAGTCTGTCAAATAGACCAGGGACTATCATTGCAAAGGGCTAGCAACCCTTTGGGCCAGAGTCCTTTTTGCGCCCGATTGCCTCATCCGGCTGACTTTTTGCAAAGTTCAGTGACTATTTGAGGGGGGGGGGCACGACGCCATGACGTCACAACGGCCTTGACCTTCATAGTATCAACACACACAGGTTTGAGACAGTGTATGCTGCTGAGTGCTTGCCAGATCTTTGGTTTGTCCAAGGATTCAAATGTTCGGACGTTTCTAACAATGCATTAGCCCACAAGATAAGGTTGCACTCATGAACATGGAAGAAAAGTTGACAGTGCGGGAATTTACGATGTCTTTCGGCCACTCGTGTGAAGCCATCGTTGCTCCGATTCCAAATCCGATTGAAGATTCTGAACGGCCACACGTTTTTGAGTATGTATGCAAAAAATCATAATTTTCCGTTGCTTATTAAGGGCTCAGGACGCCCATGATTACTATAAGATTTTGTTGTTTGTATCTGTATTTCTCTGGTTTGTATCGTAAATTTATTCATGCAGCTGCCCCCCTAAAAATTTTTGTTGTTGTTTGTTGTAGTTCATATGCTGCTTCTTCATCAGCTATTGATCACTGGTAATTTCTCGGGTGGGTCTTCTGACAACTTTTTCAATTGACATTGAATTCTGGCAAAGATTTGAAAAATTCGGGGAGGAAGCCCCATGGACCCAGTTATGAACTGCCGCCGAAATAAATCACCTCTCTGACACATACATAATATTATATAGATATATAGATGCTCATAGGTAGCGGGTTGACAGTAGGGTACGAGCCAGGTACACCCCACTCAGTGGCGTATTTAAGGAGGGGGGGGGGGCATTGGGCCATGGCCCCCTCTCAGGCCCAAAATCGGGGAGGAAGCCCCATGGACCCAGTTATGAACTGCCGCCCGAAATAAATCACCTCTCCGACACCTATGCTCATTGGTAGCGGGTTGACGGTAGGGTGCAATTAAGCCATGCAGGTACACACCACTCAGTGGCGTATTTAGTAGGGGTGGACATCATTTGCATAGTTCGATACGATACATATCGTCGATACTCATTTTCGGTTTTGATACGTATCGCGATACACAAATTGTGCCATAAACTAATTTTACTGAAAATTTATGCAGCGAAACTCACATTTTGCCTCTCAAAATGAGATCTTGCGTGAGACAGGAATATGATATGGCAACAATCTCATGTGTTTCTCAACATTTGGTGACATTTTAAACCTAAACTGTGCAAATCAATACATTTTTCAAGCAAAATAACTCAGTTGAGGCAGTATCGGTTCGATACGATATTGCTAATCATTCGATTTCAATTATCGTATCGAATGATCAATATGGTTTAACTGATATATCATGAAACGATGTCCATCCTAGTATTAGGGGGGGAGCATTGGGCCATGACCCCCTCTCAGGCCCAAAATTAACATGGAAGAGATAGGAAAAGCCTCGGAGCGCCCTGTATTCAGCCCATGTAGTGATCCCCCCTCAGGCCATTTCTAGCAAACATCCCTGCCAGTTCCTGGTGAATCGATTCAGATCAGCAATTTTAATGATATTGATTTTTTATTTCAGGTCATTGCAAAGCCAGGTGTCCAACTTAGTCTTTGGCGGAAGCACCAGTGCAGAGTGACAGAAGGTATGAGCGAGCGAGGCTGCAGACTGATGAAATTCAAGTCGAAATGGGTATCAAATTGGCTTCTAGGTCAATGGGACTGCTGCCTATCAGGTCCGCGCTAAACACAGCAGAACTTTACTGAGCTGCTTCAAAAATGCTTGTGAGCGATGACCTGATTGGCAGCACCCTGAGTGAAATGTTGTACATAGCCTGCTCACTTACGCTCGCAACTGATTTAACAGGCTACTGTAGCCTGACTAGATAGTAGTTTTTAATTTTGCTTTATTGCAAATATTCTGAATAATTTTGCTTAATGTCTCAGAATATCATCCATAATATCTGATTATAATTGTAATTTTTTTTTTCTAGGCACTTCTTTTTAGTAGTCGGCATCTTCACCAATTGATCATCTATCAAATGAACTCCTACCAAATTCAGGTGACAAAATATATAATATTTATCTGTACAAACTTTGAAGAATATAAAGAAGGGTAGCATCATGAATAGACATAATCAAAAAAATTAAAAAAACAATGATATAGAAATATTGATTTAATATTAATTAACAAATTAGTTACAGTGAATGATAATCATACTGGTGTACAATTATATTCTTTTTAAAGTGAATTTTGAAACTCAAATTAACAAATGTATTACACTATGACTATTTTTAATGTCGAAAAATTATGATGCAAAGACAAGATGATTTATCATCATGATATGCTAAGACCGACATATATGAGCCAATGTTTAGATACTTTGAAAATATTACCATGTGTTTAACAGTATTTCAAAATGGGTCCTCCACATAAGTTGTGCAATGGTTAAAATTAGACCTATTTCACTGTGAGCTCATAAAAATTGATATAACAAAAGCTGAAAGTTGTATGCCCTTGATTCATATTTCTGTGTTACTTATACAGTAACAAAATATTTTGTGTTTACTAAATACTCTCAATATTTCTTCTTTCAGCCCATTGTAACGCAGATGAGCGGAGAAGACTAAGATCTGTTGTCCATGCACTGCACGTTGAAAATCATGGTTAAGCTGTTCAAACTTTTCAATAATTTGTTTCTGTTACCACACGATTCTGGTTCACAGTTGCCTGTGAGGAATCAATGGTATTTACTACTTAATACGTTTGGTATGTTAACCATGTTAACCGTGTGACGTTCTGTTGTCTCTGAACCAATCAGATTCGCATACTAATTAAATCACCCATAAGGAAAATATCCTATGTGATCGCCCTGGTGAAAATTATGCAAGGAAATGAGGAACATGCACTCCAAAATCCTGAGCTCTGATCAAATTGTGTACTGGTCCCTGATTGGCGAGTGTCTGGACTACTAACTGTGTTCCCAATTTATTAGCAAATTGCTGCCACTGTTTGCGGACTTAAAACGCTATGTCTATGCAAAATATTTGGTTGACACCTGCAAAGATTAGTTTTTTTGTTGATGACTGAAAATAAACATTGGCAGGACTTGCAAAAATGTTGTTCAAACTCCCTCCCCCCTGGTTTTGTTGTACTAAATTAAATTATCAACACAGTTACACAAGATATTTTGCTCTTTAAAATGGAGGTCATAAGTAAGCAAATTGCAAATGCCATACCCAAATAAGTTAATAGAAAACTAAAAATTGTATCTTGAGCTGAATTGTCTGACATTTTATAAAAAATTTGGTAAAGTTGGTTTGTGTGTTTATAGTAACTCTTTTTTTATTCATGTGGCTCTAATTCTTAGTTCTTGAGTCTTGTAATTGTTGTTTGAGCTTTACTTGTGAATTTGTTAGATCTATATTTTTGTGAAAATTGTTTACCCTTTTCTCAAGGTAGTTCTAAGTGAATGTTCAGCAGAACGAGAAATACTTTTCTTCACAATTAAAAAAAGGGGTGCTCCATTTATCAAAAATGTGGTTTTGTAATTTTCTGGAAGTTGGATGTCATAATGGTTAATGGCACAGTGGTGTATGAGCTTTTATGATGTTACAACTCAAGAAAACTGGCTCCATTGCAGTGGTTAGCAAGTGGCTAGCAAGTCTCCAATGTGGGTAGTACGCATGGGTGAACACTCCGAGCAAGTCATGTCAAAACCACTAAAACCAGACATATTTGATTTTTAGCTTTTTGGGACCCAACAGATTTTCTGCCAGTGGAAAAAAAATTGAGCCCTCTCTCAATTTGTATCAAATTGACATAATTTAAAATTGAGATTAGGGCCTATAGCTTCTTTTTCTTCGTCCTGCCAAGTGACCCAGGGAAACATGCCTGGAGAAGATCTGAGAAGCTAAAGATCAATTATTTCTGGCCTAAAATGATTGGTATGGCTCCCGTGCGTTGAGCAGATTTATCTGGAACGGGCACTTGTAAAATGATTCACACTTCTGCCTCTTTAGACTTTTTGTCAAGGTACCTCATTTTGCAAAAGGACAAAGTAGTATAGGGATGCGTCAAGCTGGGTGGTGTAGTGGTGCAGGTTCCCGCCTGCTTGGCTGAAGGTCTCTGCTTCTGTGGGTTTGAACCCCGGGTCGGGAACCCGAAATTTTTAGTGGACCTTTATGAGCAAAATCCTAGCTGGATGTTGTTCGGATTAGACGTTAAATAGCTATATGTAGCCCCTTCTATCAGTGTCTGTGCTGGACAAGTAAAAGATACCTCACATGGGGTAAATGTGTTGCATATTCAGGACTCCCGCTCTCTCATCTCATCAATCAACCCTCATGAGTGCCAGAGGGCTGCATTTTTTCCTTATCTATCTATCTGTTGTTGTAAAATAAGAGCAGACAGGACCAACGGCTGATCTATCAATAGGATCAAGGTGACGCTGTAACAACTACAGCTTGTTCAGGCATGAGCCTTTCTCAACTTCCTGAGAGTACGCAGTGAGAGATCAATATCAGCGTCACAATTAAATCACTCTACCATTTCCTATAGCCGAGTACTCATTTACCCCAAGGTGGAGTAGAGCAAAGTCTCATTCCGTATCTACCTGCCATGGTTGGGGATTCGAACCAGCAACATCTCAGGTAGTTGAACAATTTGCCAATAACATAATCTGTAAATCTACATCACCTGATAAGACAGCAAAGCAGAGGCAGAATATCAGCAAAAATTGCACTAGCCATTGTGCAGCAATTAAAATGTTTCAAATGATCACTGACCAAAACTGATCCTAGACTAATAATTCAAGTAATAAAATGAAAATGGAAAACGATTGTAAAATGTAATAAAAAAGTTTTATTTATAAATGAGAAATTCATTGCATTTCTCACTCCCAAGTTTTTATGAAATAAACAACAGAAATTACAAGCAAAATATTCAGTTTTTTGTAACTAGAATCAATTAACGACACAAGTAATTTGAAAGATCATCACAGACCTCAATAAACAATTCTAATTTTTTGGATGGAATAAAATTATGATTTCTCAAATGAATATATATATTTATCCGACCACCAAGGCCAATACTCGCTCCTGATTGGCTGAGAACGCTACGGATATATCCTGTATCTGTCAAGATGCTTGGCCTGTACAGATATTTTCTGTATCCTGCAGTGATGACGTCACAATCACTCATGAATTATCTGACATTGTTATGCTAACAATGGGCAGTGATTGTTTGTCATGACGTCACAATGGCATGCGCTGCTGGTGACGTCACAACAATCTGCTGCTCCTAACTTACAGAATTTGAAGTTATCAGACTAAAATTTAATAAAGACCACTCATAAAATCATTGCAGGGCATAAATAAAACCCCATAGCAGTGTGGTTCACAGCTATGAACATGATTTGTGTCAGGTTTGCTTCTGAATTAACACTCATCATACCAGTACCTACCTGACACTCTTGATGTTCATACCTTTGTACCTTGTTATGGGGGTTTCATTATACCATGTGGTCGGATAAATTCGTAATTTGTTGTTTGCTTTTGGCAGATACAGGATTTACCTTCCCTCAGATAGCTGTATCCGGGCTCAGCTTCGCTTCGCCCAGATACAGCTATCTTCGGGAAGGTAAATCCTGTATCCGCCAAGCAAACAACAAATAACTAATAATATCTGTGGCTGGTTGATTATTTATTAGTCGTCATAATTTTTTACAATTCATGGCGCCGATGATGGCGGGAAATTATATGTAGCCAATCATCTTTTCATTATAATCTGGGCTAATCCCAGCTAAAAATTATCTGCCCCACACAAAATTTTTTAAACTCTTTTTGAGCATTTAATCATGTGAAACTGACTTCAGTATCAAGAGCTACTTAAATGTTCAACCTTTCAAATAAATTTTCTTCTCTGTCCTTTCTGTTAAGATTTCCAATCAACTGCATCAGGGAGTCGGAAACATATTTGTCGCATCAACCTGGAAATAAAACAAAAACGTTATAATAAAAATAAGGTGCAAAAATCTAAACATTTCTTATTTTAGTTATTTATTTCTGGGAGTCGGAGGTTTTCGGGTGCAGACAGAAAAATCTTGAGTCAAAATTTGGTTTTCAACCGGAGTCAGAGTTGGAGACGAAAATTAATCACAAAATATTTTTCAAATTGACAAAATAAATATTTTGAAAAATGTTATTCATTGATATCAAATGATGTAGAAACATAAACAAATTAATTACTTTTTCTGCTAACCACCTGAGATTTATGTCCAATAATGTCGATAAGAGTAGTTGCGAGTTGGAAAGGAGACTTAAGGAGTTGTTCCAAGGCCGTCAATTATGATCAATCCTGATTGATTTGACATCCTAATTTTTAGGCATGATGGTGAAAACAAAATCTCTTTGTCTGGGACATGACCCTGGATCCTAGTATAAATGAGAATCGTTTCTGCGAAGTGTCAGCAATACTTTGAAAAGATACTCGATATGTATTACTATACAGTTAGTTTGTGGGAATCTTACGAAAATTTTATTAAATTTCCTCAAAGTGATGTTTTTTCTTTAAAATTTGTTGCCAAGGCCAGCTATTATGACTTAGTGAGTTTTAAATTCAAAACAAATCTTTTATTATTGGCTTTTTTCCATGAGAGTGACGGTCCAGGCTTGTCTGATTCCGAAAATTTGAAGTACGAGGGGTGTCCCAAAAGTTCTGACCCATTTTTTTGGCAGACCTTTCTATTTGAAATAGCTAAATGAAATTTTCACAGAATAATTTTCAGGTATTAGACCATCTATTTTGAAAAAATCAAGACTGTAAGAAGTGTTTAAGTTACTGTTCTGTTACCATGGTTACGAGAGGTCAGTGCACCCAGTGCCGCTCAATTTCTCAGACGAAATTCAGCAAATTAGCTGTTTTAAAAGTCACAGAATTTATAGTAAAAAAGCAAATGATGGCAAGAAAATGTATTTTCTGATAAGCCTGCAGTCTTTCAAGATATCTTCCATTAGATTATAAACATTTATTTATATTTCAACCTGATCAGCTGAGGCAATTACCAAAGGCTTTTTCCAGCAGTTGCCTAACAGCGCTTGAGACAGTTTGGCTGAAACAATCTGCTGTCAAGAGGCAGTGCTCAAGAACCTTAGGTTCAAAACCAAATCTCATCTGCTTTAATTATCAGATTTGGCCTTCTCTAACTTTGCGCGATACTAAAATATATATACCAGTTCAAAAATTAAAGAAATAATAGTCATAACAAGAAATGAAGCAGTTACCACATACACTGAAATTTCACAATTTAGGAACAGTCCAGTTTGGAGGACCCAGGTGATCGCCTCAGCACATGGGTTAAACTCATTCACAGTGACTTCAAATGTAAATGAAAAACTTCGAGATACTGCTAGGTTTCCAAATAATATTTTTCATGATCATCCATTGCATATTTACAGTAAATTTCTTGGTTATTTACTAGCGTAGACACTTAGATTTGGCCTAAAAAATTGAGCTGCGCTGGGTGCACTGACCTTCTGTTTCCATGGCATAAGTTATTTAAAATGTTCGAACAGGTACCATATTTTCAAAATGGATAGTGAAATACCTGAATTTGATTCTGTGAAAATTTCATACAGCTGCTTCAAATAGAAAGGTCTGCCAAAAAAATTGGTCAGAACTTTTGGGACACCCCTCGTATTTTCTTCATATTTTAGTTTCATATTTTAGTTTCACTAAATAGTGTATACCAGAAGTTGATAGTTTCTCATATTGGCCAAAATTTCCAGATATGTTGAATGATGCAATATTTATTAATACACTCAGTGGTGGTACCACATGGGCCACGAAACAAGCAAATTCCAAAGAAAGCAAAATTTTATGCTAGTAAACGTAAAAGTTTAAGTGCGGAAGATAAAGCTCTGAAAATATGATTTCCATCAATGGGAGAACCTGGGCACATTGGAACGCTTTGCACATCTATATTTTACTCAGGGATGCCGGTAGGAAACGAGGGCGACGGGCGGTCGGTTGAGAGAGGGCAAGTCCAATTCACTCAACAAAAATTTAATGTAGCGGCAATGATAATTTTGAACATATACTATTGATTTTCGCCAAAATTCACAGTAAATTGAGGCCGTATAAAGTTTTTTTCTTTGAGATCAAAAGGGCAACCTGTTAAGCGTTGCCAATAAAGCTACTAGAATTTCAGTTCATTCCTTGGTCAACATGAATGTGTCTTGTCTCAAAATCAGATTCAGTACATTTTCTGGATTTGCCGAGACGCCGATCAATCTCTTGACTGGTGAATTTCATAATAATTTACCATACATTTGAATCAGAAAAGCCCTTTATTTTACCTATATTTTGTTTCGTGAAGCTATGTAAAGCCAATAAATTTTATCGAAATCTTCATACAAAATCCATATATTTTTGTCATGGCCACAGCCCCCCTTAACCAGTTTCTGGCTACGGCTCTGGTTGTGGCCTGATATATTCTAAATATATGAAGTGCCTAAGACTATATACCGTGCAAAGAAACCTTATAGTGCTAATAGCAGTGATGCAAATTGAAAATTGGGAACCAAGAAAGCCCCACCCACCCATTGCGTTGCGCCGTCCCAATGTACCCTGGTTCCTCCTGCACAATTTCAACAACTGCGTAGCTAAAAATATGGCCCGAAATTCCTTCTATTATAATTGTAAAGATAGATCTTTGTCACACAACATACAACCATAATACCCACCATCTAGAAAGAAATGTAGATCTTTTCGAGCCTTCATAACTGGCGCTTCATCCTATTCTCAAAGAAGTTGATGGGGATCTTCATGCCATTATGCCTTATCACCCCTGAAATAGAACAAGTAATATTATTAATGCATTATAATTTGCTGAACCAGAATATGGCATAGTTCATCAATTGACTAATATAATAGGGTTGGCTGAAAAGAACTTTTTTTTGGAATTTCAATATGCCAGTGGTATAGAAAGTAGGTTATGGTCAATAAATGAAAATTGGTGCAAAAATAAATTTGTTGCATGCGATTTGTGCCGGGACACTTCGGCTTTTATTGAAAATGCATATTTTCAGCCATTTTGCATGCTTTTCAGACCATTTTTTTGGCCAGAGCCAGCTTCCTTGGTTTTAGAAGGCTCACTGGCGTACTTAAATCCTATTTGAAGGCCATTTTGGATATGAAACACCATAAACATGTCGCTTATATTTTAGGTATAGCCATTTCTGGCTAATTGTTGGGAATCAGAAATTGGGTTTTTTAGCTAAACATTGCCCAAAACAATTTAAAATATCGGAATTGACCCAACAAAAACTGATTCCAAGTGTAATTACCCCGAGTCCTCCCCAATGCCCTAAAAAACACTTCAAGCGTATTATCTGCATCAATTTGTGGTTTCAGTTTCCAGTATAGGGGCAATTTCGTAAAGTCAGATTTACAGATTTGACACTTTAGCAGCTTGTGTAGCCCTACCATTACACCTCAGTTATTTCATTGTTAAATAGGGATGAGGCCAGATAATAGGGGTATCAGACAAGCCATCAACAAAAGCTCCAAGTGCAACAGGAGCTGAGCTACAAGGCGAAATGTCATTGTGTCAGATGTGAGTACTTAAAGAGAACAGTGAAAAATGTAAAAGTTGCAAATAATGTAACGCATGAGATACTTAATAATGCCAAAATTTTGGTAATTTCACCCCCATACATGACGGGTAGTGTTGTCAGTAAATACTCGCCCGGTCGCCCCAGGCGACCATATTTCCGTCTGGGCGACCAAAAGTTCCTTTTTGGTCGCCCAAGTGGCGACCAAGACAGAAAGAGGCATAACTTGATGAATATCTGCTTCACAGAAATCGTTTTGGTCTCATTTTAAAGAAGAGAAAGAGACCAATCACAAGATGCTATTTTATTTCCTTTAGTTGCTAAAAATACAAGTGGAACTTGCAATAAACTTCAGAAATGAATTTCTTTGTTGTAACTTCAAATCTATGTCATGTTCAAGCATTCATTTGCTACATTTGCTAAACTGTATAGAGTGTCTTTGGTGTCTTCTAAACCTCATTCAGTGTCTTGAGAAGTCGCCAACATCGCACTTTACCTATGTAAAATATAAATGCTGTGACAGCATTGTCTGCAGTTATAAAACTTACATGACTAATTACTTATAGCAGTGCCTGCAAAATCACTGAATAATTTTTGATGACCTAGCTGTGACATGGAAAATGAGGCAAAATAACATAAAGTAGATATACACTTTGTAGACTAATGTGGGAGAATTTGGCAAAGGATAATTGAAACTGCCATCCAACAAAGTGACCCGGCAAGAGCTGGATTCGAACCCTTGATTATAATTATATAGGCCTTAGGCCAGTGGGTATTGTGCCTTCATAATCTGCATGTAGGGTATATAAATATATATGCAGTGGATGCAACTGCAGATCGGAGCAACCATTAAAACATTTAGTTTGGGCGACCAAGTTTCTAAACTTAGTCGCCCAGTGGGCGACCAAGCACTCAAGAGTTAATGACACCACTGATGACGGGTAGGGCGAGCATTTTAAAATTACTTGACCAAATCCATTTTACTTGGCTCAGACAAGCAATGTCAAATTAGCAGTGAGCTGGTAACAAATAGCCCGTAATTGCATTGAAGAATTGCAGCTTACAAGTACAATGGCATAACGATTGACTTACATGATTCAGCAGCACATGTACTTACCTCCAATGCCTGGGCCCCATTCTATCAAATTGGAGTATCCATTCCATCTGTCTTCTTTCAGACTACATGCCACATCATCAGCCAATGATCAGTGATCTGATATTGAAATGAAAAAGTTTCCATTTATTTATATCCAAAAAATATTCCAAGTAACTTTGATTAATGATTATAGAATAAAAGAATGACTTCCAAATAAATTGGAATTCAGCAGCTCAAAGTATTTATATTAAAAGGGTGGCTTTTAAAGCATTTGCTAGAAGGGCCATTATAATGGAGGAGACAAGCTGCCATGGAGTTTAAAAAAAAAGATTTTATTGTCCAGCTAGATGAATATATATTTTTCCAAGCAGCCTTAGAAGTAATTCCCAAAGGATGAACTGATTCATTCTGCATTGTTTGGTCTAGAATAAAATAATGAAGAATGTTGTGCACTCAAAAAGATTGGATCTGTGCGCTGTTTAAGTAAATATATTTGCTTGGAGAGACAAATACCAAGCTGCCCCCAAATTTTTTTCAACTGGGAGACAGTGGCGTATTTCGGGGGGGCATTATGCCCCCCTCAGGCCAAAAATTAACATGGAAAAGATAAGAATAGCCGCGGAGCGCCTGGAATTCACCCCATGTAATGCCCCCCCCCCCCTCTCAGGCCATTTCTAAATACTTGGAACTGCTGGGAGATGCTTGTATCTTAAGTCAGTTTTACTTCAAAAGCAAAACAACAGATTTATTTGATCCCAGCCTGTAATCAAAGTAAATAATATTGTAATCTCTCGATATTGTGATACTTACGTTTGGAAAAATGGATCCTCCTTTCCAGACTCGAGGTTCTGTTGTAACTGGATGATTTTGTTGAGAACTGCTTGTTGATCTTTTCTTTGGCTTAGCTTTCAGGCCCTACTGTCACGGTTACGGTTTCTCCAAGCTTGCACCTGTGTGAATTAAGAAGTATTTTTGCCTTATAAATATAATTTCATTGAGATTAATGGAATTGTTTAGGTCATGGAAATTTTGATTAGCAACAAATACATTGATACCCTTAGCAAACTACAAGTATGTCACATGCCAATTCCACTAATCAGGTCTAAAGGGAAAGCATCTCAAATATAGGTTTAGGATTTATTTAATTCTTGTTTTCTCAAACCGGCACCAATAATAATTTTTAACCACCCTAGTCACAAGTTAGTTTAGGAACTGAATGGTTCGGACCAATTGGTGTAAAGCTTAAAATTTGCTTTGTCAAGATTTCCTGTCAAGTTAGCAACGGCCAACCATATACCAGGCAAGAACAAAACTACTATGCCATTTTTTAAAACCAACAACAGGTTCTACAATATAGGTAGGGTTGCAGCGATATATCGAAATATCAATATTATTGTGTTACATAATGTTGTATCGTTATCGTGATACAAAATCTAGGATTGGATTATCTCGATACAAATGTGACTGTTTCACATACCATGGTTGAAGATGTGACTGCTGATTCAGGTAAAACAGACCTTAAATAGGGGCATACTGTGTTAAAAATAATTTTTTACCTTTTAAATTTTTCAGTAAAGAAAATCATGAAACGGTCATGCTTGCCAATTTGAACTCCCATCTCTTCCACTGATATAAAATATTATCGTTTTATGTGACCTAAGGACATGGATTTTGAATGTAAAATATGTTTTTCATGGGAAGTTGTGTGCATCGCGATACAGACAATATATCGTCTGGAGCTGTCATGATATATCAAGATACAAGATTTCATGTATCGTTGCAACCCTAAATATAGGTGGTCAATGTATTAACATCCAATCAACAACCAGTCAATGGATGGATGATTGGGGCTTTAGCTCTTGTGTTTATGCACTTGGTTGGGTAATTAGGACAGGAAGAGCACATGGCAATAAAGCCAAGGATGATTGAAACAGCCGTCCAACATAGGCCCAGGTGACGCGCCAAGAGCTGGATTCGAACCTTGACCCAACGATTGGCAGCCTAGCACAATACCACTTGACCAACCCTGCCAACAACCAGTAAACCTTCATTTTCAATCAGAAGAGACTCACAATTCCCAAGTTCAAAGTCCCTAAATAAAAGGGCACATCTTAAATCGTCAAGTCAATAATAAAAAAATTACACAAATAAGCAAGATAAAATCCCTTTCCTTGTATACCTTTTAATCTCCATCTGAGTCCATCAGGCATGTGCTGCCCACAGTCACACAAAATTCCTGAACCTTACTTCAGCTTCCAACTATTAGATCCTTGCCTTTCAGTGCACCACTCTTGTATCTTCGGCTAAAATGAAATAAGCAAGAAAAACTTGCAATTTCTAATAAATATGTAATGGATTACAAGCTCAAAATATTCACCACGACGGCAAAATTCAAACCACATTGTGAATTTTTCACACCTAAAAAATCATACAAGATCAAACAACAAGACTTTACACAGTTTGTTTTATAAAGAATGTTAATTCTACAATGACACCCAACAGTAAAAAAATGGTCGCAATGACACCCAACAGTAAAAAAAATGTCACAAAATATTACAAACCCGAAATACAGCACCAAAAAACTTACAAGAATTTGCCAATATAATATAGTGCGTTACATTGAAATTAGTCTTATTCACATAGCAATCTTACCATTGATTTATTGACTTACTATGATTATATTTTCAGCTCCTCCGTTGAAGGCGGCAATTTTCAATGTCTCGGCATTCTAAAAATATGGCAAACAGGTGTGATTAGTTATCTGCTGTTAATGATTAAAATTAGTCACTTCAAAAATCTATACAAAAATTTATTGTAGACAATGATGAATGCACATTGAATCGATAAGTGCTTGCCTAACGTCAAACTGAGGAATATGTAGTGGGCAAATACAGAATCTTTTCTACTAGGAATCACTCAAATAAGAGTCAAACTATACTTCATTTATGTTATGAGCTTTAATTGGCTTTCTTAGTAATTTCTTTTTAATGAAGGGGGAAATTGTGCTTAAGTTTAAAATCATGATTTTACGGAGCTCCAAAGTGCTAAGACAACGTGGAATTTTAAAACAATTATCTTGTTCCCTCGCAATGTTTATCACATTCCCTTGTGATCTTTCATGTTCTCTCACGATAGTTTGCGTTCTCTATTGATCATCACGTTCCCTAATGTCAATGTAAGGATTTTGCTAAATCCAGGGATTCAATGATTGCAAAGGAATCTGATGATCCCAAGGGAATCCGATGATCGCGCGGGAACATGATGACCACAACAGAATGCAAACGACTGCAAGGGAATGCAGTTATCACATTCCCTTGTGATGATCCTGAGGGAACGTGATGAATTTTGTGAGAGAATGCGATAATCCTCTCGAGGGAATGGATAACATATACATATATATTAGGCCTATAATATCATGTCCTAACTTTTTTTTGATTGCAGCGACTTTCCAAAATTGTACCGACCAGAAAAGGCCAGGAACAATTTTTGTCAATCCGGAGCAATTAGCTCCTTATCCCTAGCAAGTTCTTTTTGTAGATTTTGGACTTATGATGGATGGATGATTGGGGCTTTTCATCCTGTATTTATGCACTTGGTAGGCTAATTAGGACAGGAGGACAAGGCAATGAGGCTAAGGATGATTGAAACAGCTGTCTAACATAGGCCCAGGTGACCCGGCAAGAGCTGGATTCGAACCCTGGACCCAGCGATTAGCAGTCCAGCTATTGAAGTTCTTGATTAGGCCTATACACATCTAATAATTGGCACATGTTGTGTAATTTTACATGACAGTGAATTCAAACTGAATATTCAATCATTAATGAAAGTTTATCTGAAAATTATTCTAGCTTTAGATCTTAATATATATATTGGAATTAAGTGAGGTGTTGAAGTTCTTTCTTTAAGTTAGGGGGGCCTAGCTAAAACAGTAAATTTATGAACATTGTAAATATTGAGAATATATGTTTAATCATGCTCATTGGATGGGCTTGGCTGGTTTGACCAATTTATCAAAAAATTCTGGAAATATTCTGTCTTAAAATGCAAATAACATGGTGCATGAAGTTCGGGTCAAAGTTATCCAATTTTGACAATTTTAGTACCACTGGAATCGTCTTTTCAAGACAATTCCAACGGTACCAAATATGTGAAGTTTCTTCACTTTCATGCATCTCCATGCTGTTTATAACTTACTGGCACATTTCACCACGTTTCGCGATGTTTTTGCCAATTTTCGGCGATGTCAGACAATTTCTGATTACCAGTCAAAACGGCGATAAACCAAAATGGCTATTGCCGAAACGGCGATGATTTTTCACAGCTTGACCAAAACGGCTATTGCAAATATTGAAATTGCATGCCATTGCCAGAACGGTATTAGACATTGCCAGAACGGCAATTATGTATTACCAAAACGGCAATTGCAATTCTATAGCTTCAAAGGCTGGCATTAATTCTGTAATCCTACTCTTAATTGACATCAATAGGCCTACGTCCCAGGGGTACATTAGTTACGTTTTCTTGCTACTTTGCATACTTTTAGCTACATTGTGACATGTGAAATGAGACACAACAAAATGTGTCCATTTGCTACAAAGTAACAAAAAACTTAGATAATCATAGATCATGTAGACAGACTGACACAGTAGCAACACAGACAATATTTTGCGTGTTTTTGTTGAATTATGGCTTAATCATCAAGCTCCTGATCTGGTAGGCTTCAAAAATGCCGAGTGCAATCAGCTTTGACACCTCCCTTTGACACATTAGTTCATCCCTTCTTATAATAGGATGTGTTGTTCTTCAATCATTCGATGCCAATTAGGGAGTTTACAGTGAAATTAAGGTATAGCCGTTCTGGAATAGTGGTATAGCCGTTCTGGTATAGACCTGTAGTCGTTCTGGTGCATAGCCGTTTTGACTGCACACCCAATTTCTGACATGACATTGTGATTTACTTGAAGTTGAAACATTCACACCACGATTTTTAGTCATTTATAGCAGATTGACATTTTCAGTCACTCACCTGTCTCAGCTGTACATCGTACCTCTCCCATCCTAGGGTCATTTCTTGAAGTCATTATTATCCAATAATCACTTTCCAGGTCCAGATGTCATCACATCATGTGCACTGCTTCATGGCCTGATTCCTATGACCTAGTTGTTGTGAACTAGTTCTTCTGCCCAGTATAGAGGGGGCCACATGTACTGACTTTGAGGATCCATGCTTTGAGTCACAGTAAGCCTTTACTTTATAAGTCGGCCGCTAGGGGGGCCACGTGTCATTTGCGTCATGGGCAAAGTACACAACCAAAAGCACCAAGGTGCCCAAAGGCCTCATCGTCTCAAATAGTCCTCAAATAGTTCATTGACTTTTCAAAAAGTCACTGGAACTTTTCAAAAAGTTCACTGGAACTTTTCAAAGACTATTTGAGGATGAGGCCTTTAGGCAGCAAGACTATTGGTAAAAGCATCGGGAACGGATATACTGTAAGGAGAAGTAGAAGAAGGACGAGGCATGTTTGACCTTTGACCCATGGAATCCAGTCCATTTTAGTTTCTTTATATTTTTTCCATCGCAGCAGGGCACCAAAAGAGACTGGTCGAAAGTTAAAAACCTACAGAGAATGTGAAGATTTGAATGAGATTGGTGAAAGAGAGTGACCTCCAGAGTGCTAACGAGATTGCATGAAATTCTTGGGGTTTTTGCTTTGCATTTAAAGCTGCGCGTCCACATAAAACAGTCCATTTACCATAAAATCTACTGGAATTTCTTAGTGTATAAAGGGTCTGACAGATATTTTAAACTACAGCAAATTGCATGCCTCCAATTCCATCTTGCCGGCACTTCCGTTGAATGTCCTTTCTGAATAGTATCTCGGCTTGCTCTCGGCCTGGTAATGGACATCTCAGCATGGACTCTTCTCGTTAAATCTTACCAGGAGTTGAGAGAGAAGGGGAGTGATGTCATTGTGGCATGCACATGTATTGCAAGTCAATGTCCTAAAAAAATTTGACACTACCAATGAGTGACAGGGCCTGAGGAGGGGGGGCATAACACTGAAAAAAAAAAACGTTTGAGATTCTATGTTTTCGGATCAACTTTCATATTTTCTCATGTAAAGTTTTTCGGTGGATACCATGGATATTGTAACCTTTCTGTCTTCTCTCTCTTTTTTTCAATAGTCTCACGGCTTACTCTGGGCCTGGGCACGAGACGTCTCAGCATGGACCCTAGTCATGGTGGCAGTGGAGCGCTTCGTTGGAGTCCATTTCCCGCATCTTGCAAAATCCATGGTGACTAAGAGGAGAGCTATAATAAGCATTGTGTGCATTTCTATCATATTGGCCCTGAAGAATTCCTTCTTTGCCATTAGCGTCATTGCTGGAAAGGTATACGATGACTATGGAAATGTCATCAACACGTATGTATACCTTAATTATTATGTATATACACTGTTGCTCATGAATATGGAATACTTCAACATTCTCCATTGAAATTGACAACTTTAGCAACTTCTGCTGGAGTACATGATGGTCTGATTCAATGGTAACTACTTCCAATGACCGCTAAAGGGAAGAACATGCCGTAGTTTAAAATGCATGCTGCAGCACGAAATAAGGAAATTCAGGGGGTTTTTTAGGGTGAGGTGCATGAAACCAAAAATTGAAAATTCTTCCAAAAAATGTAGTTGAGGCTTTCAAAGAGTGATTAGAGAAGATGTCTTGACCTTTACAATGGACCTTGTTTACATTCACACTCTGATATTTATGTTTATTTGACACTTTTTTTCCAAAAAAGTATTCCATATTTATGAGCAGGAGTGTATAATGACTATTGAAGACTATGATTCAAGATTCAAATCAGAGAAATTTAGAAGATAAGAGTTCTTGGACCACCCAAGCCAACAAATATGACTATGGAAAATTTTATGTCATCAACATATAAATATATCTTTTAAAATCATTTTAAGTATATGATGAGTTGCTGACTTTCAAAATGCCATAAACATGTAAATGTATCTTAATTATGATGACTGTATATATATATATGTACTATGATGACTATAAGTGATTTTGTATTGTTTTTTATCTCTTTAAGGATGTGTTTCCTTCGGGGAAATCCGGAAGTCAAATACTTTGCAACATACATCTGGCCCTGGATCGACTTTGTGGTCTACGTCGCTTTGCCTTTTTTGTAAGTTGAAGAAAATTATTTATCATTTCTTGTTCTTGTTATCCATGTTTTTGAATCTATAAATGCAAATTTCCATTATAACAACCCTACAAGAAAATTATTTATTTATTTCACAATAACTGTAGTAAAAAAATCATTAATTTGAAATAAAAATGATTCAGGCCCCCTCCCCCCTGGATATCTGATGGTTGTCACCTGAATGTTTCCGCCTTCACAACCCTGTTTGTAACTCCTACAACTTATCTTCTAATTGGGTTTCTGGCAAAACATTCTTTATGTTGTAGCATGAGTTTAGCTAATTAAAACTTATCTAACTCATGTTCAGTATTGTCACAATATCAGTAAAATGAGTAAAATACTTTAGGATAACTGATGTTGTGCGCTGATACTGTCTGGTACAGCACTGGGAATTAATTTGCACGTTTCCCAAATGTGCATCTTGAACAAGTATGCTGAAAATTGCCATTAGGCCTATACTCCCTATCAAATACCATCTGTGTTTGTTCTCAGAGAGTTAACTTCTCAGAAAGCAACCAGTGGCTTCAGCTGAATGTCTTGCAAAAAATGGCTAAAAGCTTTTAGGGGCTTTTAACCTGAACTGTCTTATTTAGCAACACTACACAAAAGGGAAGGTGAAACTCAGGGAACCTTACACGTGCACATGTTTAAACTGGTATTGGGCGGTTGTGATATTTTTCATTCGGTCCGGTTTTCTTTTTCGGTTGTTTCCGACGTTAGAACCGTATTTCGGCTGAGGTTTTAGTTGTTAACCAATCCGCAAAAATCTGCAATGTGTACAACGTCCAATCCACATACTGTTTTTCAGCGCAGAAATTCAATGCTGTAGCATGGCGCTTGCTTGGCGAGGGTGACCATATTGACATTTTGCAGTTTATTTCATCATTTTCTTAATGAAATTAGATAAAATATGATAACCAAAAGACATCCATCAATCATTTGACCTCAACGGTTTCGAGTTTCTCTTTAATTAGGAATTTCTCCCCACTTTTTTAAAATTGTTTCTGGGCGGTCTTAAAATGAATAATTCCTGAATGGGGTAGTTCTATGCTGTGGAGCTTGATTTAGAAACAAGCATTTGAGCAAGCACATGCTCAAATTAAAGAATGGTGGTCCCTGCTAAAGTAAAATAAACAATTTCTTGTCGAAAAAAACTGCAAGCTCTGACTGATTATCTCATTGTTACCCACTTATGAGTAATTAGATTTTGTCTCTTTTTCAGCATCATGCTCACAGTGAATATCAGCATAATCATGCGTCTTGTCAAAAGCCGAAGGATCAGGGCGACCATCAATGCAGGTGCTGACCGTCCACTGTCTGGCTTGACCGTCACTCTACTGACGGTCTGTTTCGGATTCATGATTTTGACCACTCCATACGGGGCTTATTTCATCGGTGTACAGTCCGTTCCTTATAGGGTAAGGCTTTCTTAAAAGTAGGGGAGACCGGGGTTGGTTGCATGGGATTTTGTACTTGAATACTTGTTTTTGGAAGGTCTGAGTAAAATTTGGGATGCATTTCACATTTTTGTAACTGTGTTTTGTAAATTACATTAATTATTGTTAGAAGTCAGTGCCAATAACCATGCCTATAAACTCCTTGGTGTGGCAACCAGCCCCAGCGGCTTAACAACCTGCACCTGTGACAGCCAGCCACTGAAACAACCTGCCTGTGTGACAACCAGTCCTGTCTCCCCTACTATCAGTGACAGCTGAATTTGCTATGGGGTATGATGCCCCCCTCCCACGAGTCCTCAATGCTGGTTCAGGCATCATTTTAATACGCCCCATGTCATTTTAAACAGGGGTATATTATAAAACAGTAACTTTATGCTGAATATTTGACCCTGTATAAATATGTTTTATAAAAAAAAAAAGAATAAATGCTTCTCTGATGTTTACTTGTCATTTTTCATTTCAGGCAGGCAGAACTTATTTTAAATTTTCCCTTCTTTCTCAAGTTGGATTTTTTGGCTCCTACTTGAACCACTCGATCAATTTCCTCTTCTACTGTTTGAGTGGTAAACAGTTTCGTGAAGAATTGTTAAAAATGTTTGGCTGCTTCTCCAAAACTACTAACAACCCGCCAACTGGAGGGAGTACGGCTGTTGTATCCGTCTCTAGGGCAACGACAAAAATTTAATGCAAAGAGTAAGACGAGACACTGATGTATATTTTGATCTGGAATGACCTGCCGTATGGTTAAAAAAAGTTATAAAAACTATACTGAAATATATTAATAAAACATATGTGAGAAGTGACACTGATGTATATTTTGATCTGGAGTGACTCGCCATATTGCTAAAAAGTTATAAAAACTATACTGAAATATATTAATAAAACATATGTGAGACGTGACACTGATGTATATTTTGATCTGGAGTGACTCGCCGTATTGTTAAAAAATTATAAAAACTATACTGAAATATATGAACTTTAATATACATCATAATGCCCTTTCCTGAGATTTTAATGTTATGAAAAAATCTCTGGAAAATGGATGCAGAGACATTGTGCAGAACTATAGATTTCAAATAACATACTTAACATATAAATTTATATATATACTGACTCAAATACATTATGAGCAATGGTATAAACCATTGTCACCTTTCACATGTAAGATGGAGCCTTTACCTGACATTATGCCAGGTTCCTTTGAAAGACAGCATGAGTGTGAAATGATAATAATTTCTGGTGAAAGCATGTGGAAGACTAATGTGTGTATATTATATGACATAAATATATTATTATGATAATATGATAAATGGTAGATTCTCTTGGAGCAAGTAGAAGGTTATATATATAATTAAATTATTAATAACAATGCTAAAAATATGAAAATATATGTTAATATTTAATCATGTTTCGTTATTTTCAGAACTTAATCATAATGTTGTGATTATAGTTGTATAATATTGTGGTTTTAATTGTACCATTACATCGAAACACATTTGCATGATCTTATGCTTTTGTTGTTGATTTTTTGTGTATTATTGATATGATGAAAATCAAGTTCAAAGCCAACTATAAGCCTAATCTCTTCAGCAATGCTCTGTAAAATGCGGTTACTTTTTTGGTCACTTCGGAACACAAGTTTTGTGCTCTAGATAAGAAAAATTATAAATTGATTATTTAAACTGTTTAGTGCCAAAACACAGCTTATTTAGTGAGGGTTATTGTGAAAATCATTCCAAAATCTACACTGAAGATCTATACTTATTGCAACATCTAGCTCATTTAGCTGGTGTACTAGTGTAGAAGTATTAATCTAGCACCTTGCTGGTGTACATGCAATATCTAGCAGCTGTGTAGATGCAACATCTATCACACCTGTCTATATGGAAGATCTAGCATCCACAGAAGTGCTAGATCTTCCATGTAAACAAGTGTGCTAGATGTTGCATCTACACAGTCTTTGTGGACAGTACCCTGTAATTTAATTTTGCATATTACAGTCCTTGTCATATTTACGTGGAATCTCAAGTTCTCTTCTATGCTGTTGAACTGTGATGTCAGATATGACTCTATTCTAGCATTGCAATACATGTAAATTAACTACAAGCTGTGATGTCATTTTAAATGTGAATCCACCAAACTAAGCATCACAGTTTCAACTCAGCGTCAGAGTGAAAATGGGGTCTGGGAAAACCCATGCAAGTTCGACATCATAGCCTGTCAGCCAATGGGCTGCCAGAACAAATAAACATCACATAATCCATTTGTTTACAAACGAATTGTCAATGCGTTTTGTTTATAGCAAGTTCCATCAAAGTTTAAAGTTGTAAATTAGCAAGTTAGTAGATTAATCAAACAACTCTGTGGGGATTATAACAGCTGTCTACTGTGAATGCTCACTAACCTGCCATTTGGCAGGATTAGACTGGTGATATGATTGCTTGTGATAGATCATTGGGATCACCAACGTTATTCTTCCTTACATATATCAATGTTACTGTGACGCATAGTTTACTGTCAGTCCATTGGCTATCAAGCAGTTATGACATGGTTGCAAGGGCTATGGTGGATTCACATTGGCTGGAAGCCGGGGAATCTGACCCAGTTTACATATATTACAGTTCTAGAATAGAGTCATCTTTGTCATTACAGTTCAATATCATAGAAAAGAACTTGAAATTTCATGTAAATATGACGGTGACTGTAAATGACACAAACTGCAATGATTACATTTTTCCTGATACTGAAGGAATCATCAAAAAATATAAATGGTATCAATGACATTTATTATAATATGACATGTAACAGAGAGGAAGAGCTTCAATATTGATAGATATATATCCAAGTCTGACTAAGATTCAGAATCCAAATCTAATCTAAAGCTATAATGCAATCTATGATGAATTCATTATCCGCGGGTAGGTCTTCTTGTTGGTCTCCTTGTTACTCGCGGGGGGTGGGTGGTACCTCCGTCAGATGGGGTTGGGCCGGGTGCGGGTGCAGGTTGAGCCGGGGGAGCAGGAAAACAAAGAGCAAGCATTCATGGCTATAACAGTATTTCTATATTGAGCACCTCAATGGATCCATTTAGATGTACATGAATTGTATAATTATATATTTGCAAACTATGAATCCATTATCCTCTCCTTGGTGGTCGGGTTGTAGCTCGCGGAGGGCGGGTGGTACCTCCGTTAGATGGGGGTGGGCCGGGTGCGGGTGCGGGTTGAGCAGGGGGAGGAGGAGGAGGTGTGGGGCCACAAGCTCCGTTGAAACCACCCCAGAAGTATGGGTTAGTGTCGGTGAAGGCCGTGCTGACTGCTCCGTACAATTTCATGCTTCGTTGCAACACTTCACGTGATCGGCCTTTGAATTGAGCCAATGAGAATTGTTCGTCAAATGGTCCTTTCATGAAGGTGTAGTCGAAGCCTGCAAGATCTCCAGTGGTCTAAAGAAATTCAATTAAAGAAGAAGTTAAGTAAAGTTTCTAAAGTTTCAAAACCCAAAAAATAATATTACACACATTGCTCTAAAGTTTCAGAACAGTTTCTATAGTTTCAAAACAGATAAAATCAATTACTCTCAAGTCAAACAAGTTTCTAGACAGATGACCTGGAGACTGACACAGCTTGTTGCTGAGAGACTTAAGACAATAAGGCCAAACATAATTTTGATCTTTAGCTTCTCGGATCTTCTCAAGGCGCTTTTTGGTGGATCCGTTGGTAGGAAAAAAAAAGAAATGTACCAATTTTCTACATTCTTTATAATGTCAATTTAACAAAAATTGTGGGTACGCTAATTTTTTTTTCTGAAAGCAGAAAATTTGTTGGATTGGTCGATCTAGGAAGATAAAACCTTAAATATGTCTCCCCTAAGAAATGACTAAGAAATGACTTACAAAAGGCCTGGTGTAATCCTGTCGGTTGACATTCTGTCCGAGTACGTTAACACCAACAGCCCGATTGGCTTTTACTGAAGTCCAACCCCTGGATGCCGCGGCACTTTCCAAGTTCTGGATGTAAGTGGGGAAGTCGACACTCTCCTGTGATGTGATTATTGAAAAAAAAGTTATTTTAAAAGATACGAAAGAGACATTACAATTTGATATATTAGTCGAGGCCGAGACCGAGCCATGAGCCTCCGAGATAGAGACTGAGGCTGAGGTCATCATCAATCACTTCAACTGTCGTGGATTTTAACAAAGATCCAATCCTTTGGATACATACCCAAATCAATCACTATAACCAGCTTTTATTATTGGGGATTTTGACAAAGACCTAATAGTCAGTTGGCTAATGTAAATTAAGCCTAATATCTTAACCAATGAAAAACCAGCCTAATATCCACTGTAGTGAATTGTTGTCCAATAAGAATACAGTCTAATTTTCTGACCATGGGCATACACATTTACCTTCAAGTAAAATCCAGGAAAGATGGCGTTTCTGTATGCGGGACTGCTGTAAGAGGCCTTCAACCTGTCAGCATCGGCCGGGTTGTTCGGATTAAATTTGTACAATTCCAGGAAGTAGTTGTCCGTATTCATGAAGGCAATATCCAAAGAACCAGAATTTGGATTAGCTGAAATATTGTGTAAGAATGACAACTGTTACAGTCAAAGAAATAGGTACATTATTATCGTTTTCATAGCTGTGTGTTTTTCAAATTTGTACTTTGCTTTATCTCAAAACTCTGATGTCACAGATTTAGTTGCATAACTTTGTATATTACAAGCACATATTTCAAGAAACTGACCAAATGCATTGACACACGGATTATGTATGTTTAGCTTGTTTGGCTTTGACACTGCACTGGTTGATAGATGCTTCAATGAATTATAACTGAATCAAACAGACCACTTATCCTCAAAGGACAGTTAGGGGCCGACCAGACAATAGTTGGGGGGGGGGCTATGGACCCCGGGACGAACTTTTTTTTTTCGCATGCACACTCACAACAAATTGTTTTTTGTTTTTTTTTGTTTTTTTTTTTCAAAAATATTTAGGCTGGGTGACAGGATCCCAATATGCTGGGTTTTTCACCTGGCCCAGTGTACAACAACAATAAAAACAATTAAAAACAAATTAAAAATTAATATCAAATATTTTTATCGAAATTTTAACATTACAGTACCCTAGCTCCGGGTGGAAACAAACTTTTTTTTATTTCCATATGCTGAACAAACTTTTTTTTCGGTGTCAAGTGGGAAACAATCTTTTTTTTTTGCCAAATATCCATAGCCCCCCCCCCCAAAGATCATCTGGTCGGCCCCTTAGGGACCATTCAGAATTTATGACTGGGAGGTGGGAGTTTTGCCAGAACTTCCCGACAAAATTTGATACCCCCCTTGAATTTCATGCGGACTTTTAGTACCCCACTCTAGTGGTAGCGTGCTGGACTGCCAATCGCTGGGTCCAGGGTTCGAATCCAGCTCTTGCCGGGTCCCCTGGGCCTATGTTGGGCGGCTGTTTCAATCATGCTTCGCCTCATTGCCGTGTCCTCCCCCTGTCCTAATTAGCCTACCAAGTGCATAAATACAGAACGTAAAGCCCCAATCATTCATCCATCCATCCATCCATAACGATCCGTTATACTTGTGCCCTTGGACAGTCACATGTACAGATTTGCGGACTTTTTCACATAAAAATCGCCGATAAACTGAGGGTATGTGCATTTTGGAATTTTTGTTTTTTTTAATTTCTTACCCCCCTTGGACATGTTGTCAAAAATTAGTATCCCCCCTTGAAACATGTCTGAAAATTTGTTGCCCCCTCAGGCAAAACTCCCACCTCCCCATGACTGACAACAAATTTCTGGAAATTATTTGAAATTGTGATAACTAGTGTCTTGTGAAAAACAGTGACACACTTTTTTTGCAAAACATTGAGACTCTCCTGGGGAGGTGCAACACTCGGCTTAGACAGAAGTTGTTTGTTGCGGTTGCACACATTGCCTGGTAGTTTTAGATTCCTTTGTCAAGAACTGTGATGTCAAACTCTAAACTGATATGTCACAGGTTGAAGATTAGACCAATCACATTCACCGATACCATCTGATGTCACGGTTTAACTGCAAAACGAAGTTTTCAGAAAAACACACAGCTATGAAAACGATAATAACAAAACTTTAAAAAAAATTATGTCAGTGTTCAGATATACTTATTATACTTAAGCCTTATTATTAATAGTACAATCTCACCGACATATACAATTATACCAAGCAGAACACATATAATCCAGCAAATACTATAAATAGATCATGTTGGCAGGGTCGTGTTTTGTTCAAATAATGGGTGGACAACTCGGCTAAGAGGTCAATCCAGAAGCTGAGTACGAAACGCATCATTTTCGTTGCATTTCTGCAAAACCTAAATTATGTCCCATGAATGTAAGAAGGTCCGAGAGCCTACTTGTTTTATGGCCTATCACAGCTGCATTCACACTTTAAAAAAAGTTCTATATGGAACCTTTAAGGGCTCTATAAGTTGGTATAGATAAGGAATCCTATAAGGTTCATTATTCAACTTTTAAATAGGTTCCAACAGCAAACACAACAATATTTAGATAATCCAGCTGCACCAAACTCACACAATGGAACCCCTTTCTCTCAAGTTGGGAGCATAGGGTCCAATCATAGGGCCTTCCCACCAAGTATTGAACCTTCTCAATTCAATTGAGCCCTTAACAAATTTAGAACCTTTTTTGGCTTTATATATGCCATCAAGAACCTTTTGCGTTAAGAATGCATGCCAGATAATTTCATTTCATGCCTTATCAATAATCTCTAATTCTTTGTGAATGTTAATGGTTCAATGAATATCTAGGTGATCTTAAAATGTTAAAAGTCTTTTATTTTGACTTTTGTTTGAGAGCTTAATTTTGAATGAGATAATCTAAGATTGTCACTGTGTCAAAATTATAACCTTTTATGGAATTTGCAGTGACATTGTTAATTTGTCTGCGGAAATACGAAATTTAAGAAAACAAAAATAATAACCCAAGGATAAGTTCTTCCCAAAAATAAATTATGAACACCCAAACAATGACAACTCTAACTTGTAGAGAGTCAAAAGTCCATGTTAAAACTATGAATTTTCAAAAATTTGCAGCCTGAAATCATGCATTTCAAGTTCAGTGCTGTATTAGGACTGTCATTGATACGGCCGAAATCGATGAATCGGAAAAATTGTCTGAATTGATAACGTATCGATAAAATGCCGCAAGTATCGAAGAAATAATTTCCACTGCATTTGGTGTATTTATTGCGAAATATTGCAAGAAATCCAGCAGAATTCACCTTGTTTATCTCAAAACTGCCTGTCCACTGCTCTGTTCTCGTCTGAAATCTCGCGAACGAGACAGTGTGCTTTAAGATGGAGGACGCGGGTGACGAAAATTCGTGATACCTGCGATTTTTACCCAAAAACACCAAAATAAAGCTGGATTTTTGCCGTTTCTTTGGTATGCGAAAAAGTATCAATATATTCGATGCATTGGATACTTTTTAGTCAAATATCGCATCGGAAAAATGTCATTTTGGATGACATCACTATTCTGTATCATGGTGGACCGCAGCCATATTTTAATTGGTACAAACCACTGAATGAACGCTTAGCCTCAAAAGAGCTGAGATGAGATACCAGCTAAAGTGGCTCCGTGGTACAGTGGTAAGCATTCCCGCCTTGTACACATGAGGACATCGGTTCGAACCCCGCTCCGGCCATGTCCAGAGGTTATCACTATAATGATTGGTATGATTGCCGTTCAGTATGGTGAGCGCCGGTGAGCAGATTTATCTGGAATGGGCGCTATATAAAATCATACTATATTATATATTATATATAAGTCTTAGTTGCCCTTCAATATTTAGAAACATATGGCTTACTATTCTTGTTACCCTATAAGATTAATTTCTAGTAAAAATGGTTTGAAATAAATATAAGAGAGGCTAAGTAGTTTGCTTACTAAATAGTAGGTCCACAAATCCAAAGTCTTCATCTAGTTGACGACCCAATTCTCTGGCTGTCAAAATGTCATCCTGTATAAGCAAATTCCTGAAAAAAAAAGTAGCAGAATGTTATGATGTTTTCTGGATGTCTATGTAAGGTTGTCAGATTTAGTAACTCATTATGCTTGCTGTGTCTGCTATTATTAACACTTCATAAAATAACTGTCTTAATATATTTATTTTTAACAATCTCATTAGTGATGTGGGCAAATCTTTGCCTTGCCCATTGGGTGCTTTCTGAACAGGTGTGGGTAATTTGTTGCGGTTATTTGCTCAAATATGTGAGAAATTTAGCATTGGAGTGATTTGCTCAAATTGCCAGCAATTGACTCAAATTACTTCCACCTTTTTACCCTTCAGCAAACAAAATTCACATTCAGGCCATAAGGTGTCCATATTTCATGGTTTCAGGTCATTTTGGTACAAATTTATATAATTTTCTCGATATCCCATTTTATAATTTTCTAGGAAAAGCTATAGGAGCGCAGTTACCTTCCATATTTATGACATTTTATAATTTTTACACATTTCCACTGGTTTGTATGATTTTTTCCAGTAGTTTCAGACCAGTAAAATGGCCGTTGAAAATAAAACAAAAATACTGATTTTGGCTAGTTTTGGGCCAAAACAATGCTGAAACAGCTCAAATCATTTTCACTTGAGAAGATACCTTCTATGATTATACTTCGTGGTGACTCGAAATTATTAAAATTTTGTATTTTTTAGTGGTCAATGTCCAATTTTTTAACTGTCTTTTTGAGGTTTTAAACTAATGTTACGATCATGTTACAACTCTAGAAACACTTAAATATGATTAAATTTCATAAACCTAGTAAGATAACTGGGCTGTGACAATTTTTTTAATAAAATACCATAATTTGGGATATTGAAAATTGAAAAAGGTCATAAATTTCAACCAAAATGACCTAAAATGACAAAATAAAGACAACTAATGACTTCAATGTGACTTCTGATATTGTTTGATGTAGAAATAAAACCAAAATTGCATTCGAGATGAAGTATTTTTAAAAGAAACCCCACTTTTCCAGGTGTATTCAAACTTTTGGAGGGTAGTGTATATTGTATTGTTCTTTGTGTATTAAATTTCTACACAGTACAGTAGAAGTTAGTAGAATGATATTTATAATTAAAAGTAAATGCCTACCGGAACTCGCTGGGAAATTTCTGATTCCTGGAGATTTGTGGGTTTTTCGCAACTCCGACCACATTAGTATAGAAGTCAACTGCCTGGTCCATGTCTGGTACAGTGATAGATATGTGATGAAAGCCATTTGTTCTAACTCTCGGCTTTTTGAAAGCATTAGTATTTTGTCCGTTGTTACACTAGAAATGATAAAGTTTAATATTATCCATTGTGCTTTCAGTTGCTGATAATAATATAATTGAAAGAAAAGTATTACAGAAGTTCACTGCTTTAATGGTCCTTGGTCTCCGTGGATCTGCTAAAAAAAATTCCAATGGGTCAAATTGGCCAGTTGATGGCATTCCTTATGGACCAGTTTTTTAGAAATAAATTATTTCTTGCTCTTTTTTTTATGAAATAGATGAATTCTTTTTTGACTTGTCTTGACCTAAATAATTTCTGGTTGGGGTATCATAACAAGGTGTTGCTTCATTTAAGAATGAATGCTCGGCTACTAAGGGGCGCGGGGTCAGGGGGGGGGGGAAATTGCCCCTCCTGCGCTTGTCCAAGACGGGCAGTTCGGGGCAAGGGTGCCCTTTCAATCTTAAGGAAAAAAATTACAAGGCCCTCTTTTACTTATTTTAGGAACAAATTAGTAAGAATATATTCAAAATTATTATTTACTCTCTATTTCAATTTTTTCATGTGAAATTGGCACTAATAGTATGATTTGCCCCTTTTCGTCTGACCGCCCCTGCCACCCATGATCCCTTCCGGCACCCCTGCGATTACCTATAGCCATTAGCCACTGCCATAATATGGAGACAGGCCTATAATGCAATTATGTGGGATCTGATTATTAAAAGAAATTTGGGATATTTAAATTTTTTATGTGAAATTGGCACTAATAGTATGATTTGCCCCTTTTCGTCTGGTCGCCCCTGCTGCCCATGATCCCTTGCGGCACCCCTGCGATTACCTATAGCCATTAGCCACTGCCATAATATGGAGATAGGCCTATAATGCAATTATGTGGGATCTGATTATTAAAAAAAATTTCCATCACTCTCTGCAAAACCAACATGGATTTTTAAAAAAATCCATGTTGGTTTTGCATTGAAATTTGGTTTTTCAAAAAACCATTTTGAATCTAAAAAACCAATTTTGTCTGAAATTTTTTAGAGTGATGAAGACAAAAAAGGTGAGACTAACACAACTCAGCATGGAGGAGTGGACTGCCTTGGTTTCACAAAAGGACTTGAAATTGTCCTCTTGACCAATTCCTCTTCTGAATGACAATTCAATTTTCTCTCCATCCATGCCTAGGGTGTTGGCCAATCTAAATCCACCTGTACAAATAAATAAATAAATATTACCTTGCAGTTTCGTTTGTCTGCAAAATGAGGTCAAAATGCTATTATGTGAACAGTCAATATTTGTAAATCAACAATCATTTGCTCAATTGTACATGCTATTATGTAATCATTTCCTGAATTGCACATGCTATTATGTAATCATTGTCTGGATTAGGCATCCTGTTATATAATCATTTTCTGAATTGTGCATCCTATAATATAATAATTTCCTGAATTATGCATCTTATTATATATTCATTAGCTGAATTGTGCATCCTATAATATAATAATTTGCTCAATTGTACATGCTATTATTTGATTTGATTTGATTTTGATTTATTTATTCAAAAGAACAACATGTGAACAATACAAAAACAATGCCATCCATGGGAGTTTAAGTAAAATTACAATGTAACTCCCACTAACTAGCAGAATTAACATTTTCAAATTAGTATTATGTGTTTTTTGTGCATCCTGTTATGCAATCATTTCCTGAATTGTGCATCCTATTATATAATGATTTTCTGAATTGTGCATCCTGTTATGTAATAATTTCCTGAATTGTGCATCCTGTTATATTTTCATTTCCTCAATTGTGCATCCTATTATATAATTATTTCCTGAATTGAGTATCATGTAATGTAATCATTTGTTGAATAATGTTACAGCGGTAACATACCAAATTCTGAAGTGAGGAAAGCGTCATAATTATCCGGAAAAAGGCGATTTCGCTCCTGGTAACTGTTGACATCTATCGCAGAGGTGAACCCTGCAAACTCTGAATTGAGGTCCTGCTGTCCTTTGTAGATGTCCTGCATCATCTGTGAGGAGAGAGGAGAGAGAAAATACTGTTGTTTAAAGCCGCACTCTTAACAAAAAGGTTCTATATGGAACCTTTAAAGGTTCTATAAGCTGGTATACATAAGAAACCCTGAAGGTTCATTATTCATCTTTTAAAAAGGTTCTGACAGCAAACGAAAACAACATTTAGATAGATCTAATCTAGCTGCACTGAATTCCTGCAATGGAACACCTTTCTCTCAAGTTGGAAGGATAGGGTCCTCATAACACTGCGACTTCATCACGCTTCACAGCCAATTGTTTACACAACAATGTCAGATAAGTATATTCATGTGGTTCACAATGATGAACCACATTGCTAGCATCCAAAGGGAAAACCTAGTAAGTCACATTTTGGGCCAAATTGAGTTAAGGTCAAAATAGGACTCCTGAGACATGTTTCTATATATTTATTAAGTTTAGATTTTCGAGAAGTGGCCCATTACCCCAGAATGACACTGGCAAATCCCAGTAAGTCTATCTCTTACTGCACGGACTGAAATTTAAAAGTCTATTTTCTCAGAATGTCCTAAATGTGACTTACTAGGTTTTTCCTTTGGACGCTAGATTGTGTGAATCACATGGTTTTTTTGCCTGAACTTCATTATAGATTATGAGATATATTGTTTTAAACATTACCTGATATGGGTTGATGTTGTTATCCACCACCATGGCCATGTGTCCATATCCGGACTTGGCACTTCCGGCCGACGTGTCATATTTCATAAATGGTCTTCCATTGAAGTCCGTGAATTGCAACAACCACACCAAGCCGTTGTCAAAGAGAACGAAATCCCAATTAAGCTGAAAAATTAATTAGTGTGAAGTTATATCATAAATCATTCACAGGCCACTTTAATGTTCAGTACTGTTCACCATTAAAAGTGTATCCACAGCCAATTAGACTAATAAGGGACTGTTCAGAATTTATGAGGGGGGTGGGAGTTTTGCTGGAACTTCCCGTCAAAAATTGATACCCCCCTTAAGTTTCATGCAGATTTTTAGTACCCCACCCTTAGGTTTCATGCGTAACTTTAGTAACTCCCCCCCACTCGACATACATAGCAATACACTCATATATACTGTTAAACAATGCCAGGCTGACAGCTGCGCATCATTTCGCGGACTTTTGTGCGTAAAAAAGTCTAGATAAAGTGAGTTCATGCGTGTTTTATAACATTCTTTCTTTGTTCAAAATTTCTTACCTCCCTTGGAAGTGTTGTTAAAAATTAATACCCCCCTTGAAACATGTGTGAAAAGTTAGTACCTCCTACGGCAAAATTCCCATCCCCCCCAGTCATAAATTCTGAACGGTCCCTAAGTGATCATTCATAGCCTGTTGGAAATCATTCATAATTAAGAATAATTTCAAGTTCATAACTATCATCCATCATCGATAAGAAATCATTGTACATGCAACCCATTATAAATCAGTCATAATCATTATAAATCATTCATAACACATAATAAATCACCCCTAACCCAAAAAAATCATCTACAATTCATTTTAAATGATTCATAACCATTATAAATCATTAATGACACATTTAAATATAGCCTATAAAAAATCATATCATTTTAAATTTGTCATAATCCATTTTAAATCATAATGGAACCCCTTTCTCTCAAGTTTGGAATATAGGGCTCCATCTTAGGGCCTTCCCACTAGTATTGAACCTTTTTTCAATTCAGATGAACCCCTAAAAAATATTGAACCTTTTTTCGGCTGTGGGTTCTTTATAATTATATACCATCAAGAACCTTTTGTGTTATAAGCGTATCCTCACCACATAATTCCCAAAACTGCTTATATCCGGAACTCCTATCTGATCCAGGGACATTCCTCTGTTGCGAGCTTCTATGATCTCTTTCTGGAACATCCGGTAGAAGTGGGAGTCGTCTCGCAGTCCACGGGCCTGGAACTCCCGGATCAGCATTCCGTCCATTACTTCGGTGTAGAACCTGTGAGGAGAATAGCCTTGATATGATATGATATTGTCTTCACTGCATTGACCCATTATTTCATGCAGGGACGGACAGCCTTTTATAATTTGGTAAAGTGTTACAGTGGTACCTGCATTGTAAGAGTCCAGTGGCGTAACTGGCGGGTCTCGAAATCTGGGGGGGGCACGCGATTCTCTGGGGGGCACTAACTATACTAATTGTATATTTTAGCCAGAGTTGGAAAGTTCACTGGGGGGGCACAGGTCCAATATGGGGGACACGTGCCCCCCATTGGGACACCACTGTGTAAGACAACCTGTTGTAAGACCAACTTGCCTTATGTGACCGCCTTGCTCCAGCACAGTAGTATTTTTAGAGCATTTTGCACCCCGAAGCGAAACCACACCCCCAAGAGAGACCGCTTCAAGACAGCAGAAGGGGCAGTCTTATAATGCAGGGACTACTGTATTATGGTGGGGGCCCCATCTGAGCTGAGATGGTCTTTTCCCATTCAGTTCAGTAATTTGGTTGCATCACAATTCATAAACCAGTTGGCAAGCTTTTGCTCTTTGGGATCTTTTCCTTGGATTCTCCATTTTTTGACATCTTGCATTGAACCCCTAAGTGGATGGGCTCGTGGCAGCTGCCACTCCGCCACAAAGGTCAGGGCGCCCTTGATATCACGTATATTTGGAGTTTCTTACCATAGTTAATTAACAATCCGCATTATTTTTATCTTTATGATTCATATTTAACTCACCATGTACCAGTGACATTTGCTAATGAGATGATTTATGTACATATATGATTTAACCGGAAACACTAAATAACACAAATAGATATCTTACTTGACAGACTTGTCCAGGTCATACACAGTTTTTGCGATGTACGCAATTCCATAGAAGTCATTGTCATCGAAAGAGTTTATTTCGTAGAAAGTAAACAGCAGCAGAAAGGCCTGGAACACCTGCAGATGAAATGAGAACATTACATTTAAAAAGATGATAATACAACCAGGGCTTTGGAGTCAGAGTCAGAGTTGTTGAGTCAGAGGTTTTGGGTGGAGTCAGAGTCGGAGTTGGAGTCAAGCTCTGGTTGTCAGGTGGAGTCAGAGTCAGAAATTAATTGGCGACTCCTGACTCTTAAAGATAATTACTGCAAATTCAATTAGTATGAGTTTCCTTGGCAAGTTTTCTCACTGTCCATGTATCATTTTAAGCTTGCCTGATTGGTCTATGAGCAGTCAAATGTCCACCAAATCCATAGATTGTATGTAGAAAGCAATGAGAAATGTCCTATTCTGCTTCAGTGACTAGCTGAGTTTGATAAGTTGATCAGATTAGCAGTTTAAAAATGCTAACAGTCACTGTCCATAGAATACATTCCAGACACCAGTGAGACACGTTACAGGCTTTGTAGTACGTTTTTATAGTATTCAAATTAGACTTTTGACATGTAATTCAATGCCTCAACCAATCAGATGAACTACATTTGCTACGTTTCACTGTCCTTTTGCAGAAACTCATACTTGTTGAAATTGCAGTAATATAATTTTCAAAAACATAGTTTAACTTACATAAAATATGAAATGAATCCCAAATTTTACATAAAATTTCCTAAACAAGTATTCATGTACATGATTCTATGAATATTGTCTAGAATATGAAAATTGTCTAGAATTTCTTTTTCTCTTACATGTAAATTTTTATGTGCATTAATGCCTATAAGCGTAGATCCTGGGGGGGATGGGGGGATGCATCCCCCCTAGGATGAACCTGGAGGGGATGATAATATGATCAACCCCGCCCCCCACTAGAATTTCAAATGATTACTGCTTGGTGTTGCTACATGAAATCTTGCTGAAACAGCCATTACAGGCATCATAATGAAAAAATCCCTAGCTCTCTTATGCCTAGATCACACGGAGACGTAACAGAGGGTTCTTGTCACGGCGCTTCTTGCTTTTCCAGGAAGGGAGGTTTTTAAACTACATTCAACAATTCGGGGACGATATTTTCGTCTACGGCGCTTCTTAAACTTCCTCGCCAAAAGTTCCAAGAAGTCACGTGACAGGTTAGTGAAGCAAGAACTTGCTTCACGAAAGATTCAACCGGTTGAGTCTTTACGAAGGAAGAAGCCACGATGCAAAAGACCAGAAAGACCCCCAAAATGATTGGGCGAAGGTAGAGACAGCTTGGGCGAAGTTACAGGCAGATTGGGCGAATCTAGAGAGTGCTTGGGCGAGGCTACTTATCATTGAGTCAATGGAACTTCGGCGAAAAAAGAGAACAACTCGCCGACGCAAACAAGCTGTTGAAACGCCGAAACAGCTACTTACTTCACCGTAACAGGTATTTGCTTGGGCGTAATTGAAGATTAGGGCGAAGTAAGAGGATGCTAGTGCGAAGTTAGAGGCAGATTGGGCGAAGAAAGAGACTCCTTGGGCGAATCTAGTTTAACATTGAAGCAATGGAACTGCACCGAGGCTCCTCACAACTCGCCGACACAAGTCTCTTCTTGCCTCGTCAGAAATTACGAGCCATTCGGCGTAGAAAACGAGAGCCTCGTCGTAATAGGAGCCATCAACGACGACTTATAATCCCTAATTGATTATATAATTGTCCAAAAATGGCTTGAAACGCCGAAAGTTGGCGAAACTTGAGTTCCTGGCACCTCTACAACTTCGCCGTCACTTAACCACTCTCGTGAGAACTAAGCATTAATTTTTGTGAGCAATGTAATTTGAATTATGTGAGATACAAAGCTTAAAGTGATATTTGTTCTGCGAAATTTAATTTGCACTTCTTGAGCTGGTAGAAATATCTGTAAATTCTGAATCATAATTGAAATTTGAAAAGGGTGTTGCCAAGAATCAATGCCTGAAGATTAACAAATTAAACTTTGTCACTTTAGAGATGGAGTTTTACGTTTTTTTCTTTCGTTGCTTTACTGCTATACTGAGTACTAAAATAAATGTATTAGATTTTAAGTGAGTGAAAGTTGCATGGGTTTGGATGAATAATTTCATAACAGTTCATTAGTCATGATGGCTTTTTTATTTCTCCATAAGGAAAACATAATCAGGAAAAGACCTTAACTTGCATCCCAGAAAATATTGAATAGTCATTTATTTGCTTTCAATGTGCCTTCTTAGCATGGTGATAATTATTATACAAATTCTGGAAGGAAATTTGCTATGGCAAAATCATTAGAAAATAGAACACAGTGAACTTATCGTAAGCGATATCCAAACAGGGTGTCTGCCTGGCTATATCTATCTGTCTATCTATTTGTCTATCTATCTATCTTTCTATCTATCTATCTATCCATCTATCAATCTTTTATGTTGTATATGGCACTTTCAATTAACCTTCACTTTATTGCCCAGTCCTCATCATGTCTTTATTATTCTTCTCAGTGCAGTATTCTACCTGTTTATAATTAAATCCATTTTTAATTTCCACAACCTTGATCTAAGCTAAATATGCTGTCAATTAAGATAATTTTTGACTGTCTCTCGATCTTCTATATCTTTACTATATCTGTCTACAGTTCTAGATTCATTGTACTAAAGTGAGTTTGTGCTTTTAAAAAATGTGCATAGTACACACACAGTTCTGCACTCAAGAGATATTTACACATTTTCTCATGAAATTCATGCTTCAATGAATTAGTTCTGAACTTAAGGTGAATGCTCTTTATCCAAAAATTCTAGAGAAATATCCCTTTCTTCTAAATTGCATGTACTAGAAAATGTAAGAATTTTAAAGAAATATCCTTTTGTACTAGAAAGTGCCCAATAAATGGTCTACTGCATTGAGTCATTCATGAATCAGAATTCTCACGAAGATATTTCTAAAGGATATTTCCAAACAATAACATTGCTTCTGCTGAATCATGTCAGCAATTATGACACAAAAATGTGAAATCATGCCGCTGACTTTTTCTTGACTCACGACAAACCTTTTTGGCAAATTTGTAGATGGACTGGCGCGTCGGTAAATTGACTTACCCGTAGTTGGTTTCCTTCTCTTTGCTTCAAAATTCTATGCAGAGGTATTTTGCTGTGTACAGCCTGTGAACTTGTGATATATGCAAACAGAGTGGACCGTTGCAATGTGAAAATGACATGTCGTGAATCATAATACTGATGATTTGTCATGATCATACTGAATACTTTCAATGTTAATTTGATTTAAGGAGACTAACCCCGCTTGTCAGTGACAGGCAAATGAAAGGAAAAGCCTATATATGCGTCTGATTTTTACTCCAAAATCAGTTATGACAAATCAAAATGGCCTTCTCTTGATCATGACTAATCAGACAGCCTCTATGGGTGGCGGGCGGGGGGCACCTGAGAGGAATATGCAGTTTTTTGCAGGGGCACCTCTGTTATAATAGGGTATTTCAACCAGAGTGAGAATTATATCATATTTGGGGGGGGGTATTGGGGGGGGCACCTGAGGCAATGAAGGGGGGCCTGTACCCCCTCCCCCATCTCCCATTATGAGGACCTTAGTAACGTTACTGATTTTGATAAAACGGTCAAATGATGGTGTTTGGAATAGTAGTCAATTTCACCCTCATAATCAGACAATATTTATTCTCTCAAGAAAACCAAGTCTATTGACTCTATATGCAGTGGCACAGTTGTTGGTAATGGCACTTCACCTTTCAGATGTCCTATATTTTTAGAGACTCTATATGCAAGTGACATGCATGTAGTTTCATAACATTGTATTGAATCAAATTGGATTTAGATTAATAAGTTATTGGGACACTGGTACAGGTAAAGAAGCTAAAAACATTCTTGTTATTGACATGGTCAAGTTAGAACAGTTAGTAAGAAAACAATTCCGAAAATCGAGAATTTCATTTTCAATATTTCGGTCTTTATTTGACCATCTTCAGGAAAGTGATGAGTAATGCCTAGATCACACGAGAGTGGTTAAGTGACGGCGAAGTTGTAGAGGTGCCAGGAACTGCAGATTCGCCAAATTTCGGCGTTTCAAGCCATTTTTGGACAATTATATAATCAATTAAAGATTATTCATCGTCGTAGATTGATCCTAGGACGACGAGGCACTCGTTTTTTACGCCGAATCGCTCGTAATTACGGACGAGGCAAGAAGAGACTTGTGTCGGCGAGTTGTCAGGAGCCTCGACGCAGTTCCATTGCTTCAATGTTAAACTAGATTCGCCCAAGGAGTCTCTTTCTTCGCCCTAGCATGCTCTTTCTTCGCCCTAGCATCCTCTTACTTCGTCCTAATGTTCAATTACGCCCAAGCAAATACCTGTTACGGCCAAGCAAGTAGCTGTTTCGGCGTTTCAACAGCCTGTTTGTGTCGGCGAGTTGTTGTCTTTTTTCGCCGAAGTTCCATTGACTCAATGATAAGTAGCCTCGCCCAACCTGTCTCTAACTTCGCCCAACCTGCCTCTAACTTCGCCCAAGCTGTCTCTAACTTCGCCCAATCATTTTGGGGGTCTTTCAGGTCTTTTGCATCGTGGCTTCTTCCTTCGTAAAGATTCAACAGGTTGAATCTTTCGTGAAGCAAGTTCTTGCTTCACTATAAGGTCATGTGACTTCTAGGAACTTTTGGCGAGGAAGTTTAAGAAGCGCCGTAGACGAAAATATCGTCGCCGAATTGTTGAATGTAGGTAAAAAACCTCCCTCTTTCCTGGAAAAGCAAGAAGCGACGCAACAAGAACCCTCTGTTACGTCTCCGTGAGAACTAGCCATAAGGGGCATGCATGTTGAAATATTAGTAGATACAGTAAACAGTGACAGTAGTTGGCATGATTCTTAATGATTCTTTAAATAATAACAAGGCCCAATGTTTGTCCCTATCAAGAACACCAAAATCATGGGGCACATTGGGATCATCAATTAAAAAATCATTTTAACACTCCATGTGCACTAGATATTACATATAAGTAGTGTGTAAGACTATATACAGTGCATTAACACCTTGTAGTGCCAATAGTTGATAACTTTAAACAGTTTAAACATTTAACATAAACTGTCGTGGGTGTGGTCACCAATGTAAGTAACACACAGTGTTTTGTGATAAATTTGATCACAGTGCATGGTAATCCACTAGGGTGTGTCAATTTTTAATTTTTATGCAAATTCAAAAAGCACTAGTGCCTAAAAGGTGCATTTTGACCTGGAGAATCCAAATCTGTTCTCGAAATGGTGATACGACAATTCTTACCTACTTCAATTTTGGTCCAAAGTTTCAATGTTTTTTTCGTTTTCGACCATTTTCGCCAATCCGCGGTACTCTATAACTTTGTCAGTATGTGTCATACAACATTCTAATTGACATGGTTGGAAAGCTCTCAAAAAGACCTTCATTTTGCATACCAACTTCAATGGTCTAGGATGATTTCTTGATTCCCATTGGCTTTTCAGTCTGCACTTTTTAGAATGAAAATGTTGCAGATTGTCTAATCCTGTTAAAAAAAGACTTTTGAATTTTTTTCACTGATTAGTTGCTGTGATTTGCATTCTATAAGTGCCAGAATGACAAAATATAAAAACCTTTTTGATTTTTACTGTGGGAATGCCTGGCTTGTGAGTGATGAAGTTTTAATGTTAATGTCAGTTGAAAACTCGTAAAATGTGAGATGGGGTCTGTAGCATTTCATATCATATCTTCATCAGAATTTATTGCAGGGCAACATGAGTGGTACCACATGATAGAAAATACTCTTAGCATTCTCATGGTACCAGTGATGTTGTCCTATATTTAATTCTTATGAAGTTAAAATACGAAATATGACAGCTCCTCCCTGATTTGTTACAATACTTCAGACAAAATTTAGCATTAAAACTTCCAAGCTCATAAAGCAGGATTTTCCATAGCCAAAAATTTAAAAAATATTTTATTTGCTCTTTCTTGAACTTGGAGAATGTGTATCACTGAAATTATCAGTGAAAAAAATTCAAAAACCCTTTTTTAACAGGATTAGACATTCAGCAACATTTTCGTTTCTAAAAAGTGCAGGCCCAAGAGCCAATGGGAGTCAAGAAATCGTCCTAGACCATTAATGTTGGTATGCAAAATGTAGGCCTTTTTGAGAGCTTTCCAACCATGGCAATTATAATGCTGTATGACAAATACTGATAAAGTAATAGAGAACCGCTGATCGGCGAATATGGTCGAAAACGAAAGAAACATTGAAACTTTGAACTAAAATTGAAGTAGGCAGGAATTGTCGTATCGCCATTGCGAGAACAGATTTGGATTCCCCAGGTCAAAATGCATATTTTAGGCACTAGTGCTTTTTAAATTTGCATAAAAATTTAAAATTGACACACCCTAGTAATCCACTATGCCTCTGTTTACCATAGCCTGAATACCTAATGTGTGCTGTCTCAAGTCATTCAGTTGACTTTGACACTAACATTCTGCAATAAAATTGCGTCCCAATGTGCCCATATTCAGTGTCCCAGTGAGCCCTGATATGACTTTTACACCAAAATGCTAATTTCTCAGGCACCATAGCAATTCATAACTGTTCGTTATGATGTATCAAATTCATACAAGCATTGAGAAAGCCTCATTGTTCACCGTTTGAATTGAACCCCTCTTAATTTACTTTAGTAGTAGGAAAACAAACCTTTCCTCACCATACTTTTGCATGTGGCTGTAATTTGTCAATAAAACAATAGTGACACCGGCATGTGAAATTACAAGATATTATATCATATACCTTGCCAGGAACCAATAAAACCCCACTGTCCCAGATTGCCCTGCTTCCCAATGTGCCCTGGTCCCCCCTACATATTATTTTTGACAGTTAAATTCAAGAGAATCTTGCTGAAACAGTCATGACTGGAAATGACACCTTGCGCCCTTAAAAAATATGAACAGTGTAATTGAACGATATCATTTCACCCTTACAAATCAACACTATTAATGATAAATTGGATGAAAATTTTTGAAAAATTTTGAAAAATCTTACCCGAAGTGTTATGAATGCCATGTTGCCTGCAAGTGATAAATTATAGAGAGTGACTTGAATACTTTGGTGCCTGGAAGCCAGTGGAGGGTCTTGTCAATATATATATATATATATATGTCTACGGTTATGCTATGTCATTGGCCATGCATCACAAATAAGCAAACATAATGGTCGTGACACCATCCAACATTGAATGAAATGCCTTATGTTTGCAATACTATGTTTACTATAAAATAAAGTAGAATGGTGGCCCTTGGTGGATGTGGTGAGATGTGTAATCTAGGTTATTAATTCTAGTACAGTTTAGGGTTCGCCTATGTTTGTTAAAAATCAACATTAAAAATTAATTTCCCTCTCTATGAAGTAAGGAAATGGAATTTCTTAAAAAACTATAAAAAAAACTACTTCAGCACATCCTATTATCAGTTTGTCAGGCAATTGAGATAACTGATCCATCTTGTCTTATCCAAACATAAAAGTGCTAACTCTCTTGGGTCCATGTCTCAAGCATAACTCTTTCCCTGTTCTCATCACACTCATCAAACGTGACATGTGCCACATCACTGACATTTACTTTGTTTTGCAATAGTGCCTGTAGAGTCAAGTATGGTAAATCCGTCCAGGAGGGTAAATCCGTCCACCCCCTGATATAGGTATACAATTACATTTATTACAGTTGTGTGGGTTTTAAAAGCAAGAGTAACTAGTTTTAAACTTATTTTGCCGTGTTTGTTGAGTTGCCAGAATTTTAAGGTCAATTTAAAAAGAGAAGACAAAATACAATGAAATCCTGTGACGTCATCACAGCCATTTTGCAGTTGGTGGACTTATCTTTGTATTCCTATTTCCATCAACAAAAAAGGTATTGAAGGTAAAAATGGTTGTTGAGTGAGATTTAGAACTTTATTATTCCTACAGGATTTATTAAATAACTTAATTGCAACACCCGGAAAGGAGATGCAATGAAATAAATGTGGACGGAATTACCATCATTATTTAAAAACTGGTTTGACTAGGTGATTGTAAATCCGTCCACCTATTTCAAATGGGGTTAAAAAGTATTTTTTATGACTTTTAACATCTGTAAATGGTATAACACTGATATTAAAGAAACTAGATTGACCAATTAGACAACTTGAATGGGCTAAATGAGTTCTTCAATTGTAATTTAGGCAGTCAATTGAAATTCTTGATAGTCAACTTAACCTCTGTTATTTAATTCCTGTATTATAATTGTAATTTGTGAATCATTACTCTAAAATCGACAAAAAAGGCTTTTTAAGAGTTAATAAATTGCAAAACTTTCAAAAATAAAATGATATGATAGGTGGGGGCTGTATTATGCCCTGTGGACGGATTTACCATCCTTGCTGGACGGATTTAGCAGCAAGGTGGACGGATTTAGGTGCCCCAACCTTCAATTTTGTTGCCATGGTTCCAGCAAAAATTATTTGAATATTTGTTTTTATTTTGGCTGCCAGTGATAGCATGGAATATGCCCCTTCCAATTGACTAATTTGTATTCTTGCATCTATAACCATTTTCATGGAAATACAGTTTCAGCCAAAAGTGGACGGATTTACCCTCCTTGACTCTACTTAAAATATTCCTACCTTCTTTCAAATACACCTTCATTTCACACCTTTCCCTCCAACTTTTGATCAATGTGCAGAACTGGCTCATATGCTTTCTGTCAGCCTATCCAGGTGGCAGCAGGGGCCAGGCACACTGACAACTGCTGCCACCACAATATGCCCATAAATACACTGTACAAAGTGCATTTCTTTTCCCAGCCCAATCTGACATTTTCCATCAACAACAGACATGACCATTATATTTGCATTTTATGCAAACTGTTTCATATTAAGATGTCCATTTATGCTTATTAATTTTCACCACTATGGCCTCCTTCACTGCCTTATTCACGCAGGCATATCCTACCCTAAATGGCTCAAATGCCTGCTTGCAACGGGGCTTCTAGTCTATCTTATTTAATTTATCCTATTATATATCATATTATATGTATCAATATCATCGAATCTAATCTAATGTAATCTTACCTAATCTAATCTTACTATGTTATCTCGCTATCTTATCACACTATCTTATTTATCACACTATCTTTTCTTGTCTTATCTTATCTGATCTTATAATCTTATCTTATTTATTTCATTGGACATAAATTTAGATAGTCATCAATAACTCGTCGCTATAGCTGTTTGCGGATCAGTGTTACAAACGGTTTCAAAATTAACTTGGTTGTATGATGTCCCTGGCTTAAAAATGTTTTTGTTTGCAGTGGTGTCCCTATGGGGGGGTGCACGTGCCTCCCATATTGGACATGTGCCCCCCAGGTGCCCCCCATATGAACTTTCAACTCTGGCTAAAATATACAATTAGCATAGTGGGTGCCCCCCCGATAATCGTGTGCCCCCCCCCGGTGGCCCCCCCCCGCTCGAGACCCCCCAGTTACTCCACTGTTTGTTTGTGTCAGTTATGGTTAATCACTTGATTCGAGTTATCATATCTAGGAGCATAGGTGACAATAACCAAACTAGTTTGTCAGCGTTGATATTTTGTTTTTGCAGTTGGGCGATGATTTCGACATAAGAGTACTTCGCATGAGCCCCAAAGCACCAAAAATCGCGCAGTGGAGAATTTTGGGCCCCAGAAGCCAAACTATTTTAAATTATGGCAAGGTAAATTCTGAGAAACATGAAGCAGTTATTTTCTTCATAAAATTGACTAGTATTATGGTAAAAACAGCTAAATATAGCTAATAATTCTCAACAATAAGTAGTTATTATTTGAGATTCTAGGGGATAATCATATGATCATCACCCTCAGGCACATCCTAGGGGGATGCATCCCCTCAATCCCCCCCCCCAAGGATGTACGCTCCTGACATCAAGCTATGTTAACTCAAACAAATTGTGCAACCATCCCAGTCAGTTGAGTTGACTCAAAACTAGAAATTTCGATCGCAAGCGAATCGAGCAATTGGAGGTTTGCCAATGTTTGTACGTTTTTGGGTTTTCATAAAACTACATCCTTGATACCTTGGCTTGCGAGGGTGATAAAACTAATGAATTGGAACTATTGCCAGGGCAAGAACCACCAAGTGAAAAAATTCACAGATGAAATAAGTTGTCTAACATATATTCTTAGAAGTGAAAAGAAATACACAGAAGCAGAGCCGAAGCATTGGAAATAGCCTTAACCATAAGCCACATTCACTGAATTATAAGCAAAATCTATTTATTTATTTAACATATTGGCAACATTACACCCATTGGCAACATTACACCCATTGGCAACATTACACCCACTGGCAACATTACACCTACTGGCAACATTACACCATTGGCAACATTACACCTACTGGCAACATTACACCATTGGCAACATTACACCATTGGCAACATTAAACCCACTGGCAACATTACACCGTATAGCAACAGGTAACATTACACCCATAGGTAACATTACACCATTGGCAATATTACACCAATATGTAACATTACACCCATTTGTAACATTACACCCATTTACAACATTACACCCATTTGCAACATTACACCCATTTGCAACATTACACCCATAGGCAACATTATACCATTGGCAACATTACACCATTGGCAACATTATACCCATTGGCAACATTACACCGTATGGCAACATAACACCCATTTGCAACAATAAACCATTGGCAACATTACACCCATTTGCAACATTACACCCATTGGCAGCATTACACCCATTGGCAACATTACACCATTTGTAACATTTCACCCATTGGCAACATTACACCCATTGGCAACATTACACCATATGGCAACAATACACCCATTGGCAACATTACACCCATTTGCATCATTACACCGATTGGCAATATTACACCCACTGGCAACATTACACCATTGGCAACATTACACCCATTTGCAACATTACACCCATAGGCAACATTACACCCATTGGCAACATTACACCCATGGGCAACATTACACCATTGGCAACATTACACCCACTTGCAACATTACACCCATAGGCAACATTACACCATTGGCAACATTACACCCATTTGAAACATTACATCAATTGGCAACATTACACCCACTGGCAACATTACAACAATTCATGACATTCCATCCATTGGCATAACACCATTTACAACATTACACCATTGGCAAAATTACACCCATAGACAACATTACACCCATTGGAACATTTCACCCATTGGCAACATTTCACCCATTGGCAACATTACACCATTGGCAGCATTACACCCACTTGCAACATTACACCATTGGCAACATTTCACCCATTTGCAACATTACACCATATGGCAACACTACACCATATGGCAACATTACACCCATTGGCATCATTATACCCTTTGGCAACATTACACCATTGTCAACATTACACCCATTGGCAACATTACACCCATTGGCAACATTACACCCATTGGAAACATTACACCCATTGGCAACAATACACCATTGGCAACATTACACCCATTGGCAACATTACACCCATTGGCATCATTACACCCATTGGCAACATTACACCCACTGGCAACATTACACCATTGGCAACATTACACCCATTTGCAACATTACACCCATTGGCAACATTACACCCATTGGCAACATTCCACCCATTGGCAACATTACACCCATTTGCAACATTACACCCATTGGCAATATTACACCCATTTGCAACATTACACCCATTGGCAACATTACACCATTGGCAACATTACACCCATTGGCAACATTACACCCATTGGCAACATTATAACCTTGGCAACGTACACCATTGGCAACATTACACCCATTGGCTACGTTACACCCATTGGCAATGTTACACCCATTGGCAACATTAGACCAATTGGCAACATTACACCATTGGCAACATTACACCCATTTGCAACATTTCACCCATTGGCAACATTACACCCATTGGCAACATTACACCCATTGGGGTATCCTCACCCTGAAGGGACACCCCCTAGGACTACCCCCAGGAGGCACCCCCTTATCTATCATCTTTCTTTCTATCTATCTATGAATGTGTCAAGAGTATTAATTGCCATCAGTTGCTAATTGCTATTTTGAGTAGTGTCAAAGAAGTGTCAAACATATTTGCCAATCCAATTGAACAGTTAAATACAGTTGACAGAGCAAGAGAGTCTTGAAAGAATAGCTTGGTCAATTGACCAGAATAATATTAAGCACCCATTTGGGGACTCTTCACCAATATACACAAGATGGCGCTCATGGTGATTGGTTGCTAAGGTAAACATGATCAGAGAGCCATTTGTGTGAGAGCTGCTTCAGGTGGCAGATGAATTAGTGGAAAAATAAAGAAATAGACAATCCCAGTTGAGCAAATGGAACACTTTCTCGCATCTACAATGCTCATAGTGCAAGTGTGTAGAATTGTAGACCCCTGGATCATGCATAAGTATGATTGAAAAGCGATACAAAATTTCTTTGCAATTTGTAAGGAGGCCAAACCTCCAATTAAAAATTTTACAGTGTAGCGTAAATGTGGCAGGGGCAGGTTGTCACACTGTGTAGAATTTAAACATGCTCTATTTCTATTTAAAGCAAGTAGGGGACCAGCCATTGTATATGAAAGTCAGTACAGGAGTAACTTAAATCTATCTGGTGAATATATACCTATGTCATTCGAAATCTTGATGTCATATTGGACAATTTTTAAAAATTCAGCACCCAGGGCAGGTTGTCACACTTTTGGTTAAGAGTTTGGATGCAGGAAGTGAGACTCTGTAAGTCAAATCCTGAATGAGACAAGCTATTTTGGACATGTCAGGAATCCACTACTTGCCCAGTACAGACCTTAACAATCATGTGACTCTGTGCAAGGGTGCTACAAATTTTGACTTATCAAGGCAACAGAAATGCATTTTGATAAGGAAGAGGGTGAGTGCAGACTGTAGAATTTTTCTGCAAATTCCTTTTGAAAACTTGAAATAGATCTATTTAGACGCTATGCCTTTTCTGCTTACATCATCAATCATCAGTAGAATGTACTAAGGATATGACAATTAAATATCCATGAGAGCGTGACAACCTGCCCCGAAAGTGTGACAACCTGCCCCGAAAGTGTGACAACCTGCCCCTGAAAGCGTGACAACCTGCCCCAAAAGTGTGACAACCTGCCCCAAAAGTGTGACAACCTGCCCCGAAAGTGTGACAACCTGCCCCTGTGACAACCAGCCCCGGTCTCCCCTAGTCACTGCTTGCTTGGGCCTTGGCCTCTCTTGATGCCTAGGTCCTAGTCAAGAGTAGTGGGGTGTACAAGTGTGAGCATCTGCTTGGAAAATTTACTAGGTTGTACTGTATTTCCTGTCTTCGAAGTTATTTCTTTGCCATACTCTAGTCAATTACTGGTGAGTGCTTTTCAAGTAACAAAGTCCACAGGCATTTTAGGATGCATGTTACTAACTAGTACCAGGTTTAATTTTTATCCCTTTGGGACCCCATGCTAAAGGTCTCTAGAGTTTTTCATCATTCCAAATTGTACAGTGTACACCGTTGCTCATAAATATGGAATACTTAATCATTCGCCATTGAATTAACAACTTTAGCAACTTCTGTTGGAGCACATGATGGTCTGATTCAATGGTAACTACTTCCAATGACCGCTAAAGGGAAGAAAATGCTGTCATTTAAAACACATGCTGCAGCGTTAACCCCAGGAAAAGTTACAGAGGCACGAAATATGGAAATTCAGGGGGTTTTTTAGGGTGAGGTGCATTCAACCAAAAATTAACAATTCTTGCAAAAAATTTAGTTGAGGCTTTCAAAGAGTGATTAGAGAAGATGACTTGACCTTTACAATGGACCTTGCTTACATTCACACTCTGAAATTTTCTTTTATTTGACACCTTTTTTCCAAAAAAATATTCCATATTTATGAGCAGGAGTGTAGCCTGGGATCTCAGTGAAAGTTAGGGTTAGAATTTATGTAGAGCATGGCCATTTATGCCACATAATTATTTACAGTCATAAATGAGAATGTTGTGATAAATTGTACAAACAAAACACTCTAAGCCCCCAGGAATGTGATCAACAATATTTAACTACTTTAGAGGGTAAACTTTTAAGCATGTTCATCTATAGATCATAGGTTTTTGCCAAAAATTGTCAGTTACTCGAAATATAGTGGGTGGCTTAGCCACAAAACAATTCGAGAAAAAATGTCATTGCTGCCTCTTCGGGATGTGGTTGGGAGGACGTAGTCCTAACAGTTCCTAAAAAGTGAGACCTACATGCTGCTGTCACTGTGTTACTAGTTTTGCATACTGCTCAAAGAAACAGTTCCAATTTCATGGTTCGATCAATATCAAAGTCAACCCAAGGTGACAATCTTTGTCAGTTCCAGTTAAGGCTGTTTCCGCGAGATCTACAAGAGGTGCTCAACTTATTTGACAAAAATGAAAACTGCCACTAAATTGAGAATTTTTGCTTTGTAGACCCATAATTGCTGTGAGTGATCTGTATGATGTTCATCTTGCATGTCATATCACCTAAATGTTTCTGAAATATAGTAATGGTAATAAATTGCATTTTGATTGGAAGGTGTGATAAAACACCTTTTGAGGGGCAGTTTCACTGCCTCAAGCATACTGTCTTGTGTCATGGAGGATGATTATGGTATTTATTTGAGCTTATGTTCATTGTTAACCTCTGCACAAAGAAACAATTGGATGTCACCCTCATAAAGGGTTTCAAAATTTAATTCCCCTAGCCATGGTTCATGGCCAAATCAGGGGTGATAAACAAAATGAGATCAGTGACAAAGTTCTGTTATCAGCGTATTCATACAAAGATGGCACAGCATTCCGGTAACTATACAGGATGTGGACACAAGTTTTAACTTGACTTCAGAAAATGTAAGATAGAAAAATAAAGCTGAAAGTAACACAATTTTGAAAAAAAGTTGTGGAAAACAAGGAATCCTATATCTTTGCTCCACCTGAAGCCATAATAGGTTTATACCGAATAAAACTAGGCTTCATCTGCAAGACTACACCAATTAATAATTGGTTTTCAGCAAAAAAGAAATTGACAGAGTGCTTTAAAGTTAGAAGGTTGAAAAGTTGAGCAATCCAGTACGAAAATGCATGCATAAAGTTTCTGGTGATTAAACACAGAAAAAGTCACACTTTCACCTCTAGAAATTAATTTCGGAGAGCCAAATACCTGGTAAGCTTAAATTTAAAATCTGTTCGGGACCATGGAGCCTAAATAACATTTAATATCTAAAAAAAAAAGGCAAGCAATATTCCTGTGCCATGGTGGATAGGTCACCAAAGACCATCTGATGATGTCTGAGAAGTTTTAGCAAAATTGGTTTACTTGGAAAGAATCTGCAAATACACTTCTAACCACTATCACTGGCCGAAATATTGCTCTCAAAACTGATGAGAGGCCTATCTCAGGAAAGGGTTAATAAAATTGTGCAAACTGTTCCAAAATATTTCAAACACATGTCTTATATTGACAAGACCTATAGTTAACCCTTTCTGTCATCAGACAAGAAAAAAGTAGCATTTGGCACTTTTTGAGCAAGGTTGAACTTTTGTCAAAATAAGTTGAACACCTCTTGTACGTGAACTGTCAAAAAATAATGAATATGCAAGGATGTTTTTGACAAACTTTTAATAACAAAACACAGGGTGAACACATCAGATGTGAAAACAGATCCAGGGTAAAGTGTAAAATACATGAATAAGGGTTACAATTAGTGTTTGGCATATGGATAGGTTTGATCTTAGGGTGACTCTTTTTTTTTCAGTAAATTTCTGTTACCGATCTCCTCACCTGTCACTTTTCTCTTATATTTGGTGCATTTCTCATTGACACAACCATTAATGGCAAAAATCGTGAATAAAAGCCCAGCTCCTGCTCCCTTTATTTGTGTGAGAAGTGTGGACCACATGTATTCTATGCCAGATGGCAGCACTTGTCCTGTTAATGCAAGAACTCAGCACTGGCTATAACTTGTCGACAGATGTCATTGTGAATTTAGTAAGGGACTGTTCAGAATTTATGACTGGGGGGGGCTAGGGAGTTTTGCTGGAACTTCCCGTCAAAAATTGGTACCCCCCTTGAGTTTCATGCAGATTTTTAGTACCCCACCTTTAGGTTTCACACGTACTTTTAGTACCACCCCCCCTCGACATATAAAGAAATACACACATGTATACTGTTATTATACAGGGCCACGCATACAGATTCGCGTCATTTCGCGGACTTTTGCGGGTAAAAAAGTCCAAATGAAATGAATGTATGCCCCCCCTTGGAAGTGTTGTCAAAAATTAATACCCCCCCCCCTTGAAACACATGTGAAAAGTTAGTACCCCCTCGGCCAAAACTCCCACCCCCCCAGTCATAAATTCTGAACGGTCCCTAAGGACAGTTTCTTCCTTATATGCTGCCATTGAAATGACCCCCCGCTGCATTTCAAATGGACAAATTCGAGAACATATGGCTGTGTAAATAATCAAATATTTATTGTATATACATAAGTGAATATCAGCAGAGGTAATTATTGACTAGCTTTTCATTTAAAACTTATCTCCACTGCATTTGAAATAATTATTTATAACATTGAAAAATCAGATGAATAGCATAAAATTGTGTAATGGACCACATGTTACACAAATCCACTTCCTTTTAAATAGCACAATATTCATATATATTTCACACAATAGTATATGATTATGAATCAAGTTACTGGTTAGCTTGACAATAAGAGGTCCAATGGACAGAAACAAAGAAATGGAGAGGCCATGAACAGATTGACACCCAGTTGAGTCTTATAAATTTATTTGCAAGCAAGACACTATTTATTTTTTTACAACAAACTTTATTTTAGTTTTTTGATTTGATGAGTATTAGTTTATTTTCCCAATTGAAACCCGCCACTAAAAAACATGTCAATAATTTTGCTTATGTCGAAGTCCGGGACACACATTTTATTAACGGTAGCAGTCTTATCGCCAAGTCGAATCCAGCAAGGATTACTGGTGTCAGTACATCTGCTCATCTTGTCGCATTCTGTTGTGTTGGTCACACCTTCAGCTGTAATACTGCACGCTGTCTTTTCCTGAAAGTAAAATGGAAAATTTTAAATATTTATTCTATTTTATTTGCCACCAGGTGCCCAGAACACCTAGGCTAAGTGGCGTATCTAGAAGTCAGTGCAGTTTTTGACGTAGTAAGTATGGATGAATTTGGTCTCCCAGTCACAGCCAAATTGGCATAACTGGGATACTTCTTTTTTCTTTTCACAGATTCTCATTTAATTCAAAATTGGTTGTCTTAATCTGTAGTTCTCATGTGCATTTGAAACTGGGGCTTCTTCTTTCCATCTGAGAAATATTCTTTACTGTCATTATAGTTTTGCTTTTGTCATCTTTTTGACTTTCAATTTTCATAAATTAATTTTTTTCAGAATTGTTAGGTGACAATCATCCGATCACCTAAATTAGAAGTCAGCTCAACAGTTCAAACTTCCTTTTGCAAGCAATGTTATACAAATACATCATATGGATCTTCAGCTGATCCACAGATGTCTCACGTCAGGGTGCTATGACGTTCCGTCTGTCTCCCAGTCAAAAATCCTTCACTCTTAAAAACGCAAAAGGTTCTTGAAGGTATGTATAAAGAACCCACCGCCGAAGAAAGGTTCTGCATTTTTTGAGGGTTCAACCGAATTGAAAAGTTCAATACTTGGTTGGAAGGCCATATGATGGAGCTCTTTGCTACCAACTAGAGAAAAAGGGGTTCCATTGTGGGAATTCAGTGCAGCTGGATTATCTAAATGTTGTTTTATTTTTGCTGTCTGACTCTTTTTAAAAGTTGAAAAATGAACTGTTCAGGGTTCCTTGTCTATACCAGCTTATAGAACCCTAAAAGGTTCAATATAAACCTCTTTGTTTAGAGTGTGATGGCAGCATATGATAAATATGTCCTACAGTCTGGTGAAAATGAGAACTGCATGCTGCTGCCATCTGGCATAAAAGTTAGTTTTGTATGCTGTAGCATTGCAGCTCCAAAGAAATAGTTCCAATTTCACATTCACAAAGTTTCTATTCAACATCGAGGTACATAAACCTAGTGTAAGACTAAGCAAGGCCATCAGCATACTCAGAAACAGCCCTGGTTTCTTCAGGACAAAATTGTTTGAGTTCCTATCATTCAGATTATGTTGACTGCTCGCAGAGCTCACGGAATTGCGCACCTGCCACTAGGTGACAGTATAATATTATTATGTTCTGATCTGCCAAGGCTGGAAAAAGCAGTGGCAATGAAACAGCGGTCCACTTGCAGACAGTATGTACTGCCAATGCTGGAACTCAGTAAACTGGCAATGAAACAGCGGTCAAGTGCCCTACCAGGCTTTGGTGAACACTGCGACTTCAAAAGTGATTAAAAATTTGGACAGATGATCAAATATATAATTCTTTTAATGACAATTATTATCCACTTGCAAGCTGTTCCCTAGAGCATTAGCAACATTTTGAGGGCCGCTGATTTTCCATATCGGCTCTTGTTTACAAGGCCGGGGCCGTTATAGTCAATAACAGCCCTTGTTTACGAAGTCGGGGGCCATTATAGTCAATAACGGCCTTTGTTTATATGGCCAAGGGAAATTATAGTCAATAACGGCCCTTGTTCACTTTAATGCCAATCTTGAATTGACAGGTCTTGGTGGCAAATCAGAACAGAAAAACCTAGTAAGTGGATAATAATAGTAATAACACTACTTTTTATTCGGGTGCTATGCTGTTTGAATGGCCCTTGGTGATGTCCAGCAGCCCTTGCGATTGCACAGAAGCCCTCGCGCTGCTCGTGCTGCTTTGAATCACTTGGGCTGCTGGACATCACCTTGGGCCATTCAAACAGCATAGCACCCTCAAAAGTAGTGTTATTGTCATAATAATCAATGGTTCCGATAATATGACAGTTGTAATTGTATTAAATGTGTAATACATTTGGCCAAATGTCACTCGCCCACTCAAATTGTTTGACTGTGGTAAACCTGTACGTGGGATAGCACATTATAAAATGAGTCTTATTTCCAATGTGGTCCTTTGCCAAATTGGTGTGGGAATGCTAAAATTCCCATTAATCATGAATCAAATTAGCATTGAATAATAGAAAATAAATTGAGAAGGTCTATTGCACATGCACTTGCAAATTTACTGCAATGATTAGTAAATGAAAAATGCAGGGGAGACCAGGGTAGTTTGTGCCATTTTTGCTTTTGGGTGATTTGCCAGAAAGCTGAAGCTTTATCATGTAATCTGAATATCGGATATCAAAATGTACCTTGGCCAGAAGAGAAACAAGTTTCCGTATAATCAGAACATTGAAAATCTTGACTGATTAAGAAACAAATAGTTTTAGACATCGAGTGATTGAAATGAATAATTGTGCCTGGAGTTTCTCCTTAAAAATATTGTTCAAATCGATAAAAAGTCGAAGGCTACCAGAAAATTTTATGATAGGCCTTTTAGTGTTAATTCATGACATCGGAGTCATGTGCATTACACAATGTTTTTAAGAACTGGAGATGATGTTAGATAATTGAATCAAACAATAGTAATTGGAGAATCTTCGAACTTACTCTGAGAAATGTGGGGAGGGGGAGCTGAACTCCCTCGATCAGAAAGCTGGGGGAGCTCTTCCGTGCTATGTAGTTTTAGTTTAGTTTAGCTTTATTTTTTATTTATGTCTCACTCTGTATCACACACATACATACATTAAAAAGTAAAAAAACAGTGGTAAAACAGACCATTCATTTAGAATTATGAGAGACGATAAAACTGATAAAACCATGTAAAAGGACTAGACAGAGAGTTAATAACTTGATATTAAGAAAAACATTGCTGAAAATGTACAGCTTCCCCTATGATCATTGAAATGTATTTTTTTTCCTTTTGAAAATTGGCAATGGCGCGACACTGCCATATCAGCCAAGAGCTCCCGCAAAAAAAAATTAGAGAATCTTCGAACTCACCAAGACAAAATCTGTAGGAATAGAGCATCGGGCCTCCCCGTCGAAATCAAAATCCAGGTCAGGTATTTCAGGAATGTTAACATTGGGCCCCATACATAGCGACATCCTTCTCTGTGATGCACCAAAGTCAGGCACAATCTTTTTGGTGCATTTACTGGCTGGATCGTAAGATGTACACTCAGAATCAGATAAACATTTTTTCTGGAAATAAGGCGAAACAATAATTCACATATATAATGCATAATTACTGTCGACGTAACTGTGAATTAAATAATTTTCCATCAAGGAAAACTCCAAACCCCAAACTCCAAGCCCCCCTGAAGATCTAATGGTTGTCCTGTACATTTCAAATTTGATGACTCATCACTTTTTGCTGAAATATTGTTATTGTATGACATTGTGTTTGTTTTATAATCAGTTGAGTTTTAAATTGGAGATTTTAATCTTCTGCATTCTATATTGGAGTACCCAAACAAGTATATGTACAATGTATTATCTTATAATGAGGGATCTTATACTCAGTGGCGGATCCAGACAGGGTCATCTAGGGGGGCCCGGGCGTGTTTACTGCGATATCTTCACAAAAAATTCACATATCATATTATATTAAATGGAGTCACTGAACGTACTGGCAAACACAGGCTGATTTCCTTCTTGTTGGCAGTGTACCGCTCAATTCTTGCGTAGATTTGGTTGAGGATCATAGGTTTGAAAAATGGAGCAAACCAACGGATTGTTGGCGGAAACATCGGGATTATGTCATCATAGATTTGTGGCATTCTCTGCATGAGCTCAGCTTTGGTCTCTTCAATGTTAACTTCTTGACAAGTCAGGAAGTTGTTCGGGGATACACATGGATTTTCTTTCACTTTTCCATTAGTTTTAACAATCCTGCAAGGTTTACTATTCTTTCCACCCATGCCGCCTTTATCTTCCGAATCTTCTCCAAACAAGATGCCTGATGGAAATGCTGAGGCCGATGCGACGAGGGCGATAAGTAATGCCAACACCTTCATCCTGCAAGAATACAAAATCATCGTGCAGGTATAGAGTTACACTGGTTAATATTTTTCTCAAATTTACTCATACCATGCTATTTTGATTAACATACGAGGCATGTTCAGGAAGCTCTGACCAATTTTTGAAGCAAACCTTTCTCTTTGACATACTTGAATAAAAATTTCACAGTACAAAATTCAGGTGTGAAATTTTCACGGTACAAAATTCAGGTGTATAGCCATTGATTCTGAAAGTATTACGTCCTTGGCCAATGCTTAACTTACTTTTCTACCATAGAATCGACAGCTTGGCGTAGGCAGCGCGGCTGAATTTTTCAAACAAAACTCAACAATTTAGCCGTGTAAATCACCATAAAATTTATTGCATGTATGTACACAATTAATTTTGAACGCAGATGATCATCAACAGCTTTACAATTTTTCAAAGTAGGCTACCCTAGATGACATGAAATGCATTTTTGCATCGTTTTGATCCACTTGGTGAAACAGTTTTCAAAGTCCTGCTCACATAACTTAGAAAAAGCCCTGGAAATGTCACGTCACATGTCCTGATTAGTAGGATATGTTTCAACTGTCAACTCATCTTTTAGATTAGAGAATAAACAGAAGTCACATGGTGCTGAATCATTATTGTGGTATCTTGAAATACTGTCCTGATGAGATTGTGGGTCTGTGCACCATTCTTTCCTGCATGAGAGAACGCAATTTGATGGAAGCTCTCTGTCGCGTTTCGGGTCCATGTAAAGTGCTCATCCAAAATCACTCTTTACAGTGAAAAAATCAGCTCTAAATGGCTAAACAATGGCTTGGCACAACATTGTGATGTCATAAAGTTACAATCACAATTGACAGTAGACTTTGCACAGGTCTGCAGTCCTTTTCTACATGATTTGACCATAGATTTCAGGGAAAACTAGTGTTTCCCATGAGAGCATGCAAGAATTCTTAGCATTTTCTGTTAATCTCGAGAAACTCACGAGAGGTGTTACCATTGATAAGCACCTTGATTGTGGATTGATCATTGTTTCTCGAGAAATTCTCGAGTCTCATTCACTAGACCATGACCAGTTTTTATACGCACGAGTGAGACTCGTTGGAAACACTATAGGGAAAATACAATCCCAAGTTCACTAGAAAAATGATTTGCGCTGGGTTCCCCATGTTGTCATTTCCATGGCAACAAAATAACAACTTCCATGGCAACAAAATAACAACTTAAATATATTGCGTCGTTGTATTCCTGAAAATTTTGTAGCTTAAATATAAGCATCTCTCAGAATTTTTTTTTTCCAAAAAATTGTGCATAACACATGTTATGGACAGTATTTTTAGACTGGTGCCGAGTATTGTGGTCAATTAAAAACAAGCACTATATAAGATACTTCTCCGATAACTTTTTTGACAGCGTTGTTGCAGCAGTTTAAATTACCATGAGTTTATATGGCTCGTTTTCTTGATGCCTATTTATCTATCTATCTATCTAAATAATATAGTATGACTGGTTGTCTGAACAGTTTCTTGGGTGGCTGCCTAATATTATGTCAATGCGGTATTCACAGTTACAGTACTTATTGTTCTTCTGTCAATCCGACTGCCTGTCTCATGAAAACAAAGAGCTCTTGTGGTACAGTTAATGTAAATAAAAGTAACTTCGAATAATATTACAATATATTTGATTTCATGAAATTAATGCATGAAACTTGATAAACTTGAGAAAAGAGAAAATTCACTTACCTGAAATGATCTTTATATTTGCCACACGTGTCACTCTCTATCTGTGAAGTATCTTATGTTAGTGAGACAGAATGAGACCCCACTGCCTTTTATAGTCGTCGAGGTCAACAATTGTGAAGGATTTCTTTGCCGTCAAATGTCCTTACATGCTTCACTGACCTGTAAACAACATGTGAGCTTTACGAACCATGTTCTAAGAAAAATTACATAAATTTAGGCAATTTTAAACTAGTACCCAAGTTTATTGAGGAAAAATAATTACGCAAAATTATACTTGTTGAAAATATTGCATAGGAGGATCGGTAGGAATACTTGTTGCAGCTCTTATACAATATTGTAAAATAGTTATGCAAAATTACTGTCATTTATTGACAAGGTTATGTAAAGTGCTATTGGAAAAGTATTCACATATACACTCATGGACAAAAAAATGGCACTCACTAGAATTTTATTTATTTCAACGTTTTGATTTTTATGGGAATACATAGCAACAAAGCTTCATTTCCTGTCAGCGATACAGTCTTATTTTGGAATTGTGTTTCTTTTTTCATTTTAAGCGGCAGTCATTAGTCAAAACATCCAACTTTGTGCACCACAAAAAATTTCTGTATTTTCCCATTCATGCTTCACTGCTTGTTTTTTTTTGATACTTTAATTAGCTTGTCAAGGCTAATTGTGAAGTTTTCCTCTACAAATTGATAAATACACAGGATATTATTGGAGAAAATCTTAATTTTGGAACACTTTTGAAGAAGAATGCGGTATGTTAATTTAAATATCAAACAAAATCATTGATAAGAAGCGGGTCCACTTTACCTAATTTCCTGCTTTGGGTACTTGATGTTGAGAACATCACTGTACAGCTTTTCGAGTCCTTTCTTGTGCTCAGATCTCACAAAAGGGCCTTTGCCCGTTTCGCTGTGCGAATATTAGTCAGTCCTCCACTATGAAAACTGCCCTTATCTACATGGTAAAATTTGATCCGAAAGTGAGCTACATGGGGTTCACTGATCAGACCTACACCAAAATATTTCTTACAAAATTTAGACAAATATACGTCATTTCTAATGAGTGAACCCCATGTAGGTTGTGGTGAAAACTGGCCTTGAAAGTTTGAATCAAGGAAATTTCAAAATGGCTACCATTTGTTATTGCTCTCTGCACATGCTCAACAGGTCTGAGCAGGCTCAGTGAGAACCAGGTCACTTCTGGGCATGCTTAGTGCCAAAGGGGTCAGAGTAAATTTCCATTGCATGTTATTAGTTGTGAGCCACCAAAACTCGACTTAGACGACTTGACTTGCCATATCTATCTATCTATCTATCCATCTATCTATCTATCTATTGTGCGGAACAAAGAAGTCGACATTATCAGTTATCATAAATGAAAATTATATTTGATGTTATGTAATGCATGAAACTTTAAAAGGCAAAAAAAAAACACTGACCTGGAATTATCTACAAATATCACTCTCTCACTTTAAAGTAACTTACTTAAGTTAGTGTGATAGATTAATGATCTACTTTCTTTTATACCTGTCAAAAATTGTGAATGATTTCTTTGCAGACACGCTTCACTCTTTCACCTGACCTGCAAACAACATGCGAACTTCGCGAACATGTTCTAAAAAAATTACATAAAATTTATGATTTTAAACTGTTGTACCCAAGTATATTGAGGAAACTAGTTGTGCAAAACGTTACATAAGTTGGTTTGTTGAGAATAATCATTGTAGACCTTATGCAATCATAAGAAAAAATAGTTAAAGTTATGTAAAATTATGTAATGCCATTTATTTAGAAGGTTGTATAATATACAGTCAGTGCAAAATTATTCTGATGTTCTCATCGTTGTATTTTTTTTTCTTGAAAAATATGTGATGTAAGTTGAGAACCAGCACTTTATATAATTTATTGCCTCAATTAAAAAGGTTCATTTTTTGTAAAAACCAAGATCCTGTAAGGATAAAATGACTCCATAACACACACTTGTACTTGTATACACTAACATATGTGGGAATGATAACACAGCGAATAAGGGAGTAAGTTGGTCACCATTGTCACTTCCAGTTAACTGTTAAAAATAATGAACATGTAAAGACGTCTGTGACAGATATTTTAAATATGACAAAACACAAGGTCAACCCATCAGATGCGTAAACAGGCCCGGGGTAAGGTTTACAATTAGGGTTAAAATTAAGGCTTGGTTCATGGATAGGGTTCGGGTGTGAGGCTGCAAAACCGTCTGGAAAGCAGCAGAAACTGTCGGCGAGGCCAGGGAATGACCCTATATCCTGCCGATCATGATTTTCACTCGAAAAATGCCTGCCGGACATCCAAAAATTGAGAAAAACTCTACCTTGGCAGGTTGAAAAAAGGTTCAACAAGCTGAATCTTTTTTTTACTTCCATGACGGGAGTTCCCCCCATTTCTAGGAATGCCATGTATCAAATTTCCAGTTGAGGAGTTATAAAGACATTTGCAGAACGAAAACTGTGGGAGATTTTGTATTTCCAACTTCAGATTCAGATTCCTGGGGAAATTTTACATAAGGCTATCTTTCCGACTGAAATTCGAAAATAAAATTTTGGAACAAAACGTCACAAATTTCGACTCAGATCTTCAACCCTGTTGTATGTTGCCTATGTTACCGTTGTTACACCAGCTGAAAAAATTACTTAGCCTACTTACTGAGGTTAATGCTAAATGATACCAGCGATATAGGGTGGTATGGGTCAACCAACACAGATAAAAACACACAAAAAAGCACTCAGAACTTCTAAAGACGTTATCCAAAGAAGCCACTGAAAGTTACAAATTATTTGGAATAGAAATTCAAGCTTTTGATGCACTTTATACCCAGCGTGTTCGAGCTGTATGAATACTTTTGTCATGCTGAAATTTTACGTTTATGTGCCCCCTAAGCGTACAAACAGAGATATGCTTAAGTTTGCAGAGTTTGACAATGACAATTGATTAGGGCAATGACTTAAAAGTGAAATTTTTCTCCTCGCATCCCTGAATCAAGAGTAAATACAAGTTATGTGCAGAATACTCAGCTGTATGAATATTTTTGTCCATAACTGTAATGAGTTTTAACAGTGACGTGTTTTTCCCAGCCAGTCATTGCAACATGGGGTTTTGCAAACTTTATTGTGTTGTTTATGTATAGTTATATAATTTATATTCTACAAAAAGAGAGTAGGTGAAAAAAACCTAAAAATGTACTCCTATATGATTGAAAGTAGTTACAATTGAATAGGACCATTGTTTGCCCCAGTTCTAAGAAGTTGCCGAAGTTATTGATTTCTGTGGTGATTGCTGAAGTATTCCATATTTACGCTATGACTAAATATGCTTGAACTGTTAAACATAGGCTGTGCAGCAGCATACCCTCAGCTATTCAGCAGGCTATTCCGCAAGCTATTCCGCAGGGTGTTGGGGGGGGGGGAGCAAGACAGGCCGCCCCCTAAAAAAATTGGAGAACAGTGAAAACATGGGCACAGAAAATAATTAATGTTTTGAAAAATAAGGTCATTAGGAATTTCGGAATTCAGATTGACTTGACAGCTTATAATATTTCAGCCACTAATCTCCATGGGAACCAGTTTTTATCTGAATATATATATCATTTGAGTTTTTTATCTATCAACATTTTCTTTTGGCCTGTATGATTAAGACAATAAGTCAGTCATGTCATGTAGTTGTCTAACTATAATAAGATGTTTAAAAAGGCCATTTCCATTTTGCCATGATTTTCGCAACTGATATACATAGTATGTGTATTTTCATAAAAATATACTTTAAAAACTCAAGATAATCATTATAGTATTGAGTGTATAGCCATTTTATGTTAGAAAAATAAAGTAAAATAAAATGAAAATTTGCAGAATAAAGTAGATTTTAACTAATAAAACGAGATTTTGGAAAATTATATTTTGAAAGCATTTTTCTTCATTAAAATATCTCCATAATTTCATGACTGCTGCTTTTGATGTGTTCTGCATATTACCCAGCCACTTAACCACTAACTGAGACTGACATAAGATTATGTAACAGTTACACAATGCAGAGATAAGACATGGAGCAGCCAAGCCAGATATCCACTGAAGTTTTTACCTCTGTGATTTCAGTCATTGAAAGGATTAGTAGGGAAGACAATTACCCTCTGACATAACATTACATATATTCAAGACTTCTCCAGTGCTCCATTCAACAAAAGCCAGTCTGTCTGATCCATTCACATTTAATTTTCAATCAAATAACTAAATAAAAGGGGCTGACATTACTTTATCTTCCAAAATACATCACTGAGTTTAGATATTAGCATAAAGTTATAATAATTGGGAGTTAAAGATTTAGTGTCGACATTTTAAAATATTAACAAACAAATGCATGTTTTTGAATATACTTAATTAATGCTTTGAAAGTCCACATATATAAAATGTATGTATGTATTTCCTATTGATAATATTTGAGGAGGAGTCGTACAAAATGTCAAATTTAGACATTATTGTGGCAAATTTGATTGACCTGGGCCAAATATTTACTGACATATGATTATCTGAAAATCCTCTATGCTTAATTTTGTTAATATTGACCTACGCTGTGAATAAAAATTTTCATATTGTTCAAAATCAGCATGTTGATGATGTGAAACATGTCTGGTTTATTTCAACAAAAAAGAAGCGAACGACTGGTATGACATCAGGATGAAATGGAGAGTAAATAGACATTTTATCAATATTTTGCATTTTAAATCATAAATTTCAATAGAAAAATTTGCAATAACTCATGCAATGGCTGTGAATATTAGTCCATGGTGTGTCTAACTACAATAAGCTTTAAAATTAAATATTTTACCCATTACCATTTTGACTTTTCATGCAGAAATGTTGGAAAATTGGGATTTTTCCTAGTTTTTGGGTTTTTATAAAAATTAATAGTCATAGGGTTAGGTTTAGTCATATGTCTGATGTGTTTGCTTATTCAATCTCAGTCACAGACATCCTTACATGCAGTGTTCGAAATGAGGGGGAGGGGGTCAAGGGGGTTTTGACCCCCCCCCAATGCTCTTGGGACTGCCTCAAATAAATTTTTCAGAAGGACCCAGAGGGGGTCCTGAAACCCCCCCCCCCCCAAATACTGAATCTGTTCAGAAGAATAAGCATGAAGCCCCAGTAACGCCTTATCGGCTAACAACAACTTCTTGTGATTTATATTCACAAGCAATAGGGTACTGGAAACCCATTTTCTGGAATAAAATATGCCTTTAAGATGCCCAGAATTCACTTTTAGAGCATTTGAAGCTCTTCGGCTTCTGGTGGCCCGATGATGGCTTGCCGATCCTCGGTTACAAGGGCTTCTTTCCTTCGGGCCTTGCAACTGAGAGACCTCCCCAAATAACATGGCCTATTTCGACCACTGCTTACATGTTCATTAACAGTTCTAGCATATTTAGCAGAAGCAGCCATAACTAGAAATGATAATGATTACCATCTTAATTGATCCCTCAAATATCATGAGCAGCATGCGACAAGAAGAAGTCCCTTCTAACTTCTAAGATGTCTGAATCCCATCCAGCGAGCGCTGACATTCATAAAACGATGAATCAATGTTGTAAAAACGTTAAGAAACAACATTTATAAATGTTTTTTTATTATATTTTAGTGGTTCATAGTACCAGCTATGAGTATGACCTGAAGAATTTTGTGAAACTTGTGAACACTTTGCAGGTCGTCCTGCACTCTAAAAATTTCTGACAAAATTGGTTTTTTAGATTCAAAATGGTTTTCAAAAAACCGTTTTGAATCTAAAAAAAATTTTGTCCCGACATTTTTTAGAGTGCGCATAACCAACCTCTCTCTAATTTAGCATACAGTGTCAAATCTGATTTGACTTACTATGTAAGATGAAAACTTTTAGTTGCGTAACATGCTATATGATTTAATTACGAATATAAGGCAGTCTTCTTCTTCTTCTTCTTCTTAGTATGTTCCGCCTATTAATCAGAAGACCACTCCAGTGAAAAATTATACAAGCTCCGCTTAATGTGCTGGCATGTTATTTTTTAAAATATTATATACAGTGTGCTTTCCGGTAATGTCCGACTCAAGGAATTGAAGTCACATGATTCTTTGCTGCAACCAACTTTATTTTTCACTTAGCAAGTATCAATCTATTTTCCCCCAAAACTAAATCCACCCCCGAACATGTCGAAGTTGGGGATACACATTTTAATGACGGCTGGCCGGCCACCAAGTTGAATAGTGCAAGACTGGTCGGAACATGTGCTCCTGCTGCTGCATTCGGTTGTGTTAGTTCTGCCTTCGATTGTAATACTGCATGCTTTCTTGGCCTGAAAACAGACAAGGTATAAAGGTAAATTTTAAAGGTTGTCTAATATAGCTATAAAATTCTATGGGGTGTTACTGAGGGCATTAATACTACAGGAAATAGAGGAAAACAGTGAAAATAGGGGAGACCAGGGTAAGTTGTGCCATTTTTTTCGTCAGGCTGATTTTCCGAAAAACCAAAGCTTGGTCATGCAATCTGAAAATCAGACTTCAAAATTTAATATGGCCAGAATCTACCAAAGTTTCAGGGCAGTCCTACCATTGGGAAGGCCATGGCAGGCATTTGAAAAAAGTAGGTCAAGTGGCACAACTTGCCCAGGTGCCAGGTTAAGTGGTGCCCCATGATGGGGTAAGTTGTGCCGCCTAATTTATTCTGAAAAAATCTTGTATTTCACTTGCTTCTTGAGATAGATCATTTGTAGTATGTTTTTAAACGTATGACTGACTTGTTACATGAAACTAATCAAAGATTTATGAGCCATTTTACACAAATTAAAAAGGCTGAAAAAAACAGAATTATTCCTTTCAGTTTCAGTGTAAGTTATTTCACAACATTTTTAGGCCTTTTGTAGAATTAAGACAAAAAAAGATGAGTAAAATATTAATCCTATGTCATACCATTGGCACAACTCACCCCAATCAAAATGGCACAACTTACCCCAAATTGATTTTCTGGATGAAACTGGTTGTCAAAAATGAACAAACAATGCAAAATAAAATCTAACAACAGAAATGTCTGATATACCTCTTAACTCCATCCTACCAGAGGGACATCATCTTATTACGAATACCAAATGACTGAGAAACGCAAATGTCAGTCCTCGGCACTTCCAGTTTTCAGCAACAAAATTGAATTTATGAGTGTAGCTTTTCATACCATTATATTTGATAGCTTTTTTCTTCGTGCCTGATGATGTTGACAAAGTTGACAACTTACCCTGGTCTCCCCTACATTTGTACTTTTTGATTGCAATAAATTTCAGTTTTGGCAGTGTACGTTGTTTGTTTGTAAAAGACTGGTAATAGATAAACCTTATCCAAATAAAATTATCAAATATTTAATGGTGAATCTTAAACCTATAGTACAACAGTATCCAAACTTTAATATACTGCTGCCTCATTTCAGTGACAGAAGTTCACAGAATGGCATCACTGTGCTGTGCGTTTGGAAACTGTGTGAAATCTATATTACTTTGAGATGATATCCACTTACCAAGACCAAATCTGCAGGAATAGAGCATCGGGATTCCCCATCGAAATCAAAGTCAAAGTCAGGCAAAGTGGGGATTTCAAAATCCGGCATACACTGTGCCATCCTGTTCTGGATTGTTTCGAAGTCAGGGATGATGTCTGTCGAGCATCTACTGGCTGGATCATATGCTGAGCATTGGAAGTCTGATGTGCATTTTTGCTGCAAAGAAAGAAAAGCATGACTCTCATTAAATATACATTTTTTCAGTTTTGTTATGCTAAAAACAGATCATTTACTGCACTGACAAAAGGTTTGTGTAAAAACAGACAAAATGAACGTAACCTGATTATCAGACAAGATTTCTACGTGAAATTTTCGAATCCTGATCATTTGTTTGCGTGATTTGATCATTAAATTTCAAAAATAAGCGTTCCTTTTTGTCTGAATTTACACGAAACGGACGGATCAGTGGACGTTCGCTTTGTCTGTTTCACAAAACCTTTTTTTTCAGTATATTGAAGCTGTAAGCATAGACCCTTCTGAGGATGTCATGCGTGCATGTGGCAACAACATTATTTCTATTTCCATTTTTCATGTGCTGAACAAACTTTTTTTTTCAGTGTCAAGTGGGAAGCAAACTTATTTTTTTCAACACAAGTCCGTAGCCCCCCCTCCCCCCCAAAATCATCTGCAAGTTTTTACATTCGATTTGTAGATCAGTCTGATCCGATAAAAATTTGAAAGTTTACAGAAGATTGGAAAAGAAAGCTATTGATAATGAAGCTACTGAATATTTGATAATGAAGCTGCTAATCATTTGATAATGAAGCTTCTGAACATTTTGAAAAGGAAGCCTCTGAATATTTAATTAATAATGAAGCTGCTAAATATTTAATAGGAAAGGTACTGACAATTTGACAAGGAAGATTCCGAACATTTGAAAGGAAGCTACTGAACATTTGATTAGGAAGCTTCTGAACATTTAATAATGAAGCTACTAAATATTTGATAAGAAAGGTACTGAACATTTGACAAGGAATATTCTTAACATCTGAAAGGAAGCTACACTCTATAAAATGTGGGGACAAAATTGGTTTTTTAGATTCAAAATGAAGCTGCTAAATATTTAATAAGAAAGGTACTGAAAATTTGACAAGGGAGATTCCGAACATTTGAAAGGAAGCTTCTGAACATTTAATAATGAAGCTACTAAATATTTGATAAGAAAGGTACTGAACATTTGACAAGGAATATTTGACAAGGAATATTCTTAACATTTGAAAGGAAGATATATACTGAACTTACCGGCATGCACAGACTGAGTTCCCTCTTGTCGTCGACAAACTCATCAATTTTAGCATAGAGGCGGTTGAGGATCATATTTTTTAAAAGCGGAGCAAACATCTGTAAATTACTTGGCAACATTTGGATCATTTGATCGAACAATCCTGGCATTTTCTGTCTGATTTCTGTTCTCGTCTGTTCGATGTCGACTGACTGGCATGTCAGGAAGTTGTTCGGAGACGTGCATGGGTTTTCTCTCAATGTTCCGTTATCATACACTACTCTGCAAGGTTTGGTGTTTTTTCCACCCATACCTTCACCACCTCCCATACTTCCTCCAAACAAGCTACCGCCAGATGGGAAAGCCGAGGCCGATGCGACGAGGGCGATGACTAATGCGAACGCCTTCATTCTGCAAGAATACAAACTATATTTTGTTTACTGGTGGACATATATACACATTACTTGAGCACACTGTATATGTATCATACTATCTTCGGGGACCATTAGATATTTAAGAAAACATTTTTACCCCGTCGTCGAGAAATAAATATAATTCTTTCCAGACAGTCCAAAAAGAATAATTGCTCTGGGTGCTTTTCTTAGCACCGCATTAAAACAAATTCAGAAAACATATTTTTACGAAGTTTTATACGTACGGTTGAATAACTTTGAAACAAAAAATTTTGTTTAGTGTTCCAATTAAATAATTAATTTCCCATTAAAGAAAACTATTAAGCCATTACAGAAAACTCTTAAGACCCCCTCCTCGAATTTCTTATGGTTGCCTCAATACTGGATCATATCAACTGCGATTGTTATTTAAAGAGTTGGGGGAGGGTTGGTCTAGGCTGCTAATCACTGGGTCCAGGGTTCGAATCCAGCTCTTGCTGGGTCACCTTGGGTCTATGTTTGACGGCTGTTTAAATAATCTTTTGCCTCATTGCCGTGTCCTCCTTCTGTCCTGATTAGCCTTACAAGTGCATAAATACAGGACTTAAAAGCCCCAATCATCTATCCATCCGTCTATAAAGAACTTGTTTAACTGCAAAATTTCATAAATCACTTACCTGAAATGCTCTATAAATATATTCTGCTGCCTTTAGATGATGATGTGCCTGTTAGTGAGGCAGATTATGAGCCCTTCTGTCTTTTATACTTATCAATGTCAAAAATGATGACGGATTCCCTCGCCGTCATGCATGAGGGGTGAATAAACATCACGGGACGTTCTCGAATTTGTTCTGAAAAAATTAAGGAAAATTGTGGATATGAAAAATATTAGAAGTAGTTGAGATTTATTGGCTCAAAGAAATTTCATATGGTAAATAATCATATGTGATTTGCTCCACCTAAATGATTTCGAAGTCAGCCTTCCATCATGATAGTTAATCGTTTAGTTGTGAAAATCCGGAATTAGGCATTAAAATGATTATTCGAAATTATTATGTTTTAATATCTCAATTCTGTTAGCTAAAATCAATTTCTCTTTCAAAAATGGTTTAAAATATTTAAAGAAAATGAAATTTGAACAAACCGCCAAAAAATATGAAAATGTGAGAGTTTGACACATTTTCCTCATTACTTGGAAAAGTAGATTGCCAGCTCGGAAGTCACTTTGATAGAGCAAAATATTAGTAGAAGTAGAGATTTATTAGCTCAAAGAAATGTCATATGGTGTAATAACAATATTAGTACAAGTACGAAAGTGCATGGATATCAGAATTAATCGAGAACGTTATTTTTTTTTGCAATCTCAAAAATAGTTGGGCTTCATTGGTGTATTTGCACTTTGCTATAGAGTCAACATCGAAATTCAGTCTATGGTATTTCTGTCATTCATGGTCATATGAAAATTTCGATCACATGTCCTTTTGTCTGAACTTTACTGCACATTCATAATATCCTTTCTCGTTGAAAATACAGTATAAGTACGATAAAAAATTTTGGACAGTTAGCCTACAGTCAAAGAATGACCTATGACCTATGTAATGGTTGTTTCAATGTTAAAGTGCTTACCGGGTTGTTTTTATGGCATTTAAAGTCTTTTATTTTGGCAGCAAGTTTTTAGCCAATAAAACAATCTATGATTAAGTCTGATTTTTGGCTTATTAGGGTGAGCACACTATGACCAAGCATGATTTGGACTAAATTGATGTCCTATGATCCCACAGGTCCATCATGCAGGCACTTACAATGCTAAATTGCTGCTGCTATTCAGCACATTTTCAGCTATTTTTAGCCTTCTGTTGTGACATCATCAGCATTGTTGGTTCTATGACATCACTGAAACAATGGTGATGTCACAACAGCAGCAATAGAAGCAGTAGAATAAAATGGCTTCCTCAGCAGTGTTGACAGCAATGTTATTCTAATGGGACTACCCCAAAACCAGGGCTCCGACATGCCAATACTTTCAAATTTTTGTGAAACTGTTTGGTCAAGGTGTCAGGAACAGGAGGAGACAAATATTTTTGTCAAGAGTAGGTATCTTTTAAATTATCAGCCAAAAACTTACTGCCAAAATAAAATGTCTTGACTATAAGTATAGGATATGACCTCACAAATTACTCAAGCATCATGAAGAGTGACATGGGGTGGATGGGGATATGACCTCACAAGGGGCATGTCAGTGCAAATCAGCAAGCACTTGTCATTCGTCAGCTGTAAGCATAATTGTTAGAGACCTTCTGTAAAATAGCAAAAATAGTTAGGCGTATGTAGATTTTCTCTTTATTTCAGTTATTGACAAGTTTGTGTGAAAGTCATTGCAAAAACTTTTATTCACACGTTCTCAATATTGTATAAAAAAAGGCTTATATTTAGAATTTTAGAGAAAACAGCACTTTTACATGATTCATTGGCTTTTTTCCCTGAGCAAACATGAACTTTTCAGAATTAAGGCATTCTTTATAGTACACAGCTATAAAACCATATTTTTTTTTAGTATGCAACATCACTGATGCTAGTGTCTCACGAGAGAGGTTAAGTGACGGCGAAGTTGTAGAGGTGCCAGGAACTTCATTTTCGCCATATTTCGGCGTTTCAAGCCATTTTTGGACAATTATATAATCAATTAAAGGTTATTCATCGTCGTAGATTGATCCTAGGATGACGAGGCACTCGTTTTTTACGCCAAATCGCTCGTATTTAGAGCCGTAGCAATCCCCAAAGAGGAGCAGGACTGTGTCGGCGAGTTGGCAGGAGCTTCGGTGAAGTTCCATTGCTTCCATGTTAAAGTAGCATCACCCAAGCAAGCTCTAGCATCGCCCAAGCAGGCTCTAGCATCGCCCAAGCACCTGACAAATACTCTATTACGCCCAAGCAAATACCTGTTACGGCCAAGCAAGTAGCTGTTTCGGCGTTTCAACAGCCTGTTTGTGTCGGCGAGTTGTTCTCTTTTTTCGCCGAAGTTCCATTGACTCAATGATAAGTAGCCTCGCCCAACTTGCTTCTAACTTCGCCCAACCTGCCTCTAACTTCGCCAAAGCTGTCTCTAACTTCGCCCAATCATTTTGGGGGTCTTTCAGGTCTTTTGCATCGTGGCTTCTTGCTTCGTAAAGATTCAACAGGTTGAATCTTTGGTGAAGCAAGTTCTTGCTTCACTAACCTGTCACATGACTTCTAGGAACTTTTGGCGAGGAAGTTTAAGAAGCGCCGTAGACGAAAATATCGTCGCCGAATTGTTGAATATAAGTTAAAAACCTCCCTCTTTCCTGGAAAAGCAAGAAGCGACGCGACAAGAACGCTCTGTTACGTCTCCGTGTGATCTAGGCATGATATTCTTCAGCACAATTGGCCTTCATAACACTATATAATTATCCTCTCCGCATAAATTAAGGAATCTAGTATTCCCATTTGCACAAGATTTAGTGTTATACATGTATGTATTGCTCGAAGTAATGGTTAATAATTGAAACTGTGAAAAGCTACCTAGGCGTAAAAAAAATGTCCATAAAGCAACAATTATTTGGTATATTTTTCAAAAAATGCTACTTAAAGATATAGATTAAGAGGCATATATGTGAGGTATTTGAGCTAGTTAGACACCACCTATTTGGGTTGTTACATGCATTTTGTCTCTGCCCGGATCTAACAGACAAATATGTGCTAGAATGTTGAAAATTGGTTTCATACCATTTCAAATAACATATTGTATATCTTCAGAATCATTGATTAGCAATTTTCAAAAGGGGGGTAGGGTAGGCAGCCGTCCCCGCAAAACTATGAGAAAGTCCAAATTCAGGAAAAGAGGCCAAAAAATGTCAGGCAGATGATCAAATGAAAATTATTGAAAAGTAGTGGTTTACAAGCGATTTCATTTGACATGGTATAAAATTTGGATCTTGAAAAAATTGCGCACATGTTACGCCTATGATTTGGGAGAGGTTACTTCTGGCCCCTCTAACGGCACACGGACAGCTGTACTAGCGGAGATTTTGTAAGTTTTCGGTATCTTAGAAACAAAGTTTATTTATTTCATAGTAATTATGATCAAGACGTAAACGTGCAATTATTTAAAAATAATCTGGCATTGAAGCACTACTTGAGAGAACCTTAAGCAGCTGTTTTGGTAAACCCATCTTTAGAATACTCTTTCACAATTTGAAACTTACTGCTGAAACACTTATTGCAGTCTAAAAAAATTAATGTCAAGTGCTTACAGAATTTGACTGAAATGTTTCTTGTGAGGTCTTATGCTTATCAATACCATGTTATTCTCTACTCATAAGGAATTTGTGAGGTCACATGTGTACTATCAATTCTTTTTAAACAAGTCACCAACTAGATATCAATGAGGTTACTCAATGACAAATTGACAGTTCATTTCAATAAAATGAGGTCATTGATTTTGTCCCGACATTTTTTAGAGTATAGACACTGTCACTGAATGTGGTTTTTTTTCTAAGACATGCATTCTATTGCATGGGAAAAGTGTCATCAAAAGACTTATGACATCACTTTCCCCTATATATAGAATAACACGTCCTAGAATAAAATCACTTTCAGTCTCTGTGTCAACAAATATGAAATCATCTGTAAAATATTTGATTATGAAACAAATATTTTTGATAAACATCCTAGAAAATGTTTTATCTACATCAACCATCTCAGGCAAATTTAGTGAGATGGAACAAAGGAACATTGATCATGATTAGAATTCATTTACTGATTTATTCTAATATTATGAAGAAATGAATTATAGTTACCAGCTGTAGAAAACAATCAGAGATGCATAGAAAAACTACTTTCTGAAAGAAAAAAAATGGATGGGCGACATAATATTGACATATTAAAATTATATTGCCCCATTTCTCATTGGCTGTCTTTTGGGGTTAAATCCAAGAGAAAAGGCAAACAAAATTGAAAATTCATGCTTAAATAGTGTGTGTATAGTGTATTTATAGACCCTTTCATAATACTGCTGCATAATATCAATGTAGGATAAAGTTTTCTGCAAATAAGTCCAGAGTAGTTTAATTGAAGTGATGCTTGCAAATTATTTTATGTTTGGTCATCATGCACAATTTTAACTACATGATGGCAATTTTCTGAAGTTGACCCAGTACACTTCCGGGCAAAACAAAACGTACCTTTGTAGAATTTGCTTCATTTCAAAATGCTTTGATTTCTATGGGAAATACACAACAACAAAGCTTCATTTCCTGTCAGTCAAATGATAGCAACATTATCTTAATACAGAATCAGTTTTCCTTTTGACTTATACAGAAGAACATGTATTTTGCCTGCACTTCTTCACAACTTTTTGTGCCAAAAAGTCTATATTTTCCCATTCACATTTCTTTGCTTTCAAACGCTCCTGTGTGTTACTGAACTTGTGTCAAAAGTCAAAAGGAAAAGCAATTTCCTTCAAAGGTAATGATGCTATACTTTGATGTTTTGTATTGAAACAGTGTGAAATTCTACTATGGTCCATTGTTTTTTGCCCAGGAGTGTATACCCAAGTTTCTAGGGGGTGTGGGTTGGATTTAAGCTCAGTTGTGATATATCTGGGATTCCTCTAGATATTTTGTATTTGTAGAATCAGAAAACTATTTGGCAAACCAATTTTGGGAAAACTGCATGTCATCCTGAAAAGTATGAGTCAATATATAGACATCACGCCTTCTTTCTTTTCATTTGTCGGTATTTGGCATTTCTTTTTCCGCTCCAAGTTGCAAGATGATTGCCTAAATGGAATGAGCATATGGGCCCATAGCTGTACAGTAAATAGGAAAGGTATCAAGAAACCTCACACAAAGTATTCCTAGTTTGATTTGCATCGTATTGAGCACAATAATTATTTGAAATTTTGAAATGCTATTCCCTGGTCATTTCTTTTTCTTCTATCTATCGTTCAAAATTATTTAGCATTTACCCTTTGGATATTTCAAAGGAATGATATATATTTTAAAGCAATCATCATGATATACATCTTTCATTATTGTACTTGAATAAGTTCTTTAGTGTTATTCTGGAGGACTACAATTATTGCCTCAATTTCCTTGTGCTAGTGGTGCTGCTTACTTGTTTTCTGTAAATAGGACAATAATGTCATGGGCATTTGATTTTGAGGGACAAATGAAATAGTCATCGAGAATATTTGTTCGCACTGGTCTTCTCTGAATTTCCTGAAGAGCTGAGAGTGTATGTTTTCCTTCTTCATTTCTTATCTGAGGCTGTGTCTAAAAATAGCATATTATAGCAGAGTCATATCCAGTGGCGTATTTGGGGGGGGGGCACCATTGGGCCATGCCCCCCCTCAGGCCAAAAATTAACATGGATGAGATAGGAAAAGCCCCCCCTCAGGCCATTTCTAGATACTCCCCCGGTCATATCACAAAGGCAAAGTTGCTATACCCTCTTTCCTAATTTGCAAATTGGGGGGGGGGGAAGGGTTGGTCTAGTGGTCTAATGGCCTGAGGGGGGGGGGCTTTTCAAATCAAGCTCTTGTCAGGTCACCTAGGCCTATTTTGGACGCTTGTTTCAATCATCCTTCGCCTCATTGCTGTGTCCTCCTCCTGTCGTAATTAGATAGATAGATAGATAGATATATTTAGCCTTCCAAGAGCATAAATAAAAAATCATCCATCCATCCATCCTAATTGACAAAAAATAAAATAAAAATATGTTGTTGCTCAAAGAACGAACTACCTGAAAATTATAGCTTTTAAAAATGAGTCTATTTCTCGGGATCTGATAGAGGTTTAGAAACATCGCAAGCAATCTTCACCAATGGACTCATACTTTTAGAGCTCTTTGCAGATTGGCAGTCCACTGGAAAAATTAATTTTGCTACTTTCAATTTGCAAACTGGCTTTTCCATATCATTGACAGTTTTTTTATTGGCCTCATGATCTTCTTATTTTATGAAGTACCTCAAGTCATTTAATTAGTTTGTTTATTGTCACCTATATACATGTACTGCTAGATATGATAAGCACTGATGCAACTGATTAACAAAGCTGACACAAACAAAACATTTATAAGCAAGTGACATCACACTAACAAATTAAGAGTTCATTTTTTTAAACTGTTTGGACCACCAATCTGCAAACAGCTATGAAAAATGTTGGATTTGACCTTTTAATCTGGCTTCCCATGTCGCCCATGTTTCTTTACTTGCACCCGTGACTGTAACCCCTTTAACTGTAACTGCACTGTAATATTTACTGAGGCCAGACATAATACTTTTCTAACTTCAAGGATCGATCAACCGGACCGATTTTCTGCCTACAGAAAAAAAAGGGTTTACCTACAATTGTTATTAAATTGACATGATAGATAATTGAGATCACCGCTTTTTTTCGTCACACTGACTAACCTTAGAAAAAGTACCTCAAGAAGACCCGAGAGTCGAGGTGGGGAGGGTTGGTCTAGTGGTAGCATGCTGGACTGCCAATCGCTGGGTTCAGGGTTCGAATCCAGCTCTTGCCGGGTTAACTGGGCCCATGTTGGACGGCTGTTTCAATCATCCTTCGCCTCATTGCTGTGTCCTCCCCTTGTCCTAATTAGCCTACCAAGTGCATAAATACAGGACGTAAAGCTCCAATCATCCATCCATCAAAAACCCGAGAAGCTAAAATTCAATTATGTCTGACCTAAAGATGTTACAAAACTATTTCTTGAGGAGTCAAGCAATGTCATGTTAGCTTTAACATTGTGTATTTGTGAAAAATAGAAAGGTGAGCCCTTGAAGTGTCTTACATTTGTTCGTATAATATGTCAAGCTAATATTTGCAAAAGATGATGTTGACGTAATATTGCGTAAGTTGTCAGATTTAAGTGGTCAGATCTTCAATATTGTGCAAGGTCTCAGCATTTTTTATGCAAGAAAGACAATTCTGACCTGCTCAAAATATCTAGAACCCTTGAAACTAGGTGAAAACAGGATTGATTTTTTTAACATTCTTTATTTTTAATCTGTCAGCCCTATATACAAATACACTATATATATTGAATGCCACATTTATAAGTCACCTAAACGGCCATATCTATGTTGCAGGAATGTTGTGATATAACGTCGCAATGTTTGTGAAAATTTACATGAATTGTTTGATAGAAATGATGTTGTCGGTACTTGTCACAATGTTGTGAAACAATTTCAAAGATATGCCATTTGCATTATAACATTGCATGTGGCAACATTTCACATATTGTCATGTTCACTTGGTGGAGACATAATTTAAATCGTACATTTCTACAGTACAAACCAAAATATTTTCCTAAATCCTGCGCCCTCAGGAAGATTCAGATTCAGATTCAGATCTTTTATTCGTAGCTCATATCAAACATCATTTATAAAAATATCAATATTGTATAAAAACAAGCTACAGGACCTCCTCAAAGGCAAAATTATGCCGCTGTCGAGGAGGCCCTGTTTTATGTCATTCGTAATTCATTGGTACAGAGGCTGGTAATATTAGAAAATTTTGGGAGAAAGATAAAATGGAAACGCTTCAATAGAACATAAATATTTATGGTTGACCGCTAGAAAAGGAGACCATCCTATTTAGAAGAAACTGTGAAAAATTAACCACAGACATAACAATAAGGATTCGTACATGTACTTGTATAACTTTCCAACAAGTAATTTTTAATATAAGATTTAAAACCTAGAAAACTATGTGTAAATATTTTTTGCTTGAAGAGATCAGGCATATTATTATAAAGTTTCGGAAACCTGTACCTGATGCCATTTCTTGCGAATTCATGTCTCACAGCGGGCAGGCGCAAGTCAGTTGCATGTCTGGTGTTGTAGTTATGATTAACAGCTGCAAAGGGATCCAAGTGACGTAAAAAAATAGGAGTTAAACCATTCATTAATTTGTAGCAAAATTTGTAGTCATGCAGTGATCATATATCTTGGATTTTGAGGGTCTTTAACTGTTTAAATAACATACTTGTATGGGCATTGTACTTGCTGTTTGTTATAACACGTATTGCTTTTTTCTGAAGTTTAACTAAATTTTACGATTGCCACCCCCAAATTGAGGAACAATAATGCAGGTGGGGTATAATCAGTGCATTATAAATATTTAGCAATGCATTAAATGGCAGGAATTTCTTTAATTTTGTCATAATACCTATGGTTTTACTAATCTTTTTGGATATGAGATTTACATGAGATTTCCATTTTAGGTTTTTGTCTAGAACAAGACCAAGGAAGTTGAATTCACTAGCAAAGTCAATTTTGATATCATCAATATAGATGTCTGGTATTTCAACTTGTCTGTTTATCGTATGAAACAGCATGGCCTTTGACTTCTCAATATTCAAAGACAATTTCTTTAACTTTAACCAGGTAGTAATTGACTTTAATTCTTGACTAATTTCACTTTCAATGGTATTGAAGTTGTTATTGTTCAAGGTAGCAAATAAAGTGGTATCATCTGCATAAATAGGAGCCTTTAAATTGGTTGTAATGGACGGTAGATCGTTTAGATATATTATAAAAAGTAAAGGGTCAAGGATAGATCCCTGGGGGACACCACAAGTAATATTCATTAGGTCTGATTGTACACTGGCAATTTCTACGAATTGCTTCCTGTCACTTAAATAGCACTTTAATAGTTCTAAGGATTTACCCCTCAAACCATAATATTCCAATTTGTGAAATAAAATTTGATGGTCCAGTGTGTCAAACGCCTTCGATAAGACGCTCGCCCTCCCACACCTTTAAGTTCTTACCCTCACCCTTCAGTTCTTACCCTCACCCTTCCATGCCCTCACTTCCCAGCTCACTATAAAGTTAAATCACTTCAATTTAGGTAGAATAAAAAACGTTGACGCAAGACAATGCTTTATCCTTGAAAGGTCATTGTGTTATATATGATGCAATAATGACGACTCAGTAGGTTTGACATTAGCTCACATTTATTCACATCAATGTTTTATCACTGGTGAATATACAAGAAGGAAGAAATAACCAAAATAAATACATGATTTGTATATATACATTTAACCTAATAATAACATGTAGCATGGAATATATATTTGTACATAAGTAAGATAATTAAGTTTATTAATATAAAGTAAGATAATAAATAAATTGTACTTACAGATATTTGTGAGGTTACATCATACTGAACCAAATAAAAAACGCAAAACTATTTCCAGGGCAGTATTTCTCTCTATAAGCTTCAGATGGGCAGGTGAATGTATGCATGTGTGTAATCAGGTGTCAAAGAACTATTCTGCATAAAATCACTAAAGTGTGTCAATTTGTTGCATGTCTGTGGCCAAGTTTATCACATTAGGGTATGGCAAGTGGACCAACATGTTGGACACCCCATAGAGCAAATTTAATGATTTCATGTTAAAGTTTGAAGAAAATGATGCAAAAGGCCATCAAATTGACTTCAGTTGGTGCCACTTGACTTGCTAAAAATGTTGGTTTTTGAAAAGTCAGGTCAGAGTTTGTCACACACAATGCTATTCCAATGCAAAAATGCAAGTATGGAAAGAAGTCGTTCAACCGCCTATTTGATAACTGCGGAATGGAAAAGGCTCAGGATCCATCAGAAAGACCTTACGCTACCTGTGTAACAGCTGCAGAGGTAAAAATCAGTATTGTCTGTGCCATCCTTTTGCTGTTTTCATAACCACACATCTACCCCCCGTAGGAACAGCATGAGGAAGACACACATGGCACTGCTGCTTGTCCAAGCTTGCTCTACAGGTTGTTCTAGTATAGGTCCTTTTAATAAACACTGAGCCTTGTTACTCTGTTTGATTTGTACAGGCCATTCGTGGACCTGTTTCCATAGTTGCATTGTTCCACTGGAATATCATTGTGTGTGACAAACTCTGACATGACTTCGCAAAAATACAGAATTTTAACAAGTTTAGTGGCACCAATTGAAATGAATTGTGTGGCCTTCTGCATCATTTTCTTCAAGCTTTCACATGAAATCATTAGATTTGCTCTATGGGGTGCCTGACACCCCAGTCCGTTGATCATACCCCAATGTGATAAACTAGGCCGCAGATGTGCAAACAAAGGTCAGAATTGAGTGATTTTATGGAACTGGGTCCTTTGACGCCTGGATATACATATGCATAAACTCAACTGCCCACCTAAATCATATACAGAAAAATAAAGCCCTGGCAATAGTTTTGCGTTTTTTATTTGGTTCAGTTTATATAAAAGGTTGACATGAAATGACTTTAGTCCATCTGATTCAAATGACAATTGATGAATGTATGTTTATAATGATTTCCAGGAAGCATGTCAGCTGCAAAACTGTGAAACTGTTAGAAACAAACACATCATATGCATGCTAATATGAAAACTGACAATCTCCACATTGTACTATGATTACATAGAAACAACTACAAATAGCTGTGACAATCAAACTTGTTATTCACTCTATCAGTGAATACAACACTCCCGTCTTTGAATATATTGTGTTCAAAATGAAATACAGTGACAAACCCAACAATCATAGTAATTAGACAATGACAATTTGACAATAAACTATATACAATATAACATTTGGTTCTCAACTATACACTTTTTTTTTTTTTTTTTTACCCTCCTTGATATTTGTAATCAGCCCTAATGGCCCTTTTTAGCCAGTACTTAGACCTCAGAATTTCCAGAGGCAATTCAACAACCAATGAATGCAAATGAATCAAACTGGCCAGACCGACACAAAAGACATCCTTTGATCCTGTGACTTCTAGGACATTAACTGAAACACCAAGATCAATTCGTTGGGAATTTGTAACTTGCTTAACCCTCTCACAAGGTTCCATAATGCTGAGGTAATTTAGCAACAATTTTGTGAGTTTGAGTGCATCACACTCCAGGGGAGATATAGTGTCACAGAACATGCTAACTTCAACATCTTTACTTTCAACAGAATAGAGACAGTCTTTCGTCTCAACAAAATTGTCATCACTTAATTTTATCACTTCCTTCTTTGACCCTACCACTTCAGTACCACCAACATCTCCATTTTCCAAATGCCACAATTTTGCAACCTTTTCTCCAATATGATTTGTAACAATCAAATTACTGATCACAGTTTTGCATACAGGACTAGCCATTGGAGAAGAACCATTTAGAGACCAGCCAAACATCGTACAGACTGCAAAAGGGTCACCTCTGTCACCACGCTTCACTTCAATAGGGATTAAAGCCTCTGAATTTTCTTGACCTATGAGGACATCGACCTTTGACACATTTTCTGCAATTGGCAACCCATTTAGATGTGGATACTTATCCCTGGCAAAACTTGAACATCTAACAGGAATGTTGTCAGCAACATACACATTTGATAATCTCAAAGATTCAGAACCATCATGTGAATTAAGATTGATAAAAACCACTTCGGATTCTTTACCTTCATTTGTGTGACTTAAAGTATTCAGATTGTAATTCACAACCATCCCCTTAACACCAAGTTCATCAACTAGAGCTTGTGAGCAGAATGTGTTTGTTGAGCCTGTATCCAACAAAGCATAAGTGTGGAAAGAACCATTAACAACCACCGCTACCACAGGCAAATTAATATCATCGCTGAGCATTACAGGATTTGCTACAACAGGTTGTTCAGAAAATGGAGAACTCTCATTTACATGGATAAATTTAGTGTGTTTACGACCACAGCCAGGCACGCTACAGGTGGATAGTTTTCTACAGTTGCTGACATCATGATTTGCCAGCAGACAGTTCTCACATAATTTAAATGTTCTCACCAATGCAATACGATCTGCAACTTTCATCTTCTTGAAGTCTTCGCAGTTGAATAAGCGGTGCTGACCTTGACATATGACACAAGAATTATTGCAGGAATTCTTGTACTTCCCCGGATGAGGATAAGTCGAGGTAACGAGACTTGTTAATTGCTTCTTTGGGAAATCAACAGACGACCCCGGATAAGATCCAAATTTGCCGTAGACCGGGTCATTCACCTCCTCAGCCGCGCGACGTACAAAATCCACCAGGCACTTGAAATCAGGATATTTGCCCTTATTCTCCTTGCTTTTCATAACCAGCTTTTTCCAACGATCCTTCAGATAAAGCTCCAACCTGCCGACAATGTCTTTCACGCAATTTTGGCTATCGATTTCAGAAAGACTGTCCATTTTGACAAGTGCCTCATAAGCATTACTTAGTTCATCAGCGAGTCGTATCAAGTCATGAGCTGTTCTTATCTGTCTACCCATGCGAAGATTTGAGATAATATGTTCAGACACAAGAAAGCGATTACCAAAACGTGATTCAAGGATACGCTGAGCTTCATTATAACCTTTGCTGCCTCCGATAAGAGCACAGGGACGAATCGCTGCATTTGCATCTTCAGTTGTAGCTTGAATTAGTCTGGTCAGCTTGGAGGTATCATCCATTTCAACATTGTGGACACATTCATCAAAAATGGCAAGGAAGCAATGGAACTTCAAAGGATCACCATCGAACTGATCAAGTCTCACTTTTGGGGTATTCAGTATCTTCCATAAATCACTGGAGGTAGATGCTGTTTTTGGAGGAGTGGATAAATCTTCATTTTCGTTTTTCGAACAGTGTTCATTGACCCAAGACATGAAATGTTTGAAAGATACTACATATTTCTGGTGGACTTCAAGGAAACAAGCTTCACTGGCATCAATTTCATTCTGCTCTTTTAAAAGATTGTGGTATTTATCGTGACCAGCCTCAAAGTTCTTAAATTTCTCCTTCAAGACCTCCAGATGTTCTCTCACCGAATCCACATCCTCTTCAGCTATTAATCTTTCCACAGTGTTGACTGCTCTGGTCAAGCATGATAATAAGCATTTCCTGGATGCCTTGGCAGCATTGATGTCTTCTTCTCCCATCTTGTAGAATGTGACATAAAAATGTCTATTCACTGTTATATATGATGCGATAATGACGACTCAGTAGGTTGACATTAGCTCACATTTATTCACATCAATGTTTTATCACTGGTGAATCTACAAGAAGGAAGAAATAACCAAAATAAATACCTGATTTGTATATACATTTAACCTAATAATAACATATAGCATGGAATATAAATTTGTACATAAGTAAGATAATTAAGTTTATTAATATAAACTAAGATAATAAATAAATCGTACTTACGGACATTTGTGAGGTTACATCATATATAAAAGGTTGGCATGAAATGACTTTAGTCCATCTGATTCAAATGACAATTGATGAATGTATGTTTATAATGATTTCCAGGAAGCATGTCAGCTGCAAAACTGTGAAACTGTTAGAAACAAACACATCATATGCATGCTAATATGAAAACTGAAAATCTCCACATTGTACTGTGATTACATAAAAACAACTACAAATAGCTGTGACAATCAAACTTGTTATTCACTCTAGCAGTGAATACAACACATTGCTATGTTAATATTAAAAGCAGTTTGGGATGAAGTATTTCTATTTATTAATGGAAAATAACTGTTACAATTTTGCAGATAAGTTAGTGGAAGGAAGAGCTGGGGATAGAAAGATGAGCCATTCTCAAATTTCGGGACTAACTGCCCTGAAAATGTGGTAACAGAGTGGACTTTTGAGGCAAAAAACCTGCCTTTGAGCGATTTAAAAAAAGAAAAAAAGGAAAAACATGATGCAAGTCTTATTTTCTGATATAGATTTTTTTAATGCTAATTTTTTGGTAACGAAGTGGACGATAACAGTTTGGTTTTCTCTTAATACTGCATTCAATTTGGGAAATACAATGTTTTTATTGCAGTCTATTAAAACCTGTCACCTTCAGCAATATAGGGGAAGCTTGGGAGAGTTGGGCCACTTTTTACATTTTTGCACCTCCTGCTAACAGTAATGATTATATAAACATGCTTAATGCATGTATTGTATCTTGAAATATTTCAGAAAAATATCTTTAGGTTTGCATTGATATTTTCCCAAGAACATATGAGCTACAGCTCTATGAAAATTGGAAAAAATTTGGCCCAACTCTCCCCATCAAGTGGGAGACTTGGGCCAATCAGGGGGGAGACTTGGGTCATTGTAATATGTCAGGTTTGGTAAAGCTGTACTTGAGGCCATTATAGTTTTAACCTGTAGTGTGGTGGTCATAGAAGTCATTAATCCTGAAGTGACGCCTCTTGAAACACTAGTTTGCTGTCAGACTTAAGCCTCGGCCTGATGGCCCAACTCTCCTCATCGATTTCCTGATATCTAATTTTCTTTGACCATGAATAATTATTAAGGCCTAAAAATATTCAATCTCCGTTGAAAAGTGCTCTAGACAAGTTCTTCTGTCTTAATGAAAATAAATCTGGGAAAATGCAACACATGTGCGCAGAGTATTGGCACTGTCCCAACTCTCCCCCATTCGACCATTTTTCTCTAAATCCCAATTATGACAAAACCGGTCGTCTGATAATTTTCCAAAATATGTTAATAACAACTGAATAGTCAAGCCTACCAAGCATGCCATAAAGAAATTTTCTCAGTCCTTGTTGTCTGACAGGGAGACAGAGACCCACCTGCCACCTTGGCAGAGGCGAGCTCTCTTCTGCTTGGGCAACCAAGCTTACCCCCTGAGATTGACACCAGGGTGCTCTGCAGCTGCGCAGAGGCACCAGGGTAACCGTTGCCATAGAAACCATGGGGTGAGTTTTACCCCGTTGCTATTATTCTAGTTCTCTTTACAATTTACACAATAATATAATATGTTACGATGTTTTATACAATAATAATATAAATGACATTACAAGATTAAGGTTTTAAGGTTCATGGTGATTCGAAGCCAGAGGGAAATATCCTCTAAAGAACATTCCCCAAAGAATGAAGACACCTCTGAAGCGAAAAGCTCAGCGGTGACAGTTCCAATGATACCTACATTGTGTTATAAAGATGACTATTGAGGCAGTTTTTGCAAATTTTGTGGCAGAAACTATGTCTCGCTAAAAATAATGAAATTCGGCACCCGATATTCAGAAAAAGGTATTTTTTCTGGGATTTTTAGGCTGCCATTTTGAATAAACAAGGGGTAAATGCACTATCTTTCTTTCAGAGAAGGAAAACCAGTTGTGATTTAGTTCTTATTTCAGGAAAAATTATGTTTATCCCGAAAACCGTTAATGCAGGTCACCCGGACATGTTTGTAAAAAAAATGTTTGGTTGCCAATCTGCAATATGGCTGCCACAACCAAGTTAAAAACATGTAAATACCTGTTTTAAAACCTCTGAAAACATAGTTAACAGAAAAAGGAGTATCAAAAATATCTACAATTTATTTCATGTAGATACACAGAATCCTGGATGATATATTCACAGCAGAATATTTGTCGTTCATCCCCTATATCTGAAAATTTGACTTAATTGTACATAAATGCAATAATGAATAATTGACTGCAGATAAGCTATTGTTGTAGTTATATGGTTGTATTATACATCATTGTAAAGTTATGAATATACAGAATGATTTGGCAGAAACTTCAGGATGCTTTTGACCCTAGAGACCCGTACAGGGAACTTTCGTGAAATAAAATGAAATTTTCTTTTTAATTTCGAGTTACGGCCGCATGTTTTGCACTCTGTTGACCAAAATAGATATCCTAATCAACCAATTTTTGCACTAAATGGTAGAGAAATTAAATACCTTAAAAACAGTACCATTTAAACATGTATAAATTGATTAGTTTATGAATAACAGTACATTTTATTATAATAGCGGCATTCGGTTTGGCAAAAATTTATTTTCAACCTTCCCGCACTCATATAGCTCCGGCTGGTTATCGTTGAGGTCTAAGATTGTCCAACAAGCAAATTTTGTAACTTAAGATATATATCTTTCAAAATATATGGGTCTCTGAAATTCCCAAGGGGGGAGGATTTCGATATCTGGCCCATGGACTATTTTAGGCACATGCCACACATCTAGGTCCGGATTTAGGTATGGGCAATTTGGTTGAAGGGGTGCAAAATCATTGAATGACACTGGCATCTTTCAGCTGCCCCTTATCAGTCAGGGATTGCTTTTACTGCCCTCTTGTGTGAGATATACAAGCAATAGGTCTACCCAGGGGTAATAATTTGTTTATCAACTTCAAACGCCAGCGAAGAAAGTTAAGTTTTAATTAGAGATGACATTACATTACTTCTGAACTTTACACAACTGAGTGACTTTGCAAATATTAAAGACTTGATTGTCTTGAATAAATACTGTACGTACCGTTTCTTTCGACGTCTTGTTAGTGTTAAGAAAGACAAGAAAAGTGAGTGGGGCTATGCGTGTGCCTCTTTGCTCTGCGCCCCCTCCTTGCTCTGCACCCTAGGCGACTGCCTAGTTTGCCTAATGGTAGAGCCGGCCCTGGTTACCCCGTTTTTGATTTCATCCATTTTTTGTTGTTGTTTATATAAATATTGCCTCTATTATTGATTAGTAAGACAGCTGTAAAGTTATGGTTTCAATATCTCAAACAGTTACCAAAAATAGACCTCACAAAATGTCGACTTAGACGTGACCTCTGACCTCGAAAAATAGGTCAATGTCAAGACAATAATTTTGCACAGCTTCTCTTCCCACGCACTAGCTATCCACTGACTTTCCTATCCCAATTTTGGATAGCGTGAAAAATAATAATAATCATGCAACCAAAAAACCACACCATTCACCATGTATTAGTGAATGTTATTATACCTCCACCACGAAAGCAAAGCTGTCATTGGCTGAGAGCTGGTCACATGTCAGTCATTATTTCAGTATATTGACCAGGACTATTGCCCTCAATAATTTTTGTCAAATTTTTTATTTTTTTCCAAAAGATCTTTATTCCGAAATCTTTTTTCAAACATTTTTTTTCCCGCAATTTTACAAAACAAAAAAACCTCATCAAAACTTGTATTATTATCCACTTGCAGGGCCGTTCATTAGAGCATTAGCAAAATTTTGAGGGCCGCTGATTTTCCATATCGGCCCTTGTTCACAAGGCAGAGGGCCGATATTGTCAATAATGGCCCTCGCTTCCATCAACAGGGCCGTTATAGGCAATAACGGCCCTTGTTTACAAAGTTGGGGCCGTTATAGTCAATAACGGCCCTTGTTTATAAAGCTAAGGGCCGTTATAGTCAATAACAGCCCTTGTTTATTTCACTTAACGCCAAACTTGAGTTGACAGGTCTTGGTGGTAAATCAGAACAGAAAAACCTAGTAAGTGGATAATAATAGTAATAACACTACTTTTTTTCGGGCTCTATGCTGTTTGAATGGCCCGCGGTCATGTCCAGCAGCCCTAGTGATTGCACAGCAGCCCTCGCGCTGCTCATGCTGCTTTGAATCACTTGGGCTGCTGGACATTACCTTGGGCCATTCAAACAGCATAACGCCCTCAAAAGTAGTGTTATTGTTATAATAGTGCAATGTTTGTGTCTGCTTATCTGTTCAATATAATAAAACAAATATAGACTGAATATCTCGGGCATTAGTCAAATCTATTTCCCTCTTGTGTGTGTAAGGAAAATATTTCCCTCGACCTTCAGCCTCGTGAAATAGTTTTCACTTACACACCCTCGAGGGAAATAACACTCAGTATTGCTTATTCATCTAATTTATTTAAATTCACTGATCTTTATTAATTCATATTAATGAATAAATTGGTCATTCAGAATGTGACTAAAGGTACTCTTACATCTCAAAATAGAATTTGTTAGGGTAGCCAAATCCTTCATTTGGCACACACATTTTAACACTGGCTTTCTGGTTACCAAGTTGAACATCGCAAGATTTTTCGGAGCATTTTGTACTTGTTCCTCGACAGGCTAAAGTCTTGGTGACATCGCCAATTGTGATACTGCATGCTTTTGTTGCCTGGAACCAAAAAAAACATTGAGTTGATTATTGCAAGTTATGCAACCGCACAGCTTTTTTAGTAGCGCCGTTGCGCAAGCTATTACCTTAGTATTTTGAGAAAACTTTTCAACACAAACTGGAGGTTGTCCTGGTTCATTAATCCCACCAAAAGTTTGCATACAGTTTTCTTTGGCCAGCATCAACTTTTAGAGACCTAACATGCTGAAAAAAATATTTAATTACGAAATTGCGCACTCGTCCTTCTTCTTCTTCTTCCAGCAGGCATTACATCTTGGTAACTTAGTATCTACAGTAGATAATGTAAGTGGTATAAAACAAGCAATAGGTTGTTTTTGAAAGAATTTTAATTTATTTATGGCTAATTTTGGTCACATGTATTCCTATTTAAAATGTAAACTATTCCGTCAATATTGCTGCTCTTTTTATGGTTCACCGTTATGGGATCTTTATAGTACAGCAGCGGAAGATTTGTGTATCTCATGGAGAAAGCTTTAAGAGTACTCTGGAATATCAATTATAGGACTCATTGTAATATTGTAGAGTGGCTTTCAGATTCCTTACCATTGCATACTCAGTTGAAATGTCGTTTTATTAAATTTATTAAAAATTGTCTGTCTTCAGAGAATGTTATTGTTAGAACAGTATCTAGATATATATGTAGTCAATGTTTAAATAATCCTATGTCAATTGCTGGTTGTGATTACAGAGAAATTATAAGTCAATGTAATGATGCGATGACTGATCTCAGTAGTTTAGTGAGGTTAAATAATATGTCTGACTGTGATAAAGTTAAAATACATAGCTTGAAAGAACTGATCTCAATTAGGGATGGTCATGCCCACTGTGATATCTTAAATAATGATGAGTTGTCCTGTATAATTGATGATATTTGTATGAATTAGGCCATAATGGCATTTTAAATTTGTTTTTATCTGTTAATGAGACCCTTGCATAAGGGCTTGTAATCAACATAAAAAGAAAATCAAAAGTATGCGGATGATGAACAACTTATTCTTTCTTTCAAGCCAACCTTTCTGCACCAAGAGCAAGCCGTACGGAAAATGGAAAAATGTATTGAAGAGATAAGAGGCTTCTTGCACAATAACAAGTTGTGCAATAATGGTGACAAAACTGAGCTTTTGCTGATTGGTGCTGCTGGTCATTTGAAGAAACTGCAAGTATCTTCAATCAATGTCGATAATGTCGAAATCAAAACTGCAGACCATGTCAGAAATTTAGGAGTGCTGTTCGACAAAAATATGACAATGGAAAGACAAATCAACAAGATGTGTCGTAATGCTTTCTTCAATTTGAGAAACATTTCGAAACTTCGAAAGAACCTAGACAAAGAGACTGTTAAAACAGCTGTGAATGCTGTTGTCACCTCTCACTTAGACTACGAAAATGGACTCTTGTATGGCACAAGCAGCTGCTTGTTAAATAAGCTTCAAGTTGCCCAAAACTCAGCTGTTCGATTGATTGAGAAATTGAAAAGACATGACAGTGTAAGTCATAGTAGAAAGCAACTGCACTGGCTACCAATTCCAGCGAGAATCCAGTTCAAACTGATGATGATCACATGGAAGGCAATGAACTCTCAAGCTCCATTGTACATTCAAGAACTTATTAAAGCCAAACCCCTACAAAATCACAATCTCAGAAGCAATCATAGACACCTGCTAGCAGAACCAATCCCACGCAATAAAAACAAGTTTGAGGACAGAGCTTTCTCATTTGCAGCCCCAAAACTCTGGAATAGTTTGCCTGAAAAATTGAGAACAATAAACACTTTGGAAAACTTCAAGAAGAACCTTAAGACTCACTTGTTTGAACAATTCTACCTCTGAGCTCATTTGAGCAGCGCTAATGAGCAGTTAACTGGAATTAGCGCTATATTAAGTTATTATTATTATTATTATTATTATTATTAAGGTGGTTATTTACAATGTTAGATGAAATGTATACAGATGACATAATAATGATGTATTAAAGCATAAAATTAATTATATATATAGCATTAAAAAAATTGACAACTTAAAATCGCTGAGTACAGTTTAGACATGATACTATCAGTTACACCCTGCTCGTTTCGAGGGTACGGGAATATACACCACGAAGGACTCCATACACCACGAAGCAGAAGGCTGAGTGGTGTATGGAGGCCTGAGTGGTTTATATTCCCGTACCCTCGAAAAACGAGCAGGGTGTAACGGTTTTATCCTCAGACTTCTTGTTTTATTGATGCCTATAGATTATCTTGCAAACTGAGTCTGAAATGCCTTTCAGTAACAAAGCAACAGCAATGTGACGTCATCACTAGTGCTGTCACCTGGATGATGTCACAATGGCTCAAACAATGGCATTGTGATGTCATGACTATTGTTGCTACAAGGATGATGTCATAACAATCCTATGGTTGCAATTGTGACATCATTGTTTATCTCATACACCCTGTCTGATGATGACAGACAGGGTGTACGGTGTCATACACCGCGGCTCTCAACCAATCAGAATCAAGGATTCACACTGGACTGAGGATAAACACCTACACATGAAGGTCTCCATGACTGAATACTACAGCCATGGCAGTAAGTTTTCACTCAGCAGCCATGCTTCACTATGGTGCTATAATTTTGACCAATCATAACAAAGCAAATACTTGCTCAATCTTCACCAAAATGTCAGGAATTATAGTTAGTATATATTTGGAGGTGTTCTGATAAAAATTGTTGAGAGGAATAATGTTACATAATAAAAGCTGTGAGGCAAAACACTGAATTAGTTGAAATTAATTTATAGATGATTTCATATTTGTAGACATTTGAGGTAGAAAATACATCATTTTTTTTTTTTTTTTTATTGGTCGAGAGAAGGTATGACACCACCATCTACTGAAAAGTGACATATCGTTTTACATGGGTGACCATGGTATTCTTAGCCATTGATCTTCTAACAGGGACTGAATTTAGCAGTTTCAAGTGAGAGTTTCAGTTTGTGTTTCACACATGTTTAGTACACACATTCTGCAAGTCCATTACTATGTTTTCAGACGATTGGGAACAGGTGATCCATGTAATGACTGTTTATACAGAAAATAAACATGTATAATTGTGAATGTAACATTTTCTCAGAGGAGGGGTTCAGCTCAGATGGCAGGACAATGGGCCACCAAACACAGGGTCCCTGAACTGGTTCCCACTGTGATTTTCTTGTGAATGTTGACCACATCACTGGGGGACCATTCAGAATTTATGATTCTGAGGGGGGGGGGTGCGTTGTGAGTTTTGTTGGATCTTTCTGTCAAAAATGTATTCCCCCCTTTGGCTTATTTGTTCCCCTCATACATTCCATGCAGATTTTTAGTACGTCCCCTTTTCTTTTATTAAAATTTCACACCCCTCCCCCTCAAACATGTTGTGAATAATAAGTACCCCCTTGAAACATGTGTGAAAAATTTTTGCTCATTTCCCCCAAGTCATAAATTCTATCTAGCCTGCAAGGCACATAGATTCTGGACAAAAGGTAAAAATTAGTACTGTCATCCTTGAAGCATGTAGCACCCACTCAACCAATTGATCCTATTCTGTCATAAAAAACAGCAGAATGATTAAATTTGGCCTTAATTACTTACATGTATTGTATGTAAAACATAACAGTCTGAAAAAAAATCAATGCTCCAAAAATGTATTTCAAAAAAGCTTGGAAAGAAGTCATCGTTTTCACGGAAAGAGGATAAAAATTTATTTTAAACTCCAGTTCAGGCAACTGGTCTATTCCAGTATGCCAGACGTAAAAATGCTTTAAAAATTAAATTTTTAGATAGATAAATATTCAGGGATAAATAAACAAACTTCTCATGTGAGATGTATTGGCTGGAGTTTGGGAAACCTGGGGGCTGAAGTTAGGTCATATGGGGGCTGAAGTTAGGACCACGGGGGCTGAAGTTAGGTAATATTGACATGTCTTAAATCACCTAGTTCTTTGAATGATCAAGTAGAAAATATTGAAAAAGACCTTAATTTATGGAAGATTACTAATTTTTTCTTGTGATGAAACTATTTTGGGCTGCTCCTGCTTCGGTGAATTGGTACAGCCAACTGACAGATTTAACGTTTTATCAAACCTTTTTTCGTTTCGCGTTGTATTCGCGTCACAAAACAAGCCAAATGCGGTCCACCAAAAACAACATGTAAAATTCCTGATTCATTGTTATGATGGTCATAACGTTTTGATAATTTATTCTAAACACACTGACAATAACTTTAAGCCAAAACACTGGCACCTTGGCCTCATCAAAATTTAACTACAAGGAGTTTTCTGTAGGGGGGCTGAAGTTGGGTGAGAGGCTGAAGTTAGGTCAACTTGCCCTATTGATAATTGTATTGTATGATGTATCGTACTGCATCGTTAAACCACGTCATACATTTTTGATAGATTTGCAAAATATGTAAGAGAATTGCAGCCATTTTGTACAAAGATTGCAAAAAGGCTAATAGTAGCAGAAATTTTCAAGATGATAGCAGATACTGCCATCTTTAGCGGGGTTCCCCATGCCACGTTGGCGCATGTTTCTCTCTCTCAGAGGTAGCTAATTGAGTAGATGGACTCATTACCGGGGATCCTGCGGGAGACACCTTAGCACTTGCCACCACGAAACACCTACTCAAGAAATACCAGAGGCTCAACAGTTTAGATTCACTTATCCGTTTAATACTCAACTTATAGACAGTTACATTAAGAGTCATTCAAAGAACAGATGGTATTCAACTTATCAATACATTAAACAACGATCTTAACGAATTACATACATCATTAACTAATGCCATCTCAATCAACCATGACCTGAGGTTCCTTTAAGAGAAACCCTTGATCATACCTCTAACAACAATACCCTTACCTGACGAGTCGTCACCGCGTCAGGGAGACAGGTAGCCCTCCTGCTGCCTCAGCGGGAGCGGGCTCTCTTCTGGCTGGGCAAACAAGCTTGCCCCCAGAGATTGCTACTAGGGTGTTCTGCGGCTGCGCAGAAACACCAGGGTAACTGTTGCCATGGAAACATGGGGTGAGTTCTACCCCGTTGCTATCATTGAATCTCATTACACAATAATATAATATATTACATTACTTTTATACAATAATAATATAAATGACATTACAGAATTAAGGTCTTGAGGTTCATGGTGATTTGAGGAAACTTCCTATAAGAGGAAAGAATGAAGACACCTCTGAAGCTAAAAGCTCAGCGGTGACATCCCGACCGATCGAGGATTTTTTATAAGATGGTTTTTCTCCGGTTTGAAGAAAACGTCATTTTAAACTTACAATCGAATACGGATTACATTCATGTAATAATGAATTAACATATACTGTGCCTAATAACGTAACTTTTCATTGAAAGGAAATACCTTTTACAATTGCTTTTAAGGATGGAAGCCTAAATGCTTCATGCTGATTAACAAAATGATTGAAAGGATTATTAATCGATTTTGTGCAACGATTGAGAGAATTGTTAATCGGCTTGGTGCTTGATACCAATTTAGGTACGAACAGAGGAAACGCGTCTCATTGCACCTGAATTTTGTGAGTGCTTTAATGAAAGTTGTGGTGACATCAGGATGATGTAACCACTACCACCGGGCAGGCGGAAGGGGGGAAAAATTTTAAGATAAAATCGGGCGTGTGCAATATGCCCATGAAAGTCAATTTGGAAAAAGGAAAAAATTTTTTTTTGAAAGGGAAGCAAGAATATGACTTGCGTCCGTGAAAAGGAGAGGAACTGAATGACAGTCCTTTAATGGTGTCAATGAGATGCTGAAAGGGGAGCTCAGATAGGAAAGTGAAATCTAGATTTTAATGATTGACAGAAAAAGGACAAGTTATTCTTATGACCTATTCGTCAAATTTTGCAATTTTTTGTGAATCGTCGGTTCGTCACCCAACGTTATTTTTGGAAGTAGAGCCACTAATTACATGGCTCCTCAGCAAAAGAGACTCAAGCACCAGGCGAGTCAAGTAGCCGTTTTTATCAAGGGCAGTTACGGGTATCATCCCTTGCGTGTCATTGGATATGCATAGAGCTAAACCAAAAGCATGAATTGCATTAAGACAGGACAGCCTTATAAATTTAAATGGGCTGGTATGTCCGATACCCTAAACTACAAAAGTAAGTAAAATGACATATAAGCGATAAGCAATTTTAAAAGCAACAATTAAATCATAAACAAAATATAGTCGAAACGCGAATATCAACGATAACATGGATCAAAGCGACAATTAGTAATTGAAAAGCGACAATTAGCAGAATAATAAGCGACAATTAGCAGAATAATAGGCAAAATGATAAAACAATAGTCCAGTATGGAGATAAACAAATCAATAGTGGACTATAGTTTCGTAAAACTTGTTACGTACACTCTAAAACAATCCGAATGAACTGTAGGCATAAGGCGTACAGGAAATTAAAACAATGCGAAAATAGGTAAACAGTATACTGGTACAGTGAAGCGATATTGAAAACACATGTACATACTAATACACCTGAGGAAACTTGTATAAGAAGGCTGGCATGCACAATGCATAGACCAGAATAATTATCAAATGAGATTAAAACATAAGCTTAAAATAAGATAGACATATGAGAAATGAGATCAGATGTTTACAGAAAGAGTTCAGTGCAAGAGTTGACTTGTGATAACTGTTCGTGGACACGTTGAGACATAACCATTGGTAAAGATTTGAGTACCGAATTAATCTATTTCAACGAAAATGTGGATTATATCATCTAATTTAATTGTAATTTTGTTGGTCGATGCATAAATGTCTAATTAGCGATGCACTTTACACAATACTAGTCGAGAGTCAATACATGATGTCAAAGATAACATGATTTGTATACGTGTGGACGAGAAGATTGGAAGAATCATTGATTGGAGGAGTCAGTTATATAAGTCATTGATATAGGGCGAAGGAGGCAACACCGACGCTCGGTGGGTGGTGCAGAGGATGGGACGCTGACAGCGATTTGCTTGCCAAGGTCACATGAGATGTGTTTGTCAAGGGCAAACGAGGTGTCGACAGCGATGTGTTTCTCAGGGTCGAACAGGGTGTTCGACCTGGCAACTTGAAAGATGCCGGACGTCGTGGACCTAACGGACGAGCTGCGAGAGTTCAAGGTCCTATTACCATCCACCCAAAACGATGAGGGGGTTGTTACTGTTCTAACAGATACAGAACAACAATGTCAACCTGGATGAGTGGTCGTTCAACCGTTCTCAGCTGTTCCTAAGTGGCGAAGTGAATGGAAGCCACGAGAGACTACCATTGCACGTCGGTAAATGTCATTTCGGAGGAATATTGTCTCTGTGAATGGAGCACAGGCGAGGTGCGAACCGGAGTGGTGGAAATAGCGTGGTGTTGTGCCATAGGCACGACAACTTTAGCGGAGACAGGAAATGTTCTGAGCGAGTAACTGGTATTTTGGTGATTATGCTGAAGACTCGAGGGACTGATATAGCTGCAGTACTGCGAAGATTTGCCAGACCGGCCTCGTTGCGTAACTAACCCAGGTTAGGGTCAGGCAGAGGAGGAGGTGGACTGATCATCACACCTTGAACTGTTTGTCACACTTTTATGTTGGGGTCTGGCGAAGGAGGACGTGACTCGTTTGACACGACCTTCATGTTTTTATTCAGACGATCCCAATATTGGGCGGACCTTGATGGGTCATGGAGAAGAAGACGTCGTCATGAGTCTTTCGTGTATGCACTTTCTGAGATCACAATGTTTATTTTGTTTTATGTGCGAGCACAACTTTGTGCGAGAACGCTAGGGAATGCGTGGTGAGGAAACTCTTCTGAACTAGACACAATCCATATTAGTGTCTGGCGATGGTAACCAATAGCAGGGGCAATCCGTGTTAGCCACCTGAATAAGCTAGTTACCCAGAGGAAAAGAGTGTCATTAAGAAGATGCATGCCGGAAGCGAGTTGGGACAATCCATATTAGTCACCAACTGGAAATGAGGCCATGCTCTTCAAGCACGATTGTTCGTTGATGCTTGCTGTAGAAACAGAGGCAATCCATGTTAGCCGACTGTTAAGAAGCTAAGCAGGAGATGACATCACCATATCATCATACAATGTGAGCTCGGTTGTGAATGGTGACATGTGCGACGAAGACTGCACAATGCCAAGCCAGACACAAAAGTTCAAAGAAAGTTCTGCAGTAATGTAGCCCCATGTTGGAACCAGGTCAAAGCAACGATATGCTTGCCGTGGTTACGACGGAAATGGAGTGAAACGGAATGTTCACACTAGTGGTCGCCCCGAAATGGTGCCCTCTTCATATTGCCATGAGATGATGACAGGAATATGGCCGACTCGAAGTGGTCGTACGTCCTGTCGGAACGTGGTCCCATGCGCAAGCGTGGTGCCCAATGAGAGGTGGTGCCCTAATCGACTGACTTTCGGATGTCGAATCAGACGTGTCTCTTGATAGGATGCCCATGACAGTGGAAGTCATAGTGGAAGCACAGGTTCTGTAACGACTCTCTCAGATCAAAGATTAGAGAACATATGCATCGAATGTGTCTCTGATCATAGGTGCCCACAGCAAGTCTTGCACTGATGTTTGACGACCAGCCCGACCAGCAACTCGTGATCAAAGAGACATTCCCGCAAATTATGTGACAACACAGCATTAAAATGGTATGCAATAGTCATACTGAAATTACTTTAAGAAACAGGCTAGGAGCTCAACCAATGAGGTTGCTGCAAACAATATGTAAGAAAAGGCACGTGATATATATAAAATATAAATAACTTAATTAAGAAATAATAAAAGGAATATCATAATTGGTTTAGATAAATAATCTGAATCCCAGCAAGATGCTGGTCGTTTAGGTGTTTATAATTAAAAGTGAAAAAGAGTTGTTTAAATGTAGATAGAAAGGTAGCAAATCACGGCAAAATTGATGCATCATCATGGTGATCAGCTCCCCAAGATCAAAATGAATCACATCAATAAAAGAAGAAGATCACTCTGCAACTTGAGTATAAGCTTATGAAATTTTAGGATGAGAAATTTTGCATAAGACGCATGCACAGAATATATGCATACTTTCAAGCATATGTCATTAAAATTTTACCCATACAATCGAACCAACAAGGTGTGATTCTTCACAGACTGACTAAATATAAGGGTATACAAGCATGGTCATAAAAGGGTTAAATGCAAAAATACACATACAGATAAAGGTAGAAAAGGGAAAAGGAAATGCAGTTATAATGCAATGGTAACATGAAAAGTTATTGCACGGAAATGCAGTGCAAAGGGAAGTAATCATAAACATGCAGTAAAATAAAATCAGACGCTGGTACTGGTATCGTTAGGAGAGGGGGGTGGTGGAACAGGAGGGGGGAAGGTTGGGCGGAGCAACAGTGACGTAGGACGAGTGGGGCGTGGTTCCAACTCGATATCAACTACTGAGCGATTAGGGGGGGTATCAACTCGGGTACCCATGCGAGGGGCCGATGGTTGCCGGGGTGAAGTGGACCGGCGAGGCGGGGTAGTCCGCCTTGGTGGGGTTGTACGGGTCGGTATTCGAGTAGGGGGGGTCATTTTCTTTGACGCAGCCAGGCCAGAAGTGGTGGCATAAGGTTTTATCTGTACTGAATGGGTAGTATCCGGTTCCATGACATTGGTGGACCGAAATTCCATCTCCCTTTGACGAAGTTCTCTAATTAGAGCTGAGTAAGGATTAAGCTCTTGAGTATTAATAACTTCTTGCATGTTATGACCCAATTTGTAAAGGTGAACTGAGTCAGATGCGAGCATAGTCACTGCAAACTGTCCTTGCATAATTTGCTGTAACTTTTTCTGCTTGTATAATGGAACGTTAATGAGTCTAGGGAGTTCTACGTTAAGTGAGTCAATCTGCAAAGAGCATAATGCAGTATCCCAGTTGGGTTTAAGGATACTGTATAATCTATGATGGTCGCACTTGAAACTATTAGGACAAATGACACCTTTAAGAGAAAGTGAAGAAAGGTGGGACTTAATAGTAAGAACATATAGAAGTAAGCGCTGGTGTCCACTATTCAATTCCATGAATATTTCGATCTGTGGAAATTTGCGGGTTTCAGGTGAGCGATGCATCACTCTGAAATCCCTACAACATCTATGGAGACAACGCTTAGCCAAGCTCACTACCATGTAAAAGACGCAAATAGTAAGAAGGTGAAGGGTAGTGATATGTATAAGACTGACAGGACTTATAGAAACAGGGTAAATTACATAGTTGACTGAATCACAATTTAAAGGACGTCCGGGGATGACTAGGTTGGCGTGGGATGGTTTAAAATGAGTAGCCATTACCATAGAGGATAAAAGGCCACTAAGGTATCTACCACGACAATACATAAATATTACCAAAATTAGAGACAAATATCCAGCTATGGAACCGATGAAAGCAAATCCACGGATCCAATGGCGAAGGCTGAACCAAGCTGAAAGATAGAAGGAAGCTTCCAGCTCGGCCCATTTAAGGAGAAAATCGTCACCTTTTTGTTGAATAAGGCGACTAAGTTCCTTAAGCTTAATAATGCCATGTGTCATATTGGCGAGTGAGGTATTTGCTATTCTGGCAGCCACTGCAAATTTAGGCAAAGTGAAATTTGGCATGCCATAAGATTCATATGGTGGTAGACTTGTGAAGTTGAATTCACGTTCAAAAGAATGCATCGCAATTGCGTTGATAGTATAGTTGATTAAGAAGGGTTTATATTGGTTGTTTTCGGATGCAGGGCATCCTGTAATACGCCTGGGAATGAAACCTGAAGGGGAGGAGAATTCGCAAAAACAAAACTGGCCACGCTGAAGTACAGCGTAAAGGCTACCAGGAACGGGACGTGCCACACGATCATTAGAGCAACGTCGAGTCCATGGGAGTGATAAGCCAGTAACTAAAAGCTGGTTACCTGCGTCTATTACACGAGGTGCTGCTCTAAAAGGTTCAAAGAAGTAATCGACTTGACAGAGGTCAGAAATGACGTCTGCAGTAGCATTCGTGTATATTGCAGTGTTGCAGGATAACTGCGAGCTATCGATTTGGATTGTTGACTCTGTACAAAGAAATTGATCGTCAATGTTGAGACATTCCTGGAGCTCTTCAAGACTGAGTTCCAAGAAGGAATCGTGCTGCACTCCTAGAAAAGGTTTTGGGATAGAGATACGAGTGTAATCATGGTTAGACTCGCGGTCTTGGAAAGCAGGAGTAGCTACCACAGGTACATGGAGTGACTCTGTGTGATACAATGTGTAAGGTTTTGAATTCTTAGGTTGGATTGGCCAAAGGAGTTGGAGTAAGAAACCATGACGAGTAGGCATAAAGATTGGTTGTGATTTCTGATAGATATGAGCCAAATCCGTAAAAGCTAGTTGATAACTATTGTGCCATGAATATAATACCGTTGATACTTTGTGAACCAATTTATGGACATATGAGGCTGGAAGAACGTGTGGTGAGATTTTACCTGCAGCCAGCTCGTGGAAGGCTGTAATTAATTTATCAGCTTCATTTAAGAGGATATGAAGTTGCTGTATTTGTTGGGACCAAAGCCTGAGATATTTAGAGGTCAGCAGGCTAAGGATCCTTGTGGCTTGAATCTTACGTTGTAATGCGTTTATAGCGTTACTAACCACAGCAAATTGGGAAATAATTTCCTGATTAGTTTCGTTTAAAAGCGTATGAATTAGTCTGATGTTTCTGGAGGTGTTGGTGAAGGTACTGGCTATGACGTCAATGGTGAGAACCAAATCAGAACGCATCTCAAGGAAAGCGTCCCTCATAAGATTCTGACGTGCAGACATAGACTCAATAGTATTTACAAAAATTTGATCTCTCTGTCGTCTAATATTAGCAGACATACCTGCTCCGGCTTGTGGGATAGTAACTGAAAGCCAGAAAGCAGTACTGTCTTCGGATTGCCAATCCTGGGTATTAATATTGACACGAAAAGTTTCGTTAGTAGATTGCATTAATTGTTTAGTTGTATTAGAAGTATCATCGGTATTAGGTAAGGCAAGGGGATCTCGAGGTGTTGGTGTACGACCCGCTCGTTTAGGACGACTGGGTGGCGAGTACTGATCAAAGAAGGGGGGCATGGTGGGTGGAGGGGAATATGAGAATGTGTCATGCACAAAATGTTGATCGGGGGCTGCCCTCTTAGCATGATGGTGGACTGCTGAAAGAGGAGGGGGGGCAATGGGGGTAGAATGCGTTGGAGGAGGCCGACGATATTCTTCGAAATGTTGTTGAGTAAAAATAGTCGATATGTGTGCTAGTTTAGATTTTAAAGCTGTTTTATAAGAATCAACTTTATCGATAGTATTCTTTAAGAGTGGAGCGAAATCAGAACATATTGCAGCAATTAAATCATCAGGGGATTGACACATGTCTTCAAACATTGTGAGGTCCCAAGTGAATGTGGGAATGTGGAAATCGGGATAGAAAATATTGGCATTGATGATAAAGAATTCAACACTGGGAAATATTTGTCCTCGATAACTATAACCAACGCCATAGTCTGGGCGGAGAAGCTGTGCGGGTGCAGAGCTCCAACGTGAAGCTGCGTCTGGTGGAAAAAGACCAGAGCTGCTCGTGAGTGCGAGAGCGTCCTTGTGATTGACAGATGCAAGAAGCTGCATATGACGTAATTGGTCTCTAAGGGAACGGGGTGAACGGAGCAAGGGGATCGAATCACATGCTTCGAAGGTCATATTTTGGATGGGGAAGGACACGTTACTTTGACAAGTACCAGAAATTCTAGTGGTATCAGGCAACGTGTTCAGGAAGACTGCCAAATCGCAATTACAATTAAGGGGGTTAGATGTTAGATCAAGTTCTTTCATTTCGGGTGAAGGAAAGTAAATTTGCTTGTTAACGCCATCTAAATACTGCAGATTGTTGCGATGCAAAAATATATATTCCAGATGGTCTCTAATAAAGAAAGGACCAGAAATTCTATACAGGGAGTTGTAACTAAGGTCTATTACAGCTAACTGACGAATATCTCTATGTCTAATTTCGAAGGTATGAAGCTGATTATGGGATAAATTTAAGTAGTAAAGTTGATCGACATATCTAAAATATGCTCTGGAAATATGTGTTAGCTTAGAATGAGTTAGTTCGAAACTGCGCAGATTTGGCGTGTTTGTTAATGGGTCTCTTAATGATCTTGAAGTAGTAATATTTCTGAGTCTAAGTACTCTAAGAGATGTTGGATAATTAAGATTATGTATTCCACCAAGACAATCTTGTATAACTATTTTAGCTAAATTTAAGACATTAAATTGTTGCGTTTTCTGAAAATAGAAGCCCTGAAGAATAAGTGTTTGGAGAAATGGTTTTGGTCGTGTAAAATTAAAAGATTGATGTGCTGATAGATTAGGCAAGAGATTGGAAACTTCGAAAGGAGCATTAGAAGCTTGTAATTTCAATTGTTGTATATTATTGAAAGGCATAGAAGATGGGAGGCGAGTCATATCTGGTAGATGGAGTCTAAGGGATATCAGCTTAGTTTGTGAAACGCCGAGATGGTTCCACTGAAAAGATGTTGAACCGTGTATGGTGAGGTCTAAATGAGTTAATTGGGCTTGTGGTAATAGAGGTAAGGCAGGAGACGATAAATCTCTAAGTAAGGTAAGTTGTATGCGTCTTAAACGGTAAAGGGAAGTCCATGGAGCGAAGACAGAGGCGTCATCAAGGACTAAATTAGTAATAGCATGTAACTGTGAACGTGCTTGGACGTACTGCACATGAGTCACCTGAGTGCTTGGCAGATCTAAAAAATTGATCTCAGGAAATGAGTCAATAACGTCGGGGAACCTTACTGCAGAAGTAAGATTTTGTAAAGTTAGATATCTCATGAAAGGCATAGTCGTGAAGAAAGACATAATGTCCTTAGTAAGTGCGCCAGAAGAAAGAATCAATTTTGTGATACGAGGTGAATCGGGAGGCCATACACATGGAGGTGTAGAAAAATTGGCTCCCAAATCACATGCAAATATGTCTCGTTTGCGAGAACACCATTCATCAAACATAGAAACTCTACAAGAAGCCATAGGTTGGTCTTGTGTTTGAAGCAAAGTACGCTTGGCCCAAACGGCGGCCGTATTTGGATTAATGGTAAATCCAAAATTCTTATAAAGAAAAGCGTCTTGCTCAGCAATTCGTTGCAAATCAGATGGAGGTGGTGATTGAGCTGGAACCAAGGGAAGGAGTAGGAAGGGAAAAAGGACAATTAGCGTCATTGTAATGTTTATAATGAGGTAGCAAGGTATATAGCTGGCTAAAAGGTTTTAGCGTCACTAGGAAAATCAGGTACTACTATAACTATCAACCAGTAAGGTGGTGAGAAAGACATGATTAAATTAACGTAGACATGTACATAAACGAAGATAACTGGTAAGAGGAGTTCATTAACAAAGAGACATAATGGTAACGATTAGCATACGAAGCGTGCAAAATTCATCAATCAGGTCGACATATCCTATGTAAAACGAATACAACTATCAATACACAAATAATTATCAATGGAAATAAGTATTCATAACATTTAGGCAACACGAGTTTTCCAACCACTTTTCCTATCATATGAAAGAATGCTGTGTATGTCAACAGAAAATGCAAGAGATGTACTCTAAGATCATACTGAATTACTGAAATCGAGAGACTCGACCAGACCTGAAAATATAACAATTACCGTCAAAGAATGTAAGTTAATAAAGCACTTTCCCTGAAATTACACGCGTGTAAGAAAAATTGGGAGTATCATTACTGTGAACTTTTCTCAACACGACACGACTCGATACTTCATCAACAATACTCAATGCCTATAGAAATTCCCAGTTTACTAATTAGTAAACGTATATGCAGATTGGTGGTCCTAAATGACCGGTAAATGACTCTTTGAAAAAGGTGTACTTACATAATGTTGCAAGCTGTATGTAGGACTGCTGCCTCTCTACAGGTGTAAAGATTAGAGCAGGTAAGCTAAGGTTTTACTGGCTCCGCAAGAGCTGGGCCCTGTGGGCTGAGCCGAAAATTTTGCAGCAGGTAGCGTGCCATATAAGGTGCAAGGGTGCTACCAAGGCAACAAGAAACTGCTTCCCACGGCAGTCTCGGTGAAGCCATGGCAACCCGGAAAGCGCCCCCTGCCGGGCTATGTTGTGATGCCATACCATGTAATGAACTATGAAAAAGGAATTAGCTAGCTAGCTATAATTTGTGTATAATAAGTTGGTCATTTACCAAAAAAAAAAAATTTTCTCTTTCCCCAAAATGCGAAGCGATGCTACAATCACTGGGTGAGCAAAATCCACAGAAACGCATTGAAAAATTTTGTGCTAAGGTTAAACTCACGACCACATCGTCGGAACACATTAACGTAACCACATCGGCATGAGCCGGAACACATGAAATAGCACAAGATATCCCCAAATTATGGTCGGGCTCCCAGTCCGACAGGCAGAGAACTTGCAACATACTGAGATACATACTCAACATAATATGTTGCACAATGATTATAAGAGAAGATGCTCAAAGATAATACTCGATCAGAGCAGTATAATAATGCTCAATCAAAGCAGTACCTACATGTCATGACGGGAAAGTGGTGGATTATTTGTAAGAAAACACTCTATCAACAAATGCGTATAACACTTCTCAATTGGCAAGATTTTTGACGGCTAATATCTGCAATAAACGACACTCACGACAGAAGCAGAAATGCAGAAAAAGAAACTAGTCAGTAATATTCAAGTAAATGGAATATCTACAAAATGCAGAATGGAATATGTACAAAATGCTAATGATACGAACGCAGTAATTTTAACAAACTTAATTCGACAAGTGTTACCCAATGTCATGATCACGTTATCCAAAGAAAAGGTAATATTACTACAAAAGAAAACTCTCATAAAATAGTCTTATCATAAAAATAGTTTCGGAACTAAAAAGATAGGTAAGGAACAAGTCTAAGTAGTTACAAGAGGTTATAAAAGGCAATTGGAGGCTGAAAGGCAATCAGATTTACTAAGAAAGGATCGTGATGGATCTCTGTGGAGAGTCTCTGTCTCTGAAATATGCGTACCAAATAATGGTGTTTACCGAGGATAAAATGATAAGCCGATAAAGTACTATATCAAGAAGGCAATCAAATGCAAAGAATTGCAGTCAGGCTAAAAAGAACAAAAGGCTAGAACAAGGGAATACGTGGTCAATGCTGCGAGGAGACAGTGGCCAAACGTATGGAAATACTATCGATTGGTCACAAGGAACACAGTGATAAGAAATGGAGGACAATTCTCAACGAAGAATGGCAAAGTTTAAGAGCGTTGTTGGTGGGCTCAAAGCAGATGAATAATCCGGCTGAATGCGTGTGAGCTACAGAAAAGACTTAACGGTGGTTAACCGTATTGGTCTGGGAACGAAATGAAGGGACTACACCCTCCTGGTGGCATGTAAGCAACAAGTTGGCGACGCAACAAGTGCAAGATACCATCGCACATTTATTGAAATGTGCGGGTCGAGAACTCTTGTTGAGGTTTTAAGGCCTGTTAAGGTGTGCTAATGCAAATATTTGAAGACTATTTGGTTATGAAGAATAGACGAAGAATATAATTCGGTAATAATTTGTAAATTTAATGAATAGATGTATAAATCAGCATTGTAAGTAACACAAAAGTTAGCGATATAACGGACACATTATATGATACAATTGTTCGATTAACAGGAAGAAAAGCATCCGATGGGTAAAACTGTTCCTTGGTACAATGAAGTCTATATTTTAAAGAAGTAAATGGATTTGAATGAGTCCACTAGTTCATAAGATTGAAAAGAAACCTGATCACTGTTGTTTCAGAGTCGACTTCAATTCGGTTTGTTGTTCCTCTGCGTCATTGAAATCTTCGGGTAATTCCTGTATGTGATGGAGACGCTGAGAAAGCATCAACAGTGGAGGTGATGATACTGGAGTCGACGTATACATCGGCAGTGATGTAACCATGTGTACTTCCTGTTCATTGTCAAAGAAATGGCGATGGCGAAAAGGCTTGGGACGCAATGGTGGCAAAAAATGTGTAGGCTGAGCAGCTGCTTCGGCTGACATGGTGTAGCCCGGGAGGTCCTCATCTGTTGACCATGATGAATCCGGTGTTGGTGTAGGACTAGGACAATCAGAGTCCCATCCATTGACAAGAGGTTTCTGTTGAGCATAAGTGCAAGCCACGTAATTGGCTGCAGAGTTAAAAGCATCAATATCGAGGGTTGGAGGCGAATGAAAGATGCATGTAGCCTCGGTCTGAGTAGCAACAGAAACCGTCTGCTTAGGTCCCTGGAACTGAGCAACTTGCTGTAGCTGAGCAACATTCACACCAGTTGCTGTAAGCCATTCCATATTGCTGTGTGAAGGAGGATACGACATTCGCCTTCGATGCATTGTTCCAGATAAACTGAGGAAGCAGTAGTGGAGTCAACGGAAGACAAATACCAAATGATGGAGGGGCAGTAAACAGGGGGTAGAATATCACGGAGGGGAGGGGAGGGGGGTATAAGTGAGGAATCGCAGATGGTGTGAAGATAGGTCTGACTAATTTAGGTGTAAGTGATTACACATGTGTTCGGGTTATGTAATCAGGATGAAACTGCTTGAATGTTGTTGGAATGCTGTGTTTTTCACCTTTGTGTGTGACCGTCACTGCTTGATGGCAGGTCGGTTGGAGTGATGAATTCATATGTCATGAATTCATGTGTCTCATTAAGCCATATGAGATCTTAAAGGCAACTACAAGTCTGTATAACAGAAGAGAATGATAACCAATTTTGTCCATGAGAGATGTATCAAGTATCACACAGATACATGTGGCATGAATATGTGCAAAAGAGGAATACGACATAAGGAGAAGGTTATTCATAAAGTGAATTATTAAACTAATTATTAGCTTAAGAGAAGACTGATAAGGTGCGGGAAACTGATGTTGGGCTCCCATGGGCTCATGGGTGCTAGCTAATGTACTGAAATGGTAACGTTTAGATGTTAGCAATACATTCATTCGACGAGAACGGAAGTTATCAGTCCACAGTCAACTGAAATAAGTCCAAATATTTATGGACAGAAAAGCTTGTGAAATTATGTGGGATATTAAATTAAATATCTGTTATTTATTTGAGATGAGTTGTGAGGCAGGATGCCGACGAAACAGGACATTGCAAAGGAACCAAACGTCGAAAAGATGCACAGGATGCTGAGCCACAATCGAAGTTAGCATGTTCAACAGGCTAAGACAGTGCCAGTAACGACACTCTCCGATACCTTTTGACGGAAGTCTTTTGGAGGAAAACATGTCCTAAAGGAAGGAGATGATCCTATGATAAGAGACAATCTTTGAGAGCTATGTGCATCTCAAGAGGAAGGCTTGGAGCAAGGAAACTTAGCAACTTAGCTAGAATTGTGCTCTTATATGGCTACTAGCAAAAATCAAATAGGGTATATTGTGTATAAAAGATTATTATGGAATACATGTAAATATGAAATCGAGAGACTAAGCATTTTGGCACAGCCAATATGCTACGTGCGGACGACCCTTTAAATTGTCTATGGACAAAATATAAAGGTTAGGACTATTGAAGCAAGACACTGTCACTATGACACTTACTGATGATACTTTCCAGTGTGGTGGAATAGACCACGAGCAGGTGATCCCTTCAGTTGTTATTTGGCGATAATAAGCAACCTATGCATGATTTTGCTGACATACAGGTATGCACTATACAAAGGTAACATCCATAATTCACATTAGATGAATCGTAATTCTTTTTCTTTTTCATGTTGACCTAAGGTCAGTATTGTGCAGAAGAGAGTAGGTATCAGAGTACCAAAATAAGACACTGATGTCATAGGATTGTGGTCCAATGGTATTTGAAGTACCTAGGATCATATTAAGGTAACTCAAGGAAAATTAAATTTAGTCTTGTGTCTACCGATTTATTGACATGTCTATGATAACTGAAATTCTAATTGAACTATTAAAGGTATGCATGTGGATATGCCATATGCAACTGGACATAATTGCCAAAGTGACAACTCAGAGCCAGCAATTTATTTCATATAACTGGACCCTGGTAACACGAAGCATGCTTTGTAATTTTTATATATAATTGCCAGAGCTACAACACTTAACAACAAAAGAGCCAGGAGGTTTTCCTGTAGATTTCCCTGTATCTTTATTATCCGTAAGAGAATATCCTTCTCTATGGAACTGCATCACTTTTTATTATGGAAGAAGCTTAATGCAAACAATTGCTTTACACGAGAGAAAGTGAAGGAAATGAAAGAAGGAAACTTTCTGTCACACTCTCACTGAAATAAACAAGACAAAGCAACAAATACAAAAGCCTGGTTCGGACTTTGGAGGATAGGAGGTGTTTTATCATCAAGCGTAACTCACTGAGCCATTGCTTGTGTGAATGTGGATGTAATTTTCTTTATGTCTGATATGCCAGGAGAGCTCTGGAAATTTGCTGTCCAGAACCTTACTAAGTATCTGGAACGGATTTCTTTCCTAGTCTCCAAATGTGGCTAGCAGGGACATGTCCCCGACGGGATTCGAAGCGACGAACTTCAACTTCGTCATGCGAGAGTCCTAGTCACAATTCGCACATGATGACTTTACCTCTAGACCAAGGCCGAACCGGCCAACAGCATATTTTTAAGACTTCTAGTGACCGATGTATGCTGCTGAGCTGGCGGAGAGCCTCGTTTTCATTTCAGACTGAGAAAGTGATCTAAAAATAGACACTGAAGATAGCGAGTAATGATTCATGCACGTGGCCAAAATAAATGTGCTGTAACGATCTAATTATTGTATTATATGAAAAGAAGGGAAATTAATACGAACAGGTTGGACGATATGATATTAAAAGAGCTAAGAAGATACAATAAACTTCGTGCATTTGTCAGCCTATGACAACACTGAATGTGAAAGAAAAGGTGAAGTTAATTTTGATGCAATTATAAGAGCTACAAGTCAGTGGACTCGGTGGCGACATTGGTAGCGCGTCCGGACACTAACGTTAAGATTTTGATTTTGAAGGAAGAAAGGGTATGTCCGAGGTCGCGGGTTCGAATCGCAGGGACACTGCAATGAACTTCATATAGAGAATGACTTGTAAATGGAATTGGAATATAAGGTATTTATTGAATAGTAGGACATAAGATGTACTTCATGTACAATGGTAACACGATGGTCAGCCTTGTAATGAAAGGAAAGAATACCTGAATATTGTTCTTGTATGCTGGTAACCATGAACATTTGTGAATGGTCAGCACAAAAGAAAATTTGTGAAATTTGAGGGAAAAGCCTTACGTGGAGGAATAAAAGCACGTTGTCCCATCCAGAGATTCCAGAGTAGGACCAATAAGGCTAAGTTAACACTGATATTGTACAGTTCTGTTATCATTTTGTCGATATAGGGTTGTCCGTATATCGAGTGGCGTGTTTCACTTCATTTCTCTTTGAACCTAGAATTGAAGATCCTAAACATGATCTTGAATTATATCGGTGGAGAGTTGTTCACCTGTTTTATTGGGAAGTTTGGAAGCATTCGATTCAAAAGGATAGTGAATCTGTATTCCGATCAGAACAAGGACAATACCGAAAAGGATGAAACGGTGTGATTGCCCAAAGGACTCACCAGGCACTTCAATCCCTGATTGGACATAGTCGGTTCCAGTCTCACTACTATTATCAAATTGGCAAAAGACAATATGAAAGTACTGTAGGATGACTGCCGCCCTGTCTGGCAGGTCCAAAAGGGAATCATTGTCAGAGATTACTGAATGGAAAACTATGGAAGAATGCTATAGTGAAGCTTTATGAAGAGGATATTTTACTTGATGATGCTTGGAGGCTGAGGTCTTGTTAGTAGTGCACAAGAAATTTTTGGACGATGACCAAGCCAAGCGTGGCTGGAGGAAATCCAGACGATGACAATGCATTATGTACTCAAAAGCTGAGACAAAGAAGAAGGATGAGTGCATCGTATAAGCCTTGAGAAAACAAGAAAGAATAGCCCAATGCATCCATGGTTTTATGATGCGATTTTTAGGAGATCGTTGTTGTGTGCAAATGACTCATCTGTTCGGCGTTGATTCTTAAGAAGTTCTCATTCGTTATCATTAATTATCATTAATTATCAGGTATGATAGTGACGACAGAGGCAGCGCTATATCTGCAATGTGGTGGACAGCGTCATTCGAGGATTACATATGAGTCGGTGCTTGACTTCGCCATATGGCTTGATATGCCGCGAGGAAAGATCAGTTGGAAACAGACCAGGAAAGTGATGCAAGCACCTGTTCATTAGGCAAAGTTGAGATTGCATCAGACCGCGTGGCATTACTTAGGTATTATTGCAAAATGAAAGCCTGGGGGACAATGACATAAGTTATAGATAAGGAATTATGGAAGAAATGCTTGACGTTCATGAGACCATATGTGGCAGCATGTGGAAACATGCAGAAATGCCAATTAAGAACTTTACTGGAAACAACAATCATTGCAGCCATTTAACATTGATGAGACATAAAGCAATTTATAGTCGTTATTTTATCTTTGAAGCTTACTTTGATATCTGACTTTTAATATCTAAGTCAGGTTTTTAATTGTGCAATTACTCTTAAGGATGTGTAATTCCAACACAAGGTAGCATCGCAAATAACAACGGCTACAGTCGACTATGCAAGGAGTGTTGACTGAGGAGTCTGACTGGTGTGTTATTCACATACCGCGAAGGTGACTGGTGAGACACTATAAAGTGTGTGTCTGAAACAGATATGTGTTCTGGAAGAAATGATGTGTCATGTGGGGTAAACACATGGAGGAGGTAAAATGCAGGACATGAAGTATCGTCTGGCAAATGGACAAACGAAACTACAGTAAGTTGAGCTTAAGTAAACATGAGGAATGTGGGGAAGGCATTTCTCAAGTAGGGTTGGCTAGGAAAACGTTTTAGCTTACTAAATCTGATAAATAGAAAGTAAAAATAGGTACTTTGGAAGGAGGGGTGAATAAACTGTTGAAGGTGTGCCGTTCCTGTGAAAGGAGAGCAATGGAAACGTTTTAGAGCGGTCCCTGGGGAGGTGCTTTTATTTATATAAGCAGATTCTGAAAAGTCTGCAAATTCCTTGCTAAAAGGTTATAGAGTAGTTCTAGGTATGTTTATGACTTACAGGAAGGAAGAGAGGTCACTATCCTTCTCGAAATTATTGACTTTGCTATAAGTTTGAGCTATGGTATAATAGGATAAATATTATATTGAAAATAAGACTTAATGCTCAGAGATGATTATACAATATTGTATCATAATAAATTACCAGCATAAAAGTTTTACAGAAAAAATATATTAGATGAAAGTGTAGGGCAAAAATATTTAACACAATGATTGCTGTGTTTAATAAAATTAGCAATTGGTCAATAGGGTAGGCATCAGGTGGGATCAGAGAGGAGTAAGGTTGTAGTCCTCAAACCACCACAGCCAAGCTATTGCATAAGAAGAAGGAAGGAAGGACATCATTACGAACCAGAAACCTTATCGATGGCATATCATCTGTGCCAAGAACTGAACAGCTACATCGTTGTTATGAAGCAGTGAAAAAAGCATATTGGTGCCATTCAAGCTCATCTTCACAATGGTTAAATAACTTAGTTCATAGGGAAGAAAGGTCGGCCTGTAGGTCGCAAGTTCGAAATGCAGTCGAACAATGGAAACAGACCATATTCCTGAAACACAAAATGCCAAGCAGATACACATGATATCTGAGATGGATAGTTGATATATACTTGGAGATGACCGTCACGCCAACGGGCTGATGTTATGGTTGAGGTGACTGTACTGTCATCATCGAGAATACAGGGCCATTCATGAAGTGCAGACCCAGGGCCTGGTTGAGTATCATCTTGCCGAGTTTTAAAATATAAAAGAAGAGCGTCAGGATTAGAAATAGACATGCTATAAGAAGGCTGGGATAGGTGGTGTGAAGGATGTGAAAGGTCGCTGGAATCAAGCAATGATTGGGACAAAGGCCCAGGCTTGACCTGTGAGGCTGGGGTAGAGACTGGTAATGGAGGCCCTTGAGGTTCGTCGCTGTGTAATTGCATAGTGGCTGCAGCCACATCATCAATCTTGAGATTTTCGGACAGAATTTGAATGCGCAATTGTTGCTGGTTATAAATTGGTGAACCATTCTTAGAACGAACCATACAATGCTTCAATCTACCTATGTGAAATAGACCTGGTAAAGTACGGTCGTCAATTGTCTTAAGCAAAAATTGATTCAAAAGTGGCTCTGATGCAATATACAATGGGCCAATAAGCTTAATGCTTAATTTGGTAGAATATTGCACCCCGGTGTATTTAGGTGCCAGTAATAAGACAAGGTCTCCTTCTTTAAATGAATGTAGTTTTGGCATACGTTTTGCGTGTTGCTGGGTCTGTCTAATCTTAATTTTATTATGAGAAACTACAGCTTGTTGTCTAACAAATCGCAATTTCTCTCTAATCGAAGATACGTACTGATCATAAGAAGTAGCAACCACAGAAAGAGCTTCAGGATTAATATCCACAAGATTGCGGTCTTCTCTAAGGAAAACAAGGAAATTAGGAGAATACTTGGTAACTGCGTGAGGCAACGAATTATAAGGTTTTACAAGCATATGGAATAAGGGAAGGCCATTGAGAATACTTATACTCTATCATAGTTAACAATAGGTTCGAAACAGATTGAATAGCCCTTTCAGCCATATTGCTTGAATGTATCATTGTAGGGACAAGGTGAACCTGAACATTCAACGACTTAAACACTGCTGTCATAATTTTACCAACGAAAGAAGCTTCTTTATCACAAGTCACCCTATGAGGTATCATGTATGGTAAACAAAAATGCTCAATAAATTTCTTAGCTATCTCATCAGCTTTTCTACTGCGTAACGGAATCGCTACGACATAACGGGAGAAAATATCTTGTAGGATGAGACAATGAATAATTTGGGCAGTAGCATGGGGAAAGGTTTTGATATCAAAATGTATATGCACAAAGGGAGTACAATCAGTAAGCAGTCTAGGAACGAATTCCCGTTGCTTATTTGTTTCAATAACCTGAGACGAGCGCTGGCAAATCAAACATGTTCTGGCATAATCCAAAATGTATTTCATCAGATTCTTAATGTGAAAGTTTGATGTAATGACATCATACAATTTATTAGATTTTACGTGAGCACCTAAATTTAAGTGAAAGAATTCAATGATGTCGAAAATATAGATGTTAGGAATAGCCAATTTAAGAATGACGTCATGTCTTTTAGGACTAGATTGAACATAGAATAAAAGTGAATCGATTAAAGCAAAATGATTAGATAATACAACTGCTTGATTTGCCACTTGCTTACTAGTTGGTAACGTGCTATATGCTATGAAGTTATAAACCGGTCCCAAATACAAATCCTGCTTTTGAGCGTTTATAAGCTGGACTCTATCATGAGGTATCTTAACGTAATGAAATGCATCTGTTATGTATTTACGAATGGCTGGTTCTAAGTCAGCTTGATGAGGCATTTTAGTCAAGATAGTAGGTTGATTACTATCGATGGTCTTGTATTTCATTTCGGTAATAGGTAAGACTGGTCCAGTGGTATGGGTACATTCACTGGTAAGATGTGACAGTGGTTTGGTAGGCTTTGTGGGCTGTGGGGTAGGGTGGGAGATATCATTATCTGAGTGTTCCTTGGCCTGGGCCCTTGTTGTAACACAAAATAGAGAATAGCCCGAAAAGTTGGCATAGAGGTTTTCATAGTAAGTTTGACGAGATGTCAAAAGGGGATGAGTATTGGTATCCAGGAAATTATAATAAGAATGTTGCTCTTCGTCATTAATGCTCCTATCTTTATCAGCCACTGCTATTGGAATAATGGGTTCAGCATCTGCTGGCCATTGGGTGTTATGATGACGAGATAACATATCAACCAATTTCAACTCAGTAGTGGTTGGTTTTACATAATAAATTCGATAAGGGTAATCTTGTAATTTCCAATAGAATTTTGCTATGCGAGGTGTTACAAAATGACTGGAAGATTTAAGAATTTGAGCAATAGGGGCGTGGTCCGTCAGAATTGTAAACCTACCACGTCCAGCTAAAAAATATTTAAATGATTGGACAGCAAAGTAAATTGACATCATTTCTAATTCCGATATGCTGTAATTATGGGTAGCAATATTACCATGTAATCGACTAGCATAACCTAACAAAACTCTTTTAGGTGTATCATCAGTTCCATTAGTTTGTAACTGATAAAGAGCTGCACCGGAGGCGGTTCTGGATGCATCAGACACCAGAATCATTTCACCTTCAGGTCTTGGAAATGACAAAATAGGTGGGGATGTAAGAATTTTCTTAATGGCATCCCAGGCAACTTGTTGTTCATCAGTCCAAAGGAATTCGTTAGCTTTGCGCAACAGGCGCGTCAAAGGTTCAGCTGTCTTTTGATAAGATGGTATAAACGAAGAAATGAATTGAATTGAGCCTAAGAATGATTTAATCTGTTTTCTATTTTGAGGAACCTGCAAGTTCATAATAGCATCAATTCTAGACTGTCTAATACGCAAAGTAGGTCCATTAGGTCCCTGTAAATCAACATCAAAGCCAAGAAATTGGAAAGTAGAATTAGAAGCAAAAGAACACTTAGCCAAGTTAAGAACCAGGCCATGTTTATGAAAAAGGGCAAGAACAGCATCAATGAGAGCGAGATGCTCCTCAGAGGATTCACTAAGAAGCAAATAATCATCATAATAGTTGTAAACACATTCTGCATAAATTCGTGGCAATTCTTCAGTGATTAAAGTCATTATTTCAGCGAATAGCACCCCCGAATTGATATATCCCATCGGTAATCTAGTATAGGTTATGGACTCTGCGTTATAGAATGTAACGACGCCGAGGTACTGACGAGACTGAGGAGTTACTTGACATGCAAAAAATGCCTGTTTTAAATCAATGGCCGTAGCGAAACGAAAAGGACGACTGCCCATTTGCTGCTTAAAGGAATCAATATTAGCACAAGGCCTCTGCAAAAGCTGAAAGGCTTTGTTGACAGAACGCATATCTCCGACCAGGCGGGGATTTTCGTCCGTGCGTGATTTGCGGACTAAGAATAGTGCACTGGTAGCTTGTGTAAGTTCCTTTTTGAAAATTCCCAGTTGCAAAAGCTTCTGTACCTGTTTACGTACGTAGGCGATATCAGCTTGGGAAGTGATATAAGGGCGTGCTTTAAAAGAACAATCAGTGATAAGCTGTTGGGTGATATCACAAACATATCGGGTGATGGTTCCTATCTGACCATATAAGCTAAAAGCTGGAGTGTGCGATAAAATTATCTCACGAAGTTTATCTACTTCGTTAGGCTGAAGTGCACACTTATCGAGCTTCAATTGCTGATTAACTATATCGAATTCAGTCATGCGTAAAGTTGGATCGTCAGGTTGAAGCCATGGATAATTGCGTAGTCTAGTTTGAGCACGAGCGTCAGGATCCATAGCATCATAATCTGGGTATGAAAGCTGTGAAATAGCATTAGGGCCGTTATCTATGATGACATAATTAGTGTTATCAAGTAAATTATCATCAACAGATTTAGTATCAGGCTGTTGGACCACAGAAGGCGCTGTTGTAAACGGGATATCCATAACTAGTGCTCCTAGAATGATATCAGCAGGCAAATGTATATCTTCAGAATCTACATTATTAATTCTGATTGAACCAAAGCCACTGCGTAAATCGACAAGTGCCTTGTAATTCTTCTCAGAGATAATGCGAGATATGTTAACCTCAAATGGACCATTAAAATATTGTGCCAAATGATTTACTCGAACTGGCACATCGCAGGATGTATTAGGTGTTATAGTAGTCGATTTATGTACGACGAGTAAAATTTGGTCGACAGAAATATCCATGCGTGATTCTGCAGAGCGAAAAACACATTTGTATCTAATTTGAGCGTCCAAGCCCATAACACAATCAATTGGTGAAGCCACATCGATAATAAAGGTCTTAATAGGAACTTTACACTCACCGAACTGTATGACAAAATAGATAAATTGAAATTGAGAAATAGAAATAGAAGAACCATTGCCGACCATAAGCTTGATTGGCTCTGCATCAACACGAGGAAGGCCCTGCAAAAAGGGACTACGTTTGATAAGAGACGTGCTAACCAAATTGTGTGAGCTGCCAGTATCAAACAAGGTAAAGAATTTAGTGCCATCTGGCAAAAGTGATGGAATAAAGTTGCAATCATGAATCTTGATAGATAAAGGAGTAAGAGGAATAGGAGGCTGAAGTACTGCATATAAGATGTCAGGGAAGTCGTCCCCAACAATGACATCTGAATCAGGAAAATCATGGAAAATAAAGGTTTCAGAGGGAGCAGAATTGGTAAGATCATTAGATTCGATAGGAGACGAGTGGTGAGAATCTAAAGGAATGGCAGGTGTTGAGTTAGGACGAGACACGGCTGTATCTGAGCACAGTCAGAATGATCCATTACGTCGTGGTTGCTGATGTGGTGGTCCCTGTGAACGATTCTGAGGTGGTGGTCGTTGATTACGAGGGAAAGGGCCAGCGCTCTGAGAGCGGTAAGCAGTTCTAATGCCATTAGGGTACTGAACACGTGAGTTATTAGGGGCATTACTGTTGTACTGCTGTTGCGCGGGATTTGCATTGCCATGCTGCTGATTATTGAAGTTGTGGTTATTCTGGGAGAATAGTCTATTGTTACCAGATCTGTTTGAATTAGCAAATCCATTGGCTGGAAGATTCCTGTTCGAGTTACCGAACCTATTAGAAAGGGGTCTGCTAGGTCGATTATACCGTTGAGTGAAGGCATCGTTTGTAGAATTGTCACGATTGTATGAACGTCCGGCAGACTGGTAATCAGAAGATGTTGGTAGACTATATTGCTGGTTGGGAATGAATCTGCGACAATGAGTAGCTATATGACCTCGGAGTCCACAACGGAAGCAAGTAAGACCAGAAAAAGAAGATTGACCATAAGGCATTTGCTGAGAGACATATTGGGTTTGAGTGTCATCCATAGAAACATCGCGAGGTGCGAGCATTTGAGGCAATTGCTGCAGAGATTGATTCAAAGCGCCCATAGATTCCTGTAAAGTGAGCAAAGTTGACTGCGAATTACCTGTATCGAATTTTGAACTAGGGATTTTAGTGACATCAACGTGCTGAGCGATAACTTCGCGCTCCATAATGCTTTGGACTATTGGAATTAATTCATCAAGAGGTTTGTTATCATCAATTAATTGAAGAGAATGCTGCAAGGTCAAGGGTAATCCCTTACGAAAGTATAAAGCCACAACTGATTCAGGTAGGCCCAAACGTGACACCAATTCCTTAATCTCATCCAAGTATTTGCCAACGTTATCACCATAGGTGATACGTTTCTGAGACAAAGCATCGAGGATAGATGCTCGACTCCTAAGCAATGAAAATTTATCTAAGAACAACTTCTCAAGTTTAGCCAAAGTCATAGGCTTCAGAGCATTACACCAATTGCGAGCGTGTCCTTCAGTGAACAGCTGCAGGCGGTGCAATATCTGCTGGTCATTTAGATTATGTAGTTGGACATGATCCTTAAATTTGGTGATCCATGCTTGTGGTGTCAAACTATCAGATTCTCTATTAAATACTGGAGGTTTCATCTCTGAAAAATTAAGAGGCTTAGTTCTAGGCTGTGTTTCAGGCATTTGGGTATTAAATGCTGCTGCAGAAAAAGAAGAAGGCAGGGAACCTGAACGAGACACAGGAAAGGAAGTAGAAATTGGACCGTGAATAGATTGAGTAGCTCGATAAGACGCATCTCTGGTGTCCTGATAGGAAGGTGGGTAGGGCAGAGATGTGCGCAAGCCAGTGAGGTCTTGTGGCTGAGATTGAGCCTGGGAATTAAGATTATTAAAAGTGGGATCAAAGTTAGTGAGGTCCTGGAAAGTTTGGTTAGTTGAAGCGGCTTGAGACTGGGTAACCTGTTGAGAAAAATGTGAGGGCTGATTAGCATGTTCAAATAATAATTCATCACCAGTACGAGTTGCAGGTGCATGAGAAAAAGCGCCCGATGTGGCATTGTAATTGGAAGGAGTGGAGACACCCAGGTTTTGATTGTTTGAAGCCATATTGGAACCAGAAGGAGATTGAGCAGAGAGGCGATGCAAAAGTGTTTGATGGCTGGGATCAGTGTAACCTATAACTGGCTTACGACTAGAATGAGGAGTGTGAGAAGGGAACAGTACTTGAGTGGTGGTATTAGCTGTACGTGGTCTAGTGATAGTATTTACAGTATATGAGACTGTAGCAAACTGAACTGTATTCGTAAGAGAAGTCTGTGCAGAAGTGAAAGATGCGGGCTGGCTTCTCTGAGTAGATGTATTAGATGGGACGGGGGTACAGTGAAGGCAGAGGGTCCTGGTGCAGGCCGGGTGGTGCTGGGCGACGTGTCAGTCCGCGGGGGCGGTTGTTGTGCGTGGCCCGGGGAGACGATGGGGGTGTTGTTGAGACGGAGGATCCTGATAAGAGTGATTAAATTGAAGGTTATTAAGAGACTGGTCGAATTCCTGGTTTTGATAGGCGTTATTGGAAACGTTATCAACCACAAAAGGGTCCTCAGGAGGAGGGACTTGATGCTGTTGACGGAGACCTCCCAATGAAGGAATTTGGTCGTCGCTCAATTCTGATCCAGTCGCACGTGAAGGGGTATGATGTCGGGGGGAAGATCGTGGACTGTCGTCTGGGGTGCGATGGTGATGATTATCAGAGCCGTGTAGAGAATGACTAGGAGAAACAGGAGGTAATTGGGGGTGTTGACTGTTGTCCACAGTAGACGTAACAGGAGGGGTTTGTGCAGCAGCACCAGGCTGTGAAACAGGCGTTTGTTGATTAGTATTATCAAATGATGATGCACCAGGTTGTTGAGAGTCTAATTGATGTATAAGAGAGGCGTCAGACTGACCAGCCTGAGAGGCAGAGTTATCCTCACCTGATTCAGCGGTATTAGAATTTGCAGGAATGCCAGCAATATTAGAAGGATGTTCCTGACGTTCAGAATCAGAGAGAGCTGGAGATCTATTCCTATCAAAAGGCTGTTTATCAGAGTTATCACTATCAAAGGTATGGCCAGCAGAATTATTCTTATCGGAATTATCAGCTTTATCCCTAGCAATCTTTAGAGCAAGATGTGAATTGTCCTCGTCAGAATCAGAATCGTGTCGGCCAGGTGATTCTTCACGAGATTTTAAACTGTCATGAGAGGGTGTGGAAACACGGGACCCGTCAGTAATATCTCCAACTTTTACATGTAAAGGAACAGTCAATGAGGATTTATCAGGTTGTTGGGCAATGTGTTGGCCCGAGGTATTAGGCTGTTCACCTGAAAGTGATGTATCAGTGTAAATGTCGGTCACATCGAGATGTCCCTTATCGCCCTGACTTGTACTAGCAGAGGATGAGTCAGTTTCTGACATCATGAGGGTAAGAGGGTAAAGCCATACATTGGTAGGTTTTCTCAAATACGTGTTATAACGAGCAAAAGAAGCCTCACGAAACAGAGCAAGTTCTGGTAAGGGAAGAGACAAATAGCCAAGCTGGTCTAGTATTGACTCGTAGACATGCCATTGAGTGTTCCTATTATTGGCAGCCAACAATAACCATTTATTAAAAAGAAGAGTAGGAGTGTGATGTTTGATATAACGAGAAGCACGAGCAGACAAATATCCCTCATCAACCGCTGTCTGAGCTTCCAAACGGAACTTAAGTAACCACTGCTGAAGTGTCAGCTGTGTCAACGGGACAGACATTCAGAGCGAAAATAGAGGTAAGAAGAGTAAGCGTACCGTGCATACTAGCACTTACTAGAGCAAAAATATAACTAATTTGAGGGAGATTACGTATGAAAAGAGAGCCTAAAATCAAAATAAGGGTAAAGGCTACAAAATGTGCCACAGCGATTCCCTGCAATAAACGTGGATGTAACTCATAACACATATTAACTAACGACCCGAAAAATAAGGAAATGAACACATAACTTGAAAACCATATATCAGTGATAATGAAATAAGTAATTACTTGTCTGGCTTTAAATACATATATATAGAATGCAGGAATAACTGTAACACGTCACTATACATGGAGAAAAATGCTAACTTGTCCCTCCAAGTCAATAAGAGAAACACTCACTAGATAGCCTGATTGAAAGAAAACGGAAATAACGAACATTGGCTAGCTAAAAGTAGAGCAGTAGACCTGATACAACAAAATACAACACGATACACTGTCAATGATCAATGCGCACAACGTCAATAAATGAGTGGGAACATGCATAAATGAAGAAGAGCATGCTGTTACTCAAGAAAACAATAATGGGATGACAATCAGTATGTGATAATCAAATTCTCTAGAATGTTCGCTGGACGGGCAATAGCGATTGTGAATTTTAAAGGAAAATGAAATGTTACATATCTAAGTTGCAAAGTGAGGAAAGAAGAAGGCAGAATAGCGTGGCCATGAGACCAGGCTATTAGACCTTAAGTGCCGTGTATAGAAAATCTAAATAGTATGCTATGTGTTTGGAAACAGACAGACATATTGTTAATGTAACGTTAAAATATAAGAGTTAAAATATAAGAGTAAATGACAGATAGCCTAAGAAAACATTATAAATTAAGGAAGTAAGAATCAAGTGCCTTTCCTATTAATGTTTGCAAAATGAGCTCCTACCGTATTGGAAGATGTGCTGTGTTGCAAAGAAGGCCTAATGATGCGAGAGATGCCCCAGAGACTTGAGTGCGTTGTCTGGTCCGGGTCTGGATGAGGTGTGTAGGTAAAGTTGTGAGAAGTGTGGAAGATGAGAGGCAGGCATATCGAAGCTGAACATGAGCGAATAGGTAACCAAATAAAGATATGGGCGAAGCCCCTGAGCTACCTGGTAGGAAGATTGCGCCCCCTATACTAGTAGGTGAATTAAGGTGGGATAACATGGCTAGCGTACTAAAACTTGAATTTTGTATGCGTACGAAGGAAAAATTAACTATCATTGACGATATAGCAGAACAATAGCTATTTAGGAGACCAAAACAGCGATCAATGGCATGGCGTTGAACCAATGCTCTCTAGCCATAGCTGGCGAACCCGCTATGCATGATATGAAGTTGTGACATAATCGAATTTCCACATCAAGGAAGTGGACTTTCTTCATGCGAAGAAACCATAGGCCCATAGCATTGCAAGGCTAGTGTTTCGGAAGGAAACGTCACTAAATGTGAATCTTGCATCGTACAAACATCAAACATTGAGTTGCTGTGTATGATCATTTATAGATATGAAGAATTATTCCTATTCGATTTCATAGGGTTGTGCTTTTACAGTTCGACAGTTTAGTAGTAAACCGTTACCTCTAAATAGCTATGGTTTCATTAATTTCAGCCATTTCACTATTTTAAGTCTCTTACTTAAATAACCTACGAATCCTTAGCATTGTTAATTCTTTACATTCAATGGTACAAGGGCTGAATATGTTTGCTTATTCCTTAAATTTGAAAAACATAGTAAATCAAGAGACAGTGTGACACAGCAGACAAGCGCCAAGAAGCCGCAGACCGGAATTCTCTCACCATGCCATCTTTAGCGTGGTTCCCCATGCCACGTTGGCGCATGTTTCTCTCTCTCAGAGGTAGCTAATTGAGTAGATGGACTCATTACCGGGGATCCTGCGGGAGACACCTTAGCACTTGCCACCACGAAACACCTACTCAAGAAATACCAGAGGCTCAACAGTTTAGATTCACTTATCCGTTTAATACTCAACTTATAGACAGTTACATTAAGAGTCATTCAAACAACAGATGGTATTCAACTTATCAATACATTAAACAACGATCTTAACGAATTACATACATCATTAACTTATGCCATCTCAATCAACCATGACCTGAGGTTCCTTTAAGAGAAACCCTTGATCATACCTCTAACAACAATCCCCTTACCTGACGAGTCGTCACCGCGTCAGGGAGACAGGTAGCCCTCCTGCTGCCTCAGCGGGAGCGGGCTCTCTTCTGGCTGGGCAAACAAGCTTGCCCCCAGAGATTGCTACTAGGGTGTTCTGCGGCTGCGCAGAAACACCAGGGTAACTGTTGCCATGGAAACATGGGGTGAGTTCTACCCCGTTGCTATCATTGAATCTCATTACACAATAATATAATATATTACATTACTTTTATACAATAATAATATAAATGACATTACAGAATTAAGGTCTTGAGGTTCATGGTGATTTGAGGAAACTTCCTATAAGAGGAAAGAATGAAGACACCTCTGAAGCTAAAAGCTCAGCGGTGACAATACAACCGGAAAAAAATATAGTAAGGCCGTTCAACATAATCCTGAGATTACCACAATGTTTATTTCCCGTCGATTGAAGAGAGCAGAATAGAATAGAAATCGATTTCCCATTCAATCAGTTATTTATAATACTATGTGTGACAAATGAAATGCTCCCACAAATTTAACCATGGTCAAAGGAGGAGAGGAACTGGCAGAGATCTTGCAGGTGCTGCCCTCTTGTGTATTGTACATGAATGAGGTTAAACGCAATTATCATTAATTGGGATATTTAGGGAAATCCAATGACCTTGAAAAGGGGAGAGTTTTGCCCTGGAGTCCATAGAAAGGCAAAGGGAAAACTAGAAGATGATTCATAGAGTACAACTTGAATAAATCCCGTACGCTATAATTTTAATATAGAAGAAAGTAGATTAGTAAAGCTAAATATTTTAAATGTTTGATTCCACTTACCAGCCTTAAATCTGGAGAAATTGAGCATCTCATCGAATAATCAAGAGTAATATATACGTCTGGGAGACGTGAAAAGTCCACACCAGGAAGACACCGGGACAAAACAGCCTCCACAGAGGAAGCATTGAGCATGAGGGGGAATGAACAACGACTTGCTGGATCGAAGGTAGTGCACTGTGCATCAGAGCTGCATTTTCGCTGAAATTAGATTTCAAATTATCAGTTAAATGATCAAATTAACGAATATCCATGGACAAACATAAGACATTTTTTTCAATCAAACCATATTGAAACAAAAATTACTTGGTTTTCAGATGCTACATAAAGCTTTTGGTATAATGCCAATAACTTACTCACTTTGAAAAATTCCAAAACTGTCATTAAAATAAGGGGAACTGACATTAGGCATGATATTGAGAGTATAAGGAGGGGATCATTAAAAAATTATTTACAGTCTTTCACTTTGATAAAGGAAAAATCTGGACCAGTTCACTTTGAAAAATGAACTTCGTGACTCATGATGGCTGAGGAAGTAATATCTTCTCTACTTTCAACATGGGAAACATAGAGGCAGCTTGATTAGTCACCTAGTTTGCACAAATTAACATTGAACGTATTGGGTATGATCATGACAAATCATCAGTATGATGACACACGAAGTGCCATTTTCAAAGTGCAACAGTACACTCTTTTTCGGTATCAAAGTGACAGGCTGCAATATCCTAGGAGGGCCCCTGGAACATGTATTTGACGGCAAAAGAACATTGTAAAAAACATGCTGTGTTCATTATACATTTTTATAACTTTTCTTTTCCCCTCTAAATCGGGAGGGGGGGAGGTTGATCTAGTGATAGTGTGCTATGCTGCCAATCACCTGGGGTATGTTGGACAGCTGTTTCAATCATCCTCTGCCTCATTACCATGTCCTGCTCTGGTCTTAATTAGCCTACCAAGTGCGTAAATACAGGACGTATAGCCACAATCATCCACCCATCCTTCTAAATGGGACTCACAGGCAGACAGATGCTTAATTCCTCGATGTCTTCATCGTTGATCTCAGCAAGTTTTGCTTCCATCTTCCTCAAAGACTGTGTTTTGTACCTTAATGACACATCAGAAATCATGACCTCAATGTACTGTCTAATTGCAGATTGCAGTTCGGGAGCGCCGGTCCGTTGGCAGGTCAGGATGTTACCAAGAGATGGGCATGGATTTGTTCTCAATGTTCCATTTCGAAACAGGACCTTGCATGGTTTGGGTTGATCGTTTTCTCCAAACCCGCCAAAAAATGGAAAGGCGGAAGCAACAGCAACCAGAGCGATAACAAAGAGGAAGACCTTCATTCTGCAAAGGAAAATACAGGTCTTCAATTCACATATTTCACTGAATGACCTGGACATGGACCCAAAATAACTTTTTTTGCAATTCAACTATTCTTAATTTTCTCTTCACACACAGGCGGGAGATTTATACAATCTAAATCCAAAAACGCAACTTTCAAAATTTAAACTGAGATAATGACCAAGTTATAAAGCCTTGAAGTTACATTAAAATGCACTAAAAATACTCCAGCTTTGAGACACCTTAGCTGGACCAATCAGAGGCAAGGGCGGGAAATCTATTAGCCAATGGGATTTAAGTATACACCCTTTTCCCTTATTAAAGCCCCTTTCCCACTGGATGCATATAGTCACGTTTCATTGCATAATGTTAAAAATCTGAAAACGTGTCCAAAGGCATTAGGGTGCACGTTTCTATTGGGTCTGATATTACATGTTAATTGGTGTGACACGCAGCAGTTGCATAGTTGTACATGTCTATGCAATTGGTTTGCATAAGCTTGCAAAGCCTCCACGACAGCAATGCATAGACCCACATAGTGATACATACACCTGCAAATCCAGTCCTTTACAGAGACACGCAGCCCTTTGCAACATATTGGATTAAAAAATTATCATTGAAACTCCAATTTACTTGCGTTTCATTGCATATGGCTGCATACTAATGCATAGGCACCACATATGATGGCATAAGGCTGCACTCAGAGTGCGTTTCTTGACATAGGTATGCAAACTGACTTGCATTGCTTTGCATACAAGAACAAAACGCAGCCCTACTGCGTTCAAATTAAACATGTTTAATTTTTCTGCCCTGATTGCATGGTTGTACACGTTTGCATGCATATGATTGCACTCCCTTGCATACCAATACATAGCACTGCATATCATTGCATAAGCTCTTGCGTATCCATCGAGTTTTGGACCTGCGTTTACAAACGCATAGCAACGTGCTCAGTGGGAAAGGGGCTTTAGTGTCCACAGGGAGAACCATCCGTGAAATTGGTCTATTGCGGTCAAAACTGCTCTTACTTACAGTCAGAGCAGATTCTCACACTTAACTTGCATATGACCCAACACTTATTTCCCATAGATAAATCAAAATATATCATTCAAGATTGCTTTTAACTTGAACATAGCAATGACCTTTCAAGGATAAACAGTGTTGTGGATCAAATTCAAATATTTTAGAAAATTTAAAGTGATTTAATTTTACAGTGAGCAGAGAAGTAAGGACATGGAAGGATGTGGGTAAGAAACAGGCTTTGGTCGGGTAATAAGTGAACCTACTGCGACTCCTTTGGCTTTCTGAAAAGCAATTCCCACTTCTTAGGTCTCCTGAAATACGACTCAGGCTTCTACTCCGCACATCAGCATTTTTTCACACAAATATTACAAGGTTAACATGGGAGAAGAAGTAATCCTATAAAATGTTTTCATATGATTTTGTACTTGAATATTTTTTAAGTTTATTGCTGACTTTTACATTTCAAATTTTTTTGAGTTTTTGTAAAGTATATTAATTAGTTTTAGGATTCAGGAGTTATTTAATTTCCGACTCTGACTCCAACTTCACCTGGAATCAAAGTTTGACACTGACTTCGACTCCACCCAAAAACCACTCCATAACCCCTGACTTCGACTGCGACTTTTAAAAAACCCTGACTGATACTCACCTATTTTTTTATTAATAATTCAGACATGTAAATAGTCTACAATTCTACTCATTGAAGTAAAACATGTGATCTTGAAAATATATAATATACCACTTTCAAAATGTGCTTGCCCGAAGCTTTCCGAATGAAATAAATGCGAATTAATTTCAGCCTTTTTGTCGTTACGCCAGAGGTAAACATGACACAGGCAATCACCTGCAAATTTCTACGTTTCGGTCTCAAGACACCCAGAGAATCTGTCACAAAATGGCAGAGTCACCAGACCAGTTTCTGAATAGATAATTTTAAAGTGAGACCTAAAACCCTATTTGTAATTCAATATGAAACTGAAATAGGCCTCATGACAAGAAATTCTTCTCAAGTTCAAGTTCTTTATTGGAAAATAATTACTCAGCAAAATACATACAGTAGTCAACTTTCGAAGTGGATCAAGAATTTACATTGTAGCAATTCTGACATCAGTTGTTGTTGCTGCATAATTTTGCATGAAATGTTAACTTTGATATCTTGGTAATGTGCTTGAATGAGATTGTTAGGCTTCAGTGACTTTGATGGTCACCAGACATGATTGTTTGAAGCAAGGTGCAAAATGACTTGTCACACACTAGTGAATACACTGTAGCACCACCAAAATAGAGTGGTGATTTCAGAGCCTTGGTCACTCAAACAATGTCGAATTGGACCAAAGGAACCTAAACTGTGAAAATGTTAAAAAAAGAAGTCCTCAGTTGTCTACTAAGTATTACTGAGAATGAAATTTTCTTCGGTCACTTGATGAAGTATGCCCCAGCCGGTGGCTCCCCCGCTTGCTGAAATTGTTCATATCCATTGGAAAAGCCACAGATTTTTGAATACAGTAAATGAGGAACGTCAAATCAAAAGTTGAGCTCAATTGAGTGAACAAAACAATGCTTGGTTTATTGCACAGTTACAAAAGAAATTATAACCTGTTTTCAATTAAGGTCGTCATTGCTTATTAGTGTTACAGACCATGTTGCACCTTGTGACAAACAATCATTGTTTTGTAGGGTAAAAAATTAGTGAGGCATGAAGTTTTTCGGCCAAAACATTGCCAAGACATAACACCAACATACTGCACTAAGATCATTTACTCATATTTTTTTGTGTTAATATAAATTATATAAAAAATCTTCATCCACTTTGTAAGTTGACTACTGTATATCATGTACAATTATAATCAATGAAATTTTCCTTAGTCAAGATACAAAAAAATGTATATATTGAATTATAGTTAATAATACAAAAAATTTTTATGGTACATTGGCAAGAACTTGTAAAATAATTATAACATATACTGAAAACAAAATAATAATGATCTTAATATACATAAAAAAATATTAAGAAAATTAAAAAAATTACTAAGTGACAAAAGCATTGTTGGTTTTTACAAAATCTAAATCATTAAGAAGGAGGTACTTCTTCAGTTGTTTTTTAATAGTGGATAATGTAAGACTACTCATTATAACGTTAGAAAGAAAATTCCACACAATGACTCCCTTATATCTCAAACATCTTTGACAAAAACTACTTCTAAAAATGGGAGAGTGTTACTTATCGCGTAATCTAGTATTATGAGGCATGATACCGGGAATTAGAAAGAAACATGTCATTAAAAATGTCAGGGCTTTCTTCTTTCTGCAATTTAAACATAAACAAAGCAACCTTGAGAACATAGATTTTGAAAATATCTAAAACTCCATATTTCAGGAAGAGGGGAATCGATGGCATTCTCAGAGGTGAAAAAGATATAATCCTTCTTTTTTTAAGTTTATGAATTGGAGCTTGTAGTAGGCACTAAACCCCATACCTGAATGGCATAATTAAGGTATTGATAGAGAAGAGAATTGTAAAGACTGAGCAATGAATGTGAATTGAGCTGATGTCTGGCCTTCAATATTATGCCTATGGCCTTAGCTATCTTCTTTCTTATAAAATTTATATGGTCAACCCAAGCAAGTTTCGAGTCAATAATAACACCAAGGAATTTAGTAGACTCAACATGACAAATTTCTTTGTTGGCAATCTTAATTTGAAAGTCACTAGAAACATTTTCCCGTTTGGATTTAAATAACATTCAATTTGTTTTATTTACATTGAGGGATAGTTTGTTAGCATTAACACAATTATACACATGGCTTAATTCATCATTCAAGATATCTGCCATAACTGTAACATTATTTATCTTGAACAAATGAGTTGCTATCATCAGCAAACAAGATTGGCATAACGCTATTTGAAACTAAATAAATGTCATTAATGTATAATATAAATAATAGAAGGCCCAAAATTGATCCCTGGGGGACACCACAATTTATGGACATCAGTTCTGAGTAATTTCCATCAAAAGAAACAAATTGTTTTCTGTTATCCAAATAACTGCAAATTAATCTATTAGCCCCCCCTCTTATCCCATATTTATTTAGTTTACGTAATAATATGTCATGATCGATGGTGTCAAAAGCTTTACTAAAATCCAAAAATGTTCCTAATGTCATTTCATTCCTATTCATACCAGTTACAATCTTATCAATAAGTGTTATCAAAGCCATTGTTGTATTATATTTTTTTCGAAATCCAAACTGAAACTTGTACAGAACACTATTATTATTATAACATTTTATTCATGTATAAGACGATACATAGATTCAAAAAACAAGTATAACAAAAATTTTAAAAGGGTAAAAACAGTTAAAAACAGATCAATCAGGAAACACATAAAAATTCTATGAGGTCTTTTACCTCATGTAAATCTAGGCTGCTTGGCACAATGCTATCACGCTCTTGAATTAGTTCAGAAATCTGATAACTAATTCTGAGATCCTCATCCGGACAACTATTCATCCACTGTCTGTACACCTTTTTACACAAATCTGTACTATTACAATTAATTGTAGGCGTTACACAACAATAGTTTATTAATATATGTCTAATATTACGACCCAGTCTAGAATTTGAGAGTATTGAATTTTTATATATATGGTTAACAACATTATTTTTACTATAAACACCAGAATAGAAAAACTTAATAAATCGCTGCATTAAATGTATATTAATTGGTGGAGTTCTTACAATATGAGGAATATACCTCGAATGAGTTGTTGGTGGTAAATTCATTATTCTACGCATTGCTTTCCTCCATTGTTTACACAAATTATTTATAGCAGCGCCATTAGAAAAATCGATAAAGTTAGACCCATAGAGGGAAGTACAATATTTTTCATAGAGACTATGTTTGATTACAGAGCTAATACCAGAAAAACATTCTCAGGCTAAAAATATTTTCAATGCTGTAATTTCAACTTGGAGAACCATGACACACTTGCAATGTAAAATTGAATGAACTGAGTCAGCTTAAATGATTGAGTGAGGTGGTTGAATGAATTGTTTGACTACAATAATTAATGTGTTTGTTATTGGGGCTAAAAAAAACAAGCTATGTTAGATCAAACAATTTGTGCCACCATTGAATCATCTCACTCAATCCTTTGAGCTGCATGACTCAAAATTCTAATTTTAAAGTACACTTTGATTCAAGACTGTTTAGATGGCACTTACCTTTTGAGGTGGCGTTGGCAGATGGCTACAGCAATCAACAATCAACAATCAGCAATCTGTCCCAGCGTCATGTTAAGCACTGCTTAAATATACACACAGGAACCAATCACATGGGCCACCGCAGCCAATGAGGGAAAGCGTTGCAGTTCTCTGCCCACCAAAATTGACTTTAATCATCATATGAACAATCCATAATTTCAATTCTTTAAGTACATTAAGGTTATTTAAGGGCATTACATTTACAAAAACCTGCAATTACTCATTTTTGACCAACATGTATGAACAATCCATAATTTAAATCTTCTAAGCATATTAAGGTCATAAGGGTATTAAATTGACAAAAACATACAATGACTCATTTTTTCACAGCAAATAATCTTTTAAGTTAGTAATTGATAGTAAGAAAACAACGTGCAATACTTAAAAAACAACAATAATTTATGTTTTTTGTAAAATAAAAAGCACAGCTAATTAATGTATACTATTATTCATCATGTTCATAAACCAAGATAGGTGAATTACTTATATGTATGTAAGTTGAAAAACTCTAGTCTCAAATTTATATGGTTCATCCATCTTAAAAAGTGCAACTGTTGCATTGGTATTGTTACCGGTATATACCTGTTGTTGGACCCAAAGGCTTGACCTGCCAAATGCTGTGATCACATGATCTGGGCTGTGCTGTATGATGATGACTATTCGCTTGATGTAAATGTTGATGTGTGCAATTGTTATATTAAGTTTTGTACTGATATGTTAATACCTACAAAGTATGTAACAGTGTATCCAAACAACAAACCTTGGATCACTAAAGATGTCAAGGAAGTGATTAATGATAAAAAGAGAGCTCTGTCTCATGGCAGGATTGGTTTGAAAGAAGTCCAAAAAGAATTAAATGGTAAAATTAAAGATGCTAAATTAGCGTATAGAGATAAAATAGAAGGATTGTTCAAATCTAGAAATAGTAAAGATGCTTGGAAAGGCTTGAAATATCTGAGTGGATGTACCAGCAAAAATAGTATGCTCGAACCAGAAAGTGTAACTGACTTTGTTGAAGAGTTGAATGAGTTTTACAGTAGATTCGATGATGTTGATTTCCACACAGAATGTAATGAAATGCTTGATGTTGTTAATGAAAGACAGGATGACAGGATTGTTATTTCTAATGAAAATGTTGTTGCAGCGTTAAATACTGCTAAACCAGGCAAAGCCTGTGGGCCAGATGGTATCTGCGCCAAAGTCGTAAAATCTTGTAGGTACGAACTAGCTGCTCCTGTTGGTCGTTTATTCCAAAAATCCTTGGATTTATGTACTGTGCCTAGAGTATGGAAGTTGTCAGAAATTGTGCCTGTGCCAAAATTAAAGATTCCTCTTGTGAAAAATGATCTCAGGCCTGTAGCATTAACAGCTGTGCTAATGAAATGTTTTGAATCTTTTGTTAAAAGATTATTATGTAAAGAGGTTGTACACATGTGTGATAAGTTCCAGTTTGCTTATAAACCAGGTCGAAGTGTTGATGATGCTGTATTAACATTATTAAATATCATCTGTTCCCACCTAGATAAAGGCAAACATACACCAGAGCTCTTTATGTAGACTTCTCTAGTGCCTTTAATACGATCAAACCTCATGTTATGTTAGACAAACTCTGTGAATTAAATGTTAATCATAATCTTATTAAGTGGATTTATAGTTATTTAACTGAAAGACCCCAATATGTAAAACTTCATGATGTAACATCAAATTGGTTATATACCAATACTGGGGCCCCGCAAGGGTGCGTACTATCCCCCTTACTTTTTACATTGTACACCCATGACTGTCTAAGTAGCTAAGATAATTGTCATATTCTCAAGTATGCAGACGATACGGTAATAATTGGAAATATTACAGACAATGACACCAATACATACTTACAGCAAGTTAACAATTTTGTGAAATGGTGTGCTGATAATTACCTAAAAACACAGTGGCATCGCATTTGACCATTTGGCAAACCAGTCAAGTGCCCCTTGTTTTTCATTTTGTCTTTTGAATGTTTACCTTTCACCAGAGTATTGGACATAGTGATATGACTAACAGTGATTTAAATAAATCAGTCCAAAGAAAGTAAATAAAGAGTTAAAGAACTATGAATCAGTGAACAGTATACATGAGCAGACATCATAGGGATCAGGGGCATGCCCAGAAAATGCTACTTTTTGACAGATAAGTGTACCATGATCATCCCATGTCTCAATCAATGACATATGCAATATCAGTGATATTATTTTAGCCATTGCAGTGGGACACTTTTAACCTGGACATCACTATTTAGTGCAGACAAATTTGTGTTCAAATGTCCTGATGAAGAAATCCAGAATACAGTTGAATCGCATTTTGAACCATTTGGAAAACTGGTCAATTACCATATGATTATTGACTGTAAGCAAATCACATTGGGGGAAAAATACATACTACTAAAAATTGTGAAAAAGTGTGAGTTTGGCCATTTCAGACCATCAATGCCTGAACATGCTAGAAAATACCGATCTTAAAATAATCTCAAGGCAATCTTAAAACAAAATTAATATTACTGCACAATCAAGACCTAATATACCAATGTTATGTAGTAATTTTGATTTATTCAAATCACTAGAAACTGAGAAAGATCAAGTCTCATTTCCTTCACTGACAATAAACTAATTAGTTTACAGCAAGGACAAAAATTTCACTATCTGATCAAGAACATTGAAAATGGCACTTATGTCACAATAATTTCTTTATGTACCAAGAAAAACCCAGAAAACTCCACCACAACTGCAACAGTTAAATGTTCCGCTGTAGAACAAGAGCACTCATTTTTATGTTCAGACTTTTTCTTCACCTGTCCGATACATAAATCTGACCTGGGCATTGAGAACTCACCCACAGTGATTGAAATAAATCATTTCAAAGAGAGTAAATGAAACTTCTATGTTTCTGACAGACAGAAAAGTTGGTTTAAGAATAAGCTGCAGACTGACAGTGTAGGTGCCAGACAGTTCTCACAGATTAAGTGCCTGTGTGTCCCATTGGAGTAAAAATGAAAAACGGCATGCATTTTACCATTTTACGTTGTGGTCAATTGCAAATCTAATGTTTTAAATGCTAAATTTAGTACCTGTCATGCAAAGCTCCCATCATATGCACATTCATAAATTTTATACAGTCTGTTGTTCAAAGTTTGATTGAAAACCGAAACTTGAACAGCAAAAAAAATATTAGAAGTGAGTGATGACTGGACTTTCAATTTTGTGAGGTCATCTCAAATGAAGCTCCCCCACTCCCACCATTACCAAATGCTTCTGTTATTTGTCATACATAAAAAAAAACATAATTCTAAAAATCATAACAGCACAATACAATTATCATACTATCATCCTGTCCTATTTGTCTACAGAGTATAAAAAACAAACAATGCTGGACATAAATCATGAAGTATGCCCCAACCATTGCCAAATGCTTCCGTAATCTGTCATATGGTTGATATGAACTGAATAGGATACTGAGCATTGAAATACATACATGTATGGCTCAAGGTGATATTGCAGGTTAATCAGCATTTGTTGATAATTTTGGTTTTGCTAGTTTTTTTTCCTTTAACTATTTTGATATCATGTAAATTACCAAATTGATTTGAATTTGCCTGAGTCAATATTAAGAATGTTATATAAATTGAATTATAATATTACATACCTTATAATGAATGAAAATTCCATTGAAACAGCCCTTGGTATCATTTCCACTATAATTTGTGAACTCGAAAGTGCATTACAAGAATATTATGTTTGCTTATTTCAAAGAAAAACAGCTAGCAACAAGCTGTTAATATGAGTGTAAGTTAGACAATACCTATGTTTTTGACAATATGCAGTCTAATCCTTTATTGGCAAGTTTTGAATAAGCATTATATCATACTTGTGACCAACAACTAAAGAAAACTGAGAAAACATAATGCAATCCAGTAAAATCTTATTTGGACTAGGAAAGTAAGGTCCCATTATTGCATCTTCAGTGAATGGGTAAAAAATAATCATGATGGAACCAACTCAGCTGTAAAACCTTATTGATAACAATGAAATAGCAGGTAAGAATTTCTCATTCTTTCTAAACCGTGTGAAAAAAACCAGCTATGACAATGCAGTAAAATATCAAAATCAAACCATATTTAGCTCTAATTTGCATGGCAGTGGTCAACCATGATTAATTAGACAATGTTGCAGAAGAAATAATGTAACATCACAATGAAAATTATGTGCTCAGCTGCTACTAGGGATGCTACGTGATTTATGTCCTGCATTGTTTGTTTTTTACACTCTTTAGACAAATAGGACGGGATGATAGTATGATAATTACATTGTGCTGTTATGACTTTAAGAATTATAAATGTTTTCTTATGTAGGCCTAGGGTAACATGGGGTAATTCAGGCCTCGGGGCAAATCCGGGCCCTTGAGGATAAAATGTTTTCTCATGGCCCTAGTAACAGAGATTATGCTTTAAAATAATTATGATTCCACTTACAGGAGAATCATATTATTTTCTTTCATTTTATTATTATTAAACTTCAACTATTACACAGGTTAAGTTTCTTGTTTTCGTAAATATTTTTTATTAAACTTCACCTACACATAGTCCTACCCCAAGCTTACCTCTTCAATTGACAATTAAGTGCATAGACATACTGGAGACAGCCATGCCAAAAACAAGCCGATAACACACTCTACACACCAATAACGTTATGATTGATTTCATGGCATTTGATTGGCTCAGCAATTTTGATTCAGAATATATTTAAACATAGGTAGTCTCATATTGCCACACTTACACTTTTCTTGATTCTTAATAGCATGTTATGTTTCTTGCCTTGGAGATGTGTGTGATTCTTGATGTACTTTCTTTAATTTCTTTGGAGTGATTCACTTAAATCATGTTAGCAAGTTCAGTCTCCAAAACCTGTCATTTGGTGCTGGCACAGAATGTGTAACAACAAATGCAATTTATGTCATTGTTGAAAGACCATAGGTTGAATAGTGATTTATTTTAATCAAATTGACCATGTCACCTTAGTATACATGTAACTCCAAAAGTGGGAAGTGACTGTAGTTCTGATAAATTATTAGAATGTTAACTTTGTTTTACGATGCATCTTGAGATGATTTGAAGAATCATATTCCCATCTGTATTTAAATGTGGGTAGACTGATATCACCATGCTTTTCAAAATTCTTAAAAGCATGTTATGTTTCCTGCCTAGGAGTCATATGCTTCAAATCCTTAGTCTTATGACACACAGTAAGTTTTCAAATCTGTTGCCTTAAAATCCATTCCTTTGAGAGAGAAACTTCATTGTCTATTTGCATGAAAAGGAGTGATTTAAATAAATCAAAATTATCAAGTGATGAGATAATGGCATATCCAGTAGCAATGAGAAATAATTGATAACTGGCTTGCTGAAGTTCTTCACCATACAGCAGCATTGCTTATAAAAGTGTAAATAGACTTAGAAAAATGCAAAAAACTAGGATAAAAATGAAAAACAAGGAGCAACTGACCTTTTGCCGTTATGGTCAAATGCGATGCCACTGTGTTTAAATTTGAATGTCAAAAAAACTATGGAAATGGTCTTTGACTTCAGGAAGGACAAAAATGTACATGATCCACTTATTATAAAGAATGAAACTGTACTGTTTACAAAATGTTATAAATATCTCGGTGTACACATTGATGATAAATTGGATTTCTCAGAAAATATTCATAATTTGTACAAGAAATGTCTGCAGAGAGTTTGTCATCTTAGAGAACTTGTTAACATCAGAGTTGATAGAGATATCTTGTCATTGTTTTACCGATCTATAATAGAGTCTGTTCTGACGTACAGCATTGTATCATGGTTTGGTTCATCGCACAAAAAAGATCAGAAAAAACTTAAAAAGATTATTAGAATTGGTAAAAAATTGGGGGTCTGTACAAGGAGTTTGAATGATTTGTTTAATGAATATTGTATTAAAAAGGTTGTAAAACTTCTTAAAGATTCAGAGCACCCATTGTATGATCAGTAGGGTGCATCTAACCCCCTTGCATCTTTGGATCACCTCTGACTTTTTTTTGGGGGTGAGGTTTGGTGTCCTGAATAAATCCCTAAAATTTCATAGAAATCCATTAAGGTCTAGGGGTGGCTGATTGCAATTGAAAATTATGCAATATTTATGTTTTTCGATTATTAAAATAATCCGCGGTTCTCCGTAACTTGGTCAATATTAGAGATACATCAAATATTATGATTCCTCTAGAAAGCCATGATCAAGAGCTTCAAAATGAATACCAACAACCTATGTTTTCATGCATTTTAAGCAGTGGTAGTCATCGTTTTCAAACAAGAAATGAGGCTTTTTCCGATGACTCTATGCTAGGCCGAATCAAATTGCGACAAAGTTAACCGATCAGAGCCCAACCTTCCCAAAAGTTGTGGATGGAGTCCAGAAGACTTCCTGTGAAATTTCAGGTCAATTGAAGACGTCCTTACACCGGTTCACCCCTTACTTTTGATTTTAGATTAAAAAATGGCGATTTTTGGGATTTTCGGGCTGTATCTCAACAACCTTTCCACAAAAAGAGCTGCAAATACACTCAAAATATCAAGAATGGTAAAATTTGGTGTGGTCCATGTGCCCTTTTACCTTCTTGGTTCCATCTCTGTTGTTATACTATGAAAACTGGTTCCAGGAACCCTTGGAAGTAATATGAAGTCCTAATCCTAGCCGCAACAAGAAACACTAAGAAAATCCATTGCACATCTCACTTTGCATGCAGGCTAAATGTGTCCTTTGGTGCTATATTTGGTATTCAAAAAGTCATTGAAGTCATCCCAGTGATAAAAGATGACAGAGCATTATTTGGTAATAGCCTAGATTGTGTATCCTTCCGCTAGAAAGGATTAACAGGTTTGACATGACCTGCCATGGCTGGAACACTTGGAAGGTCTAGTAATAATTCCATAGCTATCAAAAACTTTCAAACAAAGACAATGTTTATGCTACAGCTGTGAAATCTTTCTCCGATTTTATATCCACATACAGCATAAAAAAAAATTCTGCATGTCTGTTTTATCCTCAATGGCATTTCATTTTATCCTCAATGCCCAAATCAAAATCAAGTCTTGTGTCGCTGACACAAAAGGGTTCCTAACAGCATCTTCTCTGTTAACTTCATCAGCTTGTACACCTACAGTTGCCATTCTCTTATTGTGAGCAGCAGATTCATTCATGTGAGCCTCAACAGCTTTGTATTCTTCTCCAACACTAAAGCCTGAAATGTTCAGCATCCAACAATTTAAAGTCAAATGCTATCATGACTGAAATACTTCCTGTGGTTTATGGTGACACAGCTGAGGGGAGAAATTCATCCTTGTCAATATGCAGTCCAACGTATTTTCTGGTTGTGGATGCGGAATCAGTAGCAAGTGTAATTATGGGACCAGCAGGTTTTGTTTCCATCTCCCTTTCATTGAATTCCATAGTGTCTTCATAAATGTATCATTATGAATCAGGCACATCGTTATCATCATTATAATCAATTTTTTGCACATATGCCCAATTGCATTGACCACTTGTGGCTGAACATGGCTTTACCACAGCAGTTTCTCAGCAATGGCCTGTCTATATTTGCAAGCTGTTGTTGAGGAAAGATGGTCTGGTGCACATTCAGATAGAATAGTTAGATTAATCATCATCTTCACAATGGCATTAACAATTCATGGAAATGAAGCTCTACACATTTTTCTATACATCTCAGTGACCACCTGCCCCTTTTGAAATTCATGATTATATTACACAATTTAACTGCCATTGACTCACAGCCTTCACCAAATATTTCAATTTCTACTTCTAACAGCAAAACGAAAAGTGGTAGGGACACTGACAGTCGTATCCGTATGCAACCTCCAGTGCAGAATAGCACTATCTTCTTCTCTCTGATCAACTGTGTCTTCACCCTTGTACTTGCTCCAACTTGCCAAGTGCAAGACCTCTGCCCTTGCAATCTTTAAACGTACCAGTTGCTGAATGAAGTGGGACTGACTTACAAATCTATAGAAGATCTTTCCACTTCTTTAAAGTGATGCCTATGTATTTTCAAGACTGTCCAAGATTATTGTCGCTCATAATATAGAATTCTTTCAAATCTCAGTCTGAAGAGATGAGTTTATTTTGTAATTTTTAAATTAATATTCACCCAAAAGGCCATATCCCAGTTACCATTGAACCTACAAAATTGAAATTGATGCTAAAACGTTCAGAATATCCATTTTTGTATTCAATGCCAATACATTTATATGACCTAAAGTCAATAGTTCTCATATTTTGATGGAAAATTTGATTTTTGACATCTAAATAGACGCGGTTTGACATTTAAGCCAGTAGCAGCTGGAATAAGCCTTAAAATTGGTTTGGTAATATTTTCCTTGTTTCTGGAGACAATGACCAGACTTTAAGAGGGTCCCCAGAAATTTCCATGATAAATTGCCTCTAGTTACTCACAAAATATGAGAATTTTCGGCGTTTTCTTAGCTTTTTAAAGCTTGCAATCTTCAAATGAAATCAGCCACCCCTAGGCAACCTTCAAAATGGATGAAATTTGGCAGAATTACTCCTTTCTATGAACCTCACCACCAAAAAAAAGTCAGAAGGGATGTGACAAAATTTTGCATTTTGACGGGGATCAGATACACCCTAATGATCAGTATGTATTTTTGAGATCAGGAAAACGTCTAATGATGCCAAAGCTAAGAACAAATAGATATGGCAATACGTTTGTACCATCGAGCATAAAGCTGTATAATTATCATCTCACGAAGGGCAAAACAATGTAGTTACATGTAGCAGACTACCAGTGTATATAAATGTTCTATTTTTGCATAATTTATTATTTATAATCACTTTGTTCACTTGACATTCTGTGTATCATGCTACAACAAGTTTCACTCTGTGACTAAATAAAGTACTTCTTATCTTATCTTATCTTATCTGGTGGCCTTTGTCAACCATACGGGAATTTTTTCAATTAGCCCAAAGGCTTGCTTTCCCAATCATCTGATTGGCCATCCTTTGTCACTGATGCCCAAAGAAAGGCTTGCTCTGGGCCAAAAGGCTTGCTTTCCGGATCAAGTGATCGGGCATCCTTTGCCCAAAGGCAAAGGCTCAAAATGTTTTTTAGATCAGGAAAAGAAGCCAAAAAGCAAACAATTTAGACTAATACAATAGCTGCAAAATACACTCACCAACAAGAAACGCATTACTTGATTTTGGCTTATAATTTTGAAAAGAATTCTTTTTAGACAAAACAAATTATATGGTATTGATCCTAAGATCAACTGGTGTCTTTGTGCCAAAAATCATTCAGCGGTGACCATTTCCTGTCTGTCTTTTGACCTGTTTATCACATTTCAGTTTTTGCAATAAAATACGAACTTACAAACAAGTTACACCAAAAATAAAGGCGCCATTTTAAATGATGCCCAAACAGATGATAAAAGCCGAAAAATTAGCGACGCAACACTATTTTTTAACTTTACAGACAATTTGCAAATTCAAGTTTTGCACATTTCAAAATGTTACAGACAAAATCACTCTGGTTCGGGCCCTTAGAATTGAGCTTTTTCAATAAAATATTCAGACAATTTCACTATGTTGTCTAAAGTTTGCCACAGTTTTTTAAGAGCAAAATTCACAGTTTAACTTAATTTTTTACAACGACGAAGGCAATATTCATAAAATCACATTAACATGACTTGTAGACAAATTTTAGAATAAACAAGAAATTCTTTAAAAAAAGAATTTTAGGGACCTGAGGTTTCTTCAAACACATATTTTATTTTCCAAGTATTCAAAAAATGTTTTATGTATGTGTAGTTGCATCTATACCTCCAATGTACCACTGTGAGTGGGTGATTTAACAAACCTAATACATGTTACATCATGATTAGGCATGCCTAATTACAGGTGTCATTAACATAGACAGCAAACCAAGCAATGAGAAGCCCTTTTAAATTATTTGTCATGAACATGAAATTTCTATTTCCATTACAACACACTAATTGTGGCTTGCATAATATTTGGATTATTACACTTTTAGACTGACCAGTTTGTGAGAAGTTGAATATCTAATGTTCTCATACAGCGTTTTCTTTTATCACTTGTCTTATGTCGTCTCAAATGTTTATACACATAGGCTATATAATTTTTTGAAGGAAATCTCTATGGGATAATATTATGCTCCAGGTGTGCTTTGGATATGGTCCCCAATCACTCAACCATGACAGCTCCAAGGTCATGCAGTGAAGGAGCTACTGAGCATAAAGAGGGGCAAATATATACTTGATTTGTAAATTGTAGTCACAATTACCTTTGCTGTAGCATGAGTGTCCTCCTAATATTGGAGGTAAATTTGGAGGGTACTCCTACTATAGGGAAAGTATATCTGCAAGGCCAACTTCCTAGTGGCCCCCTCCAGAAACTCAAGAAGCTCCACCACTGCAGTACATATAAATTGATGACAAATAGCACTTTGCCCCTTTAGTTAGGGACCTCCACTGTAAAATCTTTCCTCATTTGGAGCTTATAACACAGATCTGAGATGGTCCCTACAAAAAACAAAATGGATCAAAGCGCAAGATGTTCCAGATTATTGAGTCCTGACAAGGACTAAACAGATATGCCAGTAAAAAAGTTCCAGGTCCATAGTTCCATGTGAAGTTTAACATTTCAGAATTGAAGTGTCATTCTGAAAAGTTCCTACGGGGGGTGCTGTAGTCTAGGACTTTGGTAATTTTGAGGCAACATAGTGATATTGTCTGACTATTTTATTTAAAAAGCTAAAGGCCTAAAACACGATGATTTTGTCTGCTACATTTTTTAATCTGCGAAACTCAAATTTTCCAATTGTCCTGTAGAATTCAAAATAGAGTTTCTGTGCTGATTTTACAGCTTTTTGTGTCTGTTTAGGTATTCTTTAAACTGGTGCCATTATTTTTTGCATAACTTGTTGGTAATGTCATATTTTATTGCAAAAACTGAAATTTAATAAACACGTCCAAACTCCAAAGGTAGACAGGAAATGATCACAGCCGAATGATTTTTGGCAATAATACACTGGTAGATCTTGGGATCAATACTATACATGTAATAAGTTTTGTCCAAAAACATTTTTTGCAAAAATTATAAGCAAAAATCAAGTGTTCCGTATCTTTTGTGGTTGAGTGTATAGACAGTTTCACTGGCTGAAAATGACAAACGCAAATTATCAGTTATTAAAATAATTTAATTCAATAAATCTAGATATTACTATGCAGAAAACATTATGTGTACTCAGTTTGTGAATCATATGCAAATTGTGTAATAACAAACATTATACTTATGGACTTAAGTTGTAACTTAGGATATTCTGAATTATAATATTAATCAAATTACAGACTATAATCGTAACTTAGGATAACATCAACTTTTACAGACCTGACTGGTGATATCAACCATGCACATGGATACCATAATTTGATGTAATTTGGCAGGTACGACATAGTATATTCTTATGAACTCCAGAAAAACTATTTTACAATTTCATAAAATATTGTTTTAAATATATGTGATAATCAAATAACACATATTTCAACTTAATTTATACTTGTTCAATATAATTATTTGAGCCCAATTTTTGAATGTGTCATCTTTGCTACCTGCACACGTAATGTTGATTATTTTTTCTGAGTATCAGTTCAATAATCAATATAATTTTTCTCTCTCCAAAGGTACCAGACTTCATACTTGGTGCATATTGTATAGATCCTTGCTAAACCAGTAGGGGGAATATATAGGCTGGTGTAGCAGTTTTGGCTCAGTTGGTCTCACTTCTGGCTTGCAAGGGCTCATTTGGTCTCTGAGTGGGTGGTTATATCTCAGTCTGTCTCAGGTTAGCATTTTCTAGCTCAGCCTGTCTCTAGCCAAGCGTTTTCAGAAATTTGTACTGTATATGCGACTTAAATTTGGATATTGCAGAAGCATCGCCTTTTGCAGGTAACACACAGAAATGGTGCACATGAATGCATGACCTTCCACATCTCAGCGATCTCACTTATATTGACAATGTTGTGGCATGCAAATAATCGTCCATATTCCAGTTTGCATAATTTGAAGAAACATAGGCGTATTTCGCAGGGAGTCGCGGGGGGGGGGGGCTGCAGTCCCGGCTGGCATCAGAGCAAATGGCTCATCAGGGTAAATCCTGACTCAAAAAATAGTCACAGCCCCCTCCATCACGAGACAGCCGCCCAGTATGTGAAGAAATAAATTTCTGGGGGGGGGGGAACATGTGAGCAGTGTAAACATGTGCGATTCCAGCAGTTAGACATAAGCAGGAAATAGAAAAACACGACGTTACGGTAAACATTGTGACACTCGCGGCATTGCCACATTTGAGGCAAAACTATATTCAAGTGAATGAACATGATCGTATTTCCAGGAGAGTGTCTGCATATGTATTGCATGAATATGACAGTATTAAAATGCTTGCTGTTAGCAAGCACCACGCTGGAAATAAGTTGAAAAACTTTGTGTGCTATCCTAATTTCATTTTTAAGGAGTACTTCTAATTGTCAACATTTGTGTGCTATCATATAATGTCATTTTGACAGAGTACTTCTATTTGTCAATATTGTGCTATAATATAATGTCATTTTGACAGAGTACTTCTATTTGTCAATATTGTGCTATAATATAATGTCATTTTGACAGAGTACTTCTATTTGTCAATATTATGCTATAATATAATGTCATTTTCAATTTTGACTAAGTACTTCTATTTGTCAATATTGTGCTATAATTTATCATTTTGACAAAGTACTTCTATTTGTCAATATTGTGCTATAATTTGTCATTTTGACAAAGTACTTCTATTTGTCAATATTGTGCTATAATTTATCATTTTGACAAAGTACTTCTATTTGTCAATATTGTGCTTTAATTTGTCATTTTGACAAAGTACTTCTGTTTGTCAATATTGTGCTTTAATATAATGTCATTTTGACATAGTACTTCTATTTGTCAATATTTTGCTATAATATAATGTCATTTTGACAGAGTACTTCCATTTGTCAATATTGTGCTATAATATAATGTCATTTTGACAAAGTACTTCTAATTGTCAATATTGTGCTTGAATTTGTCATTTTGACAAAGTACTTCTATTTGTCAATATTGTGCTATAATTTATCATTTTGACAAAGTACTTCTATTTGTCAATATTGTGCTATAATATAATGTCATTTTGACAGAGTACTTCTATTTGTCAATATTGTGCTATAATATAATGTCATTTTGACAGAGTACTTCTCTTTGTCAATATTGTGCTATCATATAATGTCATTTTGACAAAGTACTTCTATTTGTCAATATTGTGCTATAATTTATCATTTTGACAAAGTACTTCTGTTTGTCAATATTGTGCTATCATATAATGTCATTTTGACAGAGTACTTCTATTTTTCAATATTGTGCTATCATATAATGTCATTTTGACAGAGTACTTCTGTTTGTCAATATTGTGCTTTAATATAATGTCATTTTGACAGAGTACTTCTATTTGTCAATATTGTGCTATAATATAATGTCATTTTGACAGAGTACTTCTCTTTGTCAATATTGTGCTATCATATAATGTCATTTTGACAAAGTACTTCTATTTGTCAATATTGTGCTATAATTTATCATTTTGACAAAGTACTTCTATTTGTCAATATTGTGCTATAATATAATGTCATTTTGACAAAGTACTTCTATTTGTCAATATTGTGCTATAATATAATGTCATTTTGACAGAGTACTTCTCTTTGTCAATATTGTGCTATCATATAATGTCATTTTGACAAAGTACTTCTATTTGTCAATATTGTGCTATAATTTGTCATTTTGACAAAGTACTTCTGTTTGTCAATATTGTGCTATAATATAATGTCATTTTGACAAAGTACTTCTATTTTTCAATATTGTGCTATCATATAATGTCATTTTGACAGAGTACTTCTATTTGTCAATATTGTGCTATAATATAATGTCATTTTGACAGAGTACTTCTATTTGTCAATATTGTGCTATCATATAATGTCATTTTGACAGAGTACTTCTATTTGTCAATATTGTGCTATCATATAATGTCATTTTGACAGAGTACTTCTATTTGTCAATATTGTGCTATAATATGATGTCATTTTGACAGAGTACTTCTATTTGTCAATATTGTGCTATAATATAATGGCATTTTGACAGAGTACTTCTATTTGTCAATATTGTGCTATAATATAATGTCATTTTGACAGAGTACTTCTATTTGTCAATATTGTGCTATCATATAACGTCATTTTGACAGAGTACTTCTATTTGTCAATATTGTGCTATAATATAATGTCATTTTGACAGGGTACTTCTATTTGTCAATATTGTGCTATCATATAATGTCATTTTGACAGAGTACTTCTATTTGTCAATATTGTGCTATAATATAATGTCATTTTGACAGAGTACTTCTATTTGTCAATATTGTGCTATAATATAATGTCATTTTGACAGAGTACTTCTATTTGTCAATATTGTGCTATAATATAATGTCATTTTGACAGAGTACTTCTATTTTTCAATATTGTGCTATCATATAATGTCATTTTGACAGAGTACTTCTATTTGTCAATATTGTGCTTTAATATAATGTCATTTTGACAGAGTACTTCTATTTGTCAATATTGTGCTATAATATAATGTTATTTTGACAGAGTACTTCTATTTGTCAATATTGTGCTATCATATATGGTCATTTTGACAGAGTACTTCTGTTTGTCAATATTGTGCTATAATATAATGTCATTTTGACAGAGTACTTCTATTTGTCAATATTGTGCTATAATATAATGTCATTTTGACAGAGTACTTCTATTTGTCAATATTGTGCTATAATATAATGTCATTTTGACAGAGTACTTCTATTTGTCAATATTGTGCTATCATATAATGTCATTTTGACAGAGTACTTCTATTTGTCAATATTGTGCTATCATATAATGTCATTTTGACAGAGTACTTCTATTTGTCAATATTGTGCTATAATATAATGTCATTTTGACAGAGTACTTCTATTTTTCAATATTTTGCAATAATATAATATCATTTTGACAGAGTACTTCCATTTGTCAATATTGTGCTATAATATAATGTCATTTTGACAGAGTACTTCTATTTGTCAATATTGTGCTATAATATAATGTCATTTTGACAGAGTACTTCTATTTGTCAATATTGTGCTATAATATGATTTCATTTTGACAGAGTACTTCTATTTGTCAATATTTATATACCTGTATTTGTGCACTCTTAAAATAATATTCAATAAAGTCAATCAAACACTCCAGAGTTTGTAATAAACCCAATTTGGAGCAGTCTGCATGACGTGCACTTGAATGAAGTATATCTCGTACAAGAGACAGTTGTTGTCCTTCAGAATTGCATTGATGGCAAAACTCCTGCAGTCGGAATTCCTTGTGCATTTCTTCAGACAGTTGATCTGCAAGTTGTCCAATGGTAATGTCTCGTTTGCAATTGGAGTTTCATCTGGTAAGGAGAACGCTTCTTCATATCTTTCACTTTTGATGTGGTAAGAGCAATCTGAAATATAGACAAAAATGTGTAGACAAAAATTATTCTCCTTTTTAACAATTGTTGCTATTTGGCAATTCTTTATAATTCTTTATTCATTTTCCGTCGCAATATGTCCACATGTAGATACATTCTACTAAATGTTATTTTATTTTTTCTTTCTCAGGCAGCTTGGAGAATTCACAAAGTTTTGTTTTCAGGTGGAGTCGGAGTCGAAAACTAATCTGGTGTCTCCTGACCACTTAAAATTGTTTGAATGATTGACAAAAAGACAATATTAATCATGCAAACTGTATCAAATTTTTAAAGGCCAATAACATAAAACATTTATGACTCCATCAAAAACAAGTTGTGGAATAGACTTTTTCCTTTCCTAACCAAAATAAAACTTCTGAGAAAATAGGGGAGACCGGGGCTGGTTGTCATAGGGGCAGGTTGTCACACTGTGTAGAATTTAAACATGCTCTATTTCTATTTAAAGCAAGTAGGGGCACAGCCATTGTATATGAAAGTCAGTTCAGGAGTTACTTAAATCTATCTGGTGAATATATACCTATGTCATTCGAAATCTTGATGTCATATTGGACATTTTTTAAAAATTCAGCACTCGGGGCAGGTTGTCACACTTTCGGGGCAGGTTGTCACACTTTTGGTTAAGAGTTTGAATGCAGGAAGTGAGACTCAGTAAGTCAAATCCTGAATGAGACAAGTTATTTTGGACATGTCAGGAATCCCCTACTTGCCCAGTGCAGACCTTAACAATCATGTGACTCTGTACAAGGGTGCTACAAATTTTGACTTATCAAGGCAACAGAAATGCATTTTGATAAGGAAGAGGGTGAGTGCAGACTGTAGAATTTTTCTGCAAATTCCATTTGAAAATTTGAAATAGATCTATTTAGACGCTATGCCTTTTCTGCTTACATCATCAATCATCAGCAGAATGTACTAAGGATATGGCAATTTAATATCCATGAGAGCGTGACAACCTGCCCCGAAAGTGTGACAACCTGCCCCGAAAGCGTGACAACCTGCCCCGAAAGTGTGACAACCTGCCCCGAAAGTTTGACAACCTGCCCCGAAAGCGTGACAACCAGCCCCGAAAGCGTGACAACCTGCCCCGAAAGTGTGACAACCTGCCCTGAAAGTTTGACAACCTGCCCCGAAAGCGTGACAACCAGCCCCGAAAGTGTGACAACCTGCCCCCAAAAGCATGACAACCTGCCCCAAAAGTGTGACAACCTGCCCTGAAAGTGTGACAACCTGCCCCTGTGACAACCAGCCCCGGTCTCCCCTACCGATAAGAAGAGTCGGGAGTCGGAGTCAGAGTCAAAATCACGGAGACCTCAGGAGTAGGAGTCAGAGTGGGAGCGGTTTTTCAGGATGGCAAAGGAGTCGGGAGTCGGAGTCGGTTCACTAACTACCCGACTCTGAAGCCCTGGCAGGGGGGAGGGTTGGTCTAGTGGTAGCGTGTTGGACTGCCAATCGCTGGGTCCAGGGTTCGAATCCAGCTCTTGCCGGGTCACCTGGGCCTATGTTGGATGGCTGTTTCTATCATCCTTCACCTCATTGCCGTGTCCTCCTCCTATCCTAATTAGCCTAGCAAGTGCCTTAATACAGGACATAAAGCCCAAATCATTCATCCATCCATTGGAAGCCTGGCTACTTTTACGTCCAGCATTTAAGTTTCCAAAATTTCCTGATCAGGCAAGTTAGCACGACTGCCCTCCCCTCAAATATCACTAGTCTCCTCTGCAGGGGCGTATATAGAAATGACTTGAGGGGGGCCATTACATGGTGTGAATACAGGGCGTTCCGCGGCTTTTCCTATCTCTTCCATGTTAATAATGGGTCGGGGGGGCATGGCTCAATGGCTCCCCCTAAATTCGCCAATACTCCTCTGCCCCCTCTGAAAATACTTGGTTATGCCACTGTGCCTCTGAAATTGAATGTCTCCCTTGCATTCCAAATATATATATGATTGATTCTCAGGTATCAATAATTGCTGAGATGATTTTTTTTTCTGAAATTTTATGTGGCAATATGAATGAGTCCAAAAAACAATAATAAAGTAAAAACAATGACCTGACACCCTCTTAGAACAAAATCAAAATATATTGAATATGGGAAAAATAATTGCATTCAGTATATCAGATATAAAATATATCAAAATGATTAAAATCATTAACAAAATGTTGCTGTTGTTGCTTGATTAGTTGATATGACAGTTCCAAATTTGAGGGAAGAAAGTATTTCTGTTCATTTTTAAACTCAAATGTGTCAAAGCAAGTCCATATGACAGTTCATAGTTAGCAGTTTGTGTCCAAGTCATCCTCCCCACGCAAGCCCTGCTAAAATGGACAGGGCTTTCTGCTATTTCCAACCTCTTCTGTGATTGGCAGCTTATTTAGGTCATAAGCATTTTGCAGGCAGATTTAGTCTGATTACGGACACTTAGAGGATTACTGGCAACTAAGAAAAACAGTGTAAAACAAGCAAACTTTCAAACAGTTTCATTTCAGAACTGTGAAAATACATAATTCAATGGAATTTTCAGAACTGTGATAGCACCTTTCAACAATACACAATTTCTCCATTTGTAACTGTGTGAAACAGAAGCAACAATTTCCAACTGTGATGTAGCAGTCCCTGATTGGCTGAGCCAAAACTGGGTCAGTTAATTAAGTATTCATGAATTAGCAAAGGTTATTGGCCATTTTGTCATGGTATGACTTGGGATGACGGTCCAAGTGTGAATGCGGCATATATCTCCCTCCAAAAATGCATCATATATAGAATGAATAATAACTACTGGCATTTACATAGAATATATTAATTACCATTGATAAAAACTTTAGGCCCCCTGTGGTGGGGGATTGAATTTCGTAAGCTGTTGATAGGATATGAATAAAATGTATTATTACCAACAGAAGCTGTGTAAAATGTTGCCATTGGTATCGTTCGACCTTGGCGAGGCTGTAACTGGTTCAACACAAAACCAATAGGGAGGTTGGTGTCAATTTTTCCCGTAGCAAAATTCTTTCCGAATAGGAGGGGTGAGAGAGACCCATATCCATTAGATTTCTTGTAGAGAATAACCGTCTTGGAATCATCCACAGCGTCATAGTGGAATCCAACAAAAATGTCCTTCTTCACTTTTAAATCTGCAAAAGTCTGTGTCTGAAGTACAGTAAGAGAGAATACTTGCTTTTATTGTGGTCGCAATAACTTTTTATACTACGTTTGCATTTGGATTTTGGTGTAGCTCACACACTATTATTTGTAGCACTGCAATGTACGATATCTATTCAGTAGATGAGTAAAAGATCCATGATACGTTTCATAGATTCATATAACTGTATACAGTTCCATAATAGATTTTTGCTCGCAAATAGGAGTTGAACAGTTGAAATATTGAGGTAAACGGCAATTTAGTAGTTTTCAAGCAAGCGCAGTATGCTTAATTTTAAATTCATGAGAATATAAAATCAAAAGATGACATAGGCCCATACATCTATAATATAATGTAAAGACATTCAAGAATATTTTTGTAAACTTCTGTTTAAAATGCACCTAAGAACTTCACATTATGACATTAACAAGACAATGAAATATGATATTAATGAGGGTCTTTGGACAGAGTTGATCTCCCAGTTAAAATAAGTGACATGACACCAATTTGGCAATGATTGGGAGACTAAATCAGTTCACTGGGAGAAACGACACCAAACTTTTCGCCCGTGGTGCAACTTCTCCGGTGAAAACCTACCTGCATTCCGGAGGCATTGGCTGTGATTCTAACTTTATTGTATAGACGAAAGCTGTTGTCGCTTGCCAGAGGTTCCCAAAGGCCCAGATGGAAATCAGACGAGATCTTTGCATAGTAGACCATCTTAGTCAGGTATCCGTCGCACATGAACTTCACTTGTGGATACAAGTTCAAATACGTACCAGAATGGTCGTTGGGATCATGAATTTTGGTCGAACCGATGCCACAACCAAAACTCTGAACTGAAAAAATACAATGTTATGATGGGGGAATATTACATGCTGGCCAAAAAATGATCAGTGTAAAAGGTTCAAGTATTGCAAAAAGGAAGGCGAAGACCATCGCAGACTTATGGTTTTAGTTTAAATAGCAGCAGACAAAGTTCGTCTTATTCTTGGATAATATATAAGTGATGCTCATCAACATAACATCACAATGATGAACCGGGTAAAAAACTGAAAATCAGAAAATTTACAAATTTTATGACTGGCAGAATATTTTTCGTTCATATGCCCTAAAAGCAGAGAATTGTTTGAATAGGTTATTCTTAAATGGTATGCAATAGAGCACATGTAATAAACTTATCAATATTTAATTATTGTTTAGAAATTGGGAAAGTGAGTACAAACTCTCTATATATAATGAACTATTTAATGGAGTATGGCTGCAATCATAGTCAGTTTAAGTTATGGCTGTTTCAAATAAAATATGAAAGAACAGTCCAAAATAATGAAGATGTCAGGATGTCGCTGACAGAAATTTGATTACAAAACACAGGGTCAACAAATAAGATGAGAAACATAATCACTATTACTCAGGGTTAGGTTTTAAATTGGAGTTACAATTAGGGCTAGGTTTATGGATGAGGTTGGGGTTTGAGTTTGGCAGACCCTGTGTTTTTCAATACATTTCTTAAACAAATCTCCCCACATGTCAATTTTCTCTAACATTTGATACAGTGGCCCCTGCGTTATAAGACCCCCTGTTTTAAGACCGCCTTGCCTTATGTGACCGCCTTCCTCCTGCACTAAGGAGTATTTTTAGTGCATTTTGCACCCCGACGAGAGACCGTACCCCCATGAGAGACCGCTTCATTACCATAGAAGGTGCGATCTTATAACGCAGGGACCACTGTAATTGATTTATAACTCGCTGAAACAGCCATAACTAGCAACACATGTAATGAAAAAACTTCTTGCCCCCTCAATTTGTATGAGCAGTGTCTTACATAGACATCTCTCTGCCTGTATGGCGGCCACAATTATGTAACTAATTAGAATTAAATAAAACTGTTACGCATAGTATTACATACACAAATATGTAATAAAATAAATTGAGTTTTGATAGTGTAATAAGCTCAATAATAATATGTTTACAAAGAGACTTTTGTCAGGATTGTGTACACGAATATAAGACAAGTAATTTACTAAAGCTCAAAACAAAACCTGATTTTTCATATGTTATTAACCACGGGAAAAGGATAAAGTGAATTATCAACCGAGAAGTGATAAACACATATTCTCCTTCCCATGGTGAAAAACCAGCTTATACCATGAGACCAACAAACATGGCACGATAAGTGGACTAAGAATATAGGAATTTATCGCAATGAAATACTGGCATGTGATTGGCTGACAGAGATGTAATATAGTATAAAAACTACAATGGTAATAATATGGTAACTTACCAGAGTTTACAGTAACAAGAAAAAATAGAGAAGATGGTAACATCAGTCCTCTTGACATCCAACTTATTAACACCTATCCTGATATAAGAAATAATGTATGCAATATAATGTTCTGTTGTATTGTAATGTACAACACACATATATGGCTAATAAATCATTAGTCAATATTTTATCAGTTATTTAATAACTATTTCTAAGAGTACTTTGTTTCCATGCCACCATCAATGAAAATTAATGCAGCGAATGAACAAATAAAATCAATGATGCGGAAATTTGCCATTGATCAGTTGCTGAAGACTAGAAGTAAGGTACATTAATGATTGAATGTAATCTCCTTGTACAATTTACCACTAAGTATTGAGTTCCCCCAGGCCTAATTGATAGGTGCGCTTGTCAACTTGCTTTGAGGGTGTGGGTTAAAATCTCACCCCGCGAACTCACTTTAGTACGAGCTCATGGGACATTAAATGAAGGCGGGTTGCATCCAGTATTCTATGCTGGGGCAACTGAAAGACCCTGGGCATCCCTGAATTAATAGGGTATGTGCCAGACTCACAGTCTTCTCATCTCATCATCATATGGCGATCGCCTGCCTCGATACAGCCCACTAAGGTGCTGCAGAGGCGTAAGACACAAACAAACAAACAAAACCACAAAGTATTGATGAAGGCAGTAATGTATCCCGAGAAGAGTTATGCTTACTTCTCATGAAACGGTACGGAGGTCTTTTGGTGTCAGCGGGATGGTATTTCCTGGAAATTTGTATGATTTTGTGACATACCGCCCACGTTTTTTCACATCTCAACAAGTATTTTTTGTATCCCACAGGGTTCCTAGAAATGGAGAGAACTCCGCTGTTGATTTCAAAAAAAAAAAAATCAACAAGCTGAAACTTTTTTTACCAACTCGGCGGGATAGAGCCCAAATTATTAATTTAACTTCCAAGGCTATGTATACGTGAATGCACTTTCCTGAATACATCTTCTTTGTATTTTTTCTGTCTCATTCTGCTGGGAGAATCGCATGCACTGATAATTTTATACAGTATTTCATAGTGTATCTTTGTACATTGAAATGCCTCGATCGAGCAAGTTGACACAATTGCACTCTCGTGGGATATGGGAGTCCTCGGGTGAATATATTCCATATCCCATAGCAAGGTCACAGTATAACATATAGTATTAATGTCATTGAAGATGAGTTTCATCTTTTGCGCGAGTACCTTCTGTGTAATGATTTACGACTAACTTTATTTCAAACGATACAATTAATTGACCCAGATTTTCAAAATGCTGATTTGTTTGATAAGTTCATCTGTATTTGTAGTAATTTTCAAGTGTTGTTGGGTTATGCCTTTCTGAAGCTTTAGCTCTAAGAACTCAGTTATTGTTCACTTCTTCTCACTAGATTCTGTTGGTGATATGTTAAGATCTGTTTTTTCATAATTTTCTTTGCTCTTTGTACAAGTACCACGATTGCGCCCGATATTGTTCAAAAATGACTTGTTTATAAGCCTGAAAGGCTTGGTGACTGTATTACCACTATTTACATGTATCACTTTACTATGTCACAAATCAATGAAGAATTTCTATCTATTGGATAAAGACACCAATACCATCAATTTTTCAGTGGCTAATATTTAGTTCAGATCCTGTGACCTCAATAAGATAGTCAAGATATTGATCTAATAATAATAATAATAATAATAAATACTTTATTGTCATGGAAACATGCAATTTGGCTCGTGAACTAATTTGGAGTAAGAAAATTTCAAAATGGGAGCCATCCATTAGATACTATTTATAATGATTCTGCATGTCATGACAACTAACTTGATTGCCCAAGACAGTGGCAGAGTTGGTAGCCGCGTATGATGTAGTAGGTCAGCCATTAAGCTACAGAGGTTTTGGAGATGACGATTTGGAATTGGCTTTTGGCTGTTCTGAGTTGGCTGTGCGTTTGTCGTGGCAGATGTACATGGGATGGTTGGCACTGCAGGTTGGGCACGTGTGTTTGTAGCTGCAGGTCTTCATGGATGTGCAGCATGATCTGTGGTCTGTCTCAGGTTAGCATTTTCTAGCTCAGCCTGTCTCTAGCCAAGCGTTTTCAGAAATTTGTACTGTATATGCGCCTTAAATTTGGATATTGCAGAAGCATCGCCTTTTGCAGGTAACACACAGAAATGGTGCACATGAATGCTTGACCTTCCACATCTCAGTGATCTCACTTATATTGACAATGTTGTGGCATGCAAATAATCGTCCATATTCCAGTTTGCATAATTTGAAGAAACATAGGCGTATTTTGAAGGGAGTCGCGGGGGGGGGGGACTGCAGTCCCGGCTGGCATCAGAGCAAATGGCTCATCAGGGTAAATCCTGACTCAAAAAATAGTCACAGCCCCCTCCATCACGAGACAGCCGCCCAGTATGTGAAGAAATAAATTTCTGGGGGGGGGGGGAACATGTGAGCAGTGTAAACATGTGCGATTCCAGCAGTTAGACATAAGCAGGAAATAGAAAAACACGACGTTACGGTAAACATTGTGACACTCGCGGCATTGCCACATTTGAGGCAAAACTATATTCAAGTGAATGAACATGATCGTATTTCCAGGAGAGTGTCTGCATATGTATTGCATGAATATGACAGTATTAAAATGCTTGCTGTTAGCAAGCGACACGCTGGAAATAAGTTGAAAAACTTTGTGTGCTATCCTAATTTCATTTTTAAGGAGTACTTCTAATTGTCAACATTTGTGTGCTATCATATAATGTCATTTTGACAGAGTACTTCTATTTATCAATATTGTGCTATAATATAATGTCATTTTGACAGAGTACTTCTATTTGTCAATATTGTGCTATAATATAATGTCATTTTGACAGAGTACTTCTATTTGTCAATATTATGCTATAATATAATGTCATTTTCAATTTTGACAAAGTACTTCTATTTGTCAATATTGTGCTATAATATAATGTCATTTTGACAAAGTACTTCTATTTGTCAATATTGTGCTTTAATTTGTCATTTTGACAGAGTACTTCTATTTGTCAATATTGTGCTTTAATTTGTCATTTTGACAAAGTACTTCTGTTTGTCAATATTGTGCTTTAATTTGTCATTTTGACAAAGTACTTCTGTTTGTCAATATTGTGCTTTAATATAATGTCATTTTGACATAGTACTTCTATTTGGTCATGCGTCATGAACTGGTCCATTTTGCGTTACGGGTCAAAAAGTTCCATTTTTCAGTTTTGTGATATTTTATCACACAAACATGACACTACTCAGTACTTCGAACAGAACTTCATTATCTTTTATACTTTCCGAGATATAGACACTTTTGTAACGATCACTCCCATTGAATATATTAAGATTTTTGGTTTTTGAAACGGCTTTTCTCGAAATTGAGACTTTTTACTAGAACACCTGTAACTTTCTTATTACTTAACCAATTACAATAGGGTTAGTTGCGAAATGTTCATGAGAAGTTGCTTTAAGCAAGCAAACAACATATACTGCATAAATCAAATTTGTCTACATGAAATCCTCACAGCAAAACTGCAATTTTTTCACTTAAAAATTCTTGAATCTAACCTGCTACTTGTGTTTCTGAGTGAAATCGCCAAAAAACATTTAGAAAAAATACATTTCCTTTACCCTGAATATGTTCTGGACATCCTAATATGAGTAGCTCATCACACATATGACAAATTGACGTAAGTATTCTTCTGGAAGACAGCTATAGTCAGTGGATCAACTGATGACAGTAGTTGGGGATTGGTATTCTTAAGATGGTTAGATATAGATTCAGATGATAGATTTCATATGTGCGGCGCCTCTAAGGCCTGTTCCGGTCACTCACAAATTTTTTTTAGATGAGATAGGAGAGAGGATGTGACTCTGCAACGTGTTGAAAATCTCCCTCCATGTGAGGGATCTTTTACTTGCCCAGCAAAAGACTCTGATACAAGGAGCCTCAAATTTACACCTCATCTGATTAACCGCAAGCTGGGATTTTGCTCCTAACCAAGATTAAAATGGTTTAGTTTCATCAAACACATCATTTTGCTGTGTGCTCCGTCTAGATTAATGCAGGATTTGCGAGGACAATTTGCTTAATTTTATGTGGGAAGTGCACACAAATCCCCAAATAAGATATCTGAATGGTGCACATAAACTGAAATAGCTATCTGGCAAAATAAAATATGAGCAGGATAGTGCAGAGAGGCTGATTTCTTCATTTCATAATATCGCCAATCCGACTCCGCCAATCCGACTCCGGCTCCACCCCTGAAACTTCCTGACATGCTTCCACTTTGTCATGAATAACTTTTTAATGGGTAAAGTTTTTTTGAAACCGACAACGGTTATGTAAACTAGAGAATATTTGCTTTCCAGTAATAATAAATATATTAAAGATATCGTTTTAGACATAGTGGCAATGTTCTATTGAAAATTTTGTTTTTAAAATTCTTGTAACGGCTCCACCCTTTCAGTGGACCAGTTCATGACGCATGACCATTTGTCAATATTGTGCTATAATATAATGTCATTTTGACAGAGTACTTCTCTTTGTCAATATTGTGCTATCATATAATGTCATTTTGACAAAGTACTTCTATTTGTCAATATTGTGCTATAATTTATCATTTTGACAAAGTACTTCTATTTGTCAATATTGTGCTATAATTTATCATTTTGACAAAGTACTTCTGTTTGTCAATATTGTGCTATAATATAATGTCATTTTGACAGAGTACTTCTATTTGTCAATATTTTGCTATAATATAATGTCATTTTGACAGAGTACTTCTCTTTGTCAATATTGTGCTATCATATAATGTCATTTTGACAAAGTACTTCTGTTTGTCAATATTGTGCTTTAATTTGTCATTTTGACAAAGTACTTCTGTTTGTCAATATTGTGCTGTAATATAATGTCATTTTGACAGAGTACTTCTATTTTTCAATATTGTGCTATCATATAATGTCATTTTGACAGAGTACTTCTGTTTGTCAATATTGTGCTTTAATATAATGTCATTTTGACAGAGTACTTCTATTTGTCAATATTGTGCTATAATATAATGTCATTTTGACAGAGTACTTCTCTTTGTCAATATTGTGCTATCATATAATGTCATTTTGACAAAGTACTTCTATTTGTCAATATTGTGCTATAATTTATCATTTTGACAAAGTACTTCTGTTTGTCAATATTGTGCTATAATATAATGTCATTTTGACAAAGTACTTCTATTTGTCAATATTGTGCTATAATATAATGTCATTTTGACAGAGTACTTCTATTTGTCAATATTGTGCTATCATATAATGTCATTTTGACAAAGTACTTCTATTTGTCAATATTGTGCTATAATTTATCATTTTGACAAAGTACTTCTAATTGTCAATATTTGTGTGCTATCATATAATGTCATTTTGACAGAGTACTTCTATTTGTCAATATTGTGCTATAATATAATGTCATTTTGACAGAGTACTTCTATTTGTCAATATTGTGCTATAATATAATGTCATTTTGACAGAGTACTTCTATTTGTCAATATTGTGCTATCATATAACGTCATTTTGACAGAGTACTTCTATTTGTCAATATTGTGCTATAATATAATGTCATTTTGACAGGGTACTTCTATTTGTCAATATTGTGCTATCATATAATGTCATTTTGACAGAGTACTTCTATTTGTCAATATTGTGCTATAATATAATGTCATTTTGACAGAGTACTTCTATTTGTCAATATTGTGCTATAATATAATGTCATTTTGACAGAGTACTTCTATTTGTCAATATTGTGCTATAATATAATGTCATTTTGACAGAGTACTTCTATTTTTCAATATTGTGCTATCATATAATGTCATTTTGACAGAGTACTTCTATTTGTCAATATTGTGCTTTAATATAATGTCATTTTGACAGAGTACTTCTATTTGTCAATATTGTGCTATAATATAATGTTATTTTGACAGAGTACTTCTATTTGTCAATATTGTGCTTTCATATGTTGTCATTTTGACAGAGTACTTCTATTTGTCAATATTGTGCTATCATATAATGTCATTTTGACAGAGTACTTCTGTTTGTCAATATTGTGCTATAATATAATGTCATTTTGACAGAGTACTTCTATTTGTCAATATTGTGCTATAATATAATGTCATTTTGACAGAGTACTTCTATTTGTCAATATTGTGCTATAATATAATGTCATTTTGACAGAGTACTTCTATTTGTCAATATTGTGCTATCATATAATGTCATTTTGACAGAGTACTTCTATTTGTCAATATTGTGCTATCATATAATGTCATTTTGACAGAGTACTTCTATTTGTCAATATTGTGCTATAATATAATGTCATTTTGACAGAGTACTTCTATTTGTCAATATTTTGCAATAATATAATATCATTTTGACAGAGTACTTCCATTTGTCAATATTGTGCTATAATATAATGTCATTTTGACAGAGTACTTCTATTTGTCAATATTGTGCTATAATATAATGTCATTTTGACAGAGTACTTCTATTTGTCAATATTGTGCTATAATATGATTTCATTTTGACAGAGTACTTCTATTTGTCAATATTTATATACCTGTATTTGTGCACTCTTAAAATAATATTCAATAAAGTCAATCAAACACTCCAGAGTTTGTAATAAACCCAATTTGGAGCAGTCTGCATGACGTGCACTTGAATGAAGTATATCTCGTACAAGAGACAGTTGTTGTCCTTCAAAATTGCATTGATGGCAAAACTCCTGCAGTCAGAATTCCTTGTGCATTTCTTCAGACAGTTGATCTGCAAGTTGTCCAATGGTAATGTCTCGTTTGCAATTGGAGTTTCATCTGGTAAGGAGAACGCTTCTTCATATCTTTCACTTTTGATGTGGTAAGAGCAATCTGAAATATAGACAAAAATGTGTATACAAAAATTATTCTCCTTTACCCCCCCGCCCCCACCCACTCTGGCAATTGTTGCTATTTGGCAATTCTTTATAATTCTTTATTCATTTTTCGTCGCAATATGTCCACATGTAGATACATTCTACTAAATGTTATTTTATTTTTTCTTTTTCAGGCAGCTTGGAGAATTCACAAAGTTTTGTTTTCAGGTGGAGTCGGAGTCGAAAACTAATCTGGTGTCTCCTGACCACTTAAAATTGTTTGAATGATTGACAAAAAGACAATATTAATCATGCAAACTGTATCAAATTTTTAAAGGCCAATAACATAAAACATTTATGACTCCATCAAAAACAAGTTGTGGAATAGACTTTTTCCTTTCCTAACCAAAATAAAATTTCTGTGAGAAAATAGGGGAGACCGGGGCTGGTTGTCACAGGGGCAGGTTGTCACACTGTGTAGAATTTAAACATGCTCTATTTCTATTTAAAGCAAGTAGGGGCACAGCCATTGTATATGAAAGTCAGTTCAGGAGTAACTTAAATCTATCTGGTGAATATATACCTATGTCATTCGAAATCTTGATGTCATATTGGACATTTTTTAAAAATTCAGCACTCGGGGCAGGTTGTCACACTTTCGGGGCAGGTTGTCACACTTTTGGTTAAGAGTTTGAATGCAGGAAGTGAGACTCAGTAAGTCAAATCCTGAATGAGACAAGTTATTTTGGACATGTCAGGAATCCCCTACTTGCCCAGTGCAGACCTTAACAATCATGTGACTCTGTACAAGGGTGCTACAAATTTTGACTTATCAAGGCAACAGAAATGCATTTTGATAAGGAAGAGGGTGAGTGCAGACTGTAGAATTTTTCTGCAAATTCCATTTGAAAATTTGAAATAGATCTGTTTAGACGCTATGCCTTTTCTGCTTACATCATCAATCATCAGCAGAATGTACTAAGGATATGGCAATTTAATATCCATGAGAGCGTGACAACCTGCCCCGAAAGTGTGACAACCTGCCCCGAAAGCGTGACAACCTGCCCCGAAAGTGTGACAACCTGCCCCGAAAGTTTGACAACCTGCCCCGAAAGCGTGACAACCAGCCCCGAAAGCGTGACAACCTGCCCCGAAAGTGTGACAACCTGCCCTGAAAGTTTGACAACCTGCCCCGAAAGCGTGACAACCAGCCCCGAAAGTGTGACAACCTGCCCCCAAAAGCATGACAACCTGCCCCAAAAGTGTGACAACCTGCCCGAAAGTGTGACAACCTGCCCCTGTGACAACCAGCCCCGGTCTCCCCTACCGATAAGAAGAGTCGGGAGTCGGAGTCAGAGTCAAAATCACGGAGACCTCAGGAGTAGGAGTCAGAGTGGGAGCGGTTTTTCAGGATGGCAAAGGAGTCGGGAGTCGGAGTCGGTTCACTAACTACCCGACTCTGAAGCCCTGGCAGGGGGGAGGGTTGGTCTAGTGGTAGCGTGTTGGACTGCCAATCGCTGGGTCCAGGGTTCGAATCCAGCTCTTGCCGGATCACTTGGGCCTATGTTGGATGGCTGTTTCTATCACCTCATTGCCGTGTCCTCCTCCTATCCTAATTAGCCTAGCAAGTGCATTAATACAGGAAATAAAGCCCAAATCATTCATCCATCCATTGGAAGCCTGGCTACTTTTACGTCCAGCATTTAAGTTTCCAAAATTTCCTGATCAGGCAAGTTAGCACGACTGCCCTCCCCTCAAATATCACTAGTCTCCTCTGCAGGGGCGTATATAGAAATGACTTGAGGGGGGCCATTACATGGTGTGAATACAGGGCGTTCCGCGGCTTTTCCTATCTCTTCCATGTTAATAATGGGTCGGGGGGGCATGGCTCAATGGCTCCCCCTAAATTCGCCAATACTCCTCTGCCCCCTCTGAAAATACTTGGTTATGCCACTGTGCCTCTGAAATTGAATGTCTCCCTTGCATTCCAAATATATATATGATTGATTCTCAGGTATCAATAATTGCTGAGATGATTTTTTTTTCTGAAATTTTATGTGGCAATATGAATGAGTCCAAAAAACAATAATAAAGTAAAAACAATGACCTGACACCCTCTTAGAACAAAATCAAAATATATTGAATATGGGAAAAATAATTGCATTCAGTATATCAGATATAAAATATATCAAAATGATTAAAATCATTAACAAAATGTTGCTGTTGTTGCTTGATTAGTTGATATGACAGTTCCAAATTTGAGGGAAGAAAGTATTTCTGTTCATTTTTAAACTCAAATGTGTCAAAGCAAGTCCATATGACAGTTCATAGTTAGCAGTTTGTGTCCAAGTCATCCTCCCCACGCAAGCCCTGCTAAAATGGACAGGGCTTTCTGCTATTTCCAACCTCTTCTGTGATTGGCAGCTTATTTAGGTCATAAGCATTTTGCAGGCAGATTTAGTCTGATTACGGACACTTAGAGGATTACTGGCAACTAAGAAAAACAGTGTAAAACAAGCAAACTTTCAAACAGTTTCATTTCAGAACTGTGAAAATACATAATTCAATGGAATTTTCAGAACTGTGATAGCACCTTTCAACAATACACAATTTCTCCATTTGTAACTGTGTGAAACAGAAGCAACAATTTCCAACTGTGATGTAGCAGTCCCTGATTGGCTGAGCCAAAACTGGGTCAGTTAATTAAGTATTCATGAATTAGCAAAGGTTATTGGCCATTTTGTCATGGTATGACTTGGGATGACGGTCCAAGTGTGAATGCGGCATATATCTCCCTCCAAAAATGCATCATATATAGAATGAATAATAACTACTGGCATTTACATAGAATATATTAATTACCATTGATAAAAACTTTAGGCCCCCTGTGGTGGGGGATTGAATTTCGTAAGCTGTTGATAGGATATGAATAAAATGTATTATTACCAACAGAAGCTGTGTAAAATGTTGCCATTGGTATCGTTCGACCTTGGCGAGGCTGTAACTGGTTCAACACACAACCAATAGGGAGGTTGGTGTCAATTTTTCCCGTAGCAAAATTCTTTTCCGAATAGGAGGGGTGAGAGAGACCCATATCCATTAGATTTCTTGTAGAGAATAACCGTCTTGGAATCATCCACAGCGTCATAGTGGAATCCAACAAAAATGTCCTTCTTCACTTTTAAATCTGCAAAAGTCTGTGTCTGAAGTACAGTAAGAGAGAATACTTGCTTTTATTGTGGTCGCAATAACTTTTTATACTACGTTTGCATTTGGATTTTGGTGTAGCTCACACACTATTATTTGTAGCACTGCAATGTACGATATCTATTCAGTAGATGAGTAAAAGATCCATGATACGTTTCATAGATTCATATAACTGTATACAGTTCCATAATAGATTTTTGCTCGCAAATAGGAGTTGAACAGTTGAAATATTGAGGTAAACGGCAATTTAGTAGTTTTCAAGCAAGCGCAGTATGCTTAATTTTAAATTCATGAGAATATAAAATCAAAAGATGACATAGGCCCATACATCTATAATATAATGTAAAGACATTCAAGAATATTTTTGTAAACTTCTGTTTAAAATGCACCTAAGAACTTCACATTATGACATTAACAAGACAATGAAATATGATATTAATGAGGGTCTTTGGACAGAGTTGATCTCCCAGTTAAAATAAGTGACATGACACCAATTTGGCAATGATTGGGAGACTAAATCAGTTCACTGGGAGAAACGACACCAAACTTTTCGCCCGTGGTGCAACTTCTCCGGTGAAAACCTACCTGCATTCCAGAGGCATTGGCTGTGATTCTAACTTTATTGTATAGACGAAAGCTGTTGTCGCTTGCCAGAGGTTCCCAAAGGCCCAGATGGAAATCAGACGAGATCTTTGCATAGTAGACCATCTTAGTCAGGTATCCGTCGCACATGAACTTCACTTGTGGAAACATGTTCAAATACGTACCAGAATGGTCGTTGGGATCATGAATTTTGGTCGAACCGATGCCACAACCAAAACTCTGAACTGAAAAAATACAATGTTATGATGGGGGAATATTACATGCTGGCCAAAAAATGATCAGTGTAAAAGGTTCAAGTATTGCAAAAAGGAAGGCGAAGACCATCGCAGACTTATGGTTTTAGTTTAAATAGCAGCAGACAAAGTTCGTCTTATTCTTGGATAATATATAAGTGATGCTCATCAACATAATATCACAATGATGAACCGGGTAAAAAAACTGAAAATCAGAAAATTTACACATTTTATGACTGGCAGCATATTTTTCTTTCATATGCCCTAAAAGCAGAGAATTGTTTGAATAGGTTATTCTTAAATGGTATGCAATAGAGCACATGTAATAAACTTATCAATATTTAATTATTGTTTAGAAATTGGGAAAGTGAGTACAAACTCTCTATATATAATGAACTATTTAATGGAGTATGGCTGCAATCATAGTCAGTTTAAGTTATGGCTGTTTCAAATAAAATATGAAAGAACAGTCCAAAATAATGAAGATGTCAGGATGTCGCTGACAGAAATTTGATTACAAAACACAGGGTCAACAAATAAGATGTGAAACATAATCACTATTACTCAGGGTTAGGTTTTAAATTGGAGTTACAATTAGGGCTAGGTTTATGGATGAGGTTGGGGTTTGAGTTTGGCAGACCCTGTGTTTTTCAATACATTTCTTAAACAAATCTCCCCACATGTCAATTTTCTCTAACATTTGATACAGTGGCCCCTGCGTTATAAGACCCCCTGTTTTAAGACCGCCTTGCCTTATGTGACCGCCTTCCTCCTGCACTAAGGAGTATTTTTAGTGCATTTTGCACCCCGACGAGAGACCGTACCCCCATGAGAGACCGCTTCATTACCATAGAAGGTGCGATCTTATAACGCAGGGACCACTGTAATTGATTTATAACTCGCTGAAACAGCCATAACTAGCAACACATTTAATGAAAAAACTTCTTGCCCCCTCAATTTGTATGAGCAGTGTCTTACATAGACATCTCTCTGCCTGTATGGCGGCCACAATTATGTAACTAATTAGAATTAAATAAAACTGTTACGCATAGTATTACATACACAAATATGTAATAAAATAAATTGAGTTTTGATAGTGTAATAAGCTCAATAATAATATGTTTACAAAGAGACTTTTGTCAGGATTGTGTACACGAATATAAGACAAGTAATTTACTAAAGCTCAAAACAAAACCTGATTTTTCATATGTTATTAACCACGGGAAAAGGATAAAGTGAATTATCAACCGAGAAGTGATAAACACATATTCTCCTTCCCATGGTGAAAAATCAGCTTATACCATGAGACCAACAAACATGGCACGATAAGTGGACTAAGAATATAGGAATTTATCGCAATGAAATACTGGCATGTGATTGGCTGACAGAGATGTAATATAGTATAAAAACTACAATGGTAATAATATGGTAACTTACCAGAGTTTACAGTAACAAGAAAAAATAGAGAAGATGGTAACATCAGTCCTCTTGACATCCAACTTATTAACACCTATCCTGATATAAGAAATAATGTATGCAATATAATGTTCTGTTGTATTGTAATGTACAACACACATATATGGCTAATAAATCATTAGTCAATATTTTATCAGTTATTTAATAACTATTTCTAAGAGTACTTTGTTTCCATGCCACCATCAATGAAAATTAATGCAGCGAATGAACAAATAAAATCAATGATGCGGAAATTTGCCATTGATCAGTTGCTGAAGACTAGAAGTAAGGTACATTAATGATTGAATGTAATCTCCTTGTACAATTTACCACTAAGTATTGAGTTCCCCCAGGCCTAATTGATAGGTGCGCTTGTCAACTTGCTTTGAGGGTGTGGGTTAAAATCTCACCCCGCGAACTCACTTTAGTACGAGCTCATGGGACATTAAATGAAGGCGGGTTGCATCCAGTATTCTATGCTGGGGCAACTGAAAGACCCTGGGCATCCCTGAATTAATAGGGTATGTGCCAGACTCACAGTCTTCTCATCTCATCATCATATGGCGATCGCCTGCCTCGATACAGCCCACTAAGGTGCTGCAGAGGCGTAAGACACAAACAAACAAACAAAACCACAAAGTATTGATGAAGGCAGTAATGTATCCCGAGAAGAGTTATGCTTACTTCTCATGAAACGGTACGGAGGTCTTTTGGTGTCAGCGGGATGGTATTTCCTGGAAATTTGTATGATTTTGTGACATACCGCCCACGTTTTTTCACATCTCAACAAGTATTTTTTGTATCCCACAGGGTTCCTAGAAATGGAGAGAACTCCGCTGTTGATTTCAAAAAAAAAAAAATCAACAAGCTGAAACTTTTTTTACCAACTCGGCGGGATAGAGCCCAAATTATTAATTTAACTTCCAAGGCTATGTATACGTGAATGCACTTTCCTGAATACATCTTCTTTGTATTTTTTCTGTCTCATTCTGCTGGGAGAATCGCATGCACTGATAATTTTATACAGTATTTCATAGTGTATCTTTGTACATTGAAATGCCTCGATCGAGCAAGTTGACACAATTGCACTCTCGTGGGATATGGGAGTCCTCGGGTGAATATATTCCATATCCCATAGCAAGGTCACAGTATAACATATAGTATTAATGTCATTGAAGATGAGTTTCATCTTTTGCGCGAGTACCTTCTGTGTAATGATTTACGACTAACTTTATTTCAAACGATACAATTAATTGACCCAGATTTTCAAAATGCTGATTTGTTTGATAAGTTCATCTGTATTTGTAGTAATTTTCAAGTGTTGTTGGGTTATGCCTTTCTGAAGCTTTAGCTCTAAGAACTCAGTTATTGTTCACTTCTTCTCACTAGATTCTGTTGGTGATATGTTAAGATCTGTTTTTTCATAATTTTCTTTGCTCTTTGTACAAGTACCACGATTGCGCCCGATATTGTTCAAAAATGACTTGTTTATAAGCCTGAAAGGCTTGGTGACTGTATTACCACTATTTACATGTATCACTTTACTATGTCACAAATCAATGAAGAATTTCTATCTATTGGATAAAGACACCAATACCATCAATTTTTCAGTGGCTAATATTTAGTTCAGATCCTGTGACCTCAATAAGATAGTCAAGATATTGATCTAATAATAATAATAATAATAATAAATACTTTATTGTCATGGAAACATGCAATTTGGCTCGTGAACTAATTTGGAGTAAGAAAATTTCAAAATGGGAGCCATCCATTAGATACTATTTATAATGATTCTGCATGTCATGACAACTAACTTGATTGCCCAAGACAGTGGCAGAGTTGGTAGCCGCGTATGATGTAGTAGGTCAGCCATTAAGCTACAGAGGTTTTGGAGATGACGATTTGGAATTGGCTTTTGGCTGTTCTGAGTTGGCTGTGCGTTTGTCGTGGCAGATGTACATGGGATGGTTGGCACTGCAGGTTGGGCACGTGTGTTTGTAGCTGCAGGTCTTCATGGATGTGCAGCATGATCTGTGGTCTGTCTCAGGTTAGCATTTTCTAGCTCAGCCTGTCTCTAGCCAAGCGTTTTCAGAAATTTGTACTGTATATGCGCCTTAAATTTGGATATTGCAGAAGCATCGCCTTTTGCAGGTAACACACAGAAATGGTGCACATGAATGCTTGACCTTCCACATCTCAGTGATCTCACTTATATTGACAATGTTGTGGCATGCAAATAATCGTCCATATTCCAGTTTGCATAATTTGAAGAAACATAGGCGTATTTTGAAGGGAGTCGCGGGGGGGGGGGACTGCAGTCCCGGCTGGCATCAGAGCAAATGGCTCATCAGGGTAAATCCTGACTCAAAAAATAGTCACAGCCCCCTCCATCACGAGACAGCCGCCCAGTATGTGAAGAAATAAATTTCTGGGGGGGGGGGGAACATGTGAGCAGTGTAAACATGTGCGATTCCAGCAGTTAGACATAAGCAGGAAATAGAAAAACACGACGTTACGGTAAACATTGTGACACTCGCGGCATTGCCACATTTGAGGCAAAACTATATTCAAGTGAATGAACATGATCGTATTTCCAGGAGAGTGTCTGCATATGTATTGCATGAATATGACAGTATTAAAATGCTTGCTGTTAGCAAGCGACACGCTGGAAATAAGTTGAAAAACTTTGTGTGCTATCCTAATTTCATTTTTAAGGAGTACTTCTAATTGTCAACATTTGTGTGCTATCATATAATGTCATTTTGACAGAGTACTTCTATTTATCAATATTGTGCTATAATATAATGTCATTTTGACAGAGTACTTCTATTTGTCAATATTGTGCTATAATATAATGTCATTTTGACAGAGTACTTCTATTTGTCAATATTATGCTATAATATAATGTCATTTTCAATTTTGACAAAGTACTTCTATTTGTCAATATTGTGCTATAATATAATGTCATTTTGACAAAGTACTTCTATTTGTCAATATTGTGCTTTAATTTGTCATTTTGACAGAGTACTTCTATTTGTCAATATTGTGCTTTAATTTGTCATTTTGACAAAGTACTTCTGTTTGTCAATATTGTGCTTTAATTTGTCATTTTGACAAAGTACTTCTGTTTGTCAATATTGTGCTTTAATATAATGTCATTTTGACATAGTACTTCTATTTGGTCATGCGTCATGAACTGGTCCATTTTGCGTTACGGGTCAAAAAGTTCCATTTTTCAGTTTTGTGATATTTTATCACACAAACATGACACTACTCAGTACTTCAAACAGAACTTCATTATCTTTTATACTTTCCGAGATATAGACACTTTTGTAGCGATCACTCCCATTGAATATATTAAGATTTTTGGTTTTTGAAACGGCTTTTCTCGAAATTGAGACTTTTTACTAGAACACCTGTAACTTTCTTATTACTTAACCAATTACAATAGGGTTAGTTGCGAAATGTTCATGAGAAGTTGCTTTAAGCAAGCAAACAACATATACTGCATAAATCAAATTTGTCTACATGAAATCCTCACAGCAAAACTGCAATTTTTTCACTTAAAAATTCTTGAATCTAACCTGCTACTTGTGTTTCTGAGTGAAATCGCCAAAAAACATTTAGAAAAAATACATTTCCTTTACCCTGAATATGTTCTGGACATCCTAATATGAGTAGCTCATCACACATATGACAAATTGACGTAAGTATTCTTCTGGAAGACAGCTATAGTCAGTGGATCAACTGATGACAGTGGTTGGGGATTGGTATTCTTAAGATGGTTAGATATAGATTCAGATGATAGATTTCATATGTGCGGCGCCTCTAAGGCCTGTTCTGGTCACTCACAAATTTTTTTTAGATGAGATAGGAGAGAGGATGTGACTCTGCAACGTGTTGAAAATCTCCCTCCATGTGAGGGATCTTTTACTTGCCCAGCAAAAGACTCTGATACAAGGAGCCTCAAATTTACACCTCATCTGATTAACCGCAAGCTGGGATTTTGCTCCTAACCAAGATTAAAATGGTTTAGTTTCATCAAACACATCATTTTGCTGTGTGCTCCGTCTAGATTAATGCAGGATTTGCGAGGACAATTTGCTTAATTTTATGTGGGAAGTGCACACAAATCCCCAAATAAGATATCTGAATGGTGCACATAAACTGAAATAGCTATCTGGCAAAATAAAATATGAGCAGGATAGTGCAGAGAGGCTGATTTCTTCATTTCATAATATCGCCAATCCGACTCCGCCAATCCGACTCCGGCTCCACCCCTGAAACTTCCTGACATGCTTCCACTTTGTCATGAATAACTTTTTAATGGGTAAAGTTTTTTTGAAACCGACAACGGTTATGTAAACTAGAGAATATTTGCTTTCCAGTAATATCAAATATATTAAAGATATCGTTTTAGACATAGTGGCAATGTTCTATTGAAAATTTTGTTTTTAAAATTCTTGTAACGGCTCCACCCTTTCAGTGGACCAGTTCATGACGCATGACCATTTGTCAATATTGTGCTATAATATAATGTCATTTTGACAGAGTACTTCTCTTTGTCAATATTGTGCTATCATATAATGTCATTTTGACAAAGTACTTCTATTTGTCAATATTGTGCTATAATTTATCATTTTGACAAAGTACTTCTATTTGTCAATATTGTGCTATAATTTATCATTTTGACAAAGTACTTCTGTTTGTCAATATTGTGCTATAATATAATGTCATTTTGACAGAGTACTTCTATTTGTCAATATTTTGCTATAATATAATGTCATTTTGACAGAGTACTTCTCTTTGTCAATATTGTGCTATCATATAATGTCATTTTGACAAAGTACTTCTGTTTGTCAATATTGTGCTTTAATTTGTCATTTTGACAAAGTACTTCTGTTTGTCAATATTGTGCTGTAATATAATGTCATTTTGACAGAGTACTTCTATTTTTCAATATTGTGCTATCATATAATGTCATTTTGACAGAGTACTTCTGTTTGTCAATATTGTGCTTTAATATAATGTCATTTTGACAGAGTACTTCTATTTGTCAATATTGTGCTATAATATAATGTCATTTTGACAGAGTACTTCTGCTTGTCAATATTGTGCTATCATATAATGTCATTTTGACAAAGTACTTCTATTTGTCAATATTGTGCTATAATTTATCATTTTGACAAAGTACTTCTATTTTTCAATATTGTGCTATAATATAATGTCATTTTGACAAAGTACTTCTATTTGTCAATATTGTGCTATAATATAATGTCATTTTGACAGAGTACTTCTCTTTGTCAATATTGTGCTATAATATAATGTCATTTTGACAAAGTACTTCTATTTGTCAATATTGTGCTATAATTTATCATTTTGACAAAGTACTTCTGTTTGTCAATATTGTGCTGTAATATAATGTCATTTTGACAGAGTACTTCTATTTTTCAATATTGTGCTATCATATAATGTCATTTTGACAGAGTACTTCTAGCTGTCAATATTGTGCTTTAATATAATGTCATGTTGACAGAGTACTTCTATTTGTCAATATTGTGCTATCATATAATGTCATTTTGACAGAGTACTTCTATTTGTCAATATTGTGCTATCATATAATGTCATTTTGACAGAGTACTTCTATTTGTCAATATTGTGCTATAATATGATGTCATTTTGACAGAGTACTTCTATTTGTCAATATTGTGCTATAATATAATGGCATTTTGACAGAGTACTTCTATTTGTCAATATTGTGCTATAATATAATGTCATTTTGACAGAGTACTTCTATTTGTCAATATTGTGCTATCATATAACGTCATTTTGACAGAGTACTTCTATTTGTCAATATTGTGCTATAATATAATGTCATTTTGACAGGGTACTTCTATTTTTCAATATTGTGCTATCATATAATGTCATTTTGACAGAGTACTTCTATTTGTCAATATTGTGCTATAATATAATGTCATTTTGACAGAGTACTTCTATTTGTCAATATTGTGCTATAATATAATGTCATTTTGACAGAGTACTTCTATTTGTCAATATTGTGCTATAATATAATGTCATTTTGACAGAGTACTTCTATTTTTCAATATTGTGCTATCATATAATGTCATTTTGACAGAGTACTTCTATTTGTCAATATTGTGCTTTAATATAATGTCATTTTGACAGAGTACTTCTATTTGTCAATATTGTGCTATAATATAATGTTATTTTGACAGAGTACTTCTATTTGTCAATATTGTGCTTTCATATGATGTCATTTTGACAGAGTACTTCTATTTTTCAATATTGTGCTATCATATAATGTCATTTTGACAGAGTACTTCTGCTTGTCAATATTGTGCTATAATATAATGTCATTTTGACAGAGTACTTCTATTTGTCAATATTGTGCTATAATATAATGTCATTTTGACAGAGTACTTCTATTTGTCAATATTGTGCTATAATATAATGTCATTTTGACAGAGTACTTCTATTTGTCAATATTGTGCTATCATATAATGTCATTTTGACAGAGTACTTCTATTTGTCAATATTGTGCTATCATATAATGTCATTTTGACAGAGTACTTCTATTTGTCAATATTGTGCTATAATATAATGTCATTTTGACAGAGTACTTCTATTTTTCAATATTTTGCAATAATATAATATCATTTTGACAGAGTACTTCCATTTGTCAATATTGTGCTATAATATAATGTCATTTTGACAGAGTACTTCTATTTGTCAATATTGTGCTATAATATAATGTCATTTTGACAGAGTACTTCTATTTGTCAATATTGTGCTATAATATGATTTCATTTTGACAGAGTACTTCTATTTGTCAATATTTATATACCTGTATTTGTGCACTCTTAAAATAATATTCAATAAAGTCAATCAAACACTCCAGAGTTTGTAATAAACCCAATTTGGAGCAGTCTGCATGACGTGCACTTGAATGAAGTATATCTCGTACAAGAGACAGTTGTTGTCATTCAAAATTGCATTGATGGCAAAACTCCTGCAGTCGGAATTCCTTGTGCATTTCTTCAGACAGTTGATCTGCAAGTTGTCCAATGGTAATGTCTCGTTTGCAATTGGAGTTTCATCTGGTAAGGAGAACGCTTCTTCATATCTTTCACTTTTGATGTGGTAAGAGCAATCTGAAATATAGACAAAAATGTGTATACAAAAATTATTCTCCTTTACCCCCCCGCCCCCACCCACTCTGGCAATTGTTGCTATTTGGCAATTCTTTATAATTCTTTATTCATTTTTCGTCGCAATATGTCCACATGTAGATACATTCTACTAAATGTTATTTTATTTTTTCTTTCTCAGGCAGCTTGGAGAATTCACAAAGTTTTGTTTTCAGGTGGAGTCGGAGTCGAAAACTAATCTGGTGTCTCCTGACCACTTAAAATTGTTTGAATGATTGACAAAAAGACAATATTAATCATGCAAACTGTATCAAATTTTTAAAGGCCAATAACATAAAACATTTATGACTCCATCAAAAACAAGTTGTGGAATAGACTTTTTCCTTTCCTAACCAAAATAAAATTTCTGTGAGAAAATAGGGGAGACCGGGGCTGGTTGTCACAGGGGCAGGTTGTCACACTGTGTAGAATTTAAACATGCTCTATTTCTATTTAAAGCAAGTAGGGGCACAGCCATTGTATATGAAAGTCAGTTCAGGAGTAACTTAAATCTATCTGGTGAATATATACCTATGTCATTCGAAATCTTGATGTCATATTGGACATTTTTTAAAAATTCAGCACTCGGGGCAGGTTGTCACACTTTCGGGGCAGGTTGTCACACTTTTGGTTAAGAGTTTGAATGCAGGAAGTGAGACTCAGTAAGTCAAATCCTGAATGAGACAAGTTATTTTGGACATGTCAGGAATCCCCTACTTGCCCAGTGCAGACCTTAACAATCATGTGACTCTGTACAAGGGTGCTACAAATTTTGACTTATCAAGGCAACAGAAATGCATTTTGATAAGGAAGAGGGTGAGTGCAGACTGTAGAATTTTTCTGCAAATTCCATTTGAAAATTTGAAATAGATCTGTTTAGACGCTATGCCTTTTCTGCTTACATCATCAATCATCAGCAGAATGTACTAAGGATATGGCAATTTAATATCCATGAGAGCGTGACAACCTGCCCCGAAAGTGTGACAACCTGCCCCGAAAGCGTGACAACCTGCCCCGAAAGTGTGACAACCTGCCCCGAAAGTTTGACAACCTGCCCCGAAAGCGTGACAACCAGCCCCGAAAGCGTGACAACCTGCCCCGAAAGTGTGACAACCTGCCCCAAAAGTGTGACAACCTGCCCCAAAAGCGTGACAACCTGCCCCGAAAGTGTGACAACCTGCCCCCAAAAGCATGACAACCTGCCCCAAAAGTGTGACAACCTGCCCCGAAAGTGTGACAACCTGCCCCTGTGACAACCAGCCCCGGTCTCCCCTACCGATAAGAAGAGTCGGGAGTCGGAGTCAGAGTCAAAATCACGGAGACCTCAGGAGTAGGAGTCAGAGTGGGAGCGGTTTTTCAGGATGGCAAAGGAGTCGGGAGAAGGAGTCGGGAGTCGGAGTCGGTTCACTAACTACCCGACTCTGAAGCCCTGGCAGGGGGGAGGGTTGGTCTAGTGGTAGCGTGTTGGACTGCCAATCGCTGGGTCCAGGGTTCGAATCCAGCTCTTGCCGGGTCACCTGGGCCTATGTTGGATGGCTGTTTCTATCATCCTTCACCTCATTGCCGTGTCCTCCTCCTATCCTAATTAGCCTAGCAAGTGCCTTAATACAGGACATAAAGCCCAAATCATTCATCCATCCATTGGAAGCCTGGCTACTTTTACGTCCAGCATTTAAGTTTCCAAAATTTCCTGATCAGGCAAGTTAGCACGACTGCCCTCCCCTCAAATATCACTAGTCTCCTCTGCAGGGGCGTATATAGAAATGACTTGAGGGGGGCCATTACATGGTGTGAATACAGGGCGTTCCGCGGCTTTTCCTATCTCTTCCATGTTAATAATGGGTCGGGGGGGCATGGCTCAATGGCTCCCCCTAAATTCGCCAATACTCCTCTGCCCCCTCTGAAAATACTTGGTTATGCCACTGTGCCTCTGAAATTGAATGTCTCCCTTGCATTCCAAATATATATATGATTGATTCTCAGGTATCAATAATTGCTGAGATGATTTTTTTTTCTGAAATTTTATGTGGCAATATGAATGAGTCCAAAAAACAATAATAAAGTAAAAACAATGACCTGACACCCTCTTAGAACAAAATCAAAATATATTGAATATGGGAAAAATAATTGCATTCAGTATATCAGATATAAAATATATCAAAATGATTAAAATCATTAACAAAATGTTGCTGTTGTTGCTTGATTAGTTGATATGACAGTTCCAAATTTGAGGGAAGAAAGTATTTCTGTTCATTTTTAAACTCAAATGTGTCAAAGCAAGTCCATATGACAGTTCATAGTTAGCAGTTTGTGTCCAAGTCATCCTCCCCACGCAAGCCCTGCTAAAATGGACAGGGCTTTCTGCTATTTCCAACCTCTTCTGTGATTGGCAGCTTATTTAGGTCATAAGCATTTTGCAGGCAGATTTAGTCTGATTACGGACACTTAGAGGATTACTGGCAACTAAGAAAAACAGTGTAAAACAAGCAAACTTTCAAACAGTTTCATTTCAGAACTGTGAAAATACATAATTCAATGGAATTTTCAGAACTGTGATAGCACCTTTCAACAATACACAATTTCTCCATTTGTAACTGTGTGAAACAGAAGCAACAATTTCCAACTGTGATGTAGCAGTCCCTGATTGGCTGAGCCAAAACTGGGTCAGTTAATTAAGTATTCATGAATTAGCAAAGGTTATTGGCCATTTTGTCATGGTATGACTTGGGATGACGGTCCAAGTGTGAATGCGGCATATATCTCCCTCCAAAAATGCATCATATATAGAATGAATAATAACTACTGGCATTTACATAGAATATATTAATTACCATTGATAAAAACTTTAGGCCCCCTGTGGTGGGGGATTGAATTTCGTAAGCTGTTGATAGGATATGAATAAAATGTATTATTACCAACAGAAGCTGTGTAAAATGTTGCCATTGGTATCGTTCGACCTTGGCGAGGCTGTAACTGGTTCAACACACAACCAATAGGGAGGTTGGTGTCAATTTTTCCCGTAGCAAAATTCTTTTCCGAATAGGAGGGGTGAGAGAGACCCATATCCATTAGATTTCTTGTAGAGAATAACCGTCTTGGAATCATCCACAGCGTCATAGTGGAATCCAACAAAAATGTCCTTCTTCACTTTTAAATCTGCAAAAGTCTGTGTCTGAAGTACAGTAAGAGAGAATACTTGCTTTTATTGTGGTCGCAATAACTTTTTATACTACGTTTGCATTTGGATTTTGGTGTAGCTCACACACTATTATTTGTAGCACTGCAATGTACGATATCTATTCAGTAGATGAGTAAAAGATCCATGATACGTTTCATAGATTCATATAACTGTATACAGTTCCATAATAGATTTTTGCTCGCAAATAGGAGTTGAACAGTTGAAATATTGAGGTAAACGGCAATTTAGTAGTTTTCAAGCAAGCGCAGTATGCTTAATTTTAAATTCATGAGAATATAAAATCAAAAGATGACATAGGCCCATACATCTATAATATAATGTAAAGACATTCAAGAATATTTTTGTAAACTTCTGTTTAAAATGCACCTAAGAACTTCACATTATGACATTAACAAGACAATGAAATATGATATTAATGAGGGTCTTTGGACAGAGTTGATCTCCCAGTTAAAATAAGTGACATGACACCAATTTGGCAATGATTGGGAGACTAAATCAGTTCACTGGGAGAAACGACACCAAACTTTTCGCCCGTGGTGCAACTTCTCCGGTGAAAACCTACCTGCATTCCAGAGGCATTGGCTGTGATTCTAACTTTATTGTATAGACGAAAGCTGTTGTCGCTTGCCAGAGGTTCCCAAAGGCCCAGATGGAAATCAGACGAGATCTTTGCATAGTAGACCATCTTAGTCAGGTATCCGTCGCACATGAACTTCACTTGTGGATACAAGTTCAAATACGTACCAGAATGGTCGTTGGGATCATGAATTTTGGTCGAACCGATGCCACAACCAAAACTCTGAACTGAAAAAATACAATGTTATGATGGGGGAATATTACATGCTGGCCAAAAAATGATCAGTGTAAAAGGTTCAAGTATTGCAAAAAGGAAGGCGAAGACCATCGCAGACTTATGGTTTTAGTTTAAATAGCAGCAGACAAAGTTCGTCTTATTCTTGGATAATATATAAGTGATGTTCATCAACATAATATCACAATGATGAACCGGGTAAAAAAACTGAAAATCAGAAAATTTACACATTTTATGACTGGCAGCATATTTTTCTTTCATGTGCCCTAAAAGCAGAGAATTGTTTGAATAGGTTATTCTTAAATGGTATGCAATAGAGCACATGTAATAAACTTATCAATATTTAATTATTGTTTAGAAATTGGGAAAGTGAGTACAAACTCTCTATATATAATGAACTATTTAATGGAGTATGGCTGCAATCATAGTCAGTTTAAGTTATGGCTGTTTCAAATAAAATATGAAAGAACAGTCCAAAATAATGAAGATGTCAGGATGTCGCTGACAGAAATTTGATTACAAAACACAGGGTCAACAAATAAGATGTGAAACATAATCACTATTACTCAGGGTTAGGTTTTAAATTGGAGTTACAATTAGGGCTAGGTTTATGGATGAGGTTGGGGTTTGAGTTTGGCAGACCCTGTGTTTTTCAATACATTTCTTAAACAAATCTCCCCACATGTCAATTTTCTCTAACATTTGATACAGTGGCCCCTGCGTTATAAGACCCCCTGTTTTAAGACCGCCTTGCCTTATGTGACCGCCTTCCTCCTGCACTAAGGAGTATTTTTAGTGCATTTTGCACCCCGACGAGAGACCGTACCCCCATGAGAGACCGCTTCATTACCATAGAAGGTGCGATCTTATAACGCAGGGACCACTGTAATTGATTTATAACTCGCTGAAACAGCCATAACTAGCAACACATTTAATGAAAAAACTTCTTGCCCCCTCAATTTGTATGAGCAGTGTCTTACATAGACATCTCTCTGCCTGTATGGCGGCCACAATTATGTAACTAATTAGAATTAAATAAAACTGTTACGCATAGTATTACATACACAAATATGTAATAAAATAAATTGAGTTTTGATAGTGTAATAAGCTCAATAATAATATGTTTACAAAGAGACTTTTGTCAGGATTGTGTACACGAATATAAGACAAGTAATTTACTAAAGCTCAAAACAAAACCTGATTTTTCATATGTTATTAACCACGGGAAAAGGATAAAGTGAATTATCAACCGAGAAGTGATAAACACATATTCTCCTTCCCATGGTGAAAAACCAGCTTATACCATGAGACCAACAAACATGGCACGATAAGTGGACTAAGAATATAGGAATTTATCGCAATGAAATACTGGCATGTGATTGGCTGACAGAGATGTAATATAGTATAAAAACTACAATGGTAATAATATGGTAACTTACCAGAGTTTACAGTAACAAGAAAAAATAGAGAAGATGGTAACATCAGTCCTCTTGACATCCAACTTATTAACACCTATCCTGATATAAGAAATAATGTATGCAATATAATGTTCTGTTGTATTGTAATGTACAACACACATATATGGCTAATAAATCATTAGTCAATATTTTATCAGTTATTTAATAACTATTTCTAAGAGTACTTTGTTTCCATGCCACCATCAATGAAAATTAATGCAGCGAATGAACAAATAAAATCAATGATGCGGAAATTTGCCATTGATCAGTTGCTGAAGACTAGAAGTAAGGTACATTAATGATTGAATGTAATCTCCTTGTACAATTTACCACTAAGTATTGAGTTCCCCCAGGCCTAATTGATAGGTGCGCTTGTCAACTTGCTTTGAGGGTGTGGGTTAAAATCTCACCCCGCGAACTCACTTTAGTACGAGCTCATGGGACATTAAATGAAGGCGGGTTGCATCCAGTATTCTATGCTGGGGCAACTGAAAGACCCTGGGCATCCCTGAATTAATAGGGTATGTGCCAGACTCACAGTCTTCTCATCTCATCATCATATGGCGATCGCCTGCCTCGATACAGCCCACTAAGGTGCTGCAGAGGCGTAAGACACAAACAAACAAACAAAACCACAAAGTATTGATGAAGGCAGTAATGTATCCCGAGAAGAGTTATGCTTACTTCTCATGAAACGGTACGGAGGTCTTTTGGTGTCAGCGGGATGGTATTTCCTGGAAATTTGTATGATTTTGTGACATACCGCCCACGTTTTTTCACATCTCAACAAGTATTTTTTGTATCCCACAGGGTTCCTAGAAATGGAGAGAACTCCGCCGTTGATTTAAAAAAAAAAAATCAACAAGCTGAAACTTTTTTTACCAACACGGCGGGATAGAGCCCAAATTATTAATTTAACTTCCAAGGCTATGTATACGTCAATGCACTTTCCTGAATACATCTTCTTTGTATTTTTTCTGTCTCATTCTGCTGGGAGAATCGCATGCACTGATAATTTTATACAGTATTTCATAGTGTATCTTTGTACATTGAAATGCCTCGATCGAGCAAGTTGACACAATTGCACTCTCGTGGGATATGGGAGTCCTCGGGTGAATATATTCCATATCCCATAGCAAGGTCACAGTATAACATATAGTATTAATGTCATTGAAGATGAGTTTCATCTTTTGCGCGAGTACCTTCTGTGTAATGATTTACGACTAACTTTATTTCAAACGATACAATTAATTGACCCAGATTTTCAAAATGCTGATTTGTTTGATAAGTTCATCTGTATTTGTAGTAATTTTCAAGTGTTGTTGGGTTATGCCTTTCTGAAGCTTTAGCTCTAAGAACTCAGTTATTGTTCACTTCTTCTCACTAGATTCTGTTGGTGATATGTTAAGATCTGTTTTTTCATAATTTTCTTTGCTCTTTGTACAAGTACCACGATTGCGCCCGATATTGTTCAAAAATGACTTGTTTATAAGCCTGAAAGGCTTGGTGACTGTATTACCACTATTTACATGTATCACTTTACTATGTCACAAATCAATGAAGAATTTCTATCTATTGGATAAAGACACCAATACCATCAATTTTTCAGTGGCTAATATTTAGTTCAGATCCTGTGACCTCAATAAGATAGTCAAGATATTGATCTAATAATAATAATAATAATAATAAATACTTTATTGTCATGGAAACATGCAATTTGGCTCGTGAACTAATTTGGAGTAAGAAAATTTCAAAATGGGAGCCATCCATTAGATATTAAGGGGGTGGAAGCTTGGAGTTTTTTTTCTAAATAATAATTTCATTACCAATTTTTTTGAAAAATGTCCATCCTGGCTGTCTTGGAATAAATATTTTATAGGGTATTTTTTAGCACGTTCTTTTGTAGTAAATATGTTAGGATGTCGCATGCTCAAAATAGATAATTGACTCCGATGCTATTGATGCTACTGTGAAATAATAATGAATTTCCAGTCTTGACACACCCTGAATATTGACCGTAAACCATTTATGTCATTCGCAATTACAACATCAATTTTTTTCTTCGTAGATGTGACACCTTGACGTAAACCCCAATTAAGCTGAATAAAGATTTATGAATATTTCATTTCATATGTCATTGATTTGTTGCAGAGAGCTATGTCGTTCATATTGCAAGATGAATATATACCTATAAATCTATTCTTGTTTTTTATCCATCATCTTTAGCTATAGCAGATCCTCGACCTTTTGCAGAATATTCAACAAATTGAATGTGCCAAGCACCAGGCAGAAGCAGTAGCAAATTAAATGGGGACTGAACATTTACTGGTGTTCCTTGGGGATTTTTTTAAAGTGTAGGGGAAGAGGGGGTGACAAGTCACAGGGGTAAAAAGTCACAGGCCTTTTTGACCAACTTGCAGTGACATAATTATTAAGCTTAAATCATCATTTGGGACGCTTTTATGAGAAGAAGGTCTGTAGGGATTATGAAAACTATGCTCATTATGCAAAGTGGGTTTTTACCCACCTCATGCTTTTTAGGGGTCCCAAACAGGTTTTATTGACTCTGAACTTTCCCTATTAATGTCTGGTCACTGTGACATAGGAAGTTGTGCTACTGTTTCAGGGCCTTTTGGATAATAGTCTTTCATGCTGTTAACCCATTTTTGGCCATATGGTCACCTAGTTGCCAAGATCATGTGTTGAATTTAAAAAACAGCTGAGGGGTGAAATGTCACACTGTGACATTTCACCCCTGCACTGTGATATTTTACCATAGGGTACCTTGAAATCAATATTCTGTGCTAAAAAAAGTAAAATATTCCACACTTGAGGCTTTTAGCTTACAATCTCATTATCATCCATCATCAATAATACATCTGAGAGAGTATTGCAACAAGTTTTCATTTCGCAAACTTTGGCTAATTTCTGACGCAGGCTTTGCTGATGGTGCATTGTCATTGCATGCCGATAGCTTTAGAAGGCTCACTATAAATTTCATGCACAAGGATGACTATCAAGTCTAGGTCTGCATGTTACCTCATATAGTCCTGTATGTTCACAAAAATTGCATGTGACTTGTTACCCCACGGTTGTGACTTTTTGACCCTGGCATGGGGTAAAAAGTCACATCGGACTTTGCCTTAAATAAATGTGAACTGACTTAAGCCTATTTACAACACAGCAGGTATCATGTGATACAAACATAGTCAACTAAACACTGCATAATTGTGCCAAAGGTCATTCAGATCTGACAAACACCTGCTCTGTTCTGGGGCTTTTTTTGAATTTTGTGACTTCTGACCCCCGCCTCCCCTATGACAAGGTGCATCAAACATATTTCATCAACTTCTTAGTTGCAATCTAAAAAATAAAAATTTATGCTAGAAGACATGATAACCTCAGAATTAATGAAGTCATCCAGTTTTGTTTGCATCATTGCAACTGTGACATATGGTAATTATTGCTTTTCTGATATTATACTTCATATTATATTCAATTGTTACTAAGTTGCAGAGGTACAATACATTTCACAAAAACTATATCAATCTGCAGTAGTATAATCAATATTGCACAGAAAAGAAAATATGTAGGGGAGACCGGGGTAAGTTGTGCCGCGGGGTAAGTTGTGCCGCCCACTGTTGGGGTTAAATGAAGAACTGGGCAAAGAAGGCAATGCCACCCATATATACCCACTTGGTCAACATCATCAGGCACCAAGAAAAAAACTACCAAATATAATGGTATGAAAAGCTACACTAATAAATTCAATTTTGTTGCTGAAAACTAGAAGTGTTGAGGACTGACATTCTGGTTTCTCAGTCATTTGGTATTTGTGATAAGATGATGTCCCTCTGGTAGGATGGAGTTAGGAGGTATATCTATGCATTTCTGTTGTTAGATTTCATTTTGCGTTGTTTGTTTATTTTTGACAACCAGTTTAATCCAGAAAATCAATTTGGGGTAAGTTGTGCCGTTTTGACTGGGGTGAGTTGTGCCAATGGTATGACATAGGAATTAATATTTTATTCATCTTTTTTGGTCCAAATTTTACGCAAGGCCTAAAAATGTTGTGAAATAACTTACACAGAAAGGAACACATGTAAAAAGAGTTAAAACACCCTCTAAACAATAAATAATTCTGGTTCCGGCACCGGGGCAAGTTGTGCCACTTGACCTACTTTTTTCAAATGCCTGTCATGACCTTCTCAATGGTCCGACTGCCCTGAAACTTTGGTTGATTCTGGCCAACGCATTATATTTTGATGTCTGATTTTCAGATTGCATGATTAAGCTTTGGTTTTTTGGAAAATCAGCCTGACGAAAAAAATGGCACAACTTACCCCGGTCTCCCCTTCTATGGTATTATGCATAATTAAAAAAAAAAGTTGGGTTACCAAATAACTTGAAAAGTCAATTGAAAGTGACTCGGAGGAGGGAAGTTTTACCCAAGCTGTATAACTCCTACAGATTTATAGATTTTAATTCGCTGTTGTTTTCTGGTACTTCCAGGAATTCCATGAGATGGCGCTGATTTACGATCCTTTCCCAGGTTGTCAGGGTCAAGACGGAACAGGTTTCTGTATGTTTCTGGGCTGTGAAAGCCAGAAATTGCCATGCTTTTTCGACGTTTGAATCACGATCTTTGCATCGCAATGCAGCTCTGACCAGCTTTACGGGGTCCACACATTGCCCCGCATAAACTATGATAAGTCCAATGTCGGCGCCCATGAAACGGCAGCTAAACTAGCATTTATCCAGCCTGTCAATCCACTGTAGTGGGCCCTAACTGCTGAGTATCACAAACTAACGGCCCGACTTTGGCAAGGCGTTTTCTGTTTCCCATTGTAGGGAAGAGTCTGTGGCAGTGACAGTTTTTTTGTCATTCACCCCTAGTCCCTATTCAACCCACATTACAGCGTGTGTTCATGTTTTTATTATGTTAAATATAATGGCCCCACTTTAGGGTTGTATAATTCCTGGAATTTTCAGCAGAGGTTAATTTATACGAGGTAATTCTCGATGACTTTCGGGAAAATTTGAATTTTTGGAAATTTTCAATATTCTGCAATGTTGGACAGGTTTATCGAAAATATAGGGGCCTATACTGAGATATAGACTAAATCAATGCTTTGCAAGTGTTGCAAATTAATTCTTGGATGCAGTGCATCTAATGTATACTGTGAAATTACACTGCTGACATAAATTAAGCAAGGGTTTTTTCATTCTTTTGCAAGTTATGGGTATCTTATTTAGATATAATAATGCATCAAATGTAAGGGAGGGGATTGGTTGCAGAAATTTAATAAAAAACACACAGGGTCAACCTAAACTCAGACCCTAACCCTATCCATAAACCTGTCCCTAATTGTAACCAAAATTTTAAACCTTACCCTGGGCCTGTTTCACATCTGATGTGTTGACCCTGTGTTTTGTCATTAAATTTCCATCACAGACATCCTTACATGTCCATTATTTTCGACAGTTCATTCGTATTTAGTTGAAACAGCCATAACTGGAACTAACAATGACTGCCATATTGCTCCTTTATATAATTTGAGCAGTGTATATTTGCATTTGGAAGATGTTGAACCTGGGTGAATGATGAACGCCATTGATGAAAGGTCGAACAGTGCCACACAATCATTGTCACCAGACTGCCAGATTGTAGGTGAAATGTAGAAAGACGTCCAAATTGCATTGGTGCTTAAAACAATGATATGACACAACAACTGAACAATTGTCATCAACAAACTAAAATTATTTCTTATATACAGCAGTCAACTTTCGAAGTGGATCAAGAATTTACATGGTAGCAATTCTGACATCAGTTGTTGTTGCTGCATAGTTTTGTGTGAAATGTTAACTTTGATATCTTGGTAATGTGCTTGAACAAGATTGTGAGGCCTCAGTGACTTTGATGGTTACCAGACACGATTGTTTGAAGCAAGGTGCAAAACGACTTGTCACACACTAGTGAATACACTGTAGAACCAAAAAAGAGTGGTGATTTCAGAGCCTTGGTCACTCAAACAATGTCGAATTGGACCGAAGGAACCTAAACTGTGAAAATGTTAAAAAAATAAGTCCTCAATTGTCTACTAAATATGATTGAAAAACAAATTTTCTCAAGTCACTTGATGAAGTATGCCCCAGCCGGTGGCTCCCCCGCTTGGTGAAATTGTTCATATCCATTGGAAAAGCCACAGATTTTTGAAAACAGTGAATAACACAGTGGCATCGCATTTGACCATTTGGCAAACCAGTCAAGTGCCCCTTGTTTTTCATTTTGTCTTTTGAATGTTTACCTTTCACCAGAGTATTGGACATAGTGATATGACTAACAGTGATTTAAATAAATCAGTCCAAAGAAAGTAAATAAAGAGTTAAAGAACTATGAATCAGTGAACAGTATACATGAGCAGACATCATAGGGATCAGGGGCATGCCCAGAAAATGCTACTTTTTGACAGATAAGTGTACCATGATCATCCCATGTCTCAATCAATGACATATGCAATATCAGTGATATTATTTTAGCCATTGCAGTGGGACACTTTTAACCTGGACATCACTATTTAGTGCAGACAAATTTGTGTTCAAATGTCCTGATGAAGAAATCCAGAATACAGTTGAATCGCATTTTGAACCATTTGGAAAACTGGTCAATTACCATATGATTATTGACTGTAAGCAAATCACATTGGGGGAAAAATACATACTACTAAAAATTGTGAAAAAGTGTGAGTTTGGCCATTTCAGACCATCAATGCCTGAACATGCTAGAAAATACCGATCTTAAAATAATCTCAAGGCAATCTTAAAACAAAATTAATATTACTGCACAATCAAGACCTAATATACCAATGTTATGTAGTAATTTTGATTTATTCAAATCACTAGAAACTGAGAAAGATCAAGTCTCATTTCCTTCACTGACAATAAACTAATTAGTTTACAGCAAGGACAAAAATTTCACTATCTGATCAAGAACATTGAAAATGGCACTTATGTCACAATAATTTCTTTATGTACCAAGAAAAACCAAGAAAACTCCACCACAACTGCAACAGTTAAATGTTCCGCTGTAGAACAAGAGCACTCATTTTTATGTTCAGACTTTTTCTTCACCTGTCCGATACATAAATCTGACCTGGGCATTGAGAACTCACCCACAGTGATTGAAATAAATCGTTTCAAAGAGAGTAAATGAAACTTCTATGTTTCTGACAGACAGAAAAGTTGGTTTAAGAATAAGCTGCAGACTGACAGTGTAGGTGCCAGACAGTTCTCACAGATTAAGTGCCTGTGTGTCCCATTGGAGTAAAAATGAAAAACGGCATGCATTTTACCATTTTACGTTGTGGTCAATTGCAAATCTAATGTTTTAAATGCTAAATTTAGTACCTGTCATGCAAAGCTCCCATCATATGCACATTCATAAATTTTATACAGTCTGTTGTTCAAAGTTTGATTGAAAACCGAAACTTGAACAGCAAAAAAAATATTAGAAGTGAGTGATGACTGGACTTTCAATTTTGTGAGGTCATCTCAAATGAAGCTCCCCCACTCCCACCATTACCAAATGCTTCTGTTATTTGTCATACATAAAAAAAAACATAATTCTAAAAATCATAACAGCACAATACAATTATCATACTATCATCCTGTCCTATTTGTCTACAGAGTATAAAAAACAAACAATGCTGGACATAAATCATGCAGTATGCCCCAACCATTGCCAAATGCTTCCGTAATCTGTCATATGGTTGATATGAACTGAATAGGATACTGAGCATTGAAATACATACATGTATGGCTCAAGGTGATATTGCAGGTTAATCAGCATTTGTTGATAATTTTGGTTTTGCTAGTTTTTTTTCCTTTAACTATTTTGATATCATGTAAATTACCAAATTGATTTGAATTTGCCTGAGTCAATATTAAGAATGTTATATAAATTGAATTATAATATTACATACCTTATAATGAATGAAAATTCCATTGAAACAGCCCTTGGTATCATTTCCACTATAATTTGTGAACTCGAAAGTGCATTACAAGAATATTATGTTTGCTTATTTCAAAGAAAAACAGCTAGCAACAAGCTGTTAATATGAGTGTAAGTTAGACAATACCTATGTTTTTGACAATATGCAGTCTAATCCTTTATTGGCAAGTTTTGAATAAGCATTATATCATACTTGTGACCAACAACTAAAGAAAACTGAGAAAACATAATGCAATCCAGTAAAATCTTATTTGGACTAGGAAAGTAAGGTCCCATTATTGCATCTTCAGTGAATGGGTAAAAAATAATCATGATGGAACCAACTCAGCTGTAAAACCTTATTGATAACAATGAAATAGCAGGTAAGAATTTCTCATTCTTTCTAAACCGTGTGAAAAAAACCAGCTATGACAATGCAGTAAAATATCAAAATCAAACCATATTTAGCTCTAATTTGCATGGCAGTGGTCAACCATGATTAATTAGACAATGTTGCAGAAGAAATAATGTAACATCACAATGAAAATTATGTGCTCAGCTGCTACTAGGGATGCTACGTGATTTATGTCCTGCATTGTTTGTTTTTTACACTCTTTAGACAAATAGGACGGGATGATAGTATGATAATTACATTGTGCTGTTATGACTTTAAGAATTATAAATGTTTTCTTATGTAGGCCTAGGGTAACATGGGGTAATTCAGGCCTCGGGGCAAATCCGGCCCTTTAGGATAAAATGTTTTCTCATGGCCCTAGTAACAGAGATTATGCTTTAAAATAATTATGATTCCACTTACAGGAGAATCATATTATTTTCTTTCATTTTATTATTATTAAACTTCAACTATTACACAGGTTAAGTTTCTTGTTTTCGTAAATATTTTTTATTAAACATCACCTACACATAGTCCTACCCCAAGCTTACCTCTTCAATTGACAATTAAGTGCATAGACATACTGGAGACAGCCATGCCAAAAACAAGCCGATAACACACTCTACACACCAATAACGTTATGATTGATTTCATGGCATTTGATTGGCTCAGCAATTTTGATTCAGAATATATTTAAACATAGGTAGTCTCATATTGCCACACTTACACTTTTCTTGATTCTTAATAGCATGTTATGTTTCTTGCCTTGGAGATGTGTGTGATTCTTGATGTACTTTCTTTAATTTCTTTGGAGTGATTCACTTAAATCATGTTAGCAAGTTCAGTCTCCAAAAATTGTCATTTGGTGCTGGCACAGAATGTGTAACAACAAATGCAATTTATGTCATTGTTGAAAGACCATAGGTTGGATAGTGATTTATTTTAATCAAATTGGCCATGTCACCTTAGTATACATGTAACTCCAAAAGTGGGAAGTGACTGTAGTTCTGATAAATTATTAGAATGTTAACTTTGTTTTACGATGCATCTTGAGATGATTTGAAGAATCATATTCCCATCTGTATTTAAATGTGGGTAGACTGATATCACCATGCTTTTCAAAATTCTTAAAAGCATGTTATGTTTCCTGCCTAGGAGTCATATGCTTCAAATCCTTAGTCTTATGACACACAGTAAGTTTTCAAATCTGTTGCCTTAAAATCCATTCCTTTGAGAGAGAAACTTCATTGTCTATTTGCATGAAAAGGAGTGATTTAAATAAATCAAAATTATCAAGTGATGAGATAATGGCATATCCAGTAGCAATGAGAAATAATTGATAACTGGCTTGCTGAAGTTCTTCACCATACAGCAGCATTGCTTATAAAAGTGTAAATAGACTTAGAAAAATGCAAAAAACTAGGATAAAAATGAAAAACAAGGAGCAACTGACCTTTTGCCGTTATGGTCAAATGCGATGCCACTGTGTTGAATGTGGAACGTCAAATCAAAAGTTAAGCTCAACTGTGTTAACAAAACAATACCTGGTTCATTGCACAGTTACAAAAGAAACGATAACCTGTTTTCAATTAAGGTCGCCATTGCTTATTAGTGTTTCAGACCATTTTGCACCTTGTGACAAACAATCATCGTTTTGAAGGGTAAAAAATTAGCGAAGCATGAAGATTTGTCGGCCAAAACATTGCCAAGACGTCACTAGCCGTTCCTCGTCTCAAATACAATACCTCTAAATGCGCAATTCGAATCAGACTTCCCTCAATTATAAACTCTGCCCCTTCATGTATCATTGACAAAATTCAAACTCACACCATCTATGGTCTGAAATTTTATCTGAAAAGAACATATTTGAATATCTATAGCAACAATTGTTCTGTTGTGAATTGCTACATCTGTAGGAATCTCAACAGTACTTAGGCCTAAACCGTAGTATATTATTAACCATGTCAAACTATATAATCATGCTGATTGTCAATATTTTATTTATTTATTATCCTTTTGTGAACTCCTGTGTATACATATAAATCCTTTCCTGTCTCTGTTAACCGAATTATACATTGTAAGTTACTTTGATCATATGATAATCAACAGCCTTTGCAGATGTCTAATTTATTGTTATACGCTTGCTTCTTGGTGGCCCACATGATAGCGGCAGTAGCCTTAATGTGGGTCTCCAAAGACCGTATATATGTAATTATTTTGGAACTATTTCATGTTGTATCTCTCTATGGTCAAATAAATGAATATTGTCTGTCTGTCTGTCTGTCTGTCTGTCATTTACTCATATTTTTTTGTGTTAATATAAATTATATGAAAAATCTTGATCCACTTCGTAGGTTGACTACTGCATTATCATGTATATATTTTTCATTATTTGACATGTACACGAATTTGTGGACATGAAAAAACGAGCATAGGTGCTCGTGTATGTGTGATATTAAACTGACACTCGTGTATGTGCTTTATTATTCATTTGTGTACCTGCCATCACTAACATTCGTGGAGGTGTAATATGTTTCAGTTTTAGGGTCAAAAATAGGTTTAGAGGTATTTTTAGCCAACTGCAAGGTTGCAATGTTAGAAATTGCACCTACACTAATTCTCGAATTGCACTTTTTCACACTTACACGAATGCTAATTTGGTGTATATCTTCGTTTTTGCAGGTTTGTCACATGCCAAATAGTGAAAAAAATATACCTCATATTATTGTACTCGACTTTTGTAACACAATTGTATTATTTATTCTATCGAGAATGGTGCGACCCCTGGGAGAGCACCCTTCACCTCTCCATTCTCAAATCTACCAGGTGGATACAGCTTTTTCTTTGGTGTGACTTGTTTTTAAACTTTAATTAATATTATCATTTGTATTGGTAAAATGCTTGCAATCATGTGAAAAAAACAGAACTGAAAATTGCCGTAAATATATGTCCCAGCCCCTACATTCTTATCCCCCTATACATGATGCGAAAAATTTGCACCAGCCCCCCCTTGAAACGAGTGTAAAAATTTAATCTCTCCTCGGGGGCAAAACTCCAACTGCCCCCCCCCCGTCCGATATTCTGAACCGCCCGTACTTGGTATATATCCAACTTGAAGGATCAATTGTTGCTGGTCCAGAATATGTCGATGTAACTGTCAGAAATAATAAGAAATATTGATTATTGATTTGATGCAAACGAAGCAATCAATTTATATTGATAGGCCTATATACAACACGTGTGACACGTGCATTGCCAATTGAATTGCACTTAATAATTCAATGGACACTAAACATTGTTCAGTTCAGGATTTAAATCACACAGTTTGATGCGAGTTCTTTTCAAGTTTTAATTTCTTTCTTGATTACAATCTACGTACTGTGTTTAAAGGGCATGCTCATCCCAGGACGAATGAAGATATTCTGCAGTGTTTATTTGATTTTAGCTGCAGCAGCTAATGGTTAGTATTGTGATTTTTCATCACTCTGCAATCTGATTTGTTTCATACACTGTAAAATTCAAAATTTTTTGTCCGCTCCAATGATTGAGTGAGATGGTTGCACAATTTGTTTGAGCTAAGATAGCCTGTTGTTTTAAGTTATGATAATCTTTCTGTTGTCATAACTTAAAAAAACAAGTCATATTAGCTAAAAAGAATTGTGCAACAATCTCACTTAATAATTTAAGCCGACTCAAAATTCAAATTTTAGAGTGTAGGTGTACCAAATGTAAAAATTTTGGGGGCGAGGGTGAGTGACAAATGCCCGAATTTAAAGATCTAGATTTTATACCATTTCACATGAAATTACTTAGAAACTTTAGATTTTCAATAACGATTTTAAATAATCTGCCTGGTTTGTTTAGCCTTTTTGCCTGATCTTAGTGTTTTTTAGTAATTCCAAAATTCTCTGATAGTTGTGGGGGGGGGGGGTTGAACTTCCCATTTTGAAATTTTTGAAGTTCTGTTTTCTTTGTTTTATTCCAGTTAACAGTCATGGATGTGGCATTGGCTCCACAAAACTGCATAACTCCAACATACCTGGACCAAGAACTAACATCTTTCCCCAAATGAAATTTGAATGTGATGGTCTTCTCACGAAAATGATATTCTATGCGAGGAAGTCATCTGACTTCTTTCTGGATATCTGGGAACAAAGTTCCGGAAGTAATGATAGCTTTCGTCTGCTCAGCAAGAACAGAATCACAGCAAATAATGTTGGATTGCAGGTACATGTTTCATTCCAGGATAAAGAAAAAACTGGTCGTATAAAACCAGCTAATCTATTGCAGAACAACCCAAAGTTAAGCACACTGCTCACATTAGTTCAGGGAGCAAGGTGGTTATCAAATGTTGTCATTTCTGGTTATGACTGTTTCATGCAGGGAGACATGCATGAACTGTCAATTTAAGGCCACACATAATTGATCTTTAGCTTCTCGGATCCTCTCAAGACACTTTTTCTAGGGTCGGTCGGTAGGACAAAAAAAAAAGTGAAATTTTTTTTTTTATAATGTCAAAAAAATAATACTTTTTTTTTTTTTCAATTTTTTTTTCCATCGGCTGGAAATCTATTGTGTCGGCAGGTCCGCAAAGCTAAGAATCAATTATGTGTGGCCTAACGAATAGGCCTATGCAAGGTTGACTCTGAAACATTTTAATGACGAAACACAGGCTCAACATATCAGATGCAAAAACAGACCCAGGGTTAGGTTATAAAAGTACGGTTACAATATGGATAGGGCAGTGGCGTAGCTAGAAATCCAGGAGTGGGGGGGGGCCAAGGGGGGGGCCAGGGTCTCGAACAGGGCGGCCAGGGTCTCAACCAGGGGGGCCGACCTTTCGCAGCATTTTGGCACAATCCAAAGGTAAGAATTAACGCCGCGACACAAGCCCTCTTTACAAACGACATAGGAACATTGACGCTCTTTCTTCAGGTGAACACTTACTGCATTTACTATTTAATTTATATATGGTACAAAAACCATTAAATATTCTTTCATAAATACTTATTAGAGAGAAATGACTTTTCATAAAACCAGCTGGACAGAGTGCAGATTGATGATTTCAGCCATTCAATAAGTTGTTCGCACGGAATGAGAGGACAATTTGTTCCGAGAATAGGACTTACTTGTTTGCAATGCTGACGACCCTCATTATCATTTCGGGTTGTATTGCACTTACTTCTGAAAGAGCATGGCCCCTATTTTGATAAAAATTCCCTGATACAACATTGATGACCATGCTTGTACAATCGTACTACAATGTATACATAAAGAAGAAAACCCCAAGGTGCATACAATAACGTGCAATGCTATAATACAAGTTTAACACAGACTTGAATGGTCCAATGAAATGAATTTTTTTTATCAGGTCATACAGGCCTAAAAGCTAATATAATAGTGATTGCCAGAAATGACACAAATACTAAGATTTGAGGCAAAAGGCAAATCATTCAGGTAGATTATTAAATAAACATAATTAAAAACCAATGGTTTCAACAATATTTCTTTTGAAATAGTATTAAATCTTGATCTTGAAAATTAGGGCAAATGTCACAAGGCTGCCCTAAAAAGCTTGGAGGCAGGCAGTGGCGTCCCTATGGGGGGGGGGGCACAGGGGGGGGGCACGTGCCCCCCATATTGGATCTGTGCCCCCGAGGTGCCCCCTCATATGAACTTTCTAACTCCGACTAAACTATACAACTACTATAGTGGGTGCCCCCCCAGAGAAATCGCGTGCCCCCCCAGGTGCCCCCCCAGGTGCCCCCCCAGGTGCCCCCCCAGGTGCCCCCCCAGGTGCCCCCCCAGGTGCCCCCCCAGGTGCACTTGATTTGTGAATATTTTTCTTTCTAAAAGAGCTTTAGCTCTGAACTTTTAATTGTTAGAAGGTGGAGGATACATATATTGGATGCATAATTTCATTTGTCTCAAAGATGCTAGCTTTGGATGCAGTTAGGAAATATCAATATCTGAGAATTTTGACAATTCTTGAAATTTTGATATTTTTGGACTGCTTACTAGAAACCACTTTCAATGAACTGTAAAGTACACCAAAGAATATTTTCTTCAAATGGCTCAATCGTTCTGGCTGGAAATTGATTACATCGTTCTCTATCAACTGTTTATCACAAAACAACAATGTTTTGTTTACCATGATAGAGGATCATACACCTAACATATACAAGGTCTCTTTTAGTCAGGCCTATGTGTGATACACTTACAAGGATCACCTTTTGCAATATTTTCTATGAATCCATTCAGTGATTTATAATTTTTTGGCTGCCATCAATTGGAGTACTAACTTGACACTGTTGTGATGTGACAAACAGTCAATAGCGAGCAATCCAAATTTATTTCAGTGGAAGCCATGGTACCATTTGGAAGAACTCCTCATGGATATACTTTACAGTACCAAAAAGTGGTTCTAATGTTTACGTAGTCGAAAATTTTTCAAATTTCAAGAAATTGTCAAAATTCTAGGATCATAATTTTTCCCTGTAGCATCGAAATCAAGCATCATTGGTGCCAATTTAAATTGTACATCCAATACATGCATCTTCTACCTTCTATCCCTTAAATTTCGGAACTTAAGTCCCTTTAGAAGGAAAAAAATTCTCAAATCACGACAAAATGGGGTGTTGCCATTGAGATCATAGTCCTGATTACCCCTAGAGGGTGTTATTTCCAATATAAACTATGTTATTAACTCATTTTGACCCTAATTATTCTTTTGGTGACAATTATTTTCATGTATCCACAATATTTCATGTGATTTTAACCCTTCAAAAATCTGGAATATTTGTTGTTTTTTCAGTATTTTCATAATTGAGCCCAGTTTTTAAAATTTTCTCCAATTTCATAAAAAAATCATTTTGTGATGTTGGATGGACCCATATTTATCTAGAAAAATTGTTGGAAGTCTGTTTGGAGCTCCCATAACGAAATGGTGTTACCAAATTTCTGGTCACTTTTTTACATGTGCCTATATTCCATATTTTTGAGCAAGAGTGTATATTCATTTGCTAATAATATTACCATAATGGTTGCTGTTATACTGTTTTTTTCCTTTCCTATAATTTTATGTTGTATTGCTACTTTTTTTCTTCTTTTTTTTCCTTTTTCTTTCTCAAATCAAGGCTGGGCCAAATTACAGACATTTGTCTAAGAGTGCCCAGCCTCCAACTTTGTTTCATTAACGATTTTGGTTGAGAAATGCGGCCAAAACACACCAAACATGCCAAAAAGTTTCATTGCCACCATTTTGTTTTGGCGGGGAAACCTAAAATGCAGAGTGGTAGGACGTAAACACTGTTCCAGCAGACGTGAAATGCGGAATCTGGTAGAAAATTGAATTAGCATTTTTAAAAAACGGAATTTGACCAAATCTGAAGCGGAAAACTAATGGTCCTACACATACTGTACAAATACAAATTTTCCATAGATATTCAATTCTTCCAATGGTGTTTACTTTTCAGTCCCATACTTTTGCTGACTTACAAGTGAAAAAGGGAAACTTCGTCGGGTTCCACTATCAGAATTCGTCATCTGAATCTGTTGTTCCTTACAAACAGGATGATGGGAATGGATCATTGTCCCTCGACTTGTTCGCCCTCAATTTTTTAACAAGTGGTTATGACCTGAACCTCACAGTTGGTGCTACGGTACTGGCTAACCTGCACATGAATCGCAGACTACCCATGGCAACATTTTACGTGACCACTGAAGGTAGGAGTAGATATTATTGACTCACTATGTCCATACATACACCTGTTCATAAATATGGAATACTTTTTTAGAAAAAAAGTGTCAAATAAAGGAAAATTTCAGAGTGTGAATGTAAACAAGGTCCATTGTAAAGGTCAAGACATCTTCTCTAATCACTCTTTGAAAGCCTCAACTACATTTTTTGGAAGAATTTTCAATTTTTGGTTTCATGCACCTCACCCTAAAAAACCCCCTGAATTTCCTTATTTCGTGCTGCTGTAACTTTTCCTGGGGTTAACGCTGCAGCATGCGTTTTAAACTACGGCATGTTCTTCCCTTTAGCGGTCATTGGAAGTAGTTACCATTGAATCAGACCATCATGTACTCCAGCAGAAGTTGCTAAAGTTGTCAATTTCAATGGAGAATGTTGAAGTATTCCATATTTATGAGCAACAGTGTATTTTAAAGGCACCGTTTGGTAGCCTTTATTAATTAAATGAAAATTTTCCATTTCCATCACTCATCAAATATGCGGTTTTTTTGTAAAACAACTGAAAGTGCTCTCATCAGATCACTTTGGGCTTAGAGGCCTTTATGATTAGAAAAACAGCCTGTTCAATGCTCAACAATTGAGAATGCAACATGCAGAATAAATAATTGGTCAATAACGTTTTTTTGGAGGGAATTACGGGGTATTAATCAGTTATGGCCTGAGGGCAGAAATCATTAACTTAATGCCCGAGCCGCCAATATACCTGAAATTTTTACCTTCTGGGCTATAGATATATTTTTAGCCATTGAATCCAACTTTCAATTTTTTCAAAGACTGTGATTGTTGCTGAGACTCTAAATGAAAGAATGGCAGCCACATAGAAATCTAAGCAAGCCTATTATATATCACTGGAATCTGATCAATGTAATGTTATGTAACAGATAATTGTTTGTAACAATATAATGTTACACAAAATCCTACAATCATTCTTATCTTTTTTAGAATGCTCCTACCATATCAAAAGTGAGAGATATGAAGAAGATTTCTCCTTACCAGATGAAACTCCCATAGCAAACGAGACATTGCCATTGGACAACTTGCAGATCAACTGTCTGAAGAAATGCACGAGAAATTCCGACTGCAGGAGTTTTGCCATCAATGCCGCCTTGAACGACAACAACTGTCTCTTGTATGAGATATACTACATACAAGTGCACATCATGCAGACTGCTCCAAACTGGGTTTATTACAAACTGGTTTGAAACAGAAACTTGTTTCTGTAAACTTGCATTGCATTGCGCAAGATATTCTATGGTATGATATTTGAATATCAACTAATGGGCAAATTAATTGGGAAAAACGAACCAGTTTCCATGTTATATATACCACCAAAATGAATGTAATAAAATCTGTGTGGTTTGATTGTAAACTTGTTTGTGTCTTGGTCTTCGCAGTGAACCCGAACCAAATTTGGGTTTAAAAATGCCCCAGCATAACGATAGGCGCCATTACTCGTATGTAACTGAAGATGAGACGAACAAACAGATGTAAAAAACAAAAAAATATGTGGGGGAATTTGTGAGATATTGCAATTTTTCAATTTCTGGTCTGTCACATTCCTTTGCAAATTTGTTTTGGTAATATTCCATCTAACTGGGATGCAAATTACAATTTCACATGAGTAAACTTCAAATGCTTTCTTGTGTCAAATATTGTCCATCTCACTTATGCACGTGATAGAGAGAGGTCTCTCACAGCAAAAATGCATTGGTTTTAATGGTTTCAGTATTATCTGCCTCAAGAAGCTGAACTTCCAGTTTCCATGGCAACCACTGAATGACTTTAAAATGTCCAAATTGTCTAAAATTTTGGAAATCCATTCCAACTATGCTGAATTTTATCCTGTGAAAAATTCATAGTTCTAGATTGAAAATAAGTGTCCATATAAAAATAAGCCTCAAACTTTCTGAATGCCCCTCGTACGTTTCCTAATACTTCCTGCTAATGCCTGGGAATAGTAGAGCAAAGAATTTTTGCATTTTTTAAGAAAAATGTACACGTTACTTGATATTCATGCATGCATGAGTTTGTCACAACTTCTTGACATTAAATGCAAATTGCATACATTTTTATTTTCATAGAAAGGATTATTATAACTTTTGAATGATATTTTCGATCTTTGAAACTAGTTTGGCATAGGCGGTGTTCATTTAAAAGACCCTCCATATGACTTGTGATTCTAAAAATGGGGTGTGATAAATCAGAAAGTTAAAAAATTCAATATCTCGAAAAAATTCCCAACAGATTTTTTGGTTTTCTACATAATGGTGCCTATCGTTATGTTGGGGCATTTTTTTAACCCCAAAGTTGTTTCGGGCTCACTGTGTCTTGGACTACCAATCCCATGCCTTGGAATCGATCTCTGGCGCATTTGGCCAGTGATGGAGGTTTTGGGACTGTTTTGACTTTTGATGGCTTCGGTCTAGGTCTCGAAGACTCATGCCTCGGTGTCAGTCCCTGCCTCAGATGTCCTGGCCTCAACTACAAATACGTTGTAATGCCATTCATTATGCCAAGGCTGAGGCAATTAAAACTAGAATCGCAAGCGATGATAATAAGTCCAGCGGGTGGGTGATAAACCCAGAACTGCACATGGGAACTGTACCTAATCGATCTTTGAATGACTTGTGTTGCACATCGCAGTGCAAAAAATTATTGTCTAAGATTGTTCCTTTAGTCTCCAAATGTATCCTATAATCTGCATCTATATGCATATATATATATATATATATATAGCATAATAAATCATTATAAAATTTCAAAGATAATTTCTATAATTGTTATCAGTAGAAATGTCTCTAAAATCTACATATAATGATCACTGTACTATTATATGGCAGGAATACTTGCAAATGAAAATGTGAATAGGTGTTGAATTGAATATTGGTTTATATTATGAGGTTATACCATGGGTAGGTGCAGTGCATCCCTGGTATAGTCCCCGAGACTTCAGTATATTCCCGAGACCCGAAGGGTCGAGGGAATATACTGGGGTCGAGGGGACTATACTGGGGATATACTGCACCTACCCATGGTATGGCACATTTTCAAAATAATTTTGAACTTTTACTTATAAATAAATGCATTGTAACTATTTCTTGTAATTCTCTCTTGCGCTGATAATTGTTGCTTCAGTAATATTTTAATCATGGCAAGAGTTTACAAGATATCACCTTGATATTTTGGATCAATAACCTTTATAATATGACAGACATGACTGTTGGATATAATATAGCTGGTATATTTAGTTCTTCAGATATAAAATTAAACGGCCATGAAACTTAAAATCATGTTGACATATAATCTGTAATGTTACGCTTGAACTAAAATTCCTGTTTCAGTAATAATTTTTTCATGGCAAGGATTTTCGAGATATCGACTTGGAATTTTGGCTCAGTAACCCAAGCAATATGACAGACAAGACTGGTGAATATCATACAGCTTTTCTTTTTAGATCCTGAGATATAAAATAAAACGGCAATAGAACTTAAAAATACGTTGACTCAAATCTGTGATTTCACGCTAGAACTGAAAATTCTTGTTCCAGTTATAATTTTTTTGTGGCAAGAGTTTTTGAGATATCGTCTTCAAATTTTGGATTTGATGTCTACACTATATGTGTTACATTATGTGCTAATTTTCATACTATATACATCTGGGTGGATTAGATCCAGAGAAATAGAATAAAACGGGCGTGGCATGCAGAAAAACGTTTCTGAAATCAATGAACAACATAGCTGAAACTATTCCAATAAACCAAATTTAACATTATTACTTTGCCATGTGTTTTGAAATATTGTCTTAAACAATATAAGAAAATAAAAAGGGGTCCTCATCACGATGGAAATTTATATAAATCAGTATTTGTATAACAAAGTCATTTTTGGAAAAACTAAACAAATTTACTGAAAATTGCTTAGAAAAATTTTCTATACTGAATAGGAAGTCAAAATTGCATCAATCCAAAGCAATATTTTCTTCTGGATCTAATGCTTCAAACCGCTAGTCTCTAGCCCTAATAGATCCTTCTAAAAATGGAAAAGACCGCTCATTTTTGTGTGTTGTCAAAATTACAAGAAAAGATGCTGAGCAGCAGCAGAGATTGTGACGCTATTCTGGATTTGTGGGAGTGTCTAAATACTGCTCTCTGATTGGTTGTTTTCAGTATATTCCCCGTATTTACAGGGAAAAAACGTCGTATGCAGGTCAGCTGACCATATACTGATTTTCTCCCTGATATTGACTTTTTGCCTGCTGTATTGGCCAGGGAAAAACACAGTATCGGGGAGAAAATGTGCATAGACATGGGATAAATGTACAGGAAAGTCAGTGATGGAAATGGAAAATTTTCGTCGGGGGAGCTCTCGGCTCATGCGGCAGTGGCTCGCCATTCCAAATTTTTAAAATGGAAAGAATTCTTCCACAAGAGCATAATTTTGGCTAAAAATACCATGAGGACTGAAAAAGTAGCATGATAATTGTAATTTCCCCCTGTTTTTTGGTCAATGGAGCTCAGCTCCCCCGAGCTCCCCCCCATTTCAATCAATGAGGAAAGTTAAGCACACTTGCAATGTATTATGATCATTATGTGACAATGGGCGGAAGGACACAAAATGGTTATAAAATGATAAAGTGGGCGGGTTATAGTAGCTTTCTCCTAAGCACTCGGGGGCAAACAATTTCGCTCAGCTGATTATAGATTGCACTTGCCTGTAGGGAGGCAGCCCTTTAGCTCAACTGGTGATGTAACCGGCTTTTACTAATTTTAGGCACAAATTAGTATGTATATAATTATTCAAATTATCATTAATTCTCTGTATAAGTTTTGTCACGCAAAATTGGCGCGAATATGATTTGCCCTTTTTTGTCTGACTGCCCCTGCCGCCCGCGATTCCTTCCGGCACCCCTGAGCCAGAGCATGGTACCTTTGAATATATATCAGTGACAAATAAAGGAAAGATTCATGTTAGGCTTGGACCAGTGAATTATTACATTGTTATGCCAAAATGCCACCAGGGTAGTTTCTGTGTGGAAGAGGTTGTGCCTCCCTCTGTGATTAATAAGTTGAATTTATTGCATTCGTATGACATCTTAACATACAGTAGTCAACTTACGAAGTGGATCAAGATTTTTCATGTAATTTATATTAACTCAAAAAAATATGAGTAAATGATCTTAGTGCAGTATGTTGGTGTGATGTCTTGGCAATGTTTTGGCCGACAAAACTTCATGCTTCACTAAATTTTTACCCTTCAAAATGATGATTGTTTGTCACAAGGTGCAAAATGGTCTGTAACATTAATAAGCAATGATGGCGACCTTAATTGAAAACAGGTTATCATTTCTTTTGTAACTGTGCGAAAAACAAGGCATTGTTTTGTTAACTCAATTGAGCTCAGCTTTTGATTTGACGTTCCACATTCACTGTTTTCAAAAATCTGTGGCTTTTCCAATGGATATGAACAATTTCACCAAGCGGGGGAACCACCGGCTGGGGTATACTTCATCAAGTGACTGGAGAAAATTGGTTTTTCAATCATATTTAGTAGACAATTGAGGACTTCTTTTTTTAACATTTTTACAGTTTAGGTTCCTTCGGTCCAATTTGACATTATTTAACTTTGAGTGACCATGGCTCTGAAATCACCACTCTATTTTGGTGCTGCTACAGTGTATTCACTGGTGTGTGACAAGTCATTTTGCACCTTGCTTCAAACAATCGTGTCTGGTGACCATCAAAGTCACTGAAGCCTAACAATCTTGTTCAAGCACATTACCAAGATATCAAAGTTAACATTTCATGCAAAATTATGCAGCAACAACAACTGATGTCAGAATTGCTACGATGTAAATTCTTGATCCACTTCGAAAGTTGACTACTGTAGTATTATTTGATTTAGAAATGATATATTTTACGGAACCCTTGCCAAAAGAAATAATCATGTGACATTCCCCAACCCATAAGGGACTAACCATTCAGTATCGAGTAGGGTAGGATTCGAGTTCTTTAAATGAATAATTTCTTACAGTAAAACGGGGTTACTTTGGCCGTTCTGTACTACTTTGGCGGCTAAATGAGAAAAAGATTCAGTATCCTGTATCTCTCAAACCAATACAGATTCCAGGAAATTTCTTTTTGCATTTGCTAGAGTTACTTGTCTACTTTTTATGTGCATTAATTTTGTTTCAATATCATAATACCAGTGCTTCTTGTGAAGGCCATTCTGGAAAAAAAAACAGATTTGAAAAAAAGTGTGATTTTGCAGGGAAGTGTCTACTTTGTTCTGGGTGGGTCAAGTGCAAGCTTATGCGGTAAAAATTTTGGACAATATTTAAAGATAATATATCACAGTTTCAAACTACACAGGATTTGTTTATATGTTATGCAAGTGTGAGTTTAGGGCTATAGCCAACGTTACCCCAAATCTCCAAGTCAGTGTCGGGGTTACTTTGGTCACCCCTGGAAATGGCAATTGGTAAGAGTTGGAACAGTTTGTAGTTAATGGCAGTCAAGGAGGTATAAACCTTGATTTGACAAACATGTGTATGACCCTGAAAATCATGTTGACTGACATAGATGCTAAAATAATACCACTTTTGGTCCAATGCAATAATTGTAATTTATGTCTTTTAACAAGCATAACATAGCGATTATGTACTGGCTGCTAGGGAAGCTTTGAACCATCGTAGACATATGATTTCATCCAAAATAGCATTAGACAAAGTTATTTCATTTCTTGGATTATTTTTTATGTTGTTTGTCAACATAATGCTACATTGGCGAATTACCTTAACAAATTGAAAATTACAATAAAAATATAAAATGTCATTTGATTGATAAAAATTGCTTTAAAATGACACCTTTTATGACTTGTAGCATATCTTACATTCTTGTGACCCAAAAACTGGGGTATTTTCACACTATGCCATTCTGAACTAGCAGGCAGAAGTACATGGATTGTGGTACACATATCAATACTTAATTTTTGTTCGGAAATCTGCGAATGAGTCACAACTCATTCTAGATTACAAAAATACATTCCTCGGCTTGTTGGGTGGCCAAAATAACATAACTAATTAAATTCTACTGCGGCACATGGTATTACATGCTCAAAATTTAAGGCCCCGGAGTTGGGGTAACTTTGGCCGACCCTTCAATTATGTAATAAAACATAGAACCATCATAGATTTTGGAAAGCTTTTTGACAGATGAAAAGCTCAATGTACTGGCTGTGTTATGGCACAAAACTGTTGATATTCAACACATAGTTTTTCTCAGAACACAAATTTGGTGCTCCGAAACGGCCAAAGTAACCCCGTTTTATGGTACTCATTTCAGATGAAAAACAAATAAATAATTTTGGGAGTAATCCTTAATTGGTGTTGTTTGATTAAGAAACAGGTACAGCATGTTTGAAATGAATAATCATGTCCACTAATTGTCCAGTGCCACCCCTCCTGAATATGGTGGTTGTCCCAAAATTCAGTAATTTATGGTAAGAAAAACTCGAATGAAACAAAGATTATTCATGTTAGGTACGTAAGATCAATGACATCAATTTGAATCTCTAGAGCTTCATAGCTAGAAAATGTCATATCCGTTGGTACTTCCAATATCTCCTTGTGAACCCCGATTTAAACTCCACTGTCTCATAAAGTTTTACTTTTGTGACATTTGATTTGTCATTAATTCAATACAAACAGCAATTTAGCTTTCTACTGCCTTTAAATCTATTGATTTAATGGACTCTTGACATTGGTTTGTGTTCATTGTATGTTTTTGACTATATGGTCATTTGTAACATCTGCTTATTCTTTAATTGTACTCTTCATGGCATTCGAATGAACTATGTGGAAAAAATGATAACTCTGAGACCAGCCGGTTGTGTTTTTCTCCTTGCAGCTGTAACTTATGGTGAGCAATCTCGTCTGTGTTATTAATTATAACTACATTGCTTACACAAATTAAGGAAGCAAGGTTTTTTGGTGGGCTTCAGCCCACCTATTTGTTTCACCAAATTCAAGTGATTTCACTATAAAACAAGCTTGCTTCATGGCCCACGACGGTTGCCGACATGATTCGGGCATTTCCATGAATTTGGTTATGAGAGGAGGCTGCTGATTGTCCTAGTCAACCACTTCCAAGTTCGTCTGCTCAAACAGCGTCTGCTCAAGACTGCATGCATCCATATCTTTGAAAGGATTTATTTCAGAATATAAAGATTCTATCTGTCTAATTTATCTGGGTATCTAATGCCATCATCCTTCCTATTTCCTTCTTTGTTTCTTCCTTCCCTCTTTTAACTGATTTTCTTCCTTCCTTCTTTTTATCCTTATATTTTCTTCTCTCCTTCTTGTCTTCTTTCTTTTCTTCTTTATTTTCTTCTTTAGTTAGAACATCAACTGACAGTCCTGTTAAAGCATTCATTCCATTTTACATAGAATCAGCTACCCTATTACCTTTAGTTCCCAGACCACCCTTCTCCTTTAGGTGAAGAACTTGCTTTCATTATTGTTGCCGCATCACGATATGATGCATCAAATGTAAGAGAAAATTGACATGACATTGTGAGGAGACTGGTTATAGAAATTTTATGAAAAAACACATGTTCAACCTAAACTCGAACCCTAACCCTATCCATAAACCTAACAAATTAGTAACAATAATTGTAACCCTAATTTTAAACCTAACCCTGGGCCTGTTTTCATGTCTGATGTTGATCCTGTGTTATGTCATTAAATTTCTGTCACAGACACCTTTACATGTCCATTATTTTTGACAGTTCATTCATATTTAGTTGAAACAGCCATAACTTGAACTGACAATGACTAGAATCTTGCTCCCTTTAAAAAAATAATTTGAGCAGTGTATATCCAAGGATCAATTGCTGCTGTTCCAGAATATCTCGATATGACCTTCAATTTTAGTGTTCAGTATCATGAATATTTCATTTACAGGTCTATGACTTGAATAATAATAAGTACTGATTATTGATTTGGTGCCAAAATGCCAAAGAAGCTATAAATTTATATTGTGTGTATAATTATATAACACTTGTGTTGCCATTGCCAATTGAATTGCACATTTGCACTTAATAACTCCATGGACACTAAACATGTTTCAGTATAGGGTTTAAATCACACAATTTGACGGAAGTTCTTTTCAAGTTTTAATTTTCGTTCTTGATTACAATCTACATACTGTGTTTAAAGGGCATGCTCATCCCAGGACAAATGGAGATATTGTGCAGTGTTTATTTGATTTTAGCTGCAGCAGCTTATGGTTAGTATTGTGATTTTTTATTGCCATTGTGCAATCTGATTTGTTTCCAAAGGCATACCACACATGAACATTTTTGGTGGGAGGGGGGCAGGCGAATGGCATATATCCCCAAATTGAAAGATCTTGATTTTATACCATTTCGAATCAAATCGCTTGGAATTTGAAACCGTTGATTTTCAATAGTATCTTTTAGTTATCTTCCGGAATTTCTTAGCCTTTTTACCTGAATCTTTGTGTTTCCCAAATTTTCTGGGAGGGAGGGGTGGCGACTTAGACAGAAAAATAGATCTAAAGATAGATAAATAGTTGTAACGCAAGGCCACAGTCAGGGCAGTATCAGCACATTTTTGGGCCCCGGGCAAACTGTTTCTTCTGGGCCTCAGAGGTGGACCTGCCCCACAGTGGGCCTCTGACAAAATTCAATCTAGGATTCTGAATTAATTTTCAACTCGATATCCCTGCATCAAAAACAACAGTAATTGCAGAATTTTTTTTCTGCATGATATGAAATCGTGAATAGTAGAATATAATTAGACAAAGACGTCTGCAATTAGGCCTACTGTTGTTTTTGATGTATTTGTAAAACATTGCCACAATGTTGCATGCTAATGTCACATCTTTGATATTGCTTCACAACATTGTGACAACATCATTTCTACTATAAAATTCTATGTAATTTTCAAACAATTTTTTTGTATTTTTACCGTTCTGTCTTTTCTTTGTTGCATTCCAGTCAATGGATATGGTTGTGGCGTTGGCTCCACAAAACTGCATAGCACCACTAAACCTGGACCAAAAACTAACATATTTCCTCAAATGAAATTTGAATGTGATGGTCTTCTTAAGAAAATGATCTTCTATGCAAGGGTGTCATCTGACTTCTTTCTGGATATCTGGGAACAGAGTTCTGGAAGTAATAATAGCTTCCGTCTGCTCAGCAAGAACAGAATCACAGCAAATAATATTGGATTGCAGGTATATGTTCCATTCTCTTGTTGCAGAGTAAAGTGTGACTGGTTAACTACTGGAGTTGGCAAGTTGACGGCAAGGTGGTTTTTACCGGTAAAAACCACCTTGCCTAAAACTACATGTAGTTTTATGCCCTTTTCTGCCGTAAGCTGCCTTAAACCCCAAATTTAGCTCAAAATCACAATTTTTGCTTGATATTGTGTGGATTTAACAAAAAATTTAAGATATTCCTATTTCTTAATTGTTGCATAATTTACTTGCAATATTGATAGATAATATTACTACTGACAAATAATCTGCATTTCAATTATTAAAAGGCATATTTTCCTATTTTTGGACATTTGGACTGACCAAATTAGGGCCAATTTGGAGTAAAAGGCATTTAAGGCAGTAAAAGGCGGTTTCTACCGCTTTAAGGCAAATGCCATGCCTAAAACAGTTTACAGCTGCCCATCGCCAACCCTGTTATATACCCCAACAGGCACAACGGATCTGAGTATGGTGAAAAATGTTACCGTCTCCTGTCATAAAAAACCTCAGAACATTTTTATCTATTCATCAGTGTTTCATTGTTCATCCATGTTATTATGGCAACTTACATTCATAATGAAGATGTGGGTCGCTTGTAATTCTTGTAAACTTACCAACTTCTAGATAATGAGCTTCGTATGCCACATCGGGAGTATGGTAACATGATGTTGGGGAGACAGTATCGTGAGAGAAATCAGTCATGGTCATTGGTCATGCTACCGTGCTCTTGCCCATGAATTTACCCACTAACTAATTACAGCTTTGTGCAATTCTGGACTTCGCAGTCGGTCTGTGCATTCCTTTGCATCTCACTAATTGTGCAATGAGAGCCTTGGAAAGATGAAGAACAGAAAAAAATATTCTGAGGTTATTTATGGCAGGAGACAGCAACATAGGCTACATTACCTTACTCTGTGGTGGAGCAATGGCTACTTTCCCTTCCCCCCACCTTTGGGCTATCACTTTACCAACTTTGAATTATCTTTAATAGTGCATTACATTTAAATTGTATACCAACACCAATATCAATTCCATAACCCCGATTGTGACTTCCTTGCAGTTTTTGCCCTTGCTAATTGCAATTTTACAGCAAACTTTTCATTGGAGGATCTGTTAGTGGCGAAAGGAGATAATTATGCTGAGTTGTTGTAGTCGAAAAATGAAAAGTTAACTGAACTATATTAAAAACGCAAAACTATTTCTTGGGCTGTACTTTTGTGTTTTGGTTTCAGATCGGCTTTTGAGCGTAGGGGAGAGCGGGGCATGATGGGCATCTTAACTTTGAAGGTCCACCATGTCATCACCATGCCGACAAAAATTACTATTTGTTGCTGACTGGTTTTGCATTAGGTTCTACATTAAGCATAGAAAATCTTGTTATGCTCAATGAAATAGTGTTTGAGTTATAAGCACTTTTAATTTTTTGGCAGGTGCCCATCATGCCCCACAAGGGTGGGGCATGATGGGCACCTTGTTGGGGCATGATGGGCAGGTTCAAATTTTGGTCAATACTTACGGCATTATAGTCGTAAAACTGAAATAATTCCAATATTCTTAATTAAAAACTTGCATTACATGATAAATGGCAGTTATTGAACCAACTCAGCAAATCATAATCACTTTTTCATCTAAAAAATGCAGGTAACAATCCAAAAACGTAAATTTAACATCATAAAAGGTGATTTGGCACACAAATTATGTTCTTAATTCTATATCTGATGTAGTAAATAAGATAATACCAATAGATATTGAAATAGGCAGTATTGTCCATTCTCGCCAATCTTCAACTATTATATTTCAAGAAATACATAATTATGCTTAGTTCAATGGGCCCATCATGCCCCAATCAAGCGACCCATCATGCCCCAAACTTCATTTTTCATAAATGCCCTCATACACCAGTTTCCAAGAATAAAGTCAAATCAAAGAGTTTTCATGCAAAATGTTAATATATCTCTTTGTGGAAGTAAAACAAGACAGCTGTTAAAATATCACTTACGCATAATCACAACGCATTTGGAAAATCAGGAAAAAAAGTTGTTAGGGCTTAAAAATCCTAGAAAGGGCAATATCTGCTAAAGTATTGGTATCTGGACCATGCAATTTTGTCTTCAATAAAGGTTAGCAAAAGGTATTCTAAACGACAAACATCAGCTTCCTCCAGTGTTAAACTTTTGAGTTAAAGCCCAAACCCATCATGCCCCGGGGGCCCATCATGCCCCGCTCTCCCCTACGCATATGTTTAATCAGGTGTCAAAGAACCCAGGTACATAAAATCATTCAATTGTGACCATTTCTTGTGTGTCTGATGTCAGAGATGTCACATTGGGGTATAGCCACTGGATGGGGTATTAGGCACCCCATAGGGCAAATCTAATGATTTTATGTGAAAGCTTGAAGAAAATGATAAAAAAGAACATACAATTCACTTCAGTTGCTATCAATTAACTTGTTAAAATTTTGTTTTTTGAGAAGTCATGTCAGAGTTTTTCACACACAATGCAGCTATGGAAACAGGACCTCAAACAGCCTGAGGGTGGAAAAGGGCTTAGGGTCCATCAAAAAGACCTTACAACCTGTATAGCTGCCCTAGGACAAACAGCAGTACCAAGTGTGCCCTCCTCATGATTTTTTTTTATTGGGGCAGATGTCAGGTTGTGAGAATAGCACAAGGAGGGCACACCGGCACACACAATGCCATAAGACTTTTTGATGCCACAGCTATTGTAGAGGTCGTTTGAGGACTTGTTTCTGTTGATGCATTGGAATATCATTGTGTGTGAAAAACTCTGGTCTTACTTCAGAAAAACCTAAATTTTTAACAAGTTAGGTGGCACTTAATGAAGTAAATTATATGGCCTTTTCCATAATTTTCTTCAAGCTTTCAATTAAATAATTAGATTTGCTCTGTGGGGTGCCTAATGCCCTGGTCCACTGGTCATACCCCAATGTGATAAACTTGGCCACAGACATGCAAATAATAGTCACACCTAAAGGATTTTTTGCAACTGAGTCCTTTGATACCTGATAACACACATACATACACTTCATAGCCCATCTGAACCAAATACAGAAAAATAAATCCCTGGATATAGTATATATAGTTTCGCGTTTTTAATCTGGCTCAGTTTACTTAAATTCAGCAGCTTGGGACTATCTAGGACCTCACAACAGGCCATATATCCATTGCATAGAAAAATAATTTGTCGCTTAGTAACTTGTTACCTCATTGATCAGTACTGCAACTCTGTAGGTGACTTTCTTCGATAGCTTCGCAAGTATGGGATGTGACCTCACAAAATGCTTGTGATCATATAGGATAACATGGCATGGATATTGGAGACTTTAGTTTTGATAGGGATGGAAAGTTCAAATTTGGGCTTCCGAAACAAAATTTTCGAACTGTTTTGTTGTTGTTGTTGTATTTGAATTGTTGAATTTTTATTTCACTTAGTGGAACATTGACACACACATTCAACATATATAACAATCTTCCATTTTGCTAAACCAGTAAGTTCTTTCAAGTTCAAGTTCTTTATTGGAAAATAATTATTTAGCAAAATACATAAATTAAGTACAATTATAAACAATATAATTTTCCTTAGTCAAGATACAAAAAAATGTATATATTGACGTATAGTTAATAATACAAATAATTTTTATGTTACATTGGTAAGAACTTCTAACAAACAAAATTATAACATACACTGAAAACAAAATAATAATAATCTTAATATACATAACAAGAAATTCTTTTAAAAAAAAGAATTGTAGTCAGCTTTGTTATGCGTCATAGGGATATTTTGCATGATGAAGAACTATTATACAAAGCATTTCCATGAAATGCACATGTTGAATGTGGCAGCTGACATTTGCAGTTCATGAAGCAGTGAAAACTGTGTTGTCAAATTCAATGAAAGGCATGAGCAAATATTGGCGTTGGGATATTTTTGGGCCATTAACCGGTGCATACACAGGTTTGTGAATGGGTGGATTGAGAATCAGAGATGTATAGACCTACAAAGGCATATTTTCAAAACCTTGTAAGTGGTGAATGCAGATTAGAAGTGAATATGCAGAACACATTCTGTTAATGAGATTCATGCGGCAAATATATATTGTAATGACTTAGCATGTAAACAACACAAAACGCATCTTTATACCTCCCTAGACATCTTAAATTGTTATTTGACAACATTTACCTGCAGTTTACTTCATGATTTTTCACATTTCATCAGTTCTGGCCATGTGCTTCTGTTTTCTTCTAATATTTATTTTTCGCGGTGAAATTAGGTCAACTCGCCCCTCGCAACATTAACAAGACGTTTATTTACGTAAATCTAACAGCTTTAAACTTGTCAAATTCATGATTGTACATCGTAATTTTATTATTTGAACATAGTTTCATCAATGTTTTGCAAGATTTTAATGTATTTGTTGTACAATTGAACATTTTATGCCGAATCCCATTGCAACATCGTTGACTCGTCAGTGTCGTGAAAGAATTTTAGACACGAAGGATGGCTGGTTTTCGGCGGGTTTTAACGTAGTTTTCGGCGGGTTTTAACGTAGTTTTTGGCGGGTTTAACGTAGTTCTCAGTGGGTTGGCGGGTTTTGCCAGCCTATAAAAGGGTGCTTGGCGGGTTCTGAAATCAGTCTGGTCTCAGAATCGGACACGGGAACACCTGAAAAACTTACTGAGCAAGAGTTACCTTAGCCAGAATAGTTGATGGTGAGCATTTAGGCCTAGCCTATTCCAGAAATGATGGCCAAAAAGCTGACACCCATTGAGATGTGAGCATAATGCTCTTTTTATGATTTGAGAAATGCTCTGACAGACCTTATGAAAGGATAGTCATGAAGGCAAAAACAAATCAATTTGAGTCTCATGTATTTTGGGTTCAGGCCAGCTCAGAAATGCCAAATGAAATTATTTATGGTTAATTCCAGCCTGGGTAAATTCAGAAGAAATTGGGAAAATTATTTTAAATGGAAATTATTAAGAAAATCCATCCAGCGTCACAAATTCTTGATTTAAGAGTCAGAAAATGTCCTATGAAATGAATGAATAAATGTCCAAAATTGAATAAAAGTTCAAAACTTTAAAAACTTGACTCCTTTAAAATTCTTATTTAATTCCTAAGTTTTATCGGACGTTTGAATAGTCAATGAAATCAAATTGACATCCATGAAGAAAGATGAGATGCGTTTCAAGAGGAAAAATTAATTCCTCATAATTCCTGTATGATACCGACAAGCACGCTACCAACACTAAGTCGTTACATACAGAAATTTTTGGTGGCAGCGGTGGGATGCTGTAGAAATAATATTCACAAGCATCCAGAGATGAAAATCTGCGTTTCTCAATACTTCAAAATTTACTAAAGAAAGTTAAACGCACAGGAAAATTTATTGGAAATAAACTCAACACAAAGGAAGTGATTTGAGACAATTTATTGACATGAATGAAATTAATCAAAATTCATGATCACCGTGCAAATGAAAATTGACCAAACTGGAGTTGAATGGGATCGATAAAGATCTGAAAAATTACGGCTAAGAGTTTCAGACTGACAAAACATTATTGAATTGTCACAATTTTATCAATTAAAATTTTTCAAATGGATACCGGAATTGGTTCAGAACTACATGCCAACGGGCCGTCTGTTCTGTCCGCTTTTGATCGAGATATTGATATATCTGAAGCTAGTGATGGAGAAGTAGCTGGTCCGCCTGGTCGCGGCGATCTCAACAAAGGCGACAAAAGTTCGGCCAGTACACAAAATATGAAATTTGGCGACAGTGGTTACTTTACTAGATCAAAGGGAAGAGTGACGCAAAATAATGGAGCAAACAACAAGTCAGTGCATGATTTTGAAAATACTGTTGTTGAGAATCAGAATAAAATCGTTGAAGAAATCAAAAATGGTTTCCAAGGAATTGCTAATTCAATACATGAAGTAATTGTACAAATGAATAGCGTTTCAGGACCAAGACGAAATATGATAAATTCGCAAAATGGTCGTTCTGGAAACGTTTCAGGTCCTGGAAGGACCACAGTTGATGAGTCGTCCGATGAATCTGACGACCAGAGCACACAAGCCGAGCAAAGTGAGCGGTCTCCCCCAAATGTAAATGCTAACGGTTGTTATCCTAGCAATTTCAAGGGCTGCAAATTGCCTCCATTTACTGGAAGAGAATCTTGGAAAGTGTGGTTTGGGCGATTTGAAGAGTGCGCCCAACGGAAGCGTTGGACAAATGAGGAAAAGCTGGATGAATTGCTTCCTAGGTTGCAAGGAGCAGCTGGAGAATTTGTTTACAACCAACTCGTACCTCGAATAAGGAGCAATTATGCCAAATTAACAAGAGAGTTGAATAGTCGGTTTCGAGTAATTGAACTCCCAAAAGCTTTCAGAAGCAAGTTGTCCAAAAGAGTTCAACGAAATGGAGAGTCAGTGGAAGACTATGCAGCTGAATTGAAAATGCTGTACGACAAAGCTTTCCCTGATCGTTCCAACAAAGTCCGAGAGGAGGACCTCCTGAGGTATTTCATGGATGGTTTGTGTAATGACGAAGCCCGTAAATTGGTGGAGTTCGTCAAGGAACCGTCTACCATAGACGCAGCTGTTATGGAAGTAGTTTTTTTCCTGGAAGGCCATCACAAGAATGGTGGTGATCGCAACATAATTGATAAAGCTGGGCGCCGTAATTCTATAAATTTGGTCCATCCTGCTGATGAGGATGACAATTATGAAGTAGACGATGATGAGTCTGAGTCAAGGGTTGCACGGATGTCTACGCAACCTGGAAATAAAGAGAAACATTTTGTCAATCAAACTAAATGAGAATACAAAATGGTAATGAGGAAAGTGCGAACAGTAATATGGTTACCCTAGAAACCATTAATGATGCACTGACAAAAGTGACTGAGAAAATGGCCACGTCAGAGCAGTTTTTGGAGTTGCAAAATGATGTGAATAATTTAGGAAGCAGAATGACTATTGTTGAAGAGGAAGTCAGCAGACGTTCCTACAAACCAAGAGGGAGTAAGCCTACAACAAGTCAACAGTTTTCTAACAATTTCCAGAGAAGGAATTCAAACAATGAATATTTTTGTTTTAACTGTAACCAGCCAGGGCATTTAGCAAATGAGTGTTCACGAGCACACTGGCTCACGGGTCAAATGCAAATGACTGTGCAGCCAAATGCGAATTTTCCGGGTCGGAGTTCTGTCGATAAAGGACCACAGTTGAGAAATGGTTCAAGTTGCAGTGTAATCCCCACAGGTCAAGTTAGTTCCCAGGTTCAGATGCCTGGCGGGACAAGAGAATCTGATGTTCAACAGATGTCGTCAAACTTACAAGGGTCGACTCTGTAGGCCGAGAGAAGACCCCTAAAGATAACGGACAAGATAGAAACGAAGATGACAAGGACAGTTTCTTGAGTAATTTGCCATTTTATAATGAAGACATTTCAGAATTTTACGAAGAGATAAATCGAGTTTCCCCTGATTGGAAAGGGGTATACATAAAAGGACAAGTTGAAGGAAATGACATTTATTTTACTGTGGACACAGGAGCCTCAGTCACCGTACTCGCGGAAAGAGTGTGGAAACAGTTGCCAAAGCAAGTGCGGAAAAGAAGACCAGTTAAGAAGCAATTGATAGGAGCAAATGGTGCTCCATTAAAAGCACTAGGGAGAGTGCTATTGCAATTACAGCTTGGACCAGTTAGTCTGCTAAAAGAAGTTGACGTGGCAGAAATACAGGATGATTGTCTGCTGGGAGCTGACATACTTTTGGAACAAAAGGAAGGGTCTTTTGATTTATTGTTCAGTGAAGGAACAATTAAGTGGAATAATGAGAGTATTCCCTGTATTAGTCCAATAATACAACCTGTCAGGAAGGTTGTTTTTGAAGCAGACGTAACAAACCCAGAGAATTCTGAGATTATTAATGATGTGGAACTGGCAAATGGTTTGACTGATTTGACAACCGAAGCATGTCCAAAATTTCAAGAAGTCAACAAACTGGCAGTGGTTGCCAGTACGACGAATCTAATGAATCCGGAGTCACTTATGGAGCGGATGATGCATCCATTTGATCCACCGGTATTTGAGGATAATAAAGAAGATGGAGAGATATCAAACAGATTGTTCAAAGTGAACAATGGCCTTTGGAATGTCATGGAGACATTATTTTGCCTGATCATAGTGATCAGATTAAGAATCAACAAGTTTTTCATGTTGTTTTCCTGGTTGTTTTCACAGATTGCTAATAAAGCATATGAAACAACACAGAGAATGACAATTAAACTAAATGATGGAGTACCAAAATTATTTGAGACTCCATTCTTGGATGACGGACGATTGAGACCCAAATTATTTTATCCAACGACCAAAAATATTTGGCGAATGATTCAACGCTCAATTGCAAGGATTTTTCAAATGAAGGACAAATTTGTAAAATCAACAGTTCTATTAAATAAAATATGCATTTCAAAGCAGAGGAATTTGATTATTCCATGATAGTCGGACAATGAGGAACTGCAAAATACTGAATTGCATGCGGAAGATTACTGAAACAAAGTCTGAATTTACAATTACAACAGACTTCTGAATTTCCAAAATTCAGTGTGAAATCTAAACACACTGTACGGTGGTGAATGAACTTACCTTTCTGACTCATGAGGCCACAAACAAGATCTTTAACCGGAGTGATACAAGAATGGGCAGAAGGAAAAGGAACTTCCGTCTTGATTGAAGTTCTCTGACCGTGGCCACACCACCTAAGACCACATGGTGAAGATCAGGAACAGGATGAAGATCAAGGTAAACCAAGAAGAAGATCAAGATCCAAGGTGACTGATGTCCCTGAAGCTGAAATTGTACTTGACTTGGATGATCTGAAATTAGAACATCATCTTCATCAATCTGATGTGTGATGATTCCTCACTGAAAATTACAAGATTCAAGTTAAATTAACAAGATTCAAGATGAAGATGTGAAAGAGAACTGCTCACCCTGAGGATTTTCGAAACCCATGGACAAAACAGCCAGATACCAACAGACGGAGCGAGGATACAAGCGGCACCACTATCATCTACAGTGATCATTGATGACTATCAATTTAATTTTATTGCATGATGATAAATAACAAATTTGTGAGTATGAATGTGATTTAATTGTTAAATTTTAATGTTATTGTATCTTATGGATTGAGCCTGAGGCTACTGTAACCTTTTTTAAATGATATTGTATGTACAGTTTAAAAATGCTAAAACAAGAATCCGCGGATGTCCTAGCCGATTCAAATTGTTATTTTAAAAATTTCACTTTTATATGTATTTGATGTGTTTTAATGTTCAATTTAAGCTAGACAGTTTATCAAATTGTTATTTGGATGTATGGTAAGAATAATTAATAATAATTATACTGATATTGTGACATTCATGAGGACATTTGAATGTCTAAGTGGGGGAGAATGTAATGACTTAGCATGTAAACAACACAAAACGCATCTTTATACCTCCCTAGACATCTTCAATTGTTATTTGACAACATTTACCTGCAGTTTACTTCATGATTTTTCACATTTCATCAGTTCTGGCCATGTGCTTCTGTTTTCTTCTAATATTTATTTTTCGCGGCGAAATTAGGTCAACTCGCCCCTCGCAACATTAACAAGACGTTTATTTACGTAAATCTAACAGCTTTAAACTTGTCAAATTCATGATTGTACATCGTAATTTTATTATTTGAACATAGTTTCATCAATGTTTTGCAAGATTTTAATGTATTTGTTGTACAATTGAACATTTTATGCAGAAGCCCCTTGCAACATCGATGACTCGTCAGTGTCGTGAAAGAATTTTAGACACGAAGGATGGCTGGTTTTCGGCGGGTTTTAACGTAGTTTTCGGCGGGTTTTAACGTAGTTTTTGGCGGGTTTAACGTAGTTCTCAGTGGGTTGGCGGGTTTTGCCAGCATATAAAAGGATGCTTGGCGGGTTCTGGATCTGTCTGGTCTCAGAATCGGACACGGGAACACCTGAAAAACTTACTGAGCAAGAGTTACCTTAGCCAGAATAGTTGATGGTGAGCATTTAGGCCAAGCCTATTCCAGAAATGATGGCCAAAAAGCTGACACCCATTGAGATGTGAGCATAATGCTCTTTTTATGATTTGAGAAATGCTCTGACAGACCTTATGAAAGGATAGTCACAGTGTCCTTGAACGAAGTTTAGGGTTAAAAAAAATGTACAAAGAATCTGTCAATGCAGCATTGTAGTATGTGGTCTCAGCTTCGATTTGATGTAAAGATTAAAAAAATCTGTTGGGAAAATTTTGAGAAAATTGAAATTTAAAATTTTTGGTTTTTCACACCCTTGTGGCATGCAAAATATCCATCGTTATATTTTTAAAACGATCTATTTGAATCAGTTGAACGTAGAAATGCTTTCTTTGACCACCCTGGTGCTTATATGAACAGTTGGACAAATTCAGAATTATGATCAAGTGGATTTGAAAGGAATATATTCAGAAGGTGTTACAAACTTGCTAGACTACATCCCACATTCTCAGAGCACATTTTAAAACATCTAATCAACTAAATTTGCATAGGTTTACTAATTCATTGAGTGCCTAAGTTAAGTAGCCAAACACTGCAGCAATATAGTCAATAATAAGACATATTTAGATATTTTGTAGCATTTTTATACCCATATTCCGAGACATATGTCGCAACACTTACAGAGTGCATCTCTCCATAAATATCAAAACCTCTCATTCCAATCTGAAGAAATATGATTGTCTCAATTGTCTGTGATATTTTTGTCCAGGGACTTTATTTTAGAAGGCATGTTAAAGATTTTCTTCAATTGCGCAAAACTCTCAAATTAGTACTTTCTCCGTAGATTTTGCAACACTAATGCAACAAATTGGCAAGAAAATACGTATAAGATACACTTTTGTAAGTTGTCAATCTGACCATGAAAGAAAAACGAGCAATTTCGCCAATAATTATTTGTTTCAGAACTTCTGATGTGAAGTTAACTTGTCAAAAATGCTGATAACTCTTTATTTTGTATGGTAAGTTCACAGATAACTGATGTTAACTATGTGACTACAGAGTAGAATGTGTTGACTAATAGTTTGACAATATGTTGATTGCACAAAGGCATGATAATACTAAACAATTGAATCTTGGAAGTCTGCAACTACTAAATTCCAAGAAATAATCTTAACAATTGGCAGAAACGGGTAAACAAAGCCCTTAAAATCCTTTAGAAGACCACAACTTGCTACCTATATTTCAATACGGATAAAAACACTGTAATACAGCTTGGAATTGGCCATCTTACATGTTGATTAGCCCACTTGCATGGTTTTTTGTATTGATTTTAGAAAAAAAAAATTATCAAAATATATAATTTCCTTAAATATCAAATACAACCTAAATGCAAGGCTGTGGTGAAGATACAGATTTGTCAGATCCCAGCAGTAGGTATTAATACAAGTGTCCGCTGTTTATTGTCTGATAACTTTACAGATGTTTTGTGAATCTATTTTGAAAAACATCAACTGGTGAAATGCTAAAAATCTCACTTTGCATCACAAACGAAGTTAACAAGGCAGTTTCTGACATGCTGGTGGTTCATTTGCCACTTTTCCTTAGTTCAAGAAATAATAAAGCCGAAATGGTCATGTTTATATATGATTTAAACAAATTATAACATTTGGTGAGTTTGCAACACCCCTAACAATTGGAAATGATGTGAAAATTGAAAATAAAAGGCTTTTCTTTAATTTTTTTACCTGATTGTGTATACTAATGTATAACTATATAAATTATGATGTTTCAGTATCACTGAACTGCCATTTTATATATCTATAGCAGATATTTTGTATGCAACAAGGGTGTGAAAAACCAAAAATTTTAAATTTCAATTTTCTCAAAATTTTCCCAACAGATTTTTTTGATCTTTACATCAAATCGAAGCTGAGACCACATACTACAATGCTGCGTTGACAGATTCTTTGTACATTTTTTTTAACCCTAAACTTCATTCAAGGACACTGTGTAGTCATGAAGGCAAAAACAAATCAATTTGAGTCTCATGTATTTTGGGTTCAGGCCAGCTCAGAAATGCCAAATGAAATTATTTATGGTTAATTCCAGCCTGGGTAAATTCAGAAGAAATTGGGAAAATTATTTTAAATGGAAATTATTAAGAAAATCCATCCAGCGTCACAAATTCTTGATTTAAGAGTCAGAAAATGTCCTATGAAATGAATGAATAAATGTCCAAAATTGAATAAAAGTTCAAAACTTTAAAAACTTGACTCCTTTAAAATTCTTATTTAATTCCTAAGTTTTATCGGACGTTTGAATAGTCAATGAAATCAAATTGACATCCACGAAGAAAGATGAGATGCGTTTCAAGAGGAAAAATTAATTCCTCATAATTCCTGTATGATACCGACAAGCACGCTACCAACACTAAGTCGTTACAATATTATTAAAAGGTTCACTTCATGAAATTAGAGTTGACAGGAGATCGCCAACAATGGATGTCACTTCATTGGCAGAAAAATTATCACAGAAAGACCATAGAAATTAAACACAATGAAATGATAACGTGTAGTACTAATTAAAACACCTTGCAACTCCTATAGTAGCGGAATGGAAAGACAACATGAGATATTGAAATGATGGTTTTTTGATATGATGTGAGAAATGATCAACTGAGAAAATGATGAAGATATGTGAATTAAATATCGTAGAAACCTTTCAATAAAATTCACATGTTAAATACTGTTTTGAAATTTTCCTGCCATAAGGGCTAAAAACTTTGGTTGTCAAATAATGGATGAGAAGGAAAAGTGTAAGAAAAATTGTATTTGAAAACCCTATCAAAGAGAAACACATGCCAAATACTGTTGTTTGACATTTTCGGACCATAAGTTTTGGAGATTCAGCTTGTCCAAATGATGGATTAGAAGCAAAAGTGTAGGAAAAATTATATTTGGATACCCCTTCAATGAAATTCACATGCCAAATATGATTGACAATTTCAGACCATAAGTGGTGAAGATTCTGCTTGTTAAATGATGGATTAGCAGCAAAAGTGTGGGAAAAATTATAACTGCAAACCCTTTCAATGAAATTCACATGCCAAATGTTCATTTTGACATTTTCGGATCATAAGTTGTGAAGATTTTGGTCGTCAAATGATGGATTAGAAGCAAAGGTGTAGGAAAAATTATATCTGGAAACCCTTTCAATGAAATTCACATACCAAATATGATTGTTTGACAATTGCGGACCATAAGTGGTGAATATGTTGCTTGTCAAATGATGGATTAGAAGCGGAAGTGTAGAAAGAATTATATTTGGAAACCCTTTCAATGAAATTCATATGCCAAATATTGTTTTTTGATATTTTCGGATGGTAGGTTGTGGAGATTTTGCTTGCGAAATGATGGATTAGAAGCAGTGAAAGAAAAATTATATTTGAACACTTTCAATGAAATTCACATGCCAAATATGATTGTTTGACAATTTCGAATCATAAGTGGAAAGCTCAGAGAAACATAAATGGTATAGGCAGGCAGGGAGAAACCTCTCAATTACGAAACAACCCATGTAATAATGTAATATATAATGCCGCAGCATAGGTGGGCAGGACTGTTTCAATAACGAATGCCAATGCATACAAATTACCCCTGGTTGATCAAATTAGTTCCACTCTTGTTATATAGATGCATGTTACCATTCCATTATAGAATCACAGGTAACCATGCTTTTATGGGAAGCGCAATTACTAGCTAGATAAAATAAAGTAACATCAAAAAGACAAACATGGAGTGCAAACAATACGAGTAATTCCAAATTCACGGAGAAGTAAGAGTCACACAAAAATGTGCGTAACATAACGTAAAACGCATCAATGGCTTTGATGAGAGTTACATGCCATTTGGGACATTTTTTGAAACCAGCCATAGCTTGTATAGGCCTAGAATTCCAAAAAATCCGGTCGGGATCTAACTTGACAAAAATGCATGTTAGAAACCTCCAAATCGGTGTTGAACTAATACTTGGTATTCATAGACATTGATAACCAACAGCAGCTTAAAAGATTCCAAAAAGGAACTCGAATTCACAACGGAATCAACAGTCAAACAGTACCAATAAACCCAAGAAAAGACCACAAGCCCAGAGAATATACTTCCATCCAATTTCACATGAGGACCTTTCTCAGTTTGTCTGCAGCTTTTTGGAAACCAAATTTCGAGCTTTTCAAGGATTGGCAGACACCATGTTTGTGAAATTTTATCGCAGGTAATCAAAACTGTGATCAAAAGATTCAGATATTAAATGTGATAACCAACTCTTCAATGAAATTCACATGCCAAATTTTGGTGGTTGACATTTTCATTTAATGAAATTATGAATAATTGACTTTGATTGTCAAAAGATGGACTCGCATTAGAACCAGAGACGCAAGCCATTGCCATAGAAAGGCCAAACCAAACAATGAATTAAAATCTCTCAATGATATTAATAGCTAGGATATATTATACATCTTTTTCAATTTATATAATTCCGACATATTGTATAAGCCACCAATCCACCTCTTCCAGTTTGATAAATGAAATATATATACAAAAAATTTGATGAAATTCACATGCTATTGTTGCCAAACATTTTTATGTCCTCATCCAAATCAAAAACAAGGCATTTAATAGATCATTTTCAGTTAACATTAATTTTAATTGTTCACACCAGAGGCCTATACAGTGGAAATCCAGATGACAGTGTTTACGGTGAGAAGTGGTTTTTATGTGCCGCATTATAGGAGTTGGTGTTTGACACATTTGGCAGATATTTTGTAATAACTAAAACTGAAAACCAGAAAAGTTATATGCAAAAGTATTTTCAATTGAATCTAAGGTCTCAATGCAAAATTGAAGGGAGTTGTTTTTTAAATCAGGACGATTGCTCAATCGATCTGTGTGATCTTCACGACTGGAAAAGAAATACTCAATATAATATATAATATTATATATAAGTATATAAATATATTATCAAGGAAATTTACAATAAACAATCTGATTTCCATGAAAAGAGTTAAAAGTCTCTTAACTTCAATACTATGGCAAAGAAATGTACAGTTAATCACCACTATGATTGCACTACGGGTAAAAGCATTTTTTTAAAGTCGAATTTCCAACTTTTGACAATCTATGTTCAGTTATTTTTCTGCAAAGTCTGACGCCAATATTTACTGAATCAGGCGGCATTGAAAATTGATAATTTTTCTGTACACATTTCAATTTTCCTTAGAGCATTTTAGATACCAAACAGCACATCTAAAAAAAAAACCATAACAAAACGCATTGGTCACAACATTTTTGACATTTTTTAGTTCTACTCTAGAAACTGAAAAATGTTTTAAAATCATTGCCACCAAATTCCATGAATGTCAGGTCATAGTTTTGGTACACTGCGCAACACACAATGTGGGACTACCGCCATTCAGCATTCTCACGCGGTCATCGGCTCACTCGAACTGGCTCTGCCAGTGAGCCTCTGACTCTGTTGATAGTTTTCCCTGTGGTTTTAGTCAAATTTAGAACTTTCATGCTTTGGTGGTCCAGCCAATCAGAATGAATCTTCCAAAATAATTTTGGGATTAATGTATCTGTCACTGATCACACCTTATATTGACAAACACCAGTACTGATGTTGAGCAATGGAATAAAACATACAAACTGAAATCAAGAAACTGTCGTCTGAAAGTTACATAAACTGTGAAATGTATGATGAGTACTAAAGACAAACACAAAAACTGTGAATATTTCAGATGTCAATCATTATCAACCATGCATTTAATTAGGATCTGATTGGTAGTTGGAATTAATCTCTAGACAACCTTCATGGACAGTGATTGACTTTGTCCAAGTTTGATATTTTCAGAACGCATTTTTGTGCAAAAGCTCACTCTCATTCCCAAGTTGTTAGGGGGCAAGCATTAAGTGGGGGGGGGGGGTTATTTAAAGTTTTATATAAAAAAAATTTAAAAGTTGATTGTAGATAGACATTTATTCTATCTATCTACCTATCTATCTATCTGTGTATCTATCTGTGTATCTATCTGTGTATCTATCTGTGTATCTATCTGTATATCTATCTGTGTATCTATCTGTGTATCTATCTGTGTATCTATCTGTGTATCTATCTGTGTATCTATCTGTGTATCTATCTATCTGTCGATCTATCTATCTCTCTATCTATCTATCTCTCTATCTATCTATCCATCTATTCATCTAACTGTCTATCTGTTTATCTATCCTCCCTTCCTCCCTCAGCTTTCTCCCTGCCTTCCCTCACTTCATTCCCTCACTTCATTCCCCCACTTTATTCCCAACTTCATTCCCAACTTCATTCACCCACTTCATTCACCCACTTCATTCCCAACTTCATTCCCCACTTCATTCCCCCACTTCACTCCTTCCTTCATTCCTCCCTTCATTCTATTGAATGGTTATCAAACATAATGAACCTGAAAACAACAAATAGATTAGCAGACAACAGCTATCAACTGTATGCAGAGTCTTGAATGACATGCCAAGCCTGAAATGTAACAGACTCTCTGATTGTGCGTCCACTGTCCTTCGCAACCTATCACAGGTCGGCTCCAAAACCACACTAATTGCAGCCATCCAGGTCAGAGGCTCACTGGCAGAGCCAGCTCGGAAGTGAGTCGATGACCACGGGAGAATGCCATTCAGAGGTCAATACACAAACGCACTACAATACCCAGGGCAGTACATCTTGAGCATTATGTTTGAATGTCATCCTTGCAAGGAGTCGTGCAGTATGAATCCAACTTTGGTTTCTAGGTTGATTCGGAGTCGAAAATTTATCAGGTGGCTCCTGACTCCTGAAAATTAATTTGAAGAACTGATAAAAACACATTATAGAATAATGTAAACTGTATAGAATTTATGGTTCCAACACACAAAATTAATTTTTATTTACAAAAACCCCTAGGAAACATTGTAGAATTATTCATATTTTTTCCAAATATTGTTGAAAAGAGGAGTCAGAAGTCGGAGTTGAAATTCAGGAAACTTAAGGAGTCAGAGTAATTACCGAAAAAACCTTAGAAATGTTATGGGGAAGATTCAAGAAGCTATCATTCATTTATGTCTGGCCTATTGGGAGGGACTTGAGTTTTACCACTCATCAGCACCAGAATTTGTCACAGGAAGCACAACATGTAATATTTATATTATATAATATATAGATACCAAAATAACAAGAGTGTCTGAAAATTTAATTAACTAATTTATCAATACAAACCTCTACACTCTCCCGGAGACCTGCCTTGACTGTTCGAGATTACCTTAAGAAGTATTTGATGGACCAAAACATTCCATCTCGAAGCAATTGCTACAACCGCACATATTCAGTCGAAGGCTTACATCTGTGGTAAGTAATTCCGACACACCAAACAACTTCACATCTGGTCACTGCAAAAGAAGAAGGCAAACATAATTTTTAAAAAAGCGAATAAAAAATAAGAGCTGGAAATAATTTAATCTTCAACAATATGATATCAAAATAAATTTGTAACAATAGTCGACTTTTATTGCAAAGTATTCATCTATTTGATCTGCACTTTAGTGATAGTTGAGTCCACCCAAACATCATTTTATATGAATACAATCTACTGTACAATGTCAGCTAGGAAAGATTTATGTATTCTTGGTACCGTCAAATTACAGCATTTTCATGTGCAGAGATTCAGATACAAAATTAATCACTGTCCGAGTGGATATTTATACAATTTCACAGTTTCATAGACCAAGTAGACATTTCATGGACCAAAACAGGGTTGGGTCATTAATTAGGTCACACAATATGTATCCATGTAACATGTACGCAATAAGCCTAGTACATAATTATTAATATAATGTCTTGGAATTGAGAGTGAAAAATGTCTTTTCCTACTTACTGTATTGATCGAAGGGAGTGGTTTCACTATAAAAATGAGATCTGATACCTCCATGGCAATCTGCATGGTTCTCTCCAATGTCTCCATCTGCTTGTCTTGCTTGACCTGGAATTAAAATACTGCAAATATGAAACTTAAATGTAAAAACTTAAAGTTGCAAGATGTTTGGAATTGAAAAGACAGGGAGATCCAGGAGAGTCCATTGGCCTGTGCAATTGATAGTGCATTGCCTGTGCAATTGAAATTAAAATTGAAATAGCTTGGTAAACCTTAGCGAATTGCCAAACTTGGCTATTTCTTCACAGATTAAAGCACTTCAAAAAACTAAATATATATACTAATTAGGAATTCCTACCTGCCCTATAATTCTACGAACCTCCATCAAGTGTACACACCAAACTCAGCCACTTCATGAAATATTCAAACACTGAAAATGCCAATATAAATTAATTCCAACCTGTCCTGTCACACAACAGACCTCTCACAAGCGTACAACCTTGACAAATTGTTCGCTCATGCCTGAAAAACAAATTTTTGACTATTAAAGTTACTAAGTCCCCCCCGATTCTTTGTAAAATTCAACTTTTAGTTATAGATCATAAAATGATAGATTTTAAGTATAGTATGCACTTCCATTCAACAGAATTGCGTGTTTTCCATAATTAAGTGAGTTTAATTGATTGTAAAGCTTTCAGTTACTTAAGGAGAGCCCTGCATTGCTCAAAATGTAAACAAAACAGGTCTTTTTCACGGCATGAAAAACTATTTGTTGACATATTTCAAGGAAATAAACTTCATACATGCCATTAAAGTAGCAATTACGGACATTTTTCAACTGGAATGTGTTAAATATGACTGAAATCTATCCATAGACAGCCTATTAAATATGCGGACTTACTAACTTAAAGTTTTCAGATTTTCGAAATAACTCAACTCAAACACTTATTGACATATTCAAACACAAACAAAACAACTAAATAACACTAATTCTGACCTGCCTATCATCCTAGGTAAGCCTACGTCCAATGAGTGTTCAATCAAGCAAAAGTATGCACAAATCTTCAAAGGCCCACCACAACCTGTGTTTTGACAATTAACTATTGATAATTTCAAAATCATCTAATGCAGCCATTTTTTGACATTTTAAGCAACAAAAAATAGCAAAATAAACTAAACACAATTAGCTTCATCATCCTATATACATCTCATAAATGCTCGATAAGGCTAAATAACGCTCAAGTCCTTGTACAACGAAGTTTCTAAAATTAAATTTTCATAATTTCCTAATCATCCAATTAAGCCATTTCTTGACATTTTTAAACACATTAGAAAGCAAAACTAAATGTGAAATTGCCCATCATCCTAGATATGTCCCATGAATGTTTGATCAAGCAATATTATGCAAGGCGTTGCACAACCAAGTTTTCAAAATTAAATTTTTACAATTTTTTTCATCCAATTTAGCCATTTCTTGACATTCTCAAATACTTTAAAAAGCTAAATACACAAAATAAAACATGCCCAATCATCGCAAATACCTCCCATGAGTGTTCTATCAAGTAAAATTAACCACATGTCTTCGCACAACCGGGTTTTGACAATCAAATTTTCCTAATTTCAAAATCGTCTAATTCAGCCATTTCTTGACATTTTTAAACAGATTAAAAAGCTAAATTCACAAAATACGACCTGCCCCATCATCCGAGATATGTCCAATGAATGTTTGATCAAGCAAACTTACACTCAACGCGTCGCACAACAAAATTTTTCAAAATTTCGAAATTGTCTAATTCAGCCATTTCTTGGCATTTTTAAACACATTAAAAGCAAAATAAACTAAATACGAAATGCCCCATCATCCTAGATATGACCCATGAATGTTCGATTCAGCAAACTTATGCAAGGCGTCGCACAACCAAGTTCTTAAAATTAAATTTTCATAATTTCAAAATCGTCCAATTTAGCCATTTCTTGACATTTTTATCACTGAAAAAAGCTAAACACACTAAATTCAACATGCCCCATCATTGTAGATACCCCCATGAGCGTTCTATCAAGCAAAATTAACCTCACGTCTTTGCACAACCACGTTTTGACAATCAAATTTTTCTGATTTCAAAATCGTCTAATTCAGCCACTCTGGTTGGTTAATGCACTTGAGCTTTTTGAGGGCTACACTGCTATTCCTTCAAATGCTGCTGTATTAAAGGCAGTTCTGTGTATTTCATCCAAATTTTCGGCATAAGGCATCCAAAAAAATATGTCAAGGAAAAAAAAAATTTTTTTCCAGGGGGGCCACTGTATTTTTTTTACAGTAAAAATGCTATTTTTAGCTTAAAATATGAAGAAAAACTTCAAAAAATGGCCGAGGGATGAGTTTTAATGGTAGAAAGACAAATGAGGTGTCAAATGAAAGCAGAGAAGGAGTGCTACAAGATGATGCAGGTGCTTTTTTGAAATTTTAATTTCAATCCCTGTTCCATGGGGTTTTAGTTGAAACTGAGCCATTTCGGCATCTTTATTGGGAATAAAAAAATACTCAGACCAAAATTCAAAAAAGCGCCTCCAGGATCATATAGTGCTATTTCTCTTCTTTCATTTTACACCTTATTTGCATTTCTACTATTAAAATTCATCCCTCGGCCTCTATTTTAGTGTTTTTATCAGATTTTAAGCTAAAAATAGCATTTTTTTCCTATTAAAAGATGCAGTGACCCCCCCGAAAATTTTTTTTTCCCCTGACATGTTTGAGTAGACTCCTGATGCCGAAAATTTGGAGTAAAACTGCACTATTGCCTTTAATTGAGCATCATTTAAGAGCATTTCAGTTCTGTCCAAAAAAAGCTGAAAAGTGCATTAACCAACCAGAGCATTTCTCGACATTTTTGAACACTGAAAAAAGCAAAATCTACTAATTCCAACCTGCTCTATAATCCTAGGTACCTCCCATGAGTGTCCAGACAAGCAAAATTTCGCCCACATCTTAGTACAAGCACGTTTTGACAATTAAATTTCCCTTATTGCAAAATCTTCTAATTCAGCCATTTCTCGACATTTTTGAACACTGAAAAAAGCAAAATATACTAATTCCAACCTGCTCTATAATCCTAGGTACCTCCCATGAGTGTCCAGACAAGCAAAATTTCGCCCACATCTTAGTACAAGCACGTTTTGACAATTAAATTTCCCTTATTGCAAAATCTTCTAATTCAGCCATTTCTCGACATTTTTGAACACTGAAAAAAGCAAAATATACTAATTCAAACCTGCTCTATAATCCTAGGTACCTCCCATGAGTGTCCAGACAAGCAAAATTTCGCCCACATCTTCGTGCAAGCTCTGGTGCAAGCCACCATGCAGTTGTTCTCAAGGCTAAACTTTAAAACTCTTCAAACATCTAATGATCAGATCCGATAGTACATAGCTACCACCAATGTCGGCTATAAGCTACAACAATACATAAAACACACAATTAAAGCAGACAACTCACCTGTTCTCCAATGCACTGTGCACTAACGAGAGGGGTACCCTCGCCATCAGAGCAGCCATTACAACACTCGATTCAAAGTAATTTTTTGTCATACAGAGCTTATTTCATCAAATCCAAGCTCATATTTGTCAAGCATGTAGTTCAGATGTTAAACTAATCCCAGGACTCACCTTCCATGTGTGATTAGTCACATAATTATCAGATTTTGCAGTTGAAATATATCGTAATGGCGAGGGTAACAAAAAAAGCCTCTCGAGGGTAACACCATTTTCAAATATTGTCATGGTGAGGGTACCACCCAAAATGACTGTTATGGAATTGTGTCTTTTTCCTGTTTTCAACGATTGCTATAGTGTGATATAACAGCAATGGTGATGTGATGAGATTTACTAGTTAGAACAATAAGATAAGATTAGACAGATAGGTAGATAGGTAGATAGGAAGATAGATAGATAGATAGATAGATAGATAGATAGATAGATAGAATGGTGAGTAACATTTAGAAAAGTTCAGTTTCCCGAGGACATGACCAGTGCATGCATTACATGCTATTCTTACTTGTTGAATATTTATTCATTTTTTTATCATCAAATGAAATAAGTGTCTATGAGTTTGTAAGCTGCAAAAGTAGTGTGTCTACAACCTCGTAATATTATACTGACCAAAAAGTCTGTGTCTACAGCTTGGCCATCCCTTTAGATTTGATGTCTTCAAGTTGGTATTCCCTGGTCACGGCCTGGTGTCTACCAGTTGGTGTATTAGTTGGTTGTCTACCAGTCTACGACTTGACTTGATACCTTCCTGAGTCTATAGATCCATGTAACCAGTTGCGCTTCTTCCACGTTTTTGGACAATGTGTTCAAACACAGTCCTTGCATTCGGTGAGAAAGGGATATTGTATAGCTTGTAATAAGTAAGAATGTTCCAAAATTGCTTTCTGCCAAAACAATACCTTCCACAGTGAAACTTTCTTAAAACAATTATTATGCCTTTTACGAAGCTTTTAATCTGAGATTCACCATTACATGTTTTGATGCTGCTTTACGGAGCTGACTAGTACTACTCTCAAGAAGCCATGTCATCGTCATAATGATAATTAAAAGTTATAACGACATACTCATTCTGACTAAGTGTCTGACCATGGGTATTTGAGCCACTGAACATGACACGCATCGTCTGTATAAAACTGTATAACGTGATGACATACTCAACCACTTTTGAATAATTATATGTCCTTTTGACTTAAGCTGTAATGGTTATGTAATGCTGCAGCATGCAATGCTATGTAGCCATATGCAAGGGACTGCAGTCAAATGCATGGAAATGTGTATAGCTATGCACTGAGAGCAGAAAAATCAAACATGTTTAATTTTAACGCAACAGGGCTGCGTTTTGTACTGGTTTGCTAATAAGCAATGCAAGTCCATTTGTAGGCCAATGTCAAGGAATGCAGTCTCATGTGGACGTATACATGTGAAGTCTTTGCACCCCTATGTATCAGTATGCACCAATATGTATGAATTTAAACTGGACTTTCAAAACAAATTAGTTGAGTAAATTAGTTGAGTTTTGGGTATTGTATTAGGCTACATAGCTCTGTAAATAACTACTTATTCAGGTATATGCGAGGTATGCTTTTAAGTCACCAAATTTGTATTGATCACTGTATGATTTTACCCTTTGTTATAGAAATATATATTTTACCTACTTTTACATTGTTTTATGCCTTTACATTGTTAAATTCATTCTTACATGTATGTTTTAATACTTCCTGTATGGGAGTTTAAATAAAGGAATTTAAAAAAAAAAAGTACCAATACGCAGGTTTTTCCATGTCTGCACTTCTTCCCTGATACAGACATTTTTCCCTGGTGAATACAAACACATGAGGGAAAATACCAGGGGAAATACAGCTTTAATATTGTCTAAATGAATCGATAGTTTCTTGCCAAAACAGATTGGTCAGGCCAATCATATAACTTTGACACTATTAATTGCAACTATGTTCTTGATTGGAATTCCTGATTGCTTACTGCAGATTTGCTATCATGACATTTGTGTCAGCACATGCTTTGATCTTGCACAACAAAGAAAACATTGAATTAACTGATTCATTAAATTAACTACCCCTGACTAAAACCATTCGCTATGCTTGCTTCTGTACATGTCTTGTGTTACCCTCACCAATGTTTATGGAGGTTACCCTCGCCAACCGGAAGTGACCCTCGCCCTAATCTTGCAGTACCCTCGCCACTTCCGGGCTGGTACCCTCGCCATTTAGGTTGGTACCCTCGCCATTTTAGGTTGGTACCCTCGCCAAAATGCTGGTACCCTCGCCCCGCCATTTTTCATTTTTTGTGGTACCCTCACCTCGAGTGAATTCGAATTTCATAAATATCTTACTTCATCTTGCATGCTTGAGTCTGGCACTTGGCACTGATTCATTCCACTAGCCATTTAACCTATCTTTACAATTTGAAAACCTTACACCTCTTATATTTTTTGCAATTTCGATTTGAAATTACGAAGTGAGAGTTGTCATGGCCACCCTGATGGCGAGGGTACCCCCCTCGTTAGTGCACAGTGCAATGGCTGGTCTAAACTCTAAAGTTTGCAAAACTTCTGAGAAGTTGAACCCCTGCCTCATTTCGGGAGTCCTGCTCAGGTGACAACAACCATCAAAGAGGCCCCAAATGGGGTTTTTTTTAATAGCAAACTTTCGGCGGGAAACCACTTGTCCTGTGTGTGACACTGTGTAATCACAGCAAATCTGATCCACACTCAGGCTATAAACGTCCTATTCAGTTATATGACATGCAGAAAACATAAATATATAATGTCTCCTATGTTTTGACAGCCACAACAGACATGACCAAGCTAGCTCAAAAGAGACCCTGAAGCTGAGAGGCCCAGTTGGGATATCATGACAACAAGGCCAGCCTCAGAAAAGACTCGTCATGATGATGCTGTTTGATCTTTTTTCTTGTCAATGCTCTTGCTAATAACTTTCATCCAATTATTGACCAAATTCTTTGAAACATGAGTATTTGATTAAAGCTCATGTCAATACTTTTCTCATGAGACAGGTGCACTGACACCAAAGAACACAAATATTGATGATGTCATTCAGGGATTTCCCCCATGAGGATGGCCAACCATGGTGAATCATGAATGTTAATAAGAAGTCAGACTGATTAAGAAATCTTTGACATTAGGAAGACTGCAACACAGATTTCAGATGCTGACTACAAAAAAAATATATAAAAAAAAAAAAAATCAAGAAAAAAAAAAAATTATAATAATAAAATTACAAAGTGACAAAATCATTGTTGGTTATTACAAAAATCTAAATCATTAACAAGGAGGTACTTCTTCAGGTGTTTTTTTATAGTGGATTATGTAAGATTACTCATTATAACATCAGAAAGAAAATTCTAAAAATGGGAAAGTGTAACTTATCGCGTAATCTAGTATTATGAGCATGATACTGGGTAAGGAATAACACACTAAGCAGGACTCAACAGAGTTCATATGAGCTGTTATTATTGTTGGCCCTTGTTGTAGTGTATGCACATTGTACAAATACAAATTATCTTAGACATTTTAAAAATCTTCCAATGGTATTTCCTTTTCAGTCCCACACCTTCATTGACTTACAAGTGAAAAGGGGAAACTTCGTTGGGTTCCACTATAATAATTTGTCATCTGAATCTGTTGTTCCGTACGCAACGGACAATGGGAATGGATCTTTGTCCCCCACTTTGTTTGGCCAAAATCATTTAAAGAGTTATGGAGACCTGGACCTTACAGTTGGTTCTACAGTATTTGCTAACCTGTACGTGCACCGCAGACTACCCATGGCAACATTCTATGTGACAACTGAAGGTAGTAGATATTTTTGATTTCACTCACTATGTCGACATATATAAGGTACTGTTAGGCCGCCATTATTAAGCAAAGTTATTGAACCAGTGTCTTGACAAATAACCTGCCACTTTGTAGTCCATACTATACCTAGACCCCCTCCTGTTAGCCCCTTTTACTCCAATGTAAACCTTAATTAAGGTCCCAAATTACAATTTAAGCAACAATGCCATTTAGACAGCCAAAATGGCAGCAATTTTTACCTTTGAATGTAAACATTTTTATATATTTAGGGCATAGCCATTGAATCGAATTAAAATCTTTTTCATAGACTGTGATCGCTGCTGAGACACTGATAAAAGAAAGGGTTCAGAATGGCCACCGCATTGAAATCTAAGCAAGCTTTCTTAATTCTTACGCAGGCCTATCACTGGAATACGATCATGTATTATGATATACAAAATCTTATAAACATTCTTATCTTTTTTTAGAATGCTCCTATCATGTCAGGAGTGAAAGGTATGAAAACAAATTCTCGTTACCAGATGAAACTCCAATAGCAAACGAGACATTACCATTGGAGAACTTGCAGATCAACTGTCTGAAGAAATGCACAAGGAATTCCGACTGCAGGAGTTTTGCCATCAATGCCGCCCTGAATGACAACAACTGTCTCTTGTACGAGATATACTACATTCAAGTGCACGTCATGCAGAGTGCTCCAAATTGGATTTATTACAAACTAGTTTGAACAAATCCACATTTTTTCCCTTTTAATTAGTCATTCTATCAAGATATATTACAAAATGAGGTTCTTATGGTGCTTTAATGACAGAGCCTCATGCACCATGACATATCATATTTTGATACATTAGACCAGCTTAAGAATGATAATAAGAAATTTATGTTTGTTTCCACCAATAGAAAATTAATTTTTGAGTTGACATTATTGTGCAGTTTTTTGTACCTATATAGTTTTAAACTGACATTTGTTGTTTTAAAATTACTATTCTTACTGTTTGATTCTCTGCTGAGTTACATGTCTATTGTGCAAGTTTTTTTCTATCTATAGACCAACCAGCCCTTCAGGGTTTTATGTCTATTTTTGTTATTAACTCCTGTATATAAGAAATTAAAAAAAATTCTAAAGCTATTTCTGAGTACTCCGTCCTGATATGACAGTTAATCTATAAAATTATAATAAAATATCAAGAAAAATGTGCAATCTTGTTTCGTGAATTGTTATTCGGTGATTTGATGCAGTTTGCCATGAAAATTTGTGACATTACACAATTGCCTTATTATCCATTCAATAACTATGGTGTGTTTCCCCTGAGTTGAGAGCGGCACTTCAAACAATTCCTAAACTGCAGATGTCAACAACATTGATAAACCATGAACTACTTATCACTCTGGAAACCACAGAGGTCCTGGTGACACTGTCAGTTCTTTCTGTGGCATATCTATTCAAAAAAGGGGGTATTAACAAGTCCTTAACCTCTACTGAACCCCCCTAAAAAAATTAACAGCTAAGTCCCTGGACACTGATAGAGCAGGACCAGGGTTGATGTTTTATGAGAAACAGGTGTATCAGCACAAGATAGAGCAATTTTTGGATTCAAAAATATCACCTATGCATCCTTCAAATTCTTTTATTATTTTTCCAGAGAGCATGATGTCATGCTGAGGCTGGTTGTGGATCATCCTTGTGTTTGGCAATTCACAGTTAAAGATCTCTAACATAAACTGCAGTAATTAAATGTACAGGTGTAAAATAATTGTTTGTGACAGGATGCATTTGTTAGTGGCTATCTCGTTTTCCCATAGTGCACTTACATTGTTGTCCTGAACTGACCGGGATACTGTTTTTTCCTATTTCCAAAATTCCATGTATATATTTTTCAGTATTTGGCATGTTCACGAATTCGTGGAGGTGTAAAACTAAAAACGAGCATGTACGAATTCGTAGACCTGTAAAAACGAGCATAGGTGCTCGTGTGCATGTAATAACTAACATTCGTGAATGTGCTTTATTATTCATTTGTGTATGTGCTAAAACTAACATTCGTGGAAATTATATATCATTAGGGTTTAGTGTTAAAATTTGGTTTAGAGCAGGTTTTAGCCAATTTTCAGATTGCAATGTTCGTAATCACACATACACACATTCGTGAAAAGCAATATTTGGCATGTACACAAATGCCCTGGACGTGTATATGTTCGTTTTTACAGGTTAACAAATTCGTCTACATGCCAAATAGTGAAAAATATATACCTCAAAATTCTTTTTCCCACTTTTTTTTTTCACCATTTTTTTCCTGATTTATTTTTTCTAAAATGTTTTCCCAAAATTTGTTAGCACACCAGGTTACCTGCATTGCATAACAATGGCAACCACACTGCCTCACTTAACTACACACATTTTTAAAATACCCTGTTTTGCCACAATGGGCATTTCAAGTCAAACTATAAAGGTGTACAATAAACATAAAGAGTGTATTCTGATACATTTTGCAATCTGATTTGATGTAGGTAAGCCTTCTTGTGGTTGACAAAATTTCAACATGGCACATACATCTCTGAGAGATGTCAGCCTACCACAATGTTTTTATGTACCATGACAATGTACTTCTTTGTGTTTTGTTATTAGTGGTCAATAAATTGAGATCGAAACTGAACAGATTTTTGTCAGTTACCAAAAGACACAAGTACGACCTCAGCCAATCAATATCGGTATATGGCATAAATTCAGATCAGTATGAAAAAAAATTTGATTATCCATACTTTTGGAGTTGGTAATAATACCTCATTGTAAGTTTTCAATCTAATGAATAGGCCTATCTCATTTACAGGACAATGAATTTAACATTGATTTGATACAAAAGAATCTATGTAATATTTGTTGTGACCACTGCCAAAATTATTGAATTGCACCTATTAATTCGATGGACACTAAACACATTTGCTCCTATAATAAAATTTACATTGATGGCATATAAGTAGGGGGAACCGGGGCACATTGGGACGTGGGGCACTATGGGACGGTGGGGTTTTCTTGGTTCCAGGCAAGGTATATGAAATGGTAGTGCCATCATATCTTGTAATTTCACATCCTGATGTTTCTATTGTGTTATTGACAAATTACAGCCACATGGAGTTGCATGGCGAGAAAAAATTGGTTTTCCTACTACTAAAGTAATTATGAGGGGGTCCAATTCAAAATATTCTGCCGACAAACCGTGAACAATGACGCTTTTTCAATGCTTGTATGAATTTGATACATCTTAAAAAAATAGTTGTGAATTACTATCCTGATAAACACACTCACTGGTGCCTCAGAAATTAGCATTTTGGCGTAAAAGTAACATCGGGGCTCATTGGGACAGTGAATACGGGGCACATTGGGATGCACTTGACAGCACACAGTAGGTATTCAGGCCACAGAGAATAGAGGCACAGTGAATTACCATGCTCTGTGAACAAATTTATCGCAAAGCACTGTGTGTTACTTTCATAGATGACCGCACCAAGGACAGTTTTTGTTAAATGTTTAAAACTCTTTAAAGATATTAACTATTGGCACTACAAGGTGTTAATGCACTGGATATAGTCTTATGCACTACTTACATATCTATTGCACATGGAGTGTTAAAATGATTTTTTAGTTGATGTTCCAATGTGCCCCGTGGGGACACATTGGGACAGTCATGATCAAGACTCACATTTTGCTGTCTGGCTACAAAAGGGTAGGTGCAGTCTAATTTACATGTATTATGCCTTGGATTTAAGCTCAATAGTATGGGTGATGTTCATGCAAAATTCTGAGTTTCTCCGCGCTTTCAGCATTGAGCAATATTAGTAGGCGTTAAAGGCGTCCCAATGTGCCCCAGTTCCCCCTACTTCTATAAAGTGCATAAAATATATCAGAGTTTATGTATTTATCAATAACAGTGAATTTAAACATTTCAAGCAATTGGCACCGAGTCTGAAATTAGAGAATTATACTAATTTATATACATTTGCAATTGATCAAATTTAACTGGGAGAGACTGGCAGTTTAAGCTTAGAATTGTGAAATTGTTAGGAGTTTTTGAAATTAAATTTGCAAAGCCTGCACTGTCATAATGGGGAGGAAGTTCAAACAAAATGGGTTCATCAATTTCCTCCTGAGATCGAGTTTTAATCGCAGTTTCATGCAGCCTCCTCTCAGGCCTGATTTTTTCTATTATATAATCTTATTAATTTTTATGGTCAGTAAACTTGAACTTGGCCAATAGATCTCAATTCAAGTTTTTAATCTTATGAATATTTAATTCATAGGACAATGAATGTTTCATTGATTTGATGCAAAAGAATTCAGCTATAGATTTGTTTTGTAACAACTTCCAAAATCATTGAGTTGCACCTAATAATTCGATGAAGGCTACAATGTAAACAGTTGCGAATGTCTTATAGATCGAATAACTTGCACATCACAGTTAGATGCAGCCTCCTCTCAAGTGTGCATTTTTCTCTCAATCAGAATCTTATCCCAGGTTTCATGAAGATATTCTGCACAGTTTGTCTCCTGTTAGCTGCAACTTATGGTAAGTATTGTCATTTTTCTTTCCACTCTGTATTGTGATTTGTTTAGGGGGAGGGGGGGAGGTTGGTAGCGTGCTAGGCTGCCAATCGCTGGGTCCAGGGTTCGAATCCAGCTCTTGCCGGGTCACCTGGGCCTAAGTTGGATGGATGTTTCAATCATCCTTCACCTCATTGCTGTGTCCTCCTCCTGTCCTAATTAGCATACCAAGTGCATAAATGCAGGATGCAAAGCCCCAATCATCCATCTATTATGATTTGTTTTATAGCTCTTTGCAGATTAGTAGTCCAAACAGTTTCAAAATGAACATTCATCTGGTCTTTTGATCTCACTGGCTTAAAAATGTTTCCATGATTTATCATTGTTTGATCAGTAGGCCCACATCCAGCAGAAATTTTATCTGGCAGCATAGCCTGCTTGGGTGTGAATAAACAAACTTATTAAATAATTTGAAGTATGTGCCAAATAAGAAGATTAGGAAAGTAACTGTTAATGACATGACAACACCAGTTTGCAAATACAAAAAAGGAAAATATTTTTTCCAATGGACCACAAATCTAAAGAGAGCTCTGTTAATAATTGGAGGTGAGAGGCATTCAAACCCCAAAGTCTGGTAGATCTAATTTTAAAAGCATACAGTGGTCAGTATGTCTAAACCAATGTACATGGAATGACGGTTATGATTATAATATGAAATCATGCGTATATTATACTTTTATAAAACAGCTAAAAATCACTATTTGATGAGTGGATTCAGATTAACACATTGCTTATACAGCTGCAAGCAATATTCATATCATATTGTTATATAAGAGTCAAAAATCACAATTTGACAAGTGACTTCAGAATAACAAATAACTGACGTCTACAACTGCGAGCGAAATTCATTATAAATATAAGCTTATCGGTCATTACACCAAGTAGTATTTTTAGTGCGTTTTGCATCCCCAAAGAGAAACCACATCCCCGCGAGAGACTGTATCATGACCGCAGAAATGGCGGTCCTATAATGCAGCGACCACTGTTCTCAGAATTGTTTGTATAATACAGTAAAATATTTTCTATATTGTATTCCAGTCAATGGATATGGTTGTGGCGTTGGCTCCACGAAACTGCAAAGCACCAATAAACCTGGACCAAAAGCTAACATCTTTCCCCAAATGAAATTTGAATGTGATGGTCTTCTTACAAAAATGATCTTCTATGCCAGGAAGTCATCTGACTTCTTTCTGGATATTTGGGAACCAAGTCCCGGAAGTAGTAGTAGTTTTCGTCTGCTTAGCAAGAGCAGAATCACAGCAAGCAATACTGGAGTACAGGTATGTGTCATGTGTATAAAGTATAATAAACTGCTTAAACTGTTTAAATATTCTAATCTATCACTGACTAATAAACCGCTCACACTTTAAAATGCGCACCTGTTAAAACAGATAGAACTCGTAAACCACTCAAGCGAATTCATTGTAACCTTCCAAGGCCTAGTTACTGACTGCTTGCCAAAAGATTTTGAAAGTTTTAAGAAAATACATTTTTCAAAGAACCAAATACAATTTTATAGGGTTTTTTCAAATTTGGGATTTCCAAAGTTGAATGAGGCTCTAATGAGAAGAATATGCACCACATCCACCTTTTAATGATTTCAAATTGTCAACAATGAAGTCCAACAACATTGCATGGCAAAAGATTGTCACATGGGGGTAATTGTCCAAGGTTTCGACACAACTTTTATGTAGAAGATGTGACAAACAAAATGTGAAAAACACCTGCAAAAACAAACATACACAAATTTGACATTCGTGCAAGTGCCAAATATTGCCTTTCACTAACTTGTACATGTGTAATTACGAACATTCCAACCCTGAACTTGCCTAAAAAGAGGTATATATTTTTCATTATTTGGCATGTAGACGAATTTGTGAACCTGTAAAAACGAACATATATACAAGACCAGGGCATTTGTGTACGTGTCACATACTGCTTATCACAAATTTGTGTATTTGTGATTACGAACATTGCAATCTCAAAATTGGGCAAAATCTTCTCTAAACCTAATTGTAACACTAAACCCTAATGATATAGCACTTCCACGAATGTTAGTTTTAGCATATACACGAATGAATAATAAAGCACATTCACGAGTGTTAGTTATTACATATACACAAGCACTTATGCTCGTTTTTACACATCCACGAACTCGTACATGCTCGTTTTTACACCTCCACGAATTCGTGAACATGCCAAATAGTGAAAAATATATACATGCTAAAAACATGTGTATATTTTTCAATATTTGGCATGTACACGTACAAGAATTTGTGTATATGTAAAAACGAGCATTCACGAGTTTGTGGACCTGAAAAAAACTAGCATAAGCACTGTTCTATGCGTAAAATCTAACACCCATGTACAGTTGAGGTCAAAAATTTGCATACAGTTGAACAGGAAATAGTTAAAGATGTATTATGTAAGTACAAACTGGTCGGTATATCTGGCATTTCTGTCCCTTATTTCTTACATATTGAACTAACGAACTGGCTATAATTGGTCAGTTTCACCAAATCCCTTTAAAAATATGCAACGTTAATCCACACGCTGTCCAAACTTGATGGGTCGAAAGTTTGCATACATTTCAGGACCATGGTATTATGCCATACATAATACATATGCCTCAAATTTATAAATCATTGATTGTTATATCATAGTTTGTTAAAAAAAGGTTCAGACAAATTATTCTCAGAGTGATTTGCCACATTTTGTAATTTAAGTCGATGCATACTATAAGCTCTCGGATCCAATTTTTCGTTATCTCCGTCATTAATGATGGGATCATCCAAACAGTATAGAGGAGGTAAAAGAGTGCAAATTATATGACTATGCAGAAATGGTATGTCATTGGGGGGCATTTGGAAGCATTTTGAGATGCCCAAGTCATCGGATGAGTACATAGTTGGTTGATGCATGACTCACAGGGTCAGTGGTGCACCAAGGAAAACTGGATGAAGGGCCAAACTGACAATAGTTGACATAAAATGATAGCCAGAATAGTATAACAGCCTCCAAGAGTGACTACAAAGAAATCCGCACTGATCTGGGAGACTGTGGGGTCAAGCTGTGGACCAGCATATTAATGTGGGTATTACATGGAGCAGGACTCTTTATGATGAAAGGTAAAAGAAGCCACTGCTGTGAGAATAAAAGCTTGTCTTGAGTAAAATTTTCTCTCTTGTATGCGAACACCTGTGTAAACAGTTTTTGTAGGAATTGGCTCCTCCCAGCTCAGGCTTCTTTCATTCTTTGTATCCTCGGAGTCGTTTTCAACGTTATGCCCACCTCAGTATGCCAAGCCACCATTTCTTCCCAGACTACCCCTGATCATTGCAGATTTTGTTCTTTATCATCCTTGCATTCTGTTTTGCCATTCTGACTTTTTTCTTTGTCAGCTGCTCTCAGTTTTGGCTCTTCATCAAGTTCTTCGCAGTGCACCGATGACATTGCAGGTCTTCAAACTACAAACTAAGCACTCTACTGACAAATTTTTCATCATAAAATGTTTCCAAATAGCTCCAAATGATATACCATTCTTGTGCATTCTTATAATTTGCATCCTTTCATCTTCTATATACTGTATGGATGATCCAATTATGACTAATGAAAAAAATTTAAAATTGTATGCGGGCGCTTAAATAGTATGTACCAAATTTACAAACGTGGCAAAAAAACTTTGAGAATAATTTGTCTGAAGCTTTGTTCTAACTAACTAGGATATAAAAGTCAAGGATTTATGAATAGGAGACATAGGTATGGAATAATACTGCCATGGTCCTGGAGTGTATGCAAACTTTTGACCCATCAAGTTTGGACTGCGTTCAGATTAATGCTGCATACTTTTTAAGGGATTTAGTGAAACTGGCCAATTATAGTCAAATTCATTAGTTCAATATGCAAGAAATAAGGGACAGAAATGCTACATATGCCGACCAGTTTGTACTTATGCAATACATCTTTAACTATTTCCTGTTCAACTGTATGCAAATTTTTGACCTCAACTCTATGTGCCTCCTTTGTCATTCATGTAACTGCCTTTATAATAGAGATGATTAGGGTTTAGGGTTAGAATTGAGGTATATATTTTTCATTATTTGGCATTTACACGAATTTGTGAACCTGTAAAAACGAACACCTAATTTTAACACTTAACCCTAATGATATTGTACTTCCACGAATGTTAGTTTTAGCAGATACACGAATGAATAATAAACCACATTCACGAGTGTTAGTTATAACATGTACACGAGCACCTATGCTCGTTTTTTCAGGTCCACAAATTCGTACATGCTCGTTTTTACACCTCCACGAATTCGTGAACATGCCAAATAGTGAAAAATATATATATATGGAAAGTTGGCTAAAATCTCCTCTAAACCTAATTTTACACTAAACCCTAATGATATAGTACTTCCACGTATGTTAGTTTTGGCAGATACACAAATGAATAATAAAGTACATTCACGAGTGTTAGTTATTACATGTATACTAGCACCTATATTCGTTTTTTCATGTCCACATATTCGTACATGCTCGTTTTTACACCTCAACGAATTCGTGAACATGCCAAATAGTGAAATATCTACATGTAGAACTAGGGTGAGAGCTAGTTTTAGCAAGTTTGTGCTTGTAATGTTCTCAATTACAGATACATAAATTCGTGAAAAGTGATATTAGATATGTACACAAGTGCTCCATTCATGTATCTGTTTGTAATGATACGTTGTCAAATTCGTCCACATGCCAAATATTGAAAAATATATACCCCTAAAACCAACGCTAACTTAAATTATAGCCCTAAACCCTAATTATCTAGCACTTGCACGAATGCTAGAAATGGCAGTTACACAAATGAAAAAGCAGCACATACACGAATGTTAGTTGTTACATTATACATGAGTAACATGCTCGTTTTTGCATGTCCACAAATTCGTTCATGTTTGTTTTTACACCTACACATAGTCGTGTATGTGCAAAATGTTGCAAAATATATACATGGATATTCAGCCACATCAGTGCAAAGTTTCATAGCCATACATGTACATCAGTTAGAAGTTAGTATTTAAGCTGTTTTAAGAGATGTGCATTTTTAATTTATTTTGCATTCAATGCTGATAAAAATTTCCACAGATAACAAATTCTTCAAATTGTCTTTCTTTTTCAGTCCCACACTTTCCTTGACCTAAAAGTGAAAAAGGGAAACTGCATAGGGTTCCACTATCAGAATTTGTCATCTGAATCCGTTGTTCCTTACAAAAAGGATGATGGGAATGGATCTTTGTCCCCCACCTTGTTCGGCCTAAATTTCGTTGCTGCTCATGTGGATGTGAACCTCACAGTTGGTGCTGTACTGACTAACTTCTACACGGATCACAGAGTACCAATGGCATCATTTTATGTGACCTCTGAAGGTAGGAGTAGATATTTGTCAGTTCAATATGTTGTTGCATGCTATAGGCATTGTCTAATAATTTAAGAATAGATCTATAACCAAGAGCTACCAAGCCAGCCTCAATACAGCCCAATAAGGTGCTGCCGAGACGTTAAACCCAAACACACACACACGCTATAGGCATTGTCTAACAGGCAGCTATTATTAAGGGGTAGTTGTTGGACCACAGAACCAATGTCTTGACAGATAAAACGAAAAATGATTTGTTATTTGTGCACTGTAAATTTGAAATTTTGAGTTAGCTCAAATGATTGAGTGAGGTGGTTGCACAATTTGTTTGAGCCATGATAACTTGCCGTTTTGAGTTAAGATGATCTTTATGTTGATAAACCTTGCAAACAACAAGCTATCTTGGCTCAAAGGAATTGTGCAACCATCTCACTCAATCAATTAAGCTAACTCAAAATTCAAAATTAACAGTGTGGGTATCACAGGGGAGACCGGGGATGACTGTCATAGGGGCAGGGTGTCATACTTTTAATGCACTAAACTAGAGAGTTTCAGAGCTCAGCCAGTTATTGCTTTAAGCCACAGCACTCTTTTTGAGTATTCTTGACTCCTGGAAGGGTGTCTGGTAGGCTCACAGTCTATTAAAAATGTGTTATCACAAAGTGTTCATTTCACAAGCAACTTGCATTAAGGTGGTCCACATTTCAACAACCAAACGAAAGGACAATGCAACTGATTTTCACTCTGAAATCAGTTTTGACAAGTCAAATGGCCTTCTGTTGATCATGACTAATCAAACAGCCTCTATGTTTCCCATGTTGAAGTAGAGAAGATGACACTTCATCAGCTATCATTAGTCAAGAAATGCATTTTTCACAGTGAACTGATCCTCATTTTGTCTATATCAAAGTGTTTGGCTGTAATTGATTTTTCTGAAATTTTTACAGAGATACTAAAGAATAATTATTGCAAACTTGGTTTTCTTGAGTTAAAGTTTGGGTGTATTAATTTGAAACTGAGGCCTCTTCTTTCTGCTTTCATCATATATTTCTACATTGGTCTCTTGTCATACATTTGATTTCAATTTTCATCAGTACGAAATTTGTTGCATCGCTTTAGGTTAGACCTTGCAGTCTCAAACCAATTGCTTGTAGATCATATGTATGTTACTGCAAAATTTAAAACTCCTATTTTAAGCCCATATAAATATATGTCGATCTTAAATTAATCCACTATATCCATTTGCGCATCACGATGACTGCTGCGGACAATGGTTTAAATTAGTTTTGTCGGTCTCCCAGACGAAAATCCTATAAAAATTCTCTGAAATTTAGAGGATACGCCACAGATAGAACATAAGGCCTGACCATAGATTTGAAGTAAAAAAGGTGACAGGCAACCCACAGAAGTGTGCATGTAATATTACAGTAACGTTTTGAAGGAGAAAAGAAAAAAAAATTGTTGTGCTGAATGTAACTATTTACAATCATGTATACGCTGCTCACATAAATGAAGGGAGCGAGGGTTATTCATTCTTATTGCGACTTATGGCTGTCTGATTGAGATACAACGCATCAAATATAAGAGAAAATTGATGTGGGAGGAGATTGTTTACAGACATTTAATAAAAAAAAACACAGGGTCAACCTAAACTCAAACCCTAACCCTATCCATAAACCTAACCCTAATTGAAACCCTAATTTTAAACCTTACCCTGGGCCTGTTTTCACGTCTGATGTGTTGACCCTGTGTTTTGTCATTAAATTTCTGTCACAGACATTCTTACATGTCCATTATTTTCGACAGTTCATTCATATGTTGTTGAAACAGCAATAACTGGAACTGACAATGACTACCATCTTGCTCCCTTTAATAATTTGAGCAGTGTATAACATACATATATGTATAATCATTATTATCTTTTTAAGAGTGCTCCTACCACGTCAAGAGTGAAAGATATGAAGAAGCATTCTCCTTACCAGATGAAACTCCAATTGCAAACGAGACATTACCATCGGAGAACTTGCAGATCAACTGTCTGAAGAAATGCACAAGGAATTCCGACTGCAGGAGTTTTGCCATCAATGCCGCCTTGAACGACAACAACTGTCTCTTGTATGAGATATACTACATCCAAGTGCACATCATGCAGAGTGCTCCAAACTGGATTTATTACAAATTGGTTTGAAATAGAAACTTATTCTCAGTTCCTGTTTTTGTTTGCTATGAATTGTGCAACATATTCTCTGGTGTAATATTCAGGATGACTAATGAGCAAATTAATCATTGAAAAAAGAACTAATTTCCATGTACCACCAGACTGACACAGTCTCTCTTTGTCAAAGTTACTCATGTAAATAAAAGCGCAAAAACACAGATGAATCAAGAAATAGATATTATGGAAGACATCGACATTGGAGAAGATATTTTAAAGACAGTACAAGAAATAATAAAAAAAGAAATCTAGCAATCAAGATTACCAACACATGGCATTAACATCATTTGGAATCAATATTAAAACTTTCTCATCTCAAATTTTATGATTATTCATATATTTTTCTATAAATCACTTATCTATTTATTTATTATGTATCTTCAAATTTGTAAAATTATATTATTTTCCCATCTGTGACAAACATATTGCCTTCGGGAAAATAACCAATAAATCAAATCAAATCAAAATGAAAAATCAAACAGCTTTAGCTGGAGGAAACTGATGGATTTCAGTGACCTGATTCCATACATGATTAAATCCAATTATTTGCAAAGTAAAGCTGACCTGTTTTTGACACTAATGTTACTGACAGCTCAAAATCAGACAAACAATGTTGTTCAGACAGCTTTGAGCAAATCAGTGCACTTTTAACATTAATGTTGCCGACACCTTCAACCAAACACGCAATGTTATATAAACAACCTCTAGTATCTATTTCAACTACCAGCTGATATTGCTTGCTAATCTACATGCAGGGACAGTTTCTCGCTCATTCTGTTGCTAGCTGCATCTGAATGCTGGCAGAGTCTTCGTGCCACATGACACTCAGAAGTAGGTCAAGCAATTGGTTAGCATGCACACAAAGGATGCCAACTTACAGTAAGAGTGAACATAGATATTGAAAGATTTAGTAAATTATGCAGACCTGCATGAATTACATTCATGTAGTGTAACTACAGAATTGAAATAGATCATAGACTATGCAGAGTGATGTACCACTATAATCCATAATGTGTGGTTTAATTCATTATCAACATTAGGTCTTCAGACTTTCATCAGACCTTTTTTTTGGCATACTGATTGTTTTTAATCAATTCTATTTTGGCTGCATTGCAATGGAGTCTTCACTCTTTCCACAAACTTAATAACCATTGTTATTATGTACAGATTACTTCTTCACTTAGAGAATTAAATATATTTCTCCTGGTGACATCTTTTTGAAAATGATTTTCCAATTTCTCAATGATTCCGTTTGGTAGACACCAGACCAACCAGTAAAAAAGCAACCAGTCCTTGAAAAATATGTTTGCAAAAATTAGTTGTATCTCATTTTTGTAAACATATTTTTCAAAGACTGAATATATCTCATCTATTTTTGAATGACTTGCGCAAGCATCGTAAATTCCATATAACAAATTTCCAAAAGAAAAAAAATTTCTCCAAAAAAAAATCAATTTTCCCCCAAAAAGATGTTCGAAAAAAAACATTCCCCCCCCCCAAATAAATGTTCTAACAAACCTGAATACAAGAATTAATTTTGAGAAATAATGTAGATAATTGCAATCTATAGTCTTTAAAATTTATTTTTTGCGTTCGGTCGGTACGTACAGGTAAGTTAAGCAATAATTGGTTTAGCTTCGTATAGCCATGGATATATAGCTAAGACTAGATTTTAAATGACGAGCCACTTTTAGAAATTTCTAGGCCTACTGTAGCTGGTTCGAATCCCGCTCATGGTGGCATGCATCTGGCATTAGGTTTGGTCAATTTTAAATTTTTATGCAAATTCAAAAGGCACTAGTGCATAAAATCTGCGTTTGGACCTGGGTAATCTGAATCTGTTCTCGAAATGGCGATACGACAATTCTTACCTACTTCAATTTTGGTTCAAAGACCATTGATTAAATATTCATACGCCCTAATGTGGCATCGAAGTGAGATTGTTGACTTTCTAGAGTGTTTCAGCCACGGGCACCTGAATCTATTAATAGCTGTGACGTTATGAGTATTTAGATACTCATAATGTCATCATTAGATCATAGATCCAAGTGCTCGTGGTTACAGCATCTCAGGGTGTCCAAATCACAGGGAAGGGAGGGTCTGACTCAAACCATAACCACTATCCATAAAACCTATCCCTAATTGCTACCCTTAATTTAAACCTTACCCTGTCCCGTGTGTCCCTGTGTCTGTTTTCACATCTGATTTGTTGACACTGTGTTTTTTTTTTCAATAAACTTCTGTCACAGACATCCTCGTATGTTCATTAATTTTAACGGGTCATTAATATTTCAACTGGAACTGGAGCCATATGACTGCCGCCGTGCTCCTTTGAATAATGTGACACCTTTAGGGGAGGGGGAGGGGGGTAGGGGCTTCTACAGAGGGGTTTGTGGAAGCGGCTCGCTTCCAACAGAAGTCAGGGGGGGAAAGAAATCCCCCCCTGAAATTTAACTGATTATTGCGATGAACAAAAAATTTCGAAAATTGGAAGATTTTATTGGTAAAACAACTAAGCAGTGAAAGCAATAAATTACCCCCCCCCCTGAAATTCCACAACTAAACAGAGGAGAAAGAAATCCCCCCCCTCGAAATTCTCCAATGAAATAGGGCAATAAGAGACCCTCCCAAGATATAAACAGAGGAAAAACAAAATTCCCCCCCCTGAAATTGTACAACCAAACCGGCGAGAACGTAATCCCCCCCTGAAATTATACAACTAAAAGTGGGGAAAGAAATCCCCCCTCTAAAATTCCACAACTAAACGGGGAAGAATGAAATCCCCCTCTGAAATTCTTCAACTAAATTGGGAGGGGGGAGATTAGAATCCCCCCCCTGAAATCCAGAACTAAACCAACAAAAGTAACTCCCCCCCCCCCCCTGAAATTCAGCAACTGAAACCAGAAATAAACAGAGGAAAAACGCAATCCCCCCCTGAAATTATACAACTTAACCGACGAGAGAGTAATCCCTCCACCTGAAATTTTACAACTAAACAGTGGAGAAAGAAATCTCCCCCCTCTAAAATTCCACAAATAAATGGGGAAGAATGAAATCCCCCCCTCTGAAATTCTTCCGTTAAATTGGGGGTTGGGGAGAATGAAATCCCCCCCCCCCTGAAATTCCAGAACTAAACAGAAAGAAATCCCCCTCCCCTTGAAATTTAATAACTGAACAGAGGGAAGGAAATCCCCCCTCCCAATGAAATCCCACAACCAAACAGGCAGAGAAACCAATTCCCCCCTAAAATTCTACAAGTAAATGGGGATGAATATATCCCACCTTAAATTTCACAACTAAATGGCCAGGGAAACAATCCTCCCCCCAATAAATTCCACAACTAAATTTAGCGAGAAAGAAATTCTCCTTGATGAAATTCTGCAACTAAACAGAACAGAAAGAAATCCCCCCTCACTTATATTCTCCAACTAAACGGAGGGAGAATGAAAAATACCCCCCCCCCCCCCCGCAAATCACCTTATAAATTCAATGAAGAAAAAAGTTGTATTGAAATGGATAATTTTCTTGTAAAACAACTAATCAGGCAAAACATAAATCCTCCACCATCCTGTGATCCACTGATTAATGCAATGAACCAAAAGTATGTGCAAAGATATTTTTTTTATAGATAGACAGATAGAAAGATATGGTAAGTGCAGCCTTCTAAGCTAAATTTTGGTTGATGGATGAGATGGCAGAGTAAAATAACGAAAGAGGGGGATAAAGAAATTCCTCTCGATGACATTTTAGAGATTAATGCAATGAACAAATTAAAACTTTTCAGGAACTAAAAGATTAATAACCCACTTTCATTTTGGCTGGTAGTGATGGGGGGGGGGGTGTTACTTGCTCAATCCTTGGGGGGGGGGAGATTACCTGCTGATTCAATTCTGGGCAAGCTTTGGCAAAATGTAGGGCTGGGCAATATATTTTGAAAATGCACTCTTGCTTATGAATGTCGTATGCATCAGCATTGTCCTAAGATATTGATACATAAAGCAACTTCCAATGGAGCATATAATTGGCGTTTATGAAGGTGGAGTGCATGATGCATCCATCCAGGAATTCCAAATTCTGGCTAAAACAGTGAACGTGCCTTTCAAAGTGGTATAAGGGACCATCACCACACCTATAGTTGACCTTGATGACATTAAAAAGGAATTCCATATTTATGAGCAAGACTGTATTGTTATTGCAATATCACAAGCAATACGTATATCGAGTAAACATATTTAGTATTTCTGAAAATTACTGTTAATTTTTCGCTTGCTGAATGTTTAAAAAGCTGTATAAGCGAAGCCGTCATTCAATGTGTCCGCAAGTGTCTGCGGCAGTGCCGAGGAGGAGGTGCGCATGGAAGAAAAATGCACGGCTGGGGGGATGGGGGGGGGAATATGCTTCGTTGCCTCAGGGGGGGATAGAAGCCCCTGGCTCAGGGGGGTACCACTGGGAGTACACCTGAGGCAATTAAATCTAAAATGCAGTTTGAATTATTTATTTGTGAGAATAGCCTCAATTTAAAATCTTTGCAGCAACACATGTCCACGTTTGTGATGCGATGATAAAATGCCCTCTTCAGACAATTCGCTACCACAGAAATTCCCTTAAAACAGGCACTGTCTGGCATATCTACAATCTACAGTCTATACCACATTATAGAATAATTCTATCATATAGTGAATGTCCCCTAATTCAATAATATGTGGTTTTAAAAATCAATGAAAAAATGTTCAGTTAAGATCAACGACAACAATTTGAAACTCCAGCTGCAGCTTCATAGTTAGAGAAAAAGTCATAATATTCTAATCTATCAGTAGTTCCATCACTCTAAGCCCAGACCACACACTTGACATAAATTGTTTAAGTGGAATCAACTATATTTCTTTTTTTAAGCTGTGTCAGCTTATATACTATTTGTCAGTTTCAATGGATTGATATTTGAAGTCAACTCAACACAATCTTTTTCAGCCATACTCGTGAACTTCTGAGACACAAACAGAATAAGTTTACTCAGCTTAATTCGCTTATGCCAGATTTGTTATGCCAATAGTTGAACATCCTATTATGTTCGATTCATTGGACAAGCAAAAAATAACCTTGTCTAAGCTACTTACTCTGTGGCCACATGGGTTAGTGGTTTGTTTTGTAATCTGAAGGTGTTGGCTTCAACCCAGCGAGATTTAGATATTTCTCGTTACACCTTATATTTATGGTACAATTTATGGTACAAAGGTTGGAGCAAAGGTCAACAAATTTCAATATTTTGATTTGTTTATCATTGTGGACCCTGGTTAGTGTCCTGTCCCACTATGCAGAATCTGAGTCAAATCACATATTCTGTTTTTCATAATCTATTTATAGAATTTTTGAGGAGACTAGGTGAAACAGCTTGTTGCATTTGCTTGACATCGTGGCCACATTGGTTAAGTGGCTGATCTCGTAATGCAAAGGTCTTGAGTTCAAATCTGGAACAGAGTGACATTTTCTTTACAATGCAATCTGTCATTTAAAAAAATGACCTGAAGAAACAACCTGGTGTGTTGTGTGGACATTATGGCAACATTGGTTAAGTGACTGGTCTTGTAATCGAAAGGTCTTGGGTTCGAATCTGAGTGATGTTTTCTAAATACCCTTTGTTATAAAACTTATGAGAAGACTATCAGAAACAACTTGACGTGTTGAGTGGACATTGTGGCCACTTTGATAGGGTGACTAGCCTTGTAATAAATAGGTCTTGAGTTCAAATCTGCGACAGCTTGACATTTTCTTAATTATACTATGTCTTGCAGAATTAGTGAGAAGACTAGGAGAAATAACTTGGTGTGTTCATCGGACATTACGGCCACATTGGTTAAATGACTAGTGTTGTGATACAAACTTCTTGAGTTCAAATCCGTGACAATGAGACATTTTCTGTATATTATGTAAGTTATTGTAGAATTTCTGGAAATATCAATGGAAAGAATGTCAACTTGACATTGTGTATGTGGACATGTTGATCATCTGCGTGCATTGCCTTGACATATTTGCAGGCATTATGAGCAACAACTCCAAATGTTGTTATTTAATGGTATTTTTTCCAGCAGATCAGTTGAACTTGGAGATATTCTAAAAAATTACCTAACTGTAAGTAGGATCAAAATATTGAATTTTTCTTTTTCACACAATGCAGGGTGTATTACCACCATAACTTTTAATAATTACTTCAGGGAAAAATATATATGTAATTATGCTTCCGTTGAAATACTTAATATTGGTTTGTGAGCGGCCTTGTAAAAATCTTTGAGCAAGCTGACCTGGGCTGCAGACCATTATTTTATCTTAATTACAACCACAATGATATGATCTACAGATTAGAAAGATCACTAAATCATTACGATAAGTTGTTTTAATAAATGTGACTGTATATGAGTGTTTTTTTAAACATTGACTGGATATCTTGTTATAATAAGTAAAGTGCTGACATCTATATGTAGAAAGTGGTGTTACCCACACTTCAATGTTTTTAGCAGTTTTTCTTGTCATAATTCCTCTTGATGTTGTTAGCAGTTTTTCCTACAACCTCCAAGTGGCTTATTGCCTTAAGAACCATTTCTGACACCTTCAAGACTGTTAACTTGACACAGCAAAGCCATCCTATTGATTTCTCAAATTAGAAGAACTCAACATTTTTGAAGGTAAGAGAACTTGGATATTCTGTAGCAATTAATGCATACTTCAATATTGAATACTTATTTCATTGTTATGAATATCAATAGAGCATGAACATGCACTTTTTTTAATACAAAAACTTGAAACTGTAATGTGAAATTCAGTATTAAACTATGGGGCATCATGATGTCAAACTAATTCAAAGCCAGAGGTTAAAAACTAGCAAATGGAAAGCAATGTCATTATTGCAATATTATCTTAGTGGACATGAAATTGATAATGACAATTATGTTGTCTCTGACCTGATAAGTGATTCATCTCAAATGCTAGACTATGGATAGTGTATACAGGCATTAAGGGGATGACTATTTAGTGTCGAGGGGGAGGGGTTGGAGTTTTTATTTAAAAAAAAAAGTTCTTCATCAGTTTTGGTGAAATTAATGAAATTAATAAATTCTTTTTGGTCAGACTTTAAATAAATAATTTCTTGTGGGGGTATTTTTTAACAAGGTCTTGTTAAATTTGATTTAGAAGTGAATATTTGGTGACTTTGCAAACTCAACATTTATTGGTGCCGTTAGCCTGAATTAAAGAGGAAAACTCCAAGCTCCCTTGGAAATTAAATGGTCGCCCTTTTTGTCTTGGCATTTTTATGATTAGCTGGCTGGCAACAAAGATAAGCATTCAAATAGCTACAGAAATATTATTTGATGTTCATAAGGTCCATTTGCACTCATTCATTAAAATGTTCATGATATATAGACAGAAAAATGCTGATGTGTCTCAAGCAGCCCTTGGGCTTTGTTTTGAGCCAGATTTTGTCAAGAGTGCATAATTTACTAATAGTAATTATGTCCTAAAATGTGAAGATTATGAAGCCGAGCAATAGGACTAGTTATTGCATATTGCACTAAATTTAAACGGGCCATACACTTTGTTGTAAAACTCTATTCTCAGTCACACCTGTAGTGCTCATTCAGTTGGTTGGTGCAATTAATTATCATCCTATTAAACTTAAATTTTTCTGGCATAATATGAATAAATATTTCGGACAAACTCAAAACACTCAAAATATTATCCAGTAATCAGGACTTCAAATTTATTGTTAATCATATTCCTAATTCCCAATGAATTTGCACATTATTTATATTATGTTTTATATAAATTGTGTGCTGCTTGAAAATGATATTGGTAAAATATTTTTCAGATTTACAAGCAGTATTCTTGACATGTCAACCAGAGGATATTTCACGGAGGCACCAGCTGAACTATCTAATTACATCGGATGCAGGAGACTCGAGAACATTGGCCAGGTAATCATTTAATACATGTTCTTGGGTTTCTGGTCTTAAAATACTCAATTCTCGTAAATATACTTGTGTGGAAAGCAGAACATAACTGCACATAATTATAAATTCCACCTCAGAACAGCTGTATCCTTTTGTTAGATGACATGCTCAACGTAAAAAAGACTTTTTAGTCCCTCTGCGGGAATTATTTTTCCATACATGCTTGTTTGTCTGTCCACTTGTCTGTGTATTTACAACTGACATCATTCTATGTTGCTATCAAATGACCATTAGGATTTTTAATTGTTGGAATTTCAAAACTTTCGTCAATTTATGTTTGTTTCTTTCATATTTGCAGAAGAAAATGCATACGAGGCCTGTCACACCTGAGCAGCACTCCAATCATGCTACTCTTCTTCAGGGATACAATCTGAGGTCAAAAGCACCTTTTTTGCAGGTATGTACAATTCAGTCCATTAAATTAGCTTAAGTGTTCAGAAAAATTGGAGCAGCTTTCCTCTGTCGCAAGTAAATTTGAAAAAAAAAAAGAAGAAAAACATAAAACAATCCAAACAACAGTTGAAGAATGTCAACAATGATTAACAGAGATATCTTGAGATCTATGCTGATTGATGATCATTTGCCATGTGGGTATCCTTTTTCAATTAGTGCCAGTGAGCCACTGGTCACATAAGGATGACAGTGCATTATGCCATTTAAAAAAATTAATTAATAAGGTAAATGAATAATTCTGCAAAATGAATAATTCTGCAAAGGAACATAATGAATATTTTTTAGGGAGAGAAGATTGATTTCTGCAAATATCTTAAAGCCACACAGTTAATATTGTTTGATAACATTATATCATCTACATGCATGCAATACAATGAATGTTTTCTTTTTCAGGATGGAACTTCAAAGGCTACCTTGACTGAGCAACACTGGCTTTGCTTTGTGAGGATCGCGACATTACAACCAACCTCAGTACTGTCACTTATCACACAAACTGTCCAAGAAATTGCTCATACTTCCTCCTTGATTTCATCTTTAGATGAAAGAACATTTAACATGAAGTTTTGAAATTTCTGATGTCCAAACAATGAACAGAATAATTAACCGTACCTCAGGACGTTTGAAAAATTTTCCCAATGACTTTCCGATGGACAATTTGGTCATTGAAAATTATCCTTGCTAACTTTCTTTATGGAAAAATGACTAGTTGGCTTGTTTGCTTGGGATTTTTGGTCACTAGAAATTTCAGATTTGTTGCAGTCACAAATTTGTATTGATATATATGCACAACCTTTGTTAGGTTTTCCTTCAATAAATGATTTTTTATGCGTGAATAATGCAATGTATTTGTTCCTTGTAAAGATCTTACTTACGTACATTGTTTTTTTATGTTATGTCTTTCTATGTGTTTTTGTTGCTCAAGTATAATTTGTCATCCTTTTATTTCAAAATCTTGTGAATGACAAATTGTCTTTTATGTAAAATTAATGAAGTAACAGATTTATATTTTTCACTTGTTGCCTCTCGGAACGATTGACCATTGATTTTATTGACTTCTTGTTTGCTTTATTGAAAATAAATGCCTTTTTAGACTTATCTCTGGTGCTTTATTTTATTTGTTCAATCTATCTGTTTAATTTCTAAGTTCTAACGGTAGGCTATTATTGATTAAAATTCATAGGGTGTCCCAAAGATGTCCAATTTCATCTTGGTCCAAACCAATGATCAGTGGTTGTTTATCATCCGGTCACTTTTTCTACCAATTATGCTATATCTTGTTAATCACTTGAAAACAGCATAGTACAATCTATCCAGAATAATTTAATTTATTTCAGCAGGCTCATCCTTTTTTAATTTGGCAAAGGAAGTATAATTGAATCAATTCGGGTTTTAAATCTAATTGATATGAACTATGATAACACCTTTTTATCAGGTTAATCTCACATAAAAGTATTTGTTTATATGAACTTACATAAAATTTGCCATGTTTTCTCACGTAATTCAGCATATTAAAGCTTAATTAAAAAAAGTCATATTAACTTATTTTAAAACATTAAGTCACATTCAGTGACTTGATTGTGTTATTTCAGCCATTCTTGCTCAATTCTGATTCTCCTAATCACATTTTGCTAGTCTGCCTTATTTCTATTATGTGGTTATAAATTATAACTTTTTCATTTTATAGAGTAAAATTGATTTAGTCAGTCAGCCTCAGCTGTGTTATGTCAGAGAAACTTAAAGCCTTTGTTAATTTTGGTTTGATTATATTGTACTAGCATGACCGATTTGCAGAATATTGTCTTGTCCAATTGAAAATTTGTTGAATCAACTCAATGCACTTTATGTGAAACACTGAATTCAGCTAATTTAAAGCAGGCCAGGCTAGTGTATCTCAGTTGAGTTCCAGCCCATTTTTTAATTTCTTTAAGTCAGGTAAACTCAATTCCCTTCAAATTATTGACACTTAAACTGTGAAAATGTTGGCAAACTGAGAGATACAACTTCAAATGAACAAGCTGAACTGACTCAATAAATATATTGCAGCACCGTTGCCCCAATTGAATTAAGTCAAGTCAGCTTGCTGGGGCTTAGAGTGCAAGGTCCATCTGCCAATGTTTTCCACATTCAATCCATAATATCTCCATGTAAACCTCAATTAAACCCAACTATCTAACACAGTTGTATTTTAGTGACATTCAGTTTGTCATAAATTTGATATGAAAAGCGATGTTGCTCTCCTGTAACCTTTAAAATCGATTGATTCGTTGGACTATAAAATTTTCCAGTGCTGTTCAACACACATTTTAGTCCAGATATTCGGATGCAACTTCTGATCATTCTTCAATTTCTCCTTCGAGACAATTAACACTGATCTACTTTGTTAATTCTGGAAAGTATGATAACTCTTGGACCATCTGGTTGTGTTTGTCTCCTTGCAGCTGTTTCTTATGGTAAGCTTTGCGATTTTTGTGATTCATTAAAACTGTGTGCTACATTGCTAATTTTGTGATTAATTAAAACTGTGTTCTATGTTGCTATGTTTGTGATTCTTTGAAACTGTGTGCTACATTGCTATTTTTGTGATTCATTAAAACTGTATAACTACATTGCTATTTTTGTGATTCATTAAAACTGTTTGCTACATTGCTATTTTTGTGATTCATCAAAACTGTGATGTTGCTATTTTTGTGATTCATTAAAACTGTGTTATTTGCTATTTTTGTTGTTAATTAAAACTGTGTAACTACATTGCTATTTAGGTGATTCATTAAAACTGTGTGCTACGTTGCTATTTTTGTGATTCATTAAAACTGTGTGCTACGTTGCTATTTTTGTGATTCATAAAAACTGTGACGTTTCTATTTTTGTGATTCATTAAAACTGTGTGTTACGTGGCTATTTTTGTGATTCATTAATACTGTGCATGTGTGCTATGTTGCTATTTTTGTGATTCAATAAAACTGTGTGCTACATTGCTATTTTTGTGGTTCATTAAAACTATGTGCTATATTGCTTGTTTTTGATTCTTTAAAATGTGTGCTGCATTGCTATTTTTGTGATTCATCAAAACTGTGTGCTATGTTGTTATTTTTGTGATTCATTAAAACTGTGTGCTATGCTGCTATTTTTGTGATTCATTAAAACTGTGTGCTACATTGCTATTTTTGTGATTTATTTAAACTGTGTGATACATTGCGATTTTTGTGATTCATTAAAACTGTGCTACATTGCTATTTGTGATTCATTAAAACTGTGTGCTACGTTGCTATTTTTGGGATCTATTAAAACTGTGTGCTACGTTGCTATTTTTGTGATTCATTAAAACTGTGTAAGGGACCGTTCAGAATTTATGACTGGGGGGGTAGGAGTTTTGGCCGAGGGGGTACTAACTTTTCACACGTGTTTCAAAGGGGGAGTTTTAAGTTTTGACAACACTTCCAAGGGGGGGGTAAGAAATTTTAACATAGAAAAAATGTTGAAAAACACGCATAAACTCCTTTTATTTGGACTTTTTTATGCGCAAAATTCGCGAATCTGTACGCGTGGCTGTGTATAATAGTAAATATAATATGTGTATTGCTTTGTATGTCGAGGGGAGGGGGTACTAAAAATACGTATGAAACCTAGGGGTGGGGTACTAAAAATCCGCATGAAAATCAAGGGGGGGTATCAATTTTTGACGGGAAGTTCCAGCAAAACTCCCACCCCCCCAGTCATAAATTCTGAACGGTCCCTAACCACATTGCTATTAATTTCTGTGATTCATTAAAACTGTGTGTTATGTTCTTACTTTTGTGATTCATTAAAACTTTGTGCTATGCTGCTTTTTTGTGATTCATTAAAACTGTGTGCTACATTGCTATTTTTGGGATTCATTAAAACTGTGTGCTGCATGTAATTGGTTATGTTATTTCATTACTTGACAATGATTGCCAGCAGTTTCATTTCCTGTTTCAAGGGTCTTTATGTAGAAGTGGCTTGACATACACAACATTCAAATATATGTTTTGAAATAGTATTTTCAAGGTTTCGTTTACCAACCTGGTCCTCATATCCCTTTCATAAAATTGTGGCATCATGTCAGTTCATCAGCAGGCCTGGGGTCACAGTGGGGTGTGCCCCCTGGTGAATTTTCATCAGCCTTAATTTGTGAGGATATCCATTTATTGGTATTCTTAGAGTTCACCTTGAAAAGTTCAAATAAATACAAATGGTACCATTCAAGCATACATGTTGTTATCTTTAATCATAGATTTTATTTCAAAACTGATGCTCATATGTACAAGTGTGCAGTGATTTCAATTTAATCACCAGGGAAGAAGCCCTTTGGTGGGCAATCGCAGACAAGAAATGAGGACATCCCTTTACATAAATACTAAGTTAAGCTATTAGCAGCACAGCTGCTCTTACCCCAAGAATTTCATGCAATCTCGTTAGCATTCTGGCGGTCACTCTCTTTCACCAATCTCATTCAATTTACTCTACATTCTCTGTAGGTTTTTATCTTTCGACCAGTCACTTTTGGTGCCCTTCTGTGATGGAAAAAATTATAAAGAAACTAAAATGGACTGGCTTCCATGGGTCAAAGGTCAACCATGCCTTCTTCTTCTTCTCCTCCTTAGTATAGGGGGAACAGGGACACAGTCAATCAGCAAAGTTTAGTTTTACTCTATCTCAATGAGTTACAATTTCGTCCAAAATGAATGGCTTCAATGAAAGGTACAGATCTCCACTACACACGCAAACTGTCAAAACAAAAATGATGCTTTTGATCTTCTAGATATTGGGTGAAAAAGGTCAAGTGATTCACTGTGTTCAATAAATTCTGGGGGCACAGTGAATCAGCACTATTTTGTTTTTAAAAATTAAATACTTAATGTATGTTTACAGTGACAGTATGATGACAAAACATACATAAGCATATTTCGTTTGAAGAACTGCCTTGAAGGACAAAAATGTTTAAATTTTAAGAAGTTCAGCACTCAAGACATTCGTAGCTGCTGGTGCGTAACCAAATTTTACCTCAAAATCAGACTTTACCTCATACTGACAAAACAATTCATGTTTCATCTTTCTCTGTGGTGAAGAATGAAGAGCTGGTCTAGGGTAACCTGCTTCTTGTTGAGGTTTCTCCGTGTCCTGTTCTACAAGGTGTCTTTCAGTTCGTAGTTGCAGAATTTCTTTTTCCTTCTTGAAGACTTCCCTGAACAATTTGCAAAATGTGAAAGTTTAGAGCAAGGTTTATGATGTGTTTGAGTATGATCACAGTAGCCATAATTGGCACAAATTGTTGACCTGATCCATGTGTGACAAAAATGGCCGTATCATTTGGCAATTGAAACAGCGGTGCATGTGGATGGGGAAAGAATGGAGAAACTCTGCACCATTCAAAGGCCACAGGTACTTTCTTTGGTACTCTTTTGTCTTTGAATGTTAGCAACAGTAACTCATAACTATTATTGCAAGAGAGACGTTTGAATTTTGCGATGCCGTGTTTGTGAAACCAATTTGTAAGTTCATTGTCAGAGCGGGTCATGCTTTCTTTGGAGAAGATAATGCCTTTGCCTGATCTTTGAAAAGGTTCAATGGTGACTTTGGTATTGGCTATCTCATGGATGCCGGTCAATTTATCTTTTTGGTCTGAAGTCGCAGGTTGAAGGAGGAATGTGCCATTGGTTTGGCGCCTAGGGCTATCTGCGATTGTCATGTTGCAAAGGTCTGCAATTGTTGCATAAACAGCAACATGATAGGTCTTCCAGTGATTGTGTGACACCCTTTATAACAAGAGTCTTTGATAGTTGTGGGCGGAGGGGCGGTCAGGGTCAGTCAAGTCATCCGGAGATATCCTTGTCCATTGAAATCTTGGTATTCCACTCGCAAACTTTCAATCCCAGCCTGGTTACCCGCTGAGGGACGCGCACCTTGGCTACCTGGCTTACGTAGGCCTACGATCCGTTTTTGTGTCCGAGAGCAGGGCCTCGGGCCCTTTGTCGTCATCAATGGGATTGTCATATCAAAGTTGGTGTGGATCGAAAAGCATTTCACAGATGCAAGAACAACCCAGAGTTATGATGCCATTATGATGCCCAGTGTCTACACTGTTGCACTAGATGCCCTGGCTTTAATCTTATGTCTCACTGCTCTAAATAGTTAACTTTAATCCCCCAAATTCCTCCTTACTCAGCAGACGATTTCTGAGAAGCATCTTCTTCTTCTTCCCTTCGGCCCTTCCGCCCTGAGACAAAGTGGGGTGCACCACAACCTGAGATTTATGCTTCAGCCAATTACTAAAGATAGACAGATAGACACATAGACACAGATAGACAGATAGATAGATTGATAGGTAGATTGATATATCTATAGATAGAATGCAACTTTTAACAATTTATAGAGATATGTTAATGTAATGATCATATCCCATTGAGTTTATAAGGTTTATTAAATTGCTCGAGGACACGGTGCATGCATTGCATGCTATTTTTGAAATGTGATATTTGACATAACAATTGATATTCCCCTGTAAGGTAGGGGACTCACCATGCATGCACACTGTTTCTTGTTGGCCAATAACAAAAGAGGTCTTCACCTTAGTGTTGCCACCTACCGCCACGAGGAGGCCCAAGACCTGCGGGGTCCCCTGGAGGCGGGACAGGGGGGGGAGCTGCCCCCCCCTAGAATTTGACCAAAGTAGGTGAATTACATGTAAAAATTTCAATTTTTTCGGGTTTTCCAGGGTGCGCATGCCTCCAGACCAGTCTCTGCCCCCCTAGGATTTTGCCCAGCCTACGGCCCTGCACACACATCAGACGATGTTAAACACCAGGGAAATAAATAATGAAATCAAAAATGTTCTTTTGTATATTTCAGTCAGTGCCCGTGGCTGTGGTATTGGATCTACAAAACTGCACAATCCTGCAAGAGCAGTGGGAATGGATACCAGCATTTTTCCCCAAATGAAATTTGAATGCGATGGCCTTCTCTCAAAAATGACCTACTATGCCAATAAGACGTCTGACTTCTTTCTGGGTATTTGGGAACCGGGTTCTGGGAGCAATAGCTTTCGTCTTCTTGACAAGAAAAGAATCACAGCAAATGCCATTGGGCTACAGGTACATTTTAAACAAGCATAAAGAATGATAGTGATAAAGGACTACTTTTTTAAAACAGGCAAATCTATTACTGGGTGATATCATGCATGCTGCTAGAAGTATGAATAAAGAATTCGATTATTCCAGTAGTCTTTCATTTTAAGATTCACACTTTGCCAAGGTTGCAAGTGAAAGATTTGCCTGCTTTTGTTTTCAATTGCAACCTGGTGTGAAGACATGTATACTTTGACAATTAAATAAACTAATATATTCTAATGGTTTTTTTGGTTTCAGACCCAAACTTCCTTAAACTTGCATGTTAAGAAGGGAAATTTCATAGGGTTTCACTATGAGAGAGGGTCACGAGGAAACGTTGTTCCCTATGCAATGTCTGACGCTGGCGTAGGATCTTTGTCGCGCACCTTGTTTGGACTTTGTCAGGGATCTTCTCTTAAAGACCACTACCTGACAGTGGGTGCTGTAGTGAACATGAGTTCATATGGATTCAGATTACCCATGGCAACATTTTATGTGACCTCTGAAGGTAGGAGGTGAAATTACAAATAATTAATTATTTTGACAAAAATGAAAACAGCCACTGAATTCAGGATTTTTGCTCTTTTGAGCCAAAATTGCTGTGAGTGATCAATATGATGCTCATCTTGCAGGTCCTATCACTTAAATATTTCAGAAATATAGCATCAGTAATTTATTGAATTTTGTTTGTAAGGTGTGGTAAAATACCTTTTGAGGGGCGGTTTCACATGCCTCAGGCATACTGTCTTGTGTCATGGGAGATGATTATGGTGTTTATTTGAGCTAAGGTTCACTGTGAACCACTGCACAAAGAAACAATTGGATGGCACCCTCATAAGGGTTTTCAAAATTTAATTCCCCTGGTCATGGTTCCTGCCCAAATCTGGGTTGATAAACAAAATGAAAACCGTGACAATAAAAAGTTTAATAAAAATGTGCAAAATGTTCCAAAATATTTCAAATTCATGTCTTATATTGACAAGACCTATAGTTAACCGTTTCTGTCATCAGACAGGAAAAAAGTAACATTTGTCAGTTTCTGTGTATGGTTGAACTTTTTGTCAAAATAAGTTGAACACCTCTTGTATCACAGCAAGTGAAAACTAACAATTCAGGCGAAAAAGCTTAAAGAAAAAACTATTTGGGCAGATCGTCAGTTTGGTCCATCCTTCCCCATAAAATTGTCAGAATTGTGAAAAAGGGGGAGGGGTGGGGTTAACATGACCCATGGCGTCTGCAGCTAGAGCATAAATTAAAGTGAAAACAAGCAGTCCCAGCCAATGACTTTGACAGGTCTTGGATGAAAAGATCAAAATTGTTGAAAAGAAGGAAGTTGATCACATTTACACTAGAGATTACTCTAGTAATGATTTGAGTCTCAAACATTGAACATATCCAGAAATCATTTTTAACTTACAGTATTTAGAATAATCTGCGGATTGTTATGGTGAAAGCGGCTTCATACTTATCTGTGACAACCAACTTCATATTTCTACATCCATCTAATCTATAATGACTAATTGTTGTATTACGTTATAAAGTCTTCTGACCATTCTTGTCTTTTTTAGAATGTTCATACAACACCACAAGTGAACGATATGAAGAAGCATTCTCCTTACCAGATGAAACTCCAATAGCAAACGAGACAGTACCATCGGAGAGATTGAGATTCAACTGTCTGAAGAAATGCACAAGGAATTCCGACTGCAGGAGTTTTGCCATCAATGTCGCTACGAACGACAACAATTGTATCTTGTACGAGATATACTACATTCAAGTGCACATCATGCAGAGTGCTCCGAACTGGATTTATTACAAGTTAGTTTGAAAAAGAATAATCTGAACTTAATTGTTTCAATTTCAAAGGAACAAGGTAAAGTAAATTCAAAACATGTACAACTGTATGCAAGTAAATGAATTAGTTGCAAGACAATATTGATTAATCTCAGAAATATCACTGCAATGTAAAATTTTAAAACTGTGTTGAAGCAATAATTTGAGCTGTCTGAGAATATTAATAATTTTCCAGCTATGATAGCTCAGTCCTATAAGTTTTCAAGGTATGATAGCTCAATGCTGTAAGTTGTCCAAAAAAATCATAACATTAAGCTGTGAAAACACGAAAGCTTCAGTTGTTGCAGATAACTTGACATCTCAGCCATGCCACATATAGCACCATCTATAACAAGCACTTCTCATAACACTGCATTTAGTTTTAAATAATTATTTACTTAAAAGAGAAAAGAACATTTATATTACACCATCCCAGAGAAAACTGAGTAGCACACCACTTAGCTGGTCACTTTTTAAAATTTATCTCTCTTAAATTAATTTGTTCATTTACACTATAGATTACTATCGTAATGATTTGAGTCTAAAATCATTTTTAACTTATAGTATTTAGAATAATCTGCGGATTGTTATGGTGAAAGCGGCTTCAAACTTATCTGTGACAACCAACTTCATATTTCTACATCCATCTAATCTATAATGATTAATTGTTGCCCCATGTTATACACAAAATCTTCCGACCATTCTTATTTTTTTAGAATGTTCATACCACACCACATGTGAAAGATATGAAGAAGCCTTCTCCTTACCAGATGAAACTCCAATAGCAAACGAGACATTACCATCGGAGAACTTGCAGATCAACTGTCTGAAGAAATGCACAAGGAATTCCGACTGCAGGAGTTTTGCCATCAATGCCGCCCTGAATGACAACAACTGTCTCTTGTACGAGATATACTACATTCAAGTGCACGTCATGCAGAGTGCTCCAAACTGGATTTATTACAAGTTAGTTTGAAAAAGAATGATCTGAACTTAATTGTTTCTATTTCAAAGGAACAAGGTAAAGTAAATTCAAAACATGTACAACTCTACGCAAGTGAATGAATTAGTTGCAAGGCAATATTGAATCACCTTTACTTTTGTATGCTGTAATTAAGCCTAGTGTGATGTAGTGCACCTAGATCATAGCTATTGATTAATCTCAGAAATATCACTGTCTCATTCATCAATGCCAGATGTACCCGAGCACAATAAAACAATATCAAACAAATGATATAAAAGGAACAATAAATTTGTTATTGTAGTTTGTTATGCAAAATCAATTTCTTTAAATATTCACTTCCTCGTGAAGTTGTCATTTAAAATGTCACGCTGAAGTTAAATTGACAGTATATATATATCAATGGACCATAGAAATATTGACTGCATATTAATGTATTTGCTTTGAGTTATACAATTGCTGGGCAGTGAGCAATAAACCTTTTCACCTGTCATTGTTAAATCAAGTTTGATAATTGTTAGTACAGAGTTGTAGGAGCACCCCATGTTTGGGTAAAAGCGTGGTTAAAACTGATTAAAATCATCTAAAAGCTATGTAAACCAGTAAAATTTTCCATAGTCTTCTTCTCCGGGTCTGTTCAATGGCATCTTTGTTGAACCTTTTATTCAAGTCTTTCCATTAACAGATTTAGATTCAGATTCAGATAATTTGTTTAAAGTAAAACAATTTTTAAAAGCACAAGCGCATTTAAATGAAATTTCTGCCACTGTTACTCATTAATTTTTTCATATTGTATAAATATAACTAGCAGCGTGGATAGCCTTTATTGCCTCTTGACGTAATTTTGTTGTCCGGACCACACTGGAAATAAGTTTTTAACTTTAGTGTGCAATCCGAACTGCATTACAACAGTGTACTGCTTGTTATCATGTATATCGTGTTCACGTTGGGGCGACATAATCTCTACCATACATATTTACGTGACCCACAGACCAACCCTCCACCAATTAGCAACGTCGGGGTTTACGTCGTGTGCCCACTGGGTGGGCCCATAAGACCTGTGTGACATCATCAGTTTATGAGTTTCTTGATGGGAAGATTCAGCCGAGGAAATTTGTAAATTTCCTCATGAAATATACCTAATTAGACGTATTATAGCTGACATTGAAGTGATGATCAGACAAGAAAGGATAAGAATTAGACAATAGATGATAGGACAGGGAATGATCAGATAAGAGATGACATGAAAAGCCATAATCAGGCAAGAACAGATCAGACAAGCAACAATCAGACAAGAAACAATCAACCAGAGACACTAAGACAAGGAAAGATCAGACAAGCAATCAGACAAGAAATATTCAGACAAGCAATAATCAGACAGAAAAGGTCAGACATGCAATAATCAGACAAGGAAACACCAGACAAGCAATATTCACACTAGGAAAGGTTAGGCTAGAAAATATGAGATAAGAGAAGACCAGAGATTTAATAATCTGACTAAGAAAGGTCAGACAACCGATAATCAGACAAGGAAAAATCAGATGAGATAAAGCAAAAATCAGACAAAAAAAAATCTGACAAAAGAAAATCAGACAAGCAATAATCAGACAAGTAAATGTCAGACAAGAGAAGATCAGAAAGCAGTAATCAGACAAGGATCAGACATGAGAAAATCAGACAAGCAATAATCAGACAATTAGAAATCAGATGAGAAATAATGAAAACAAGTAATAATCAGACAAGGAAATATCAGAAAAGATAAAGTCAGACAAGTAATAATCAGACAAGAGAAGATCAGACGGCCTAAGTAGCTATTGCTACTCCAACCATAATGAAGACTATTGAATAAAGGGCAATAATAAAGGGCAAAAGCAGCAATAGCTAATTGAGCTGATCAGACAAGGGAAGATCAGAAAAGTAATGATCAGACAAGGAAAGATCAGACAAAAGAAGATCAGACAAGTAATAATCAGACAAGTAATAATCAGACAAGTAAAGATCACATAAGAGAAAATCAGACATCCAATAATAAGACAAGCAAGATCAGACAAGAGAAGATCAGACATGCAATAATCAGACAAGTGAAGATCAGACAAGCGATTATTAGGCAAGGAAAGATCCGGCAAGAGAAGATCAGACAAGGAAAGGTTAGAAAAGAGAAGATCAGACAAGCAATAATTAGACATGGAAAGATCCGACCAGAGTGATACAAGGAAATATGACGCTGGCAATAACAGACAAAAAAATTTCAGACAAGAGAAGGTCAGACCATTGGTGTACAGTGGCGTAGCCAGGGGGGGGCAAGGTGGGGCAATTGCCCCCCCTGTGGCTGCTCTTGCCCCCCTCTTGCCCCCCCCCTCTGGCTTTGGAGTAAAACAAAATAAAATTAGCCTGAAATGTCCAGTGCATGACCTGGTTTTACTATTCTGCTTAGGATGGCCTCTACCAAATAGTGTTTCAAATGCTGACCTAATTATTGAGCGGACCAAGCGACTGGTGGAGCAGAAAAATGCAGGGCCTCGAAACACCCACTGAACTATCCCGAATTAGTCAAATTTATGCAACCATACAGTTAGGCTCTGTAAATTGCAATGACAATCCCAGCGTCCAGTGCTTCTTGTGAGCGAAGCTTCTCTGTCATGAAGTGGACAAAAACGTTTGTGAAAATTCAATGGCAGATGAGAGGCTCTCAAACCTAAGAGTCATCCATATTGAATGACAAAGGTCAAATTCATTTGATTTGGATGAGTTTGTAAAGATATTTTCAAACAGGATCATGCTTCTTAACTCAGAGACTGATGTTGCTACATTGAAATTTAGTGTCTCTATTGCAGGCCTCCTAGAACTCCTACTTTTCCTACCTTATTTAGAAATCATCCTACTTTTCCTTTTTGGCCAGTCCTACTTTTTTAAAATCCAGAAATGGTAAATTTAGTGAAGTGGCAAATCTTGTCTCTTCATAGGACAAAGTTCAAGCTTTGAGTCAGAAATGTCTGATATTTGACTGAAAAAAATCTTAAGGCTCATTGTACATTCTTTCGACAAGGTTTGGGTCTTATCTTGAAGGAAAAAATTGTGTACTTTCAATGAAAACGTCAAAAATGAAGACAATATCTTGTCCCTTTGTCTTGTTTTTTGGCAAAATGTAACTAAAACAGGCTCCTACATGACCACAATTAATGATCCTAATTTTTTGGCCAAACTCCTTTATTTTTTCTGGAGGGCTGCTAGGAGGCTTGCTATTGTTTTTACACTGCTATGTTCTAATTAAGGATAGAGATAGTTTTTCATTATTCTATACGACACTCATTACATTCCTATAATATATTTATGAATAGTTTGTAGGCCTAGTCTGATGAAAAATTATGCAATTTTTCTGTTCTAGTGTGATGACATTGCTAAGATGATGATTGCTATGTGATGAGCATTAAAACTTTTCTGTTTCTTGTTCAAGATGGAAAGAATATTTTCATTAATACAAGAATTCTTGTTTTGATAAAAATTTCACTTTTCTGATGTTTTTCTATGGTGTTTTCTTCATCTATGGATCCAATCATCTAGATTCAATATTTAGTGGCATTCAGTCAAGTGAATTTATGCAAGATATAATAATAACTTAACATTTAGCAGCACCATATCTAATGCCTTAAAAATGATATGTCAATACAACATATAATTACATTTCTTGCACTTCATGGTCAATTTAACTTGTTTAATGATGATGATAATGACCATTGTGGGAGTCATGTGAATTTTATCCGAAAAATGTCGATAAAGGTCTTGCCCCCCCTCAAGAAGTCCTGCCCCACCCACTGCCCCACCTGTGGCAGATGTCTGGCTACACCACTGTTGGTGTAGCCAGACATCTGCCACAGGTGGGGCAATGGGTGGGGCAGGATTTCTTGAGGGGGGGGCAAGACCTTTAATCGACATTTATCGATATTTTTCGAATAAAATTCACTAGTAATAATGTTTCTCAAAAGTGACTCCCACAAAGGTCATTATCATCATCATTAAACAAGTTAAATTGACCATGAAGTGAAAGAAATTTAATTATATGTTGTATTTACATATCATTTTTAAGGCATTTGATATGTTGCTGCAAAATGTTAAGTTATAATTATATCTTGCATAAATTTGCTTAACTGAATGCCACAAAATATTGAATCTAGATGATTGGCACCATAGATGAAGAAAACACCATAGAAAAACATCAGGAAAGTGACATTTTTATCAAAACAAGAATTCTGGTATCAATGAAAATATTCTTTCCATCTTGAACAAGAAACAGAAAAGTTATAATGCTCATCACATAGCAATCATCATCTTAGCAATGTCGTCACACTAGAGCAATTATATTACATGATTCTTCATCAGACTAGGCCAATAAACTATTCATAATTATATTATAGGAATGTAATGAGTGTCATATAGAATAATGAAAAACTATCTCGATCCTTAATTAGAACAGAGCAGTGTAATAACTATATCAGGCCTCCTAGCAGCCCTCCAGAAAAAAAATTGGAGTTTGGCCAAAAAAAGTAGGATCATTAATTGTGGTCATGTTGGAGCCTGTTTCAGTCACATTTTGCCAAAAAACAAGACGAAGGGACAAGATATTGTCTTCATTTTTGACGCCTTCATTGAAAGTACACCAAATTTTTTGCTTCAAGATAAGTCACAAACCTTGTCAAAAGAATGTACAATGAGCCTTTTAAAAGATTTTTTTTTCAGTCAAATATCAGACATTTCTCACTCAAAGCTTGAACTTTGTCCTCTGAAGAGACAAGATTTGCCACTTCACTAAATTTACCATTTCTGAAATAAAAAAAAGTAGGAGTGGCCAAAAAGAAAAGTAGGATGATTTATAAAAAGGTAGGACAAGTAGGAGTTCTAGGAGGCCTGCAATGGAGGCACTAAATTTCAATGCAGCAACATCAGTCTCTGATATGAGTTAAGAAGCATGATCCTGTTTGCAAATATCTCTACAAACTCATCTAAATCAAATGAATATGACCTTTGTCACTCAATATGGATGGCTTTTAGGTTTGAGAGCCTCTCATCTGCCATTGAATTTCTCACAAAGGTTTTTGTCCTCTTCATGGCAGAGAAGCTTCGCTCACAAGAAGCGCTGGACGCTGGGATTGTCATTGCAATTTTACAGAGCCTCACTGTATCGTTGAATAAATTTGACAAATTCGGGCCAGTTCAGTTGGTGTTTCAAGGCCCTGCATTTTTTCGCCTCCACCCGTCACTTGGCCGGCTAAATAATTAGGTCAGCGTTTGAAACACTATTTGGTAGAGGCCATCCTAACCTAAGCAGAATAGTAAAACCAGGTCATGCACTGGACATTTCAGGCTAATTTTATTTTATTTTACTCCAAAGCCAGAGGGGGGCAAGAGGGGGGGGCAGGAGCAGCAACAGGGGGGGGCAATTGCCCCACCTTGCCCCCCCTGGCTACGCCACTGGGTCAGACAGATAATAATCAGACAAGTATTAATCAGACATGGAAATATCTGAGAAGAAATTCTCAGACAAGTAATAATCAAACAAAGAAATATCAGATTTACAATTTGTCATCCAACCAGGCGACAGACAACCAGACGACACCATGCCACTACCAACTAGGTTACACAAAATTTTCAAAACACTTATCACTTCCATCCAGGTGACACAGCACTTCTATCCAGGTGACAAACACTTTTGAGAAACATTATTACTAGGTAACAAACTCTTTTAATTCACTGGGCGACATTTTTCAGGGCCACTCACCAGCTCACAACTACACTGCAGAAAGCTTGGCAGGATGTTTACATTTTAAAAGGTTCCACAGTTACTTCCAGGGTGCGCTGCGGACAATTTCGTTTTTTGGCTTGGAATTTTTAATGTTTGTGTTGATACACATCTAGAATTTTGAATAAAAGACTCCATTCTTTTAAAAATTGAAATTCCTTGACTTGTAAATTCATTTTGACCTTTGGTTGATTGAGATCATAGAAATCAAGGAGCTCCAAATAATTCACAGGGTGACAGGACTGCATGACTCCTGAGCGATAATCTGTATTGTTGATTTTCTTTAGTTTTGTCACCTGGATCACCTGGAAGTACTGTTTGTAACCCAGATTGGGAATGTCTTTCACCTAGTCTGTATGTCACTTAGAATATCTGTCACCTGGTTGGTACTTATTGTCGCCTGGCTGGTAGTGGTTTGTCGCCTGGATGGTTGTTGCCCATTTAGTAGTGATGTCGCCCGGTTGTCAGTCACCTGGTAGACTGGCAATCATTATTAGCCATTTGAATACAATACAATACAAATATGTACATTGTAAAATAAATGTGGTAATGAAACCTTCAAATGCAGAAATAAGAATACTCAAATTGCTAAGCAATGAACTAATATTTACAGAGTATCACAATTCAATAAATCAGATTACAGCAATAAATCAATATTCATATAATAAGATAATTACATGTAATGTTACTCACATTTAATGTACAGATACTTCCAGTATAAACTCTTCAGTATGAAACTCAGCATCAGAAACAGATAGGCCTAGATACAATACAAGTGAAACAGACAAACAGACCAATTAACAGCTATGGGTTTGTTTCAGAGAGCAATGTGAAAATGTGAAAGATCAAGATTATCAATGATTGAAATATGATCGAAATTGATCGAAACACCAAATCATAATTTACAGCATCAATTCAATTTAGAAATACAATGTTAATTAATCAAATATTTACAAAATTGGATCTTTATGATCCTCAATAAGTTCCCAAGATAGAATAATCAATAAGTTCCCAACACACCAAGGTTCAACATAAATTACGCATGCAGAACGATGGAGTCCACAGCCTCCATGCAACACATCTTGGAGGACTGCAGTACCCTGTAGGGCTATTACATTGCCACAGGGGTAAAAACAGTTCAGCGGTTGGGACTTTGACATTTCTAAAATCTGCATTTAACAGGCACCGTAAAGTATATGAACCGGAACAAATTTTTATCTATGCGTATGATATATAGTTATAATAAATTCAACAGGCTGACTAATTTATTATGTATACATAATGGGATGCACCCTGTTAACTCTGTCAAGTTATCTATTTATTGTTTAAGTTTATGTCCTATGTCTACAATTTTTTATGAAGTCTTTGTAAAACATTTACAAGAATTTGGCAGTGCTTTAGATATTAGTACACATTATACAAAACTAATTTATAGTCTTTATCGATAAAATGACTACAATAACATATTCTTATTCATATTTTTAGCGAGATCACCAGTAACGTACTCTTCCTCAGAGAATCTGGCCAATGAAAATAATTACATATACACTCCTACTCATAAATATGGAATACTTTTTTAGAAAAAAGGTGTCAAATAAAATCAAATATCAGAGTGCGAATGCAAGCAAGGTCCATTGTAAAGGTCAAGTCATCTTCTCTAATCACTCTTTGAAAGCCTCAACTACATCTTTTGCAAGAATTTTAAATTTTTGGTTGAATGCACCTCACCTTAAAAAAACCCTGAATTTCCATAGTTTGTGCTGCTGTAACTTTTCCTGGCGTTTTTACACAAGAGCATGTTCTTCCCGTTAGCAGTCATTGGAAGCAGTTACCATTGAATCAGACCATTATGTGCTCCAGCAGAAGTTGCTAAAGTTATCAATTTCAATGGAAAATGTTGAAGTATTCCATATTTATGAGCAACAGTGTACATACAACTTAGTTCAATCAGGTGAAAACGTTGTTTGCATTATTTACCATATCAGAATGATTTCTTGTTCTCATATGAACATCAATCTGTCAATGAGACCTCTTTGAACTGATAGAGTCAGTCCACTTGGTATTGGCAGTCTTAGGGATAACAGAACAACTGCTTTCAAAATTTAAACTGACACATTTGTATTTAGAAAAAAAAGCCTCAACTGTCACTATTCATACCTCATTTTAGAATGCCAGGAGTAATAAGTAAAGGTTATTCACCACACTGATCCCATGGTGAATAACCGGCTTTTACCATGAGACAAACGCTCAAACAGTCAAACATGAGAGGATAACTGGACAACAAAGAATATGGGAATTATTCCCCTGAAATACTGTAATGTGATTGGCAGACAGATGTCGAATGATATAAGAGAGGAAATATATGTGATTTATCCATAAAGACTTATCCCTGATCCCATCGTGAATAACTGACTTATACCATGAGACAAACATCAAACAAATGCCAAAATTGCAGATTAAATGGACAAAATAGAATATCAGATTTTTAGTGAATTACTTGTGATTGGTTGACATCAGCGGTGCCAGAAGGGAACGTGTGGCAGGGACCGTCAGTCGAGAAAGGGCAAATCTAATTCACTTGACAAACTATTAATATGGCACTTCATGACTCATGATAGCCGATGAAGTGTCATCTTCTCTACTTTCAACATGGGAAACATAGAGGCTGTTTGATTAGTCATGATCAAGAATAAGCCATTTGACTTATCATACCAAATTTTAGAGTGAAAATCATAATGCTTTCGTTTGGCTGTCACCAACAAGTGAAATAAGTCTCCTTCAATCAAATCAACATTGAAAGTATTGGGTTTGATCATGACAAATCATCAGCATGATGACACACGAAGTGCCTTTTTCACAGTGCCACAGTCCATTCTAATTCTATATCAAAGTGTTTCGCTGTAATGTAGCACAATAATAATTTTGAATATATTATCATATACTTACAAACTTTTGCCTAAATTCACTGTAAATTAAGGCCTATTAATGCTTTTTATTAGAGATGAAAAAGGCAACCATGTCCCCCCTGACCCTCCTGCAGGGTTGGGCACGAGTACACATGTACTCGTGTACTCGAGTACATTTTTCAAAGTACTCGCATATGTACTCAGTACTCATGCCAACAATGCATGAATGTACTCGTACTCGTACTCGAGTACATTTGAAAGTACTCGTACTCAAGTACATTTACAAAAGGCTGTACTCGTACTCGTACTCATACTCGTAGATGTGGCAAGTACTCGTACTCGTACTCGAGTGCATTTGGTTGTACTCGTGCCTAACCCTGTCAAGGGCAGGAGGGGCAATTGCAACCCTGCCCCCCGTTCCTGCACCCTTGGCCGATAGAGGTGTCGAATGATATTAATGTCAGACACAGAGGCCCAAAATTGGGGAGCGAAACAGTAAGGAACTGAATTCACTCATGGATTACAATGCATTCTGCCAGACCCTTCACAGCTGGCACTGTTAAGCAGGTCACTCTTGATTGGTGGCATTTGACCGTTTTCTTTTTTGGTCAAATAAAAGCAGGTAGTGCATTTTTTAACATAGTGACTGGGAGACCAAATTGTCTCCCAGTGGACAGATTTGGTCTCCCTCATTGCCAAATTGGGATCACCAGGAGACCAATTTTTCGGGATTAATTTCACATTTGGTTTGTCATGATTTGTGATTCTTGGATACATTTGAAAGTGGGGTGTCTTCTTTCCATACCAAACTGATAATGCCTGTACAATTATACTTCTGCTGATGCCATCTTTCGGATTCCCATTTCTCATAAATTTTATTTTTGTCAAAACATTTCTTGATGGAAAACGGCCGAATCCTAAATTAGCAGTCAACAGTTCGAAGTCCCTTTTGCAAGCATGTCCTTATATAAATAAATTGTATCATATGGATCTTCAGCTGAAAGACAGACGTCGCGCATCAAGACGCTACGAAGTTCCGTTGGTCTCCCAGTCGAAAATCCTTAAAAAATGCTTTGAAAGCAGGAGCGATTTGAGCAGATCACTCCCATACCGAAATAAAAAAAGTATCCTTGACTTGCTGAATAAAGTTTTTTTGTACAATAATATGTAATTTCATGATACTTTCATAATTTTGCATATGAGCGATTTACTCTAATTGTTACTGCTTTTAAATATAGCCACCTCAGCTGGCAGGCATTGTTGCATTGTATCTTTTTCAAGAACATCGGTTTAATGATTATTCTCTATATTAGGGGGCCACCCACCATTTCCTCTCGGGGGGGGGGGGCTTGGAGTTTTTTTTATGAAAAATTTCTTGCTCAGTGTCGTTGAAATAAATAAATTCTTTCAGGTAGTCTTGAAATAAATAATTTCTGGTGGGGGTTTTTCTTAAGAAGACGATGCTTGATTTAGGAATGAATATTCCAGGACTTCGCGCGCTTGAAATAAACAAATACGGCCGCCGTTACCGTGAAATAAATAATTTCCTGCCCAGGAAAACTCCAAGCCCCCCCTGATTATTAAATGGTCATCCCCTAAGAGAAAGCAAGTGTTCTTGACCAAGCGAATGTAGTTCAATTCGGTCAAAATTATTCCCCCATTTTCCTCCTAGCTGCCCTTAGTAACATTTTCTTATGATGGCGTTCCCCCATAGCTGAAAGGGTGGGAGTGCGAATCCTGTCATGAGGCTTAAATTCGGCTTCATGCTGGTGTAAAAGCTGTCCAGGAAGTTGTGTATGATTAGAGTATTGTTCATGGACTATAAAAAGCTTGACATTTATGTTTTAGATATACACTCTAAGAAATGTCAGGACAAAATTGGTTTTTTAGATTCAAAATGGTTTTTTGAAAAACCAAATTTCAATGCAAAACCAACATGGATTTTTAAGAAAATCCATGTTGGTTTTTGCATTGAAATTTGGTTTTTCAAAAAACCATTTTGAATCTAAAAAACCGATTTTGTCTGAAATTTTTTAGAGTTTACACGTCAATAAAAAGTTTTGGTCAGCTTATTATAGTCAATTACTTATTGGCGTTCATATGGAGATATCAAAACAAGATTCTTCGCCTAATTTCCATAGGCGTATGGGACGGCCAACTCGTGGGGGACTTTCCCTATTTTGCCCTGAAAGTTTAACATGTGACGGATGTGGCCAGGGCAGTGGATCTGACTGGCTACAGCTCATCCTGACCCCCCGGGAAATACGCCTATGCTAATTTCGAAATGCCAAAGTCATATATATTTCTTCTTCGACAGGGTGGGAGTGTGTATCTGGTCATGAGGCCTTTTTTGGCTTCATGCTGGTTTATATTATGTCCAGGATGTTGAGTATGAGAGTATTGTTCATGGACTATAAAAAGCTTGACATTTATGTTTTACGTACACGTCAATAAAACATTTTTGGTCAGCGTATTATAGTAAATTACTTATTGGCATTCATATGCAGATATCAATAATTAAACCAGATTCTTTGGAAATGCCACAGTTCTTATTTTTCTCCTTCGAATAATTGATTGCTGCAGACTTATCAACTTTTTCTGGTCTTAGTTTCAGAGGAGTCAATTTTTATTGGTATGCGCATCCGCAATATTTATTGTTTCACTAGAATCCGAGTTGAGAATTTATTTCTTGATTGTAACAAAGGAGAGAACAATGATACAACTCTTATGCTATGTAAGTCTCCTTGCAGCTGTGACTTGCGGTAAGTTAATAAAATTATTTGGCACTCACTTTCATTGATTAAAAGATTGCTTCGTTTTTGTAAATTTTAATCAGTGATGCACGAATAGATAATCCGACAACACCACCTGTTTGATACTGGATAGTAAAAGGATAGTAGCAATCAAATAATGAACTAAATAGAAAGAAATTTTTTCAACATTCAAAGTTAAATACTTTTTTTTCTAATCGCCTCATTTACTGGCAAAGTTCACAATTGGTTTTCCAAAAGTTCTGTCCAACTTCGGCTAGATTTAATGCAGACACATGATACTTAGGTCAGTTACAACTGAGGTAATTGGCAATTGATCCCCAAAATCTCACACCCTTGAAATTAAAGAAATGGCTGATGATGTATGTTGCCATGGAAAAAAAACAACATAAGTCATAATTGAAATGCGGCCAAGAGCATGAAAACAACAAGTTACACAAAATGTTTTGTCAAATCATTTAATTATTAATTACAAGAGATATTCACCAGGAAACATTGAAAACAAGCATGGTCATTTCACAACTTCTCAAGGTGATCACTTGGGTGCATTATAAGACATGCCTCTTAATCTTAGGGTTGAGGACAGTTCTGCAAACTAACTGCTTTGACTTGACTTGTGTTGTGCTGGTGTACCCCGGATCAGCCTGGGCAGCTCAACCACCTAGTTACCATCATCTTTTGTGGCGGGAGCTGCACTTATGGTGACCGCCGTATGATGATGAGATGAGAAGACTGGGAGTCTGGAACCTTCCCTATTAATTCAGGGATGCCCAGGGTCTTTCAGTTGCCCCAGCATAGAATACTGGATACAACCCGCCTCCATTTAATGTCCCATGGGCTTGGACTAGAAGTTCCCAGGGTGAGATTTGAACCCACGCCCTCAAAGCCAGTGGACAAGCAGTCTTGACCATTAGGCCACAGGGGGTAATGTAGTTGTCCGGTTCTTGGGTAGTCTGATATGTCTTCTCTTCCTTCAAATAAAAACTAATAGTCGATGGCGAAAGTGCAAAACCTCGTAAGTCAAAAAAGCTGTTTTTCAGAAATTGAAAAAAACTATCACCAATCTTTTTTTATGGTAATGTTTATTAATATGTGAGTTATGGTCAACTTGATGTGTAGAAAGTGACACCCTGCTTTAGCATATTTTTTGTCAAAGGTCTTTGACCCCTTACATTGATGTTACCATCAGATGTGATTGAAAATGTCAAGTTACAAGGTTTTGCAATTTCACTTACTTACAGGTCAGTGAAAGTGCGAAACCTTGTAACTCGATCATTTATCACATTTTTAAGCAACTTGCAGCATTGAATGTACTTTCAGTCTATGTGTACACAGCAAAAATTTTAATTTGACCATGACAGATTACAATAACAAAATTTATTGAGTGGCTACAATGGCAAGAATGAGGAAAATAATCTTTTTTTTTTCAAATTTTCGTGCATTCTCTTTTTCAACAGCCTACATCACCAAAACAAATATAGGGAGGTACAAATTTTTTAATTAGGAAATTTGATGTGAGCCATGCAAAAAGTAATACAATCATTCTTTTTCAAAAAAAGATGAAATATCCCAAAATATGCGCTTCAAAGTTCCAATTTGAGTTACAAGGTTTTGCACTTTCACTTTTTGGAACAAATCAACATAATTATAATACAAGGTTTGGTAAAATCATTCTGTTACAGCTTCAAAAAATAGCAAACTGGCAAGGTGACCAATTGTCAACATGTATTGGATATTGAAATAGTCATTCCACCAAAAATCTGAAAATAGCAAAATTTTGACATACAAGGTTTTGCACTTTCACCATTGCTACACTACCTTCAGATGGTGTTATTACTCATACTATCTTCATTTTATGTATATTTAAAAAAAAAATTCTTACTCTGTCTGCTAGTTTTATGCAAGAAAATTACAACAATTTCATAGATGTCTATGATCTCTTTCACTATCCATTAGGGTGGTCCAACATCCTATGGAAAATAATAAAAGTGTAAAATTTGGTGATGGTACCCCCTAACTTTTTTCCTTTGACCTGTGGAAGAAGTATGCAAAATTTCAGCCAAATTGATTAATATTTAGAGGTGGCTCATCAAGGTTGAAGTTTTGCTATATTTAGCATTAAAATGCCGATATCTAAATAGTGAAAATTGTGTAAAATCATATTTTCCTTTCATTTGAGGCCTATTAAGGCCCTAACCAACTAAGGAAAAAGCAACATAACACTTGTTTGCATATCTTCCTCTCTACATTAAAAAAAAAGTGATTTGTCACTTATATCATTGGAATTTTTATATAAATTGATGTGCATTGGGTGAAAATTCGGCAAAATTGGTACGCAAATATAGATTTATTAATATATATATATTGAAATTTAATGGAAAGGTTTTTGGATCATGATTGAGTCATGCCATACTACTTTCAATAAATTATTGTAGTCCAGCATGAAAAAGATGTTGAGAACATCACACTATCAAAAGTCACGGCAGCTTTCTATTACACAGTACATAGAATCCTTCTGATGTCTAGTGAATTATCTCCTCTGATAAGATCCCTTACTGTCTTCTCAATTTCTGGCCAAGTGCTATTTTGACACATACTACAGAAACTTTTTAAAAAGAGGTGAAGGTAGCAATTCCATCTTTCTCAATCAACAACATGTTCCATATTCAATATACCAGTATGCAAATGACCTATTAATATTTCTTGGGGAGATCTTGGACGAATGACTAAGTTTTATGTGCCAAGTAATTCATGCACCCCTGTGGAAAATAGAGATACCCTAGAAAAAATCCTGTTGATTATGAAAAGATCCCTGCTCAAAAGTACTCATAAAATCAAAGTTAGTTCTTTGATTAAAGAACAGAGTAAGTCGTCATTCCCGAACAGGTATCCCTCCAAAAGATAAACTACCGCAAACGTACTGTAACTGAATAACAGCGGAAAAATTCTGTTGGATTATATGAACCCCTTTCAGAACTGATTGGTCTTACTAACGATTTATTGAAAGTAGTATGGCATGACTCAGTCATGATCCAAATACCTTTCCATTAAATTTAGATATTTATTAATAAATCTATATTGGCATACCCAATTTTGCCAAATTTTCGCCCAATACACATCAATTGACATAAAAATTTTAATGATATAAGTGAAAGATCACTTTTTTTTTTTAAAGTGTGGAGAGGAATATATACAAACAAGTGTGATGCTGCTTTTTCTTCAGTTTGTTAGTGCTTAATAGGCCTCCAATGGAAGGAAAATATGATTTTAAACAATTTTCACTATTCAGACATAGGCGTTTTAATGCAAAATATAGCAAAACTTCAACCTTGATGAGCCACCTCTAAATATTAATCAATTTGGCTGAAATTTTGCACACTTCTTCCACATGGTCAATGGAAAAAAGTTAGGGGGTACCATCAATGAAATTAAGACATATATTTTTTTGGACCACCCTACTATTTGTAGATTTGTAGATGGTTTAGGTCTAACCATGGAAGGTTGTGACCTCTCTGGAAATACTCCGATTTTGCAAACTCATGCGCCGAAACTGAACGATACTGAGGGTGATTTGTTATTTAATACTAGTCCTTGATCTGTGCATTTTATTAGTACACCAACAATAAATTAAGACATTTGACCAGCAAAAATGTATTTGAACATTGTTGAAATAGCTCTATCCTAGGCAAGTCGCACCGGATATTGCACAAATTTACTGTCTGTGATTCACAAACGATCAATTGATAGTAAATGCGCAATTAGATAAATTAATGTAAATACAAAATAATTTAAATAAATAAATAAATAAAATAACTAAATGAATAAATAATAAATTGAATTTCCCAGAGTAATTAGAACGACAGTATTTGAGCTTCTGAATAGTGACTAATATTAGGAGGGTCTGGACCGACCGCTACCTTAGCCCATTTTCAGTAACCAGTCACTGTCAGACTTCATACCCGATTGTAACAAGAAAACATTTTTTTTTTTTTTTTTTTTTTTTTTTTTTAAACAAGTGCTAATATATACAGTGCGATGATGCCAGGACGCTGCTTGAGTCGCCATAGCCTAACGGGTCTGGACCGACCTCAGTTACGATCTATGGTTTCTCTGATTTTTATGAATTGCAGCCACAATTGATTTCCTAAACTTTAAACACAAGGATTTGCTTGGGTGGCACCCGTCATTTAACTGATTATATCTATACGATGCCCTTCCCTTTCCCCTTCTGTGTAAAAAGTCATTTTGCAGCATGGGAGTTGAGATGGTATTTTCTAAATTTATCTGTATTATCCTGTTGTTGTACAGCGCAACTTCTTCCTCCAGATCACTCTGCATTTCTTCGTATAGATGCGTGAACTCAAGACGACTTGTCCTCCTTCTGTTCAGACGGTGACTATTCCACGCTGCTAGATCCATGGGAATTATGGGGCAGAATATTGGAACTGCGTATTGGTTGAATATACGCCGCAAGGTCAGCCAGATTGTTAAACAGGGACTCTCTCGTTTGCTCCGCCTCTTCTTTCTGGAAAATGACTTCTTCGTAGTTCACTCCTCTGCGTTTGTTAGTAATGTTGCAAATACCAACCCAGATGTAAAAGTGTGGTTTTTCATTAAACTCCCCATGGTGCATTATAACCAAGTCATCAACAAGCTCTTTCATACTTTCAATCTTCCCACCAGGACGAGCCCAAACATCGTCCACCAACATCCGTGGCATAACATCCCTTAACCCTCCAGCCCTGCTGTCACCAATAATACAATTCATGGTGCACTCTACCTACAGTACCTTCTGATATCTGCGGATAGAATAGAAAATAGTGCATTGAGACATAATATATCAACGTCAACATATCTCATTTTCATTTGACAAATTAATACAGATGACTAAAAATTGTCAAAATATCTTTCAGGATGGTTACCCCACTCTGCTATCAGTCTGGTTTTAAATGAGTTAATTGAGGGACTAGTAACCGTATCCTCTTTTAATTGATTCCAGTCATTTACTACCCTATGAGCGAAAACATTTTGTCTCAATTTACTGTTAGCTCTGGGTTTCTTAAGTTTGAGGCTGTGACCTCTAGTACATGACTGATCATTAAGTTCGAAAAAGTCTGTAAAGTCAACATTATCTATGTTATGCACTATTTTGTATAACTGTATCATGTCGCATCTCCTTCTTCTAAATGCTAAGGAGTCTAATTTTAATGACCTTAGACGATCTTCGTAATTTAAATGCGAGACATTATAAATAAGCTTAGTGGCTCTTCTTTGGACCTTTTCTAATTCTAGCAAATCCGTTTTTAAGAACGGGTTCCATACACAAGATCCGTATTCCAGGATTGGCCTTACGAGTGATTTATAGAGAGGCAGAATAACTTCTCTGCTTCTGTTTGCAAAATATCTTTTGATCATACCTAAACGAGAGTTTGCTTTGTTAACAATCAATGATATATGGTTCGAGATTTTCAAACGGTCGTCAAAATTTACACCTAGATCTTTTTCGTAACAATCCATTCCTATTACTTTGTCGGTTATACTGTAAACATTTTTAGGGTTGTTTCTACCGTAGTGTATGACCTTGCTCTTTTCCATGTTAAAGGGCAGTTGCCATTTGGTTGACCATTCTACAAGACAGTTAATGTCCTCTTGTAGGATATTAACATCCTCACTAGAGTTAATTGCATTAAATAACTTTGTATCGTCTGCGAAAATCTTAACATAGGACTTTATTTCATCCGGCAAGTCGTTTATAAATACTACGAACAGTGTTGGGCCTAATACACTACCTTGGGGTATGCCTGAAGACACTAACTTTGTGTCCGATTTTGTCCCATTTATTACTACTCGTTGGCTCCTATTAGTAAGAAAATCCTACAACCAAGTAATTAGATTACCTTGGATTCCATATGCCTTTAACTTGTTAATCAGTCTTAAATGTGGCACTTTGTCAAAGGCTTTCGCAAAGTCTAAGTAAATACAATCGACTGCTAACCCATTATCTAGAAATTTAGTCCACAGTTCCATAATTTCTAAGAGTTGCGTAGTGCAAGATCTACCTGCTCTAAACCCATGCTGCTGTTTTGAAAAGAGTTTATTTGATTCTATGCATGCACTAAGTTCCCATCTCATGGAAAACAAACATTACTGAATAAAGAATGGTTAAGTAACTAAAATAGGTTCAAAACCATTGTTTGCACCGCAGTGGGCATTGTGATGTCAGTCTGGTGTTGTATTTTAGGTTGTGACTGACCATGACTTTAAAAAAATTCATAGTGATTTTATTGTTTCCCCACACACTGAAGTCAAAAGCCAATGTCAGTATGACATCCGTTGACTGATCTTCTACAGACAAATGATGTCAAGGAATTATGTCGCACGAACGTTGTCCTTCAGCCAGGTTTTTGACTGACCTTCAACTGATATTGTACTTAAGCTAAATGCCCATCTGAATGTAAGTCCAACATGACGTTGCATTCACAGCAGATTTTGATGCCAACCCAACGTTATAATTCAATGCTGTTTTTTTTTTTACTTAATCATTAAAATGCTTTGATTCAATAATTGAAGAAGTAAACACTGGATATGTGTTAAACTAAGAGCAAGATCATAGTACAAAATCAGGGCCGCATTTCATGACTTCAGGTTTCCATAGCAACGAAACAACGATTCATTCTCACTCCTATGATCTGATTTTTTATAGATCAATTGCTTATTACCTCAGTATCAACTGACCCAAATTTCATGTTCTTGTGTAAAATGTATCAAAAGATGTTACAGGATGGACAGAACTTTTGGAAAACCCCTCGGAGAACTGCATAAGGTAATTTTCGAGGTGGACGTGATGTGGTCATTGGGAACATTTCTTACCTTTTTCAGTTTCCAGTCATGGTTGTGGAATTGGAACCACTAAAATCCATAACCCAACAACATCAACTGGAGCTATGCTGAATATTTTTCCTAATTTGACATTTATGTGCGACGGATACCTCACCAAAGTGGTTTATTATGCAAGGTCATCCTCTCACTTTTACCTCGACATTTGGGAAGCAGATTCTTCGACCAGCTATCGACTGCTCAGCAAGACAAGGGTCAATGCAAGTAGCACTGGAATACAGGTCAGTTGTTCACCATTTGTTATTATTAATATCTTTGTGATGCTTTGGCCCAAGATATTTTTATAAATAAAAAATTGGGTTTTTTAGGTGCCTTTAAATGAGGACCACACCCAGCGGGCATTGTGATGTCAGTCTGGTGTTGTATTTTGTTTTTTTTAGGTGGTGACTGCATGACCTTGATTTTTATTGAGGCGTTATTGTTTCCTCGTACACACAAGTCAAAAGCCAATGTCAGCATGACGTTGTGCATTGACTGATCTTCCAGTGACATCAGAATGATGCCAAGGAATTATGTCGCATTTATAAACGTTGTCCTTCAGCCAGGTTTTTGACTGACCTTCTACTGATGTCATACTTAAGTCAGATGCCCATCTGAATGTAACTCAAATATGATGTTGCATTCACAGCAGATTTTGATGTCTACCCAAGGTTAAAATTCAATGCTATATTTTTGCAAATCCACCTTTACATAATCTGAACGTCAAATCTGACTTCAGAATGATGTCGTATTAACATCACAATACCCACTGGGTTGATCTGGGCCTGTGTTGGATGGCTGTTTCAATCATCTTTTACCTCATTGCTTTGTCCTCCTCCTGTCCTAATTAGCTTACCGAGTGCATAAATACAGGATGTAAAGTCCCAATCATCCATCCATATGTTTCAGATTCAGACATTCACAGGCTTGGAAGTGAAAACAGGAAGCATCATAGGATTTCATTATGATACTAGTGGCGACGCACTGTTACCTTTCACTACGGCTTATGGACAAGGCTCTCTGAAACAAAATACGTTCGGTTCGAATTTCCGTACTGAACTTTATGGTAATTCCATCACAATTGGGATGGTCCTGATGCAGTCCACACTTACCTTGTCAAAGAGGATACCAATGGCTACGTTTTACGTCAACTCTGACGGTGCGTTTTATTAAATTTTATAAATTCAACTTCGTTAAAAGGATGTAATATCATATAGTACACACTCCAGATTATCTTGGTGAAGTACTGCATATCATATAAATTCACTTTAAATTTCAATTATCATTATTTTCTTTAAATTAGCAATTTATTAATAATTATGGCTTAAATGAGCGACAGGTCTTCCCTTTCAGCCTTGCATCCGCAAAATCTTGGCTATCAATAATGAATAATGTTTCATCATTTCCAGAATGCTCTTACCATGTCAAAAGTGAAAGGTACGAAAACAAATTCTCATTACCAGATGAAACTCCAATAGCAAATGAGACATTACCATCTGAGAACTTGCGGATCAACTGTCTGAAGAAATGCACAAGGAATTCTGACTGCCGGAGTTTTGCAATCCATGCCGCCTTGAATGACAACAATTGTCTCTTGTATGAGATATACTACATTCAAGTGCACGTTATGAAATATGCTTACAAATGGGTCTATTACACAGTAGTTTAAAGTGCCTGTAATCCCCTTAACAGAAGTGGTCTCCCAGTCATTGCCAAATTGGTGTCACCAGGAGACCAACTTTCCAGACTCTTATTTTAATTTCACATAAATTTGATTGTTATAATTTGTAGTTCCTGAGTGCATTTGAAAGTGAGGCTTCTTTTTTCCATTTCCCTATTATTCTTCACATTCTTTACAACTATACTTTTGCTTAAATGTCATCCTTTTTATTATATTTTGAAAAATTGTATGATTTGTCAAACTTGTTGTGGTGGAAATCGGCCGAATACCTGAATTAGCAGTCAGCTGTGGGTCAACAGTTCAAAATACCATTTTGCAAGCACATTGTTATATAAATATATCTAATTAAATTAAATGGATATATCTAATTAAATGGATCTTCAGCAGGCCATAGATGTCGCGAATCATGGCGTTATGAAGTTGGCTTGGTCTCCCAGTCGAAAATTCTTAAAAATTGCTCTGAATTCCATGGTATCAAAAACACACAGTGACTCACTTTTAAAAAGTTGCTTATAACATTGTTTGATTTTAGGCTGCTAGCAATATAAGTGTCAATAAAAAACACAAGCCAATTCACACGGCAAAGAACTGGATTTATTCATGCATGGAATTGGGTCATTGGAAGCTGTTCGGCAGAGGGACTGTGTCAGTCTGGATATATCAAGCAATGAGGCCAGATGACAACAGTCAAGTCTTAGACCGCATTATCTGAAATTACAAAAAGAAGAGTTGTGAGATTCAGTAGCTGTCTGGACTCTGGACACTAGCTGATGACCAGTCCACTGGAACTGGCCATGTAAATGAGCACACGCAGCATGCAAATGAGCAAGATATGGCAGAGTAAACTCCTTGCCTAATTGTTTTCTTTCATACTGTGGGAATCTTGAATTGTTACAATAATATTGAATAACAAAATGAATGTTTATACTTTTAAGTTATCAGTACCTCTGCAAGTTATGCAGTGGACAATGGGAGAATCAAAACAAAGTGACATAACAAGTTTTGATAATTAATCACACAAGGTGTTTCTGCATAAACAAAAAGCAATGTTTATGAGAAGTTACATAACCAATCAGTTAACATTTTTGGATAATCCAAACAATCCAATTCAAGGAGTCCCTCAGACACTTTGTGTCATCGGCAAAAATAGGGACTCATGGAGTTTGGCAGAGGACTAAGATGGCTTAAAGTGCCAATAATAATTTACCTTTGACACATCGGTAAGACCCCTCGAAGTAGGACTTGAACTTCTTCGGACAGACGCTCACCCGTTCAAAGTCAATATCTGGAATTCTTATCGAGCAAGACTGTCTCCCAGAACACTTCTTGTGTGCTAGCCTCAGCACATCCTTTTGGCACCTAAAGGCAAGAAGTTGTTTTTTATTCAAGAAGTTACAATGCAGCCTGTAAATAAGTGAAACGCATGATATTGTGCCATTACATCAATGCCAAACATCCTCAACCACACTGCTTGTGGAAGCATGAATTCTCATCCGATGACAGGAAACATATTGGGTCATGAAGGCCAATAATTATGTGAGGCATGTAGGATAACAATGACAGCCAATGTTTTTTGCTGTAGTCAGAGTGAAGTATGGGTCAATGTCTTTGATAAGTAAGTGAAACACAGGCCCAATGTTATTTCATAGGGAAGGGTGTTTCACTTACTTATCAAAGACATTGACCCATACTTCACTCTGACTACAGCAAAAACATTGGCTGCCATTGTTATCCCTCATGCCTCACATATTGACCCAATACGTTTTCCTGTCATCGGATGAGAATTAATTCTTCCACAAGCAGTGTGGTTGAGGATGTTTGGCATTGATGCAATGGCACAATATCATGCGTTTCACTAACTTCCAGACGGCACTGTATATATATTTGCAGCAAATGGCACCTTATCGTAAATACCTCAAAGACTAAAGTGATGCAGATTGGCACCAAGAGTAACTCTCACTTCCTATATGATAATCAGATAATTGAAAAGGTTGACAGGTTCAAATACCTGGGCCACACTATCAGCTCACCTAGAAATATTCACAAAGAGATGCCAGACTACATAGCTACCCAAGCCCAAAAGGCACTTTTTGCTCTACATGGAAAAATGAGACCCTCCTTAGGTTATATACCCCCGTCCTTAGCTATTAAAATGTTTGACAGTTATATACTACCTATCCTAGAGTACAACAGTACCTTCTGGTCCAGTACAACGGAAATCGCCAAAATTGAGAAAATACAGATAGGGTATCTTAAACACATCCTTAGTGTAAGACGCCAAACACCAACACTAGCAGTATACGCAGAGACAGGTAGATTCCCCCTTAAAGTAAGACAACAAATAGCCTCAGTAACCTATTGGGCAAGAATTAAAAATCTACCAAGTCAAGACATCCTGAATAAATGCCTTTTAATACAAGAAAAACTATACAATAATGGTCACAATGGTTGGTACAGCAAAATAGGGAAAATAATGACTGAAGCAAACATTATTGATTGGGAAACCTCTGAACCCAACTCGTCGATAAAGGAAGTAAAATATCAACTGTATAGCACAGAGCAGAGCAGAATTTTAAATGATATACATGATTCAGATAAATTTCCCAAGCTGCGCTCATATAAATTGTTTAAGACCAGTTACTGTCTGGAACCCTATCTAAATCTAAATCTCTCTAAGAAAACATACTGCAATATAGCAAGATTTAGAGTAAGCTCTCATAATCTGAGAATAGAAACAGGCAGACATGATATTCCAAAAACCCCAATAGAGGAAAGAAAATGTGATAAATGTGACACAGGTGAAGTAGAGGATGAAATCCATTGCCTCCTAACTTGCTATAATAACGCTGTCCCTAGGCATGAGCTTTCACATAAAGTTAGCGGCCTGATCCCTAACTATAATAATCTTGATAAAACCCAGCAATTCATATCAATTCTTTCAGACAAAAGGCCCGAAATCATACAAGCCTTAGGGACCTACCTAAATAAAGTAATGAAGTAACAAGAGTATCTCGGGAATAATTATGATAAATAAAAATAGTACTTTGTAGCTGAAAGCCTCTCTGTCCACCAAGCCAACAATTGTCTTGTGGCATTTTGTGAAATTATTGTGTGATAACTGCGATTATTGACTCAGCAATGTTTGCCTGAGCTGACTGACTGGCGCTATACTCAGCCTATAGCATGGACGTAATCGAGCGGTTGCCGCTGTTCATGCTTGCCTGAACAACTCCTTGAGACATTATCTTGTGACATGGACATAACTTGTATTTGAATGACATTGGACACTTGTATTTTGATATATTTGCATTTTTAAGTTATAATTGATATATTTGCATTTTTAATTCGATGAACTGGGACCATTATTGTAAACTACCTAGATTTGACTTTCATTGTGTAAATTTCTTATAGATGTACAGGGTGGGTAAGAGAAAACTGGAAAATTGCGACAGATGCAAAACTTATTTATTTTCAACCATTTCCACTGAACACAGAACAATGATTTTTGCAAATGAGCAAGTTTAGACAATAGACAACATTTTAATCTATGTGACAACCATTTTCTGCAATCACAGCCTCAACACGCTTTCAAAAACTTTTACAATTGTTTGTCACAATGTCAGCTGACATCTTGCCCCACTCTCTTTATATGGCTTCTTTCAGAGAGTCAACATTAGGGTGAGGGTTTCAATTGGTGGCCTTCTCCAAAACGCCCAAGGTTGCGTAGTCCTGAGGGTTAAGGTCTGGGCTTGAGGACGGCCAGAAATCTGGAGTATGGAGGGCAATTACAAAATTCCCGATCCTCTTTGTCTTCCCATGGCTGCCAGGCTTCCTCTGCAACCCTTTCCCACTGGCTACGGATTGTTTGATGGCATATACAGTGCTCAGGGACACACCAACAATGTCAGAAATGGTCCGAGGCTTCACTTGGGCAGACAGGACATCTGCCACCATTTTCCTTTTCTGCTCCTTGGTCGCAATTTCGTGACCCAGTATTGCAAGATTGACCTGACTTGTGGCTGATTAACCACGGTTTGTTGTGTTGTTGGTTTCATAACATTCCGTTCATCTGTTCGCGCTGTACAGTATCTTAAAGATCATTCCAGATTTCCCTTACCCACCCTGTAGAATAGTTTTTGATTTCTTTTATTGTTGTATTTTTTCCTATTTTTTTGCGGACACATGTATCTTCTTGATATTCAGATGTCTAATAAAACTTTATATATATTATATATACTCGATTTTGTATTGTGTGTGCACAGTTTAAACACAATCATTCTGGGTTGGAAAATAAATAGGCCACCAAGCAAGTACTAAAGTTTACAAAACGTTGAATCAATGTAAAAAATTGTTTACAAAACCAAAGTATGTTTTAAATGGATTTTCTTACGTTAGAGTGCTTGCCGAGCATCTTTTTTTACACCCAGAGAATCTTTGCTGAAGTGCTTTTTTAGGATTTTTGAACAATTACATGGGTACATGCCATATGTGACGGGAGTTTTTCTTATCGAAACCATTATTTTAAAAATACAGATGAGCAGTGATAAGGCTTTTTAAAAATCTTATGTTAGTTTAGTGAAACTACTGAATTATTTACCCGATATGTCCATAATTCATGCGTACACATTTACCCAGCCACATTCGTCCGTAAAGAGCCGTCTCCATTACCACAACTTCCCCCACATCACATTCTGCTATGAACCGCTCTTTCTCACAAACATTTCCAGCTTCACCTGAAATGTTAGAGGTAATTGCATTAAGTACATTCCAATTTTATCAAATGGATATACAGTTATCTTACAAATAGACCTAAGTTTGTCAAATTTCAGAATATCAGATCTAATTGTATATACACCAACACAGGTGCACCTCAAGGTTGCGTTTTATCTCCCCTCTTGTTTACCTTATATACAAATGATTGTGTGAGTAGTTTTGATAAATGTGAAGTGATCAAATATGCTGATGACACTGTGATTATTGGTAATATTATGAATGATGATATCAGCCAGTACAGGCAACAAGTCAGTACCTTTGTCGAATGGTGTGATTCTAACCATCTTAACCTAAATGTGAAAAAGACCATGGAACTTATATTTGACTTCAGGAAGGCTTCAGGTATTGCTCATGATGCCCTGAGTATTAAGAATGAAAATGTACAGATAGTTAACAGCTACAAATATCTTGGTGTTTACATCGATAATAAGTTGACTTTTACAGAGAATGTTCAACATCTGTATAGAAAAAGCTGTATGAGAGTATGTTATCTGAGGCGTCTAGCTAACCTGAAGGTGGACTCTGTTATTCTTAGCCTTTTCTATCGTTCCATCATAGAATCAGTCATGTCCTTTTGTATTATAGCATGGTTTGGTATATCAAGTAAAAAAGATCACAAGAAATTGAGTAAGATTATTAAGATCGCTAAGAAACTTGGCTTGGACAATCAATGTTTATTAACCATATACAATAATAAATTATATCAAATGTCAACTAAGATCATGAAAGATAAAGAACATCCATTGTATAATTGTTATCAACTGCTACGCTCTGGTAAAAGACTATCAATACCTAAACAGAGAACAAGCCAATGCAGAAACAGTTTTGTTCCGTCAAGTATCAGACACCACAACTATAGGTCATCAAAGCATGTACATAAAGTTAATTGATGTAAATATTTTGTAATCTTTAATTATTTACTATAACGCACATATAATTGTTTTAATGTGATGAGCTTGCCTGTACCACAAGAGTTTCCGTATGGATTGAATAAAGTATATCGTTATCGTTTGTTATCGGTTAAGTACCCTTTATTTTAAAAGTTGATAATTAAGTTAATATCATATTTCAAGAAATACTTCAGCTACAGATCTGTACACTCATTATATATTGGTCTCTGCGTTACAAGACCCTCCCTTCTGCAGTCATGAAGCGGTCTCTCACATGGATGTGGTCTCTCATCAGGGTGCAAAATTCACTAAAAGTACTACTTGTTGCAGAAGGAAAGGTGGTCACATAAGACAATATGGAGTCTTATAACGCAGGTACCACAGTACCTTGAGTAAGATGTTATGGCCCATGACAAGATACACCACAACCCTAGGATGGATGGATGGATGATTGGGGCTTTAGGTCCTTTTTTTTTGCACTTGGTAGGCTAATTAGGACAGGAGGAGGACACAGCAAAGAGGTGAAGGAGATTGAAACAGCCGTCCAACATGGGCCCAGGTGACCCGGCAAGAGCTGGATTTGAACCCTGGACCCAGCGATTGGCAGCCCAGCACGCTACCGCAAGACCAACCCTCCCCCCCACCACCCTCTGAAGTAAAGGCAACAACATGTATAAGAAAATGTTATTTTTGGCAGTGACGGGGCCAGGTGGGAGAAATGGAAGAAAGGAAGAGGCAAGGGTAACTAGTATTACTGGAATAAGAAAGGCAGTACTGTAAAGAGGCCTGATATAATTTCTTTGCCAGTATGTTTAACAATTGAGAGTGGGTGGGAGGTTGTCAGAAGTGGCAAAAATGCATCTTACAAACTATGAAAAAAGAGAGAGAATCCATTCGTTTACAAACTGTCAGCATAAAGCAGGGATGACTGCAGGGGGGGAGGGATGCATCCCACCTCGCACCAGAACTATTCTTTTTAATACCTATTATTACATATTAATATATCAGTGCCGAGTTGCGTCATGTCAAGGGCTATGTGTTTCGTGACGCAATAGCCCGCTAACTGTGCATTTTATATTATACAAATACGGCATGATATGAGTGCAATACGAACATTTATTTGCATGAGGAAATTCATATTGAATGAGGGCGTATATTGAATTTACAACTACTAGATATTTGGGAAGACGGGCTGAGGGCTTGTAGCTTTCCTAAATGGGAAATTATTTCTTACATGGGACAGCTTACCATGATAGTCTATTTGGAGTATGCAACAAAAAATGTGTTCAAAAATCAAAAGTTCTATTAAGATATTCACCCCTAGGCAATTTATTATTACAAGACTGCCAGGGTGGAAGTAATTTCAGGATTACCTCTGATCGATGCTGTATATAATTAGGCACCCCTACTAGCTGGTACGGATGCACGGATATCTGGCAAGGTATCCGGCCGGATATTGGAATTTGCAGGATATCCGGTATTGGGCAGAATTAGGGTGTCAGAACTGGATATCTGGGATGCTCAAAGGTAAGTGTTTAAGATTGAAGAAAGTGACAATGCCTCGAGAAGTTTCTAACGCTCCATTTATTGAGAAGATAATGTGCAGTAGGATGAGGAGGAGGAGGAGGAGGTTAGCTGCAACCAACAGAAAAATAACTTCTATCACAATTTGGTTTACAATGTACATGAAACATATATGTATGCAGCTAATCATTATAACAAATAACAATATTTAAACACATATCATCGAAAATAGTCATAAGGTTTCTACATCCTGTATTTATGCACTGATGTGCCATTTAGGAAAAGAAGTAAATGAAACAAGGAAGTAAATCAAAGCCATAAACCGCAAAAGTCATAAACCTACTCAACTTACCACTCTCTCTCAAAGTCATAAACCTCAAAAGTCATAAACCTACTCAACTTACATAAAAATAGTATTGAATATTCTAAGCACTTACACAAATAATGAAAAATAAATGACTATGTTACTGTGTATTGTATAATTATATAAAGAAATGAATAAAGACAAAACTTACAATTTGTTTCTCTGAATATCCCTTTTGAAACATTTCCATGAATTGATATGAAGTGAATGAGAGTAAAATGCAGAAATGAGGATGTGACCAGCAGTTATTGCTGTCACCAACACAATCAAACAATCATGACAACCGTGAAAAACATGAAAAACATAGAAGCTGGACTTTCATCATGACATGTTACAGAAACAATCAAAAACATAGAAACTGAGAAAATCATGATCAGAATGACCAGTGACAAAATGATTGAAATATGAAACACAAGAATGATCAGAAAATACATGCATTTATAGATACAAAAATGCAAAGAAATTAGACATAGAATAATATGATACTTTATTAATAAATGAAATGACTAATAACAATAATCTACAGTCCCCCCTTGAGGATTGTTAGTCCTCAAAACTTAAACTTGAGCTTCTTCCAGTAAGCACACTTTGTTTGAAGGTCTGATGTAGGTCCCATGTGCTGTTTTGACAGTCACTTTTCTGATTCTTCCATCTTCACTTGCATCAACTTCTGCAATGCGACCCAGCTGCCACTGTCCGCGAGGGAGATGCTCATCGACCATGAGAACTAAATCATTGACCATGTGATTACTTTGCTCCTTGGTCCACTTTTGTCTAACAGTGAGGGAAGGAAGATATTCTGCCAGCCAACGCTTCCAAAGATGATCAGCAAGCACTTGAACTTGTCTCCACCGTTTGCGACTATCCAAGTCACTGGCATCAAAACTGCCAAGTGGTGCATCAGTCCCAGAACAGCCAAGAAGAAAATGATTCGGAGTCAAGGCATCATAGTCATTTGGATCATGACTATTATGAGTGAGAGGGCGGCTGTTTATCACATGCTCCACTTCAATCAATGTAGTTCTCAACACAGTTTCTGTCACACATTGTTCTTTGAGAACTGCTTTCAAAGCAGCTTTGACAGATCTCACAAGACGTTCCCAAGCACCCCCAAAGTGTGGCGCATGAGGAGGAATAAAGTGCCACTTTGTCTGGTTTCTGAGAAGATATTCATTGACAGCAACATCATCCAGGGACAACAATGCATTGCGAAGTTCACTCTCTGCTCCACGAAAATTGGTGCCGTTGTCGCTAAATATTTTATCCGGCTTCCCTCGGCGACCAATGAAACATCTGAGAGCCATGATAAAGTCATCTGCCTCCAAGGAATCCGCTAGCTCCAAATGTACTGCCCTGGTTGTCAAACATGTGAAAAGACATCCCCATTTCTTCAGTCTGGACCTTGCTCTTTTCACCACCAAAGGACCAAAGTAGTCTACTCCTGTGAATTGAAATGGTCTCGTGAATGCCATAGTTCTCTGTCGAGGTAAGTCTGCCATGAATGGTGTGCTGGGCTTCACAGACCTGCGATGACAATCCATGCACTTGCGGATGATATCCTTAGCCAACTGTCGACACTTAATTGGCCAATAAGTTTGACGCACTGAAGAAATGATGTGTTCAGGTCCACAATGAGCTTGCCTTTCATGAATGTCCCTGAGAATAAGCTTTGTGACATGATGACTGTACGGCAACAAGATAGGTTGATTGCTCATGAATTTCAGGACTTCATCAGGAACTTGGCGTAGTCTCCCTCCGACCTTGATGACATCTTGAGAAGAATCCATAAATGGGTCAAGTGGAAGAAGGCTGCTTCGATGATCCACGTCCTCCCCTTTCTTCAAACAGGTAAGTTCCTTGGAAAAAGATTCTTGTTGAGACAAGCGTACCAGACAAAGCTCTGCATCATGCAATTCAAAACATTGTAAATGATGAGATTTAACAGACTTCACATTTCTGCAGGTTGAAAGGAAATTGCGAGCTGCTCGCAAAATCCATGCAGTGCGCTTCTTTAGCTGGTACCACGACGAGAACTTCTGAATATCTACCAACTCAGAAATGTTGAACTGATGCACTGTGATGTCATCATGAGACAGGACGTTGGACACTGAAGCTTTCTTCAGATTCTCATCATCTTGGGACACTGAGCCTAAGTCAGGCATAGGGGGCCAATGACCATCTTTGTCACGGAGAAATGCAGGTCCATCAAACCACATGTCATCAGATATCAGTTGAGTTGAAGAACATCCTCGAGATGCGAGATCAGCAGGATTAAGCGCAGAAGGCACATATCTCCATTGTGCAGGCTCACTTACTTCCCTAATTTCTGAAATACGATTTGCCACGAAGATCTTCTACCTGCGAACTTCACTGTAGATGTACTTGAGTACTGTACTAGAATCTGTCCAATAGATCACATGATCAAACTTCTCATCAATCTCATCAAGAATAGCACCTGCGAGGCGAACCGACATGACAGCACCCTGCAGTTCGAGTTTTGGAATGGTAAGTATTTGCTTGATGGGAGCCACATGGGTCTTTGCTGCCACAAACACACAATGCACTGTTCCTGATTTATCAACCACACACAGATAAGCTACTGAAGCGAATCCAGCCTCCGACGCATCACTGAACAGATGAAGATCCATACGTACTTTGTTTTCAGGTAGTTTGAAGAATCTTGGAATTGACAGTTCCACCAAATGCTGAAGTTCATCTTGCCACTCGATCCATCGCTGGTGCAGGTCTTCAGGAAGGCACTCATCCCATGCAAGCTTTCGCATCCAGATGTCTTGAATCAGCAACTTAGCCTTGAAGGAATATGGTGCAAGGAAACCACAGGGGTCAAATATGGAGCTGACAACACTGACCACACTTCGCTTCGTAGAAGGCACAGATTTCACAACTTGTGTCATTATCCTGGATATCCCTGGCAACACGTTGCAGTGCATAGTTGGCGCAGCAAGGAGAGTCCGTGGCCCCGAAGATGTGCACCAACATTTTGTAGATGTCTGGAGGCTTGGAGTCATTGAGATCAGGCTTCCACAAAAACCTCAAGGAGTCGGAATCTTCCTCTGGAACTCTCACTTGATGATACATGTCGGAAATGTCAGCGACAACTGCAATTGGCTTCATCCTAAAACGCTGCATGACACCAAATATGCTGTTGAGAAGATCGGGTCCGGTGATCAAGCAATTATTCAAAGAGACACCATTGAATTTTGCAGCAGCATCGAAGACCACTCTCACTTTACTTGGCTTCTTTGGATTTAAGACACAATGATGCGGTAAATACCATGTTTTGTCACTTGTAGAAGAGGCTTCATCAGGAGTGAGTTTGCGAGCATGACCCTTTGTGATATATCCATTCATGACATCAGAGTATCTTCCTTGAAGTTCAGGTTTCTTCTCCAAACCTTTTGTGAGTGAGTTGAATCTTCTTTCAGCCATGATGCGGTCATTTGGAATTGTAGGGAGAGACTTCTTCCATAGCATTGGTACTTCGAAGTGGCCATCAACAACTCTTGTTCGGGAATCCAACACATCTTGGGCACGTTGGTCTTCCACAGATCTAGATTTTTTGCAATCGGCAGTGACACCAAATGCCTCAGTCTTCCAAAACTGTTCAATTTGCGAACTGAGATCAACCTCAGAAGATATGAGATTTACTGTTGCCTCACCAACATCGATGCCCTGACTTCCAGATCCCATGATACACCATCCTAGTCTGGTTTGAATAGCCACTGGTTCGTCTAGAGGACCTTCTCTGCTGTTCAATTGAAGATGAGCCAAAGGTACATTCGCACCGATCAACATCTTTACATCACTGGGGTCAATGTCTTGAAGATTCAAATCCTGCAAATGCTTAACATGCTGAATGTTGGAAGCTTTAAATTGTGAGCAGTTGAAATGTCCTCGATGAGTCCAAACTTCATTAATCCAAATCGGGCTAGCTTCAGGATTATTGCATTCCCTGACACTGAGGCTCACATTACTAGACTGCAAGGAAGTAGAAGAATTGATGGTATGCACATTCAATGTTCTTGGTTGACCCTTGAGCCCCAAATCCATGGCCAATTCAGCGTCTATCATACTGATGTTGCTCGCAGAGTCCAACAGGGCAAACGTGTCTCGACAACATCCATTCCGACCCTGCACAATCACCGGGACAACTTGAAAATAAACAGTTTTCTTCACCATAACATTGTTTACAATGCTGTCATTTGAAGCGGCAGTATTTTGTCGTCGATGCAGAGATGTGTGATGTTTCCGAGTACATCCACTAATCTTACAAGTAATAGAAGATGTGCATTTGGAAATATGATGGTTCGGGCTGAGACAATTGAAGCATAATCTATGAGACTTGACAAAATTGTAGCGATCTTCAGACGACTTCTCCATATAGCCTCTACATTTTGTAAAGTGATGCTCAGCACCGCAAGCAAGGCACTTCCGTGTTAGCTGCTCCTGACTTTGACCAGTTGTTGTATTGATGGTGGCAGAAGAGGAGAACGAAGGTTTCAATGAAGATGATTGGCTATGAGTCTTGGACTGGCGTGCTGGTATGGCAAATGGGCTGAAATCTGACTCAACGCAGTCCTTCAACCATGACTGAAGATCCATCAAGTTGGGCTCTCTTCTGCGGCCAATGTTACGTACGAAATCATTCCAACGTGTGCGCTTGTCGTCAGGAATGCGCTTAGTTGTACGCTGCAATACATCGCCGCTGTGTAGTTCCTGAGTATAATCCATCTGCTTTAAGGTGGAAATGCAGTCACGAACTGATACATAAAATTTCCTAAGAGCAACTGCATCACCTGAAGGAACAATATTACCACACGTAACAGCATTTACATAAGCACGGGCGACATTTACCCTGTGTCCAAAAGCAAATTTAAGTTCTTTTAGTGATTGAGCATAATTTGCCCCACTATAACCCAGTCCTTTGATTAAGTCTTTCGCATCACCCTGAACATGGGACTGCAGTAAGTCCATCCATCTACAGTCTGTTAATCCGGGTCTAGAGTGAACTTGGATGTAGAATTGTTCCACAAAAGGCGGCCATTTCAATGCTGATCCATCAAAAGTTGGTAATCCGATCTTCGGCAAATCCCGTTCAACTTCAAGTCGAGCAAGGGCACTAGAAAGGTTACTGGAATCAGATGAACCTGGAATCTGCCTTTCTTCACCACAAATTATTATTATTATTATTATACAAGCATTTCTATAGCGCCTTATTCAGAATATATCCTGCTCTAAGGCGCTTCACATGTAAAATTAAGATCACAATAAAAATGTAAAATGTAGAATATAAGATAAGAGTATGTAGTATAGATTAAATACTGAAAGCAATTCTAAACAGGTGAGTCTTTAAGTGTTTTTTAAAAACAGTAAATGTTTGACAGTCTCTGAGGAACTTCGGGAGTGCATTCCACTCAGTGGCAGCGGCAAACTGGAATGTTCGATCACCATAGGAACGTAGTCTCGATTTTGGTGGTGCAAGATATAGTTCCCCCGATGAACGAAGTGATCTTGCTTGTTGACGTTCATGTATCAACTCTGAGATGTAAGAAGGCGCTAGGCCATGGAGTGCCTTGAATGTCATGATCAGAATCTTGTACTGAATTCTCCAGGTTACTGGCAACCAATGTAACTCCATCAGAATTGGGGTGATGTGGCATGTACGTTTCGTTTTGGTAATTACCCTCGCAGCCATGTTTTGGACTCGTTGTAAACAACTGGTAGCTTTCTGTGACACACCGTATAGTAGCCCATTCGCATAATCAATTCTTGATATGACACAAGCTTGAACTAGAGTCTTAACTGCTGGTTCAGTAAGGTAGCGGCGGATGGATGCGATATTGCGTAGCTGGTAATATGATTGTTTACAGACTGTTCTGATGTGACTTTCCATTGTACAGTGCTGGTCAAGTGTGACACCAAGATTCTTTACTGTTGGTCTAGGATTAATGGCAGTATCACCCACTTGAGTCACAAAGGCGGAAGTGCTTGGGAGTTTTTGTCTAGTTCCAAAAACAATCATTTCCGTTTTGTCATCATTTAATTTAAGAAAATTTCTTTGCATCCAAATTTTAATGTCGATAGCACAAGCTTCAATCCTCTTGATTGCCTGGTCCGTATGAAGCGGGTGCTTGAAAACAACATAAAGTTGACTATCATCGGCATAGAAGTGTCTTTTCAGGCCATGGTTGTCTATTATCTCTCCCAAAGGTGTGGTATAGCAAGTAAACAAAATGGGCCCCAAAACTGAACCCTGGGGAACACCAAACATAAGAGAACGAGGCTCTGATGTTGTACTGTCGATCTGGATGGACTGTCTCCTGCCAAGAAGATATGAGCGAAACCAGTCGAGGGCCTGGCCATTGACTCCAAAGGAGTATTCCAGTCGTCTGAGTAGCACACCATGGTCAATCGTGTCAAATGCTGCTGATAGATCGAGTAGAATGAGAGCAGCAATACTTCCATTGTCCACGGCAGCTAGGATGTCAGACTGAACCTTGATCAAGGCTGTCTCAGTTGAGTGTTTGGCTCGATAGGCAGACTGAAGTGAATCAAGGAGCTGATTCTTCTCTAGATGGTCCTTTAACTGTGATGCCACAACTTTCTCAATGACCTTGGAGATGAAGGGAAGGTTTGAGACTGGGCGATAATTTTTGAAGATTGTATTGTCAAGTGATGGTTTCTTGAGCAATGGTATCACAATGGCCTCTTTCATGCAAGCCGGCATGATTCCTGTTACACAGTGATTAATCATATGATGCACAAATGTCAGAAAGTTGTTGTCAGACAAACACACCTTAAGCAGATCTGTTGGAAGAGGATCAAGATGACAAGACTTGGTGGAAGACTTCATGATGATTTTTCTTGTCTCAAGGTCAGTGACTGGATGGAATGTTGACAACTTATCAACAATTGTCACTTGTCGATCTGGCTCAGCCTCTTCTGATGATGTAGCAGGCATTGAATGTCGGATTGTAGCAACTTTGTTGATAAAAAACTCAGAGAATGATTCTGCCAGTTGAACCGGTGAGTTATGTGGCGGGAGGGTTGGGCCACACTCACTATGCAGAAGATTGTTTGTTACTTTGAAAAGAGCTCTCTGGTCATTGGCACACTCAGATATGATGTTAGAAAAATACTGAGTTTTGGTTTTCCTCAGAAGCGCATTTGCCTGACGGCAAGCTGATCTGTAAAGAGCATGATGAGTCTCTGACTTGGAGTGTCTCCATAAACGTTCATACTTCCTTTTTTGATGTTTTGCTTTCCTCAATTCCTCGGTGTAGTATGGGGTATTTGGGCGAAGCACAATGTTCTTGGTAATGACAGGTGCATGCTTGTTCACAAGATCGGCGATGGAACTATTATAGAAATGACACAATTTCTCTGTATTTTGATCCCACGGAACGTTTGTGTTGCTCATGATGGTGCTTAAATCTGCCTTGAAATCTGATGCAGATATTTGCTTCAGTTTCCTATATTTAACTTTCCGTCTTACTGGGGGCGGGTTTATCAATGTTAAGAGAACAGATGACAGCTTTATGATCGCATACAAGGTTGTTATGACGATCACAAATACCAGGTTCTGTGACTTCAGTGTCTTTAAGGAGAAGATCTTGGTCTCTAGAAAGCACTATGTCAAGTATATGGCCCTTGCTGTGTGTGGGCGTGGCTACATGTTGAATGAAGCCAGAGGTGGTAACAATGTCCATGAAACGATTGGCTTCATTGTCTGTTTTATCATCGATGTGAAAGTTAAGATCTCCCATGACAATTGGAGTGTCAGAAAGTACGGACTTGGTAGCCAGGTATGTTGACCATTCATCTAAGAAGGCTGCAACTGTATGGCCATTGACCATGGATGGGGGAGGCCGATATATGATGGAAAGAGCAATGTTTTTAAATTTGGTTTTAACTATGCAGTCAATGTATTCAAATGAGTGGTATGTTTCTGTGGAAGTCACAGATGAGACCTGAAGAGATGATCTGTAAATAAGAGCAACTCCACCTCCCCGTCTGTTTCCAGGTCTGGGACAATGTTTGATGGAAAATCCCTGAGGTACAAGTTCACTTAGGACTGCTTCGGGGGTGTCTTCTTTTAACCAGGTTTCAGTTAATGCAACCAAGTCAAAGTCCTTTGTTATTATAAAATCACACATGGATTCAACTTTGTTAACCACTGATTGTGTGTTTAAAAGACACACGCTAAGATTTGCCTCACTGAGGAGGCATCCGTCCACAGTTTTTATAGTAATTAAATTTTTCTGATTAGCAGAAGTTTTATTGCCTCTTTTGGCACCTCGTTTTCTTGGATTTTGTACTTTAAAGTCTTTAACATGTTCAAAGTTTGCAAGAGCAGCAGATGGCAGTTTGTTGTTATACTCATTGCGTTTCACATGTTGATTAATTTCAGTTTGAGGGCGCCAGATGTTAAGTTCAAAGAGTTTTTTACGAATACTGCGTGGAATATTATGTTTGATATCCTTTGATATATCCAATAGCTGATTTGTGGAGTATTTAGTGATAGGTGCAGAACCTGATAGTCCTGTGCTGCTTGACTGTGTATCGTTTGATTCTGGATATCCACTGTGGTTAGATTCACATTTTTTATTTGCAGGAAGATGATATTCCTTATAGAGTCTTTGATATCCCTTGAAAAATAATCCATTTAAATTCACTCCACTGTAATGATCCCTGTGGCGATGAATAACAACCACATTAGCTGATGGCTCATTATCATTGTCAATTTGATGGAAATTGTAATCAGATGAGCTATTTTCATCAATGATACATATATTAATCCTGTAAGCATTGGAAATGACATGGGGTACTAAATCACCGAATGAAGTATTGTAGCACTTAAGCTCCAGATACCTTCTTAAGTCTCTTATAAGAGTGAGTTTGTCGCCAATAAAAGGCAGATATTTCTCAATAAAGTCATTAGTCTCTATAAAAATGCTAGACTTGATTGATTCATAAGAGGGCGGAGTATTTCCTAATTGCAAATTCCATGATTGTTGGAATGCATGGATAAGACAGTGTCCATCTCCAACTGTGTTTTGTTTTTGCCATAGATTAGTGTTCTTTAATTTATCATGGAGATAATTCCCAAAAGTAGTGCCAGGAGGTTTTGAACCCTGGTCCTCCTGAACTGCAGGATGATGCTTAGACCACTTGGCCATCTGACCACTGGTAACAGAGTGGCAAACAAACACCCCTCATTGATGATGGTTGAGCTAAAAATAGCCACTGTGGCCTGTGGAGAGCACTGCACAGATTGCGAGTAACAGTTAAATATTTAAAAATAAATCCAATTCCATGAACAGGGCGAGATCAACTGGACTAGATATTTAAGCCAGAGATCATTAGACCCATGTAAGGTCATCCAAACAGAAATTCTTTCATAAGAATGTCTAGTAAAAACCATTATACAAATGATAAACAAGGTTTGTAATGAAAACATCAACAGAGTAGTTGTATCAATGTCACAGAAAAAATGTCTTCAGATTAAACTAAGATGTACATAAGTCATACAAACACTGATCCTGGTAATAAATACGATCCTGGTAGGTTATTTAATGAATAAGATAAGCTGTATGATAATCCTATGGGATAATATGGTAAAAATCTAAAATATAATGGAGCATACACAGAGCATGACTGTCCATGCCTGCACCCCTCAATTTCATCCGAGGTCATCAATCCATGCATCTATCGGTTTCTTGGCAGTCGTTCGTGTGGAAACATCCTTCACACCTGAATCTTTGCGATCAGGATTGTTTCCCCCTTCTTTTGATGAATCCATCCTTAATGCGTCCCCACTGTTGCCACTCGAGTCCTTGTCAGGTGGGTTGACTTCTTTCACCTTTCCAGAATCATGATTATCGGATGAGCCATTTGGTTCCTTTTCCTCAGAAGACTCTGTGGACTTGGTCTCATCATGTTGCTCTGCAGAAGGGGTGACTTGTTTCTTCATCAACAAGCCATCTATTGCTTCAAGACCCTTCGTTGCATCTTCGAAGTGCTTGTTCATCCAGTCCTCACATTGGTCAACTTCAGTGGGATCAGTTATTGTGTCCAGATAACGATCATGGGATGCTTGTAACTTCTTCAGTTGGCATGAAATTCTGTTCTGAGTCGCACTCAACACAGCAGGTGATTTAGAGATGGTCCCATCCGTAATTGGAGTCAGCATACGAGTCAGCCATCCTGCAATGCTTGATCGACTTGCCCTCAACTTCGAGGATTCACTTGGGTTGGAGTCACTTCCTTTGCTTGGATCGCCTTCAGACATTGTCACTTGAAGTTGCAGATCAGAGTAAATTCTAACTGTTTAAGATTGAAGAAAGTGACAATGCCTCGAGAAGTTTCTAACGCTCCATTTATTGAGAAGATAATGTGCAGTAGGATGAGGAGGAGGAGGAGGAGGTTAGCTGCAACCAACAGAAAAATAACTTCTATCACAATTTGGTTTACAATGTACATGAAACATATATGTATGCAGCTAATCATCATAACAAATAACAATATTTAAACACATATCATGGAAAATAGTCATTAGGTTTTTACATCCTGCATTTATGCACTGATGTGCCAATTAGGAAAAGAAGTAAATGAAACAAGGAAGTAAATCAAAAGTCATAAACCTCAAAAGTCATAAACCTACTCAACTTACCACTCTCTCTCAAAGTCATAAACCTCAAAAGTCATAAACCTACTCAACTTACATAAAAATAGTATTGAATATTCTAAGCACTTACACAAATAATGAAAAATGAATTACTATATTACTGTGTATTGTATAATTATATAAAGAAATGAATAAAGACAAAACTTACAATTTGTTTCTCTGAATATCCTTTTTGAAACATTTCCATGAATTGATATGAAGTGAATGAGAGTAAAATGCAGAATGAGGATGTGACCAGCAGTTATTGCTGTCACCAACACAATCAAACAATCATGACAACCGTGAAAAACATGAAAAACATAGAAGCTGGACTTTCATCATGACATGTTATAGAAACAATCAAAAACATAGAAACTGAGAAAATCATGATCAGAATGACCAGTGACAAAATGATTGAAATATGAAACACAAGAATGATCAGAAAATACATGCATTTATAGATACAAAAATGCAAAGAAAATTAGACATAGAATAATATAATACTTTATACAATAAATTAAATGACAAATAAATCAAATAAATGAAATGACTAATAGCAATAATCTACAGTAAGTGAAAGGCTAAAATAACCTTAATAAAAAACAAAAGAATGTTACAAGGACAGATTCAAAAGCATGATGGAACCATCTTCAAAATTTGAATTCAGTTACAGAACATACCGAAAAACATTCAATCAGAGGAACAGTCCCCTGCGGGACATGATATCTCTCGGCTCCCAGAAAAAAAATTTATCATCAACCTCGAATGCTTAAAAAATTCCTTTTTCGGACGTTTACTATCCAGTTCCAACCATACAGTTAATATCCGGTATCCGGCAGTTGGTGTTGCCGGATTATCCGGTATCCTGCTATTTTCACTATCCGTGCATCACTATGACCCTTAAAGTTCAGCCTTACCTGGCGGTATAGACAAGCACTTTTGGCTCAGATGAAGCAGAAGCAAGCAGATGCTCAATAAAGAGGTTGTGTAATCCATGATGCTCCCAAAGGGCTGAAAATAAACATTAGTATGTTGTTAACATGTGTAAATCCAAAAAATCCAGCATGAGAACTATAAACATGGCTAATAATATCAATCCTCATGGCACATTTGGGGAGGAATCCCGGGGGATAGGAGGATATGCCATTTCAACTTAAAGATTAAAAAGCACAATTCCCTACTTGGAACAAAATAATAATATGCCAACCTTTTCAAATAAAAAAATAAGTGCCACCAAATGTGCTATAGCAGCAATTCTATAAGGTCAATCCAGTATGTAGTGAAAAATGTTTCATGTACATTGAGGTCAAGTCCTATTGACACAATTCTCCTGTAATTTCATTATTAAGCAAAATAGTCATGGCAGTACATGTACATAGAGCTTTAGATCACTTTATATTCTAAAGGCAACAGGGAATTGTAAAGTCAGGGTATGAGATTCAGTACACAAGACAGTCGTACATTTTGCTGATTTATTCACGAGTCAAAACATATAGCGTATAGCGGTGAATCTACAATAAAACCAAAAAATAATTTGTATAAATAAATGAATTAAATCCCAGACATTTTGTCACAAGTAAAATTAAAACCATTAAATTTGACAAACACTTTTCATATAAAATTTATAGAGTCAATGATACTCTCAATCAAACATCCTCAACCAATCCACAAAACTATCACCTTTAAATAAATCTTTTTTTTATGCCATTCAAATAAATTAGACATGGCCTATTTTTAATCTATCAGCATTTAACTAAATAAACTCAAATTTCTAAATCACCAAAATACCATACAATCTGGCAGCATAAACAGCCAATCCAACATCAATCAGGAAATACACAAAATAAGCCTAAACTACAATGATAAAATAATGCAGTACTTACAATTGTTACAGCACTGTACTGAAACTCAGTTTCTTTTTCTTACATCTTTTCACTTCAACATTTTGGTGCCAATTGTCAAGCAATTCAAATTTTGCTGGCTCACTGGGCACAGCATGTGAGCATGCTCAGCATGTCACTTCCCATAATATTCTTTAATTAGGCCAAGTCTCAGGCTATTTATACATGTAAACTGTTTACATCTATAAATAGCCTGAGACTTGACCTAATTAAAGAATGTTATGGGAAGTGACATGCTGAGCATGCTCACATGCGTTACACTGGAGCACATGTATGTCTATTTATAGATGTAAACACTGGAGCACATGTATCAGTCAGCTGTTTGATTCTTGCACTGAGTGCAACACAGGGTACCCACTGAAATTTGGCAAGCAAATTCCTTGTATTTTCCCTGCTTCACCGGACGTTTTCCCTGGCATTATTCGGCCTTATTGTGTCATTGCCACTAATCAGAAGCCAATAATAATGGCAATAACTTTAAATTTTATGGGTTGTTGCTTAAAATAGAGCGCCTTTTTTCAAGCATTAACCCACGTAAAAAAATTTCCCTGTGTTTTCCCTGAATTTGAGGCCAAATTTTAAATTCCCTGCATCTCCCTGCAGGGCTTTTTTTTTATTTTTTAATTTTCCCTGTATTCCCTGTCTTGTGGGGACCCTGAAAGTTCTCCTTTCAAAATGTCACGATGACACAATTTTTATAGTCACTGCCTCCAGTTTTACAAAATTTGACATTATTTAAAAATTACTGAACATTTTCTACATTGTAGCATCCCTTGCATATTGTCATTAAAAATTACTGAACATTTTCTACATTGTAGTGCCCCCTGCATATTGTCATTCTCAATAAAATGAACAGTCTAGCCCCCCCCCCCCCGGGATATTTTTTGCAAGCAAATGTGAATTTGAGTAGCGGGAATGTGTTTTGTGGGATTTTTTAGGCGATTGGCTGTAATTAAATGCAGATGGAGTCAAATATGTGGAGCAAGTTGACTTTGCTTTAAAAATTGCCTCTATTCTTTTTTTAGTTCTTGTCATGCTGGCCTGAAGCTTGAAACTACATTTTACAGTCCTGATACTTGTCTCTGATCGGACACTTAGGAAATGGGTGCCTCTAGAGATCGAGAACATTCCACCTTCTGTTATTGTTCTTAAATATGCATAGTCAAGTTACTTCCCTATTAGCATGCCTCGGAGGTCCAACGTCGGCCCGAAGCTGGTCCAATGCTGCTGACATCGGACCAACGATGGGCCGATGCTGGACCGCCTAGGCATGCTGATAGGGTTCATATGTATGCCTCCCATTCCTGTCTTTCTCTTAAATCTTAATAAAGACTCCACAATGTTATTAAGCACAATTTGCACATTGGTGTTAAGATTTTTTTCCGACGGCACTGTCGTGTGTGTCAGTGGCTGAGTGCTTAGCATGCTATCTTTGTAATTTTGAGGTCAAGAATTCGATTCCACCTGGCAATGATAAGTGATATATTTAGATGGAGACAGATAGCCACCTGGTGATGATCATACTGCAAGTGGGGGCCCATGTAACTCCCAGAACTCCTTGACGTCCTGCAACTCCCGCTATGTCCCACTAACTCCCGCTTACTCCTGCTAACTCCTGCTAACTCCCGCTAACTGCCGCTAACTCCCAATAACTTCTGATAATTCCCGTAACTCCCGCTAACTCCCGTAACTCCCACTAACTCCCGCAACTCCCGTAACTCCCGCTAACTCCTGTAACTCCCACTAACTCCCGCTAACTCCCGCTATCTCCCACTAACTCCCGTAACTCCCACAAACTCCCGCTAACTCCTGCTAACTCCCATAACTCCCTGAAGTCCCAAATGGAGGCTCCGTTTGGGAGTTACATGCTTAATTGGGGCCTAAGTGGTCAAGCAAATGGAACTCATAAGGCAACTCCTACTGCATATTTCTATGAGAAGAACCTGAGTCCTCTATGCCCATTTGATTGCATTGACAGGATATCTTCATGAGTGGGAGTATACATTGTATCTCTAAAATAGTACCACCAAACAACTATTTGGCTTTATTTATCAGGGTACACTTGTACTCGTATACTCGAGTACATTTTTCCAAGTACTCGCATGTACTCAGTACTCGTGCCGAATCATGAGTATAGTATTCGTACTCGTACTCGAGTACATTGCTAATGTAATCGTACTCATAGTGAGTAAATCACGAGTACAATTGAAGCTTCAAAATTGCAAAATAGAACACAAAAGCCAGTGTCTAACATGACAAAATGGTTTATTTAATGCTATAGTTCAACATTTTAAAACCCTTCAAGGATGCATGCTCTTTAAATTTATAACTCAACTAAAGTTACATATAATGTGTTATGTGAAAACCAGTAGTTAAAAAAAATGGAAATGATATAATGAGCAATCCTTTGTACAACTTTTTGTGATTCACACATTCAAAACAAGCTTTTGGGCACAACATTGTGGAATAGTATACCATAAAGGTGTTGTCATCTATACAACTACAATACCAGATTTTCGTTATCAAGTCTTAAATAATTATTCACTAACAAATATTGAACTATTTTGATTTTGATTTGAACACATGAGAATAGCACGTTGGTGACTAATACATTAACTGTATCTTTACATAGCCGCCATTTGCGTTTTTCAAGGGAGAACCTAAAAGGCGTGACGAGGGCACGGGACGGGACGTGACGGGCGGAACGAACTGAATGGCGTGACTACATGACGTGACAGCTTCTAGTGACTATAAATGAATACAGACAGACAAGTATTCGATGTACATGAATGGCAGACCACTTTTTGGAAAGCTTAATTGATTATCTATCGATTTAGATGTTTAAAATTACAAAAGGCTGTCTTTTTTCATGAATATAAGAAACTTTTTCACAAAGTTACGTTAAATCATGTTACAAAAAGTCATGACATCTTGGACATCAGATTATTTTTCTCCACAACTATAGGAGGTACATCGACTTGGTTTGGCATAAGGGTATACATTCATAAGTCAGTCAGGAAAATATTCAGAGAAGTTTCTGAGTGAGAGCCAAAAAATAATAAAGCGTACCAACATGCCCCGGTCTCTCCTACCTTCTTTCGTTTCTGGTCAACTCAAAGAAATGAACAATGACTGATTGACCTGTGAAACTGTCCAGTCTTGTACAGCAAAAACTGTACCAAACTACATGTAGCCCTGTGACTGTGAAAACCTGTTTTTCTCCACCTTTCTTAACCGTGTTAACTGCATTTTAAGTCTTTTGAACACTTTTGAACCAATTAAAAGTCATACCTTGCAAATTATAACATCCAGATCAGACAATATGCCAAATTTCATCAAACAAAATGTGGAAAATGAGTCTAATTGATGTTTAAAATGTTGTGTTTTTACAGTTCTTGAAAGTATTTTTTGATGTAATTTATGAATAAATGTCATATTAAAATGGGAGAAAGATTGTTAAGGGTTGTTTTGATAGCCCATATCTCGTCTCAGCTTTTTAAAAAGGGGTCTGCCGTTCCTGTACCGCAAATAGGTGTCTTTCTATGCTCATTTTAACTTATCAGAAGAAGTCCCGCAATGCTTGTCACGCCATTTAGTTCGTCCCGCCCGTCACGTGTCGTCCCGTGGGTCCGTCACGCCTTTTTAGGTAGCCCCCTTTTTTCACACCTTTTTGACGCAAATCAAAACATCATGATTTACTGGCTGATACTGACATTATTATCAAAGATACAATATTTTATCTTTTTTTGAGCCATTGTATTCCACTACTTCTGAATGATATATATAAGTTTTGAAATTATGTTTCTAACCCAATTTGAAGCATAATTAGAGCAATTTTCGTTTTGACATTTTTGGGGTTAAATCGCCGCTTTTACAGAAATCTACATTAAATATTTAGTTTACAGGCTCACCATGGCTTATCTTGATTCTAAAAAGAGTGGTTTTAATTCGAATCTTATACTTATGATTTTACCTAACGAAAAGTGTTCTTAGCTGAATGAAATAACCATTTGTATACTTGCCATAAATTTATATTGAATTGAACTTGAATTAAATTGGTTTATTAAATGTTGCAACAAAAGTTGAAATAGTGTACAATTTGATAATACGTATATATGTATAATATTTAAGACTATTAAAAGTAAATATATAAAATTGAAAATGATACATAACATTAAAATGAAATATCAAAAGTACATAGAAACATAAAATTAAAAACATGTAGTACAATAGGGAAATAAAAACTGAGTTATGATCTGTGTTGAGTAAAATGATTAAAATCATGACAATCATACTGCCTGTCTCCTTGACTGGGAAGAAGGTTATGCAATTTAACAAACTTGTGCATTTAAGTGTTTTGAATTTATTGTATTTAATTTTTTGCTAAATCAGCCTTGCCAAGCTTTGATATGCTTTCAAACGAATTCCTGGCACGAGGAAAATATATTAAAATGAAATTAATATCTTACAGATGCCATGGCATCATCCCTTCTCAGTGTAATGGCGAAAGATGATTGAAACTGCTGTCCAAATCCAACACAGGCCCCCCTGTGGGCAACTTGACCTACTTTGACGTCAGGGGACATCAGCTGACGTCACAGACGTTATCCTGACGTCTGTTTTACTGCAGGCTAATTCAGATGCCGACTGGGCCTGGTGGCCCGGCTAGAACCGGATGCGATCCCTCCAACCAGCAATTGGCAGCCCCAAAAGTGGCTTCAAAGGCCATTTTAGTTTACTTTTGTTTAACAAAGGAGACTATAAGTAGTAGCCAACACTGACATTCTTCATTGGTGCTTAATTATTTTATCTTAATGCTTTTATTTCTTTAAATATTGCATAAATAGTTCGAAACTGCATAAATGTACTCGTTCTCGTAGTTGAGTATATTTGAAAGTACTCGTACTCATACTCAAGTACATTCAGAAAGGACTGTACTCGTACTCATACTCGTAGATGTGGCAAGTAGAGTCAGGGATGGTAAATCCGTCCAGGAGGGTAAATCCGTCCACCCCATGATATGAGGATATAGACATATCTGTTACATTTGTGTGGGTCTCATAAGAAAAAGAAACTCGTTTTTCATCTGGGTAAGGCCACGAAGTTGGGGCATGTTATCTGAAAAAAGCTGTCAAAAAGAATGTTTGGAATTTTGACAAGAAATTATGAAATCTATTTCAGATAATCATATGCCCATATGAAATCAATATTCTTAAGGCTGTAAACGCTTCACGTTTTTATGAATGGCTATTTATTTGGAATATTAAAAAACGTAACATTTTTCATATTTTGCCATTTCCGACTTCCAAGGTGCTTTGGATCCTCAAAATTGAATATTTTAATGAAATATAACCTGCTTGGGTCACCTTACAAAGGTTGTTGGAGCTCCCCATACACATATATTTGATTTTTTAAAAATTCAATCTTTAAAAAGCGTAACAGGACAATTAGAGTTCTGAGTTCTGTCGATGTAAAAGTAAAGATGAAATATCTACTTTTTGGCTACTAACTACACAAATAAGGCAGACACTTATTTTCTGTGCTATTTTTGTTGGCCACACTGCTATGACTTAGCCGCAATGTAGACTTCAAAGTCCAAGCCAGATGTGTGGTAACAGGACAATTCTTCAGAATGCTTAAGCTACTCTGGAAGTTCAGAAACTTTCAAAATTTAGCTGTTAAACTATACTTAATACATTTAGCTATAATTGTAACCAAGGCTGAATTATATTTTTTGTTGCTCTCAGATGTGCTTGACAATTAAATCAAATTAATTGACCGCAACAGGACAAATATTCTGTTTGCATTACCTTCTATACACGATTTAAAGAAGTAACTGGATCAATAACACCAGTTACAACTAATTAGCACTCTACTTTTGATATACATATATACTTTCTGCAGTGCCACCACTGTTTAATTGAATTTCAGAGAATTTCGTAACAGGGACATGTCCTGTTACGCGAAAAAAAACAACTCTTTCTTGTTCAAGAATAGGGAAAACAAACGTGAATCACACTAAAGAGTGGATCAATGGGCTTCAGAGGATGCTGAATTGCAAAATTCATATTTTTTAAATGTAATTAACACATCAAATTCCATTAAATGTAACACATCAAATTCTATTAAATGTAATTAACACATCAAATTCTATTTCTTCCTACACCATAGAAGTGATTGGTGAATTTCAATTGCTTATTTGATGCAGTAGATACCTGACAGTCTTGAGAGAAACCCTAAGCCCTCAAAAGGTGTGAATAGCAATTAGCCACTGAGGGCCCCGGTCGGAGTGAGGGGTATACCAGGTACAATTGTAAGAATATTAAACTTTGCAAAGATCAATCACCAATTAGGCTGTAACATATCGCATCAAATGTAAACTTGATTGATTTCAGATATTCTAGTCTATGGCCTGTGGAACAAAGCCAAAAAATAATGTGCAAGCACTTTACAGTCCTCTTTAGACTTGCGTGGGATCTCAAGTTCTTTTCTATGCCGTAGAACTGTGATGTCAGAGATGACTGTATTCTAGCATTGCAATATATATGTAAATTAACTACAAGCTGTCATGTCATTTTAAACTGGGTCAGATTTACCGGCTTCTAGCCAATGTGGATACTCCAAAACTGAGCGTCACAGTTTCACACAGTGTCAGAGTAAACATTTTATATGGGATAGCCCCTGCAACCACATCATCACAGCTTGCCAGCCAATGGGCTTACAGTAAAAGTAAGCATCACAGTTTAAACATTGACATGTAGAAGGAAGCATTACATTTGTTGTCCCAATGATCTATCATTGGCAATCACCAGTCTTATCTGACTAAATGGCAGCTTCATGAGCATTCACAGTAGACAACTGTTATAATCCCCACAGAGATTTTTTATTAATCTGCAAACTTGCGACTTTACAACTTTAAACTTCAAGAGACCTTGCGATAAACAAAAGGCTTAGAAAATTTTCGTAAACACGTGGATTATGTGACATATAATTGTTCTGGCAGCCCATTGGCTAACAAGCCGTGGACTTGGATTGGTTTTCCCAGACCCAATTTTCACTCTGACACTGTGTTGAAACTGTGACGCTCAGTTTTGGAGGATCCACATTGGCTAGAAGCCGGGAAATCTGACCCAGTTTAAAATGACATCACAGCTTGTAGTTAATTTACATACATTGCAATGCTAGAATACAGTCATCTATGACAACACAGTTCAACAGCATAGAAAAGAACTTGAGATTCCATGTAAATATAACAAGGACTGTAACTTCAAGTTTAAGCAACGCATGAACTGTTTCTCATAGAAATGACATCATATATATACATGCCCTGGAGGATGTGTTACTGCACCATAAGGATTAAAATTACTCCGGAGGATCTTGTTCGCATCTATGGGCGATGAAGCGTTTCTAAAGTGTAGGCCTAAGCCTGGGCTTAATATGAATAATAAAAAACTGGCCCACTCTTATTGGGAAGCTTGAACTTGAGTGAGCACCGGTAAATATTGCCATGATAGGCCCATGAAATTGAAAGGAGAAAAAAAGAATCCCATTTGTAAATTTGAGGTATCCTGTTTTGAAAACTTAAGTCAGCTATTCATAAATTCATAAATATATGAACGACAGAAACTGTTGAGAAATAACAGTGTCAAACAACATGGACAAGAAACTTTTTATGTTATTTCTTTTTATAGAAAATAAATGAAAAAAAAAATTGAAGGCTTGAGGGAAAATAATTAATTAATCGATAATCAATCGGCCAGGGTACCGGATTAATCAATTATGGATTTTCCAACCGATTCTTAGCACTAACATTGGAAAGATAGATAGATAGATCCTGATATAGATCCACATAGACAGACAGGCAGAATGGTAGTTATTTAGGTAGTTGGATAGCACATGTGTACATGGTTTTGGAGAGGTGATATATACTTGGGGGAGGGGGTAGTTCATCATTGGGTCTGTAAGGCTCGATTTTTCAGATCTTTTCTAAAATTCAATGCTAATTTACAAGCCTGCCGGATGTTTAGGGGGCAGCTGCCCCCTGCCCCCTCGTTTTATGCTTACAGTGTAGATAGGATAGATGTTCTAATGGCAACTCCTTAAAAAGTCCTTGCATGTTAATTTTTTAGTCTGGATCGTTTGCTAAAGTTGGCCATAAAGCAAATATCATGAATTTACAGGTATGGAACCCATGTGGAGTGTATTTGGCAAACAAGAAACTTGTTAGAAACATGAAAAACGACTAGAAACTAGAATGTAAAACCAGCTTCCGTCATTTTTATTGCGTAACAGGACAAATAAGTAACAGGACAAGTCTTCGTTACACAGGCAAACTCAGAGTACCACTCACTGCACCAGATACTGTGTGGATGCTATCTGAGATACTGAGATGGTTAGAAATATTTGTGCCTTTTTTTGCCATGAACATGCACAAACATTCTCCATACAATTATTCATAAAGTTGGAGAAATATTGTTTTAATGACAAGGTAACAGGACAAGTAATAGGACAAGTAACAGGACAAATAACAGGACAAGTAATGGGCAAGTAACGGGACAAGTAACAAGACAAATAGGAATAGAATGACTGTATGCACATAATAATGACAGTGCAGATGTGTGATTGCGGAATTTTGATTCAGCAGCGTCGAGCAACAGTTAAATACACAAAATTCAGATTGTGGTTCTCCATTCTAATTGCAAGTGGTGACACTTTGATACAAACTCAGTAACAGGACATGTCCTGTTACGTGACTATGTGACCAGTTATACCAAATATTTACCATAATACCCATGAGTTACTTGGTGATTAACCTACAATGTGATAAGAAAAGATTGGTAGATTCAGTTCAACATTTATTAAGCCATGGAGCCACTGAAACTCTCTCATAATTGTAAAAAAATGATTGCTTGTTTGCAAGGACATAACAGGACATGTCCTTGTTACTACAATTCAAACAGGACATAAAACAACTGTCCTGTTACCATATTACCCCAAAAAGCGCGTAACATTTCGGTAACAAGACAAAAAAGGACAATTGCCCCTTTTTCTTCATGTCCTCGCCTCAATTTTTTATGCTCAAGTCTGCAAATTGGCAATATTTGTGTCTGATCAATGCACTGCTGTTTTGTAATGTAAAAATAGAGATTAAGCCATTCAAAATATGAAAAGACAGGGGGTAGAAAATTTGGCCGTGAAACATGGTTTGATGAGGACATGACGAAAAATCAAGTTATCGGCGATATTTTCTTCTATTTGTTGTCATAACTGAATTGCATCTTGTAAGCATCACCTTAGTGGTCAGATAGACACTGTTTGCAATTCAGTATTACAATGAAATAAAAAGTTAGAGCAGTCCAATGGCGCGTAACAGGTAAGAGCTGAAAATGTTACGATAAAAAAATGACTTATATCTTATCAAAATAATGGATTCCCAGGCGTTCACTATGTATGAAATAAAAGTGCAGGACCTGTTCTATCATTCTAAATAATAAAAATGACATAACTGAGGGTTTCCTGAAGACAGTAAAGTCCTCTTTTGACCATGTCAATCCACGAACGCCTAAAAACGTCATTTTTGGCCTGTTTCCTTGACAAAAAAGTTGTCCTGTGTCTTTAGTTTTTGTGGTATCAACCTCAAATTTTTACACAGTTTAGTCTAATGTGCATGCTTTAGTCCTGCATTCATTCAGTTAGCTTTTATCAAAATCCATTTCAGCCAGCCAGCTCCAAATTTAGAGGACACTTTTAGCAGCTCAAATGACTCAACTTCGTGGCCTTACCCATCTACTTTTAACGTTTTTTGGGTGTTTTCGGCAATTTGAATAATATTTCAGGTCCATTTCATAACAAAGTATAAAATACAATCTGATTCTGTGACGTCATCACAGCCATTTTGAGAATTTCAGATATAGGACATATTCAATATTTAAGGCCAATTTTCGTTGTCAAATAAATGTATTCGATATAAAAATCAGTGAATGAGATGCAAAATTATATAATTCTTGCAGGATTTGTAAAATTGTGACACATTGAAAGGAAATACTATGGAAATAAAAGTGTACGGAATTACAATCAATATTTCAAAAGTGGCTTGATTTGAGGTTTGCAAATCCGTCCACCCACATAAAATCAAAATTTGGCTACTTTAATGACTTTAAATATTTACAAATGGCATACCACTGGTTAGAGGATTTTGATGAGAACAACTTTACCATGTTGAATTGATAAAAAATGTTCTCTAATTGTAATTGAGGTGGTCAATTACAATCATTCAAATTTAACTTAACCTATGTTATATAATTCTTCTATTACAAGTGTAATCAATGAATCATTATTAAATCGACACAAAAACCTATGTAAGATTTAATAAATTGCAAAACTTGAAAAAAAAAAAATTAGATACTAGTATACTAAATTGCACAGCAATTTAAAGGAAGAACTTCCCTTCCATCCAATCCCTTCCCTTCCCTTCCAATTCCGAGACTTCAAATTCCTTCCTTCCCCTTCCATTCCCTTGCCCTCCACCCTGAAGCTGTTTCATTTGGTAAAAAGGGAAATCTTGCTGTTACAAGATGTTTGCTTGCAATAAGCCATGTAGCATACAGTCAGACATATTGAAATGACATATCGCTTGGCATGGAGACCAGTGTGTGGTGGCCAGTGGTACCACCCTCAAAGCAATACATTTTCAGTGAATGGTAGGTGAAACCCTAACCCTAATGGCTTGTTGTAGACAGACCATCCCAGTTATGGAGCTGTGCTTATATGGAAAAATAGACCCAAAAATTAGGAATATGTCAAATTAGTTTTAATTGATTTAATTAAATACTTAATGAGTTATAATTGAATATATAAAATATTATATGGATAATTTATTATAGGTAAGAGGGAGATATCCTTATAGCACACCAGAGGGCATAATTTTACGCATTTTTTGGTGTTAATTTCATGGGATTTGAATAATTATGACCAGAGAAATTCACGTTTCAATTTTGAAATTAAAAAAATTCTCTAGGAAAAAGTATTTGATGCAGGCAAATTTCCTTTGGGTACAATATGGAGGCCCAACCTAGGTATCCCACATTAATTATTCATGAACATCCATGAAGTGCTTCATACATTTTTTTTAGGAAAACCATTTCGATAGGCCCAAAAAGTGACACAAAAATTTCAATGTCCACCGCGATTCTAAACCGGATGTAGTACAGGATATTACTATACATCACTGGAAAGCTGACATTCTGAGCTTTCCAATATTAAGGGAGATACAGCCCATCAAATGTTGGACTTTTGAGACCCTATGGCACCAAAAGTATTGGACCTGGGATGCCATACTTTTGCACAGACACTATACCCTGGTAGTACTAACAATTCCTGTAAGGACATAAAAATCTGACATTCCAATCATGGTTTTTCATGACATCACCCCTCGAAATTCCGGTTTGCTAAAATTTTGAACTTTTTTTTCTCCACAACTATTCACCCTATTACCACTAGGCTCCTTTCTGCACTGCACATTCCATTACAGATTAACAGGAAAAATATTCATGAAATTCTGACTGACAGTTTTCCCAAAATCAGAATCGGAAATTTTTGGTGAATATTGCCTGTAATTCCTATGTAAAACGGAATTCCGATGCGTAATTCCCGGCATAGAAGGCATTTTACAGTGTCAAAATGGTTTTTGACTTTTTATGTGGAAATAGTAATTTGGTCAGGAGTTATTTAACATTTAAGGAATGACCAAAATGTGGCGGAAGAAAAAGAATAATAAGAACTAGTACACCTGTAATTGTGCACAATTACAAAGATAAATTCCCCCCTTCCCTTCCTCTCCCCTGCCCCCTTACATCCCCCTGCCCCCTTACATCCCCCTGCCCCTTCCCTTCTATCTTCCCCATCCGATGATTCACACAGAAATGTGATTGGGTCAGCATTTATTTCAACAAAGAAAATGTGCAGCCAGTGAAGTATGAGAAACGATGAAATTGTCATATGGCCAGGAAAAAGTGTTTCGAGCCATAAGAAGCATTTGGGGAGGGAAAAAGTGAGATACAATTTTCAGGGTCCACCGCGATTTTTAACGGACGACGCTACAGTGGAATGCTATATCCTTTCCCTGCCCATAGCGTGCCAATGTGTGTGCCTTTTGCAGAGATGAAAATTGTGAGATTTTAGGCATGACTTTGGCCGTAGTGTGTCAATGTTGCTTGAAATTTCCTCACTCAGAAAGGAAAGGAATGTGGGCAAATACCTTACTCTGGTGGCCAGGCACATTTTTGAAACCAGCAAGCCGTAGTGTGTTATGTTGGTTTTACTGCCATAGATGCTCCAAGGCCAATGTGTGTTTTGCTGATTCTGGCCATCAGAGGGTTAAATTAGTGCCATGGATGCTCCCAGGCCATTGTGTGTTTTGTTGATTCTACTGCCATAGATGCTCCCAAGCCATTGTGTGTTTTGTTGATTTTACTGCCATAGATGCTCCCAGGCCATTGTGTGTTTTGTTGATTTTACTGCCATAGATGCTCCAAGGCCATTGTGTGTCTTGTTGATTTTCAACATCTGGGTACTAAACAAGTGTCACGTATGCTTCTAGGCAATTGTGTGTTTATGTTAATTTTTTCTCCCGACCTAGGGGATGAGGCAATTTACAAGAAGGGGTTTATTACGATTTATTACTTGTATTATAGGGATGTTGCTTTTTACCGACTAATGTATTCTACTTTTTTTCACAACCAAACTGAAATTATTTCCTGCCAGTTCTTATTTTTCAGACGGTTAAAAATCAGTTTTATTTTAAAATTAAACTGCCTAAATTGATACATTTATTGCAAAAACTGTGTGCGTGTGTTTTTTTTTTTAGAACAAAGTGGGTTCAATCGCCTTTATAACATTTTCAAAAAAGTTTATCTTTATATATCTCACTTAGCATGGCAATTACGTAAATGCATCAGTCAAAATAATGTTAAATGTGACTGAAGCCTTTCTGTAGGTCATCTTTTAAATCTGTAGATTGACACTTTCTTAATTAAAATTCAGATTATACTCCGGCTTTTCCAGAAAGGAACTTTCTACATAGTATGAATAATGACAGTATTACTAATTGTTAATACTAGGAAACAATCATTTTCAAAACATCTCTTTCAATAAAGAAATAAAAGGAAATAAACGGGTTTAAACACTTAAGGGGCAACCATTCAATTTCCATTTGGATTTTTCCTCAGCAGGAAATTATTTATTTTTCAGTAGAGGGCCAGGGCAGTAATATTTTTTCTTGAACACATAAAGTTCCTAATTATTCATTCCTTGCTCAAGCAACACCTTTTTAAGAATTACCTCTGGCAGAAATTATTTATTTCAAAACTGCCAAAAACTAATTTATTTATTTCACCGAAAGTGAGAAAAAAATTATTTATTAAAAAAATCCCTCCCCCATCTTGGATATTAAATGTTCATCCGCTAAGTACACCCCCCACCCCCCACCAACACCCACCTGTTACACCACTGGAGCACTACAGTTTGGCATAGACTTACTGAATTAAGATCATGCATAGCAATACACTGTCAATAGAAAATAAATGAAATACCACGGAGAAGCATGTTTTACTTTCTTGCCGATATTAATATACAATGTAATTTGTTCTCCCCCATTTCATCCAATGTTAAGTTATTTCATAAGAGAAATGGTAATAAAGATAATATAGACATATCTATAGAAGGTAGATGATATGTTAGGGCAATTGGGCACCTACCCATTGTGTGTTATCAATAAGTTATTTAATTAAGGATATGATTAATACAGTCTGATTTTAACCTATTGGATGTTAATTAGACATTACAAACCACTGTAAAATGATTAGTAAGAACATAATGAAGAAGTGTGTTTTACTTATCCAAGTTTGTTTGTTTGTTTGTGTTTTACGCCTCTGCAGCACCTTAGTGGGCTATATTGAGGCAGGCGATCGCCGTATGATGATGAGATGAGAAGACTGTGAGTCTGGAACATACCCTATTAATTCAGGGATGCCCAGGGTCTTTCAGTTGCCCCAGCATAGAATATTGGATACAACCCGCCTCCATTTAATGTCCCATGGGCTCGGACTAAATTGAGTTCCCGGGGTGAGATTTGAACCCACGCCCTCAAAGCCAGTGGACAAGCAGTCTTGACCATTAGGCTACTGGGGAACTTTACTTATCCAAGTAAACGCAAGCATGAAAGAAACAGACCTGCAAAAGGTTTATCTGCAACTTGGGCAAGCCATGTAGGTTAGTCTGCCCATAAATCTCAAATGCCAAGCATTTCAGAAAAAACACATGTGTTAATGATATTTGACACCACTCTACCCTTTCCCTAAACTATAGATTTTATTTTGTATTCTTAAAGTTATTAATCAATGCACAACATCATGAGCAATATGAACTTGTACATGATTTGCGAAGCTGGTGATTTCTGCAATCAACAAAACACCCATAGGACAAAGTCAGACCCAGCAGCATAGACACACTATGGCTGGCTGTTTGAGCAGCTGGGAAGAAATTCCTGGCCCTGCACAGACAATCAACATTGACACACAACGGCTGCCGGGTTCAGAATGAGTCTGGCCGTGGAAAGGATATACCATGTGAAAGCTAAGAAACAGAGCTTTCTGGTGGTATTTTTTATTTTTCTGTAGCTTTAATAGGGGCCGAGTTATCGGCGCTTGAAAATAGCGTTTTTGTGGTGCTATAGCGCCGATACCGTTAACGCTAGAAAGTTGAAATGCTAGTGGATTGTTACACTATAATATGACTGCATACAATCTCAGCTTGATTGGAGCATTTCTTCCTAGTTTTTGGAAAATTTTAGTAGCAATTTTGGGAATTCCCTGATTTGAAAAATTCATATAAAAAAAACTTTTAGAGATATTGCCAAAAGCCGCCTTTCCGCACTGCGTATATCTTTAGAGATGATTGTGTAAAAATTTGGTGCAATTTCCTTAATTGGTTCTGCCAAAACCGTGCACACAAATTTTTTAGGAATTTACTGTGTAATTCCCAGCTTACTAGAAATTTCGCTCTGTAATTCTAATACCTGAAATTAGAGGTGTGCCGATACTGGCATCGGGTATCGGTATCGGCCGATACTGGCCCTAGAGTATCGGATCGGCATATCGGAAATTATTGCTCCCGATGCCACAAAGTTGCACCCACATTTGAGCGCCACCTGTAGCTCAATTGGGTGTGCAGTCAAGCGGAACGCTAGACACCACGTACAGCAGAAGATCAGTGGCTGTTGAACCAATTCATACCGTGACAACAACAAATGTTTATTTAAAGTCACAGAATAAACAACAAGAAACACCAGCTATTACGTGACAAAGTAACAAAATAAAAACGGATATTAAAGTAAAACATAGGTATTATTTTATCTCAATGAATTACAAAACTGGAATATATATCTGCATAATGAAAATGTGATTTCGATCTAGCTTCCCTGGGAATCATTTGGGGAAGAGGGTTGGCCTTATTTTGAATAGACCCAAATATACAGTCCATCGACATAAAGCTTACCATTGTTGCATAACCTTGCACTTTACTTGGAGAAGAGAAGGGGGGGGGGCTAAGTAGGTGTGTTGTCCGGTCGCTTGATAGCACCGGCAATCAAATGGCCGTACTAGTTAGTAGGCTACAAGGCCCTCTGGCCATTAGGCAGGAGGAGGAAAACTAATTGTTTCCTTACATTAAAATCCATGCCTATATTGACATGTTAGGAATTGTACAGCACATATGATTAGGTTTGATAGAACTGTAACATAATATTGTAAAGCTTTAAATCTATTTTCGTGTTCGTAAAATATAGGCCTACATGTTAGATTTCAAATTATAGAACGCAATCTCCTTCTGTTAATCACTCAATTTGACAATAAGTAAATCTATCTTTCTTTTTATTCTGTCTTCCTTTCTTTATTGAAATTACTAATTTGCCGATGAAATTATATTTCTGCCTTTCTATGTTTCTTTCAGAAATACTTCATTATTTTTGTATCTTGGCTATTTTTGAGTGATTGTATAATCGATGATAGGATATATACACAGTTTGTTCAACAATTGCATAAGATAATCTCAGTTTTTATCTTGACTATCATATAGGGCCTATTATACGAATCCCGCATAACTGTGTAACAGCACATGTGGCCACAGATTTAGAGACTGCTGGTGAAAATACCAGATACAAGTATTAAATAAATAACAGCTACGCAACTTATGAATTAATCAAGTTCAGGCCTATCTCTTGACTTTTGATTGACAGATTGGCCAAGTTCTTATAATTGAGTGGCGTTTCTTGTTAGACGGAGATTTTAATAGTTGATTGTATTCATGTATGTTTTTTCGTACTCTTGAGTACAAGAAAATCGCAAGTGATTTATTTAGCAGTTCACTGATGTACCATGTATATAGGCCCCCTTTTAATTTCCAACAGATTTAATTGGCATGTTAAAATTGAATAAGAGTTCGTTAACATAGTCTAAATCTAAATATTTGAACTTTTAAAACAGTTTACACTTCCAGTTATTGCAGTTAAATTTTAATTTATGATAATAGCAGCTAAGTGACACACATTTGATTAACACCTATATTTCATCTGTTCTGTTTCCAGTTAAATGCATTTGACTAATCATTTGTGTGTTACCCGCTTGCTTTGTGCTTCTTTCTAAATACAAGTGTTTTGCTTAATAATTGAATGTTTAATTAAACTGGTTGGTGTTAATTCAGCAATTTGCAACATAGTGAAACGCTAATGCAATGGTGCATGACCCGTTCCAATTGGCTGAACATGGCCTTGCTGTCTATGGCCTGCTCAGTAGGCCCCATTTAACCTCATAATTCCCAAATGGAGGTCCCATTGTGGAGTTCAAGGAGTAATGAAATATTACGAGGTTTTAAAATTTTTATAGGAACAATAGGGAATTGCTGGATATTGAAACTATAATCAGGGATTTTGTGGGATTGATCTGACTAATTGGGGATAATGTGATATGTGTGGACTTTTGGAAACTGTCAGGGAAATAATTGGGATATTCAGGACTTGTGGGAATTAGAAGTTCCGATATAAGCCACCAGTGTGAAATGATAAGGGGCCGACCAGATGATAGTTGGGGGGGGGGGCTATGGACTTTAACTGCGGGACAAACTTTTTTTGCGCGGCACATCAACAAATAATTTTTTCGCATGCTCACTCGCGACAAACTTTTTAATCTGAATTTTAACATTACTGTACCCTAGCTACAGTTGGAAACAATTTTTTTTTTCCATGTGTTGAACAATTTTTTTTTTCAGTGTTTTTTTCACCAAATCTTTTTTTTTTCACCAAATGTCCATAGCCCCCCCCCCCAAAGATCATCTGGTCGGCCCCTAACATACACTTTTTCAGATCTGTGTGCAATGATTGTTGTCTCTGACAAAAACAACACCCAATCGGTGCGTCACAGTTTGTCTGTTTGTTTGTTTTAGTTAACAGAATAGATTTCTTGACAATTAAAGGATTGATCCACAACTTAAATATACAGAGCACTTAACTATCACCTTAAATGATATTCTGCAATCAGTTGTTCTGACTGCATTGCAACAGGATTATAATGCTGTGGCCAGGTTGCATTAACCAGAAATGTTAAGGTACTTTTTCTTGTTTATTTAAATGTAGCAGATTGGTGATATACTGAAAGACAGGCACATGATAGGCTATTAACAAAGCAAATGATTATTTTGACCAAAAAAAAAAAATTCAATGAGTGTTTCTATATATCAAAAGGTTATATCAAAATCAAAAGGTTATATCATTTAATTATGGTTTACTATTTTTGTTAGCCTTTTAAAAACCTTTTGTAACACTCTTACTGCATGCTGGGCCATTGATGACAATGATAAAAAACAGGATGTGCAGCAGCAAACCTTCAGCATTTAGCTGTGACACTGCCAACAGCTGAAACAATCTGCATGTCTTTTGAAATAATTTCAATACATTCATGACTGTTTAACTTTACAATTCATGCTATTGTTGTAATTTTATATCAGTTTCAATCTTATAAACTTTTTTCAGGAAATTTGCTAGCCTCTGTATTTTTATCATCGTCAATGCATATTGCAAACGGGTATTGTAATTTCTTTTGGTGGTCGCTGGAACAGAGGCGTCCCACTTGGTGGTTTAATTTTTATGGTACTACTTCAGTTCCTTTTAAAACATTGGAAGAATAAAAATAAGCTGTTTTCAATACCGGAGCAGATCTAAAAAAGAAAAAAAGGTTTACCTTTGATGATGAAATTTGCTAATGTTGCTGTTTCTTAAATACTGAAGATAAGCTTTTGTGGGACATAAATTTTAAAAGAAGTCATAAGTTTGGAAAAATACAAGAAATTATTCTGTGACACACCAGAATTGTCATTTTTGGAGTTAGACAGGTATTAAACCTCGTAAACAAAAATGTCACTTATTTCCAAGTCAGCAATTTTTCTGAAAGCGACGGACTCTCAGCTGAATATGCACAATAACTTTGCAAGCAATCCATTAATATAGAATATGGACGGAAAAGAAACAGGTCTATAGTTGCAGAAGATCCCCGTAGGACAGGCCTAATGTTTTCTTTTGTGGGTGTCTGTTCTTCCGTCTGTTTGTCTGTCTGTCACTCTGGCTGTCCAGCTGTATGAGCTAATGAAACACTGTAGTCTTGCAATCACCACCACAACAAAGAACTGATTTGATTTTGATAAGCATCCATGCAGTGGATATGGCACAATGGGACAGTTATGAAATTATTTTAAATGTTTTGGTGCAGGTTCCGTTAATATGCTCAGAGAAATGTTTTTTGAAATACAGGATATCCCAAAATGTTATTGCGCATTTCATAAAGACAGTACTTGTTGACAATTGATCAAAAAGATAATGATTATCGATCAAATTCAATGCCGCTATCGTGGTGTTTCACCTGAGCCTGAGGCCGGCACTTCAGGTCTCAGTGGCCTTGAGAAGACATTCTGGGAGCTTATGGATTCTCAAGAAGAAGGACATCAGATTCCTTTAATATCATTATGGGACAGTTACACAGTAGTCCCATACAAGCTGTATGAAATTGGTTTGAAAGGGGTATAAGAAGTAATGCTCGAATTTGTTCTACCTGATTGCTATGGTTTTCTTTCTGAAGTGGTTTCAAGTATTAACATTTGCAAGAATGGTCATTTACTTCTTTTGCAATCGTAAGCGAATATTCAATCTTTTGACTTCATTCAGAATCTGTAGTCACGTTGATTTGAACTGGCCTCTCAGCTGCAGAGTTCACCTTACCTAGTCATTCTTAGCCTTTGTATTCGAAGGGCTTTGTTACATTGCCACAACACAGACAAAATATGGGAAGACAACTGCAGAAGCATTGGCAGAGAATGTTTCATCAGATCCAATTACTCCAGATGCATGTTGGGGGAGGGTTGGTCTAGTGGTAGCGTGCTGGACTGCCAATCACTGGGTCCAGGGTTCGAATCCAGCTCTTGCCAGGTCACCTGGGCCTATGTTGGATGGCTGTTTCACCTCATTGCCATGTCCTCCCCGTGTCCTAATTAGCCCACAAAGTGCATAAATACAGGACGTAAAGCCCCTATCACATTTCTGAATTGAAATAAAAAATAATTTTTCAAAAACACCTGCCATGAAGGTGTGACCACTATTTGCCCCTCCACTTTAAAATGAAACTGACGCCCCTGACTGGTATCCACTTTATTGCCAGTTGAACACTCTGAAAATAGTTTTGTATGCAGTGTTCCAAGTTCTTTCATGAAATTATTAGTTTTTCCATCACCTGCGCCAAAAGGCCATTTTGTGGCTTGAAAATGAATTATAAAATTCTGAGATTTAGCACTCAATATTTTTGCTACAGCTGGGCACTCAGAGAATTAGTCATTTTTAAGGGGATGTGAACGCCACCTCCATTTCAAACCCCTGGGTTCTTGTTCATTAATTTTACATTTTACCCCACGATCTGAAGGGACTGGGGATGACCACCAGTTCATGGCAATTGTGGCAATCCTTCCATGACTTCAGGATAGGCTTCTGCATTTAATTGCATATTGTAGTCCCGCCATGTGATGGGACTAGGGATGACAACCAATTCATCCTAATAGTGGCAATTCTTCCACGACTTCAGGATGGGTTTTTCATTAATTGCACATTTAAGCACCACCATGTGATGGGACCGAGGCTAGCAACCAGCTCATGGTTATTTGCAATGCTTTCCATGACTTCAGGATTGGCTTTTGCATTAATTGCATATTTTAGTCCCGCCATGTGAAGGGACTGGGGATGGTAAGCAGTTTTTGGCAATTAGCAATATTTTCCATGATTTCTACAGTTCATGGTAATTGTGGCAATCCTTTTCATGACTTCAACACGGGTTTTTGTATTAATTGCACATTTTAGTCACGCCATGATGGTGGGACTGCAGTTGGCAACCAGTTTTTGGTAATTGTGGCAATCCTTTTCATGACTTCAACACGGGTTTTTGTATTAATTGCATATTTTAGTCGCGCCAAGTGGTGGGACTGCAGTTTGCAACCAGTTCATGGTAATTGTGGCGATCCTTTTCATGACTTCAGCACGGGTATTTGCATTAATTGCATATTTTAGTTGCGCCACGTGGTGGGATTGTAGTTGGCACCCAGTTCATGGTAATTGTGGCAATCCTTTTCATGACTTCAACACGGGTTTTTGTATTAATTGCACATTTTAGTCACGCCATGGTGGTGGGACTGCAGTTGGCAACCAGTTCATGGTAATTGTGGCAATCCTTTTCATGACTTCAACACAGGTTTTTGTATTAATAGCACATTAATAATAATAATAATAATATAATAATAATAATAGTGATTTATATAGCGCCTCTTCCAGTAAACTGCTCAGAAGCGCTTGGGTGGGTAAGGGTTATTCGTAGAACATTTTAAATAAGTAGGTTTTTAGGTTTTTCTTGAAACACTCTAGCGTCTTTGTTGTGCGAACACTCTCAGATAACTTGTTCCAGAGTTTTGGTGCTGCAAAGGAAAACGCTCGATCTTCAAATTTATTTTGGCTGTTTGAAGCTGGTTCTGTTAACAACAGTCTGCCGTTACTTCTCAGATTACAGTCTCCATTTGCTTTAAGCCTGACCATTTTGTTGAATGTACAAGGGAGCTTGGCCGTTTAATGCCTTCCAGGTTGTTGTCATCAACTTAAACTGGATTCTGGCAAGAATAGGCAGCCAATGAAGTTGTTTTCTGTGTGATCCCACGCTGTCTTGCTGTTTCAACCTCTCTATAAGACGAACTGCTGAGTTTTAGGCAACCTGGAGTTTGTTTATTAAATATTGCGAAATGCCATACAGACCGCTATTTCCATAGTCCAGGTGAGGTGTGACCAGAGCATTTACCACAGTTTTAATGGTATCTTTGTTCATGGACTTACGAAGTTTCGAGATGTTCCGAAGATTAAAGTAGGCATTTCGGTACATCTTATTAACTTGTTTCTCCATTGTCATGTTTTTGTCAAATGTTACTGCCATGTTCCTAACATTCTCTGATGTTTTGATTGAAACATTTTCAACATTGATTGATGACACTTGGAGTTTATTTAGTTGGTGTGGATAGTCCGGTGGCTTAGGGACAACTTTTGGGTGGATCGTTACAAGTGTGATAAAAGCACCAAACTTCCCAGATATGTTCTATAGGTCATTTCTGATGATTTCAGTCGAGGAGCCCTTTTGAAATATCATTATGTCAGAATTTAGGCCCATTTTTTGAAAACCGCGGAAAATATGCATTATTTTGCCTCCGTATCAAAGAAACAAACACTTTTATCCCATTTTTTTAGTCAAATTTCTTCCTATATATACATGTTATACATCAAAAGAAAGCTTAAGATCTCCTCTTTCCAAATAATTAATATATTTGATGGTTGGGTGAACTGATAGGTCACTAATTATTAATTAATCACCTCACGACGAGGAGCGTAACATGCTTAAAGGCCGAAAATAGCAATTCACTGTACACTTGATTTCATGGCATATTTATCTTAAACTAATACATTTTTGACCATTAACAATCTCAGAGTTCATGACACAACTTCTTAAAGACCAACCATGATGGTTTACACATCATGTATGAATGTTTATTGCGTGCACGGACACTAGTAATTTTAATCAGTTGTTTTTGGACAGCGGTTCCAAACTGCAGCTTTCTTTCACAATTGTAATGTGGACAATCTCCTTTGCAGGAGCTTTGAATTACTTCCTGAAGGGATAAAGGTAGTTCAGAATTGTTATCCATACAGGGAGTTATTTATTTTCGGATAAATTTCCATGAAAACGCTTTGGGAGACGGGTAAAACCATTTTGGGACGATCACTAAAATTCCAAATTCCATCATGGATAAGGACTTGCTTTGTATATAGTGCATCCTCTAATTAAAAGTCACTATATTATATCAAATCACTGCAAATTCAAATGAATTCTTTAACAACACACTCACCTGTTTGTGTGACAGGACAGTGCCATTTGTGTGTCATGGTTTATGTACTTGGCCTGTTGTGTCACATAAACATGTACTGCAAATCTCCCCAGCTGTTGGAAGTAATGAGAATTTGCATCAAAGTGCTTCAAAGTTCATTGGCTTAACAAGCACATCTGATATAGAAATTCCTTCAGACTTCTCTCCATTTCCTCGACAGTATTTATACTTATAGCATTGCACCTAAGTCAGTGTTTTAAATAGTAACTGTTTTTGAAGTCCAACGGATCCCAGATTTCCTAACCATTGAGAGATAAACGGAGAGATACATAGTTTAATATCCATATGTAGTAGTAAGTACAGCCTCTTTAGCCATGTTCTGGCCACTTGATTGGGTTGATTAATGAGATAGTGTCTACAATTTGAGGACTCCGGCTAACTCACCTAAGTCTTACCCCATAACAGGGACCTTCTACTTCTTGTCTAACAGAGACACTGATACACAGGCCACCAATGTAACATCTCATCAAAAGAATATCTTGGTGGCATTTTGCTCCGATCAAAATATTTAAGATTCTGTGCTTTGGGTTGAACTCACGCAGGCTAACACCTTCACAGCGGCTTGCTATTGATGTAACACACTCTAGGTGTGATAAAAGGGCCTCCCACATCTTGAAGTAACACAAAGTTTAGCATTTGGTGAAAGTCTCAAGAAAGGATGGTGCTCAGGATTACAACTATATCACTATATCTGTGTCCAAGTGCAGGAGGAGAAGCATGGACACTCATTGTGCAGGACGAGAAGTATTTTAGCTCAAATTAAGAGCATGGGGGACGACCTCAGGATGAATACGACAATCCTGATGTCTGCCTGATATTTCATGGTTTCAACCTGGTATGGGAATGCTTGTGCTTGAGACAGTCACAGAATCTTCCCTGAATATATGTATGACCTGCAAGCTCAAGGTCAGCCTCCCAACATATTTAGTTTTAAAAATGACTTTTATACTGCAGGAATTGGCTTCATAATGGTGGCTCATATGTTTTGATATCTGAATTCCATCCCGAGACATGGTATCCCAGATAATCATGTTGCAAAACATCTTTATTTGAGAAAATGGTGTTTGAATTTCACGCCATTACTATGAATGACTTTAAAATATCAAGAATGACACCCTGTAGAAATAAGTTTAAATCAATTTCTGGTACAAATTAATCTAAATATTCCAAGAAAATGTCTTTTATTAACGAGAATTATAGAAAAAAGACCAAAATGTGACTCTGTGACACATTTTCCTCATTTGTAGGAAATGTATAATGCCTATTTTGAACTTATTTTGGTGGAGCAGGTCACTATAGAAAGATGAAGGAAAGATAGTTTATGTCTTCACCACAACACATATTACATCCAAGTTCTTGGACTGCTTCGGAGAATCATGTAAATAGCTGCAAAAGACCATTTCATTCTTACCAGATGATATGACAAAGAATTTATGGCTGGTCACCTTGAAAGTGAGAAACTGAAATAATTCATTCTGGGTGTCCTAAAGAAGGGTTTTACAGCAAGGCCGCACCAGCATGACAATCTCTTGCATACGCGCTTCCCTCTTTCCCTCATGCAGCTGAGATTCCCACAACCTGAATGGTAAATGTGTGCTGACAACAACAGCTGTGTTGAAGACGTTGATACTAGCTTTCCTTTGTGTTTCTAAATTCACGAAAGAGTCTGTCACTTTCTCCGGAAAAAGCATTCGCGTGACAGTTTGAAACCATAAGAATCAGTCACTAGCATTGCCCACATCCTGTGTTGCTTTATCCATGGTATGCTTAATGGCCAAAATACTACTGGTCCACAACGTGGACACAGCTATAGTTGTAATCCTGAGCAACAACTTCGGTTGTTCTCTGGTGTGAGGATGCACTTTCATAAAACATATCCGCAGATCAATAGCAGCTGATGGCTGAGTGGTGTTAGTCTGGGTCTGCTCCACTGGACATGTTTGCCTACCTGAGTTCAAACCCAAAGTGGTGAATCATAAACATTGTCAGTGGAGCTTGAGGAACAACATCCCAGCTGGATACCCAATGTGCCAGGCAAGTAAAGATCCCTCACATGCGATAAATGCGTAACAAGTTGAGGATTCCACAATAACAAGTCTTGTTCCCTCTCCTCGATCTCATCAATCAACCCAAGCAAGTGTCCAGAACTGAGGTTAGAAGACTTCACTTACCATATTATTTATCCATCTATCTATCTATCTGAATTTATTAAGGAGGTCTGATATCATTGGACTTCAGTTACTTCAAAAGCTTATTTGCCCCAACTCTAAGTACATTTTGACAAAGGGAAAGATGTCCACATCGCAAGACAAGCACAGGATGATTTTGACGAAGAAATTTCTACATCATATGTGTACTTGTTAAGCCAATGAACCTTGAAGCACTTTGATGCAAATTCTCATTACCTCCAACAGCTGGGGAGATTTGCAGTACATGTTTATGTGACACAACGGGCCAAGTACATAAACCATGACACACAAATGGCACTGTCCTGTCACACAAACAGGTGAGTGTGTTGTTAAAGAATTCATTTGAATTTGCAGTGATTTGATATAAATAGTGACTTTTAATTAGAGGATGCACTATATACAAAGCAAGTCCTTATCCATGATGGAATTTGGAATTTTAGTGATCGTCCCAAAATGGTTTTACCCGTCTCCCAAAGCGTTTTCATGGAAATTTATCCGAAAATAAATAACTCCCTGTATGGATAACAATTCTGAACTACCTTTATCCCTTCAGGAAGTAATTCAAAGCTCCTGCAAAGGAGATTGTCCACTATACAATTGTGAAAGAAAGCTGCAGTTTGGAACCGCTGTCCAAAAACAACTGATTAAAATTACTAGTGTCCATGCACGCAATAAACATTCATACATGATGTGTAAACCATCATGGTTGGTCTTTAAGAAGTTGTGTCATGAACTCTGAGATTGTTAATGGTCAAAAATGTATTAGTTTAAGATAAATATGCCATGAAATCAAGTGTACAGTGAATTGCTATTTTCGGCCTTTAAGCATGTTACGCTCCTCGTCGTGAGGTGATTAATTAATAATTAGTGACCTATCAGTTCACCCAACCATCAAATATATTAATTATTTGGAAAGAGGAGATCTTAAGCTTTCTTTTGATGTATAACATGTATATATAGGAAGAAATTTGACTAAAAAAATGGGATAAAAGTGTTTGTTTCTTTGATACGGAGGCAAAATAATGCATATTTTCCGCGGTTTTCAAAAAATGGGCCTAAATTCTGACATAATGATATTTCAAAAGGGCTCCTCGACTGAAATCATCAGAAATGACCTATAGAACATATCTGGGAAGTTTGGTGCTTTTATCACACTTGTAACGATTTTACCCCTAAGCCACCGGACTAGGAGTGGCAATCATAAGAAGTTCAGTTTTTTCACCATTGTTACACAACTTGTTTTCATGAAGAAATTTTCTGATTTCAGCTATGCATTTCTCCATTTTCTTGATTGCATGATCTTCTTATGTATTTTAGTCACGCCATGATGGTGGGACTGCAGTTGGCAACCAGTTCATGGTAATTGTGGCAATCCTTTTCATGACTTCAACACGGGTTTTTGCATTAATTGCATATTTTAGTCGTGCCATGTGCTGGGATTGCAGTTTGCAACCAGTTCATGGTAATTGTGGCAATCCTTTTCATGATTTCAACACGGGTTTTTGCATTAATTGCATATTTTAGTCGCGCCATGTGGTGGGACTGCAGTTGGCAACCAGTTCATGGTAATTGTGGCAAACCTTTTCATGACTTCAACACCGGTTTTTGCATTAATTGCATATTTTAGACGTGCAATGTGGTGGGACTGCAGTTGGCAACCAGTTCATGGTAATTGTGGCAATCCTTTTCATGATTTCAACACGGGTTTTTGCATTAATTGCATATTTTAGTCGCGCCATGTGGTGGGACTGCAGTTGGCAACCAGTTCATGGTAATTGTGGCAAACCTTTTCATGACTTCAACACCGGTTTTTGCATTAATTGCATATTTTAGACGTGCAATGTGGTGGGACTGCAGTTGGCAACCAGTTCATGGTAATTGTGGCAATCCTTTTCATGACTTTTCATTACCATGTGATTCTTGTCATTCACACTTGGCTTTGAGGAATCAATGCTAAACCAGCACTAACTTCGTTTGATAAATCAAATGTGTGACGTTCTGTTGTTTCTAAACCAATCACAATAACTAAAAATGGCATGTATTTAAGAATCGCATACTAATGAAATCACCTGTAATTGCATATTTTAGTCACGCCAAGTGGTGGGTCTGCAGTTGGCAACCAGTTCATGGTAATTGTGGCAATCCTTTTCATGACTTCACAAGTTTTTGCATTAATTGCATATTTTAGTCGCGCCATGTGGTGGGACTGCAGTTGGCAACCAGTTCATGGTAATTGTGGCAATCCTTTTCATGACTTCAGCAAGGGTATTTGCATTAATTGCATATTTTAGTCGCGCCCTGTGGTGGGACTGTAGTTGGCAACCAGTTCATGGTAATTGTGGCAATCCTTTTCATGACTTCAACACGGGTTTTTGTATTAATTGCACATTTCAGTCGCGCCATGTGGTGGGACTGCAGTTGGCAACCAGTTCATGGTAATTGTGGCAATCCTTTTCATGACTTCAACACAGGTTTTTGTATTAATTGCACATTAATAATAATAATAATAATATAATATAATAATAATAATAGTGATTTATATAGCGCCTCTTCCGGTAAACTGCTCAGAAGCGCTTGGGTGGGTAAGGGTTATTCGTAGAACATTTTAAATAAGTAGGTTTTTAGGTTTTTCTTGAAGCACTCTAGCGTATTTGTTGTGCGAACACTCTCAGGTAACTTGTTCCAGAGTTTTGGTGCTGCAAAGGAAAACGCTCGATCTTCAAATTTATTTTGGCTGTTTGAAGCTGGTTCTGTTAACAAGAGTCTGCCGTTACTTCTCAGATTACGGTCTCCATTTGCTTTAAGCCTGACCATTTGTTGAATGTACAAGGGAGCTTGGCCGTTTAATGCCTTCCAGGTTGTTGTCATCAACTTAAACTGGATTCTGGCAGGAATAGGCAGCCAATGAAGTTGCTTTCTGTGTGATCCCACGCTGTCTTGCTGTTTCAACCTCTCTATAAGACGAACTGCTGAGTTTTAGGCAACCTGGAGTTTGTTTATTAAATATTGCGAAATGCCATACAGAACGCTATTTCCATAGTCCAGGTGAGGTGTGACCAGAGCATTTACCACAGTTTTTTTTTTTTTGAATGACTTGGTCTTTATTTTTTCCAAAATACAAATTTTTTATGTTCAACAATATAAGATTGGTGGCCTTCGAACTCTGTCGAGTTATTTGAAGACTCACCAAGATGGAGTGGGATGAAAATGAGATGAATGAAAATGAGAATCAAGGAACATTTTAAAGTTAAAACATGCTCTCCGTTGCCACATCACCAGACATAAAGTAAAAAGAAGAGATGTACTTTTGAAAACAGATTTGATGAAAATCACAGGGTAGTGGAATATGAATCCCAAACCGTCTTTCAATTTTTTCAAAACGATTGTCAAAAACTCACAAACCAAAAACTCTTCAAAATCAAATTAGATGAGAATCACAGGGTTAGGAATACAAAATCCCAGTCCGTATTTCATATCAGATTGAAAATCAGATAAAATTCATAACCAGAGACAAAATATCTTCAAACACCAAGCCTCAGAAGCAGCTCCATTAACCCGATTGCTCTACCCATTCCATAGTGGAGGGAGTTTCTTCATTAACCAAACAGAGACAAGGAATATTGGGAAGGTATGGAAATTCAAACATAGACATATCGAAAATAGATTTGGTTTTTTTTTTTTTTTTTTTTTTCCCTCGCTAACTCTTTGCCTGTTTTAGAGGTTGTCAATGGGATTAATAAGGAGGAAATTTTTTAGACTTCGTTTAAAAGCATGGTAGCTATTATTCCATTCTATCTTGTCAAGAAGGTGATTACTTACTTTAACTCCTATATAACGGATACGTTTTTGAGAGAGAGATGAGTTACACTGTGGTATATTTAAAGTAAATTGATTTCTTGTCCGATACTCATGGTTAGGAGATTCAAAGAAAGTTCCAAATACTGAGGGTAACATTCCCTTTTTGTGCTTAAAAACAAAAAGGCAAGAATAGAAATAAAATAGCTGCTGAAAAGACAAAATTCCAGTCTCCTTGAAGGTAGAACATAAATCTGCAGAAAACGAAAGTGAAAGGATTATGCGCAGAGCCTTACGCTGGATTTTCATAATAGGTAATAAATGGGTTTTACATGCGCATCCCCATACTTCAACGCAGTAAATTAGATAAGGGTAAATGAAACTATAATACAGTGATATCAATGATGAAGAATTCAAATATTTCCTGGCTTTGGCAATTATTCCAATACCTTTGGCAACTTTTGTTTTAATGTAATTGATGTGAGGTATCCATGACAATGTTTCATCGAGGATCACACCAAGAAATTTGACCGAAGAGACCTTAACAATTTCAACACCATTGAGATACAGCTTGCCTGTGTTGCTGTCTAATTTTGATCTCTTGCTCTTAAAAATCATATAATTGGTCTTGTCAATATTTACTGATAGTTTGTTGGAATTCATCCAGGTCATATACTTACACAATTCATTATTTAAAGAGTTAGTCAAGTCACTCAGATTGCTTCCAGAAATAAATAAGTTAGTATCATCAGCATACATAATGGGACAGACAAGGTCTGAAACATATTGCAAGTCATTAATGTATAGCAAAAACAGCAATGGCCCGAGAATCGAGCCTTGTGGCACACCACACAAAATATCCATTTTTTCTGACTCAGTATATTTGAAGAGAACGTATTGTGACCGATTTGTAAGATAGCTACTAAACCATCTGTGGGCTGGACCCCTAACTCCATACTTAAACAATTTTTCAAGTAAGATTTCATGATTAACACAGTCAAATGCCTTGCTAAGATCTATAAAGGTGCCTATTATGTATTTCTTATTGTCTATAGCAGATATGATTTTATCCACCAGGTAAGTCAAGGCTCTTGTTGTATTGTAACTTTTCCTAAAACCAAATTGCAGACTGTAAATTGAATCATTTTTGTCAAGAAAGCTTACTGTTCTCGCATACATTATCTTTTCATATACTTTCGAGAATACGTTTAGAACAGAAATTGGTCTGTAATTTTTTATTTCCTGGGGATCTCCAGCTTTAAAAATTGGTAGGACCCTGGCAATTTTCAGTTCAGATGTAAAGTGTCCATGGACAAGGGACAGATTGAGCAGATGTACAAAGGGAGCCAAATACAAGGAAAAAGTCTCTTTGAAAATATCTGTTCTTACACCATCAGGGCCATGGCTGCTATTTTTAAGCTCACCAATTATTTTGTTCACTTCATTCTCTGTTACTTTCTCCAGAAACATCGTTTGATTCATGTCTTCCTTGATATATGAGCAAGGTCTTACATTAGTATCAGGACATTTCCTAGAGGTTGTAGGGCCAATGTTGATATAGAATTTATTAAAGCTATTAGCTATCTCTTGTTCATTATCTTGAAGAACACCATTTATAAGAAATGTGTTACCGATCTGGACATTCTTCTTCCTGTTGATTATTTCCTTAATTACATCCCAGGACTTACGGACATTGGACTTACATTTTTCCAGCAAAGCATTGTAGTAATCTCTTTCACATCTGCTGAGCAGTCTTCTTACAGTTGATTTGTATTCCTTGTACTTCTTTATGTTTATTTCAGTAGGGAACTTCTTTTGGATAAAATACAATTTATTTTTATTCTTCACGGAATTTCTCAGGCCAGAGGTTATCCATACCTTATTATTCTTGTAACCAATTTTTCTGTCCTGAATGGGAAAAGAATCATTGTAAAGCTTGGTGAATCTTGTATAGAAACGGGTAAATGCAACTTGTGGATCATTGCAATTTAGAACATCGTCCCATTTTATTTTCTGAAGCTCATTTATAAAGGAGACTCTCGTCTGGTTATCAATTTTTCTAGTTCTTCTGGAGTTGGACCTTTCTTCAATTTTTGTTCCCAGGTTAAAACTGAATATTGGATAATGATCACTGACATCAGTGCACAAAATACCATTACAATGAGTGACATTAGTAATGTCGTTGCACAGAATATTATCAATAAGAGTAGCAGACTGACTAGTTATTCTTGTTGGTCGATTGATCAGTGGGAAAAGAGAGACTGAATATATTGTATCTAAAAAGTTTGAAGTTGGTTGGTGGGAGTTTGCATTGAGCAGATTTATATTGAAGTCCCCTAACAGGTATAACAGTTTGTTCTCTCTTTTCAGTTTTTCTAGAATGCCACTGAGCAGATTATTAAAGTCATCAATATTTCCACCAGGGGGCCTGTAAATGACACCTATGATAAAATTCCTGCAGCTTGAGGTTTCCGAACTGGGAATTTCAATGAAAAGTGATTCAATAACATCACAAAATTCACTTAGATCGTTTCTTGGTTGATAATTTAAACCATTCCTTATCATTAGAGCCACTCCACCTCCTATTTTATTAATTCTGCAGCGAGCTTCCATTGATTTTGGGCCTTTTAATGGTATCTTTGTTCATGGACTTTCGAAGTTTGGAGATGTTCCGAAGATTAAAGGGGGGGAGGATTGGTCTAGTGTTAGCGTGCTTGACTGCCAATCGCTGGGTCCACGGTTCGACTCCAGCTCTTGCCGGGTCACCTGGGCCTATGTTGGACGGCTGTTTCAATCATCCTTTGCCTCATTGCCGTGTCCTCCTCCTGTCCTAATTAGCCTACCAAGTGCATAAATACAGGACGTAACGCCTCAAACATCCATCCATCCGAAGATTAAAGTAGGCATTTCGGCACATCTTATTAACTTGCTTCTCCATTGTCATGTTTTTGTCAAATGTTACACCCAAGTTCCTAACATTCTCTGATGTTTTGATTGAAACTTTTTCAACATTGATTGATGACACTTGGAGTTTATTTAGTTGGTGTGGAGTGGCAATCATAAGAAGTTCAGTTTTTTCACCATTGTTACACAACTTGTTTTCATGAAGAAATTTTCTGATTTCAGCTATGCATTTCTCCATTTTCTTGATTGCATGATCTTCTTATGTATTTTAGTCACACCATGATGGTGGGACTGCAGTTGGCACCCAGTTCATGGTAATTGTGGCAATCCTTTTCATGACTTCAACACGGGTTTTTTGCATTAATTGCATATTTTAGTCGCGCCAAGTGGTGGGACTGCAGTTGGCAACCAGTTCATGGTAATTGTGGCAATAGGGTGTGTCAATTTTCAATTTTTATGCAAATTCAAAAAGCACTAGTGCCTAAAATATGCGTTTTGACTTGGGGAATCCAAATCTGTTTACGAAATGGCAATGCACCAATTCTTACCTACTTCAATTTTGGTTGAAAGTTTCATTATTTTTTTAAATTTTCGACCATCTTCGCCAATCCGCGGTTCTCTGTAACTTTGTCAACTTTTGTCATACGGCATTCTAATTGCCATGGTTGGAAAGCCCTTAAAAAGACCTACATTTTGAATACCAACATCAATGGTCTATGACAATATCTTGACTCCCTATGTCTCTTTGGCCGGCACTTTTCAGAAATGAAAATGTTGTTGACTGTCTAATCCTATTAAAAAAAGGCTTTTGAATTTTTTTCACTGATAATTGCTTGATTCACATTCTCCAAGTTCCAGAATGAGCAAATAAAATATTTTTTAAATTCTTGGTCATGGAAAATCCTGCTTTATGAGCTTGGAAGTTTTAATGCAAAATTTTGACAGAATTATTGAAACAAATCATGGAGGGGCTGTTATACTTCATATTTTAACTTCATCAGAATTACAGATAGGACAACATCATTGGTACCATGGGAATGCTAAGAGTATTGTCTTTCATATGGTACCACTCATGTTGCCCTGCAGTAAATTCTGACGAAGATATGATATGAAATGCAACAGACTCTATCTCACATTTTACGAGTTTTCAACTAACGTTAACATTAGAACTTCATCACACACAAGCCAGGCACTCCCATTGTAAAAATCAAAAAAATGTTTGTATTTGATCATTCTGGAACTTGGAGAATGTGAATCACTGCAATTGTCATTGAAAAAAATTCCAAAGTCATTTTTAAATAGGATTAGACAATCTGCGTCATTTTCATTCCAAGAAGTGCAGGCTGAAGGGCCATTGGGAATCACGATATTGTCCTAGACCATTGATGTTGGTATGCAAAATGAAGGTCTTTTTGAGAGCTTTTCAACCATGGTAATTAAAATACTGTATGATACATATTGACAAAGTTATAGAGTACCGCGGATTGGCGAAAATGGTCGAAAACGAAAAAAACATTGAAACTTTGGACCAAAATTGAAGTAGGTAAGAATTGTCGTATCACAATTTCGATAACAGATTTGGATTCTCCAGGTCAAAATGCACATTTTAGATACTAGTACTTTTTGAAATTGCATAAAAATTAAAAATTGACACACCCTATTGTGGCAATCCTTTTCATGACTTCAACACGGGTTTTTTGCATTAATTGCATATTTTAGTCGCGCCAAGTGGTGGGACTGCAGTTGGCAACCAGTTCCTGGCAATTGTGGCAATCCTTTTCATGACTTCAACACCGATTTTTGCATTACAGGTGATTTCATTACCATGTGATTCTTGTCATTCACACTTGGCTTTGAGGAATCAATGCTAAACCAGCACTTACTATGTTTGATAAATCAAATGAGTGACGTTCTGTTGTTTCTAAACCAATCAGATTGACTAAAAATGGCATGTATTTGGTGGTTCTAGAACCTAAGAATCGTGTACTAATGAAATCACCTGTAATTGCATATTTTAGTCGCGCCAAGTGGTGGGTCTGCAGTTGGCAACCAATTCATGGTAATTGTGGCAATCCTTTTCATGACTTCAACACAAGTTTTTGCATTAATTGCATATTTTAGTCGTGCCATGTGGTGGGACTGCAGTTGGCAACCAGTTCATGGTAATTGTGGCAATCCTTTTCATGACTTCAACACCGGTTTTTGCATTAATTGCATATTTTAGTCGCGCCATGTGGTGGGACTGCAGTTGGCAACCAGTTCATGGTAATTGTGGCAATCCTTTTCATGACTACAACACAGGTTTTTTAATTATATTTTAGTCGTGCCATGTGGTGGGACTGCAGTTGGCAACCAGTTCATGGTAATTGTGGCAATCCTTTTCATGACTTCAACACGGGTTTTTGTATTTATTGCACATTTTAGTCGCGCAATGTGTTGGGATTGCAGTTGGCAACCAGTTCATGGTAATTGTGGCAATCCTTTTCATGACTTCAACACGGGTTTTTGTATTAATTGCATATTTTAGTCGCGCCATGTTGTGGGACTGCAGTTGGCAACCAGTTCATGGTAATTGTGGCAATCCTTTTCATGACTTCAACACGGGTTTTTGTATTAATTGCATATTTTAGTCGCGCCAAGTGGTGGGACTGCAGTTTGCAACCAGTTCATGGTAATTGTGGCAATCCTTTTCATGACTTCAACACGGGTTTTTGCATTAATTGCATATTTTAGTCGCGCCATGTGGTGGGACTGCAGTTGGCAACCAGTTCATGGTAATTGTGGCAATCCTTTTAATGACTTCAACACGGGTTTTTGCATTAATTGCATATTTTAGTCGCGCCATGTGGTGGGACTGCAGTTGGCAACCAGTTCATGGTAATTGTGGCAATCCTTTTCATGACTTCAACACGGGTTTTTGCATTAATTGCATATTTTAGTCGTGCCATGTGGTGGGACTGCAGTTGGCAACCAGTTCATGGTAATTGTGGCAATCCTTTTAATGACTTCAACACCGGTTTTTGCATTAATTGCATATTTTAGTCGAGCCAAGTGGTGGGTCTGCAGTTGGTAATCAGTTCATGGTAATTGTGGCAATCCTTTTCATGACTTCAACACAAGTTTTTGCATTAATTGCACATTTTAGTCGCGCCATGTGGTGGGACTGCAGTTGGCAACCAGTTCATGGTAATTGTGGCAATCCTTTTCATGACTTCAACACGGGTTTTTGTATTAATTGCATATTTTAGTCGCGCCATGTGGTGGGACTGCAGTTTGCAACCAGTTCATGGTAATTGTGGCAATCCTTTTCATGACTTCAACACGGGTTTTTGCATTAATTGCATATTTTAGTCCTGCCATGTGGTGGGACTGCAGTTGGCAACCAGTTCTTGGTAATTGTGGCAATCCTTTTCATGACTTCAACACCGGTTTTTGCATTAATTGCATATTTTAGTCGAGCCAAGTGGTGGGTCTGCAGTTGGTAATCAGTTCATGGTAATTGTGGCAATCCTTTTCATGACTTCAACGCAAGTTTTTGCATTAATTGCATATTTTAGTCGCGCCATGTGGTGTGACTGCAGTTGGCAACCAGTTCATGGTAATTGTGGCAATCCTTTTCATGACTTCAACACCGGTTTTTAAATTATATTTTAGTCCCGCCATGTGGTGGGACTGCAGTTGGCAACCAGTTCATGGTAATTGTGGCAATCCTTTTCATGACTTCAACACGGGTTTTTGTATTAATTGCATATTTTAGTTGTGCCATGTTATAACAGCTTATCTTTTCCCCAGTTATTATTAGTAGTCTGGGCACTTAGACATCCTTGGCTGTGCTTCCCAATAAATGCTTCTGATCAGTTTGATCAATAACCAAAGATCCCAAGTTCAAAGCTAGTTATGTTACTCTGTTAATAAATAAAGTCCAAGCAGTAGGTATATTTCATCCAAAGGTTTCTCAATAACTAAAGGCTTTATTCACTACAACATTCAACAGTATAATCCGGCCCCTGGCTTCAGGCCCTCTCCTCTCTCCACCAATTACAGACCAGTTCACCTTTGATTGACAGGTGGGGCTATGCCCCAGCATAGACACACAAATACATTTAGACAATCTGACTATAGGGGGCACTGCTGGCTTCTCCCTAGCAACCATGATACATTCAATGTTTATACAATTGACCAAGCTCCTTACATCATAAGGGTACACAACTGCCACTTTGCTCAGTGGGCTTCAATGCAGCCATAAACATTTAGTCATACAATTATATGTGCAATCTACATCTAATTGGTACAATGCAATTGGGGTGGTCTCCTTAGAGTTGGCACCCCTTTGAGGTACAATCTGTCCTGCCATAAGCCTAGCAGGTGTGCAAATAAATTATGAAACTTCCCTGAGACACAAAGGGCATTAGGCCTTTGTGGCATCTAAAAATGTGGGCTTATGATAAAAGGTGATTGCCTTATCTGGCACTTAAGTTTAAAGTGCAGTTTGCTTGACTGCTGAGCTCTTAATAACACCTAGCTACTAATACATGCAATATAATTATACAATAATATGTTCCTCCTGCATATATATGATTATGGTTGGTAATATGACATTTCAGACAATATATGACAATATCATATGCAAGCTGAAATACTCGCTGCTGATTGGCCGACAGCCGTGCAATATTCTACGATATTGCACGCATGAATCAATGATATTGCATGGTCATTTTAACATGTGAAAGATTGGACGGACCTGAGAGGAAGCACCTTATTTTGAAGCTGCTGCAGCACAAGCAAACAACGAAAGTGTGTTTTTCAATTTTACTAAAATGTGTACTGGACGGCAACGGAAGCAGATAGGAAGATGATTTTTGCGGCAAACGATGCGTTTATTAAAGGGCTAATCGAATATCAACTTAATTTTACTTATATATTATTTCTTTTATCAAAATAAAGCATTAAAAGCCCGAAAAACGGCATTTTTGCCGATTTTTTGGTGGTTTTTTTGTGGATAGAGGTCTAAAGTCTGCTATAAAGTTTTTTAAAAAAATCGAAAATTATATCTATCATCAAGTATATCATTTGTGGATTCGAAAAGTGTGAGAATTTTTTAAGTGAGTGAAATAGTTATCGAGTTCTCATGAGATACATTTTAAGTATCTGGTTAAAAAGAAACACAAATAGAGTCAAGATTGCATGCAGCAGCACAACATTGTATGTTAGTTTTAGAAAAAAAGTCATTGAGCAGCACTGAAAATAGATAGGAAAATTACTGTGGTGGCAAAAAGATGCGTTTTTTAAAAGGGCTAAGTGGATATCAACTTTTTGTACTGTTTATGTTATTTATTTAATCAGAATAAAGCATTGATTGGCCGAAAAACAGCATGTTTCTCCCATTTTCCGGTTACTTTGTTGTGTTTACAGGTATTTTAAGTCTACTACAAAGTTTAATAAAAAAATTTTAAGAAGGCCCATCATCATGTGTATTATCTATGGATTCCGAAGGTGTGAAAAATTTTGTTGTGGGTGAAATAGTTATTGATTTTCGAAAAGATTCATTTTAAACATGCAGGTCACAAGAAACACAAAACGAGTTTGGACGTAAGAATCCTAGTCCTTTCCTTGGTATTTGACCCAAAAACCATATGATATAACAGTTATTGCACATCACCTCGTGCAATATCAGTTTTTATGGCACCTCGGTGACTAATATTGCACTCGGGCTGCGCCCTCGTGCAATATTAGTCACCTCGGTGCCATAAAAACTGATATTGCACTCGGTGCTGTGCGATAACTGTATAATATTAATATACTTGCTACATTACATTTGTTACAATGTGGTGCGACTGCAGTTGGCAACAAGTTCATGGTAATTGTGGCAATCCTTTTAATGACTTCAACACGGGTTTTTGTATTAATTGCACATTTTAGTCGCGCCGTGTGGTGGGACTGCAGTTGGCAACCAGTTCATGGTAATTGTGGCAATCCTTTTCATGACTTCAACACTGGTTTTTGCATTAATTGCATATTTTAGTTGCGCCATGTGGTGGGACTGCAGTTGGCAACCAGTTCATGGTAATTGTGGCAATCCTTTCATGACTTCAACACGGGTTTTTGTATTAATTGCACATTATAGTCCCGCCATGTGGTGGGACTGCAGTTGGCAACTAGTTCTTAGTAATTGTGGCAGTCCTTTCCATGACTTTAGGATGGGTTTTCATTAATTTTACAATTTAGCCCTACCATTTGATTGGACTTGGAATGGCCACAAATTCATGGTAATTGTGTCAATCCTTCTATGACTTCAGGGTGGGTTTTTGCATTAATTGCGCAATGTGGATGGCAACCAGTTCACAGTAATTTTTTTGACTTTAGGATGGGTTTTTCATTATAAGCACATTGTAGCCCGCCATGTCATGGGACTGGGGATGGCCATCAGTTCATAGTAATTGTGGCAATCCTTTCCATGACTTCAAGATGGGTTTTACATTAATTTAGTCCCGCCACAAAAGCCACCATGCTAAATTTTATAGCAGTTATTTTAGTTGCAGGGCACCTTAAAAATCCAGTTAAAGTGACTACAATTTCATGTTGTCTTTCTACAACTCAAGATGAAGTATCGCCCAAAACACTCCTGCTGACGTCAGCATCTTATTCCTTCTGTTGTGTTTGACACATCATCCTTTCTGGCTAAAATAACAACTCCAAAAAATACATTGTATCACCATCTCAATCCTTCCTCTGCTTGGTTAATGCCCTTGTCCACTTTTTTTTTGGACAGCACTGAAATGCCCTCAAATGATGCTCAATTAAAGGCATTTGTGCAGTTTTTATTCGAAATTTTCAGCGCCAGTAGTCTAAGTAACCATGTGAAGAAAAAAAAAATTGGGGGGGTCACCGTATTTTCTAATAGAAAGAAATGCTATTTTTAGCCTAAAATCTTATAAAAACACTGAAATAGAGGCGGGGATGAATTTTAACAGTAGAAATGCAAATAAAGTGTTAAATGAAAGCAGAGAAGTAGCACTGTGTAATGCTGGAGGCGCTTTTTAAAATTTTGGTCTGTGTACTTTTTGTACACAAGTACACATGGTTAAGTTTCAACTAAAACCCCATTGCTCAGGGATTAAAATCAAAAATTCAAAGAAGCGCCTGCACCATTTTCTAGCTCTGCTTCTTTGCTTTCATTTGACACCTCATTTGCATTTCTACCATTAAAACTCATCAGGGGTTTGGACTGAAAACATTAAGGCCTCTCTTCCTGAAATCCGGGAGTCAGGGAGTCAAGAAACAAAATTTTGAAGTTGGCTGGAGGATCATGCCATATCAAATCCACCAGAAACTTTCAAATTAGACTGATTTACTACATACACTAAAATCAAATATTTACAATTTTTAAAAATACCTTTAACACATCCAAAGCTGTCATATTTCACGTTGCAGCACTCTGCTGTACAATATATATTTTTGTACGAGAACCACCTTCTAAAAAAGATCTTATGGCATTCGTTGAGAATAGATAATTTCAAGACCAATCAGAGCCAATTTGATGTATGGAAATGTGTGCGATCAGCCATGTAGCTCAACCTCCTTTTTGAGAAAGCAAAGTTGCTCATTCATTTTGAGGACTATCGTATGATAATAAGGTGGGAAGACTGTATACAGTCTGGTGGCAGGCCAGAGAACCTTGTTTTATCCATCCAATGATTGTTTTTTGCTTTTTCTGGTAGATAGGCATCTACTAATCACAAATAAGCTGGGTGCAGAGGTTGCACCCTTGGAGAGATTTTGTTATTACCAAATTCAAAATGGCTGCCCTCGATCAGGTAAAAAACCTATTGGTGATATCTCAGCTTCTAATTGACAGAGAGACTTGATTTTGGTGTCAAAATATACATCTCAGGGTCAAGGAAAACATTCAGATTGGTTTCAAATTAATATCTGATGCAAAATATTTTATTAAATAAATGTTGATGAGATTAGGAATTAAATTAATTAAATTTATTATTTTAAGTTGTACTCGTCATTGCAGAAGCTGGGTTTTCAAAATATATGAGAATACAATCATTACCTATTCCATACAAGGTAAAATTGAATATATACTTAAATGTATAGCCCACAGGAAGTGTTAACATGTGACTTGAATTATGCATGGAGTGAGCACTGAGTAAGTAGGAAGGGATGGATGGGAATAGAGGCATTAATGAGACTAGAGAAGGAGGGGACAAGGACAATAGGGAGGATGCACAGGTGGAGTAGACATAAGCTACTACAGAGGTGTCAGAGGGAGGGGTTAAGATCTATTTGGGGAGAGGTCAGAGGCAAGAACTGTAGAGAGACCGAGTGGGGAAGAGGCAGATTGAGGTAGCAGAGGGAAGCAGCAGAGAAGGTGGAATGGACCAGTTAGGTATCTATGAGAGGCAGAATGTAGAGTGGGGAAGTGGGGAGAGAGGACCTATTGTGGCAAGAGCAACATATTGTAAGGTGGAGGTAGAAAGAGAGAATAAGACAGAAGAGGGAGAAGGGAGTGAGGCAGGAGGCATGGCATGGAGGTGGTAGAATGGTATGAAGCATTCTTTGGAGCCAGTGGGAAGAAAAAAAGACACAAGGAGAAGAAAAGCACTATTTGCTATTGGAGGACAAGGGAAGAGCTGTGGGAGATAGTCAGGCATAAATGGGAGAATGCAAATAGGAAGGAGGCATGAACTCTTTCTCCTTTCAGATTCTTGCCTGATATATTTCTCTCTGACTCCTCACCTGCTCTGCCTCTCCTTAATAGAAAACTCTTCACTCTTTTCCGAATGCGTCCTCCCTCTTTCTCTGCCTCCTCCTTCTCTGCATTATCCCTTGCTGCTTTCTTTCAAGCTCTTGCTTCCTTCTGCACAATGTGATTGTGATATAATACAGCCTTTACTTCTATCTATCCTCCCACTCTACCTACCAGAGCCTACTCCCTTTCTGTATCCTCCCTTGCTCTTGCTCTCTTGCCTCCTACTCAATTAACCCCTCCTTCTGCTTCCTACCTCTCACTCCACCCTCTGCATGGTGCTGGAAGGAGGAGGCAGACAGAGAGACACAGGCTTGAAGTTTTCAATGTGTTTGAAGCAATTGATGTGGAATATTAGAATATCTTACCAGCATTAACATTTATTTTTATTCCTTTCCTTGTTTTTTTATAATTATGACTTTGCCATTTACATTTATCCTGCATAGCCTTCCATGGTGGAATTAGCGCTCCATATAGCCAAGAATGCATCACAGGCCATCTGGATGCTGCTGCCTTCTTGGTGAGTACAATGACCCAAACCTCCTCCCTCATTGTGCCTGCCATTCTGAAATAATCCACCCTTGTTACAGCCCTGAGGTCAATGCATCTTGTGGACTTCATGTTAATGTTGGTCTACACAGTGTACAATGTAAATTCCATTATACCAAATATGGAATAATAAATGATTATATTTGCAGACATTTATGAACCTAACTTTTGCATTAGGGGTACGCTTTGAATGTTTGCCTCAAATATTGCTAAATGCGAACAATGCTATTGTTTTCCTAGACCTAGAAAATATATATTTTTTCACCAAGATCAAGGCTTGGTAGAATTTCAAGGGTTGCATCTTGATAGGTATCTAATGTCTAGTAACAGTCCTCAGATATGTAATACTAACTGGAATGGACAATGTTCTAGAAACAATAATGGTGTGAATATTATATGCATAAAACACCTGAAGTTGAGGATGGTGGTAATGCAATGATGGCAGTCCTACCTGAAACTGGATAAAATGACTAAATGCTCTGTATGATATCATGCATCCAACGACATCAGATTAGATCCTCGGAGAATATTGAAATAGTGTTATTCATTATTCTTTTCAGTTAATGTCACATGTTAACACTTTCTGTGGGCTATACATTTAAGTATATATTCCATTTTACCTTGTATGGAATAGTTAATGATTGTACTTTCACACATTCCGTGGAACCAATTTCTGTAATAATAAGTACAACTTTATATATATATTAAATTTAATTCCAAATCTCATCAAAATTTATTTAATAAGATATTTTTTGAATCACATATTGCTTTGAAACATATCTGAATGTTTTCCTTGACCCTGAAAATGTATATTTTGACACCAAAATCAAGTCTCTCTGTCAATTAGAAGCTGAGATATCACCAGTAATAGGTTTTTTACCTGATCATGGGCAGCCATTTTGAATTTGGTCAATAAAAAAATATCCGCAAGGGTGCAACCTCTGCACCCAGTTGATTTGTGATCAGTGAGTGCCTATCTACCAGAAAAAGCAAAAAAAAACAGTCATTGGATGGATAAAACAAGGTTAGGGGAAAAATCAAAGTCTGCCACTGGACTACTGGGAATCTTAGACATACTCTATTCACTAATTGAATCAGTTATCTCAGAATGGAACACTGGATACAACAGTAACTGACCTCCACCGACATCCCGTAGGCTCTGACAAAAAGTTCCAACACAAAAATTTGCACTGAACTATGTATGGCTATAAAAGTTACTTGCTAATATGTTTATTAGATGTATTAGGCATGATTTAGACATCTTAGAAATGCAAAATTTCAGAGGTCCAACTCCAAAATTGCATGAATCATAGATCATTAAAAAAATAATAATAAGATAGCGGGTATGTTTATACTAAAAACAATACATGCAATAGTGGCTGAGTCAGGGCCCAGAAACAAATAATCATTTTTCATATTTTTTAAAAATATTTCACAAAGTACACAATATTCATCCATCAGGCCATCAAAAGGCACAACTAGACCATATAGGCCATATGCGTACAAAATTTAATCCATGTACCAGCAATAACGGCTGGGTCATGCCTGGGAAATCAGAACATCAAAAGGCACAACTAAACTTGACCTTGTAGCCATTTGAAGTGATTACAATACCTCTGCACACACTGTGGAATTCAAGGAGAAAGGAGTTTCTTTGGAGGGCAATACCTTTGTTTCATCTGTTGTCAAGTTACGACTAGTAAAGCTTGTAATACGATGCTCAGTGATTGTTCACAATAAATCTTTAATTGTACACGAAAGCATGTATCACCATTCCTGAGAAAAAAATGAAAATCTGTCCTGATCAAAAGTTAAAAAAATCATCTAGGCCTACGTGTATCACTGCCCACAACTCACAGGGGTATCAATTTTACACTTTCAAAAGATACAGAAAATCACAGATGAGCTTAGAATTGATACCAAATGTTTCTATGTGTTTGAAAATTGTTTTGCCACTTAAATTGTTGTTACGGGTGCAGAAGGATCAATGCTTGGCATTTATTGCTTAACAATTTTTTCAAAATAATTTCAGGTCTTGCACAGGAAAAATAGGATCGTCTTCATACATCCAGTCTTTTACTAGCTTCAGGATGTGGTTCAAAAGACATGAAACCGTGCAGGTATTAAATTTTCTGCATAACAAAACATTTTTATTATCATATTTTTTTACGAAGTAAACACCAAAACTAGTGTTGTTTGATATTGTAATAAAAAAATTATTGGCACTTCTGAGAGTCTCTGCCTCCACCGTTAATTAAAAGATCTGTATTCGAATGGCAGTAAAATAAATAATTTCAACGGTTGTGTTTTTTCAAAAACATCTGGAAAGTTTAGAACTAAAGCCAGAAAGTTAGTTTTTTCTGCTTTAAAACTCTTCTTTGAATTGATGCTCCACTTTTTATGTGAGATGTAGGTTTATGTGGAAAAGCCCAATTATGTTGAACAACGTAAAAAGTTAACAGGAACTGGTCAAACTTGAATAATTAAGGAAATTATGATAAAAATCATGTCCTGTATTCTTATTGCTGGTGAGTGTGTTTCAAACAACACTTCGGTGTCGCCAGTTTGCAAGACACAGTATGATATCTATCTGTGAAACTAATTGCATTGTATTGCATTGCAGGAACAAGGTGACAGCAGATTGAGGCATTGCTGAAGAAATTTTGCCTGTCCAGGTCGAGATCACAGGAAGATCATACCAAAGAAATTGAAAAAATCATGATAATGCTATTAAATGTGTAGATCACTAAATAAACTGCAGTAAATTGTCAGCATGATTGCATTTTGTTTGTTGTATACACGTCTTCCAGAAACAGTAAATGCTATAATTCTTGTAGTCCGTTACATTTTGACCGGCAATTCTATGTTTAATAAACAAAATTAATGTGTCTCTCTGCGTTTTTCATGATTACTTTCTTTTGCTTTGATGCTAAGTTGAAATACTAGTCATTAGTTGGAATGATCAATGGGGGCTTATCTTTAAAATAAACTATTGAGAATTGGCATAATTGTGCAGACCTAGATGTAAAAACGGAGAGTTGGCATATGTAAATTCTTAGAAGTGTAGAAATGCTTCACTAATTTCAATATCCAAAAAAAATTGGCTCACAAGATGCCACTTTCATCAGTCGAAACCATATTTAGTGTTCAATATGGACTACCATATATAGGCATTTATATCCCATAAAGAACTTCTACAAGTTATAATAGTCTTCATTGTGGTTAAGATTATGACACTTAACTGTACCTGAATTCAGGGAAGTGGGTTATATTTTGTAAAATACACACTAGGGCAAAGCGTATAATGACATCATTCATTGTCATATTGTGCTATATTGAAATGTTGGAAAAGAGTTAGTGGGAATTAACGGGAATTAGTGGAATTAGTGGGAATTAATGGCAATTGATGGGAATTGGTGGGAATTGATGGGAATTACTGGGAATTACTGGGAATTGTGGAAATAAGGCATCATAGCTGGGAGTTACAGAGATCACTTGGGACTTGTGTAGGAATTGTAGGAATTAGTAGCATATGCAGGGACTTGTGACAGCAAGCAGGATTTGTTGAGAATTGTAGAGATTGGCTGCACTTCCGGGGAGTTCCGGGAGTTAGTGGGACTTGTAAAAATTCTGAGCATTTGAAAGGATTTGTGGAAAATTCCTAGAATTTGCAGCACTTGCGGGGAGTTGTGGGAATTACTGGGAATTATTGGGAGTTATTTCGGAATTATTAGGAATTACAGGAATTATGGGAGTTGCGGGAATTATGAGGTTAAATGGGGCCTCTCAGTGTAGTCTACCTATAGTGTAACAATTGCTGCGTAATTACCAGTTCACTAAAAATTACGCACTGTAATTCCGGTATATAAAATTGTTCAGCAAAAGCAATATTATTCTGCAATTTCAGGTAGTTACTGGAAATAGTTTCTGAAATACAGCCTGTCAAAATGTTGACGAAAAATAAGAACAAAAAAAAAACGAATAAGATGATGAAAAAAAAAACGAACAAAAACAATATAAATTCCCCTAACGGGGGAATTTATAACTAGTACACCTGTAATTGTGCACAATTACAAAGATAAATTCCCCCCTTCCCTTCCTCTCCGTAGCAATTTTGGGAATTCCCTGATTTGAAAAATTCATATAAAAAAAACTTTTAAAGATATTGCCAAAAGCCGCCTTTCCGCACTGCGTATATCTTTAGAGATGATTGTGTAAAAATTTGGTGTAATTTCACTCATTGGTTTTTCTAAAACCGTGACGAAAATTTTTTTATCCATTTGCTGCGTAATTACCAGTTCACTAAAAATTACGCTCTGTAATTCCATTATATAAAATAGTTCAGCAAAAGCAATATTATTCTGCAGTTTCAGCTTAATATTTCAAGTAGTTTTGGAAATAAAGGCTGTCAAAGTGTTGACGAAAAATAAAAAGAACAAAAAAAAATAATAGGATGATGAAAAAAAAAACCGAACAAAAACAATATAAATTCCCCTAACGGGGGAATTTATAATAATAACAAATACGTACAATATCAATAAGAACTTCCCTACGGGAAGTTCTTAATAAAAGGTGTGAGCTGCATTATGCCCTGTGGACGGATTTACCATCCTTGCTGGACGGATTTACAAGCAGGGTGGACGGATTTAGATGCTCCAACCTTGTTTTTTCATTGCCATGGTTTCAACAAAAATAATTCAAATATTTGACTTTTTATGACTGTTGTTGATAATACGGAATATTTCCTTTCCCATGGACTAAATTGTATTTTTGCATCTATTAACATTTTCCTGGAAATACAGTTTCAGCCAAAAGTGGACAGATTTACCATCCTTGACTCTACTCGTACTCGAGTACATTTGCATGTACTCGTGCCCAACCCTGTTATTTATATTCTTTATCAGTACCACATAACAGCACCCTTCTAGCTCTTAGTTCATCTTGTGGGATGCTGTTGCACTGAAACTACGTTTAACCCGTCCATGGTGTGTTGGATTGTACCCTTTTTCAGGTGTAACATAAACATTTTTCTCAGCCATCCATACAGTACATGCCAAAATCAAATAATTTTGATAACCAGAGGATCATGTTTTATCACTGAAAGAAGTAAATCTTAAGTCTTTTTGACTAAGCACTGAATTTCAACAATAAACCTTTTCTCAGATCTAATGAAATTCATAGGTGATAAACCTTTTATGACTCAGCACTGAATTTCCACAATAAAGCTTTTCTAAATTAAGATCTAATGAAATTCATAGGTGACAAACCTTTTCATGACTCAGCACTGAATTTCAACAATAAAATTTTTTTCAGATCTAATGAAATTCACAGTGATAAACCTTTTTATGACTCTGCATAGAATTTCAACAATAAAACTTTTCTCAAGATCTTATAACAAAACAAGCCAAGTCAGGGTCACTGAGTAACAATATTACGAGCTGCTGTGTGAATTAATATCACTCGAGCCCGAGCACTGAATTTCAACACTTTATGACATATGTATCTGTGATGATATGAGAATGTCAATAAAAGATTATATATAATAAACCTTTACCCAGATCTAATGAAATTCACATGTGATGAACCTTTGTATGACTCAGCACTGAATTTCCACTACAGGGTGAGGAAGCAAATTTTTCAAAATTTGGAATATTTCAAACTTCAGTGGAAATGAAAGGTTTTGCTAAGTCATAACAAATTTATATTTTCAGGCCTTAGAAACAAGACAGAAAGGATCCTTTTTGTGAAGTTTGACTTGTATTATCTCCAATCAAAAATTAAATATGGCCATCTAAACTTGGTGATGTTTTGAAAAAAAGCGCCTTCATATTTTGAGGCCGTGAGCCATGAAGACAATAAGGAGGACAACAACATCATGGCGACAGGTCTTGTTGACCGACTGTTCTAAGATGCCCCTCACGGAAAAGTAAGGGGAATAAAGGTCCGAGCTGGAGAAGGGCCAGAAGATGGCACTCAGAAGTCTCCGAAATTTCTTTAAGTGGAAATCCTGAACTTTCTTGGCCATATGGCATGGAGAACCATCCTGAGTCTGCCTATAGTTGCCATTGGGGCAATTCACATCCAGCCATGGCAAAACATGATATCACTGGACCTAGTAGTATGCATCAGGTCTGTCCCCCTTTACTCGCATGAAAAAGAAATAAAGCATAATTTTTCTATCTGAAGTCATGACTCCCGAAACCATTGCCTGAGCTGGATACTTTGTCCTGAATGTCCAATTGACATCTCCTACTGGTTTATATAGAATTTGCCATTTCTTAATAGAATCCACAACCAAATGTTTATCATTTGAAAAAAAAAAAGAATATCGAGCCATGCTTCCTAATGTAGCCCATAATTTTTTCACCATTTCTATCTTCTGGCCTTCACGGAATAGGCCAAATGGTGTCCTTAGGTTCCTGACATATGATTTCAGGCCAAAATCATTTTGCATAGCCGCTCTGGCAGCCTTGAGGTCCATCTGAAGCTCTTCAACCACCTCTCTCATGGAGGTTGCAGGTACCTTGTCAGTTTTGTTGTCAGTTACTCCAGGAATGCTCTATTACTCTCTTAATTCTCTCTTATTCCTTTCCCATCATTTTGCATAGCCGCTCTGGCAGCCTTGAGGTCCATCTGAAGCTCTTCAACCACTTCTCTCATGGAGGTTGCAGGTACCTTGTCAGTTTTGTCGTCAGTTACTCCAGGAATGCTCTATTCCTCTCTTAATTCTCTCTTATTCTTTCCCATCATTGATTGCCTTCATAATATCGTATTCCGGTTGTGAGGTCACTCTACATGTATGTCAGGGATTGTTTTTTAGTCCATTTGGAACTGAAGCAAATCTGACCACCTCTTCCTTTTTGTCTCCTGTGGTGTGGAGTCATTTTTAATCACAGCTCATTCTAACCTTCCACAGCTATGGCTGATACCTTAATGATTATGCTGTATTTCTTTCACAATTTTCCTGTAGATGTGAGATGCTTTTTTAGCACAAGGAATTTCATGGAAAATTTTGGTTCCCCACCCTGTATAAACATTTCCTCAGATCTAGTTAAATTCACAGGTGACAAACCTTTTTATGACTCAGAACTGAATTTCAACAATAAACCTTTCCTCAGATCTAATGAAATTGATAGGTGATAAACGTTTTTATGACTCAACACTGAATTTCAACAAAAAACATTTCCTCAGATCTAGTAAAATTCACAGGTGATAAACGTTTTTATGACTCAGCACTGAATTTCAACAATAAACCTTTCCTCAGATCTAATGAAATTCACAGGTGACTAACCTTTTTCTGATTCAGTACTGAATTTCGACAATAAGCCTTTCCTCAGATCTAATGAAATTTACAGATGACAAACCTTCTCATAACTCAGTACTGAATTTCAACAGTAAGCCTTTCCTCAGATCTAATGAAATTCCTCAGATCTAATGAAATTCACAGTGATAAACCTTTTTATGATCCAGCACTGAATTTCAACATTAAACCTTTCCCCAATTAAGATCTAATGAAATTCACAGGTGATAAACCTTTTTATGACTCAGTACTGAATTTCAACAATATACCTTTACTCAGATCTAATGAGATTCACAGGTGAAGAACCTTTTTATGACTCAGCATTGAATTTCAAGAATAAACTTTTCCTCAGATTTAATGGAAATCACAGCTGACAAACCTTTTTCTGATTCAGCACTGAATTTCAACAATAAACCTTTCCTCAGATCTAATAAAATTCACAGGTGACAAACCTTTTTATTACCAAGCCCTGAATTTGAACAATAATCCTTTCCACAGATCTAATGAAATTAACAGGTGATAAACCTTTTCATAACTCAGCACTGAATTTCAACAATAAACCTCCCCTCAGATCTAATAAAATTCACAGGTGACTAACCTTTTTCTGATTCAGTACTGAATTTCGACAATAAGCCTTTCCTCAGATCTAATGAAATTCACAGATGACAAACCTTCTCATAACTCAGCACTGAATTTCAACAATAAGCCTTTCCTCAGATCTAATGAAATTCACAGGTGACAAACCTTTTTATAACTCAGCACTGAATTTCAACAATAAACCTTTCCTCAGATCTAATGAAATTCACAGTGATAAACCTTTTTATGACCCAGCACTGAATTTCAACAATAAACCTTTCCTCAATCTAATGAAATTCACAGGTGATAAACCTTTTTATGACTCAGCACTGAATTTCAACAATAAACCTTTCCTCAGATCTAATGAAATTCACAGGTGACAAACCTTTTTATGACTCAGCACTGAATTTCAACAATAAACCTTTCCTCAGATCTAATGAAATTCACAGGTGATAAACCTTTTCTGATTCAACACTGAATTTCACAATAATCCTTTCCTCAGATCTAATGAAATTCACAGGTGATAAACCTTTTTATGACCCAGCACTGAATTTCAACAATAATCCTTCCCTCAGATCTAATGAAATTCACAGGTGATAAACATTTTTATAACTCAACACTGAATTTCAACAATAAACCTTTCCTCAATTAAGATCTAGTGAAATTCAAGGTGATAAACATTTTTATTACTCAACACTGAATTTAAACAATAAACCTTTCCTCAATTAAGATCTAGTGAAATTCAAGGTGATAAACATTTTTATTACTCAACACTGAATTTCAACAATAAACCTTTCCTCAATTAAGATCTAGTGAAATTCAAGCTGATAAACATTTTTATTACTCAACACTGAATTTCAACAATAAACCTTTCCTCAATTAAGATCTAGTGAAATTCAAGGTGATAAACATTTTTATTACTCAACACTGAATTTAAACAATAAACCTTTCCTCAATTAAGATCTAGTGAAATTCAAGGTGATAAACATTTTTATTACTCAACACTGAATTTCAACAATAAACCTTTCCTCAATTAAGATCTAGTGAAATTCAAGCTGATAAACATTTTTATTACTCAACACTGAATTTCAACAATAAACCTTTCCTCAATTAAGATCTAGTGAAATTCAAGCTGATAAACATTTTTATTACTCAACACTGAATTTAAACAATAAACCTTTCCTCAATTAAGATCTAGTGAAATTCAAGGTGATAAACATTTTTATTACTCAACACTGAATTTCAACAATAAACCTTTCCTCAATTAAGATCTAGTGAAATTCAAGGTGATAAACATTTTTATTACTCAACACTGAATTTAAACAATAAACCTTTCCTCAATTAAGATCTAGTGAAATTCAAGGTGATAAACATTTTTATTACTCAACACTGAATTTCAACAATAAACCTTTCCTCAATTAAGATCTAGTGAAATTCAAGCTGATAAACATTTTTATTACTCAACACTGAATTTCAACAATAAACCTTTCCTCAATTAAGATCTAGTGAAATTCAAGGTGATAAACATTTTTATTACTCAACACTGAATTTAAACAATAAACCTTTCCTCAATTAAGATCTAGTGAAATTCAAGCTGATAAACATTTTTATTACTCAACACTGAATTTCAACAATAAACCTTTCCTCAATTAAGATCTAGTGAAATTCAAGCTGATAAACATTTTTATTACTCAACACTGAATTTCAACAATAAACCTTTCCTCAATTAAGATCTAGTGAAATTCAAGCTGATAAACATTTTTATTACTCAACACTGAATTTAAACAATAAACCTTTCCTCAATTAAGATCTAGTGAAATTCAAGGTGATAAACATTTTTATTACTCAACACTGAATTTCAACAATAAACCTTTCCTCAATTAAGATCTAGTGAAATTCAAGCTGATAAACATTTTTATTACTCAACACTGAATTTAAACAATAAACCTTTCCTCAATTAAGATCTAGTGAAATTCAAGCTGATAAACATTTTTATTACTCAACACTGAATTTCAACAATAAACCTTTCCTCAATTACGATCTAATGAAATTCAAGGTGATAAACATTTTTATTACTCAACACTGAATTTCAACAATAAACCTTTCCTCAATTAAGATCTAGTGAAATTCACAGGTGATAAACCTTTTCATAACTCAGCACTGAATTTCAACACTTACCTTTTCCTCAGATGATCCAATGTAATTCAGAGATGACAAACCCTTGACGACCAGATGTGGGAATTCCCCCTGATTTGGGATTCCCCCAGATTCAATATACTACAGCTTACATTCACCATTGACTTTCAAATGTTATTTACTTGGTAAGCACTGCCTTACAGATAAGATGAAAGTTGTAAGGAAAATGATCAATATATTTTCTTTACAAAAACAACCACAAACTAAATTTGACATTTTGTTTTTCAATAAACATTTGATTCTAAAATTAAACAATACCATTAACACCATGACAGACAGACAGACAATGACATTTTATTTACATAAATAATACATAATATATATTAAGTGAGTATTACAATATCCGACCCCAAAGCAATTATTTACAGTATATTACAAAACTGTCTGTATTTAATGAAGTTCAACAAAACAGGACAAAATAAAATACTTTTTTAACTCGACACCAGTCCATACCTTAGATATCTAATGGTGGTCCCCAAGATGTCATTCATAAATACATAATTTTCTCCAGGCAGTGTTAACTTGTTTTTTGTAAAACATTACTCTTTCATGCAACTAAAAACTTTCCAATGGACTCGGTGAATTGTCTTATTTGTATAATTTGCACTGTGATGAAATTTCTCCGACAAAAAGACTGATAGAATCATAAAAGGGTTTTCAAGATCAATTCATGGGCCATTTCCCTGCCCAGGGCCACATTCAATGTGCACTGTCCGTCATGTAGACATCAAATCTTCTGCTGTGAGCGAAGGTTTTTGCCAGTATGACATCCGTATGGCTTTGTTTCATTTAATTGTGTTTATGTGTATGTGTAGATCAAGAAATTTCATACATGTATATACATGGTAAACATCTTGCGATATTTCAAACGTTCTTATGTTATGGCTTTTCATCACTATGTCTTTTCAAATGCAAATTCAGACTATTTGCATGCCTGAACATTTTTCCACAAACAGAACATCCATGCGGTTTCTCTCCACTGTGTGTTCGCATGTGTGTATTGAGATTACCGTTGCTGCTGAACCTCTTCCCGCATACAGAACATCCATATGGCTTTTCTCCACTGTGTATTATTTTCAAGTGCTAGTTCAGATAACCTGTTTGACTGAACATTTTGCCAAAAAGAGAACATCCATACGGTTTCTCCCCACAGGCACAGTGTGTCTCAGGTGTGTGTCACAGTTGCCTTTTTGGCTAAACTTCCTGCCACAAACAGAACAACCATATGGCTGCTCTCCACTATGTAATTTAAAGTGCAAATTGAGACTGCTACTATGCCGGAATATTTTGCCACAAATAGAACAGTCATATGGTTTCTCTCCACTGTGTGTTCTCTTGTGCATATCAAGACTGTCTTTTGTTGATAGCAATTTACCACAAATGGAACATCCAAATGGCTTCTCTCCACTGTGTCTTTTCATGTGTTCATTGCAGTTACCTTTTTGGCTGAACCTTTTGCCACAGATAGAACACTGATAGGGTTTCTCACCATCATGTATTCTCAAATGTAAATCCAGACTTCCTTTAGTGCTGAACATTTTACTACAACTGGAACATTCATAAGGTTTCTCTCTGTTTTCGCATGTGAATAGTAAGACCTCCCTTTTGAGTGAACCTTTTACTACAAATAGAACATCCATACGCCTTCTCTCCAGTGTGTGTGGCCAAATGCAAATCTCTGTGATGTGTCCTCCTGAACATTTTACCACAGACAGAACATCCATACGGCTTCTCTCCGGTGTGTGTTTTCAGGTGTGTTCTCAGACCCGCGTCGTGGCGGAACTTTCTACCACAAACTGAGCATCGATATGGTTTCTCTCCACTGTGGCGTCTCATGTGTGTATTCAATCCTGTTATAGAACTAAACATCTGACCACATTCAGGACATCCGTGGGGTTTTTGACCGCTGTGTGTTCTCATATGATAATTTAAGCTTGCCTGTGTGCTGACCTTTTTACCACATACAGAACATCCGTATGGTTTCACTCCATTGTGAGATCGCATATGTGCATCAAGTGCTCCTTTTTGTCTGAACGCATTACCACAAATAGAACATTCATATGGTTTGTCCAAGCTGTGAGTTCTCAAATGCATTTTAAGAACTCCTGAAAAGGAAAACCGCTTGCCACAAACAAAACAACCAAATGGCTTCACTCCATTATGCAATCTCATGTGCTTGCTGAGGTCTCCTTTATCACCAAACATTTTACCACAAACAGAACATCCATATGGCTTCTGTCCACGATGCATTCGCATGTGGCTGTCCAGTTTTCCTTTTTCAGTGAACCTTTCACCACAAACAGAACACCAGTATGGTTTCTCGTCACTGTGTACATTCATGTGACTTGAAAGGGAACTTTTGGCAGCAAACTTTTCACCACAAACAGAACATCCATATGGCTTCTCTCCAGTGTGAGTTCTCATGTGAATTACCAATTTGCTCTCACAAGGAAACCTTTTACAGCAGCTAGTACATTTTATTGGTTTCAGGTCAACCCCCAACTTGAGGTCTCTTCTTTTCCTTTCACTAAGTTCAGTCTTGTCGCATTCTTTTTCATCATCAGTTTCTTTTGATTTTGACATCACTTCTTCAATGTAATCATCATCAACATGAGTTCTGACGTGGTCTTCCAGTTCATTTTCAGTCTTGAGTCTCCGGCTGCAAATGTCACATTTGTGGGGTTTATTTGTTCCGGCATTCAAGCTTTGCCTATTTTCTGACGTATCCATTTTGAATTGGATCTGATTTAACCAATGGTAGGTTTAAATCAAGAGAGAATGAGAGTTTATAAATATGAGGTAATTAGGCCTAGTATCCTTGCTTCAGGAAAACGTTTGCAATTGATGTAGTCCAATTGAAAAAGTTAAAGTTTATATGCTAGTCATTTTTAAAAGAGAAATCCACCTGCAATCTTGTATGTAAGAATTAACATAATGTTGTCACAGTCAATGCTATAAATCCACTAAATTTATGGTAAAATAAAACATTCCCATGGTCCATGAATCTTGATCAACAGAGAAATCTGAAAAAAGAACAATAGTTATATGTCATTGTCATTAAGTTCCATTCATTTATTTCCTGTAGATATCCAGATTAACAGTAACACATCAAGGTGATTATGATTTTTTTTTTAAATATGTAACTAATAAAGGGAGTTGGGAGGCAAAGCTGCAATTAAGGTACTAGACAGCCAGTATTGCTTGTTTTTCCACTCAGCATGTAGAAAGATCCAGCTGTTATGTACTTTGTTTAGGAAAAAGCAGGTCAGCTGCTTGTGGCTCTATCTATGTCTGAAATGTCAGTTGCTTGTGGCTATATCTATATCTGAAATATTAGCTACTTGTGACTCTATCTATATAGACTACATCCCAAAATCTAGCTTCTTGTAGCACTATCTATTATAGACTATATCTGAAATATCAGCTGCTTGTGACTCTGTCTATATCTGAAATATCAGCTGCTTGTGGCTCTATCTATATCTGAAGTGTCAGCTGCTTGTGGCTCTATCTATCTCTGAAATGTCAGCTGCTTGCGGCTCTATTTATATCTGAAATGTCAGCTGCTTGTGGCTCTATCTATATAGACTATATCCGAAAAGCTAGCTTCTTGTGGCACTATCTATATAGACTATATCTGAAAAGACTCTGTCTATATCTGAAATATCAGTTGCTTGTGGCTCTATCTACATCTGCAACGACAGCTTCTTTAGGTTCCATATATGAATGGAATGTCAGCTGCTTGTGGCTCTATCTATATCTGAAATGTTAGATTCAAGTGTCACTATCTGTATCTGATGTGTTAGCTACTTGTGGCTCTATCTATATCTGAAATGTCAACTGCTTGTGGCTCTATAATAAAACCCACTCAGGGTGGTGGATCAGTCCACTGAAACCCATGAGTGGTCTGGCTGGCCGCATTTTCCCACATTTTCTGCTATTTTGACAACCTATGAGGTCACTTTAATGCTTGAATATGGTTAATTAAAAATCATAATGACCTAATCACTTCGGTGGATGGATCTAATGTTTTGATGGTGGCCAAACCAATCAGATCAAACTGTAACATAAACAAATGACAAAGTGGGTGGAGTCTGACCGGTTGCTATAAACAAAGCAGACAGTGTCACATGACTGCTGGTGACGTCACCAATGCTGATGATGTCATAGTGGCTCTACCCGCTATTGTGACGTCATGTGCTGCTGTTGTGATGTCATGTGTCGTGATTGTGACCTCAGGTGTAATCTGAAGTAGTGCCACAAATCAATAAAATATGTAAATCAAGGATAGTGGATCATATTTAAATTAGGGATGGTGGATCATATTTAAATTAGGGATGGTGGATCACAAAATTATATCCCATGGGCTGTTCCTCATGGGTTTTCCATGAGGATCACTGCCAAGTGTGGGATATTATCTATATCGAAAGTGTCAGCTGCTTGTCGCTCTATCTATATAGACTATATCTGAAAAGCTAGCTTCTTGTTGCACTATCTATATGGACTATATCTGAAATGACTCTGTCTATATCTGAAATGTCAGCTGCTTGTGGCTCTATCTATATCTGAAATGTCAACTGCTTGTGGCTCTATCTATATCTGAAATGTCAACTGCTTGTGGCTCTATCTATATCTGAAATGTCAGCTGCTTGTGGCTCTATCTATATCTGAAATGTCAACTGCTTGTGGCTCTATCTATATCTGAAATCATGTCAGCTGCTTGTGGCTTTATCTATATCTGAAATGTCAGCTGCTTGTGGCTCTATCTATATCTGAAATGTCAGCTGCTTGTGGCTCTATCTATATCTGAAATGTCAGCTGCTTGTGGCTCTATCTATATCTGAAATGTCAGCTGCTTGTGGCTCTATCTATATCTGAAATGTCAGCTGCTTGTGGCTCTATCTATATCTGAAATGTCAACTGCTTGTGGCTCTATCTATATCTGAAATGTCAACTGCTTGTGGCTCTATCTATATCTGAAATCATGTCAGCTGCTTGTGGCTCTATCTATATCTGAAATGTCAACTGCTTGTGGCTCTATCTATATCTGAAATCATGTCAGCTGCTTGTGGCTCTATCTATATCTGAAATGTCAACTGCTTGTGGCTCTATCTATATCTGAAATGTCAGCTGCTTGTGGCTCTATCCATATCTGAAATGTCAACTGCTTGTGGCTCTATCTATATCTGAAATAATGTCAGCTGCTTGTGACTCTATCCATATCTGAAATGTCAACTGCTTGTGGCTCTATCTATATCTGAAATGTCAGCTGCTTGTGGCTCTATCTATATCTGAAATGTCAACTGCTTGTGGCTCTATCTATATCTGAAATGTCAACTGCTTGTGGCTCTATCTATATGTGAAATGTCAGCTGCTTGTGGCTCTATCTATATCTGAAATTTCAACTGCTTGTGGCTCTATCTATATCTGAAATGTCAACTGCTTGTGGCTCTATCTATATCTGAAATCATGTCAGCTGCTTGTGGCTCTATCTATATCTGAAATGTCAACTGCTTGTGGCTCTATCTATATCTGAAATCATGTCAGCTGCTTGTGGCTTTATCTATATCTGAAATGTCAACTGCTTGTGGCTCTATCTATATCTGAAATCATGTCAGCTGCTTGTGGCTTTATCTATATCTGAAATGTCAACTGCTTGTGGCTCTATCTATATCTGAAATGTCAGCTGCTTGTGGCTCTATCTATATCTGAAATGTCAACTGCTTGTGGCTCTATCTATATCTGAAATGTCAACTGCTTGTGGCTCTATCTATATGTGAAATGTCAGCTGCTTGTGGCTCTATCTATATCTGAAATTTCAACTGCTTGTGGCTCTATCTATATCTGAAATGTCAACTGCTTGTGGCTCTATCTATATCTGAAATCATGTCAGCTGCTTGTGGCTCTATCTATATCTGAAATGTCAACTGCTTGTGGCTCTATCTATATCTGAAATCATGTCAGCTGCTTGTGGCTTTATCTATATCTGAAATGTCAACTGCTTGTGGCTCTATCTATATCTGAAATCATGTCAGCTGCTTGTGGCTTTATCTATATCTGAAATGTCAACTGCTTGTGGCTCTATCTATATCTGAAATGTCAGCTGCTTGTGGCTTTATCTATATCTGAAATGTCAACTGCTTGTGGCTTTATCTATATCTGAAATGTCAACTGCTTGTGGCTCTATCTATATCTGAAATGTCAGCTGCTTGTGACTCTATCCATATCTGAAATGTCAACTGCTTGTGGCTCTATCTATATCTGAAATGTCAGCTGCTTGTGACTCTATCTATATCTGAAATGTCAACTGCTTGTGGCTCTATCTATATCTGAAATCATGTCAGCTGCTTGTGGCTCTATCTATATCTGAAATGTCAACTGCTTGTGGCTCTATCTATATCTGAAATCATGTCAGCTGCTTGTGGCTTTATCTATATCTGAAATGTCAACTGCTTGCAGCTCTATCTATATCTGAAATGTCAGCTGCTAGTGGCTTTATCTATATCTGAAATGCCAGCTGCTTGTGGCTCTATCTATTTCTGAAATGTCAGCTGCTTGTGACTCTATCCATATCTGAAATGTCAACTGCTTGTGGCTCTATCTATATCTGAAATGTCAGCTGCTTGTGGCTCTATCTATATCTGAAATGTCGGCTGCTTGTGTCTCTATCCATATTTGAAATGTCAACTGCTTGTGGCTCTATCTATATCTGAAATCATGTCAACTGCTTGTGGCTTTATCTATATCTGAAATGTCAACTGCTTGTGGCTCTATCTATATCTGAAATGTCAGCTGCTTGTGGCTTTATCTATATCTGAAATGTCAACTGCTTGTGGCTTTATCTATATCTGAAATGTCAGCTGCTTGTGGCTTTATCTATATCTGAAATGTCAACTGCTTGTGGCTTTATCTATATCTGAAATGTCAACTGCTTGTGGCTCTATCTATATCTGAAATGTCAGCTGCTTGTGACTCTATCCATATCTGAAATGTCAACTGCTTGTGGCTCTATCTATATCTGAAATGTCAGCTGCTTGTGGCTCTATCTATATCTGAAATGTCGGCTGCTTGTGTCTCTATCCATATTTGAAATGTCAACTGCTTGTGGCTCTATCTATACATGTATTTGAAATATCAGTACTTGTGGCTCTGTCTACATCTGCAACGACAGCTTCTTGAGGTTCCATATATGAATGGAATGTCAGCTGCTTGTGGCTGTATCTATATCTGAAATGTTAGATTCAAGTGTCACTATCTGTATCTGATGTGTTAGCTACTTGTGGCTCTATCTATATCTGAAATACTTGCTTGTGGCTCTATCTATATCTAAAGTGTTGGCTGCTTGTGGCTCTATCTATATCTGAAATGTACAGACGCTCCTGCAAAGTCAATAGACATCGGCAACAGTATACTCTATGCATGAGTTTAAATATATATATATATATATATTGTTTCTTTTTTTTTACTAAAATCCTGGTTTTATTTTAATTTGGCATTTTTGTGTCTAGCAGTCGGTCCAGACTCTAGCACGCATATGCTACCTAAAATAAGAAAAAAAAAATCTTTTTGTTGATAGTTATGTGTTGCGCAAGGCGCTTTTGTTTGTTGAATTTTTGTACTACTACCATGATGACCAGTTAAAATGTACTGACGCGCACAGGTTGGGAGATAATAATAATAATATATTAGTTATTTGTATAGCACTAATTCCAGTAAACTGCTCATTAGCGCTTGTTGGGATAGACTATGTTAGCTATAAAAGATAGATATTTTTGTCTTTTGTTAATACTAACACTAACAGCAGATCATTATCGTGACACTCTTAGGATAATTTTGATCTGTTCTATAATTCTCATAATCCTTAAGGTGGCTGGCTACCAAATGGGCAGCAAATAGGGGGTATTCAGATATTTTTCAAATTTTCAGGATTTGGAGCTGAAAATGTCTTCTATCCAAATTTGGAAAAAATTTGGGGCCCACAGTGCCCATTTTCCCACTAGCGCCCCCTACAGTGTAAAAAGTTAGAATAAAATTCATGATCTACTTGTCATACATTTACCAAAATTCTGGTTAAAATGGTTGATAGAAAGTTCCATAAAGTGGCACAAGTGCAAGCTTCTAATACTAATATTAATTCATTAAGAAATTATTGGGATTATCACCTTCCCTCATACTGTGGCGCCACCTTTAATTAGCCAATTTAGTAAAAATGCAAAAATCTCATAAATAGACCCTTTACACCGAAATAACTGTAGGGTAGAATTTTTTTTAAAAATTCTTAAACTTAGGTAATACAAATATCTACTCATACATAGTTTCAAAAATAGGGGGAGCGGGCCTCGTTTATGCAGCAGCGCCACCTATATTGGCAGAAATTGATAAATTTTATTAAAAATCCTAATATTTGCCTTGATAAACAGGTCTTTCATCACAGGAATTTTTTTTAAAAAATCATAGACATTATTTATACAAATATCTACTCATACATTATTTCCAAAATAGGATTGCATTACATTTTTATGCAGCAGCGCCACCTATATTGGCAAAAATTGATAAATTTGCCTAAAAGTCCCAATATTTTCCTTGATGAACAGGTCCTTTCACAGCCGGATTTTTTTTTTTTAATTCATAGATGTTGCTTAGATAAATATCTACTCCTACGTTGTTTGAAAAATGGGAAATGCTTTACCCTTTATGCAGCAGCGCCACCTATATTGGCAAAAACGGGAAAATTTGACGAAAAATCCAAAATACTTCCTTTATACAGAAATATCGGTAGGGTAGAATTTTTTTTTAAACTTCTTGGACATAGATAATACAAATAGAAACTGGTACATAGTTTCAAAAATAGGGGGAGCGGGCCTCGTTTATGCAGCAGCGCCACCTATATTGGCAAAAATTGCAAAATTTTACTAAAAATCCTGATATTTGCCTTGATAAATGGGTCTTTTCACCTCAGGAAAATTTTTTAAAAATTCATAGACATAAATAATACAAATATCTACTCATAATTTAATTAAAAAATAGCATTGCATAACATGTGTATGCAGCAGCGCCACCTATATTGGTCAAAATTAGTAAATTTGCCAAAAATCCTAATATTTACCTTGATAAACAGGTCTTTTCATAGAGGAATTTTTTTTTTTTAATTCATGCATGTTGCTTTTGTAAATATCTACTCATGCATAGTTTGAAAAATGGGAGATGCTTTACCCCATATGCAGCAGCGCCATCTATATTGGCAAAAATGGGAAAATTTTACAAAAAATCCAAAATATTTCCATTTTACAGAAATAACTGTATAGTAGAATTTTTTTTAAAACTTCATGAACATTGATAATACAAATATCTACTCATACATAGCATGGAGAATATTCGGAGCGGGCCTTGTTTATGCGGCAGCGCCACCTGTATTGGCAAAAAATGATAAATTTTACTCAAAATCCTGCTATTTGCTTTAATAAATGGTTCTTTTCACCATAGGAAATTCTTTAAAAAATTCAAAGACATAAATAGTACAAATATCTACTAATACCATATTGGAAAAATAGGATTGCATTACATATCTATGCAGCAGCGCCACCTTTATTCGACAAAATTGGTAAATTTGCCTAAAAATCGTAACATTTGCTTTGATAAACAAGTCTTTTCACCGCTGGAAAGTTTAAAAAAAATTCATAGACATTAACAATACAAATATCTTCTCATACGTTATTCGAAAAATGGGATTGCATAACTAAATTATGCCACAGCGCCACCTACATTTGGCAAAATTAGTAAATTTTGCCTAAAAATCCTAAATTATGATAAACAGGTATTTTCAAATTGGGATTTTTTTTTAATTCACAGACATGTATACATAATTCTAATATCTACTCATACATAGTTTTAAAAGTTGGGGTTGCATCACTCTGCCACCTATATTGGTCAAAATTGGTAAATTTCACTAAAAGACCTAATCTTTACCTTCATAAATGTTTACTTTATAGTGGGAAATTTCTGATAAAATTTGTAGGCATACTTAATACAAATATTTACTCATAAATAGTTCAAAAAAAGGTTTTCGCGGGACTCATTGTTAAATTTAATTAAGAATCCTAATGTTTACCTTGATAAATAGTAAGTTTTAAAAAGGGCATTTTAAAATATTTTTCATAGACATGGATAATACAAATATCTACTCATACATTGTTTGAAAATGGGGTAAAGGTACTCTTTTATAGCAGCGCCACAAATATAGCAAATAATCGATAAATATGACTAAAAATCCAATGTACCTCTGGATAAACAATTCCAACATTTGGAATTTTTTTGAAAATCCATGCTCCGAGATAAACCAGAATTTCTCCATACAACCGTTGTTTGACAAACGGGTTCACGATGCCAATATGTAGCAGCACCACCAACATTAGCCAAAAAGTTTTGTAAATTTGATGGAAATTAAAAAGGCAAATGCAGTGCCTGTTTATTTTATATTTTTATCGACAATAATAATTGTTGAAAATCATTTTTCTGGGTTCATCAATGGAAATTTACAAATATGTCATAAGCTTGAAAGGCAATGCGCCACCTGACCACCTCTTAATTTAATGAGCTGAAATTTTACATGCATGCTCTCATAATATACAAACACCACATGGAAGAAAAGTTCAGTGTGATCAACAATAGTTGGGTGCCAGTCCCACTCCAAAACAAACTCTCTCACCAATGGAGAATTCGGTCTCAATAGCTGAATAGGGAACCAACCTAAGTAACTGAGTTTGAGAATATATTTGCAACACCGAAAACATTTCCAGATAGGCTTATCCATGTGCCTTCATAAAGACCTCACATTCAATGTTTCAAAATAGATTAGGGTCAAAAGGCCAAAAGACAGGCTTTTAACAAGATATCTCAATGGCAAATGAAATTCACATACACAAATGTATTTTCAGTGTGAAAAAAAAAAAAGCTCAGCTGCCGTTAAACATAGCCTTTTATTAGGTATAACATATATCATTGTAGCGATTTGATGTGACAATTATATTGTTGTTACAATTATATTGTATATATAAAATGACATAAATTTGTGCAAAACACTGAATTGATTTCAACCAACACCAAAATGGTGGCTGGCTTCCCCAGAGTTTATAATTAGCATTCATCTCTCTATATATATATAGTTCATGAATTCAGAAATATACAGTCAACTACCTTGTGGATTGCAAAAAAGGTTCATGCAAAAATACAAAATAAAACACATTCTTAGAATGTCAACACTAGCGAGTACAACATTTATTACATTGGCTTCTGTTAATGGATTCCATAACAGTTGTAAAACATCCAGATTTTTTACCACCAACATAATAAAACAGAAAAGTACATGGTACCACAGACAAACCAGAGTGATGTGAAATAGTGTGCTATTTTTTAATCATAACAAAGTGTGACACGTATGGACGCTTCGGGACACATGTATACAGTAGTCTTTAATTAATTGGAGATGCTACCATTCACAGGTTGTTTTTTTATCGGAAAGAATATTCATAAAATTTATAAAACAATGGCCGAGGTTGGCAGGATGCACCATATATTTATTGTTTAATTTCAACAATTGTTATCTATTGATGAAGAACTGAGCAGATGAAGAAAATATGAAGTCTTAAATGCATAAATTTCAATGACAATGACAATGGAATAACAATGATGATAAGTCAATGAATTTACTCGCAAGTAACATGGTGGGCATAACTCAAGGAAAGTGTAAAAATTAAGGAATATCACGCATAGAACATTTACATAGCTTTTCTTGAACATGTATACCAAATTTATGAACATTTATCAGGATATGGCCTAAATTATTATATCATCTGTGTTGGCCTATTTCCGAAGCATCTACAAAAGGATCCACTTGTTGACCTTTTATTCATTATGAAGATTATGACAGGTTGTGCAATTTCAATCTGAAAGAAAACAACACACAATTAAAAACTTCAACAGTCAATTTTTTAGGAAATTTGAAGAGTCAAGCGGAAGAAAGGAATCATCAGATCTGCTGTAAATATACACACATAATTATGAGAACTTCAATCTTTACCTGAGGGATATTTATTACGCTTTCACTATGTTCGGAACAAAAATACCGCAATCTTCAAGCTTATCAACTAACAAGACTACCACAAGAAAAAATTCACAAAATGGGCACAACAGTCCGCCGATTTGTACGCATACTCATCTCAGCTGTGCATATATGCTAATTATTTTGAATATTGGTGAGGGGGGTAGTTACTAAAAATCTGTATTGACACTAGGAGGGCTGGGGTACCAAAAATCTAGATAAAACAAGGGCTTCAGAGTCGGGAGTCATGGTTTTTGGATGCAATCGCAGTCGGAGTCAAACTAGGTTTTCAGGAGTCTAAAATTAATCTGGTGAATTTTGACTCCTAAATACGATTATTAATTGAAAAAAAGCAATGTCAACTGTAAATGACATCTTAAAGACCAGTCACATAAAAATTTCTGAAGCAACTGTTAATGAATAAAATCCTATGAAAACACTGTGTTGAATTGTTGATTCCATTGCTGACCACATAAAAATAGTATGCAAAGAGAGTCGGAGTCAAAATTCAAGAGATCTACGGAGTCAGAGTCGAAATTCAGGAAGCTAAATGAGTCTTGAGTCATTTGACTTAATACCCAACTCCAAAGCCCGCACGAACGTTCGCGAATCTAACTTACCGCTTACCTAAGGGAAAGCGACCATTTAATTTCTGGGGGAGGGGGGAGCTTGAGTTTTCCTCGGCGAGTAATCATTTATTTCAGTATTTCATTTCAAGTGCGCAAAGTCCCCAAATATTCATTCCTAAATCAAGCAACGCCTTATTAGAAATACCCCAGGCAGACATTTATTTTTAAAAAAAGAATTTATTTATTTCACCAAAACCGAGCAAGAAATTATTTATTTAAAGAAAAACTCCAAACCACCCCCCCCCCGACATTAAATGGTCTCCCCCGATGGGGTAGAATATTGTTAGGGTCATGGGGTACAGTCTGTCTCATTTCTAGAGGGCACATTTGTTGTAAATGACAAAAAAACCCATGGTCTGGGCCAGCGCCATCTTTGCTTGGGTGAAATAACAGAATCTTTGGGGATTGGTTTTGGGGTGATTTGTGGCTTTGAAAAATCTGAAAAAAATACAGTCATGTACCTTTTGTCTTTAGAAAACACATTGGATACTTGAAATATTTTTATTAGGCCGATTTATGGAGAAATGACATGAAACATAGCATGTAAACAAACCTTCAGACGTCAACCTCGAGTGCTTCGGACGCACTTTTAAAATAGAAAGAATGGTCGTACAAAGCCGAAATTTAGGTCAAAATGTAGGAAATTAAATTTCCTAAACATTGGTATCACTAAGAAGGTGCAACGTCCGATAATAACGCCTCCAGAGCTTGCTGCGTCATTGAGGCAGCAATTGCACAAGAAAAGATTGGATGGATACTGAGCTCTGCTCTGCTGATCTACAGTGTGACATGCTGAGCACTCAGGTCAAACACCAGTGCATGTTGTGAGACAAACTATATCCCTAAAGACAGTGCTGGGATGTCAGTCATCTGAGGCTGAGGATATACCAGAGTCCTCAGCACATGGTAAACTCCCTGACTGTTATCGGCATTGACAGCATGACATTGTGTGAAATAAACGGTGTGCAGCCAAAACGGCGATAAACCAGAACGGCTATTCATATATTTACCATAACGGCGATGATAAATTTTACTAGAAAACAAGAACGGCTATAGCACTAATTTTCGGTAGAAATAACTTGAAAACTTGGTAGTTTTACTTTAATACAGTACATTTAGTTATCCAGTATTATTTCCGTAATCCAAAAGATAATTTAGTTACGTTTTTTGTTACATTTTATCATGTTTTACACATTTACTAAGTTTTAGCTACATTATAACATGTCAAATTAGACAACAAAAAAGTGACGTTATATTGCTACAAAGTAACAAATATCTTGGATGTCTACTTTTTTGCTGCAAAGTAACAAATATCAGACGTTTTTTTGTTGAAAGAAGCTTTTCTAAGTTGATTTTTACTAAAATTGTCATCGCCGTTTTGGACTTTGATCATCGCCGTTTAGGTAATGTCTGTGAATATATGAATAGCCGTTCTGGTTTATCGCCGTTTTGACTGGCAGTCAAATAAACTACTATTGCACATGAGCCGACTTTACAGGCAAATATCTCAGCCCTCAGATGACCTACAGACTTTTTAAAACCACCAAAACAACCGTACTGAACTCAAGAATTCGTTTATGTAGCTGTAAAAGCTATACAATGGGTTTAAACATCATTACGAATCGTTTTTTCGGTACACGCAAATCAGTGATTCAGCGTGCACTGTGGAAATTAATCCTAAATGAAGGCCTAAATCTAACTCTTTGGGTTGTGTCTTGCACAATAATACTGTCTGCAAACCTGTTAAACTCACCTGATTAATCGCATCCTGCTGTTATTGTCTCTGTTGTGGTTTCAGGAGCATTTGCCCAGGCACTTGCTGTTGATCTAGATCACTTCACTTTATTCCACAGGTGGCGCAAAATGATCGGTCGCATCTGCCACCTATGGGAGAGTGTGTAATTCACTTCTGGCACACCAGCTGGGCCCGTATTCACAAAGATTTTGGGGCATGCCCCACCAGTTTGGGGCATGCCCCATGACCCTGGGGCATGCCTGAGGCTGGGGCAGATTTTGAAATGGTATTCACAAAACAATTCTTGCCCCAAAACGTGCCCCACAGGCAGGACTGCTTTAGAGCAGTCCCCAAGAAACAGTCCCAGTCCCCAAAACATGCCCTAAAATCAAGGCACTCGAAGAGAGAGCCTAAAATAGCATTTATATCAATGAATAGTCTGAATAGTGCAGCTCATATCAATGAATAGTCTGAATAGTGCAGCTCAGAGTGCACCATTGCCACCAGTGATAGTTTATAACTTTAAATTTACACAACTTGCCTCATTTAGAGCTGTTTGGATCATAAACAAGCACTTGATTGATGAATTTGTTGTCAAAAACATTGTAGTGACAGGAACTTTTCTGGTAATGTCAGAACTCAGAATGAGGCACAGGTAGTTGGCTCCGCCCCCTAGCAACTCCATAGCAACCATCTCTTTTTTTGGCGGGAAAAGGGAGAAGCTGCTTGGATCATATTTCTATGGCTTGGATAGTCTTATTTTTTCAGGTAGCAAGCTTTAGGAATTAGGATTCTGGCAGGAAACCATTTCAAAGTTTATTAAATTCAGAAAAGGTGCAACAATTTATGTGTGCATGACTCCGTGATTTTCTGTCATATTATTGAATTACATGTTGCACTTGCATGTCTTGTGCCATCAAGAGATTTTGTAAAAAAAAAAGAAAGAAGATAAAAACATAGTTCAACTCAAGTACGGTGTGGTACCATAATGGTACAATTTATTTCAACGATATAGATCTTGCATTGTTGAATTTTTTTTTTTTTTTTTCCACTTCAAAAAATTTGCATGATTTTAAGCAGGACCTATCTGTTTAATAATTAAAATTCAAAGGATGCGAATTTGATAGATTTGTGCGATACATGTTTTAAAAAATCAAGTTATATTTTAAAGTTAATGCTAAAGCGATGCCAAATTAATTTTATGGATGACTGATTTAAAAATAAAATTTGCTTCTATTTTGAGAAGCTGGAAAACGTTTTAAAAACATTTATCTAAAATAATCTCCCTTAGAATTGTAAAAGAGGAGAGGATGCTGTTGCTTAAAAGAAGTTGTGGAGAAAAGGATACTGTTAAAGAGAGGATGCTGTTGAGGAGAGGATGCTTTTGAGGAGAAGATGTTGTTGAGGAGATGATGTTGTTGAGGAGAGGATATTGTTGAGGATATTATGTTGTAGAGAAGAGGATGCTGCTGAGGAAAATATGCTGTTGGTTAAATGATGTTGTGGAGAAGAGGATATTGTTAAGTAGGAGAGGATGCTGTTCAGGAGAGGATGCTGCAGAGAAGAGAATGCTGCTGGTTAAAAGAAGTTGTGGAGAAAAAGAAATTGTTAAAGAGAGGATGCTGTTGAGGAGGGGATGCTGCTTAGGAGAGGATGCCATTGAGGAGAGGATCTTATTGAGTAGAGGGTGCCTCAGATGTGTGTGACGATGCTGCAGAGGAGAATATGTTGCAGAGGAGAGGATGTTGTTGAAGACAGGAAGCTGCTGAGGATCAGGATGATGTTGAAGAAGGGATGCTGTTGAGGAGAGGATGTTTGCAGAAGGGAGGATGCCTCAGAGGAAAAGATGCTATTGAGAGAGAGGATATTGTTGAGGAGATGATGTTACTGAGGATAGGATGTTGCAGAGTAGAGGATGTTGCAGAGTAGAGGATGTTGTTGAAGAGAGGATGCTGCTGAGGAGAGGATGCTGTTGAGGAAGGGATGCTGCAGAGGGTAGGATGTTGTTGAGGAGAGGAGGTTGTTGAGGAGAGGAGGTTGTTGAGGGGATGATGTTGCTGAGGATAAGATGTTGTTGAGAAGAGTATGCTGCCGGGGAAAAGATGCTGTTGATTAAAGAATGTGGTGGAGAAGAGGATATTGTTAAAGAGAAGATGCTGTTGAGGTGAGGATGCTGTTGATGAGAGGGTGCTGCAGAAGTGAGGAAGCTGCAGACGAGAGATGTTGCAAAGGGAATGATGCTGTTGAGGAGAGGATGCTGCTGAGGAGAGGGTGTTGTTAAGGAATACTGTAGATGAGAGAAAAGAATCCTGTTAAAGAGAGGATTCTGTTGAGGAGAGGATGCTGCTCAGGAGGGGATGCTCTTGAGCAGAGGATGTTGTTGAGGAGAGGGTGTTGCAGAGGAATTGATGCTGTTGATTAAAAGAAGTTTTGGAGAAAAAGATAAGGTTAAAGAGAGGATGCTGTTGAGAAGGGGATGCTGTTTAGGAGAGATGATGTTGAGGACAGGATGTTGTTGAGGAGAGGGTGCTGCAGAAGTGCATGAGGATGCTGCAGAGGAGAGGGTGTTGCAGAGGAGAGGATGTTTTTGAAGAGAGGATTTTACAGAGAAGATGATGCTGCAAGAAAAGATGCTGTTGAGGAGAGGATGTTATTGAAAGAATGCTGCTGAGGAGAGGATGTTGTTGAGGAAATGATGCTGTTGAGGAGAAGATGCTGTTGTTAAAAGAAGTTGTGGAGAAAATGATGCTGTAAAAGAGAGGATGCTGTTGAGGAGAGGATTCTGTTGAGGAGAGGATGCTGCAGAGGAGAGGATGCTGTTGGTTAAAAGAAGTTTTGGAGAAAGTATGCTGTTGAGGAGAGGATGCTGTTGAGGATACTGCTTAGGAGAGGATGCTGTTGAGCCGAGGATGCTGTTGAGGAGAGGGTGCTGCAGAGGAGAGGATGCTGTTGGTTAAAAGAAGTTTTGGAGAAAGTATGCTGTTGAGGAGAGGATGCTGTTGAGGATGCTGCTTAGGAGAGGATGCTGTTGAGCAGAGGATGCTTTTGAGGAGAGGGTGCTGCAGAGGAGAGGATACTGCTGGTTAAAAGAAGTTTTGGAGAAAAGTATGCTGTTGAGGAGAAGATGCTGTTGAGGAGAAGATGCTGTTGAGGAGAGGATGCTGTTGAGGAGAGGATGCTGTTGATGAGAGGATGTTATTGAGGAGAGGGAGCCACAGAAGTGCATAAAGATGCTGCAGAGGAGAAGATGCAGATGCTGCAGAGGAGAGGATGTTGTTGAAGAGAGGATGCTGCTGAGGAGCAGGATGCTGCAGAGGACATGCTGTTGAGGAGAGGATGCGGCAAGAAAGGATGCCGCAGAGGAGAGGATGCTGTTGATGAGAGGATGCTGCAAAAGGGATGATGCTGCTGAGGAGAGGCAGCTGCTGAGGAGAGGATGCTGCAGAAGTGAGGATGCTGTAGGGAAGAGGATGTTGTTAAGGAGAGGATGCTGCAAAGGAGATGACACTGCAGAATAGAATGCTGCTGACGATAGGTTACCACTGAGGAGAGGATGCTGTGGAGAGGATGCTGCAGAAGTGAGGATGCTGCAGGGGAGAGGATGCTGCTGAGGAGAAAATGCTATTTGGGAGAGGATGCTGTTTAGGAGAGGATGCTGTTGAGGGAAGGATGCTGCAGAGGCGATGATACTGCAGGAGAGGATGTTGTTGAGGATACTGGACAGGAAAGGATGCTGTTGAGAGGATGTTGTTGTCGCATCTGCAGAATCCACTCCTCAACAACATCCTCTCTTCAATAGCAGCCTTTCAACAGCATCCTCCTCAGCAGTATCCTCTCCTTAACAACATCCTGTCCTCTGCAGCATCATTTACTCTGCAGCATCCTCTCCTCTTCAGCATCCCCTCTTCTGAAGCAACCTATCCCCTGCACTGCCTGCAGTATCCTCCCTTGCAGCGTCCTCTCCTCAAGAACATCCTCTTCTCTGCATCATCCTCTCCTCAGCAGCATCCTCTCCCCTTAATCTACCTCTCCTCAGCAACATCCCCTCCTCAACAACATCCTCTCCTCTGCTGCATCCTCTCCTCAACAACATACTCTCCTCTGCAGAAGTGTTGCCTCTGCAGCATCCTCGCCTCTGCAGCATCCTCTCCACTGAAGCATCTTCTCCTCAACAGCATCCTCCACTCAACAACATCCTCTCCTCTGCACTATCCTCTCCTCAGCAGTGTCGTTCCTCAGGAGCAACCTCTCTTCACAGCATCCTCTCCTCAACAACATCCTCTTCTCTGCAGCAGCCTCTCCTCAGCAGCATCCTCTCAACTGAAGCATCCTTTCAATAGCATCCTCTCCTCAACAACATGCTCTCTTCTGTAGCATCCTCTCATCCACAGCATCCTCTCCTCATCAACATCCTCTCCTCTGCAGTATTTTCTCCTCTGCAGTATCCTCTCCACTGAAGCATTCTCTCTTCTGCAGCATCCTCTCATCCACAGCATCCTCTCCTCATCAACATCCTCTCCTCTGCAGTATTTTCTCCTCTGCAGTATCCTCTCTACTGAAGCATCCTCTCCTCAACAGCATCCTCCACTCAACAACATCCTCTCCTCCGAATTATCCTCTCCTCAGCAGTGTTCTCTCCACAGCAGCAACCTCCTAATGGCATCCACTCCTCTGCAGCATCCTCTCCTCAACAGCCTCCTCCCTTGCAGCATCTTCTCCTCAACAACATCCTCTTCTCTGCAGCAGCCTCTCCTCGGCAGCATCCTTTCCATTTTAGCATCCTCTCAACAGCATCCTCTCCTCAACAGCATCCTCCACTCAACAACATCCTCTCCTCTGCACTATCCTCTCCTCAGCAGTGTCGCTCCTCAGGAGCAACCTCTCTTCAACAGCATCCTCTCCTCAACAAAATCCTCTCCTCTGCAGCATCCTCACTGTCCTCTCCTCAGCAGCATCCTCTCTTCAACGTCATCCTCTCCTCAACAACATCCTCTCCTCAACAACATCCTCTCCTCTGCAGCATCCTCTCTTGCAGCATCGTCATCCTGCAGCATCCTCTTCTCAACAGCATGCTCTCTGCACAGCATCCTCTCCTCAACAACATCCTCTCCTCAACAGCATGCTCTCTGCACAGCATGCTCTCCTCAACAACATCCTCTCCTCTGCAGCATCCTCTTCCCTGACGCCCAGTGGCTGCCAAAAAAAGGGTAAAAAAATTCGGATCTTCTCGTAATTCTGCTGTGAAAATGCAAAATTTTTTAAAAAGTTGTAAATGCCCCACCACTTTATTTTGAAAATGACGCCACTGCTGACGCCAGGGCTTTGGAGTTGAGTAGCAAATGAACCAACACGGACTCCCGACTCCTTTGACTTTCCGAAAAATGACTCAAACTCCGACTCCTTATGTCCCCTCAATCCCGACATTATTGGACACAGATATTTTGTGGTTAGCAGAACAAAAACATTTATTCCACAATGTTTCTTTATTATTTTGCCGGTGGATACTTAAAGAAAATTAATTTTTTACTGCAGTTCACGTTGTTCCAATTTTTTTGGACAATGTTTAGATTTTTTGTGAGGAATCGCAGTCATCCGATTATTTTCGACTCTGAATTGTGAGTCAAATTTCGACTCCCAGTCCACCCAAAAACCCTCCGACTCCCGACTCTACAAGCGCTGCCTGAGGCATCCTCTCCTGCAGCATTTTCTCCTAGGTTACATCTTTCCCTTCACTGTATCCTTTTAATCCTTCTAAGCTTTGCTTCCTCTATGCTATGCGCTATTTTTTTTCGTGCTGTATTCATTTATGCCATTCCGTTTTCTTACTGGCCATCAATCATCCCTCAATCAATCTGGTTCAAATAAATATCATATTGACCTAATTAAATGTATCATTGACTATTGTATGAAAAAATAGGTTGTTTAAATGTTACAGTGGTAAGCAAAAAGATTCTGAGGTTGCAACTTGCAACAGAAACGGAAAAAGCTAGGACATAATATTGTGCACATACTGTGCAAGCACCAAGAGCAAATTGTATTAGGCAAAATGCTACATAAATGGACATAGATTAAAAAAATTATGCTGGCCTACCACTCTGTATTTAGTCTGAAATCATTATTTTGGCCTTCAGGCAATTAAAAATTTGTATTCTTTTGAAGTGATTAATTGCCACATTAGCTGATATATGAATAATTGGGCTAATCAAATCAATGCTGAAAACTGTTACTCAAACCTGCTTGGTGCATGTAATTGCAATAAGGCCTACAATAGTGTTAAATTATTGCAATCTATCCACTGGCGCAGCTGTGCAAAGTGCACTTTGCAATTAAAATTACAAATTTACACTTGCCATGACAGCAGCAGTTGACTGATTCGGTGGTGGCAGCACTAGTCTTGGCTGCACAAGAGGCCCTCTGGCATTATTTTGAGGTTGCTAGTGTTGCCATCTTGTGGCAAAAACGTGAGTGACGTCACTCATTTCACTCCCCAAAAAAAAAGCAATCGTGCAGTCTGCTATCTCTTGACATTATCACAAAATCGGACAAGAATAATCAAGTGCACATACAACTTCAGCTAATCAGAAGGCAAAAAGCAACCTCAAATCGGATTGCTCATTAAATTTGTGACAGGTTAGTGGCAAATGCAGATATTTACAGTGGTTTTGTTGTTTGCGGCACACTCTTTTGTGTAAAAATGCTGCTTGTTGATGTCCATGTGAAATCTAGCCCCAGTTGACGTCTTGGGGCATGCCCCAGCTGCTGGGGCACGCCCCATGGGGCCAGGCACAAAATCGCTTTGTGAATACCATTTCTGGGGACAGTTTTGGGGCATGCCTGTTGGGGCATGCCCCAGGGTGGGGCAAGCCTCACTGGGGCAAGTCTTTGTGAATACGGGCCCAGAGGTCGCGTCATTTGCCCGCGAGCCACCTTAAGTCATCCGACGCATGCAGCAAAGATCGAAAGCCACAGCGACAGAGATCACAACCTTATGGTTGAAGACCTAAAACGCCTGCAAGTCTACAAGTCTACAAGTCAACTTCTTGTGGCTCTATCTATATCGGAACTGTCAGCTTCTTGTGGCTCTATCTATATCTCAACTGCCAGCTTCTTGTGTCTATCTATATCTGAAATGGCAGCTTCTTCAGGCTGTAACTATATCTGAAATATCAGCTATTTGTGGCTCTATGTCTGAAATGTCAGCTGCTTGTGGCTCTATCTGTGTTTGAAATATCAGCTTCTTGTGGCTCCATCTATATCTGAACTGTCAGCTTCTTGTGTCTATCTATATCTGAAATGGCAGCTTCTTCAGGCTGTAACTATATCTGAAATATCAGCTGCTTGTTGCTCTATCTATGTCTGAAATGTCAGCTGCTTGTGGCTCTATCCATGTTTGAAATATCAGCTGCTTGAGGCTCTATCTATATCTGAAATATCAGCTGCTTGTGGCTCCATCTATATCTGAAATGGCAGCTTCTTGTGGCTCTATCTATGTCAGCTGCTTGTGGCTCTATCTATATCTGAAATGTTAGCTGCAGGTTGGGAGATATTGTTGCCTCTTGTTAGCATTCACCAATACTTGGTGAATGGTATTTTTTTTGCTCTTATTATTTTTCAGGCCACCTAAAATTGGAGAAAGTTCCTGAAAGTTGGTGGATAGGTAGTCCTAAGTGAGAAAAGAAGTTGTGCAAAATTTTTTTGACATTGACCTATTTTTCGAGGTCAGAGGTCACCTCAAAGTCAAATTTTCCAAAATTTCAAAGTGGATTATCTCTTTTAATATCATTGTTAGAAAATTAGGACTTAGGAACCTTTATATAAACATGAGTTGCTACATTTTTGGCCTATATCGTTTATTGGGAGATGAGGGTAAAGGGGTATTTACCCCCTTTTGACAAAAACCAGTTGCCCATGTTTTCAGAGAAAACTATAATGGCTAGAGGCTCGGTTTTTGCTGTAATTGATAGCCTGACTACTCATCCAGGGTAAGACACCTTTTATATTTTGATCAAACAAGGGGTTTTTGAGATATGGGACTTTCAAAAATGGGTGTTTTGTCCAAAAAGTGAAAACATTTTTTAACTTTGGTTTCAATGGAGGGAATTTCATGAAACTTGGTGTGTATATAGTATTCATGAATTACAGACACATTATAAAAAAAAAAGACGTTTTGGGGGTAATTACCCCAAAAGGGGTGATTGACTCTAACTTGTGATTAAAATGGACGAATTTCTCCAAATTTTGCACAAGTCCAGTATATTGACATGGGGACATAATGCAAGTATGATCTTGATGTCAAGGGGTAATTTACCCCCTTATTCTGGATCGAAAGGGGTGAATATGTGTTTTGAGCAGTTATTGTGTATTGAATGATACAATAGGCATCATTTGAGACTTTCCTTCGTGCTGTGGATGTTCCTGGATAAAAATTGTCGTTTTAGGTAATTACTGTGTATGCCTAAAGTTCATATAGTCACTCTCAAATAGCCACTAAAGCCTTATAGTGGATTTTGTCATAGTCTTTGACTTTTGCCCAAAGACCCTAGAGCTCTTTTAATCTCATTGGCCAATGTCTCTCAGCAAGCACACTGATAGGCTGTAACAGTAAATGAACTGGCCAATGAATGCTGAGGATCAAAGGTTCACTTGACCCAGATTTTTGATCCTGGATCCTGATTCGTCAGCTAATTAGCATTGACCGACCTACTACCAGTCATGTGACCAGTCATGTGACCTGAAGAATCCAGTCATGTGACCCAAAGAGTCCAAAATGGCTGCATCCACCTCCTGGGAGAATGTTTCCCATTTTGCAAAGCAATATTTCATCAACTGTGGAAGTTTACAGTGTCATGTCTTTGTGTCACTTTGTACATGAGTGAGTATACTATCTGCAGTACTGGATTGTATCAACGAGTGGGTTAACTTTAACCTGTGTTAAATGTTAGTTAACAGGATTTACAAAATATTATACTGTCTTTTCAAGGTGGCACTCATGCCAGCGTCCACATTTGGACAATATGGGTGTCTCCTGGCCTGGTATTTCAAATAATATTCCAATTTATTGTACAATACTTTCCGGTCGAATAAATGCTACTCTACTCTACTCTACTCTACTCTACTCTATCTATCTATCTATCTATCTATCTATCTATCTATCTATCTATCTATCTATCTATCTATCTATCTATCTTATCCATCTATAGAGCTCTATCTGTCTATTCATCCATCCATCTATCTATCTTTCTATTTATCGTATCTATCATCTGATTCTCAGATATTTATTTATTTAAATAGAATATATTTATGCAACTGGAGTGCAATTTCTGTAGATAACTTTTTTTGTTAATTGGTCCTGTGACAAAGGAACTGTTACATGCAGATCGGGGAAGTTCAAAGACATCTATCTATCTATCTTTCTATCTGTCTATCTATCTATACAGATCTATCTTATCTATCTATAGCTATCTATCTAAATTGGTTCTGTGACAAAGAAACTAAGAAAAAAAGAACTTAAATCCAGTTTTTCAAATTTAATGATTGCCTTATAGATACCTTGATAATTAGACCTAAATGTCTACATTTCTACAGTTATTTTTTATCAATTTGGCCTAAAACCAACATGAAAACAAGAATACAGAGAAAATAAAGCTTTTCATAGCACTGAAAATTGTCTAAAGTTTCTAAATTGGGGTCTGCCGTTTCTGTGCGCCTAATAGTAATGCCACAGTGATCATTTACAACTCTTCAAGGGCTGTTCCGGATGATGGTCCCGGCAATTAGTTCGTTCCGGGCATTCCACGTCGTTCCGGGCGCTCGTCCCGGCTTTTGGGTTCAATCTGCCCTCCACTCAGTAGTCAATGCAAATCGCACCAAGAACTTTGGATTTTTAATAGACAATATTCAGGATAATATCGTTCAACTACACAATAGACAAGTAACAACACAAATCTACTGGACAGCAGGGCACGTAAACCTTGAAGGCAACGATCTTGCCGACCGTCTTGCCAAAGAGGCCGCAAAAGACACAGCAACTGAAGTCCTAGATACGTACAGCTCTATCTCTGAAGTTAAGAATCACTTCAGGAAATCTTTGATTAAAAGATGGCAAAAGAGATGGGAGACAGCCAAAGACTCACGACACACATATAGCCTGTTTCCTCAGCAGGGTATAAAATAAGAAAATTTGATCACTGCACATATTGTCTCGTGCGAACTTAGGTTGACCAATCGGCGTTCTCAAGTGCCAACGTTCATGCAACGGCTCAATTGAAAAATGAAATATTATCTAAAATTGTGGAATGAAATCAGCACATGTGTCTAAACAGCTTGTTGATGGGCTTTTGCAGCTCTTATTTTTTTAATTGTGTCCGATTGGGCTCTGCTGCTTACATTTTCTATACTTCTGAAGTAAACAAACAACAAACTGTCTTTCTTCTGCAGTTAATTAAATGCCAGTTCAAAATTTAACATGACAGTACTTTAGTTGAATAATTTGAAACGAAGTATATTGATCACCCTTTGTTCCAGTAAAAATGGGGGAGATACATTTATTTATGAAACTGTTTGGAAGCTCAGAGAAATAACAAAATATGTTACTGGAGCCATTGAAAGACTATTGGTAATTCTGTGTCATTTCATCAAATTTCAGAAAATTTTCCCACTCGACTGATTCAGAATGCCTTGAAAATTTACCAGAACCAAGGTTTCTCAGCAGAAAGCACAAATCCCAAGTTATACAATGATGTCTCTGAAAAAAAAAATTGAGATTTTTGTGATATTTTTATTAGTCCAGATATATATATTTGATTTTGAAGGTGTGTAACTCAATCAGTGTACAACCTTAATACTTGCAATTAGGCAAAACCTGTTTTAATGTAGCCCAAGTGTTATAAAGCATTGTTATAGCCACCTCAGTGCATTTGCATCCATTCCACAGTTCAGTTTATTCACATTTTTGTCCTGAAATTTCTGAGATCGTATTATTTGGGATTTGTGCTTTCTGGTGAAAAACCTTTTCTGGTAAATTTTCAAGGCTTTCTGAATCACAAAATTAATTTTTAATGCCTACCAAAAGTTTCAGTAAAATTTCATGTCTGGTAGCAATTTAAAATTGCAGTTAACATGTCAAGTGATCAAACAGTTTTAGGGGCAATGTGAGGTCTATCCCAACATGGCCAAATTTTGTCACAATTTAAACTGATTTCGAAAGAAGTGGCAAACTAAGCAACAGGCTTTGGTTTGTAAGACTAAAATCTGCTGTTTATACAAATTTTCATCAAATGCAGAGAAATCACAATTTTGTGTCACATGAAGTTGTGTTGAGGGGTCTTGATTTTTTATATTATGCTGAACCCTTTGATATGTTTAGCTTGCCATGTTGCCCCTCAGCTGATCAACAAGAAACAATAATGCGGTTGGCTAATAACTATTTTCGAATTCATAAACTGGATGGTTTTACTCTCAAATGCATAGTTTTTAGGAGTATGGTTTCAAAGCAGTAGCACCTACTGAACCAGAATGAGATAAAATTATCTGGGGAAATTTCCTGTCGCCTCTCAGGCACAGGCATTCTGATCATTTGCCAGCCCTCCCACTCTATGGCCTGCATGATGCAGGGTATAAAATAAGAAAATTTGATCACTGCACATATTGTCTCGTGCGAACTTAGGTTGACCAATCGGCGTTCTCAAGTGCCAACGTTCATGCAACGGCTCAATTGAAAAATGAAATATTATCTAAAATTGTGGAATGAAATCAGCACATGTGTCTAAACAGCTTGTTGATGGGCTTTTGCAGCTCTTATTTTTTTAATTGTGTCCGATTGGGCTCTGCTGCTTACATTTTCTATACTTCTGAAGTAAACAAACAACAAACTGTCTTTCTTCTGCAGTTAATTAAATGCCAGTTCAAAATTTAACATGACAGTACTTTAGTTGAATAATTTGAAACGAAGTATATTGATCACCCTTTGTTCCAGTAAAAATGGGGGAGATACATTTATTTATGAAACTGTTTGGAAGCTCAGAGAAATAACAAAATATGTTACTGGAGCCATTGAAAGACTATTGGTAATTCTGTGTCATTTCATCAAATTTCAGAAAATTTTCCCACTCGACTGATTCAGAATGCCTTGAAAATTTACCAGAACCAAGGTTTCTCAGCAGAAAGCACAAATCCCAAGTTATACAATGATGTCTCTGAAAAAAAAAATTGAGATTTTTGTGATATTTTTATTAGTCCAGATATATATATTTGATTTTGAAGGTGTGTAACTCAATCAGTGTACAACCTTAATACTTGCAATTAGGCAAAACCTGTTTTAATGTAGCCCAAGTGTTATAAAGCATTGTTATAGCCACCTCAGTGCATTTGCATCCATTCCACAGTTCAGTTTATTCACATTTTTGTCCTGAAATTTCTGAGATCGTATTATTTGGGATTTGTGCTTTCTGGTGAAAAACCTTTTCTGGTAAATTTTCAAGGCTTTCTGAATCACAAAATTAATTTTTAATGCCTACCAAAAGTTTCAGTAAAATTTCATGTCTGGTAGCAATTTAAAATTGCAGTTAACATGTCAAGTGATCAAACAGTTTTAGGGGCAATGTGAGGTCTATCCCAACATGGCCAAATTTTGTCACAATTTAAACTGATTTCGAAAGAAGTGGCAAACTAAGCAACAGGCTTTGGTTTGTAAGACTAAAATCTGCTGTTTATACAAATTTTCATCAAATGCAGAGAAATCACAATTTTGTGTCACATGAAGTTGTGTTGAGGGGTCTTGATTTTTTATATTATGCTGAACCCTTTGATATGTTTAGCTTGCCATGTTGCCCCTCGGCTGATCAACAAGAAACAATAATGCGGTTGGCTAATAACTATTTTCGAATTCATAAACTGGATGGTTTTACTCTCAAATGCATAGTTTTTAGGAGTATGGTTTCAAAGCAGTAGCACCTACTGAACCAGAATGAGATAAAATTATCTGGGGAAATTTCCTGTCGCCTCTCAGGCACAGGCATTCTGATCATTTGCCAGCCCTCCCACTCTATGGCCTGCATGATGCTTACCTCCTTAAACAATGAAAGGAAGGTGGGTAAGTCTGGGCAATCAACAGTCAGGCATGGCTGTACCCCATAAGTACAACATTACAGCAGGGTGATCGATTCAGGGGATATGCCAACCTTGGTGTGTCTGTACATGGTCCCACAACCACACATATGGAATTCACAGTTGAATTGGTACACTCCACTGAACTGAGGTTCCAAACAGGAGATTACACCAAACAGTCATTGCCAAACAATGCTAAACAAGATTATCCAGCTTGCTATTTTGTAGCAGGGCCCCTCAAGACACTGTCAGAGCAAAGGAATATGTCACAGAGCCAGGGAATTGTTGCCCAAGAAATGATAATTGAAACATTTGAGCATCCATTTATCTGCATGGAATTGTTTACGGATTATAGCTATATTGTATGGGATGTCTATATTTGGAATGGCTGGCAAGACAAATTGTAGGATACTTATTTGCAAGAAAGATAAGACCAAATTCTCCAATGAACGTGTCAACACAGAATTTTTTGCCAACTCACACTGAAATTTTGGAGGCTGTTAGTCAAATATCAGATGTTTCAAGGTTACACTTCGCATAGGTTTGGTCCACAGTGACTGCATACACTTCTAAGTGGTTTTCTATAGCTGACAGCAATTTGATTCTATAGGAGTTGTTTTTTTCTGAAACATGTGCTTTCTCCAAGCCAATGTTTTGATCAAAGAGGAAGTTATGTACAGCATGTGTACAGTGCTGCCACGTTGTTGCATCATGCTGTAGTAGTGGTGCTGAACACCAGTCGCTGGAGTCTATTGCAGAAGTGCTGTGAATAATTGTAATGCCTGTGCTCTGAGGCAGTGTTTCAAGATTTATATATTTAGCTATCCATGAGCAAGAATATATTCTTCTTTCATCATGACATTGTACATGTATCTGGAAAATCTAATGAACAACAAACCAGTGACTCAGGACTGTCTTTGAGTTATCAATCAGTACAAATTGCCAAAACTATCAACAGGCGTGCAAAAGTATTTCATTTGTTGAACATATATTTGGAGCTTTATGCATTCACCATAATTTAGCATTAAAGGGTGAAATTGATCACTGCACAAATTCAGATTGATCACTGCACATTTCAGATTGATCACTGCACATTTTGGGATCGTTGCACGCTTATTTTATACCCTGGCATGATGCTTACCTCCTTAAACAATGAAAGGAAGGTGGGTAAGTCTGGGCAATCAACAGTCAGGCATGGCTGTACCCCATAAGTACAACATTACAGCAGGGTGATCGATTCAGGGGATATGCCAACCTTGGTGTGTCTGTACATGGTCCCACAACCACACATATGGAATTCACAGTTGAATTGGTACACTCCACTGAACTGAGGTTCCAAACAGGAGATTACACCAAACAGTCATTGCCAAACAATGCTAAACAAGATTATCCAGCTTGCTATTTTGTAGCAGGGCCCCTCAAGACACTGTCAGAGCAAAGGAATATGTCACAGAGCCAGGGAATTGTTGCCCAAGAAATGATAATTGAAACATTTGAGCATCCATTTATCTGCATGGAATTGTTTACGGATTATAGCTATATTGTATGGGATGTCTATATTTGGAATGGCTGGCAAGACAAATTGTAGGATACTTATTTGCAAGAAAGATAAGACCAAATTCTCCAATGAACGTGTCAACACAGAATTTTTTGCCAACTCACACTGAAATTTTGGAGGCTGTTAGTCAAATATCAGATGTTTCAAGGTTACACTTCGCATAGGTTTGGTCCACAGTGACTGCATACACTTCTAAGTGGTTTTCTATAGCTGACAGCAATTTGATTCTATAGGAGTTGTTTTTTTCTGAAACATGTGCTTTCTCCAAGCCAATGTTTTGATCAAAGAGGAAGTTATGTACAGCATGTGTACAGTGCTGCCACGTTGTTGCATCATGCTGTAGTAGTGGTGCTGAACACCAGTCGCTGGAGTCTATTGCAGAAGTGCTGTGAATAATTGTAATGCCTGTGCTCTGAGGCAGTGTTTCAAGATTTATATATTTAGCTATCCATGAGCAAGAATATATTCTTCTTTCATCATGACATTGTACATGTATCTGGAAAATCTAATGAACAACAAACCAGTGACTCAGGACTGTCTTTGAGTTATCAATCAGTACAAATTGCCAAAACTATCAACAGGCGTGCAAAAGTATTTCATTTGTTGAACATATATTTGGAGCTTTATGCATTCACCATAATTTAGCATTAAAGGGTGAAATTGATCACTGCACAAATTCAGATTGATCACTGCACATTTCAGATTGATCACTGCACATTTTGGGATCGTTGCACGCTTATTTTATACCCTGTTCCTCAGGTTACTGTGGGAGGTTTCAAAAGTTATTGTGAAAGGGGCACTGAAATTAAACTGATAAGACTCCAATTAGGCACCACACTTTTAAACGAACACATGCACAAGGTTTTTCCTCTGGTGTATGAAAGTCCTAATTGTGAATGCGAAACTGAAAGGGCTGACATTGAACATTATCTTTTTAGGTGTCCGTTACATTCAGTCCATCGCCAGAGTCTCCAAGATGAAATAGACACTCTCCTCAACCAGAGATATCGCTCGAGAAATTGGAACCTGGACCTGCCGTTGTTGATAGGAAGGCCAAGTTCCATAAGCACAGACTTTATACCCCAACTCCGATTCGCAGTGGTCAGGTACATCCGAGCCACGGGGACCAAACTCTAGCCAGCCACCAAGTGTCAAGCTACTGTGAGCAGATATACTGGAGAAGATACCAGAGACCATATGCTGATGAAATAGCAGCGTTACGAACTACAAGAACAAGAACAAGAAATTTGGGTTCCCCCAGGCTTAACACAGCTTTTTAACCAAGGAAAAAGCTGGGTTAACTTTACTGGTTAACTTCCACGACAACTAACTCAGGGATTCGTTGATACATCACGGTGAGTCACTAACTTGGGTTAAATCTCTTAACACAGGAAAGATAACCTGTGTTTAGCGTTGATACAATGGGGTACTGATTTGTTGATTACAAAGATCCCATTTGGCTGGAATTACTGCAAAACATCGCCCATGGGCGCTGGCTTCATTCGAAAATTTGAAGGCGAAGTACATACTGCTTCGGGGGTTCCATACGTTTAAGCCACCAACCAGCGGATCATGTCAGTTTTTAAATTTTTGTTCTAGCTTAATTAGAAGCTGAGAAAATGTCCGGGGAAGAGTTTGCCTTGACACTAGGTCTGCGCGCTGTACAACAGTGCAGACCTACCTTGACACATGAATTATAAATGGCCTACTGGTAGGCCTACCTTTCAGGCAGTGGTGGGCATTGACTCGTTAATCGTTAATCCGTTAATAACGAAGCTAACAAATTTAGTAACTATTAACTAAGTTGACTTTTTTTTTCACGTCAACGGAAGTTAATAACTTTCGTTACTTAATTACAAGTCCGTTAGTTAATAAAGTCCGCTAATTTTACGTCAAAAAAGTAGCAAAAAGACACATTTTTGCATGAAAAATACTTGAGTAGACAAAAGATAACTAAATAGTGAAACCCAGACAGACATTGTCTGAGTTTCTTCGTCTGGAAATTTAACCTGTGCCTCTTTTTGAGACAGAAGAGCCTCATTCTGGCACTTGAGGTAAATATTTGTCTCACGTTTTTATCGAAGTAAAAAAAAAATTAACTTAACTTTTTAACTTTAACTTCAGTTAACCTTTCAAAAAAGTTAACTTATTAACTTTAACTAAGCTAAAGATTTCATTAACTTATTAACTGTTAACTCAGCTAACATTTTTTGTTAACTTGCCCACCACTGCTTTCAGGGGGTATACATGGATGCTTAAAAAAAAAAGTAGGCAACGTGTTCAACTTGAAAGAATTAGGGGGTGACCATTTAATATCAAGGGGTGCAGTTTTTAAAATTATTTCTTGCTGGGGTTTGGTAGATAAATAAGTTATTCTTTTTGGCAGTCTTGAAATGAATATTTTCTTCATACGGGATTGCTTGAGCTACAGGTGAATATTCACGGATTTTGCACGCTTGAAATAAATAAGAAAGCTCCCAAGTCCCCCATGGAAATTAAATGGTTGCCCCTTTAGGCCTACATTTATTTGTTTGTTAAAAAAAGATACTACAATGTATATTTGCAGGGCCGGCTCCAGCCAATTAAACGCCCTAGGCAGCATCATGCCGATGCGCCCCCCCAGTTCGGTACGCCCCGGGCGCAGAGCAAGGAGATTGCACAGAGAAAGGAAAGGGCACAGAGCTGGGGGGGGGTACTTCGCGGACTTTTGCATAGGGATGCGCCCCGGCGATTTGGAAAACCAGAACCATTCTAATCCGGAAACCAACGCCAAAACCACAAACCATTTTTTTAGCAAAAATATCCACAACCAATTTAATCTTTATGATTTTTATACCATCGTAATCATGTTTTCAAGCTGATTCAAATGGTACCAAACATGTTTGAGTTGCAGAAACGGGAATCAAATAAATCTGAATTCCCAACAAGAAAATTTTTTCAAAAAAAAATTGAGGCGATTTTTAAAAGCAAATTCAGCTTGTTCATCAAATTTGGCCCCATCTGAATTTTATTACCACCAAACCCGCAAAAGGCGTCCTTTTCCACACCTGCCCATCCGCGTTTTATTGCAAAATCCCTTGACCCGCCATTCCGCAAATTTGCCCGGTCCGCATTTTACTACGCCTGCAATCTGATGACGATTCAACACAGTCTGAATTTCCAGATTTGGCCTCTGGCCTCCTGTCGGGAGGCCTGTGCTCAACTATATAAAGGCGGATGGCGCCAAATAGAATCACTAAGAATATATTGATCAGCGCAGGGCTGAAGCATCGCCTCAAAAAACCAACACCATTTTAATCCTAGGAGCCCATAAAAAACTGAACCATCCAGCGTACCCCCCCCCCCCAAGGAAGGGCGCGGAGCAAGGAGGTTGCAAAGAGCAGCGAGGTTGTACAGAGAAAGGAGGGGGTACTGAGACAGGAAAGGGTACAGAACAAGTAGGGGGTACAGAGCAAGGAGGGGGCACAGAACAAGGAGGGGGTGCACAACAAGGAGGGGGTGCAGAATAAGGAGGGGCACAGAGTAAGGAGGGGATGCCGAACAAGGAGGGGGCGCAGAACAAGGAGGTGCGCAGAGCGAGGAGGGGGCGCAGAACAGGGAAGGGACGCAGAGCAAGGAGGGGTACATATCAAGGAGGGTCGCAGAACAAGGAGGGGGCGCAGAGCAAGGAGGGAGCGCAGAGCAAGGAGAGGGAGCATAGCAAGGAGAGGGTACAGAGGTAGGAGGGGGCGCTTAACAAGGAGGGGGTGCAGAACAAGGAGGGGGCGCAGAGCAAGGAGGGGGCACAAAGTAAGGAGGGGTGCAATTAGAGACGAAAAAAAAGAATAAAAGAGATTAATACATAAAATATCCAGGAAAGTTTTAATCAAAAAAGAAAACAAGGTACTTCTGAACGCAACTGTATGACTTTTTGCAAATATTCAAGTCTTATTAATTTTCTTGAATAAATACTGTACACATCGTTTCTCTCGGCTTTCATATCATGTTAAGAAAGACATTAAAGTGAGTGGGGCTTTGTGTATGTCTCCCAGCTCTGCGCCCCCTCCTTGCTCTGCGCCCCCTTCTTGCTCTGCGCCCCCTCCTTGCTCTGCACCCTAGGCGACCGCCTAATTGGCCTAATGGTAGAGCCGGCCCTGTATATTTGCAATTTTCTATGGAGTTCCTTGACATGGAATTAAAAAATATATATTATCGGGCTCCCTCAAGATGATTTTCCAATCTTTTTACGATCTCTCATTGCGAGAGAACAGGACAATCCTTCCGAGGGGACACAATATTTTTGCAAGGGAACATTATAATTTTCGTGAGGAAATGCTGTAACAGCCGTGCTGTTGCCCAGAACACAATATGAACACAACGTTTTTGCTTTGTCACAGCCTCCTTGAATTGTTTCACACAAAGATCTAAAGTATATTCGTACCCTTTATCAGTATATGATTTCACTCTTTGGCTGCGTCTGATCCCCTGATAAAAGGCAAATCCCAACTCACCCGATGGTCCTGCATTGATGGTTGGAGGTTCCTCAGTGGCACTTTTGTTCACATTTATAGTCTCTTTATAGTCTTTTGAGTTTTTAGTGTCTTTGTCACATTTGGTAACTCCAAACTTCATCTGTGAGGAAATTTCCGACATCCAGTCCGACATCCAGTCCATCTGCTGTTTGTTAGCACTTGGGGCGTATGGATCCAGGTCAGAGAGGTCGAAATCCAGTTCATCAGGCCGGTCCTTAGGATAGCGCTTACTTCTGGTATCCTTTGGTCGCATCATATTGAAGAGATCTTCGTTGATATCTCTTTCGACAGCTCGCACATCCCTTGTGCTTCTGAATTTACGGGGGTCAGCTGAAGCCATTGTATACCATCAGTAGAGGCTGATATCACCAAGTTGAGGCTATCTGTAGACAAGCGGAAGGCATGGTCACGAAGTTGAGGCCTTTGTATACCAATTGGAAGACATGGTCAGTGTTCAATGGTAGCAGTAAGTGTTCATTCAAAGAATGTTCTGAGTGTTCAAAAAGTATCACTGTAACAGCCGTGCTGTTGCCCAGAACACAATATGAACACTGAACACTTCTGAGCTCATGAAGTTCAGAAATGACCTTGAGATGTGTGTTGTTAGCGTATCTGATGCATTTCACAAGCTAGTTGAATTAAGCCCTGAAAGTTATTGTGAGTACATTGACAAGCTCACTGAGTGTGAGTCAATTAACAGGGTAACATTGCACATGGTTACTGAGGCATTGCGTGAATTGGAGACTAAAAGTCTTTCTAGGTCCAAAGGTAGTCACAAAAGTGGTCAAGTTTCATTATCATCTCATCATTTGTCCTCTCACAAGTCCCATTCAAGTAAACATGAGAAATCTGTTGCATCTATGAAAATGACAGCTCTGGCAAAGGCAGCCACTTTGCGCACAAAGCTAAAATATTTGGATGCTGAAAATGAGCACAAAGCTAAATTAAACAAATTGAAAACTATGAGAGATCTCGAAATTGAGGAAGCTAAATGCCTTGCTTTCACTGATGCACAGATTTCAAATGTTTCTCCATTTAAGATGTTTGACAATAGTCAGTCTGTTGTACAAAAGGCTGATAATGTTCAAACAAATCAATCATGGCTTTGTTTGAGAGGTGTGGAAAAATTTTCTGCAGCTCAACAACAAGGTTCATTGTTAGATGTTGATGTTGGTATTTCACACTTAAATGATCCCCAGAAATCTAGTTCCCCCTCTGAGATCAATACAAGTGTGAACAAACATGCAACAAGTACTTCATGTCCTGTTTTCACAGCTTGTGGTACTTTACCAAATTTTGAACAACCTGTTCAGCAAAACATTCACAGTGGTTCAAAATGTAATCAGACTACACAAAGCCTGATTTCTTTTAATGACCCTGTTGTTTCAAAACAACAAACTACTGAATCAGCTGTGAGTGTTAATGTTCATTGTGGACCAATCCCTTCCACCAGTGAACATCAGAGTGGTTGTATTGTGAATTGTAATAGCAATGAACATAGTAATGTGTATTCACATTTGACAAAGCAAAATTCAAATAGTGCATTGAATTCAGAATTAAATGTCAATGCTCAAAATTTTGTTCCTCAAAAAACTCAAAATGGAGTTAGTGATCAGTCATTGCTTTTGTCAACTCACAACAATCAAACTGAAAGGTGTGAAACTGTTGTTAACAGTTTACCAAATGGTCAACACAGTGTTGGTCATAGTTCTTCTGATCCATCACAAATGAATAGCATTGTGAAATCTTTCAGTCAGCTGATCAGTCTAAACAGACTGAAGCCATCTGATCCAGGTAAATTTTGTGGTGATGCACTTCAATATCCCAGTTGGAGAAATGCATTTCGTTGTTTGGTTGACCGCACAGATCTTGAGCCTCTTGATAAGTTACAATTACTTAAAGATAGCCTTGGTGGTGAGGCAAAACAGTGTGTGGAAAACTACTTTATTATGCCTTCTGCTGATGCATACTTTGAAGCCATTGAACTCATTGATAAACGTTTTGGAAGCAACTTTGTTATTGCTCAAGCATTTAAAGAAAGAATTCAAAATTGGACCAAAATTGGCAACAAAGATTACAATGCCCTTCGTGAGTTCAGTGACTTCTTGCGTCAATGTGAGGTAGCATACAGGACTAACAGTAGTCTAAAAGTTTTAGATGATGATTTGCAAAATCGTGTCATGCTCAACAAGCTCCCAGACTGGCTCGTGTCTAAGTGGGCTAGAGTAATACACAAAGCAAAGGGTGAATATAGATACCCAACATTTCCTGAATTTGTTACATTTCTTGTCAATGAGTCTGATATTGTTTGTGATCCTGTTGTGTCATTTCGTGCAGTTAATGAAAAAAAGAGTAGTCAATCTTCCAAGTCTGTAAAATTGACTGTTTCTGGTACGAGTTGCAACACTGTTAAGGAATCTGAGAATTGCATTTATTGTAACAAGAGTAATCATTCTTTAGAAAGGTGTTTCAAACTCAAGGGTAAATCTTATGAAGATAAGAAGGACTTCATTATTGGTAAAGGACTTTGCTTCGGATGCCTCAAAGGTGGACATCTTGCACAGGACTGCAAGAAACGACTCAAGTGTGCTGATTGTAAGAAGAGTCACCCAACTGTTATGCATGGTGAGAAGCCTAAGGATGCTCAACCTGTGAATAAGAAGAATGAAGTGAATGATAATTCAGCTTCTAATAAGGATGGCAAATGTGAGGCCAAACATGTCTCATTCCTAACACATGACCATCAAATAAGAAGAAGCTCCATGGTTGTACCTGTCTACGTCTCACATCGTTCTAACTCCAAAGTTGAGATACTCACTTATGCATTACTGGATTCTCAATCAGACACTTCTTTCATTTCGGAGGATATCTGTAGTCAACTTTGCATCGAAGGACCTTCTGTCACTCTGAAACTGTCAACCATGACTGCTGAAAGCCGCAACATGGAAAGTCAGCGATTATCAGGATTGAGAGTCCGAGGTTTTGATAGTGACATTGATATTCCATTGCCTGTGGTGTACACTCATAGTCACATTCCAGCCAACAGAGACTCCATCCCTACGCCAGAAGTTGCAGAATATTGGCCTTACTTGAGACCAATGATAAACAACTTGATGCCTAAGGCTGACTGCAGCATCGGACTTCTAATAGGCTACAACTGCCCCAGAGCCCTGATGCCTAGGGAAATCATACCTGCACGTGGATATGGACCATATGCTCAACGTACAGACTTAGGATGGGGAGTCATCGGGCCTATTACAAGAAATTCAGACTTAGATGTTGTTGATCATGGATGTTATCATACTTGCTCTAGGGCTTCAGATTCATTCATAGTTCTTCGCACTTCTGCTGAAGAGATCCAGAATCCTCAAGATGTTATCCATTTCTTCAAGAGAGAGGAGGATTACGGGAAAGGAAAAGAATTTTCATCTGCAGCTGAAGATCCATGTGATGTCTTCATTGATTCCGAAAGTTCAGATGACTTGGATGAATCTTGCAGTGAGATCAAGACTGATGTTGTCTCCATGGATCATCTGATTGTTGAAAATTTGAGATCAAAATGTCGCTCTGTTTTGTCTGTTTCAGATCTCGTCAAGGCCGACAGATGGTTGTGTCGGCAAGCACAGGAACATGCTTTCCATGAGGAGATCAGCCAGCTGTCCGGAAATTTCATCATTTCTTTCATCAATGCACTTCGCAGATTTCAAAGCATTCGTGGTCCAATCAGAATTTTGCGTTCTGATAGAGGCACCAATTTCATTGGTGGCATGCGTGCTTTGCAACATTCAATGGAAAATGTTGATGACAAACGAGTTAAAGAGTTCCTCTTACAAAGCTCATGTGACTACATTGTGAACTTTCCGAACGCTAGTCATCATGGTGGAGTTTGGGAACGATTGATTCGTTCAGTGCGTTGTGTTCTGAATTCACTTCTCGTAAAGGAAGGTCACATTCTTGACGATGAAGGACTTAGAACGCTTCTGTGTGAGGCTACTAACATAGTTAATAGCCGTCCTTTATCTGTTACCAACTTAAATGACCCAACGTCCCTTCAGCCCATTTCACCCAATCATCTTCTTACTATGAAGGCAAATGTGGTACTACCACCTCCTGGTGAGTTTCTGTCAGCAGATTCCTACTCCAGGAAAAGATGGCGACGGGTGCAATACTTAGCCAATGCCTTCTGGGAGTGGTGGCGAAAGGAATTTCTATCCTTGATGCAGCCACGCTCCAAATGGACCAAGCAATGCAAGAACTAGCCGTTGGCAATGTTGTCTTAGTAGTTGATGATGCTATTCCTAGGACACGATGGAAGTTGGGTAGGGTAGTAGAGACATTTCCAGGATCTGATGGGTTGGTGAGAAAAGTTAAAATCCAAATTGGGAATCCTGGATTTGACATTACGAGAACACACACGGCTCCAAGGTTCCTAGAGAGACCAGTACAGAAATTAGTTCTATTGCTGGACTCATAATTTTGTAAATACTAAATCATTTCTCAGTTATGCTCATTGATACGTTAATTGATTTGTCACACTCCTCTTTGTGGTTTCCTAAGATACAAAGTTAACCGTACTTGTATTTATTTATTACTCTTTGATTGTTTGCCTCTTTACTCTGGTGTGGCATTCCTATCTCATGAGATGTGTTGTACATAAAATTAAGTCATTTTGATGGGGAGTGTTTCTGCTGTGCTTAATTTACTTTTCATTTTTACAGTGGCAACTGGTACAGGTCTTACATTCTAGTTTTACAGTGTATCAGTTTCTATAGTTTCCTTGAATTCTTTACAGCTATTGTATTGTCAGCTATTGTCTATAGAACACTTTCACTGTTTGTAACGGTTCACATGTCCATGTGTCACTGGTGTTTCCTCTTCCTATAACTCATTCAATCATTCTAAGCCTTGCTATTGAAGTAGAAACATATCTAAGAACTTCAATGCATATTCATTATTAAGCATAAGGAACACCAAAAAAAGTATCACTGTAACAGCCGTGCTGTTGCCCAGAACACAATATGAACACTGAACACCTTGTAGAAGTTTCACTGACATTTATTTTCCTTAGTTGTCTTATCTTACATGCCGTATATATGTCATATAATGTCGTATATATGCCGTGATACTGAAATAAATTAAACCAATAATCAGCACCACATATAACACATAGACTTACTAAATATCTATAAATATATAAATTGATTCTTATATCATAATGGAAACTGAATTGCCTTTTTTTGGTGTTCCTTATGCTTAATAATGAATATGCATTGAAGTTCTTAGATATGTTTCTACTTCAATAGCAAGGCTTAGAATGATTGAATGAGTTATAGGAAGAGGAAACACCAGTGACACATGGACATGTGAACCGTTACAAACAATGAAAGTGTTCTATAGACAATAGCTGACAATACAATAGCTGTAAAGAATTCAAGGAAACTATAGAAACTGATACACTGTAAAACTAGAATGTAAGACCTGTACCAGTTGCCACTGTAAAAATGAAAAGTAAATTAAGCACAGCAGAAACAAATGCAATAATTTTTGTGAGGAAACAAGATGATATGCGATGATCGAGAGTCAACATGATGATTCAGACGAGGGACCACAATGATTGTGAGGGAACATGAATGGTCACTAGGTAACACTATGATCGCTGCGTAATAAGAATAATCGCTAGAGAACTTAAAAAAGCTTTTGTTTTTTTATATTCTTGCACAAACAGAACATAATGTTGTCTATGGATTGTCTAACTACGTGTTCTATTTTAATCTTTACTTCAGTCAGCTGACCGAACTAATGATGACAGCTAGAAGATTGCACTGCTGAAGGAGGCAAACTTATCATGTGTGACATTTGCTGGAACTGATAATCACGTTGAACATCGGCGGAGCTAAAACTGATAGCCTTTGGTAAGAAGTGTTCTTGTAGTAGAGCCTAGACTCTCTATTCTTTATTTCCATGTGATGGATTATTTTCGATCAAACGCTTGAAATATTGCTATTTTTTGCTCTGAACTTCCTGTAAACCACAAACAGAACATTTGCATGGCTTCTCCTCACTGTGTATTCTCACGTGTCCATCATTTAATGAAAGTTTCACCACATATAGAACATGTGAATGCCTTCTCTCCTGAATTTGCATGTGACAATCTAGATTGCAATTTTAGAATATTCTGCCACAAACAGAACATGTGTATGGCTTGTCTCACTGTGTGTTTCATTTTAATATTTATTTCAGTCAGGTAGCTGAATTAATGATGACAGCTAGAAGATCGCAGTACGGAAGGAGACCCAACTGGAGCTGATAATTGCAGTGAACACCAGCAAAGCTAAAACTGAAAGACATTGGTAAGAAGTGTTCTTGTAGTAAAGCCTAGACTCCATGTGATGTGATCTATCTCTTGAAATATTACAATTTTTGCTCCGAACCTCCCTCCACAAACATATGGATGGATGGATGATTGGGGCTTTATGTCCTGTATTTATGCACTTAGTAGGCTAATTAGGACAGGAGGAGGACACGGCAATGAGGCGAAGGATGATTGAAACAGCCGTCCAACATAGGCTCAGGTGACCCGGCAAGAGCTGGATTCGAACCCTGGACCCAGCAATTGGCAGCCCAGCACGCTACCACTAGACCAACCCTCCCCCCCCTCCACAAACAGAACATTTGCATGGCTTCTCTGCATTCTCAAGTGTCCATCTTTTCATGAATTTTAGGGGGGGAGGGTTGGTCTAGTGGTAGCGTGCTGGAATGCCAATCGCTGGGTCCAGGGTTCGAATCCAGCTCTTGCTGGGTCACCTGGGCCTATGTTGGACGGCTGTTTCGATCATCCTTCGCCTCATTGCCGTGTCCTCCTCCTGTCCTAATTAGCCTACCAAGTGCATAAATATAGGACGTAAAGCCCCAAACATCCATCCATTTCATGTATTTTAAATTTGGGGAAAAATAAATATGGAAGAAAAAATGTTGGAAAATTTTTTTTTTTTTTTTTAATTTGAACTGAGGATTTTAAATAATTTGTAGTGCCTTTCCAAAAAAAAGTTTTACATATTTTGTTGTTTCCTATAATTTGGAAACAACAAAGTAGTCGAGGCTACTTGTGATAATGTCAGAAGCATCTTACATGTACCTGTCCTGTAGTCTGTAAATAAATCTCCTTATGCCAAAAACCTATATATATATCAATACGATAGGCAAAAAGAACAAGATAGCCAGTAATTAATCTTGCTGATGATTTAAAATTTCCCAATTTTCATGGTCGTCCTCATTATTTTATTTTACTTTTCAGAGATGCAGCTATGCCGCAGTTCGGACTTGGGCCTTAGTCATTGGACACTCTGACAGTGTTTCAGCTTCGCCCTTGTCACGGTACATGATGTGAACAAAGTGCTGAGATTTATCCATCCTCGCCAGGCTACTAGAAACGATCAGGTACCTTCCGGACAGCTGAAGATCGGCGTTCCTGAACCAGTGAATGCTGACATGAAAATCCTCAATACGATACTTACTGACAAACTATTTCCTGCGAATTTCAAGAACGTTGAACTCTCTCTTGTCTATAAATCATGTAATTTAGTAAACTTAATGAATTTAACGATAGACCCATAAGTATTTTACTCTGAATAATCAATTACTGTTAAACACTCAGCTATGTTAATATTTTGATGAAATTTTTTAAAAATGTTAATATTTCTGCTTTTAGGAAGTCTCATAAGAATGTGTTGCACTAAATGCTGTAGCAAACTGGAAGCTTTGTCTGGACAACGGCGACTGCGTTGCTGCAGCCATTACTGACTTGAGAAAGGCATTTGATGATCTGCCATGTGGTTTACTATTATCTAAAGTTAAAGCTTATGGACTCGATTTGAGATGCTGTTGACATCTTTCACAATTATCTTTGTAATGGAGTCCAATGTATTGATAATGTTAGAAGTAATTGGACTCTTATTATGATGGGCATGCTGCAGAGATGAACTAGATTTTAATTTGTGAAAAACTTAACTATTTTAAGTCATGCTGATGACTCTGTAATTTCATGTGATTCTAAGTTAATTTCCAATTTAAAGTATAATTCAGAAATTAAAGTCAGAAATTTACTTAATGATTTACCATAAACGTCATGAAAGCCAATCCTTGATTCCTAATCAATCAAAATTATGGCTATTTCCATATTGAATAGTTTGCTTTACTTTCAATTATGAATATTTTTGCATTTTTCATATAATAATATGTCTGAACTTTTACTAAATGAAGATTCAAGAATTATGGTCAGATCAGTCATAGCTTTCTGCATTTGATCAGTCCCAAGCTTCATGATATGAAGATCTTATAGTGACATTGTACAATCGAAAATGAGTAATTTAATATCAATTGAGTTATTAATCAGAAATGATATATTTCCCGACTGCCCAAAAAGAATTTATTTATTTCACCAAAAATTGGCAGGAAATAATTTATTTCAAAAAGATCATAGCCCCCCTTAAGATTTTAAATGGTGAAAAATAATTTGAAAGCATTCCAGAAGTCATTTGAAAATTATTTTGAAATTAAGTGGTGACTGATCAAATTCAATACATATTCATCATCGTTTATAACTCTTTGTATTAATTTTGATGTGACTAAATCTGGAACATTGTTGACAGCTGAATACTCATCATAACTACATTGCTCTTTCAGAATGACAAGACCTTCACAAATGTGACTTTTGACGGAAATCGTGGTTTTACTGCAAAAATGGAAAAAATTTATTCAGGCCATCCATGGTAAGATGCCAGAGAATTCAAATGATTGGGAGGAAATACGAAAGTATGTGAGAGAACACAATGATCTATTTATTTTAATTCCATGCTTAGGCGTATGGGAGATGGGGGCTGGGGGGCAAAAAGGCTAAACAATTCGGGCAGATGATTAAATGAACACTATTGAAAAATAATTATTTCATTTGAATTGGTTATTTAGTCTAGACCTTGAAATACGGGCAAATGTAGCTCCCCCCCTCAAAAAAAAAATCGCTCACGTCGTACGCCTATGGTTCCATGTCCTCTTTGGGGCTCAGTAAGTTTTATGGGCGGTTGTTTCTATGTGAAAACAGTGTCAAAGTCAGTGACCCAAAAGTTTTAGACACACACGGGTGACCTATTAAAAATAAGGCGTAGACAAATGTATTTTATTGTAAAAAAAAAAGGAATTAAAAAGCATTGACTCAAGTGTTGTTTCTCATCATCACTGTTCTTTCAAATATTTCTCTAACCTTATCAAAAAGTCATTGAGCATTTTGTCGTATTGTATATAATATAGCAAAATAGATTTTCATCCCTTGCGATATTGTGTAAATAGTGCTTCTTGTTCTTTAGGTTGGAGAACTTGACTGTGGCTTGAAGAAGACTCCGAATAGCGGCCGGAAACCCTCACATTTCAGACAGTAAATGGCTTTTTGTTTTACATTCGATCAGCGGCTTGAATCTAATTTCTCATGACATGTCGAAGTAATAGTTTTGAAATTCTGCAATAATTACTGTGTCCTTACATTGGGCTGCACGATTAATCGCGAATTTATCGTTATTGCAATATCAAGTGGGGCGATAATGTTATCCTACAAAGAGGCGATAAATAAATTTTGAAATTTTCCTGTAGTTTTGCCCAAAAATGGGAATTTATTCTCACGAAATTCAAAGTTTTTACTACAGTTTGCGAGCTTACGGGTAAATCTCTTGCTTGTGAATTTATCACACAATTCATCGACATCGTGATATGAGACATAGTTATCGCATATCGCATCTCAGCCTATTATCATGCAGCCCTATTATTACACCTGTCCCGCCAGTTCCTTGCCTTCTCGGGATTGGCACGCTTTATATTCAGTGCTAATTTTGTTTTATTCCTAAATTTTAATTTATTCATTTTATGTAATCATTTATTTGTTTAATTTACAGCCTGGCTTGATGGAAACAATTAAACTGAATGACTTTCCGAGTTGGGAAACCGATTGGACAGTAAAAGGAAATGGAGGTTGTTAAAATATGTGCAATGTAATCAAATCAGGCAAAAGGCAAATTATATTTTAAATCTGTTGACAGCCTCGTTCAAGATCCAAGTTCTAGAAATGAATTAACATATTATCTTGAACTAAACAAGTAAAGTGATTACTTCTGCTCCTGTAATGCCTAGTTCTTGGCATATCCAATATTCTGAATATTCCAGTGATTTCCACCAAATATTGGAAAATTTCCTTTGGGACAATCCAGCTTTCCAGGTAGTTCCAGCATAATATTTGTGACATTTAAATTGTCCAGAAAATGGGATAAATTTGAAAGAGAAATTGTACCTTTGGTGCCAATTAATTTAAGTTTCGCAGAACGACTGAGTCAGTGGCCTTTTTCGATTATTTATGATTGATTTTTATCTTCCTGCAGATCATTGACTTTGAGGTTGTTCTGAACAAAATAATCCATCAACAGGAATGCGTGGTAAAACAAAATTTTCAAAAGGTGTGTTAAAACAGATCATTTACAATTTGCTCTTTGCTAATGCTTTGCTGGATGTGATTGTCTTGAACAAAATGTAGAATCTGTGAACCTGACAAAAGTTGCATAATATGTATGTTATAAGATATCATAAAAGCACTATCCAAATGAGTTCATTGATTCACTGTGCCCAACGATTTATTGCGCACCAGCTCCCACATGTATAAAAAGTATAGTTCAATCTTTTTATTGTGTAGAGATCTCTATGTATTTTATTACTTTATTTTAGATCATCAGGTCAGAGAGCAAGTGAACCTACTTTAACTGTGGACTCTTTGGGCTTTCTGAGAGGCAACTGCGACCAAACCCCTCAAGTCGCCCTAATCACGACTCCCGCTGATGACTCGGACTAAGTGCACACAAATATCACATGGTAAGCAAAGCAAGAAATTGCCAAATTTCCCATTTTCAGCACCTGTGACGATTTTTCAGCAACAGTGGCGATTTTCGGCACCGAATCTTGTTTTCAGCACCGGAGCTCGTTTTCAGCATGGTATCATGGAAATTATGTATTGTTGAAAATGTCTGTGCATCATTTCCCTGCACCTTATCCTAGGATTTATCCAAGAATTTCTGGAAATATTAAGATTTAGTTGTTCTCTCAGTCTCTGACCACAAGTAGAACATTTGAATGGCAGAAATGTGTCATTCTTTTTACTGAATATTTCACCACAAACAGAACATCCATATGGCTTCTCTCCGCTGTGAATTCTTATGACTTTGTTCTCATCTTTTTAGTGAGTATTTCACAATAAACAGAACATTCATATATGGCTTCTCTGCAGTGTGAATTCTCCTGACATTTTTTGCATCGATTCACTGAACATTTCATTACAACCAGAACATCCATACGGCTTCTTTCCCATATATAAACAGGGACCTTTTTTGGGTCTGTTCTTTCAAGGGTGAATTCTCCTGACTTTTTTCAAATTTTATAACTGAACATTTCACCACAACCTGAACATCCATTTGGGTTCTCCAGTGTGAATTCTCCTGACATTTTGTCCACCTTTTCACTGAACATTTCACCACAACCAGAACATCCATATGGGTTCTCTCCAGTGTGAATTCTCCTGACTTTTTTTCTACCTTTTTACTGAATATTTCACCAAAATCAGAACATCAATATGGTTTCTCTCCAGTGTGAATTATCCAGACATTTTTTACACCTTTTCGCTGAATATTTCACCACAACCAGAACATCTATATGGGTTTCTCCAGTGTGAATTCTCCTGACTTTTTTACTGAACATTTTACCACAACCAGAACATCCGTATGGGTTCTCTTTGGTGTGAATTCTCCTGACTTTTTTCCATTTTTTAACTGAACATTTCACCACAACCAGAACATCCATTTGGGTTCTCCAGTGTGAATTCTCCTGACATTTTGTCCACCTTTTCACTGAACATTTCACTACAACCAGAACATCCATATGGGTTCTCTCCAGTGTGAATTCTCCTGACTTTTCTTCCATTGATTAACTGAATATTTTACCGCAAGCAGAGCTTCCAATGGATTTTCTCCACTGTGAAGTGGTATTTGTCCATGATCTAGATTAAAATTTATTTTCTACCACAAACACAGCATATATATGTGTATATATGACTGTCTCACAGTGTGTTCTGTTTTAATCTATATTTCAGTAAACAAACTTTGCAGCTAGAATGGTTCCTAACTGTTTCCGTCAGACTTTGGCTTCATGATATAGTTTACGCTTACACACCCTCGAAGAAAATTGATTTGACCTCTGCCCTTGAAGTCACTCAATATTTGTAGCTGTACACTGCATTAAAAATTATATGTGTATTTTGTTTACTTTAAATAATCAGATATATGACTCAATCTTTTCAGTTTAAAGAAGATACCTGAACGATGAACCATACTGAAGGAACGAAGAAATGATTGGGAATGCACAAACTGTTTAGAGTGTTTCACTTCTATCTTTTTTGTAAGTGTCAAAAATTTGCCTTACGAGTTTTGCATATTTACAATTGTGTAAGATTTTAAAAAACTTTCTTTTGTTGAAATAATTTTTGCAGTGGTGGGCAAGTTAACAAAAAATGTCAACTTAGTTAACAGTTAATAAGTTAATGAATTTATTAGCAAAGTTATGGTTTATAAGTTAAAATTGCGACCAAGTTAACTGAAGTTATTGTTAAAAAGTTAATTTTTTTTTTCTTTACTTCGATAAAAATAGCAGACAATATCTGTGAAAATATTTACTGCAAGTGCCAGAATGAGGCTCATCTGTCTCAAAAAGAAGCAAAGGTTGCATTTTCAGACAGAGGTACTCTGACAATAGCTGTCTGAGTTTCACTATTTAGCTATCTTTTATCAACTCCAGTCTTTTTCATGCAAAAATGTGTCTTTTTTGGACTAAAATTAATGTAATTTATTAACTTAACTGACATGTAATTAAGTAACAGAAGTTAGTAAGTTATGTTGATGAAACAAAAGATGTTAACTTAATAACTAGTTACTCAATTTGTTAATTTCGTTATTAACAGATTAACGATTAACGAGTTAATTCCAACCACTGAATTTTGGATTCGTGAAATTGTCATGGACAATTAGGTGAGCGTCTAAAGCAATCTTCAGAAACATATTGTTATTTTAGTAATGACTTTTTAACACCATTTTCATTTTTTTAGTGTGAATCTGTCTTAACTTCTGTTAGAAATTTCATAGCAAAGAGTTCAATAAGTATTTGAAAAAGTTCCTTCTAAAAGTTTAGGGTAAAATTCAACTTGGTGCAAAAAACGATGATCTGATACATTTTTGGTTATACAACTTCCAATCAGTGAGATCAGTTGATTTTATTACTTTAGTAGAGCCCTGAAATGCTTGCTATGTAACAAAATTGAGGTTTTTGAAGGCGATAAAAAATTTGAAATATTTTTTTGTGAAGAAATATTGACCATCTGCTGTCTGATCTGCTACTTCATAGAATACTTATTAGTTAATTTTTGCCCAAAACTAGTGTAATGTAACTGAAATCTACCAACTGATGGTTTTTAAATTAGCAGACCTAAAAGTACTCTCACTTGTTAATGTACTTATGTTTACTATGTTACATTTTCAGCTTTCCTTGTTGAAGACTAATGAACGGAATCATTTCCCTGCCGATGTTCTCCCAGAAAATATTTTGACCTTTGGTTCAGACAGGAGATTGAACAGGTAGTATAAAATGCTTTGTGCTTCAAGTAAATATATGCAGTTCAACAAAAAGCCGGCAAACTGGTCAACTATCATTGAAATCGAAAAAGAGGTGTTTTGCTTATTCAAATGGTGAAATTTGTCATATCTATCAGAAACAACACAGATTTTTTAAAGAGGAATAGGCTCACTTGAAGGCTGCTGGGTCAGCTTGGAATAATGCCACTAAGATACAAATACACACATTTAAGGTCGATATACAGGCCTAAAATTCAGCAAGCTTTCTTAATCAATAATGATCTTTGAGATATTCAAGTTTATTTAAAGGGGGACTTATTTAATTCACTGCTGGCACCATCAAAAAGAAAATTATTTTTAAAAAAAAGAAGCTAGATCTCTGTTTTAGCGGGCAAAAATTTCTTTATCCATTCATAAAAATAATTTGGTGTGGCCCTGAATGGAATTTTTCCTTATCCTTTAAAATGAATTTGTCTTTTTGTAGTTGGAGCAAAAGGTGTCATGAGGTTGTTTCCAAACTCTGCACAAGTCCTTCGAAAATGCTGACATGACTGCAATAACTGCTGTCCAGAGAGATACACCAATGATATTACCAGTGACTGAAGGCAAGTATCTGGGATTATAGATGTTACATTAAAGTTGGGTTTTTGAAAAGACTAATCACTTGAAATACGGTTTCAAACTTTTAATAACGCTATCAGCGTGCCTCGGCGGTCCAACGTCGGCCCGAAGCTGGTCCGACGCTACTGACATCGGACCGACGCTGGGCCGACGTTGGACCGCCGAGGCATGCTGACAGGGTTAAGCTTCATAGGAAACTTTTCGTGAATTGTTTGGATGTCATAAAGAAAGAAATTTTGGCCATATAACAGGGTGATAATGTCAGGTGTGTAAAATCGAAACATTTTTTTTGATCCATGGCTCGTTATTTTAGATCGGCTACCTACCATTGGTAGCTCAGTGACCTACAAAATGTAGGTAGGTCAAGTAAAGTATGAAGGCTCTGAGTTACCAGTACAGTCATTTTCTCACACATCTGTGGTCGGAACCTTCAAAACTTTGGTCACTAAGTTCAAAATTTTGGTTGGTGCCTTCAAAAGTGTGATCGTTGACCTACATAACCTTGTTGTTGACCTGTGGAGCTGTAGTCCCATGAACTTCCATTCTGAAACACACAGTTGACTTTGATAAAAATTTCTGCTGCCCGAACAAAATCTCTAGCCCCCAGTGTGCGAAAAATAAAAGTTTAACCATTCAGCTGCCTTTTCCATTGTGATTGCTTTTGGTACCACGTAGAATTATTGTTTTTTAAGGTAGTTGTGATCATTTCTGGCAATTGAAACTACTTATTTAACTTCATGCAAGTTTACATATAATACAAGTATATATCTTTGATTTTTTCACAAGGTTTGTTATTCTAATTTCAACAAATAGCCATCTGTAACTTTACTGAGCCTTGATATCAGTCTTCTAATACTGCCATACATCCAATTCATAAATATTCACCTGATATACAGCAGCAATACATCTTGGATATGATTTTTGTAACTTCACTATTTGCAGGTTAGGCCTACTCCCCTCGAAAATTTGTCAGGGCCGAAAATCGGAAGTTTTGTGTGGACGATGTTTGCACCATCGGACACAGTTTGCGTGGGGCAAATAATTGAGGCGAAGAATGAAAAGTTCACCAGGCTGGACCTTCATTGTGCAGGCCTAATCATGCGTAGGTTGACTTGCATTCATGTTTATTGGTGTTCCTACTTCAGCCCTCAAAACTTATTAACATTTGTTTGAGTCCTGTGAACTATTCAATGATAAATCAAATGAAATGCAATTTATCTAATTGGTAATTTCTGCGAAATAGTGGTCATGTTATATTACTACTGATATGATTTATTCCACACTACATTTATATTTCATTTCATAATTATTATTTATGAAATAAGTCTCGTTTAATTATGAATAGCACTAAATATATTTGATATGGACTATCAATATATTACAAATTTCTCGTTGTGTAATTAATAATTCGAAAAGATGATAATCATGATTGTGTTATAAACTTATTATTGTTGATTTGACCCATATTTATGTGCTTAATTTAAATTGATTAAGATAAAATAATGCAATAATTTTTGCTAATTTCTTAAATTACTCTTTTGTTGTCTCATATATAGGAGAGAGAACCAGGAAATACAAGTACCTACAATCAGAAGATTTGGTCGGTCCTGTGCAGGATTCATGAAAATATGCACCAGGAAGGGTAAATAAATCCTCTTAACCTTAAGCTAATTTGCAGTTAGTGCATTTATGAATGGCCAATCAGGATTTTATGAAGGAAGAAACTACATGTAAAAATATTGTTACGCAGGATTTTAAATTTTCAGCCCTTGTACTGTTCCACAACGCATTTCAAGATATGATGGCTGATACTTAAAATGCCATGTGTATGTTAAATTATTTATACCATAACTTTTCTCAAATATCTTGATATGTATATAAATTATATACCTCATTACTGCATGATGGTATTGAGTGATACGATTTCGATAAGGAGCCTTTTATGATATGGTATAACTTGTCGATTTTACTTGATGTTTAATCAAATTTTCTGCCAGTTTACCTGTTCTAAAAATCCCAGTGCAGCATCATTATTTGTGATATCTCGTAAAGTATTAGAATATTGCAATTTTCCCCTACTCAGTGACGCGCATTGAAGTTGAACATTTTTCATGCAAAATTTGGCCATGGTCATGAAAGTGAGTGAGTTTGTGTTTTACATCCCATCAACACCAATTGGGCTATTTAGAGACTACCATGGGTTTTACCACTTTTTATTAACATTTAATGCAACATGCTGTAATATCATATGGCTAGCGGAAATACTGGCTTCTCATTGGCTGACAGCCGTGCAATATTCTACGATATTGCACGCATTATATTGCACGGTCATTTTAACATGTGAGAGATTGGACGGACCTGAGAGGAAACACTACGTTTCAGTGCTGCTGCAACCACAGGCTGGCAAACAATTTGTGTTTTCCGATTTTAGTAAAAAGTGCACTGTACAGCAACGGAGGCAGTTAGAAAGCTCATTTTTGTGGCAAAAGATGCGTCTATTTAAGGGCTGTTAGGATATCAACTTGTTATACTGCTTATGTCATTTGTTTTATCAAAATAAAGCATTTAGTGGCCGAAAAACGGCATTTTTGCCGATTTTTTGGTGATTTTATTTTGTTTAGAGGTCAAAAGTCTGCTACAAAGTTTAAAAAAAAAATCTAAAATTAAATCCATCATCAAGTATATAATTTGACGATTCCAAAGGTGTGAAATTTTTTTTTGTGAATGAAATATTCATCAATTTCTAATGAGATACATTTTAAGTATGTGTTTTGAAAGAAACACAAACTGAGTCTTGCAGCAGCAACAATATCGTTTTTTGGTTTTAAAGTAGTTAAAGAAAGTCACTGGACAGCACTAGAAATATATAGAAAAATGATTGTGATGGCCAAAAGATGCGTATATTAAAGGGTTAAGTAGATATCAACTTTTTGTATTGTTTATGTTATTTGTTTAATCAGAATAAAGCATTTAAAAGTGGCCGAGAAACAGTTTTTTCTCCCATGATCAGTGACTTTGTTGTGCTTAGAGGTCTTAAGTCTGCTACAAAGTTTGAGAAAAAAAATTAAAGAAGACCCATCATCAAATATGTCATCTATGGCTTATGGATTCCAAAAGTGTGGAAAAAAAAGTGGTTTTTGGCGAGATACATTTTAAACATGCAGGTCAAAAGAAACACAAAAAGAGTTTGGACATCAGAATTCCAGCCCTTTTCTTAGCATTTGCCAAAAAAAAACACATGATATAACAGTTATTGCACATCACCTCGTGCAATATCAGTTTTTATGGCACCTCGGTGACTAATATTGCACGAGGGCGCACCTCGGTGCCATAAAAACTGATATTGCACTCGGTGCTGTGCGATAACTGTATAATACTGAAGTACATGATCAATAACTTTGCACACCAAAAACTCTAATATATTCCATAACTCAACAAAATGAATGGGACAAAATTTATGACTGAATGTTAAACCCTCATCAAAACCCCAAAAAATTCCAAATTATTATGTAATTAAAAAAAACTGTCACTGTCTAATGAATTTTGTGAAATAGACAAGCTGCGCTGGAGTTAAAAAATAAAAATGATGAATTTTTTCCCGGCTGTCTTGAAATTAATTTCTGGTGGATGGACTATATAAATCTGCAATGTTTGATTTATAAGTAAATAATTGAGGGCGTCATTCCTCAAAACAAATGTAATCCATTTGCTGTTTCTGTGAATTTTAAGTAAATCCCCGACTAGACAAATACAAAGCTCCCCTCCATTAAAAGTAGTAATGTTATTCGTATTGTCTCTGTTAGAGTATATCTACTTGCGTCTTTTAGTTTTAATGAATCTGTAATGCTATTTTACAGCCTTGTCGCGATTGATGTGATGACTTAATGTTTATAATATTTCAAGCTAAAATAGTGTGGCAGTGAACTATACATTTTATTCTGCTAGCCAACTCTTCGACCTCAGAAGGTCAATGTCTCGGTCTTGGTCATTCATTCAGCCTTGATGTTTATATATATCGCTAAAGTAATATTGACCCAGTTTAAATGAGAAATATTTCTGGATATTTTCAGGCCAAGAAGGAACGGCGATTGAGGAGGTAGTTTGTCAATCTTGTACGTGCAGGTCCGGAGACAAGTGGCTCCATATCAACGATGATGACTTGCCAAGATTGTGATGTTTTGATGGACTTTTTATATTCAATGAACAATTTCAATTTATGAATGAACTCTTTTAAGTTACTTTTGAACAGACAATTTTAAATGTTCAATTGATGAAATTGGATTTGTGAATTTTTTTAAACTGATAGCTGTTAAAACTCGCAGAGTTGCTCAAATTGGGGGATTATAGTGTTAAATAATGTTAAAATTGTTAAATGTTTATGTGTATTTTTAAGAGTAAATAAATGTAAATGTAAACAATATCCACTGTTTTACTTTCATGTTTCCTCTTCGTTCATAAAAATCTAGAAAGTTGCAGGAAGGTTGTACATTTTTTCCACATTTTCAGTCTGGTGAATCTATTTAATTTCAGTATAGATTATTAAGAATAGTGTAACAATATTTTATGGTGAATGTCTATTATTGGACTCTGGGTATCCAATCGCCAAGTCCCTTGTTTGAGTCCAGCTGTGGATGGGTTAGCCAGACTTTGAGCTATGTTGGATGACACTTTCAATGATTCCTTGACAGGCACCATGTTCTCTTCTTGTGCTAATTAGCATATCGAAGCGCATGAATACAGGGTGTGAAGCCCAAATCATCCATCCAACTAGCACCTTATTTCTCTGACTTTATTTTGGGCCACTAACAGGCTGAACATTGCCGACAAGCTATGAGGAAAATCCAGAAAACGGAGACTAGTAGGGGCGTACAGTGAACCACTAGGAACGGTGACTTTGTGCATCTCTGAGTTGCATAGATCCATCATGCCGATATTTGTAGCACGATGGCTTCCCTGACTTGTGTTTTCTTGGTGGATATTTGTAAATTTCATGGAAAAGCAGATCCTGCGACATCTCAAAAAATTGTTTCCAAGAACTCCAAGCACCCACTCTTGTTATCTGTTGGTTAAAAAGTCTTCAAGAGCCATGCTAGAGTGGTTTGATATATTCTTGCTGCTGACAGGTCTGGTCCTTGATTTCGTTTGGAAAAATTTTCTTAGGACCTGAAATTAACTATTGAATTCAAATTTTAACTTTTTTACACGAACTATAGTCCTAAAAAAAGTGTGGCGTTTAACTTTTTATTATTTGTCATCTCTTTAAACAAAATAGTGAGGGAAAATAAAAAAATCAAGGTCAGCCAGGGCCGGAGGCTGTACCAGATGAACGCGGGGGGGGGAACGGTCCAGACCAGCACTGGACTGGTCCATTCTGGCACTGGACCAGTTTTTTGTAGGTGGTCCAGTATTTAGGACGGACCGCTTCAAGGCGGTTTTTTTTTTTTGGGGCTATGGTCCTGTCAACAAGATATATGAAAAAACAGGATTAATTGAACAGGCCTATATCATTGTTCAAGTAATTTTTGAGGAAATTGAAAGAGCTTGCCGAAAAACGCCGTATAAAATTTTCCGTCAAGAGTAGCAATATGAAACGTTCTGAGATCGTTCTACTCGTCAATACGCATCTGAATTTTCAAACCAGAGCTCTCTAGCTTAATTAGAAGTGGTTAAAATAAGCAAAAGATCGGTAGTTGCTGTTTAATACCAAAGCTATATAAATGATAAAGAACCATGATTGCAAGATGCATAAAATTGAGAATGAGCGATAATATGGCATTTAGGCACAAAATATCTTGTGCCAAATTCACTCATTATCGCTCACTACAATGAGCGATAATATGGCATTTAGGCACAAAATATCCTCTGCCCACTTCACTCATTATCACTCACTAGGCTAAAAATAGCTAATATCCAACAGTTTGATCTTTGCCAATATCCACTATAGTTTAAGTTAATGATAATGAATGATATGGCCATATTCCCAAAGGACAGGATCTTTGTCAAAATCCAATATAATTCGAGTGAGTGATAATGTGTGGTTTAGGCATGGGCCAAAAGCACCTATATTTTGCCAAAAGGCCCCGCGGATATTTTAGAGGAGGCCAAAAGGCACTATAGTTTGACAAAAGACCCTATAATTTGCCAAAAGACCCTACATTTTGCCAAAAGGCAAAATAGCCTTGCCCGATAGGCCTATTGGGCGCAATAGTGGATATTGGCTGCAACAATTACCCCAAAAAGGGGTAAAAAGTCATAACTTTTGATTGACTTGGACGATTTTCTCAAAATTTTGCACAGGTTTAGTACGAGGGGCGTTCAGAAAGTTCGAGGCTTTTTTTCATATGGATACTTATTTTCAATCTAAAACTATGAATTTTTCACAGGATAAAATTCAGCATATTTGGAATGGATTTCCAAAATTTTGGACAATTTGGACATTTTAAAGTCATTCTGTGGTTGCCATGGAAACTGAAAGTTCAGCTTCTTGGGGCAGGTAACAATGAAACCAAAATGCCAAGAAATTGTGACTGTGAGAGACTTCCTTCTGTCACTTGTATTAGTGAGATTGAAAATATTTGACACAAGCGATATGGTATTATCTTCTAAATATGCTTTCAAGCACACCAAATGTTCGTATTCTTACACTGAACCCATGTAGGAAAGCACTCCTTCATGCCAGATTTGGCGAGTGAAATTCAGGAGGCAAAGGTGTGTTTCCCTGACTACATAAGGACTTGTGAAAGCATGGCTTCACTAGTATGAACAAGAGACCAAAATGGACAGCATTGTCCATCCTAGCTATTCCTGTGACATGCTGCTTTAAATAAGTCCTGGTTTTCCCTTACTTTAGTCCATGGGGGCTATAGTTTCAGGCACTGAAGGACAAAAGGCTTTGGGTGACAGAAATATTTTCACAGAACTTTGTTTGGAGGACTTCAAGGAACATTTACTTCAATGAGTCAGGTGTATGAATCAATGCTTTTGATGCGCATGGAAGTATTTTTTAAGGCTAATATTATATTTCTTGTGTCAAATATTGTCATTCTCACTAATGCAAGTGACAGAGAGAGGTCTCTCGCAGCCAAAATTCATTGGATTTAGTGGTTTCAGTATTATCTGCCCCAAGAAGCTGAACTTTCAGTTTCCATGGCAACCACAGAATGACTTTAAAATGTCCAAATTATCCAAAATTTTGGAAATCCATTCCAAATATGCTGAATTTTTTCCTGTGAAAAATTCATAGTTCTGGATTGAAAATAAGAGTCCATATGAAAAAAAGCCTCGAACTTTCTGAACGTCCCTCGTATCTTGACATTGGGACATAATGCAAGTACCTTTTTGATGTCATGGGGTAATTTACCCCCATATTCAAGATCGAAAGGGGTGAATATGTGTTTTGAGCAGTTCTTATCTTTGCAATGGTATAATAGGCATCGGTTAGGACTTTACTTCACAATACAGATGTCTTTAGGTGAAAATTGTCATTTTAAGGTAATTACCCCAAAAAGGGGGTAAATATTGATAACTTTTGATTGACTTGGACGATTTTCTTCAAATTTTGCACAGGTTTAGTATCTTGACATTGGGACATAATGCAAGTATGATTTTGATGTCATGGGGTAATTTACCCCCATATTCAAGATCGAAAGGGGTGAATATGTATTTTGAGCAGTTCTTGTCTTTCCAATTGTACAATTGGCATCGGTTGGGACTTTACTTCACACCATTGATGTTTTTGGGTTAAAATTGCCATTTTAAGGTAAAAACCCCCAAAAAGGGGTAAATATTCATAACTTTTGACTGACTTGGACGATTTCATTCAAATTTTGCACAGGTTTAGTATCTTGACATGGGGACATAATGCAAGTACGATATGGATGTCATGGGGTTATTTACCCCCATATTCCGGATCGAAAGGGGTGAATATGTGTTTTGAGCAGTTCTTATCTTTGCAATGGTATAACAGGCATCGGTTGGGAGTTTACTTCACACCATTGATGTGTTTGGGTTAAAATTGCCATTTTTAGGTAATTACCCCAAAAAGGGGTAAGTATTCATAACTTTTGATTGACTTGGACGATTTCCTTCAAATTTTGCACAAGTTTAGTATCTTGACATGGGCACATTATGCAAGTATGATTTTGATGTCATGGGTTAATTTACCCCCATATTCAGGATCGAAAGGGGCGAATATGTGTTTTGAGTGGTTCTTATATTTGCAATGGTATAACAGGCATCGGTTGGGACTTTACTTCACACCATTGATGTTTTTGGGTTAAAATTGCCGTTTTTAGGTAATTACCCCAAAAAAGGGGTAAATATTGATAACTTTTGATTGACTTGGACGATTTTCTTCAAATTTTGCACAGGTTTAGTATCTTGACATTGGGACATAATGCAAGTATGATTTTGATGTCATGGGGTAATTTACCCCCATATTCAAGATCGAAAGGGGTGAATATGTATTTTGAGCAGTTCGTGTCTTTCCAATTGTACAATTGGCATCGGTTGGGACTTTACTTCACAATACAGATGTCTTTAGGTGAAAATTGTCATTTTAAGGTAATTACCCTAAAAAAAGGGGGTAAATATTGATAACTTTTGATTGACTTGGACGATTTTCTTCAAATTTTGCACAGGCTTAGTATCTTAACATCAGGTTTAGTATCTTGACATTGGGACATAATGCAAGTATGATTTTGATGTCATGGGGTAATTTACCCCCATATTCAAGATCGAAAGGGGTGAATATGTATTTTGAGCAGTTCTTGTCTTTCCAATTGTACAATTGGCATCGGTTGGGACTTTACTTCACACCATTGATGTTTTTGGGTTAAAATTGCCATTTTTAGGTAAAAACCCCCAAAAAGGGGTAAATATTCATAACTTTTGACTGACTTGGACGATTTCATTCAAATTTTGCACAGGTTTAGTATCTTGACATGGGGACATAATGCAAGTACGATATGGATGTCATGGGGTTATTTACCCCCATATTCGGGATCGAAAGGGGTGAATATGTGTTTTGAGCAGTACTTATCTTTGCAATGGTATAACAGGCATCGGTTGGGAGTTTACTTCACACCATTGATGTGTTTGGGTTAAAATTGCCATTTTTAGGTAATTACCCCAAAAAGGGGTAAGTATTCATAACTTTTGATTGACTTGGACGATTTCCTTCAAATTTTGCACAAGTTTAGTATCTTGACATGGGCACATTATGCAAGTATGATTTTGATGTCATGGGTTAATTTACCCCCATATTCAGGATCGAAAGGGGCGAATATGTGTTTTGAGTGGTTCTTATATTTGCAATGGTATAACAGGCATCGGTTGGGACTTTACTTCACACCATTGATGTTTTTGGGTTAAAATTGCCGTTTTTAGGTAATTACCCCAAAAAAGGGGTAAATATTGATAACTTTTGATTGACTTGGACGATTTTCTTCAAATTTTGCACAGGTTTAGTATCTTGACATTGGGACATAATGCAAGTATGATTTTGATGTCATGGGGTAATTTACCCCCATATTCAAGATCGAAAGGGGTGAATATGTATTTTGAGCAGTTCGTGTCTTTCCAATTGTACAATTGGCATCGGTTGGGACTTTACTTCACACCATTGATGTTTTTGGGTTAAAATTGCCATTTTTAGGTAAAAACCCCCAAAAAGGGGTAAATATTCATAACTTTTGACTGACTTGGACAATTTCATTCAAATTTTGCACAGGTTTAGTATCTTGACATGGGGACATAATGCAAGTACGATATGGATGTCATGGGGTTATTTACCCCCATATTCAAGATCGAAAGAGGTGAATATGTGTTTTGAGCAGTTCTTATCTTTGCAATGGTATAACAGGCATCGGTTGGGACTTTACTTCACACCATTGATGTGTTTGGGTTAAAATTGCCGTTTTTAGGTAATTACCCCAAAAAGGGGTAGATATTCATAACTTTTGATTGACTTGGAAGATTTCCTTCAAATTTTGCACAAGTTTAGTATCTTGACATGGGCACATTATGCAAGTATGATTTTGATGTCATGGGTTAATTTACCCCCATATTCAGGATCGAAAGGGGCGAATATGTGTTTTGAGTGGTTCTTATATTTGCAATGGTATAACAGGCATCGGTTGGGACTTTACTTCACACCATTGATGTTTTAGGGTTAAAATTGCCGTTTTTAGGTAATTACCCCAAAAAAGGGGTAAATATTCATAACTTTTGATTGACTTGGACGATTTTCTTCAAATTTTGCACAGGTTTAGTATCTTGACATGGGGACATAATTCAAGTTTGACTTTGATGTCATGGGGTAATTTACCCTCAAAATCAATGCCAAAAGGGATGAACAAGTATTTTGACCAGTTTTTGTGTTTTCAATGGTATATTCGGTTATGTGTTTCCATTGATTTTTCTTATGAATTGTTCAATCTTTTGCCTGCAAGCCTAAGTATTCCATGTCGAATCATTTCCTACCTTTTCAAAGGTTGCCTGCTAGTTACCATTAGCTTCTACAACTCCCACTAACTGGCCATGTTAATAGTTGTTAACGTTAGATGTCTTTCTTAGCCTAAGTCCTGAAAGTTTAAATATAGGAAGCACTAGTCCACAATTTGTCCCATTTACCTTACTATTTAATCATAGATGAAAGGTGATGTCATAATCTTAAAAAAATTAGACTTCTAAATTCCAGGTACAGTCTGGTGAATGCTCATTCCCGATAAATTTATTGGGAATAATTGAGAACTAGTTAATACTAATACTAATAGCATATCATTATCGTGACACACTTAGGCTAATGTGGACCTGTTCTATAATTCTCATAATCCGTAAGTCATCCGACGCATGCAGCGGAGATTGAAAGCCACAGCGAGAGAGGTCACAACCTTATGTTTAAACACCTAAAACGTCTACAATTTAGACTTATCTGCAGCATTTGACACAATTGATCATGACATCCTTTTGAAAAGGTTGAGAGATAAGTATGGTATTGATGGCTCTGCTTTAGGTTGGTTCAAATCATACATCACCAATAGATCTCAATCTGTACTCATAAATGACACAGAATCAAACAAACTGCCACTAAAATATGGCGTCCCTCAAGGATCAAAACTTGGTCCTATCTTATTTAATTCATATATTGCTCCAATAAGTCAGGTGGCTGAGGAAAATGAGGTTGATGATCAAAAATATGCCGATGATGAACAACTCATCCTTTCCTTCAAGCCAACTTTTCTTGAAGAGGAAAATGCAAGGAAAAAAATGGAAAAATGCATCACAGAAATACGCAATTTTCTTCACAAAAACAAACTCTGTAACAATGGTGACAAGACAGAGCTACTTCTCATTGGCTCGCCATTTCAACTGAAGAAACTTCACATGTCATCAATCAGTGTGGACAATGTTGACATCAAGGCGACAGATCATGCCAGAAATTTGGGTGTATTCTTTGATAAAAACATGTCAATGCATAAGCAAGTGAACAAAATGTGTCAAAATGCTTATTGTAACCTTCGAAACATCTCAAAACTGCGTAAGTCACTGAACAAAGAGTCAATCAAAACAGCTGTCAATGCATTAGTCACGCCTCATTTAGACTATGGCAATGGATTGCTCTATGGTTCGTCGAAACAAGTGATAAATAAACTCCAGGTGGCGCAAAACTCAGCTGTACGACTGATTGAAGGTCTGAAAAAACAAGATAAAGTCGGTCATTACAGGAAAGAGTTACACTGGCTTCCAATCCCTGCAAGGATCCAACTCAAACTTATGACAACTACTTGGAAAGCTGTGCATAATCAAGCACCTCAGTACCTCAAAAATCTCATTCAACATAAACCTGAAAATGACCTGAACCTCCGCAGCAATGGGAAAATGCTGTTAGAGGTACCTGCCGCACAAAATCAAAACAAGTTTGAGGATAGAGCCTTTTCCTATTCTTCACCGATACTGTGGAATGGCTTACCTGAAAATGTGCGAAAATCAAAGACACTTGATAACTTCAAGAAACGACTGAAAACATATCTTTTTGCACAATTCTACGGTGATACCAGCTAATCTGACCAAGCGCCAGTGAGCAGTTTACTGGAATTGGCGCTATATAAGTACTTAATATTATTACAAGTCTGAAAGTCTACAAGTAAACTTCTTATGGCTCTATCTATATCGGAACTGTCAGCTTCTTGTGGCGCTATCTATATCTGAACTGTCAGCTTCTTGTGGCTCTATCTATATCTGAACTGTCAGCTTCTTGTGGCTCTGTCCATATCTGAAATGTCAGCTTCTTGTGGCTCTATCCATACCTATCCATATCTGAAATGTCTGCTTCTTGTGGCTCTGTCTTTACCTGAAATATCAGCTTCTTGTGGCTCTATCTATATCTGGAATGTTGGCATCTTGTGGCTCTGTCTATATCTTAAATGGCAGCTTCTTCGGGCTCTATCTATGTATCTAGTGGCTTCTTCTTGTAGACTTGGTTTAGGCCAACCAACTACGTATACAACTTCTATACAGTACACAAAATGTCAGTTACCATGAGCTGAGTGAAACTGTAAAGTGTAATTCAGGGTGATCAAATTTAGTCAATAGAAGTGTCTCTGACACAAAATCTGCGTCCTGCTTTTTCTGGGATCAGTTTGGGTAGGGGGCGGGGGGCCATATCCCAGAGACCACTACATTCAGGGATGCTTAGTTCATCCCAGGATAGAAGCGCTGGATACCTCCTGGCTCCTGCTTGAAGTAAGCATTCCAGGACTGGTATTTGAACCCACTTATTCAAAGCCAGTGATTGAAAAAGTGTTCTTATAACCATAAGCCCAAGGATAAGAAGAGGTTGCACTTTGCTGGGAAGTGACAAGGCTGTGTGTCACTGTGACTGTTTAGAATTCATGACTTGGAGGTAGGGGTGGGAGTTTTGTCAAAGTGGCTGTTAAATATGAGAGGGCAAAGGCCTGTGTCTTCACGAGTCATTAGTATAATATTATTCGAAGATTAACCACGATTTGGGTACAAGTGGATGAGTGATTGCAAGCATTCAAATGCAAAGGCAAATGATCAAATGCAAATGTAAATGCCCTCCCGGCAAAGTACGCAAATGTTTTAGAATGGTTCAAAAGCAAATTTGCAAATAAATAAGGGACCGTTCCGAATTTATGACTGGGGGGGGGTGGTTGGGAGTTTTGCCAGGGGGGTACTAACTTTTCACACGTGTCTTAAGGGGGGCCTTAAGATTAAAAGGCAGCAGGATTGAGTATTAGTGTCAATTACATTTCCATTACCTTTTGTTTTTGCAAATATCAAATTTGCATCTACTTTTAAATGCATTCACGAAAATGCTATGGGACCGTTCAGAATTTGTGACTGGGGGGGGGGCGGTGGTAGTTTTTTTAACTGCCCGTCAAAATTGATACCCCCCTTGAGTTTCATGTGGATTTTTAGTACCCCACCCTTATTTTTCTTGCGTATTTTTAGTACCCCCCTCGATATACGAAATACACCCATATATTTACTGTTATACATGTGCCCTTGGTTGTTAACGAGTACAGATTTGCAGACTTTTACGGGTAAAAAGCATGTATAAACTGAGTTTACGCGTGCTTTATGACATTTCTGTTTTGTTAAAATTTCGTACCCACCCCCCTTGGACATGTTGTCAAAAAGTAGTAACCGGGGCGGGCTTGGAGTTTTTTATAAATAAATAATTTCTTGCTCAGTTTTGGTGAAATAAATAAATAACTTTTGGATTGTCTTGAAATAAATCATTTCTGGATTTCGATACTTGATTTGGGAATGAATATTCAGGCTCTACGGGTCTACGCGCGCTTGAAATAAATAATTATGTCCCCTGTTACCGTGAAATAAATAATTTCCCACAGAGGAAAACTCCAAGCCCCCCTGATAATTAAATGGTTGCCCCCTCACCTCTTCTGAACAGAACATGACAGGTGTCATGCTCAATGTTGCTGAAAAGATCATTTTAATCGTTTTACTCTGAAGGAAGGCTATATTATTACCAATGATTATACATATATAGCATTTACCCGCGATAAAGGATAACACTAATGGCAGTCAAGCAGGTTTGTCGCAGTCTGGAGAATGAGTCTGAGAAAATGTCAGAGACAGTGAAGATATGGACAGTAAACAGCATTTTCATTATATATCAGGGCAGCGAGCGTTTTGCTTCTGTGGTAAAGAAGTGACTTCTTGGCTAGTTTTGGTGAAAGAAAAGAAATAGTTTTGGGCAGTGTTAAAAAACGATTTAGAAATTAATAAGTGAGGACGTGAGAGGGCCAAAAAAAATAATGACTGTCAGCGTCACAGTGAAAGATTTGATTTGCAGTGGAAGAAAACTCCCAAGTCCGTCCCCCCCAAGAAGGGGAACTGAATGATATACAGCTGAACGGAGATGTAGGTGAACTATTGTTTAGTCTGTAAATAACTGTATAAAGGAAAATATGAAGGTCACAGTGAGCAGTTCAAGAATGAAAAAAGATGGCCGCCACAAAATGGCTTATGCAAAATGGCGGCCGTCTTGGATTTCTTGACATATTCCCAAGCACCACCCACAGAATAATACCTGCATCAAATTTCATAACTGTAAGGGAAATATTAAGGTGACAGTGGGCAGTTCATGAATGAAGAAAGATGGCTGCCAAAATGGCCACCACACAATTGCTGCCATCTTGGATTTGACAACATTTTCCCAATCCATATGCACAGGCCAATGCCTACACCAAATTTCGTAACTGTAAGCGGAATATTAAGGTCACAGTGGCCAGTTAAAGAATTGCTGCCAAGATGGCCGCCACAAAATGGCAGCCATCTTGGATTTCTCAACATACTCCCAATCAATAGCCACGGGCCAATATCTGTACCAAATTTCATAGCTCTAAGTGAAATACTAAGGTCACAAATGGACACTTAGAGAAACGTTAACCAGGATAGCAGTGTCACCACATGGCGATTTTAACTAATTAATTGTAATTAGCAAACTAATGAGAGTTGAGGTTAATCGCCGCATGGTGGAAATCCTCATGTGAATTCAGGAGTTTGGAGGTGAGATTCATAGTGTTATTAGTTGACAGGAAAAAGCCTTATGGTTGAGATGATATAGTTTCTTGCACAAATATATATATAGGATATTTCTCTACAAGAACACATTTGTGCCTAGAAGTATCAAAACAGTACGTGTACTATGGCTGACAATCGATATGATACGTATCATAGACACACTTGATCAACACATGGTTCATACCGTTGGTCCACCAATTCGGGCCGATCTGCTTCCCAAAACCATATTTTCGGTCTAGGAAGTTCATCTCGCACTAGAGCGGACGTAAGATGACGACATTGTCGAGTTCAATTCATGATTTTGACGATATTTTCAGTCAAGCCTTGACAATAAAGCAGAGTCTTTAGCTGGATAGAGCACTTTTGAATTGAACCGAATCTGCTGCATTGAAAACCGGATGTTAATGTATCTGAAAAAAATTTCGGAAAAAAATGTGAAAAATTGTATTTTATTTTTTTATTAAAAATAAAAAATATTGGAATTTAAAAAAAAATTAAAACTCATATTGAAGCTCATATTGCACTCTAACCATGCAATATGAAAATATCTTTTAAAAAAAAATTGTAAAAAAAAACTTTTGGAAAAATACTCATATTGCACTCGAACCATGCAATTTGAGTTTTTATGATTGGGTAATGTGACTGATTTTGGCCAATCAGCATCGCTCTAGCATAGTAGTCATGTTATAATAACAAAGCAAACACTTGCTCAATCTTACTCAAATTAGCTGGAACTATAGTCTGTGCAAAGTAGCAGGTTTTTTGATAGAAATTGCTGAGAATTATTATTACATAATAACTGGATCTAAAATACTAAATAAGTTAAAGTGTATGCATATTATAATTTCTCATGCCAAGTGTTATTTGATAGTCACCGAAGTATCTGGATGTGTTTTGCTCACACTGAATTAAAGTCATTGAATCTGGAACTTCAAAGAAGTGCTAATAATTATTTTGATATAGGCCTGAGCCCTGAGGACATAATCATACTGGTTATAAAATGTTATTACTAAAGGCATTCTGTAGCCTGTGTAGTATTAATGTGTAGCTCCGTAATCATTTAAAAAAAAAGAAAATCTATTGTCTCTTTTGTAGATTTTCTTTTTTTTGGTCCGCTTTTTTGTTTTTTGGCTCTCAATGAAAAACTTATATAAATATATGAAAAATCTTCTTACTGACTGACTCCTGAACATCTCCAATACACTTATGCCAAGCCAAGTGGATCTTCCTACAATAGTTGTGGAGAAAAAAAAGCTTGAATTTTTTTTTTTGTGGTCCAACGTGCCCCAGACCCGGGGCACGTTGGACCCTTGTGTGTCATTGCAGAATGATTATATCGGAATATTTACCAAGATAATTTTAATAAGTCTTGTTTCAGCTAGGGGTTGTTTTTCAATCAGGGTACATGGTTTTGTCTCAAGGGGGTCAAAAATAAAAGGTCCTTTTTTTCTGGCCAAATTAACTTTTTTCCGTTGCAATATATCGTGCCTTGTATTTCTGAAAATTTTAGGGCTACAAGTGTTCTGAATTTTTTTTAATTTGACTTTTTGTGTCATGTTATTGCTAAATATGACCAAGGTCAACTATTCCGTTCATCCCTCTATTATTGGAAGTATAGAACCCCTAGTTGTATCGGCTTGTGCTGAGATGATAGCCAGATATATGACAATGAAAAATCATCTTACTTGCTAAATTGTGGCCAAGCACTTTGCCTGCATCAAGGAAAACAGACATTTCAGGAACCAATTTTTGCAACACTAATACAATATCTCTTCATAGCAATCCCTATCTGCCATTGACCCATCATGTTTCACAGACTGGCCGCTCTGGAAGAACTAAGAGCACAACTCCACCAAATTTTATTGGTTTATTCCTAATGATAGTCGTGGTATAGCCAGCTGAATTTAACAAATTGATGGTGAAAGTGCAAAACCTCGTATGTCAAAATTTAGCTATTTTTAGATTTTGAGTGGAATGACTAATTCAATATCCAATACATGTCGTCAATTGGTCACCTTGCCTCTTTGCTATTTTTGGAAGCTGTAACAGAGTGATTTCACCAAACCTTGTATGTCGATTTTTTCCAAAAAGTGAAAGTGCAAAACCTCGTAACTCAAATCAGAACTTTGAAGCACATATTTAGGATATTTCAACCTTTTTTGAAAAATAATGATTGTGGTACGTTTTTTATGGCTCACAGGAAATTTCCTTTTTTAAAATGTTTTACCTCCCTACATTTATTGTGGTGATACAGGCTATTGAAAAAGAGCGTGCACAAAAAAATGAAAAAAGTGTCATTTTCCTCATTCTTGCCATTGTAGCCACTAATTAAAATTAGTTGTTGTTATTTATCATGGTCAAATTATTTTTTTTACTGTTTACCTATAGATTAGAGGTACATCCAATGCTGCAAGTTGCTTTAAAATGTGATAAATGGTCGAGTTACTAGGTTTTTCACCTTACTAACTTGTAAGAAAGTGAAAGTGCAAAACCTTGTAAGTCAACATTTTTCAATCATATCTGATGGTGACATCAATGCTAGGGGTCACCGACCTCTGACAAAAATTATGCTAAAACAGGGTGTCACTTTCTATAAATCAAGTTGAGCCTAACTCACATATTGATAAACATTACCATAAAAAAAGATCGGTGATAGTTTTTTCCAATTTCTGAAAAATGGCTTTTTTTGACATACGAGGTTTTGCACTTTCACCATCGAAATATAGTTTATTCGGAGAAGACACTTATTTTGACATGACAGTATTTAGAATATAAAGTCTGTATGGCATACTTCTAGCTGTTTTGGGTAAATCAGAACTTGAAACACTATTTATTGATACCACCAAGGATGTTCTTGATAAATTGGCAATGTCCATTTCATTTGCATTTAGTTTGAGGATAGCTGGCTGCACAGTGCACATGGAAATGGACCAGGCTGCTCCCACACCACATCATTAATGGCACATCAACAGAAACGCCACCACCACAATAATTTTGTACAAAGAAATGGTCCCATGCAGTACATCTACTTCAATACAAAAATAAAAAGCAAAAAAGTACATTGCTTTTCCTGTCAAATATTTGTCCTCTCCGACTTGTATAGTAAAGTGTAAGGCTGTATTAGGTACTGATGATATTAAATATATGGACCCAACTGAAAAGGATATAACAAAGACAACACGATCATCAGATATTCCCAAGGTAATAGCTGTTTAAATCTCCCTTGAAGTGATGAAGCAAAATACATATCAACCATATTCATAAGAGTCCATAGGAAGTGGCAATTGAGTATTTGTTTAGTTTTTAAAGATAAATTATATCAGTAAGTGTACACATACCAAATATCAATGGTTAGGGATAATAATTAGCAAGATTAAACCCTTAGATATGACACCACCAAAATACTGACTTTTGGTTCGGAGAGGACATTGACATTTGACAGGCTTAATTCAGCATAAGCATCAATGTTGTGAAGATGTGCTCTGTCAGTGTCTCAAGCACTATTAGCACCACAGTTTTGATGTCTTAAAAGTTGGGCATGTCCTTTTGTTTGGAAATAACAGCCATTCTTTCCAGTTATTCGGAGAGGACACGATTTGACGGAAAGCTGTTTTTGATGTTTTCTGCACTACAAGCATCGCACAGTTTCTACAACTGAAATAAAACACTTACTGAAACGTTGTCTAATCTATTGAAGGAGTATTTCTATAAAATAAGAATACTATGAATTTGATGTTATTTCTGTTTTAGCCGACCCAATTTCGGAGAGGACAATATTTGACAGAATTGACCTTTAAGTATTCAATGCAGGATTCTGAAGAGACTAATCATAGTTATACCATACCTATGAGCCATCAGCCAATCAGAAGACTGTATTTGGCTGGTATATAGCCCATATTCTTTGTTGTTCACTTATACGCCCATGGGAGTATATAGGATATATAAGCCTCATTGTTTAACAAAGCTCATAACACAAACAGCAAAACTGTACTAAACAGTGAATTACCAACAAAAGTTGAACAAAAATAAAACAAAAGTATTATAAAACGGAACACCTATGACAAATCCGTTAATCCTTTAATTTGACCCCAATTTAGATTTTAATGTCAATTAATGTCAATAACACAACTAAGGGGTCAACCATATTAGATCTCAGGGAGGGGGAGGAAGCTTTGAAGTTTTTTTTTTAAAATAAATAATTCCTTGTCTGTCTCGTTTTGGTGAGATAAATTAATTCCTTTTGAGTAGTCTTAAAATAAGTGGTGGAGGTATTTCGTTTGATTTAGAAACAAGTATTTGACGTCATACACTCAAAATAAATGAGCTCAATTACTGCTGCAGTTTCAATGAAATAAATAATTGTGTGTCTATTACAGGAATTCGCGTTGAAGTAGACTTTTGGATTTTAAAGATGAGAGTTTTTGGTTATATTTGCTTTTGGCCATTTATACTTAATGAGACAGTTAAATTTGTACGATTTTGCATAAAAAAGAACGGCATTTAAACTTGGAACCCACCCCAACCATGAAATGTGTTGTAAAATGGATAATAAAGTTATAATTAAGAAATATATATTATTGAACGTGACGTGTGGTACTGTACATGACGTATGGTAGGCTTATGTTTGCAATGGAATATTGTGAAGCACACTAGTAACTGACAGGAACTAAAACAAACTAAACTGTGAAAAATGTCGGAATTCACAAGTTTGGCTGCTTTTTCAAATCATCTCTCAATATCTCAATGGTTTAGCCATCTCTTTGTTGATTGCCTTCTATTATTGATTGGCTTGGATTCAATAGACCATGGAAAATATTCATGTATCAATTATATAGCCGTGATCTGACCAACTCAAACCGCATTTTTGTAAAGATAGATAGATAGCCAGCTCCTGGAGCCAGCAAGATAGTCATCTAGATAAAAGGCTAGATAGATAGATCGATAGATAGATGTGTAGATAGATAGATAGATAGATAGATAGATAGATAGACAGATAGATAGATAGATAGATAGATAGATAGAAACTAGATAGACAGATAGACAGATAGACAGATAGATAGATAGAATAGATAGAATAGATAGATAGATAGATAGATAGATAGATAGATAGATAGATAGATAGATAGATAGATAAACTTTTAATGACAAACAGAAATATCAAATACAGATACATGTTTCAATCAAGAATTGAAAATCAAAAAATCGAAAAACTAAAATTTATATCGACAGTATGCTATGTTATCAAAAATAATCTTGTGTCATATCATAATAAATGACAGGTTTCGCAGTTCATGTAAAATTGTCTTTCATAGTTCATAAAAATATTCACATTGGTCCCAATTTCATTCATGTTATTGCACAAAAGTCAATAAAAGCAAAGTTAGGATAGATAGATAGATAGATAGATAGATAGATAGATAGATAGACAGATAGACAGATAGACAGATAGATAGATAGATAGTTGATTGATTGCACTGTCAATCAACTATCTATCTATCCTTATTCTATGAAATGCGGTCTGATATAGTCAAACGTGGGCCAATTGGATAAGTAATCACACAAGATATGAACGCCCACCAACAATTGCTGACCAATCACGAATTATATTGCTGATGGTTGAAACAGGATTATATGACATTCACATACCATATTTCACACTCTATAAGTTTATTGAGGTTTGCCGTCAACTGAAATAAACTGACGAAATGGATTTGAACCTCACAGGTTTTGTGTGTGCATAAAACTGAATGGAGATCAGTCATACTTGGGCAGCTTTCTACCATACGTCACGTAGAGCAACATTGATAGGTTCTGAAGTCCCACAAGTCAACTTCAACACGAATTCCTGTAAAACTCCAACCCCCCTTTCTCATCTGATGGTTGCAACCTAACAATCCAAATGCATATATTCTTCTGATTTTTTAACAATTTTTTGTCCACAATTTATCTTTTGCCTACAATTTTCCCCCATATATATTTTTTTCCTAATTCCCCTCCCCCTAATTTTTTACCAAAATATTTTTTTTCCAATCTTTTTCTTTATACAATTTTTTTTAGTTTTCCATCCCCTCCCTTAATTTTTTTCCAAAATTGTTTTTATTTTCACAAACATTTTCCCCCCAAATAAGTTGCCATTTTCCCCAAATTTTTCTTTTATTATTTTTTTTTCATCAATTTTTTTTTCCTTACATTTTTTCCACATTTTGCTTTTTTTTTAAATTTCTTTTATTCAAAGAATTTTCAGTATATAATAAAAAGTGATTCTTTTCAGATGCTTTCATGTTATTAAATTAATCCCAACTGACACATTGTTTGTAACTGTTTTCTTTTTCTCTCAAATCCTTCTTGTTTTATTTTCTTTTTTAAATCTCTTAAGTTTTTGTTTTATTTTGTTTTGTTTGAGGTATAAGTCAGTTATATCCCTTGTTTTCGTGAATATGTGATAATCCTCGGCTGACGCCTCGGATATATCACATATTCCCTCAAACGCGGGATATAACTAGCACTTGTAGCATGTAATTGTACAGTTGAACTTCTGGGACCATATTGAAAGCGTTTGCACTTTGGTTTAAACTTACTGGTAACTTAGGACTGAATAATCTGCATTGATATTTGCCTAATTTTCAAATGAGACAGTCAATTTTGGTCAAAATCACACAAATAAATTTTTTTCTAGCAGTTATCAACCGATTTTAACAATTCTTTCACTACTGTAGGTCCGCCTCAGTGTGTTAAATCATTCAGTGTAACGTTTTTCCACATATATATACACACATGGAATTTCTGGTATTTTAGATATTGTGTGACTTTCCAGACAGACAGACAGACAGACATATTTCATTTATTTCATCATCTAATTGTTACATGTATACATATTTAATGATGATGGGATGAAATGGGGAAACAAATAAATATAGACGAATGAGGAGACCCACCAAAGACAAAAAAGATCATCGCTGCTGGTGGGCCACCTGAATAATGAGAGATGATGAAAGTCCCTGCAAGCATTTATGAAACAAAAATTGAAGATGAAGTGAATGAGTAATGGATGACAGTACTAAGTATTCTTAATTAGTACGATGTTTTAAGAAACCAATTTTTGAATAAGAGGTATATGAATTTAGCTATTTGAACAGATATAGCAGTTTCTGCTTTGACAATCAGCAGGAAAAGATTCAATAAAATGATTTTTTACATACCTGGCAAAACCATCGATGCTATGAGTGTAGATCTTGCTCCTGATGATCGATGGACAGTTATTAAATGCTATTGGAATTCTGTACCTAATACTATTCCTTGAAAAGGAGTATCTCAATTTTGGAATTTGAAAGTTATTATTATTTCGTGTGAAGAAGCTATGATGATCTGTAAATTTTATGAAGACAGATTTGAAGTAAGTCGGCAAGTCATTATTTTCTAGTTTATGGCAAAACTTAAGATCATGGAAGGCACACATATCAGATGTCTTGATTAGTTTTAATTTCTTGAAAATAGGATTTGTGTGTGCATTATATTGTGCATTTACAATGATACGTACAGCCCTCTTTTGCAACCGAAAGAGCCTATTGACCTGTGAGCCCCAGAGTAAGATTCCATAATTGAGATGTGGTATTATGAGTGATTTATAAATTGTTTCTAAAATAAAGCGAGGAATAAAATGTTTCAATTTAGTCATAATAGCAATGATCCTTGATATTTTGAAAGAAATATGACTTACGTGTTCCTTCCAGTTTAAGTTACTGTCTATCACTATACCAAGGAAATTAAATGTATCAACCCATTGAATCCTTGTGTTATCTATTGTCAAATTAGGTAAATCTATTTTACCTGTCCTAATACCTGTGGTGAAGAGCATAGCTTTAGTTTTTTCGGCATTGAGTGATAATTTGTTTAACTTTAACCAATCTAAAATCTTATTTAGCTCCAAGTTAATTTCATTACTGTTATCAGCTGAGATTAATGTATTTAGAGTTGTGGAGAGAGTCGTGTCGTCAGCATAAATGATTGGATAAAATTTTGAGCTTGCAGATGTTATACCAGAGCGTACCCCGACTGAAAAACAACCCCTAGAAGGGCTGGCAGATTAGCCAACTGACTTGATTTTACCCTCATATTGTACAGGAATGACTTAGGTGCTCCATTAATGCTAAAAATTACACAACTGGCATTTTGCCGATTTTGTTTTGTCAGTCAATCCAGTTTATAATGGTCCAACCTGCCCGTCCCAACATCTTATGAAATGTGCATGTCTCGCTGACAAGGTTGCATGTGAACTTTGGAAACTTTACTTAGAGCTCTTTGCAGATTGGCGGTCAACTAGAAAAATATTTTTTCTTCTTTTCAACTTGCAAACTGGCTGTGCCACGTCATTCACAGCTACCTGTTGGTTTCCTAATGTTCTTATTAGATGAGTACCTTTGGTCACTTAATTAGTTTGTTTATTGACACCTATTTACTGCTTGATATGATGTGTTCTGAATCAATTTATTAAACCGTAGGTCCGTAACTGACACAAACAAATCATAAAAACAGTTTTAAGCCGGTGAAATCACAAGTCCAAGTTGAAAGTTAATTTTGAAACTGTTTGGGCCGCTAATCCGCAAAGAGCTCTAAGTGGTAATAGTTTCAATTTATGAGACTTGTCTGACTAGATCCCCCATATTTTAAGAAGGGTAACCTAGCCATTGAGACTTGGAAAAAGTCACTTTTTATGGCGAAAATCAGGAAACCTGAAATAGGACTCACACTTTTCCTTCAATGCTCATGAAATATTTTGGCTGAAAGGCATACCACTAAAGGTCTCTTCATCGGGGATTTGGATAACTGCGCATGTTTTATAAAAAAATATATTGGCGATGGTCAAACGTGCCCCGAGGTCCAACGTGCCCCGGTCTCCCCTACAGAGTAATTGATGATATAATTCTAGTGACTTATTTGTTGTCAATATTTACGTTTACTCAATAATTAAGGTGGCCCTTGTTAGCGGCTATTTATGCCTTTAAGGGGTCTCCTGACTCTATGCAAAATTTAAATTTACTTTTCGAGTCAAATAAATAAATACAGTCTGAGTCTGAGTCTGATCGAGTCTGTGGCTCACTATTTGATGTTGATGTTGTTGTAATAACATATAGGCATTTATTTGAAAAGTGGGGCCAAAAAGGTCCCCAGGAGCAAAAAAGTGAATCTCTGAATCCCGATAATCTAATATGGCAAATGTTTAGTCCAAGTGGTCCCTGTTAGGGAAAAAGTAATTTTGGGGTCAACAGGTCACTGTATTTTTCATGAAAATTCCCTGAAAAATTAGTAAATTGGTCACGCAATAGTCACAACAGTCACGCTAAAAAAACCATCACAACAGTCACACAAAACAGTCACTTCAGTATTATTTTGGCAAAAATGTGCTGATATGAACAGTCACGACAGTACCCTGGCCATTCAACAAATTAGCCTAGCTGAGGGATTCACATGTAGGCATTTATTTGAAAAGTGAGGTCGAAATGGTCCCCACGAGCAAAAAAGTAAATCTCTGAATCCAGATTATCTTGCATGGCAGATGTTTAGTCCAAGTGGTCCCTCTTATGGAAAAAGTCATTTCATGGTCAAGGGTTACTTGATTTCTCTTGAAACTTCTCTTGAAAGTTAGTAAAATGGACACACAATAGTCACAACAGTCGCTCCAAAAAACAGTCACAACAATCACAGAAAACTGTCACTTCAGTTACTGTTTTGGCTAAAATACATTGACAACCACATGTATGTATGGATAATCAAGCAAAAATACTTGCTTAGTGATATTTTTGTTATGGTTACTTTAATAAAAGTCATATTCCCTGCATTTTCGGCACCAATATCATATTGCAACATGATCATTTTGTTATACAAATAAAGTAATGAAATTCACACTGAATGGTCTGTAGGTTAGGAAATATATATAAGTCAATTTCTCAAGACTAGGCTTGTAATTAAGTTAACTCTCCTTTTGGCAATGATATTAAAGATGAAACTAATGCCTTCATGATAGACCACAAAATAAGATTTCCTTGACGTGACTGTAGTGACTTAGTAGTACATGCTTTTTCACAACAATTTCTAGAACATCACTGAGGGATAGATGATTGGGGTTTTACATCCTGTATTTATGCACTTGGTAGGAGGCGAAGAATAATTGAAACAGTCGTCCAACATAGGCCCAGGTCACCAAGTGACAAGGCAAAAGCTGGATTCGAACCCCAGAGGCAAAAGCTGGATTCGAACCCCAGAGGCCTGGACCGGCACAGCAGCTGGCAGTCCAGCATGCTACTGCTCAGCTAACCCTACCCCAGAACATTATTGAAGTCGATGATGTGGATACTACTTTGTGGTTCTCATTACTGAGACCAACATGGGTACCTTGATCTTTGTCAATTATATTTATGCACTTAATATTATCAATCACAGACCCTCATACTTAGCCTATTAAGGTATTAAATGCGTCTTTCATGATTGTGACCAACGACTGTTACTATAGTGACTAAAAAAATAAAGCCTTTTCTTTGAAATAACATTCATGAATAATGTGACTGACCTGGCCACTGCATGCAGACCATGAAATGTGACTTTGATTATTGTGACTATGGTGACTGAACAACTGTATTTGCCTAATGAGAATCATGTTCATAATGTTACTGATTCCAAACCTATAGGACATGAAATGTGGCTTTCATTACTGTGACTATGGTGATTAATTAATTAGATTTATCTTATGACTATCATGTGGAGAGTGTGACTTATTCCAAACCTACATGCCATGGGGTGGAACTTTATTAGTGTGAATATTGAGATAGACTACAAGATTTTGTCTGATAACATGGTGTAAAAAATGTGACTGATCATAAACCCACAAACTATAAAATGTGACTATTACAGTAACTACCATGACTATGATGAAGAAATAACTAGATTTGATAATCAGATTGTGCATCTGAGTGATTCCAAACCTACTAGCTACGAAATGTGATTTTCATTACTGTGACTATGGTGATGAAATACCTAGATTTGTCTTATGGCAATTACGTTGAGAATGTGACTATTTCCAATCCTGTGGATTCTGAATGTGACTTTCATTACTGCAGGTGACTATGGTGATTGTTTAAAATGATTCCCTTCATAAAAATCATTTCTAGTGTATTACTGGTTCCAAATCTACGGACCACGGAGTTAGACTTTCGCTACTGTGACTGTGGTGGTTAAATAACGAGATTTGCTTTGTAACATTCACGTTTAGAGTGAGACTGATTGTTCCAAACCTTTAGGCCATGGAGTGTGACTTTTGTTATTATCGTTTTCATAGCTACGCGTTTTTCAAGTTTGCAATTTGCTTCATTCCAAAACTGTGATGTCAGAGATTAAGTTGAATAATTTTGTTTATTACAAGCACAGATTTCAGGAAACTGACAAAGTGCAGTGACACATGGATGATGTAGGTTTCATAATGCACTGTAACTGAAGCAAACAGACTACTTAGCCTTAAAGGAGAGTTGCAATTACTGACAAAAAATGTTGTTTTAAAGTGTGAAGACTGGTGTCCTGTGAAAAACAGCAACACAATTTTGTTTGGAAAACAATGAGACCTGTGCAACACTCAGATTAGACATGTGTTGTTTGTTGTGGTTGTACACAAATAGTAACATTGCCTGACAGTTTTAAATTCCTTTGTAATTAACTGTGATGTCCAACTCTGAACTGATATGTCACAGATTGAAGATCAGACCAATCACATTGACAGATACCCGATGATGTCACGGTTTATCTGCAAAACGAAGTTTTCAAAAAACACATAGCTATGAAAACGATAATAAGTACTGCAACTATGATGATTAAAATAATAGATTTGTCTTATAACTATCATGCTGAGAGTGTGACTGATTCCAAACCCACAGGCCATGGAGTGTGACTTTCCTCACTGTGACTATGGTGATTAAATAACTATATTTGCTTAATGAAAATCTTATTGAGAGTCATGTTGACTGATTCCAAACCTTAAGGCCATGGAGTGTGATCTTTCGTTACTGTGGTTATGGTGATTAGAAAACTAGATTGCTTTATGACAATCATGTTTAGAGTGTCACTGATTCCAAACCTACAGGCAATGGAGTGTGACTGTTGTAACTATGACAACGGTAATTAAATAACTAGATTTGCTTGATGAAATTCATGTTGAGAGTGACACTTATTCCAAACCTTCAGGCCATGTAATGTGACTTTCATTGCTGTTATTATGGTGATTTAAACATTTTTCTTGCCTTAAATGACAATTTTGTTGTGAATGGAACTGATTATGGTGATTATATAGCCAAACTCACCCTTTTAATGACAATGATGTTTAAGATTCAACTTATTCTAAACTTATAGACCATGCAATGTGATTTTCATTACTGCGACTATGCCCAGACAGACATTCGGATAACATCTGTGACATCACCTGATGTCCTCTAACGTCATAGTGAGTGAAGGTGTGACTTCCATTTCTGTGACTATGGTGATTAAATAATTAGATTTGTCTTATGACAATCATGTTGAGAAGGTGACTTATTCCAAACCTACATGCCATGGAGTGGAATTTTATCAGTGTGACTATAATAATATTGAGATAAAACTACAAGATTTTGTCTGATAGCAAGGTGTTAAAAATGTGACTGATATAAACCCACATACTATGAAATGTGACTATTACAGTAACTGTGATGAAGAAATAACTAGATTTGATAATCAGGTTGAGAATGTGAGTGATTCCAAACCTATTAGCTACGAAATGTGATCTTCATGACTGTGACTTTGGTGATGAAATACCTAGATTTCTCTTGAAACTTCACTTGAAAGTTAGTAAAATGGACACACAATAGTCACAACAGTCGCTCCAAAAAACAGTCACAACAATCACAGAAAACTGTCACTTCAGTTACTGTTTTGGCTAAAATACATTGACAACCACATGTATGTATGGATAATCAAGCAAAAATACTTGCTTAGTGATATTTTTGTTATGGTTACTTTAATAAAAGTCATATTCCCTGCATTTTCGGCACCAATATCATATTGCAACATGATCATTTTGTTATACAAATAAAGTAATGAAATTCACACTGAATGGTCTGTAGGTTAGGAAATATATATAAGTCAATTTCTCAAGACTAGGCTTGTAATTAAGTTAACTCTCCTTTTGGCAATGATATTAAAGATGAAACTAATGCCTTCATGATAGACCACAAAATAAGATTTCCTTGACGTGACTGTAGTGACTTAGTAGTACATGCTTTTTCACAACAATTTCTAGAACATCACTGAGGGATAGATGATTGGGGTTTTACATCCTGTATTTATGCACTTGGTAGGAGGCGAAGAATAATTGAAACAGTCGTCCAACATAGGCCCAGGTCACCAAGTGACAAGGCAAAAGCTGGATTCGAACCCCAGAGGCAAAAGCTGGATTCGAACCCCAGAGGCCTGGACCAACACAGCAGCTGGCAGTCCAGCATGCTACTGCTCAGCTAACCCTACCCCAGAACATTATTGAAGTCGATGATGTGGATACTACTTTGTGGTTCTCATTACTGAGACCAACATGGGTACCTTGATCTTTGTCAATTATATTTATGCACTTAATATTATCAATCACAGACCCTCATACTTAGCCTATTAAGGTATTAAATGCGTCTTTCATGATTGTGACCAACGACTGTTACTATAGTGACTAAAAAAATAAAGCCTTTTCTTTGAAATAACATTCATGAATAATGTGACTGACCTGGCCACTGCATGCAGACCATGAAATGTGACTTTGATTATTGTGACTATGGTGACTGAACAACTGTATTTGCCTAATGAGAATCATGTTCATAATGTTACTGATTCCAAACCTATAGGACATGAAATGTGGCTTTCATTACTGTGACTATGGTGATTAATTAATTAGATTTATCTTATGACTATCATGTGGAGAGTGTGACTTATTCCAAACCTACATGCCATGGGGTGGAACTTTATTAGTGTGAATATTGAGATAGACTACAAGATTTTGTCTGATAACATGGTGTAAAAAATGTGACTGATCATAAACCCACAAACTATAAAATGTGACTATTACAGTAACTACCATGACTATGATGAAGAAATAACTAGATTTGATAATCAGATTGTGCATGTGAGTGATTCCAAACCTACTAGCTACGAAATGTGATTTTCATTACTGTGACTATGGTGATGAAATACCTAGATTTGTCTTATGGCAATTACGTTGAGAATGTGACTATTTCCAATCCTGTGGATTCTGAATGTGACTTTCATTACTGCAGGTGACTATGGTGATTGTTTAAAATGATTCCCTTCATAAAAATCATTTCTAGTGTATTACTGGTTCCAAATCTACGGACCACGGAGTTAGACTTTCGCTACTGTGACTGTGGTGGTTAAATAACGAGATTTGCTTTGTAACATTCACGTTTAGAGTGAGACTGATTGTTCCAAACCTTTAGGCCATGGAGTGTGACTTTTGTTATTATCGTTTTCATAGCTACGCGTTTTTCAAGTTTGCAATTTGCTTCATTCCAAAACTGTGATGTCAGAGATTAAGTTGAATAATTTTGTTTATTACAAGCACAGATTTCAGGAAACTGACAAAGTGCAGTGACACATGGATGATGTAGGTTTCATAATGCACTGTAACTGAAGCAAACAGACTACTTAGCCTTAAAGGAGAGTTGCAATTACTGACAAAAAATGTTGTTTTAAAGTGTGAAGACTGGTGTCCTGTGAAAAACAGCAACACAATTTTGTTTGGAAAACAATGAGACCTGTGCAACACTCAGATTAGACATGTGTTGTTTGTTGTGGTTGTACACAAATAGTAACATTGCCTGACAGTTTTAAATTCCTTTGTAATTAACTGTGATGTCCAACTCTGAACTGATATGTCACAGATTGAAGATCAGACCAATCACATTGACAGATACCCGATGATGTCACGGTTTATCTGCAAAACGAAGTTTTCAAAAAACACATAGCTATGAAAACGATAATAAGTACTGCAACTATGATGATTAAAATAATAGATTTGTCTTATAACTATCATGCTGAGAGTGTGACTGATTCCAAACCCACAGGCCATGGAGTGTGACTTTCCTCACTGTGACTATGGTGATTAAATAACTATATTTGCTTAATGAAAATCTTATTGAGAGTCATGTTGACTGATTCCAAACCTTAAGGCCATGGAGTGTGATCTTTCGTTACTGTGGTTATGGTGATTAGAAAACTAGATTGCTTTATGACAATCATGTTTAGAGTGTCACTGATTCCAAACCTACAGGCAATGGAGTGTGACTGTTGTAACTATGACAATGGTAATTAAATAACTAGATTTGCTTGATGAAATTCATGTTGAGAGTGACACTTATTCCAAACCTTCAGGCCATGTAATGTGACTTTCATTGCTGTTATTATGGTGATTTAAACATTTTTCTTGCCTTAAATGACAATTTTGTTGTGAATGGAACTGATTATGGTGATTATATAGCCAAACTCACCCTTTTAATGACAATGATGTTTAAGATTCAACTTATTCTAAACTTATAGACCATGCAATGTGATTTTCATTACTGCGACTATGCCCAGACAGACATTCGGATAACATCTGTGACATCACCTGATGTCCTCTAACGTCATAGTGAGTGAAGGTGTGACTTCCATTTCTGTGACTATGGTGATTAAATAATTAGATTTGTCTTATGACAATCATGTTGAGAAGGTGACTTATTCCAAACCTACATGCCATGGAGTGGAATTTTATCAGTGTGACTATAATAATATTGAGATAAAACTACAAGATTTTGTCTGATAGCAAGGTGTTAAAAATGTGACTGATATAAACCCACATACTATGAAATGTGACTATTACAGTAACTGTGATGAAGAAATAACTAGATTTGATAATCAGGTTGAGAATGTGAGTGATTCCAAACCTATTAGCTACGAAATGTGATCTTCATGACTGTGACTTTGGTGATGAAATACCTAGATTTGTCTTATGGCAATTATGTTGAGAATGTGACTATTTCCAATCCTGTGGATTCTGAAATGTGACTTCCGTTACTGTGACTACGGTAATTGAATATGAGATTCCCATTATGAAAATTATTTCTAGTGTATTACTGGTTCCAAATGTATGGACCACGGAATTTGACTTTTGTTACTGTGACTATTGTGATTAAATAACAAGATTTGCTTTATGACAATCATGTTTAGAGTGTGACTGATTCCAAACCTTTAGGCCATGGAGTGTGACTTTTGTTATTGTGAGTCTGTGACTATGATGATTAAATTGCTAGATTTATCTTATAACTATCATGTTGATAGTGTGACTGATTCCAAACCCACAGGCCATGGAGTGCGACTTTCCTCGCTGTGACTATTGTGACTAAATAACTAAATTTTCTTTATGACAATCATATAGGCATTTATTTGAAAAGTGGGGCCAAAAAGGTCCCCAGGAACAAAAAAGTGAATCTCTGAATCCCGATAATCTAATATGGCAAATGTTTAGTCCAAGTGGCTCCTGTCATGGAAAAAGTAATTTTGGCGTAAACAGGTCACTGGATTTTCCATGAAAATTCCCTGAAAAATTAGTAAATTGGTCATGCAATAATCACAACAGTAACACAAAAAAAATCACAAGACTCACACATAACAGTCACTTCAGTATTATTTTGGCTAAAATGTGCTGACATGAATAGTCATGACAGTTCCCTGACCACTAAACAAACTAGATGAAGGCAAATTAAAATTTGCAAGACTAGCAGGCCGTGGCATATTTAGGGAGGTGCCTTTGGGCCATTGCCTCCCTATGTGAAGGAAAAGTAACATGGGAAAGATAGCAAAAGGGCCTCAACAGGTTAGCAGCATTGAGTCGCCTAAATGTCATCAGTGATTGCCGGCATTGATTGAAAATGTGTTATACTTGTCAAGAAAATTCAGAGAGAAATAGTCATATATATATATATATGTGTAATTAATGAAATAATTATCACCCACTGAGAAGTGTAATTAAGAGGCAAGAAATGGAAGAAGAAGAACAAAGGCAATCAGCAGGTAGCTTACACTTGATTGCCAGAATAGACTGCCATCATTGATGGTAATCATTGATGGTCATCATTGATAGGAAATGTATATTACATATAAAATTACAAGAGAAAAAAACGTAACAAATTGTCTGGTGAATTACAAAGTGTTGAGATCCCGAACCTGACTTGGCGAAGGGCAGGGGAATTATACCAAAACAAACCAGAGTCAGGTGTAAGGAGGTGTGAGACTTAGGACTATGTTTGTCAATAGAAAAGTAACATAGAAACAGTCATATTATCACCCATTAAGAAATGGGAATGAAATTTATGGAAAACAAATGAGCTGCTTTGTTAAAAACTCACCAGAAGTCTAGATATTTCCCTAAACAAAACTTTATAGCATTGCAATGTACTTTTGTGTCTTTCCTGTGTCTTTAAGGATAAGAAATAGGTTGATTGAAAAAGTTCTATCCAACAGCATGATGACACCAGCCATAATGGCCCCAAGATGCCACCTAGTGTAATTGAAATGCAACACTGCCAATCTCCATCTAGTGGATATACAATGAACTATTGGCAAAGAGCATGGAGATTTGTGCATTTGCAAGTGAAATACAGCAATTTAATACAGATCTAAGTATAATAATTGTTAGAGAATGTGGCATGTCGCATTATAAAGGTTTAGTTCAATTGACTGACAGGTAGGCAATGTGGAAATACGACTATTGCAACTGCTACTTGAGCTCATGTGATGATGAGTTAGCAGACAACAAGTGTGTACGTACAAACGTTTAGTGTGGCAACAGGATCCTGACAACTTCTAGTGTCTCTAAAGACTAGCCTCCTGCTAGTCTAATTAGCCATGCTGACGGCTTCACATAAAGGTATTTATTTGAAAAGTGGGGCTAAAAAGGTCCCCAGAGGCAAAAGAGGGAATCTTTGAATCTTGATGATCTAATATGGCAAATGTTTAGTCCAAGTGGCTCCTGTCACGGAAAAAGTAATTTTGGGGTTAATAAGTCACTGGATTTTCCATGAAAATTCCCTGAAAAATTAGTAAATTGGTCACGCAATAGTCACAACAGTCACACAAAAAAATCACAATAGTCACACATAACAGTCACTTCAGTATTATTTTGGCTAAAATGTGCTGACATGAATAGTCATGACAGTTCCCTGACCACTAAACAAATTAGCCATGCTGACGGCTTCACATAAAGGTATTTATTTGAAAAGTGGGGCTAAAAAGGTCCCCAGAGGCAAAAGAGGGAATCTTTGAATCTTGATGATCTAATATGGCAAATGTTTAGTCCAAGTGGCTCCTGTCACGGAAAAAGTAATTTTAGGGTTAATAAGTCACTCGATTTTCCATGAAAATTCCCTGAAAAATTTGTAAATTGGTCATGCAATAATCACAACAGTAACACAAAAAAAAATCACAACAGTCACACATAACGGTCACTTCAGTATTATTTTGGCTAAAATGTGCTGACATGAATAGTCATGACAGTTCCCTGACCACTAAACAAATTAGCCATGCTGACGGCTTCACATAAAGGTATTTATTTGAAAAGTGGGGCTAAAAAGGTCCCCAGAGGCAAAAGAGGGAATCTTTGAATCTTGATGATCTAATATGGCAAATGTTTAGTCCAAGTGGCTCCTGTCACGGAAAAAGTAATTTTGGGGTTAATAAGTCACTGGATTTTCCATGAAAATTCCTTGAAAAATTTGTAAATTGGTCACGCAATAGTCACAACAGTCACACAAGAAAAACATTACAACAGTCACACATAACAGTTACTTCAGTATTATTTTGGCTAAAACGTGCTGACATGAAAAGTCATAACAGTTCCCTGACCATTAAACAAATTAGCCACGCTGAGGGCTTCTCATAAAAGTTGTATATACATGTACGTTTTCACATGTTAATGACGTTATAAACGCGTTGTTATACATAGAAACCCGTTGTCATATGTCCAGAGAACAGAGAACTTTTGAGCATGTCCAAATATCATTGATGCACGGCAACGTGTGGCTGGTAAGCAGTGGATAAGTTACAGGCACAATGGAAGATGGTTATCATCGTTTTTCACTCGTTTTCAACACATTTTCCGTGTCTCTCACACGTTTTAAACATGCCAAATAAGTTCCTCATTCATCCTATATCTCCCCCAAAAAGACACAGCGAAATTCAATAAATTGCCTTAAAAAAGTCTGTATTAGTTTTATGTATTTAATACACGCTTTCCAGTTGTTTTATACATGTGCAGGTGAAAATGATCCAGATAAGCTATTCAAAATTGTTGATTGTAAGTTACCTGGATGTTTCTCAGGTCGTCAATGTGTGACAGCCACATAAGTAAGTACATGAGAGGAGAGGTGGGAGGCAGGGTGAGGATACAGCAATGAGGTAAAGGATGATTGAGTGTGAGTTTCATTACTGTGACTATTCTGATTTAATAAATTAATAATAATTTCATTTGTCTTATGACAATCATGTTGAGAATGGAACTGTCTCCAGTGGTGATTAAATAACAAGGTTTGTCCTATGAGTCACGACAATTATGTTGAAACTGCGACTGATTCCAAACCTACTGGCTATGGAGCATGACTTTCATTAGTGTGACTATGGTGACTGAATGACAAGATTTGTCTTATGACAATTATGTTGAAAATGTGACTGATTCCAAACCTACATGAAAAGGAGTGCGACCTTAACTACTGTGACTATGGTGATGAAATAACTAGATTTGTCCCATGACAATCATAATGAGAGTGCAGCTGATTCCAAATCTAAAGGTCATTGAGTGTGACTTTCATTACTGTGACTATTGTGATTTAATAATTAAATTTGTCTTATGACAATCATGTTGAGAATTGAGCTGATTCCAAACCTACAGGCCATTGAGCATGACTTTCATTAGTGTGACTATGGTGATTAAATAACAAGATTTGTCTTAAGACAATTATGTTAAAAATGTGACTGATTTCAAACCTACTGTCCACGGAGTGTGACCTTCATTACAGTGACTGTGGTGATTAAATAACAAGATTTGTCTTATGACAATTATCTTGAAAATGTGACTGATTGCAAACCCACTGTCTATTTAGTGTGACCTTCATTACTTTGACTACGGTGATTAAATAAAAAGATTTGTCTTATGACAATTATCTTGAAAATGTGACTGATTGCAAACCTTCCGTCCATGGAGTGTGTCCTTCATTACTGTGACTATGGTGATTAAATAACAAGATTTGTCGTTTGACAATTATTTTGAAACTGCAACTGATTCCAAACCTACTATGGAGTGTGACCTTCATTGCTGTGACTATGGTGATTTAACAACAAGATTTGTCTTATGACAATTATTTTGAAAATATATTTCAGATTCCAAATCTACACACCATGGAGTGTGACTTTAATTACTGTGACTATGGTGATCAAATAACCGCTCTTACCTTACTTACTCTGACCATGGTGATTAAAAAACTAGATTTGCTTTATCACAATCATATTGAGAAGTGACTGGTTTCAAACTTACAGGCCATATGGAGCATGACTTTCTTTACTGTGACTAATCAAATAATCAGATTTACTTTATGACAATCATGTTAAGAATGTGACTGACTCCAAACCTACAGGCCATGGAGCATGACTTTCATTAGTGTGACTATGGTGATTGAATAACAAGATTTGTCTTATGACAATCATGTTGAGAATTTGACTGATTCCAAGCCTATACATACAGGCCATTGAGCGTGACTTTCATTACTGTGACTATGGTGATTAAATAACAAGATTTGTCTTATGACAATTATATTGAAAATGTGACTGAATCCAGACCTACTGGCCATAAAATATTACTTTCATTACATTGACTATTGCGATTAGATAACTTGTTTGTCTTATCAGTCTTATGACAATCATGTTGAGAGTGTGACTGATTCTGAACCTTGATCACTGAGTGTGACTATGGTGATCAAGTTATAAGTCATACAGCAATTATGACCCTCGTGTTGAAAAATTCAAAACCTACAGGCCCTGAATTGTGACTTTCAATAGCATGACGTATTAAATTAAATAACTAGATTTGTCCTATGAAAATCATGTTGAGAATGTGACTATTTCCAAGCCTACGGGCCCTGAAATGGGACTTTTGTAACTGTGACTGTAGTGATTAAATAGCTAGATTTGTCTTATGTTCAGAATGTGACTGATTCCAAATTTACAGACAAAGAAATACTTTCATAACTGTGATTATGGTGATTAAATAGGCACACTGGCCCTTTGGCAGTAATGTTGAGGATGTGACTTTAATTGATGGAGATAGATAGATAGATAGATGCTGCTCTGAGGCATCTAGGTAGCTCTAGGTCACCAACGACTGCTAAATTCATACTGCATACTTGTATTAATTGATGTCATGAAGCAACTCGGGTTCTTTTTTTAATAAAAAAGATTAAAACTAATTGTTTTTTTCCAATTTTTTTTTTGTTGTGTTGCCAATTTTTTTTTCAACCAATTTATGTACGCCTTGTAACTTTGTATGTGCCCTGACGGGCTATACTGGTAATTGTAAAAAGATAAGGCATTATCGAGTGACTATAGTTACAGTATTGACAGAGGGTCATCAGAGGTCAGCAGCAGCATATACCCTGGGTCACAGCATCACTACAAGACAGTTGTGAGTCAGGTTCTGAGGAGCAGCATGCTCTTTTAAGAGTGGAGTGGGCTGGCAGGCCATTAAACTGCTTTAACCCTACCTATGTCTTTGCCACATAACTGTTATATATATAATACGATGGTAAAGTGGAACGTTGCAAAGTAAAGAAAGAAACAAAGAATATATACACAGACCATGAGAAATACCTTCTCCAGAAATGATTTATTTAAAGATTGCCAAAAAAGAATTTATTTATTTCACCAAAACTGAGCAAGAAATTATTTATGTAAAAAAATCCAAGCCCCCCCCCCCTTAAGACTAAATTCTGGCCCCCTTAGAAAATAGATAGATAGATTGATAGATAGATTGATAGATAGATAGATAGATAGATAGATAGATAGATGGATAGATGGATAGATAGATAGATAGATGGATAGATGGATAGATGGATAGATGGATAGATAGAAATTGTGTAAAATTATAAATGTCATCCAATCAATGTAAGTCCAGTAACAATTTATGATTTTACACAATTTGGATTACCAACTGGATGAATCATATTAATATACATCAACATTTTTATAGATAGAATTTAGCTTTGATGAAAAATAGCAATCAAGAATAGCAATCAAGATAAGCAATCAAGTATAGAAATACATTATAGATATTAGACTATCTTTATTTTAGTTCCGTTTTTACAAAAGAGAATTTAAATTGAAATTGGCCTAAATGTATAGCATTACTTAATAAAATTGTAATGTAATGTATTTCTCTTCATTGTTGAAGGCAAGAATAAATATAGCAATGAAGTACAGCAGTCAAGCATAGAAATTAAGTACAGCAATCAACAATGGCAATCAACAATGGCAATCAACAATGGCAATCAACAATGGCAATCAACAATGGCAATCAACAATGGCAATCAACAATGGCAATCAACAATGGCAATCAACAATGGCAATCAACAATGGCAATCAACAATGGCAATCAACAATGGCAATCAACAATGGCAATCAACAATGGCAATCAACAATGGCAATCAACAATGGCAATCAACAATGGCAATCAATGTGGGCAGCGTGTTACTCTCTGAGCTTCTCTGAGACATGACAGTCACTCTACACTCACGACAGTCACCATAGAAGATCACAATAGTCACTCTCCTTGTTTTTGAGAGTTGGACTTAGTCATTTTCTGACAATTGCCGACAGCGTGAGGTACGTTACACGAACTATTGCGGTCGTTACACTACTTTGAGGGCTCACTGCTCTGTGAATAATGGCAGTAGAACTGTAATTCAACTTTTCTAAGAAAGATGGGACCTAGGACAACACGAGAATAATTAATTGACACAGGTTCCTGAGGTTTTTGCTGTGACAAAATGCCTTTTTGTCCCTTTTTCAATAGTCACACGGAGGTGTGACAGTCGCCTTTTTCATCATTTCACCCTCAAAACCCATATTAGGGGATTTTTTTAAAATCGCCCCCAATTTTTTTATTGTACCTCAAGGCATGACAAATCAGGTGACATGCTCAATTTTGTGATTGGCTGTGTTGGCAAACAATGCCAACCTCCCAAAATAGGGTCTAAAATCTGGGGACCTTTTAAAACTCGATTTTTGATGTTTTTTCAGCCTCAGAAAGTGGAAACTCTAATAAAAAGCATCATTATATTTTTCCCTGATAGCCCTATCACTGTTCTTTCAGAAAATACAACAACCATGGAAATTGGATAATTCACTTTCATGCAGTGACTGTTTAGGTTTTGGCCCCACTTTTCAAATAAATGCCTATATGGGTCAGTACTGAGTACTGGCCTATTGTTGTCAATAAAATATTCATTCATACACACAAGTACAAAAAACACAAATTACACAATCCAGTGGTGTGATAATATGGGCAAAGGGAAAGGGGCACTTGACCTCTGACACAAATCTATGAAAAGTACAATACAATTAATTTGCAGTGCATATTGTGCATCAGCTGCTGAAAGGGGGGGGGGGGCTCCCGGGAGGGGCTGTCACATGCCAGTGCACATTCAGGTGAATTGATAAAATGACAGGTAAATTTAATAGTAACTCAATACAGTGTACGCCTGCAGTAACTTCATACTTAGCATTTCTTACATATGAAATTCTCAGGTAAACACAGACATATTTAGTTCCCAACATACATTGTGCTTACAAGACATACAAGGATACTTTTAGTAAAATAAGAACAAATACAATGTCTGGGGCAGTCTATCAAAGTAACTGGGTATTACTATCGTTAAATTAACAGTTATAAATCAACAGTTATAAAATAATCAATGATAATGATTGAATCAATGTGCTTGATGTGTCATGAAGTTGGCTAATTGCAGGGTGCAGGGATATATTCAATTAAATATCATATTATTGTGTTATCATATATGAAAAGAGCGAACCCTATTGTGTATTGACAGATATGGATACAAAATAAATGGCATATGTTAGACTCACTGTTTCATTTTGCTTGGTTCCAGGAGAGTGGTTCCTCCATGTCCCAGAAAAACACCAAAGTGACCCATTTGCACAATGATGTAGGCTTCTTCTTCTTCTTCTTCTTGGCACAGTCCATTGTGACTGTGCAGGGCCAAGCGATTTTCATGCCATCTGGTGTAAAGGCAACATACCATGGATCTATAACTTAACAGGATAGAACACTCCATTTGGTCATGATCCACTTGCTTAATTTTATGTTTTACACAAAAATGTGCAAAAATGTTCAAAAGAAAGTTTGAAAAATCCTTTGAATTTCGCGGTATTAGCCTCTTTGCTAATAGCCTATTTATTACCCTCGGTAGCCTTTCATCCAATCAGTGTCTCGTCTGCACAATTCAAAACCTTTACCCCTCTTCCAGACCTGCCTTGAACCCCCTGTCAAGTCCATGCATCAAAACAAAAAGATCCAAAGTTGCTGAAGATTGATTGATCCCATAAAATTAAGCTTCTTGAGACCTACAAGTCAGTTTTTTCCCCCGAGAATTTAGGACAATTATAACCTGTGATTCTTAATTATTTTTAAGTTAAAAGTCAGGAAAAAAACTAATGAAAATAGTCTTTATTAAACCTGTCATATCTCGACAGGGACATGTTTGGCGAATTTGATATTTTGGGACATTAAACTTTAAATATTAGTTGATATGATAGGCCACAATAGAAAAGTGCGCAAGGGTGCGCACATTGTGATTTTTAAGGAAATAAACTACCAATGAGACCAAGACAGAATTTCATAATTCTTTGTAAAAAATTTTATTTTAACACAACCAACTGACATTTCTGGATACTAACATTGTCTTTGGCTGATACAGATATTTTTACAACCATATTTTATGTTTTAAACTGACATTTGAAGATAAGCAATCGTTATAATCAAAATATATGTTTTTTTAAGATGACATTTAATAAACACCCAGCAGCACACAGCCCCATATAGATAGAAAGACAATAGATGTACTGATAGATGTACTGATAGATATACTGATAGATGTACTGATAGATATACTGATAGATAGATAGATAGATAGATAGATAGATAGATAGATAGATAGATAGATAGATAGATAGATAGATAGATAGATAGATAGATAGGTTGGTTGATTGATTGATCGATTGATTGATCGATTGATTGATCGATAGATTGATTGATCGATTCATGGATAGAAAGCTAGATAGCTAAATAGATAGATAGATAAAACATTTCTTATTTCTTACAATACTAAACAGAAAAATTTTTGTGCTATTTAGCCACTGAAGACCGTTAGGAGGGTCATTAGATCACTAAAATGTCATTAAGAAGGGTTTTTTTTTTTTTACTAATACTTGTGATTTTTCACACATCATTATAGTCTCATGAGAGACCCTGAGTGAACCTTTGATATAGCTGGCCGTGCCCTCTTTACCTTATAGCTCTATGTATATACTCAACTGAGTCTTCTCTGGAGCAGGGGCGGAGCAGGAAAATGTCAAATGAGGGGTTTACAAATTGAAACATGGGCCTTGTCTAGGGGGGGGGGGACTGGAGGACATGTCCCCCCCCCCTATGTTTCAGAGAGGGGGCAAAGTGCTAAATTGTCCCATGTTTTCTGTAATCCAAGCTTGCAATACATCAGATTCCTTAAAAAAAAAAAAAATACACATCTTGCGAAGACTTTGAGTGAATGCCGCCATAATTCAGGGCCTATTTACCAGAAAATTAAGTCTAGAATTGGAGGAAAATGAAATGGGTGTAAAATTTCTGTTGAAAAAGTGATTTTTAAGAAGTCCACATGTATATGACATGACAGATTAAACTTTCTTGCAACCACATCATACAAAAAGCTTAACAAACAAACAGATCTCGACAACTAGCCCCGGCCTATCCTCATCACGATCATGAAATCAATCCAATGTCTCGGTAATCAAAGGAGAATATATTCTGGTTCCACTTAGAAAACACAGACATATTGTTCACGAAGATGAAAAATTTGAAAATGGTGAAGGAAACGAGGGCGGCAGGGGCGGTCGGTCGAGAAAGGGCAGATCTAATTCGCCACAGTGTCCTTGAACGAAGTTTAGGGTTAAAAAAAATGTACAAAGAATCTGTCAGCACAGCGTTGTAGTATGTGGTCTCAGCTTCGATTTGATGTAAAGATCTAAAAAATCTGTTGGGAAAATTTTGAGAAAATTGAAATTTAATATTTTTAGTTTTTCACACCCTTGTTGCATGTAAAATATCCATTATAGAATGTTTAAAATGATAATCTTAGCATAGAAATGCTTTCCTTTCCCACCCTGGTGCTTATAATATACAGTGGACCAAATTCAGAATTATGATTAAGTGGTTTTTTAACAAATATCACATTCTGAAGGTGTTGCAAACTTGCTACACTATAATCTGCATTCTCCGAACCCATTTGGAATCCAACCAACTGAACCTGCATAATGTCCCTAATTCATGGATTGCATTAGTTAAGTAGCAGAACCCTGTTGCAATATAGCCAATAATATGACATATCTAGGGCTTTTACAGCATTTCTATATCCATATTTTGAGATGTATGTCACAACACTTTCAAAGTAGATGTCTTCATATTAATATCAAAACCTCGCATCACAATCTGACGAAACAAGATTGCCTCAATTGTCCATTCCTTAAATTTGAAATTTTTGTTTAGGGACTTAGTTTCTGATGATATTTTATTGATTTTCTTCAGTTGTGCATAAGTCTCAATTTAGTACTTTCTATGCAGATTTTACATTACTAATGCAATGAATTGTCTAGAAAATATGGATAGGATGCATTTTTTAGTGTTGTCATTCATATCATGAAAGAAAAATAAATAATGTCACCAATAAATATTTATTTCAGAGCTTCTGGTATGAAGTTTACTTTTTAAAGTCATAATAACTTCTAATTCCATCTGGAAAGTTCACAGATAAACAATATTAATTCTGTGACCATGGAAGAGAATCTGTTGACTAATAGTTCAATACTCTGTTGGTTGTAAAAAGGCATGCTACAACTGAGCAACTGAATTTTGGAAGTCAACAACCATTAAATGCCATGAAATAATCTTAACAATTGGCGAAAACGGGTAAAGAAAGCACTTAAAATTCTTCAGAAGACCATGAATTGCAACCAATATTTCAATAAGAACAGAGACATTGTAATAAAACTTGGAATTGGTCATCTCAGCCATTAGGCCACTTGCATATGTTATTTTTTATTGATTTAAACAAATACCTCTCTGCAAAAATATTATTTCCTTAGATGTCAAATACAACTTACAAGGAAAGCTGTGATGAAGACATACACTTGTCAGATGCTGGCAGTAGGTATTTCTTCATATGTCTACTTATTATCATCCAATAACTTTACATATGATTTTGTGAATCCCACTTGAAAAATATTGACTGGTGAAATGCTAAAAATCTTAATTTCTATCACTAAGGAAGTTAATAAGGCATTTTCTCACACCCTGGTGGTTTATTTTCCGCTTTACATTGGTTCAAGAAATGAGAAAGTCGAAATGGCCATGTTTATTTTGATTTTGATACATTATAAGATTCGCTGAGTTTGCAGAACCCCTAAGTGTTGGAAAAGATGTGAAAATTGGAAATAAAATGCTTGTTCTTTATTTTTTTGACTTGATTGAGTAACTTAATGTATAGCTAGATAAATCACGATGTATCAATAACACTGCAATGTCATTTGATATATCTACAACTGATATTTTGCATGCAACAAGGGTGTGAAAAACTAAAAATTTTAAATTTCAATTTTCTCAAAATTTTCCCAACAGATTTTTTAGATCTTTACATCAAATCGAAGCTGAGACCACATACTACAACGCTGTGATGACGGATTCTTTGTACATTTTTTTTTACCCTAAACTTTGTTCAAGGACACTGTGTCGTGTGACAAAAATGTGATGTAGTGTCAATAATAATTTTGAATTAATAATTAAAAATTTTGGCCTTAATCAAAATTTAAAGGCCTAATAATGTTTTTTCCTCGGCATGAGAAGGGCTCCGGGCGACTTGACATTTTGCCGAGTCAGACGAGGCAACCTGCATGAATATGAAGTCTAGCTGGGCAGTTGTACAGTATTTGCACTCAAAGTGTCTCTTGGGGGGTCAAAATAAATTTTGAAATTTGATAATTTCCATCATTCTATCATAACATTAACATACTACTGTTTCTATAATCAAAGAGGACTGAAGAGATTTGGTGGTTTACTAACAAAATACCGCTACTTAAAGTAGGCAAGGGTTGATTCTTGAAAAAACTGTTTATCAGGAAAAATATCCGTCCAGAAACAATTTTCATCCATTCTTATTCTTGGAAATCAAGCCACATTGTTGCATAGGAACATCAAAACCCATAGAAAACTTACATTTTGATTAAACATGCCACAATTTTTATTTTACCATTTTTATTTTACCATTTTTATTCAGAAATTACAGAAATCTGGCTTGCCATTACCCTGAAAGTTTCTGTTGAGTAGGGTACTGGTCTCAAAAGACACATGATTTCCATGGTTAATAATCCCTAGGTATCCTATTAACCCCATGTCAAGTTTTGTTACTGTACGATTGAAACTCAAGGTGTTCGGCTGTGTCAAACATAGTGTTTTGGAGCAAAAAACCGCCGAAGATGACCAAAAATCAGGCGCCTTTGGAAAAATCATCTTTGATGGCTCCATTAACAAGATATTTAGTTATTACCGAGGCGAAGCCTCTGTCTTACAATAGGCATCAGGCCAAGCCTATGGTTGTAAGGCCAAGCAAAGTCGGGTGGCTGAAGACTCCAGCTTTGCCATTCGATTACTCCAGTTACCTGCCACTTTCCACTTGTTAACTTGATGCAAATTAGCACCTGCAAGGCTGGATAGATGATGAGTTAGGCCTACTGTTGTTTCAGGCTATTGTTTCTGCACTTGAACTGCTGTAGTTGAAAATTTTCCATTAATTGACTCTCTTTGATTTAACACACAAAATGTACAAATAGGCATGGTTGTTGGTCACTCAGAAACTATAGCATTAATATTACCCTGCAATCAGCTGTCACACAATTAAAGGGCTCATAGTCCATAGAGCTTTAAACCTCACCATTTTGCCCATTCGCTGACTTGACATTTCATATATATATCACAAAATAAATGCAATATCATACACACATTCCTTCTCCTATCGGGTCCTTCTTTGTTCTCTTCGCCTGCGTCACTCGTGTCACCCAATACTCAAATGAATATAGAGCCGAGGGTTAATGTGCTCTGCGTGGTATTTTTATCCTTTAAAGTCATTCAGTTAATAGCCAAAAATTACAATTATATTGATATATGACACAAATAAATCAACTTTTTTCTCAATTTTGATTTTCTCAAAATAGTGTAATAGATAATGAAAAAAATATTTGACATTTTCAATACTTATAAAAACCCTTTTTAGGCATCCAGGTTTACTTAGTTTGTATAACCATGGCCGTTTCTTCAATGAACCCAGTGTTAAAACGCACGAATCAGAGCAAAATTTCTGATGTGTTGGAGAGGACATTTTTTGACATCATGAATTTTAATTTCTAGAAAATGTATGAACATGGCCAGGATATCTTTTTAAGTTGTATTTGTCACATACTTGTAAAGGCGCATGATAGAGCAAAAGATACACAAATAGCTTGTTTTTCCTACAAAACACTTAAGTGTTTTTTCTATGGGTTGGAGAGGACATGCTTTTTTTGACATCACATTCAAGCCTCACATTCTGAAAACCAATTATGGTTAGTGAAACAAATGTTACTGTTTCACCTTGAGATATGTCTCAAGCTTCAAAATTAACACAAACAGTATACACATTCTTTGATACTTACTCATAACAGCATAATTATAAAGCAACTGATGGTCCATCGAAAACAAAATTTTTGACATCTGCCATTTTTTACATTTTAGGACCCAAGTCATGTTATATATAACTTATTCACATGAAACCTGTTGTATTTTATACCAAAGCCGTAGGTCCAGAAAGGTATCATTAACATGAATCACAACTGATTGAATATTTTTTTCTGTTCATCCATCAAATTGGCAAAAAAGTCTGTGAGACATAAAAATGTGTCAAAATTTGTCCTAGATTCCCTACAGCTTCAAAACAAAGCATTGCAGAAGGGTAAAATATGGTGCATTTATATATCAGTGTAGGACAAGATTGCCACTGCCCGAAATTTCGATATACCTATCATACTTTTCTCGTAATAATTGCATAAACCTGAAAAATCGGCTGAGTGCAAATACTGTAAAACTGCCCAGCTGCTCATGAAATTGTCCAGCAAATTTTTCTTTTATTTCATAGAATGATGGTCAGTATAGCCATATTGTTGTATTTCTTCCTATTTTCTTTCGTTATTAAAAAATGTATCAGTTGTGCATGTTTGAATTTGACAACCAAAAGGTACAACTAAGTTTTAAGGTCCGTTAATGTGTTTAAAATATAAAAAATGTACATACCATCAGGGGCGGACTGGCCCTATGGGCCAGAGGGCAATGCCCTGGGGCCCACCACTTCAGGGGGCCCACCAGCAACCTTAAAAAAAACTGAAATTATCGAAAATGACGCTTTCAGACCTGATAAAAATATCAAAGAATCATCACTTAGACCTCAATTTTCATAAGCAAAACCAAAAGCCATGGGCCCCCCTCGTTTCGGATTTGATAATTTTTTGTACACCAAGAGAGGTCTAGATGTGCTTGGACAATGGACATTCATGGGCCCTCCACATTTTCGTCTCGGTTGTCTTGGAGGACATGGGCCCACTTGCACCCCGCTTTCTAAATCCATCATTGTCTGCCCCTTAATTAACGGTATAAAGTAGGAATGTAGAAGTGTTTTTCTACAAGATTTTTTTTTTGTACTGTTTTAAAATTTGTGATGTCAGACTCAGACAAGCAAAGGCCCCTCCCCCGTCCCTTTTTTTTATGCAGATGTTTTTGTTTTTGTAATATAGCGTAGGCCTTTTTAAAAAATTTCATATGAATGTCATGCAGGTAAAAATAATCTATATTCTGCAGTTGCGATGGTTTTTTAATGGAATGACTTCAAGAGGCATACTGGTAGATGCCGCTATTGTGATAACAGGGACCAACAATTGATTTCGCCCAGGGGCCCACTGTGGGGCCAGTCCGCCCCTGCATACCATAGAATGCGAATGCAAATGTTTAATACTGGGATCTTTGTGATGAATGCATCTACATATATTCGAAATGATATGGTTCTGTTCTTCAGAGGTAAATGTTCATATTAAAATCAATTTACTAAGAGTTATAAAATCTTTATTGACATGTGCGGAAGCACCCAGCCCACAAAGGGCTCACAAATCATAAATGTTAATAGTTTTTCTAAGCATTCGCTAAGCATGCATTTGCATAATCGATGGCAAAAAAACAACCCTAAAGGCTGAAATGTTACATATCTGCACACTGCATGTCAATCATAATTGTATGAAATGTACAGGATATCATATATCACATTTATGTGTGGATGCCATACAAATAGTCCAATAATATGTTTTGGAGATATCACAAAAAAGCATATTTGCATAAACTGGTGACACCCAGTGTTGTGTGCAAGGGTTTACATTGTACTCCTTGTACAGGGTCCAAGGGTGCCAGAACAGTGGGGCCGGGGGGGGGGGTAAATGTGTGCCCTTTGATGTTTAAAACATTATTAGGACTCATTTGAGCACAAATTAGTCAGAATATATATACATGCAAAATTAGTCATAATATATAGCAGAATAAGAAAAGTTACACAGAGTGAAGCACCAATTAGATTTTCTCTTTAGGTCCAACCGCCCCTGCCCCCCACGTTTCTTTACGGCGCCCTGAGCAGAGTTACCGAACTCATCTAGTTCGTTGATGTTGCAACAAAAAAATTGTTTATTGAAACAGCTTGGCATTTCCAAGAACAAAGACCTAATTAAAGTGTTAGTGATATATAATAAGAGCCAACAGAATAGTTTTCTGCATGTTTGTTTGTTGTTGGTAATAATTGACCTCAGAAAGAAGAGTTTTGTATAGGTTCTTTGAAAATCAAGCTAATATTCTCATGATCACATGTGATGGATGTAGTTTTATATAGAAGATAGGTCAAGGTCAAGGTTGTTTTTTACCTTCAGCGAACGAAGTTTGAGGAAGGTATTGTAATCACTCTGGTCAAATGTTGTTTCCGGCCAGGACTCAGGCCCTATTGCATGTACATGGATGAAATTTGGTACACATATGGCCTATATGGTCCAGTTGTGCCTTTTGATGGTCTGCTTGATGGATATTCCATACTTTTTGAAATATTTACCCAAAGTATGCAAAATAATTTTTTTCGTTTCCGTACCAGGACTCAGACCCTATTGCATGTGCATGGATGAAATTTGGTAAACATATGGCCTATATGGTTCAGTTGTGCCTTTTGGTGGTCTGATTGATGGATATCTTATACCTTTTGAAATATAGAGGTAAATGTTTAATTTTTTTTTATTTCATTTATGGGCCTATACTTTGCCACATGGATGAAATTTGTTACACATGTCACCTATATGATACAATTTTTTGTTTCCAGGCCAAAACTTGGCTAATGTTGCACATCCTTAGATGAAATTTGATTCACATTACCTATATAATGCTTTAGTGCCTTCTGATAGTCTCATTGATAGGTATTTTTGATGCTTTTGGGAATATTGAAAATATTTTAATAAATCTATTTTTTTTTTGTCTCAGACCCACAGCTCACATCCTATTTCTTGTATGTGCATGAAACTGCTCCATAATATGTGTTAATTAGCCTAGTCAGACCATTCCATGGTTTAGAATACCCTTTCAGGCCAAGACTGGGCACTATTGCATATACACTAATATACAATTTGGTTCACATCACTTTCATGGTGTAATTGTGTCCTTTAATTGTGTGTTTTTTTTCGCTGAAGGTTTGCTGCCATGCAACCTATGTTTTAAGAAGGTTGAGTACACCTGGAGGAGGCAATCAATATGTTGGACAATATATTGGTGATTTTTGATATTGACCCTCGTTTTTAGGCACTATATGAATCTTATCGAAAACAGAGCACATTTGAAGTGCTTGAATTATTTAAATAACGCTTCATTTATACTCCCTATATATGAAAATCTGGGTGCTCCTTAGTAGGGAGCACAATCATATATATGCATTTTTGCAGTAAAATCAGAGTAGGCCTGCATTTACATTTGGGTAATTTAAATAATTCCAGCAAGTCAAACGTGCTCCTTTTTGCTCTGGGTTGTATTGAAAATTTGAAACAGAATAGACATTAATTAGCATTTTAAGAACAATATATTGTATCTTTACATTTGAGAGTAGTATGAATTCCATGGTGTAGCTTGACTGTGTAACTTTATGACTTTATGACTAATGAAACAAATACAATGTATCGGCTGGTTCTGGATCCCCCATAGCAGTGCCAATGTCTGTTGTTGTTGTTTTTTTGTATCGATGTCTTAACCTATAAAACTTGTAAGTATTCTTAACAGTACATCGATTCATCAAAGTAAGGGAAATCTACAGGCGAAACTTTTTCCGTGTGAAACGTCATCAAAAATTGTGTACAATTTCAAGAGGGGGCTCAATGCAAAAATTGGCCTAAAATCCTTAATAAACGTCGGATTTTCAAAATTTTAAAACTTGCATATATCAAGTTAACTCCTCCGAATTCAATGCACTTATAATCTTATTCATTTTGCTCTATTTACAATATTAACTTCGCAAAAAGCTTTTCGGCGCATTATGTTGCAATGATGCAAAGTTCCAGTAACCACAGCAAACCTGTGGCAGATTCATGATTTTTTTTTTGTGGGGGGGGGGGTCATCTTTCAGGCCTGATATCACACACTCTTAAATAGTACTGAATAGCATGTACACTGTGCATGTAGCAATTAAAAAACTAATAGCCAAACAGGTGGTTTAACATAACGAAGTTTTTTTTTTTTTTACACATCCTTGGATATGTAATATTTTCATGAAACAAGGGGAGAGGCATTGGAATTTTTCTAAGGGTATTTATTTCATAGAAATGCCTACTTTAAGATATTAAAACCTTTTATTGCATGCCACATACTCTCAGGTTCATGGTAAGATCGATGCAGTACCCTTTTTTAAGGGTACTTTTCTTGTTTCCAAATGTATCAGTCTGTTATCACAACTGTTCATTTTCACAAGGATCTGCAGTAATTGTCTTGTCGGATACCCTTCCGCGGCAAACACAGATCAAATAATATATTGCCATGCCAAGTAGCAATGTCAATACGCATGACAATAAGCCTATGGATAATAGCAATAGAATGGTATCAGTCCAGCTCAGACTATCTGAAATGACAAAATTACATGCGATTATTTTTTTGCAACAGAGAAATACTCGTTCTGAAAAATTTACTTATAAACACATTTTTAGATAAGCAGATTACAATGCATATGCAAAGTGAGCAGTGGCCCATTACAGCCAGGGAAATTTGATATGCAAAAAGAGCAGTCAGGATCACTTGCTAAAAGCATAGAGGTAGGTGTTTTCATCGACCCTCTATGTATTCATAGAGGTAACCTCTATGAATCCATCTACCTTGCAGTATTTCCTCCCATGCACAAATTAAATGAAGATTGCACTAAATATTTTTGCATGAACTGAAAGAATACATGTTTTGGAAACTTTTCATCGCGGGAAATCAAAATTTCTATGTGGCGTTCTCGAGCTGGAGTCTGTAAAATCTGCAGAAGAGATGCATTATGGGTGGTTTATTTATGTGATGAAAAGTGAGCTAAACCCTTCCTTTCTATGCTGGAACAAAAAAAATGTGTTTAATGTTTGATTGCTTTCCTTGAGGTGCCAAAAAATAGTAAAATTGTCAAGGTAGATGAATTCATAGAGGTAACCTCTATGAAAACATCGAGCTCTATGAAAACGGCGACCTCGATGTTTTTAGCAAGTGGCCCTGACTGAGAGAGGACTGTCACACTGTGAAAATGGCACTTAGTGACTCATGACAGCTGACACTGTGTCATCTTCTCTTCATTCAACATGGGAAACATAGAGGCTGTTTGATTAGTCATGATCAAGAGAAGGCCATTTGATTTGTCATAACTAATTTTAGATTAAAAATCAGATACATTATCCTGTTGTTTCCCCTGTCACCAACAAGCAGGATTAGTCTCCTTAAATCAGATTAGCATTGAAAGTATGGGGTATGATCGTGACAAATCATCAGCATGATGACACACAAAGTGCAATTTTCACAGTGCAGCAGTCCACTCTGTTTGCATATCAAATTTGGCTTTAAGCTTAGTATAATCCATGTCAGACACTGTAACCTGCTCACTCCTGGAGATATCATAATTATTGTTGGAAATATTTATTTTGAGGCAAAGCAATTAACTGCCAAGACAGTGCCTTATGGTTTTAGGTGCCCAAACCTCGTTCAGAGCATGGCAAGCAGAGTGAGTCTTTTGATTGGCAAAATTAAAGTCAAATTGTCCTTCAAATTGGGATCCAGAGAAAATGGTTGCTGCTGATCAGATCCACGCTCAACAGGAATAAAAGTAGAACAAAGAAACAGAGTATGTACTCTGTTAGAACATACGAATACGTGGCAGAGCTTGGGGCTTCTTGTCTAAGAAATAATAATTGAAACATCCGAGCATCCATTTATCCCCAAGGAATTGTTCATGGACTATGACTATATAACATGGGATATCTCTAAAATGGAATGACTAACAGGACAGATTGGAGAACACTAATTTACGAGACAAGGTGAGACAAATTCTCCTATGGTCATGTCAACCCAGAATTTTTTCCAACTCACATTGAAACTGTGGAGGCTGTTTATCAAATATCAAAGATGTTTCAAGGTTATACTTCGCAGGTTTCATCGGCAGTGACAACATATACAGTTCTCAGTGGTTTTCTATAGCTGACAGTAATTTGATTTTACATGAATTGACATTTTCTGAAACATGTGCTTTCTCCAAGCCAATGTTTTGAACAAACAGGAAGTCATGTACAGTGCTGCCACGTTGTTGCACCATGTATGTAGAGGAAGAGAAAATCAACTGAACAGAACCTGCCAACAAAGATACTGGAAGGTAGAACAAATTTCTAGAAGTATATTCTCAATGGTTCATTACAAGACGAGTTCATAACTTTCTAAAGGTGCCAGTTATTTTCTGTGCTTTAATTGCTTAAAAAGCTCCTCGTTTGATTTTGTATACATACATGTCTTGGTGACATACATTTGCAATAGAAGTTCAACCAATTAAAATAACTGACTGAGTTGGCTACTGGTTTTATGAGTTGATTACAAAAAAAAAGAAGAAAAATAACTTACCAAACCACACTAAAATTCTTACCTTTGGTGGATCCTGAGCCCAGTGAAGAGCAATTACCAATATCTCCATTCCATGAAGTACCATTACAAGTTATATGCCATGTTTCGTTTGAGTTGTCACAGGACAGAACAGCATGGTCGCCTTCACGAGAAAAATGAACACTAGGCAGCACTTGAGGGTCTGGACAGCCCAGCACTGAAAAATGACATCAGAGGTTAGCAAAGGTTATCTGGTGTCGTGAAAAAGGACAAAAAAAAAAACTCAAGATAATTTATGAAGAATAGTGACTACGGTTTCAGCACAATACAAACAAGAAAATATGCATTCATTCACATGCTCTAAGATCATTTTTTCAATTTCAATTTCAATGTTATTGACCAATTTATGTACATCAATAAGATCGTAAGAAATCAAATGTCAGCATCAACTATGGTAGACTGACGCTATGCCTGGCGTATTTGCCTTTACCAGTAAATTATAATCATAATAATGTGAATATCTAAATACAATTTAATACATACATTAATATTACATATATATACACCTATAAATACATTTGTTTATGTGCTAAAATTATAGATTTTGGAAATTAAGGTTATATGATCAATAAGAAGTTATTGCACAGAATGTTTGCTGAGTTTGCTCAACTAATACAAAGGGAAAATGCTATGTTTAAAAACAGTGAGGAGATAAATATAGAATGGAAAAAGAAGAAAAAGTAAATACAGGACTAAAAAGAAAAAAAAAGTCTTAATTTACAGCTCAAGATTGGTTATCAGTAAACATTCAATATTTTGTGGAAGACTGCTGCACATAATGATGCACGATATCACCAGTAAAACAAATTTTATTAAAAATCAGAAAAATATATCTGAACATCGATTTCGATACAGTGGTCCCTGCTTTATAAAACCGCCCCTCTGCGGTCATGAAGTGGTCTCTTGTGGTGGTGTGATCATTCGTCAGGGTGTAAAATGCACTAAAATTACTACTAAGTGCGGGAGGAAGGCAGTCACATAAGGCAAGTTGGTCTTACAACAGGTGGGTCTTATAACACAGGTATGACTGTATGTGTTTTTGAGTGACTGGATTTTGACCACGCGCATGAATACCTATAATACCCTATTGACAATACAAGCGTATGCAATTCGAATTAGGAGATTGCAGGAGCAGAGCCATTCTGCAAATAACACACAGATATGATGCAAATGCTATAGTTGACTTTGTATATCTCCCTTATTTTGATAATGTTCTGGCATGCAAAGTATTTTCTCTTTTATAGTATTTGCATATTTAGAAGAAATGCAAAACTAGTGGGAGCTTATTCCAAAGTCACATGACAAATTCCAATCAGAATACAACCGCATCTGTGATCACAAACTGTTATACATTGTTTGTTACTATGTGTGCTTTTAACAGTTTGACATGAAATAAAAAAATGTAAGAATGTGCAACTGAAAGAACTAACAACACCCAACAATAACTGTGAATTTTGAGAAAATGTTTTTCATAGTCAACTGCCAAATTTGATAGAATTTGTGACAAATATATCAAAACACACATGTCCAGGGCATTTCTGGAACTTGTCATATGGTCGCATGATGTCACAAGGTCGTACAATTTGCGTTACACGGCCGTTTTGGACCAAAATTTTTTTCTTCGAAAATGTCTAAAATAACCAATTAAAACCAAAATCAACCATGATTATGCAATAATTAAGTCTGTATATGGCATTAACAAATTTTTTCACCATACAAATCAATGTAAAATCCGGATGTTTTTCTCGAAAACTACTTCATTCCGCTACAGCTGCTGTAAAATACAAAGTACTCCATGTAACACCATGAAATTGTCACTGAAGTTGGCCAAGACAATGATCTTACTGATTTGAGCAGTGAAAAGAAGTATCTCTTCTCGAAAACTAATACATAGATCCCCAAATTTATGATAGAGCAACCCACTAAAAACGTTTTCAAGCATCATGTGTATAACTAAGCTAAAAGCCTGAGTTCATCTCAAAATCTCAAGTAAAAGGTTTCAAAACATTACCAATATACGTAAGAACAAATTTAAACACCTTACTTCAATAATTATCAAAAATTTACGTGACATCTCACATGTATCTCCGGTGTCAATTTTTGTGCGGTGACAAGAATAAATATATATGGATGGATTAAATCGATCTACAAGCCCTGATATACCATGTCTATCAGTGACTGGTACTTCCGCTCATGATTTTGGTGACTGGTACTTCCGCTCATGATTTTGACACCTACCTTTCCATCCCAGCAAGAACTGCGCTCCTTTTCGCTTAGGAATCCAGACTTCCAATGAATTTCCCTCCGTTAAATAAACATCACGAATGCGGAGACTTCCCCCGCATATTGTGATGGACCGGCTACTGGCCTTCTCCCTTAGAACGGCATATACAGCACAAACTGTCAGAGCCACAGACCTGTCAACAGTGAGATGATACTGGAGTGACAGAAATTGACCCGAAATTTGAGCTAACCATTCGTGTTCATTCATAACTGTTATATTTGTACAACTAATAATTAAAACATAATTTTTAAGTAGCTATCTATGATTAATAATGTATCTAAAAATCTGAATTCTGGCCTTTTTTTTTTGTACATATTTTTTTCCCATCTATTATGTAGTTTTTTGTTATTTTTGTTTTCCCATCAAAAATATAATTTTGTAAGTTTCAACTAGCCTACTTTATATTCTTATAAATTGTCAAAAATTTATGTCCTTTCAAAAAGAAGGCAGTGACGACAGTGTTGTAAATTCAACTTGTCACTGCCTCCTTGACCACAACAGATGTAACTTTATATACTCTACTAGGTGGCGCTCCAACAAGTGAGCACAGTGAAGAACTAGCAGTGGATAAATTCACCTTTTTAAGAAGCTCTGGGTATATTTGACTGCTGTTATTGTGTGTGATTGTCGGTAAGGTGCCCCTGGTCTAATAAATACAACTTTTGTACTAATTATATGTGATTTTAGTGCCAAAACTTGCTACTAAAGTTCCAGCTCCGTGGATGGTCATTTCTGCCTCCAATACACATTGTTTTGACCCGTATTTTCGCTCATTTCACCTTCGTTTTTCACCTGATACAACGTTTAATTGTCATATTTTGTATCTCCAGCATTCACAAAGAACTCCAGACACCTTCAACAACACCAAACAGCATTAAATTGGAAAATTTTTAACTTTTGAAGAGCTCAATAAACTGCCAGGAACTTAGCCAAGCAACCAGTCTTCCAGGAAACATAAGCTGCACAGCAACACCACCTCAACTCTGCTCTCTGTGTTACACCCGTACTGTGAAGCACCTGTACCAAGTCTACATTTCTCTGCGTCTACACCTGTACTGTGTGGCACTTGTACCTGCTCTTTGTACTATATCTCTGCTCTCTGTGTTTCACCCGTACTGTGAAGCACCTGTACCAAGTCTACATTTCTCTGCGTCTACACCTGTACTGTGTGGCACTTGTACCTGCTCTTTGTACTATATCTCTGCTCTCTGTGTTTCACCCATACTGTGAAGCACCTGTATCAAGTCTACATTTCTCTGTGTCTACACCTGTACTGTGTGGCACTTGTACCTGCTCTTTGCACTATATCTCTGCTCTCTGTGTTTCACCTGTACTGTGAAGCACCTGTACCGAGTTTACATTTCTTTGTGTCTACACCTGTACTGTGTGGCACTTGTACCTGCTCTTTGCACTATATCTCTGCTCTCTGTGTCTCACCTGTACTGTGAAGCTCCTGTACCAAGCTTACATTTCTTTGTGTCTACGCCTGTACTGTGTGGAACTTGTACATAAACTCTATACTGCATATAATTCTCTGTGCTCTGTGTGTCTCACCCATACTGTGAGGCACTTGTGTCTACACCCGTACCGTGTGGCACTTGTACTTGTAAGATATACCTACACTCTACACCCTTACTGTGTGGTACTTATCTATACACTTCTCGTTTCACCCGTACTGTGAAGCGTTAATGCAAATCCTACAAACTATCTCCATGAAAATCATGTCAACACAAAACAAGCTGTATTCTGATGTCTTGCGCATTGGTCTGAATAGCCATGAAGACAGAATTTTGTCCACAAAACCAATCCGTAGCACTCACCATGCTCATTCATTCAAGCTAAAAAATAAGTTTGATATTTTATCAAATACAGAACATAACACAGACTGTTCTAGCTTTGTCAAGAAACCCAAGAACTCGTCCAACCATATCTTTAATGCTTGCTTGTGGAATGCTCAAAGTCTGAGACAAAAAACTCATTTAGTAAAGGATTTTAGGGATGAGTTTGAGTTGGATTTGTTTCTTTTCACTGAAACTTGGCTAAAACTAGATGATACAGTTGAGATTGGTGAATTAGAAAGAAACGGAGAATGTTTTTACCTAGGCTCACCACGCGAAGGTCGGCCTTGCGGCGGAGTAGGCTGCATTTTGCGATGAGGCCTCAAAGCAACAAAGAAAGAAAACACGAAATCAAAAACTTTTGAACACATGGAAATTGAAATACATCTGAGTAGCAAGATAGTCACGGTCCTTCTGGTTTACAGGCCTGAACCGTCTAAGCAGAATCAATATACAATTTCCCAGTTTTATGAAGAATTTACACAGTTCCTAGCTCAGTACCAGTCAAGTCACAATGAGATCATAATAACGGGGGATTTCAACTTTCATATGAATAAACCTACTGATGCCAGAGTTGTCCAATTCAACAGCATTCTTGAAATGTATGATCTTGAACAACATGTATCCTCACCAACCCACAAAGATGGAAATACACTTGACCTTGTTATAACCCGCAGAAATTCAATTATCAGAGATTGTATGGTTGGGGACCTGCTCTCTGTCCAAAACTGTGTACTCTTTAACATGTCAGTTGACAAAGGTCAAAATCCTCAAAAGAAAGTATCTTTTAGAAAAAGTATCAGTATGCGCGAGTTCAAGAATGACATCAGGAAACACTTGTCAACACATAAAGTGCAACAGCAGAAAACGTCCAGCTATCTGTCTGAACTGGTTGCTCTCTACAACTCATCCACAGATGTTCTCAACAAACATGCCCCTGTTATTACAAAACTTGTCACTCTTCGTAAATCTACTCCTTTTACCAAAGCTGACATCAAAAGCCTTAAAACAGCTAAAAGAAAAGCTGAAAGATTATGGAGGAGAACAGGTCTACAGAAAGATTGGGAAATGTTTCAAGCAAAACGGAATGCACTGAATGACCAGATAAATCAAATGAAGTCAGATGATCTTAGGATTAAGATTGAAAATACCAAAGGAAACTCAAAAGCCATGTTCAAGACACTTAACAGAAGCCTGAACAGGAAACAAGAATTACCTCTACCGTATCACACAAACAGTGAAGATCTGGCAAACAAATTTAACTCATTCTTTGATGAAAAGATCAAGAAAATCAGGTCAAAACTGGACTCAGCGACAAATACAACTACTGAGGAAGACAATTTTTCAGGCAACAAATTATCTCAGTTCCAGCCTTTATCACAAGATGCCATTAAGAAACTCATCACGGATATGCCAGTCAAGCACTGTCAACTAGACCCTATTCCCACTTGGTTGATGGTTGACTGCCTCGAGGAATTTCTCCCAATTATAACAGAGATTGTCAACACATCACTGTCTCTTGGAGAAATGCCATCAGAATTGAAGCATGCACTCGTTAAGCCACTGTTAAAGAATGCAAGCCTTGATCATATTGAGAAAAACTATCGGCCAGTATCAAATTTGTCATTCCTGGGCAAAGTCATTGAGGGTGCAGTTATCAAACAATACACGCATCACCTTGCTCAGAATAAACTTGATGATGACAAGCAATCGGCTTACAAGCAATTTCATAGTACAGAAACCCTGCTCACTAAAGTTCATAACGACATCATGTTGAATATGAGCAAAGGGGAAATAACCATGTTGGTGCTGCTAGACTTGTCAGCTGCCTTCGATACAATTGATCATGGAATATTATTGAAAAGACTGAAAAACCGATACGGAGTAGATCACTCTGCTCTGGACTGGTTCGAGTCATATATCTCCAATAGGTCACAATCTGTTGTAGTAAATGATGCAACATCTGGCAAACTTTCTCTCAAATTTGGCGTTCCCCAAGGATCAAAGTTGGGCCCAATCTTGTTCAATTCATATATAGCTCCAGTAAGTCAAGTTGCTGCAAATAACCAAGTAGAAGATCAAAAATATGCAGATGATGAACAACTACTTTTGTCGTTCAAACCAACATTCACAGAGCAAGAAAACTCAGCAATGAAAATGGAGAAATGCATAACAGAAATTCGAAACTTCCTCCATGAAAACAAGCTGTGTAACAACGGGGACAAAACAGAACTTCTTTTGATTGGCACTCAATGTCAATTGAACAAACTCAAATTATCCTCAATTACTGTGGAAAATGTATCCATAAGAACTGCTGATCATGTTCGAAATCTCGGAGTTATGTTTGACAAAAACATGAATATGGAGAAACAAGTGAACAAAATGTGCCGTAATGCTTATTTCAATCTAAGAAATGTCTCGAAACTGAGAAAATCTATGAGCAAGGAAACGGTGAAGACTGCAGTAAATGCACTTGTGACACCTCATCTTGACTATGGCAATGGCCTTCTGTATGGTATATCCAAACGCTTAATGAACAAACTTCAGGTGGCGCAAAACTCTGCTGTCCGACTGATAGAGAAAATAAGACGACATGATAGCGTGGGAGCTTACAGAAAGAACCTGCACTGGCTACCAATTCCCGCTAGAATTCATTTCAAGTTAATGACAACAGTTTGGAAAGCCCTTAATGCCCAAGCACCGACGTATATCCAGCAACTAATTCAGCTGAAACCCAATCAACACTATAGTTTGAGAAGTGACAACCAGACACTGTTAACAGAGCCCACTTCAATCAGCAAAAACAAATTTGAAGAAAGAGCTTTCTCTTTCGTGGCACCAAGACTCTGGAATAAATTGCCAGAAAGTGTAAGAGTTTCGAAGACCCTGGAGAACTTCAAGAAAAATCTAAAAACACACTTGTTTAAAAGCTTCTATAAATAACTAAGGTCAGCACAAGCGCTTCTGAGCAGTATACTGGAAGAGGCGCTATATAAATTTCTATTATTATTATTATTATTATTATTATATAAATTGTATTCCGAGTTGATTGTTTTGGTAAATTTTGGTCAAATAAAAAATATGTGAATCTGAATCTGAATCTGTTCAGGATTCAAAACTACGATTAGGCTTTACATACATATATAGAGATTTCTTTTTTGACAAACTAAGCATTAACAGTGTTCGAAACAGGCCATATTATTTGAGGGGTCTCTCAGTTGCAAGGCCCAAAAGGGTTGACACCCTTAAAGCCAGGAGTCTGCGGACCGCCATGGGCTGCCAGAGGCTCTAAAAATTAATTCTGTGCATTTTAAAGGCTTTTCATCTTAAAAATTTAGTTTTCGAAAGCGTTTCTAATGCATATAAATTACAAGAGGTTGTTGTATCCTGATAAGGCTTTAGTTGCTGTTTCATGCTAATTCTTCCATACACATTCAGTATTTGGGGGGGGGGGCGGTTTCAGGACCCCCTCTGGGTTCTTTTGAAAAATGTATTTGATTGGGTCACATGAGCATTTGGGGGTGGAGGTCAAAAACCCCCTTAACCCGACCCCCCCCCTTATTTCGACCACTGCCTACCAACCTTACATTAATCTGAACATACTTGATAATTGTTCAGAAATATTGGTACTGAATACACATACATATATATATATATATATTCTGCATCAAAAATGTAAGGCCAATCATGTACCAGGAGATCTGTCACATGACAAGCCAATAAATAATGATATTGGTGTTATTGGTGTATAGAGAGTGATATTGGCATGCCCCTATGCTCTTAGCAGCAACAGTGCATTTAATTGCCTGTTACTTACAGTAGACGAAAAACGAGTGCTATACAGAATTGGACTGAAATGTTCCTTGCAGTGTCATAGCCCTATCCATGCCATGTTAAACTCTATGACGTGTAAGCAGCCAATGAGTCACATCCTATACTTCTAATGTTATTAATCAGAGTCACTGACCAAGTCATACCACTCATCAATGAGGTTACACATTGCCTTATGAAAAATTAGCTCTTCATATCAATGTATTTGATAGGGGTTTTAGTGAGGTCACTGATTGCCACTAGCAGCTGAATGTAAGTACTCGTCGTTCGTCTACTGTAAGGGAAGGCCTGGGTAAGAGGAAATCTAAATTCTTGAAATGTCAATCTATCATTTTATAAATATGCCCATTGTAAATAATGGGAAAAAAAGCAATTTTGGTCTCCTCACCATCCACTATCTATATAATATTGAAATTGCTCAGGACTGCATGACCGGAATCACCTGCTTAGTGTACGACGGCATTAATTTCTTACATTGTAACTTTTTGGACCGACCAACTTTACAGATTTTCAACCATTAAAAAAAGGCCTGCCCATGATGGTCATGAACTGATTAGCCTACCAGATTAAAAAACACCAACCAATATCCAAAGTTCATGATGCTGACTAGGATGACTTGTCCTGGCTGGGCCTCAATGATCCAAGGAGAGTCCCAAGTTCCACACCCAGAAGAAGCTGATGAGCTGGCAATGAACCCGGATGGTGACGTCAGTTTAAAAAAATCACTGGTTCTGCATAACTCATGTTGGACTTCTACGACTACAAGTAATAAAAGACCCCTGTGAAAGCATTTTGTCATTTATACTATTGCTGAACAATGTCTTTATCAATATCATATTGATGTTAGGGCATTGTTAGGTCTTCAACTAAACCGGATCTGTGGGGTGATCTGGATGAGAGACAGACGGACAGCCAGAAAAGCATGTTTCATTTTGGCCATTCATAACAATATATTTAACATTAAGTGATCTCAATAATATGTAAATGGCACTGCCATGAAATTTGCAGCACTTCAAAAGTTTTAGGATTTACAGTGTTACCATAACTTTTATTTTTATTTCCAATTCAGTGTATAAAGGCAGTTATGTATCTGTTTCAAAAAATTAGGAAGACAGATATGTAGAAAGAGAGATAAATGTTCAATAATAGAGAGATAAAATATATAACAGATACAATGTAAATAGATAGATAGACATCTAGACAGACAGACAGACAGATAGATAGATATATAGATATATAGATAGATAGATAGATAGATAGATAGATAGATTGATTGATAGATAGTAATATTAAATAGAAGATAAATAGGCCTAATATTGAGGCCTAATATTGATAGATTGATCAATAATCATCTCAATGATAAAAGGCAGACAATACTGAAGGCTGCCAAATTTAAGTCTAGGTTAGATTGTTTACATTACATAATAGCATAATAGTAATAAAAAAACAATAACATGATTTTCAAGTAGATTAATTGCTTACTGTTACATAATCATCAGTTTATAATGATTATGTAACTTTAATGTTGTTATGTTTTCTTTGTCTGTTTTGAAATTAAATGAATCACTTGTAATAATTTAATTTAGCTTGTCAAGGCTAATAATTAACTATTCCAGAAAAATTATAGGTACATGGAATATTACTGGAGAAAATTGATTTTTTAAGACACTTTTGAAGATGAATATGTTATTTTTTTATATATACGAAACTAAATCATTGATAAGAAGCTGGGCCCACTTGACCTAATTTCCAACTGTGGACTGTTGATGTTGAGACCATCACTGCACAGATTTTTGAGTCCTCTCCTGTGCTCAATTTCGCTTCGCGAAACGGCCTGCGGCCATTTCGCTGCGCGAGTATAAGTTGGAATAGCTAATGGCCAAGCAAGCACTCATTGATGTAGCAACCAAAAATTTTACATAACTTAATAAGAAAGCAATTTCGAAAATCGAGAATCTCATTTTCAATATTTCGGTCTTCATTCGATCATCAATTCACCACGGGAGGCGAAACATGTGAATTAACACCCAAGGGCTTTAGCCCAAGGTGCGATATACACATATTCCTGATCCCATGGTGAATAACCAACTTATACCATGAGACAAACAATAAAACATGAGACAATAAGTGGACAGGAAAGGATATTGAATCTATCGCAGTGAAATATTGTTTTATGATTAGCTGACAGAGGTGTGGAATGGTATAAGAACATCTTATTATATTTATTGAGTTGTTTAAATTGCATTAATTTGTACCAAAATGTTTGTCCCCCTTTTAACTGTTACTAACATATGTGTCTCTAAAATACTTCATGAAATGAGAGTGAATTTATTTGGTATGTGAGAGTGCTACCACTTGTGTAACTATTTTATTAGGGTAATAACTTGAAGCCTCTTGGGGACCAATTTCACCAACACAGCTAAGACCGGGCTCAATGTTAAAATTGGTCTTAAAAGTAATTTTCTTTCTAGGAGGTGCTGCCATTTTATCACTGAAATTGACCCTACAGTTTTAATTTGGAACTACTTAGTCCAGGTTTAAGGCTTGGACCTGGCTTAATTCTGTTGGTAAAATCAGGCTTAGTGGTTTTATGCATATTGTATTATACACTGCTGTATTAGTGATTGATAAAAATAGAGGGGGAGGGTTGGTCTAGTGGTAGCATGCCGGACTGCCAATCACTGGGTCCCGGGTACGAATCGAGCTCTTGTCACCAGGGCTTGTGTTGAACGGCTGTTTCAACCATCCTTCGCCTCATTGCCGTGTCCTCCTCCTGTCCTAATTAGCCTATCAAGTGCATAACTACATGACGTAAAGCCCCAAACGTCCGTCCATCTATTAATAAAAACAGATATATTTCAAAAAGCACATGGTTAGATGAATCATATACAGCCCTGGGCCGGCAGTTCAGGAAGATTTTCGTTTAGATCGGACCTTTGGGAAGCTTCAAACAAGTTTCACTTGATCAAGCACACAAATCCTTCATAAAAAGTAATATTGAGTGTCGCAATTACCCCTGCATCCCCCTTCCGTACCCAAGATAACCACCTTAACGTTTTAAAATAACTATCTGCAGAAAAACTTTATGATGCATGCAGCATTTTTGAGAGTGTGAGCAATGTCTACCAAAATTTCATAGGCATATTCAGACTACTGTTTGAAATGATGTATATGTAAAATTACAAGAGTAAAGACATAATACAACAAATTGTCTGGTGCATTACATATAGTGGTGAGATCCCAGAACCTGACCTGGCAAAGGGCAGAGGGAGTATGCCAAGACAAACCAGAATCAGGTGTAAGGAGACCTGTGTGAGACTTAGGACTCACATTATCAAGCAAACCAATTGACTAAATAAAATCTATTTTACGTTCAATAACATTTATTTGATCTCATCAAATTTTTAGTCTCCTTATCTGAAGTTTTGGAGTCTCCCATTTTTCCGGGGACACTATCCTCTCCTGTCACATCTGTGTTAAAATTCGTGCAAATTTACCTTTGACACATCGGTAGGACCCCTCGAAATAGGTCTTGAAATCCTTTGGACAGGGGTGCACACGATCAAAGTCATCATCTGGAATTCTTATTGAGCAAGACTGTCTCCCGGAGCACTTCTGGTCGGCTAGACCCAGTACATCTGCATAACACCTAAAGCAAGGAAGAAGAACATTAAAGAAGTAAAATACACTAGCAAAAAGCGTTTTTGTGCACATATAAATCAGTGTTGAAGCAGAGGCCGGGACAAAGAAGCCATTCTAGAGGCCTCCATCGCTGGCCAAAGGCACTCTAGACGGAGTCCAAGACCGAAGATTGGACATCTGAGACCGAGGCCATCAAAATAGAGTAGGGCGGGGCAAGAAGCTCGGGTTAGGTGAGAGGCCCCCCCAGGGTCATATCCAAATTTACATTTTTGGTGGGCTTTCTTATTGATAGGATTGTATCTGGAGGATTTTAAGGTGACATCACAAATTTTCAGGGCAAACAGAACCAAACGAGTGTAGAAATTAAAGAAACAAAAAATTGTACATGGTTTTTGTAACTTCCGTGAATTCTTTTAAGGGGTTGTCAGAAATAACTTTAGAAATTTTTAAGAGTATGTACGATGGGTATCTGCATTGCTTCACTTCATGACCAGCACATAAATATGATTTGGATCATGTTTTTTGCATTTTAGTTCAAAATAATGTCACCGCTGAGCTTTTAGCTCCAGAGGTGTCTTCATTCCTTCGTCTTGCAGGAATGTTGCTCAAATCGCCATGAACCTCAAGACCTTAATCTTGTAATATCATTTATATTATTATTGTATAAAAGCAACGTAATATATTATATTATTGTGTAATGAACTAGAATGATAGCAATGGGGTAGAACTCACCCCATGTTTCCATGGCAACAGTTACCCTGGTGCTTCTGCGCAGCTGCAGAGCACCCTAGTATCAATCTCTGGGGGCAAGCTTGTTTGCCCAGGCAGAAGAGAGCCCGCTCCTGCTGAGGTAGCAGGGGGCTTCCTGTCTCCCTGACGCAGTGACGAATTCGTCAGGTAAGGGTACTGTTGTTAGAAGTATGAACAGGGGTTTCTCTTAAAGGAACTGCCACCGATAGATTGTTTATCCCTCCGGGGAGACAGTAGCTACAGATGATAAGGCCCTCACATGGCCGTGGTGGTTTGAGGAAACTTCCTACAAGAGGAAAGAATGAAGACACCTCTGAAGCTAAAAGCTCAGCGGTGACATCCCGACCGATCGAGGATTTTTTATAAGATGGTTTTTCTCCGGTTTGAAGAAAACATTATTTTAAACTTACAATCGAATACGGATTACATTCACGTAATAATGAATTAACATATACTGTGCCTAATAACGTAACTATTCATTAAAGGCAAAGGTATTTCCTTTCAAAGATAGAAGCCTGAATGCTTCATGCTGATTAACAGAATGATGTAAAAGTCGTAAATAGATTTGTGTAACTATTGAGAGGGTTGTTAATCGACTTTGTACATGATACCAATTTTAGGTACGGACAGAGGAAACGCGTCTCATTGCACCTGAATTTTGTGAGTGCTTTAATGAAAGTTGTGGTGACATCAGGATGATGTAACCACTACCACCGGGCAGGCGGAAGGGGGGGAAAAGTTTTAAGATAAAATCGGGCGTGTGCAATAAGCCCATGAAAGACAATTCGGAAAAAGGAAAAATTTTGAAAGGGAAGCAAGAATACGACTTGCATCCGTGAAAGGAGAGGAACTGAATGACAGTTCTTCTAATGGTGTCAATGAGATGCTGAAAGGGGAGCTCAGATAGGAAAGTGAAAACTAAATTTTAATGATTGACAGAAAAGGACAAGTTATTCTTATGACCTATTTGCCAAATTTTTCAATTTTTATGAATCGTTGGTTCGTAGGCCAACGTTATTTTTGGAAATAGAGCCGCTAATTACATGGCTCCTCAGCAAAAGAGACTCAAGCACCAGGCGAGTCAAGTAGCCGTTTTTATCAAGGGCAGTTACGGGTATCATCCCTTGCGTGTCATTGGATATGCATAGAGCTAAACCAAAAGCATGAAGTGCATGAAGACAGGACAGCCTTATAATTTTAAATGGGCTGGTATGTCCGATACCCTAAACTACAAAAGTAAGCAAGTAAAATGACATATAAGCGATAAGCAATTTTAAAAGCAACAATTAAATCATAAACGAAGTGTAGTCGAATCACGAATATCAACAATAACATGGATTAAAGTGACAATTATTAATTTAAAAGCGACAAGTAGCGGAATAATAATCAAGATGATGAAACAACAGTCCAGTATGGAGATAAAGGAGTCAATAGTGGACTATGGTTTCGGAGAACTTGTTACGTACACTCTAAACAATCCGAGTGAACTGTAGGCATAAGGCTTACAGAAAATGAAAACAATGCGAAAATAGGTAAACAGTATACTGGTGCAGTGGAGCAATAGTGAAAACATAGGTACATATTAATACACCTGAGAAAACTTGTATAAGAAGACTGGCATGCATAATGCATAGACCAGAATAATTAGCAAATAAGATTAAAGCATAAATCTATTTGATGTTAAGCTTATAAGAGATGAGATCAGATGTTTATAGAGAGAGTTCAGTGCAAGAGTTGACCTGTGACAACAGTTCGTGAACATGTCGAGACATAGCTAATAATTAACAGTGCATATGGATTTTGTTGATGTATAAATGTCTAATCAGCGATGCGTATTACACAATAGGGTGAGAGTCAGTTCATGATGTGAAAGATAACATTATTCATACATATGTGGACAATATGATCATAAATTTAAAACTCTTAATAATACGAAAATTGCATTAAAGGCTAGCATTAAAGTTGCGAGAGAAAATTATTTCAAATCTAAAGTATTTCAAATTTAAATAACATGTATGTAGTACTGGAGTTGTCATGGGCATAGTTCGTGTTTTAAGTTCTGGAAATTGTCCTGGAACGATGAATTGGGGCTTATGCGAGAACATCAAAGGGGGAAAAGGGCGTTTACAGGGCACTGCGAGCGATACCAGCGCACCGGATGATGTGCTGGAGTACGAGGTCCTATTACCATGGAACGAAAGGACGGTGAGAGCGTCTTGCTGATCTAGATATAGAACAGGATTGTCAATGTGGCTGGTTCACATTCTAACCAGGCATGGCTCTTGACGTAAGGCGGAGTGAATGGAGACAGCAGAAGACGTACAAGACGGCTATTGCACTCTGCGCAAATTTTCGTTGGATGAGCCAGGTACAGACGAGGTGTAGAACGAGCGACTGGAGGTGCCATGATAACGACAATCATGGAGAACGGAGCGGAGACCCCAGGGCGCCCAATACTGACGGAGAGACAGCTACAGCGATACGATGCGACGAAACGCCAGTTATTCATTGCTTGACCGACCCATGCCATGGTCACGGAGATTAATGTCTGGTAAGGTAACTGGCGTCAGGGGCAATCCAGATTAGCCACCTGAGTAAGTGAGTTACCTGGAGACTTGTGAGGAGAGATGCATGCCGACGCGAGCTGGGACAATCCATATTAGTCACCAACTGAAAGTGAGGCAATGCTCTTCAAGCACGATTGTTCGCTGATACTGCTTAATAGACAGAGGCAATCCATGTTAGCCGTCTGTGGATAAATGAAACGTCAGTTAAGCAGGGGATGACATTAGTTACCCGCTGATGACGTGTCGTTGAGGATGCATGTCGAAGGATACTGGAGCAGTCCATGTTAGCTACCAGACAAATGTATGACAATGCATCTGATAAGCAGTATTGCAGAGGCAATCCATGTTAGCCATCTGCAGATATTACCCATGAGTGACGACATGCGCGAAGGAGTGAAGCACAATGTCAATCATACACGGAAAGTTCAAACAATGATCTGCGTGCCTGGTTACGACAGAATGGAGTGAAACGGAATGTTCACACTAGTGGTCGCCCCGAAATGGTGCCCTCTTCATATTGCCATGAGATGATTACAGGAACTTGGCCGACTCGGAGTGGTCGCACGTCCTGTTGAAGCGTGGTCCCATGCGCAATCATGGTGCCCAATTAGAGGTGGTGCCCAACGAACTGACTCCCGGATGTCCACCATGTGTGTCTCTTGATAGGATGCCCATGACAGTAGAAGTCATAATGGAAGGCACAGGAACTGTAAAGACTCTCTCAGATCAAAGATTAGAGAACATATGCATCGAATGTCTCTCTGATCACAGGTTGCCACAAGCAATCTCGCACTGATGATGGTTGTCCAGTTGGACCAACGACTCATGATCAAAGAGACATTCCCACAAATCATGTAACAACACAGCATTAATGTATGGGCAAGGAGCTCTCAACTTATAAGTTTTAACAAATCTGTCGTGAGAAAAGCATGTGATGTGTAATAAATAGTGGCATAAGTATCATAATATAATAAGTACCATAACATATAAGATTATATAAATGAGACTGGAAAAGCTAATTTAACAACAAGAATTTTACATGATGAAAATGAAAATGGTCACAAAAGGAGGTATTGATATGTATATAAATATGTTGTTTTTTTTGTTTGTTGTTCTTGTTAAAACTTTAGATATTTTCGTGGTGTATAGAAAGAGATGTGGATTAAAGAAGATCCCAGCAAAAGCTGTTCGTTAAGTGTAATAACACGAGTCCACATTAAATGGGAAAGAAGGAGCAATAAACCACGGCAAAATTGATGTAGCATCAGAATGATCAGCTCCCCAGAGATCAAAGTGAATCACATCAAATAGTAAAATCAAAGATGCAACGCTTTAACAGACAGGGAAAAACTTTGAAACAAGGGCGGAAATATTCATATCTCAAATGATAATAAAACAAGGTACCCACATGACGAACCTGTGAGGTGTGATTATCACATCTTAGCTTGCAAGAAAATCATGGCTTGAAAAAAAAATGCTAAGACATGGTTTCATGCATAGAAAAAACGTTAACAAGATGCTAAATTATCAGCAAGTATACCAAATAAAACATGCATATAAGAATCATGGTGATACTTGAAATCAGGATGAGGTATAAACTCATAAGATGATGGATAATATCAGTAAAGTAAAATGTAATAGCATTGTGAAAAATAGATGGGTAATGCAACGACTATCAGCCAAGAAGGTGGGGCTGAAGACATGGTTAGAAATTGAAAACATGCAACGTGCACTTAAGAGTAAGAAATTAATTAATGAAGCATGAAAACTGTCCGGCATTTATGAATTTACATGTTATCATGCAAAGCAGTGTTGAGTAACTGTGACTAATCAGGGCGACGTACCCTATGCAAAACAAATAAGATGAAAGCACAATGCTAGCGAAGGAAATAATTATTCATAACAATCTGGTAACACTAGCCTGCCAACAACTTTTCCTATCATCAAAATGACAACTATTCTTGTTTCAGCTTAGAAAAATCATCAAAAACATCATTATGGGAGGTATATGCTAAGAATTTTGAATACTACACAAGCCACAAAAAAAAAAAACACTTTCCCAAAAAATAATACACGCGTGTACAAGGGTCAAGGCAGGGCACAACTGCCATATCATCGAGTTGGAACAAATCATCAACTCGGCATCGGGTTGGCATTCCTCATCAGCCCGGCATTCTACACACATTAATTATCAACACAACATACGTTATCAACTCAAACTAGTGGATACTGCCTGCTTCAGTTCCAACAAATGTGCACTAAAACAATGTCCTAATGACCTGGCTCGGCATGAGAGCACTAATTAAATAATAAAAATCCCTAAAGTAAATGACTAACTGTAAATGCTTCTTACATAGGCTTAATATGCAAGATATAAAATGGATATGCATTCGCATGTGGAAGAGGGTTTTACTGGCCTCACAGGAGCGTGGCCCTGTGGGTTGAGCCAAGAATATTGTGGCACGCGGTGCGCCCTTATAGGGGGGCAACTGCCTGCTACTAGGCAACGAGAAACCACTTCCCACGGTAGCATCTCAAAGATCAGCAACAGCAGAGAACACCATTTGCCTTGGCTAAACCGGTGAGGTCATACCATTAAGTATCTATGGCGGTGTGTAACCAGCGCTGGCTATAAATGTATATGAAAGGCGTCATTTACTCATTAAAAAAAAAATAATAATGCCTGATTTAGTCTTTCCCCTAATATGATGCAACCTAGTGTTTCATGGGTGAGCTTGCCAAAACATCATATAAATCGGGACCCTTACCGATTGAAAGAGAGAGTATCATTACCAAACTATTGGCTTCATTGCGCAAATCCAAGGCACAAATCTAAGACGCAAATCTAAGGCGCTCATGACCAAATTGTGGACTTACAGTACATACTAAATTTATCAAAATCACATACCCGATGCACAATATGCATCATTATTTACACGGTCATGAGTCGCTGCAGGAATGATGGTAAAACACATGCTTATAACGCATGCTGCATGTGTGAAGAGACCCATAATACATAAATATTAAAAGAAAAATGAAATCGAGGGGTCCGAAATAATATAATAACATCAACGTCAAGTAACAAATACGCTAAAAATACAAGTGGTGCTCAGTAAATTGAATTGCTAACAGTTGCAATTCAAATAGCAATGAAATAACAAGGAAATCTATGTATGCTTGGTATTCAATATAAGCAGGTTTAAATTGGCGCATTATCCGGACTTAAAAGACACGACTAGTCCCGCCAAACAATTCATGCAGCATAACCGGTAAAAGAAATTGCACAATGAGCATTGCAACAAGAGCATTTCATGAAAATGTGGCTAATCAACTTAGCACTAAATTTGCTCTTGCACTATTGCAGTATGGGGCTGGCGTGCTGAAAATAGACTTCGTAAACAAAGATCTAAAGCTTCTGAGACATTAGACCATAATATTCACCCCAATAAACTGGCTTGCTATGGAATCATTAAACCATTTGAAATCGTATATTTCCGACAGACAACAAATAACAGAATATAGCTGGGGTTCCTCAAGGCTCTGTGCCTGGTCCACTGTCATTTATCATATACCTAAACTATATACCCCTGGGTACGATTGGCCCGACACACGGTTCTTCAACAAGAAAACCCCGACAACTAGACATTCTATGAGATCAGAACAAGTGGTCAAGGAGCACGTCAGTGCAGATGATGTCATTGACACACTTTCAGTGGCTGTTGTCTGAACTTAAACTATTTTAAAGACCTTAATATGCATTGATGAATTTGTGGTTCAGTGCTGTAAAATTCCGACTTTCACCAAATGTACGGCACTGTCATGTTTGGTTCTTAGTATAGGAGCTTAGAGATTACAGATGGAATCATGGTTGTGTTTCAAACCAAGGGGCTAGATGAAGACAAATTTTGATTCCTTGATGAATAATGTGGGTGTGATATGACTATCCTAATTGGCTTATGCATGATGCTTTAATTTAACACGCCAAACAACAATGTCTAGCTTCACAATCTTGTATTTCAGCTTCTCATTATACCTTCAGATAGGCCCATCCATCGTGAGAATGGGGTTTTGTTGTAGTTGTACTAACACTTCCAAATTTACAGCATGTACTGTTGGTGTTCATATAAAATTTCAGACGTGAATTATGTGACGTCAACCAAATAGACCAACCTGTTCAAAGTTTATATATGTTGTATAATGCCAAATCACTCTACAGTAACAATTTCCCTTATGACAAGTTCCTCAAAGCATTTGAACTACAAAGAAGTAGATTATTTCTGATGGTATATTATGTTTGAGTGTTTAAATTATGCAATATGTCTGTTTATTGGTGAAATTGCTCAATTTCCGCCACTAACATCTTAATAAAATTAGTTGTTTTTATGGAATTTGCAAGTGATTATACTATTTGATGAACAAAAAATGGTTAAATCAATACTACTGACACCTAAAATCTACTATAGAAACCTAATTTATGTGTAAATATGGAATTATGAGCAGTATATTAAGAAAAACATGTCTGAAAATAGGCGATTTTTCAACTTCTTAGACCTTTTTCAGAAAAATCAAAAGAATCAACTTAAATATGCCTTTTTTTGCTGAAAAAAAAAAAAAAAAAAACCACCCAAATTTGAGATCTCCAGAATATTTGGCCCATGAAACCACAAGTCTCCAGTGAGAATTTCGAAAATAATTTAGATTTGCCCACCCCCAGCATTATGTACTCAAAGTTGAGACACTGGAGGAGGACCAAATGAGAACAATGCATTATGTAAGCCTTGAGAAAACAAGAAAGGATAGCCCAATGCAGAAAGAAGCATTGTGTTCCAATAAATTTATCACTATTGAGAGTGATGACTGAGGCACAGCTATATTTGCAATATGCTGGCCACCATCATACAAAGATATGGTCAAAAAGGAAGACCATAGAGATAGATCAGATGCGAACAAACCAGGAAAGTGATGCATGTATTTGTTCATTAGTGTAGACTAAGGTTACATCAGGCAATGTAGCGTTGTCTGGGTATCATGCAGGTACCAATAACTCTATATAAGTGGTCTGGATGTCAAAAGAAAGAGTAATTACAAATTCACACATATATTTACACTATTAGCATATCATATCATCCCTTATGGATTGCACAATGTTCAACCCTTTTGTCATGGCTTGATTGGGGTATTATGTATACACAGCTATTACATCCATCAAAGGCAAAGCATGATCGTTACATAAAAGCTGTTAAGTTGTATCAAATCTTAGATCATTTGATTTGTCAATGAATTACATTTTGAAGAACTTATAATGGTGGTTAATAAATCTGATGCTAATATTATTTATTCCTATTGTAGTACAGCTAATGGAACAAACGTGATGTAATGATGAAGTTATATTTTATTACTCTTAAATATTTAACTGATGGATGACAAAATTAACCCGCGAGAAAACTGATAGTAAGTCACATAGCTTACATTACATACACTATGCTGAAATATATAATCGATAATTATATAAGCAATTGTTTTGGAAGCCTTCAGTCTGGAGTGGGGGGGGATGAAGAGAAGGGTAAACACGCAAAGTTGCCTGGGCATGCCTGGCTGGGCAGGCTTGGCTGCCTGTGTAATGCTCCCCTCCCTAAAATTAATAAGTAGCAATTTACTTTACTGGTTAGTTGAATTTTATATCATGACATAAGGTATAGTTTTTGAGATTTTGTCTTATTTTTGTTTGACTATGCAGTGAACCATGAACCTGATTAAGATATTGAAAGCATAGCCATATAGATCTTTTTGAAGAAGGTGGAACACTGACAAAACATGCTGGTGGCATAAACTGATAAAACCATTGACCACTTAGATTAGAAGCACCCAAAATGCCTGAAAGTATAGCCTGTATGTTCATGTCTAGCAGTTGCACCTGAGGAAGTTCCTATATATGGGTGTCAATCAAATAGACCCAAACAAGCGGCAGGGCCCAAATTAGAATAGCTTCACTTCTACTGGTCACAGTTTTTTACCATTGAAAGAGTGTAATGCTATGTGATATCCAATTTAATAGACTGTGGTTGACATGATGATGCCGTCGTGTATATATATATATAAAGATAATGTGATATTATTAAAAATAGGTATTATCAGTAGATATAGTAGTAGTGTGTTAGTAGTAGGACTTGGTCCCGTTTTACCTGGACCAGGGTCTCCATGAAGTGGGCTTTATATTTCACTAAACTTATTGAAATATTACCATTTCCAAGCAACGTTACCGATATCATTTCACATCGGGGTAATGAAAGGAAAATTAAATTGAGTCTTGTATTTACCAATTTACTGACATGTGTATGAAAACCCAAAACTCTAATTGAACTATTGAAGGAATGCACGTGGATATACCATATGCAACTGGACATAATTGCCAAAGTGACAACTCATAGCCAGGTGGCATTTTCTGTCGATTTCCGTGTATCTTTATTATTCATAAGTGAATTTCAGTTTTCATCGAACTGCTTTACTTTTTATTATGAAAGAAGCCTAATGCAAATATCCCTGTTACATGAAAGAAAGTGAAGGAAATGAAAGAAGGAAACCTTCTGTCACCTTCTCACAGAAATAAATAAGACAAAGCAACAAATACAAAAGCCTGGTTCGGACTTTGGAGGATAGGAGGTGTTTTATCTTCAAGCGTAACTCACTGAGCCATTGCTTGTGTCAATGTGAATGCAATTTTCATGTCTGATATGCCAGGAGAGCTCTGGAAACTCGATGTCCAGAATCTGACCAAGTATGTGGAACGGATTTCTTTCCGTGTCTCAAGACATGGCTAGTAGGGACGTGTCCCCGACGGGTTTCGAAGCGACGAACTTCAACTTCTTCTTGCGAGAGAGCTGGCTGGTCAATTAAGACTCGAAGACGTTACCCCTAGACCAAGGCCGAACCGGCCAACAGCATATTTTTAAGACTTTTACTGACCGATGTATGCTGCTGAGCTGGCGGAGAGCCTCGTTTTGATTTCAGACCGAAAAAGTGTTCTAAAAATAGACAGTGAAGATAGCGAATAATGATTCATGCATGTGGCCAAAATAAATGTGCTGTAAGAATCTAATTACCGTTTTATATTAAAAGAAAAGGAAATTAATGCAGGTGTCTGCTACACTCTTGCATTATGTCCCAAGAATTCAGAATTCAGAGGCACTTTCTCCGTTCGTTTGTCAGTATATGACAACGCTGAAGATGCAATCATAAGTAAAGTGCAATTTGAGCCAATTACAAGAACTCCAAGTCAGTAGACTCGGTGGCGACATTGGTAGCGCGTCCGGACACTAATGTTAAGATTTTGATTTTGAAGGAAGAAAGGGTATATGCGAGGTCGCGGGTTCGAATCGCAGGGATGCTGCAATGAACTTCATATAGAGAATGGCTTTGTAAATGGAATTGGAATATAAGGTATTTATTGAATGGTAGGACATAAGATGTACTTCATGTACATTGGTAACACTATGGTCAGCATTGTAATGAAGAGGAAAGAATACGTGAATATGGTCTTGTATGGTGGTAACCATGAACATTTGTGAATGGTCAGCGCGAAAGAAAATTCGTGAAATTTGAGGGAAAAGTCTGACGTGGAGACTTCACTTTACTGCTATACATTTGTTGTCCCATGCATAGATTCCAGAGTAGGACTATTAAGGCTAAGTTAACACTGCTATTGTACAGTTCTGTTATCATTTTGTCGATATAGCATTGTCCGTATATTGAGTGCTGTATTTCACTTAATTTCTCTTTGAACCTAGAATTGAAGATCTTAAACATGATCTTGAATTATATCGGTGGAGAGCTGTTCACTTGTTTTATTGGGAAGTTTGGAAGCATTCGATTCAAAAGGATAGTGAATCTGTATTCCAATCAGAACAAGGACAATACCGAAAAAGATGAAACGGTGTGATTGCCCAAAGGACTCACCAGGCACTTCAATCACTGATTGGACATAGTCGGTTCCAGTCTCACTACTATTATCAAATTGGCAAAAGACAAGATGAAAGTACTGTAGGATGACTGCCGCCCTGTCTGGCAGGTCCAAAAGGGAATCATTGTCAGAGATCACTGAATGGAAAACTATGGAAGAATGCTATAGTGAATGCTTTATGAAGAGGATATTTTACTGGATGATGTCATGGAGGTTGATGTCTTGTTAATAGTGCACAAGAAATTTTTGGACGATGACCAAACCATGCATTGCTGGAGGAAGTCCAGACGATGACAATACATGATGTATTCAGGTGAAATAAACAGGTGAGACAAAAATGTTGAGGGTTTGGTGGAAATAAACAGGTGGGACGAAGAATGTTAAGTGGTTAATGGAAAGGTGCATTAAGGTAAAAGAAAATAGTGTAAACTGGGAAGGTGTGTCCCTCAGATTTCGCACAGAAAGCAGAAATGGAAGTGAAGGTGTGGTGACTCACTCGACTCGTGCCGTCTCAGGATGAACGACACAAATATATGGCTAAACACTGAAGAAATGTTGGTACAGAATAGTGGGTTTAGACTAAACACAGACCAAAAGGATAAACACGAGAAGGCTAGGGGAAGTGATTTCAAGTAGGGTTGATTAAAAGTAAGGTTAAACTTACTGGGTCTGACAAACAGAAAGGAAAAATAGGAGCATTGCAAAGAAAATTTTTTGGTGAACTTTGCAAGGTGTGCCCCACAGGTGCTGCACAGAGTACAGAAAAGGGGGCAAAGAGACACTCAAGAGGATGATAACGTCTGGGAGTGTTCCTGGAAAAGGTGCATTAAGCTTACACATAAAAGCTTTCACAGGAAACTGACAATTCTGCATATTTTACTGAGCTTCATCTGCAACGGACATTGGAGATCGTTGCCAAGAATAGAAAGCTTGAAATTTTCAATTAAGTGTTAGAGGACCATCAGCCTGGAATCAGTTTGCTGATGACATGATAAGGCCATTGAGAGCATTAGTTAAATGGGCCTAGAAGTACTTAGAAGCATTAGTGAAATGGGCCTGGAAGTATGAGAGATGGTGCCATGCTGAACGGTGCAGGCCAAGTAACATGTCTATCTTTCAAAATTACTACTCACATCTTTATATTGAATATAGAAGAAAGTAACCACAGCGCAATGCGATAAAAATAACTATAAACCAGTTAGCCTGTTAACTATAAAATCTAAAATTGTTGAAGGAATATTTTGTGATCACGTTAACACTGCTAACTTGAGCTTATTGTAAGTCATTTTACCATTTTGTAATGTGAATTAAGCTAGAAAACTAGAGAAGATTGCAGAAGGTGCTTTTAAAGATGCTTATCATGATTTTAAGTGAAGTTATAAAAAATTACTTAGGGTAATTAATATTATGGTAAATGTGCGTAAGGTCAGACATAATATGTGGTTCGTGTCAATAATTTATTATTTTTAAGAAAATCACACTTAATACTGAATGCGACCTGAGAGGGTAGCTGATAAAAACACATGACATGTAACCAGAAATAGCACTCTCAAGTGTAGAGTTTGAATCTTTGTGTTTCTACTTGATGATGTAATCATTCCAGTTGTATTCTGCACAATTTAGTGATGTTGAATATGGTATTGTACATATGTATATTGTAATTGTACAAATTTTATGTTTCTCTAAAATGTCTCGTTTTTGATTATTAAAGTTATTTCTACATTGTCTTCCGTAAATCTAATGAAAAGACTCTTGTATGAAAACTTCACAATTTGTTAGATTTTCACAGTTTCAGTAAATGTTATTCCTCCCATGTGTTGTGTTCATTTCACAGTTTCATTGTCTTCCCTCAACGCCTTCACAGTTATTCACAGGTTAAATTCAATAGATTTCCTCCTTCAATAATATTGTTCATTCAGAAGCTAACTTTCCACAAAGCAAGATGTATTTATCCAAAGCAAAACACAAGTAATTGTAAGTACTATTAATTTATTTTTTATATAAATAGTTATCTATAGTCTTTGTTATTTGGTTCATCATAAAGATGTCAATATGTATCTAGTAATTTGAGGTTATTAATTCATATGGTTGTATCATATATTTATAGAATATTTTGTATGTTATTTCTTCTTAGAATCTAAACTATTGTCTTTGTTTCTTTCTTGTAGCTAACCACACACACTCAGATGTGTGGACACATGCAAGCAATAAAGGATTTTGTGCGTTAGAACTGTGTTATCAAGTTATGAAGTGTAAGAAACTCTGAATGAACAAGTGATAAGGCCAAGTTAACACTGTGAATTCAATCCGGCCAAAGCACATGTATGGCACTGACTTGGATAAGTCTAGAAATGCTTACATCATGGCTGGGTTATACAATTTTCAAATATTAATAAATCTATGATATGATGAAACACAGCACACAATTTACGTCACTGGTCAAATTTATATTAACTGTTCACAATCTACAATGTAAATGCATTAGTGGTATTGCATAATGTGTGATCCTTTATCTGAAAGGTGTTGAGATCATAAGACAAAATATGCAGATGCCTGTGGAAAATATTAAGGAGGGAACCCGTAAATATTGAAAACAGCCAGCATAGTTGTGTAGGACTGTTGAGAGTGGCTGTGATGAGAGAAGGAAAACAGTTTATCCTGCAGGGTGAAAGAAAGGGCAGGAACTACACAAACTGTAGAACTAAATAAACATTACAGAAGGGAGCACTTAAAATAGGAAAATGGGCAATGCAGAATCAGAGTAAGCGTTATGTTGTGCATTATGAGGTATAAACAGGACTAGAAGTCAGAGTTGTTTAAGATCCAAAATGAAGCAAGGAGTTGTAACTGTGCATTAGCTGGCCATTAGCAGGTTGAAATATACAGAAAAGAAATACGTGTAAAGAAAGCAGTGTTTAGGAAACAAGAGAAAAGCTTCAGACAGATAAAGAGAAAAGGCTGCAGTGTAGATGCCAAAGTAAGCGAAAAACAGCTGCTGGATTTTAAGAAAGTGAGGTTATATGTTTGTTATAGGCCCTGAGCTTCAGCGAGATCACGAGTGGAAAAGGGTAGGGGCCAGAAATCAAGAACATGTGGGTATGGCATAAGAGAAAGTGTATATGTGAAAGGTAAATAGGGATAAACAGAAATGGAAAGTCGTTCATATCGAAGCACTCATGAGGCTCAGAATATACACTACAAGAAGTCAAACAGGGGAAGCGAATTAGGGAGCAAGTCACGAATAGAGCAGGTCATAAACTGGTGAAAGTAAAAGAAAATGTGGGAGGTACTTTTGTTTAAGATAACCAGATTGTGAAAAGGTCTGCAAATTCTTCTGCGGAAAGGTTATAAACTAGTTCTAGGTATTTCTATGGCTGTATGAAAAATAAAAGATCGCTACTTTTCTCAAATTCTGAAATATGATATAATAAGATAAATATTATATTTAAAATAAGAGTAATTTGCCGAATGCTATTAAATACATAATTATATTAATGGTAATTGGAGTTATGGTGATGGTCATAATTATTGGTATAAATAAATATTGTCTGATTGGAATCATATTAGCAATTTATGCGTGGTATTCTGAATTATGTCTGATATATAAGAAGTTATAAGAAAAATAGGTAGATTATTTGGAGACCAGCAAAAAAAAAAAAAAAAAATTTGCTATATTCTATAAAATGTTATGATTCTAATATCTGAGGTATAGCTTTGATGCTTTTGAATGCTTAAATGATTTAAATGATATCACTTGGGCTGGTGAGATGGTTACAAGCGATTTAAGTAACAGTCATGCCCGTCCAAAATATAAGATACTGAATAAAACCAGTGTAGCTTAAATTGATTTCAAATTAAGAAAAACAGTATTTAAAACACTACCTTCTTTTAATAATAAGGCAGAAAAATGGCAACCAAAATCTCAAAAGGGCCAAAATCATCTATATACTTGTAGTTCATACAGCAGCCATAAAATGAATGCCGAAAGGCATGCAATTTTATGTACTATATAAATATGTTATAGTATTTTGTGTTATGTGACTGTAGGTTTGAAATTTCCTGAACTGTCTAATGAATCTTTAATTGTCAATACACAAACAGAAAAGCTGTATGTTTCCAAAGTTTCAGTATACTATAAGGGAAAGAGAATGCTAGATGATATTTAATCAGTGTGAATTATTGACCTCATTGACCCATTGCAACGGCACCTCAAATAGAAATGGTTTGGCTTCATTGTCGGTGAAACATTTATTTCTGTAAATATATTGACATAATGGTAAGTGTTAGCATGTTTTCAATAAATAACTGCAAAAGATTTGATTCATTGTACACCTATTGTACTAAATACGTTTATGTGACCGTCAATATAATGATGAGTATTGTAATAAGCTAAAAGGGCTAGTAGAATGATAGGGCATATAGCTGATCTATGGTATTGAAAGATAGTGTTGCTATGGCAACATATACAAAGTGTGAGTGGCCACTTGAAATGGAGGCAGTTCTGCACTTAGGAGAAATCATAGCAATATGCAAAGGAAAAGATCTTTTCAGTAAAAATTGTGTAAAGGATGCATGGCTTGGTCTTAAAAAGATCACTGGTATGACTAAGACAGTAAAATCGATCGTGGTTGATGATGTAAAACAACATTGTAATGGCTTGTGTAAATTTTACTGAAGGTTTGATGTTTATGACTTCAGAGACAAATGTTTAGATACACTTGAGAATATTAGACAAATGTGCGGTGACAAGGTTACTATAAATGTAAGTGATGTACTTCAAAGCTTCTCAAAAATTAACATTCATAAAGCTGGTGGTCCGGACAAGCTGAGTGGCAGGGTGCTGAAGTTAGGAAAAAGGTCATTGGCCTATATTTTCCATCTTATCTTTCAAAGATCTCCAGAGGAGTGTTATGTTCCAACAATGTGGAAAACCTCAGAAATAATTCCACTTCCCAAAAAACCACAACCTAAAATACTCAATGATTTTAGGCCAGTAGCACTAACTTCGGTAGACATGAAATGCTTGGAAAAGATTGTCAAAGCGAAACTGATGTGGTACATTGGCTCTCAACAAGATGTTCTACAATTTGCTTATACTAAAATAGAAGTACGTTGGACCCGATTATCATGATTGTAAATGATGCCCTAAAATTCTTGGATTCACAAAATAGTAAACATAAAAGTCATTTTGTAAATTAGAAGGAGCCAAAATATTATATTTAAAATTGGTGACTCTTTAATCGAAAGTATAGTAATTCTATGTATCATTCTGTAGTCTGAATGATTCTATACGACATGAAAAGTTGTTAAAGCGAGCTCTTCGATATGTATATAATGATTTCTCTTCTGAATATAAAATTTTACTTTTAAAAGCCAATAGAAAATCACTCTATTTGAGAAGTATGCATGATATTGTGTTTTGAATGATAAACATGAAATAGAACAAGAGATTAGAGACATATATAAATATCCAATTTGATGCATGTTTTTCTTGTAAATAATGATCAAATATGAAATATCAAGCATGTATCAATTAATATATAAATTAGTTAACTGGGATGTCTGTTGCATACCAATTGATCTATGAATTTGTTAAGTTGTATGTCTTTGGATTATGTCTTATATATCTTTGGATTATGTCCCATATATATATTTACTCATGATTTTCTTAATAAGCTAAAAGGGCTATTTATTTGTGATCAGTACAAGTGGTGTGTTTATTTAATTGGCTGTTATCTATATTAATTGGTGTGTAATGTCAACTCTATTTTATAACTATTTGGATTTTGGGACCTAATTTGCATTTGTTTTAATCTTTAAAGTACCATTACTGGTATACGTCTGTAACAGTATGCTTACCTGAATTTAACTACTTATAACATGTGTATAATCAATTTTATGTATATAGTTAGTGGTATATATAATTAATGCTATTATATATATATTATTTAACTTTTGAATTACAAATGACACATTTAGCAATTGTGATAGGGCCAACACAAGTTAGTTATAGCTCTTATATCAAGTGGATATGGTAACACCAACAACTGCCCTCAGCCTGCGTAACAAAATCGATGGTACTTCAAAACTGCAGACTGGGTGGCGACGTTGTTAGTAACCTGGTCTGTAAACTAAACATTGCCTGAAAATGAGGAAGCCAGTTCCAAGGTCAAAAACGAATGGCTAGTGACTGGAGCAGTCTGGTGTTCCTGTACAACTCAACCAAAAACAAAATGGAGACATACCTAGCTGCAAGCGAACTGTGAAATATTGAAGGAAAAGGAAAATGGGCTAAGTGGAAGACTCAATCATTCAAAAGAAAAATTACCACTGCCAAATCAGTAATTCAAATCACTGTCAGAGATGGAGATTAAGAAAATGAACACTTTTCTTGAAGAGGAAAACGCATCGAAAATTGGAAAAATGCATCGCTAAAATATGCAATTTTCTACACGAAAAGAAACTCTGTACAAAATGTAACAGCTCGAAATTGCGTAAGTCACTCAATAAAGTGTCAAGCGAAACAGCTCTCAATGCATAAGTCACACGTTACTTAGATTACTGGAAAGGCCGTGATTGACAGCGTAATAGGCAAACAGATAGAATGACGACAAAGAGACAGATAGCATGTCTCTGGAGATATTGCCACAATGATTCCGAAATCACAATTCAGAAACTCATAATCAATTGAGCAATAAATGGTTGGGTGTCATTAGCTGCTGCAAGCTTGGAATAAGGATAAAAATCAGCCGTATTGACTCATAATTACTTTTTTCAAAGGTAGTATTTGATGAATTGCAGCCCATATTAAAATTGATGTGAATCAAAGCGTATCCCTTACCGTATGACAACAAAATCAGATCCACAACCCAAAATTAACATGGAATTTTGAAAATATTCCCTGCCTTCGGTGAATTGCAACATGTAACAAGAAATTATGTCTCAAAAGAAGCATAGCCTTCGTAAAAATTCAATTTGGATATGTGATTAATTTGAAATTGCCAGAAAATTAATAAATGCTCTACAAATGTAGGTCCTTGTCTTTAATTCAGGAAATACCTCCTCTTACCTCTTGAAATTAATTTAAGCTATTATACAATTAAAGTTGAAACAATACATCACACAACATTCCTGCATTTGCCTGTAATTTGATGTACTCAGTATGAAGGTGGAAGCTTCCCCAAAATCATTAATGAAATATGTGGTGCCAGCAACGTTTTACCATTGTCCATCATGCAAAATATGATATTACAAGGACATTTGTCATGTTACAATTAAGATGACCCGTTAGTTAACCATCATATAGCTACTGGTGTCTTTTGAATTATGAAGACATGTGACTGCAGGTCGAGGGAGGCTATCAATGCAGTGTGTGCAGATTTTAATTACCCAGGAAACAGAAGGATGTACCTATGCAAAGAATGGTCCTGCAAGGCCACAGCTTGGAGTAGAAAGGGGGGGGGGGGTGGGGAAACAAGCAAAGTTGGCTGGCTATGATTGTCTTGGGCAGGCTAGCTACCCTGCCTAGCTGCCTGTGACATGGCCCCCCTTCCCACTGGAGTCACCCTATCTGTTGAGCTGATAAGCGTTCTGCTCAAATGATGATTGCTATACGACGACATGAACAGTAAAAACCTATTGACATTTGCAAATTTTTATGCTATGCCTCAGTGCCAATCGTGACCATTAATCAAATTACACACCTGTTCTTCCTGCACAGAGTCTGTGTACACAGCTCTGGAAAAGAAACTGTTATGCTGATGACAATGTTGCTTGTTCTACTAATCTCAATGGCTGCTACCCCATTTCCTATTTGAAGTAGCATATATATCATTCTAAGCATTACGCTACTACATATATTGCAAAATGTGACTGGGACCAGCCTGTAAAATATTTCTATGCCACAATTTTGTAAAATATCACATAACAAAATTGATGTTAAACATTTCATGATATTGATATACTGCGATATTGTGTAATCCGTTGTTAATCAACTATAGTTTTTATTTCTAATTCTTCCTGTTAAATTACAATAATTAGCATCTAGAATAGACTCAGCATTGTAGTTTGTTTAATTCAAGGATAAAGAATAGTTAAACTATGCACTCAGAATAGCTCAACACTGAAGGAGTGTCATAAGGTATGTTTCTTTGAATTACCCGCTTCTGGAAATTGGATTAACTGCCAATTACCTCTGTGCTTAAATAATGTAAGTAACAAAGTGCCGGAGTACATAAAACCTGAAATTGCACTGCCTCTAACAAACTGTATGAATGCTATTTTAAAAGAAGGAATTTTTCTGAGCAGTCAAAGATAGCATAATTTTCTGACCGATTCATAAAAATGTGTCAATCGTTATTTTTAAAAGTATAGGCCCACATCCATACTTCCAGTGATCTGTAAAGTTTTTCTTTTTAAGCAATTATAACCAGATTTATCATTACTCTTATTCATCAAATTGTAATCATTAATTTTGTAAAGAAAAATAGAAGGAATAGCAAAGAAAATCCGCAGAACTCCAATGTCAAAATTAAAATACACTATAAAACTGCTACATCTGCCAATATCAATCAGAATCAATCAGAATCCAACAAAAATATAAATGCAACTCATATTCAATTTTATCTACCGATGTCCATGTCTGAAAACGTTGTAAATTAAAAGGGGAAAACACACCAATATCTATATATACAAAATAAATTTGGTACTCGCATCCTGCCTATGAAAGAAGAAAGATGACCAAAGTTAGTGGCCTTGGACAGTAAAATATAGACAACTAGGCCCGAGACAGTGGACCACACTATGAAGATATAGTGGGCATAAAAATAAGTAAATCATGCAACATTCGCAAATGTTAAATTGACAAGCACATGATGCAGGCAAAACCATGAAATTGCAACCAAAATGTGAAAATCCCTCAGATATTCGCCCTACGGACAGTCAAAATACAGACGTGGCCTACTTTTATAACGTAGCAGCTAAGTTGCATCATGATTGTAAACGGAAGTAAAACAGCATGGTCATGGCAGGACCAGGCTATTGAACTTGATTGCTGAATTTGAAAAAGAAAGAGATCACGTAAGTGATGGAAATTACTTAATTCAGAAAAATAATGATCAAATGCCTTTCTCACTATCAATCCGCCAATAAGAGAGCGCTTACCCGAAATGAAATCAAAGGTGTGCTGTGTTGAAGCGAATGCCTGAAGATGCGAGAGATGCCCAGAGACTTGAGTGCGCCGTTGAGTCCAGGTCTGGATGAGTTGTGAGGTAAAGTTGTGAGAAGTGTGGAGGATGAGATACAGGTATATCGATACTTAAGAAAATAATTAATCGGACTATGTTTGTAGTTATCTACTAAGCAAAGAAAAAATCTGGTATCGCTAAAATTTTGAATAAGAAATTTTGAATAAGCATAGTAAATCAAGAGACAGCGTGACATAGCAGACAAGCGCCAAGAAGCCGCAGACCGGTTTCTCTCACCATGCCATCTAATGTATGTTTCTCTCACTCTCAGAGGTAGCTAATTGATGTTACTGAGTAGATGGACTCATTACCGGGGATCCTGCGGGAGACACCCTAGCACTTGCCGTCATGAAACACCTACTCAAGAAATACCAGAGGCTCAACAGTTTAGATTCACTTATCCATTTAATACACAATCTATAGACAGTTACATTAAGAGTCATTCAAAGGACAGACGGTATTCAACTTATCAATACATTAAACAACGATCTTAACCAATTACATATACTATTAACTAAATACCCTCTCAATCAACCATGACCTATAGCTCCTTTATGAGGAACCCTAATGATCATACCTCTCACAACGATCCCCTACCTGACGATCCATCACTGCGCCAGGGAGACAGGCAGCCCTCCTGCTGCCTCAGCGGGAGCGGGCTCTGTTCTGGCTGGGCAAACAAGCTTGCCCCCAGAGATTGACACTAGGGTGCTCTGCAGCTGCGCAGAGGCACCAGGGTAGCCGTTGCCATGGAAACATGGGGTGAGTTCTACCCCGTTGCTATCATTGTAGCTCATTACACAATAATATAATATATTACATTACTTTTATACAATAATAATATAAATGACATTATAGAATTAAGATCTTGAGGTTCATGGCGATTTGAGGAAACTTCCTACAAGAGGAAAGAATGAAGACACCTCTGAAGCTAAAAGCTCAGCGGTGACAGAACCTTAGGTCATGGTTGATTGAGAAGGCATTTCGTTAATAGTATATGTAATTCGTTAAGATCGTTGTTTGATGTATTGATAAGTTGAATAGCTTCTGTTGTTTGGATGACTCTTGATGTAACTGTCTATAAATTGAGTATTAAATGAATAAGTGGACCTAAAGTGTCAGGCCTCTGGTATTTCTTGAGTAGGTGTTTCGTGGTGGCAAGTGCTAGGGTGTCTCCCGCAGGATCCCCGGTAATGAGTCCATCTTCTCAATAACATCAATTAATTACCTCTGAGTGAGAGAGAACCAACCAAAGATGGCATGGTGGAGAATCGGTCAAATTAAAATATGTGTGTACTGGGCGAGAGGCCCCGCATGGCACGGGGTATGAGGAAACCTTCAAAGGGGCCTCAAATTTGCTTCAGGAACCATTTAATCAGTGGTGTAAATGGGCAGGAGCTCACCGGAGCTGAGCCCCAAACTTCTCCAAGGCACTGGAGCTCTCAAGGTCCAGAGCTGCGGCAGCTCTTTGCAACACTTTATTGACCTTACATCTGGAGTCAAAAGGACAGATTCAAGAACATTTTGACTGCATTTGGAGCCTGAGTATGTCATATTTTCAAAGCATTTAATTGGGTTATAGCAGCCTGACATTCCTCTTGATTGGCTGTCAAATTACCTATGTCATGCTAAACCATCTACGCACCTATACATATATATATATTATATACACAAGCTCTCTCAACCAAAAGCAATCGTTCATTTATAGGCCTTAGGGTGCATCATCTGCCCCTTTTGTCTCCAAAACTTAATGCACTTTGCAGTAATGTTCCTTTATGTCACAATAGTGACCCTGTAAAATATTTTGAAAAAATTCCAATGTCTAAGGGTGGCACAACAGGCTTGAAATTTGAGCATAAGGTATTATTTTGCCGTTTCCAGTTGTCAATAATATTTTCAGTTTTTATTTGATTGACTTATACATGGTGCAGTTAGATTTCTAAGTAAAAGAGCTTCAATTTGGATACCAACATCAATGGTTTCCGCTTTGGAGAAGTTGTGTTAGTGCAGTGATATTTTCTTTTTGAATTATTGAAATGTGATAAATCTAAAAAACAATGTTAATATGACTTTCAAAACACAAAGAAGTCTCTAAACTGAGGAAGTGATCTACCACATCATTTGGTAAAACCTTGATGGAATTATAATGTAGTAGGGGAAAAAAATGACATAGAAGAATGACGTTGCATTGAAGTGGTTTATTTCTCATATTTACATGCATTTGATGTAAATTTGGATATTTGGATATTGCTGAATAGATATTTGAAAAATAAACTGAACCAAATAAAAAATGCAAAACTATTGACAGGGCTTTATTTTTCTGTATATGATTCAGATAGGCTGTTGATTTTATGCATATGTATAACCAGGTGTCAAAGGACTCAGTTCCATAAAATCACTCCAGTCTGACCTTTGTTTGCACATCTGCGGCCTAGTTTATCACGTTGGGGTATGGTGAGTGGAAAGGGGTATTAGGCACACCGTAGGGCAAATCTAATGATTTCATGTTAAAGCTTGAAGAAAATGATGCAAAAGGCCATACAATTCACTTCCTTTACTGCCACCTGACTTGCTAAAAAAAATTATTTTTGAGGAGTCAAGTGAAAGTTTTCCACACACAATGTTATTCCAATGGAACAATGCCACTACGGAAACAAGTCCTCAAACAGCCCAGACAATACCTGCAGGTGAAAAAGGCTTAGGATCTTTCAGAAGGGCTTGGAACAACCTGTGTATCAGCTGCAGAGTTAAACATCACCACTTTTTGTGCCCTCCTTTTGCTATTCTCCCTACAGCATATCTTCCGCTGTAAGAAAAGCATAAAGAAAGCCCACATGGTACTGATGTTTGTCGTACGGCTGCTATTCAGGTTGATAGAGGCCTTTTTGATAGACCCTATGCCTTTTCACTCTGTTTCCTGTGTTTAGGTCGTTCCTTGACCTGTTTCAATGGTTGAAGTGTTTCACTGCAATATCATTGTGTGTGACAAACTCTGACCAGACTTCTCAAACAACAACATTTTAACAAGTTAAGTGGCACCAACTGAAGCAAATTGTGTGGCCTTTTGCATCATTTTCTTCAAGCTAAAAGTAAAAGTTTAATTCTATGTCATTTCGATTATGCCATTTCAGCCTGGTATATGCCAATGAGCAAACGACTAAAAAAGTCTCTGCAAATTATGCAAAACAAAGTTGTTCGTTTTATGCTGGATTTGGGACCAAGGAGTCACATAGGTCAACATGAACTTGACCAAGTTGGTCTATTAAATGTAAATGACCGAGCCAGACAGTTGATCCTGCACCATGTGTACAATGTCTTTCACGAAACTGCACCTCACTACCTATGTGATAAATTTAAACCAAACAACAGTGGTTACAACACCCGACGGAGCGAAAATTCCTTTGCTGTCCCTCACTCTAAAGGTATAACCTCAGGCAATTTCAACGTAATTGGAGTCAAAGAATGGAACAATTTACCATCATCCGTAAAAACATCTAATACTAAAGCATCTTTCAAAAAAGGCTTAAAAAGACACTTAAAAACACAGGCCAATGCAAGGGAATCCTCGCTCTTTGTCTAATTCTTTATTCATTTATCTGTTTTCAAATAACCATTTGCTGTACGCCACTGGACTGGAAGTATCACACAAGGACCACAGCGGAAATAAGTCTATGACTTTCCTGTGTAATCCTGCACATGTATACTTTATATATGTCGAATAAACAAATCAAATCAAAAAGCTTTCACATGGAAACACTAGATTTGCTTTGTCGAGTGCCTAATACCCCTGTCCAATGGATACCCCAATGTGATAAACATTGCCGCAGATGCAGATGCAATGGTCAGAATTTAACGATTTTATGGAACTGAGTCCTTTGACACCTGATTATACATATATGTATATGCATCAACTTAACAGCCCGTCTTAATTATATACGGAAAAATAAAGCCCTGGAAATAGTTTTGCGTTTTTTGTTTGGTTCAGTTTATGTTGATATTCTAACTTTCTTTACCAAAGTGTGCCTCATACTTTATTTCAATGGAGATGTGACAGTTATGCAAAACTTGAACTTTTAAGCAGTTCATTTCAAACATTTTTACACCATAGTCCGAAACTTTCTACTTTTGGAATTTCTTCAAAGTGAAAAATTTCCAGAAATATAGCTTTCTATCATTCAAATTGAAGCTTATTTTCTTCTAAGAACAATGGTATTTATTTATTTTATTCAACCCCCATGTTTGGGGAAATAGAAATATAACAAATCATATAAATATCATACATATGAGAATCAGAATAACACAAAATAAAATATGTAAAGGTAAAACACGGCCATGGCACTAACGGAACATAATATAACATAAAACAAATCTAAGTTAAAATGACTTAGTTAACAAGTTAACCAGCGTAAATTCATCTGACTGCACTTTGATGTAATTGTCGTTAAATAGCAAATGACGTAAAGAATCAATCACACCATCATCCTCAGCATTATAAGAAATCCTACACTTGAAGGCAACGTCAGTGGCAATGGACATAGGGGAAAACCCCATACTGGTGACTTTGTCTAAAATAGTGTTTCTATAAGTACAACCAGTCGTCATGTAATACTGAAGGAAATTATTTTGTATATGAATCAAATTCCAAAATTAAATGATAAGCTAGATAATTGTAACCGCAACGTCACTTTTTGTCATTTTAGGACCAAACTTGCAATTGTGCCACCCTAAGGCCACGACCAATCTTATTGAAATTTTGCAGAATGTCTTTGTACTGGCAATGGAATAACATGGGAAAAGTGCAAAAGAATACGACAATTTAAGGGGCAGACGATGCACCCTAATAGGCCTAAATGTATTAATCGGAAGGCAAATCAGTCTTTTGACTGTAGTTGTAATCATACAAGACTGTCTATTGTGTAGGATTTCCCACAGCTGAACCCTACTTAAAGAATTTTTGGCTGAATCCTGGTCACACTTACACTTGTAGTTCATCTCTGTTTGTTGTCAGAATTTGATCGTTTCTTGAACTAATTGTTGAATTATAATGAGCCCATCAGTGGTTCATGCTGAAGATGGGCCATTCTCAAATTTCGGGACAAAATGCCTTGGAAAATGTGGTAACGGAGGGGACTTTTGATGCAAAAAACCTGCATTTTGAGCAATTTAAAAATATAGAAAAAATATAAAAAATATGTAAGTCTTATTTTCAGAAGTACTTCATCTCAGATCAATCGAATTTTTAATTAAATATTGATTTTTTGTGGTAACGGAGTGGACAGAAATGGTAACGGAGTGGACAGGAACGGTTTGGTTTTCTCTTAATAGTGGTTTCTATTTGGGAGATAAAAAGTTTTGATTGCATTCTATTGAATCCTGCCGCCCTCAGCAATATATACATAAATTTTCTTTGAAAAGGTATCACTGGTAAGCTCGGAATTGGAGGTAACGGAGGGGACATTTCAGTGGGACCAAAAAATGTTCCAATAAAAATTATGCCTTAACTTGTTGAATACCTGTTTAATGAAAATCTGCAAAGCTGTGGTAGTTTGGCGCTTGTTCATCTTACGAAATCGAGTGGAAATTGCTCATTAAAAACAATAGCGAGACGATCGATGTCTGGTAACGGAGGGGACAAAAAAATTAACATAAACTAGTGACACGTCTTTTACGTCAATTAATTCAATGAAATGAAACAAGAAAAAAGTTTAAAATGGTGTATATATTAATTCAAGTCTATATTCTCATGAATCGTGCATAGAAACTTTGGAAATGATAGCACTTTAGGAGGAAAATTAACAATTGATTTTGTCATGTCAGGTTCAGTGACAGGGAAAAACCACTGATTTGGCACGGATTACTGGACACAATGCACCAAAAAAAGGTCTAATAAATGACTTTTGTTCCAAATGCAGTGGTTCTAAATAGAAATATGAATAACAGATGCGGAGTGACGCTTCAGATATCAATTGCATTCAAATTAATGTCAGGGAACTGGAGTGACGCAAATTGTCCCGAAATTTGAGAATGACCCAGATACGTTTTGCTTCTCTGATTAAATGTCATTTTCTATTAATTGTTTAAGGCGTGTATAAATTGCACAAGCCTCCCGACAGGGGCCAGAGGCCTAATCTGGAAATTCAGACTGTGTTGAATTGTAATCAGATTGTGGGCGTAGTAAAATGCGGACAGGGCAAATTTGCGGACTGGCGGGTGAAGGGATTTCGTAATAAAACGCGGATGGGCAGGTGCGGAATAGGATGCTTTTTGCGGATTTGGTGGTAATAAAATGCAGATGGGGCCAAATTTGATGAACAAGCTGAATTTGCTTTTAAAAATTGCCTCAATTTATTATTATTTTTTTCTTGTTAGGAATTCAGATTTATTTGGTTCCCGTTTCTGCAACTCAAACATGTTTGGTACCGTTTGAATCAGCTTGAAAAGACGATTACAATGGTATAAATATCATAAAGATTAAATTGGTCGAGTATATTTTTACTAAAAAAATGGTTTGTGGTTTTGGCAATGGTTTCCGGATTAGAATGGTTCTGGTTTTCAAAATCGCCGGGGCGCATCCCTATGCAAAAGTCAGCGAAGTACCCCCCTCCTCGGCTCTGTGCTCTTTCCTTTCTCTGTGCAACCTCCTTGCTCTGTGCCCTGGGCAGACCGGAGGGGGGGGGGGCGCATCGGCATGATGCTGCCTAGGACGTATAATTGGCTGGAGCCGGCCCTGTGTATGATCCCACATATTTCTTATATGTTTGATTATATATTTTTTTCAGGTGCTCAATTTATGATGTCACTTGTTTAGCTGTTTTAGCTTTTACTATGTTGTAACTTTTAAAAAGGATGGAGACAGTTTCCCCTTGGCTGATTAGCAGTGACTACAGAATCAAGAGAATAGTAAAATGGATTTTTTTTCATCAGGTATATTTGATTGTACACGTTAGTCTTGTTGATGACCAACAGAGGATTAAACATTTAAAAACAAAAAAACTATGTAGTTGTAAATTTAAATCCTATTAATTGTCGTGTCAGATCAAATGGATTATCTCATAATATGGTTCTCATCTACTCAAGGCAATGTGTGGAGCAGATGCTGACCACAAATCCATGAACAGAGAGCACTTATACACTAATTCTTTGAGTCAGCTGCAGTATTAAAAATATATGTTCACACTTTGTGAAAACTATGTATATTGAAGTGTTAACTATGACATGAATCATGCAGAATGTAATATATATTATCACATAGACCTACATGTATATTCATGTGATCTGCTATAGCCAATATACGTGCGCGATTATGCTGTCGCGATAATGGCTATAATTTGCTTTGGGACAGAGCTTTTGCTGTTCTAAATTCTCATTTACACCACTGCATTTAATAATGTGTACTTTACCTTTTATCTTGATAGAATAGCTAATTAAACTAGAACAAATTTGCCCCAGAATTGAAACAGGGCAAAAAATAAAAAAATAATAAAGGTATGAACAGAAAAAATCTGAAATTCAGAAAAAGTATATGAATGCCTCAAAAAGGATAAAAGAACCCCAAAAAATAACTTTCGGGCTGAATGTGCTCACAAAAATAATTGCCATATGCTTACAATAGGGGGGGGGGACTTCTTGCCAAATGGGTGGGGTAAGAAGGCCATTTTAATTTTTTTACAAAAAGGGCCGTAACTTCTTTATTTAAGTTGGTAGACATTTGTTTCACTAGTTATAAGTAGAGTCAAGTAATAACTTCCCTACAGCATAAGCATTCACATTATTGACCATAAAGAGTAGGTCAAATAGCACCTTAAAGTTAAGAGGGGCTGCCAGTGGCGTAACTGGGGGTTTCGAGCTTGGGGTACCTGGAGGGAGACACGCAATAGTATATGCCCACTATACATGTTGTATATTTTAGCCAGAGTTGTAAAGTTGATAATGGCAGCACCCGGGGGGGGCAAAGGTCCAATATGGGGGGACATGTGCCCCCCTCCCGTGCCCCCCACAGGGACGCCACTGCGGGCTGCATGCCCCACCCTACTCTATGGATACTGGCTAGGGTGGTCCAACATCCAATGGAAAATAATAAAAGTGTAAAATTTGGTGATGGTACCCCCTAACTTTTGTCCTTTGACCATGTGGAAGAAGTGTGCAAAATTTCAGCCAAATTGATTAATATTTAGAGGTGGCTCATAAAGGTTGAAGTTTTGCTATATTTTGCATTAAAACGCCTATATCTGTATAGTGAAAATTATGTAAAATCATATTTTCCTTTCATTTGAGGCCTCTTAAGGCACTAAACATCTGCGAAAATTGTATATCTTCCTCTCCAAGTTAAAAAGAAAGTGAATTGTCACTTATATGATTAAAATTGTTGTGTCAATTGATGTATGTTGGGCGAAAATTTGGCAAAATTGGCACGCCAATATAAAAATTGGCACGCCAATATATCGATTTTTTAATAAATATTAAAATTTAAGGGAAAGGTTTTTGGATCATGACTGAGTCATGCCATACTACTTTCAATAAATTATTATGGTCCAGCATGAAAAAGATGTTGAGAACATTACACTATCAAAAGTCACGGCAGTTTTCTATTACACAGTTCATATAATCGTTCTGATGTCTAGTGAATTATCTCCTCTGACTAGATTCCATACTGTCTTCTTGATTTCTGGCCAAGTGTTATTTTGGCACATGCTACAGAAACTTTTTAAAAAAGAGGTGAAGGTAGCAATTCCATCTTTCTCAACAACATGTTCCACATTCAATATACCAGTATGCAAATGACCTATTATTAATTCTTAGGTGAGATCTTTGACGGACGATTTACTTTTATTTGCCAAGTAATTCACGCGCCCCTGTGGAAATTAGAGATGCCCTAGAAGAAATTATGTTGGTGATGCAAAATCACTCCTAAAAAGTTATTAAATACTCATAAAATCAAAGTTAGTTCTTAGATAATAGAACACGGTAAGTTGTCTTTCCCGGACAGGTATCCCTGCAAAAGATAAACCACCTCAAAAGTTATACTGAAACTGACAATAGCAGGGGAAAAAATGCTGTTGGATGATAAGAACCCCATGTACAACTGATTGGTCTTACTAATTTAATAAGGTGACAAACAACTAAAATTGTATTGGGTAAAGTAATCATGTTAATGTTCACATCCGAAGCTTCTGGGAGTGTGAAACTTCCAAGACTGGTTTATCTGAGGAAAGGGGCTATTTATGATAATTACTGACCAAGAGGATTTGATTTACATTCTTTGCAATGCTGGACTATAATATTTTATTGAAAGTAGTATGGCATGGCTCAGTCATGATTCAAAAATCTTTCCCTTAAATTTAAATATTTTCATTGATAAATCTATATTAGTGTACCAGTTTGGTCCAATTTTCGCCCAATACACATAAATTGACGTAACAATTTTAATGATATAAGTGACAATTCACTTTTTTTTTAAATGTGGATAGGAAGATATACAAACAAGTGTTATGTTCCTTTTTCCTCAATTGGTTAGTGCCTTAATAGGCCTCAAATGAAAGGAAAATATGATTTTAAACAATTTTCACGATTCAGATATAGGCGTTTTAATGCAAAATAGAGTAGCGCGAGACATGCAGCCCCCCTTAACTTCGAGGAGCCATTTGACCTACTTTTTGTGGTTGATTATTTGAATGCTTGACAATGTGCTGTCAGAAAGGGATCACCTAACTCTACTTATAACTAATGAAACAAATGTCTACCAATTTTAATAAAGGAGTTACGGCCCTTTTTGTAAAAAAATTAAAATGGCCTTCTTACCCCACCCATCGGGTAAGAAGCCCCCCTATTATAATCCTATGGAAAAATTTTTTGCGAGCGCATTCAGCTTGAAAGTTATTAATTTCAGAATTTTTCTGTTCATACATTAATTTTATTTTTTAATATTTTTCGCCTTTTTTCAATTTCCTTCCAAATTTGTTTCTATTTTAATTAGCTATTCTATCAAGATTTAAGGTATAGTACACATTATTAAATGGTTCCTGAAGCAGCTTCGAGGCCTCAGTGAAGGGGGGCCCATACCATGTAGGGCCTCTCGCCCCAAACCCACATATTTTAATCTGACCTCTATATTGTGAGCTAAAATGCAAAAAACATGATCCAAATCATACTTATGTGATGGTCATAAAGTGAACCAATGCAGATATCTATTATACTTTTAAAAATTTCCAAAGTTATTTCTGACAACCACTTTCAAAGAATTAATCAAAGTTACAAAAACCATGCACATTTTTTTGTTTCTTTAATTACGACTATGGTTTGGTGCTGAATGCCTTGAAAATTTGTGACGTCACCTAGAAAGCCTCTAGCTTCAATCCTATCAACAAGAAAAAGCACCAAAAATTTAAGTTTAGAAATAACCCTGGGGGGGGGGGGCTTCTCACCTAACCCGGGCTTCTTGCCCCGACCCACTCTATAGCAATACTTCAACCTTGATGAGCCACCTCTTAATATTAATCAATATGGCTGAAATTTTGCACACTTCTTCCACATGGTCAAAGGACAAAATGAAATTGAGACACATATTTTTTTGGACCACCCTAATGCTGGCCTTGTGACCTCCAACACTGATATAAATAGTAGTGCATCTGAGAGGGGAAAATAGGCTACTAAAGGATTTAAAACAATTTATGACATCCCGTGTTGTAATGGAGTTTTTCATTTTGAAACCTCATTTTATTTATATTACTGATCTATGACGATGAATGGATGATTGGGGCATCACATCCTGTATTTATGCACTCAGTAGGCTAATTAGGACAGGAGGAGGACACAACAATGAGCCGAAGGATTGATTGAAACTTCTTTCCAACATAGGCACAGGTGACCCAGCAAGAGCAGGATTCGAACCGTAGACTCAGCTATTCGTAGCCCAGCACACTACCACCAGAACAACCCAACCCCTTTACTGATCAATGAGAATTTCTTATGAGATTTAAATGGAATTATTAAATGCTTTACCCGATATATCCATAATTTTTCCGTATACATCGACCAAGCGCCATGCGTCCAATAAGAGCCTTCTCCATAACCACAACTTCACCAGTCTCACATTCTGCAGTGAAGCTCTCACCGACACAAACCTCTAGACGTACACCTGGATGGCAAGGGAGAAGCATGTTACAGGAGATTGCGTTGAAATTGACTTCAGGATTTTTGCTACGTGTTTTCAGACAGACTATTGCGGCTGATTTCACCAACATGGTATTAACAGTTAGTCGTGGTCTTAGCTCCTTTAAACCTGGTTTAATTAAGTCCCTTTCACCAAGAGTGTGCTAAGCATGTAAACCTGTCAAGGTTCAGTGAATCATACACATTGTCACTAAACTGAAGGATCAGCAATCTCAAACAGATTTGGTGTCAAGAAGTGATTAGGCCAATGAAAACAGAACAGAAGTTTTTATGAGTTGGCATGGCAGATCAGTATTTTGGGCCTTTTTTAGTACATGTATATTCGCAAGTTTCTCTGTGATTCAACAGTTACCACTCATATCAAAGATTTTTAAAGGTAGATATGTCACATCACTAGATGTAAACCAAGAACCCATGTCTACCTAGACAATATTTTTGTTGAAGTAACTGTTGGGAATAAACTGGCCATGCTCAAGAATTAAAGATGTTTTATTTCATAAAACTACGGTTTTGTTGCATTTGCCTATGATAGTCATACCATAGCGGCAATTTTGTGTCAGTTGGTGGGAAAATTGCAAAAGCTACGAGATGTCACTTCAGTGAATCTGAACAGCTTTTTTTTGAATTATTAAAATAAAGCCAAAGTGACATTGAGAGCAGGAAGCTCGATGCCAATACTACCAAGAAAAAAAAGGCTAAGGATGTAGAAATGGTTGCTCAATGCAAGTGCCTATGAAAGCGCCTGGAAGTGAACTCCCAAGAAGGAGTTGGTTACTGTTAAAAGGACCAGCAAAACAACCCGGATGGAGGCTATTGCTGTCAGTACACGAAGATAAACATTGTTATGGTTGTTTGGGAAATTATGTTTTTGTTTTGCCTCCCTAGATAACATTTTTGATGATGATGCCTCACTGGAGGATGCTTCAGAGCCCCCCCCCCCAACTGTTAAATTCTTAATTGGTGAAATATTTAAAGCTGCTTTGCCATCTTTTGAATTACTTTTTTTTCTCTGCAAGTGAGGCTCTTTTGTGTTAAAAATGTTATCATGATGCTTGATGCGGTAACTTATTGCTGATGTATAGGTCATGCAATGTTATGTCCTCATCTCTGAATTGGCCATTTTAAACTAAAAGCTTTTGAAGAGTCTTATCATTCTGATATTAATAGGGATTTAACCTTAAGTGCGGTTTCATAGTGCAGAAATGCATGACGAACTATCTGGCTATTAGTATTTATTGATTGTTTGACCTTTAGGGAAGTTAATTTTTGTCACCAACACTGGACGGGCAGCCATTTATTTTATAAATCTACAAGCCCACCCCTCTCCTGCTCTTGCCATATCATTTGGCCTTGTTTTGGAACTTCAGAGATTAACTGTGTTTGTAGCAGTTCAGTTGTTTAAATACTATGTGTAGACTTTCACTCAGTTAATGGTCATTGATCCTGCTCCGCTTGAGTGATTGGCTTAGCAAGACCAGGTCTTAGCTAAGACCTGGCTTAACTCTTAGTACCATGTTGGTGAAATCGGGCCTTGTTGTCTGCCCTTTATCCAAAGTAATATGCATCCAATCTGCTTTAGCCTTCAGCAGGGCATGGTTATTTTAATGATTTTTTGACTTCAAGTCTGGCTGTAAAACTAGCCAATATTGAGCAGTTACTTTCAATTAGTTTATAAATTATGACATGTCGTACTCAGGTGACGTATGTGGCATACTAATAAGATATAATTATACTCCTGATGAAGACCGGATCACATTATTAAAACAGGGTGGTCTTGTATTTACAAAAGTGGTTCGGTCCTGGTCTGGTCCAGGGTGAGGTGGTCCTATTTTGTTGCTGGACCAGTTCAGAAAGGGTCCGTTGGCAAATTGAAAAATATGACAAAAATGAGGGCTTAAAACCGCTACAGGTATGATATGAATTTCATTTTTATGTAAAACAAAATTCATGTTACACCCTTTGTGACATGAAAAATCATTTGATGAGGTTCGATTGCAAATGTAGATTCCACAAAGTGCCAAAGTTCAAGACAAGTAAGTTTGGCCATCTATGATGATTATTGTCCTAATAAGGGATTAAAGAATATATTTTTCACAGCAAACAGCTGCATATTTGTGGATTTTTTTTTGGATATTTATTCTTAGCTCACAGATTAACTTGGTAATGGGCTTACTTGGTACATGAAACAACAGAGAGATAGCAAAAGGTTGGAAAATTTAAGGAACCCATCTCATTTTTTTGAAATCTGCCCACATGTGGGCAAAGCAGAGAAACTTGTTTTTTTTTTTTTTAATTTTTACTATTTCCTAGTTTGTGACCTCCCTGCAGCTTTTACTTTGATATAGGGGAGACCGGGGCTGGTTGTCACAGGGGCAGGTTGTCACACTGTGTAGAATTTAAACATGCTCTATTTCTATTTAAAGCAAGTAGGGGCACAGCCATTGTATATGAAAGTCAGTACAGGAGTAACTTAAATCTATCTGGGAATATATACCTATGTCATTCGAAATCTTGATGTCAAATTGGACATTTTTTTAAAATTCAGCACTCGGGGCAGGTTGTCACATTTTTGGGGCAGGTTGTCACACTTTTGGTTAAGAGTTTAAATGCAGGAAGTGAGACTCTGTAAGTCAAATCCTGAATGAGACAAGCTATTTTGGACATTTCAGGAATCCCCTACTTGCCCAGTGCAGACCTTAACAATCATGTGACTCTGTACAAGGGTGCTACAAATTTTGACTTATCAAGGCAACAGACATGCATTTTGATAAGGAAGAGAGTGAGTGCAGACTGCAGAATTTTCCGGAAATGTCTTTTTGAAAAATTGAAATAGATCTATTTAGACGCTTTGCCTTTTCTGCTTACATCATCAATCATCAGTAGAATGTACTAAGGATATGACAATTTAATATCTATGAGAGTGTGACAACCTGCCCCGAAAGTGTGACAACCTGCCCCGAAAGTGTGACAACCTGCCCCTGTGACAACCAGCCCCGGTATCCCCTATATAGAATAAAATATATTACCTACTTCAAGTAATAGAAGGAACCTGAAACTTTAGCCTTACCTGATGGTACTGAGAAGCACATTTTGATCAGGTGAAGAAGAAGCAGGCAGGTGCACCATAAGGAGGTAGTGTAATCCATGATGTGAAGGGCTGAAAATAAATGATGAAAAGTCTAAAAAGAGCCACATTAATAGGATTTGTTAGGTTAACAAGTATTTTACATTTTTTGGAAACACCATTGTAGAAAAAAACGCCTCAGACAATGGTACTTGCATCGCCCTGTTTCATGTATATGCTGCTGTGCGTGATCCTCGTTTTGGGCTTGAGGGCTTCAGACAGGTTAATTGTCAGATCATTTACATATACCGAAAGAGTAAGCAGATGAGTTGCGGGCCATTACATGGCAATAGCCTTTTAAAATTGTATTCTATATTTTTACCCACAATCATTGCAGGGCCTTTACATTACAGCCTTCCACTTTGATAAAGAAAAAATGAGGACCAGTTCACTGTGAAAATGGCATTTCATGTGTCATCATACTGATGATTTGTCATGATCATGCCCGATACTTTCAATGTTAATTTGATCGATTTAAGGAGACTTATCCCTCTTGTTGGTGACAGCCAAACGAAAGGATTATGCATCTGATTTTCAATCCAAAATCAGCTTTAAAAAATACCTGCTTACGCAAGTGCTACCCTCGGCCATAGATTCTGTTGCTGTGAGTCATCATGTAGGGCCTACGTTAAGTTTTAACAAAATTTAATATCGCCACCAAGGTCACAGAAATGGTTCAAGGGCATCCATGTTACAACTCATTCAAGGTCTTACTATGATACAAAATCCCTGTGAGTTTGGCGGTCCCAGGGACAATAATAGTGGAGTTGTTGTGTATATAAGCTTTTCACAAATATGGCTGCCAAGGTCACAGATATAGGTAAAGGTCACTGATGTCAAAACCAATTCAAGGTCTTACAATGATACATTATCCCTGTTAGTTTGATGATCCTAGTGTGAATACAAGAGGAGTTATCGTGCACACTATCTATATAAGATCAGAAGGCAAGATTCAAATAAGAGATATTATAATTATATACCATAAAACGGGGTTACTTTGGCAGTTTCGGAGCACCAAATTTGTGTTCTGAGAAAAACTATTCATTGAATATCAACAGTTTTGTGCCATAACACAGCCAGTACATTGAGGTTAGATTTTGAGCATGTAATACCATATGATGCAGTAGAATTTCATTAGTTATGTTATTTTGGCCACCCAAAAAGCCGAGGAATGTATTTTTGTAATCTAGAATGAGTTGTGACCCATTCACTGATTTCTGAACAAAAATTAAATATTGATACGTGTACCACACTCCGTGTACTACTACTGCCTCCTAATTCAGAATGACATAGTGTGAAAATACCCCAGTTTTTAGGTCACAAGAATGTAAGATAGGGTAATGCTCTTTGACTCGGACACTCCTGAAAAGTAACCTTGAGTCGGACACTTTTGACTGCATTGAATTGGCCAGTTAACTGCCCACATGGGCAAACAAATTAGCACAGATGTTCAATTAAGTCCTATTGAATCTGCCTCGCTATAGTAGTTGCATTGGTGCGATGCGTTATGAGCAATATTTGTCTTTAAAAAAGGACATATTTCACAGTTGTTTCAACTTTGTTTTTGTGACGTTTTGGATAAATGTCAATTTTCAAAACACTAGAATAGACCTAAAAACCTAATGAACTTCCTTAAAACTGTGCATACATATTTGTATTTGGCTACTCTATCATTCTGCCTGGTTTCTTTATTTGCATTTAGACTGAACTCTCAACAAATAGAGTTTTAAAATATTTGGTAGGGGCTCTTTGAGTCGGACTCTTGATTTTTTGAATGCCAGTGGGATCAACCATTACGTAACAAGGGGGATCAGCCAGTCCATCGTCCAGCCAAGTTGGTGACGTCATACAGCCCTGCTGACTGGCTGCCCTGCAGGACCTAGTTGATCGTCAGTCTAGCCCTAGCTGCAGGTCTAAGTAGAATTAGATAGAGTACTCTATCAAGACCAGCGCTTGTAACCTGCCTTGTTAATAAAAAACCCCACCAGAAATTATTTATTTCAAGACTGCCCTGAAAGAATTTTTATTTCACCAAAACTGACCAAGAAATAATTTATTAAAAAATAACCATTCAAGCACCCCCCCCCCCCGGCCCTCCTTGAGATTAAATGGTGGGCCATTGGTGGCCCCCCTAACTTCCTAAGTGACTTCAATCTAAACTGTTTTTTAATATAAGTTTATCTTAAGTAACTGAATATCCACTGATGTGTCATTTTAGCTCATCTCATAGATGATCGACTTGTTTGGATTCAGAAAATTAACACAGCTGCACCCAGATAATCTACCCTAGACGAATCCTACCAGCGCCGCATATTATCATAGATTTACGTCACGAGCGTCTGGGCCAATCAGCGTCCAGGATTCCTCTCCACTTCAAAAGTTTACCGGCAATTTGCGCGGAGACTATTATAGGTCCTCAGAGACCTAACACCTATCATTTTAAAGATCTCGGAGAGATCTATCTATTGCAGTTAGAATCATATCTGTACGACTGACGAAAACGCGTGAATAGACGTTATCGTCCTCATTTGCATAACATGCTTGAAGGGCTGATCATTGGTCTGCTTTGTGCACTCTGGGACCACTGAGTACGGTAATTACATTTACCGTCTCTGAAAATGGCGACCTGTCTTTCTGGCCTTCAAAATTGTGGATTTTACTGTGGATTTACACATCATATGCCAAATTCTAATGGTATTTTGGCACTTGGCATGTCAGTTACAGCCATTCTAAAGATCCAGAGACATGTGGGCATGTCTTTAATGAAGAACTTGTTGAGAACCTGATCGTTTTAGAAATGAAGCGGGAGACGGTAAATTTGATGAGGGAAAATGTCGTGAGAACAGTAAATTTTATTGCGGGAGACGGTAAATTCAGGCTTTCAGTTGAATAAATTTGCATTTTCCACGGAATAAAGCCTTATTGTGGACCTATGAGACTCATTGCTGCATAACATGAGCGTACCAACTGGACTGGTGTACTTCAGGCAGGGTTTCTGTTGACGCCGTCTATATCACCAAAAACCGCATTGTTTTAGTAAAGGACGCACTTTTAAAGCAGTGTCTGGGTCCCCAGGATGCACTGAAAGGTCAAGCTTTCAATCTCAAGTATCAGGCAATCGATCATCCATGATTACAATCAAGGCGCCTCAATTGCTCTGAGAAGCTTTTGGTGACTTCACACCTTCAAGAGTCGCTTAATTGCAATTCAGACTCATTACTGGCTCTCATTTAGACGAGCCTTCAATTTACTTTAAAATGGCTTAATTTCCAATGATTCATTCAATCGAGACTTCTTCTTGATTCCTGAACACAACACAGAATAGTCAAACTGATTTAAAATAGACTGAAGCACGCTCTGTAGCTCATCTATTATCTTAAACATGCCCTGTGGAATAAGTTACTTGTAACCAAAACTTTGGGATTGTATATTTCAGGTAGGGGGGCTCCAGAGGCCTTTGCTCATTAGTTTGAAAATTACCAACTTTTGCAAAACATGACAAACACTTTTACTTTTCCATTTCATATGTGGACCAGGGGGCCCATAAATTCCCTGTACAATACGCATATTTTGTGTGTACATTGCAACTAGTGATTTGCAGATTTTTTTTACGGGCCAATATGTCAATTCAAGTTTGATGGGTGGCAGACCCCAGGGCATTGCCCTCCGGCCCATAGGGCCAGTCCACCCCTGGCAGTTAGTTACAGAGTGACTTGAACATGACATCACTGATATGTGATAATATAATAATGACTCATCCAGTGACATGGGCTTATAACAGGTATGACTCTGATTTTGTGGCATGATCAACAAAAAAAATATATAAGAGAAGAATAACACTGGTCAGGAAAACTCCATATACACTCTGAAATCACAAGAATATAATTAATAGTTGCTGTGCCATTGTTTCATGGAAACTGCATAAATGCGGAGGGAATGCAGACATTTTGAAGGGGACCCACTTTTTCAAAGCTCATTGGGTCCCCGGGACCCACTTCTTGAGCACTCCAACAGAAAATCTGACTTCACAAAGAAGCCCTGTAAGTTTTGGCTGAAAATGGCTTCATTACAGTGAAACACTTTGATATAGGAAAAATCCTTTCAGGTTCATGTTGATTTTTGCATTCTGTGAGTCATGATACACCATGATTTGTCATGATCATTGCATTAGTATTGGAAAAATATATGCAGCTGATGATTCATGATCACTACCATGTAAAATAGTTGTAAATGTGACTAAATATGTGAAACACTTTGACATGGGATAATGAGTCATCATAGGCATGATCTGTCATAACTGCATAACCACAGCCCATATGCTCAAGAGATTTTGTTTGTCAGCTGTTGTGAGCACCAATGCCAGTCCAAGGCAACTTGAGGCCAACAGGATGATGCCATGGGAGGAGGAGCGGTTATGGATAATATAAAAATATACTTCCATCATTAGCTTGGGTACTGCAATGTTGAATCGGCCTTGGCTTGGTGCTTTCTGTAAGGCCAGACATAATTGATCTTTAGTTTCTCTAATCTTCTCAAGGCACTTTTTCTAGGGTAGGTCAGTAGGACGACAAAGAAGGTGATATCCCAGTTTTTTATACATGTCAATTGATAAAAATTGTGGGTATGAAAATTTTTTATTTTCCATAGGCCGAAAATCGGTTGGTCGGTCGCTCTGAGAAGCGAAAAATTTAAAAAGTCTGGCCTAAATAACAACATGTCCTGTCTAGCCTCAGTAGAAAAAATCATTCCTTCTTTCTCTTATTTACAATGAAATCAAGTTTTGTATAGCGAGTGCTTGAAATAAATAACTGACTCTAGTACTTGTATCACAGTGCAGTACTTTCTCCTCCAACCCCCCCCCCCTAATATGTAATGGTTGACCCCAAATGTACTTACTTATAATTTCCTGACACTTCCAGGCCTTTCTTTCTTATGGACACCACCACCTGTTTCTGCATGTAGTTGTACCATTCTATACACAAATCCCTTGCTGACACAAAGGCTTTCAGACATCTCTCGTACGCTTTTATCATGCAAATATTTCAGATAAATGATTCTCCATCTCAGCTCAGGTGGATACGCCTTCATTTTGGCAGATGAATAGGAAATTGTCATCATGAAGGAAGACCAATCACTGCCAGTGCCTGGTTATGACAAATCATCCAAATGATGACCAATCATCCCATGTCAATATCTTTCATACATAGCTTTGGATCTTACAGATTCACAGCTATGGCATGTAATTTCGATCATGAATCATCAACAGCATATATGCTTCCTATACTGATGCAATGATCATGACAAATCATGGTGTATCATGACTCACAGAATGCAAAAATCAACATGAACCTGAAAGGATTTTTCCTAGATCAAAGTGTTTCACTGTAATGATTTTTGTTGTGAAACTGAGTCTAAATAAATTTTATTTGAGTATTCTTTTTTTTACAGATGATTTAATTACCATGCGATATTCTGGTCATTCACAGTTGCCTCTGATAAATCAATGCAATTTATGCATTAGCTGCGTTTGATAATTATAATTAGCCGAGTGATGTTCTGTTGTTCCTGAACCAATCAGATCAACTAAAAATGCTATGTTTTTAGTGACCATAGAACTTCAGAATTGCGTACTAATTAAATCGCCTGTAATGCCTTTTGATTTGTTGAAAAATAGAAACTCGTCAATTTTATTAAGTCCTTTAATACTGAGAATCAATTCCAGCGACTTTGCAGGATCAAACCCAGTAAAATCCAAACTTCATAAGCCATTAGTCATTTAGGTCAATTTGGCGGAATGGCACCAGCACGCCAAATCTTATTTGACAATACAAGTCCATGGTTCTGGGAGCTCATGGATGGCAGAGAGAGCAGGAGTCCTCAACATGTTACACATTTACCCCATGTGAGATTTCTTTTATTTGACCATCTCAGATGCTGATACAAGGCACCGCCAATTTGACATCTCATTCGAACGTCATCCAACTGGCATTTTGCTCATGAAGGTCCTCTGAAAATTATGGGTTCTCCAACAGGGATTCGAACCCTTGCATGCACATAGATAACTGAACTTGAGTGGAATTATTCAATCTTTAAATCTTGGTTAGGAAGCAGACTCCATGATCGAGTCCCTATTTTTGGCGATGAAACGAAGTGGTTAGGAAGGCTTAATTGGCAACAAACCATAATACACACGGCAGATTATGACTGTACCTACCAGTCTTATACCGGGGATGTCACCAAATTTGCTATTTCTGAAAAAACAAAGAAGAATGCTATGTTCAATTTGCTTGACCACTTTGCTTGCTACCAGTGTCAATACTCAACTTGCTGCCATTCAAACTTCAAAATTTATACCTTCTTACCACTTCATACTCCAAAATATTATTCCATGTTTATGAGCCAGGGTTTATATTAATTAGTGATTTCAGCTGTAGATTCTTTGGCCTTGCATCTTGAAAATAAGCAAATTTTAAAAATGTTAAAACACCTTCTGTATTAGGCCTACTGGCACATGAATTGCATCTCGTCATTGTTTTTTTTTTTCAATTGTTTACACTGTGGATTTTAAAGAACAAAGACCACAATTAATCTTCTGAATAAAACCATGAAATTATCAAACTTCACTTTCTGGTTTTGAGACACTGTTGTTGGTCTTACAAACTTCAATATATTGGTTTCAACATAAAAAAAAAGGCTATTGGATATTCCCATCTTTGATAAAACAAGATTTATCTAGCTGTCGTCTTTCTGTAGGCACTGACAAAGCAGTTTTAGACTTTCAGTATCGAAATTTACCGTCTCCATCAATGATGTGGCTGAGGAATTTACCGTCTCCCTCTGCTGAATTTACCGTCTCCCGCTTCAGATCTTCTCCCCCTCGTTTCATGGAATTAAAACGTTTCCACATCTAAACTTCGGTGGCTACTCCAGTAAAGCAACTCACTTGTTCATTTTGATGCAAAATCCGGTGTCTTAGAGGTTTTATTAACTGTTTCTCAGCAAGATAAAATCCTTCCTTCAGACTGAAAATTTTCAGGTCGCCATTTTCGGAGACGGTAAATTTAATTACCGTACTCAGTGGTCCCAGGGTGTTGTGGGTGTGTCTGACATAATCACTGAAGGCTTTGCTGAAGTGCACAGCTGTTGATGATTTTGTTATAAATACCAATTGAATAGTGAAAACGTTTGATTTGAGGCCCCAAATGTTCATTTATAGGCCCTCACCTATAGGTCAAACAATTAATACATCGCATTTCAAGTTATCTAAAATCCAAGTGTCCAAATCAAGAAATCTTACCATACTTCTCTTACTAATAGTCAGTCTTACAATTATTTCACAACTGTTTTTTAGTCTTACTGTTCTTAATGAATACTGTTTTAGCAGTAATTCTCACATTTAAAGAAAAATGTGAAAAACATATCTTGCCAAATAATTTTTCAATTGTTACCAAATTATTGTTTGACTCTTTGATGGATAATTCATCAAGAAATTATTTTACTCTGTAGATAATTCCTCGTGTTTCTAAGATTGCTTTGAAATAACACACAACATACACAATGACATAGAACAACAGCTAAAAACATCTGTGGAAATGATATTACACTTAACTATCTGGTTGAATTGAAAAGTTAAGCAACACGGTTTTGAAATTGGAAACCCCAGTTTCCAATAAATATGTCACATTTTCCCATAATTATGTCTATCTATCAGTTTGAACTTTACTAAACACAATGCCATTTCGAAAAAGATATCAAGCACTTGTATGAAGTTAGCAATAAGAGCCTAGTAGTAGCACTTATTGATTAGTCTTATGACAGAATGATTGCAGAATGAGAAGCCTATCATTGAAAACCGTGATAATCTAGGATTACATGTAATAGAACTTATTCCTTTTAGACTCAAATTTTAGGGAGAAAACTCTTTATTTTGTCAAAATGTAATCAACTGTTGTTTGAGTGAAAGATATTCTTGAGATCAATTTCAAAAGCTGCAAGATATGGCCACTGCGTGTCCAAGGGTGCCGGAAGGAATCGCTGGCGGCAGGGGCGGTCAGATGAAAAAGGGCAAATCATATTCAAGCCAATTTCGCGTGACAAAATTGAAAGTCAATAATAACTTTGAATATATATATAATGACTAATTTGTTTCTAAAATTAGCTAGTAAAATAAGCCCAATGTTTTTTCTTTAAGATCTAAATGGCACTCATGCCCCCTTGCCCCCCTTGGACAATTGCCCCCCCCTACCCCCCCCCCACCCCTGTTCCAGCACCCCTGAGGCTATGCACAATACAGGACACATTTATATTGGTCATTATTTTCATGCTGTCTTTGAAAATACGCACATTACCTCAATATCGCATATTGCATGTGATACTCTTCTATTCATTCATGTTCTACTTTAGCAGAGAGCTATAAATAATCGATGAAATTGATGCAAATCAAGGAGAACAGCAAGATATCACAGAAAGGTGTGCAGTTGCAGCCTGAAGAAGATGTAAACAAAGCCACTTCCTGTGGTTGGTAGCAGTGGCAAATGACAGAACTAAAGCAGATTGATTTTCATGCCACCTGGTGTAAAATGCTTGAACATTTGCTCCAGCCTCCAGACCAGTTGCACTACCATCCTAAATGAAATGTTCCACTACACTGCCATCCCAATTCCCAAATTAAATGTGCCACCATAGAAAAACACCCTAAACTACCTAATCTATGAAATGCTCCACCTCCACCTTACACTCCCATCCTAAATGAAATGTTCCACCTTACATTACCATCTTGAATGAAATGCTCCAGCTTACACTACCATCCTAAATTAAATGCACCTTACACTACCATCCCAAATGAAATGTTCCACCTTACATTACCATCCTGAATGAAATGTTCGACCTTACACTACCATCCAGAATGAAATGCTCCACCTTACACTACCATCCCAAATGAAATGTTCCACCTTACATTACCATCCTGAATGAAATGCTCGACCTTACACTACCATCCTAAATGAAATGCTCCACCTTACACTACCATCCTAAATGAAATGCTCCACCTTACACTACCATCCCAAATGAAATGTTCCACCTTACATTACCATCTTGAATGAAATGCTCCACCTTACACTACCATCCTAAATGAAATGTTCCACCTTACACTACCATCCTAAATGATATGCTCCACCTTACACTACCATCCAGAATGAAATGCTCCACCTTACACTACCATCCCAAATGAAATGTTCCACCTTACATTACCATCTTGAATGAAATGCTCCAGCTTACACTACCTTCCTAAATGAAATGTTCGGCATGTCAATGAATTTTAGTTCCAAAAGCTGACCATAGGTGTCGCTCGAAAATGAGCACACTGACTCCAGGAGTCCAGGTAGCACTGCTGGGTCTTGGAGAGATAAGCAGGGAGAAGGAGGGAGGGAGGAATGTTAGCAGGGTCATCTTTGGGACTTTTTGGGTTTTCTTCGAAGTTGGTGTTGTGTATTATTGATGCGTATTTATAATCAAGATTTTACCATTAAACTGTACATATTCAATCAAGTGTATTTAAAAGAAAACAATCTAGATATTTTAGAAAGACTTTTACATATATTTTTTTATTACATCGATTTATTTCATAGATTCATTGAATAGATTTATTACATAGATAGATTTATTATATAGATAGATAGATAGATAGATAGATAGATAGATAGATAGATAGATAGATAGAAAGATAGAAAGATAGAGAGAAAACTAGGAAGGAAGGAAGGAAGGAAGGAAAGAAGGAAGGAACGAAGGAAGGAAAGAAGGAAGAAAAGAAGGAAGGAAAGAAGGAAGGAAAGAAGGAAGGAAAGAAGGAAGGAAAGAAGGAAGGAAAGAAGGAAGGAAAGAAGGAAGGAAAGAAGGAAGGAAGGCAAAGAAAGAAGTACGGAAAGAAGGATGGAAAGAATGGAGGAAAGGAGGGAGGAAGCAAAGAAGAGAGGAAAGAAGGACGGAAGCAAGGAAGGGAAGATGGAAGGAAAAAAGGAAGAAAAAAAGAAAGGAAAGAAGAAGAGAAGGAAGAAAGGAAGTAAGGAAAGAGGAATGAAAGAATGAAGAAAAAAGGGAAGGAAAGAAGAAAGGAAAGAAGGAAGGAAAGAAGGAAGGAAGGATTGAGGAAAGGATGAAGGAAAAGGAAATAAGGAAAGGTAACGAAGGAAGGACTGGGGAAGGCATTAAATATGGAATGAATGACATATGGAAGAGAGGAAATAGGAAGGAAATGGAAAGATTGATATGAAAAAAAAGGAGGAAGGAAGAAAGGAAGGACAGAAGGAAGTAAGGAAAGAAGGAAGTAACCAGAGAATGAATGAAGGAAGGACATAAGGAAGGTAGGAGAGAAGGAAGGCGGCAAGAGAGAAGGAAGGAGAAAAAGAAAGAAGGAAGAAAGAAGGAGAGTAGGAAAGAAGGAAGGAAAGAATGAGAGTAGGCAAGAAGGCAGGAAAGAAGGAGAGTAGGAAAGAAGGAAAGAAAGAAGGAGGAAAGGAAAGAGAGACGGAAGGAAGGGAATAAGGAAGGAAGGAAGTAATGGAAATAGTGAAGCCAGGACATATGGAACATATGGAAGGAAGAAAATAGGGAAGGAAGAACATAGACAGGAAGGAAATAAGACGGAGGGAAGGAAGGAAATAGGGAAGGAATACAAAATAGTAAAAAAAATGCTATTATGTATTCCAGGAATACAATATAGTAAAAAATGCTATAATGTATTTCAGGAATACAATATAGTAAAATATGCTATAATGTATTCCTGGAATACTGTTTAGCATAGTTTTCTTAAAAAAGTATGCTGATGTTCAATTCACAATCAATTTGAGAATTCTAAATCAATTTGAGAGCCTGTTTTTTGTAATTTCAGTTATGACATTACTTGGCTTTGTGAGACAGGGCCAGAATTAACAGTCTTTCCGTAAGACATTTGGGGGCCGCCCCAACTCGTCAGCAAAGCCATGTTTTTGTTCTTGACCGTCGATCCTCGCTTTTCAACTTTTTGTGAGGCCCCCCTTGCTGTGTGCCCACTGTGCCCTATGGATAATCCGGCCCTGGCTACCACTAGACCAACCCTCCCCCGGAATTGCCAATATGTGTAGTTGAGCTGTACATACAGTAGGGCAGTATGTGCACCATTGCTGACAACCGATATGATACGTATCATCGACACACTTGAACACACGATTCATACCGTCGGTCCCAAAATTCAGGCTAGCGACATGCTGGTGTCTGCGTATATAACATGGGATATCTCTAAAATGGAATGACTAACAGGACAGATTGGAGAACACTAATTTACGAGACAAGGTGAGACAAATTCTCCTATGGTCATGTCAACCCAGAATTTTTTCCAACTCACTTTGAAACTGCGGAGACAGTTAATCAAATATCAAAGATGTTTCAAGGTTATACTTTCATTACTTTGCACAGTTTTCATCGGCAAGGACAACTTGTAGTTCTCAGTGGTTTTCTATAGCTGACAGTAATTTGATTTTACATGAGTTGACTTTTTCTGAAACATGTGCTTTCTCCTAGCCAATGTTTTGAACAAACAGGAAGTCATGTACATGCTGCCACGTTGTTGCACCATGTATGTAGAGGAAGAAAAAATCAACTGAACAGAACCTGTTAACAAGGATACTGGAAAGGTAGAACTAATTTCTCAGTGGTTCATGAAAGAAAGAAACACCAGAACCCACCGAAGCCAAAGAAAAACCAAAGACAACAGACCAACGAAAAGAGAACCCAGACGAACACAACAAGCAACTTGGCAATCTCCACAAAATCATCAACCAACTCGAAAGGACAAGAGATGAAATAACGAAAGAACTAACGAACAGCCAAGCCCGAAACAGAGAAGCAGACACAAGAAACAAGGCCCTCAAGGGAGCTCTGGTGAATAAAAATGAAATAACCACTAAATATGAAGAGGAAATAGAAAAACTGAAAAGACAAATGACAATCCACGACGAAGAAACGGAAAAACTGAAAAGACAACTGACAAACCACAACGAAGAAATGGAAATACTGAAAAGTCAAATAACAAAGGAACGAGAATCACGACAAACGCTAGAACAATCGCGCCAACAACAAGTACAAGAACTGAGGACGGAAATCAACAGAAAAGACAGCATCATTGAAGACCGTGACGAGACGATAAACTCCATGCTAGACAAACTACACTCCAGTAAAGATGAAACAGAACTGACGAAGATAGACAAACCAAAATCAATCCTCCTCTTCGCCGATTCCAATCGCAAACACATTCTTCCACAAATTGAAAAGACAGAAGGGACGGAGTGGATCTATGACCAGAATATGTTTAAAATAGAGGACTTACAATACACGGCAAACAACTTTGAACAATACGGCTGGGAGGATATCTTCACAATATGCATCATGCTCGGCACCAACAACCTGAAAATGGACCAAAACGGAAATGAGGAGGCCAAAAAGTTAACCAACGCGGTAAAAAGCCTGCAATCTAAATTCCAAGGGGAAATATTTGTGATCGAAATCCCACCAGTCAACCTGAAGAAACCCAAAATCGAACGCCTAATATCCAACAGGTGCCTGAAAGAAGAGGAGGACAAAGGAGGATACAAAATGATCCTGGTAGACGATGAATTCAGGAAACACCTCAAGGAAGAGGTACTTGAGCCCGACAATATCCACCTGAACAAAAAAGGTGCAGCAATCATCGCAGATGCAATCAGCCAAATGCTAAAAGAAAACCCACCAACGACACCTAAAGGGCAAAATACCCAAACTAAAGACAGGCAAAACACCCAAGTAACAAAAGAGCCTTTACATGTGGGCATAACCCAAATCCCCAGCAAAAGCGTAGGCGAATTCATTGGTGAAAAAGGCTCCAATATCAAGAAAATTGAAAAACGACACGGCGCAAAAATACAAGTTGACACGGCCACAAAGGAGCCATATGCAAGAGTTAAAATCCAGGGCGACAAAAGAGCAGTAGACGCAACTGTGAAGATAGTAGAAGAGTACACCAGGGAAAAAGAAGAAACCTGGAGAAGAAATGAAGAAAAAAGGGACAACACCAAAGACACCACCTACACCTACTACGAACAAGGGTCATGCAATCGAGGATCGAAATGCAGGTTCAACCACTGAGAACAACGACGAAGAACATCCAACAGGGACGAAGAAGCAAGCTACGAACCGAGAAGCAGACACAGGACCCCACCCCCATCAGGAGCATCCAGATGGAGGGCCCGTACGCCTCCACCAAGAAATAGAGACGAAAACAGAAGACAACACAGCAGTAGAGACTACCAAGAGGAAAGACGTGAGATCCGCCTAATGCCCCAGTCTCACGGCGGCTCCCGGAGAACTATTTAGATCGGCGTCGAAGTATTTCCTGGTAATTTTGATGAATTTGGGTGATCCGCCGTCGACTTTTAACATCCCCCAGGGGAAGTTTTTGTTCCCCTCAGCGGTTCCTAGAAATGGAAAAACTGCGCCGTGGATGTCAAAAAAGATTCAACAGGTACAAACTTTTTTTACATGACGGCGGAGCAGAGCCCAAAATTTTCTTAATTTTTGGATGTCCGGCGTGGATTTTTTCAGTGAGAACGCCTCAAAAACATCTCCGCCGGGATATTAGGACATCCCCTGCCGCTGAGGGGACCTCTCCTGCCCCCGCGGGGACCTTTCCTGCCCCCGCGGGGACCTTTCCTGCCCCTGGGAGGACATTTGAAGCCTCGCCGGCAGTTTTTGACATCCCGCCGCGGTGAAATAGGTTCACTGAGGGGCAGTTATAGGTTCCCTGAGGGGTACTTTTTATATCTCGGGGTGATATAAAAGTATCCCTCAGGAGGAGGAAATTCCTTTCCCCCGCGAACTTTTGGGGACGGCGTACAACTTTTCTTCTCCGCAGTGAACAAAAAGAACCCCACAGTGATATGCTTTTAATTAATTATGTAATGGTTTTATAAACATTGTATGTCGCCGTGATGGTCATTTTTTTCCTAGAATTCAACTCAAGCTGCCCCTCAGTGGTAAAAAGTTCTCCGTAACGTGCCGTGAAACTGGGGCATAAGAGAGAGAACACCATCCAGGGACAGACACGACAGCCCCCTCCAGCCCAGAGAGGCAAAAAGGAGAAGGGATGATAGGAGATAGGAATCCACGTCCAGTAGCCCGACCAAAAGAACTACAAGACCTCCCAACGAAAACTGGTGGATGAAAGTACCCGAGGGCAAAATTACCCATGCCAGACAACACAAGGGCAAAAATACCCGAAAACAGACATGGAAAAGATACGAAACAACCGAACAAGATAAACGAACAAAGACCAACCCGGGCATAAACCCCTCGTGTGAAACAAGAACACCCCATCCGAACGACAAAGAAAAAGGGAAAAAGAAGGCTGGAAACAGGAAAAAACAAGGTAAAAATAGCCTAAGAATGCTATATACTAACATAAATGGAATAAGATCAAAACTAACCAGCCTTGCAACTGTAAGCGAAATGTACAAAGCGGATGTTATAATGTTAAGCGAGACGAAAGGGCACCCACCTAAAATGGAAGGATTCGAATGGTATGAAAAGACCAGACATGGCAAAGGAGGCGGGGTAGCAATAGCAATTAAAAACCATTGGGCAAAATATACCACCCTGGTAACAAACCTAGAGGACAACGAACAGGAAATTATATGGGTGGAAGTAAAACCCCCAAAAAGCACATGTGTGTACCTGGGAACCTTCTACGGCCCCCAAGAAAGTAACAATAGAGACGATACCTACAGACAATACATGCAAATCAAATCACAGATACTAAACCTCAGAAAAAAGGGCAGAATAATACTTGCTGGGGACTTCAATGCAAAAATAAACATAGAGAATAAAATCCAGCAAAAAATAAGCCCAAATGGAAAACTCCTGGAGACACTGATCGAAGGAACAAACACCCAGCCAATAAACCTCAAATCTAATACTGGGATATGGACAAGAGAAAACAGACACAACAACAACGAAAAAGCAGTCATAGACTACATACTCACTGACCCAGAAACAGCGAACGATGTAACAGACATCCAAGTAGATGAAAAAGGCACCTACAGAGTAAAGAGCGCAACAACTGAATCTGATCACAACACCATCCTAATGACTACCAATATAAAAAACTACCAGAAACCCCCCAGGAAGATATCCAGATGGAAAACGGGGACAAAGGTAACCTGGAAGAAATTCAACGAAGAAATACAAGAAATGGACAGAACGAAGAGAATAAACAACTACACCCAATTAGAAGAAGCCATAGAGAAATGCCTCACAAAACATATCAGAAAAATAACAATATCAACAAAACCAACGAAAAGAAGACAGACTGACAACGAGAAGCAATCCCGAAAAAGTCTGAAGGAGGCCAAAAGAGAATTCTTAGAAGAGAAAGACCAAGTGAAAAAGAGAGAAAAACTAGACCGACTGTACGAGAAACAACGAGACCTCAGAGATACAATTGAGAAGGATGAACGGGAAAAAACCAAAAGAAGATTGGACATACTGATAAAAGAAGGAGGAGTCAACTCCAACACCTTCTGGAAGACCAGGAAAAAGCTGCTACAACCACCGAAGAAAGAATACCCAACCATAACAGAAGACGACACTACCCTCAACAACCCTGAAGATGCAAAAAACTACATTGCAAACTACTTTGAAGAGTTGTACCAAGCGAGAGAAGGGAAAGAAGAGCAACAAAGCAATACAAATATGATAATATCGTCGCTCCCTCTACTTTGAACTTGCTATGCTTCAATGCCAGGAGTATAGCACAAAAACAGTCCGAACTCTCCGAGTTCATTGAATATCATAATGCAGATATTGTGGGCATAACCGAAACCTGGTTAAAAGCCAGTATTAATCTCACTGCTTTTAGTTCCAATTTTAATGTTTTTAGAAATGACAGGCCTGATACACTTGGCCAAGGTGGTGGAACTCTGTTGGCTGTTCACAGTAAATTAAGTTGTAATCTTGTTGAAAAAATAATTGTAAATAGATGTGAATGTATGTTAGTTGATGTCAAAAATAATAATTCTGAATTTACTAGATATGCTCTAGTCTATAGACCACCTGACAGTAATTTGGAAAGCTCTATGGAATTTTTTGATGTTATTTACAACTATTTGAAAGATGTGCGTCTGTATGTGTTACTCGGTGATTTCAACATGCCTGATATTTCGTGGAAGAATCTTACTGCTAGGTCACAAGTATCGCGTGAATTTTTAACAATGTGTTATAGATTAGGTTCAGAACAATATGTGAATTTTCCAACTAGAAATGATAATGTGTTAGACTTGATTCTTTGTCCAAATAGGTTGATGATCAATTCTGTATGTTGTGAAGCTCCTTTTTCCTCCAGTGACCATGCAACTGTTTTATGTAAAGTAAATTGTCTTGAAAGTTTGAAACATGAAATGACAACCAAGCCTTGTTTTAAAAAAGCAGACTATCAACTGATAAATGCCTTCTTAAGTACAATTAACTGGGAAGAAGTTTTTTCAGAATGTCAGTCAGTCAATGATTTATGGTTAGCTTTCAAGGATATCATTAATACTGCAATTTTTAATTTTGTCCCATTTACACGCCCAGGTAAACGTAAAAATGTCCCTTGGTTCAACAACAAACTGAAACACTTGCGATCTGTCAAACAGCGTAACTGGAAAAAATATGTGAATTCTAGAAACGTTGTCACCAGTGCTCAGTATAAAGACTCAGCAAATAAGTTCAGAAAAGAGTTTCTTAAGGTGAAATGTGATTATGAACAAAACCTATTCTCTACGGATACCAGTAGAGGTAAATTTTATGCTTATGTTAAAAGTCAAACGTCATCAAAATACTCAATTCCAACTATGAGATGCACAGATGGTTCATTAGCTATGAATGATTACGAAAAGGCATGTGAATTTAATAAATATTTTTCATCAGTTTTTGTAAAGGACAATGGCAGTATACCCAATTTTGATTCTGCATGTACAGATAAACTTGATCAATTTTCATGTGATCCTCAAAGCATTATCAAAGTTGTTAGAAAATTGAAAGGCAGTTCGTCTGCTGGTCCAGATGGTATTAATGTATTCTTTGTCAAAAAAGTTCTTGCTGTTGTCACCAGCCCGTTGTGTAAAATCTACAACAAATCTCTTAATGATGGAGTGGTCCCTGATGAATGGAAGGTTGCCCATATCATTCCTGTGTTTAAAAAGGGTAATAGTCAATTGCCGTCACAGTATAGACCCATCAGTTTAACCTCTGTTATTTGCAAAATTTTAGAGGGAGTAGTGAGACAAAAACTTCTGGATTACTTGCTAAAAAATGATATTATTCCTAAGAATCAACATGAATTTGTCCCAAGGAAGTCAACGGTCACTAACATGCTTGAATGTATGAACGATTGGACACTTAATTTTGACAGAAGAATGAGTTCTGATGTTATATATTTAGATTATTCTAAATGCTTTGACACTGTTTGTCATAGCAAATTATTATATAAATTGAAAAAATATGGTATACAAGGTGCAGCTTATAAATGGCTTGAAAGTTTTCTTGTCAACAGATTCCAACAGGTTAAAATTAATAATTCATTATCTCCACCATCACATGTAGAGTCAGGCGTGCCACAGGGCACAGTTTTAGGCCCTATTTTATTTCTTATTTATTCTGCAGATCTTCCGAAAGTTGTCAAAAATTGTACAGTGAGCATGTATGCAGATGATACGAAAGTTTACAAGTCTGTAGAAAGTGTGAATGATTGTTTACAATTGCAGAGCGATCTTGACAGTATTTCTGAATGGGCAAATTCATGGCAAATGACCCTAAATCCAGAAAAAACCAAAGTCTTGACGATTGGTAATAAAACAATAGATTTTGATTATGTCCTTAATGGTACTTGTGTAGAGAAGGTGAACCATATTAAAGATGTCGGAATAATTATCCAATCAAACTTAAAATTTACAATGCACTGTTCAAATGTTGTCAAGAATGCATATTATATAACTAGAAATATATTCACTACTTTTAAAAATCATGACTGTTATTTTTATATAAAATTATTCAAATGTTATGTAAGACCTACTCTAGAATATGGAAGTCAAGTTTGGTCCCCTTACTTGAAACAAAATATAGATAAAATAGAAAGTGTTCAGAGGTATTTCACTAGGCGCATTTGTCCAAATAATATGTCTTACTTAGATAGGTTAAATTTCTTTAATATCAACTCCATTGAAAATCGTAGAATCTGTTCAGATTTAACTATGTTTTACAAAGTCATTAATGACTTAACATGTGTTAATGTCCAGGATTACTATTCAATTGTAAATAGACTAAGAGGTCACAGTAAGCACTTGTATATGTATTTTAGCCGAACTGACAAAAGAAAACTATATTGGATTAATAGAATTGTACCCTTTTGGAATCGTCTGACTGATGAAATTGTATGCTCAAGGTCTGTAAAATCATTTAAAAAGAAAATCTCTGTACAGAATAGTATTGTTGGTAGGGGGAGTATCTATGTTTCCCAACTCTAACCCCCCTTTGGTTTTATTTTTGTTATGTTTTTACGCAATAAAATATTTCAACATTTCATAAACGACACGGCACAACAACTAAACTCAGAACCCACCGAAGAGATCTCAAAAAAGGAGATCCTTGACGCAAGGAAAAACCTCAAACGACAAAAAGCCCCAGGTCCGGACAATATCCCAAACGACGTTATCACAGAAGCCACCACACAGACAATGGAGCTATACAGAAAAATATTCAACAATATAATCAGGGACAAAAACATCCCTAAACAATGGCAATTAGGACACATAATTCCAATAAACAAAGGAAAAGGAACAAAGGGAAAATGTTCCAGTGAAAGGGGCATAACCCTCAGCAGCAACATGGGGAAACTATACGAACGTATCCTCAACGAAAGAGTGAGGAAAAATACAACCATCACCGACGCCCAAGGAGGAGGAAAACAAAAGGTATGCACTGCTGACCACATCCTCATCCTTAAAGAAATAATCAACGGAAACAGAAACCTGTATGTTACATTCCTTGATGTGACCAAGGCATATGACAAGGCATGGCTAGATGGGATAATGTAGGCTATGCACAAATCCGGCCTAAAGGACAGGACTTGGCTAGACGTCCTCCAAATCAACAGAAACTTAAAAGCCAAAATCATGACACAGCACGGACCGACAAGAGAAATCAATATCAAGGACAGCATAAGACAAGGAGGAGTACTATCCGTCATAAAATATGCCACAGTCATGGACGAGATAAATAAAGAAATTGAAAAAGAACAACTGGGCATCCAAATAAATGACACTACAAAATTAGGATGCCTCCTATGGATGGATGACGTAGCCCTGGTCGCAGAATCAAAAGAAGAACTGACAAAACTGCTGAAGATAACCCAAGAAACAGCGGACAAATACCATATTGTGTTTGGAAAGGAAAAGAGCAAAACCCTAAAATTTGGAAAAAGACCAGCAGCTGAAGAGCCCTGTAAACTAGGAGAAATGGAACTAGAATGGGCAGAGAAATACAAGTACCTCGGCATGATCATAAACAACAAACGAAACAACAAAGACCACATAAGCGATGTAAAACGTAAGGCCGAGGCTGCATACCAAACAATCCTGTCAATTGCAGGATCAAATGACCTAAAATCGATTGAAATGGAAACAATATGGAAACTTATTGATACATGCATCATACCTATAATTTCGTATGGTGCAGTGAGCACCATATGGAGCAAAACCGAAATGGCTGAACTCAACAGAACCCTAGACAACATCCTAAAAAGAATCCTACTAACTCCCACCTCCACCCCAAGGGAAACCATATACATCGAAACCGGGCTACTGGACATAGAGAACACCATACTGAAAGACAAAACAAACTACACGACAACGATAGAAAAGAAAAACAACAAAACCCTTGAAACAATACTCAAAACAGAGGAGAAGAAAAGCTGGACAAAAAATCTAAAAGAAATCCAAAAAGAAAGATACAAAGACCACGAAATAAATAAATTATCGTGCCATGCAATCAACAAAATAACACATAAGGTGTGGCGAGAATCACTCATAAGGGAAGGACAAGAAAAATCAAAAGTGAAATTCCTCATTGACAACAAAACCAACACTAACAAAAGAGAAACATATATAAGCCAACTGAACAGGATGCAAGTAAGTACTATCTTCAAAGCAAGAACAAGAATGCTCCCTGTAAAAAACAACTATAAAAACAAGTACACCAATTTGGACTGCCGGTTCTGCAACCACAGCACGGAGACCCAGCAACACGTCCTCGAGGAATGCACTTCCATTGACAGAACAAAACTACCAATAACAAAAATTAGTGAAATCTTCGCCACGGAGAAAGAAACCCTAATACAAGCAAGCGACAAACTAATCAAAACAATGAAACACCTCAATGAAAACACCCAATAACTGTTTACAACCATCTTCTATTTCCAGGAGAAGGTAACCCACCAGATGTGGGCAAGTACACTAAAGAAGAAGAAGAAGAAGAAAAGATGAGTTTGTGACTTTTTAAAGGTGCCAGTTATTTTCTGTGCTTTGTTTACAGACCCCCCCCCCCCCCCCTGTTTGATATTTGTATGTCTTGGTAACATACATGTGCAATAGAAGTTCAAGTTCCACTCAATTAAAAGATATGACCGAGTTGGTTACTGGTTTTATGAGTTGATTACAAAAAGAAAAAAAAGAAAAATTACTTACCAAACCACAATCCAGTTCTTACCTTTGCTAGATCCTGAGCTCAGTGAGCTGCAATTACCAATATATCCATGCCATAAAGTACCCTTACAAGTTATATGCCATGTTCCACTTTTGTTATCACATGACACAACAGCATGGTCGCCTTCGCGAGAAATATGATGGCCCGGTAACTGAAGATTTGGACAGCCCAGCACTGAAAAATTACAACAGACTGAAGCATGGATTATCTGCTGTAGTGAAAAAAGAAACAGAATTCAAGTGAATATAGTTTCCTTATCATACGAACAAGAAAATGCACATTTTATAATAAATGCTTTGAGCTGTTGGCGAAAAACAATATTTTGTAGTGGACTACTAGCTACTACTGCATAAAATGATTGAGAAAATCACCAGCAAGACTGATTTGATGAGAAAGCAGAAAGATATATCTGAACAATGATTACGATGTGTGTTTCTGACTGAATTTTGACACTTGCCTTTACATTCAATCAAAAAACCTGCTCTTTGTTGCCTTAAAATTCTGATTTCCAATGAATTTCCCTCGGTCAAATATACATCACGGTTGCGGAGCGTTCCCCTGCATATTGTGGTGGCCCGGTTATTGGCCTTCTCCTTTAGTATGGCATACACATGACACATGTCAAACGTTTTAGCAACAGACCTGTAAACATATAACATAATGTAAAGTGTGATGAGCAAGGCATTTCCATACTGTAGAATTAAAAAAATATACTTATTACCAATTCGATATCACTCCTTACAATTTCAGAAAAAAAAATACAAACAAAGATGATTTTCTTCGAGTATATATAACAATCCCTAAGCACATTATCAGGATTATTCAAACTAAATGATTTGCATCCGGTTTCAATGAAAAAGTCCTGACATATTGTACATAGCCACATGATGGACAAGCACTCGCACTGGAAGCCACACCATTCTGTGTTACACTGCAACAACAGTCTGCACAATAACCACATATTAGAAATCTTTACCTAAAGTCTATGAGGCTGACTTGGATTACTTGTCCTGGCTGGGCCTCAATGATCCAAGGAGAGTCTACAGTTCCACACCGAGAAGAAACTGATGAGCTGGCAATGGACCCGGATCGTGACGTCAGTTTCACTGGAGCACTAGACTTGCATGGCACATGTTGTGTTCCTACAACTGCAATTTAGAAGAGACTTCTCTGAACTTCTGAAGCATCGATGTCGTCTAATGCCCCATTCTCACGGCACGTTACGGAGTACTTTAGGCGTCGACGGGATGGTATTTTCTGGAAATTTGGATGAATTTGGGTGATCCGCCGTCGACTTTTCACATCACCCAGGGGTAGTTTTTGTTCCCCTCAGGGGTTCCTAGAAATGGAAAAACTGCGCCGTGGATGTCAAAAAAGATTCAACAGGTACAAACTTTTTTTTCATGACGGCGGAGCAGAGCCCAAAATTTTCTTGATTTTTGGATGTCCGGCGGGGTTTTTTCAGTGAGAACGTCTCAAAACATCTCCGGCGGGATATTAGGACATCTCCTGCCCCTGAGGGGACCTCTCCTGCCCCTGGGGGGACCTCTCCTGTCCCTGGGGGGACATTTGCAGCCTCGCCGGCAGTTTTTTACATCCCGCCGCGGTGATAGCTTCCCTGAGGGGCAGTTATAGGTTCCCTGAGGGGTACTTTTTATATCTCGGTGCGATATAAAAGTATCCCTCAGGAGGAGGAAATTCCTTTCCCCCGGCGAACTTTTGGGGACGGTGTACAACTTTTGTTCCCTGCAGGGAACAAAAAGAACCCCGCCGTGATATGCCTTTAATTAATTATGTAATGGTTTTATAAACATTGTATGTCGCCGGGATGGTAATTTTTTTCCTAGAATTCAACTCAAGCTACCCCTCAGTGGTAAAAAAGTTCTCCGTAACGTGCCGTGAGATCTTAGCATAAGCTGTCCGTTTATAACTTTTGCTGCTGAATGTCTGTTTCAATATCATTTTGATATGACACGATAGCTTCAGTTTACACATACAAATATAATCATCAGAAGCTTTAATATGACAATGCCGCAGCATAGAAGACGGGACTTGTAAATACTTGATTGGTTGACAATATTCATAGGTAAATGGTCATGCGTCATGAACTTGTCCATTTTGCGTTACAGGTAAAAAATGTCCCATTTTTCAGTTTTGTGATATTTTATCACTCAAACATAACACTACTCAGTGCTTCAAACAGAACTTCATTATCTTTTATACTTTCCGAGATATAAACACTTTTGTAGCGATCACTCCCATAGAAATATGAAGATTTTTTGTTTTTGAAAGGGCTTTTTCTCGAAATTGAGACTTTTTACCAAAACACCTGTAACTTTCTTATTACTTAACCAATTACCATGAGGTTTGTTGCAAAATGTTCATAAGAAGTTACTCTAAGCAAGCATATCAACATATATTGCATAAATCATATTTGTCTACTTGAAATCCTCATTGCAAAACTGCACTTTTTTCACTTCAATAATTTGTGAATCTAACCTGCTACTTGTGTTTCTGAGTGAAAATCACCAAAAAACGTTAAGAAAAAATACATTTCCTTTACCCCGAACATATTTTGGATATCCTAATATGAGTAGCTCATCACGCATTTGACATGAGTATTCTTCTAGAAGACAGCTAGTCAGTGGATCAACTGGTGACAGTGGTTGGGGATTGGTATTCATAAGATGGTTAGATATAGATTCAGATGATAGATTTCATATGTGCCTCTAAGGCCTGTTCTGGTCACTCACACGGTTTTTTTAGATGAGATAGGAGAGAGGATGTGAGTCTGCAACATGTTGCAAATCTACCTCCATGTGAGGGATCTTTTACTTGCCCAGCAAAGACTCTGATACAAGGAGCCTCAAATTCACACCTCATCTGATTAACCGCAAGCTGGGATTTTGCTCCTAACCATGATTAAACTGGTTTAGTTTCATCAAACACATCATTTTGCAATGTGCTCCGTCTAGATTAATGCTGGACTTGTGAGGACAATTTGCTTAATTTTATGTGGGAAGTGCACACAAATCCCCAAATAAGATATCTGGCAAAATAAAATATGAGCAGGATAGTGAAGAGAGGCTGATTTCTTCATTTCATAATATCGCCAATCCGACTCCGGCTCCACCCCTGAAACTTCCTGACATGCTTCCACTCTGTCATGAATAACTTTTAAACGGGTAAAGTTTTTTTGAAACCGACAACGGTTATGTATACTAGAGAATATTTTCTTTCCAGTAATATCAAATATATCAAAGATATTGTTTTAGACATAGTAGCAATGTTCTATTGAAAATTATGTTTTTAAAATTCTTGTAACGGCTCCACCCTTTCAGTGGACCAGTTCATGACGCATTAACATAAATGCCAAGCATCATTTTGTTGCTAATTTTATTTTTTGGGGAATTTATTTTTTGGTGGAATTTTTTGAATATTGCTTTTTTTTTGGAATTTTTTTTTCGCAATTTTTGGATAATTTTTTTTTTTTTCGGAAATTTTTTTTTTTTGGAAAATTTTATTTTTTTATTCGGAAAATTTATTTGCGAATTCCATACCTGTGGTTGTGGAATTTTGTGAATACTGTTTTTTTTTTTTTTTCGAAATTTTTGGATAATTTTTTTTTTTTTCGGAATTTTTTTTTTTTTTTTGGCGGAGTATCAAACAGAAGAAGAAGAAGAAGGTAGTCACGTTGTAGTCACGCGTGAAGAGAAGCAAGTGCCAGGATCATATTATGATCACTTTTTTTGATTGAACCATCTGGAGCACTCCACTCGCCTGATAGCCATAAGGGACGAGACACCTCGCTTCGCTCGGTGAGCAGGTGGCTCTTTCCCGTCTATAAAATAGTAAATATGAGTGTCTTGCTTTCCTCAGCATACTCTCATCTAACCATTGAAAAATAACTTTAAGATTTTATGACTGTCTAGAGAAATGACGATTAAAATAAGATTAAGTGCTACAGACTTTAGGGTGGGACTGGCAGACGCATGTTTGGAAATTCTGGGCAGATCAATCTTGACTCTTTTTAATGGGAGATTCGCATATTGAGAGTATGTTTGTAAAATTCATTTTCATTCTATTAATATTCAGTGATGACAGTCTTGACATGTGAAATATGTTATTATATGTACTCAATTTACCAATGCCAATTTTCAAAAACTTATCAAAATCAGTCAATCAGAGCATCTGACCACATGATTGACTGACTTATTGTTTTTGCAAATTACTGTTTCGGTGGTCACAATGTGGCCATACATGTAGGCCCTATACTATCTAAGTTAGACAGCAAGGCTGACAGACAGAAAAATATAAATATCATAGAAAGACAGATAACAACCTGTGTGGGGTAATGCATTTTTTAGCCAATATGTTTCAATGCCCAAAGTAGACCTTTCTTCAAACTTTATAATGTCAATGAACAATACCACCAGATTTTGGGTTTCCCACACTGTAAACTCAGCTTCCGGCAGTTACCATTAAAACAACAGTATATGCCATAAAAACAATGTTTTTCCCCGGAAAATGGCACTTTTCTGTATTCATCCCCCTCCCCAGTATGCTGTTATAAAGTAACGATACATTTACCTTTGACACATCGGTAGGACCCTTCGAAAAAGATCTTAAGATCCCTGGGACAGACATTCATCTTATGCTGTTATAAAGTAACGATACATTTACCTTTGACACATCGGTAGGACCCTTCGAAAAAGATCTTAAGATCCCTGGGACAGACATTCATCTTATCAAAGTCAGGGTCTGGAATTCTTATTGAGCAAGATTTCTTCCCTGAGCACTTTCGGTCGGCAAGACTCAGCACATTTTGTTGACATCTAAAGACAAGGAATTAGATACTCAAAAATATCATAAAATAAAACACCCATTCTGTTTGCATTATAATATTAATTACAGTCAATCTTGGATGGAATGTGTACATTGTATGCCATTTTACACTCTTGCTCATAAATATGTAATACTTTTTTGGAAAAAAAAGTCTCAAATGAAAGTAAATTTCTGAGTGTGAATTTAAGCAAGGTCCGTTGTGAAGGTCGAGTTATCTTCTCTTAGCACTCTTTGGAAGCCTCAACTACATTTTCTGCAAGAATTAAAATTTTTTGGTTGAATGGACCTAACCTTAATAATCCCCCCAAATTTCCATATTTCGTGCTGCTGTAATTTATCAATTTCAATGGAGAATGTCGAAGTATTTCATACTTATGAGCAACAGTGTATTTAGAATATTTAAACAAATTGCAGGGTGAGGAAGCGAATTTTTAAAAATTTGACAGATTTCAAACTTTCAGTTGAAATGAAAATCTTTGCCGATTCATAAAAATTTCATATATAGCATGTTTTAGAAGACTATAAGGACAGTATTTGTACTATTTGACAAGTATTATCTCCAATCATAAATGCAACATGGCCGCCGAAACTTAGCGGTGCTTCAAAAAAAGCCCTTTCATATTTTGAGCCCGTGAGCCATGAAGACAGTCAGGAGGACATTAACACCCTACACTGTAAAATTTTACATTTTGAGTTAGCTCAAATGATTGAGTGAGACGGTTGCACAATTTGTTTGAGCCATGATAGCTTGCTGTTTTGAGTTCTGATAATCTTTATGTTGTTATAACTTGCAAACAACAAGCTATCTTGGCTCTAAGGAATTGTGCAACCATCTCACTCAATCAATTAAGCTAACTCAAAATTCAAAATTTACAGTGTAGGGGGAGATCTTGTTGGCCAACTATTTTAGGATTCCCCATACGGCAAAATCCAAAGCAAATCTGATTACATTCTAAGAACAAAAAGCACTCCAGAGAGCCTAAAATGGTTCGTCACAAAAAGGATACCCCAGCCAGTTCAAGTACCAAGATGCAAGGTGTTTTCCAAAGACTGTACAGTGAGTTACTTCAGAGCACCTGACCAGGGTATTTTAAAAAGAAATTTGCATAAAATATCCAGATCATCAAGCTACCCCAGAAGATTTTTCTGTCTACTCACATAAAGTTTGTCGTAATTTTCTAGAATTTCTCTCTACATAACATATTATGCATTTTATTTTACTACGAAAAATTGGTAAAATGGTCATGTCCAGTGAGACCTTTGGCAACACTGGCCTCCTCTTCGATTGGCTCAAGCTCCTCCCTTAAGCCAGTTAATGAGAGGGGTAGAGCAGAGTTTCAAAATATCCATCCATTCTTGTGTAATGGATCTGTTGAGTTTCTTTTGTATGCAGACCTGCAATGTCCGGATTTCAAATGTACACAATTCCGCTTTGTCTACAGCTGTGATATAATTATTTCTGGAAAACATCATACTAGAAATGTGTAAGAATCAACATATGGTTAGATTTTGATACATAAAATAGGTATGGCTAGAAATATATAAAAAGACATTTATATGAAGGACCAGTAAGAGGTTAGCATTTGTTATAACTAGCAAATACCTCCACCAGTGTGACCCAATGATGCTTGATCTGCAGAGGGTACCCTTTAAGCAATGCGTTTACAAGCAGTCCCAGAATATACCCTCCCTTTCTACAGTCACAGGTCCATCAAAGCAGTGGTGTAGCCAGACATCTGCCACAGGTGGGGCATTGGGTGGGGCAGGACTTCTTGAGGGGGGGGGGCAAGACCTTTATCGACATTTATCGACATTTTTCAGATAAAATTCACATGAATCCTACAATGGTCATTTTCATCATCATTAAACAAGTTAAATTGACCATGAAGTGCAAGAAATTTAATTATATGTTGTATTTACATAGCATTTTCGAAGGCATTAGATATTTTGCTGCTAAATGTTAAGTTATCATTATATCTTGCATAGATTTGCTTGACTGAATGCCACTAAATATTGAATCTAGATGATTGGATCCATAGATGAAGAAAACACCATAATAAACATCAGAAAAGTGACATTTTTATCAAAACAAGAATTCTGGTATCAATGAAAATATTCTTTCAGTCTTGAACAAGAAACAGAAAAGTTTTAATGCTCATCACATAGCACTACTAGATGGGGGTTCCTGGAGGCTCTTTGACCTTTGTGACCTTTGACCTAGTTGCATACTAATTAGGTCATGACCTTGACCTAGTTGCATACTAATTAGGTGATGACCCTTGACCCATTAGTTGACCTTTAATTACCCTTAATTGACCTTTAATCGACCTATTATGAATTATTGACGATTATTCGACTCGTAATTGGTCTTAATAGCCCGTAATTGATCATTTAATGACCGGTATTTGATCAATTAGTAATGACTTATTGACTTTATATGACCTTTAAATATTGACCTTTAATTGACCTATATTAGATTAATTAGGTGATGACCTTTGACCCATTTAATTGCCCTCAATGGCGCTTTAATTACCCTCAATTGACCTTTAATTACCCTCAATCGACCTTTAATCGACCTATTATTAATTATTAACAATTATCTGACTCGTAATTGGTCTTAATAGCCCGTAATCGACCCTAATTGACCGGTTAGTGACCGGTATTTGACCAATTAGTAATGACCCTTATTGATTTTATATGACCTTTAAATATTGACCTTTAATTGACCTATATTAGATCTATTTGACATAAATCTATCTGACCTTTAAATATTGACCTTTAATTGACCTATATTAGATCTATTTGACATAAATCTATCCAAAACCGATTTGCCAGGTGATCTATCTGACCTCCTAGAGGAGTAGATCAATCACATTAAAGTAGTAATCTCCTGATGAATTTCATTCAAAATATAACAAACAACACTTTTTCAATTTTCAACTTTATTATTATAATTTTTCAAACTTTATTATACACAGAATTCACACACAAGGAACGAGTGATATATAGCTACCTTATGCACACTAAAAGTTTGTCACTGAGACAGGTGTAATAAAAACTAAGGCATAGGTATTTTTAATAATTTATTTCCATTTCACAGTTATAATATAATTCTCAAAACTTCAAACAATTCTTCAACAACTTCTCTCTTCAATTTTATTCCTCTTGTAGAAGGCCGGTACTGGCCATCATTCATTTGACGTATGTGTCTGAAGTCAACAGTCCCATTAGAATGGCAAGTAATCCGAATTGAATTCTTGAAGTCAAAAATTAATTGTGCTCTCTCATCAAATGCTCTGTTTATGTCACTTTCCAAATTTAAAAAGTCCATAGTTTCTCTTTCATGAAAAGATATTCCATATCTGGTTGGGTATTCCCCAATATATTTCCGAACACCTACTATATTTCCCCAGCTATAATCATCCATTTGCAATCTAGTATCATCAAGTAGTATGTATTTGAAAGGGTACATAGTCACCTCCACTGTGTGCCTTATGTATAGAATAACTCAGTAGATTTCTTTTATAGACCTTTTGCACTCCTCAATGAAGTGGACTATTCCAGTGATCAAAGAGGTGACCTTTGACCTGATAAATGGACTATTCCAGTGATCAAAGAGGTGACCTGTGATCTGATAAATGGGCTATTCCAGTGATCAAAGAGGTGACCTTTGACATACATCCCATCAATCATTCTATTTTTAGGACACTTCTGACAAGTTGTGACATGTTATGGTCACAGGAAGTGACCTTTGACAAGATCACTCATTCTATTTTTAGAACATTTTTAACAGGTTGGCCAGCTTGCATTATAAAAGGAGTTAGTTGAGTGGCCTTGTCATCATTTGTGAAGATGGCAGCAGTAAAGGAGTTCTCCTACACTTTGGCTGATGGCACTACAAGATTAGAACTTTCCACATACAACAACCAAAATAATCTTCATATTAGAAGGTTCTACAACAATGAATTCCCAACTAGAGAAGGAATATGTTTGAAGGAGAGAGACATTCCAGAATTTCTGAAGTTGAAGTCAGCTATAAACAGAGCTTATGAAGAGAAGGAGTCATGGGAGCATGAATTCAATGAATATATTGGAGTGACTTGCTACCCTTCAGGGAAAGTCGACCTCAGATACCGGATAAAACTTCAATGTGGCAAGATTTTGTATTCGCGAAAAGGTATTGTCCTGACAAGACCTTTAATTGAGCAATTATTTGATATTTTGTGTAAAGAATACTGTTATTAAAAGCTTGAAATGTAACTACTAGTTTGTTTTTATTATGAAACCATAAATAATGGTAATAACGAGTGTTTCTATTACAATGCATTGGAGCTGTCTATATATATATATATAGGTCACATCTGTCAATGTGGTTGGAACTGTAAGACACTCCAGAATGGGTCAATAGTGAGGAGAAGAAAAATGAATACATTGGATGCTATCAAGAAGCAGAAATAGATTGGTTATAGAGAATTAGGCATTATCCAGGTCTCAAAGCAGTAACTAAATTAGCATTAAATAGTTTCTGGGGAAAATTTGGGGAAAATAATAATGGTTGTATTGGAGTGGTCCCAATACAATGCATTGGAGTATCAATGTGCTTGGACCTGTAAGACACTCCATAGTAGTAAATATTGTTCAATACACATGAATAATACATTCACAAAAAAAAAATTCCAAATAATTTTCAAAAAATTTCTAAGTCCAAAAATTTTCAAAAAATTTCTAAGTCCAAAAAAATTTTTTTGTTCAAAAATTCTATGTCCAAAAGGCATTTGTAAGTTCAAAAGATATTTTAAAAATGTTCTAGGTGAAACAAAAATTTTCCAAAAAATTTTCAAAAAATTTCTAAGTCCAAAAATTTTCAAAAAATTTCTAAGTCCAAAAAAATTTTTTTGTTCAAAAATTCTATGTCCAAAAGGTATTTCTCAGTTCAAAAGATATTTTACAAAAGTCCTAGGTGCAACAAAAATTTTCCAAAAAATTTTCAAAAAATTTCTAAGTCCAAAAATTTTCAAAAAATTTCTAAGTCCATTATGGTGTCGACAAAATGCTCCAATATAAGTGTGAGAGAACCATGCTGTGATCAAAACACTACACCAATCTGAAGTAATTTAAGTATAATTTTTAACCTTGATGTATTCAATAGAATATTGGTTAAATTGGGGGGTTCTAAAACTGCCATCCAACATAGGACAATTTCTCACAGCAAGCTTCAAACCCAGGACCAACCAGATCTTAGAGACATGCACTTAGTACTGGGTTAGACGGCTGCACCATATTTATCTAGCTATCAGATGGAGGACAAGACAATGAAGCAAAGGATGATTCAAACTGCTGCCCGACATAGGTCCATTTTACACAGCAAGATTCAAACCCGGGACCAACTAAACTGTTTGTTCGGTAAATAAAATTGGCAGTCATTTGTATCCTACATGACTCAAATATTGTCCTTCATAATCCCACAGGATTGCATAAACATCCCTGTTTCAAGAAGCAGGTTTTGTGACATGCATTAAACTGTTTGGAAAATAAAATTGGCAACCATTTGTATCGTACATGACTCAAATATTTTCCTTCATAATCCCACAGGTTCTCTCAGGAATGACAGAGATTTGACAGACTTTGCTTAAAACAGATACATCCTGATATCAGGAAAAAGCAGATTTCTGCTTTTCCCTGTTATCAGAAATTGCAGAATTTGATATATATATATTTCTGTTTTTTTGGGTTTTGGGCATCTTTAAATTTTTTTAAAAATTTTATATATTTTCACAAATTTGTGGGTTTGATCTTCTATGTAACTGAGGTGTATGGATTAAAGTTTCTCCACCAGAGGGCAGAAAATTGAGGTCTAATGTGCTGAGACTGCATGGTAGCCCTCTATTGGCAGATTTACATTGCACTTCAATAAGCTCAGTCCAACAAGTTCTGATATCAGGAAAAAGCAGAATTCTGCTTTTCCTGTTATCAGAAATTGCAGAATTTGAGATATATTTCTGTTTTGGATTTTTCAAATTTTCAGTTTTCCAAAATTTGTGGGTTCGATCTTCCTCTTTGTGGGTTCGATCTTCCTCTCATGGACAGGGGTATGCTGTGATGAACTGACCTCTTCTGAACACAACTTTTAAGGTATTTGTTGTAATAATAAACCCTTCTGCCCCAACGGTATAGCCGATTGGTTGGTCGAAGCTGTGTGTCGTTACAGAATCAGTTCCTTCAATATCTGTCCAACCCCACTTTACTGCATGGTTAATTAACCATCTTATCTCGGTCCTAGTATATTCCACAAAGAAGGAAGATCGTCCCCATTTCACCCGTTCCTTTTGACAATGGTGCTTTTTAAACAGATGCCTGTAACCCATTTCCAACAGAATATGATATAACGTGATTTCATGCGACATCTTTAAGGACAATGATACTAATATATCAATTCCATAATGACTTTTGACGGGTCATAAAAGAGGCTCTTAACCAATAAAGCCAACCCATAACTCCGCCCTCCCCTCCCAGAAATCACAGGTCATAAAAGAAGCTCAAAACAAATGAAGCCAGCCATGACACCTCCCTCCCCCAAAAATCACAGGTACAGATCAAAGTGCCTGGACACTCTTTGATCTTTGAGAAGTCCAGACCTGCTATTATTGGTTGATGCCAAGAAACTGTCTCCTCCTCCCCATTACCCACTGCCAATATGAGAGACGGTTGGCTGACTGTGGCAGTCATTCATCAGTGAAACTTGCTGTGGCAGTCATTCACCAGTGAAACTTGAAACATGCCGGCTCTTGATCAATGTATTGTATGTTTCGAGAATTCCGCTATAATTGCTTTTCATTGCTGCTACAGGACAGATCAGTATCACTTCTGCCTTGATTGTTTAGAAAGATATACATCAAATGAAATAGCAATCTGCCTAAGTATGGATGGTGAGTATACATGGTTATAATATGATATATATATATATATATATATGAGTAATATGACTTACTTATCTGCAATATTTGCTAAGTGTATTTATTCATTTTCAGAAACTCCTGAAATAAGTTGTCCATTGTGTAGATGTCCAAACCTGCGATATGTCCAATATCACCTCAATGATGAACCAATGGAGTTAAAGAAACTTATTAATATTGGTTTAATAGTAACCTCATGTAAGAGCTGCCTGTTTTTGAAAGAAGAGGGAGCAAGAGAAGAGAGAATAAGGCAAAGACAACTTTTGAGACAACTGGTTTTACCTGGAGTTCTGGAACTTGCAGGAATTGACATACTTGACTTGTAAATATTGCTTTGAATGTACACATATTTAACCAAAAGTCCAACAATTAATCCTCCTTGAATAATAAATGGCTTGGCCAAAATTGCTTTCAATGTGCACATATTTAACCAAAAGTCCAACAATTAATCCTCCTTGAATAATAAATGGCTTGGCCAAAATTGAAAAGAATAATAAATGGGAAAACCCCACAAAAAAGGCTATAAGCCAAAAATAAAAAATAAAATTGGGAAAACCCAACAAAAAAAAAAAAGGCTATAAGCCAAAAAAATAAAAAAATTGTGAAAAGCTCTGCAAAAAACAAGGCTATAAGCCATCTATTAATTGGATTAGTCTTGATGACTGACCTGAATATCAGAGCTCAGAGGCACTCACTGACCCATGACCTCTGACATCATATGATAATTACTTCCGGGTGATCCACTTGATATATCTTTTTAGATCTAAGAACAAAAACCCTATAAAATCACCTGCAAATGTCAAACTAAATAACACTTGAAATATCTTTATAGATCTAAGCACAGAAAATCTATAAAAACCACCTGTTTCTGTCAAAGGTGTTCCTGTTACCCTTTCATAGAAGATCCAAGAAAAGCTATAAAATCAAATACTTGAATTAATCAACTGGTATCAACACCTTTCAGTCATTTTTATGGTGACCTTGGAGTGTCACACAGTGATACAGGTGTCTTTTGAAATATAACAGAAAAGATGAAATAGATCCAAAGATCATACTTTGGTCATAAAAAGGCATATTTTGCACAAATCAGCAGTATTATCACAAAGAATTTCACAGGCACCTGATCAAAAGAATTCATAACAAGTTATTTACTGCCTCAATGATTTATTGGTTTAGACCTGGGCATACATAAAATCACGGGTTGGCACTGGGCAATCTTCAGTTCACATTTGTTTCAGTTCAAGAACAATCACTTTGATTATTGCTGTACATTTTCCAGTCCACAGTTATCCAAACTTTGGCAAAAATCACAGATTGATACTTCAATGCAACAATTTACTTCATGGTTCAAATTGATTGAAAATCCACAAACATCACAAATTGGTACTTCAATGCAACAATTTAATTCTTTGCATCTGGAAAAGTAATCACTCAGCTCCATACCAGAGTGGTCCATTTTTATTGTTGCCAAAGGCAATGCATTTTAGTCACAGACCAATTCACAAATGCACTTGTTATGCACAGATATAATTCCAAAGTCATCCGACTGATCCAAGCCTTGTAAACACAATCAACACACACACACATTCTTAAACCAATCCATAACCCAGCATTTAATTCCATGGTTCAAATCGATTGAAAATTCACAAAAGGTCACAAATCGACACTTCAACGCATTTTAGTCACAGTCCAATTCACAAATGTATTTGTCATGCACCACAGATATAATTCCAAAAGTCATCCGATTGATCCAAGTCTTGTAAAAACACAATCCACAAACTTTCTTGAGTTAAACCAATCCATAGTCAAGCATTTTCAATCAACTTGATGCATAAAATGGAAAAACAGCCATTTCCGGAAAATTCAGCATGCTGGGGAAGCAGCCATATTGTCTTGTTCGACCAGATCAAAATAACAGGTGGTTTTGCTCTGGTTAAATCGATCTAAAATTGACCAAATAGCAGAAAATAAACACCAAAAGCACACCAGACATATTTTTCTTGCAATATTCCATGATTTCCAGGTCGGATGCTTCAGTTTCATGCAGATTTGTCATGGATTATTCAGTCATTTATAGCGTCCAATATTTGTTGCATCTTCCAGTTGGGGCGGAACGCCATTTTGTTTCCATTTTCACCTGGTCCAACTTGTTTCACAAAATAATTCTTTTGGCAAATTACACGTAATCCACGGGTGTTCTACTTCACAAACAGCCAGTAAACAATCCAGAGAATTTATTTCCATGTAGTTTTTAAGTCCGACAGTCATAAAAGATCCACTGCGTCTAAAAATTGTCCATCTTCCCGAAAATGCGAAAGTCGCCATATTGGCCTTGACCTTGACCACGCGCATTCCTCTCCACATTGTTTAAAATGACGAAAATATTAGTTGTAAAGCACTCACAACATCTTTAAATCTTACAAAATGTCAGTAATATGTGTCCTTGTATAATAATATTCTATATTTCAACTTCTTAATCGATTTTCAATGCATCCGCTCGTGTGACGTCATGACGCGGGAAATGACAGTGCGCTGCAGCAAACCTTCAACGTCTGACGCATTGCTGTGTAGTGTGGTTTAAGTTGGTTTTAGAGTATTTGACAACCCAGGAAGCAGAAATTACTGCAGAATGGACAGTGCGCGGCAGCAAACCCTCAACCTTTGCTATACTTTGGCTTGGTATATGTTAACTGGAGCATTTTGCACCACAGCAATGTAGATTATGATTTAAGTTTTCCTAATGTATGAAAATAAATAGCCAAGAGAACATTCTACCCTATTCAAAAGACTTTTCTCCCATTCCAAAATGGCTGAAACCTAAAGTTGGTCATAACTCAGCTCCTAAATGAGCTAGGACGATAAATAAAGCATCAAAATAGGGGTTTCTGGGGCCAAGGAATTCATTTTTTGGTAAATCAAACTCATCAGACTGCAATTTCTGGCTAAAATAGCACAAACCTGAAATTGGCCATGACTGGCCCCTAAATCAGTCGGAATTATGAATAATACATCAAAATAGTTGTGTTTTCAGGGTTGATGGTTCCAGAAAATGACAAATCAAAATAATCACTCTGTTACAGTTTGGGTACAGTTAGGTGCAGTTGAGTGTAAAGTGCAAAGTGCAGTGCAAGGTGCAAAGTGCAGTGCAAAGTGCAAAGTGCAGTGCAGAGTGCAAGGTGCAGAGTGCAAAGTGCAGTGCAGAGTGCAAAGTGCAGTGCAGAGTGCAAGGTGCAAAGTGCAGTGCAGAGTGCAAAGTGCAGAGTGCAAAGTGCAGAGTGCAAAGTGCAGTGCACTGTGCAAAGTGCAAAGTGCAGTGCAAGGTGCAAAGTGCAGTGCAAAGTGCAAAGTACAGTGCAAGGTGCAAAGTGCAGTGCAAGGTGCAAAGTGCAAAGTGCAAAGTGCAGTGCAAGGTGCAAGGTGCAAAGTGCAGTGCAAGGTGCAAAGTGCAAAGTGCAGTGCAGAGTGCAAGGTGCAGAGTGCAAAGTGCAGTGCAGAGTGCAAAGTGCAGTGCAGAGTGCAAGGTGCAGAGTGCAAAGTGCAGTGCAGAGTGCAAAGTGCAGTGCAAAGTGCAAGGTGCAAAGTGCAAAGTGCAGTGCAAGTTGCAAAGTGCATGGTGCAAGGTGCAAAGTGCAGTGCTGAGTGCAGTGCAGAGTGCAGTTGAGTGCAGACAGATGTAGTTTGGGGCAGTTTAGTACAGTTAGGATGCAGGTGAGTCCATTGTGGATCAGGCATGTGATGCATTCGCAGTTTGGGTTGGTCTATTAACGTGTAGGGGGATCAGGTAGGTAGCTGCACAGTATATAAAGGAGACAGATATCCCTTAAGATCAGTTGCTGCTTCGAGCTCAATTGGTGTACATCGGTCATGGATGAGAATATCTGTACAACTTGTGGTCTTTCTTTCACAAGAAATTCTAGTCTGAAACGTCATATGATGACCCAGCATAACAAACATCAAGATGGATGTGCAGTTGGAGATTTTGAAAAAAACTTCGAAACAGTACATCAAGATTGGAGCGAAATTGACAGATTTGTTTTGAAACATCCCTTCACTATGCTGCTCAATGGACCAACTGCCTGTGGCAAAACTACACTTGTGAAGAATATTTTGCAATACAACAAATTTATGATTAGTCCATCCCCTCAAAGAATAGTATGGTTGTATAAAAGATGGCAGCCAATGTACGATATTATTCAGGCTACAGTAAAACCAAAGGTGGAGTTTATTAAGGGAATTCCTCATGGCATAGATCATCCTAGTTTCTTTGATCCAAACATTGCAAATTTTCTAATAATCGATGATTTGATGACATCATGTGGAGATGATCCTCGTATGACAGAGATCTTCTATGAGGGTTCACACCATCGATCTCTGAGTGTCGTATTGCTTTGTCAAAACCTGTACTACAGCAAAAGTCCAACACAAAGACGGAATTGTCACTACGTTGTATTGTTCAAGAATCCAAATGACCTACAATCTGTCATGACATTTGCCAGACAAGTAAATCCCAGAAGAGTAAAGGAATTTTTACAGCACTATGACAGTGCAACATCCAGACCATTTGGCCATTTATTGCTCGATTTCAAGCAGACAACTGATGAAAACGACCGCTTCCAGCCAAATATCTTGGATATTAAAAAAGACAAGTTCAAGGCTGCAAATACTACAGAAGGCTCTTCAACAGACTGTTCTTTTCATTCTGCTGACAATAACATCAGTCATTCCAACACGATTTCATGTATTGACTGCAGAACTGCTATAGATAACATTGATGACCTACAAGAGCATTTAAAGCCATGTGTGAGGAACCAGCAGGAAGGAGTGCGACAAGGACTTAAAAGACCAAGGGAATACTACCAGACAAGCCAATTTCATCCAAATAAGAAGATGAAGACTGAGTTTCAATGTTTTGCTCCAATAAGACTGGAAGTGTGCAGAAATTGGGTTCAATGTTTGGAAGAAGAACAGAAACAATACATTGAAGAAGGACGGAGCAAAAAAGAAGCCAGAGAAATGACAATTGCGGACAACATGAAAGAACTGACAAGAGATCTTCGGAAAACGTATGCCAATTTCATCAAAAACTGGATGGACCTGAGTGAGAACAGTCATATAAAAAAAAAAATCATGGATAAAGTGGAAGAGCTCCATGACATTGAAAACCTTGACTGGATTGATGCGGCCAGGATGGCTATAAAACAGTACAAGCCAGTATTCAATAGAGTGGTCACAGAAAATCCAGAGGAAGATTCAGAGGATGACTCTGAGGATGACCTAGAGGAAGATCCAGAGGAGGCCAAGTCTGATGAAGAAGAGAAAGTGGAATAAACTATATATTGGATGACACTGAAGATAATCCTTCATTTGGGACCAACCACCTGAACACATCATGTCTTCTTTGAATTACAAGGCAGTTCTGGAGCACTTCAAAGCACAAGCTGAAGGGAAGCCTAAGACCATTGTGAAGAGAGGAAAAAGTAATCTCATCTTAATCGATACCAAGACCAAGGGAAAGAAGGAAGATATGCCAAAGATGGAAGTTGTTATACCAGCAGAAGCTGCAGTAAGAAGAGCACGGTCGAGACTGGAAGAAGATATGGAAACACAGGCGGAAAGCAACATTGGAAGAGAACCTCCAGCCAGAAGACCTCCGGCTAAAAGACCTCCTATTGGAAGACCCCCTGGCATTCCTGCCTCAACTGAACTTAAGAAATGGATCAAATTTTAATATTGTAACAGTTGTGGAGACTGATTTGTATTATGTAATATGTGAAATAAAGTTTTGAACTTGAAACTCTTATGTCTGTTTTTATGAACTATAAATATCCATAAATCACTCTAATGGAGATTGATACTCCTAATGATGAGTAAGCTTGAGTAAGATAGTGATGAGTCACAAACATTGTTGTGCAGCATCTGTCAAAACTAGATCAAACCCTGATGTGGCCTTTGAAATGACATCAACCACTCGGTTAAATAAAAGATCAAATACAGTTTTACTAATTGGTCAAATACCGGTCATTAAATGATCAATTACGGGCTATTAAGACCAATTACGAGTCGAATAATCGTCAATAATTAATAATAGGTCGATTAAAGGTCAATTAAGGGTAATTAAAGGTCAACTAATATAGGTCAATATTTAAAGGTCATATAAAGTCAATAAGTCATTACTAATTGGTCAATTACCGGTCATTAAATGATCAATTACGGGCTATTAAGACCAATTACGAGACGAATAATCGTCAATAATAAATAATAGGTCGATTTAAGGTCAATTAAGGGCAATTAAATGTCAACTAATGGGGTCAAGGGTCATCACCTAATTAGTATGCAGATAGGTCAAGGTCATGACCTAATTAGTATGCAACTAGGTCAAAGGTCACAAAGGTCAAAGAGCCTCCAGGAACCCCCATCTAGTAGTCATAGCAATCATCATCTTTGCAATGTCATGACACTAGAACAGAAAAATTGCATGATTTTTCATCTGACTAGGCCTATAAACTATTCATAAATATATTATAGGAATGTAAAGAGTGTCATGTAGAATAATGAAAAATTATCTCTATCCTTAATTAGAACATAGCAGTGTTATAACAATAGCACGTCTCCTAGCAGCCCTCCAGAAAAAAAATTGGAGTTTGGCAAAAAAAATTAGGATCATTAATTGTGGTCATGTAGGAGCCTGTTTTAGTCACATTTTGACAAAAAACAAGACAAAGGGACAAGATATTGTTTTCATTTTTGACGCCTTCATTGAAAGTACACAATTTTTTCCTTCAAGATAAGTCCCAAACCTTGTCGAAAGAATGTACAATGAGCCTTAAGATTTTTTTCAGTCAAATATCTGACATTTCTGACTCAAAGATTGAACTTTGTCCGATGAAGAGACAAGATTTGGCACTTTACTAAATTTACCATTTCTGAATTTAAAAGAATTAGGACTTGCCAAAAAGGAAAAGTAGGATGATTTCTAAAAAAGGTAGGAAAAGTAGGAGTTCTAGGAGGCCTGCAATAGAGACACTAAATTTCAAAGTAGCAACATCAGTCTCTGATATGAGTTAAGAAGCTGATCCTGTTTGAAAATATCTCTACAAATTCAACCAAATCAAATGAATTTGACCTATCCTTAAATATGGATGACTCTTAGGCTTGAGAGCCTCTCATCTACCATTGAATTTTCACAAAGATTTTTGTCCTCTTCATGAAAGAGAATCTTCGCTCACAAGAAGCACTGGACGCTGGGATTGTCATTGCAATTTTACAGAGCCTCACTGTATGGTTGAAAAAATTTGACAAATTCGGGAGAGTTCAGTTGGTGTTTCGAGGCCCTGCATTTTTCGGCTCCACCAGTCGCTTGGCCCGCTAAATAATTAGGTCAGCGTTTGAAACACTATTTGGTAGAGGCCATCTTAAGCAGAATAGTAAAACCAGTTCATGCATTGGACCTTTCAGGCTAATTTTATTTTATTTTTCTCCAAAGCAAGAGGGGGGCAAGAGCAGCCACAGGGGGGGGGCAAATGCCCCACCTTGCCCCCCCTGGCTACGCCACTGCATCATAGTGACATACATATAATCAACCCTAATAAAACAATTAATGGTGCTGGTAGATCAAGAAATTCTTTTTTTTCATCTTCGGGGGTCACACAATCAACATGCACAGTTACAAGGCCCAGTATGATGCCTGAGTATGATTGAAAAGGTGAATCTTGGCCAATCCCTAGAGAAAGTTGGGCCAGAGACCCGGATACATAAAAGAGGCCAACTTTCTAATTAATGAGAGTTTCTGGGAAAATTGGTCTCCCAGTGACACCAATATATATGCAATGACTGGGATACCAAATCTGGTCTCCTAGTCAGAGCATTTTTTAAGCAATTTCGTTGCGTCATGACGCACAATATTTATAGATCAGCAGCTGTAGATGTACATCCATTACAATATATTCACATGATGATTTGCTCGCCAAAAGATTTTGAAATGTTGAGCTAGCTGCTAATTTTTTATGATTGCCATAAGAAAAAATACAATTAAATATAAATCGGAAACCAGAAAGATGACAGAAGCAGAAGTATGTTGTAGAGATAGTGAAGAATATTTTTCATATGAAAGCAGAAGCCTTGGTTTCAAAAGCGCAAAAACTACAAACTAAGACAACCAAATGAGAAATTGATTAGAAACTCCGGGAAAATATTGGTCTCCCAGTGATGCCAATTTGGCAATGACTGGGAGACCAAATCTGCCCACTGGGAGATCATTTGGTCTCCTAGCTACTATGTTAAAGAATGCACTGCCCAGGGTCAGTACCCCAAGCATGTTGGAATACCAAAAAATTATTTCTGAGTACCCTACGGGTATTTTTAGGGAACTGTAGTACCATTTTTGAGCATGCTGTTACCTTCCACAAATATAGCTGATACCATAATGATTATGCAGTATTGTTTTCATAATTTTCCTGCACCTGTTACATGCTTTGTTAGTACAAGGAAGTTTATGAACATTTTTGGTTCCTCACCCTGTATAACAGGGCATTTTTTAAACAAATTTCAGCGGCGGAGATTTTGGCCAAAGAGGTCATTTTATTATCGCATCTAGAAACATGACGTGTGTGGTGAAAATATTTCAAATTGAACTATTCTCACAAATTTGTAATTCAATGAATACACAGATTTAAATTTAACGGATTTAACTCCAGTTGTACTTCGAATTGCTACATTTCAGCAAATTTTATTTTGAAATTTAGAATCCAAGGGTACTTACTGGTGCCGGGCCCAATCTCTGTCAGTGGTGGGGATTTTGCAGGGGCTGGTGAGCCAAATCCCCACCACTTTTATACTTAAAAAATGGTCTGCTGTATAACATCAATTGTTGTAATTGTTGTAATGGGAGTTTTCTATATACAGATTTACTTGAAGATCAATAGCTTTTCTTATGAGATTTAAATGGAATTACTTAATTCTTTACCCAAGATATCCATAGTCTATCCGCATACATCGACCAAGCCTCATGCGTCCATAAAGAGCCTTCTCCATAACCACAACTTCACCCGTCTCACATTCTGCTATGAAACTCTCATCCAGACAAACCTCTCGAAGTACACCTGGATGGCAAGGGATAAGTAGGGTAAGTGGGGGAAATCCTGCCCCATGGAAAATCCCACCCCAAAAGAGTAAAAACAGAACAAGAAGATTACAATCAGTACCAAACCAGTTGATTAAGGCCATGTTGTTGGATTTTTTAATCAAAATACAATTAGAATATGTAGATATAGTTTAATCCTAAAGTTTTGTTCATCACAGGCAGTAGAATTACTTTAACCATTAAGGGCCGGACTTGCCCCAGGAATAAAAGGGGACCTGATTTCCCCCACCTTACCCTGTAGGTTATTCACTGGGAGAGGGCATATGTGATTTATCTACCAAGGGCTTCAACCCTAGATGTGATAAACTCATATTCCCGATCCCATGGTGAATAACCGACTTACAACAAGAGACAAACAGTAAACACTCAAACAGGCAAACATGGAATGTTAAGTGGACAATAAAGGATATAATTATAGGAATTATCGCAATGAAATACTGGCATGTAATTGGCTGACAGAGAACTTTCCATTTTCTGAAATGAAACATCCATAGAGGAAAACCTTGTAGATATAAGAATTTGGCAAGAAAGCCCAAAGAGGTCCTATATGTATCAAGTAGACACTATGTAATGTGTAATCCTGGTGGGAGGAGAAATTCAATAAACAGCAGGTTAGCTAGAGAATCAGTGAAAAAAACGGATGAATAGAAGCGGAAAGGATGGGAGGAGACTTTTAAGAAAAGTAGTTACAGCATGTCTAGTTATTGAATACAGAGTGACTCTGAGCCTCAGTGAGGGCAGCTGAGGGCATAGCCGTAAGGGACAGTCGTTTTGCGGGAGGGGGTGGGGATGTCTCTACTTTGCCCAGAGAGAATAGCAGAACAGTGGAGAAAAGAGGAACAAGGAAGAAAGGAGTGGAGAAGAGAGGAGTGGAGAAGAGAGGAGTGGAGAAGAGAGGAGTGGAGAAGAGAGGAGTGGAGAAGAGAGGAGTGGAGAAGAGAGGAGTGGAGAAGAGAGGAGTGGAGAAGAGAGGAGTGGAGAAGAGAGGAGTGGAGAAGAGAGGAGTGGAGAAGAGAGGAGTGGAGAAGAGAGGAGTGGAGAAGAGAGGAGTGGAGAAGAGAGGAGTGGAGAAGAGAGGAGTGGAGAAGAGAGGAGTGGAGAAGAGAGGAGTGGAGAAGAGAGGAACAAGGAAGAAAGGAGTGGAGAAGAGAGGAGTGGAGAAGAGAGGAGTGGAGAAGAGAGGAGTGGAGAAGAGAGGAGTGGAGATTTAAAGGAGAGGTGCAGAGAGAAGAGCAGTGCAATGGAGAAGAGAGGAGGGCAGAAGAAAGGAGCAGAAAAGAGAGACGAGTAGGCTAGGAACAGACAGGAACAGAAAGAAGAGGAGTGCAGTAGTAGAGAGGGGCGGAGAAGAAAGGAGAGCATTTAAAGGAGAGGAGCAGAGAGAAGAGCAGTGCAATGGAGAAGAGAGGAGGGCAGAAGAAAGAAACGGAGAAGAGAGAAGAGTAGGCTAGGAACAGACAGGAGCAGAAAGAAGAGGAATGCAAGGGAGGAGAGAGGAGTGGAGAAGAGAAGAGCAGCGGAGAAGAGAAGAGGAACAGAGAGAATCATAGAGAAGAGCAGTGCAGCGGATAGAAGAACACAGAAGGGAGAAGTGGAGAAGAGGAGCGGAGAAAAGAGGAGTGGAGAAACAGGGAGCGGAGAAGAGAGAAGAGTAGGCTAGGAATAGACAGGAACAGAAAGAAGAGGAGTGCAGTAGTATAGAGAGGAGCGGAGAAGAAAGGAGAGCATTTAAAGGAGAGGAGCAGAGGGGCAGTTTTACAGTATTTGCACTCAAAGTGTCTCATGGGGGGTCAAAATAAAGGTCTGTAAAGGAACATATTAAAGATTCGTAAATCAACATGGACAGATGTGATTTGTTGGTTTATTACCAAATTGCTACTCCATAAAGTAGACAAGGCTTGAATTTTTAAAAAAAATTTATCAGAAAAAATATCCATGTGAATACTAATTTAACCATTTTTTCAATGGAAATCCAGGCATCTTGTTGCATGGAACCATCAAAACCAATACAAAACTTAAATTTTGATGAAATATGGCAGAAGTTTTTTTCCAAACAATTTTTATGACGAAAGTGAAGAAATTAGACATTCCTTACTCTGAAAGTTTATGTTTTAGAGTGTTTAGTAAGGTTCTAGTCTTAATAGATGCATGATTGCCCAGATAATAATGCTTAGGTATCCTACTAACCCAAGGTCAAGTTTTGTCGCTGTATGATTCGAACTCATAGTGTTTCCTTTTGGTCAAAGATAATGTTCTAGAGAGAAAAATCACCGAAAATGACCCAAAATCACATGCTCAGAAAAAAATAAGCTTTAATTGCTCCAAAAACAAGATATTTACATATTATCCTGTTAAGTCATTCTGCTATTTGCGAAAAATAGCAGTTATATTGATATATTACATAAAATAATTGCCTTTTACTCTCAAGTTTGATTTTCTCATAATATGATGATCTAAAAACATATATTGCAACTTTCAATATTTATAAATACCCTTTTTAGGCATCCTGGTTAAATTATTTAATTCAGCCATGTTCTCTTCCTTATTGAATCCAGTGTTAAAAGACTTGAATCAAAGCGAAACTTCTGTTGTACTGGAGAGGACATTTTTTGACATTTTGAATTTTTATTTTCTAAGAAAATGTATGTGCATGGCGTGGATATTTTTTCAACTTGCATTCGTCACACTGATGTAGAGGCACACAATCGAGCAAAGAAAACACAAATAGCTTGTTTTTTCCTTTAGAATCCTGAGTGTTTTTTCCTCGTACTGGAGAGGACACTTTTTTTTGACATAATATTCAAACCTCAAATTCTGAAAACCAAGTATAGATTCTGAAATGAATCTTTTTGATTTACGTTGAGACATGTGTCCAGCTACTAAATTGACACAAATAGTAGACACACTCTTTGATACTGATTCATGACAGCATATACAATAATAAATGGTCTATCAAAGACAAACTTTTTGACACATGCCATTTTCTACATTTTGGGAGACAGCTCCTTTCGTACATAACTTATTCATATGAAACCTGTTGTATTTTATGCCCAAGACATAAGTCCAGACAGGCATCATTAACGTGAATCACAACAGCCTGCATTTGCTTTTTTGTGTTGCCATTAATATATGCGAAACTGCCGTGAGACACAAAAAAGTGCAAAAATTGGTCATAAATCACCTGCTGCTTCAAAACTAAGCATTATAACAAGGTAAAATTTGGCACACTTATACTTCAATGTTGTACAAGACTGCCACCATGACAAATTTCTGTGTACCTGTCATACTTTTCTCATAGTAATTGCTTAAAGACGAAAAACGGGCCGAGTGCAAATACTGTAAAACTGCCCAGAGCGAAGAGCAGTGCAAGGGAGGAGAGAGGTGCGGAGAAGACAAAAGGAGCAGGGAGAAGCAAGAGGTGAGGAGCAAGCGGAGAGGAGAGGACCCAGTGCCGTACTTCTGTAGGAGTTTGGCACTATGCAGTAAACTTAACTCTGCAAATTGGCTGCTAGATTCTGCAATTTACCAGATAATGCAATTAGTGTAGTAAATTCCTTCAAAACTGCAGAATGGCCAAGCTGCCTCAACATCCAACCTCAGAGTATCCCAGCTGGCAATTGTTGTAACTTCACACAGTGTAGTACTCATCACAACAGTAATAATGCTACATTCTCATTAGAAGGATTTTTTGTACTGGTAGCGACATTGAATGGGCGTGTTTGTATTCTTCTATATTCTATATTCCATATTCATTAACAAGAGGTAGAAGGACACTGATATTTTAGCCTACCTGGTGGTATGGAGAAGCACATGTTGCTCAGGTGAAGAAGAAGCAGGCAGGTGCACAATAAGGAGGTTAATGTGTAATCCATGATGCTGAAAAGGGCTGAAAATAAATGATGAAAAGTCTAAAAAGAGCCAGATAAATAGGATTTGTTAGGTTAACAAATATTTCAACATATTTTTGGAAACACCATTGTAGAAAAAAATGCCCCAGACAATGACGCATGCATCACCCCGTTTCATTTATATGCTGCTTTACGTGATGACTCCTTTTGGGCTTGAGGGCTTCAGACAGGTTAATTGTCAGATCAATTACATATACCGAAAGAGTAAGCAGATGAGTTACAGGTCATTACATGGCAATAGTCTTTTAAAATTGTACTCTACTTTTTGATCCACAACCATTGCAAGACCTTAACATTAATAATGGTGGCCTTCTCATAGTTTTCATTTCTTGTGAACTATTGCAGGGCTGTAATACTTTAAAAAACGACTGTCATGTGACCTCCTCTCAGCCACTGAGAGCTGTCTTCATGCATGGCGAACTGTTTAATTTGTTTAGTATTATGCCAAACAGACAAGGGGGCAACCATTTAATATCAAGTGCAAGGGGCTTGGAGTATTTTATGCCGTTACGATGAAAGAAATAATTTCCTGCCGAAGAAAATTATAGACCCTCCCCTTGGGTGGTCAATATTTTATTGGGAAAATCTCCTTAAACCCACGAATTGAAAGTAGAAATTAATGACCACATAAGGCCTATCTCAAAAATAATGAAGCTAAAGTGTGACATGACCATCACAATTTTATAATGTATTTTTTTATCAAATGACCATGCAGTTTTGTTAAGAACATATCGAAGTTCCAGAAAATATATCTACCATAGAGTTCCAACCAGTGGATATAACTTATGATAGCAGAATAGTACCAAATATTTAAAAGTTTTTATTTCCATGTCTACAAAAGAAAACTAAACTAATGTCAATTTATCGTCAAAGGAAATCAAATTTCTTTATATGATGACATAGGGCAAATAGTGAAGAGTCTTCAGGGTAGTTTTCATTCCAATACACCAAATATATTGTGAGAAACACACTATTTTTGATAATTTTTCAGAAATATTTTTCCAAAAACGTAATTAAATTTGCCTCAGAAACATATGTGTTCCTTTAAAATGATTTCAACTGTCCTATGTTATGCGTCTGAATGTTGGCTTCAAATTCATACCAAATAAGTGCCACTGAAGTGAATATTAACTCGGCCAAAGATGAAAGAAGCATGATTTTTGGCCCTTTTTTCTGATAAAAACCTGATTTTGAGTAATGATGTCTCATGAAATCGCAAAAAAAGTTCTGGTTTTACTGACAATAGATTTTATATGAGATTATAAGTCATAACTGATGGAAAAGGGCGACCATTTCGAATGAAAAGGGTGTTTTTTAATTTGATGTTGCCTTTATAGCCAATTTGGCCCCAAATTTAAAAAAAACTTCATATATGCCATTATATTATTGTTTAGGTCATGAAACATGTTGAAACTACTAAAATAGTGTGGTAATTGTCACAGCAGGTAATATTAGTATCATGGCTCCATTATTTACAGGAAAAAAAATTTGAATATGATCAATATTTTTGTGAGCGTTACGCGTGCGACAAAGTAATTTTTGTATTTTACTGCCAGGTGTCAGTCACCAACATGTATTAGTTCATTGTTTATTGATGCTACACAGATTTACAATGTTTCAAGCCAAACCAGGTTAAAATCAGAGCTTTCACAGCTTTTTGCCGCATGAAAGTACTCCTTGCGTTACGCGTGCGACACATGCACCTTCCCTCATATTCATTGGAATTTTTTCATGAAATGAATTTTTCACAAGCATGAAAGGCTCCAAAACAGCTAAGTAGATATTTTACTAGATCTTAGTGGCAAAAAGATTTTACTGACATGTGCAAAAGGGAAATTACAACATCCCAGATCAGGAAGCTTCAAATTTGACTCAATTTCTGGAAGTCAAACTTTGAACACGAAGAATTCAATAATGTCAAAACAAGCACATAAATATACAATATACTTGTTTCAATGTTTTTGAAGCCTTTGGACATAGAGATAAAGGAAAATTAAGAAAATGACAATGAGATGTGTCAAATTTCATACACCTGAAATAATTCAAGTGAAGAAAAATGTGATGTCACGCTAAAATAGTGAAAAATTCACATTTTTCAATGTACTTTTAAGATTATCTCGACAACCGTCTGTAATATTGTCGTGAAATTTTCTGGACTTTGGCACAAGAATGTATTCAAAGCAATAGTGAAATATAAAGTTGTTGCATACATCCATTCCTACATTTTTTTACCCCCAATGAAATTGGGTCATGTGGCTTCATTATTTTTGAGATAGGCCATAAGTTAAACAAACACATGCAAAATTTCAGCCACATCGGTTAATATTTAGAGGTTGCACAAGCCTCTGAAGTTTACAATGTAATTCTTCATTCGTGCAACTGAAAAATTGGTCAATTTCCCAAATCTCTCTCAGGAGTGAATATCTTTTTACTTTTATTTTAGTTGGCATGGCAGTGTAATATGTGAGGTTTAAAAAAAAAAATTATTCGTAGTAAGTGAAATGTATGCCTGTTTTTATGAAAAAATGATTGATAACTGACCTATGCTTACCCGCTACAAAACTCGTTAAGTCAAAAAGAATATCAGGAATGGATTAGCATTCTTGACATACTAAAAAAGGTTATTTGATCGAAATAATTGACCGTTATTGCAAGATTTGCAAATATCAATTATTTTGAGGTCTGCTGATGGGCCAACGCATGTTATAATATGTAAACTTCAATGGCTTTGTGCAACCTCTAAATATTAATTGATTTTGCTGGAATTTTTACACAATGCCATCTATCTATATAAGATCAGAAATCAAGATTCAAATCAGAGATATTATATGTAAAAATGTTATTAGACATTCAAAAATCAAATATGATACATATTTCAGGCAAAGCAATTAGGTACAACATAGGCTAAAATAATAAAAACATAAAATACACACAGATATATCCTCAAATTTCACATACATACAATACATGCAAATCATAGAATAATGGTAGTTTTAAGTTAATCCAGGTTCCAGCCACCCAGTTAGTCCAATAAATAAAAAATAAAAAAAATAGAAAAATTTTAGTCAGTGTTTTTCAAGTCCTATACTTCAGATACATAATTATGATTCGACCTATCGGGAGAATCATCTTGTTTTCTTTGATTTTATTATTATTATTATTATTATTATTATTATTATTATTATTATTTTCTTGTTATGATTCGACCTATCGGGAGAATCATCTTGTTTTCTTTGATTTTATTATTATTATTATTATTATTATTATTATTATTATTATTATTTTCTTGGCCAGTAGGTTTTTGTGCTAGAGACTTGAAACTTGGTACATATATAGTCCATGGTTAGTACTTCATTTTGGGAGAAGATGGTTGACCTTGACCTTGAACTCAAGGTCACAGGTCATCTCAAAGTCGAAAATTGGAAAACTTAAAAGTGGAATAACTTTTTTAATATTACAAGAATCAATTTGAAACTTTGGAATATATATATAAACATGTATCCCAACATTTGTAACCCATAATTGTTTTTGTGCAATGAGGGTAAGGGGGTAATTACCCCAATTTGACTAAAACAGGTTTGCACAGGTTTCCAGAAAAACTAAGCAAGCTAGAAACTCAGTTCTTTCACTGATAGGTAGCCTGACTAACCATTCAAGGTAAGTGATATTTTATATTTTGATTATGTGAAGGGGTAACTATGTAATGGGGTGTTGAAAATAGGGTGTTTTGCCCCAAGAGTGAAAGCATTGTAAAACTTTGGTTTTAATGAAAGGATTTCAATGATAGTCTGGTAATATATTAATGGTTTCTGTATTATGCAATCCTTGTTGCCCGAAGCTTGGTAATTACCCCCCAAAAAGGGGTAAATGTCTATAACTTGTGATTGACCTGGACGATTTTCTTCAAATTTTGCACACGTTTTGGATATTGACTCAGGCACATATTAAACGAATAATTTTAACAGTATTGCCAACATAGGGTATTTACCCTCGTAATCAATGCCAAAAGGGGTGAATATATATTTTGAGGAGTTATGTTGTTCAAAATGGAATATCAGCTGTATGTTTGGTCTACGGGTATCCGGTTGGATTTTACTGGATGAAAAGTTTCTGTTTTGGGTAATTACCCCCAAAAGGGGTAAATGTCTATAACTTGTGATTGACATGGACGATTTACTTCAAATTTTGCACACGTTTGGGATATTGACTCAGGCACATATTAAACAAATAATTTTAACAGTATTGCCAACATAGGGTATTTACCCTCGTAATCAATGCCAAAAGGGGTGAATATATATTTTGAGGAGTTATGTTGTTCAAAATGGAATATCAGCTGTATGTTTGGTCTACTGCTATCCGGTTGGATTTTACTGGATGAAAACTTTCTGTTTTGGGTAATTACCCCCAAAAGGGGTAAATGACTATAACTTGTGATTGACATGGACGATTTACTTCAAATTTTGCACACGTTTGTGACATTGAATCAGACACATGCTAAAAGGAAAAAATTCACAGAATAGGGTGATTTACCCTCGTAATCAAGTTCTAAGGGGGTAAATACATATTTTGAAGAACTTGGTTGTTTAAAATGGAATATTAGTTGCACGTTTGGTCTAGGTTATTCGTATGGATGTTACTGGACGAAAAGTTTCGGTTTTTAATAATTACCCCCAAAAGGGGTAAATGACTATAACTTGTGACTGACATGGACGATTTACTTCAAATTTTGCACACGTATGGGATATTGACTCAGGCACATGTTAAAAGAGAAAACGTTACAGTATAGGATAATTTACCCTCGTAATCAAGGTCAAAGGGGGGTAAATACGTATTTTGAGGAATTTGGTTGTTTAAAATGGAATGTCAAGTTTATGTTGGATCTAGGCTTGTACTTAATGGATGTTACTGGATGAACAGTTTCGGTTTTAGGTAGTAACCCCCAAAAGGGGTAAATGGCTATATCTTGTGATTGACATGGACAATTTTCTTCAAATTTTGCATGGGCTAAGTGTGTCTACTTTACGACATAATATAAGTAGAAACTTCAGCTTACAGGGTCTCTACCATAATAATCCGACATAGTCTCAAGTAATTTGTTTTACTCATATATTTGAGGTCGAATCATTGCCTAACCTTTTTAAAGGTTGAATACTAGTTATATATATATTACATTACATATCATTATACATTTTGTTCGTTGACCATTAATTACCAGTTAAGATTATTATTAAATATATAATTATTACTAAACAATTTAGGTGAGTTATATAGAACATATTTAGAAGAAAGTGTTTTGGGACCTATCTACCCTACCCCTAGTATTAAATGCATAATTTTGTAGAGCTAGGTTCCAAATAGGAATTAAATTTTTTCCCGTGCTGGAGACCGGAACAATCTACCTCGTGATATACAAAATTCATCTAGCCCAGCTGTTTTTCAAGAGGAATTGCTTGATTCTGTTTTAGGATGCAGCAAAATTAATTGTTTTTGACGCATTCAGTGGAAGCAGATTCCAGAGCATTATACTGGTATTTGGCTGTACAAAAAAGTTGTACACATATTTCTTCATACTTGCCATGGCTACCCCCTTCATGTGTGAGGTTATGTGGGAATAGCATAGTAGGCCATTATAATTAATATGATGATGCCAAAGAGCATAGCGAGACCACAGGACATGTATATATTTCTTTGTGGTGTTTCAAATATTTATTTGTGGTATAGATAAATAGATAGATAGATAGATAGATAGATAGATAAAAAAACAGACGGAGTGTCAAATATTAACATTAAGTGCTCAGAAATCACCCATCAGTTAGTGGCCGACCAAAAACTATAGTTGGGTGGAGGGGGGGGGACTAGCGATTTTACCCACGGGACAAACTTTTTTCTTTCGCAATAGTTGACGAACTTTTTTTTTGCATGCGACTGAGCAACAGACTCTTTTATCACATTTTTAACGGTACAGTACCCTAGCAACAGGGGCAAGCAAACCTTTTTTAATTCCATGTGCTGAACAAACTTTATTTTTTCAGTGTCAAGTGGGCAACAAACAAAAATCCAGACTGCCCAAAAATAATTCATTACTTTTTAATTTATAGCAGAACTGGTTAAGAAATTATTGTTATGAACAAAAAAAGCCAAGCTTTTTAAAATTCCCAAATAAGAGTACATGACTTGACTTGAGTTGTGCTGGTGTACCCCAGATCAGCCGGGGCAGCTCAACCGCCATCTTTGTGGAGGGAGCTGCACTTACATTTTTTGGCCCTATGTAGAGCACGAGAGATATACAGTGTACTTATTTAAATAAACAGCTAGCTTTTTGTATTTTCCTTTTCCCCAATAAGTAAATAACACATTCATAAAAATTTATGTTGCAAGCTCAGAGCCAGCTAGATAACGTCACATTATAGTTGCAGGAGTTATTTATAGCATCTTGCAAATAGTGACATCACCTTTTGCACTCTCTGTTGTGACGTCATCACCATTGTGTCTCATTCAGTAATGACGTCACAATCACGGTGCCACTTTTTGACAGCTTGCCCCATCCTCAAGATTTGCCTAGTATATTATATCCCTGTGTGAGTACAGCTCCTACCATTTGAAGACCTCCAGTCTACGGCGCTTCGCGCCCAGGGCCGGCTCCAGCCTATTATGCGCCCTAGCCCCTAGGCAGCATCATGCTGATGCCCCCCCCCCCGGACGCAGAGCAGGGAGGGGCGCATAGCAAGAAGGGGGCGCAGAGAAAGTAGGGGCAAATAGCAAGAAGGGGGCGTAGAGCAAGGAGGAGGCGGAGAGCAATGAGGGGGCGAAGAGCAAGAAGGGGGCGCAAAAGTAGGGGGTGGAGAGCAAGGAGGGGGCGCAGAGCAACGAGGAGGGTGCAGAGCAAGAAGGGGGCTCAGAGCAAGGAGGGGGTGCAGGGCAAGGAGGGGACACAGAGCAAGGAGGGGCGAATAGCAAGAAGGGATGCAGAGCAAGTAGGGGCGCATAGCAAGAAGGGGGCACAGAGCAATGAGGAGGCGGAGAGCAAGGAGGTGACGCAGAGCAATGCGGGGGGGGGGGGGCGCAGAGAAAGAAGGGGCTCAAAGGTAGGGGGTGGAGAGCAAGGAGGGGGCGCAAGTAGGGGCGCATAGCAAGAAGGGGGTGCAGGGCAAGGAGGGGGCACAGAGCAAGGAGGGGCGCATAGCAAGAAGGGGCACAGAGCAAGGAGGTGGCGGAGAGCAAGGAGGGGGCGCAGAGCAACGAGGAGGGTGCAGAGCAAGAAGGGGGCTCAGAGCAAGGAGGGGGTGCAGGGCAAGGAGGGGACACAGAGCAAGGAGGGGCGAATAGCAAGAAGGGATGCAGAGCAAGTAGGGGCGCATAGCAAGAAGGGGGCACAGAGCAATGAGGAGGCGGAGAGCAAGGAGGGGACGCAGAGCAATGGGGGGGGGCGCAGAGAAAGAAGGGGCTCAAAGGTAGGGGGTGGAGAGCAAGGAGGGGGCGCAAGTAGGGGCGCATAGCAAGAAGGGGGTGCAGGGCAAGGAGGGGCACAGAGCAAGGAGGGGCGCATAGCAAGAAGGGGCACAGAGCAAGGAGGTGGCGGAGAGCAAGGAGGGGGCGCAGGGCAACAAGGGGGGCTCAGAGCAAGAAGGGGGCTCAAAGGTAGGGGATGGAGAGCAAGGAGGGGGGGCATAGCAAGAAGGGGGTGCAGAGCAAAGAGAGGGTGCAGGGCAAGGAAGGGGCGCAGAACAACGAGGGGCACATAGCAAGAAGGGGGTGCAGAGAAAGTAGGGGGTGGAGAGCAAGGAGGGGGCGCAGAGCAAGGAGGGGGCGCATAGCAAGGAGGGGTCACAGAGCAAGGAGGGTTGAAATTCGAAAAAAAAGAATAAGAAGAAATTAATAGATAAAATAGCCAGGAAAGTCAAGTTTTAATTAAAAATGGCATCACAGTACTTCTGAACTTTACACAACTGCATGACTTATTGCAAGTATTCAAGTCTTATTAATTTTCTTGAATAAATATCATTTCTCTCGCCTCTCATTTTATGTGTTAAATACTATGCCAAGAAAAGTGAGTACATGTGGTTACGCTCGTACATGCCTCCTTGCTCTGCGCGCCCCCTCTTTGCTCTGCGCCCTAGGCAACCGCCTAAATCACCTAATGGTAGAGCCGACCCTGTTCGCGCCGAGACCTGTGGTCTCTATTACCTTCCATTCAGTTAAAACATAGGTCCATGTGCAGAATTGGAAAAAAAAAGTCTAAATAAAATTAAATCATAACTTTTGCAGATTGTTGTATAATCAGCGACGTATTGGTTAGACACCGATTTGGAGGGTTCTAATATGCACCCAGTCGGGATCTTACAGAAAAAAATGAATTTTACACTGAAAAAAAGGATTGTCTGATTTTCAATTTGATAGTCTGAGTTATTTCATACAATCATTGTCTATTTCAGTCAATATATTGATTAACCAAATCATGAGGATTGTTTGAATTTGTACATTCAAATTGTTCAAAATATTAGACAATCATGCTGTTGAATTAAACAATTCAATTAAGTGTCTTTGTACTGACTGTTTGTTGACCAATGAAAGGTGATTGCAATCACAGCTTGAATCAGCATGCTATTAGACAACAGATATCCAGGTCAGACTTAAGGCCAGTAATCTTCTTTAAATTTCATTAAGGCATTGCTTTGCAAGAGTTAACTCAATCTGGATGGGCTAGTACATACAGAAGGTAAAACATTTTATTCATTGATATTATCACACTTAGAAAATAAAATTTATGACCTATGTCGTCATAACTTTAGTAATTTAAGCCCTTCAAATTTAACTTATGCTGTATGCCACAAAGGTAGTTGCAGTTATGTTTTAAAATGTAAAATTACTTTGAGATCACTGCTTGTTGCATACTTCGACTCGGGTGATATCATACGACAGACCAGACAAGTCATGTATACATTTTAAAAAATCATTTAATGATGATTCCAGCTACCACTTATAATTTTTTTTCTTTCATTAATAATTGATATCTTTTTTTTCAGTCAAATAACTTAAAACAATCTCCTACATTTTTCATGGTATGAGGTTAAGAAGTTATTTGCAATATTGATTCTAAGCTTAAGATAAATATATATTATCATACAGGTATTATTTTATGTTTGTTTATATTTCGACAATGCATTAGGGGCTGACCATTTATTTTCTGGGGGGGGGGGCCTTGGAGTTTTCCTCGGAGGGAGATAATTTATTTCAGAAGGGGCCCTTCAAGATCATAATAAATGATCATGGGGTAGCCATGTATGTGCCTGCTCTGAATTATTTTGACAGATGTTTTACTATTTGCAGATCGCCTCGGCACAGGAGTGGATCATCCAGTGTGTTCTTCTGAAACATTTTTAATTTCAATTTTTGTATAACATCTACTGCTGACATCAATCAAGATTGCTGTCCACAATACTACACCAGGTATGCTTATTTGTCTTGATTTGTGGTTTTCTTTTTTTTTTTTCAAGAAAAAAAAACTATTTAAACGAAACATCGAAATAATAAGTTTCACTAAATTAACAAGTTTTTATTTTGAAATACACAATTGTTAATGTTGTCATCCATTAGAATTGATTCAAACAGAAAGACTCAACTAAGAGACTACCCTGTCAGCGTGCCTCAGTGGTCCGGCATTGGCCCGGCGTCGGTCCGATGTCAGCAGCATCGGACCGGCTTTGGGCCGGCGTTGGGCCGCTAAGGCGCGTTGATAGGGTAAAAGTATTCAGGGATATTGAAAGGATGGTTTTTTACACAAAGCCACTTCTGCCACAAAAAATTATTGTATTTTTAGTGATAACTGAAGGTCCATTATCAGACTATTCCTGAAAAAGAAACTTCTGGTTTATAAGAGTAGGATTGATGGATGATTGGCACTTTAAGCCTTGTATTTTGGGTCCAAAAATGAATGTTAATAACAAACACCTTTTCATTTTGGCTTATCACTGATCAAGGCTATGTAGCACAAAAATGTGGTTCCAAGAAAGTTATAAAGATGGAATTTAACAGTTAGGGACCCACAAAAAGGAAATATAGCAAACACTTGAATTAACCATGTATTCTTTTTTTTCACTTCCAGGTTGGAATAAATCAGCACAGACAACATGATTAAAGGGGGCTCAAGGCCATGACCCCCAACCCAAAATGAACACGGAAGAGATAGGAAACGCTGCATATTTGTTGCATGTTATTGCCCCCTCTCAGGCTATTTCTAGATGCACCCCATATCAGGACTACATCCATGAGAAAAGCATACCCATGCAGAGTTAAATCTGATCACCAGCGGCGTATTCTCAATATATTGGCAATGTCGTATTGAAATATACTTTATCTTCGTTCTAAATGATACTAAGTACGAAGTGGAACATTGGTGAAAGCATGGATTCTCATTTCATTTTGGAAGTTGCATTTATAACTTTTATTTTTACTGCTCAATTACAACCTGAAGGCCAGTGTCGAAAATGTATTCACAATTGAATCAGATATATTATTCATAACCAAGAAATCACAATTGGTGAGAAATGTGCTTTATGTGTGTTATACCAGATGATGATTATGATGATTGTGATAATAGTATGGTGTGTGCTGATGGTTATGATGTCTACTGTATATGTTTAAATGAAGATGATGATCATGATGGTGATGATGATGGTATTTTAAAATGTTATTCCATGTTTCAACATGGCAAAGATGTTTTCATTTAATAAATGTTATTTTTAAGTAATGGTATGTCTTCTCCTTTTTATGTTGAAAGTCTATTGTAGTTCAAACTAACTTACCAGAAAATCCTGTCATGTCTGTCCTCTTGTAAATGGTGCAAAATAAAACGATCAGTATTTTGCAATTATTGCAGTGGAATGTTTTTAAGTCAATGGCATAAATAATACGGATGTCTATGATAATCAAATTTCTTAATTGGTTGTGTGTACATTGTACAGGACATTAGCATTGCTGCAGGAGCAAATTGCATTGTGAGTCATGACAAAATTGACTCCATTCAGCAATGAATTTGTCTTTTAACTTTTGAACAATTGGAGTGTTGAACTCGGGTGTTCACAAAGACCTGCAATGTCTACCATGAACAACATAATTGTCTGGATTGAAAAATGCAGTTTATTTGTAACTGCTGAACAATTTGAATGTTCAAAATTACACAACTGCCATGTCTACCATGAACAACATGATTGTCTGAATTGAACAATGCAGTTGTCTTTTCTTTTAACTGCTGAACAATTGGAAAGTTCACAATTACGAGGGGCGTTCAGAAAGTTCGAGGCTTTTTTTAATATTGACACTTATTTTCAATCTAGAACTATGAATTTTTCACAGGATAAAATTCAGCATATTTGGAATGGGTTTCCAAAATTTTGGACGATTTGAACATTTTTAAGTGATTCTGTTGTTGCCATGGAAACTGAAAGTTCGGCTTCTTGGGGCAGATAATACTGAAACCACTAAAGCCAATGAATTTTGGCTGTGAGAGACCTCTCTCTATCACTTGCATTGGTGAGAGTGACAATATTTGATACAAGAAATATAATATTAGCCTTAAAAAATACTCCCAAGCTCACCAAGAGCATTGATTCATACACCTGACCCATTGAAGTAAATGTTCCTTGAAGTGCTCCAAACAAAGTTCTGTGAAAAAATTTCGGTCATCCAAAGCCTTTTCTCGTCCAGTGCCTGAAACTATGGCCCCCATGAACTAAAGTAAAGAAAAACCAGGACTTATGTAAAGCAGCATGTCACAGGAATAGCTAGAATGGATAATTCTGTCTATGTTGGTCTCTTGTTCATACTAGTGAATCCATGCTTTTACAAGTCCTTATGTGGTCAGGGAAACACACCTTTGCCTCCTGAATTTCCCTCGCCAAATTTGGCATGCAGGAGTGCTTTCCCACATGGTTCAGTGTAAGAATACACACATTTGGTGTGCTTGAAAGCATATTTAGAAGCTAATAACATATTTCTTGTGTCAAATATTGTCAATCTCAATAATACAAGTGACAGAGAGAAGTCTCTCACAGTCACAATTTCTTGGCATTCTCTGTTTCAGTGTCACCTGCCCCAAGAAGCTGACCTTTCAGTTTCCATGGCAACCACAGAATGACTTAAAAATGTCCAAATCGTCCAAAATTTTGGATACCCATTCCAAATATGCTAAATTTTATCCTGCGAAAAATTCATAGTTCTAGATTGAAAATAAGTATCCATATGAAAAAAAGCCTCGAACTTTCTGAACGCCCCTCGTACACAACTGCCATGTCTACCATGAACAACATAATTGTCTGAATTGAACAATGCAGTTGTCTTTTCTTCTAGCTGCTGAACAACTGAAAAGTTCAAAATTACACAGCTGCAATGTCTACCATGAACAACATAATTGTCTGAATTGAACAATGCAGTTGTCTTTTCTTCTAACTGCTGAACAATTGGAAAGTTCACAATTACACAACTGCCATGTCTACCATGAACAACATAATTGTCTGAATTGAACAATGCAGTTGTCTTTTCTTTTAACTGCTGAACAATTGGAATGTTCACAATGACACAACTGCAATGTCTATAATGAACATCATGATTGGCTGAATTGAACAATGCAATTGTCTGTTCTTTCATATTCTGAACAATTGGAATGTTCACAATTACACAACTGCCATGTCTACCATGAACAACATAATTGTCTGAATTGAACAATGCAGTTGTCTTTTCTTCTAGCTGCTGAACAACTGAAGTGTTCAAAACGACACAGCTGCAATGTCTACCATGAACAACATAATTGTCTGAATTGAACAATGCAGTTGTCTTTTCTTTTAACTGCTGAACAATTGGAAAGTTCACAATTACACAACTGCCATGTCTATCATGAACAACATAACTGTCTGAATTGAACAATGCAGTTGTCTTTTCTTTTAACTGCTGAACAATTGGAAAGTTCAAAATGACACAGCTGCAATGTCTACCATGAACAACATAATTGTCTGAATTGAACAATGCAGTTGTCTTTTCTTTTAATTGCTGAACAACTGGAATGTTCAAAACGACACAACTGCAATGTCTACCATGAACAACATAATTGTCTGAATTGAACAATGCAGTTGTCTTTTCTTTTAACTGCTGAACAATTGGAATGTTCACAATGACACAACTGCAATGTCTATAATGAACATCATATTGGCTGAATTGAACAATGCAATTGTCTGTTCTTTCATATTCTGAACAATTGGAATGTTCAAAATGACACAATTGCAATGTCTGAAACAAACGATGTAATTGATTGAATTGATCCTTACAGTTGTATGGCTTGCACATACCAGACAATCTTGGTTGTATGATTATCATACATTTGAATTGTTCAACTGTTGTTCATCGATCAACGGCAATGATCATTTTGAACAATCAAATTGGTTATTTTTTTAAACAATCTGATTGTTTGAATTTTTGAACAATTTCAATTGTCTGGTCCAGACAACTGTTTGATCGGACACATATTGTACACCGGGATTGTCTGATATTAGACAATTTTTGTCTGATATCAGACAATCCTTTTTTTCAGTGTAGAACGAGACAAAATTTTTGTGTAATTTTCATATTAGGCCTATGTATTTAGTTAGATACCTCAGGAGCTCTCAGGTCATCAGTTGATTTCAGCTCATGTGCATTTTTAACGATCTGGCATGAGACCACTCAAATACTGTTGGAAATGGCCCAAACCTTCCCCCCACCCCCAGTGGCAGTGAATACTGAATATAACTGCCCTTTACCAGGGTTTCAGTGGGATCTGAAATTTCAACTTGCATATAACAAAGAAATCAAAGCATATCCTCTGGTTTAAACATGATATTTAGTCAGTACAAAAAATTAAGCACCAACCTTGTTTCAATCCAATCAAGATATCAAACTGAATGTGGCAAAACCGGCAATTCCTGGATGTCAGCACTGATCAACTAAATTGTGATCAAAAGCCTTCTATGAACAACAAAGATAATTATATGTATGCTCAACTGACATAATTACTTCTCCAAAAATTTCAGTAAACAAATTAACATTCATGGCATTCCGGGATGAAAGTGGAACATTTTCATTAGGGGAGGTCTTTGCTGATGCAGCACTCATGCCATTCCAGATTTTAAGCGAAGAAATCCCTGCCACCAGAGTATAATTTTGGTTAGTATTACCTGGAGGACCGCAAAAATGAAAGGAAATCATATTTTCATCACTGATCATTGGGGGACCTGTAGAAATTGGGATTTCTGTTCGCAGCGATCCACACCTCCTCAAATTTGGTACTATCGGAAAGGAAATTTTCTGAATTTTTTGACTCTTGGTTGCCATGGAAACTGCCAGAAAAGGTAAATTTTCCCTCTAAATGATTCTTGTTGTAAGTGATGAATATAATGCTAATCACAAACAAAAAGAGTGACATATGGACTTGTAAATAGACTCATCAAAATGCAATGAAGCAGTGTAGACCCCGAAGTCGACTCTATAAAGTCGACTAGTGAAGTCATAGTTAGGTTCCCAAGCAGCAAGTTAATGTTCAGTCAAGTCAAGTCAGACTTCGGTAAGCTAAAGTCGAGTCATTGTTGCATAACTTTGCCAATTTTTGCCTCACAGAAATGATTTTGGTACCATTCTAAACAGTATAAATAGCACAAGATTCATTTCACAATCTAATATGATTTTTCCAAGTATTTGCAACATAAAAAATCCTTTAAAAATTACACATTCACGTACTACACAATATTGCATGCGCAAAAATTCTGAAATTTCCGAACTTAAAATGTACCTTTGAAGAATATTTAACAGAAGGGTTCTATTAAATTACATTAAGTCAGCTGAAGTTAGTTGAAGTCAAGTGAAGTCAGAGTTTAACAACTTAGCTGACTAGTCAGTTGAAGTTCTTGTCAAGCAAGTCAGAGTTTTAACTCTGACTGACTTCGGGTTCTAAAGCAGTGTATATGAAATCTCTGTTCATAGCAACCAGAATCAACATGTCTCAGACACAAGCATGCAAGGTAAATACATTTGTTGTGTATTTCTGGACCTGATAAGGTGCAATGTTAAGTTACAGATCAATTCTGATATTGACGAGGCCGCAAATGTCAGCTATAGTGAGGTTTCAGCCTCATTTTCAGTGTGGTTGCCTTGGTGACACATTGTAGGCCACCATAGCCAAACAACAAGTAAAAAACCCCTAATAATACTGTAAACAGTCATTTTGTACTCATAATTATGAAGATATGCAAATTAGCTTTCTTTTGATACTACAATTTGACTCCTTGGCCTCGCAAACATCAGAATCGATATATCGTATGAGGTTGCACCTGCAATAGGTCCTTAGATACACAATAAATTGTATATATCTATCATGCTAATTTTCGGGAGATTCTGGTTGCTATGGCAACATATTTCGAATATAATACTTTCCATCAGTTTTCAAGTTAGTTTTGAATATATTTTGTCCGTAATTCACTTTTTTGTATGTGATGAAAATTATATTCTACACATTCAATGAAAACCACTTTTGAGAGAAAGTTTACCATTTCTGGTGGTTTCCATAGCAACAAAAACTCTACTAGAATTGTTTCATAATTATGAAAGTGAATGTGATCTATTCCTAAAATATCATAAGGCAACCTTTCATGGTTAGCGTGAAACGGCCATTTGAAAAAGAGGAATTCATGAAATTGATGGCTTTGTTATTTCAATATAGTTGCCATAGCAAAACAATAAAAATCTGATACTGTGATACCAAATGACTGAAAGAGTTATCAACCAGATTTCAGATTATTTTGGGGCATAAGCAGATGAAACTCAGAATATAAATATGTTTCAGTTTAACAAGATTTTGTGTGGTCAGAGAGAAGAATAATGCTCAATAAATCTGTAAATACACAAATTTTGTTTCTTTTTACGAACAAATATGCAAATTAGCTTACTTTTGATATCAAAATTAGATTCTTTGGCCTCAGAAACATCAAGATTGATGTATCATAAAAGACTCTACCTTAAATAAGTCCAGAGATACGCAACAAATTGTATATCTATTGTGCTAGCATCTGAAACATGTTTATTCTGGTTGCTATGGCAACATAATTCATATATAATACTTTGTTTCTTTTTGAACAAGTGTTTAATTTAGATTTTGCCCATATTTCAATCTTTTTGCTTTGAATTAACTTGGTATTGTACACATTCGGTGAAAATCACTTTGAAATGCCTGTTTGCCATTTCCGGTGGTTACCATGGCAACCAAAATTAGTCAATGGAATGTTTTCAAAATTTTGAAAGTATGGTTGAGCTTCCCCTAAAATATCAGCTGGCTATGTAGCTTGCCTTTTGAGAGGCAGCCATTTGAAAACTAGGACCTCATGGGAGTTCTGGTTCCATAATTTTAAATTGGTTGCTATAGCAACACACTCAAACAAAATCTGATTTTGTAACACCCACTGGTTGAAAGAGTTGCCCCACTAGAATTCAGATATTTATAATTTTTTAAGTTATACTGTTAAATTGTTGCTCTCTAAAAGAAAATAAGAAAAGAAACTAACAAAATCTGAGAGATAGTCCCCTAAAGTGTTGCCATGGTAACAAGAAAGAGATGGAAAATCAAATTTTCACCCATAAAGTAGTGAGACCAGTAAAAGGCACCACATTACTCATCAATGAAAGCCTTGCTTCCACAGCAACTGTGATACACCATGATAAGTTTTATAAAATTTATTTTGACAAAAGCAGACTTGTTGCCATGGAAACCAAAATAAAATATCTCCGGTCCAAGAAATTGATAAAACCATGGCCACCATCAAAAAATTCAGAAAATTTCCTTTCCGACAGTACCAAATTTGAGGAGGTGTGGATCGCTGCAAACAAAGTACCCTTTTTATTCACATTTTTGGCCCTTGGCTCCCTGACTAGTAGCAGGGAACACTGAAAAAAAGGATTGTCTGATGACAGACAATTAATGTCTAATATGTGTCCGATCAAGCGATTGTCTAATCTAGACAATTGAATTGTTCAAAATGTCAAAGAACTTGTTTGTTTCAATCAATTGATTATTTGAAACAGACAATCAATTGAATGAAACAAACAAGTTCTTTGACATTTTGAATAATTCAATTGTCTTGATTAGACAATCGCTTGATCGGACACATATTAGACATTAATTGTCTGTCATCAGACAATCCTTTTTTCAGTGAAGAGCTCTCCCAGTTACTGATCAAGGGAGTTTGGCTCCGACCCCCCCCCCCATTTCCATCACTGATGGCCTTGTTTGCAGCCACACCATAAAAATAAAGGACACTGACAATTGCAAAGTATACAACAAATAGAGAGTTGGACAAACAGATAAGAAATATAATAGGGCAAAGATTGCAGTTGGGGGGCTGGGGCACATTTGGATGTTTTGCAAGTATACATGATATGATATGATACAATAATAATTTATGTTTACTGTTACGTTTACGACAAAATATGTTACAATAGGTGCCTGATACTCAAACAAAACAAAGTAGTGAAACTTAAATTTGAGGTACACATATACAGTAAATATATATACAATTTATACATTGTTGAGCAGGTGAAAACTTGCAGGCACCAAAAATTTGCCTGTGGCAGATTTTACGAAAATGTGCTCAAAGAGTTACTTTCCAGCCATTCTTATTATCTATCTATGGCTGTCAGAAGCAAGGCTTTGGAGTCGGAGTCAGAGTCAGGAGTCAGAGTTGTGGAGTCAGAGGTTTTTGGGTGGAGTTGGAGTCGGGGTCGAAAATTAAATTGTTGACTCCTGACTCCTAAAAATAATTAGTATAATTTACAAAAACTCAGTTAGCAAAATTGTGTAATGTATTTCAAATTTTACATATAACTTACTGAACAAGTTTTCTTGTGCAGAACCCCATGACCACTTTGTAGAATTAAATTTTCTCCCCTGCTAACCATGTGATATTGTGTGCAATAGTGCCGATAAGCGGAGTCGGGAGTTGGAGTCAGAGTCGTGATTCAGGAGACCTAAGGAGTCGGAGCCGGAGTAGCTTTTCAGAAAACCAAAGGAGTCGGGAGTCGGGAGTCGGATCACTTACTACCCGACTCCAAAGCCCTGGACAGAAGCATGTCAACCCATCACCAAATAAAACCAAGAGCTAAAGAATAAATATAAATAAAAGAATTCACCAATATGTAGCATTTTGCTCTTAAAAAATACCTTTTTTATCTCTCATAAGGATGATAATGGACGGCAAACTTACTAGTCATCTGACATGACAACCTTGGTACTTCGTATCAAAATACAATAATGATATGTGATTGATAAAATACATTTGAAATACGTACTTGGAAGCATTTGTATATGTCTTCATATTTATAAACTATTTTTAAAAATAAAAGTGATTGCTAATGTAACTCCTTTCTGTCTCAGGACACTGATATATGTTATATTAGCAACTTTTACATCGCAGTTTCTCAGTGTTCTTAATACCTAGGCAAATCTAAAATGTGAAATTCTAAAATTTTATTGAAAAATGTGCCTTATTTACTTGTATACATCACAAGCAACGTCAACAACTATGAGTGTAGCTGTTTTTTTTTATTGCTAATTTAACTGCAATTTCGCGTCTGTCCATTTCATTGTGTTACATTAGCAAAGTTTGTCTATCCAAATTACATTAACGAGCACATGATTACATTTAAATTTTTTTCTGAAATGAATGCCAGTTTTCCCAGGAGCAAGCCAGGTGGGGCACCCTGCTGGTGTTTTCATTTATATTGTGGTGGGATCAGCATATAAAATTCCATCCTTCACCATAGGCCGTATTTTTAGCTACTCTGATTTACCAATCCATCAGAAAACAGTGTTTACCCATGATTTTATTTAATCCAGTTTGGCCATGACTCAATTTTAAGGCTATAATGAAGTTGTCCATGAGGAATGCCAGTTTGACCAATGGCATCATAGCTTGCACTAAATTTACGTATGCTTCAATGCTGAGCAATAGAGTCTAAGACTTGCACAATGATATCATACGTCCACAATGAGAAAAAAAGTGATTTCTTCAGAGAAATTGCGAGAGCTGTAAAATGTTTTATGATAGGCCAATTATTAAGATAATGCCAAAGAGCATAGCGATACCGTCAGAAATGTGAATCTATTTTGAAGTGTTTTAATTATTAATATTTTTTTTAGCATGGTTCAAATTGTCACATAATATTTTGGGTAGTTGATGTGCTTCAAGTGCTTTGAGTATATTGGGCTTGCCAGTGAAAAAATATTGTGTAGCACAGTAAAGAATCTATGCCCTCCTCCTTCAAATGGATTCAACTGCCAAAAGTTATCTGGATCAGACATAATTTAAAATCCCCAAAATAAATTTGCATAGACTACATGTATATTCTATAATCTGATAAATAGCTAGATATGATAAGTGCAGCTCACGAGGGTTGGTCAACGATATATTTTTGTCAATTAGTTTCTTATGATACAGTACACATGTAATTCCGTCAACAGCAGGAGCTCCTATTGCATACATGTATTACGCACTTTGCAAAATACAAGGTTTTAAAACTACAGTTCACTAAAAAGTATGTATATATATACTTCAGAGATCAGAGTCATAGCAAGAGTTTGACAAATGGATAAAAAAATAAATAGACAGATATGGACGCATGTATAGATTGGCAGAGGTAGATAGATCATATCAAGCCTAACAAAGTTGACATTCATGACGTTATGATCAGATTGTAGCGTCCCCATCTATTAATGGGCCATTCTCAAATTTCGGGACAACGGGTATAGGAAAATTGTCCTGTAACGGAGGGGACAATGTGGTAACGGAGGGGAATTTTGATGTAAAAAACCAACTGTAGGAACAGCAACAAAAGGAAAAATGATAAAAGATTGATGTAACTATTATTTTCAGAAGTACTTCATCTCGTATCAGTAGATTTTTTGGTCCAAATGTCGATTTCTTGCTCATGATCTGGTAACGGAGTGGACGGTAACGGAGGGGAACAATTTTTTGCTTTTCGCTCATTACTGCTTTTTATTTTGGAGATTAGACAAAATAATTGCAGAATATTAAAACCTGCCACCCTCAGCAACATATATATGAAATCGCTCTGTAAAATTATCATTGGTAAGCTTGGAAATGAAGGAAACGGAGGGGACATTTTAGTGGGACCAAAAACATTTTTTATGAACATTATGTCATAATTTATTGAATACATGTTTTATGAAGTCTGCAAGGCAGTGGTACTATGGCGCACATGCGTCTGATGATATTCAGTGAAAATAGCTCATAAAAAACAATAACGAACAAAGCTATGGCAAGTAACGGAGGGGACAAAAAAATTGACATAAATTAGTGACACGAATATTGTATCAATTTAATCAATGAAATTATACCAAAAAAAATTTGAATATGAACTAAATATAAATTCAAGTCTATGTTCCCATGAATCGTGCAAAGAAACTTTGAAAATAATGGTATATTAGGAGGAAAATGAACACTTGATTTTGTCATGTCAGGTCCAGTGACAGGGAAAAACCATTGATTTTGCACGGATTTCTGGACATAATGCATTAAAAAAAAGTCTAATGAATGACTTTTTGCTCCAAATGCAGTGGTTCTAAGTAGAAATATGAATAACAGATGCAGAGTGACGCTTCAGATATTTATCGCATTCATATTAATGTCAGGGAGCTAGAGTGACGCAAATTGTCCCGAAATTTGAGAATGACCCTAATAGATTTAAAGGCTTGATAAACAGTGTTATCCCCCATCAAGTGCATTATCAGCCACCACAGAGTGTGATCTGTGGTGTGTGATCTGCCTGCTCAGATCACACACCTTAGTTACCATAGCAACGCAGCATAACACAGCACCTTGCTGCCTGCTGAGCAGTGAAAACTGTGCGTAATTTTCAAACAACATGACTATGATTGAAGGATATTTATTCAGGCAATGATCATCTTAGCACCATCAAACTTTCAGGAATCCTTTAACATATTTTTTATATTGGGTGTAGTCTTCAAATGGTATGGTTTTCTGGCCTTCTGATAAAAAGTAACAGAGGTATTAGTAAAGAAAAGTCGCAAAAAGCAGTTAAAAGTATGGAAAAAGTCATGAAAATTGACCTGAAAATTGTTGTTTCTGTTGTGGCTGAAAATTGATTGCTTCACACCAGTAGAACATAGAACCTTAAAAATTTGCACGAGTGTTACCAGATATATGTAAGACATTGTGTGAAAAGTGCAGTACTATTCATGGAACAGCTTTTGTGTACCGGCGATGTGAGTAACAAATGGGAATGAAATATTAAAGTTAAAAAATGCAACTTAAAAGCAAAAAAGGTTGTTGCGGTTTTAATTTTTTTGTGCTAAAAGTTTTTAGTCTATAAACATCAAACTTGCTGAGCCTCCAGGAAACTACTATAGCAAAAACATCTGAAAGTTTCATCATTCTATTATTCACTTATTTTGAATGATGCCTCTTCAAAGTGGCGAGGGTGAAAAATCTGCAAAAAGTGCAAAAATGATAGTTTCTTGTTCACTAAAAAAATTCTCTTTCTCTCACATATAAATATAGTACCTCAATATTTTGCATTCTGCAAGACAAATACATTTTGCAAAATATGTGAAGGTTTCATATTCATAGAATAATTTTCTGATGTGCTACACCTCTATGAAGTCCAGAAAAGCAAATACCATAAAAACAAACTTTGGCGCAGCAAATTGGCCTAAGTATAGGCCAATTTAGCTTAAAATCGATATTTTATCATACTATAGTATATAGAAATTGATTCCTGTGACTCTCTTTGCTTACATTGTTAAAGGTGTGACTGGGGGATAAAAGGGAAACCCTACTCGTCAGTGATCTGTTTGGTCAGATCAGACTCGGAGGGCGCTACGCGCCCACCTCGTCTGATCTGACCAAACAGATCACTGACTCGTAGGGTTTCCCTATAACGTCACCTCTGGCAATCTGTGGTGACGTCATCACCATTGTGTCTCATTTAGTAATGACGTCACAATCACGGTGCCACTTTTGGACAGCTTGCCCCATCCTCAAGATTTGCCTAGTATACCCTGCTGAGCACCAACGTAAATCAAACCTTTCACTACGTAATTATTTAGGTTAGAATCAAACGTTGGGCCAAACAACGTATGACAAAGGCAGGGCAAATGTAATTTCCAAACGTTGCACTCAGATGGAAAACCAAACGTAGGTCGCAACGTCAGTAAGAGGTTGGGAGATAGTTTGTTTTATAGTTTGGCCTAACGTTAGAGTCACACGGAAGTCATACCTTTGGTTGAGAGGCTAGAAGAACGTTGGGTTGTAACGTTTGGCTAAACGTGCCAGTCATACGTAAGTCATACCTTTGGTTGACAGGTTTGAAGAACGTTTGACTATTACGTATGACCATACCTGTGATTCAAAGGTTTGTCGAACATTCATTTGAGAGGTTTATAAAACCTTAGACTATTACGTAAGTCATACCTTTGGTTGAGAGGTCTGAAGAACGTTTGACTGTTACGTATGACCATACCTTTGATTCATAGGTTTGTTGAACATTCATCTGACAGGTTTTAGCAACCTTGGACTATAACGTATGACCATACCTTTGATTCATAGGTTTATCAAAGGTATGGTCACACGTTTGGACATACGTAAGTTCCAAGGTTTCTCAAACGTATCTTTGATATGTATGGACAACGTTTGAAAGTAATGTTCAGGGCAAACGTCTGATCATACGTATCTGCCAAAGGTTTGTTGAAGGTTTGCACAAAGTTGCAGAACCTAGGATCCTGATTCTCAGAGAGCCTTGTAGCGCCATCTATTTCATACCTATTCCAATCAATCTGGTAACTTTGTAATTATAAAAACTCCAACAGGATGCTTGCTGTTGACGATTAGATGAAGCCGTGAAGAAAAGTTTATACACCAGTGACAAATAAATCCACACATGTACTTTTAAAAATGTGAAAGCTTATCCTGGTTTAAAAAAAAAAATTATTTTTTTCCACACCCACAAAGATGCATATGAGAATTGTATAAGACCCAAGTTTAATGGTGCCTCATTGCAACTGCCCCAGATGCCGAGAATGTTCCAATTTTATCACGGTAAGATTGCAGTAACATTTTCAATTTCACCAAGCAAGGTAAGTGTTTTTTACAAGTTAATTTTAATTTATAGTCCCTAAGTGGACTTGTAGACTGCTCAGTAAAATGAGGAAGAAAAGTCTATTAATTTTGGGAGCCATCCTCTTTGGATAGCTCTGTTTGTACTGCTTTAATTTTTATGTTTTATATTTGCAGGTTGAAAGAGAAAAAAAAACAATACCTTCCCCCCCCCCCAACAGCACATCCTTGAATCCCACTCGCCACAAAAAATAATAATAACTGAGCTGTACCATCGAGAATATCAAGAATAATAAGAATAATAAAAGGCAGTGGGGTAGGGTGGCTGGACTGCCCCAGTCACCCCCCCCCCCTCGCGCAATAATGATTTGCCCATTTTTTATCATTGAGTGAATGGGACTAACTTTGCAGGTAATTTCTGCATCCAGTGCATAACCTACACACCTGTGACTGCCACAAAAGGTTCAAAATGAGTCATCAGTTCCAATCACATACAGAAACAAGCAATGCAGGCTCAATTCTTACCTGAAACATCCATCGAAGACGACCGTCACGAATCCCGGTAAATCCAATGCGATCCATTACGCTCAGCCGGGTCATCTTCGGCGGCGTAAAAGTCCAAGAATAACACTCCTACAGTCCGTAACATTGTTTAAATAAATTCACAAGATATAAATCCTCCAAGTTCGCCACTTTTTACACCCTGTCATACAGTTAATCCATCGAAAACAAAGTATTTCCGAGCGCTTCTTAGCATTCCACTCGAATCCAGCGCCATGATGGGCGGAACTGGTTCGTTGCGCATGCGCAAAAATAAGACGTCGTGGACGAGGCCACTTTATTATAGGTGCGGGGGGAGGTGTTTCCCGCATTTAGTCCACGTAGTATAGGGGGAGGTGTTTCCCGCATTTAGTCCACGTTATATTCAGAGGTTAAAGAAATACGCATTATCTACGATATTTACGCACGTATCATAGCCGTAAGCGATTGTCGACAAATTACGTAGTTTTCAAACGTTCGACCCGATGTGAATTGGAGGTATTTTGAGAGGTTGACATGAGGTTGACTGGAGGAAAATGTCCGGGAGGGTAGGCCTATCCCTGTGCAGCTGTGTGAGTACCTTCGGGCAGAGACCTGACGGTCTCCATTAACAACTGACAGTAAACCTATGTGTTTATTTTTTTTTAAAGAAATTTTTTAATCATAAGGTGCAAGTTCTCTGATTTACCCTTTTTATCAGACTGCCCCTCTCACCCTGTTTCCTTCCGGCATCTTCATTCATGATAAAAAGGTTCACCAGCACTATTTATTACTCCTATTGAAAAAAATAGACATAGATGTTTTTAGAGCAATATATTGGTATTTTACAAGTCGAGATAATATGGAGTCCATGATGTAGCTTGAGTTAGAGTTAGAGTTATTTTATTTATAGATGCATAATGTACATTACATACAATGACCCACAGATAATGTCATACAATGGACCCGATAGTTTTAACACAAGCAAATGCATCAAAGGGTAACAGTCGAGTTTGACAACTTTGGCACTATGACTTTATGACTGATGTCTCCGTCACAAGTATCTGCTGGTCCAGAGTGACCTATAGCAGTACCAATTTCTGGTACATGTTGGAAGTGTAGTCGTCTGTTGTAATAACAGTTAATTTTCACAATGATCTGCAGTAATTGTCTTGTCAGATATACTTCCCAGCAAACACAGATCAGATGCATCGCAATAGGCCCACTAATTATGTATGCCATAGGAAGACATACAAAGTACCAAGGCCAGAAGGACAACAGTCAAGGTTGGATTATCTGAAATAACAAAAGTACATGAGTATATTTTTCCAGAAAAATAATCGTTCTGAAAAAATTACTTACTTATACCATTTGACACCTCTGTCAGCCAATCACATGCCAGTATTGCAGGGAAATAATTCCCATATTCTTTGTTGTCCAGTTATCCTCTCATGTTTGACTGTTTGAGTGTTTGTCTCATGGTATAAGCCAGTTATTCACCATGGGATCAGGAATATGTGTTTATCACACCTCGGGCTAAAGCCCTCGGGTGATAAATCACATATTCCCTTTCCAGTGGTATATAACCTATACAAATGATTTTTTTTACATAAGTGGATGACAAGGCATGTGAGAGCTGAGAAGTGAGCATTGGCCCATGTAGCTGAGTATAATCTATGTCTATAACCAGCACACACCAGGAGATATCACAGTTATTGTTTGAATTATTTATTTCGAGGCAAAGCAATGAACAGTCTTATAACATTAGCTACACAAGCCATTGGGCCAACCTGAAAACTTATTGGTCATTAAAACAATTTTTTGAAGGTGCCAGTTATTTTATGCCCTTTGCTTAAGAAGCCCAATGAGATATGGTATTTCTTGTGGCCATAAAAACTGATATTTGAACTATGCCTACCATTTGACTACTTCAATAACAATAGATGATCACCAAAATGCATTTTATATTAGAGTTGTTTGCGGATTAGCGGCCCAAACAGTTTCAAAATTAACTTTCAACTTCGTCGTGTGATGTCACTGGCTTAAAAATGTTTTGTTTGTGTCAGTTATTGTTAATCAGTTGATTCAGTAGGCATACGTAGCAGCAAAGGTGACAATAAACAAAGTAATTAAAAGACTTGAGGTACTTGATAAAATAAGAAGATTAGGAGACCAACAGAAAACTGTCAAAGATATGGCAAAGCCTGTTTGCAAATTGAAAATAAGAAAATCAGTTTCTCCAGTGGACCGCCAATCTGCAAAGATCTATAATGGTCAATAAACTTGAACTTGAACTTGGAAATTATACTTATGATCAGGTTGGCTGCTGGTTAAATGACCTGATTAGAAGTGATTTCAACAAAACATTGAAGGGAATTGACCAGACAATACTCCCAATTCTCACCCTTGGTGGAGCCTGAGCTCAGTGAGGTGCAGTTCCCAATATTTCCAATCCATGAAGTACCGTTGCAAGTCAGATGCCATGTTTCCTTTGAGTTGTCACATGTAACAACAGCTTTGTCGCCTTCACGAGAAATATGACCACTAGGGGGCACTTGAGGGTCTGGACAGCCCAGCACTGAAAAATGACATCAGAGGTTAGCAAAGGTTATCTGGTGTCGTGAAAAAGGACAAAAAAAAAAAACTAAAGATAATTTATGAAGAATAGTGACTACGGTTTCAGCACAATACAAACAAGAAAATATGCATTCATTCACATGCTCTAAGATCATTTTTTCAATTTCAATTTCAATGTTATTGACCAATTTATGTACATCAATAAGATCGTAAGAAATCAAATGTCAGCATCAACTATGGTAGACTGACGCTATGCCTGGCGTATTTGCCTTTACCAGTAAATTATAATCATAATAATGTGAATATCTAAATACAATTTAATACATACATTAATATTACGTATATATACACCTATAAATACATTTGTTTATGTGCTAAAATTATAGATTTTGGAAATTAAGGTTATATGATCAATAAGAAGTTATTGCAAAGAATGTTTGCTGAGTTTGCTCAACTAATACAAAGGGAAAATGCTATGTTTAAAAACAGTGAGGAGATAAATATAGAATGGAAAAAGAAGAAAAAGTAAATACAGGACTAAAAAGAAAAAAAAAGTCTTAATTTACAGCTCAAGATTGGTTATCAGTAAACATTCAATATTTTGTGGAAGACTGCTGCACATAATGATGCACGATATCACCAGTAAAACAAATTTTATTAAAAATCAGAAAAATATATCTGAACATCGATTTCGATACAGTGGTCCCTGCTTTATAAAACCGCCCCTCTGCGGTCATGAAGTGGTCTCTTGTGGTGGTGTGATCATTCGTCAGGGTGTAAAATGCACTAAAAATACTACTAAGTGCGGGAGGAAGGCAGTCACATAAGGCAAGTTGGTCTTACAACAGGTGGGTCTTATAACACAGGTATGACTGTATGTGTTTTTGAGTGACTGGATTTTGACCACGCGCATGAATACCTATAATACCCTATTGACAATACAAGCGTATGCAATTCGAATTTGGAGATTGCAGGAGCAGAGCCATTTTGCAAATAACACACAGATATGATGCAAATGCTATAGTTGACTTTGTACATCTCCCTTATTTTGATAATGTTCTGGCATGCAAAGTATTTTCTCTTTTATAGTATTTGCATATTTAGAAGAAATGCAAAACTAGTGGGAGCTTATTCCAAAGTCACATGACAAATTCCAATCAGAATACAACCGCATCTGTGATCACAAACTGTTATACATTTTTTGTTACTATGTGTGCTTTTAACAGTTTGACATGAAATAAAAAAATGTAAGAATGTGCAACTGAAAGAACTAACAACACCCAACAATAACTGTGAATTTTGAGAAAATGTTTTTCATAGTCAACTGCCAAATTTGATAGAATTTGTGACAAATATATCAAAACACACATGTCCAGGGCATTTCTGGAACTTGTCATATGGTCGCATGATGTCACAAGGTCGTACAATTTGCGTTACACGGCCGTTTTGGACCAAAATTTTTTTCTTCGAAAATGTCTAAAATAGACTCAGGACAACCAATTAAAACCAAAATCAACCATGATTATGCAATAATTAAGTCTGTATATGGCATTAACAAATTTTTTCACCATACAAATCAATGTAAAATCCGGATGTTTTTCTCGAAAACTACTTCATTCCGCTACAGCTGCTGTAAAATACAAAGTACTCCATGTAACACCATGAAATTGTCACTGAAGTTGGCCAAGACAATGATCTTACTGATTTGAGCAGTGAAAAGAAGTATCTCTTCTCGAAAACTAATACATAGATCCCCAAATTTATGATAGAGCAACCCACTAAAAACGTTTTCAAGCATCATGTGTATAACTAAGCTAAAAGCCTGAGTTCATCTCAAAATCTCAAGTAAAAGGTTTCAAAACATTACCAATATACGTAAGAACAAATTTAAACATCTTACTTCAATAATTATCAAAAATTTACGTGACATCTCACATGTATCTCCGGTGTCAATTTTTGTGCGGTGACAAGAATAAATATATATGGATGGATTAAATCGATCTACAAGCCCTGATATACCATGTCTATCAGTGACTGGTACTTCCGCTCATGATTTTGGTGACTGGTACTTCCGCTCATGATTTTGACACCTACCTTTCCATCCCAGCAAGAACTGCACTCCTTTTTGCTTTAGAATCCTGACTTCCAATGAATTTCCCTCCGTTAAATAAACATCACGAATGCGGTGACTTCCCCCGCATATTGAGAGGGCGGACCGGCTATTGGCCTTCTCCCTTAGAACGGCATATACACGACAAACTCTCAGAGCCACAGACCTGTCAACAATGAGATGATACTGGAGTGACAGAAATTGACCCGAAATTTGAGCTAACCATTCGTGTTCATTCATAACTGTTATATTTGTACAACTAATAATTAAACATAATTTTTAAGTAGCTATCTATGATTAATAATGTATCTAAAAATCTGAATTCTGGCCTTTTTTTTTTGTACATATTTTTTTCCCATCTATTATGTAGTTTTTTGTTATTTTTGTTTTCCCATCAAAAATATAATTTTGTAAGTTTCAACTAGCCTACTTTATATTCTTATAAATTGTCAAAAATTTATGTCCTTTCAAAAAGAAGGCAGTGACGACAGTGTTGTAAATTCAACTTGTCACTGCCTCCTTGACCACAACAGATGTAACTTTATATAAATTGTATTCCGAGTTGATTGTTTTGGTAAATTTTGGTCAAATAAAAAATATGTGAATCTGAATCTGAATCTGTTCAGGATTCAAAACTAAGATTAGACTTTACATACATATATAGAGATTTCTTTTTTGACAAACTAAGCATTAACAGTGTTCGAAACAGGCCATATTATTTGAGGGGTCTCTCAGTTGCAAGGCCCAAAAGGGTTGACACCCTTAAAGCCAGGAGTCTGCGGACCGCCATGGGCTGCCAGAGGCACCCTGAAACCGAAGAGTTTCAGATGCTCTAAAAATTAATTCTGTGCATTTTAAAGGCTTTTCATCTTAAAAATTTAGTTTTCGAAAGCGTTTCTAATGCATATAAATTACAAGAGGTTGTTGTATCCTGATAAGGCTTTAGTTGCTGTTTCATGCTAATTCTTCCATACACATTCAGTATTTGGGGGGGGGGGGCGGTTTCAGGACCCCCTCTGGGTTCTTTTGAAAAATGTATTTGATTGGGTCACATGAGCAATTGGGGGTGGAGGTCAAAAACCCCCTTAACCCACCCCCCCCCCTTATTTCGACCACTGCCAACCAACCTTACATTAATCTGAACATACTTGATAATTGTTCAGAAATATTGGTACTGAATACACATACATATGGGTAAGGCCACGAAGTTGAGTCATTTGAGCTGCTAAAAGTGTCCTCTAAGTTCAGAGCTGGCTGGCTGAAATGGATTTTTATAAAAGCTAACTGAATGAATGCAGGACTAAAGCATGCATATTAGACTAAACTGTGTAAAAATTTGAGGTTGATACCACAAAAACTAAAGACACAGGACAACTTTTTTGTCATGGAAACAGGCCAAAAATGACGTTTTTAGGCGTTCGTGGATTGACATGGTCAAAAGAGGACTTTACTGTGTTTAGGAGACCCTCTGTTATGTCATTTTTATTATTTAGAATGATAGAACAGGTCCTGTACTTTCATTTCATACATAGTGAACGCCTGGGAATCCATTATTTTGATAAGATATAAGTCAATTATTTATCGTAACATTTTCAGCTCTTACCTGTTACGCGCCATTGGACTGCTCTAACTTCATTGTAATACTGAATTGCAAATAGTGTCTATCTGACCACTGAGGTGATGCTTACAAGATGCAATTCAATTATGACAACAAATAGAAGAAAATATCGCCAATAACTTGATTTTTCATCATGTCCTCATAAAACCATGTTTCGCGGCCAAATTTTCTACCCCCTGTCTTTTCATATTTTGAATGGCTTAATCTCTATTTTTACATTACAAAACAGCAGTGCAATGATCAGACATAAATATTGCCAATTTGCAGACTTGAGGATAGAAAATTGAGGCCAGGACATGAAGAAAAAGGGGCAATTGTCCTTTTTTGTCTTGTTACCGAAATGTTACGCGCTTTTTGGGGTAATATGGTAACAGGACAGTTGTTTTATGTCCTGTTTGAATTGTAGTAACAAGGACATGTCCTGTTATGTCCTTGCAAACAAGCAATCATTTTTTTTACAATTATGAGAGAGTTTCAGTGGCTCCATGGCTTAAAAAATGTTGAACTGAATCTACCAATCTTTTCTTATCACACTGTAGGTTAATCACCAAGGAAATCATGGGTATTATGGTAAATATTTGGTATAACTGGTCACATAGTCACGTAACAGGACATGTCCTGTTACTGAGTTTGTATCAAAGTGTCACCACTTGCCATTAGAATGGAGAACCACAATCTGAATTTTGTGTATTTAACTGTTGCTCGACGCTGCTGTATCAAAATTCTGCAATCACACATCTGCACTGTCATTATTATCTGCATACAGTCATTCTATTCCTATTTGTCTTGTTACTTGTCCCGTTACTTGCCCATTACTTGTCCTGTTACTTGTCCTGTTACTTGTCCAATTACTTGTCCTGTTACCTTGTCATTAAAACAATATTTCTCCAACTTTACAAATTATTGTATGGAGAATGTTTGTGCATGTTCATGGCAAAAGAAAGGCACAAATATTTCTAACCATCTCAGTATCTCAGATAGCATCCACACAGTATCTGGTGCATTGAGTGGTACTCTGAGTTTGCTTGTGTAACGAAGACTTTTCCTGTTACTTATTTGTCCTGTTACGCAATAAAAATGACGGAAGCTGGTTTTACATTCTAGTTTCTAGTCGTTTTTCATGTTTCTAACAAGTTTCTTGTTTGCCAAATACACTCCACATGGGTTCCATACCTGTAAATTCATGATATTTTCTTTATGGCCAACTTTAGCAAACGATCCAGACTAAAAATTTACATACAAGCACTTTTTAATGAGTTGCTGTTAGAACATCTATCCTATCTACACTGTAAGCATAAAACGAGGGGGCAGGGGGCAGCTTCCCCCTAAACATCCGGCAGGCTTGTAAATTAGCATTGAATTTGAGCAAAGATCTGAAAAATCGAGCCTTAGAGACCCAATGATGAACTACCCCCTCCCCCAAATATATATCACCTCTCCCACACCATGTACACATGTGCTATCCAACTACCTAAATAACTACCATTCTGCCTGTCTGTCTATGTGGATCTATATCAGAATCTATCTATCTAGGAATCGGTTGGAAAATCAATAATTGATTAATCCGGTACCCTGGCCGATTGATGAACGATTAATTGATTATTTTCCCTGAAGCCTGCAGTTTTTTTTTTCATTAAATTTCTATAAAAAGAAATAACATAAAGTTTCTTGTCCATGTAGTTTGAAACTGTAATTTCTCAACAGTTTCTGTCGTTCATCTATTTATGAATTTATGAATAGCTGACTTAAGTTTTCAAAACAGGATATATCAACTTTACAAATGGGATTCTTTTTTTCTCCTTTCAATTTCATGGGCCTATCATGGCAATATTTACCGGTGCTCACTCAAGTTCAAGCTTCCTAATAAGAGTGGGCCAGTTTTTTATTATTCATATTAAGCCCAGGCTTAGGCCTCCACTTTAGAAACGCTTCATCACCCCATAGATCCGAACAAGATCCTCCGGAGTAATTTTAATCCTTATGGTGCAGTAACACATCCTTCAGGGCATGTATATATATGATGTCATTTCTATGAGAAACAGTTCATGCGTGGCTTAAACTTGAAGTTACAGTCCTTGTTATATTTACGTGGAATCTCAAGTTCTTTTCTATGCTGTTGAACTGTGATGTCAGAGATGACTGTATTCTAGCATTGCAATGTATGTAAATTAACTACAAGCTGTGATGTCATTTAAAACTGGGTTTAGATTTCCCGGCTTCTAGCCAATGTGGATCCTCCAAAACAGAGGGTCACAGTTTCAACACAGTGTCAGAGTGAAAATTGGGGCTGGGAAAACCAATCCAAGTTCCACATCACGGCTTGTTAGCCAATGGGCTGCCAGAACAATTATATGTCACATAATCCATGTGTTTACGAAAATTTTCGAAGCCTTTTGTTTATCGCAAGGTCTCTTGAAGTTTAAAGTTGTAAAGTCGCAAGTTTGCAGATTAATCAAACAACTCTGTGGGGATATAACAGTTGTCTACTGTGAATGCTCATGAAGCTGCCATTTAGTCAGATTAGACTACTGATTGCCAATGATGGATCATTGGGATAACAAATGTAATGCTTCCTTCTACATGTCAATGTTTAAACTGTGATGCTTACTTTTACTGTAAGCCCATTGGCTGGCAAGCTGTGATGATGTGGTTGCAGGGGCTATCCCATATGAAATGCTTACTCTGACACTGTGTTGAAACTGTGACGCTCTGTTTTGGAGTATCCACATTGGCCAGAAGCCGGGAAATCTGACCCAGTTTAAAATGACATCACAGCTTGTAGTTAATTTACATATATTGCAATGCTAGAATCAGTCATCGCTGACATCACAGTTCAACGGCATAGAAAAGAACTTGAGATCCCACGTAAGTCTAACGAGGACTGTAAAGTGCTTGGACGTTATTTTTTGGCTTTGTTCCACAGGCCATAGACTAGATTCTCTGAAATCAACCAAGTTTACATTTGATGCAATATGTGATGCAATATGTTACAGCCTAATTGGTGATTGATCTTTGCAAAGTTTAATATTCTTACAATTGTACCTGGTATAACCCTCAGTGGCTAATTGCTATTCACACCTTTTGAGGTCCTAGGGTTTCTCTCAAGACTGTCAGGTATCTACTGCATCAAATAAGCAATTGAAATTCACCAATCACTTCTATGGTGTAGGAAGAAATAGAATCTGATGCGTTAATTACATTTAATAGAATTTGATGTGTTACATTTAATAGAATTTGATATGTTAATTACATTTAAAAAATATGAATTTTGCAATTCAGCATATTCTGAAGCCCATTGATCCACTCTTTAGTGTGATTCACGTTTGTTTTCCCTATTCTTGAGCAAGAAAGAGTTGTTTTTTTTCGCGTAACAGGACATGTCCCTGTTACGAAATTCTCTGAAATTCAACTTAAACAGTGGTGGCACTGCAGAAAGTATATATATATATATATCAAAAGTAGAGTGCTAATTAGTTGTAACAGGTGTTATTGATCCAGTTACTTCTTTAAAACGTGTATAGAAGGTAATGCAAACAGAATATTTGTCCTGTTGCGGTCAATTAATTTCATTTAATTGTCAAGAACATCAGAGAGCAACAAAAAATATAATTCAGCCTTGGTTACAATTATAGCTAAATGTATTAAGTACAGTTTAACAGCTAAATTTTGAAAGTTTCTGAACTTCCAGAGTAGCTTAAGCATTCTAAAGAATTGTCCTGTTACCACATGTCTGGCTTGGATTTTGAAGTCTACATTGCGGCTAAGTCATAACAGTGTGGCCAACAAAAATAGCACAGAAAATAAGTGTCTGCCTTATTTGTGTAGTTAGTAGCCAAAAAGTAGATATTTCATCATTACTTTTACATCGACAGAACTCAGAACCCTAATTGTCCCGTTACGTTTTTTAAACATTGAATTTTAAAAAAATCAAATATATGTGTATGGGGAGCTCCAACAACCTTTGTAAGGTGACCCAAGCAGGTTATATTTCATTTAAAAAACAAATTTTGAGGATCCAAAGCACCTTGGAAGTCGGAAATGGCAAAATATGAAAAATGTTACGTTTTTTAATATTTCAAATAAATAGTCATTCATAAAAAAGTGAAACGTTTACAGCCTTAAGAATGTTGATTTCATATGGGCATATGATTATCTGAAATAGATTTCATAATTTCTTGTCAAAATTCCAAACATTCTTTTTGACAGCTTTTTTCAGCTAAGATGCCCCAACTTCGTGGCCTTACCCATATATATATATACATATTCTGCATCAAAAATGTAAGGCCAATCATGTACCAGGAGATCAGTCACATGACAAGCCAATAAATAATGATATTGGTGTTATTGGTGTATAGAGAGTGATATTGGCATGCCCCTATGCTCTTAGCAGCAACAGTGCATTTAATTGCCTGTTACTTACAGTAGACGAAAAACGAGTGCTATACAGAATTGGACTGAAATGTTCCTTGCAGTGTCATAGCCCTATCCATGCCATGTTAAACTCTATGACGTGTAAGCAGCCAATGAGTCACATCCTATACTTCTAATGTTATTAATCAGAGTCACTGACCAAGTCATACCACTCATCAATGAGGTTACACATTGCCTTATGAAAAATTAGCTCTTCATATCAATGTATTTGATAGGGGTTTTAGTGAGGTCACTGATTGCCACTAGCAGCTGAATGTAAGTACTCGTCATTCGTCTACTGTAAGGGAAGGCCTGGGTAAGAGGAAATCTAAATTCTTGAAATGTCAATCTATCATTTTATAAATATGCCCATTGTAAATAATGGGAAAAAAAGCAATTTTGGTCTCCTCACCATCCACTATCTATATAATATTGAAATTGCTCAGGACTGCATGACCGGAATCACCTGCTTAGTGTACGACGGCATTAATTTCTTACATTGTAACTTTTTGGACCGACCAACATTACAGATTTTCAACCATTAAAAAAAGGCCTGCCCATGATGGTCATGAACTGATTAGCCTACCAATACCCAAAGTCCATGATGCTGACTAGGATGACTTGTCCTGGCTGGGCCTCAATGATCCAAGGAGTGTTCTCAGATCCACACCCGGAAGAAACTGATGAGCTGGCAATGAACCCGGAGGGTGAAGTCAGTTTAAAAAAATCACTGGTTCTGCATTGCTCATGTTGGACTTCTACGACTACAAGTAATAAAAGACCCCTGTGAAAGCATTTTGTCATTTATACTATTGCTGAACAATGTCTTTATCAATATCATATTGATGTTAGGGCATTGTTAGGTCTTCAACTAAACCGGATCTGTGGGGTGATCTGGATGAGAGACAGACGGACAGCCAGAAAAGCATGTTTCATTTTGGCCATTCATAACAATATATTTAACATTAAGTGATCTCAATAATATGTAAATGGCACTGCAATGAAATTTACAGCACTTCAAAGTTTTAGGATTTACAGTGTCACCATAACTTTTATTTTTATTTCCAATTCAGTGTATAAAGGCAGTTATGTATCTGTTTCAAAAAATTAGGAAGACAGATATGTAGAAAGAGAGATGAATGTTCAATAATAGAGAGATAAAATATATAACAGATACAATGTAAATAGATAGATAGACATCTAGACAGACAGACAGACAGATAGATAGATATATAGATATATAGATAGATAGATAGATAGATAGATTGATAGATAGTAATATTAAATAGAAGATAAATAGGCCTAATATTGAGGCCTAATATTGATAGATTGATCAATAATCATCTCAATGATAAAAGGCAGACAATACTGAAGGCTGCCAAATTTAAGTCTAGGTTAGATTGTTTACATTACATAATAGCATAATAGTAATAAAAAAACAATAACATGATTTTCAAGTAGATTAATTGCTTACTGTTACATAATCATCAGTTTATAATGATTATGTAACTTTAATGTTGTTATGTTTTCTTTGTCTGTTTTGAAATTAAATGAATCACTTGTTAATAATTTAATTTAGCTTGTCAAGGCTAATAATTAACTATTCCAGAAAAATTATAGGTACATGGAATATTACTGGAGAAAATTGATTTTTTAAGACACTTTTGAAGATGAATATGTTTTTTTTTTATATACGAAACTAAATCATTGATAAGAAGCAGGGCCCACTTGACCTAATTTCCAACTGTGGACTGTTGATGTTGAGACCATCACTGCACAGATTTTTGAGTCCTCTCCTATGCTCAATTTCGCTTCTCGAAACGGCCTGCGGCCATTTCGCTGCGCGAGTATAAGTTGGAATAGCTAATGGCCAAGCAAGCACTCATTGATGTTGCAACCAAAAATTTTACATAACTTAATAAGAAAGCAATTTCGAAAATCGAGAATCTCATTTTCAATATTTCGGTCTTCATTTGACCATCAATTCACCACGGGAGGCGGAACATGTGAATTAACACCCAAGGGCTTTAGCCCAAGGTGCGATATACACATATTCCTGATCCCATGGTGAATAACCAACTTATACCATGAGACAAACAATAAAACATGAGACAATAAGTGGACAGGAAAGGATATTGAATCTATCGCAGTGAAATATTGTTTTATGATTAGCTGACAGAGGTGTGGAATGGTATAAGGTCACGTGTCGTAATGTCGTACAATTTCAGAAATTTTGCAATTAAATGATGATTACATGTACTTTACAATATCTATTATGCAATACTATACACCACTGGAAGGCCTGACTTCTTCTATATCATATTAGGTTTTAAAAAGTCAAATTTATCACAATATGAGACTTCTAGCCATCAAAAACCTCAGGAATGCAAGGGATTTTTTTGTGTCCCGCGTTACGTCGGATTTGAAAAAATCATCTAGAAAGTGAGTTTTCTTGCCATCAACAAAAGATATTTTAATCTGGTTTTCTCTGCAGGAGTACCTGATTCCTACTCAAGCTCTTGAAGCTTAATTTTGCTATCTAACTATTGCAGTGCCTTCTGTAGATCCTTTAATGTGCAGCGACGTGAACCTGTCCCACAGGTAAAAAAAATTCAACACATTTTCTTAGATTTAGTATGTAACTATTAATATTAGAGCTAGGAAGGTCAAATATATATCAGTTAAATGCTCATAAGTTCTATTTTAAAATCCATTTATCAGATTTTGCTTGCAGGTAAAATTCGTTGTTTGCGGCTTGTCTACTTCAGGCTGAACTTTTCATAACACTTGCAAAAAGCCGTAAAACTGGAGAGGAGTTCTAAGTTTAAACCACGAGAACTCCAAGTAGGTTAACCACACCTTGTGGATAAGGCTATTGCCTAAATGCTCATGAGCTATGTTTACTATGGTATAAAATATTGCTATGTTTTCAATGGTTTTCTCACTTCTGTGATGCTCTGAAAAAGGCTGAACCAAATGTAACACATACGTGCTTGAAGCGTACAAGATTTTTTCGCTTAATGTAATGGACTTTCAACAGGACAAAAAGCACAGGCCACATCATCAAATAAATAAATGACAATCACATTTGATAATCTTGCTCTCATATAGCCAAAAAAAAGCGATACATATTAGTTAAATCCACAGATAGCTCCAGAATGGTATGCTCACGTCACATTAGATGTTGATTTCACATGAACTAGACAATAACTGATATAAGATATATTTGCTACATGTCATGTAAATATCTTACAATATCTTATTTGCAATATCAGAATTTGTGGTGTTTTCGTAATGTTTTTAAACATTTTACTTGAGATTTTGACAATAATCAGGCTTCTGGCACAGTTTTAAACATGACGCCAGCATTGACGCCTGAGAAAGGTTTTTTCTCTGTCGCAGTAACATAAATTCATTGACGTATATGAAGTCTTTTTGAGAAGAGGACCAACTTTTTGTTGCTTTGAATAGCAGGACCATCTTCTCAACTAACTTCAGTGAAAATTTCAGGGCGATACAAGGAGTACTTTTACTTTATAGCAACGTTACTGAAATACAGTAGTTTTTGAGAAAAATGCCTTTAAAGTTAGAGCTTTACATTGATTTGTATGGTGAATAAAATAAAAAAATAAGACGAACACCCCTAATTTTCGTGAAATTACACTGGTTTTTGGTTTGAATAGGATATTTTAGACCTAATTTAGGCTTTTTTGATGAAAAAAATTTTTGGTCCAAAATCGCCATGTAACGCAAATTGTACGACCTTGTGACACGCGACCATAAGAACATCTTATTATATTTATTGAGTTGTTTAAATTGCATTAATTTGTACCAAAATGTTTGTCCCCCTTTTAACTGTTACTAACATATGTGTCTCTAAAATACTTCATGAAATGAGAGTGAATTTATTTGGTATGTGAGAGTGCTACCACTTGTGTAACTATTTTATTAGGGTAATAACTTGAAGCCTCTTGGGGACCAATTTCACCAACACAGCTAAGACCGGGCTCAATGTTAAAATTGGTCTTAAAAGTAATTTTCTTTCTAGGAGGTGCTGCCATTTTTAGGCATTTTATCACTGAAATTGACCCTACAGTTTTAATTTGGAACTACTTAGTCCAGGTTTAAGGCTTGGACCTGGCTTAATTCTGTTGGTAAAATCAGGCTTAGTGGTTTTATGCATATTGTATTATACACTGCTGTATTAGTGATTGATAAAAATAGAGGGGGAGGGTTGGTCTAGTGGTAGCATGCCGGACTGCCAATCGCTGGGTCCCGGGTTCGAATCGAGCTCTTGTCACCAGGGCTTGTGTTGGACAGCTGTTTCAACCATCCTTCGCCTCATTGCCGTGTCCTCCTCCTGTCCTAATTATCCTATCAAGTGCATAACTACATGACGTAAAGCCCCAAACATCCATCCATCTATTAATAAAAACAGATATATTTCAAAAAGCACATGTGTAAGAGGTACTTTTCTATTTTATTTATGAATCTGATAAGAATGTACAAGAGAGGCAGCACTTTATGGTCATCAATGACAAAAGTGCCCTCTACTGATTAATTAAATTATCAATCCTTAAATTTAAACCTTAAGTGAGTTTCTGGTTGAGTGAATCATTGTGGGAGGTCAGATTAGAAGAAAACTTTGAGGAGTCAACAGCTTGTTGGTCTAATCTGTCTGACAGTTCTCCAATTTTACCTGCTTTGCACTACATGTGCTTCTGGTGAGTTAAACATCATTTCTTTATAACTCTTTGTAAATGCATAGTTAAAATATAATGTAGTAAATTAAATATTGTAAAGAAATGCAGTATTTGTATAGAAATATTTTAGATAAATTTTGTTAGAATTGCAAAATATAAAATTGCAATGTCATGCCATGTGCTCCCAGCCATGCTTGTTTCTTCAGTGATAGAAAAGTTAAGTTTCTCTATGGTTATTTGGTACAAAGGTTTATTATATATAAATGGTGTATAATGATAAATATATGGTGTATAATTAAGAACAGTTTATGTAAAATGTTGTATAATTAATAACAGTTTCATGTATAATTAAATCGTAACATTTTTGACTTTGAGGTATGAGTAAAGTGAATGCATATTGTGCAGGTGAATTGCTGGGTGAACTAAGCCTAAAGAAGGCCATGTGCAGAAAGCCATAATAGGGCATTCATATGTCAGGTATTTGGTTTTGTTAATTAAAAATAATTATTTCTAAATTATAGTCATTATTAATTTAGTCATTTTTACATGTTTTACTGATTTTGTATTTTTCTGTTTTTCTACAGAGTTTTTGAGGATTTTAAATAAAACGTTGAAAACTACATCCCGAGTTTGGTCGTGAATAACCCCGTGTCTTAGACATGGTTAGATGAATCATATACAGCCCTGGGCCGGCAGTTCAGGAAGATTTTCGTTTAGATCGGACCTTTGGGAAGCTTCAAACAAGTTTCACTTGATCAAGCACACAAATCCTTCATAAAAAGAAATAATGAGTGTTGCAATTACCCCTGCATCCCCCTTCCGTACCCACGATAACCACCTTAACATTTTAAAATAACTGTCTGCAGAAAAACTTTATGATGCATGCAGCATTTTTGAGAGTGTGAGCAATATCTACCCAAATTTCATAGGCATATTTAGACTACTGTTTGAAATGATGTATATTATATGTAAAATTACAAGAGAAAAGAAATACAACAAATTGTCTGGTGCATTACATATAGTGTTGAGATCCCAGAACCTGACCTGGCAAAGGTCAGAGGGAGTATGCCAAGACAAACCAGAATCAGGTGTAAGGAGACATGTGTGAGACTTAGGATTCACATTATCAAGCAAACCAATTGACTAAATAAAATTTATTTTACCTTCAATAACATTTATTTGATCTCATCAAATTTCTAGCCTCCTTATTTGATGTTTTGGAGTCTCCCATTTTTCCGGGGACACTATCCTCCCCTGTCACATCTGTGTTAAAATTCGGGCAAATTTACCTTTGACACATCGGTAGGACCCCTCGAAATAGGTCTTGAGATCCTTTGGACAGGGGTGCACACGATCAAAGTCATCATCTGGAATTCTTATTGAGCAAGACTGTCTCCCGGAGCACTTCTGGTCGGCTAGACCCAGTACATCTGCATAACACCTAAAGCAAGGAATAAGAACATTCAAGAAATAAAATACACAAGCAAAAAGCATTTTTGTGCACATATAAATCAGTGTTGAAGCAGAGGCCGGGACAAAGAAGCCATTCTAGAGGCCTCCATCGCTGGCCAAAGGCACTCTAGACGGAGTCCAAGACCGAAGATTGGACATCTGAGACCGAGGCCATCAAAATAGAGTAGGGCGGGGCAAGAAGCTCGGGTTAGGTGAGAGGCCCCCCCAGGGTCATATCCAAATTTACATTTTTGGTGGGCTTTCTTATTGATAGGATTGTATCTGGAGGATTTTAAGGTGACATCACAAATTTTCAGGGCAAACAGCACCAAACGTTTGTAGAAATTAAAGAAACAAAAAATTGCACATGGTTTTTGTAACTTCCGTGAATTCTTTTAAGGGGTTGTCAGAAATAACTTTTTTTAAGAGTATGTACGATGGGTATCTGCATTGCTTCACTTCATGACCATCACATAAATATGATTTGGATCATGCTTTTTGCATTTCAGTTCAAAATAATGAGGTCAAATTAAAATATGTGTGTACTGGGCGAGAGGCCCCGCATGGCACGGGGTATGAGGAAACCTTCAAAGGGGCCTCAAATTTGCTTCAGGAACCATTTAATCAGTGGTGTAAATGGGCAGGAGCTCACCGGAGCTGAGCCCCAAACTTCTCCAAGGCACTGGAGCTCTCAAGGTCCAGAGCTGCGGCAGCTCTTTGCAACACTTTATTGACCTTACATCTGGAGTCAAAAGGACAGATTCAAGAACATTTTGACTGCATTGGAGCAGTAGATTAATTTCCAAAAATATTTTTGACCTTGACCTATTTTTCAAGGTCACAGGTCACCTCAAAGTCACTGATTTTGGAGGTCTATCTCCTGAACTAATAAAGATATAGACACCTGGTCTTCAGTGTTGAGTTAGTGTAGACCCCTATTGAACAAATATCAGCAATGAAATTGATCATTTTCAAAAAGGGGCAATTACCTTAACCCCTTTTAATGAAAACCAGTTTGCGCACGGTTTTGAGAAAACTACAACCAGCACTTTCATGAAATTATAGCAAAAGGTGCTCTATAGCATGGGCCAATGCAGCGAGAAGTGTGGTGAAAATCAGGCAAGGGGTTACTGAGATATTCGACTTTCAAAATTAGAATATTTTGCCCAAAAGTGAAAATATTTTTTAACTTTGCTTTGAATGAAGACAACTCAATGAAACTTGGAACATATATAGCCCTGTGGTAGAGGAATATTTTCATTAAACATCCATGACCTTGACATCAAGGTCAAGGTCACGGAAAGTGAATGAAAAGGCACGGTAGGTACATTTCACAACTTTTTCAAGCAAGGTTGTTGAATTGTGGTCTATCATTTCCAATCAAGAGTAACTTGAATGATCTAAAGTATATTTGACCTTGTGAAGAAGTTCATCAATTGTCAAGGTCATCACCAGTCAAAGACAGGAAAAATGAAGAAATGAGATAAGTGCAGAATAGAATGAATTAAAGAATAAATTAAGGTCAATATGAAGTCAATATGAATGCCATTATGAATTCAATATGAATGTCAATATGAATGTCCATATGAATGTCAATATGAATGTCAATATATATGAATGTCAACATGAATATCAACATGAATGTCAAAATTAATGAATGTCAAAATGAATGTCAATATTAGTGTAGATATCAGTGTCATCAGTGTCACTATCAGTGTCATCACTGTCAATTGATATCAGGGTCAAATGAATGTCAGTGAATGTCAATATGAATATTGATATAAATGTCAATATGAATAATGTCAATAGGAATGTCAATATGAATGTCAAAATGAAGTCAATTCAAGTGTCAATATAAAAGTCAATATGAAGAATTAAAGTCAAGTTGGTAATCAAGTAAATCCTTTTTTATGGTGAATGCTCATTACTGGTTCACCAGTAATATTGATGTCTAGTTAAATATTGATTTTTTGTGGTAACGGAGTGGACAGAAATGGTAACGGAGTGGACAGGAACGGTTTGGTTTTCTCTTAATAGTGGTTTCTATTTGGGAGATAAAAAGTTTTGATTGCATTCTATTGAATCTTGTCACCCTCAGCAATATATACATAAATTTTCTTTGAAAAGGTATCACTGGTAAGCTCGGAATTGGAGGTAACGGAGGGGACATTTCAGTGGGACCAAAAAATGTTCCAATAAAAATTATGCCTTAACTTGTTGAATACCTGTTTAATGAAAATCTGCAAAGCTGTGGTAGTTTGGCGCTTGTTCATCTTACGAAATCGAGTGGAAATTGCTCATTAAAAACAATAGCGAGACGAGCTATGTCTGGTAACGGAGGGGACAAAAAAATTAACATAAACTAGTGACACGTCTTTTACATCAATTAATTCCATGAAATGAAACAAGAAAAAAGTTAAAAATGGTGTATATATTAATTCAAGTCTATATTCTCATGAATCGTGCATAGAAACTTTGGAAATGATAGTACTTTAGGAGGAAAATTAACACTTGATTTTGTAATGTCAGGTTCAGTGACAGGGAAAAACCACTGATTTGGCACGGATTACTGGACGCAATGCACCAAAAAAAGGTCTAATAAATGACTTTTTGTTCCAAATGCAGTGGTTCTAAATAGAAATATGAATAACAGATGCGGAGTGACGCTTCAGATATCAATTGCATTCAAATTAATGTCAGGGAACTGGAGTGACGCAAATTGTCCCGAAATTTGAGAATGACCCAGATACGTTTTGCTTCTCTGATTAAATGTCATTTTATATTAATTGTTTAAGGCGTGTATAAATTGCACAAGCCTCCCGACAGGGGCCAGAGGCCTAATCTGGAAATTCAGACTATGTTGAATTGTCATCAGATTGTGGGCGTAGTAAAATGCGGACAGGGCAAATTTGCGGACTGGCGGGTGAAGGGATTTCGTAATAAAACGCGGATGGGCAGGTGCGGAATAGGATGCTTTTTGCGGATTTGGTGGTAATAAAATGCAGATGGGGCCAAATTTGATGAACAAGCTGAATTTGCTTTTAAAAATTGCCTCAATTTATTATTATTTTTTTCTTGTTAGGAATTCAGATTTATTTGGTTCCCGTTTCTGCAACTCAAACATGTTTGGTACCGTTTGAATCAGCTTGAAAAGACGATTACAATGGTATAAATATCATAAAGATTAATTTGGTCGAGTAAATTTTTACTTAAAAAATGGTTTGTGGTTTTGGCAATGGTACCCCCCTCCTCGGCTCTGTGCTCTTTCCTTTCTCTGTGCAACCTCCTTGCTCTGTGCCCTGGGCGGACCGGAGGGGGGGGGGCGCATCGGCATGATGCTGCCTAGGGCGTATAATTGGCTGGAGCCGGCCCTGTGTATAATCCCACATATTTCTTATATGTTTGATTATATATATTTTCAGGTGCTCAACTTATGATGTCACTTGTTTAGCTGTTTTAGCTTTTACTATGTTGTAACTTTTAAAAAGGATGGAGACAGTTTCCCCTTGGCTGATTAGCAGTGACTACAGAATCAAGAGAATAGTAAAATGGATTTTTTTTCATCAGGTATATTTGATTGTACATGTTATTCTTGTTAAGACCAACAGAGGATTAAACACTTAAAAAAAAAATGCAGTTGTAAATTTAAATCCTATTAATTGTCGTGTCAGATCAAATGGATTATCTCATAATATGGTTCTCATCTACTCAAGGCAATGTGTGGAGCAGATGCTGACCACAAATCCATGAACAGAGAGCACTTATACACTAATTCTTTGAGTCAGCTGCAGTATTAAAAATATATGTTCACACTTTGTGAAAACTATGTATATTGAAGTGTTAACTATGACATGAATCATGCAGAATGTAATATATATTATCACATAGACCTACATGTATATTCATGTGATCTGCTATAGCCAATATACGTGCGTGATTATGCCATCGCGATAATGGCTATAATTTGCTTTGGGACAGAGCTTTTGCTGTTCTAAATTCTCATTTACACCACTGCATTTAATAATGTGTACTTTACCTTTTATCTTGATAGAATAGCTAATTAAACTAGAACAAATTTGCCCCAGAATTGAAACAGGGCAAAAAATAAAAAAATGATAAAGGTATGAACAGAAAAAATCTGAAATTCAGAAAAAGTATATGAATGCCTCAAAAAGGATAGAAGAACCCCAAGAAATAACTTTCGAGCTGAATGTGCTCACAAAAATAATTACCATATGCTTACAATAGGGGGGGGGGACTTCTTGCCAAATGGGTGGGGTAAGAAGGCCATTTGCAATTTTTTTACAAAAAATGGCGGTAACTCCTTATTTTAAATTGGTAGTCATTTTTTCACTAGTAATAAGTAGAGTCAAGTAATAACTTCCCTACAGCGTAAGCATTCACATTATTGACCATAAAGAGTAGGTCAAATAGCACCTTAAAGTTAAGAGGGGCTGCCAGTGGCGTAACTGGGGGTTTCGAGCTTGGGGGCACCTGGAGGGAGACACGCAATAGTATATGCCCAATATACTTGTTGTATATTTTAGCCAGAGTTGTAAAGTTGATAATGGCGGCACCCGGGGGGGGGCACAGGTCCAATATGGGGGGACATGTGCCCCCCTCCCGTGCTCCCCACAGGGACGCCACTGCGGGCTGCATGCCCCACCCTACTCTATGGATACTGGCTAGGGTGGTCCAACATCCAATGGAAAATAATAAAAGTGTAAAATTTGGTGATGGTACCCCCTAACTTTTGTCCTTTGACCATGTGGAAGAAGTGTGCAAAATTTCAGCCAAACTGATTAAAATTTAGAGGTGGCTCATAAAGGTTGAAGTTTTGCTATATTTTGCATTAAAACGCCTATATCTGTATAGTGAAAATTATGTAAAATCATATTTTCCTTTCATTTGAGGCCTCTTAAGGCACTAAACATCTGCGAAAATTGTATATCTTCCTCTCCAAGTTAAAAAGAAAGTGAATTGTCACTTATATGATTAAAATTGTTGTGTCAATTGATGTATGTTGGGCGAAAATTTGGCAAAATTGGCACGCAAATATAAAAAAATATATCGATTTTTTAATAAATATTAGAATTTAAGCGAAAGGTTTTGGGATCATGACTGAGTCATGCCATACTACTTTCAATAAATTATTATGGTCCAGCATGAAAAAGATGTTGAGAACATTACACTATCAAAAGTCACGGCAGTTTTCTATTACACAGTTCATATAATCGTTCTGATGTCTAGTGAATTATCTCCTCTGATTAAATCCCATACTGTCTTTTTTTTCTGGCCAAGTGCCATTTTGTCACATGCTACAGAAACTTTCAAAGAAGAGGTGAAGGTAGCAATTTCATCTTTCTCAACAAAATGTTCCACATTCAATATACCAGTATGCAAATGACCTATTAATAATTCTTAGGTAAGATCTTTGACAGATGATTAACTTTTATTTGCCAAGTAATTCATGCGCCCCTGTGGAAATTAGAGATGCCCTAGAAGAAATTATGTTGGTGATGCAAAGATCACTCCTAAAAAGTTATTAAATAGGGGAAGCTTGGGAGAGTTGGGCCGCAGGGAGAGTTGGGCCACCCTGATTTTTGAGGAAACTAAAAAATTTTTGAGAAAGCTACAGCCACCAAAATTTTATAAAAATAAAAATCTTTCAATGGATGTAACATTTCTGGCTAATTTGCTTGTCACGATCTTTAGAGAGAAGAAAATTCAAATTTGGATGAAAAACGGAAAAACTGAGCCATGTTACGAGTTTTTAATTGTCTGTCAGACAACAAGGACTGAGAAAATTTTCTATGGCATGCTTGGTAGGCTTGACTATTCAGTTGTTATTAACATATTCTGGAAAATTATCAGACAACCGGTTTTGTCATAATTGGGATTTAGAGAAAAATGGTCGAATGGGGGAGAGTTGGGACAGTGCCAATACTCTCTCCACAAGTGTTGCATTTACAAAGATTTATTTTTATTAAGACAGAAGAACTTGTCTAGAGCAATTTTCAACAGATATTGAATATTTTTAGGCCTTAATAATTATTCATGGTCTAATAAAATTAGATATCAGGAAATCTAGACTGGGAGAGTTGGTCCATCAGGCCGAGGCTTAAGTCTGACAGCAAACTAGAGTTGCAAGAGGCCTGAAGTCAGGATTAATGACTTCTATGACCACCACACTACAGGTTAAAAATATTATGGCCTCAAGTACAGATTTACCGAATCTGATTTATTGCAATGGCCCAAGTCTCCCCCCTGATTGGCCCAAGTCTCCCACTTGATGGGGAAGGTTGGGCCGAATGTTTTCCTATTTTCATAGGGCTGTAGCTCATATGTTCTTGGGCAAATATCAATGCAAACCTAAAGATATTTTTCTGAAATATTTCAAGATATAAAACATTCATATAGAATGTTAATATAATCATTACTGTTAGCAGGAGGTGCAAGAATGTAAAAAGTGGCCCAACTCTCCCAAGCTACTCATAAAACGGTAAGTTGTCTTTCCCGAACAGGTATCCCTGCAAAAGATAAACCACCTCAAAAGTTATACTGAAACTGACAATAGCAGGGGAAAAAATGCTGTTGGATGATAAGAACCCCATGTACAACTGATTGGTCTTACTAATTTAATAAGGTGACAAACAACTAAAATTGTATTGGGTAAAGTAATCATGTTAATGTTCACATCCGAAGCTTCTGGGAGTGTGAAACTTCCAAGACTGGTTTATCTGAGGAAAGGGGCTATTTATGATAATTACTGACCAAGAGGATTTGATTTACATTCTTTGCAATGCTGGATTAAATATTTTATTGCAAGTAGTATGGCATGGCTCAGTCATGATTCAAAAATCTTTCCCTTAAATTTAAATATTTTCATTGATAAATCTATATATGGTGTACCAGTTTGGTCCAATTTTCGCCCAATACACATAAATTGACGTAACAATTTTAATGATATAAGTGACAATTCACTTTTTTTTAAATGTGGATAGGAAGATATACAAACAAGTGTTATGTTCCTTTTTCCTCAATTGGTTATAAGTGCCTTAATAGGCCTCAAATGAAAGGAAAATAAGGAAAATATGATTTTAAACAATTTTAACGATTCAGATATAGGCGTTTTAATGCAAAATAGAGTAGCGCGGGGCATGCAGCCCCCCTTAACTTCGAGGAGCCATTAGACCTCCTTTTTGTGGTTGATTATTTGAATGCTTGACAATGTGCTGTCAGAAAGGGATCACTTAACTCTACTTATAACTAATGAAACAAATGTCTACCCTTTTCAGAAAAAAATTAAAATGGCCTTCTTACCCCACCCATCGGGTAAGAAGCCCCCCTATTATAATCCTATGGAAAAATTTTTTGCGAGCGCATTGAAAGTTATTAATTTCAGAATTTTTCTGTTCATACATTAATTTTATTTTTTAATATTTTTCGCCTTTTTTCAATTTCATTCCAAATTTATTTCTATTTCAATTAGCTATTCTATCAAGATTTAAGTTACTACACATTATTAAATGGTTCCTGAAGCAGCTTCGAGGCCTCAGTGAAGGGGGCCCATACCATGTAGGGCCTCTCGCCCCAATCCCACATATTTTAATCTGACCTCTATATTGTGAGCTAAAATGCAAAAAACATGATCCAAATCATACTTATGTGATGGTCATAAAGTGAACCAATGCAGATATCTATTATACTTTAAAAATTTCCAAAGTTATTTCTGACAACCACTTTCAAAGAATTAATCAAAGTTACAAAAACCATGCACATTTTTTTGTTTCTTTAATTACGACTATGGTTTGGTGCTGAATGCCTTGAACATTTGTGACGTCACCTAGAAAGCCTCTAGCTTCAATCCTATCAACAAGAAAAAGCACCAAAAATGTAAGTTTAGAAATAACCCTGGGGGGGGGGGGCTTCTCACCTAACCCGGGCTTCTTGCCCCGACCCACTCTATCATCCTCATGACTCAGGGCTGCCTAACCAAGCCCTGATTGCCAACCCTGCCTAAACCTGGGGTGTTGGCAGCCTGCCAGCGGCGACGGAAATGGGGCACCTAAAGGAGGGTGGGGATGCTGAGGGGTGCAGATAGGTATTTTTTAGGTCACTGGCATTAGTGATTGGTGCATCTCGGCCCCACCTCCCATTCATGAATATTCATCACACCCCAGACTTTTGGCACCCTTGTGAGCAGAGTTTGAATGAAGTCAAGCTCTGTGGTAGGAGAATGCACTCTATAGCAATACTTCAACCTTGATGAGCCACCTCTTAATATTAATTGATTTGGCTGAAATTTTGCGCACTTCTTCCACATGGTCAAAGGACAAAATGAAATTGAGACACATATTTTTTTGGACCACCCTAATGCTGGCCTTGTGACCTCCAACACTGATATAAATAGTAGTGCATCTGAGAGGGGAAAATAGGCTACTAAAGGATTTAAAACAATTTATGACATCCCGTGTTGTAATACCAAGAAAATAATTTCTGAGTACCCTACGGGTATTTTGAGGTAACTGTAGTACCATTTTTGAGCATGCTGTTACCTTCCACAAATAAAGCTGATACCGTAATGATTATGCCGTATTGTTTTCATAATTTTCCTGCACCTGTTAGATGTTTTGTTAGTACAAGGAAGTTAATGAACATTTTTGGTTCCTCACCCTGTATAACAGGGCATTTTTTAAACAAATTTCAGCGGCGGAGATTTTGGCCAAAGAGGGCATTTTATTATCGCATCTAGAAACATGACGTGATGAAAAAATTTCAAATTGAACTATTCTCATAAATTTGTAATTCAATGAATACATAGATTTAAATTTAATGGATTTAACTCCAGTTGTACTTCGAATTGCTACATTTCAGCAATTTTATTTTGAAATTTAGAATCCAAGGGTACTTACTGGTGCCGGGCCAAATCTCTGTCAGTGGTGGGGATTTTGCAGGGGCTGGTGAGCCAAATCCCCACCACTTTTATACTTAAAAAATGGCCTGCTGTATAACATCAATTGTTGTAATGGGAGTTTTCTATATACAGATTTACTTGAAGATCAATAGCTTTTCTTATGAGATTTAAATGGAATTACTTAATTCTTTACCCAAGATATCCATAGTCTATCCGCATACATCGACCAAACCTCATGCGTCCATAAAGAGCCTTCTCCATAACCACAACTTCACCCGTCTCACATTCTGCTATGAAACTCTCATCCAGACAAACCTCTCGAAGTACACCTGGATGGCAAGGGATAAGTAGGGTAAGTGGGGGAAATCCTGCCCCATGGAAAATCCCACCCCAAAAGATTAAAAACAGAACAAGAAGATTACAATCAGTACCAAACCAGTTGATTAAGGCCATGTTGTTGGATTTTTTAATCAAAATACAATTAGAATATGTAGATATAGTTTAATTCTAAAGTTTTGTTCATCACAGGCAGTAGAATTGCTTTAACCATTAAGGGCCGGACTTGCCCCAGGAATAAAAGGGGGCCTGATTTCCCCCACCTTACCCTGTAGGTTATTCACTGGGAGAGGGCATATGTGATTTATCTACCAAGGGCTTCAACCCTAGATGTGATAAACTCATATTCCCGATCCCATGGTGAATAACCGACTTACAACAAGAGACAAACAGTAAACACTCAAACAGGCAAACATGGAATGTTAAGTGGACAATAAAGGATATAATTATAGGAATTATCGCAATGAAATACTGGCATGTAATTGGCTGACAGAGAACTGTCCATTTTCTGAAATGAAACATCCATAGAGGAAAACCTTGTAGATATAAGAATTTGGCAAGAAAGCCCAAAGAGGTCCTATATGTATCAAGTAGACACTATGCAATGTGTAATCCTGGTGGGAGGAGAAATTCAATAAACAGCAGGTTAGCTAGAGAATCAGTGAGGAAAAATGGATGAATAGAAGCGGAAAGGATGGGAAGAGACTTTTAAGAAAAGTAGTTACAGCATGTCTAGTTATTGAATACAGAGTGAGCCTCAGTGAGGGCAGCTGAGGGCATAGGCGTAAGGGACACTGGGACAGTCGTTTTGCGGGAGGGGCTGGGGCTGTCTCTACTTTGCCCAGAGAGAATAGCAGAACAGTGGAGAAAAGAGGAACAAGGAAGAAAGGAGTGGAGAAGAGAGGAGTGGAGAAGAGAGGAGTGGAGAAGAGAGGAGTGGAGAAGAGAGGAGTGGAGAAGAGAGGAGTGGAGAAGAGAGGAGTGGAGAAGAGAGGAGTGGAGAAGAGAGGAGTGGAGAAGAGAGGAGTGGAGAAGAGAGGAGTGGAGAAGAGAGGAGTGGAGAAGAGAGGAACAAGGAAGAAAGGAGTGGAGAAGAGAGGAGTGGAGAAGAGTGGAGAAGAGAGGAGTGGAGAAGAGAGGAGTGGAGAAGAGAGGAGTGGAGAAGAGAGGAGTGGAGTGGAGAAGAGAGGAGTGGAGATTTAAAGGAGAGGAGCAGAGAGAAGAGCAGTGCAATGGAGAAGAGAGGAGGGCAGAAGAAAGGAGCAGAAAAGAGAGACGAGTAGGCTAGGAACAGACAGGAACAGAAAGAAGAGGAGTGCAGTAGTAGAGAGGGGCGGAGAAGAAAGGAGAGCATTTAAAGGAGTGGAGCAGAGAGAAGAGGAGTGCAATGGAGAAGAGAGGAGGGCAGAAGAAAGAAACGGAGAAGAGAGAAGAGTAGGCTAGGAACAGACAGGAGCAGAAAGAAGAGGAATGCAAGGGAGGAGAGAGGAGTGGAGAAGAGAAGAGCAGCGGAGAAGAGAAGAGGAACAGAGAGAATCATAGAGAATAGCAGTGCAGCGGATAGAAGAACACAGAAGGGAGAAGTGGAGAAGAGGAGCGGAGAAAAGAGGAGTGGAGAAACAGGGAGCGGAGAAGAGAGAAGAGTAGGCTAGGAATAGACAGGAACAGAAAGAAGAGGAGTGCAGTAGTATAGAGAGGAGCGGAGAAGAAAGGAGAGCATTTAAAGGAGAGGAGTAGAGGGGCAGTTTTACAGTATTTGCACTCAAAGTGTCTCATGGGGGGTCAAAATAAAGGTCTGTAAAGGAACATATTAAAGATTCGTAAATCAACATGGACACATGTGATTTGTTGGTTTATTACCAAATTGCTACTCCATAAAGTAGACAAGGTTTGAATTTAAAAAAAAAGGTTTATCAGAAAAAATATCCATGTGAATACTAATCTAACCATTTTTTCAATGGAAATCCAGGCATCTTGTTGCATGGAACCATCAAAACCAATACAAAACTTAAATTTTGATGAAATAAGGCAGAAGTTTTTTTCCAAACAATTTTTATGACGAAAGTGAAGAAATTAGACATTCCTTACTCTGAAAGTTTATGTTTTAGAGTGTTTAGTAAGGTTCTAGTCTTAATAGATGCATGATTGCCCAGATAAATAATGCTTAGGTATTCTACTAACCCAAGGTCAAGTTTTGTCGCTGTATGATTCGAACTCATAGTGTTTCCTTTTGGTCAAAGATAATGTTCTAGAGAGAAAAATCACCGAAAATGACCCAAAATCACATGCTCAGAAAAAAATAAGCTTTAATTGCTCCAAAAACAAGATATTTACATATTATCCTGTTAAGTCATTCTGCTATTTCGTAAGGTCATCAACCAACCAGGCAAAATTTCAAGATTGACATAGGTATGTGTTACGGTGTTGTAATGTGCCAAAATAAGTCTTTTGTCAGGTACAAAAAAAATCAATTGATTATCTCATTTGATTTTTGAGATATTTGTATTTAAGTAATGCTATGTTTGGTAACTGTAGTTATTATATTTTGTGACACTCCTAATATAAGATGTCCCTTCCAATAGAGAATTCGGTTAGTTGAATTCATTTTGCTGTCAGTTACTGCCTATAGGGGTACACTTTCATTTTGCATTAAAAATTCTTGCATCAATATTTGTGAATTCTGTCAGATAGTGATATTTGACCTGACAAGATTCTAAGCGTTTGTCCGACTCCAAAATTACTAAATAATTTTCCTGCTCACAGGTTACTGATGTCAACTTTATGAAACATCTAGTACAAAGCACATTTATGTCCATGAATAGCATGGTGGCCACATTAATGACTTAAGCCTAATACAATTGCCAGGGAGAGCACTTAAAACATGTACGTCCGACACCAAAATGGCAATGTACGTCCGACACCAAAAAATGCATCAGGAACAAAGGAAATGATACAAACATTGGTAAACAGGCTTGGCCTCATCAAAACAACTTATGCCAGTCCGTTTGGGTGAACCTTAAAGTAGTATAAGCCACAAAACAGGAAATAGATGGTATCCTTGAAGTTCGGTCATTTTTCACTCCATTTTCGGCCATAAAATTATGTGAAAGTAGTTTATGACATGTGTAATTGGCATGAAATTGTGTCACAAGCTAAGACAGGCATGGTACTCATTGAAATGAATGATGAAGTGATATCTACCAGTTTTAACCCAGCCTTTTAAGCTGTAATACTACCAAAAAGCATAAGCAGAAGTAATTCAATAATAGCCGATTTTTCAAATTTCTTTACATATTTTTGCCAAATACCTCAACAATTTTATTGTTAAAGTATCCTCACAACAAGTATTAAAGAGATATGTGCAATTTCAGTGAAAATTGTAGGTATAACTAGAGAAATCCTTCATATTCCTGTGCTGAAATCACGGTAAATTTAAGGGTGAAAAAGGTGAAAATAATTTGCATGTTAGGGCCACCACATTTAGCACAAATATACAATGCTGAAGCAAACATTTTATAAAAGATGAAAAAGGGACCAATCTTGCACTGGAGGCATCCTTCACACCACCAATTCACACGCGTAAGTCCGACACCGAAAATGTGTACGTCCGACACCGATTACAAATGGCTAAAGCTTTATGAAAAATTACAGTATGGCCATGGAAATTAACCTGGCTCTTGCCTGAAATAGTTTTCTTGACAATAAAGGTCATTTGATTGTTTTTTCTCAATGCAAATCACAGTTTTGAGAGACAAGTCACCAAGTCAGGAAAGTTTCATTTCTCTGAGTACGTCCGACACCATGACATTTCGCCTTATACCTCAACTCCTATTGCACTTTGAGCTTTGGTTGATGGCTTCTTTGAAAGCCCTACCAAAGGGCCTCATGCCAGCTTAACAATGAAATAGCTAAAGTTTATTGGTAGGGGTACACAAGCTGTTAAAGTGTCTGATCTGTACATCCGACTTTACGGAATTGCCCTTTTGTGAAATCTGCCCACATGTGGGCAAAGCAGAGAAAGTTGTTGTTTTTTTGTTGTTGTTTTTTTTACTATGTCCTAGTTTGTGACCTCCCTGCAGCTTTTTCTTTCATATATATAGAATAAAATATATTGCCTATCTCAAGTAATAGAAGGAACCTGGAATTTTTAGCCTTACCTGGTGGTATTGAGAAGCACTTTTTGCTCAGGGGAAGCAGTAGCAGGCAGGTGCAAAATAAGGAGGTAGTGTACACCATGATTTGAAGGGCTGAAAACAAAGGCTGAAAAGGTATTTAAAGCCAGTATGTCGCCAAAATAAAACGATGTCCAAAAGAAAGATTAGAGTCTTATTAAACCTATTCTAACAACCAAATTTACTTAACTGTCATTCTAAGCTCAATATATGAAGATAAATTCTTCAAAAATGTAAACAAACAGTATTTCATGCCGTGAAAAAGTCTTGTTTTGTTTACAAATCAAGCAATGCAGGGCTCTCCTTAAGTAATTTAAGGCTTTACAATCAATTAAACTCACTCAATTATGGAAAACATGCAATTCTGTTGATTGGAAGTGTATACTATACTTAAAATCTATTAGTTTATGATCTATAAATTCAAGTTTAATTTTACCTAGAATCGCCTGACTTACTACCTTTAAAGAGCTGTATTTGTTTTAATAATCCGGTGAAGAGATGAGTGTCTTTTGTGAACTATTGTAGGGATATCAATAGTCTTTACTAATTCCCTTTTTTAAAAATTGTATGCTATTATATACTTTTCCTACACAGAACTTTGCATGGCATAGTATTTACTAATGGCTCCTTTTTCAGAATTTTCATTTCTTGTGAAATAAGGCCGGGCAATATACTAAAACATTAACTGACATGGGACTTGCCCACAGCCTATGAGAACTGTGCTTTCATGGTTAATATAGTAGTAAACAATCACAGTAACAATATGGTATCATATAGCACAGGCTTATGATTAGTCTTTATTTGTTCTATTACACAGAAAACTTATTATCGTTTTCATAGCTACGTGTTTTTCAAGTTTGCAATTTGCTTCATTCCAAAACTGTGATGTCAGAGATTAAGTTGAATAATTAAGTTTATTACAAGCACAGATTTCAGGAAACAGACGAAGTGCATTGACACATGGATGATGTATGTTTCACTTGTTTAGCTTGCCCTGGCTGAATGATGCTTCAATGAACTGTAACTGAACCAAACAGACTACTTAGCCTCAAAGGAGAGTTGCAATTACTGACAACAAAAGTTGTTTGAAATTGTGATGACTGGTGTCTTGTACACATTTTGTTTGGAAAACAATGAAACTCTTTTGGTGAGGTGCAACACTCAGCTTAGACCTGCCTTGTTTGTTGTGGTTGTACACATATAGTAACATTGCCTGGCAGTTTTAAGTTCCTTTGTCATTAACTGTGATGTCAAACTCTGAACTGATATGTCACAGATTGAAGGTTAGACCAATCACATTGACAGATACCCGATGACGTCACAAAGTTTTCAAAAAAACACATAGCTATGAAAAGGATAATAAGGAGGATGAACAGGTCCTGTCCATATCAAAGCACGATTCACTGTTTTGAACATTTAATACGGTATAATGATAAAATACCAACCCTTTGCGATCCAATGAAAATGTATACAAAAATGTGCCAACGCTGCTGTTCACTATGGTGCTGAAAAGCTTTTGACGTACATAGAAGATGCGTCCCACTGACACAATTATCTGGAAATTTCATAAAACATAACATTTGTGGCATTCTGATCTCTTTATGGAAATGTTATCCAGAGGCGTAGATCAGGGCCCCCGGGGGATAGATGATCATACAACTTATTCAGGAATGATTAAATTTAGAAATAGTTGTCAAAATAGATTAATTATTAAAACAGAGCACTGGGTAAACATTTCATACTCGTAACAGAATTGGTGTTTTTTTTTCAATGTTATTTTAAAAGCATTTGCTTTATAGCAAAGCACCACTCTAAACTTAGAGCTCAACAGTTTCACAAAATTGTGTATGTGGTGCCCTCTTGAATCCATAACAGAAACTACAATCGAGCACACATGTGTGTGAGCTCTAAGAGATTTCAGATGCAGTAACTACCTCTTTTTTTAAGTGAAGTGGAGTAACGACGTGGTCTGTTGATTTAGGTCTAGAATTGAATATTAAATAACTTTTAATCGGCCAGTTTATTGCTAGAATGCTGCTATTGCTGCAAAGTGGTACTTGTTGTGGAACTTTTTTTTTGGCGGAGTCATTATTTTCCTATCCAGGGAATTGTGAGTAGTCCCTGTTTGGCAGCCAGCCAGACAGCCACGCAAGAGCACCCTCACTTCTCAGTATAAGCTTGTTAAGCTTGCCCTGACCACAACATACATTATCTGTGAAGTTGTAACAAAAAGATTAACTCTCCCCTGGTGTGACCGACATTATTAACTGTTTCAGATCTCTCAAGAAATTGAATGAGTGGTTTAGTGTTTCATTGTTGTCTGTTCGTTGTTTCAATTAGTTTTGTTGGAGAACACCGTAAACTATCATTTAAATCATGCTAGAAATAGCTGTTAAAGGATTTGAAAACTTCATAATTTTATGGTACTCATTGGCAGTGCATGTGCACTCATTGATTGTTTAACTTTGTTCATTGCTATTTGTTTTATATGTTGCTGGCAGCTCAGCTGTGAGTATTAGAACCAAGTGATGAGGTCCCTCTACATGGACATGACCTGACCTACTTGAATATTGATACATGTAAATGTGTCAGCCGGAGGTCATCCGATTTCTGGCAGACTCTCCAGCCATGCTGTTCGTTCAGAGTCTGTGAGCAGACTGGCAAAGCACTGTGTGTTACTTACATTGATGACCTCACCCAGGACAGTTCATGTCAAATACTTTGAACTGTTTAAAGTTATTAACTACTGGTGTATTCGCACTGTACATAGTCTTATTACGCACATATATAATCTAGTGTACATATGTACATAGAGTGTAAAAATTGTTTTTTATTGACGTCCCAATGTGCCCTGGGGCTGGGGTACAGTGGGACAGTTATGATCATGTCATATTTTTCTGTCTGGCTGCAAAAGAGTATAAACACAATGTGCAATGCAATCTCTTATACCTTGGATATAAGCTCATTAGTAATTGTGATATTCATGCTGCATCATGCAAACTTCTGAGTAGCTCCATTGCGTTCTGTTTTGCCATTCTGACATATTTTCTTGGTCTGCTGCTCTTAGTTCTGGCTCTTTGTCCTGTTCTCTTCAGTGCACTGATGACCTTGCAAGTCTTAAAACTAACACCTAAGCATTCTACTGACAAATTTAATATCATAAAATGCTTCCCAGTAGCTCCAATTTTCAGCAGCGAGTAAAATTATTAGATGTGCATTTGAAGTGTCCCGATGTGCCCCGGTTCCCCCTAACTTATGCTTGTATATTAAATATATACAGTCCAAATTCGCTTGGTAGACTTGGAGGTAATCACCATTGTGTACATTGTACAATAATATTGCTGTCCTCATTGTTGCATGAACAATGCCATTAAATCGTATGGACCAGTGGACCCTGAAAATTCATTCATATACATTGTAGCTGTATGATAGTGGCCATATGCAAGAATTAAAATTAAACTGCTCCAAACTCACACATTCATATATTGAAGATATGCAATTTAACCTACTAAGAAAAATGCATGACAATTTTCCCTCCATTGTAGGATAGCATGTTCTCATAGGTCTATTCCCATCTGCATTGTCAAAAAATGTAGCATTTTATGTACTCTGGATTTTACATGACTCATGTATCTACCACTAGCTCAATTTTACCACAATTATATAGTTAGGGCAAGTTGACCTAACTTCAGCCTACTTTGGGTTTTGATTGCTTGTCATTGGCTGGCTATTCATGGGAATAACATGTAGCTTTGGACCTAACCCCAGCCTCCACTCCTCTTCATGACCATATTGTGAAAAAACAGCCAAATGCATTATAAGGCAGTGCAAATGTGCTTCAAAGACAAAAGCGGGACATGTACCTAACTTCAGCCACGTAGTTCCTAACTTCAGCCTAGGGTGTACCTAACTTCAGCCCCATGCTTAACTTCAACCAATTGATCCTATTCTGTCACAAAAACACCAGACTGTTTAAATTTGGTTTTAATTACTTACCTGTATATAAAACCTGACGGTCAGAAAAAAATCAATCCTCCAAAAATGTATTTCAAAAAAGCTTGGAAAGAAGTCATCGTTTTCGCGGAAAAAGGATAAAAATTTATTTTAAACTCCAATTCAGGCAACTAGTCTATTCCAGTATGCCAGACGTAAAAATGCTTTAAAAATTAAATTTTTTAGATAGATAGATATTCAAGGATGAATAAACAAACTTCTCAGGTGAGATTTATTGGCTGGAGTTTGGGAAACCTGGGGGCTGAAGTTAGGTCATACGGGGGCTGAAGTTAGGACCATGGGGGCTGAAGTTAGGTAAGATTGACCTGTCTTAAAAATCACCTAATTCATTGAATGATCAAGCAAAAAATATTGAAAAAAAACTTAATTTATGGAAGATTACTAATTTTCCCTTGTGACAAAACTTCTTTTGGTTGCTCTTGCTTGGGTGAATTGGTTACAGCCAACTGACAGATTTAACAGATTTATCAATTTTTTTTTCATTTCGCGTTTTATTCGCATTGCAAAACTAGCAAAATGCGGTCCACCAAAAAAACATGTAAAATTCCTGATTCATATGTTATGATGGTCATAGCTTTTTGATAATTTATTCTAAACACATTGACAATAACTTTAAACCCCAAAACAGACACCTTGGCCAAATGGAAATTTAATTACAAGGAGTTTTCTGCAGGGGGGGTGAAGTTGGGAGAGAGGCTGAAGTTAGGTCAACTTGCCCTAGATGTTATCTCAATGCATCTAAGCCACATTTACTGATACAGTAAGATGGTAAAACTCACTGCAACTTGGTTTCATCTTGGATTGAGGATAAACCTGCAACCATGTCAAATAACTTTGCTGCAACTATATTTTTGTCTTTGGTGATTTTATTTGACTTTAATTCATCAGGTAAGTAACTTTAATAAATATATTTCTTTCTTGAAAGCAGCGATTCCTTTTATTTATTTTTAGGCTCTTTGGGTAAAATCATTGGAAAACAGCTTGGCTGATTGGGTTAGCCTTGTAAAATACATTAATACACTCCAGCTCATAAATATGGAATACTTTTTTGGAAAAAAAAGTGTCAAATAAATGTGAATGTCAGAGTGTGAATGTAAGCAAGGTCCATTGTAAAGGTCAAGCCATCTTCTCTAATCATTCTCTGAAAGCCTCAACTAGATTTTTTGCAAGAATTAAAAATTTTTGGTTGAATGAACCTCACCCTAAAAAACCCCTGAATTTCTGTATTTCGTGCTGCTCTAACTTTTCCTGGCGTTCTAAACTACGGCATGTTCTTCCCTTTAGCGGTCATTGGAAGTAGTTACCATTGAATCAGACCATCATGTACTCCAGCAGAAGTTGCTAAAGTTGTCAATTTCAATGGAGAATGTTGAAGTATTCAATATTTATGAGCAACAGTGTATAATATTCAACCTTGTATTCAACTTGTTCTTGTAATGTCCCTGACTGAAAAATATTCTATGATGAATTTCCTTATTTCGTGCTGCTGTAACTTTTCCTGGGGTTAACGCTGCAGCATGCGTTTTAAACTACGGCATGTTCTTCCCTTTAGCGGTAATTGGAAGTAGTTACCATTGAATCAGACCATCATGTACTCCAGCAGAAGTTGCTAAAGTTGTCAATTTCAATGGAGAATGTTGAAGTATTCCATATTTATGAGCAACAGTGTATAATATCCAACCTTGTATTCAACTAGGTCTTGTAATGTCCCTGGCTGAAAAATATTTTATGATTGTTTGTGTCAATTATCAGTTCATTTAGGCTGATTCAGCACATATATCAAACAGCAAACAACCTCATTAACATATTTATGGTATGTACACACGAGACTTATGGTTTTCAATGACCTGGTTCCAAGCATGAGTTTATCCACTTATCTGATCTGTAAAATCAGGCTGTGTTTTTGACTCTTATATATTACTGACAGCTTAAAATCAAACAAACAATGTTAAACAGACAGCTTTGAGTAAATAAGTGTGTACTTTTAAAAACACTAATTTTGCCGTCACCTTAAACCAAACACGCAATGTTATAAAAACAATCTTTAAGTATCTGTTTCAACTACCAGCTGAGAATGCTTGCTAATCATAACGTCGCTTGCTTTCTCATAACGTCACTTGCTGCATCTGAATTCTTGCAGAGTTCACTGCCGGTGGCAGCACACTGCTGCTGACTGCTGTGCAGAGTAGGTATGCACCTAGTAAGAAGATTAGGAAACAAGCAGGTATCTGTCAACGATGCTGGTTTGAAAATTAAATTTGAACAAGTTTTTTTTTCGCCAATGGACCACCTTTCTGCAAAGAGCTATTTCTTTGTAAAATCTAAGGGGTTTTTTACTTAAAATTTAATAACTATTTTTTCCTGTATAATTTTTGTCTATCTGATTGTTTTTCATGGTTATTGTAATTTCGTAGACAACATCAATAAAGGTAACCATTTTTTAATGCAATCTATGAAATTTGCCTTAATAACATAATATATATATACTGGTACAAAAAGATTTATATTTCTTTTATAAAGTAAACTTCACATAATCAAGTATATATTATTTCATCTTTGTGTATATCAATAAAAAAATCTGAATTCTTTTCTTCTTCAGATTGCTGCAACTAAAAGGTGCAACAATGATAATAAAAAAATCTGAATTTTTTTTCAGATGGCTGCAACAACTTTTGTGTCAAGCAGGACACTTGTTACCAGATGTGGACGACCAACAAATGTTACTACGTTTTTAAATTCGAGAAGACATGGTCTAAGACAAATGAATTCTGCCAATCGCAAGGCTTAGAAATGGTTGTGATAAACAGAGAAATGCTAAGAAGTGGTTTTAACATCACTGGATTATTCAAGGAAATTCCTTACCCTGTGAACCAGGCTTGGTTGGGCAGTCAGGCCATGGATTACCCCAGATGGATGTTTTTGAACAATACAGGCGCCAACGGTGTGCAGTTTTTCAAAGGACAGTTCCAACGGACTGTTGATGGTAAGGCAGTAATTCTAGTTTAACTTATCTGTATGACCATGTTTAGGTTTTTGTTATGTTTAATGTAACACATTGATTTCTATGACTTTCTAAATTGAATTTGTCTCATTGTAGGGGAGAGGTACACAGTGAGACACTTTTTTGTTCCAAAATGTTGGCATTAACGAGTTAAATAAGATCAGGTCCAAATTATAAATAATGACGTTGGGTATATTGTCCAGTAGTTTCAGGTTCCTACCTCATAGAGGTTTGGAGAAATTTTGAGTTATGTCCATGCTCGTTAAGGGTCTCACTGTGCCCCATGGCACCCTTCCTTTTATGGCCATTAGAGAATCAGCCAATGAGATTTCTGCTGCATAATTAAGTTGGCGAAGTCAAGGTCTGAGGTCATCACAGTTGTAAATTGTTTATTTCACACTGTATGTTGTTAATTGGTTTCACAGTTTGACATAACACTTATTTCATGCTTCAAAGAAGTCATGACGAATATTATATTTATATCTGCCAAGAATCTGTGACCTCAATTGACAGTGAGGCTTTCCAAGTGTTTACAAGAATAAGGGAAGATTAAAGGAGGTTGGAATTTTTAAATCTGAAGTTCTGTGATTACCCAAGCAATACCAAAGCAATAGAACTGTGCAAAATGAAAGCAAACGTCTTCAACTTTGCAGGTAAGTTGAGTTTGAGGGTTGATAAAACGCATGGACTTAATATACAGTGAAGGAAAACAGTGTTTTGATATTGCTGTGCTATTTCGCCCAATGTGTGGCCCTGCTCAGGCTTGTCTCACAATTGTATAAGTACAATCGTGAGAAAGGTTCTTGTCTAGCCGTGCACAGTGAGACAGCAGGTGGGGCACAGTGAGACAGGGCATTTGCTGCCATAACGGCAAATCCTTAGGACCTGCGGAATTGTTCTATCAATTGTTGTTACAGAAACTACTATACTCATATAAAAGCAGCTGGCTTGGTAATTTTTGAGGTCCTTTTTTGAGCATGTTTCTAAACTTCAGTGCACAGGACACATGCACAACTTATTTAACCTGCCACACTTGTTACATACCAATCAAAATTCTTTCTGATGCTTCTCTTTGGAAGTTTGGATATGGCTCACTAAAATCAGTAGTTTATAGCAGGCATTTTGTTTTTAATAGTGAATTGTGAGCTATGCAGTACATTCAGGTCGTTTCGAGTGTATTTTGTGATGTCTCACTGTGCCCCGCCTCAAACTGTCTCACTGTGCCCCACGCAGCTCTCTTTATACAATTTTTGAATCCAGCGGATCGGATGCCTGTATTGTGGTTCATCATCTCACTTAACTAAGACAAATAATCAAGTTTTGAATCCCTGGCAATTGATTTGCATTATACCATTTTTCTTGGGAATTATAACAAAAGTCGTTTAGCAAAATTATTTACTTTTATGGCTAAAATCCAAAATATTGAAATTCGATTCTCGATATGTTATGTAGACATTCAGGATGTAGGACAGTCTTTTACTTACTTACTTTTGTACTATACAAAAGAAGGTTGTTCTGTAAACAGTACCATCTAGATGTTACAGGTTTTGTCTCATTGTGCCTGCGGTTTCACTGTGGCCTGCTCCCCCTTACCAAAAGTTTGGTGGCAGCAATTATCTACACCCTTTACGCAAAAGTTTCTTGACGTTATATATAAAGAACCCACAGCTGAAAGAAAATGTTTATAATTCTTTTTTAGTGTTAAATTGAATTGAAAAGGTTCAATACTTAGTGGGAAGGCCCTATGATAGGACCCTATGCTCCCAACTTGAGAGAAAGGGGTTCCATTGAGGGAGTTCAGTGCAGCTGGATTATCTAAATGTTGTTTTGTTTGCTGTTGGATTCGTTTATGTTTCCTAATCTTTACCAGCTAAAAGAACCCTTAAAGGTTCCACACAAAACCTTTTTGTTAATAGTTTATTTGGTTAAGCTTTGTTTTCTGACCGCCTCGTCAATCCAAAATTTGGATATTTAATACAAACACTTCCTCACACCAATTATGTAAGCTCACATTTTCTTGAGTGAAGAAGAAGGTTGATTTTGTGAAAAATTTGTAAAAACAGTTGAGTTGGATCTCCAGGAGGGAAAGTTAACCAACCTTGAAAATCAAAATTTCGAGGAATGGCAAAACAATTTTTTTACCAAATTAATTTTGTAATCTTGATGGCTCTAAAGCTATTTCGATAACATATTTTACATGATAACAACCTAATTTAGGCTTTTGAAATTTACTTTTAAAAAAATAGATTGGCGATTTTTGAGTTTTTCCACACGGAAAACAGGGATCTCAATGAAAACACCCACCGCAAGGCAAAGTGAACCAATGCATATTTTGCTTGAAACTGCTGATGATTTTTGGTCAGATTGGCCAAATAAATATTTATTGAATTTAGTTTAGGATATTTCAAGACTATCACAACTTCAGGACGATGAATGAATTAATTAGACTCAATCTCAAGAGCGTATTCTTCAGAAACAGTTCAAAATATGGGTTGGTTCACTTTCCCGCAAAGTGATGGTTGTTTTGGTTGGTGCACTTTACCTAAATACTGAATCCCAGGGAAGATTTCACAAAATTCTGCAAAATGGCTTACCACAACTTGGTCCACAAGTTACATTAGCACAATGGTGACAATGCTGATCTTGCAGTTACATTAGCAGTTACATTAGAAATGAAAAAAAAACAGCTACCACTCCAAGTTGTTTATTTTGTCGGTGATCTATACAGGTAAATAATGCACATTTTTCAATAAAATTGAATTTCATATTCTAGATTTGCCTAGATAGCAAGAACACTGAGAAATTCTGATATGAAAGTTGCTAATGTAACATCTGAGTCCACTGAGACGGAATGGAGTAACATTAGCACTCTCTCTTATTTTTCCTTTTAAAATATAGTTTAGATCTATAGTTATGAAGGAAATTACAAATGGTGCCAAACAAGTATTTTAAGTGTATTTTATCAGTCGCATATCATTGTGTTTTGCTAAAGTGTTTTCTGTTGATTCTACAGTACAGAGTGCCAAAGATGGCATGTCAGACAACCAGTAAGTTTTTCCGTCCAATATGAGAGATAAAAAAACAAACAGCCCTAGGAGGGTACTAAAAGTCTTTGGTGGAAAATGAATTAATCAGCCTTACACTCTAAACAATTTCGGGACAAAATTGGTTTTTTAGATTCAAAATGGTTTTTTGAAATTTTTTAGAGTGTATTCTAAAGAGAGGAATTGCTAGAATAAAGATAAAAACTTGGGTAGGCTCAATTTGCCTTAAAATGTATGGGTTGGTTCACTTTGCCTTGCGGCCGACCCATACGACTATGAAAGAATGGTATACAAAATCCTTTTGCTTGTGAATTATCGACACTCAGTATTTTGTTCTTGAAACTTTTAGAACACACCGTCGTTATCACGACATAAGAAACACAAGTGGATCCTCAGGAGGCAAAGTGAACTCACCCTGAATTTCTGAATTTTTTTCATAAAATTGACAGACTTCTGAATTTTTTTGATAAAATTGTGTCTTATGGTTAGGTCACCTACTGTAATTTCCAATAGCAAGGCTATTTTTATAGGGGTTGAACCAACCCAATGGCCAATACGACCATAACCCCTGCGGGCGGACTTTTTGGGGGTGATGGAAATGGAGGGGGAGCCTGGGGGAGCTAAGCTCCCTTGATGAAAAAAGTGGGGGAGGTGTGCCTTGCTCCCACTCCCCAAATGTTGTGAAATTAAAATAATCGGGTCACTAAGACTTCCCCTGACGAAAAAGTTCAATTTCAATCACTGGTATGTGACCTTGTAGCTTGTTTACTGTTCACTTTCAGAGAAAAATCTGGGCAAATGTGGAACGTACCACCCAAAGAATTTACAATTCGGAGCCAGTCATTGTTACGAAGAAAGATATTTCCTCTGTCGATTTGGTGAGTTTTCTGTTTTTAAGCGAGGGGTAAAAACTTTGTTTTCGGGTGATACCGGTTATTTTCATACTGAGCAATAATAAAAGTCTATGATTTGCCTATCTTAAAGTCTGTCAATTTGATGTGCAAAGTGAGTGGAATGTTGCACTGTGAAATGGCACTTAGTCAGTCATCATACTGATGATTCGTCATGATCATACCAAATACTTTCAATCTTAATTGTTTTAAGTTTAAGGAGACTAATCCTGCTTTTTAGTGACAAGCAAATGAAAGGATTGTGCGTCTGATTTTCACTTGAAAATCAGTTATGACAAATCAAATGGCCTTCTCTTGATCATTACAGATCAAGCCGCCTCTTTGTTTTCCAAGCTGAATGTAGAGAAGATGACACTTCATCAGCTTTCACTAGTCAGGTAGTGCCATCTTCACAGTCATGAGTCAGGTAGTGCCATCTTTACGGTGTAACAGTCAATTCTTTTTGCATATCAAATTTATAGACTGTAATCACATGAGCAATTTGATCACAATGTTGCAATACTAATTATAGCACAGTTTTTCAGTCTGTTTTTCTTGTGCAAAGCGAACTAAGCCTAATAAATAAGCAACCATGTGTGAAAATTAAATGTGAAAATTGCTGAACTAAAGATAAAAACATGTTGATCTGTTTTAACATAATAGTAAGAATACCAGACAAATGCTGAGGATATTTCTGAAGAAAAAAAGTTTGTGAAGTCAGCGACATTCTGAGGAAGATTCATATATTATTTGCTCCGCTTTTTATACTTGAGATTCCAATGACATAACTGGATGTGTTTAAATACTTCATTGGGGAAATGAGTCCATACACTGTAAAATCTGAATGTTGAGTCAGCTTAAACAATTGAGTGAGATGGTAGCACAATTCGTTTGAGCCGACATGGCTAGTTGTTTGTAAGTTATAACAACGTATATCATAACTTTTAAAAAACATTACGCTATGATAGCTCAAGGGAATTGTGCAGCCATCTCACTCAATCAATTGAGCTGACTCAAAATCTCAAATTTTACAGTGTAATTATCATATCCATTACAGTCTCTTTGACACCCCCTGACCCCTGTCAAAAGAATCAGATTATTGCTTCCAATAACTCAATATATGTACTATATGTATCAAGCCATGGCCATCTTATATATTGGAAGACAATGATCTTATATATTGGAAGACAATGTCAAATATTTTGCATTATCATCCTGTCAATTATGCATGATTCAATTTGGCGTCTTATTCTGACCAATATTAATTAAAAAAATTATCAATGTAGCAGACCCATGTTGGCACTACCTTGGCCAAAAATGTAGGCCCTATTATGAGGACATAAATGTGATAAATCACTGGGGTTGAAACTGATTTACCTGAATACAATGTGCATTTCATTCAATGTTTTACTCTAACCAACTTTTTAAAATTTTGGCATCTCTTGCAGACCCGTGTTGGTACTACCTCGGCCAGAAATGTATTTTACTGATTCGTGAAAAGAAGACATGGTTCGAAGCTAGAACGCATTGCATTCATCTGGGAGGAGATTTGTACTTCATGAAGAGTGGGGAGAACAAGAACACATCATGGTTAAATGAGCAATATCTGATTGACGAATTGAGACCATTATCAGATGAAGTACACATTGGGTTGAGGCACAGAAAATGGCAGTGGAGAGGTAAGGTTAAAACAGTATACAATTGTGGACTTCGGTTGAGGTCAATATCAGGTGAATAAACATGATATTGACTGAAGTCCATAATTGTTTTGTTCCATAACAATTTTTTTTTTGTGGAAAGATTTTTTTACGAATTTTTTTTTTTTGGGAAAATTTTTTTTTGGGAAATATTTTTCCAGGGAGGTCAATAACACATGGGATATTCACTGATCAGTGAATAACACCTGTGTTATTGACCTGCCTGTCACACACCACCGCAAACAGGTGAATATTACATTATGCACTTGGGTTGTTGGCCAATCTGGGGGCTTGTTACATAGGAGTTATGGAAGAAATACTATTATTCACTTTGCCAGCGAGCAATATGTGTAAATCAGCATCCAAGAAAATGTATGAGCAATATCTGATTTATGAATTAAGGCCACTGTCAGATGAAGTACACATTGGGTTGAGGCCCAGAAAATGACAGTGGAGAGGTAGGTTGGTCTTTATTAGCAGCACAGCTGCTCTTACCCCAAAAATTTCATGCAATCTTGTTAGCACTCTGGAGGTCGCTCTCTTTGACCAATCTCATTCAAACTTACTCTACATTCTCTGTAGGTTTTTAACTTTCGACCAGTCACTTTTGGTGCCCACCTGTGATGGAAAAAATTATAAAGAAACTAAAATGGACTGGCTTCCATGGGTCAAAGGTCAACCATGCCTTCTTCTTCTTCTTCTCCTTAGTATATCCGTCACCAGTGTGTCTTTGTTGGAACCATACACTGTCTGCGCTGCTTGTAGAGTGCTTGCACATTATTTTTACATGTTAAGTAACTGTTAGTGGTACAAAATAACAAAAGTACACTGTGCAAGTGTTATCGTCTGACAACAACCATTTCTGAGAATAAGACCTCAAATTGCACCGAACATTCAATTCAAATCAGTCACCAAAAAATTCTACCTGTTGACATTTAAAACATTTTTCAAAATTTTAACGACAAATCTAAAGTTTAAAAAAGTTACATGCTGTTTCTGTCATACCTTCTATATATATATGTGACCTGCTCCACCAAGATGGGTTCAAAGTCGGCCTCCTATCATATTGAGTTGTGAAAACGACTCTGTTCTACTGGTATTGAGCTTTAAAATGATGTTTCATATGTCTTGATATCTCCATGCAATCCAAAGATATGGCACCTCAAACATTGATGATACGGAACATTGAACTCAGAGAAAATGGCATTTGAATTTTGCGCCATTACTGTAAAGAACTAAGTAAATCAAGAAATACACCCAATTTAGATAATTTAAGATATGTTTTTGGTTAAAATGGTCTTAGATATTCAAAGAAAAGGGCTTTTGCTAAAGGGTCATTCTTCGCTAAGTGGTCAAAATGGTGTTACCGAAGTTAATAGTAACCTAGTTCTTTTAATATTAATGATATTTATGTTGCTTCTTCGACATATCACTTCTACAATGTTTGTTCTTAAAACACATAACTTTAACATGGGTTCATGCTCATACTTTTCCAGAAAAAAATTCAGTAGCCTTATGGCCCTCCCAGTTTTCGACCGTTACTGGTTGGAGTCTCCGGCAATTATTCATTCTAATACTGTGACTACGTAAATTTGCTCAAAATAATGAATTAGTATTTTGTAATTTATCATAAAGTGAAATTATGTACTGTAACTCTCATTCCCTTATGCTTCATGATGACTTTTGTATGCGTTACCAATATTGATGTCAGTGGTGTTACTTCTTTGAAAATCGCTCGTGACATACTAACAGCTCCCTGTTTTCTTGGAATAAACATCACCGGAGGGCCAGAAAGCATGTCTGCTAAGCATTAGAGGCAAAGGTAAGCATATTTTTTCATATTTCTATGCTTTTTCATAGTTTATAGTCAATGAATAGTGGAGGTATCATTTAGGGGAGTCAGTGGTGTTTGCGTTACTATTACAAATTACCCTTTCACACCTTTAGTCTGGGAGCCAAGGAGAAAAAATGGGCGGTTGGCTCACCCCGAAAGAGGGATGGACAATCTATACATCGTTGGAATCGCAAGATTCTCAAGATTATGAAACTTGGGGATGCAGTTAAGAAAAGTGGTGCAATTTTTCACAAATCGGTTGCCATGGCAACCAAGTCATAATATTTTTACACTCATCATTACACTAGTAAAATGCATTTTTTAGGGATTTAGTCCATAGTTAGACTTCATCAAGCCAACCTGGCATGTACTACCTCAATTACTAATTTTGATGGTCATGTGACCTTTTTGGTCACATGACCACACTGACCACCATTTGAGGTCAAACCTCAGAAATAAGCATTTTTTCAAGAGTTCATACAGTATTTTTAACTGCGGTAGCTACAATAATGCCAGTTTGTGGATACATTTAGTCTCACTGGAAAGCCCTTGTTATAAGCTTCAATCTCAAACAAAATTTATATACATATCCATGGAAACTGGTTGCCATGGCAACAAAGTTTGAAATTACACAAATTTGACCTGAAAATTGGAAAATTCATTTTTAGGGATTTACTTAACAGCCAGACTTCATTCAACCAAGCAGGCATGTGCAACCATAATTAGGCATATTATTGGTCATGTGACCTTCTGGGTCACATGACCAAGGTGACCACAATTCAAGGTCAAACCTGAGAAATTGACATTTTATTAAGATTTCATACAACATTTTCTACCACTGTAGCTACAATAATTGTGCAATATGTACACATGTGGTCTTGTTGGATAGCCCTTGTTATAAGCTTCAATCTCACACAAAATTTATATACATATCCATGGAAACTGGTTGCCATGGCAACAAAGTTCGAAATGACACAAATTTGACTTGAAAATTTGAAAATTCATTTTTAGGGATTTACTCGACAGCCAGACTTCATTCAACCAAGCAGGCTTGTACAACCATAATTAGGCTTATTATTGGTCATGTGACCTTCTGGGTCACATGACCAAGGTGACCACAATTCAAGGTCAAACCTGAGAAATTGACATTTTATTAAAATTTCATACAAAATTTTCTACCACTGTAGCACAATAATTGTGCAATATGTACAAATGTGGTCTGGTTGGATAGCCCATTTTATAGGGTTTCATTACTCATTTGATGTGTTTAAGTATCCATGGAAACTGGTTGCCATGGAAACAAAGTTCAAAATTACACAAATTTGTCTTGGAAGACTTGAAAATTCATTTTTAGGGACTTACTCCTCAGCCAGACATCATTCATCGAGGCATGTACAACCATAATTATGCATGTTATTCGTCATGTGACCTTCTCGGTCACATGACCAGGGTGACCACAATTCAAGGTCAGACCTGAGAAACGAACATTTTTAAAACATTTCGTACAACATTTTCAACCGCGATGGCTGCAACAATTACACAGTATGCATAAATGTGGCCTTGTTGGATAGCCTATTCTATAGGGCTTCATTGCACGCTTTTAAAATGCGTATAACTATCCATGGAAGCTGGTTGCCATGGAAACAAAGTTCAAAATTACACAAGTTTGCAATGATGTCAGGCAAGTTTTGGCTCCGAAATAAAAAAAAATCATTTCAAAGATTTTTTCTCAATATTACAAAATATAGAATATCTACCAGTCAGACCACGAAAAGGCACAAATAGACCATATAAGCCATATGTGTACCAAACTTTGTCCATGTACATGCAATAGTGACTGAGTCTTGGGCCAGAAATTATTATTGTTATTTTTTTTCAATATTTCATAAGTATATATTCTCCATCAGACCTTTTAAAAGGCACGACTAGACCATATATTATATTTGAACCAAACTTTATCCTTGCACATGCAATTCTGAGTCTTAGCCAAAAAAAAGAATTAAAAAATTGTAATACATTTTTTCAAAAAGTATAAAATATCTCTCAATGAGACCGTCTTAAGGCACAACTACATATAGGCCACATCTGTATCAAATTTCATCCTTGCACATGCAATAGTCATTGAGTCTTGGCCTGGAAACAAACAAAATACTTTATATATTTGTTTAGTTATTTCAAAAAGTATTTGATATCCACCAATAAAACCACCAAAAGGCATAACTTGATCATACAGGCTATATGTGTACTAAATGTCATCCATGAACACTCAATAGAGGCCAAGCACAGGCCCGGAAACAATCTATCTTCCCGCCGCCCGAACGCCTGCCGATCTGCCCGGCAGAAAAACAACATTTTACGCAAGTGATTACATAAGTTCTTCCAAATAAGTTTGTTGGATGCAAAATTACATATTTCCAAGGCTTTACCTTGAATAGTGGTCAGCATGGTCATTTGACCCAGAAGGTCACATGATAATGAAATACACAATTGTGGTTGAATAAGCCCAGTTGATTTATTTGAAAGCAGGGTTAGGGTTAGGGATGGTGATATCAGCTGGTGATGTCAGCTAGTGACATCAGTTGGTGATGTCATCCAATGATGTCAGTCAGTGACATCAGCTGGTGACATCAGCAGTATTGCCAGCCGATGACATCAGCCAGTGATGTCAGCCTGTGAAGTCGTTGTCAGCCAGTAGGGTCATTCGGTGATATTAGTAAGTGATGTCAGCCAGTGATGTTGGCCAGTGACATCATTTGGTGATGTCAGTTGATGACATCAGCCAGTGACGTCAGCCAATGATGTCAGCCAGTGATGTCAGCCAGTGATATCAGCCAATGATGTCAGCCAGTGATGTCAGTTAGTTAGTTAGTTGGTGACATCAAATGGTGATGTCGACAAGTGATGTCAGAAAGTGACTTCAGTCTGTGATGTCAGGAAGTGACATCAGTTGGTGATCTCAGTTGATGACATCAGCCAGTGATGTCATCCATTGAAGTAAGCCTATGATGTCAACCAATGATGTCAGGCAGTGATGTCAGTTGGGGACATTAGTTGATGATGTAATCCACTGATGTTAGTTGGTGACATCAGCTGGTGATGTCAGAAAGTAATGTCAGCCAATAATGTCAGTCTGTGATGTCAATAAGTGACATCAGTTGATGACATCAGCCAGTGATATCAGCCAATGATGTCAGCCAGTGACGTCAGTCGGTGACATTAGTCGGAGACATTATTTGATGATTTAATCCAGCGATGTTAGTTGGTGACATCAGCTGGTGATGTCAACAAGTAATGTCAGAAAGTGATTTCAGTCTGTGATGTCAGGAAGTTACATCAGTTGGTGATGTCAGTTGATGACATCAGCTAGTGATGTCAGCCATAGAAGTCACCCAGTGATGTCAACCAATGATGTCAGCCAGTGATGTCAGTTGGTGACATTATTTGATGATGTAATCCACTGATGTTAGTTGGTGACATCAGCTGGTGACGTCAGAAAGTAATGTCAGCCAATAATGTCAGTCTGTGATGTCAATAAGTGACATCACTTGATGAAATCAGCCAGTGATGTCAGCCAGTGATGTCAGCCAGTGATGTCAGCCAAATATATCAGCTAATGATGTCATTGATGTCAGCCAATGATGTCATTGATGTCAGCCTATGATGTCAGTCCATGATGTCAGCCAGTGATGTCAGCCTGATCCAGTGATGTCAGCTAGTGACATCAGTTGGTGACATCAGCTGGTGATTTCAGCTTGTGAAATCAGTCAGTGATGTCAGTAGTCGATGTAGCCAATGATGGGGTCGGTGTCAGTGATGTCAGCCAGTGACATCAGCCTGATCCAGTGATGTCAGCTAGTGACGTCAGTTGGTGACATCAGCTGGTGATTTCAGCTTGTGAAATCAGTCAGTGATGTCAGTAGATGATGTAGCCGATGATGGGGTTGGTGTCAGTGATATCAGCCAGTGCTGTCAGCTCTAACATCAGCCAGCAAAATCAGTCAATGATATTAGCCAGTGATGTCTTCAGTGACATCAGTCAGTGACATCAGTCAGTGACATCAGTCAGTGACATCAGTCAGTGACGTCAGTCAGTAACGTCAGTCAGTAACGTCAGGCAGTCAGTGATGTCGGTCAGTCAATTACATCACAGGATGACATCAGTCCGTGACATGTCATATCACTGGATGATATCAGCCGATGATATCAGGCGATGGCGACAATCTATGATGTCAGCCAATGATGTGAATCTATGAGGCTCATCTTTTCATGAAGCCTACTAATAAATCAAAGCCTGAAAATCGAATGGCGTTCTTCTATTTAGGCTCAGTATTCGTCAATATTTAGAGCACTTTGTAAATAATGAGAAAACATATGGGCGTTAATGTTAGTCTTTGTTGGATTATTTTATATTGATGCAGAATTATTACCAAATTAGTGAACTTTGCTGCCATGGCAACCAGTGAGCATGGGTACAAGGGCAAGGTTGAACCCTATGAAAAGGGCCTTCCAACACGACCACATTTGTGTACATAGCACAAATACTGTTGCTACAAAAGCTAATGTTATTGAATAAAATCTTCAAAAAATGCAATTTTCCAAGGTTTTGTGTAGTGGTCAGCATGATCATGTGACCCAGAAAGTCACATGGCCAATAAAATGTGGAATGCGGTTGTACAAGCCCAGTTTTTTTATTTGAAGTCTGGCTGTGGAGTAAGTCATTAAAAAAATGAATTTTACTGTTTTAAGTCAAACTTGTGTAATTTTGAACTTTGTTTCCATGGCAACCAGTTTCCATGGATACTTATATGCATTAAGTGTGCAATGAAGTCCTATAAAATAGGCTATCCAACAAGGCCACATTTGTGCATATTGTGCAATTGTTGCAGCTACCGCGGTTGAAAATCTTGTACGAAATCTTTTAAAAATGTTAATTTTTCAGGTCTGACCTTGAATTGTGGTCACCCTGGTCATGTGACCAAGAAGGTCACATGACGAATAACATGCATAATTATGGTTGTACATGCCCGGATGGTTGAATGATGTCTGGCTGAGGAGTAAGTCCCTAAAAAATGAATTTTCAAGTTTTCAAGTCAAATTTGTGTAATTTTGAACTTTGTTTCCATGGCAACCAGTTTCCATGGATACTTCAACACATCACATGAGTAATGAAACCCTAAAAATGGGCTATCCAACAAGACCACATTTGCTCATATTGCACAATTATTGTTGCTACAGTGGTAGAAAATGTTGTATGAAATCTTGATAAAATGTCAATTTCTCAGGTTTGACCTTGAATTGTGGTCACCTTGGTCATGTGACCCAGAAGGTCACATGACCAATAATATGCCTAATTATGGTTGTGCAAGCCTGCTTGGTTGAATGAAGTCTGGCTGTCGAGTAAATCCATAAAAATAAATTTTCCAATTTTCAAATCAAATTTGTGTCATTTCAAACTTTGTTGCCATAGCAACCAGTTTCCATTGATATGTATATAAATTTTGTGTGAGATTGAAGCTTATAACAAGGGCTTTCCAGCAAGATCACATTTGTACATATTGCACAATTATTGTAGCTACAGTGGTAGAAAAAGTTGTATGAAATCTTGATAAAATGTCAATTTCTCAGGTTTGACCTTGAATTGTGGTCACCTTGGTCATGTGACCCAGAAGGTCACATGACCAATAATATGCCTAATTATGGTTGTGCAAGCTTCCTTGGTTGAATGTAGTCTGGCTGTAGAGTAAATCTCTAAAAATGAATTTTCCAATTTTCAAGTCAAATTTGTGTCATTTCAAACTTTGTTGCCATGGCAACCAGTTTCAATGGATATGTATATAAATTTTGTGTGAGATTGAAGCTTATAACAAGGGCTTTCCAGTGAGACTAAATTTATCCACATACTGGTATTATTGTAGCTACAGCGGTTAAAAATACTGTATGAACTCTTGAAAAAATGCTTATTTCTGAGGTTTGACCTCAAATGGTGGTCAGTATGGTCATGTGACCAAAAAGGTCACATGACCATCAAAATTAGTAATTGAGGTAGTACATGCCAGGTTGGCTTGATGAAGTCTAACTATGGACTAAATCCCTAAAAAATGCATTTTACTAGTGCAATGATGAGTGTAAAAATATTATGACTTGGTTGCCATGGTAACCGATTTGTGAAAAAATGCACCACTTTTCTTAACTGCATCCCCAGGTTCTATAATCTAGGGAATCTCGCGATTCTAACGATGTATAGTTGGTCCATCCCTCTTTCGGGGTGAGCCAAATCCTTAAATAAAGCACTTTTGAGCTCTTGGCTCCCAGACTACTTGAAATCCTATGATGGAACGGAATCTTTGAAAGGATTTTTTCAAGAATGTTGAAAAAAAAAAGCAAATGGAAAGCAAATTAAGGGAGCATTTCATATTTGAAGGCCTTTTTGTCAGTGGTGTTAGTGTCAGTGGTGTTACTAAATAGAAGGTACACCACTGACAATGTGGTAACACCACTGACAAATCTTGATATTTTCCCTCATTTGCTGAATGTATTTATGCTTAAGAAATTTTCCTTTGATTTTCAGAAAGCTTCCAAGAAAATTCTGAAAATCACTAATTGTACAGAGAATGCTGATACTGCTTGTTGTTGTGGAGAAGAGGCAAATACATCGAAGACAAAGAAGTGAGGAAGATCGAGAAAGTTAATTGCACTGCTTTCAAAAAGGGATCAGATTCAGAGAAAAAGAAGAGAACTGTTGGAGGACATTTTTTATTTCACAAAACTTTTGATACCATTGATTGCAACACACTTCTGCATTTTTGTATCTGATTAAACATATGTCAATGTCAAAACATAATCTGTTTTGCATGGAAAATGTGATGTCAATTATATACAAAAATATATATATTTATATTAGTATATATTTATATTATGTATATTTATATATATATTGTGTGTGTCATTTAAGTATTCAACAATTATTTTCCAATAAAGAACATCAACATGAAAATAATCTGATGTCAGTTATGTTTTTCATTTCTTTTGGCCATAAATTTGCCACTCTGTGAGTGCCACACTGCATGCAGTGACAGGTCAGTATTAAACATTTTGGATTAGGGTTACACGCTGGTTGTGCCTACCTATTCAATGGATAATTAGCTATGGATTTTATGGTTGCACATTGACCTCATTTTTTGCAATTTTATAGAACTAATAATCAAAACCAGAGCAAATTGTCAGTGGTGTTACTGCTTTGTCAATGTGTTAATGTGATGTCAGTGGTGTTACTGGACACAAAAACGTCCATTCCACATGAACTAGCAGGTACCAGTGGTAATCTTCTGCATAGTATTTAAGAATAATAAATGCCCAAGCTTTTCTAATAGTATTTTTGACCCTTAAACAAAAATCACAAACGGTATGCTAATTGTTTCATTGATTATGACAAGCTTTTTTGCATGCAGCTGCATAATGATTCCAAATATACAACTAAATATTTGGAATTCTTTACAATTCTTGTTTGGATTTGATGAGGTAACACGGAATGCACATGAAACACTGTTTTTCATTGCAATATCTATCACCAAATCACTTGTACTCATTCAAGTCTGTGAGTAACACCACTGACGGCATTATGTTGACATCATTCAAGTTTCTAGGGCAGTGGAAGACTAAAATCATCATTTAAGCTTGGATTTTTGTGGATTTCTATTCTTTATAATATTCTTCATCAGTCAACTTGAGTGGTTTGGTTGCCATGAGTACTTGCAAATTGAAAATTTTCCCAAGCCATTTTGACCACTTAGCGAAGAATGACCCTAAAACATGGTACCAACAGCTAAAAAAGGTTACAAAATGTGACCTTTTGACACATTGTGCTGATTTCTGGAAAATAGGGATTGCCTACTTTGAACTCATTTTGGTGGAGCAGGTCACATATACACTGTACAACGTTGCACTGTGTTGGAAAACATACTTGCTGATATATATAATGGAAAAATAAAGCTATTAGCCTACTTCTAAATAGACAACAATGGTGGGCAATTTGTGCACATAACAGACACGGTTGACTTCATATAACAAACAATATTGTATACATTTTTAGGGATAAAATTATGAATGATTGTTTATATATATTCTACTTGCAAATATAATCACACTATATTTATATAATCATACTAATATTATACAAATATTGACTGATTTCGAGGGCATTAGTTAAATCTATTCCCCTCGAGGGTGTGTAGGTGAAAACTATTTCACGAAGCCGAGGGCCGAGTGAAATAGTTTTCCTTAAACACACGAGCCAACAGACTTTACAATTACACGCTTGGCCGGCCTGTTCAAGCATGCATGAAATTTTTGTCAACTCCCTGGGGATTATGCAGCCAGATAGCCATTTCTAGCGCTACAAAGCTAAGTCACTCTACATTTGCCACCATTGCCTATAGTCAAGTACCCACTTACACCTAAAGCAAAGAGTTATGGTGGATCTGCGAACTTCCTTCCTGTTCTGCTTGGGAGTCGAGTCTGCAAAGTCTCAGTTATCAGGCGAGCACCTTATTCACTAGGCCACGGCATCTTTATAGTCCCATCATGATTGTCCTTTATGTTAAGCGTTTACTATCAACATTATCAGCATCATAAATAGCGAAACGCAATTTTCATGGTGCAACAGTCCTATCCTTCCCTATAAACCCAGGAATTAACATAATGATATTTTGTCAAACATGTACTTCGACATAATTAATGTACTTCGACATAATTAATTTGCAGATGGATCGGAAGTGATTTACACAAACTGGAAATACAATGAACCAAACACTTTCCAGGAGAGATGCATGGTGATGATTGGACACACTGGGAAATGGAATGACGACTGGTGTCACACCCCGCGTCTGGTTTTATGCGAAGGAGGTGGGTAATTATACATAGCATCAGCACGAGACTGGTGTCCGAGGGTAATGATCAGCGTCACTGTGAATATGCACTAATTTTTTACACTGCGATACATAGTTCAAATTTGTACATATTTAATACCTGGTATTGTAGTTTGTACTTGTATGACTGTAATGGAGTCTTTAAGAGTTTGTGACGCGATGCACCCTCGCTCTATTTTCTTATTGCCCTGATGTAAATTACCCCTTTGTTTCACTTTGTTTTTCTCCCTAACCCAAACTTACCCCTTCTTCAACACCTCATGTAGCATGAAAGTCTTTGCCTGCATGAGTTTGAACCCTGGTTTGAGGACCCGACATTTACAGTGGACCTTCATGAGCTGGATGTCATTTTGATGATACATTAAATTGGCAGCCCCTTGGGTCAGTGTCCATGCTGGGCAAGTAAAAGATCCCTCATGTGGGGTAAATGTTTAACATATTGAGGACTCCTGTTCCCGTCTCATCAATCAACACTCGTGAGCGCCCAGAACTGCACTTACGAGGGGTTTTCCAAAAGTTCTGTCCAACCAGTCATAACTTTTGCTAGATTTGATGTAGAAACATGATATTTGGGTCAAATATTATTGACGTAGTTCCAAATTAACACCGAAAAAATCAGATCATAAAGTTAAAAATAAATGCTTAATATGTTGCTATGGAAACCAGAAGTCATGAAATGCGGCCCAGATTTTTAAGTAATCACTAAAAACGAATGGAACACATGTTTTCTGTGTTTTGACTTATGAATTGATATATATATTCGTAATTTTTTTCATGAAATACAATCAGTTATTTGTATATTTGTAAAATCATTAAAAACAATGAAAACGGCATTATCGTCACATCTCAGTTACACCATATATCCCTGTTATATTTCTTCAATTTAATTCAATAAAAACTTGCAGAGAGAGTAAGAACCTTCTATCATACATACAAGGAAGGCAGTATGAGTGATAGAACCAAATAAAGATTGTACAAACTTTTTCTGAATGAAGAAAGCACACATTGGACGACCTAAGAAAAGAAGACTGGACAATGCCAAAACAGCCCTTAACATGGAGACTGGGGTATCTTATTCAGGCATGGTTAGAAAGTTTGAGAAAATGTATTTACGGGGTCCCAGTCATTAGTTTAGGAAGTTGTGAAATGGCTATGAATGTTTTGAATATATTTTGTTCTATATCTCTTGTAATAATTATATATTTTGACAAGATATATCAAGTATGTGTCTGTTTACAAGACCACGGTCGCATTTCATGACTTTTAGTTTCCATAGCAACAAATCAACAATTTATTTTTACTTTTACGATCTGATATTTTGAGGATCATTTGCAAATTACCTCAATATCAACTAACCCAAATACAATTTTCCTGTAGAAAATCTAGCAAAAGTTGTGACAGGTTGGACAGAACTCATGGAAAATCCATCGTATAGTACAAAAAGTCTGCGAAACACCAACAGTGATCTCAAGATGAGGACTATGTAGCATTGATTTTTAAAGGGACACATAAAGTTAGAGGAAATGTACTCAGTGTCAAGTTCATTAATTTGAGAATTTGTGAAATGTTAGGGATTATTTTTAGTACGTTTCTTGTCTTGTCCTGTAGTCCTGGTAAAAAAATGAATTCTTGACAAGATATAATGAATCTGTACCTCTAAAAGTGCCCTGGGCCTTATTTCATGACTTCTGGTTTCCATGGCAACACATTAACCAATTATTTTTATTTCTAAGATCTGATTTTTAAAATTACTCTAATATTATTTGACCCAAATATCATGTTTCTGTATTAAATATTGCAAAAGTTATGGCAAGTCAGACAGAATTTATGGAAAACCCCTCGTAGAGAGCTGCACTTGCCATATCTTACTTAGTGCACAGATACAGAACATAACTTATTACCCAACTCCAGTGCCCTTCACACTGTCTTGAACTTGGACCGTTGTCATCGAGCGATGATCGCAAACAATACAAGTTATCATTTCCATTAGAGCTCCTTTCTGCAGATTGGCGGACCACTGGGAAAATTAATTTTCTTATTTTCAATTTGCAAACTGGCTTTGCAACGTCATTAACAGTTTTCTGTTGGTCTCCTAATCTTCTTATTTGATGAAGTACCTCAAGTAGTGTTTCCAATGAATGGTCATGGTCCAGTGCACGAGAATTGAGAATTTCTCGAAAAAATCTAGGAAACTGTCCATCCATAGGCACAATAATATAACAAGAGAGATCTAATCATGCAATGCATCATGTTTTTCGGCTTTTATGATATATTTTGTAGTATTAATGCAATCTGTGTTTTTGTTTCCTGAAAATCACAAAAACATTGAGATATTATACAATTTTAAAACATTTGTACAAGTTCAACTTCAGCATTTATACCACTGTTTGCTTTTTCTGGCCAATCAGAAGGCAGGATTTCGCCCTGATATAATGCATATCACAGCACATACATTTGACCATGATATTGCATGCTTGGCTGACTCCAAGTTGACAAAATTGAAGGAAACACTGAAACAAAACTGACCAACAAAGGATTAAAACTAACAACACAGACAGTAAACCAGGAGGAAGATTCTATCAAATTCAGTCTTTTTTATACCAATATCTAAATTAATGATCGAATTTAAGGTCACTTGATAAAATAGTTCATTTTGGATAGGCACGCTGCAAAAAAATAGTGGAACAGCAGACCAGCAATTTTGGCCCCATTTGGCAAGCTCAAAGAATTATTTTTTCTTCTTAATTCGGGGGCTACCGCCCCCGGACCCCTGCTTCTTCTTATTTCGGGGGCTGCTGCCCCCAAACACCTGCTCCCTGCTTCCTATTATTTTTCGAATGTATTTCTTAACTTCAAAATAAAATTTGCTCAGCGATTATAATAATCAGCCTCACCAAAAAGACCTTGGCTGAGAGGGCTGCACTATCGACCTACCTATCTATCTATCCGTCTATCAATCTATCTGTCTATCTATCTATCTATCTATCTATCTATAAAATTTATCTATGAAATTAATGTATTGTGTTATTTCTATCTATCTATCTATCTATCTTTCTATCTACAAAATTAATGTATTGTATCATTTCCTGAGAACAAAGAATTCTGACCTGTTGCCTTCAGGGCTGCCAACCTTCAAATGAACACAGGAACATGAAAGTGCAACAAATACAATGAAATGTTGTCAAACAAGAAGGATTGAAGGCAAACAAAGGGATTTAAATTAATTTGTTTTGTACTTAGTGGTATAAGTTAGATAACACCCTTGTTTGTGACGATATGCAATAATCCTCGGGCTAAAGCCCTTGGATATATTGCATATCGTCACAAACGAGGGCGTTATCTATTACTTATCAGGTAGGCCTACACAATGGGGATTATCATCAACATATACCTAAGTATAGGTTATTCACCGCGGGAGAGGGAATATATGATTTATCACTCGAGGGCTTTAGCCCGAGGTGTGATAAACACATATTCCTGGGCCAATGGTGAATAAGTGCCTTAATTTGTGAGACAAACACTCAAACACTCAAACATGAGAGGATAACTGGAAAACAAAGAATATAGGAATTATTTCCCTGTAATACTGGCATGTGATTGGCTGAGAGAGGTGTCGAATGGTATAAATTGTACAATGGAGCAAGTATACAATAACAATAATATCAAGCAAAACAAAACAATAATTCAATGCTTTGTAACCGTTCACAGCGCTCCTGAAGAAACATCGGGGTTAAAAAAATGAACCTAAAATTTGACCTATACCGCCTGAGACTACACGATCATGCGAACATTTTAAGACAAAAACGAAAAAAATCTGTTGGGAATTTTTTGAGAAATTCAGGTTTTAAAAAATCTTGTTTGTCTCATCACTTGAATACATGTAAAATGGCTTATTATACAATGAACAAAATTGAATACACAATGATACCTGTAAGTCTAGCTCCCTTAAGAATTCAAAAATGTTACAACAATGAAATGAAAATATTTTGCGACTTTATTCAAATAAATGTGACACATTGTTTGTCACATGCTGTGAAAATTCAAAAACGCTAAAATTAACACATTTCAAATTTTTTTTCACTCTTTATCTGTCAAGAAGTTTTAAATCTTGCTTGTCATGTATACGGAAAGCTTTAAATGTGAAAAGTGGGTCTAAAAATTATGTTTGGTCAAGCGGACTGCAGCAGATTGTCAACTTTCAAACATTATTATGCAGGTGGCAGTGACCACAAATACACAAAGTTTCCAGACTCAGTTAAAAGGAGAATGGTACCGCTTTCCTTCTCCCTTATCAAAATGGGTATTATAAAAATATTGCACAGTGAGCCATTACGGCTCTTTCCAAATCCAAATGACTGACTTAAAAATGCAGGTTCACATCCATTTGCTCATTGTGAAAGAGAAAATCACCAGTTAAACCTCTGAGGGAAATTGATTAATCTAGTTGCTGATCTAAAGGAACTCTCGACCCTTGATATGCAGTGCGGAATATGTTGCCCAAAAAAAGTTAGGCCCTATTACAGCTGTGCATTGTATGATTCTGTGCATGCAAGCATGCTTTGGTACCTCCCTAAATCTGTTCTATTCAAAGATATTCTCAGATTAAGAAGTCCATGCAAGGTGCAGGATATCATATTCAAACAACCACCATAGTGTTCACTACAGTTAGGCATGTACATGTACAAGGTACCTGAAAAAGTGTAGCAAACATCAAGCCAAGTTCCACACACAGCCGAGAACAGCCATGCCTAGTTTCGTAGCCTACATTATGTCTTAAGATTTGACGATATTCCGCTCAATATTTAATAGTACTTAATTTTGAACCATATTTATCCAAATTTAGGCCTCCAATGCAGAAGCAGAAGAAAAATGTCAGCTGCTTTCACAAACCTATGTTAGAAAATTAAATTGTTACATATTTACTTTAGCCTCAGATATCACTCTAGATATTACTGTCAAATAGTCCATCCTGCATTACCTTTGCTCTATTTGAACTATTGTATTTAGATAGTATCATATAAGCTAAATGGGCCGATGAGAAACCCGTCTGAAATGATAATGATCGGTGCTGTGAGAAGCTACTTACTTGTCATGTTTATATCTGTTTTAGACATGTTTTCACTTTTTAAAAGCTGTAAGTAGCTTTTCAGATCCAGATTAAGGATAACAAATCAGTTTAATAACACAAAAGACTGAAAATTTGGAGAATTTGGTTATTTTAAGCATTTTTGCATTTACATGGTGTGTGATAAACAATACGTCACATTTACTTTTAAAAAGTCGCTAAATATTGTCAATTCATTGTTTTAACTTTATTGAAATTCCTTAGAGAACTAAGCTAACAGGCTTCATCACGTTTTCAAGCTTGTTTATTGAATTATAAGCCAATTTACATGTATTCAAGTGATGAGATAAACAAGATTTTTAAAAACTTGAATTTCTCAAAAAATTCCCAACAGAATTTTTTCGTTTTTGTCTTAAAATGGTCGCATGATCGTGCAGTTGCATGTGGTATAGGTCCTGTTTTCGGTTCATTTTTTTAACCCCAATGTTTCTTCAGGAGCGCTGTGCGTTATAAACATTAATCACCATGTCAAACAATGATCAACATTTTTGTTCTTGATAATCGCTCAGCCAGACTAGAAAATGAGTCATTAAAATCTTGAGACTTCTCGAAAATTCTCGGCCTGATTGGAAACGCTAACCTTAAGTCATTTAATTATTTTTTATTGTCACCAATGCTGCCAGATATGATGAGCACTAAATCAAATGATTAACCGTAACTGACACAAACACAAAATTTTTAAGAGGCGACTTCACAAAACCTGGTTGGAAGTTAATTGTGAAACTGTTTGGACCACCAATCTACGAACAGCTATAACTTCCATGCATATGAGGTTACTCCTTACTCCGAAAAGTATATCCATGTTAAACACTGGTGGTATGGAAGAAAAATAGAGTTGTCTGCAAGATAAAGAAACTGACCAAGAAAAATTTAAGAAAAAAAAAACCAAAACCTTTGGTCGGAGCCCATGGGTCTTAAACCAAAGGAACGTGAACAGTGTAAGGTTTATTAGACTCACAGCCCTACAATAACTGCGCACAATAATTTGTGCTGCTCTCTACAAGTTAGGTGATTGCGACATCTACATCATATTGATGAACATAACAAAGTTCTTAAGAAAGAAAAGAATAGACCTGCATAGTGCATATTGTCTAACAATATTTGCAAAAGTGCGAAATAGATCCAAGTAACAATTGAAAAAAAAATCAAACAAAATGTTGAATTTTATTTTTATTTTTGTGACAGGATTCTTTTCACCGGGTGTCACTCTTACCCCAATCCCTCCCACTGGAACAAGTGACACAACTACAGTTGCAATGTCAGACCAGACAACAAATGGAACTGACACCGCTCTAACAACTACTGTGCAGACACCTCTGTCTTCCCAGAAACCTGGCACTCATCAGATATTTCCACAGCGTGAGTTTCATTACAAATGGTACATTTATGTCTGGGAACATAGTATTTAATTGGGGGCTATATGTAGAAATTAATATATCTCTGTGATAGATGACATTCATGACAAATTTTGTGGTTGAATGGAAGTAAAGAGTTCTTGATAAAACTTTTTGACAGAATTAATATGTTTCAATTGATTGATTCGAGGAAATAGATTTGAATTCTCATAGCGATAGCAATTCCATTTTCCTCTCATCCTGATAACCAAAACATTGTTTTAATTTTTGAATCAAGTTGTCCATACTTTAATCGCTCAAAAATCTACAGTAGGAGCCACAGATAGTACCCTTTATATTCATTTCATTGTACCCATCAAATATGAAATGATCATCAATATCTGCTTGATGATTTGTATCTTGTTTACTGTAATAAAACTAACCATTCTCTTGCATTTCAGTTGTGACAATACTTGCATCACTTCTTGGCCTTGTATTTGTTATGGCAACTGGACTTGCCATTTTCTATGCTGTTCAGTAAGTACAAAGACACTTATTTGTGGCCCTATATCAAACTATTAGTAATGATGCTTTGGTTTTTAAACAGTGGAAAGCCAGTCAACAATGTGCTCTTCCTCCTCCGTAGCTTATGATATAAGAATTAGATGTTACACGTTAAAATGATGCAAAAATTAGACGGTTTTAAAAAAATTTACTTACGTTTTTGAACATTCATCAGCCTTCTTCATGTGTGCAATTCAGAAAGTATGAAAATCTAAAATATCAAATAATTTGGATGTATTTTGTACTTAATAATTTTCAGAAGTGGAAAGTGCAGATGCAGATGTCGCTCGTCCAACCGAAGTGATATCGCAGAATTCATCGATAACAATTATTACGACAACTTCTTCGACTTCCAAATGCCGAACATGTTCCGACATTCTTCTGGAAGAACAATGTCCCAAATTTTGATGGATCTCGGAGAAACAAATGTTACAAATTCCGCTAGGACTCCGGTATTAGCGCAAGACCAAGGAGATATCTTCTTTGTCACTGGAAGCACCAGTCAAGTTCGCCCAAAGAGACCGCGGTCTAATTACATGAACACCAATTGCAGTGCTTGATGCTTTGAAAGACTGTTGTCTGATAATTTATTGCATGAAAACAGTTGTTGTGCTCAACATTAAAAAAAACACATTGGGATGATTGTACACCGTTGCTCATAAATATGGAATACTTCAAGATTCTCCATTGAAATTGGCAACTTTAGCAATTTCTGCTGGAGCACATGGTAGTCTGATTCAAATGTAACTGCTTCCAATTACCGCTAAAGGGAAGAGCAAACTGTCACTTAAAATCGTGCCCCAGGAAAAGTTTCAGCATATTTCAGGGGTTTTTTTGGGTGAGGTGCTTTCAACCAAAAATTCAAAATTCTAGCAAAAAAATGTGGTTGAGGTTTGCAAAGAGTGATTAGAGAAGATAACTTGACCATAACAATGGACCATGCTTACATTCACACTCTGAAATTTACTTTTATTTAACACTTTTTTGCCAAAAAAGTATTCCATATTTATGAACAGGAGTGTATGAGCACAGATTGCATAACGTCAGCCGATATTACTATTCTTCAAGAAAGTATGTAGAATTTGTAAAATCTCGCAAAATTAGTATCTGACCACATACAAGGAGAGTTACAATGACTGTCAGAAATTGAAAAAAAAAGCAAATTTATGTAAACTTGTGATGACTGCTAGTATATTTTGAAAAACAATAACACCTTTTATTTGGAAAATGTTGAGACTCTCTGGTGAGGCATAACACTAGGCTAAGACAGAAGTTGTTTATTGTGGTTGTACACAAGCAATAACATTGCCTGACAGTTTTAAATTCCTTTGTCATTAACTGTGATGTCAATCTGAGTGTTGCAGGTTGAAGATTAGAACAATCACATTCACAGATACCCGATGATGTCATGGTTTAACTGCAAAATGAAGTTTTCAAAAAGCACACAGCTATGAAATAAAAAGAAGCAAAACAGTGGTAACGACTCTAATAATTAAACCTCACTGAAAGTCGTTTTGACTAATTATGTCAGTAAAGTGATGATGTCAAATACCTTTGGCTTGACAAACTATAGTTAGTCAAAAGTTACTCAAATGACCGAGTAATTAGTCAGCCAAGAGATGGAACTTCACTAATTAACTTGGTAATTTAACTAAACTTCTTGGAAAGCTTAGCTATAAATTAGTCAAATAAGTAATTACATTAGTCTTAATTTAGTCAATTTACTAATTACATCAGTCAAAAGTTAGTTAATTTACTAATTATATTAGTCATTACCTGGTCAAATTAATTATTACTTTAGTCTTAAGTTGGTCAATATACAGATGCAATTAGTCTGAACCAGGCAAATGATCTGAGACATGTATAATTGAATTGGGAGTAGTGGGAGTTACAGCACTTCATCGTTTGACACCAAGGCAACAATCGCTGCAAAGTTGTCATCATCCAAGAAATATTACAGTCCTTGTCATATTTACGTATGTGGAATCCCAAGTTTTTTTTCTATGCTGTTAAACTGTCAGAGACAACAACTCCCTCTAGCAATATGTATAAAATAACTACCAGCTGTGATGTCAGATTCCCCAGCCAGCCGACGTGGATCCACCTGAACTGAGCATCACAGTTTCAACAGTGTGTCAGAGTAAGCATTTTATCAGGGATACATGTAGCCGCTGCCACCACATCATCACAGCCTGATAGCCAATGGGCTGATGGTAAACTATGCATCACAGTTCAAATATTGATATATGGAAGAAAGAGGGTAGTTTGATTAATCTACAAACTTGCTAATTTACAACTTTAAAGGCTTTGCCAGTAATTTGCTATTTAAATGAGATCTAATGCAGCTAGAAGCATAATTATTTTTTATTGAATGCAGTAACACCTACTCTATGCTAGTTTTAAGTTTCAGCTTCTCATCTTTATCCAAAGAATTTTCTCTGTTAATTTCAGTCAACTGTGTCTAAAATTGTCTTTATTTATTTAAATTGACATTGGCACAGTCATGGTACTGCAGTGAAAAAATAACTCAGTGACTTTTTTTTTATTTTTTGCCATTTGTTTGACAATAACTTGTTTATGATATATGCAAATTTTAAAAAAAAAATCTGTATGATCGTTTTTCTAAAATTTGATAACTGCCAAAATTGATGCATGCAAAATCTGCAATTAATTAGTGTGTTGGTGCCCTTTGAGTTCTTACAGAAAAAAGTATTTTAACCTTTTTCTTCACATTTGTGGCAAATGTATTGGTTTACATCCATGGGAAGACATTTCTGACATTTTTGTGTTACAAATGCATGTAATGCTTTGTTCTGTGGTACATAACCAAAAAATCAATTTATGACTTTTAAGCAGTCATCAGGCCAAAAATGCAGTTACCATGGCAACCAAACGAGCCGGTGAAATTTTTTTGTTTTAATTTTTGAAATGCATGGGTTCCATAGAGTACCTGTGCAAAATTTTAGAAAAATCTATTTGATCAAACTACCATACTTTAGTCACCTTAACTGGTATAATAAACTGTATTTGAGTCTTGAGTGTGTATACATCTGTGGGCCTACTTCTTCCTTCTAGGGTTATTGAATGCTCCAGTTCACTGAACCTTTTCTGCAGATGTGCTCCAGCAGATGAAATAGAAACTGTGACCCCTGAATGCATTCAACTTCACCATGAGCAGCTGTTGTTTTAACTGAAACTATTTAACCAACCATCATCTAATTTTATGTTATGTGAACCGTATACCATTTCAAATAAACTGATTAAACGCTTACTGCCAATTGCCGGTGCAAGGGAACTTCTTTTATTATGAAAACGGATATATCGCTCGATTTGAAAACCATGTATTCTCGATTTCTTGCACCTGTTTTGAATAATGGTGTAAGTTCATATATTGTCAGCTTCTGACGCCTCATTCATTTTGATAGCCATTTTTCCAATACCAAAAAAATCACAATGATCAAGAGAAAATTTGAGTAGTAACTAGTGCATTCAAAGCAATAGCAATTGTACCTTATATGAGCTAACACGTTCTGATGCCAAAGATCAGGTTTATTCGGCATTCAGAACCCAGTGGATATTTCGAGATATTTATTAAAACAACGATTAGTGAATATACTCAATTTTAAAATTATCATTCATTTTAAGCTTTGATTTCTTGAACTTATCAGCAATAGAGTCTTTTACTCCAAGGACATATGGACACATCAGTTGAATTTCAATATGCAACAACTTTCTGTCATTTGTGACAGTTAAAAGCTGAAGTGTTGTTCAATCATATGAAACGAATATAACAACAGTTACTTCTGAAGTTTTATTGCAGACCGCTATTTTCTGGTAAGAGCAAACTAACGTACAGCAGTATCGAATGCAACACGAAAAGTCATTTTTACTGAACATTTGAACAAAAAATTACAATTCATCGTGCAAAGTGTCGGAATACAATTGCATTAACTTAAATTAATAGTTACAACCATCTCAGGTTAAATGGATGTAACAACATTCAAAAGGTTAATTATACTAGTTTTACTGTCAGCAGAAAAAGAGACATCAAATGCAGACAATCTGTATGATTGGATTGGTGGACACAAAACTCGTGGGACACCAATAAGAAGAATTAAGGCAAAAAGTGTCACTCATTGCATTCACGGATGCTTCAGCGAAAGATTATCAGCCGTCAATTACGAAACTTCGACTGAAAAGTGTGAATGTTTTGTGAGGAGTAATATCATGGTATCAGCGGATGGGTGGATGACTGCTACCAAGTTCCAGGTAAGAAATATAATTTTTTAAGCAATGTCCAGCAGTCTTAAGTGCATGGGAGGACAGGCCGGATAGCCTGGGCAGAATCCCAGAGGGGCAGAGAGTTGATCCTGTGGCATTGGCACCCTGGAAAACCCTGGAAAATTAAAATTTTTGCCACGGCACTTGGTACAGGGGGCAGAATTCAAAGCATTAAAAACTTCAGTGCAGACGTTGACACGACATTGGTATTTAAGAACAAGAGCTACAATTGAATGCAAAACCCTGCGTTTGGAACCAAGCACGCCGCCGACTGAAAACTCTGCCACTCTCTCCCTTTTGTGTCATTATGTGGCTTTTTTCTTTACATAAAATAAGCATGTATATATATATATAAATTGCAAAATTGCTTTCTTGGAGGGAGATTTCTGCACACTTCCGACTTCCTGTTTATTATAGCTCTTTGCAGCTTGGCAGCCAAACACTTTCAAACTTAACTTTTATTATGGTCTTATGATGTCACTGGCTTAAAAATGTATTGTTTGTGCTAGTTATGGTTAATCAGTTGACTCAGTGCATATCATGTCCAGCAGCATAATCTGAGCATAGGCTTCAATTTATATAAACAAACTAATTAAATAACATAAGGTACGAATTACATAAGAAAAATTAGGAGAACAACAGAAAATGTTCAATGATGTGGCAAAGCCATTTTGCAAATTGAAATGAAAAGCAGAAACTTTAATTGGCTGTGTCTGAGAAAACCAGGCAGGGGCGTCTACGTGGCCCAACTCCGATTTTAATGATACTGGGTTTAATGACCCTTTGAATAGTTTGAAAAGTTGGGGTAAGATTGATTTTGACCAAAAAAATTTTTTAGGGGCCAAACTGGTACTCTAAAAAATAGATGTTTTACATAGCTGAAAATCTTCGGCAAAAACTCCCATTGGATTACATGTTAAATTTTGAAACTTCGAGGCTATGGTACGCAACGAGCAGCGGCTACAAAAAAATTCTGACAATGCAATTTGGTTGTATGACTCTTTAACTTATAGAAAGTGGTGTCAGACCCGTGGGTTTTTTTGTTATGGGTTGTTTTGAGTGGCATTTCTAATGTAACCATGGCGACAAAATGGAAATCTATTTCTTTGACCACCGAAAAGATGAAATTGGTCTATCTCTGTCAGTAAAAATGATAGAAAAACAAGTAAAGCATGGTTTCCTATATTTTAGAGTATGGGGAATTCATTTCTTAGGTCAATTCTATTTTTAGAACAACCCTTGGGTGCATTTTAGGCCTATAAATGCAGAAAAAGTGTGATTTTTTTAACTTTTTTAACTTTTCCGGCAGTATGATGCAAATTTGGTGACCTGAACATTAGCAATTAGGAATGTTACACCACCAAAACATTTTTGTCTTTCATTTGGTGTATACAATTTGTTAAATTTATGCATATTTCTAGCCAAAAAGGCCAAATTCGGTCATTTTTATGCCCAATTTGTGGCAAATTTTGAAAAAAAGCCCAGAAGTTGATGTAATGAAATGATGAGAGCCTGAACTACAACTAAGGAACTCGTGCTTTATTTTTACAAATGTTGTTTCAAGAAGGTACAAAAAATTAGTTTTTGACCTAATTAACATTCAAGATGGCTGCCACAATGGGAATTGTAAGACCCGTGGGACAAAATGGAAATCTATTTCTTTGACCACCAAAAAGATGAAATTGGTCTATCTCTGTTAGTAAAAATGATAGAAAATCAAGTAAAGCATGGTTTCCTATATTTTGGAGTATGGGGAATTCATTTCTTAGGTCAATTCTATTTTTAGAACAACCCTTGGGTACATTTTTGGCCTATAAATGCAGAAAAAGTGTGATTTTTTTAACTTTTTTAACTTTTCCGGCAGTATGATGCAAATTTGGTGACCTGAACATTAGCAATTAGGAATTTCACACCACCAAAACATTTTTGTCTTTCATTTGGTGCATGCAATTTGTTAAATTTATGATTTTTTATGCCCAACCTGCGGCAAATTTTGAAATGATGATAGCCTGAACTAAAACAATGAGGGACTCATGCCATATTTTTCCAAATGTTGTTTCAATAATGTACGAAAAATTAGTTTTTGACCTACTTAACATTCAAGATGGCTGCCACAATGGGAATTGAGATACGATTACAAATTCTGCAGTAACAAGTGAAGTGAGATTTTTAAACAGTATTTAACATTTCCTGCCTTATGTGGGAATTGTGACAACTGGAACTCTCATAATTGTGCAAATAACATTAAAAGGAATTTTGCTCTGCAAAAAGCTGCAGAATTCTATAATTCCTAAAGGCAGTAATGTAGTAATTCTGCATTTAAACGGGAAGAGTGCACAATTTTGCAATTTACTGCAGAAGTCATACAAGACTCCACAATTATTTCTTAAAAACAAAATATTCTTGCAGAAATGCATAATTTCTACAGTACTGCAGGATTCCGGTTGGAAATAGCAGCATACGGCTTTTAAACAATGAAGTGTATAATTTGGTCATCACTTTTGTCCAAAAAACGAACATCATTGGATCTCATCAGGAACAACATCAATGTGTGCATACATGTCATAGATATTATCCCTAAAATATTTTTGCACAAACTTTTTTCTTCCGTTTGTAAAATAATAAAGTATTATAGTCCATTAGATAGGGGAGATTCTAAGATCTCCAGACATATTTTTATGCTTTCTGTAACTTAATTAGGACCAGAGATATGGTCATTTGAGAAAATGTTAATATTGTGAATTTTTTACATAGCAGTAAATTAAGGGATTCATCCTTCAACTGTTTGACCTTCACTGAGTGGTTATGGTGAGGCAGGGGAGCTTCAAATTTTGTGACATCGTTCAAAGGTATTGGGACAACAATTACTCTTAGATTTGTGTAAATAGCCCATTTCCTTTTATGGCAAATTTATGCTGAAAAACTTCAATAAGGCAGTAAAAAGATGAAATTTAAAAAAATTTAAAAAAACCCTTTGAAACGAAGAGTGGAATTCATGCAAAGTCATATATGTTTTTGAGGTCAATTTTTTAATTAGTGCAAACACTCCATTCCTAACCTAAAGCAATGAAAAAAAATTATATATCACAGAAAAGGTTTTTTGGTGTTAGAGCCCATTGAACTTGAAATGTTGGTCAAGGTCATCGGGGGTAAAAAAAATCTTGCGGATCAATTAGTTGAGTAATCCCTGCAGACATGACATCCTCAACTTAAAGCGATGATGGGCACAATGCCAAAAGCTGTAGGGGGGTACGGACACTACAAGGGGGGTATAGACACTACGAAGAGACAAAAACTGATGTGGCTCAACAACTAATATAGATATCAACATGCTTATTGTTGTAATGTAGTATTGTTGTAATGTAGTATGCTAGTGAGTAGTTGGATGTGCCATTTGTTTTGAATTGCCCCCAGGTTCAGCTTGTGTGAGAAGTAAGGGGGGGTACAGACACTACACATTTTTATATTAATTAATTAACCACAAGTTTTTTTTTATCTGAAAAACCGGTCTGAGAGATTTTTGGAAAAAAGTTTTCCCGGCCTTAATACAGGTGTGGATGTGGTCAAGTGGGTCATTTTGTGCTCATATAGAGGTGAACTAAAATGCGTTGTGGAATTGGGGATAGTTTGTTGTGGTTTTTTTTTTTTAATTAAAAAAAAAAGTATTTTTTCAATTAAAAAAAAAAGTTATGTCATAGATCGTTTGAGTCTTGACTGTTTTCAAGCTGACTTTGCATTATAATATCGCCCACATGACGATCGTCCATGCATTTCAAGGAAGGCCAATAATGCATTTAGCAATTACTTTTTGCTGTGCATCTATTTTCAGAAGCTGTCTAACAATGCTAATTGCAATTCTGCAAGTTCTTAAGCCTTTTCTCACCAAATTGCCACTGAGAAACAGCATATGAAGTCAATCTGACAGGTGTCAAAGCTGATTGCACTTCGCAGTGCAGTGCTACTTTTTTCTTGTATCCATGGATATTATGCTTAATTGCCATTTGAATTCCCAACAGTATCACCCAGGATTTGAATCCTCTGATTCTTGTTGTCCAGATGTATTCCTTGCAAGACAATTTCTGCTGAACTCACTCTGTCTTATTCAAAAAGGTTTTTTTTTTCATATAATGTCAAATCTACCATCTGTAGGCCTATAGTCTATGACCAAACAATTCTATTTCTCAGACAGTTCGATTGTTGTTTATTTGATGAAAACTGAGAAACTGAATGTAACATTGGTTGATGTAGCAATTAAAAATAACTGTTTGACAGAGTGTTTGTTTAATTTGGCTAATAAAATGACAATTTCTTGCAATTTTTTGCACAGTGCAAAGAAAACAACGTTTTTGATGCAAATATCTTCCGAAAACCAGCTTTATCAAACGATTAAGAAAGAATTCAGGCCTAAGAGAAATCACCTACAGAAATTTGCTCTACTGATGGCCTTCTGATTGTCAGACTTTTCAATCTAGTCAATCTCTTATGAGTTATGACATTTAAAATAATGAATTGTTTTGCCTGGAAATGTTTATTGTTCAATAAATAACAGAACTCTATGCAAGTAAACTGACATGCACATATATATTGAAATAGACAAATGAAATGCTGGTACGGCTTACTAATGTGCCTTCAAAAATCTATGCATAATTTGCCGACACATCCTTACGGCAAAACCAACAGGTACTACACACTTCTTGGAAGTCTTCTTGAATTTATAGCAAGTTGGGCCCCATTCTGTGCATTCCTAATTATTTTAATTAATGTTTTTCCATCTGCCAGCGTGCAATGGTTTTAGCAAAATGACCAAGGTTTTCCTTTGCCTCACAATGAGATACTTTTGATTCATAACACAAAATAAATTGAATGTTCAAGCTTTTTGGCTGCCATATTGGCACTTTTTACAAGATGTTATCATGCGACCTTTTTAAAAAACATCCTATAGCATTTTCTATACTTTAAGACAACCACGAGAATAATTTGTGTCCTAATCAAAATCTAAATTGTAGAAAGACGTCAGGCATTTTACGACAGTCAAAACTTTTCCCTCATACTTTCATGATGGATGGATGATTGGCACTTTAGGTCCCTATTTTTGCGCCTCGTAGATAATTGGGAGAGGCGGATGACACAACAATGAGCGCAATGATGATTGAAACTGCTGTCCAATATAAGTTTAGATAACACTGCCAAAGCAGGTATCAAACTCTGGACTAAATGACTGGCAGCTTATACCTTCTTGAAACAGTATTTGGAACAAAATGGCATGAATGTATGCTTTGGGTTACCATCTCTTTCGCTATATCAACTCCAAACATTTTTCAATAATTTGTCGCAAAACGTGCCTAAAATCAGCCCAATTTGTTCTTTTTTGGCAAGAAAATTAGCATTAATGTAACAAATTTTTACACCTTATAAAGATAAAAAATTCCATTTAATGTTATTTGCACAATTATGAGAGAGCCAGTTATCACAATTCCCATATAAGGCAAGAAAAGTTAAATACTGTTTAAAAAATCTCACTTCACTTGTTACTGCAGAATTTGTGATCTTATCTTAATTCCCATTGTAGCAGCCATCTTGAATGTTAAGTAGGTCAAAAAATCATTTTTCGTACCTTCTTGAAACAACATTTGGAAAAATATGGCATGAGTTTCACTTTGTTAAGGTTCAGATTATCATCCATTTAGTAACATCAACTTCTGGACCTTTTTTAAAATTTGCTACAAAAATGGGCATAAAATTGGCGAATTCGGCCTTTTTTTACAAGAAATATGCATAAATTTAACAAATTACATACACCAAATGAAAGACAAAAATGTTTGGTTGGTGTGACATTCCTAATTGCTAATGTTCAGGACGCCAATTTGTATATATAAATACTGCCGGAGAATTGAAAAAAGTTAAAAAATCACACTTTTTCTATATTTATAGGCCTAAAATGCACCCAAGGGTTGTTCTAAAAATAGAATTGACCTAAGAAATGAATTCCCCATACTCTAAAATATAGGAAACCATGCTTTACTTGTTTTTCTATCATTTTTTCTGACAGAGATAGACCAATTTCTTCTTTTTGGTGGTCAAAGAAATAGATTTCCATTTTGTCCCACGGGTCTGAAAATTCCCATTGTGGCAGCCATCTTGAATGTTAATTAGGTCAAAAACTAATTTTTTGTACCTTCTTGAAACAACATTTGTAAAAATAAAGCACGAGTTCCTTAGTTGTAGTTCAGGCTCTCATCATTTCATTACATCAACTTCTGGGCTTTTTTTCAAAAATTTGCCACAAATTGGGCATAAAAATGACCGAATTTGGCCTTTTTTGCTAGAAATATGCATAAATTTAACAAATTGTATACACCAAATGAAAGACAAAAATGTTTTGGTGGTGTAACATTCCTAATTGCTAATGTTCAGGTCACCAAATTTGCATCATACTGCCGGAAAAGTGAAAAAAGTTAAAAAATCACACTTTTTCTGCATTTATAGGCCTAAAATGCACCCAAGGGTTGTTCTAAAAATAGAATTGACCTAAGAAATGAATTCCCCATACTCTAAAATATAGGAAACCATGCTTTACTTGTTTTTCTATCATTTTTACGGACAGAGATAGACCAATTTCATCTTTTTGGTGGTCAAAGAAATAGATTTCCATTTTGTCGCCATGGTTACATTAGAAATGCCACTCAAAACAACCCATAACAAAAAAACCCACGGGTCTGACACCACTTTCTATAAGTTAAAGAGTCATACAACCAAATTGCATTGTCAGAATTTTTTTGTAGCCGCTGCTCGTTGCGTACCATAGCCTCGAAGTTTCAAAATTTAACATGTAATCCAATGGGAGTTTTTGCCGAAGATTTTCAGCTATGTAAAACATCTATTTTTTAGAGTACCAGTTTGGCCCCTAAAAAATTTTTTTGGTCAAAATCGACCTTACCCCAACTTTTCAAACTATTCAAAGGGTCATTAAACCCAGTATCATTAAAATCTGAGTCGGGCCACGTAGACACTATATGGGACTTCCGCCTGGTTTTCTCAGACACAGCCAATTCAAATGTGACATCATTATGCAATTAAAGAGCTCTAATGCAGGGCTGAGACAATAATTTTCTTTTTCAGAATTGGACCTGGTTATTCAGAGCCACCCCTGGCACTGGAGTCAATCCCAGTCAAATTTGGTTGACCCCTGGAGGTGTTGGAGCAGCTGAAGATGCAACTGAAAATCCAAAAAATACAAACACCTTCCGCTCAAGTTTGGTTGACACAAGCTGGAATAAATGTTCAGAGGTAAATTAATTAATGCTTGAATTATCCATTGGATAGTCTATGAGCGGTTTTACCCACACAACTTAAATATAGCTCTCCGCCAAACTAGCTTTAACTAGGGCCTATTCTTTTTAAAGTCTTAAAAGTTGTTACCATTGCTAAACAAATCTGAGATGGGGCAATAAAATGTTACCCCAGGAAACAAAGCTGTAAACGTGTACCATTGAAAACTTTAGTTTTTGGTGGAAAATCACCCCTTAGCAATAAAAGGCTCAGCTTGCTAATTGTCTTACGTAATGTGGTAATCACATTTTAATTTTGTATTTTAACTGTTTTCACAATGTTTCTGTTCTTTGTAGATCAGAATCTCTTTCTACAAGGACTGGGAGGAGAAAATGTTCATTGATTTCAACAGCGTCGGAAGCACAATATCAAATTTCTTCACACAAGCAAGAGTTATTGCTTCTTCCTATGAAGATCTGAACAGTTCAATCCCAACTCCTTCTGAGTTCACTCAAGGAATGTGAGTACCTATTTTTCACATTTTCGTAGCACTTTCTGAGCAAAATTCTATCACCATTTTAATTTTGGGTCTGGGGAGGGGGGAGGCGATGGCTCAATGACCTTCCAATTAAATATAGGCCTACCACTGATCATTTATTTTTCAACACTCACACACAGATTATTATGTTGAAAAAGTTATATTATTTCGTTTGTAGATTTGTCAGAATAAGGACATTCTACATCATGTATCATGGAGGATGCAGTACAGACAATGGATGGACATCGATCACTATTGCTCGTACCAATTGCAATTTTGAGAATCGACCTTATCCGATATTTCTCTACAGCAGCAAGATGACTAAAGATCATCTGAAAAGTAAGTAACAATTGAAAAGAAAAGTGTTTCAATTGCAAAACATGAAAATAAGAATCCATGCAGACTTTAATAAATAATATATCGAGAGCCTTTTTTTGCAACGTTCATTACAGGACAGACATATTTAGTTATTAGATAGACTGACCCAACAGAATTTCTGCCTGCAGAAAATAATATTGAGCTAACCAAAATTTTTTTTATCTGATTAACATTATAAAAGATAGAGATAACGCAACTTTTATTTTTCATCCTACTGACCGACCCTTGAAAAAAGTGTTACTAGAAGATTCAAGAAGCTAAAAATTGAATATGTCAGGCCTTACAGGCAGGGACATATCAAGAAATGGCCTGGGGGAGCACAACATGGGCAAATAGGTGGCGCTCCACAGCATTTCCTATCTGTTCCACGTTAATTTTGGACCTAAGGGGGGGGGGGGCATGGCATCATGCCCCCCCCTAAATACCCTACTACTTACAGGGTGTTGTGCAATTTCATTGTCTCAGAATCTATCTGCCCTCTTTGACAAAAGGCATCAAATGAGAAAAGTCTTCTTTTTTTTTCTCGAAAGTAGTTTCACATGCTTCATTTGACATAGCTATAGATACATTACATTTAGGTTGATGTCATGACAGCTTTGAATACTCTTATTAAGGTGGCTCGATACTCGTGAACTTTCCAAGATAGGATTTCTTAAAAATAGTTTAGAATGATCCGAAATATAGTTTATAGCAAGGATATGTAAAAAAAAGTGGTCACAACCAGCCTTTTTTTTTCAAAATATTTCAGGTCATGCACAAGAAAGTCATTCCACACAAACCTGAAAAACTAAATTTTTTTTCTTGACTTTTTAACTGTGAAGTTTTCCCTGCCATTCAGTGGTCATGCTCCCATATTATGCAATGAAGCATGAAATTAAAGAAGACACTTAAATGGAAAAGCTGATCATAATTTCAAAGCGATATATTTAGTCTAAAGGGCATTCCAAGGGCTCGGAACAAATTATTGATTTTGACAATTTTAACTTTTTTTCATAAACTATGGCGCTAAAAAAAATTTGCCAGACAGGATTTCTCATTTCTTTGTCATTTGTTTCCAAATATTGTGAGGAACAATAAAATGCATAAGAGAGGGTTTCCAATCGCAGTGGATTTTGATATAAGAATTTATTTATATCTCTGAAATCCCGTAGAATTATCGTCCTCTTCATAGCGCATCTAATGCTTGAAAACAGAAGTCTCTTGAATAAAAAAAAAGGTGCTGAAACAGTGTCAGCAGAGCTCAGCTGCTGTGGTGACGTTACGGTAGATAGGGCCTGCCTGGCTGCGCGTGAATGTGCGCAAATTACCACTTTGCATGAGTAGCGAGCCACCTTAAGTTATTAGGGCCATTAATTGTAAACATCGTAGAATTCTTCTCCCTCATAGTCCGCCCTGAAAATTTGCCATTTTGGAGATAATTCCTTTCCTAAAACCAAAAATACTTTTTTGATAAATATTCAGGGACAAAGTAATTTAACCCCCCCCCCCCCAACTATATTGGGGAACTTTTCCTGCCCAAATATGAATTCCTGTGTAATTTTCTCAGTGCGTCTTTAGCCAAATTCATTCTCAAAAGTTAATTAGAATTAAATAAGGTGTACACTTGGATTAGGTGGAAACATTTGATTGTGCACCTTTCATGTGGCTGTCACACCTTGACGTTTGAGGGGACGTGTGAGTAACTTACTTAAAACGTTGATTCAAGGGAAAGAAGGGCTACTCCAGCTACGTGAAAACGTGTACAAAACGAATACAAACCGTGTTTAAAACGTGTACAAAACTTTTCAAAACCAAATGAAAAACGTGCACAAGGCGTGTATATAATGTGGGCCTGGCCAGTGACTAATTTGTGTAATATTTCTAGAATTTATTGGTTGAGAAAAACAACGTCTGTAGGACGTTCTGGCCGTGTAAGAAACGTGTCAGAAACGTGGGAAACGAATGAGAAACTTATGAAAAACGTTTGAAAAAAAAGCCCCTGTCACACCTTGCCGTTCTAGAATGCGTGTGTATAACATACTTAGCACGCTGGGGAACGTTTCTTGTAAGCTGTATAAGGTATTTATAAGCAAGTTTCTCAAACGTTAGAAACACACAGATACACGTTAAAATACATTGTAAAACGTCCACAGAACGGAGAAGTTTTAAGCATGTTCAAAAATTATTGACGTACACCAACGTGTCAACTGTAAGCTATGGATAAGGTATAGGCACGTTAGGAGATCGTCAGAGAACATTATCATCGTTTTACAAACGTTTTTCATAAGTTTCTCATTCGTTTTTCACGTTTCTCACACGTTTCTGACACGCACAGAACGTCCCCCATATTCTTTAGTTCTCCTTTAAAAAATTGTAGAAATATTCAATAAAATAGTCAATAGGCAGGCCTAGGTTATCTACACGCCTTGTGCACGTTCTTCACAAGTTTTGCATTCGTTTTTCATAAGTTTTGTACTCGTTTTAAACACGTTTTGCATTCGTTCTGTACACGTGTTTAACATAGGCGGAGCAGCCCTTTTTCTTTCTTTCAACGTTTCAAGTAAGTTACTCACAAGCTCTCACACGTCCTCTCAATCGTCAAGGTGTGACAGCCACTTTAGTCATATGCATATAATTTGGCAACCAAAAGTGATTTGTTTTTTTTTCAGATTTTCTGGAGGCTGATGTTTTTGCAATCATGGGTTTCTGCAAGTTCTGAAGATGGATGGTTGACAGGCATTATCATTAATAGATTTAGGTTTCTGCAAATTTTGAAGATGGATTACTGACATGCATTACCATTAATGAATTTAGGTTTTAAGTTTCTGCAAGTGTTGAATATGGACAACTGAAAGACATCATCATTACAGCCAAACACTTTGATAATTAGAGTGGACTGTGGCACTGTGAAAATGGCACTTCCTGTGTCATCATGCTGATGATTTGTCATGATCAAACCCAATTCTTTCAATGTAAATTTTTTATTGAAGGAGACTTATCCCACTTGTTGGTGTCAGCCAGACGAAAGGATTATGCATCTGATTTTCACTCTAAAATCCGTTATGAGAGGTCAAATGGCTTTCTCTTGATCATGACTTATCAAACAGCCGCCGCTATGTTTCCAATGTTGAAAGTAGAAAAGATGACACTTTTCAAATTTCAAATTTTACAGTGTAAGGATAAAGTCATTAAGCAGCCAAGTTGCGGGTTTATGGAAATAAGGTAGCTAACTGTATCTATAATTAAACTAGCTAATCTTAATCTATATTTAATGTTCCTTTAACCTTAAAAGTAATTGTTTTATTGAATTTGTGGACTTTTGAATGTCATATTTGTATATTGTTGTATAGTTAAATGTGGAAAGCTTCTACAAATGTCAGATTATGCATTATGTGCCCTGCTGAAGCTGAGTCACGCAGGTGGTAAAACTTTTATGATTTAGGTTTATTGATGGATATTGATGTAACGTGTAGCTATTTGCTAAGGTTATCAAACAGTTGGGTAAAGGGTGTGGCAGTGCTAAAGTTGGAATACTGAACACAGTGGATATTGAGAGCATAACATCAGCCCATTGGAACTCTGTGGATGACATGAAATGAGACTTTAAGATCTCAGTGATACTCATCAAATTGGAGTGTATGAACTGTGAGGAAATGAACAGTTGAGTAAGCCTTAGTGAGTAACCACAACTACATGTGGAGGCAGGTCAGCCAAGCCTCTTGATTATTTTAATAACATCAATTGGGAACTGGAAGACGGCTTGGGCCCCTGAGGACCAGACACTGTGATTGCATTCACCAAATTTGCTGTTGTTTTCAGTGAAACAATTTAGCCAACCATCATTTTATGTCATGTGAACCATATACCACTTCAAATAAAACAAAACACTCACAACCTATTGCAAGCAAAAGGAAACTTCCTTTATGGTGAAAACGGCTGTATCGCTTGATTTGAGAACCATATATTCTCGATTTCCTGCACCTGTTTTGAATAACATAAGTTCATATATTCTTTTAGCTTCTAACTCCAAATTTATTTTGATAGCCATTTTTCCAATACCAACAAAACTCACAATGATAAAGAGAAAATTGATTTTACAACAAGCTGAGTAGTAACTAATGCATTCAAATCAACAACAATGGTACCTTATGTGAGTACGTATCGAATGAACACGCAAAGTTATTTTTACTGAACATTTGAACAAAAAGTTGCAATTCATTGTGCAAACTGTGCATACAATTGCATTCACTTTTAACGGTTACCAGCGTCTCAGGTCAAATGGATATAACAACATTCAAAAGGTTAATCATACTGGTTTTACTGTCAGGAGAAAAAGTGACTTCAAATGGCAACAATCTGTATGATTGGGTAAGTGGACACAAAACTCGTGGGACACCAATAAGAAGAATTAAAGCAAAAAGTGTCACTCATTGCATTCACGGATGCTTCAGCGAAAGATTGTCAGCCATCAATTACGAAACTTCGACTGAAAAGTGTGAATGTTTGGAGAGGAGTAATATCATGTTGTCAGCGGATGGGTGGATGACTGCTGCCAAGTTCAAGGTAATGAATATAATTTTTCACTGCAGTGTTAATAATCTAAATGCATGGAGAATGCACAGCCATCAGTACAACTGGATGGATGGATGGATGGATGATTGGGGCTTTACGTCCTGTATTTATGCACTAGGGAGGCTAATTAGGACAGGGGGAGGACACGGCAATGAGGCGAAGGATGATTGAAACAGCTGTCCAACATAGGCCCAGGTGACCCGGCAAGAACTGGATTGAACCCTGGACCCAGCGATTGGCAGCCCAGCACGCTACCACTAGACCAACCCTCCCCCCTCAGTACAACTGGAAATTTAGTGGAGGATCCAGAAAGGATAGTCTGAGGGTGGAGCTGGGTGTCTTTTCGGTTTTCGTGTGCTGATGTGAGCGTTGTTTATCCATATTTCTTCAAAATGTCATTTCCACCTCAGTGAACAGAGGGGGCAATAAAACCTTCGGCGCAGACATTGACATGGCATTGGCATACAAGAACAAGAGCTGGAAATGAAGGCAAAACCCAGCGTTTGGAAACCAAACATGCTTCCAATAGCAAGCTCTTCTTTCCTCCTCCTTTCATGTCATAATGTGGCTTGTTTCTTTTTAAAAGTAGGTCTGGCCTATATATAGCTTGGTGGAGAGATTTGGACTCTCAGCCATTGCCAATTGGTATCACTGGGAGACCAATTTTCCCAGCTCCAGACACTCGTTCATTCATATTTAGTTGTTATTATGTTTCGTTCTTGGGAGCAGTTGAAAGCAAGGCCTCTTCTTTCCATACAAAATATGTTCTTCGTGCAGTCTTTACAACCTCACTTCTGCTTTCTGGCTGATCTATAGATGTGGCGTGTCATGACACTGTATTAAAGATTGTCTCCCAGTCGAAAATCCTTTAAAAATGCTCTGATATATCAAAATTACAAAATTGCTATTTTGAGGGATATTTCTGCCCACATCCAACCATAGGGGTTTTTGCACCTATTATCTTTGTGTAAAATATAAATATATATAATATGACGGGAATTCACCATAATAATTTATAAACAACCTAAAATTCGATTGGAGTCAATCTACACATGTTTAAATCAGTTATGACATCCAATAAAATGGCCTTGGTTAATCACCAACATCCCCCAATCATGCTGCGAAAATGTCATGCATTTAGGACTTCTACTGACCCAATGGGAGCAGTTCCAAGGCCAAAAAAGTGTGAAAAGCTTGAAATGCGAATGGAGTATGTTTCAAGACTTCCTTCAAACATGCTGGTAAAATCTGCTCTGGTTGCAAACCAGGGGATGGAGATGATAAAACAAACAATAATCATCCTCAGAAGTTAGTTTTGCTGAAATGAATGCTGTCTAGCAAACTTTATTTCGTTTGTATTTTCAAATAAAGGTATTTTGATATCTTGCCATCATGATCTGCTGCTCTTCACCAGCCAGCTTGAAATATGCCAAAAAACCATGATGAGAGCTGCTGTGAATAGTTGTGATGCAGGAAATAATGAGAAATACTTTGGCCATTGGTTGTGAATTGAAGTGAGTTGAATGGCCTGTTATATCAAATATATTCCTTGGAATGGTGACCAAATTTTGGAGGTATTTTTTAGCCTCATCTTTCAAATTGGCTACCCTGAGTGCCAGAATCCATGAAACAGCTTCTATTCCCCGATTGCCCAGAAAATCAACAACAAATTCGCTAGTCAACCCTTCAGCTGTTGTTTGCAGCAGTTCCATGAAACTTTCAGACATCAAAGACTGGGTGTCATGCTAGCCCTTCACATTATTCATTGACACCAGGCTTGTATATTGCCACTTCAAGAGCTGGCTGTTTAAGACATTGACATCTCAACATAAAATGGTGAATTCCCTTTAAATTATATAGTTATAAACAACAAAAATATTGGTGCAAAAACCCCTGTGCATCCAACATCTTCTTTACCTGATTTGATAATTGTAGACACTGAGAATGAATTTGAATGTTTATTTCTGGGTCAAAATTTGGTAAGTCTGAAATTCTTGTCTCCAGTGTTTAACAATAATTTATGATGACAGGAAGGCAAAGGCAGGACCTCTGGTTGTTATTTGTCATAGACTAGGATATTAGCAAAATTTGTATCACCAAACAAATGTCACAGGTCACTTTTGTCCCATCCAAAAATAGCGTTGAAGTGGCCAACCCCCCTGAAAATGGCCTGTCTCCACCCACATTTTCTTTGAAAGATCGCGTCACAAAAACTAGTACAGAATCCTGATTCAATTAAACTCTTCCATACATTGAGACTTGACTATCACCCTTCCAAAATCTAGTTACCAAGAGCTGAAATAATATTCTGTACAAGAGCAGGAGATTGTTATGTCAATGTCCACAATATTGCGTCAGTAGCATCACATCAGATTTGTTTCTTAATAAAAAAGAAAGGGACACACATTCGGTGAGAAAACCTTGTGTCTGATGTTGTCTGAGAACCCTAGAAAATTACTGCACTATCTGTAGCTCTGCATCTTTTATGTAAACCACAATATTTGAGTATTGCTGTTGGCATGTCAGTTGTCCTATCTTAATTTATCATTAGCAAACGCCTTTCTGCTCAATTTTGACTGCATATTTCTGGGCCAGAATCACTGTGAACATGTTTCTGTTGTTCATAAGTACATTGCATGTACATTTTCCCAGACTGCTAGTTTTGCACTGGTCCCAGCAAATATTTTTATCATTATTATCATTAGCATCACGCTGTCATTAGCATCATGTCAAAAATGACTTATTGCTTTTAACTCACTAAAATTTCATTGCAAGTCACTGCAGTTGAAATTGGTTGAATATGTATTATCAATAAATGTTTCAACAGAATATTACATGGCATTTCTGCATTTTCCTTGAATCTCACATGCTTAGTATGAAGTTTGATGCTCCTCTGAAGTTACTAATCAAATATGGGGTGCCAATGACATTTTATCATTTTCTAGCATCTGAAATATGGTTCAGCAGTGACATTGGGCACTTGAGGGAGTAGTGGAGATCATCTTTGTTATTCAGAATCCAAACTATTGGTGAAAATAGTATTTTGGTTTCTGTTCGTAAATTTCTGGTTCAAGAAAATGTTCTATCTCAATAACTATTGGTTATAGAGACCTGAAATATAGTTTAATGTGTGCAGAATAGCCACTTTCCCATACGTTGGTAATACATCCTTCAGCTCTAAGTGGTGCGGATTTCAAGTTATAGACGTGATGCTAGTGACACACATATTTGGTATTTTAATTGACAAAAATGCAGTATCGCAAAAATAATTGGGCTAGAGACCTGAAACTTGGCCCAAAACATGCATACCACTTTCCTAATCATTTGTATTACAAATTGATTATTTAGCCCTAAGTGGTCAGGATTGTTTAGTTACAAGTGTGATTTTTAAGAGAGTCAAAAAACATTACAGCTGTATTTATCATATCAGTACAGATCACCAGAGCATTGGGACCCTTGGACATGAAAGTGCAGTGATAGCTGACAGTTTGACCTACCCAATGCCAACTTAAATAGGCATTTCTGGACCGACAAATGTTCAAACATTTTTCAGCTGAAATTTCAAAGTTTTCAAATGTTGACCCTTCTAGGACATGCATGTATTATAGGGAAAGTGACACCAGAAAATATGGCGTATGGGAGGGGGGAGCAGGGGACTGCCCCACCCCCGCCAATGAAGTTCAGGTTATTATAATTTTTTTTTTTTCAGAATTGGACATGGTTATTCAGGGCAACCCCAGGCACAGGAATCAATATCACACAAACTTGGTTGAACCCTGGAAGTGTTGGATCAGCTGAGGATGCAACTGAAAATCCAAATAATATGAAGACCTTCCGATCAAGTTCGGTTGACACAAGCTGGGACAAATGTTCCGAGGTAGATTAATTATTGCTTGAATTATTTATTGGACTGTCTTTGAGAAGGTTCACCAATACAACTTATATCATACTGCTGTATTTGTGGGCTAAAATATGATCTAATAGCTATTACCAACTAACTATTTTGCTTGGAACCGAAAAAAGAATCATATTTTGCATCTGATATCAAAGTCTAAATTCATGACAGTCATCAAAATCATTAAAATGTGACAATGTATAGCAATACTCAAGTGTTAAAAACAGGGCTGAAAACCTGTATTTTATGTGGCTACTACTGAAAACTTAGTTTTTTTGGACAATCACCAACCTACAGCAATGAATGGTACAGCTTACCCAAGTCCCCCGTACACATTGGCACTGGAGGCAGGAACCTGTGGCGCTTTAGCACTCCTCAAAATGTAGAAAAGGCTTTTTCAGGCAGAACATTTTGTGTATTTGGATTTGTGCAGCAATTTGGGCATTAATTTTTGGACCAAATCTAATGACCTCCTACGCCTATGCCCCTACATGTCTAGTCGGGGCCACTTGTATTGAATGAACTCGATCACCCCTAAAAACAGTGTCGCTGGAATAACTACAACATAACTAAAAATTCTGTTGACACTAAGTTGTGTCGCATGCCTGAAAAAGTTTATACAACAAATTTAAAGTGTCTACATTTAGTTATGAGAGAGAAATCAAAGAATTACCGATTGAAGATTCATCAAGCTGTCACATTTTCCTGCGTTTGCGGCCATGAAACTCTGCCCAACTGAAGTGACGTCATAGGCATTGTTGATGACGTCACTGTCACTTTCACGGGTTCAGCTGAGGTCATGGACGTTGCAGAGGACGTTATTTAGTTGATCACAAATTCCAAGGAGTGATAAATGGTTTAATCTCAGTTTAAGACTTTATCTACAATGTATATCTTGAGGGCACACCACATGACAAGTTTGGTTACTAGGAAAAAAATTACAAGGGAGAAATGAGGAGATCGAATTCATAAGGGGCAATGGTCTCTGACCCAGAAACTGCATGGCTGCATTTTCTGGGAACAGAAGTAAAGCTCGGACTACTACATGTCATTATCTTATGTAGAGGCTCAATCACATTGTAACTTTGCATTTTAACTGTTTTCAGAATGTTTCTGTTCATTGTAGATCAGAATCTCATTCTACAAGAACTGGGAGGAGAGAATGTTCATTGATTTCAACAGCATTGGAAGCGCAATATCAAATTTCTTCACACAAGCAAGAGTTATTGCTTCTTCCTATGAAGATCTGAACAGTTCAATCCCAACTCCTTCTGAGTTCACTCAAGGAATGTGAGTAGACCCCGAAGTCAGTCAGAGTTAAAACTTTGACTTGCTTGACAAGAACTTCAACTGACTAGTCAGCTAAGTTGTTAAACTCTGACTTCACTCGACTTCAATTAACTTCAGCTGGCTTCAGCATCATAATGATATTTACTAGGGGCTTTTGCTAAATATTTTTTAACAGTACATTATAATTTCAAAATTTTCAAAACTTGTGCGCGCGGAGAATTGTGCAGGTAGGAAATGTGAGAGATTTTTAGGGATATTTATTATGTTGCATAGACTTTAAAAAGTTTTCAAAAAGTATGAAATATGTGTTGTGCTCTTTATGCTGTTTAAAATGATACCAAAACCATTTATGAGGCAAAAATTGGTTAAGTTATGCCACAATGACTTGACTTTAGCTGACTCTAGTCTGACTTGACTTGAGTGAACTTCAACTTGCTGCTTGGAAAGCTAACTATGACTTCACTAGTCGACCTTCTGTAGTCAAAATTCTATCACCATTTTAATTGTGGGTCTGGGGACGGGGGAGGTCATGGCTCAATGACCTTCCAATTTAATATACCACTGATCATTCATTCTTCAACACTCACACACAGATTATTATGTAGACACATTTCATTTCAATTTGTAGATATGCCACAATGAGGACATTCTACATCATGTATCATGGAGAGTGCAGTTTGGACAATGGATGGACGTTAGTCACAATTGCTCGCATTGGTTGCAATGTTGAAAATCGACCTATTCCGATATTTCTATACAGCAACAAACTGACTAAAGATTATATGAAAAGTAAGTAATATCTCAGTTGGTCATATTATAAAACCAGAAGGAGGGATAAATGAAGAACTTATTGCACAAGATTTGAAAAATTAGGATTGTTTTTTGATATGTCTAAATTAAAAGGTGGTTTACCTAGTCAATGGAAAGAACCAAACACTTTCAGTAAAAAAGAAAATGTGAATGATCTGGGCCCAACGGATTTGCTAAATTTAGAAGTTAAGATAAATGAAAAAGGAAAATTTAAACAATTGGGTATGTTAACCAGTAAAGACATATATTATTTGTTGATGACCAGGAAACGTGTAAAAATCAAGAGTTTTCAATACTGGGAAGAAAAGTTTCCACAGCTTAATTTTCAGTGGAACAATTATTTTTCATTTAGTATTAAGAATGAAATAGTGCCTAAAAAAATTATAGATTTCAATTATAAGTCTTTCCATGGTGTTTTGAATACCGAAAGTAGATTATTATTAATGAAATTATCAAATGGAGAATGTGTTATATGTAGTAAAATCGAAAATGTGAAACATCTTTTTGTTGATTGTGATGGATTAGAAGAATATTGGAAATATGTCCAGAAAACTATTAAGTTTATTGTGCCACCATTATTTTGTTGTGAAAGATGTTCATAAAATGTTAGGAATAACAGAAAAGGAAACGGGAAGGAAAAAATGTTACCTATTTAGTTTTATATTGTCCCTTGCTAGATATACTATATGGAAAAGACGCAACTATGTTAAATTTGAAAAGAAATTTGTAAATATTGAAACTGCAATGTTATGGTTCCGTTATGATTTATTGTATTACATTAAAGTGTTATTAATGTGCAAAAAGGTTTTACGGTATGAAAGTCTTTTGAGGGAACTTAATACTTTTAAAACTAATATTTAGATAATTTTCTTGATTGTGTATTTGTCTCCATTGTGTTAGGTAAATTTAATTTAAAGTGTTAGATACAAATACTTGTTGCTTTCTTTTTTCTAATTTTATTTTAATATCTTATATTATTATTCTTTTATGATTTTATGATTTATATACTGTGTTATTACTTGTTTGCAATTTGTTTGGAATAAAAAAAAAAAAAAAGTAATAATCTAAAAGAAAATATGCTTCAATTGTAAAACAAAAATATGTTGAAAGCCTGTTTTTTGTAACGTTTATTAGGACAGATATATTTAGTTATTAGATTCTCGTATAGACCGACCTAACAGAATTTTTGCCTACAGAAAATGATTTAGCTAACCATTATTTTTTATCTAAGGCCAGACATAATTGATCTTTAGCTTCTTGGATCTTCTCAAGGCACTTTTTCTAGAGTCGGTCAGTAGGACGAAACAAAAAGAGTCAAGTCTGAATTTTTTATAATGTCAATTTGATAAAAATTGTGGGTATGCCCAATTTTTTTTTTCATAGGCAGAAGATCTGTTGGGTCGAACGATCCAAGAAGCTAAAAATAATAGAAGTCTGGCCTTAAATTGACATTATAAAAGATAGATATAACACAGCTTTTTTTTTTCATTCTACAGACCGAAGTGCTTCGACAAGATTCGAGAAGCTAAAAATTGAAGGTATCAGATTCTGGCCTTACAGGGAGTGGTGCAGTTCCATTGCCTCAGAATCTAACTGCCCTCCTTGCACAACAGTGCCAGATTGTATCAACGCTTAACACAGGTTATCCTAAAGTGGTTAAGAGGCTCTGCCTGTAAAAACCTGCAGAGGGTGGCCGGGGACCCGTCAGACTTTGCAAAATGTCATATACCGGGGGTTAGCTTATAGTCTCAGGAGGCTCAAAAGCATATTTTAAGGTTCAGAAAATTATTGGTATCCATAGCAACAGCCCCAATATTGACCAAGGTCAGACCCCCCTTTTTTACAGCTGTTTCAAAAAGTGCAATTTTGCCAATCTTGATTTTATACATTTTTGTTGGCCCTGCCAAGATTTCTTACCAGGTGGATCAAGGTCTGTCAGTCATTTTTGGTCAATATAGGTCAATAGAATTTTCACAGACTATTACTGGGCAGCAGGCAAGGTATTGTGTTCTCACTACAGCGCCCCCTAGTGGCCATGTTTTCTCTATTATCTCATACCTCGAAAAGTCTCAACTTCAAGGCAAATTTATTTCTATATCCAAAGAGACCCAGGTAAGTGGTGCATGTTGGGTTTTACCCCAATAGCTGTATTTCACAAAACTGCCATAAAACTCGTGGGCACTCATTCCATTTTCAGTGGCGCCCCCTATGTATTTTGTGAAAATTTCAATTTTTTTGAAAATTCCATGTATTTTAGCATGCTATATCTACAGAATGGAAAGAAATGAAATTCTAAAAGTTTTGGGAGAAAAAGGTCAAAACAGCTGCAGCCCAGGGGCGATGCAAATTATTCCATGGGGTCAAAGGTTATAGAGTGATTAAAGCCCCCTGGTGGCCATTTTTCACATTTTTGCAGAATTAATGAAATTTACGCCAAAGACAAATACTTTGATGGAAGGAATGTGCTTTGATTAAGTAGCTTCAACCATGTAAAATTGAAATATAATGTCATGCCTAATTATGCAAATTAACAACTGCATCCATATATGGAAGTAGCACTACATTGTATCAACCCCTGGTGGCTCTATTTTCAAACCTGTTTTTGGTGGATATATGCATCTCACACAGATTTAGCAGGCTATCTCTCCAAAACTAAAGCATCAAGATGTTTGAAATTCATGGTGGTAACAAGGCAAGACATCCTCAGAAAATATATTCATGAAAACATTCCATGGGGCAAAGGTCACTGCAATCTGCTGCCCCCTGGTGGCTATTTTAAACACATTTTTGAGTTAATATGCTGTCACAAAAGTTTATTTGTCCACACCTCCCAAAAGTAAAGCAGTAAGGTGGTTCATATTCATGGTGGTAACAAGGCAGGATACCCTCAGCCAATATATTCATGAATACATTCCATGGGGTCAAAGGTCACCACACCATGCTGCCCCCTGGTGGCCCTCGTCTACATATGTTTCGGTGAATGCATGCATGTAAAAGATGTTCAGCAGGCCATGCCTCCAAAATGAAACCATAAAGGTGGTTCATATTCATGATGGTAGCAAGGCAGGACATCCTCAGCCAATATATTCATGAATACATTCCATGGGGTCAAAGGTCATCACACCATGCTGCCCCCTGGTGGCCCTCTTCTATATATTTTTCGGTGAATGCATGCATGTAAAAGATGTTCAGCAGGCCATATCTCCAAAATGAAACCATAAAGGCGGTTCATATTCATAATGGTAGCAAGGCAGGACATCCTCAGCCAATATATTCACGAATACATTCCATGGGGTCAAAGGTCACCACACCATGCCGCCCCCTGGTGGCCCTCGTCTACATATGTTTCGGTGAATGCATGCATGAAAAGATGTTCAGCAGGCCATGCCTCCAAAATGAAACCATAAAGTTGGTTCATATTCATGATGGTAGCAAGGCAGGACATCCTCAGCCAATATATTCATGAATACATTCCATGGGGTCAAAGGTCACCACACCATACTGCCCCCTGGTGGCTCTCTTCTATATATTTTTTTCGGTGAATAAATGCCTGTAAAAGATGTTCAGCAGACCATATCTCCAAAATGAAACCATAAAAGTGGCTCATATTCATGATGGTAGCAAGGCAGGAAATCCTCAGCCAATATATTCATGAATACATTCCATGGGGTCAAAGGTTACCACACCATGCTGCCCCCTGGTGGCTCTCTTCTATGTATTTTTTCGGTGAATAAATGCATGTAAAAGATGTTCAGCAGGCCATATCTCCAAAATTAAGCCATAAAGGCGGTTCATATTCATAATGGTAGCAAAGCAGGACATCCTCAGCCAATATATTCATGAATACATTCCATGGGGTCAAGGTCACCACACCTTACTGCCCCCTGGTGGCCCTCGTCTACATATTTTTCGGTGAATGCGTGCATGTAAAAGATGTTCAGCAGACCATGCCTCAAAAATCAAACCCTAAAGGTGGTTCATATTCATGATGGTTGCAAGGCAGAATATCTACAGCAAATGTATTCATGAAAACATTCCATGGGGTCAAAGTCACTGCAATTAACTGCCCCCTGGCAGCTATTTTACACACATTTTTCAGTGAATATATTATATGCCTGTCACATAAGTTCAGCAGGTTATATTTCAAAAAGTAAAGCAGTAAAGAGGTTCACATTCATGGTGGTAACAAGGCAGGACAAATTTATTCACACAAAGATTCCATGGGGTCAAAGTCACTGCACATTATTGTCCCCCTAGGGGCTGTTTTCAACCCATTTTTCAGTGAATTTGTGCATGACACAAACGTTTAGTAGACCATACCACCAAACTTAAGCATTAAGGTTGTTCATATTCATGATGGTAACAGGGTAGGACAGCCACAGCAAATTTATTCACAAAAATATTCCAAGGGTTCAAAGGTAACTGCACTTTGCTGCCCCCTGGTGGCTCTTTTCTATTAATTTCTCAGTGAATAGATGTTTGTCGCAAAAGTTCAGCAGGCTGTTTCTCCAAAACTTTGGCAGTGAGGTGGTTTATATTCATGGTGGGAACAGGGCAGGTCAGTAAATGTATTCATTAAAACATTCCATGGGGTCAAGGGTCACTGCATATTATTGACCCCTGGTTGATCTTTTGTCTACATTTATCAGGGATTATCATAATGCCTATCGCAAGAGTTTACGGCAAGGTTCAAGATTTGAGTAAGATTTTTGTAGCATTTTGGTCCAAAATTTTATTTTTGAATTTCGATATGAAAAATAGCCTATCTTATCCAAAACTTCTTGAATCATAATCTGAAATCAGAAATACAAAATCTTTCACCCTTCTCATTCTGCAGATGTTTTTATAACTTGTCAATCGGAACCTGGCATTTTTAGCTAGCCATAGGCGTAGCAATTGGAATGGGTGATGAGAGTATGGGATTCTGTAACCATAAATCATGTAAACACTGTAAACAAAAAACAATACACATTTGAACCAAGAACTGGCTAGGTGGCTTAAAATACATTTCTAATGGATGCTTTAATAAGAAACTCAAAATAACGGATACAATTAAATCAAGTAGCACAAAAGAAATCAATGTATCGAAAACAATGTTTTCATTATTTCAGTTCAGAAGTAAACATAGTTTATTTCAATGGAGGCAGGTGTATGTTTACTTTTGAAATATATAACCCATACATGTATTATATGGTACCCAACCAAAATCGGGAAAACATGTTGTTACTTATATTGACTAAAACGTTCATGTCATGAATCCATTTTTGAGCAACTTGACTTTATAGTAAACATAATGTTGAATCATTTGCAAACATCCATTTTAAATACATCTTATTAGATTCCTATGGGAAATCGCAAAGTAGTTTACATATATGACCTCAACCGTACATTGGTGGGTGCAAGGGATCCCGAAACTGGCAGCATCTGTCTCTGTCTCCAGAATGCTAAGTCCACTATCGGGAACAAGCCGTCAGCAGAATTACCTGCAGAGTCCGCCCCTGCACCAGTTTTGATGACTGAAAAATGTAGACAAAAAATCAACCAGGGGTCAATAATGTAAAGTGACCCTTGACCCCATGGAATGTTTTCATGAATACATTTACTGACCTGCCCTGTTCCCACCATGAATATAAACCACCTCACTGCCAAAGTTTTGGAGGAACAGCCTGCTGAACTTTGGCGACAAACATCTATTCCCTGAAAAATGTATAGAAAAGAGCCACCAGGGGGCAGCAATGTGCAGTTACCTTTGAACCCTTGGAAAATTTTTGTGAATAAATTTGCTGTGGCTGTCCTACCCTGTTACCATCATGAATATGAACAACCTTAATGCATAAGTTTGGTGGTATGGTCTACTAAACGTTTGTGTCATGCACAAATTCACTGAAAAATGGGTTGAAAACAGCCCCTAGGGGGACAATAATGTGCAGTGACTTTGACCCCATGGAATCTTTGTGTGAATAAATTTGCTGCGGCTGTCCTGCCTTGATACCACCATGAATGTGAACCTCTTTACTGCTTTACTTTTGGAGATATGGCCTGCTACACTTATGTGACAGGCATATAATATATTCAAAAATGTTTGTAAAATAGCTGCCAGGGGGCAGTTAATTACAGTGACTTTGACCCCATGGAATGTTTTCATGAATATATTTGCTGAGGATGTCCTGCCTTGCTACCACCATGAATATATATGAACCATCTTTATGGTTTAATTCTTTAGGTATGGCCTGCTGAACTTCTCTTGCATATTCACTGAAAAATTTCTAGAAGCGAATCGTCGGAGGGCAGTAAAGTGCAATGACCTTTGACCCCACGGAATGTTTTATGACTATATTTGCTACGGTTGTCCTGCCTTGTTACCACCATGAATATGATCCACTTTACTGCTTCTCCTTTTGGAGGTATGGCCTGCTGAACTTGTGTGACAGGCATATATTCAATGAAAAATGTGTGCCAGGGGGCAGTTAATTGCAGTGACTTGGACCCCATGGAATGCTTTCATAATACATTTGCTGTAGATGTCCTGCCTTGCTACCATTATGAATATGAACCACCTTTATGGTTTCATTTTGGAGGCATGGCCTGCTGAACATCTTTTACATGCATGCATTCAACGAAAAATATATAGAAGAGGGCCACCAGGGGGCAGTAGGGTGTGGTGACCTTTGACCCCATGGAATGTATTCATGAATATATTGGCTGAGGATGTCCTGCCTTGCTACCATCATGAATATGAACCACCTTTATGGTTTCATTTTGGAGGCTTGGCCTGCTGAACATCTTTTACATGCATGCATTCACCGAAAAATATATAGAAGAGGGCCACCAGGGGGCAGTAGGGTGTGGTGACCTTTGACCCCATGGAATGTATTCATGAATATATTGGCTGAGGATGTCCTGCCTTGCTACCATCATGAATATGAACCACCTTTATGGTTTCATTTTGGAGATATGGCCTGCTGAACATCTTTTACATGCATGCATTCACCGAAAAATACATAGAAGAGGGCCACCAGGGGGCAGCATGGTGTGGTGACCTTTGACCCCATGGAATGTATTCATGAATATATTGGCTGAGGATGTCCTGCCTTGCTACCATCATGAAAATGAACCACCTTTATGGTTTCATTTTGGAGGCATGGCCTGCCGAACATCTTTTACATGCATGCATTCTCCGAAAAATATATAGAAGAGGGCCACCAGGGGGCAGTAGGGTGTGGTGACCTTTGACCCCATGAAATGTATTCATGAATATATTGGCTGAGGGTGTCCTGCCTTGTTACCACCATGAATATGAACCACCTTACTGCTTTACTTTTGGGAGGTGTGAACAAATAAACTTTTGTGACAGGCATATTAACTCAAAAATGTGTTTAAAATAGCCACCAGGGGGCAGCAGAGTGCAGTGATATTTGCCCCATGGAATGTTTTCATGAATATATTGGCTGAGGATGTCTTGCCTTGTTACCACCATGAATTTCAAACATCTTGATGCTTTAGTTTTGGAGAGATAGCCTGCTAAATCTGTGTGAGATGCATGTATCCACCAAAAACAGATTTGAAAATAGAGCCACCAGGGGTTGATACAATGTAGTGCTACTTCCATATATGGATGCAGTTGTTAATTTGCATAATTAGGCATGACATTATATTTCAATTTTACATGGTTGAAGCAACTTAATCAAAGCACATTCCTTCCATCAAAGTATTTGTCTTTGGTGTAAATTTCATTAATTCTGCAAAAATGTGAAAAAATGGCCACCAGGGGGCTTTAATCACTCTATAACCTTTGACCCCATGGAATATTTTGCATCGCCCCTGGGCTGCAGCTGTTTTGACCTTTTTCTCCAAAAACTTTCAGAATTTCATTTCTTTCCATTCTGTAGATATAGCATGCTAAAATACATGGAATTTTCAAAAAAATTGAAATTTTCACAAAATACATAGGGGGCGCCACTGAAAATGGAATGAGTGCCCACGAGTTTTATGGCAGTTTTGTGAAATACAGCTATTGGGGTAAAACCCAACATGCACCACTTACCTGGGTCTCGTTGGATATAGAAATAAATTTGCCTTGAAGTTGAGACTTTTCGAGGTATGAGATAATAGAGAAAACATCGCCACTAGGGGGCGCTGTAGTGAGAACACAATACCTTGCCTGCACCCCAGTAATAGTCTGTGAAAATTCTATTGACCTATATTGACCAAAAATGACTGACAGACGTTGATCCAACTGGTAAGAAATCTTGACAGAGCCAACAAAAATGTGTAAAATCAAGATTGGCAAAATTGCACTTTTTGAAACAGCTGTAAAAAAGAGGGGTCTGACCTTGGTCAATATTGGGGCTGTTGCTATGGATACCAATAATTTTCTGAACCTTAAAATATGCTTTTGAGCCTCCTGAGACTATAAGCTAACCCCCGGTATATGACATTTTGCAAAGTCTGACGGGTCCCCGGCCACCATCTTCTGATTTTGCAGGTTTTTACAGGCAGAGCCTCTTAACTCCTATAACTTGTCTTTTAACTGGGTTACTGGGAAAATAATTTAGTCATTATATAACCTGAGGTCAGCTTAAAACATGGCTAAGTTTTTTTCCCAGAAGATCTAACCCTGTTGAAAGTAAAGTTATAGGAGTTAACCACTTTAGGATAACCTGTGTTAAGCGTTGATACAATCTGGCACAGGCATCAAATGAGAAAAGTCTTCTTTTTTTTTCTCGAAAGTAGTTTCACATGCTTCATTTGACATAGCTATAGATACATTACATTTAGGTTGATGTCATGACAGCCTTTGAATACTCTTATTAGGGCCATTAATTGTAAACATCGTAGTATTTTTCTCCCTCATAGTCCGCCCTGAAAATTTACCGTTTCGAAGATAATTCCCATTCTCAAACCAAAATTTATTTTTATTTTTATAAATATAAGGGAAAAAATAATTCCGCCCCCTCCCCCCTTCAACTATATGGGGACCTTTTTCCTACCCAAATCTGAACATTGCAATTTTCTCAGTGCATCCTTAGCAAAAACCGTTTGAAAAATGTGAATAATAATTAAATATAAATTTGTACACTTGGATTAAGTGGAAACATTTGATTGTGCCTTTTAGTCATATACATATAATATTGGCAACTGAAAGTGTTTTTTTTTTTTCAGATTTTGTAGAGGCTGATGTTTTTGCAATCCGGGGTTTCTGCAAGTTTTGAAGATGGATGGTTTACAGAGGTTATCATTATAAAATTTTGGTTTCTGCAAATTTTGAAGATGGATTACTGACATGCATTACCATTAATAAATTTAGGTCTTACATTTCTGCAAGTGTTGAATATGGATAACTGAAGGACATCATCATTAATACATTTAGGTTTCTGCAAGTTTTGGAGTTGGGTAACGGCATCATTATTAATAAATTTAGCTGATTTTTTGCACTGTTCAGGCTTTAATTGACTCCATGTTTATAAGTGGACTGTTTGTTTTTTGACAATATTGTGTCTGCTTATGAACATCTTTTCCTTATTTTCTTTCTTTTTGTATCGAAGTCTTAACCTATAAAAAAACTTATATATAAGTATTCTTAACAGTACATCGATTCTACAAGATAAGGAATTTCGCTGGCAATATTTTTTGCGTGTGAAACGTCATCAAATATTGTGTACATCATTTTCAATGCAAAACTTGCCATAAAAACCTTTATACCATACCTATGAGCCATCAGCCAATCAGAAGCCTGTATTTGGCTGGTATATATCATATATTCTTTGTTGTTCACTTATACGCCCATGGGAGTATATAGAATATATAAGCCTCATTGTTTAACAAAGCTCAAAACACAAACGGCAAAACTGTACCAAACAGTGAATTACTAACAAAAATTAAACAAAAGTATTATAAAACAAAATGCCTGAGACAAATCCGTAAATCCTTAAATTTGACCCCCTTCTGATTTTTAATGTCAAGAACATGACTAATAAGGATAAGGGGTCAACCATATTGGATCTCTAGAGGAGGAGGAGGCTTGGATTTTTTTTACAGATAATTTCTTGTCCACTTTAGGTGAAATAAATAATTCCTATATAGTCTTGAATATAATAATTGCTGGTGGTGGAGGTATTTCTTAACATGGTTTTGTTTAATTTAAAAAGAAATATTTTTGGACATCATTCACTCAAAATAAATAGGCCTAATTACTGCTGCTGCTATCATGATTTAAATTAAATGATTTCCTGTCAATTGAAACATTTTAACTCCCAGTGCCCCCCCCCCCCCCTTTATATCTGATGGTGATCCCCAACTATCCAAATGTATGCATATATTCTTCTGATTATTCTATTTTTTTTTTCCAACAATATTTTCTTTTGCCTGCTTTTCCCCCTTATATCTATTTTTCAAATTCTCCCTCCCTAATTTTTCACAAAAATCATCTGTTCCAACCTTTTTTTACAACTCCCCCCCCCCCCCCACTACAAATTTCGTTTTCTGATTTTTTTCCCTCAAAAATCCCCCCCCCCCCCCAATTGTTTGCCCCTAATTATTGAAATTTTTTTGTACCACTGTTTTTTTTTGGTCTAGTTAATCATCCCCCACATTTTCCGTGTTTTTTTTCCACTTTTAAAAATTCAAACTATTTCTTTTTACATTTTCAATCAAAATATTTTTCCTTATAATTTTGCAACTAATTAGCTTACTACAAACTATTGTCTTTAAAACCAATCTTTTGGATCCAGGCAGCACCGTCGGCAATATTAGACCATATATAATAAAGTGAGTAATTGGTAGATATCCCTATATTTCAAGTAACTAACACAATGTCAAGGTCCACAGTATTAAAATCACAGTTGTTTTCTAAATTTATAACCAAATTCTAAATATGTAAGGGATGTCTCTGTAGCTGTTTTAGTGCATGATGGAAAATTTCAAATACCTTTCAGATGCATTAGCCTTGTATATCCAAGAAAATTATCAGAATATGTATAAATTTCATATCATATAAATGTCAACTGTGATTCTTTTGGATTTTTTTCTTCAACTGATACTTTCATGTGATTAAATTAATCCCACGTGGCAAATTGTTTGTAGCTGTTTTCTTCTTCTCGTTAATCCTTCTTGTTTTATTTTCTTTTTAAAATCTCTTTGTTTTGTTTTATTTTGTTTTGTTTAAGGTATAAGTTAGTTATATCCCTTGTTTTCGTGAATATGTGATAATCCTCGGCTACGCCTCGGATATATCACATATTCCCTCAAACGCGGGATATAACTGGCACTAATAAACGTCCGATTTTCAAAATTTAAAAACCTGCGTATATCAAATAAACTCTCCCGCATTCAATGCACTAAATCATTTTGCTCTATTTGCAATATTAAGCTCACATAATGCGTTTCGGCGCATAACGGCGTGAGGATGCACAATTTCTAAAACAAGTGAGAACAACAATTTTTTTTTATTTGCAAATCCAGGATTATTTTTGGAGGGGAGATATTTGCTAATTTTTTTCTTAAATAAATGGATTTTACTTTTTTAGGTTGCAGAAATAACTGAAGTTTACTTTTATTTCACAAATCCTTATAGTTGTGTCGGATTTTCATAAAACAAAGGGAGGGGTCTTGGAATTTTTTTTTTTTCTGTGGCCAACTATTCATAGAAATGCCTACTTTGAGATATCAAAACTTTTTATTACATGCCTTATGCCCTCAGGTTCATGTTAAGATCGATACAGTACTCTTTTTTAAGGGTACTTTTCTTGTTTATTGATGAAATATTGTTGAATTTTCTTGTTTTTTTTATAACACTGGATAAAAACCTGAATTTTTCTGTAATTGAGAATACATTTATTTTTGTAGAACTGCATTAAAGCTTGAGTTTACTGTAGGCCTACAGTTATATTGAAAATGTTACTTGTTTGTCCATGGCAGGAAATCCACCCCATTGATCCACAGGCCTAAGCCCAAATAGACTATTATAGTGGATGGTGAGGAGACCAATATCGAGTTTTATTGGCCGAAGCAGTAATATTGGTCGAGGCCGTAGACTATAATTATTCCCCTGTCTCTAGTTTATCATCCTCTTACTGGGCCTGCTAACTTCATCTGGACAGAAAATAGGTCACTTCTGAATTCAGCCAATCAGAGAAGTTCTTGAAGAGGTCAAATTTGTAAGAACATCTCTGATTGGCCAAATCTGCAAAAGCCTTACTTCCAGTCTATAAGAAGTTAGCAGGTTAAGTTTCAGGGTGTTTCCTGTGAATATATACTTGTGACAGGTAAAGTGATTATTCACTGTCATTAGGTTTTGGCAGGGCCGTATTATCCATATGGCACAGTGGCACCGTGCCCATGGCCTCACATGGCAAGAGGGCCTAACAAAAACGTTAACCCTCTGTCTACAGGTGGACCGCTGTTTCATTGCCATGCTTTTTCCAGCCTTTGCAGAACATATATGCGGTCATGAGTGTCATCTTGTCACCTGGTGGCAAGTTTGAAATTCCACGAGTTCCAGCAAGCAGGCCACATAAACTCATTATGGAGAACTCACAAAATTTGTCTTGAAGAAACCAGGGCTGTTTCTGAGTATGAGATGGCCTTGTCTACGACCTTAGAGAATGTGATTATGAAGTCTTACTCCGGTTTACCTGAATGTTGAATAGAAACTTTGGGAACGTGTCATGAAATTGGAACTATTTCTTTGGAGCTCAATGCTGAAGCACACAAAATAAACTTTTGTGCCAGGTGGCAGCAGCATGCACTTCTCATTTTCACCAGACCGGTTGACCCTCCTACTGGCCACAGAGGCCTCAGAGGCTCTGAACTGTGATTCTCTGTCCTGCAAACCATAGGCATATAGGAGGGGGGCAGGCATGGGGGGAGGCGCTCCCCAAAAAGTTTGGGAAATAGTAAGACGCGGCAAAAAGGCTAAAAAATTCGGGCAAATGACAGTCTGGGGCAGATCCGATTCGCCCATTCTTTTACAATATTATTAATAAAATTTCTACTTTCTATCTATCTATCTATCTATCTATCTATCTATCTATCTATCTATCTATCTATCTATCTATCTATCTATCTATCTATCCATCTATCCAATATATCCTATCTATCTATCATTCATTCATCTATCTATCTATCTATCTATCTATCTATCTATCTATCTATCTATCTATCTATCTATCTATCTATCTATCTATCTATCTATCTATCTAGTAAATGAATGCTTAACATGATGCACACAATTGTGTTATAAATGTCTATTTACCAATTTACCATATCTCTATTTGTATATATGTAACATGTAACATCAGTATGTGCGATGTGACTCCTTAATTAGTTATTTTAAAACTGGTTGTGTAACGATAATTAACTATCATTAGATTACTTTTATAATGTCCTAGATAACTCTCCTAAATTTTTTTTAGTAATTATTATATTTATATATTTAATAATAATCTTAACTGGTAATTAATGGTCAATGAACAAAATTTATAATATTATACAATATATATATATGTATCTGAAGTACAGGACCTGAAAAACATTGACTAAAATGTGTATATTTCTATTTCTTAATTATTCGACTAACTGGGTGGCTGGAACCTATATTAACTTAAAACAACTATTTTATGTTATGTATGTATTGTATATGTATTGTATGTATGCAACCTTTGTGGATTTATCGGGGTGTATTCTATGTTTTTTTTATTATTTTAGCCTATGTTGTTCTTAATTGCTTTTGCCTGACATATGTTTCATTTTTGATATTTAAATGTCTAATAAAATTTATATATATATCTATCTTTCTATCTTTCTATCTTGTTCAGTTCAGGGGCTCTGAGGCCTCTGTGGCCAGTAGGAGGGTCCCACTTGCTTTTAATAATTGTCCCCCTCAGATTAAAGAAAAGATATGCACCCACAGTCTCTCTGGTTTTTCTAAGTATATCAAATATCATTATATAAATGGATATAATGATATTTGTACTGAAAGAATCTGTTTTGTCTGTCAGAGATAGGTTATTCATTTTATAATATATATATAATAATAATAATAATAGACATTTATATAGCGCTAATTCCAGTAAACTGCTCACTAGCGCTTGTGTATGATAGCTTTATTTGTAGAAAGTCTTAAACAGACAGGTTTTGAGATTTCTCTTGAAACATTCAAGTGTTGTTGAGGCCTTGACAATATCTGGGAGTTTGTTCCAAAGTTTTGGAGCAGCACGCGAAAAAGCTCTGTCTTCAAATTTGTTTTTATTGCAAGAACTTGGTTCTTTTAAGAGAACTTTGTTGTTGCTTCTTAGATTACAGTCTTGTTTGGGTTTTGACTGGATTAGATTTTGAATATACACAGGTGCTTGTCCGTTGACAGCTTTCCATGTAGTTAGCATCAGTTTGAATTGACTTGATTTTTGGCAGCTACTTCACTTAATGGAGTGATATATGAATTGAATAGGATTGGTCCTAATTTTGAACCTTGAGGGACTCCAAATTTGAGAGGCAGTTTTGTTGATGTTTTGTCATTAATTATCACTGACTGAGATCTTTGAGAAATGTATGACTTGAACCAGCTTAGTGCAGAATCATGAACACCGTATTTGCACTCCAGACGTTTCAGAAGAATATTGTGATCAATCATGTCAAAAGCTGCTGACAGGTCCTGCAGTACAAGCATTGTGACTTCGCCTTTGCTCATATTTAACATAATATCATCATGGATCTTCATCAGGAGGGTTTCGGTGCTGTGAAATTTTCTGTAAGCAGACTGTTTTTCATCGTTCAGGTCGTTTTTAGTAAGATGGTCAGTATATTGTTTAATAACAACACTTTCAATCAATTTGCTGAGGAAAGACAGATTTGATACTGGTCGATAATTCTTTTTGATTAAATCCAATCCAGATTTTTTCAAGAGAGGTTTCACAGGAGCATGTTTCAATTCAAGTGGCATTTGTCCTTGTGTGAGTGACTCATTGACAATATTTGTTATAATTGGCAGGTATTCATCAATACATTCCAGGAAAAAGCCATGTGGGAATGGGATCCAGTTGGCAGTGTTTAACAGGCATTTCAGTGATGAGTTTCTTGATCTCACTTTCAGACAACTTTTTAAAATTCCGCAGCATTTGAGAGGCGTTTTCATCATCATTAGGAGTCTCATTGATTGTAGAGTCCAACTTGGACCTGATCGTTTTTATCTTTTCATCAAAAAACGTATTAAAATCATTTGCAAGGTCAATTTCATCGGTATGTGGAGGCAGAGGTAGTTCTTGTTTTCGGTTCAGACTTGAGTTCAATAGCTTGAACAACTTCTTTGCATTACCCTTAGAATCTTCAATTTTGGATCCCAGATCTTCAGATCTAAGCTGACTTAATTGCTGATTTAATGAATTTCTCTTTTCTTTGAAAGACTCCCAGTCATTTACAAGCCTGGTTCTCCTCCATAATCGTTTAGCGTTCCTTTTTGCTGCTTTTATATTCTTAATATCAGCATTGTTAAATGGAGTGGGTTTGCGTAGTGTTATTTCTCTTATTGTAACAGGGGCATGTTTGTCAAGAACCTGTTTTGTGGAGTTGTAGAGTTCCACAAGTTCATTGAGATTTTTCTGTTCGAGCCCACTTCCAGACAGATGTCTGTCTATGTCTTTTTTGAAATCATGCAAGTTTATTTTTCTAGTCTTCCTGAAACTGATTTTCTTTTTTGGTTGTTTTGCTCTTTTCATTGGAAAATCAAAGAGGATGCTATTGTGATCAGACAGAAGATCACTGACAATACAGTTGCTCAGGGCAGATTTTTCTTGCTTCAAGATCCAGTATGTTGCCATCTTTGTGAGTCAGTGTCGAGACGTGTTGCACAAGATCAAACATTTCTAGAATGTTGGTAAATTGAATGACTTTGCTATCTTCCAGTTTGTTCATATGAAAGTTGAAGTCCCCAGTTATAACAATTTCGTTGTTCATTGTTTGATAGTGACCTAAAAATTTCGTAAATTCTTGAAAGAATTCTGCAAGACTGTATTTATTTTTGTTGGATGGCTCAGGGCGGTATACAAGAAGAACAGTAACAATTTTTCCATCCTGTTGTATTTGGATTTCCATATGTTCAAAGGTCTTTGTCTTCATGTGATCTTTTTTAATTGCTTGTATGCCTGATCTCACAATGCAACCTACTCCACCTCCTGATCTTCCAACTCGGGGAGAACTCAGAAAGAAACATTCACCATTTTGCTCCAACTCGCCAATTTCAACTCATCATCTTTTAGCCAAGTCTCAGTGAAGAGAAAAATGTCAAGCTCATCCCTGTAGTCCTTAACTGTCTGTGTTTTCTGTCTCAGACTTTGGGCATTCCATACACACATTTTTAAAGTATTGCTTTGCTTGAGATAGGTCTTGCCAAGATAATTCCTGTCATTTTCTGTATTACATGGATGAGACTCACTTTGTTTTAAAATTTCAAACATGTTTGATAGTTTGATTGCATTTTCATTGCTACTTGGGCATTTTCTTTTTGGTGTAGCTGATATGAGCTTTTTATCATTCAGTGTTAGTCCAGTCCGTAACACATCTGAATACAGCTTTCGATGCTTGTTCATTTTTACTTATTCTGACTTGAGTAAAGGAAATTTAGTGAGAAGAGTTTGATTTGAGAAAGCGGCTTGAGTATTGGAAGAGTTGCACAGATGTGCACGGATGTGATTGAAGTAGGCGGCTTGAGTATTGAAAGAGTTGCACTGATGTGCGCAGAAGTGATTGAAGAAAGCGGCTTGAGTATTGAAAAGAGTCGCACAGATGTGCGCGGATGTGATTGAAGAGAAGGCAGAGTGTAATTTAATCGAGGGCAGAGTGTGATTGAAGGCAGAGTGAGATAGACGGCAGAGTGTGATTGACGACAGAGTGTGATTGATGGCAGAGTATGATGGACAGGAAAGTGTGATTGACTGATTGAGCGACAAGTGTGATTGCAGGCAGAGTGTGATAGGAGGCGGAGTGTGGTTGAAAGCGGGGTGTGGTTGAAGTCAGAAAGTGATTGAAGGCAGAGTGTGATTGAAGGCGAGTGTGATTGACGGCAGAATGTGATTAACAACAGAGTTTGATTGACGACAGAGTGTGATTGACGGCAGAGTGTGATTGACTGATTGGGCGACAAGTGTGATTACAGGCAGAGTGTGACAGGGGGCGGAGATTGGTTGAAAACGAAGTGTAGCAGAAGGCGGTGTGGGGTTGAGGGCAGAGTGTAATTGACGGCAGAGTGTGATTGATGGCAGAGTGTGATTGATGGCAGAGTGTGATTGACGGCGGTGTGTGATTGAAGGCAGAGTGTGATTGACGGCAGAGTGTGATTGATGGCAGAGTGTGATTGACGGCAGAGTGTGATTGACGGCAGAGTGTGATTGATGGCAGAGTGTGATTGATGGCAGAGTGTGATTGATGGCAGAGTGTGATTGACAGCAGAGTGTGATTGATGGCAGAGTGTGATTGACGGCAGAGTGTGATTGATGGCAGAGTGTGATTGAAGGCTGAGTGTGATTGATGGCAGAGTGTGATTGATGGCAGAGTGTGATTGATGGCGGTGTGTGATTGAAGGCTGAGTGTGATTGATGGCAGAGTGTGATTGACGGCAGAGTGTGATTGACGGCAGAGTGTGATTGACAGCAGAGTGTGATTGATAGCAGAGTGTGATTGATGGCAGAGTGTGATTGACGGCAGAATGTGATTGATGGCAGAGTGTGATTGACGGCAGTGTGTGATTGAAGGCAGAGTGTGATTGACGGCAGAGTGTGATTGATGGCAGAGAGTGATTGACGGCAGAGTGTGATTGATGGCAGTGTGTTCAGATTCAATGTACAGGTACGATTTATCTTTAATACAAGTATTTTAGAAACAAAGATGGACAACAATTTAAGAAAGATTCAGGTGTTCTTTGCTGTGCAGAAAGGTTGTGGGTATGCTACAGTGAAGCCTATATTTCCTGGAAGTTTGCTGTCTGCTTGGCAATGCAGGTGAGTTGAGTTCTTGGATGAGTATTGACAGTGTTCAAACTTAAATTCCCATTACCTAATGCTGTCAAGTGATGTGGAATGTGTCTGGAATAATAAATCAGTGCTGGAAATATAAAATATAAAAGTTGGATAGCTTTTGAGGTGCAAAAACGAAGGTAAAATGAGCGAAAATTGAGTTCAAAACAATGTGTATTGGAGCCAGAAAACGATGTTGAGATAGCAGACTAAGAAATATAATGAAACAGACTTAGAAATCTACTGAAACACTAAATTAGAAATTTAATGAAACACTAAATTACAAATTAAATGAAGTCAAAATATTAGTAATTTAAGCAGAAATCCTTCGTGCTCTGTACAGGTGTGAGACTAGAGTTTCTGGGCCTTGGAGTGCAATGTGGGTCAGCTGCAGCAGGTGTGTATTGAAAATGGGGATTCCCCAAGTTTCAAAGAGTTTCACAATGGCTTGTCAAAAACAAGCCAAAAAATCGTCCAAAATTGGTGTGAGCGGCCACAAAAAGTTGCCACAAAGTAAACAGAGATTGCTACCGACAAAATACACCAGAATAAGCCACAAGACATCCAATAAACTCCAGAAATGGTCCAAAATGTCTCAGAGCTCTTCACTAGCGTGTTGACAGTCTGACAGCGCCCTCTCTATTATTTTCTTATCAGAACAATCTTTGTCATACTTTCCATAGTGTACACATTAATTTCTTTAACTCTTCTATGTTCCTCATGTCTGTTATACTCTGTTGTGTTACTATCGGTTCCTTCGGGATTCTTCTTTTTCACCCTCCTGACCCCACGCTTGATCTATTCTCATCTGTATGCTAGGGTGGCCGAAAAAAAAAAAAAGTCTTAAATTCATATCGCATACCCCTTCATTTTCTGCGAAATGGTAAAATAAACACGCTGTTAAAATTTAAGAAAGATCCTTCAAGTCTAAGTGGTCCCCCAAAGCCACTTGGTTTCTGACCAATATTTTCGAAAAATGTCCTTTTGCGTAATTGCGGTTATAAATATCTCGCTTATTATTCGACATACAATGATAATATTTATACCATTGATCTCAGGAGAAAATTAGCTTCGGTTTGAGTACCAGGAAGCTATACTTACAACGACATTTGAGCTTGCAGGATTTCAGAAAACTCAAAATTTCATGTTGTCAAGCTAAACCGCTGAAATAATTCATCTAAATTTTCAAATTTTGCAAAATTGAATCCTACTTTAAAATAAGGCATACTTCTATGATATTTAAAATTCTAAATGTAATGCATAACCATGAATGACCAAAATAACATCTCAAAAAACTTCAAAGCTGTACGCCAATCTTAGATTTTCGAATTTTTTGGAAAAATGTTACAGAGCTTCCAGTATGGCACAAGGGAATAATACAACGAAAGCATGTGATGTTTTAAAAAATGCGGGGCAGACAATCATCCTCAGGGTACATCGTCTGTCAAGTGTTTGGTGATAGGGCTTTACATCCTGCATTACTGCACCAAGCTTACTTGGAGGGGCAGGGACCAAACAACATGTTTTTTCCTCAAATTGTCAGTATTCATAATGGCCCATATTTACAAAGATGTTGAGTATAGATTTGAAGAAGAGATGCAGCATCTGGACAATAATCCTTAGGGTGCATAGAATTATTAATAGTTTGGCTGGATTTGTGAGAAAGAGAACTTTAAAGTGAATGCCAACTTGATTATTTTCTGCCACAAACGACTGTGCACCGAATGTTTTTTAATGGTGTTGTGAAATTTTAAGATGTGAAGATTAAATATCAGTATGGCTCTAAGACTTAAAAGTATGATCCTAAGTGTGGAATTGGCTTTCAGGATCATAAAATACAACCTTCATTGAAATTTGGTAGCGTCTGAAAATGGCAATGTGTCAACAATTTATATTTAATTGCCATGTATACAGTGTAGATTTGTGTGTCTCTGCATCAAGGCTTTCACACCATGAAAACCTGTCAATATTCTCACTTTCAACAGGAAATTGTTCGTTATGTACTATATTCTTAGTAGGAATTTTAATTCAGCTAAATTTGACAATATAGATTCGGAGTGCTTAACGATTTCAGCGATTTGGCTTGACAACATGAAATTTTGAGTTTTCTCAAAATCCTGCCAGCTTCAAAGTTATCATAGATATAGCTTCCTGGTACTCAAATTGAAGCTAATTTTATCCTGAGATCAATGGTATAAATATTATCATTGTATGTCCAATAATAAGCAAGATATTTAAAACCACGATTATGCAAAAATGAATTATTTGTAAATTTTGGCTTGAAACCGAGTGGCTTTGGGGGACCACTTAGACTCGAAGGATCTTTCTAAAATTTTAACGGAGTGCTTATTTTACCATTTCACATAAAATGAAGGGGTATGCGATATGAATTTCAGAAATTGGTCTTTTTTCTGGCCACCCTACTGTATGCACTCTCTTTTACCAGAATAAACTACATGTTTTTTTACTTTTCAAATCTGTTGCAAATACTTGTACATATATAGGAAAATGACCCCGGGGATTCCAGTTTTTCAGATGGGCTTTATTCTGGGGTGGCCTCTCGATAGCGGCTCTTTTGTCTTAGAGAGGTCTCCCCATAATGAAGAGACAAAACATGTTACTGCTATGTTCTTTTTATTTCTGTAAAAATGTATTATAGGTATTATTGTATATATCTTGTCTCTTTGTTATGGATAAATTTCTTGTCTGTCTATCTATCTTTCTATCTATCTATCTATCCAATATATCCTATCTATCATTCATTCATCTATCTATCTATCTATCTATCTATCTATCTATCTATATATCTATCTATCTATCTATCTATCTATCTATCTATCTATCTATCTATCTATCTATCTATCTATCTATCTATCTACCTTTCTATCTATCTATCTATCTATCTATCTATCTATCTACCTATCTATCTTTCTATCTATCTATCTATCTATCTATCTATCTATCTATCGATCTATCAGTCTATCAGTCTATCTGTCTATCTATCTATCTTCAGATGATAGCCTTATTTTTCATTATATTTTCAAAAATATTGCAATTTTGTTTTTGACAATTGTGATTCAATGTGTGAAACATCAAAAAGTACTGGGTACTGGACTTAAGTACCTTCAGAAGTACTGGGTACTGGAATTAAGTACAGTGATTAAAAAAGTACTGGGTACTGTACTGGGTACTGGGAACATTTGAAAGTACTCAGTGGCGTAGCCAGAGGGCGGCAAGGTGGGGCAATTGCCCTACCTAGCTGTGGCTACTCTTGTCCCCCTCTTGCCCCCCCCCTCTGGCACTGGGTTAACAAAAATTAAATCAGCCTGAAATGTCCAGTGCATGACCTTGTTTTACTACTCCGGTTAGGACGCCCTCTACCGAATAGTGTTTCAAATGCCGACCTAATTATTTAGTTGGCCAAGTGACTGGTGGAGCCAAAAATAATGCAGGGTCTTGAAACACCATCTGGATTCTGGACCCTCCTGAATTTGTCAAATTTATTCAACCATACAGTGAGGCCCTCTATTTACTATCGACCTACAAGCTCTGTAAAATTGCAGTGATGATCCCAGTGTCCAGTGCTTCTTGAGAGTCAAGATTATCTGCCATGAAGAGGATAAAAGCCTTTGGGAGATATTCAATGGCAGATGAATGGCTCTCAAACTGAGGAGTCATCCATATTGAACAACAAAGGTCACATTAATTGGATTTGGATGAATTTGCAGACAACAGTCACAACAACAGAAGGATCATGCTTCTTTAACTCATATCAGAGACTGATGTTGCTACATTCCATTCAGCAATAATTCTATTAAAATTTAGTGTCTATATTGTTATGACAAAGCTCTGTTCTAATTAAGGATCAAGACAGTTTTTCATTATTCTATACGACACTCATTACATTCCTATATTTATATATAATTATATTTATAAATAGTTTATGGGCCTAGTCTGATGAAAAGTGCAATTTTTCTGTTCTAGTGTGATTGCATTGCTTAGATGATGATTGCAATGTGATGAGAATTATAACTTTTCTGTTTCTTATTCAAGACAGAAAGAAGATGTTCATTGTGATAACTGAATTCCTATTTGATAAAAATGTCGCTCTTCTAATGTTTTTCTACGGGCTTGTCTTCATAAAAGGATCCAATCATCTAGATTCAATATTTGTCAGCATTCAGTTAAGCAAATTTATGTGAGATATGATAAATGCCTTGACATTTAGCAGCAAAATCTCTAATGCATTGAAATGATATGCAAACACAACATAAACATTTCATGCACTTCATGTTTAATTTAACATGTTTTGTGATGATGAGTATTACCATTGTGGGAGTCGCGAATTTTATCAAAAAAATGTTGATAAATGTCCAAAAATTGGTCATGCATCTTGCCCCCCTCAAAAAGTATTGCCCCACCCATTGCCCCACCTGTGGCAGAGGTCTGGCTACACCACTGAAAGTACTTTACTGGACTTAAGTACTTCTAAAAGTACTGATTAACAGTCCTGCTAATAACATTGGAAAAGCCAGTATGTAACTGACTATTTTGCATGTTAGCGCCCAGCAAGGGATTAAGTCTGTTTACAACAGCAAACAAACAATCATAATATGTAAATGGCACTGCCATGAAATTAGCGCAGCATTGTCATATAACTATTACATCTTTGACTTTCCATGCAGAAGGCCATTTTATCTATTTTAAGGACTGGGCAAATGAGCAGATAGATAGAATAGATCGATAAGATCAGATCTATAGATAAGATTAGACAGATAGATAGATAGATAGATAGATAGATAGATAGATAGATAGATAGATAGATAGATAGATAGATAGATTGCACTGACAGCTGTGTAATTCAAATCTGTGTTAAATCTGGATCTATAAATCTGGATCTATTATGTTAATTGTTGATGTTACATAACTCAGATCAATAAAACCATAGCTATTCAGAGATGACTGTTTACTATTAGACTATTACATAATTTGTTGAGCCATTTAAGTCATTAACTTTTGTGTTGACTTTTAATTTTCAGTCACTTCTTACAATCAGGGGGATGGAAACAATTATTTCCAATGTTGATACCCATGTTGATTTAAAATATGTCATTGGAGGTTGTTATACGACAAGACTGAAATTTTAAAGCTATTTTGGAAGATATTTGAGGTATTTTAATTATTTACCAAACTAAACTGTGACTAAACTACTAGCTCCACTTTTATGGCAACTACAGGCACTTCCAGTTCAGGCAGTCACTGTAGACAGGAGCACCACACAGAATTAGCCGTCCTTGTGCTAAGTGAGCTTCGCTCATGGCTGCCTACGGCAGCCATGAGCTGCGCTCATATTATTGTCTATTTTGCAAAAACTCTAAGCTGATATGTATTATAGAAGAAGCGTATGATGTCTAAGTCAGCTAGACACCTCTTTATTGGGTTCTAACTAATACGTAATGTCAATGTCTTGTTACAGGTGTTCGTTTTGAAGAAGACTTTTGGATATTAGCCTACTGTTGTCTGTATAGTGCAGAATTCGTTTTAGCCATTTAAAAATGGGAGAGTTAATTCCATGTTATTTTGCATCCAATATGAGGGCATTCTAATTTGGAAGTGACCCTTACCATTAATACAGCAGTAAAATAGACAGTAATTTCAAGGCATAGTTAAAAAAAAAAAAAAATCATCATGGCATTTGGTGCCTGTACGTGACGTATGGTAGGTCAAGTTATTCATTGGAATTTGGAAAACACTGTGACTCACAGGTGATTGACAAAACAAAACAAACTAGAAGAAACTCCTTTTTGAGCTATTCCGATACCAAAGTCTGCCATTAAGGGGAAAACCCCTCACAAGAAGGCTGGTTGACTGTCTTACCATGTAGACTCAGTGGCGTATTTAGGGGGGGGGTCATTGGGCCATGGCCCCCCCCCTCAGGCCAAAAATTAACATTGAAGAGATAGGAAAAGCCGCGGAGCGCCACGTATTCACCCCATGTAGTGCCCCCCCCCCCCTCAGGCCATTTCTAGGGGCCCCTGTGCAGACTGCTCAGTACTCTAACCGAACAGCAACAGCGAAGTCTGCTCATCGAAGCATGAATCTCAGTAATAACACAATTTTATAGATCGCGTCATGCATGAAAGAGCTTTCAAAAAATGAGTTCAGCATGCAAGTTGCCTGAAGCGTGAAGGGTTCAGGAAAAGTGTCTATTTACCAAATTCAGAGTGCAGAGTACTGTGTTACCAAGACAATGTGTGTCATTCAAGTTATCTACTCACACATAATCACAACCAACCAAATTCAGAGTGCAGAGTACTGTGTTACTATGACAATATGTCTCATTCAAGTTATCTACTCACACATAATCACAGCCAACCTATTTTACTCTCAACCATGATTTTTAACCAGGGCTCTGGATAAGTGAACCAACTCCGACTCTCGACTCTTTTTACTTGTTGAAAAGCGACTGCTGCGACTCCGACTCCAACTCCCGACTCCTAACTCCACTTATCGGCATTTTTGCACATTAAGGGACCGTTCAGAATTTATGACTGGGGGGGGGGTGGGAGTTTTGGCCGAGGGGGTACTAACTTTCCACACGTGTTTCAAGGGGGGGTATTAATTTTTGACAACACTTCCAAGGGGGGGGGTAAGAAATTTTAACAAAGAAAAAATGTTGAAAAACACGCATAAACTCATTTTATTTGGACTTTTTTACCCGCAAAAGTTCGCGAAATGACGCGAATCTGTGCTCGTAGCCATGTATACCAGTATATATGTGTGTATTGCTTTGTATGTTGAGGGGGGGGGGTACTAAAAATGCGCGTGAAACCCAAGGGTGGGGTACTAAAAATCCGCATGAAACTTAAGGGGGGGTATCAATTTTTGACGGGAAGTTCCAGCAAAACTCCCACCCCCCCCCCAGTCATAAATTCTGAACGGTCCCTAATATGACATGGTTGACAGAGAAGAAAAAGTCATTCTACAAATTTTTCATTGGATTTTGTACAAGAATATTTGCTTATGAAGTTTTATGTGAAATTCGGGGTTTATTTCACAGTTTTGAGACTGTGTTTTTGTAAATTATGTAAATTATTTTTAGGAGTCTGGAGTAACCATTTAATTTTCGATGCCGACTCCGCCTGAAAATCAAAGTTCGACACTGACTCCGACTCCAACTCCACCCAAAAACCTCCGACTCCACGACTCCGACTCCGTCTTCGACTCCAAAGCCCCGTTTCTAACACACCATCTTGAAACCAATTTAGAAACTATTTTACAATGAGCTACTATGAAATCGAAGTGTATCCCACAATAGGCAGTGAAGTTCTGGCAAAAAACCATGTGATTCACACCATGTGGTTCATCGTTGTGAACCACATTCATATCATTATCTGACGCTGTTATGCAAACAATGGGCTGTGAAGTGATGTGGTCACAATGTTTTGACGCTCTGATTGGTTGGTGTGGTTGCCAGGGATCTTTCTGTGGTCATTCGAACAAAATGGTACCGCTTGAAATTATTAATTCTTTTGACTGGACGTCTTGTTTTATTGTAGTACGGCAGATTTTCAAAACAATTCTGCACTTTTTGATAAAGTTATGAAATTTGGCACAGTGGTTCCCAAGGTGTTGAAGTTTAATTTAAATGTTGGGGGCATTCTGGAGAATACTTTTGGTTGCCATGGTAACCATTTTTGCTTCCTGCTCCCTGGTAACCATACTTTTCCAACTAAATTGTACTTTGCATATGCTGCAAAGCTTATTGCTTTGTGCTACCTTATGTTTAATGCTCAAATTCTTTTTCTTTTTGCATCTTTATAAATTTTTCTGAGAAAATTATCAGTTTCCATGGCAACCTTACCACAGAAAATTGGCCAGACGGAGGAAATAACTGAAATATGCCACTTTAATTGCTTATAAAAGGATAATGTTTGTACTGATATGCCTCATATCATTCTCAAATTTGAATATTGCTTAATATTATGAATTTTGATAATTTTTATTTGAAGCAGGTTGCCATAGAAACCAAATTTTAATATCACCAAATCATCAAAAGTTTGAGGTGACAAGATCCTGCGTGTGATAAAGAAACAAAGTGGTAGGGATTTTGTACCTTACATTATTGAACTGCTCTCCCAGTGCTAAGTGCAAAAAGTGTTTTCACTCCAAGGAATTATTATATAATTATTATATAATGAGAAACTGTTGTCATGGATACCGGTCAAATATTTAAGTTGGATCATCACCATTTATAAACTAGAATAAACAACATGTTGAACGTAATAACACCTCCAACAAAAGTAAGATTCATTTTAAAATTGGCAAATTCATGGATTTCTTGCATCATCTATGATGTATTAAATTGTGTTGCCATGGCAACAAGGAAAATGAGATAATTTCAAAATATCATAGAAATCTGGTTTTACCAATACAATAAAAAGATATGAAAGGATCCATGCATAAGGCGTGGCCTTGCATCCCAGTTTTAAATAATTGTTAAATTTGTAGGTACTTTATTTTTTATAGACCTAGCCAAAACTTATGTTCTTCACAAGAACCAACATTTTTCATCAACTTCGCGTTACAAACAATTGAGTCCTTTCTCAGGCCAGATTCATGAAATCTCACACTTCACATTTCAAGATTTTTTGCAATAGGCCTGTAATGTAACATTTTAGTGATTTTACATGGAGTAGGATGGCCAGTTGGTTACATGGGTTTTATAATTTCACCTAAATACTTTATTTGATATGCTAGAATCACATGTTGACAGTTGATGGGAACATATTAATTTCTACATTGCTTTCATACTAGCTGTCGACCTGTTAGGGTTTGATGGTTTACAAAAATTCACCAGTACCATCTTCTTCCCAGCTTAATAATGTAAAGCCTGGACCCATTTCCGGTGTCAGTTCAGCTTCCAGTCAGCATCCAGTTAGGCGAACTGGAATCTGGATTAAACAGAACTGCCGTAGTGACTGGGCCCACCCAGTCTACAGAGACAGGACACAGTCTACAGTGATGGAGATTGGTATAAAGGACTAAAAATGCCAAGCACTCTGATTTCTGTGGCAAAATGTGATTTTTTTCGAAATGCCGCAATTGAATATCTAGGAATCTGGTAGTTATATTGGTCACAGAAGTCCAATGAGCATACCAAAAGATGCAGAATTTAATGGCCTTCAATGTGATAAGCATTACCACTCTTGATGGCCCAGATAAATATATAGCTCCCAGATTTGTATGTGGAAAATGTGTGTTTTTTTGCCAAATTCCCAAGAATTTAATGGAACTGGGTAGTGAAAATTATTGGCCATAGAGGGTCAATCAGTATACCAAAAGATGGGGAATTCAATGGCCTTCAGTCTGAAATGCGTTACTGGCCCTGCTGCAACAGATTAACTTACAGCTCCAATATTTTAATGTGGACAAATTTGTTGTTGTTCTTTTTAGCCAAAATTCCGAAATAAATTTCTGGAACTGTTGAAATAGGTCTAATGAATTTTGATAAGTAAAAGTTTCCCAGTGGGAAACCTCAGGTGAGTAGATGGCCTTATGCCTAGATCTCATGGCACGTTACCAAGCACTTTAGGCGTCGGCAGGATGGTATATCCTGGAAATTTGGATGAATTTGTGATTTTTTTCACATCCCACAGAGGTACTTTTTGTTTCCCACAGGGTTCTTAGAAATAAAGAGAACTCTGCCGTGGATGTAAAAAAAGATTCAACATGCTGAAACTTTTTTTCCAACTCTCCAGCATAGAGGCCACATTTTTCTCATTTTTTGGATATCTGGCGTGCATTTTTTCAGTGAGAATGAGTAAAAAACATCTCCAGCGGGATACAAGGGCTTCCCCTGCCCCTGTGGGATATTTGTACTGCCCCTGTGGGACATCTGACATCCCGCCGGCAGTGTTTGACATCCCGCCGGCAGTTTTTGACATCCCCCCCGGCAGTTTTTGACATCCCACAGGCATTTAGATCTTGCCCCACAGGCATTTAGATCTTTCCCACAGGGTTATGATCTTGTCCCCGATTTACGAGTATGAGTCTTTGGCCATTTTTGGAGTTCCAAAGCAAATTGTACATTAGAGGTACCTCAAATTGGACACCCGCAATAGGAAATACCAACCCGAATTGTCATTACAAATAATATCAAAGTGTGCCTTATCAATTGATAAAAACTTTTGATGAAATACACCCCGTAGTAGCCACTTGCTGGTAAGACAAGGCTTCCATGTTTCTGGATACTTCTTCAATCTGAGCCATCCTTGAAAAACGATCTGGTATTTGAGGTTCCCATTGATTCAAGATTCCATGCATAAAATTTTGTTTTTGTTTTATGATAATCTTAATTATGCTATTGGAATAACAGACTTTTTTTTAAAAATATGTTTTTGCTTAATTTTTTAAAACAGTGTAGAGACTAGAGGCCACATTACACACTTAAAAGTCTGATATATGTGTTAAAATGACAATAACTTATGCCTGTATTTTTGGCCACTTCTTGGTCTATAAATACTTAGCTCAGTGCCAAAACAAAATTACTAGAATCCCATATGGCCACCAGGGATTGTCGAATCAAAGAAAGAATGCAAAATATGAATTTCTTGCCTATTAAAACCCCAAAAATGAGGTATCATATGAGAATATGTGACTCTTGGTAAAGAAGTTACATCAGTAAGCCAATTATTACGGCGGCCATCTTGAATATGAACAATTTGGCCACCAGGATAGCTCAAATCACTAAAGTGATGCCAAAAATGAATTCCTCAGTCGGAATAACCCCAAACTAGAGGTATCACTAAAGTATTTACGATGCTGGCTGGAAAAGTTACAAAATCGCCCATATCCGATGGTGGTCATATTGGACTTCGATACTGCCACCAGGGGGCGAAATCAGCTTGGCAGTAGGTCGATTTTGAAAGGTCTTAGTAATGTCTGCCCACAACCAAAATCTTATAAAATTATAATAAAGTGAACAATTTCTTTGCTAAGCTTCATTCTGTGAATAAAGCATTTAATGACCTTCTTGGGAAACCAAAATTATTCAAAAAATGCTAATATTTCCACTTTGACCCCGCTTATCACCATAGCAACAACCATTGCTTTAGATGTCAAATCGCAAAAATGAAGTTATATCTCATTGCTAACTTTTTGGTGCAATACTTAAGGTACCGAGTGATTTCCTTGGCTTAACCTGATAAAAGAATATTTTTCCGAAACAGTATTTTGAGAGGACTTTTAAATTGTTATGTCTCTGTTTGTATGGTTACCATGGTTACTTACATCTGTATTTCACATCATGTTAAAGTAGAAAAGTAAGACTTTCACATGATAGCATCTGCCTATGAATTCCATCATTTAATGCCCTTTTGGTTGAAAATTAAAGTCAAATTATTTTTAAAAAGTAAATGTTTTCGCTTTGACACCTCTTATCACTATGACAACAACCTTAGTCCTAAAAGGTCAAATCACAAAAATGAAATTTGGTCTCCTAGAACTGTCTTTGGCGCACAACTTGAAGTCCTAACTCATTTCCTTGGCTTAGCCTGATAAATGATTATTTTTTCAAAACAATGTCTTGAGATGACTTTAATATTGTGATGCCTCTGTTTGTATGGTTACCATGGTTACTTATGTCTGTATTTCACATCAGTAAAAGTAGAGAAGTTGAGCTCTCATATGATAGCTAATTTGTACGAATAGCTAAATTTGTTGCCCTATAGGGTTAAAATGAACATCAAGATACATCAAAAATGTTAGAAAAATTCACTTTGACCCCTCTTATTACCATGACAACAACCGTTGACCTGGAAGGCCAAATGATAAAAATGAAGTTTGTGCAAATGAAAATGTTTTTGGTAGCTCAGTTGAAATCCACATATAAATCTGGTTAAGATATATCATAAAATGTGAAATTCATCAAATTCTGATATTCTTTAGCAAAAATAGTTGCCATGGCAACCAGAAGTATTCTCCAGAATGCCCCCAATGCTAAAATTAAGCTTCATGACCCTGAGTATCTACGTGCCAAATTTCATAGCTTTATCAAAATGTGCAGGGTTTTTCTGTTTTTGAGGGAAAATCTGCCGTACTATGTGGGATATAAATAAAACTGAATGGGAGTGTGGTTCACAGCAATGAACCTCACTCATGTCAAGTCTGCTGCAGAATAAACACTCGTCCTTCAGACTCGTGTTGTATTCTTCCGCGGCCTGACTTTCATGAGGTTCATCGCTGTGAACCACACTCCCATTCAGTTTTATTATAAAAATCTGCAAAGGAGCCACGTTTTGCAAAGAAAGTGAGCTATCATCATGGATACATAGGTTATTTGGATTATCAACAGTGCCTTTCCTAGCCATTGGCCACATTAGCATTGTTTAATGTGTCCTCCATTTGGCTAATAAAAATTGCATATATTTGCGTGCTAATTAGCCACACATCCATGCATTTCACTAAAAATTGGCCTTTGTGGCTAGTTGCATTTTGGTCCAAGAAAAAACACCGTTATATATATACATAAATATAATACTAATCATATCAAATTTGTCTGTTGAAATATGTTACCTTGTAAATCTTTTTAGAAACATAATGTTCACTCTCAAAGAAATCCATTCATAATAATTTATATGTCCCATTAAGTTATATAGAGCATGGAGTAGGAAGTATAATGATTTCAAAATGGTTTTTGTGGAATAATTTTCACTCTCTCTTCACGTTTCATATCAAAATTGCCTCGACAAAGGACACGTTTTGGTTGACATTTCTTGTGATAATATTCAACTCTTCAGTGTGGACTACCGTAGTTTTTGCACGTAAGTAAAACTGAGCCATGTTATGAGTTTTTAATTGTCTTTCAGACAACAAGGACTGAGAAAATTTTCTCTGGCATGCTTGATAGGCTTGACTATTCAGTTGTTATTGACATATTTTGGAAAATTATCAGACAACCAGTTTTGCCATAATTGGGATTGAGTAAAAAAATGGTGGAATTGGGGAGAGTTGGGACAGTGCCACGACTGCCCCCACATGTGTTGCATTTACCCAGATTCATTTTTATTAAGATTGAAGAACTTGCCTAGAACAATTTTCAACAGAGACTGAATAGTTTTAGGCCTTATTACATTCCAGGGTCCAATAAGATTAAATATCAGGAAATCTAGATGGGGAGAGTTGGGCCACCAGGCCGAGGCTTAAGTCTGACAGCAAAGTAGTGTCGCAACAGGCCTCAATTCTGGATTAATGACTTCTATGACCACAATATTACAGGTTAGAAATATATGACCCTCAACTTGGCCTCAAGTACAGCTTTACCGAACCAGACATATTACAATGGCCCAAGTCTCCTTCTGAATGGCCCAAGTCTCCCACTTCATGGGGAGAGTTGGGCCAAAATTTTTACAATTTTCATAGGGCTGTAGCTCATATGTCCTTGCACATATGTCAATTCAATCCTACAGATATATTCTTAAATATTTCTAGATACAATACATGCATTAAGCATATTTATATAATCATTACTATCGGCAGGAGGCGCAAGAACATAAAAAGTGGCCCAACTCTCCCAAGCTTCCCCTACTATTTCAGCATGTTTTAACATACTTGGGTATACCCCTTGCCTTAGGCTTGCGTTTATAATAAAACATAGATTAGGACTGATTTCATCCGCCCCTAATTTCAACAGTTTGGCCGGGATGCCATCAAACCCAGGTGCCTTCTTTGTTTTTAATCCTTTGAGTTTATTATTAACTTGTTTGTTTGTTACAGGTTGAAAAGAGAAACTTAGCTGATCAATGCTGTTTTTGATCCACGCTATGCTTGTGTTATTGGTGTAAAATTTCAGCTCATTTAAATGTGTTTAAGAAGTTGTTCAAGAGCCCCTATGATAGATGGGGCTTTAACAATCAATTTTCATGCGAAATGGCAATTTTAGCTAATAGCTCACAAGCTATCGGTTTCAGTCCAACCAAACACACGGATAGTTGATACAAAGTTATATTTATTATTTTTCACACTGTGGTAACAATTTTATATTTGTAACTTGCTTGAGTATTGAGAAATATTTACGTGAATGGGATATACTTATTTACGCGATTTTTCTGTGATTTAAAAAAACTTCTGAGATTGTTTCGATACTCTGAATCAGATAGAGATTGTAAGATTTACCTTGGTTGATATTCACGTGTCTCTATGACACTATTGAACCATTATGTGATTGTCTCGTGTTTAAAATTAAAAACTAGATTGCAATTAACCTTCATTAGGAAAGGTGCTTTGCCTTGGCGAATTTCTTTTATGTAAAATAGTGTACATTTGCCAATTACACAAGAACTAAGTAAGGTACAGATTTGAAATTGGTACCACAGCGTGCAGAATGATTTATACATTTTTGTATAAAACTGCCCATTTGTTTGGGTGGACTGAAACCAATAATTTGTGAGCTATTAGCAAAAATAGCCATTTTCGCATAAAATTCAATGTTCTTGGACAACTTCTAAAACACCTTCAAATGAGATGAAATTTTACATGTACAGGAGTCAGAGAGGGACTATAGAACACATTTAGAGGTTAGCCCCAATGAATTAGAGACTTTCGCTTTTTTGGGACACCTAGTGTACATGCACTCGTCAAGAAGTTGTTGTCTCTGTGATCGGTTGGTAAAGTGCAAAATACTTCCTGTTTGTCATACGACTTTGAGCCTTTCATGACTTTTTAAGGATTTTATGCTTACCCTACAGATTATATTTAATAAGATATATGCATATATACATTTCTCGAAATTCAAAAGCCGACAGCTATAGCAGGTGATATTAAAAAGAGATTATTAAATTTTTCATGTAACAAATAGTTATTCCACTGCATAAATTCTCAACTAATAGCTGATGGTAAGCTCTTCTAGTTCGTACCATTTTTTTTAATCAGGTACTTCTATATCTAGATGTAACAAGTATTTTATAAGAATATAGTCGCATTTCTTTGAGGTATCAGAAAAAGAGTGTACTGTTGCACTGTGAAAATGGCACTTCGTGTTTCATCATGCTGATGATTTGTCATGATCATATCCAATACTTTCAATATTAATTTGATTTTAGGAAACTCTCCGGCTTGTTGGGCTTGTTGGTGACAGGCAAACGAAAGGATTATGCATCTGATTTTCACTCTAAAATCAGTGATCACAAGTCAAATGGCCTTCTGTTGATCATGACTATTCAAACAACCTCTACGTTTCCCATGTTGATAGTAGAGCAGATGACACCTCATAGGCTAGCAGGAGTCACAAAATGCATTTTTCACAGTGAACTGATCCTCATTTTTTCTATGTCAAAGTGACAGACTGTAAGATCGACAAACTGATAGTGAAATTTAATGTGATGAATAGGCTACAACACAGATAAATCCAGAAAGATCACGCATGGTTTGTTATTTCTCATTTTCAGAAGAACAATGTTATCATCATTGCACAGGTGCAAGAACTTGCAGCTTTATCTTTGCTGAAAACAGATGCTATTATGTGATCAAGTATGAATTGAGAAGCTGGGAAGATAGCATACAGCATTGTGAAAGGCTCGGATTACACATGATCAAAACAAACAATGAAGGTCTTACTGCAGCTGTTGTTAGTGGTTTACTACAGGACTTAAGGTTTTCGATTAACGGATACTTTAATCCAGCCTGGCTTGGCGGGAAGGCTCGCAATTATGACAGCTGGAGTTTTCTTGATGGTAATCCAGTTAAATATGAGCAACTGGATACTGGGTTATCTGTCTCTGCAGGCAAGTAGACCTAAAGATTCACATTCTCAGCACATTGCTGTCGGGACTGGTAATATTATTTTGTTGTTTTAATAGGACAAATACTTTGGAGTTAAGGGATAAATTGTAGTGTATGAGTAACACGTGTGGAGAAACAATATCAAGCCAAGAGTTTGACCTTGATTTCTACACAAATAACTAAATCAAGCCTAATAGTTTTGACTGCGACCTTTGTTTCAAGGGCAGATTCCACGAAAAGTGCTCTCAGAGGGTACCTTAAACTTTCCAACCCTTTCGTTATCTTTCTGTTGCTTCCTGAATCAAGTAAACCTATTACTCAGTACATCTGTGAGCTAATGAATAAATATCATTAAAATAATCCTCAAAATATGTAGCTTTTTGCTCTTAAAACAATATTTTTTTATCCTCATGAGGACAATTTTGGACGACCAAACTTACTGGTGATCAGAAGTGCTTACTTTGGCATTCTGTGGAATCTGCTAAAACCAATTCAGGAAAATGCAATGATGTGTGATTGATAAAACACATCTTGAAAATTATTTTGGAACCATTTTTAATCGTGTTGGTTATTATAAAACTTGAAAAAAAAGAAAAATAAAAAAAGACTGCTAATGTAACTCGATTCCGTCACAGGACACTGAGGTTACATTAGCAACTTTTACATGGGAATTTTTCTGTGTTCTTGATACTTATGTAAATTTCGAACGTGAAATTCTAAAATTTTATTGCAAAATCTGTCTTATTTGCCTATAAACATCACCAAAAACATAAACAGCTCTCTGCAGTAGCTGTTTTTTTATTGCTAATGTAACTGCAATTTCGCATCTGTCCATTTCATAGTGTTACATTAGCAAAATTTGTCTATATAAATTACGTTAAGGAACACATGATTTGATCTCAATTTTTTTCTGAACTGAAAGCCAGGTCTCACAGGAGCAGGCCAGGGGTGGTACTCTGCTGGTGTTTTCATTTATATTGCAGTAGTACCAGCATAAACAAATTCCGTCCTCCATCATTTAACATTGTTACATTAGCACAAGGCCATATTTTTAGTTATTCTGATCTACCAATTCAATAGCAAATAGTGTTTACCCATGATTTTATTTAATGGATTGACACAGTAAAAGATTTAGATTTCAGTTTTTTTTTGTCCTGCCAGCTATCCCTAGAAAAAGCACCCTGAGAAAATCTGAGAAGCTACGAATCAATTATGTCTGCCCTTATCTGTGCTAATGTAACTATGTCTTGTGGTAAGTCATTTTGCTGCTTTTCGTGGAATCTGCCCAAGATCAGACAAGTAAACATGACCAATTAAAAACTAGTATAACTGATATTGCCGTACGGCAATATCGGATAATCCCCCGCGGCCCCCATATTTCCCAGCGCTGCTTACTCTCCCCTACCAATTCATGCCGTAATAATACTACAGCTAAAGATTTCCGGCGTATGAAAACTGAAGGTATTTATCAAATAACTCACAGATGCGGTGTTATACAGCAGTTACTAACATGGTGAGTCTCATTTATTTTGACAATATTGTGGAATGCAAATAATTTTCCCTGTTCCAGCATGAACATATTTTGAAGGATCAAATAAATAGCAAGGGCCTGACAAATTTAAATTAAGATGCATTGATGTGGTGCTAGGACATCATGAGTATGTGTGATGTCAGCAGTTTGATGTAAGGTGGAACTAGAAAAGGATCTTTACCTATTAGAAGAAACAACACCCAACAACAAGATCCACTTTGGGGAAGAACTTGTTTTCAATGAGCTGTGACAATTATACAGTGCACAAATAGACACATGTCTAGGGCAGTGTACGTGGCTGATATTCCCCAATATGCTTTGTACTATTCTGGTATATACTGAATGCATTTGTAAGGCCTTTGAACAGTGATCGTGTCCGTAGCATTTTTGTATTCTTTTATATTATCAGGCATATATACCATGAGACAAGGCAGAAATTTGGTTGAAATCGATCATAGACCTCACATCATGACCTATCAAGTACATGAATAAAGTCAATTAACAACCCTCTACAAATTGAACTGGCAAAATCTATCTGGAAACCTGCATGCTAGAGCCAGCCATCATTACCCAGTGCCTGCTCAGTGAAGCGTGAATTTGCAGAATTGCAGCAGTGCACTCTTTGCCCATTGTGTGCTGGGGCTTTGGAGCAAAACCTGGCACTGAAGCAAAATGGCACCGACGGCAGACTTGGTCGCATCAGTGAATTATTTTCAAACTTTTTTTTAAAGGCAAAGGAAAAGAGACTCGTAGATATGCTTATACCAAAGAATAGAGGAAAAAATTGAATTTATGTGATAAAAGTCAGAATTAATTTTGCTTACATAAGTTACAATGAAAAAAAGAAAAACAGTTTTGTAAAAATGGCTACAAGTCTGTGAAACTTTTCTTGGGACAACATGATAGGGCATATTTTTAGAGATTTTTTGACATTATTTTCATGAAAATTGATTGATTAGAAGCCGAGCGATAGACGCTTCAATTTTGAAATTCAAGAATTTTTTAAGGTGAAGTTATTAAATACAGGAAAAATTTCCTTAAGGTAGGCTATGGTCCTTCATAATGTGCATGTAACAAAAAGTTTTCATGAAAATCCATGAAGAACTTCAATGATATTTTTGGGCTTAAAGGTTTTGGGGGTCCAAAAAAGTGACATGAAAATTTCAATGTCTGACGCGATTCTACGCCGTACATGTGACAGTATGATGCTATACACCACTGGAAAGCTAAGAAACAGAGCTTTCATATGATATGTAGAATTGTCCTGTAGGTGAAATAGGGGCTGAGATATCGGCATTTGAAAATCGCTTTTTTGGGCGTCCGTACCCCCAACAGCGATTGTTCAAACGGTCCGTAACTTTGTGGGTTTACTACACTACCGTAGATCTGTGAGAGTACCTGCATGCAGCTTGATACGAGCATTCCTTCCTTATTTTCCAAAAAAATTCAAGGAAATTTTCGGGATATCCAAATTTTGAAAATTCGTATCTAGTAGTGTGTTCAAGAGGCTCCTTTCCGCACTGGAGACTTTCTCAAGATATCTTATAAAAAATCCGCAAAGTCCAATTTTGTTTGGGTCACATCAAACCGTTGCGAGAATTTTTAAAAAAATTTTCAAGATAACTTGCCAGTATCATGAAATTTGATGATGAAATTCCGCGCATACCAGCGCGCAATCAAGTCGCATATTGGTTTCAGTTTGAGAATGATAACTCTGATAGCTGAAGAGTAATCACTGTTTTTCTGAGCTGAAGAAAAATGACTATCACGGCACGAAAAGTGACGGAGAATATCAATATAATCCCCCGCAATCGGCGAGGGATTATAATAATAATGTGCAACACTTTAAGCAGCGCATGTAGAATTTCACACTAATGGAGTGGTAATGTCAACCTTCCTATATATATCTATCTATCTATCTATCTATCTATTTATCTATCGATCTATCTATCTATCTATCTGTTTATCTATCTATCCAGCTAGCTAGCTAGCTAGCCAGCAAGCTATAGATCTACCTATGGTTCTACCAATAGATCTATCCATAAATCTATCTGTAGATCTATATATATATATATATATATAGTAGTTATACCATGGGCATATGTGGTAAACGGAGATATATACAGCCGAGGTGGTAAATATAAACCGAGGGCATAGCCCGAGGGTTATATTTACCACCGAGGCTGTATATATCCCGTATACCACAAATATACCTTTGGTATAACTGATTTATACCATATTTCGCTGTCTCAGATAATTATTTTGTTTTTATGTTTTTGGAAAGGAAGACCGTTTTACTAAAAATGTCTCTAATTTGTTACCAAAGATACCCGATTGGTCATAAACATTTTTTTATTAAGCAAAATTAAACAATTATTTTTTATATCCATATTCAAGTGTCAGCAAAAAAATGTTTATGACCAAAGGAGCGGATCAACTAGCAGGAAGAAGAAGAAGAAGAAGGCCAAGTGCGCAATTTCGTAATTAATGTTTTTTCAGCATGTTAGTCATTGTTAGAGCACCAAGAGTTGATTCTAGCCAGTTAAAATTATTCTGAAACGGTATGCATAGTTTGGATGGGATTAATCAAGCAGGACGACTTCCAATTTGTTGACATGTTTTTCCAAAATGCCTGTGGTAATAGCGGGCGCCATGGCGCTGCTAAAATATAGGATTGGTGCTTGGCGTTTTGCATTTATATCAAAATGTGAGGGAAATTGTTTAAATAAGATATTTGACATAATTTTTAAACCCCTCAGCTCAGGTACCGTATCCATTGGGTGACAGACCCATGCATCAGTAGTATTTGTATATATGAAGGTTGCTCAGTGGCCCATCATTAAAATCAACAAGGGCAGCTTATAAGGCTTTCTGCACCACTATTATGTAGAGAACAGATTTAAGCTGGCTAGCACAAGTTTCTAACAAAATTTGACAATATTTGGAATCATTACCTGCACATACAACATCCTCGGAATCTTTGTTATTCCTGTTTAAAATGCTGCTGAAGGCCAGAAGCTCACTTAGAAATTCAGAAGCCCAAAATGGCCTCGACATGCTCCTGTTATGTCAGTTGGCCTCGAGGGCCATTCTGGTTCATAGTAACAGCTATTGTGATTGGGCAGTTTTAAGCAGGTTTGAAACACAGATTACCTGTGAGCATGGTTGATAAGATTTTCCAATGTTTCAGTTTGACTCAGTTGTGTTTTCTCTGTTGCTGAATTCCTTGACCCCCACAGTTTATCACAGAAATGTTTGCTTGACAAGATTGTAGCATATTCTAAACAGTTCAACAAAAATAAGCCCCCCCTTTGTTTACAAGTTTACCGCTGTTTCATTATCACTGCTTTTTCCGGCCTAGGCAGAACATTATGCAGGGGCACCCCATGATCTGTTATATCAATTATCTGTTATGCAGCAGGCGCCCGGCTGGCTGGCAGACTGTCAGCTAGAATGTTCCCAGCTGGCAAAGTTGTCAGCTGGGAGTCAATTTTTGGCTTTCAACTGATGAAATTTGCAGTCAGGTAATGAGAAAGCAGTTGAGGTGGCTGGCTGGGGAAAAAAAAAAAGATTATATATCAGCTGGCTTGGAGGTGCTGAATGACGCTTAGGCTGGCTGGCAACCCAGCTGGCAGCATAACAGATATTTTCTCCCAGTTGCATTAAAAAATGAATATAAGTGTCACAAAAGATATGCAACCAGGAGTTTACACTGATATGGGCATTATAAATTTATAATAACACACTGTCGTGAGGTGCCCCTGCATATGCTGGCATGTGTTGCCACCTAGTGGCTAGTGTGAAATTTCGCGAGCTACGGCGAGCGGTTCACATAGTCTGAGTGTCTGGAACTCACAAAAATTTTGTCTGGAAGAAACCAGGGCTGCTTCTGAGTATGCGGATGGCCTTGTCTACTTCCTTAGAGAATGTGATTGCCGAGTCTAACTCTGGTTTGCATCAATGTTGAATAGAAACTTTGTAAATGTGCAATGAAATTGGAACTAATTATTGGAAGGAGCAATGCTGCAGCATACAAAACTTTTATTTTGAAAAATTTCTTTTAAATTTGCAGTGTTTCTTCTGAGGGACACTTAATTTCTTTTTCCCTATTCCTTCACTTTACCAGAATACCAACCATAACAGGTAGCATGTTTGCCAATTGGAGAATGTTGGTCATTTGAAACCCAGAAGTCTATGATAAAGTTTTAAAATTAATGGATTTAGATTCCAGAAAATCACTCCCTTGCATACGAGGGACGTTCAGAAAGTTCGAGGGTTTTTTTTATATGGACACTTATTTTCAATGTAGAACTATGAATTTTTCACAGGATAAAATGCATCATATTTGGAATGGATTTCAAAAATTTTGGAGAATTTGGACATTTTCAAGTCATTCTGCGGTTGCCATGGAAACTGAAAGTTCAGCTTCTTGGGGCAGATAATACTGAAACCACTAAAGCCAATGAATTTTGGCTGTGAGAGACCTCTTCTCTATCACTGGCCTTAGTGAGATTGACAATATTTGACACAAGAAATATAATATTAGCCTTAAACAATACACCCAAGCTCACCAAAAGCATTGATTGATACACTTGACCCATTGCATTGAAGTAAGTGTTCCTTGGAGTCCTCCAAACAAAGTTCTGTGAAATAATTCCAATCATCAAAAGCCTTCTCTCCTCCAGTGCCTGAAACTATAACCCCCATGGACTAAAGTGAGAGAAAACCAGGACTTAATGTAAAGCAACATTTCACAGGAATAGCTAGGATGGAAAATTCTGTCCATTTTGTTCATACTAGTGAATCCATGCTTTCACAAGTTCTTTGCCTCCTGAATTTCCCTCGCCAAATCTGACATACAGGAGTGCTTTCCTACATGGGTTCAGTGTAAGAATACACACATCTGATGCGCTTGAAAGCATATTTAGAAGCTAATACCATATTTCTTGTGTCAAATGTTGTCAATCTCAATAATACAAGTGACAGAGAGAAGTCTCTCAGAGTCACAATTTCTTGGCATTCTTGGATTCAGTGTTACCTGCCCAAAGAAGCTGAACTTTCAGTTTCCATGGCAACAACAGAATGACTTAAAAATGTCCAAGTTGTCCAAAAATTTGGAAATCCATTCCAAATCTGCTTAATTTTGTCCTGTGAAAAATTCATAGTTCCACATTGAAAATAAGTATCCATATGAAAAAAAGCCTCGAACTTTCTGAATGCCCCTCGTACTGTACGTGTATTTAGAATAGGGACTGATGTAAAGTTTTTTAAAAACCAGCATTTTTAGCTTTTTATACCAGACCTTCCGTGAAAGAATAAAAGTCTTATAATTGCTCAGAATTAATATCCAGCAACATAAAATCCATTGGCTAAGGGGGGCCTACAGCGACCCCCAAATCACCCTGCCAAATAGGCTCCGGCCCTATGGGCCTCGCCAAGGCCATCTGGAACAAAACCCCTTCCTTACCTGGTTTCTGGCTACACCCTGAGCCACCAGCTCAAGCATACTTTATCAAGTGACTGGAGAAAATTTGTTTGTCAATCATGATTAGAAGACAATTGAGGACCTCTTTTGTAAAATTTTCCCTATTGCCCCAGATCAGACTGACCAATGAAATAAGACATTTAGGTCATTCTGGGCTGTGGACAGCATCAGGATATTCAGCAGTGCAGAACCTTCCCTTTATATATTACCACTGATGCATGGGTCTGTCACCCAATGGAATCCGGTACCTGAAAAAAATCCAAATTTACATTCTGCGTTTTTAAAGAGTATAACATTGGAAAAACATGGTATCAAGTCAACTAGTAACCATGCCAATTGGTAACCAAACCAACTGGTAACCAACCAACTGGTAACCAAAAACCCTACCAACTGGTAACCATCCTTTTTTTTGTGGGTTACCAAGTCGTAACCATGCATTTAAATTAATTTCATGACCATATCACTGGTAATCACCAAATTCTTGCCAAGTACCAAGTCGTAACCAAAACTAAATGCGCTTTTAACCCAAAAAGCCTCTGTAAATTTTATAAATAAATGATAACCTGTGTTTATTCAGGGATATATTATCCAAATATAAATTATATAATTCGAAATATTTAGAATTACAACGATAAAATAGCTAAAATACTGGTAACTATTTGGTTACGAGTTGGTTCATTTGATTTTCCCTGGTTACCAGTTGGTAAGAGTCACTGGTTACGAGTTGGTATACAACTTTCTTTTTTTGGTTACTACTTGGCCATGGCCTATTGATTACTAAATGCCATGGTTACTACTTGGTTGGGAAAAATAAAAAATGGTTACGAGTTGGTTTGGTTACAACTTGGCATGGTTACTAGTTGACCTGTATTAAAAAAAATACTACTTTGATGCTGCATGCTTGGGTTTGTCTTGCGCTTTCCTAAGTATCTTCCCCATCGACCCAGCTGAAACAGCGAATGAAATATTCAAAATTGTTCATTATAAACTTGCTTGAGATTAATACTAAATTCTATATTGTTATTATTTAAAGAATAAAATTTGATGATATAGTAACTAAAAATAAATATGTTCTTCTTCCATTTCCAGATTGGGAGGGCAGGGCTAACTGTGGATGTTTTTCACCTCGTTCTAATACTTACTCCATTAAAGTGCAAGGATGTCACATTAAAGGAAACTTTATCTGCAGAAAAAGTAAGTATCCCACTGATACCCATTCTTACGTGGTCATAGGCTCTTTGCTCCCTGGCTCCAGTGGGCCACTGACTTGGATGGCTGCAATAAAAGTTGTTTTAGCAGCTTGGCTGCGATGGGCTGTGGTCGCACGATCAGAGAGGCTGTTATAGTTACTGCAATTTCAATTAGTATGAGTTGCGAGGCCACTTGCTACGTAGCATTTTAACTTCTTCTGATTGGTCCTTAACTGATCATCAGCCAATTATGCTACGTTCTCACGATGACGATTTAAGCACGACGAGGCAGAGAAAGTCACTTCTAGGAAAATTGTGGCGATCTTCGTTGGATGGACAGCATTATGTAATCAATTAGTGCCATCAGCGGCGATGAAGTTTTGTAGCCTCGGTGACACAATGTGTCAACGGCGGCGCAAAGCCTTTCATCGCCGAGTTCTGCCTTTCTTGACTCACCGACGTTCAAATCAGTCTCGTCGCGCCTGGTTTTTTACTATGGTGTGGCTGGTTTTACCTCGCCCAATGTGGTTTTTTGTGACGCCGCTGATGGTCGCGAGGGAGCTAAGGATGCATTTTGCGACCTGTGATGCATCAAGGAAAACGTCAGCGTATATCCAAGGTAGGATGCGCCGATGAAAAGGGCAGCCTCGCTGAGGACTGCTATGATGGTGCGCCGACTTCAGGTAGTTGTTTCTGCGTATCTGTATTGTCCATCGTCTCACATGTATTTATACTTCACCGAGGGCAATAGAGGTACGTTGATGCTGAGCTTCATGGTTGTCCTTGCCTTCGTCATCGAGGACAGTCTAGTCTTGCATCGCTGATGTAAAGGTCTTTCACTGATGCAAAACTCACTTTTTGTCCGCAGAGGACCTCCTTGCTTCATTTGCTGTTTGCCCTTCATAGACAACACAACAACTGCCTGCTAACAACTGCATAATGAATGAACAAGAAATTGTTGTTGCTGCTGGTGCTGCTGGTGTTGCTTTGGGAGCTGTCTATGTCAGACAGAGGAGGCCCAGGAGGCAGAAAAGGTGGTGGATTCGCAACTGGTTGCTGCAGATCGAACAATATGGTCAGTACCATCAACTGCTGCCTGAACTTCAAGCCAATGATGTGTCCGGCTACTACAACTTTTCAAGAAAGCCCCCTGACATCTTTGCTGATATCCTGGAAGCTGTTGGACCGATCATCACTAATAAGCAAGACACAAACTTGAGGAAGGCTTTGGAACCTGGTCTGAAGTTGGCTATCACCCTGCGGTACATGGCTACAGGAAACAGCTACAAGTCCCTAGCATATGCTTTCCATGTGGCACCCAACACCATCTGCAACTTCATCCCTGAGGTCTGCCTTGCCATCGCTCATGCCTTTGAAGGACAGCTGATACTACCTACGCAGCCTGGAAGATGGATGGAGATAGCCAAGGCCTTTGAGAGGAGATGGAACTTGCCTCACTGCATTGGAGCTCTTGATGGCAAGTACATCACAATCCAGGAAAGCTTACTCCTTGTTCTAAAACACTTCAACAACTCCTGGACAGAGAAGATCCACACACACATGACATCACTGAAGGACTTTGGAGAGGAGCAGATTTGCCGGACCTTGGAACAGCACCACGACATGTAAATGCCTCCAAATATGTCAAGGCAGCTAGAGACTACTTACGTGACTATCTTAGCAGTCCAGCAGGATGTGTCCCTTGGCAGATGGACAAAATCTGAAGAAGATGCAGACTATCTATTCCAAACAAGAAACCTCAGGCCCTTTTAAGGGCCACCAAATCCTCATAAGAGAGCTGGCCATGTACACATCTTACGTTGACAAAACAAGTCCAGAAATCTATCTATCTATCTATCTATCTATCTATCTATCTATCTATCTATCTATCTATCTATCTATCTATCTATCTATTAATATATCTATCTATCCAAGTACAATCCCTGCAAAGTGACGATCACTACTTTTCTTTGCTGCTGTGTATATATGTGACGAGCATTGTATTTCTTCTATCTATCTATCTGTCTATCTATCTATCTATCTATCTATCTATCTATCTATCTATCTATCTATCTATCTATCTGTATTTATGTATCTATCTATCTATCTGTCTATCCATCTATATATCTTTAACCATCAAAAAAGCACTTGTGCTAGTGCAAGAAAAATATGTTTATACCAAAGAATGCAGCATTTGTACTAGTGGAGCACTACTTTAAGTTTTTGGGCAAAAAAAAGGGGGAACTAGCACCTTGCTTTTATGAAGGTGATCACGTTTAATGAAGACCAGGACCGGCCACTTTTTTTGGGGATTGTCAACGTTTTTTGGGCTCTTTTTTTGGTGCTTTTTTTGGTCAACACAAGATCATTTTTTCAACATAGGATTTGTACGTGGCCCGCCCTTTTGGGTGGATTTGGTGGCCGTTAAAAGGGTTGAGGGGTTTTCTTTGTTGTCCTTGCTGCATCTTCTACTTCTGTGGAGAAAGGACAGACTCACTCCAATTCTGTGAAGGGGAAGGCTGGTGCTGCTGCAGGGCAATCAGTTGCCCGTAGCTGGGTCCAGGGTAGCCATACTTCTGGGGGATCTCAGCCAGCGTCTGTGTGAATGGTCCTGGGCTGGGCTGCAGGTTGCCTGCTGATGGCTGCTGGTGCTGGAAGTGATGGCTGCTAGAAGCCTGGGGCAAATGTATGTATGGACTAAGGTCCGCAATAAAGTTGACTTGACTTGACTTGACATATTTGTTGAAGTTGCAGTAACAAATAACATGCCTAACACTGGAAATGAGTGTCAGTTTCGCATTCTGGTTCGAGATCCTATTGTTTCAATGTATCTTTATTTTCAGCTAGTTGTGAAACTCCAGCCAGTCAAAACTGCCTGGTTTTTAGTGAAGAGCAGAAGACCTGGTTTGAAGCAAGGTCTCACTGCAAAGATATGGACGGTGACTTGTTTTATATGAAAGAAGATGAGAAGCTTTCACAATTTGGACTTGGTGAAGGCTCAATGTTTGACAGTATCAGATATGCGTCGCTCAATGTATATATTGGAATCGTACACAGGCAGTGGATATGGCATGGTAAGTTGAAAAAGAAACCCTGGTCATAGTGCCATTATATGAGCTTTCTAATTTTAGATTATTTATAAGAAATATGGGATGGTAATAATAATATATTCTGATGCAATAACAAATAGAGAAGCATATCAGCAGCAGAATTTCTGGAGGACGAGCAATATTTGGTTCAATTTCGTGATCATCTTTTTACCTTCAGCAAACGAAGTTCGCAGAAGGTATTGTAATCACTTGGGTAAAATGTTGTCCGTCCGCCAGGCGGGTGGGCTAAGGGCGGGCTAAGGGTGGGCTAAGGGCAAATAGATCCTTTCCGGGCTGGCACTCGGCCTCTATTGATGTAGGTACATGGATGAAATTTGGTACGTATATAGGCTGTATGGTCTAGTTGTGCCTTTTGATGGTCTGATGGATAGGTATCCAACACTTTTTGAAATAATTAAACAAATATTAAATTATTTTCATTTGTTTCCAGGCCAGGACTCAGTCACTATTGCATGGATATTAAATCTGGTACAGATGTGGCCGATATGGTCTAGTTTTGCCTATTGATGGTCTCATCGATAGATGTTCTATACTTTTTGAAAAACTGAGAAAAAATGTAAAAATATATTTTTTTTTGCCTTGCCCTAAGACTCAATCACTATTGCATGTACATAGATAAAGTTTGGTAAATATGGCCTATAACGTCTAGTTGTGCCTTTTGAAAGGTCTGATGGAAAACATTATGTACTTTTTGAAATATTAAAAAAATAATAATAATTTATTTTTTGTTTCTGGCTCAAGACTCAGTCACTATTGCATGTACATGGATAAGGTTTGCTGGCTTATATGGTCTAGTTGTGCCTTTTCATGGTTTGACTAATACATATTCAATACTTCTTGTAATATTGAGAAGAAATATTATAAACATTTTTTTCATATCAGAGCCAAAAATTGCCCAAGATTGCATATACAGCAATGTAATTTTCTACACATATCACCCATCCAATATAGCAGTGCTTTTTGATGTGTATTAAATGCTTTTTTAACGATTGGAAAAACTTGAGAAATATATGAAAGCATTATATATTTTTTGATTTCCAACTAACAGCTTATACCCTGTACTTTGCATGAAACTGTACAATAATATGTGCAAATTAGTTTAATAAGGCCTTTCCCTGGTTTTACAAACCCTGGCAAGCACATAGGCAGATGGCAAAGCATTGGGCAAATGGAGATAATTAAAGGCCATGAATTCACGTCTATTGCATATATAAAATTTGGTAAACACACCAATTTCATGGTGTAATTGTCTTCTTCTAAAGGTGTTATTCGCTGAAGGTTTGCTGCTGTGCAGCTATGTTTTTTATTGTTAGATATCTCTTCTAACTAATTTTAGGATCAACAAAGTAAATATTAAACACTTTATTGGTTGAATCAGTTTCTGAAGTGTGGCTGAATACCTTTACAGCAGGTTCCAAATTATTATTTTTGTTTTCATAGCTATGTGTTTTTCCAGTTTGTACTTTATCCCAAGACTGTGGTGTATATTACAAGCATATATTTCGAGAAAATTGAGACGTAAGGATTATGTATGTCTAGTTTGTTTAGCTTTGCCACCTGTACTGGTTGATTGCAGTGGCGTAGCCAGGGGGGGGGCAAGGTGGGGCAATTGCCTTTGACACTAATATCGATGACCTTGGGCATGAGCTTCACCAGGTCAAGCGACTGGTGGAGCCGAAAAAAAATGCAAGGCCTCGAAATACCATCTGGACCCCCCCCCCTGATGTCACAACAGTGTGACATCATCACTTGAGCTGCTCTGATTGGCTGATGTGGCTGTTGAGTATAGATCACTTGAGTAAAGTTCAGCTTTCTTTGGTGTTACATGATGGGGTAAAATATGTGTAAGACCAAAGGTTGTATGGTGGTATTTAGCGATGTTCTTCCACTCGTGAAGATATCCTGAGTCCTCTGCACCCGCTCATGCTGACACATTCGTGGGTAGGGAGGACTCAGGACGTTTTCAACTCATGGAGTACATCTCAAAATACCACCATACCCATTAGGTCTATTAAAATCCTTTTTGCATTGTACTTGGTTACCACCAAGTTATTGTCAAATGTTAATATACCAGTTTTCTCGCATAATAGATGGCATGACAATGTACCACACAGACTGGGCATCTGGGGAGCCAAATACTTATAATCAAGGATGCTTATCAACGAATGGCGGCACTGGAAAATGGGATGAGAAGTACTGTGGCGATCAATTGTTGACATTATGCCAAGGAGGTAAGTTAGAACACAGGATTGTGACAGACTCGTGGAGTTGGTTCGATACGTTTTATTCATGAGATCAGACCGAAGTCCAAAACGACTCTAGAAATAAACAAATTAACAATGGTAAATCATAATGTATATAATCTGTGTATAACCTGACACATTCAAAATGTCATTCAATAAATCACATGTATAATATTAAATAATTAGTCATACCCTTTATCAGGAGCTTGAGTGACTGATCATTAGAACTCCAATTGTAACTGGTTCCAGCTGTATGGCTCAAACCTGGTAATTGAAATAAATACTCCTAAGTACTTGACTAACAAAATACAATTGTTTATTATACAGACTATACATTTATGAATAAATTACTATGACAGTTGAACTTTAAAATCATGAATATATACTTCAGATGCATTAGATCTCAAGTGAACAGTTATAAACATTGTTGATAACTTTATGAATTGAATATAAACTTTTATAAACCTGAGCATTGCTCGAAGAACCATTAGGAACCTAGCCACTTATTTTGAAGTAAAGTAATGAAAAGGAAAATGCATACCTAGTACCATTCTTCATATACTCCCAAAATTATAAAGATGAGAGCTAGATGACTGTACATAGCCACAAGAATAACAATAGTTCTCAAACTGACATGCTTCCTGTCAAACTGTTACCTGAATGTTAAAACAACAAACAACATGCGCTGTGACCAATTGTGAAACACTTTTATTGTAATGGAATGAATGGGTAACTACAATGATGAACAAAGAACTATGTATAATGAGAATCCCTGTGAGATCCACTACGAGATCCAGAAGATCTAAGGGACCATTCAGAATTTATGACTTGGGGGGGTGGGAGTTTTGCTGGAACTTCCCGTCAAAAATTGATAACCCCCCCCTTGAGTTTCATGCGGATTTTTAGTACCCCACCCTTAGGTTTCACGTGGATTTTTAGTACCCCCCCTCGACATACAAAGCAATACACACATATATACTGTTATACAAGGCCACACGTACAGATTCACATCATTTCGCGGACTCTTACGCGTAAAAATGTCCAAATAAAATGAGTTTATGCGTGTTTTTTAACATTTTTTCTTTGTTAAAATTTCTTACCCCCCCTCGGAAGTGTTGTCAAAAATTAATACCCCCCCTTGAAACACGTGTTTGACACTAGCATAAATTTCTTAATGCTGCTTTTAAATTGGACCAACGCATTAAAATTATTCATTCTATCCAGCAACAAATTCCGTACTTTGGGTCCCATATACAAAATTGAAAATTTGAATTTCTCTATCCTCGGAGACGGTAAATGCAACACTGTCCATCTCAATTTCAACATTGATATGTTGAAGGAAGCATAACATTTTATTCTGTGATCTCAGGACATGAGTATTGATGATTGTGATCTCAATGATCTATCATTGGCAATCCCCAGTCTAACCTATTTAAATGTTAGCTTTGTGAGCATTCACAGTAGACAACAATTTTTGTAAACGTATGGATTATATGATGCATGGTTGTTCTGGAAGCCCATTGGCTGACAGGCAGTGATGTGACACTTGCATGGGCTTTTCTAAAACCAATTTTCATTCTGACATTGTGTGGAAATTGTCATGTACAGTTGAGGTGGATTCACATAGGCTAGAAGCTGAGGAATCTGACCCAGTTTAATACGTAGTTATTTTACATATATATTGCAATGCTAGAAAATAGGTATGCAAGCAGTGACACAAAGTTATCATTGACATCACACTTCAACACCACGGAAAAACTTGGATTCCACATAAATATGACAGACCTACAAGGGTCTCCAGATGTGACGAACCAAGTTTCCCCAAAGTTAAATTTGCAACAAGACAAGCAAAGGCGTACGGCGCGCACAATTTTTTGGGGGGCGAGCGAAATTTGCCCGAATTTCAAGATCGAGTTTTAGCAAATTTCAAATGAAATTGGCTCGAAATCATTAATTTTCGATAGTGTTTATTCAATCATCTGCCCAAATTTTTCAGCCTTTTTGCCCGAATCTTACCGTTTCCCAAACTTTTCCCCCCTCCTATGCAAGACAGGGATTGTAATGGCAAACCGAAACTTGTATACAACTGTTCACTTATTATTTTGCAGACATTATAACAACAACTCCTATCACACAAAGCACAACTGAAAAAATTACCACTACAACAAACCGTAGTGGTTTAACCCCACCAACTGCAGCTGAACCTGGTCAACCAACTGCCATCCCAACAAGTTCTACAATTATTGCCATCCCAACAAGTTCTACAATTGCAACTGCTGCTACTAATACGGGAAATGGCACCACCTCAGAGAGTAAGTTCATTGAAAAGGATTCCAACTCAAGTCAGTGTAATCTCATCCTCATTTGATTTATCTCACTATGACTTAAACAACAATCAGAGAGATTATAGTGTGTGAAATGCACAGGAGCTTCAATGTTGCACTGTTAAGCTAACAACTAATAGGGGAAGTATAGATCTATAAGTTCAACAGTACAACATTGAAGCTCCTGTGAAGTATTAGTTGTTAACAGTGCAACATTGAAGCTCCTGTGAAGTATTAGTTGTTAACAGTGCAACATTGAAGCTTCTGTGAAGTATTAGTTGTTAACAGTACAACATTGAAGCTTCTGTGAAGTATTAGTTGTTAACAGTGCAAAATTGAAGCCCCTGTGAAGTATTAGTTGTTAACAGTGTAACATTGAAGCTCCTGTGAAGTATTAGTTGTTAGATTAACAGTGCAACATTGAAGCTCCTGTGAAGTATTAGTTGTTAGCAGTGCAACATTGAAGCTCCTGTGAAGTATTAGTTGTTAACAGTGCAACATTGAAGCTCCTGTGAAGTATTAGTTGTTAACAGTGCAACATTGAAGCTCCTGTGAAGTATTAGTTGTTAACAGTGCAACATTGAAGCTCCTGTGAAGTATTAGTTGTTAGCTTAACAGTGCAACATTGAAGCTCCTGTGAAGTATTAGTTGTTAGCAGTGAAACATTGAAGCTCCTGTGAAGTATTAGTTGTTAGCAGTGCAACATTGAAGCTCCTGTGAAGTATTAGTTGTTAACAGTGCAACATTGAAGCTCTTGTGAAGTATTAGTTGTTAATAGTTCAACATTGAAGCCCCTGTGAAGTATAAGTTGTTAACAGTGCAATATTGGAGCTCCTGTGAAGTATTAGTTGTTAACAGTGCAACATTGAAGCTCCTGTGAAGTATTAGTTGTTAACAGTGCAACATTGGAGCTCCTGTGAGGTATTAGTTGTTAACAGTGCAACATTGAAGCTTCTGTGAAGTATTAGTTGTTAACAGTGCAACATTGAAGCTCCTGTGAAGTATTAGTTGTTAGCTTGACAGTGCAACATTGAAGCTCCTGGAAGTATTAGTTGTTAGCAGTGAAACATTGAAGCTCCTGTGAAGTATTAGTTGTTAGCAGTGCAACATTGAAGCTCCTGTGAAGTATTAGTTGTTAACAGTGCAACATTGAAGCTCTTGTGAAGTATTAGTTGTTAATAGTTCAACATTGAAGCCCCTGTGAAGTATTAGTTGTTAACAGTGCAACATTGGAGCTCCTGTGAAGTATTAGTTGTTAACAGTGCAACATTGAAGCTCCTGTGAAGTATTAGTTGTTAGCTTAACAGTGCAACATTGAAGCTCCTGTGAAGTATTAGTTGTTAGCAGTGCAACATTGAAGCTCCTGTGAAGTATTAGTTGTTAACAGTGCAACATTGAAGCTCCTGTGAAGTATTAGTTGTTAACAGTGCAACATTGAAGCTCCTGTGAGGAAAGTATCAGTTGTTATCTTAACAGTGCAACATTGAAGCTCCTGTGAAGTATTAGTTGTTAGCTTAACAGTGCAACATTGAAGCTCCTGTGAAGTATTAGTTGTTAGCAGTGAAACATTGAAGCTCCTGTGAAGTATTAGTTGTTAGCAGTGCAACATTGAAGCTCCTGTGAAGTATTAGCTGTTAACAGTGCAACATTGAAGCTCTTGTGAAGTATTAGTTGTTAATAGTTCAACATTGAAGCCCCTGTGAAGTATTAGTTGTTAACAGTGCAACATTGGAGCTCCTGTGAAGTATTAGTTGTTAACAGTGCAACATTGAAGCTCCTGTGAAGTATTAGTTGTTAACAGTGCAACATTGGAGCTCCTGTGAGGTATTAGTTGTTAACAGTGCAACATTGAAGCTTCTGTGAAGTATTAGTTGTTAACAGTGCAACATTGAAGCTCCTGTGAAGTATTAGTTGTTAGCTTGACAGTGCAACATTGAAGCTCCTGGAAGTATTAGTTGTTAACAGTGCAACATTGAAGCTCCTGTGAAGTATTAGTTGTTAACAGTGCAACATTGAAGCTCCTGTGAAGTATTAGTTGTTAACAGTGCAACATAGAAGCTCCTGTGAAGTATTAGTTGTTAACAGTGCAACATTGAAGCTCCTGTGAAGTATTAGTTGTTAACATTGCAACATTGAAGCTCCTGTGAAGTATTAGTTGTTAACAGTGCAACATTGAAGCTCCTGTGAAGTATTAGTTGTTAGCAGTGCAACATTAAAGCTCCTGTGAAGTATTAGTTGTTAGCAGTGCAACATTGAAGCTCCTGTGAAGTATTAGTTGTTAACAGTGCAACATTGAAGCTCCTGTGAAGTATTAGTTGTTAACAGTGCAACAGTGAAGCTCCTGTGAAGTATTAGTTGTTAGCTTAACAGTGCAACATTGAAGCTCCTGTGAAGTATTAGTTGTTAGCTTAACAGTGCAACATTGAAGCTCCTGTGAAGTATTAGTTGTTAACAGTGCAACATTGAAGCTCCTGTGAAGTATTAGTTGTTAACAGTGCAACATTGAAGCTCCTGTGAAGTATTAGTTGTTAACAGTACAACATTGAAGCTTCTGTGAAGTATTAGTTGTTAACAGTGCAACATTGAAGCTCCTGTGAAGTATTAGTTGTTAACAGTGCAACATTGAAGCTCCTGTGAAGTATTAGTTGTTAGCAGTGCAACATTGAAGCTCCTGTAGGCAAATGTGTTCTCCAATCCTTTAGTCCACAGGCTGAGGGCCTTTAATGGAAAAATTTTCTTATCAATCTTATCATAATTTCTTGTTATAGTATACAATGGGCTATTAGAAAATGTATTTCTTAAGTGTCAACGTTGGGGCGTTTGTGCTGTAGCCCTCATTAATGCGTTTTTTGCGAAGGTCAATTTTCTCAAGATTGTTGTGTCACATTTTCGTTTATTACAAGCAAACTATAAATGGTATAATCTTCAAAGTTGGCACAATGTAAACCAACTATCTGACAGTTATTCGACTGTTATTTTGATTCAGATTGATGCATTTCCGTATGTTTTATGAAAGTTTGAAAATCGAAAAGCTACAATTTTTTACAAAAATTTTTAAAAAGTTTTGAATAAGCAACCATCAGAAACATAATGTGGTATTGACTTCTGTGTAGTTATAAGCATAAGAAACTGCACAATTTTCTTAGCTTTAATTTGGTGTATAACTTGATGTTGTAGTCGAAATAGCAAGCCCACAATACCCAAATTAGTGATGTGCCTCACTTTCCCTTATATGTTTGCCGCACTGCCACAAATTCAATGATCAGAAAGGCAACAGACTCTAGAGAGTCTGAAATAGAGAATTACTTATCATGAAAGATAACTTTACTGTATTTATTGATTAAATGTTGTCGAATTGCAGTCTAAAAGACCAAATTGGAAGAATATGATTGCCCTTTTGACAAGAAAAAAGTTTTAAAAAAATGTGTAAAACTGCAAGAAAAAAAAAATTGACTAGGTAAAGATTAATAATGATGACATTGTCATATGCCAAACTTACAATTTATGGAACTTAAACTGGTATCAATCAGATTCATGTAACATGTCACACAATATATGTACGGAGTCCACCCCCTCCTTGTGATATCTTTTCAATTATCATTTAATACATTGACGCAATTAGTATGAGAAATATGTTAATTAATGTCACACTTGGACACAGTTTTTTTAAGACTAGAATTGAACTTGATTGTGACAATAATGTTGCAAGCTAGTTTTGGGAAGTGGAACTTGGCTTTCTTTGAAATTTTAAGCGTGCAGTCAAGATAGCAGGAAGATGTTTTACATTTTTCTTTCACTGCAAGAAAACTTAGTAAAATTATTGCATAAAATTATTGCATTTTTGATTAGTATGTTGTATCCCTTTATCAGCAATGGAGCCAGCTTTTCATCAATGGTTGAATCAAACAGGATGTTCCTGACTTATTTTTTCGTACAAACTAACCTGTTCCGGAAAATGTTCTTCAATCATAAATGTAGTCTTCCTGTGGGTTAATTCAACATTTTTACCTTGGCAAATGCTAGACAATTTGTCATATAGGATGACATTGGTATTGGTTATCACTCGTTTAATATCTAATGCTTGTGTGTTTCAAGGATATCAAGAAATAGAATGTTTCCTTGTATAGACTCTTGAAGTCAACTGCATAAAGTCGACTAGTGAAGTCTTAGTTAGCTTTCCAAGCAGCAAGTTAGTGTTCAGTTAGTCAAGCTAGAGTTGAGACAGCTAAAGTCAAGTCAATGTTGCATAACTTTGCTAATTTTTACCTCACAAAATGGTTTTGGTATCATTTTCAACCAAAAACTAAGAGCACAACATGTATACCACACTCGGACCTTTGAAAAATCCATGCACCTAAAAAAGTCCATAAAATTCTGACACAAGAGCATCCTGTACAGTTTTCTGAGCCAAAATTCTTGAAAATTTCCGAAGTTATGACTTACTGCTAATAATTTTTTGAGGAAGGACCCTGAGAAATTGCAATAGTTAGCTGAAGTCAAGTGAAGTAAGAGTTTGACAACTTAGCTGACTAGTCAGTTGAAGTTCTTGCTAAGAAAGTTAAAGTTCTAACTCTGACTGACTTCGGGTCTATTTCCTTGCCATTCGAACTCTCTTTTCTGTGGTAATTAAATTAAAGTTATCAGTGATGACTTTGTTCATTTATCAGCTGTTCTTTGGAAAATACTTTGAGCATCATTAAAGCCATCATCCTTGCGAAGGATGTTTGTTGTATTTCCCACATAAATTTTTAACATTGTGATGATTTGCTTGTCTAAAACTACTCTGCACATTTCTCAACACCTTTCAGTGCTTTCTTGGTACCTTCTGCATGTTGTCTGCACTTTCATGCTCCTCAGCATTCCGAATGGCTTCTCGCCATTCCTAATAGCTTCATGGTACTTTCTGGATCAGTTCCTTATATATAAATGCCTTCAGCACATTTAGCACACCTTCAGCAAACCTTCCTGAATATTCTGAAAGCGGTCAGCAGAGCAGACGCTTCCAAAAAAGCTTCAATAAGATGCAGCTGAAGGGCTCAGGAAAGCTAGGAAGCCTTCAGAACATCAAGACAACTGGGACAAGTTGCATGTTGTACCAGATAGTTTATTTCAGTACCAAATTTTGGTCCAGAGTAGGACATCTTTGCTTCATGAAATCCCTGATATGCCAGGAAGCACTGAGGATATTGGACAGCACGAGGAATGATTGAAGAAGACAACGACAAGTAGCTGAAGGATGGGAGAATTGTTAATCTGGATAGCAAAAGAATGGTTCAGGAAGATGAGGACATGTAGCTGAAGGGTTAGGGCTATTGTCAATTCCACTTTTATGATGATTCGTTACATTCGTAGTCTTGTCATGTCCTAGCTGATGCCTGGTCACCAGAAATGATAACTTATTGATAAGAAATGTTTCCATGCTTGGGGACTGAACTTAATGCAGACTACACTTTAGCTCACATTGTCGCCCCCTAATATTGCAAATATTGTCAGATCATCCTGCAAAATGACTGACAAATGTGGATTTGCGTTATTCTCGGCAGAAAATTATATTTTTATTGAGGAAGCTATATTCATGAAAAATTGGGGTATCGCAGGAATTCAGAAAATTTCATATTGTCAAGTCAATGAGGGTGGAATCACTTGGTTTAAAATGTCAAAGTTTGCTAAATGTGCCAATAAGAAAAAAGTATATGGAACAATTTACTGAAGAAAGAGAGAATTTTGAAAAATTTTGTTTAGCTCAATATCCTTGCAAATAAAAGACAAAGTTTACATTCGGTTGGTCTTTTTCTGAGTCTAACTGCACTGTACTTCCATCAAAGTAGTTTTTTATGGTACTGAAGACAACTTCTGCACTTCAACGATTCTTACAGTTTCTGTGAATCACCCTAATCAATTTTGTTAAGTTTTGTAAAAATTTTTACAACTGAACAGAAAATTTCAGGACACATACAACATCTATTTTTTGTAGAAACCATCCAAGTTTGGATTCAAATTGAAGCTCTATTTCTCAGAAATTTATCCATATTTGATTTTATTTTCAGAAATTTGATTTCATGGGACATAATTCTATAAAAAAACAATTGACAATAGGCATCACCACAAAAAATTCAGGGCTCTGAGGCCACCCTTAGACATTGGAATTTTTTGCAAATATTTTACAGGGCTGCTAGTATTGTACAAAGGAACAAAACAGCAAAACTATATTATGTTTTGAGAGATGATGGGCAGACGATGCATCCAACAGCACTTAGTGCACAACCATCTTCATACATTTCAGGCTTGACTCACCAAGGGAGGGGGTGACACTGTTTTGGCTACTGTGAGCTTATTACTAATGATATCAAAATGAATTGTACATGTAATTAAAGAATGGAAAATTCCACAGTTTTTAATGCTAGTTATGTGTAGATTTGATAAAAATTAATGTACTTTAGCCACTGTATAAGTTCATAACTGCTGCGAAATTTGGCGTAAAAATACCACACTTCCATTTTCAATATTTAATAAAAGCACAAATAATAGATGTATCAATGCCATTATTGCAGATATTATATATTCCAACCCTCTAGTTTACATGTGCAAAATTATAGATTCGTAGATATCTTATTTTATTGGTCATATGACAAAATGTGACACCATGTGTGCTCCAGAAATGAAGACCCAAAAAAAATGCTATAAAATGGCCTATACCAAAAACGCCCCAACAGTGACACTTAAGAAAAACATTTTCTGGAGCCTCAATACATACCCTAACAAGAAATAATACTAAGATTGATAAGAAAATTTTTCCATTAAATGGGTTCAGCCCGGGGACTACTTGTTTTGTTTCAAATCATGGAGAGGGACTACTCGGATGAGTGCTTCATCCAGGAGCTGCATACGAGACGCGGCATGTTTCATTGCATGATGCAAAGCTTAAAATTAGATATCATAAATGTGAGAAGGTTTGAGAACCTATATGTTTATTTTTTCTAGGTCTATCACAATATATATATATATACTAAAGCAATCGAGTGCGAAACAACATAAATATAAATATTGGCCGGTTGTGTGGTGGCTGAACAGATAATCATGGGGAAAGGGGGCTTTGGATTTTCAGTGAAAAAATAGTTTGTTCAGCACATGGTTGTGACATGAAGAGAAAAGAAGTTTATTTCCACCTGAGCTGGATAAGACTGCCGTAATAAGTTTTTCACTCCTTCGCAAAACTCTTGTTGCTTCATGCACACAAAAAAGTTCTTCCCACCAGAGAAGGATGCAGGAGGGATACACTACCCTCCAAAAGTTTGAATACGCCTGGATAAGTGCGGTTTCTTTTAAAAATACTTGATTTTGAATGGAATTTTTGTTTAATATTTACGTCAAACAATAAAACAAGTCACATTGAAGTCAGAAGTTGTCTTTATTTTGTAATTTAAGTAATTTTGGTTGAAATTTATGGCCTCTCTCGATATCCCAAATTTTGGTATTTTTTAGAAAATTGTCACAGCCCAGTTATCTTCTTGGTTAATGAAATTTAATCATATTTAAACGTTTCCAGTGTTGTAACATGATCGTAGCAGTTATTTTAGACCGAGAAAAGAGAGTTTAAAGATTGGACATTGACCGCTCAAAAATACAAAATTTAGACAATTTCGGGTCACCATTAAGTATAATCATAAAATGTATCTTCTCTAGTGAAAATTGTTTTATTTGAGCTGTTTCAGCATTGTTTTGACCCAAATATAGCCGAAATCAGTATTTTTGTCCGATTTTCAAAGGCTATTTTCTGGTCTGAAACTACTTGTAAAATCATCACAAACCAGTGGAAATGTGTAAAAAATGATGAAATGTCATAAATATGGAAGATAACAGTGCTTTTATAGCTGTTTATAAAAAATGATAAAATGGGATATAGAAAAATTTATATAAATTTACACCAAAATGATCTAAAACCATGAAATATGGACACCTTATGGCCTGAATGTGAATTTCCATATTGTTTGATGTAAGTATAAAACAAAAGTTGAGTTGAAGATGAGGTATTTTTGAAAGAAATCTCACCTTTTCTGGTGTATTCAAACTTTTGGAGGGTAGTGTACCTCCACCAGATAAATTGTTTTCCTTTTTTTAACAAGCAAAGTACATTCGTGCAAAGTCACGGGTTAGGTGGAGGGCTATGTGTTCCAGCGGCAGATCCAATTAATAATAATTTGAAGAAAATATGGGGCAACACGGGCCCCATAATGATGAAACGACGCCCATGCGGGTCCACAAATGGCGAAACGACATCTGGGCCCCCCCCTAGACTATACCCTGTAGGACTCTATATCGTTGCCGACATTCGATACGATACGTATCATCGATACACTTGATCGATACATGATTCGTACCGTCGGTCCGCAAATTCCGGCCCTGATCCGCATTTTAGAGAAATCCGCAACCGAAAACAATTTTTTGGCCCGGAAAGTTGAACTCGCATCAGAGCGGATGTCGACAAGACGGCCATCTCGAGTTCAGTTCATGATTCTCTTTATATTTTCTGTCAAATCTCGGCAATAAACTGCTTTATTTAGATGGATGTGGCATAATTGAACCGAACCGAAAGTGCTGCTTTGAAAACCGGTTCGGGAACTGGCCAGACTGTACCGGTATGGCCAGTGTTTATCGAATCGGTGTTACAGTAGACCCCTACTACCCTGTCTGGATCCGCTTCTGTGTTTTGCGCCATATACTCCCTCCCCCCCTAAGAGCCCTCACCAACATTTTGTGGGTCACCTCTGCTTCCCAGGGGTTAAATCGGTAACCCCCCTGACGCAACTATTGTCTGATTGGCCACTTAGGCCTATCAACACTTCAAAAGTAATGATGTCAGATTTTGAACCATTTATAAATCAACACGGCAGAATGAGTTGAAGTACTATAGCTCATTCTGGCAAGAGAAAGGTGTCAATTTCATGGAAAAATAATTTGCCATACCCAGCTATAGTGTTTTAGCTGTTTGCAGAACACATTCCAGCAAATTCTCCTCTGTCTATGTGTGTGCCATAATCAGTTGAAGTGCTTCATCTGTAAATGATACTGAAATATATAGGCTTCTTGATTATACCGGATTAGGACATAGGCCTAGCTATGAACAAAACAGAGGAAAACCTGTTGAAATATCTAACTTTAGTGGGGTCGTTTGAGGTGAAAATAATGGTTTTTCAACTGAAACATAAGATCAAATTGCTGCAAATTAAACAAGTATTTTAGGCCACACATAATTGATTCTTAGCTTCGCGGACCCGCCGACACAATAGATTTTCTGCCGACGGAAAAAAAAAAAAAATTTTTTTTGACATTATAAAAGTAATTTTTTTCACTTTCTTTTTTCGTCCTACTGACCGACCCTAGAAAAAGTGCCTTGAGAAGATCCAAGAAGCTAAACATCAATTATGTGTGGCCTTAATATCAAATATTTCCAAATTCAGTTAAAATAAGATAACTGAGTTTAGTATTAGACCAACAAAATGTTTTTTGGTTATTGTTGAGGCACCGAAATTGATTTCAACTTATTAATGATTGCATTATTTTTAGACTGTTACTTGGACCAATGCATTCTTTCTTTTCAGATCGTAACAACATCATTATCATCCTCGGGAGTTTCCTAGGTCTTGCTTTGGTGTTGGTAGTAGTGATAATCGTAATTTGCTGGAGGTGGGTCGTACTTAGACATATTGACAAATATACTTCACGTAAATAAATGTAAACTATATTTGAAAGCAAAATCATTCATGAAAATTGTTTGTCTTACTCGAGCAGTCTCTGTAAAAAAATGATGATGATATCCTTCTCCCCACCTATATGGTATCAAGCAGCAAGAAGTAAACTATTTTTTTGTCTTTCATAACTTTTTTGTCCTCCCTTCAAGACGAGGAAAAATACTAAAACCACAAGTAGAGAACAACCATACTTCCAGTGGCCACGATATGCCCGAGAACCAATCTCCAACAACGGATACTTATGAGTATATCAATTATGATGAAATCCCTGAGAATCAACTAGAAACTACATTTCGTCATCAAAATGTCAACACTCATGACGTCCCTGTGCAATACCTGTAAGTAAATTATGACAAAATAGGTATTTTTGATTTATATCTCACGACACTTGTGTACTTGTTTCTTAAATAATCAGTTCTCTCCAAACAATATTATCGGAACAATAACTTTCTTGAGAGAGTAACTTTCTACAAAATAATTCCAATGAGTTAATGACTTGTTCTTGTTTCTTTCATGAAGACATCCTCCCCAGTACTGGCCTCCAAATGATACTCCTCCTGAAAATGTCAACTACCAGCATTTGATTAATCGACGAGTCATGTCTCAAAATAATTTCCAACTTGCATAACTGACATTTATCCCGGAATTCTACCAACTGAATTCACTTTGAAATGTGTTGTATTACAATCTTCTTGAGGTTTAATGCCTATTATATACTGCTGCATTGTCATCATTATATTATTGTTTGACATGTACATATTTTCTGCGATATGTATTGCTACGAAAATTTTTGTTTTATACGTTGCTGACAATTTTTCAAGGACTCAACAATTGCATTAAAATTTAGTCATGTTTCCTTTTCATAGTTCCTTGTACAAGATCATCGAATATTGTTACAATTTATCTAATAAGTAAACAAGCATTTGTAAATTGTCGGCTGATGACGTGATTGTCAGGCACAGACTTGTACATTGATCCACTCTCCAGATTTCTCAAAGAGAGAAAGTTTATAACATAAGCAGGCTCTGTAGCTTTGAAACTATTTCTATCAATTTTGTATTTAATTTCTATAATTATGACCCTATCATTTGTTAATACCTTGGGAGACATTGCTGTAATTGATCATTTACAATTCCCTCTGATGCATTTTAAGAAATGTAAAACACTACAACTGTATGTCTGGTAACAAAACTCATACTAGGCCCGATTTCACCAAACAGTGCTGAGACCATCCAGTAAGCACTTTCAAGTTAACAAAAAAATATTAAAAACATATTTTTGATTTTTGAATTTTTTATAATATTGCTTCAACATTTTATGAGTTTACGTTAGTGCTGGCTGGGCAGGTTTATGGTTAGTTATTATCCACAGTGCTATGCTATGGGGGATTCTACTTTTTGTGTCCATTTCATGGCATCCATCAAATATCTCAACCACCAAACCATGCACAATTCTCATCCTTTCCCAACATTCAGAGACCCCCCTAAACTTGTCAAATGTTACCATAAATCAATAAATATCACAACCATTTTCACATCCCAAATACTTTTTCAGCTGGGTTGCTGTGCTTTTGGCCTGCAGCCATGTTTATTTTGAAAAGCGAAGTCCACCCACAGGTGTCTCCACATCCTAACATGAAAGCAAAATTGTGCCCCTGGTAGAAATATTTGGCATAACTAAAATTGGGATTCTGATAGGTATAGACTATAGGTAGATGTGTAGGGCATGGGGGATATGGAGGCAGTATACCTGCTCTTGTTAGACATAGCTTAAATCTGTTGGTGAAATCAGGCCTTGGACTATACTTTGGTGATACAATCGACTGTCGAACCTTCAATCAACAATCCTTGAATTTACTGATATGTGGCTGAAAAAGAGGAGGCCTTATGCAGGAAGTGTCATAAAGTGTATGTCTGGTCTGTTACAGTGCTATACGATTGTAAATTAATGGAGTAGAAATGTTGCTATTGGCACACCCACAGCCCTCAACTATTGATACACCCGCATCCAACTGCATGGGAGAGCGTGGATTCTAAACTGTTTTGGTGGAAATGTACATATATATAGCCATTTATGTAGCAAATTATGTAATGTTTGGTTAGCTTTTTGTGCATTGCTGAGGTTCCTAGTAATTTCCACATTTGTGTCAGGACTTCTGTACATTTCTCTAGAGTTTTGTTCCCATTAAAGCACTCAATAAAATGCACAATAAAAAGTGTTTGCAGTTCAGTTTTTGGTACTTTCAGTGTGTATGAGTCAAAAGCAATAGAAACGAACTCGGTTTAGTAAAACAATATTTACTCAACACATCGTCGTCCTTCACCATAACTGTGCAATTCTGTAGAGTCATCAACCAATAGATCAAAATTTCAATATCGACATAGGTATGTGTTGTGGGTGTCATAATGTACCAAAATAAGGCTATTTTCAGGTACAAAAAATCAATTGAATATCTCATTTGGTCTTTGAGATATTTGCGTTATTATCGTTTTCATAGCTATGTGTTTTTCAAGTTTGGAATTTGCTTCGTTCAAAAACTGTGATGTCAGGGATTAAGTTGAATAATTTTTTTTATTACAAGCACAGATTTCAGGAAACTGACGAAGTGCATTGACACATGTATGATGTATGTTTAACTTGTTCAGCTTGCCGTGGCTAAATGATGCTTCAATGAACTGTAACTGAACCAAACAGACTACTTAGCCTCAAAGGAGAGTTGCAATTACTGACAACAAAAGTTGTTTGAAATTGTGATGACTGGTGTATTGTGAAAAACAGCAACACATTTTGTTTGGAAAACTATGAAACTCTTTTGGTGAGGTGCAACACTCAGCTTAGACATGGGTTGTTTGTTGTGGTTGTACACATATAGTAACATTGCCTGGCAGTTTTAAATTCCTTTGTCATTAACTGTGATGTCAAACTCTGAACTGATATGTCACAGATTGAAGATTAGACCAATCACACAGACAGATACCCGATGATGTCACAGTTTAACTGCAAAACGAAGTTTTCAAAAAAACACGTAGCTATGAAAACGATAATAAAGTAATGCTATGTTTGGTGACTGCAATTATTTCATTTCTTGACACACCTAATATAAGATGTATTTTATTTGAGTTGTTTCAGCATTGTTTTGACCCAAATATAGCCGAAATCAGTATTTTTGTCCGATTTTCAAAGGCCATTTTCTGGTCTGAAACTACTTGTAAAATCATCACAAACCAGTGGAAATGTGTAAAAAAAAAAGATGAAATGTCATAAATATGGAAGATAACAGTGCTTTTATAGCTGTTTATAAAAAATGATAAAATGGGATATAGAAAAATTTATATAAATTTACACCAAAATGATCTAAAACCATGAAATATGGACACCTTATGGCCTGAATGTGAATTTCCATATTGTTTGATGTAAGTATAAAACAAAAGTTGAGTTGAAGATGAGGTATTTTTGAAAGAAATCTCACCTTTTCTGGTGTATTCAAACATTTGGAGGGTAGTGTACCTCCACCAGATAAATTGTTTTCCTTTTTTTTACAAGCAAAGTACATTCGTGCAAAGTCACGGGTTAGGTGGAGGGCTATGTGTTCCAGCGGCAGATCCAATTAATAATAATTTGAAGAAAATATGGGGCAACACAGGCCTCATAATGATGAAACGACGCCCATGCGGGTCCACAAATGGCGAAACGACATCCGGGCCCCCCCCCCAGACTATACCCTGTAGGACTCTATATCGTTGCCGACATTCGATACGATACGTATCATCGACACACATGATCGATACATGATTCGCACCGTCGGTCCGCAAATTCGGCCCTGATCCGCATTTTAGAGAAATCCGCGACCGAAAACTATTTTTTGGCCCGGAAAGTTGATCTCGCATCAGAGCGGACGTCGACAAGACGGCCATCTCGAGTTCAGTTTATGATTCTCTTTATATTTTCTGTCAAATCTCGGCAATAAACTGCTTTATTTAGATGGATGTGGCATAATTGAACCGTACCGAAAGTGCTGCTTTGAAAACCGGTTCGGGAACTGGCCAGACTGTACCGGTATGGCCGGTATTTATCGAACCGGTGTTACAGTAGACCCCTAATACCCTGTCTGGATCCGCTACTGTGTTTTACGCCATAGGCCCCCCCCTCAGAGCAGCCCTCACCAACATTTTGTGGGTCACCTCTGCTTCCCAGGGGTTAAATCGGTAACCCCCCTGACGCAACTATTGTCTGATTGGCCACTTAGGCCTATCAACACTTCAAAAGTAATGATGTCAGATTTTGAACCCTTTATAAATCAACACGGAAGAATGAGCGGAAGTACTATAGCTCATTCTGGCAAGAGAAAGATGTCAATTGCATGGAAAAATAATTTGCCATACCCAGCTATAGTGTTTTAGCTGTTTGCAGAACACATTCCAGCAAATTCTCCTCTGTCTATGTGTGTGCCATAATCAGTTGAAGTGCTTCATCTGTAAATGATACTGAAATATATAGGCTTCTTGATTATACCGGATTAGGACATAGGCCTAGCTATGAACAAAACAGAGGAAAACCTGTTGAAATATCTAACTTTAGTGGGGTCGTTTGAGGTGAAAATAATGGTTTTTCAACTGAAACATAAGATCAAATTGCTGCAAATTAAACAAGTATTTTAGGCCACACATAATTGATTCTTAGCTTCGCGGACCCGCCGACACAATAGATTTTCTGCCGACGGAAAAAAAAAAAAAATTTTTTTTGACATTATAAAAGTAATTTTTTTCACTTTCTTTTTTCGTCCTACTGACCGACCCTAGAAAAAGTGCCTTGAGAAGATCCAAGAAGCTAAAGATCAATTATGTGTGGCCTTAATATCAAATATTTCCAAATTCAGTTAAAATAAGATAACTGAGTTTAGTATTAGACCGACAAAATGTTTTTTGGTTATTGTTGAGGCACCGAAATTGATTTCAACTTATTAATGATTGCATTATTTTTAGACTGTTACTTGGACCAATGCATTCTTTCTTTTCAGATCGAAACAACATCATTATCATCCTCGGGAGTTTCCTAGGTCTTGCTTTGGTGTTGGTAGTAGTGATAATCGTAATTTGCTGGAGGTGGGTCGTACTTAGACATATTGACAAATATACTTCACGTAAATAAATGTAAACTATATTTGAAAGCAAAATCATAATAATAATAATTGTTTGTCTTACTCGAGCAGTCTCTGTAAAAAAATGATGATGATATCCTTCTCCCCACCTATATGGTATCAAGCAGCAAGAAGTAAACTATTTTTTTGTCTTTCATAACTTTTTTGTCCTCCCTTCAAGACGAGGAAAAATACTAAAACCACAAGTAGAGAACAACCATACTTCCAGTGGCCACGATATGCCCGAGAACCAATCTCCAACAACGGATACTTATGAGTATATCAATTATGATGAAATCCCTGAGAATCAACTAGAAACTACATTTCGTCATCAAAATGTCAACACTCATGACGTCCCTGTGCAATACCTGTAAGTAAATTATGACAAAATAGGTATTTTTGATTTATATCTCACGACACTTGTGTACTTGTTTCTTAAATAATCAGTTCTCTCCAAACAATATTATCGGAACAATAACTTTCTTGAGAGAGTAACTTTCTACAAAATAATTCCAATGAGTTAATGACTTGTTCTTGTTTCTTTCATGAAGACATCCTCCCCAGTACTGGCCTCCAAATGATACTCCTCCTGAAAATGTCAACTACCAGCATTTGATTAATCGACGAGTCATGTCTCAAAATAATTTCCAACTTGCATAACTGACATTTATCCAGGAATTCTACCAACTGAATTCACTTTGAAATGTGTTGTATTACAATCTTCTTGAGGTTTAATGCCTATTATATACTGCTGTATTGTCATCATTATATTATTGTTTGACATGTACATATTTTCTGCGATATGTATTGCTACGAAAAATTTTGTTTAGATTGTGTTTATACGTTGCTGACAATTTTTCAAGGACTCAACAATTGCATTAAAATTTAGTCATGTTTCCTTTTCATAGTTCCTTGTACAAGATCATCGAATATTGTTACAATTTATCTAATAAGTAAACAAGCATTTGTAAATTGTCGGCTGATGACGTGATTGTCAGGCACAGACTTGTACATTGATCCACTCTCCAGATTTCTCAAAGAGAGAAAGTTTATAACATAAGCAGGCTCTGTAGCTTTGAAACTATTTCTATCAATTTTGTATTTAATTTCTATAATTATGACCCTATCATTTGTTAATACCTTGGGAGACATTGCTGTAATTGATCATTTACAATTCCCTCTGATGCATTTTAAGAAATGTAAAACACTACAACTGTATGTCTGGTAACAAAACTCATACTAGGCCCGATTTCACCAAACAGTGCTGAGACCATCCAGTAAGCACTCTCAAGTTAACAAAAAAATATTAAAAACATATTTTTGATTTTTGAATTTTTTATAATATTGCTTCAACATTTTATGAGTTTACGTTAGTGCTGGCTGGGCAGGTTTATGGTTAGTTATTATCCACAGTGCTATGCTATGGGGGATTCTACTTTTTGTGTCCATTTCATGGCATCCATCAAATATCTCAACCACCAAACCATGCACAATTCTCATCCTTTCCCAACATTCAGAGACCCCCCTAAACTTGTCAAATGTTACCATAAATCAATAAATATCACAACCATTTTCACATCCCAAATACTTTTTCAGCTGGGTTGCTGTGCTTTTGGCCTGCAGCCATGTTTATTTTGAAAAGCGAAGTCCACCCACAGGTGTCTCCACATCCTAACATGAAAGCAAAATTGTGCCCCTGGTAGAAATATTTGGCATAACTAAAATTGGGATTCTGGTGGGTATAGGTAGATGTGTAGGGCATGGGGGATATGGAGGCAGTATACCTGCTCTTGTTAGACATAGCTTAAATCTGTTGGTGAAATCAGGCCTTGGACTATACTTTGGTGATACAATCGACTGTCGAACCTTCAATCAACAATCCTTGAATTTACTGATATGTGGCTGAAAAAGAGGAGGCCTTATGCAGGAAGTGTCATAAAGTGTATGTCTGGTCTGTTACAGTGCTATACGATTGTAAATTAATGGAGTAGAAATGTTGCTATTGGCACACCCACAGCCCCCGACTATTGATACACCCGCATCCAACTGCATGGGAGAGCGTGGATTCTAAACTGTTTTGGTGGAAATGTACATATATATAGCCATTTATGTAGTAAATTATGTAATGTTTGGTTAGCTTTTTGTGCATTGCTGAGGTTCCTAGTAATTTCCACATTTGTGTCAGGACTTCTGTACATTTCTCTAGAGTTTTGTTCCCATTAAAGCACTCAATAAAATGCACAATAAAAAGTGTTTGCAGTTCAGTTTTTGGTACTTTCAGTGTGTATGAGTCAAAAGCAATAGAAACGAACTCGGTTTAGTAAAACAATATTTACTCAACACATCGTCGTCCTTCACCATAACTGTGCAATTCTGTAGAGTCATCAACCAATAGATCAAAATTTCAATATCGACATAGGTATGTGTTGTGGGTGTCATAATGTACCAAAATAAGGCTATTTTCAGGTACAAAAAATCAATTGAATATCTCATTTGGTCTTTGAGATATTTGCGTTATTATCGTTTTCATAGCTATGAGTTTTTCAAGTTTGGAATTTGCTTCATTCCAAAACTGTGATGTCAGGGATTAAGTAGAATAATTTTGTTTATTACAAGCGCAGATTTCAGGAAACTGACGAATTGCATTGACACATGTATGATGTATGTTTAACTTGTTCAGCTTGCCGTGGCTAAATGATGCTTCAATGAACTGTAACTGAACCAAACAGACTACTTAGCCTCAAAGGAGAGTTGCAATTACTGACAACAAAAGTTGTTTGAAATTGTGATGACTGGTGTATTGTGAAAAACAGCAACACATTTTGTTTGGAAAACTATGAAACTCTTTTGGTGAGGTGCAACACTCAGCTTAGACATGGGTTGTTTGTTGTGGTTGTACACATATAGTAACATTGCCTGGCAGTTTTAAATTCCTTTGTCATTAACTGTGATGTCAAACTCTGAACTGATATGTCACAGATTGAAGATTAGACCAATCACATTGACAGATACTCGATGATGTCACGGTTTAACTGCAAAACGAAGTTTTCAAAAAAACACGTAGCTATGAAAACGATAATAAAGTAATGCTATGTTTGGTGACTGCAATTATTTCATTTCTTGACACACCTAATATAAGATGTCACTCACTGCCAGCAGAGAAAAGGTTAATTGGTTTCATTTTGCTGTTAGTTACTGCCTATGGGATTCCACATTACAAATTCCTGCATCAGTCCTTGTGAATTCTGTCAGGCAGTGACATTTAACCTGATAACATTCCTATAGTGTACATTCGCAGTGGCGGATCCAGAAAGGGTCATCTAGGGGGGGCGGGCGTGTTTCAGCATTCGGGGCCCGCGTCCCTGCGTATTTTCTTCAAAATACTATTGTTAATCTGAGTGGTCTAGGGGGGGTCCGTGCCCCCTAGGCCCCCCCCCTGTATCCGCCACTGATCCGACACCAGAATTACTGAATAAATTTCCTGCTCACAGGTTACTGACAGTAACTTCATGATACTTCTTATGCAAAGCACATTTAGTCGCTTGGAAACCACTGATTTTCAATAATGTTTATTTCAATATTTACTTGAATTTTTAGCCACTTAGCCCAAATTTTGACCTTTTTATCAAAGTTTCTTTTTGGGGAGGCTGCCCCCCTGCCCCTACCCCTCTGGTGCAGGGTGATGTAATGTTGCGTTTGTAAGGGCTTCAGGTGATATGTCAGTCAAAGAATGGTTGAGAGCAACTCTCTCTTAAAAATTTCCATTTTCAAACATATCAACTTAATTATTTGCTTCTTGGAGACAGAAATGGTCCCATGCTTTTGTTAATCAATCTGAAACAAGAGCACATTCTTCATATATATCTAAGTTCATTGTAATGATTGTTAATCTTGCTGACACAGTGTATTTTCCTGACATAAGGTGGCTCGGTAACTTTGTGCAACCAAACAACACCAGAGGGTTTTTCAAAAATGTTGCTGATTTAGCATATTTCTGGAAACCATGTATGGGTGAGCCAAATATCATCTGGTGCGAATAATTAATAAAAAATTGCTTCAAAGCATCTTGATCCCGCAATATCACAAGAGCATCCTATAATAATATTCTCGGTGGCCATCTTGTGTGCCAGTTTTAAACTCACTCATAAGGCTTTCTCATTTTTCCACTTAGAGTTATGAAATTTGGTACAGGTATGGGGCTATGGGTATGATTTGGGCAGATGTCGAGAAATCCAAGATGGCGGCCGTTTTGTGGCGGCCATTTTGGCAGCCATCTTTCTTCATTCTTGAACTGCCCATTGTAACCTTGATATTTCACTTACAGTTATAAAATTTGGTATACAGGCATTGGCCTGTGGGTATCGATCAGGAACATGTTGAGAAATCTAAGATGGCGGCCATTTTGGTAGCCATCTTTATTCATTGTTCAACTGCCCATTGTGACCTTAATATTTCACTACACTTATGACATTTGGCACAGGTCAGTGGCGTAGCTAGGGTTTTTCTCTGGGGGGGCAAATGACCCTCAATTTCCCCAAAAAGCCATCGTCAACACGGGAGTACCGACGGTACTACCTTTACGGGATTCTCAAATGACACGTGCGGAACGCTGAGAACACTTTCAACATAATAATACTGGTGCACTAAACTAAGCAACTGTGGGAAACACACGCTTTTCCAAAGTTTCATAACTTTTGAAGTACTATATTCAACTAAAATTTTGCATTCTCTTATGTAAGCTATAAAGATAGGGAACGTTTGAAGAGAGTCCGTGGATTTCTCTCAGAGCCAGATATGCTTTTGTGACTCCATATCAAGTTTGGAATTGGGAAAGTTGAAGAATTAAGTTATAGCATGTGACAAACCATTATTTGAAAAACACCAACCAGACAATAAAAAACCTCACAAAAAGCAGTAAAAAAGCTTTAAGTGACCATTGTGATCACCTTCCTTATTTTTACACTCCTAATATTTAGCTGAGTCTCTCAGAAGAGACCGTCATTAGTGAAAGTTTCATGGTTTTACATAGACTATAGGAAAAAAATCTGAAAAGAAGCCTAGAAATCACTTTAGGGAGAACGGAATGTTAGGAGCTGTCAACAAGGTTAGATATCTTCATTAAGTCCTTCTAATCCCATTTTTTCCTGTTGACACTTAATTAGGTCAATTATATGCTAATTAGGGCCATTTTTCAAAATGGCCGCCGCCATTCATAAGAACAGCCATAAAAATGGAACAAATCATCATAGAAACTTGATCTTTGGGTCAAAGTATAGGTTTTTTGGGATGTACAATGCAATGGAATAACCTAGAATATCACAGCTAACTTAATTGCCATTTAAATGATGTTTTATTGCATATTATTGTTACTATTACGAACACATTTTGCCCCAAACTGTTCAAGTGCCACTCTTTCTTCTATCATGATTTCCTGTTATTCTCGACAGACCTTTCCAATTTATATGCAAAGGTGTGGCAAAAAATAATCATATCTCTGCAATTTATATATAATAGTAATCAGACAAGGGCTTTTTTAAAAATGTCATAATGACCAGACATGGCCTTCAAATGTAATTCAAGACGGTCCTTGATGCAGTCCTTCATGGAGACGATGACTTGGTTGCTATAAGTCTTTAACTCAATGTGATATACACCAGGAGTGAAAGGGGTCAAAGGGTGTGAAAAACACCCCTCTGGTGATAAGATTGTTTAACAAATTCTGGGTCACTGGAATTCCCAATTTCCATGTGGTCAATGAAGCTGAAGGAGATAATCATGTAATGCAACAAGAGCTAACAAGAAGGCCTCTGCAGATTTGTGAGTATCTTTTGAAACCTTACATCAACAACATGTTAATTTAGAAGTTGTACAGTTTCAATTTCTGTTAATTAATACCATAAGGCATAAGCCAATAACCAGATTATGGGGTCAAGAACATAATATTATGTTGATCCTACTTGCAGGGCCAGCATGGATCCTGCAGCTGTGCTTCCTTCGCGGAAGAGGAGCACTGACACCAATACAGACTGGAACCTATGCCTGCTTTGTCAGAAATGCTCAACCAAAAAAGCAGTGAGCAAACTGGGCAATCAGGGTCTACAGAAAATCTTAATGACAATCGAGGAACGGAGAAGACTTAATGATGACCAGCACTTCGAAACATTAGAAAGACTGAAATCAGTAAACCTGGCTGAGCTGTTTGAGAGCAAAGACATTCTTTATCACAGGGATTGTTATGGGACATTCACTAGTGCTGCACATCTTTCCAGACTGAAAAAGAAGAGTGAAAAAAAGGTTACTGATGATTGTGCTGAAGCTTCAAGCTCCAATGAACCCGAAGTGAAAACATTAAGAAGTGATCTCAAGGCAACAGATTTCAATCTGTGCATATTTTGTCAGTCATTGAGCACAGAAAAGACTTACCTTGTCGTTACTATGGAGGTTTCAAATAAAGTAATTACTGCGCAGAAACTGACTTTAACATGAGGTGTAGACTTGCAGGTGTGAATGATCTTGTAGCTGCCGATGTAAGGTATCACCTGAAATGCTATGTGAAGTTTCTTAGAAAAAATGCCAGTGATAATAATGTAACAGACAATGACAGTGCTCAAACAATGTGCTTAGAAAAGTAGCTGATGAACTAACAAAACGTTTGGACAATGGGGGAATGTACACCCTGACGGTGAAATGCAGGTTGATGCTGGAAATATAAGTTTGGAAGTCGATGTTTAAGAAGAAACTTCAACAAGTGCTTAAGGGGCAGATTGAGTTTGTTGCTCAGCTTGATCCCCATCAGCCATGGCTGATATTCCCAACAGCATCTGATAAGCTTTTGGTGAAAACCCTTAAAAAATCGACTGATGAACTGGAAGCTATCAAATGTGAATAAGAACCAGGCCTATGTCCAGCCAATTTCACAAACACGGAAACTGAGCAAATGTTGAATTTGCATCACACAGCACTCCGCATTAGGGCTGAAATCAAGGAAAAGCCATTGTTCAATAACTGTGCAAGTGTAAGTGAACAAGATGCAACGAGGCTCATCCCAGAAAGTTTGTATGTATTTCTGAGTGTGCTTCTGTCTGGTGAGCCAGATGGAATGGAAGGGGAATTCCGGGAAGATCGTATTCGCAGATTGACCATCAGCTTTGCCCAAGACTTAGTGTATGGTGTGAAAAAAGGGAAGACCCTCACCCCAAAGCACCTTGGTCTGGGTCTTGCTATTCATCAGGCAACAAGATCCAAAGCACTTGTGAACCTTGTGCATACTGCAGGACACTGTGCCAGTTATGATCAGGACCGACGCGCTGATATTTCCCTTGCAAAACAAGCACTTGATAGTTACACCACAAACGGTAACATAATGATTCCTTCTAACCTCACTGCAGGAAAGTTCTTTCAATTTGCGGCTGACAATGTTGACATAATTGAAGAAACTCTTGATGGAAAGGGAACGTTCCATGCAACGCAAATGGTAGTCTACCAACAGGGACCAGCTCTTCAACAGCGAAATGAAGTTCCAATTTCCAAAGATACCGCACCCAATGTCCCCCCTGAAATGCATCAACTGTACACTGCTCCTACCAGCAATGGTCGACCAAGCCCCAAGTTTGCTGAAAGTGTAACATGTGATTGGTATGATGCAGATGCAGCTGAATTCAAATCAGCCAATCTCAAAAATGTTGCATGGATTCTTGCAAAGCTGTATGATAGTGGAAATTGCGTACCTTCATGGACAGGGTTCAATCAGCTTGCAATAAAAGACAGCCAGGAACTGACTGCTGTTGGTTATCTGCCAATAATCAATGTAGCAGCGCATGAAAGAGACACACTCTGGACAGTCATCCTGAGATGTATGGAGCTTTCTGAGGCACTTAATCCGGGGCAGTCAACAGTTCTGACATTAGAGGAACAATTGTATTCGAAGGCAAAGGAACTCCAGTGGGAAAATTTGGAGAGATGCGAAACACTGTTCCTGCGTCTTGGTGGCTTCCATATTACAAAAAACTTCATGGGTGTCATTGGCAAACATTTTTCCGACTCCGGCTTGCAGGAGATATGGAGTGAGAGTACAGTGTTTGGCGAAAACACTGCCCAGAACAACATGATGGCAAAATCATACAACAGAGCTATCAGGGCACACAAACTGACATACGAGGCTGGCCCCAGTTTCAAGAATGGAGTGAAGAATATGGAGTAGAATTTGGCAGAATAGAAGAATTAGCATCTCATCTCACACAGTCGATGACTGGAGCAGGAAAGGAAGGCAGTACTCAGAGTAACTTACATGAGATTCTTACAGATCTGGAGAATGAGCTGCAGGAGCAAGCATTTCCTGACACATTAGAGGAATTTGATAAAACCCTTCCACCCACAAGCAGCTATTGGAGACAGTATATGAAAATGGTTTCCATTCTACTCCAGTTCATCAGAGCAGAACGCACCGGCAATTGGAAAATGCATCTTTCAGACTTTGCAGAAATGTTACCATGGTTTGCCATCTATGACCATGTGAACTACATGGGTTGGGGTGCTGTGTACCTTGCAGATGCTAGTCAGCTTGAAGTATCTCATCCAGGGGTATACAAAGAATTTATGGAAGGTAACTTGGTAGTCAAAACTACAAAAAAGCCATTCAATCAAATCAGCACTGACCAAGCATTGGAACACATCAACAAAGTGGGAAAAGTGGCTGGTGGTTTGGTTGGCATTACAAGGTCAGAAAGTGCTCGAGACAGATGGTGCTTGACATTCAATGAACGCAGTCGTCTTGTGGAAGAAACATTGGCAATGTTCAACATTAGAGCAGAAGACACAGAGTTTACTCTATCATCAATGAAAGATGCAGGTCTGTCAAGAATGAAAAGAGACAATGCGGATGTGGAAAAAATTGTGGAGCAACTACGCCGCTTTAATGTCTTTGACCACAACTCATCTGAGCTGATATGTCTCGCTACTAAAGATGTCGCTCCAGAGAATGTGAAGCATGCCTTATTTTCAGCACATTCTCATGGCAAAGACAAAGTGAAGGATTTTGTGCGGTCTCGTCTCACAACTGGTATGACTCCACTACATGAAACTATCAAAAAGTCATAATCACTAACTCTGAAGTCTATGTACCTGGTAGAGAACAGACAAACTGCATCGAAGGAGAAGAACATTAATGCAGACAGAATGTTATTCCAGCGGCTCCTCGTTGCGAAAGATTCTGGTCGTGAAGTGGATTTGAGAGCATTACTGTGTCATGAGCTATCACCAGTGCCCTTGTCACTTGCTGACACTTCTGGTCACATGCATACTGCAAACAAGGCTGACCTCGGCAAAGTTCTTCAGGAAGGTGCTACTTTTGATTCTCTTCCCCAATCAAACTTGAGAACATGCACAATAATTGATGGGCAGGCCCTGGTACAAGCCATTGGTAAACCAGAAGGTGCAAGATCATTTGGGGACCTAGCTGAGACATTCTCAACTTGTGTTTTCAAATATTTCAACTCCATGTGCACTCGAGTTGATGTTGTATTTGACAGGTACCAAAAAGATTCCATTAAGTCAGATACACGAATAAAGAGAGCTGGAACCCACAGCAAGCAAATTCGTCGAATGGTTCAAAACAAAGATGTGCCACTCCCAAGTAACTGGAAGCAATTCATGGACCATCCAGAAAACAAAAGTGACTTGGCCAACTTCCTTAGTGAGGATCTTATCGCTAAAGCAAAGTTGACACTTAAGAACGTTGAGCTGGTTGTATCAGGCGGGTTCACTGAAGAGACAGAGGCCGCATCATCTGGTGAAACTGACACCAGCAACTTAAAGTCCAGCCATGAAGAAGCCGATACTAGAATCATATTGCATTCAATGGCAGCTTGCGAAGAAGGTTACGATCGTCTGGTGATTTGCAGCAGAGATACAGATGTGTTGGTGCTTCTCCTACATTTAGTCAATCAATTGAGCAAGGAGGTATGGCTGCGGGCTGGTACTGCTAAACAGAGGTACTTTGTGGCAGTGCATGCTATCGAATTACCCACAGTAAGTCGAAAGAATCTACCAGCGTTCCATGCTGTTACAGGATGTGACACTGTGAGCTATCTCAGGGGGCATGGAAAAAAGACTGCATGGAAAGTATTCCAAGAACATGGAGGGTTGCTTAATCATCTTGGACATGGCATGCTAACCGACAGAACAACAAAGCAAGTGGAGAGGTTCATTTGTAGAGTGTATTTGCCTGGATCAAATGAGAACGAGATCAATGAATTACGATATAGACTTTTCCAAAAGGGGACCAAAAATGCTGAGACTCTCCCACCATCTCAGAAGTCCCTCCAGGAGCACATCAAGCGGGCCCATTATCAAAGTCAAGTATGGTACCTCTCGGATGTCCCTCAGCCACAACTGCCTTCACCCATTGGAAATGGTTGGCTTAGAGAAGAAGCTTCCGGAAACTTAAAGCCTAAACTGATGGCAGGCGATCCAGTACCAACACATTTCAATGAAATTGTTAATTGCAAGTGTAAAAAATGTGGAACTGCAAGGTGCAGTTGTAGGTCCAGAAACCTGCGATGCACTGCAGCATGTGCCTGTAGTGAACATGGTACATGTGCAAATCCACTGAACAGCGGATCTGATAGTGATTCAGAGATGGAGGATTAGGCCAATTAGTTTCAATATTTGTCTATCTTATAAGCTTATTGGTAAAAACTTACCAAAGTTCATTTAGGTTAAAAACGATTCAAATGTAGATAGATAGATAGATATTTATTCATCTTGTTGTCAAAACACATACATTTTACATGATAATTACAAATGTGAATTATTTTACAAATAACAACAAGAAGGGACACAACAGAGTTAATTAAAAGTTGCACCCCTATTACTAGTACACAAATATATAACACACACACACAAAATATATACAAACAAGAAAATGGTTTGATGAGTAAACAGATATTTTTATATCAAGAAAATATTAGAGAAAAAAATAAAAATAATAATAAAAGTAAAAACAGAACATTAATATTTATGTGAAATTTCAATAAAGTAACACTTTGGATATCACATAGTTTTTGGCAAAACACTTAATATTATTAGAATTCTTTAGATGTTGATCTAGATGAAGCCAAATGTTTGGTGCTCGACCTAAGTAACTTTTATTATATTGTTCTATTGTATGATGTGGAGCTCGTAAAATGTTTCTATTTCTTGTAAGATACTGGTGGTCTATGACATCAAATAAATTAATAATTCTTGGAGGTAAGGTGTCATTGACATACCTAAATGAAATTTTAGCAAGGCTTAACTGTATAGCATCCTCTATTGTAAGTATTTTCGCTTTTTTGAATAATGGCAATAGTCTAGTTCTTGTTCCTGAATTGAAGATAGCCCTGACAGCTCTGTTCTGTAGTTTCCTGATATGTTTTAGATCTTTAATTTTCAACATTGGGCCCCACACATTCAGTGCATAGTTCAAGTGGCTTTGAATATTCGAGTGATAGGTCTGTAGCTTAATTCGAGATGGGAGAATATTTTTTACCATGCTGAGACTGTAGTTGCCAGCTACTATTTTTCTTATTACATTTTTAACATGTGTATTCCAATCTAAAAACTCATCGACGGAAATGCCTAGGAATTTTATGCTACTGACTCTTTCTATCTCTTTTCCCCCTAACTTTATTTTACCATGATATGCCACTTCATTCCTTTTAGTTCGAAAAATGATGTATTTTGACTTATCCACATTAAGTGTGAGAGAGTTACTATTGAACCAGTCAGCTAGATTCTCCAAATCTGCATTCACCTTTCTATATAAAAACTTCAAATTTTTCCCAGAAGCAAAGACAGTCGTGTCATCAGCAAATGTTACACAGCCACAGAATTTCAAGCATTTGACAAGATCATTTGCCAGCACAATGTACATAAGTGGACCCAAGACAGAGCCTTGCGGGGTACCATAAGACATTAAATAGCTATTTGAAGTAACATCTTTATATTTCACTTTTATATGTCGATCGACTAAGTAACTCTTAAACCATGAAAGAACTTTGCCTCTTATGCCATAAAATTCCAATTTCTTAAATAACGTCTCATGTTTTATGCTGTCAAATGCCTTTGACATGTCTAAGAAGAGGCTCACTGTATACCATCCTTTATTCATATTTTCAAGAATATTTCCTGTAAAATCTAAGATGGCGTCATTAGTACTTCTTCCTTTTCGAAATCCATATTGCCCCTCTGATAATACTTTATGTTTGGCAAAGAAATTTACAACTCTGTTGTGAATAATTTTCTCCAACACTTTTGATATTACTGGAAGTAAGGCGACTGGACGATAGTTTACTATTTCGGTCTTATCCTTGCCCTTATAAAGCGGTTTGACTATTGCATCCTTCATATTATCTGGGAATACACCTTCTTGCATAGATTTGTTGAATAATATTTTCAGAGCTTCAACTATTGCAGGACATATTGTTTTCAGAATTCTATTTGAGATCTCATCATACCCACTGCTGTCTTTAGTTTTCAGATTCTTTATGATAGTTTCTATTTCTTTGACTGTTGCTGGAAACAAGTAACAACTTTGCTGTACTGGATTTGCCATGTTTTGCATTGGATCCTTTATGTTATGCTTCTCTTCTATTTTGTCAGCCAACTGTTTTCCAACTTCACTGTATGTGTGCAGTTATATTGCTATGTTAAGATTCTTCGGTCATGTGGATTTAACTTGTATATCTAATGTTTTGTTGCCTTTACACCTGTATGTAAACTGTAACAGTTTGTCAGACCTAAATGTAATATAATGTACATAATGTCTAAGAGCTAATGGAAGTTTTTCAGCATACATATGTTCATGGCAGACAGTTCAGTGTGGATTTTTATGTACTTACATACTTACGATATTAGTGCTAATAAAGAATTTGTTCAAAAGATACCTTAAAATTGCTTCTATCTTCTTCAGATCATGTAATATCTCAAATATGATGGTTCTATTGGGTTCCTTGGCTGGAAAACAATAGATTTTGACCCAAAAATCAAGTTTCTATGATGATTCGTTCCAGTTTTATCGCTGTTCTTATGAATGGCGGCGGCCATTTTGAAAAATGGCCCTTATTAGCATATAATTGACCTAATTAGGTGTCAACAGGAAAAAATGTGATTAGAAGGACTTAATAGAGATATCTAACCTTGTTGACAGCTCCTAACATCCCGTTCTCCCCAGTGTAATTTTCTCAAGTTTTTTTCCTAGTCTAACATGTGTAAAGATGAGAAAAATTATATCAACAAGGTCAAAATTTTTGGACTTGCTAAGTGCGAATAAGGTCAGGGAAAACATTCAATGATGCAAGGAAAAATCTGGGAAAATACAGGGAATTCATTCATCAAATTGCAGTGGATTCATTTCCCTTTTGTTTCCCCATTTTCCCTAGTTTTTCCTCCTTTTCTCTCTTTTCCCTCCTTTTCTACTTTTCCCCTCATTTCCCTATTTTTTCCCCCATTTCCCCATTTTTTCTCCAAAAAGTTGTCTGGGGGGGCAACTTGCCCCCCCTGCCCCCCCCACTAGCTACGCCACTGGCACAGGTATTGGCCTGTGGGTATGGATCAGGAAAATGTTGAGAAATCCAAGATGGCAGCCATTTTGGCAGCCATCTTTCTTCATTTTTTTAACTGCCCATTGTGACCTTAATATTTCGCTTAGAGTTATAAAATTTGGTACAGGTATTGACCTGTGGGTATTGATCTGGTACATATTGAGAAATCCAAGATGGCAGCCATTTTGTGGCGGCCATATTGGCAACCATCTTTCTTCATTTCTTGAACTGCCCATTGTGACCTTAATATTTCACTTACACTTATGACATTTGCCACAGGTATTGGCCTGTGGGTATGGATCAGGAACATGTTGAGAAATCCAAGATGACAGCCATTTTGGCAGCCATCTTTCTTCATTTTTTTTAACTGCCCATTGTGACCTTAATATTTCACTTAGAGTTATAAAATTTGGTACAGGTATTGGCCTGTGGGTATTGATCTGGAACATGTTAGCCATCCAAGATGGCGGCCATTTTGTGGCAGTCCTTTTGGCAGCCATCTTTCTTCATTCTTGAACTGCCCATTGTGATCTCAAAATACCGCTTAGAGTTACATGTATGAAATTTCCTACAGCTATTGGCCTGTGGGTATCGCTCGAGAACATCTTGAGAAATCGAAGCTGGTGGCCATTTTGTAGTGGCCATTTTGGCAGCCATCTCTCCTCATTTCTTGAATTGCCCATTGTGACCTTAATATTTCACTTACACTTATGACATTTGCCATCAGTATTTGCCTGTGGGAATTGACCAGGAACATGTTGAGAAATCCAAGATGGCGGCCATTTTGGAAGCTATCTTTCTTCATTTCTTGAAATGCCCAATGTGACCTTAATAGTTCACCTCGAGTTCTAAAATTTGGTACAGGTATTGGCCTGTGAGTATCGAACGGGAAAATGTTGAGAAATCCAAGATGGCAGCCATTTTGGCAGCCATCTTTCTTCATTTCTTGAACTGCCCATTGTGATCTAAATATTTCGCTTAGAGTTATGAAATTCGGTACAGATATTGGCCTGTGGTATGAATCGAGAACATGTTGAGACATCGAAGCTGGCCACCAAATGACCACTTCAGAATGGCTATCCTTGAACTGCGACCTTGCTATTTCACTGAGTGAGGGTTATGAAATTAGGTAAAGATTTTGGTCATTTTTGCAGCCATCTTCCTTCTATCTATCTATCAATCTATCAGTCTCTGTATGTATGTGATAGATAGATAGATAGATAGATAGATAGATAGATAGATAGACAGATCCATAGCTCTATACCCACATTGATTGATTGCTTCATTCATTCACTCATTCTCCGCACTGCCAAAGTATATCCTTTATCACGGGTGAATGCTAGTCTTTTTTTATTATGTGCATCTCTTTAATCGGTATGGACAACAATTTCAAGAAGACCAGGAAGAACACACCACAAGGGTATACATCATGTGACCCCTATTGATATCCCCCCCCTAATACTACCCCAACATTATAGTTATTGAAGAATGTATTTTTTCTATATTTGGTTGATTAAGTCCAAACACTTCCTGTCTGACATACACTCACCAGCAAAAGAAACACAACACTTGATTGTAGCTAATAAGTTTGTAGATTAATACTTCTTATTAGACCAAACCTGATAGGCCTAATATCTTGTATTGTCACTTGGGTCGACAATTGTCTTGGTGCCTAAAATCGTTCAGTTGTTCTAAGACAGAAAACCAGATGGGAAATTTGATAATATTTTTTTAAAACATCACACAACGTTTGTTATTTTTCATTTTCAGAAGGACGATGCCACCATCCTTGCACAGGTACAGGGAATTGTAGCTTTACCTTTGCTGAAAACAGATGCTACTATGTGTTCAAGGACAAATTGAGAAGCTGGGAAGATAACAAGCAGCACTGTGAATCACATGGACTACAAATGATAAAAATAGACAATGAAAATGTAACAAGAGTTATTATTCTTGATTTATTAAGCAATTTACCAGATTGGATTACAAGATACAGGAATCCAGCCTGGCTTGGTGGAAAGGCTCGCAATTACGACATCTGGAGTTTTCTTTATGGTGCTCCAGTTGATGTTTCAATGTTGAACATTTTTTATCGCCCTTTTATAGGCAAGTAATCTAAAGGTTTAGCAAATATTGATTTTGTTGTTTTTTTGGTACTAAAACTCAGTGGCTGATCCAGACACGATAGTCTAGGAGGGGCTGGACGTGTTTCGACATTCGTTGGCCCGTGTAATCGCAAATTTTCTTCAAAACGCTACTACTATCTTGGTGGTCTAGGGGGGCCGGGCCTCCTAGGCCCCCCCTCTATCAGCCACTGAAACTATATCAACCCAAATAGCTGTACCTTGGCTTCTACACAAATACGAATAATGACACAAAATCCGGTTTTCACCGTTCCTTGCAGTTATATATCAACAACTAATCCATATTATACCATTCGAGACCTCTGTCAGCCAATCACATGCCGGTATTACAGGGAAATAATTCCTTTATTCTTTGTTGTCCAATTATCCTCTCGTTTGAGTGTTTGTCTCACGGTATAAGCCAGTTATTCACCATGGCATCAGGAATATGTGTTTATCACACCTTTGGCTAAAGCCCTCGGGTGATAAATCACATATTCCCTCTCCCGTGGTGAATAACCTATACTTTTCATCGATCTAATAAATCTGCATACTTTAAATTTCCTTTAACAAATGAGAGCATGACATCATACCAAAGCTGTTGGTGGATCATCTTTGTTTTTGGCGGTTATAACACATTTCATACAAAACTGCATTGCAGCAATATTTTCAGAAAGTGCACATTTTCAAGCGATTTGGGCTATAATTATGTTATAAGTCAACTGCACAGAAGTGTACCACTTTTAGTTAGCTTTTTTTAAAATCTTGATGATCATCAAATCATTCACAGTAACAAACCAATATGGTACTGCACAAGACAAGTTAAATTTTGCTCATATCATTTTCCGTTTGGAAATAATCAACATTTTCCCTTTCAATCTGTTCAGATTTTTTGGCAAAAATCAAAATAGAAAGAAGCAGCTGCTTATTATCTTCTTACTGATCACACATGTATACATCACAGAAAAGCAAACTGGCTTGAAAAGGTACTGAAAAGATATTTACTGAAGATGATCACACTTGATCTATGTAAGACATTGCTTATACATTGTCCCATAAGTCACGTTCAAACATGATAAATTGACCGCACTCAGTGAACTATTTGTTTTTGGTAGACTTTTGTCAGTGCTATCTAGTACAAAGTCACATACAACTATAGGCATGAATTGTCTTGAAGATTATTCACACTTATTTGCATGACAAATAGTTTGTGAATTTTGTCCCACCAGTCTCGCTGAAACGTGATAAATTGACCACATGCAGCTGATTACTTTTTTTTTGTTTTTCTTAATCAAAATGACATAATGAGCGTGGATTGTCCTTTTTAATTTCCAATAATTCTTATACAGAAAAAAGTGCTGAAATCCAGTGCCCTGAGTCACAAAAATCTTACTGAGAGCATTAGGGTGTCCCTTAAAAGCATAGTAAAAAAATAAAATATTAAAATATTGATGGGCCACCCTCTAAAATGATGCCTATTATGGAAAAAATGATGCATGCAAATTTTCAGGCAAATCGGTTAATATTTAGAGGTGGCCCATCGGCCCTGAAGTTTTTATGTTTCTAGCGTAATTCCCAACATTTGTCAACTCGCGGTTCTTTATTATTTAGCTAATTCAAATGATACAACAATATAAATGGCATGGTTGAACTGGTCTTGATTAGAGCTTCATTTTGAGTACCAACTTGGATGGTCTGTGATGATTTTATATTCGGAATGTTCAACTGCAAATTTGCTGAAAACCTCACATTCGCTTGATTTTTCTTTAACATCAGATGATTTGTTCTTTGGGCAGATGGTAATTAACGGAGTGTTATAAGGTGCAAGAGAGCAAATGCAGTGATTTTTAGCCTTAGATTAAAATACTTTAATAATATAATGACTAGGTATTTATACCCGACATTTATGCAGCTGGTTGGCTAATTATTAGGACAGGATAAGAATGAAGAGCATGACTGAAAATGTGGTAAAAATTGAATATGAGTTCAATTGACTGCCAATTTTAGATCAAACCCAGTGTTTGGAAACCCAGAGCACCCCTAACTGAGCTAACAACACTCCCCCAATGCATTCTTAGGGAATTATATCAAAGTCACTCTTTGAAATTTTTCCTGCAACGACGTCGTTGTTAATTAATTTACCTTTTTGTATAATATGTGAATAATTCCATGTCAGAATATCTTGCAAATATTGGGCAGACCTGAACAAAACCTGCATGCCACTCACTGGTCTAGCAGTTTTTATGGTACAACTTGACAAGTTACTGTCCAGTCAGGAGTAATGAACAACCAGATTCAAATCAGTATCAAATCTGTGAAAAAAAAAAGTAACAAGATATGCTGTAAATCTGACACAGAGTTAACCCTCCTGGCCCAATGGGACAAGAATCACCAACTGTCCTGTTGGAAAATCATAAAATTTTGATAAAAGAATATGGGAAAATTAGATCTTGCTGTGATTTTTTTGTCAAAAACCAACACATTGACAATTTACACATTGACTCCTTACGTACATTTTTCAAAGTCATCACGGCCTTCGTGAAGTTATTCCTACCCCCGACCACACGGGTTATTTTCATTATATTTCCTTAAACTTTGATCAGAACAAGCAGCTTCCCTCATAGATAATCCATTTTACAAGGTCTGGTTAAGAGCTATTGCCTCCAGATTGAATTCGGAGGCATCATATATCAAAATAGACAATTTTGAAAAAAACTCCTGAGGTATGTCTTTCGGGGCTCACGAAGAATTGTCATAGACCATCCAAGTTGGTATTCAAAATGAAGCTCTCATTCAGCCCTGCTCAAAAAATCTAATTATATTGTTGTATGATTTAAAATGGCTTAGTTATAGAATACCGCGGATCGGCGAACATACGAAATCATGACTGAAATGCAAGAATTTCAAGGCTCGTGGGCCACCTCTAAATGTTAACCGATTTGAATGAAATTTTGCACAAGCTGTTTTTACCATAAAAGGCATCATTTCAGAGGGTGGCCCCTAATAATTTCAAACTTTTTTTTTTAAGGGCCACCCTAGGGAGCATAGCAAATATTGTGATGGTGGAAAACTTGCTGTTGGGATAGTGGATGTCATGGCCTAGTGCATGAGGAGTTTGAATTCTACACGCATGGTCGTGGGTCAAACGCCAGTCACGGCATGGAGGAGCTATGCAGATCCTCCTTAAATCTAAAATCTATCTGTAGAGTAAATTTTGTATCTGTGGATCTACTAACTTAAAAATTCTAATTGTAATGCAGAGAAAAAAGTATTATATTGCCATCTAATAATTATGTTATTCTTGTTTCATTTCAGGTTGGCAAAGCTTGAATGACTGTGGGTGTTTTTTACCTTATACTACTCATTTCTCCATTGGTGTGCAAGGTTGTGACATAAAAGGAAATTTTATTTGCAGGAAAGGTAAGCATCCCACAGATACTGCACACAGAGGCAAAATTTAAAAATGATTTTCACTCGTCGGGGGCGCATCTTTTACAGTATATATTGTTGATTTTTAGCAATGGCGTACCTATGGGGGGGGGGGGAGCACGTGCCCACGCCCATCCATATTGGACATGTGCCCCCCTAGGTAAATAGATAAACTGCAAAGATACATACACTCAGTACACAACATACAATGCACAGTCTCTTTTTATGGGCTCTGGTTATTCATTGACCACAAGTATCATAGCTCCATTTTGGGGGTTCAGCCCCCCCCCCTTGCAGTCCCCCCCCCATGACATGAAGTCCTTGGATATTAGAACACAAATGGAATATTTCGGTTTTAGTTTAATTTTGACAAAGAATTCACTATTGATGCTACCATTCATTTGAAAGCTCTTCTTACAAGGAATTCAAATATGTAGTCTGTTTAACAATCGATTGAGATTCCATGAAAATCTTGGAAACAGCGAAAAATGCTGCATTTTCTTTTACAGTTCCTACAAAATGGACCCTGACTGCCCTAAAATGCCTCACTTCAATCCACAAATCATTTGATAATGTTTTTTAGACCTATAGAAGTAATAATGAGCACTGCTTTTATACAGTCAAACTATAGGCACTTCACAGAAAATAGGAAAATGAGAGAATTAGTCGCCATTTTGGAAAATGGCTGCCATGGGTCAACCAGGTGAAATCTGAAGTGGCCGGTGGCCCCCTATCTAAATATTTTCTTTAAGACGTTTTTCAACAGTGTGCCAAGTTTCATGTATAAATGCATATGTATAAATGCATAATTACTTCCCTATTCGTGACAGATCTGCCTCACTACTAGTCAAAAGTTCATTTATAAAGGGTTCTGACCAATTTGTTCAGTAAATTTACCAACACATATGACCAATGCGATTAGCAAGTTGACTAATTTATGACTAATGTAATTGGTGAACTGACTACCTTGTGACTAATGTTACTAGTCAATTGACAAATTTATTACTAATTTCCTCAAGGAGCTTAGTCACATGACTAAGCTAATTTAGTCGTGACTTCAAAAAATGAGCAAGAATATATTTGTAAATATATGATTCCACCCTCCTTCCGTTCATTGAATGGTTGCAACTTATTTTTAGGCCCTACAAATTTTACGTTCTTTAAATGTCTTGTATATATGCCTGAGTGCAATGGGCATTTTGGTAACATCATTCCAACAGCTTTGATGGTCAGTGCTAACAAGCCTAACACTGGAACGTAACTGGAACCTAACCTGTCTTGTTTGCTGGTTAATAACTGTTTGTTTTATTTTATCTTTGTTTCCAGATGATTGTGACATATCAACCAGTCAAGACTGCCTGGTTTACAGTGAAGAAGAGAAGACCTGGTTTGAAGCAAGGTCTCGCTGCAAAGATATGGAAGGCGATTTGTTCTATTTAAAAGAATACGATATTCTTTCACAGTTTAAAATTTATCTAGGTTCTTTACTATACAACAAAATCAGATATGCTTCACTAAATGTATATATTGGAATGGTACACAGACAGTGGATATGGCACGGTGAGTTGATACTAAACTCAGCAACATTAAAAACGCACTAATTTAAAAATACTTAAAATAGTACTTCCTCTTGAAGTATCAACATGAAAGTTTGCACACTTCTAGTAGTTGCCATCAGGTATATGCACTAGATTTTCAAATCTCTTGGCCCGTTTTCACCAACATGGTATTAAGAGTTATGCCAGGTCTTAGCTAAGACCTGGTCTGGCTAAGCCAATCACTCAAGCGGAGCAGGATCAAGGAACATTTACTGAGTGAAAGTCTGCACATAGTATTTAAACAACTCAACTGCTACAAACACAATTAATCTCTGAAGTTCCCAAACATGGCCAGTATTGGCCACATGACAAGGTAAGAGAAAAAGAGGGGTGGGCTTGGAAATTTATAAAAAAGAAAATTAATTAGTTGTCTGTCCAGTGTTGGTGACAGAAATGCATTTTTCTTTAGCCCCCTCCCCTCAAACAATAAATTAATACAAATCAGCTGGTCATGCATTTTTGCACAATGAAACTACAATAATGGTTGAATCCCTTTGAATATCTAATGATAAGGGTCCTCAAAATCGGATGTACCCAGAATGGCTGACGTGCCTGCGATTTTTTGCTACCGGCAGTTACCAACAAGTCGTTGGTGACTTGAGTGGTATTAGTGTCGCCTCAGTATCAAGGATTGTGAAGCGTGTTAGTCATGCAATCGCTTCATTAAAACCCATATATGTACGTATGCCCAGTGGACCAGTCACAGGGTAGGCTAAATTGGAATTTTTCGAAATCGCCCGATTTCCAGGGGGGTTATAGGATGCATAGATTGCACCCACGTCCGAATTTCCTGCCCTTCGAAAGTACCCCTGTGCTAAGACCAACAACAAGTGCAGAGGTTTTGTACAACTCAGCACAGAAGAATTGCCTCTACTTGGTGTCATGACTATCATAGGCAAATGCTATAAAAACATAGTTTCATACATGAAATACTTTTAAATGGTGTGCTTAATGCTGTATGGCTAGTATATTTGCAACAGTTACTTCAACAAATATATTTTCTAGGTAAGTGTGTGTTCTTGGTTTGCAAACTTTATATCTCATGATGTGACATATCTTTCTTAAAAAATCTTTGGTGACTGTTAAATTAGAGAAACATGCGAATATAATAGACAAAGGCCTATAATACTGATTTGTCATGCCATCTCATAAGAAACATTTGTTCTGTTTTCATTGGCCTAATCGTTTTTGGCACCAAATCTGTTTGAGATGGCTAATCCTTGAGCTTGGTGACAATGTGTATGATTCACTGAACCTTGACAGGTTTACATGCTTAGCACACTCTTGGTGAAATGGACTTAGTTATTCCAGGTTTAAAGTAACACCAGGCTTAACTCTTCATACCATGTTGGTGAAAACGGGCCCTTAAGTTCAGTACTTTTGTGTCAAATTAAATCGTTGTGGATACTGTCAAAAACTCAAGTCACAAACTGCACTTCAACACAAAGCGCACCAATGGAAATGTTGGTTTGGTGGCATATTGGTCGGAATTAATCTTATGCAATTTTCACGCAGGAGGCACAAGACTTCCAAAAGTGGTACGACGGGAGTTTTTGATAAAAATGTCAATGATAAGGCAGATTTTGGAGTAAAAATTCAAAATTTACGGGTTATCATCTTGAAATGAAGCATGTGAACTGAAACTGTTAAATAATGGGGGTTTTATGCATGCCCAGGGTAGAAAGACATACACAGACAATCATTCCATATCAATAGTCTCAAAAATCTGAATAAAAACATCATTTTTAAAGATTTTGACAAAAGCCTCCAGTAGGGGGCAGGTCAGCATTGCCACTTAATTTTCATTAATTTCATGCTCTTTAATTGTGTTGGGTCAAATATCCCTTTTCCCCAATCCATCAACTAAGTAAAATTGTAAACTTTGCGGGCTTATCAAAAAAGTTTGTGGAAAGAACAGCTGAGTTGGTGAAATTAATGATCAGAGGAAATTTTAATTTTGTGAGTTGCATTTTTGACAGTAACCACGACGATTTAATTTGACATGAAAGTACTGCACTTAAAGATTTAATATTTTTTGTGAATTTACCTGATGGCAACAACTAGAAGTGTGCAGACTTTCATCTTAAAACTTTAAGAGGAACTAGTTCTTTACGCCGTTTTAAAATAGTGCGTTTTTTTAATGTTGATGAGTTTACAATTAGGACTTAAGTATTTTCAGATATTTGTTGTATTTTTTGACACCCTGATCCTATCATTTCAATGCATCTCATCATTCATATTCGCAAGCACCTCATGATAACAAAGAGCATTGACATACCACAGGAAGTTTTGTTTTGTTTGTAAACATAATTTTGCAGAGTGCCTTTATTGTACCTGAAATACTGCGAAAATACATGACAACATTTCGTTTGTTTGATGAAAAGTTAAACAAAGCAGTCCAATTTTTGTGTAAATGTTATTCCAAGATTTGATCCCTGACTTGTATATTTACTATTTACTATTCCTTTTATGTTTTAGAAACATTCGAATGTTAGGCCTGTCAGTGGGCTATTGTCAATTGTTATGTATATTGGTATTCTAATATTGTAGATGAAATGAGCATATTCCGCACAAGTTGGACAGAAGGAGAGCCAAACAGTTATGATCAAGGATGTCTAACAATGTTTGGTGATACTGGAAAATGGGATGACAGAAACTGTGATGCAGAATTGCTGACATTATGCCAAGGAGTTGAAATACAGGAAGGTGAGGTGCAACATTATCTAAGATGTAGAATAGCTAATCACTGAAACCTTGGGAATGTTGTTGCAGCAGTTTTTATTTGAGTACACAAATCTGATATTCACAGTTGACACAGAGATTGAGTTCAAAAATTTAGATTAGTCCAAAAGTTAAAGCCTGTGTTTGCAATGGTGTTATATATCAAGACACATATCTAAATCAGTCTTGATGAAAAGTAACAATATAATTTTCAGTTTAAACCCAAATTACAGATAGCCAAGAAAACTGTGATCATGACTTTTTGCTCTTCACCTTGTAGAACAATCAGCATGTGTCCATCATATGCACCGTTAACCCCCAAACCTCCTCAATTCATCTGATATTTCACAATTTAAGAATCAAATCACAAAAAAGAAGCACATATAGTGTCAACAGTCATTCTGGTGGGTTTTAACATTCATATTACATGGAGTTTATTAGCAAGAAAGCCAAACAATAGCTTAGAAGCAGTCCTGTCTGAAAAATATTAGACTTGTCTACAAAGTGGTTGGTGAAATGCCATCTTAACACATTTAAACACTCAATTTCACACAAGTCCAAAATGGCTTTTTCATTAATTTTCATGGTTGTCATCAGAATTTGGCAATTCCAGTATTTTTTCTGATTGGCATATAATCCATAACTACCCTAAAGAAAATCAATTTATTTCAAAATCATGTAAAAAAAAGTGACTCCGTTAATTGAAAAAATATATAAATTTTGTTAAACAATGTAAGTTCACTTGCTGAGACTATTTCTGCAGCATATATAATTTTTTCACAGGCCAAAATTGGATAATTTCGTCTGGACATGTCAGATGATTTTCTAATTGTAACTGGTCTCAAGCAATTAGACTGGTCTAAACGGGTTGGTGAAATCTGGCCACTGTATGTTTGATAAATCAGCTGTGTGCCATTATCATTTTTTTTAAACCAAAAAGTACTGATATGCTGCACATTTTTTCACAGGCCAAAATTGGATAATTTCGTCTGGACATGTCAGATGTTTTTCTAATTGGAACTGGTCTCAAGCAATTAGACTGGTCTAAACGGGTTGGTGAAATCTGGCCACTGTATGTTTGATAAATCAGCTGTGTGCCATTATTTTTTTCTTGAACCAAAAAGTACTGATATGCTGCACATTTGTAGACTTGTAGACTTGGTTTAGGCCGAAACCAAGGTGGTTGTTGGCCTCTCGGGTTCTCCTCCTGGGAGTGGTAAAGTTGTTTTCGTCCTGGAGATATTCTTGTTGTCCCAGCAGAGGTAGTCTGAATAGTACTCCCAGTGCATAATTAAGATAACATAGCGCAGCATGCTGATGAGTGTCGAGCGGGGTGGACAGGGTTACAGTGCACAAGAAAAACCCACTAGCATTTAAATCAAATCAAGAAACATAACGGTGAAATATACTGACGTATTGTTAAGATGAGCGAAACCCTTGCAATAAACATTACCCAGTTGGTTGGCAAATTGATAAACAACAGTGCTAAATAAACCATTTAAATACTGATTAGGTAACGAGAAACATATTCTAAATAAAATAAATAAATAAATAAAGTAGATAAATAAATAAATAGATGACAGATGAAACCCGATGTTCACATGAGGAGTAAATGAACCACTGCCAAAGATGGACCGACTTTGGGAAGGTCGCAGATGACCGTTGCCCTCAGAAGGAGCCACAGTGACATGGAATATCATGATAATAGAGATGAATTGATGAGATGGTGAAAACATATGTACATATGTACAAGTGAGCAGGAAATCCTCCTGCTTCTTCTAAGCTTTTAATCTGTTTAAGAGCCAGTGACAGAGAAAATTGAGGATTTTTGCCAAAATCATGGCTGTGCAATCTCACCGATTTTGATGAAATTTGGCACATGTCAAGTAGTTGGGTCAAAAACAATATTCACAAAATTTTTGGTCATTTGGTCCAGGGGTGGCCATGGTAGGCCACCTCTATTATTAAGGCCATAATTTCGCTTTTAGAGAGAAAGGAAATGTTAAAAAATTGCAATTTTAAAATCACTGTGTAGTCAACGTTGAGTTGATGTAATGAAATAATTTCATTTCAGATATTGAGAAAAATGGATTTCCTCTCAAATGGAATTTAATTTTTTGTTCCTAAACTGGCCACCAGGGTGTGGGTGATATAAGGAACTTGCTCTATTTCAAAGGCGAAAAAGGATGCAAAAAGTGGTCATTTTCAGATCCAAATTGCCATTCTGAGGGTCTACCCCCAGCTATGTCAATGACATGGATATACCCTTATACACTTCATCTTTCAACATCAATCATAAAATTTGGTATACTTTTGACACCCTAAGCATGGGAAGCAAGGGAAATTTACCTATTTTACCGAAATACTAATTTTTGTGAAAATAGCCATTTATAGATCTCAATGGCCAATCTGAAATTTGGCCCAAGGCTATGCTAATGAACTAGAATTACCAAATAACACATCATCTTCCAAAATCAATCATAATATTTGGTTTATATGGTCTGTTGTAGGCATGAGAAATACAGGAAATTTACCAATTTGAACAAAAACGCGATTTTTGTGAAAAAGGCCATTTTCATATCAAGATTGCCAATCTGACAGTCAGCCCCCAACTATGCCAGTGACATGGAAATACCAATTTACATTTCATCTTCCAAAACCAATCATAAAATTTGGTTTATATGACCTGCAATAAGCATTGGAAACATATGAAGTTAACCTATTTAACTAAAACGAAATTTCGGTGAAATTTCGGTGAAAATGGCTGTTTTCATATCCCTGCTGCCAATCTGACAGTTGGCCCCCAGCTATGCCAATGATATAGAATTACCAATTTACACTTCATCTTCCAATATCAATCATAAAATTTGGTTTTCATGGCTCACTATTAGCATGGAAAACATGAAGTTAACCTCTGTGACCAAAAATGACATTTCCATGCACACTGTCGTTTTCAGATTCAGAATGCTAATGAGAACATTTGAACCTAGTTATAAAGTCTGGAAATGTCAGTGTTACCAGTTGTTGGTAATTAACACTTCGTTTTTCAATATAAAATTTATTTTATAGCTTTTATGTTCTTAAGGCATGAATAGCATACAAAATTGACCTATTTGACACAAAACGTATTTCTTTTTAAATGTGTGAATGTTCTCATTCCTTGTCTGGTTCTCGACTGCTTTACTGGATATAATTCTGAAATTCAGTGTGCACATATAAACAAGAAAAGTACCCTTAAAAAAGGGTACCGCATCGATCTTATCATGAACCTGAGGGTATGTGGCGTGTAATAAAAGGTTTTAATGTCTTAAAGTAGGCATTTCTATGAAATAAATACCCTAAGAAAAACTCCAAAGCCCCTTCCCTTGTTTCATGAAAATATTACATAGCCAAGGATGCGTAAAAAAAAACAACAGCGTAATGCTAATCTAACTAGTACCATAGTACCACTGCCTTGCAGACTTCATAAAACATGTATTCAATAAATTAAGACAGAATATTCATAGAAAATGTTTTTGGTTACACCAAAATGTCCACTCCGTTTCCAAGCTTACCAATGATACTTTTAAAGAGTGATTTCATGTATATATTGCTCAGGGTGACAGCTTTTAAAATTCTGCAATTTTTTTATCCAATCTCCAAAATAAAAAGCAGTATTGAGCGAAAAGCAAAAAAATCGTTCCACTCCGTTACCAGATCATGAGCAAGAAATCGACATTTGGACCAAAAATCTACTGATACGAGATGAAGTACTTCTGAAAATAATAGTTACATCAATCTTTTATTGTTTTTCCTTTTGTTGCTTGCTCCACAGTTGGTTTTTTACATCAAAATTCAACTCCATTACTACATTGTCCCCTCCATTACAGGACATTTTTCCTATACATGTTGTCCCGAAATTTGAGAATGGCCCATATATATGCAATAGCAACAACGACATTGAATAAACTAGAATTAGTGTGGAGATTGAATGGATCGCTCAATGCTGGCACAGGGACTGAATGATCGCCTATTTTACTGTTGAAAATTGACATATATATACACAAGCAAAATATGTGTATTGAGAATTTGAGTTTAATAGAGGCAGCAGTGACTGTGTAATTTATGCATTTCAGTCTGTCACGTTTCAGCATGGACAGCCGTCATACAAGATCAGACAAAAACTGCACCAAACCATCACAAAGATGGGATCTATAGACAACCACCCAACTCCTATCCACCCGACTCCTATCCACCAGACTCCTATCCACCTGACTCCTATCCACCTGACTCCTATCCACCAGACTCCTATCCACCCGACTCCTGTCCACCTGACTCCTCTCCAAATGACTGTCCATCCGACTCCTATCCATCTGACTCCTGTCCATCCGAATCCTGGCCATCCGACTCCTGTCCATCTGACTCCTATCCACCCGACCCCTGCTCACCCGACTCCTGCTCATCCGAATCCTGTCCACTCGACTCCTGTCCACTGACTCCTATCCACCCGACTCCTATCCACCCGACTCTAACCAGACTCCTAACCACCCAACTCCTAACCACCCTACTCCTATCCACCCGACTCCTGGCCACCCGACTCCTATCCACCCTACTCCTATCCACCCTACTCCTATCCACCCTACTCCTATCCACCCAACTCCTATCCGCTCTAGCAACTCCTGTCCAAGCAACTCCTGTCCAAACGACTCCTGTCCACCCAACTCCTGGCCACCCGACTCCTATCCACCCGACTCCTTGCCACCAACTCCTATCCACCCGACTTATATCCACATCCACCCGACTCCTATCCAACTGACAGAAATTTGCCAAACACTAGCCCTCATTCCCAAACATTCAGAAAAAAGGTTGTCCACTATGCAACTTCATCTTTGGTTTGGTAAAAAACCGAATTCACAAATTAGTTCAACAACAGATGGCCAAAAATCCCATTAGTTAATTTCAACAACATTTTTAATATTCCATAATTTGTTGTGTGAAATATTAGTGGGTCATTGGCTAGGGTGAGGTTGACACAGCTTATATCCTGTATTTTTGCACTTGCCCGGCATAATAATGAAGTTCAGATAGGACCACAGTAGGAAGGATTGCCAAACTGTTGGCAATCAAATTCTGGTCTCAGAGGTTAGTAACCTGAGTGCAACCACTGATTACCATCAAATAGCCTATGAAAAAAATTGGTCACAATACACTGTCATCTGAGATTTGCAAAAGCGTGAAAAACAAACTTTCTGACTTTTTAAAAGAACTCCAGAGTAAAGGAATTAAATTCAAAATATAAATGAAAAATCTCTGGTTGACAATTTCATGTAACTTGCAGGCATAATGTCCACCATATTGGCAGTCATATTGAATAAATTCTTCTGAAAGTATCAAAAATGAGTTCTCTGACCCTAAAAACCCTAGAATAGAGGTACTGGATGAAAAAATGAACGAAAACTGACAATTTCATTCATGTGGCAGCCATATTTGCGGTAAAATTGGCTGCCATCTTGGTTTGCTTGACGTAACAGAATCAAGAATGTGTCTTCTGGGCATTTAAGCCCTAGATTAGAGATACCACACAAAAGTAAATTGAGGAAACCTAAAAAAATTGTCAATTTTAATGTAAATTGAGGAAACCTAAAAAAAATGTCAATTTTATGTCAATGGCAGCCATTTTGGCCCCCATTTTGGCAGCCATCTTCGATTTATAAATGTGAGAGTGTCAATAATGAAGTATATGACCTTGAAAACCGTGGATTGGAGGTATCACATCTGAAAATTGGATGAATATTCTCCAAATTACGAATAAATGAAAATTTGAAATTCCATTTGGAGACCATATTGGAATATTTACCAGTGAAATTCCAAAAGAAGTATACCAAATTTTATTGACTGAATGGACAGTTGACATGACCACAAAACACATAAAAAACAAAAATGAAATACATATTTTTATATTTAGATATACTCATGCTGATATGATACATTTTTTGATGCAATAGTCCATGAAGAATGCAATGTAATAGTCCATAAACGTGAAAATGTTCTTCTAAATGTTGGTGAACACCGGATGTCGTACACCCGGTAACGCAAGAAAGAACCAGGGAAAGGCCCACACTGTTATCATCTGGAATGCTGATTGTCGCTGAAGTGTGTCCAATGGGCTTTGAGATGGACCACGATTCTTCAAGGTTTGCTGTTGAGCACTTGGCTTCCTGAAAATACAAGCAATCACCATGTTACTTTTCATAAGATTGAAACAATGAGGTGTGTTTGTGTTTTACGCCTCCGCAGCTCCTTATTGGGCTATATTGATTGAAACAGTGAGTTTTAACTTCTTATCTGATTCTGAAACACTCTTCACAACATTTCATAATTGTGGCCATATACAGTAGTGTTTAATTGGAAATTGACTCAATTTTATGGCATATTTTATGAGTCAAGCCATTGGTTTCATTATAATCTCTAAAAAGCTAGGAAAGAGAGCTCAATTACAAAACAGCTGTCATTTGCTCATAATGATATGTGCATCTTTACTAGCTACGCAAAAAAGCTAAACAAAGAATTTGTGGCATGCCATGCCCTTCATTTAAGGATTAGGAGAAATACAACATTAAACAGTGCACAGAAACGGTAACAGAGACCCACCTTTTCACTCATCTGCCTCAAGGGCATGACCAATACCGGTCTGAGAAGAGTTTTTTCAGGGATGATTCCTGAGACCTATCCAGAGCTGTTCAGGTGATAAGCTCATCCAGTTCCAATGGTTGGATGAGCTTAAATTCATGCAAAAGCTGAAACAGAAATAATTAAATTGTTAGGCACACTCTATTGAAATCAGGGAAAACAATTCTTACTATGTATTAAAATAACCTGACTTCAGACAGATGTCAAGACAATTTCTGTGACATCAGCTGATGTCTCCCTGCAGGGAAAGGAATGAAATTCTTACTATGTGTTATAAGCAACCTTGGAAAATAGCCTATAATAAAAATCATTCATATTACTGAAGCTTTGCTGTCATATACCCTATCTTTTTTGAGGTGGTTAGATAAGAGTAATATTATGTATCAAATTACACCGAATGTCCTATTTCAGTTATCCATATTCAAAGGTGAATAGTGAATACCTTTTTACCTAAAAATCTTGAGTCTTGTATGATAGACTATAAATATGAAGCATTGGTCAATGAAATATATGATTAAACAACATCATGTACAGTACACATCATAAACTGTAACCTAAGAGAACTACTTGTAGCTTTAAATGTCAATTATAAAGATTGTTTCCATTGTGATTTATGGATGATGATCAAAAACCATTTAATCCTTACTTCCCTAAGATAATTGATCATCAGCAACTAACAGGTTTTTAAAAATGTGCAAACTCTCTGAACAAAGGCCTATGATATATTCATAAAATAAGAGTGACTTTTTTGTCGAATAAACGTTAGCGAATGTTCTCATGCAGCTTATAAAGTAAAAGAAAATTAATCATAAAACTTCCTACCTTGGAACTGATGATAAACCTGGATGTCCTTGCCTCTTCATTTAACATGTTCAATGAACAAATCAATCAGACCTGGTCTCTGCACCATTTAACTGACTCTCACAAAAGGTATATAATGTGTCTCAAGTCTGACAAAATTACCTTGTGATTAGCCTTAAACAAGCTGTAACAATGTCAAACACAAACTTGCCAGATTAAGTGTTGATATCCTTAAATGTGAAGCTGTGAACAATGTTAAAGACCAATGAACCTGGACACATGGTGCTTTAAGTATTCATTTGGTTTGCAATAAAACCATTTTAATTGTTACTGGTTTTGTAAATATCCAAGTGATTTTTTATAAAACCCCAATAAACCTGTGTTAACCTAGCCCTGGGACCCATGCGTCCAGGGCTAGTGTTAACCAAACTGGATTTTAAATGATTCATTTGATTTTTTAACAAACCATAATTAACCCATTTTATCCATTTGGTTGTTTATACATTCAAATGATTACACAGAAAACCCCAAAAAACCAAGTTTGTTTCTGTGTGTGTAGCGATTTTATTATGAAATTGTGCTTAATTTGCTGTCTATCCAACACATCCTGAAACTTTGGGAACTATTACTGCACTGAACACAAGATAACTATTTGATGATAGCACCAACATTCCATATGTGCCTAAATTCCAACAAATTCAGGTTATTGCTTTTTGATTATATTATGTAACATTAATAATAATAATAATAATAATAATAATAGTGATTTATATAGCGCCTCTTCCAGTAAACTGCTCAGAAGTGCTTGGGTAGGAAAGGATCATTTGTAGAACATTTTAAGTAAGTAGGTTTTTAGGTTTTTCCTGAAACACTCAAGAGTCTCTATTGTGCGAACACTCTCGGGCAACTTGTTCCAGAGTTTCTGTACTGCAAAGGAGTAAGCTCGATCTTCAAATATATTTTGACTGTTTGAAGCCGGTTCTGTTAGCAAACGCTTGCTGTTACATTATTGAATGCCAAACTTATTTAGGTGCACGTTGTACTTTTTACCAACAATCAAGCGACCATGGCAATATGTCTTGCGCTGGGGTGTACTTTGTGTACTTTTTTTTTCATGCACACCCTAGGGCCTCCAGTTGTTACTTCTGAATTGTCCCTAACCTTGTGGAATAAGTTACCATTAGTCTCCTACTGTCATAATTTTGTTTCAATGAGTATTAAGTGTATGTCACAAATGCTTTGGTGCATGAAGACATTGGATGAATGGAGCATTTGTGTTGGTAAATTTCTGATGTATCCAAGTTTCTGCAAAGTGGACATAATATGATTAATGTATTTGGATTGCTTATAAATCCACTGACAATGTAAAGATTTGTCGTTAAAGAAGTCTCGTCCATAGAATCATACATCTGCAATTTTAAAAGTTAGTACGTAAAAACGTCAGGAACAGCAATGGCAAACTGAAACTTGTCCACTGATTATTTTGCAGAAATAACTTCTACCACACGAAGCAAAACTGAGCAAACTGCCGCCACACCCAGTCAAGCTGATTTACCTGCACCCATTACACCAACACCTGGTCTATCAAGAATTTCTAGTTCAACAGCTGCGGATGATTCGAAGGCCAAGGGAACAGCTACAGAAAGTTATTTTGTTGAAAATGATTCCAACTCAAATCAGTGTAAGCTCATTCTCATCTGGTTGATTTTCACTATAACTCAATTACTTATAGCTCATTGCGGATTGGCGGTCCACTGGAAAAATTAATTTTCTTATTTTCAATTTGCAAACTTGCTTTGCCACTTCATCGACAGTTTTCTGTTGTTCTCCTAATCTTCTTATTTGATGAAATACCTTAAGTCATTAAATTAGTTTGTTTATTGTCACCTATGCTGCCAGATATGAATCATACGATAAGCACTGATTCAGCTGATTAACCATAACTGACACTTAAGCCAGTGACATCACACAACCAAGTTGAAAGTTGATTTTGAAACTGTTTGGACCGCTAATCCGCAAATGCCTCTAAGCTACAATCGGAGAGCCTAATGTGTGAAAGGTGTTCTTCAACAGGACGTATTCTGTCATATTCTGTTCACCACGTTTTATCAGAGAAACAATTCATAACTCAAGAGGTCCAAAAAGTGCCATATAAAAGTTCAAACAAGTACAATGTGCAACAATTTTCTGGCATGCCTCCAAAACTTACAAAATTGTGATTGTAATTTCTGAGTATATTCAAAAATTGATTTCAACTTATCAGTGGCGTAACTGGGGGGTCTCAAATGGGGGGGCACCTGGGGGGGCACGCGATTCTCTGGGGGGGCACCCGCTATACTAATTGTATATTTTAGCCAGAGTTGGAAAGTTCATATGGGGGGGCACCTGGGGGGGCACAGGTCCAATATGGGGGGGCCTGTGCCCCCTCGTGCCCCCCCATAGGGACGCCACTGCAACTTATGCTTTTGAACTGATCATCAATATATTTACCAATGCATTCTTTCTTTTCAGATCGAAATAATATCATTATCATCCTTGGGAGTTTTCTTGGTCTTGCTTTGGTTTTGGTTATAGTGATTACTGTGATTTGCTGGCGGTTGGTTTCACTTGTACATCTTTTCAAATAAGATAGCTCAATACCTGCAAACTTGATTTAAAAAGCAAAATCATTTATGATAATTGATTGTTTGCCATATTTGAGCAGTCGCTGTAAAATAATAACTATGAATGATAAATGTCTTCACTTGTATGGTATCGAGCAGCAAGTAGTAAACAACTTTTTGTCTGTTTCTTTCAAGACGAGGAAAAAAACGAAATCCACAAGGGGAAAATAATGTTACTGCCAGCAGACATGACATTCCCGAGAACCAATCCCCAACAACGGATACTTATGATTATATCAACTGTGAAGAAATTCCTGAGAAACGACCAGAAACTGCAGTTCGTTATGAAAATGTCAACAGCAATGACATCCCTGGACAATACTTGTAAGTTAATTATAACAAAATAGGCATTCTTGATTTGTATCTCACTTCACTCATATGTTATAATTGTTTCTTTAATAATCGATTCTTTCCAAACGACAGTGTTTATGAGAGATATACTACTTAGCATTGTAATGATGATGAAAGACTGCTCTAAACAGTGGCGTCCCTATGGGGGGGCACAGGGGGGCACAGACCCCCCCATATTGGACCTCTACCCCCCCCAGGTGCGCCCCCATATGAACTTTTCAACTCTGGCTAAAATATACAATTAGTATAGTGGGTGCCCCTCCCAGAGAATTGCGTTCCCCCCAGGTGCCCCCCCGCTCGAGACCCCCCTGTTACACCACTGGCTCTGAATGTAACCTTCCGTTGTAACATGCCACTTATTAACAGCGGCGGCGTTACGAGGGGTCTCGAACGGGAGGGTAGGCTTACATTGGGGATGGTGAAGGGTTTAGGCAATGCTCTGGAGGGGCACCCTCTATACTAACTGTATATTTTAGCCTAAGTCAAGAAGTTCATATGGGGGTCACCTTTGGGGGGGAGGACAGGTCCAATATGGAGAGTTCAGATAATGTGCCTCCAAAAGGGATGCCTCTGGTTATTAAATAATTCTAATGTTTTATCAACCCCTTCAAAATATCAAACCATGTTTGCCAATTTCATAACAGTAATGAAGGTATTGCAGAGCCATTGCGTTGAGGTTATCAGATAGTATAAGTACTTTTTGAAAAGTGAGTATTTGTACTTGTACTTGTACTTGACACATTTTGATGTACTTGTACTTGTACTTGCATCATATGTACTTGACCCCAGTCCTGATCAGAACAGTTTAGTTTCATGAGAGTTACTTTTTGCAAAGGAATTCCTGAGAATTAACAAATGACTTGTTCTTGTTTCTTTCATGAAGACATCCTCCCCAGTACTGGCCTCCAAATGACGCTCCTCCTGAAAACAACAACTATCAACATTTGATCAAGACATGAATCTTGTCATCCGATTACTGTCATCTTGCATTAATACAGAATTCTACCATTCAAATTTAGTCTGAAATGTGTAGTATTATAATATTATTATTATATTATATAACTGTCTGACATGTATTTTCTGTGATATGTTTTGCTTGAAATATAGCGTTTGATCAAGAGGTGAATCATGCCAAATGATGATTGTCAAGTTACATTAATGCAGAATTTTAACATTCAAATTCAGGCTAAAAAAATATGTTAAAATATATTATCATATTATTGTCTAACGTGTATTTTCTGTGATATGTGTTGCTTGGAACATTGTGTTTGATCAAGTCGAAAATCACTTCAAATATCAAGAGTTGAAGCATGCTTAGGCGTACGGTGCGCACAATTTCTTGTTGGGGGGGGGTAGCGACATTTTCCCGAATTTCTAGATCTAAATTTATGCCTATTTCAATGAAATTTCCTGGAAATCATTAATTTTCAATATTCCTACATCTGACACATTAGTCCAAAACTTGTTCTATACTGTAGAATGAGACCCACAGCCCATTGTACAATATCCTCTGAAATATAATTTCTAACACTATCTTTAAAATGATTGATTACAGAACAAGAAATTTGTGTTTATGGATGGGTATTGTCTGTATTTTTGTTGATGTTGTATGTGTATTGCGAGTATGTCTGTTGATATTTTTATTATTTCCTGTATGACACATAGGTCATTTTGACCTTTAAAACGTCAATAAAATATTATCATTATTATTAGATTATATTCTAGTAAACCAGATGTTATATTGAAGCAAATTTTTATAAACTTTAAATAATATTTTTTCATGGGAATTCCTAACTTGAAGAAAACTCATCCATGTACTCTCAGACACTTATTCTATGAAGAGCTTCAGCTTGCTGATTATACTTTTACAAAAATGTAATGGAAGATCTTGGTTCAAGAACAGAAGTGCAGGCAGTTTTGGAGTACATTAGCTTGAAATATAAAGTGCAATATCAATATTTTTTTCAGTCATCAACTACTAATACACTGTTTATCATGTCTTGATAAGTTTGGTTGTTATTCTTTTATTGTTTTGTAATTAGACAAAATACATCACCATATGCATAACCATGGTTAGTATAGGCTTCGCCACATGCGCTGTACTCAATACCGGAAATGCTGAATAATGTGGGAAGCCAAGTGACACATCATGGGGCTTCCACTTCTTGACCACAGAATTCCCTTGATCAGGAACAATATGAAGTACACGTATGTATGCATTATTAGAATGTGCAATGCATAAAAGGGTTTTATCATGTCTTAAAAGCAGTAAAATGGATAAGAAAAAAACATTGACATCCCTCAATGGAGCCTGATGCATTTTAAGAAACGTAATACACTACAACTGCATGTCTGGTGACAAAACACATGATAGGCCTGATTTCAACAAACACATCCGAGGCCACCCAGTTTGCACCCTAACTTCAAAAAAATATACATGTTATTTTGGTTTAAATAAGTTTTTTGAAAAGGTTTGATGTTAAACCTTTCAGTATTCTGTTTGCTAGGCAGTGCTGCCATTTTATCATTGAAATTGATCCTTGTGTTAGTTTTGGAACTGCTTAGACAAGTTTTAAGGTTTGGATCTGGCTTGGCTCTGTCAGTGAAATAGGTTCTAGTCCTAGAACCACGTACATTGGCGATAAAACTGACATGCCCTCTATCAAAAAAGTTTGAATTTCCTGATCTGCGAATGAACAAGAAATTCTTTTAAAAAAGAATTGTAGGGACCTGAGGTTTTTTCAAACACATATTTTATTTTCCAAATATTCAAATAATGTTTTATTAATGTGTAGTTACACCTATACCTCCAATGTACCACTGTGAGTGTGTGATTTAACAAACCAAATACATGTTACCTCATAATTAGGCATGCCTAATTACAGGTGTTATTAACATAAGACAGCAAACGAAGCAATGAGAAGCCCTTTTATATTCTTTGTCATGAACATGAAATTTCTATTTCCATTACAACAAACTAATTGTGGCTTGTATAATATTTGTATAGGTTATTCACCTAGGGAGAGGCAATATGTGATTTATCCAGCGAGGGCATTAGCCCGAGCTGTGATAAACACATATTGCCGATCCCGTGGTGAATAACCGGCTTATACCATAAGACAAAACTGAAACTGTCATTTGTTGCTTTGGGTTTTTCACAGCTTCACTTATTATTCTGCCATGGGAGGATAACTGGACAACAAAGAATATCGGTTTTATTGCAGTGAAATACTGGCTCATGATTGGCTGACAGAGGTGTCGAATGGTATAAGGATTATTACACTTTTAAACTGGCCAGTTTGTGAGAAGTTGAATATCTAATGTTCTCATACAGTGTTTTCTTTTATCACTTGTCTTATATCATCTCAAATCTTTATACACTTAGGCTATATAATTTTTTGAAGGAAATCTCTATGGGATAATATTATGCTCAAGGTGTGCTTTGGATATGGTCCCCAATCCCAAGGTCATGCAGTGAAGGAGCTACTGAGCATAAAGAGGGGCAAATATATACTTGTGTATATATTTGTAAATTGTAGTCACAGTTACCTCCGCTGTAGCATGAGTACACTCCTAATATTGGAGGTAAATTTGGAGGGTACTCCTGCTATAGGCAAAGTATATCTGCAAGGCAAACTTCCTAATGGCCCCCTCCAGAAACTCAAGAATCTCCACCACTGCAGTACACATAAATTGATGACAAATAGCACTTGGCTGATTCTTTTTGTCCCTTTAGTTAGGGACCTCCACTGTCAAATCTTTCCCAATTTGGAGCTTATAACACAGATCTGAGATGGTCCCTACAAAAAGAGGACTTCCTATTTGCACCAAGTATCAGAGAGTGTGTGTCAAGTGTGTTACAGCATCATCAGTTTATCATTACTACAGACATCTGCAGTCAACTGCATGGGATAGCATAAATTTATACTCTAAACTGTTTTGGTGAAAATGTATACAGCCCTGTATGTAGCAAATTATGTCGGCCTAGAATGTTTCGTTAGCTTTTTGTGCATTGATGAGGTTGGGTTCGATGTATGTAGCAAATTTAAGTAATGTTTGGTTAGCTTTTGTGCATGCATTAATGATGTGAGGTTCCTTGCCATTAAACACTCAATAAATGCAAAACAAAAAGTGATTGGAGTTAGTGTTGGTCTTTTCTGAGTGTATGAGCTTAGTGTTAGTCTTTTCAAAGTGTATGGCCCGTTTTCACCAACATGGTATTAAGAGTTATGCCAGGTCTTAGCTAAGACCTGGTCTGGCTAAGCCAATCACTCAAGCGGAGCAGGATCAAGGAACATTTACTGAGTGAAAGTCTGCACATAGTATTTAAACAACTCAACTGCTACAAACACAATTAATCTCTGAAGTTCCCAAACATGGCCACATGACAAGGTAAGAGAAAAAGAGGGATGGGCTTGGAAATTTATAAAAAAGAAAATTAATTAGTTGTCTGTCCAGTGTTGGTGACAGAAATGCATTTTTCTTTAGCCCCCTCCCCTCAAACAATAAATTAATACAAATCAGCTGGTCATGCATTTTTGCACAATGAAACTACAATAATGGTTGAATCCCTTTGAATATCTAATGATAAGGGTCCTCAAAATCTGATGTACCCAGAATAGCTGACGTGCCTGCAATTTTTTGCTACCGGCAGTTACCAACAAGTCGTTGGTGACTTGAGTGGTATTAGTGTCGCCTCAGTTTCAAGGATTGTGAAGCGTGTTAGTCATGCAATCGCTTCATTAAAACCCATATATGTACGTATGCCCAGTGGACCAGTCACACGGGAGGCTAAATTGGAATTTTCCGCCATCGCTTTTCCGGGGGGATTATAGGATGCATAGATTGCACGCATGTCCGAATTTCCTGCCTTTCGAAAGTACCCCTGTGCTAAGACCAACAACAAGTGCCGAGGTTTTGTACAACTCAGCACAGAAGTATTGCCTCTATTTGGTGTCATGACTATCATAGGCAAATGCTATAAAAACATAGTTTCATACATGAAATACTTTTAAATCGTGTGCTTAATGCTGTATGGCGAGTATATTTGCAACAGTTACTTCAACAAATATATTTTCTAGGTAAGTGTGTGTTCTTGGTTTGCAAACTTTATATCTCATGATGTGACATATCTTTCTTGAAAAAATCTTTGGTGACTGTTAAATTAGAGAAACATGTGAATATAATAGACAAAGGCCTATAATACTGATTTGTCATGCCATCTCATAAGAAACATATGTTCTGTTTTCATTGGCCTTATCACTTTTTGACACCAAATCAGTTTGAGATGGCTGATCCTTGAGTTTGGTGACAATGTGTATGATTCACTGAACCTTGACAGGTTTACATGCTTAGCACATTCTTGGTGAAATGGACTTAGTTATACCAGGTTTAAAGGAGTTAACACCAGGCTTAACTCTTAATACCATGTTGGTGAAAACGGGCCATAGAGTTTAGCGTTGGACCACTGTCAGTCTTTGAAGATCGTATGAGTTTAGCGTTGGTGTTTTCAGAGTGTATGAGTTTAAAGCAATTAATGACAAACTCAATTAGGTTAATCAAAATTAATTAAAAAGGAGACTATACCATTAAATTTTGACATAGGGGCAGCTTGAAATCAAAAGATCATACATGTATATGTGATTCTATTAGAGTAGGTCGGGGCATGCAGCCCCCCTTAACTTCGAGGTGCGATTTGACCTACTTTTTATGGTTGATTCTTTGAATGCTTATGCTGTCAGGAAGGGATCACTTGACTCTATTTATAACTAGCGAAACAAATGTCTACCAATTTTAATAAAGGAGTTATGGCCATTTTTGTAAAAAATGTAAAATGGCCTTTTTACCCCACCCTTCGGGCAAGAAGCCCCCCTATCATAATCCTATGGCAATTTTTTTTGCGAGTGCATTCAGCTTTAAAGTTATTTCTTGCCGTTCTTCTATCATTTTCAAGGCATTCTTTTAATTTTTGCTGAATTTCAGAATTTTTCTGTTCATACATTTATTTTTTAATATTTTTTGCCCTGTTTCAATTTTTGCCAATTTTTTTTCTATTTTAGTTTGCAATTCTATCAAGATTTAAGGTAAAATACACATTATTGAATGGGTCCTGAAGCAGCATTGAGGCCCAGTGTAGGGGGCCTCATGCCCCACACCATGTGGGGGCTTCTTGCCCCAAACCCACATATTTTAATTTGACCTCTATATTTCAAACTAAAATGCAAAAAACATGATCCAAATCATATTTATGTGATGGTCTTAAAGTGAAGCAATGCAGATATCCACCATACTTTAAAAAATTTCAAAGTTAATTTCTGACAACCGCATTCGAAGAATGTATGTATGTATGTATGATTTTTATTGACATGTGCGCATGATTATAATTTACAACTGAAATAACATGAGTAATTCAAGAACAGGGAGAACGCACCCAGCCCTCTTGGGCTTACATGTCAGGTAGATAGACAAAGAATGAGTCAAAGTTACAAAAACCATGCACAATTTTTTGTTTCTTTAATTTCTACTATGGTTTGGTGCTGTTCGCCTTGAAAATTTGTGACGTCACCTAAAAAGCCTCCAGCTTTAATCCTAGCAATAAGAAAACGCACACAAAATGTAAGTTTAGATATAAACCAGGGGGGGCCTCTTACCTAACCCGGGCTTCTTTCCCCGACCTACTCTATACTGTACAAGGAAGACAACATACAAGGCCTTGTGGCAGCATGCCAAAATGAGTAATGATTAAGATTTTTGTGAAATTACGTGAGAGTCCTATGAAAAGGTCAATATGGAAATCAGAAGTTGATTTTTGGAAATGATTCTAAAGGTCCAATTTTCAAATATTCATTGAAATGTTTGTTACAGGTGATGTTTATGTAGCATATGAGATCCTTGAAAGTCATTTCCAACTTGCTACATGTCGGCAGCATTTGATTGGTTCCCAGACAGCAAAAACATTGTTAAGTTCATAAGTTGCTCATTGGAACATCATTTATAAGCTATTTGTAACATGTCATTCAGTGGGCAGCTTATTAAGCCAGCAAAGCAGTTCAAACTGAGGACATCGCAGCTTCCTACCCGTGTAGAGTAGGGCGGGGCAAGAAGCCCGGGTTAGGTGAGAGGCCCCCCCACCCAGGGTTATATCTAAACTTACGTTTTTGGTGTGTTTTCTTATTGATGGGATTGAAGCTCTTTAGGTGACGTCACAAATTTTCAGGGCAAACAGCACAAAACCATGGTAGAAATTAAAGTTCTAAACAAAAAAATGTACATGGTTTTTGTAACTTTGATTAATTCCTTGAAGGGAGATGTCAAAAATGGCTTTGGAAATTTTTTAAAGAATGTTGGATATCTGCATTGCTTCACTTTATGACCATCACATAAACATGATTTAGGTCATGTTTTTTGCATTTTAGTTTATAATATAGAGGTCAAATTAAAAAATTAAGCCGAAATTCATTGATTTTCTTGATCTCCGTACTACCTGCTCCACCCAGCCAAACTTTCTGTTTCCATAGCAACCAGAGAATGACTTAAAAATGTCCAAATTGTCCAAAATTTTGGAAATCCATTCCAATACTGCTGAATTTGATCCTGTAAAAAATTAATAGTTCTAGATTGAAAATAAGTGTCCATATAAAAAAAAGCCGTGAACTTTCTGAACGCCCCTCGTATTAAATAATTAACTGCAAATCGTGTCACAGTGTGGAAATTTGTGCTTTTTTTTTTATTCTTTGATAACTTGATAAATCATTGAAATGCAAAGATGTTGTGTACCCAGTATCATCAAGAGACGCAAGTTAAACTATCTAGACTATGCAAGTTTCAAATGTTAAATTTTGAAGCATATTAATATTAAAGGAACTATTAGGTTGACTGCCGCGATCGTCACATCACTGCCGTTAAGTCTGTCCGTTTGTACAGAGTGTATCTGCAGCAAAACCATTTGAAATGCTTACAGTCTGTCACTTTGATATAGAATTAGAGTGGACTGTTGCAGTGTGAAAATGGTACTTCATGTGTCATCATGCTGATGATTTGTCATGATCAAACCCAATACTTTCAATGTTAATTTGATTTAGTGACAGCCACAGGAAAGGATTATGCATCTGATTTTCACTCTAAAATCAGTTATGACAAATCAAATGGCCTTCCCTTGATCATGACTAATCAAACAGCCTCGATGTTTTCCATGTTGAATGTAGACAGGATGACACTTCATCTACTATCATGAGTCAAGAAGTGCATTTTTAACAGTGAACTGGTCCTCATTTTTTTCTATATCAAAGTGACAGACTGCAAAATTATCTGATTACTACTAACAGATTCTCGTCTTGATCCGGAATTCTCATCTTGTTCCGGACTATTTTTGCGGCATTGATACAAGCGGCATTGATACCAGCGGCATTTATCATACCGTATGACAACAAAATCCAACCAGCGGCATTGATCATACCGTATGACACCAAAATCCATTCCACGGCATTGATCATACCGTATGACACCAAAATCCATTCCACGGCATTGATCATACCGTATGACACCAAAATCCATGCCACGGCATTGATCATACCGTATGACACCAAAATCCATTCCGCGGCATTGATCATACCGTATGACACCAAAATCCATTCCACGGCATTGATCATACCGTATGACACCAAAATCCATTCCGCGGCATTGATCATACCGTATGACACCAAAATTCATTCCACGGCATTGATCATACCGTATGACACCAAAATCCATGCCGCGGCATTGATCATACCGTATGACACTAAAATCCATGCCGCGGCATTGATCATACCGTATGACACCAACATCCATGCCGCGGCATTGATCATACCGTATGACACCAAAATCCATGCCGCGGCATTGATCATACCATATGACACCAAAATCCATGCCGCGGCATTGATCATACCGTATGACACCAAAATCCATGCCGCGGCATTGATCATACCGTATGACACCAAAATCCATTCCGCGGCATTGATCATACCGTATGACACCAAAATCCATGCCGCGGCATTGATCATACCATATGACACCAAAATCCATGCCGCGGCATTGATCATACCGTATGACACCAAAATCCATGCCGCGGCATTGATCATACCGTATGACACCAAAATCCATGCCGCGGCATTGATCATACCATATGACACCAAAATCCATGCCGCGGCATTGATTTTGATATCATCCCATATTACAACAAAATCCATGCAGCACTTATCATACTGTATGACATTAAAATCCATGCCACGGCATTGATTTTGGTGTCATACCCCATGACAACAAAATCCATGCAGCACCGATCATACTGTATAACACCAGAATCCATGCTGTGCGAAATTGATCGATCATATGACACAAACTGTCAAAAAATAGTTTCTAGACCTATAACATATGACAAGGATGAGACTTCATGGATTAGTTTTATGTTCAATGTAGTATACAATAATGGATAAACCTATTGACAAATTCAACAGTGAACAACATCTTCTAGGTTTTGACATATTAACTTTCGAAAGTTTATTCTCTGTCTAATGGCGTAACTGGTTGACAGTGCATGGTTCCGAAGGCCTTGATATTTCTTCTCTTTCTGCTGCACCATGGGAACAGTTCTTGAGAGGCCATAGAGCTCCTCTGGGGGTATTGATCCATAAGATTCAGGTTCATTTCCCTGACTTTTTGCTGAGATCTGATTTCACAGCAGTTTCTTCCTTTATCCGTTTGGACTTGCTCAGTTGAACATGATCATCACCAAGTCAGGATGTTTCTTTAAACCTGCAAAAAGAGAGAAGTCATTCACTTGTCAGATAGTCATTCACTTTAAGAAATTGGTATTGAAACTGCTGTCCAGCATTAGTTCAGGTGCCAGGACCAGAGTGAGAATCAAACCCTGGACACAGTCATTGGCAGCCCTGTGCCAACCCTCCTCCCTATGATTGTTAGTTTTTATAACACAAAGGTTTGTACTATATCCCACAATAGGCAGTGAAGTTCTGACAAAAACCATGTGATTCACACCATGTGGTTCATCGTTGTGAACCACATACATTTCATTAATAGGCAGTGAAATGATGATGTCACAACGTTTTGACGCTCTGATTGGTCAGTGTGGTTGTTGGGGATCTTTTTTTGGCCATTCAAACAAAATAGTGCCTCTTGAAATTATTAACTATTTTTACTGGAGGTCTATTTTTATTGTGGGATATAAATAAAACTTAATGGGAGTGTGGTTCACAGCAATGAACCTCACTCACGTCAGGTCTGCTGCAAAATAAACACTCGTCCTTCGGACTCGTGTTGTATTCTTCCGCGACCTGACATTCATGAGGTTCATTGCTTTGAACCACACTCCCATTGAGTTTTATCACAGAACCTATTCAGTGAGTTGCTACATTCAGTAAATTTATGTTTAGTTATATTCATTTTCTAGTATATAGATTCTTGGTAGGATTAAAATATCTGAACTTCAGATTTAATTTCAACATAAATATGATATTTAAGAGATAGACTTTCAGTTTTATTATATGAATATTTCACACCTTCTTTTCAATGCAAGCGCTATCTGAATTTTTATGAATTATAATTATGACAAATGTTCCCCTGGTAAGATGACATTGTGGTAGCTTTGCCAACAACTGAAATTCATAATGAGTACCAATTCGCCTATTCATTTAAGGTGACTCAAGTATGGTGGTTTGATCATACAGATTTTTCTAAAATTTTGCACAGGTACTCTATGGGACTAATACATTCCTAAAATGAAAAATAAAATATTTCACCGACTCGTTCGGTTGCCATGGTAACAGAATGTTTGGCCTGATGACTGCTTAAAAGTCATAAATTGAGTTTTTGGTTATGTACCACAGAATAAAGCATTACATGCATTTGTCACACAAAAATGTCAGAAATGTCTTCCCATGGATGTACACCAATACATTTGCCACAAATTTGAAGAAAAAGGTTAAAATACTTTTTTCTGTAAGAGCTCAAAGGCACCAACACACTAATTAATTGCAGATTACTGGCTGCCTTGCTGTTAAAAAAAGAGAGCAGAAAATGGTAACGTCACAACAATTTCAGGGCCTGCAGCAGTGGTGACGCTATGTTGCTAGGCAACCAGGCTGCTCAGAAGTCAGTGATCTGTTTGGTCAGATCAGACGAGGTAGGCGCAGATCACTGACGAGTCGGGTTTACGAGTCGGGCTTACCTTTTATCCCCCAGCCACACCTTTAACAATGTAAGCAAAGAGAAAGAATGGAATCAATTTCTTTATGTTATAGCATAATAAAATGTTGATTTTAACTTAATCTAGGCTAAATTGGCCTATACTGAGGCCAATTTGCCGCGCCAAAGTTTGTTTTTTATGGGATTTGCTTTTCTGGACTTCATGGAGGTGTAGCCCATCAGAAAATTATTATAAGAATATGAAACCTTCACATATTTTTCAAAATATATATATATGTCCTACAGAAGGCAAAATATTGAGGTGCTATATTAATATGTGAGAGAAAGAGAATTTTTTTATTGGAGAAGGAACTATCATTTTTGCGCTTTTTCTAGATTTTTCACACTTGCAACTTTGTAAAGGCATCATTCAAAATTTGTGAATCATATAAAGATGAAACTTTCAGATGTGTTTTCTAAGGTTGTTTCCTAGAGGCTCAGCAAGTTTGTTGGTCATAGGCGAAATACTGTTAGCATTAAAAAAATTAAAACCACAACAACCTTTTTTGCCTTTAAGTTTCATTTTTCATTCCCATTTGTTTCTCACATTGCCGGTATAAAAAAAATTTTCTATGTATAATATTGTACTTTTCACACAACGTCTTACAATTACCTGGTAACACTCATGCAAAATTTTAAGGTTCTGTGTTCTACTGGTGCGAAGCAATCACGTTTCAGCCACAACAGAAACAATAATTCTCAGGTCAATTTTCATGACTTTTTCTTAGCTTTCAAATACTTTTTTCTGACTTTTCTTTACTAAAACCTCTGTAACTTTACATCCTTTTGCCAGAAAACCATACTATTTCAGGAATTTACCCAATACACACTGTTAAAGGATTCCTGAAAGTTTGAAGGTGCTAAGACGATCATTACCTGAACAATTATCCTTCAATCATAGTCATGTTGTTTGAAAATTACGTCCAGTTTTCATTGCTCAGCAGGCAGCAAGGTGCTGTGTTGTGCTGTGTTGCTATGGTAACTAAGGTGTGTGATCTGAGCAGGCAGATCACACACCACAGATCACACTCTGTGGTGGCTGATAACACACTTGATGGGGGATAACAAAGATTATCCACCAAGCTGGTTTTGGGAATCAACTTAGTTCCCTGCCAAAACTCAGATGGCACCACTGATTTTGTTTACTTTTTGTTTAAAATGAAAAATATTAGAACTATTCAAAGTAAATGGGAATGATTCTACATGAGAATAAATAATAGTTAAGTCAAAGTAATTTATGTATCCTCTTTGTTATTCTGTCTGCACATGCACTTAATGACGTCAAGATATTGTGCACTGTTGAGTTGCTGCAGGTCTTTTCATGGCTTGAACATGCCATGTGCAGAGATCTGAAACTCACAAAGTATCCACAACATCATCCTGAAATTTGGAGAGAATTTCAGTCAACTATTGAAGTTTATTACCTGCTTCATTGAGTTTGTTTAGCATTTTTGTAGGAACCAAAAATGCTGTTTTGTTGCACATGAAAGATCCTGATGTTCGTAGTCGCGAAAATCAATAAATATCAATAGGGAAATTATGAAATTTAAGGAATAATTCATTTCAGAATTTATCTAAGCTTGTTTGTGTGAAGTGCTGCCACATCAATCAAATCATTCAATTTACCATAAAAGCTTCAATGGAGTGACTTAAGTCTAATGGCAATTCTGCCAATTGATTCTGTATCTTTGTTTCTTTCACACCCATTGTACATAATTGCAATTTGGTCATTGGAGATAGGTCCGCATTGTTTAGTCAAGTATCTAGTGAGCACTTGAGCATGTCTACAGATCAATGCAGCTAACCTTAAAACAACTAATTATGAGTGTCTGAAAGTTTAATTTATGAGTTAGATTACTGATACCGATGATTCATTTTCAAACCATTGATGGAAAGCTACTCTCAGGCAGAAATAGTGAAAGTTTTAAGTTAATTGGTTGATCATTGGTGTGATGAATATTAAGTAACATAAATGATATATTGCATGCTTATTAGCCAATATCCATGCATATGACAAGTCCAAGAAACTATGTTTAACTTTGGTTTAGTCCTAGGATTTAATAAAACTTTATTTAGTCACATAATGCAGTGCTCAGGGATTCAGTGTTTAAAAGCTAAATTGTTTGAACATGTTAGTGGAAAAGAAATCAGCCTCTTCTCAAAATTTTATGTTGAAGTGGTATCAAATTGTGCTTCTGTTTGTTTTCCCGGCGCACGGTGTATCGCGATTTATCACCTGGTTGGCTGTGAATATCACTGTTTACAGTCAAAATACCAGGGCCTATGATATTGTTAAAAATACCACCCTTCAAGGGCGCAATTTTTTAACAATGGTTATGACATCACCAGCATTTCAGCTGCCTGATGATGTCACAAACCAAACAAGGGCCAGAATAATGGGATTGTGACGTCATGTCCATTGTTGCTCCATGGTGATGTCACATTTTTGTAATGGCAGAAAATAGTCCCTCTTTTTAACTGAAAATTTGAGGTAAAACCAGGTGATAAAAACAAAACAACCACGCATCAGGGCACTTCGTACAATATCACTCGCTGTTGTGTGAAATAAAACGTTTGGAAAAAAAAAGTTACCAAAGATGTTTGGGAAAAAAGAAAATTACAAAAAACGTTTGAAAAGAGAAGTTTCTGAAAAAAAAAATGCTCGAATAAAAAAAAGTGATATTAATTCACACAACAGCTCGTGATATTGTTACTCAGTGACCCTGACTTGGGTTGCTTTGTTATAACGTATCGTGTATCGAATCATATGTATCATGATACGTATCGTATCAGAAAAAAGTATCGATACAGAGCCCTACCGAAGATATTAATTCACACAACAGCAAGTGATATTGTACGAAGTGCCCTGACGCATGGTTGTTTTGTTTTTATCACCTGGTTTTACCTCAAATTTTTAGTTATAAAGACTATTTTCTGCCATTACAAAAATGTGACGTCACCATGGAGCAACAACGGATATGACGTTTCAATCTCATTGTTTTGGCCATAGTTTGGTTTGTGACGTCATCAAGCAGCTGAAAGACTGGTGATGTCATGATCATTGTTAAAAAAATATCTCCCTTGAAGGGTGTTATTTTTTACAATATCATAGGCCCTGATATTTTGACTGTAACCAGTGATATTCACAGCCAACCAGGTGATAAACTGCCCCTATCCATGATGTAACCTTTTTATCCCATGTCTTTTTTTTTAATACTTTTATCTTATGTCAATACAAAACAGTTTGAAGCACTTAATGTTAATGCAGCTGTTCTAAAAAAAAATCTGTGGGCCTACTCTTAATTGGCAGCACTTAATTGCCTTAAATCACAACATTCAGCAAATATGCTGGTATCTACATGCTAATAAGTATGATATATAGGGGCACTGGTGTCTTTTGATTGGTCAGTTCCAAGTGGTGTTGTATTGTATTGTATTGTATTGTATATACTCTCAGTCATGCACTGCAATGCAGGCACGAAATTCGTGGTGAGCCTTTCACAATGATACAGCTCAGGGCAGCCATAGAACGGCGCCCATGGGCAGAGACTAGAGGAACATTGCCCAAGGTTCCCATGCCGTAGCATTCTCCTGTGTTGGTGACCGCCGTGTGATGATGATTGATGAAAAGACTGGGAGTCTGGCACATACCCTTTTAATTCAGGGATGCCAAGGGTCTTTCAGTTGCTCCAGCACAGAACACTGGATACAACCCACCTCCATTTAATGTCCCATGGGCTCGGACCAAATTGAGTTCCAGGAGTGGGAGTCGAACCCACGACCTCAAAGCCAGACTGGTAGCACAAACAAGCACCCTGGGTTGTCTAGAGCGAGGGGGTACCTGGGGGGGGGGCACGCGATTCTCTGGGGGGGCAGCTGGGTGGTGTAGTGGTTAAGGTTCCCGTCTGCTCCGCTGAAGGTATTTGCCTGCATGGGTTCGAACCCCGGACAGGGAACCTAAAATTTTCAGTGTACCTTCATGAGCAAAATCCCAGCAAAATCCCAGCTGGATGTCGTTCGGATGAGATGTTAAATTGGCGGCCCCTTGTATCAGTGTCTGTGCTGGGCAAGTAAAAGATCCCTCACATGGGGTAAATGTGTAACATGTTGAGGACTCCCGCTCTCTCTCTCTCATCTCATCAATCAACCCTCGTGAGCATCCAGAACTGGGCTAAGAGGGCTGCACTTACCATATCTATCTATCTATACTAATTGTGTATTTTAGCCAGAGTTGGAAAGTTAATCTGGGGGGGGGACAGGTCAAATATTGGCGGCACGGGTCCCCCCCCCATAGGGACGCCACTGGTTCCAATATGTCCCTGTTAATCTCATTATCTTTCAGTATATCCCTGCTAGCTAATTAGCCAAAGGAATTTGATTGGTTCAACTAAACATATCCCTGTTTCTTTCTGTTGTATTTCCCTCTCTCAATCTGTATTGACCAGTGAAAAGCTCAGTATGAGGGACAAAAGTTGGCTAGACATGGGATAACACTATATATAAGCACTGTTTTTGATTTGTCACACAAAAATGTAACACCCTGAGTCCCTGACATCCATTAGGCCTAATGAAATTTCTCCGGAACTAGGCATTGTAGACCACCACTTCTTTCAAAACTTCTTCACTCATGAGTGTCCACACAAACTGAAATATTTTCATGTAGAAGTAACAAATAATATGTAAATGCCAAAGCATGAAGACGGGACTGCCTTAACGCAAAAAATAAATTTTAAAAGACAGACTCTAAATTTTAATTACTTAATTTTTCTTGAAATTCATTTTTGTATTCAGGTTTGTTCCATAAAAAGTTTGGAGAAAATAATTGGGACAAAGAGAAATAGGGTGGAAACTGGAAACGCAATATTCTAAAAGAAAATGTTTAAAAAATGTAACCTTTTTTTGAAAACTTTTTATTTTGGGGAATTTTTTTTTTATTCGAGCATTTTTTTTTTTCAGAAACTTCTCTTTTCAAACGTTTTTTGCAATTTTCTTTTTTCCGAACATCTTTGGTAATTGTTTTTTTGCAAACGTTTTCTAACTGTGATTTTCGAACATTTTTTTTTTTTCGAACAATTTTTTTCGAACATTTGATGGTAGGCCCAATTTTCTTTTTTTCAAACATTTTTGGCAATTTTGTTTTTTTTAGGAAAATTTTTCCGAGCATTTTTAGTAATTTTTTTTTCATACATTTTTGTTAATTTTTTATTTTTCGAACATTTTTACAGTAATTTTTTATTTTTTCGAACATTTTTTTTTTTCGAACATAGGCCTATTCGGTAATTTTTTTTTTCGAACATTTTTGGTAATTTTTTTTTTTCGAACATTTTTGATAGTCACGCGTGATGAGAAAAAAGTGCCAGGATCATATTATGGGATGTCTGAATCACTTTTTTTGATTGAACCATCTGGCTGGTTCACTCCTTGCATGTTTGCCATACGGGACGAGGCACCTCCCTTCGCTCGGTGAGCCGGTGGCTTTGTCCCTTCTATTATACATTGTTCAAGTTAAAGCATAAAATGGCACTATCTTCCCAGGGGGTCCATTATATTTGAGACAGGCCTCTGGAAATTTTTTTTTTCAATAATTTTTGTTTTGCTCTTTTTTTTTGGGGGGCATTTTTTTTTGGAATCTTGTTTTCGAAAACGGAATTTTATTTTCCTCGCAATTTATATTTCAACTTGAATATCTAAATTGTTTTTCCTCTATTTTTGTTTTCTAAAAATTAATTTTATTCCCCCCCCCCCAATTTTCCTTTTTATTGGCTGATTTATGAAATTTGAATATTATATAGGTCTATACAGTTTCTACACTTACATTGTAAGAAAAAAAGATGGTGTAATTTGTTTTGTTTTTTCAAAAATACGGTAGGTCCTACTTTATTCCAGAAAAAATATTTAATTACCTGGTAGGCCTAATCCTTCAAAAAGTTACCAGTAAAAAAAACCGTGACTCGCAAATCAACAAGAGTGAAACTAGTTGGAAATGTTAGAAAAAAAAAACTACAAAAAAAACTTGAATTTAAAAAAAAATCTTGACAGGCCAAACTTTCTTTTTAATAAAATCCTTGACTACCAGAAAATGAAAAAAAGAAGAAAGATACCAGAGGTATTTGAAAATTAATCAGATATTTTTCCATGGGTTTACTAAGTCTAAGAAATCCTAAAATACATGTAAAAGTTTAGGATGTCATGTCACTTACCCATTATGGTGAAAATGCGTGAAGTTCATTCAGTAAATTTTCAGCTCTCCTCTTGAGTGTAGTCAAAAATATGTAATCAGCTGGACATCAATAAACTGACAGCTGCTTCAAAATCCACCTGCCAACTGGTGACGTCACAATGCCTTTGTGATGTCATCACTGCAGCGTCACAATGGAATGGCTGTTTGATTGTGATGACGTCACAATGTTCAGTGCAGGTCAACAGCTCATTTGTTTTGAAGCGGTGACAAGGAGTTTTTCTTTCAAGTTTAAACTGTGTTTGCTAGCTTTGGTTGGGCCTATTTGAAGAAACAGAAGAACAAGGCGACTCTTCAGCGTTCAGGTGAGTGACACATTATGCATTATGGACGTACCAAAGATTAAAAATACTTGGACGTACCGCTGATGATTTCATAAATGTAGAGTTGTAGACACATTGACAAAGACTGAATGTGAATTTTTTTTTTCTTGGACATGCAGGCCTAATCTATACCAGGGATCATACAGGGATCATATACCGTCCCTGCTATATACTACAGTTTGTCACGTCAAGCATTGGACAGAAATTTAGCATTGTTTTTTTGGGTATGCTTCACTTTAGCGGGCCGTGAAAATGACCATATTTGGAGAACAATGATTTGGTGACGTCGTTCATTTGTAACCACGGCAAAATGTTTACATGACGCCATCAACGCATGACGACGATCTTATTTCGGTGACGCAAAAAGTAACAAAATATACTAAAAAAGTAAGTTTTAGTCACTTTTTAGTTACAGTTTGTTGAAATAATGCCATGGAAAGCAATAGGCCCCCACGTTAAACCCTAAAAAACGATCGTTTTCACTTGCCAAATATGGTCATTTTCACGGCCCGCCATACTGATTTTTTTCCGTTTTTTCTACAGTCCATAAAAGTCAACAGTCAACACATTGACATTGTCGGTTTTGCTGATAAACTTTTTATTTTTTTTCAGAAACTTCTCTTTTCAAACGTTTTTTGCAATTTTCTTTTTTCCGAACATCTTTGGTAATTGTTTTTTTACAAACGTTTTCTAACTAACTGATTTTCGAACATTTTTTTTTTTCGAACAATTTTTTTCGAACATTTGATGGTAGGCCTAATTTTTTTTTTTTCAAACATTTTTGGCAACTTTGTTTTTTTTTTTAGGAAAATTTTTCCGAGCATTTTTAGTAATTTTTTTTTTCATACATTTTTGTTAATTTTTTATTTTTTCGAACATTTTTACAGTAATTTTTTATTTTTTCGAACTTTTTTTTTTTCGAACATAGCCTATTCGGTACCCAGGTAATTTTTTTTTTCGAACATTTTTGGTAATTTTTTTTTTTCGAACATTTTTGATAGTCACGCGTGATGAGAAAAAAGTGCCAGGATCATATTATGGGATGTCTGAATCAATTTTTTTCGCATGCGCACTCGCGGCAAACTTTTTTATCGAAATTTTAACATTACGGTACCCTAGCTACAGGTGGAAACAAACTTTTTTTTTTATTTCCATGTGCTGAACAAACTTTTTTTTTCAGTGTCAAGTGGGAAACAATCTTTTTTTTTCACCAAATATCCATAGCCCCCCCCCCAAAGATCATCTGGTCGGCCCCTAAAGTTGTCCTACAGATATTTTCAAGGGAAATAGAAACTTGTTTTTAATTACCTGGTAACTTATATTTGCTATCTTTTGGCCTACTGTGCTTTATAGGTGGGGGGGGCAATCTGGGCCCCATGGCATTTCATGATTTCTGTGATTTTATTGGTCGAGAAAACAATGTACCGTAATCAACATCAGCTCATTCACAATAGCTTTGTGACATCACCCACTACATGCTTGTCCGCTGATATGAAGAGAGGAACGAGTCGGGGGGGAATAATATTTCAGGCAATGTTGCCTGTTGGGCCAATTCACACAAAATGAGTTCACAGGACTTCAGTAAGTTAATTAGATTTATGGTATGTTAACTGAGGTTAATATGTAAATGCGAAAGCATGAAGACGGGACCGCCTGAACGCAAAATTGAATTTTAAAGACTCTAAATTGTAATTACATAATTATTATTTCTCGAAATTCAATGTTGTATTCAGGTTTGTTCAATAAAAAGTTTGAGGTAGGAGCTCATTGGCAACCAGTGTACACTGAATGAGTCATCCTGGTTAAATAAAATATTTTTTTTACCTTTTTTTTTTACTTTGGAGAAAAAAATTGGGACGAAGAGAAATAGGGTGGAAGGGTAGCCTAATAAAAAGAAAATGTTAAAAAAAGTTTTGAGGGAAAATGTGACTTTTTTTTTAGAAAATTATATTCTTTCGAACATTTGTTTTTTTGGAAGATTTTTTTTATTCTGGGACAATTTTTTTTAGAAATGTTTTCTTTTTTCCAACTTTTTTTTTTCTAACATTTTTTTTTCAAACATCGTTTTTTTTTGGAATTGTTTTTTTCGAACATTTTTGGTAATAGTTTTTTTTTTTCAAACATTTTTGCTAATTTTTTTTTTTCGAGAAAATTTTTTTTTTCTAACATTGTTGCAAATTTTTTTTTTTCAAAAATTTTTGGTAGGGCAAGTTGACCTAACTTCAGCCTACTTTGGGTTTTGATCGCTTGTCATTGGCTGGCTATTCATGGGAATAACATGTAGCTGTGGACCTAACCCCAGCCTCTAATCCTCTTCATGACCATTTTGTGAAAAAACAGCCAAATTCCTTATAAGGCAGTGCAAATGTGCTTCAAAGACAAAAGGGGGACATGTACCTAACTTCAGCCGTGTAGTACCTAACTTCAGCCTAGGGTGTACCTAACTTCAGCCCCGTAAATAACTTCAACCAATTGATCCTATTGTGTCATAGAAACAGCAGACTGTTTAAATTTGGCTTTAATTACTTACCTGTATATAAAACATGACGGTCTGAAAAAAGATCAATCCTCCAAAAACGTATTTCAAAAAAGCTTGGAAAGAAGTCATCGTTTTCGCGGAAAGCGGATAAAAATTTATTTTAAACTCCATTTTTGCAATGTTTCGGGGTCGTTTTTCGACGATTTTCGAGCATTTTCAGTGACGGCAGCTCATTCTTACTTGTTTACATTAATGAGGCAACCAGAGAAAGAGTCGCAATTGACGTGACGTCACAATCTTGCACTGCAGCGCCACTCTCCAAGTTAGTTCCAGATGGTTGGCAGCAGTACCATTCCTCCAGGCTTTTGCATTGGTTATATATATACAAAAAGTTGAACTTGTGCTAAATTCCAGTTCGCATGCTTGATGAGACACACTGTAATGCTTTTTTTTATTCTCAATGCCAGAGGCAATGGTTTGATTATTGTTGATGATGTCATTGCATTGTTTGCCAATGTGACGTCATGGCCATGGTGACGTCACAACATTGTGACATCATGAGTTGAGCTGCTCTCTGTGCTCTGATTGTCTGAGGCCACTGTTGAGTATTGATCATCTCAGTGAAGTTCAGTTCTCTTTTGAATTACAATATGGGGTATAGATAAGACCAAAATTGGTTGTATGGTGGTATTTTGAGATGTACCCACTCGTGCTGACGTACAGAGGACTTTATTATTATGACATGACATCTACTCAAAAAAAAGTTTTTTAACGTGTAGGCCTATTCCATATTTATAAACGTATCAACCATTTCGTCCCATAATCCTATATACCTTTTAACATTAATAGACCCTGGCATACAGTTCAGCAACAAGTTTTCCGACATCAAAGTATTTACCGGGCTCCAAGTAAGATTTTTGTTACTCGGGACACAGTATTTTAGTACATTTTTGCCATGAGAATTATTGGAAATTAAAAAGGACAATCCTTGGTCATTTATTTATTTATACAAAATAACAATGATTCAAATAAACAAAAACAAGTGATTAGCTGCATGTGGTCAATATATCATGTTTGAGCGCGACTTGTGGAACAAAGTGACACACCATTTGTCACACAAATGAGTGTGAATAATCTTCAAGAGACTTTTAATATGCCCAGTCATCTGTCATAAATTTTATAGGCTACTAGTACTAGATAACAATGAAAAAATGTCTACCAAAAGCAGTTAATTTGCTGAGTGAGGACAATTTATCATGTTGGGAGTATGACTTAAGGGGCCGACCAGATGATCTAGGGGGAGGGGGTTGATATGGATATTTGGTGAAAAAAAAAGATTGTTTCCCTCTTGACACTGAAAAAAAAAGTTTGTTCAGCACATAGAAATAAAAAAAAAGTTTGTTTCCACCTGTAGCTAGGGTACTGTAATATTAAAATTCCGATAAAGAAGTTTGTCGCGAGTGCACATGCGACAAAATTGTTCGTCGACGCGCCGCCAACGAACAAAAAAGTTCGTCCTGGGGGTAAAGTCCATAGCCCCCCCCCCAACTATCGTCTGGTCAGCCCAAGGCAATGTCATACATAGATGTAGTGTGAATCATCTTCAATATAAGTGTTAGCAAATATGTTTTCAAAACAACTAACTGCCCAGTAGCCAGTACCTTTGCATGCCAGAAAATGTGACTTCGCTTTTCTGTGATGTATGTGTGGTCAGTAAAAAGATAATAAGCAGGTGCTCCTTACCGTTTTGATTTTTGCCTGAGGTCTTAACTGATTTGAAGAAAAAATGTATTTATATCCCACAATAAAAATAGACCTCCAGTAAAAATAATTAATAATTTCAAGAGGCACTATTTTGTTTGAATGGCCACAAAAAGATCCCCAACAACCACACTGACCAATCAGAGCGTCAAAACATTGTGACGTCATCATTTCACTGCCTATTAATGAAATGTATGTGGTTCACAACGATGAACCACATGGTGTGAATCACGTGGTTTTTGTCAGAACTTCACTGCCTATTGTGGGATATAATACAAACCTTTGTGTTATAAAAACTAACAATCATAGGGAGGAGGGTTGGCACAGGGCTGCCAATGACTGTGTCCAGGGTTTGATTCTCACTCTGGTCCTGGCACCTGAACTAATGCTGGACAGCAGTTTCAATACCAATTTCTTAAAGTGAATGACTATCTGACAAGTGAATGACTTCTCTCTTTTTGCAGGTTTAAAGAAACATCCTGACTTGGTGATGATCATGTTCAACTGAGCAAGTCCAAACGGATAAAGGAAGAAACTGCTATGAAATCAGATCTCAGCAAAAAGTCAGGGAAATGAACCTGAATCTTATGGATCGATACCCCCAGAGGAGCTCTATGGCCTCTCAAGAACTGTTCCCATGGTGCAGCAGAAAGAGAAGAAATATCAAGGCCTTCGGAACCATGCACTGTCAACCAGTTACGCCATTAGACAGAGAATAAACTTTCGAAAGTTAATATGTCAAAACCTAGAAGATGTTGTTCACTGTTGAATTTGTCAATAGGTTTATCCATTATTGTATACTACATTGAATATAAAACTAATCCATGAAGTCTCATCCTTGTCATATGTTATAGGTCTAGAAACTATTTTTTGACAGTTTGTGTCATTTGATCGATCAATTTCGCACAGCATGGATTCTGGTGTTGTACAGTATGATCGGTGCTGCATGGATTTTGTTGTCATGTGGTATGACACCAAAATCAATGCCATGGCATGGATTTTAATGTCATACAGTATGATCAGTGCTGCATGGATTTTGTTGTCATATGGGATGACATTGAAATCAATGCCATGGCATGGATTTTGTTGTCATACGGTATGATCAATGCCGCGGCATGGATTTTGGTGTCATACGGTATGATCAATGCCGCGGCATGGATTTTGGTGTCATACGGTATGATCAATGCCGCGGCATAAATTTTGGTGTCATACGGTATGGTCTATGCCGCGGCATAGATTTTGGTGTCATACGGTATGATCAATGCCGCGGCATGGATTTTGGTGTCATACGGTATGATCAATGCCGTGGCATGGACTTTGGTGTCATACGGTATGATCAATGCCGTGGAATGGATTTTGGTGTCATACGGTATGATCAATGCCGCGGAATGGATTTTGGTGTCATACGGTATGATCAATGCCGTGGCATGGATTTTGGTGTCATACGGTATGATCAATGCCGTGGAATGGATTTTGGTGTCATACGGTATGATCAATGCCGTGGCATGGATTTTGGTGTCATACGGTATAATCAATGCCGCTGGTTTGATTTTGTTGTCATACGGTATGATAAATGCCGCTGATATCAATGCCGCTTGTATCAATGCCGCAAAAATAGTCCGGAACAAGATGAGAATTCCGGATCAAGACGAGAATCTGTTTACTGTAACAAATATTACAAGGAGAAAGAGCATCTTTTTTTATTATTAATAATTTGCACCTCATTAATCAGTGTGAACAACAATTTCAAGAAGCCAAGGACAAATACACCATAAGAGTGCATGTCATTATAAGATAAATGTACTCAATTACATACTGAGCTTCAGGGGCGTAGCCAGAAACCTGTAAAGGGGGGTTTGTTACAGACCTTGGCGAGGCCCACAAGGCCGAAGCATGTTCGGCCGGGGTGAGGGGGCCACTTTAGGCCCCCAGAAGCCAATGGATTTTATGTTGCTGGATATTGATTCTGAGCAATCATTTTACATCAGCCCCTATTCTAAATACATGTAAAATTTGCTAGGATTTGCTTTAAAAACTCTATCATAGACCTCTGGGTTCAAAATTACCAAAATTCTCCAATTGCAAGCATGCTACCTGTTGTGGTTTGTCTTTTGGTAAAGCGTACAAATGCAAAAAAGTCTCTCAGAAAAAAATGTTATAGTTGAAAAGATAATTTTTTAAAACGAAAGTGGCATCACTGCTGTAGCAAATGGTTACTACCAAAATATCAGATTAATATGGTATGGTGTACGATCTTTGGAGGTAAGGGACGTTCTTCTATCAGGACAAATGACTATTTGCAATTACACTGGGGTTAAAAGCATATTTCAGTTATGTCTATATTCTAATTGCTAAAGTGTTTTTGAAAATTAGTAAAAACATCAGAACTTAACTCTAAAAGAGACCCATGCATTACATGACCTATTAAGTTATAGTGCATGGAGTAGGAAGTAAAATGACTTCCAAAATAATTCTCTCTCTTCCTACTTCTTTCACATCAAACTTATATGAAACATGGATAAGTGTTGGATGTGTATTCTTGCTGTCATCTTTTATCTTGATGTCTGGATTAACACAGTGCTCACAGGTAAGTTATTTGTAAAGTTATGAGTACCTTGGTTGTCTTTGGTAGAATTACATACATGCAAACATTACAAGAATGACACCAATGCTCTCTGAGACGTTACAGTGAACTATAAATTATGAAAGACATTTCCTCTTTCATATTATGGAAAGACAGCATTGTGAATGTTTTAGTAAATGACTTGATATACAGGCCGTTTCATGAAGGGAATTGAGAATGGAGCACAAGAGAAGAATTAAATATCTGAATAGTCCACAGCTGGAAATTATTTCAAGTGGGCCCAGCTTCTTATCAATGATCTAGTTTCGTATTTAAAATATACAAATCTTCATAAGTGTCTTAAAAATTAAATTTTCTCTGGCAATATTCCCAGTACCAATATCTTTTATGGAATAGCAACACTGTAAGTCCTAAAACTTTTAAATGCTGCGCGATTCCATGGCAGTGCCATTTACATATTAAAAGCTATTATATCTGTCTTGCTTATACATGGGATAGTGGAAAGAAAGTCACAAAGGCAGCACCTGGTGGTAATTGTAGGAGATCACTTGAAACAAATCAGTGGCTCTGCAAATTTTAAACTAATACAAAATAATGTTTGTGGCACTATTTGTTCGTTTCAGAAGGAGTATGTGGTCATCAATGTGTGACGGATTGGACATGTAAATCTGTGGGTGTTATGGACAGATGCTATTATGTTTTTACTGACCAGTTGCGGAACTGGTACGACAGTCGTAGCTATTGTGAAGGACAACTATTATCCATGGCGAAAATAGACAATAGCCTTCTTTTTGGAAAAAGTTATCTTTCTTCTCTGATAACAAATGTGCCAGGCACTATCAAAAATAACAATGCCTGGTTGGGAGGAAGGGCTCTTTACTTTAATGAATGGAGTTTTGTTGATGATTATCAAACTCCAGTTAACAGTGACCAGTTTGATTTATGGCCAGAATTTAATTTCGGTAAGTTGTTTCCGATTATCTTAATTTCATGTTGAGTTTAGTGCTATTAAAGTTTTGTTTGACAATCCAAAGATGGAGAATGAGGATCATTATTTTTGCTATACGTCCAGGTGAGCGATGGACGGACAAGACACAATGTGGTTGCCTCACTCCAAGAGGAACAGATTTCTCTGTTGAAACACAAGCCTGTGATAATAAAGGCTACTTCCTCTGCAGAAGAAGTAAGCAGAACAACTTCCCGTTTGAATGCTCTATTATCCAAATAATATCCAAATAATTTGACAAACCACATAACAGAAATATATTTTGTCTTTAATTGCCAAGCTGCCATAATATATTAGTAAAATTTTTATAATTCTTTTTTTCTGCAGAAGATTGTTATATTTCTTCTCAAGACAATTGTCTGGTGTTAGTCAGGGATCCAAAAACCTGGTTTGAGGCACGGTCCCACTGCATAGACATTGGAGGAGATTTATTTTATTTGTACATCCATGAAACATTTACGGCTGTTTCACGTGATCATCAACTCTTTTCAAATATTTCCTCTGCAATATACAATGTGCATATTGGGATGGTACACGGAATTTGGAAATGGAACAGTCTCGAAAGGAGTGGTAAGCTAATACTTCACTATAATAATAACAATACTATATTACCCTCTCTATTTCACGGCAAAATCGCAAATATAAACTCAGCAGGCTGATCTGCAGGGTGGGGGGCGGGCAGGACAGCCCCCACCCCCAAAAAAAAAATTTGGAGTACAATTAGAACATGGACAAAGACTCCTAAGGTCTTGAAAAATAAGGCCTGTCCATAATTCAGATTGACAGCTTATAATATCTCAGCTACTAATCTCCATGGGAACCAATTTTTATCTGAATCTATATTTATCAATGGATTTTTTTCTCTGTCAACATTTTCTTTTGACTTGTATGATTCAGAGAATAAGTCAATCATACCATGTATAGTTGTCTTAAATGATAAGATGTTTAAAAAGCCATTTCCATTTTGCCATGATTTTCATTAATGATGTACATTGTATGTTTATTATCATAAAAATATACTTTTGAAAAACTCCTGATAATCATAATAATATTGAGTTTAGCCTTGAGGGAAGAAAAATAATGTTAAAATAAAATGGAGGTTTGTAGAATAAAGTAGATTTTAACTAGTAAAATTGGATTTTGGAAAATGATATTTTGGAAACATTTTGGTTCATTTAATGTCTTCATCATTTCATGACTGCTGCTTTTGATGTGTTTTGTATATTAGCCAGCCACTTAACCACCCACTGTGACTGATATAAGATTATGTAACACAAAAAGCAGAGATATGAAGCAGCCGAGCCTGATATCCATTAGCAGGGAGACAATGACCCTGTTACATAATATTACATAATGAAAACTTCTTCAGTGCAGCATTCAACAAAAGCCAATCTGTCTGATTCATTCACATTTAATAGTCATGCAAATAACTACTAAAAGTTGGCTGACATTGCTTTATCTACTAAATTTTAAATCACTGTAAGATATAAGCCATAAAGTTATATTTTGGGAGTTCAAGATTTAGTGTCAACATTTTAAAATAAACAAGTACGTGCTTGTTTTTGAATATGCTTAATGGTTTGAAAGTCCACATATATATTTCCAATTGATAACATTTGATGAGGAGTGGTACAAAAAGTAACATTTGGACATTATTGTGGAAAATTTGATTTACCAGGGCCAAATATTGACTGATATAATTATGATTATCTGAAAATCCTTAATATATGTATTTAATTTTGCTAATATTGACCTCTGCTGTGAATAAAAAATGTCATAGTGCTCAAAACTCATGCAATGGCTGTGAATATTCCTTTATAGGGTGTCTAATTTGCTTTAAAATTAATTAATTAATTTGTGGGTGTTTATAAAAATTCATTGGATCAACATTCCAACTGAGTTGAGATGTTTAAAGAGCCATGATTTTGACACCTAATTGGGAAATTTCATAGATTTAACTCCAAAATTGACTGAATCACGTAGGTTTGAAATAATAGTATTTTTTCATATTTTTGGTCAATTTTCGTCAGATCAATTCTCATAGAGCATTTAGACCTCAAAAGACACATCTTGGGTATTTAATACATAGCCTACAATATGCAAATTTCAGTGTCACAAATACAGCAGTTTTTTTAGTTCAGTCCAAGAAAGGAAAAAAAAAGAATTTTTCACATTTTTTAATGATTGTGAGAAAAGTAGTAATTTCATAGGGATTAGACCTATAAAAGGCACAACTAGGATAAGTGGTATCATATTTTCCCCAAACGAAAAATATACATGCCATAGTTTTGGCTTGATGCCCAATAGACTATAAAATATTTTTCACATTTTTCAATAATTGTGAGAAAAGTATTAATCTCATGTTGATTAAACCCCTAAAAGACACAACTAGGATAAAAGATACTATAATGTCCCAAAAATAAAAGATAAACATACCATAGTTTTGGCATTACTCCCAATACACAAGTTGACGCCCGTTATCCGGACGCTCCAAAGTGAGTTCCTTGGGTTCCCGCCCACCTGCGAGCCGGACGGACAAGTTTCCCAAAGTAACTACAATACCCATCGGCAATGTATACACTAATAAAGTGAAACCTGCATTATTAGACCCCTGTTGTAAGACTGACTTGCCTTATTTGACTACTGTTGCACTGCACTAAGTAGTATTTTTTGTGCATTTTGCATCCCCGCAAGAGACCGCTCCGCCACGACAGACTGCTTCATGACCGCGAATGGCAGCAAGTCTTATAATGCAGGGACAACTGTATTAAGCAAAGCTTTAGTTTATGAGTTCTGATCTAACTTCTGAATAGACAAGTACACATTTCTAAGTTCAATTATTTTGTAGATGAATGGAATTGCTATCAGTCGAAGCTATGAAAATCATTTATTCTGTGGTGGCTTTAATTATTGTCAAAATTAGTTGAATATCTCATGTATAGTCTATTTTCAGATGGCATGAGCATACTTCACTTCAATTGGGCACCTGGAGAGCCAAATAACTATGAACAAGAATGCTTGATGATGTACAGACATAATGAGAAATGGGATGACAACAATTGCGACATACCATTGCTGACATTATGTCAAGGAGGTAAGTTAGAGCATACAGGCAAAGCTGTCTCTGTTCGGGACTGTCAAGTGGCAGCAGAATGCTGACAGTCCCTGGAAAATTGAATTGGGTCAACAATAATTTGATCTGTTTTGGACAGATCACAAGATCAGGTCACACAACAGCTGTCCATATTACTACACCAAACTACTTTCACAAAGCATGGTTGCCGGCAAAGATCCAGTCCACTGCTTTGAAAATGTTTGGAAATCATGAGACAAAAAAAAAATTTTGAAACTTTAGCAAACACTTTGCCTATGAAAGGGATGATTTTACTCATCATAAGTTTGATGGTATTCAATCTACTTATGCCATTTAGTGCATGTTAAATTGTGGTCAAAAAAGGGACCAAAAAGAACGCATTCTCACTTATTCACGTGTCCATACAAAGCCAATGTTTTTGCTTTGTGATATCAAACATGCTCAATTGTATTGATTCTGTTAGTTTATGGAGATTTATTAACTAGGACAACAATATAATTCACAAGCTGTGTTACACTCAGCAAAATGTCTTGTCCATGCCACAAGTGGCCCCCTCTATACTGGCAATATATGTGAGCTACAATGTACACATCCTCCATGATAAAAAATAGTTCCAACTTATTTTGGTATTTACAAGCTGTCTGCTTAAAATTGAAGCCAACCAAAGTCAGATTAGACACTTGCAGAGCTTTTGGAAATAAACTAGACCATCAGTAAATTATGGAACTGTCCTGGTTTCTTCCACACTGTCCTGGTTTCTTCCGGAGATCGAAATTCTTTTGACCGCTCACAGGATCTCGCGAATTTTGCACCCTAGGTGGCAGCAAATAGTGGTCAACTTGTAGACAGCAGGCAAAGTATTTTCTATCTAACACAAAAGAGCTCTTGTCTTATTAACTTTGGAAAGAACTTTGAATGCGTCTTGGTAAAAAAATAAAAATTCTGCTAACTTTTTAGTTTAATGCCCGACTCAAACTTTGAGAATAGCTTTATGTGACTACAATCGTGTTTCCCAGTAGCCTGATGGTAAAGCATGCTTGTCCACTCGCTCTGAGGACATGGGTTCAAATCTCATTCCGGGAACTCACTTTTTCCCAACCCGATGGGACATTAGATGGAGGCCGGTTTTATAGCCAATATTCTATGCTGGGGCAATTGAAAGACCCTGGGCATTCCCTGAATCAACAGGGCATGTTCCAGACTACCAGTCTTTTCATTTCATTATCATATGGTGGTCACCAAAAATAAAAGTGCAGCTCCTCTGCAAAGTTGAAGGTTCAGCAGGCCAGCTGATCCAGGGTATACCAGCACAACAAAAGCAAGCAAACAGGCAACTAGTTCGGTCTGACCAATCGATGACCTTGGTCCTATTTTCAGTACAAAATGAATGATATTTGACTTGTACCTTTTTTGTTATGATACTTGGATAACTCATATATAACGATTTGACACTGCATAATAAAAGTAATTTCTGAATTGAGATTTTTTATCGAAATTTAATCTCTTGGTTATTCTCATATTTACCGTTACACCTAACCATACCGTTACCCCTAACCATATGAAACGAACTTAACTGACTGAGGACAGGATATTGTTTAAAAAAATGAATTACTTTTGGCTTCATTTTTTTTTTAATGACGTCTGTATAATGGCAGAGTATTAGTTAAGAATATATTATGTTAGCTTTGAAAAAGGTAAACACATAATGGCAATATGCTGTCTGTATTACGATGATTTTAGGGCGGCGGAGCAGCGTAAGACCATTTTTGGGGAAATTTCGCATTGAACGGCGAGAGCAAACGATTATATAATTATTATTTAATAATTCAGTATTAGTTAGACACCGATTTTGAAGGTTCTAACATTCCGTCCGATCGGAATCTAACTGACAAAAATGCATATTAGAACCCGACAAAGGGGTGTCCAACTGGCTTAGGCATCATACACTTCTTCTATTATACATTTTAAGGGACAGTTCAGAATTTATGACCGGGGTGGGGGTTTGAGTTTTGCTGGAACTTCCCGTCAAAAATTGATACCCCCTTGAGTTTCATGCGGATTTTTAGTACCCCACCCCTCGACATACAAAGCTATACACATATATACTGTTATACATGGCCACGCGTACAGATTCGCGTCATTTCGCGGACTTTTGCCCGTCAAAAAGTCCAAATAAAATGAGTTTATGCGTGTTTTTTAACATTTTTGCTTTGTTAAAATTTCTTACCCCCCTTGGAAGTGTTGTCAAAAATTAATACCCCCCATCGAAACACGTGTGAAAAGTTAGTACCCCCTCGGCCAAAACTCCCACCCCCCCAGTCATAAATTCTGAACGGTCCCTAACTTATAATTTTTGCAAAATAAACAATAATCTGATAGTTTGTGTGCAGTTGTTAACAGTGTTAATCATTAGCCGGGTGCTAATATGCTAAATTTTTAACTGGATGCCAGCTTTTCCAATGGTATAAGTATCTTAGTGATGTCTAAAAGATAGTAGAGGCAGACTGCGGCGCACTATAATTATAGTGTAGTGATGTTGGCCCTGGGACCAAGGAGTAACTCTTTGGTCTAATGGTTAACACGCTTGCCTTCCACGCCGGGGGACCGGGTTCGATTCCAGGCTGGGCTTCCCCCTCAAAACATTACATTGGTTCCCCAGACGAAGCTGCATAGAGGCAGTATGGGGCCGGGATGGCGGTGAGAGCGCAATGGATTGTTAAGAGGGGGAGGGGGTAGTTAAGAGGGAAGGAATGTAGTGATGTTGGCCCTGGGACCAAGGAGTAACTCTTTGGTCTAATGGTTAACACGCTTGCCTTCCACGCCGGGGGACCAAATTCGATTCCAGGCTGGGCTTCCCCCTCAAAACATTACAATAGAGCAGTGGGGCACGAACATAAAGCGGTGGAGCAAGAACATAGAACGGTGGGGCAAGAACATAGAATGGTGGGGCAAGGACTTTACCTTGCCATACATCATTTAAATGAACACAGTGGATGTGATAACGAGTGCAGAGGATGTTAAAACAAATGGGGTGGCAGCAAAAATGGACGGGTTGGTTGCACAAATGAACGGAGGGGCAGGGGATGGCCCTATAGAACGCTGTTCATTTCTTTTACTACTGGGTTCATAGAAAAAAGGACAACCTTCGACCAAAATGAAAAAAAAAGACTAGTTATTCCACGGCGGCCTGAAAAAATTGTTTCAACCTGTTGAATCTTTTTTATTACTACCACGGTGCACTTCCCCTGATTTCCCAGAAAAGCCATGTTACCCATGTACATAAGTGTCTTTGTCCGGCGGGTATTCAAAATTGACAGTGTAAAGGCCAAAAATCTTTAAAATATCCTGGAAATATCAGAAGGTCATTGCATAAATACCTCCGTAAACTGCCCGCATTCTGTGAGACTTTACATGTAGCATAACGTCAGCCTAAAGCAAAATTGGCCTAAGTCAGACTTAGGCCATTTTTCCTTTTTGGTACTATCGGAAGGCCCTAATGATAATACATGTGCTAAAAAAAATTTGGACTCCTAAATTAATAATACACCCCTCAAAACCCCAACTCAATTTTCGCACAAATGGCCTAAGTCCTGTTGACTTAGGCCATTTTGACTTAGGCCAATTTCGTTATCACTAATTTTGGTGGATATCACCAATATTTTTCAATCATAATTGTGCGTATTCATTTTACTGAAGTCGTTTCCTCGGATTTAATTTATAAATTTTATGGAGTAGTGCTTAATAACAAAGCTACACCACAAAAGAATTTTGACCTAAGTCATTTTTGTTTAAAAAAAAAAACTTGGCTTAAGTCAGTTTTTGGCTGTTTGCCGAAAATTGCCAAAAATGACTTAGGCCAGTTTTGCTTGACGATAAGTAATATGACATCACATACATTATTGCCTAGATTTTTAAGCTGGTTCCTTGGACTATTTGATCAGATTTATTATAGCACATAATTATATAGCCATTGTACCAGCCTTTAACCTCAACACCCCCTAGGGAATTTTCTACACAGCATTTCACTCCTACTATTTAGTGATATGAAGTGGAGCATTTTGAATATCTCAGCATAACAAATACTCAGATTGTAGCAATGATGTCAAAATATACCTACCAATTCGGAAATTGATAATTTATCTAAAAAAAATGTTCTTATGCAATTTGAATGTGTGGCAAGTGTCATGATTGATGTATGGCACATGTCATGTGATCACATGCAAATCAGATGCAGATGACATGCAGATTAGGTCATCTCAGGTCACAGCCCTGTTCATGGCTAAAAATAACTCAATAGGCCTGTTATTCCTCTGAAACTTTAATCAAATTTCATTTTCTACTCTTCTCCTTCGGATGCAAGGCAACAGCTGCTGTTTCTTGCTATTTTACAACTGATTCAGCACTCCTATGCAAATGACCTACAGAGAGGTCATCTTGGGTCATCTGGATTTGTTCACCAGTGACATAATCGCTCATGAGCTGTTTTAAAACCGTTACTGAGGTTGTAGACTGTTTCATATTGACAAGAAAGTGTTTCTGTAAGTATACTGAGTTAACCAAGTTCACTATAGTTACGGCTGTCAAGCTGAATTAATCGATTTGACAATTTTGGCAGCTGTGAGCACGTGACAATGTATGGAGTAGCTTGGAAACTGAAGTAGCGGGGCTAACAGCAGTAAAACAGAAGTTAGCAATCTGTTTAACTAGTCATCTGAGGCAGAAGGCAATAAAACAACAGTAGACTGACAAAACAGGGGAATGACCGGCCCGTGTATAGTGAGTAGACTTGCTTTAATAAGTCTAATTTCGTAGTGCTCAGTGCCTGCAAGGCTGCAAAGTTGACAGCTGGAGCAGATTGTGTATTGCGTTTTAAGATAGGTCGTCTGTGGAGATCGTATGCTGCCTGTCTTCTCATAGACATCCCACATTTATGAAACAATTTAAAGTGACATTCACTTTAACACTTCCCTGTTATCGTTATTGTCAGCCGCTCTGTATATGTCATTACCACTTGTATCTTAAAACCACAATCATCCATCCATCCCATACATTGTATAGGATTTCTCATATATACCATTTAAAAACTATTTTTATGACTAAAACACTTATTCCAATATTTTAAATTTGTTATCATTACAACCAACTTATCTTTTTTTAAAGATTTTCTTGTTAATATTCTACTGACTTTCTGGAAGAATAATAAGTTATTTTCCTCTCAATTTTATATGTGAATGTCACTGCCAACTCATGCTTTAACTTTTGCACAACCGCTTTTTCGCAGAAACCAAGAAACCGAAAAGCACAACTCCAGTGAGTATCACATTGACCCCCACTGAGCCAACTACCATTAAAACAAACAATGGTAGTTTAACTCCTCCCACTGCCATCCAGACAAGTTCGACGACTGAGGTGCCTGCTAATAAAGAGGGCAATGGAAAGGCGTTAGAGAACTTTATTGGGCTTGATCCCAACACCAGTAAGTGCAATGCCACTCTCATTTATTTCATGAGCATCCAAATAGCAGTGACTGATAAGATTATTATTCTTTTTGTTCTATTTTTTTAGATACAATGATAATCATCATCATCGCAGTTCTCCTTGGAGTATTTTTCTTGCTGTCAATTGCCCTGATATCCTACATTTTATGCAGGTATGTGAATTGCAATTACTCTTAGGTTAGCTTGGTTACAAATGAATAAATAAGAACATAGTAATGATAAAAATACCAGTAATACAAATTACTTCATATCTTGACATTACAATGTTATCTGAACAAGTCATTATTGTCAGTTTGTTAACATCTTTTTAATCATTGTTTATCGGTAGGGGCAGCATAGTTTATTTGCATTTTTATCTCAAATATCATACAATGACAATAGAAAAATCATTAAACTAATTTTTGTCTGCTGTGATATCCGTATTTGATTCAAAATAAAGAAACTTTTTTTTTCAGGAAACAGAGAGAAAAAGTAGCAGAAACCGAGGACGCAGAAATTATTGATAATAACTATTACGAAGGAACAGTCGAAAGAACAGTCAATGACGATGCACCGAGGCAAGTTACAACCAATGACGTTAATGGTAATGCTGGTGACAGGACCATTGTTCCTGAAAAACCAAAAGCATTACCTAACTATGAGGATGTACATTTGTATGGAAATGATGTAACAGACAGTTTGCCCAAGAACAAACCTGTGCTTAAACCGAAACCTAAAGTAGGTCCAGTGAACGGTGATGTATATTCTCAAGTTACTATGGTAAGATCAACTTCACCAATATCACCAGACAGTGACACTACTTACATGAACGCTAATTAAGTAGAAATAATTGACATGTCATGTAAGTTTTGTGTTGTAATCTCTTCGAACTCAAGTAAATGTATCATCGCACAAATGCAGATGCCTCCAAATGGGAAGTGCAAAATACACCGTTGCTCATAAATATGGAATACTTCGACATTTTCCATTGAAATTGATAACTTTAGCAACTTCTGCTGGAAATGATGGTCTGATTCAATAGCAATTACTTCCAATGACCACTGAAGGGAAGAACATGCGGTCGCTTAAAACACATGCTGCAGCGTTAATCAAAGGAAAGGTTACAGCAGCACGAAATATGGAAATTTGGGGGGATTATTAAGGTGAGGTCCATTTAACCAAACATTTTTAATTCTTGCAGAAAATGTAGTTGAGGCTTCCAAAGAGTGCTAAGAGAAGATAACTCGACCTTTACAATGGACCTTGCTTAAATTCAAACTCAGAAATTTACTTTTATTTGAGACTTTTTTTCCAAAAAAGTATTCCATATTTATGAGCAAGAGTGTAAATGGTACATAAACTTCATAGTGCCGTATATGTACACAGTTTCATTATTATTATATATTCTTCACTGCGCATGATGTTATAACAGTGTGTTTGATAATCGTTGCAAATAATACCAGAGAATGTGGTCATTGCAGCCAATGACAATTGCTTACAGAATTGGACTGAAATGTTCCTTGTGAGGTCATATCCCTATCCATGTCATGTTAGTCTCCATGATTCATAAGCAATTTGTGAGGTCGTATCCTTTATTTTCAATGCTACCAAAACAAGTCACCAAAATTAATAAGTATCAATGAGGTTACAAGTTACTTAGTGACAAATTGACAGTTTATTTCAGTGCGATAGATATAGGTGGTGAAACTGTTTGAACTCTTACAAGCTGTATTGTATATACACTAGAAAATGGCCATTATAGTAAAAGAAGTTTACAATGAATTATCGTGAAGTGATGCTGTCGTGTTAAACAATGTAAAAGTAAGGGAATATTTTATGGACATTTGGTACTGGTATTTAGAGTGACATGTACGTGTTTAAACGTGAATAGGCTATGAAATTGAAAGTGGTTAATTGTTGAAATGTTCCTGTAGATGGGAAGCAGATGTTGGCTGGAGGCCTAAGATGTTATGAAGAGGCAGGTAGAGCCTGATTAGTTGTGGGAGCAATTCGTCCTGGTAGGTGGCGTTTGGTTTGGCAGTGTCGCCAGCTTAAAACAAAGAAAGACACATGGTGCCCTCTGTGGAGTGAAATATGAGAGATTTGCAGTTTCATGTACTCCTGGTGGCAGATGAGTGGTGGAGTATGAAAACGTAAATGAGAGAGGTGTTAGAGCAGTGCGGGCTCCCATCTGAAGTATGATAGCAACAAAGAAGGATAGGTGGATAGTTTGAGTGAGTAACTTGTCTGTGGGAGGCGTTAATAGCTGGCAACTGCGATGGTCATGTGACCTGAGATTTAACTCAAATATTAGTGGGGATGTAGTGTCATTCCAATCAGGGTAGCCGTAAAAGGGGCGACAATTGCCCCTCCTGGCCTAGGGCAAGGGGGCAGGGGGCAAGGTGTAACCTTTTGATCTTGACAAAAAAAAGCAAAACATTATTCTGCCTTATTTTAGTGATCGTTGGCACAAATTAGTAGTAACATGTTAAAAATTATTATTGACTCTCTGTAAATTTACATTTTGTCACACGAATTTGGTGTAAACATGATTTGCCCTTTTTCCTCCGACCGCCCCTGCCACGGGTCCGTGTTTCCTTCAGGCACCCCTGATTGCAATGCTGTGAACAATTCTAGTGTATTGTAAAAATGACAACGCTCATCATTATTATGTAAATAATGGCATTTAGTTACTTGAATTTTTTTGTAAATAATTATTTCCCAATATCTTATCTTGCCAGAAAGTAATGTTCTTTGTACATATGATATCTATTATTTTCTGTGTATTTTTATGACAGTATTCAAGAATATAATTTTCTTTATGTATATATATTTTAAAATTGCTTCTATTCTTATTCTGCACTTTCATTATATATTACTGGTTATTCGAGCTGAATATAATTATACCATCAACTTCTACAGCAGTTATGTGTTACAACTTACAGGTGATTTCATTACCATGCGATTCTTGTCATTCACACTTGGCTGTGAGGAATCAATGCTAAACCAGCACATACTACGTTTGATAAATCAAATGTGTGACGTTCTGTTGTTCCTAAACCAATCAGATTAAATAAAAATGGCATGTATTTGGTGGGCCAAGAACCTAAGAATCGGGTACTAATGAAATCATCTGTAATCAAATTTCGATGTAACATGTTACACTGTCACGGTCGAAAATGAAAGGTGATTACTTCACTGCCGCTGTATGCATCACATTCATATGATATCACCGCTGAAGTCAAAAGGACAGATATTTGACTCACTATGATATTGCTGTAAGCAGTACAGTGTATCTTTACAGTTTTATTACCATGGGGCATTTCAGTTCATGTCAGAGAAGCAATATTCACATCATGATATTTAGGTTTTTATTTGTAAAATAATATTTTTATCATGTAAAATTACATGAATTTTGTGTTTAGCACTTCCTTGTGCACTGTACAGTGAAGTACAAGTTTCACATCTATAGACATTTAGTTTCAGAAAGTAAAGAATGAAGAGGGGGGGTGGGGAGTCGTGATGTGTTCACTAGAGCATATCAGCATGGCACCTCATGTAGAGTTTGACTGAGTTTTGCAGCAGTAAAATAAAATAAAGTAAGAAAAAAAAAAACAGACCATACACAAATATTACGTGTTAGAGCTAATTGTGATTATAACCAAGGAATATAATAAGAAATACTGCCAATGAAAATAATATTATTAACTTATGAAGAACATGTGAATGTTGAAAATTAATGTTATAGGTATAGCAACAGTAGCAGGGTGATATAGATATTGGGATTCAGTGTCCTTCATATCAGACTGTGCCCGATAAATGCCCGCATCAAACCATAAGGGCCTTTTGGCATACATCTCCAAAATTTGTAATGGTTGCTGTCATATACTAGAAAAAAAAGTATTCAATATATATGATTGAGAGTGTACAATAATTTATCTTTTTTCATGCCAATCTAACACTGGGTTATGAAATACTGATGTGTTGCATTTTGTGAAATTGTGCATTGCAGAGGTACAGGTGTTGATGTTTTGATTCATATTATTATTACAGTGTTGTATAGAAAATGGATTTTCTGAAAAGTCATAGTATTACTGTTTTGACTTCATATTTGGTTGTTATTTTCTGCGTTTTGATCATGCCAGGGCACATGAATTGTTAACCTGATAATGTGTCTTATTTATACAAGAACTATTGTATGTTTTGATTATTTTATTGTTTTACAATTAAATAAAGAAATATGAATTCTGGTGGTTTTCTTCCTTGTTCTTTTTACCTTCAGCGAACAAAGTTTGAAGAAGGTATTGTAATCACTTTGGTCAAATGTTGTCCCCTGGGGCGGCAGGCGAATGGATTGTTTCCAGGCTAGGACTCAGGCCCTATTGCAACGGGATAAAACTTTGTAGATGTGCAAATATAGCCCATATAGTGCGGATGTGCTTTTTGAAGGTTTGATGGATTGATACTCTACAGTTTGCAAAATATTGAGAAAAAATTATTTTTTTCATTTTCCGGGCCAAGACTCAGCAACTATTGCATGTAGAGTAGGTCGGGGCAAGAAGCCCAGGTTAGGTGAGAGGCCCCCAGGGTTATATCTAAACGTACATTTTTGGTGCGTTTTCTTATAGATAGGATTGAAGCTAGAGGCTTTTTAGGTGATGTCACACATTTTCAGGGCAAACAACACCAAACCACAGTAGAAATTAAAGAAACAAAAAAATATGCATGATTTTCGTAACTTCGAGCAATTCTTTGAAAGGCGTTGTCAGAAATAACCTTGGAAATATTTAAAAGTATAATGGATATCTGCATTGCTTCACTTAATGACCATCATAAAGATATGATTTGGATCATGTTTTTTGCATTTTAGCAAACTAAAATATGTGTGTTTGGGGCAAGCCCAACAATGGTATGGAGCATGAGGCCCCCTTCACTGGGGCCTCAAAGCTGCTTCAGGAACCACTTAATAATGTGTACTTTACCTTAAACCTTGAGCTAATAGCTAATTAAAATAGAAAATATTTGGTCGAAATTGAAAAAAGGCAATAAATGTTAAAAAATAAAGGTATGAGCAGAAAAATTCAGAAAATTCAGAAAAAGTAAATAGAATGCCTTAAAAATAATAAAAGACCCCAAAAAATAACTTTCAAGCTGAATGCGCTCCCAAAAAAATATTGCCATAGGATTATAAAAGGGGGCTTCTTGCCCAATGGGTGGGGTAAGAAGGCCATTTGCAATTTTTTACAAAAATGGCTCTAACTCCTTTATTAAAATTGGTAGACATTTGTTTCACTAGTTACAAGTAGAGTCAAGTGATCCCTTCCTGACAGCATAAGCATTCAAAAAATCAGCCAGAAAAATTAGATTAAATCACACCTCAAAGTTAAGGGGGGCTGCATGCCCCACACTACTCTACATGGATGAAATGTCGTAGACATATTGCTTGAAATATTGAGAAAAATGTCAATGAATGTCTTTTGAGGTTTCTGGCCCTCAGCTCACAACCTATATGTTGTCCAAGCATGAAACTGCATCATGATAGGCCTATGTGTAAATCTAGTTGTGCCCTTTCATGGTTTTGAAGGGGGGTGCCGGAAGGATACGTGGGCGGCAGGGGCAGTTGGACGACAAAAAGGGCAAATCATATTCGTGTGACAAAATTTGAATAGACGGTCAGTAATAATTTTGAATATATATGCTTTGTAATTTTGCCTAAATTTACTATAAAGCTTAATTTTTTTTTCTATGATTCTGGATGAGAGCAGGAGGGGCATTGCCCCCCCTGCCCCCTACCCCCCTTGTCCGGCACCTCTGCTTTTAATACCAAAGCTCAGCAGGGGGATAGATAACCGGGCAACGGGTGTATAGATCATTTCAGGCCAATACTCAAATACCCTTCCATATCAATATCTCCTTACAACAATGTTAAACTAGGTGATTCCATTGTGGACCCCAAATACCCTTACCTGCCAATATCTCCTTACAACACTGTTAAACTAGGTGGCAGCGACATTGAATTGTCATAAAGGGGCACCAGCTTTGAGCATATATATTTTTTGTGTGTGTCTATGATTTTATAAGTGTAAAAAACTCAAAGAAAATAAATTGATTTGAATCTGAAAAAAAAAAATCTGAAGCAAGTAGTCTTGAATTTCTTTCCTCCCACCTCGGCGAGATGGAATATTTTTGTGTTCAATGAAGTTGTTCATGTTTTATGCTGAAGTTCTGACGTGTTTTTTTTCGGGTGATAAATCCTGATCGGAGTGATCGCTCGTTTCTGCTTGATTTAATCATTTAAAAAGGAATGGTGTCTTCATCTTCAATTGCCTCACACTTCAAATTGAGTCTGCAAGCCTTACAAGTTGAATCGCTTGCATGTGTTTCACAATGATAGATTACATAATGAAAATAGAATACATTGCTGGTGCACATAAGCTGTTTTTTACAAGTTTTCTTTCTGGTTATAGTCTGGCAAACTTTACATGATAAAATCCCCTGTACTAAATAAATGGCAAAAAAGGTCACAGAATGATGCCATCAGGTCTGAAAAGTAACAAAAAAGCAAAATCCCCAGAAGGAAAGTTAAATAAAATATATACTTTTTTCACATAAATGTATGTTTAGAAAACATGAAGTCATAATATCATATATACAATATTCCTTGCATGCTGCAAAATAAAATATACCTGTGAAAACTTGGTACACCGTTGCTGATAAATATTGAATACTTTAACATTCTCCATTGAAATTGGCAACTTTAGCAACTTCTGTTTGAGCACATGGTAATCTGATTCAATGGTATACTACTTCCAACGACCGCTAAAGGGAAGAACATGCTGTCATTTAAAATGGATGCTGCAGCGTTAACCCCAGGAAAAGTTACAGCAGCACGAAATATGGAAATTCAGGGGGTTTTTTAGGGTGAGGAGTATTCGACCAAATGTTAACAATTCTTGCAAAAAATGTAGTTGAGGCTTTCAAAGAGTGATTAGAGAAGATGACTTGACCTTTAAAATGGACCTTGCTTGCATTCACACTCTGAAATTTACTTTTATTTCAGACACATTTTTTCCAAAAAAGTATTCCATATTTATGAGCAGGAGTGTATGTAGTGAGAGCTAGGAAGTGATATTCACTATTTTCAAATCATGAATTCCCGAGTTGTGAATATACCTATAGTTTTCATAGCATACACCCAGCCAAGCGTGAAGTCTAAAGATTTTCCAACTTTTTAAGTTTTTTTTTTCTATATTATATGGACTTCTTCAATTAGCAAAGTGAAAAGAAACTATTTATTTTGAGTACTTAAAGTGAACCGAAAATAATTGAAATAAATAAAACTTATTTTTATTGCCAAAAATGATTCACCAGAGGACAGCACTACATAGGTGCAAAGCAAGGGAAAGTGGTGTGTGAAAATACACACAATTGCTTTTCAGCTTAATTGTTCTGAGCCAATGATTTAGTGACATGGCTGGACAATTACCTCAATCCTTTCTTTATTATCAAAAGTGAGTTTGGGTAATTTATTCACGCTTTATACACACCTCAAACACTGTATTTAATACAGTATGCACTGTAAAATTTAGAAATTTCCAGTCAGCTTAAATGATATTGAGATGGTAGCGCAAATTCCTTTGAAAATTGTTTTAATTTTTAATCTATAACAACGGACAGATTATCATAACTTAAAACAACAAACCATTTTAGCTCAAAGGAATTTCGCAACCATCTCACACAAGCATTTAATCTTACTCAAAAATTCAGTGTGCTGTAAATTAGCCTCATTCACAGTCAGATACCTTATATATGATTTTTTTCCCCCGTTTTGACTCTTCTTTCCCTATCCTTGGCCGGCAGGCTCACCTTTCAACTATAACTTTTCAACCTAAAAGGAGCAACACAATTATCTTCAACAATTGACCTCTCATGTCGATCTTACATCCGTACATCGCCTGGCCCCCAGTGATGCAAATGGAAAACTTTCATAAGAGAGCTCTTGGCTGGCGCGGAAGCGGCACGCCATTCCGTATTTTTAAGAGGAAAAAAAGTGTGCCACCAGGGCATACTTTTGCCTAAAAATAACTGGAGGACTGCAAAAGTGAACATAACAATTGTAATTTCACGATGCACTCATCATTGTGGGAACTGTAGCATGCAAGGCACAACCCTATGGGCACATATACGTTGTAGCAACATTGCAACAACGTCACCCTGTTCGTCAAATGACATAGAATTGTATGGTAGAAATTATTTTGTCATAATGTTATGAAGCAACATCGAAGATATGATGTTAGCATGCACCATTGCGGCAAACTTTCACAACATTGTGAGGCAATGTCAATGGTTCAACGCTAGCTTGCGACATTGTGGAAGTTCCCTGTAATTTTTTTTTCATTTGAGAGAACCAAGTGTTTTTAGAGAGAATATCACACATTTTCAAGATTCCCTCATTACTGGTGCTACTTTCCAACTAATTTATATGCAGTAACCTCAGAATATGATAATCTTGAGAAAGAACATTGCTGCTATATCCAAGTATTTTCAATCTTTGCTATATCATCTCAAAAAGTTCTGATATTTTTGCAATTTTCTTTTCAATTTCAATTTCTATGATTCTTGTATAGCTTTAAATGAGTATCTGATATTTTTGATTCGACCTCACACTGAAAAAAAAGTTTGTTCAAGAGAGGCAAATGAAAAGTTTGTCATGCAGTGTCCGTTCGAACTCTTTGTTTGAAACTAGACAAAAGTAGTGTTCATTTTCAATATTTCTATGATTAGATAACACGGAGATTTGTTAAGGATGGATAACTTGCTAGGCTGTTTCACAAATTTTGATTGATTAGATAAAATGTTTGGACGCCTGCAGACATTATTTTTGTCTGTTTTAAACGAAACTTTTACCTTTTTTTTTCAGCGAAGATGATATTTACGATTTATATCATTTTTATAAGAATTAGAAAATCATAAATACTGTTCAAATTGCATAAAGTTGATTTGTTTTAGCTTTGGTACCTAATCTGTTGGAATTGTTGTGCACAGAATAAAATCTGACACAAAAATATAATTTTGGTTCTGATTTATTCACGAATATATATATAGACACATACAATCAAGATTAACACATTTTCACTACACAGGGATATTGCAATATATAATTATTGAATGCAAACGAGTGGGACAACTCCAGATCAATACATTGTATAGAGTCACTTATGAAGAACTTAAAATAGGAGCCATTAGCATGCATGTAAACTCAGACGTTGTTGAGGATCTGTCACCATGCTACGCTCAGTATGATACACTGTCAGGTATTATAATAAAACTCGATGGGAGTGTGGTTCACGGCAATGAACCTCAGGAATGTCAGGTCATGGAAGAATACAACACAAGTCCGAAGGAAGAGTGTTTATTCTGCAGCAGACCTGACATGAGTGAGGTTCATTGCTGTGAACCACACTCCAATTAAGTTTTATTTATAATATCCCGCAATAAAAATAAACCTCCAGTAAAAAAATAGAGTGATTTCATATGGCACTATTTTGTTTGAATGGCGCCGAAAATATCCCTAGCAACCACACGGACCAATCAGAGCCTCAAAACATTGTGACTTCATCACTTTACATATCAACTTCAGGACTTCTTTCATGTGGTTCACAACAATGAACCACATGGTGTGAATCACACGGTTTTTTGCCAGAACTACACTGCCTATTGTGGGATATACTGTAAATTGAAAGTCAGCCTAAATGATTGAGTAACATGGTTGCACTCGTGACATGTTTGAGCTGACATAGCTTGTTGTTTTAGATTATGAACTTACGGAAATCTGTCTGTTGCCATAACTTGAAACAACAAGCTGTATTAGCTCATACAGCACAACCATCTCACTCAATCTTGTAAGCATACTCAAAACTCAAATTTTGCAGTATAAAGCATTACTTGCACAGACATTTTTGAATCAATGCTTATCACTGTGTACCAACCAAGTGACCTAATTAAGGATTTTTTTGTTTACATTTTGCTAGTTCTCATATATAGAGCAAACAACAAACTTTGCATCATAGCCAGTATGCTGTCTTATAGTACAAGTAATCCACATAAAAATTTTGGAATCAATCAATGACGTTTTCTGGGAGATTAGGCAGTTTTAGTAAATTTTAGTGCATTTTTTACTAGAATCACCAAATCTTTTGATTGTTGAATATTTAAAGCTTGAAATTTCACACCAAGATGTCTAATACATAAATACAGCATACTGGCTATGTTATATTGTAATTGAATTGGTTCTTTGTCCAAAATTTAAGATTTTATGATTAAGTAGGTCGCTTCGCATAGAGCAAACGTTACACAGTGTTATGACTCCTACAGTAACAACCGGGACTTTTAATAGTGAATTAAAAACAAAATAGCATCTGCGACTACTTCTGAGGTCAGTCGTATCAATTTCATTATAAACCGCACATCTTATAAATGATGCCCTGGACGAATCAATGATCATTTGCATAAGAATAACTAATATTTCCATAGGGACTTGTACTTCCTGGAGGTGGTCTGAAACAACAAAAAGAACTGTTAAATAATTATTCTCTTTTAAAAAAAAGAAGAAAGTTCAAAGTGGGACCAATATAAGCACCAATCAAATTGGTCACGAGCCCTTTCGTGTTGTGGGCTCTGTGTCAATGGCGGAACAACATCATACAGAATCAGTAGTTCTACAATTATTGGTATGGTGTGTGCCGGTGAGCAGATTTTTCTGGAATGGTTGTAATATAATTAAATCACATTAAAATATAAATACAAATATTGACTGATCTCACGGGCGCTAGCCAAATCTATTTCCGTCGAAAACGATTTGATCACTGCAAAAGATATAGCCAGTGCATTTGACTGTTTGAGTGTTCGTCACATGGTATAAGCCGGTTATTCACCATGGGATCAGGAATATGTTTATCACACCTCGGGCTAAAGCCCTCGGGTGATAAATCACATATTCCCTCTCCCGTGGTGAATAACCTATACTTATTATACTGAATAGATAAACAGTCCTCCTTTTTGACAGTGTTCCTTTTTTCGTGAACTATTGCAGGGCAATATATGTAATACTAACTATATTGACTGACATGTGACCCAATGAGAGTTCCGCTTTCATGACAGAGGCATGACAATCATTATTATAGCCAGTCACCTCAAACTGTAATGGGCTAATGGCTATAATTACACTTACAAATATTCCGCTGGGATGGCATCATTGCTAGCATAATCATAACCGCCCGTTATTTCTGTTTGATCCCGAGGAGCTTCAGATCTGCTGACCAAGTGATTGGCTCTCGTTTTTGAAGTTTGTGTAGCAAGCATTTCATTGCCCTGGATATCAGAATTGCTTTGTGTCACAGAGGTTTGCCTCCTTGAACGACTAGAAAGAGAAAATAATAATATTACGATTTCATAATTTCTAATATCAATGTACAGTGCTCCCTGCATTATAAGACCGCCCTTCTACGGTCAAAAAGTGGTCTCTCATGGGGCTGAGGTCTAGATACAAGATACAAAGTTTTGTTTTGAATTGGTTGATACAAACAAGAAACTTAAGCTCGCACAGCTATTGTGACCGATTTCTCACACCAGGATGCAAAATGCGCTAAGGTGTGGGAGGAAGGCGGTCACATAAGCAAGTCGGTCTAACAACACGGGGTCTACAACGCAGATACCACTGTATTAATGACATGTGTAAAGAATCTAGTGTTGTGTCAAATAAGCATTAGTAACCATGTTGTACGGAGAGCTTGGCGGCACAAACGATTTTGTTCAAACTTATTTTTCGTTATTTTACACACTGTTCATTTTGAATGTTTCTTCAAATTCAATGGGCAAGTTATTTCAAAATTAAAAATTATGCGCCACTAATATAATAAACTTGCTAATTTTGATGTTGTAAATAAATTTTCCTTGTAGCCCAATGGAATTTGAGCAAATCTTGTGAGAAATAATCAGAGTTTAAGAGTGCACATATAAATATATCAAACAATAGTGACTTACTAAATTAAGTAGACAATTATCAAAGCCAGGACCACAATTATAATGAAGAAAAGGCCCAAAAAACTACTCAGGGTTCTGATTGCATTCTCTTCTGGAAAAAAAAGAGAAAGAAAAACAAATTATTTATTCTAAAAGTTTTCGCTTACCTTAATGTTGTATTACTTCTGGTATAACTATTGATCGTTCTTTTTGTTTACACATTAGCCTTATTTCTATTACACTCTTGATGAAAATGCTGGAATAATTTGGATTTCCAAGTAAATTCCATCGCGGGAAATAGATATTATCTTATGACTGGTGGTACTAAAGTCTTGGTGGGGAAATTAATAAATTAGCTCTAAAGAATTAATGCGACAAGGATCAAAACTTTAGTTGGCTAACTTTGCCTTGAAATATGAGGGTTGGTTTACTTCGCTGTTAAGAACAATATGCAATTATCCATTAATTCCACTGATTTACTATATGCAATTACTTTTCTTTAGATCAGACAGTGCTTTGGAAGCTGGGTCAGGAGGAGTAGAACCTTTGAGGATACTTGGTGCAGTTGTGCTGAATGGCCAGATAGGTCTTGTCGTTTCTGGTAGCTCAATTCTTTCTGGAAAGTATATAATCATTGTAACTTGTAAGAATCAAAATTTCCTTTTTTTAATCCCAATATTTAAATGCATTTGAAAAAAAAAACTTTGTTTACTAATGACATATGTTTAAGACCAGGCGGCACTTGAGGACAAATCTCTGTCATGCATAATCGTGTGACATTACAGCCTGTAAATTTGATATGCAAACAAAGTGGGATGAAGCACTGTGAAAATGGCACTTCGTGAATCATCATACTGGTGATTTGTCATGATCATACCCAATACTTTCAACGTTAATTTGATTTAAGGGGACTAATCCTGCTTGTTGGTGACAAGCAATCGAAAGTATAAAGCATTGGGGTTTCATCCTGTCTCTGTTCGGGACTGTCAAGTGGCAGCAGAATGCTGACAGTCCCTGGAAAATCGAATTGGGTCAACAATAATTTGATCTGTTTTGGACAGATCACCAGATCAGGTCGCACTACACCAGGCCATATTACTACGGCAAACTACTTTCACAAAGCATGGTTGCTGGCAAATATCCAGTCCACTGCTTCGAATGAAAATGTTTGGAATTCATGAGACAAAAAGAAAGTTTTGAAACTTTAGCATACACTTTGCCTGTGAAAGGGATGATTTTACTCATCAGAAGTTTGATGGTATTCAATCTACTTATGCCATTTAGTGCATGTTAAATTGTGGTCAGGAAAGGGTCCAAAAAGAATGCATTCTCACTTATTTACTTGTCCATACAAAGCCAATGTTTTTGCTTTGTGATATCAAAAATGCTCAATTGTATTTATTCTGTTACTTTATGGGGATTTATTAACTAGGACAACAATATAATTCACAATTTCATAAAAGCTGTGTTACACTCAGCAAAATGTCTTGTCCATGCCACAAGTGGCCCCCTCTATACTGGCAATTTATGTGAGCTATAATGTATACATCCTCCATAAAAAATAGTTCCAACTTATTTTGGTATTTACAAGCTGTCTGCTTAAAATTGAAGCCAACCAAAGTCAGATTAGACACTTGCAGAGTTTTTGGAAATAATCTAGACCATCACTAAATGATGGAACTGTCCTGGTTTCTTCCACACTGTCCTGGTGTCTTCCACTGATCGAAATTCTGTTGACCGCTCACAGGAGCTCGCGAATTTTGCACCCAGGTGGCAGCAAATAGCGGTCAACTTGTAGACAGGGTTTCATCCTAAAATCAGTTATAACAAACAATTGGCCTTCTCTTCATTGTGACTAATCAAACAGCCTCTATATATATGTTTCCCATGTCGAAAGAAGAGAAGATGACACTTCAGTAGCTATTATGTCTCACAGAGTGCTAACATCTACATGAATAACACTAATTTTTTTGGATATCAAGTTTAGAGGCTGTAGAGGATTTGGTGTATGACATAAAAAACAAAACTTTACGGGATGTATTTTCTGACCTCTCTCTCTATGTAACATAAGCATCTAAGGGGGCATTCTTAGTAGACTTCATGATCTGTAAGGGGATGGAACATAGTGTAAGTAGCTATGTTTTACTCTAAGTGGATTCTAACGTGCTTCTCAGTTGTCATCAGTAACAATATCTGCTGTTTGTAATCTTGTAAAAAAACTCCAGGTGGCTCAAACCTCTGCTGTACGTCTAATTGAGGGACTAAAAAGACAAGACAAAGTTAGTCATTTTAGGAAAGAGTTACATTAGCTTCCAATCCCTGCAAGGATCCTATTCAAACTTATGACATCCACATGAAAGTTGTGAATAATCAACCACCTCAATATCTCAAAGTCTTATTCGACTCAAACCTGAAAATAATGTGAACCTCCGCAGCAATGTCAAATTGCTCTTAGAGGTACCTGCCATACGAAATCAAAACAAGTTTGAAGATAGAGCCTTCTCCTATTCATCGCCAACACTTTGGAATGGCCTGCCAGAAAATGTACGCAAATCAAAAACACTGGATAACTTCAAGAAGCAATTGAAAACATGTCTTTTCGAAAAACACTACAGAAATATTGGCTAATCTGACCAAGCGCTAATGAGCAGTTTACTGGATTTGGCGCTATATAAGTTCTTATTATTATTATATTAAGGGGCAATGTCTGGTATTGGTACAGAACTCCTAAGGGGGCAATCCATATCTTAGAAGCCGTCTTAGTTCCCTTATCCTGAAAAACTTAACTAGCAGCCCTGTCAAAGGCCGCTGTATGCTGATATGTTAATACATTACAACAAAAGTAAAAAATTGATAAAAGGTTATCAGAATGGACCAATTCAAATCTATTATGTAGACCGGCAGCCCAGGGGCTCTAGCCTAGTCGAACGAGGTACCACTAACGGAGCATATGGGTATAAAGGGAATAATAAGGCGCACCAGAAAACCCATTTCTGGCGCGGCGTATCGGTCGCGTTTACCCCTGGCGGCCATTTTCCAAGATGGCCGCCAAAAAAATAAGTGCATGCAGTTTTTGGTCTAGATCTTTAATGGCTTATCCGATTTTGATAATTTTTGGGTCAAAATATATGTATTTCAATATTCCCAATGCAATGATGTCATAACAATTTCAATATTATAAGCATTTTATGCTGTTTTTAAGGATCAAATGCAAAAAAAGTGAAAAATTTGGAAAAAAATCAAGATTCTCTGGCAAAATAAGGCATCATAGTCAATGAATGGTTGGTTTTAGGGCAAAAATAACATCATAAAAAACTTCCTGACATACAGAAATACCAGAAACCATGTCTTATTTGTTGCTGTGTGACATTTAGTGATGAAGATATTCCCATTTATATGACTGGTCACGTCAAGTGAGAATTGTGACGTCACAACATCACTTATCAGCATAGACGAATAAATGTGTCTAATTTGGCATAACTCTCCAACAGCTTATCAGATTTTTATCATTTTTGTGTCAAAATATATATTTTTCAATATGCCCAATCCAATGGTGATGCCAAAAAGAAGAAATTATGAGTACTTTATATTGTTTCTTATGATCATTTGTCAAAAATGTGAAATTTGGGATTACTAGGCAAAGCAAGGCTTATGACTTGCATTATTGACTTTGACACACAGGCAGACAGAAAAATTATTTTATTTCATCATCATCATTTGAATAACATTGTATTATTATAAAAAGGTACATGTATAGAGTATGATAACGACATGAGATGAGTGAAAATACAGATGATGAGGAGACCCACCAAAGACCAAAAAATATTGTTGCTGCTGGTTGGCCACTTGATGATTGTAATGTTAATTTTAGAGTAAAAATATGCCACCTTTCATCAATTTCACATGTTCCAAAATATCAGCAAGTATGTCTGATTTGTTGCTTTGTCACTTTCGGAGATGAAGATATTTGCATTTTTGTGAGCAACCAGGTCAAGTAAAATTGTGACGTTGTGACATGATATTTCCGCAGTTTTGCATACATTTGTCTTATCAGGTGTGAATCATTAACAGATTATCAGATTTTTATAATTTCAATTTAAATACGTATATTTATGCATGCCATATTTAATAGTTTTAGGACAATTTGTCAATTTTAAGTAGTTTATGCTGTATCTTTTTCCATGGTAAAATCCAACAAGAATCTACGGGTTGCTAAATGGAAGTGGCGTGTTGTCTTAGTTCAAATCCTCTGAATCCAGCAGATAATTTGTCCAGCACTGCTATAAGTATAACTATTCAGATAGATATGGTTCTGAAGACATTGATAAATAGATAGATAGATATTACATAGATAGATATTACATAGATATAGATAGATCTAAATAGATAGATATAGATAGATAGATATCAGATAGATAAATATGGTATGCACATGTGCAGCCATTTAAGAGGAGTGGGTCCTTAGATTGATCAATGAGATGGCAGATAGAGCAAATGTCCTCTAGGCCTACACGTTACACGTTTACTCTATTTGAAAAAGATTGAAAGAGCCAATGAATTAACATCTCATCTGAATGACATCCACCTGGGACTTTGATCTTGAGAGTACATTGAAAATATTCTAAATTGTCTGCCCAAGATTCGAACCAAGGCAAAGAAGACCCTTAATATATCCTAAGACCTGCTTAGTTCCATACAACCATGTCAATAAAGATCTTACTTTCTCGTTGGGGCAGCTAATTGGCAGAGCGGTTATGATTCCTGCCTTCTCCGTTGAAGGTTTTAACTCTTGTCAAAACCCCGTGTGGGGAACCAGAAAAACTCAGCGGACTTTCAGGAGCAAAACCCCAGCTGGATGTTGTTCGCATTAGAGTTTCCAATTTAACTGTTTACTTGCCAAACAGTATAACTGTTTCATTTCTTAACAGTTAACTGCCAGTTAACTGTTATGCGAGTTATAGGTTTGGTGGGATTGACTAATTTAATGCCTCAAGATAGCAAATATGAGCTAATAACTAGCTTTGACCTCTTCTGCTTGTTTAACTATATTTTTGGATGGAAAAAAATGCAAACACTACAGATGATTCACTTTTCACTGCATAAACAAATAACAACAGGTCGTTAACAAGACTATGATCATGCTTTTCCAATGATAAATATGAACAATATTGACTTGATTATCACAATTTTAACATTCTTGTGTGTGCCATTTATAAGTTTTGACACAATGTTAAGTGCTTAATTCATCTTTAGTCAAATATGTTAAATAGACTTAAAACTGTCACTATGATAAGACAGTTAACTGTTAGATTAACAGTTAACTGTTCAGTTGACTCAAATGTCATTTCAATGCTATTTCAAATAGTTAACTGTAGCAGTTAACTGTTACAGTTAACTGGTTGGAAACTCTAGTTGGCATCTGACATTAAATTGGCAATCGCTTGTTTCAGTGTCTGTAGGGCAATTAAAGGATCTCTCACATATAGGGTAAATGTGAAGCATGTGAGGACTTCTGCTGTCTCCCATCTCATCAATCAACTCTTGTGAGAGCCCAGAGCTGCACTTAGAGGGCTGTACCTACCATATCTCTCCATCAATCTATCTATCACTAATTATGCTGGTCTATACACCTGTAAATTAGTGTACCACGGCCAGCTAACTTGAAGAGTGCCAAAATGACCAACTCAGTTTATCAATCTAGACTTTGCAAAGAGTTGAAATCCCATGTCTGATTGGCATGGATATTTTGGACCGATGGATGGACCATTTGAGCTTTAAGTCCTGTATTTATGTGGGGTAATTACAGGGGAGGACACAGCAATTAAGCGCAAAGGATGATTGAAATTCCTTTCCATCACAATTTCAGGGTCCAGTGATTGGCAAACCAGTGCATTACCAACTGAGCTGACCCAAACCTCTCCTGGACATGTTGGACCATGTCATAAATTATAACACAAGTACCAAATTGCATCCTATTGCTCTCGCTTACTGAACTGATCAGCACAACTTCATGTGATTAATTCATGTTTAACTTCCAGACTTTTAGGAAAATGGCCACTGAAGCTCAACCGTAAGGCCCAGAAAGTTATCACTTCTGGATAGATCCAGATCGGCATGGATATCATGCTGATTGATGTAAAGATTGAGTGTGATACCTTAAAATTAAGGTCAAAATCGGCTGTGAAGATGTGAATTGAACTAGTCTCTAGACATTGTTGAATCTGAAAGCATTACGTCAATTTATGATAATTTGACATATCAAACCTTTTTTTATCTAGGATAGATTCTCCGGGTGGTGCAATCTATCTAATTCATAAAATCCATCCATTCTATCTGTCCGGGGCTTGAAAAAATATGAATTTCAATAACATTGCCCATGAATTCTCGCTAATCAAGCCTCCATATTTCCAAGTCGGAAATTTGAACCTTTTTTCAAAATTTTAAGTGAGATTTAGAGATTTCCAGGCAATGACATGCCCGAATTCCCTACTTTTCCTGCCATGCTATATATCTAGCAGTATTTAACTATCCATTTATCTAGCTAGCAATTTGACGATAATTCTTCTATCCATCAATACATCCAACACTATATTTAACTGAAATACTTGGAAATTTGTATAACTATTGAAATCTCATCTCCTGTGACCTAGTTTTATGATAACATAAATTCCAAGGTCAGTAAACTGAGCAATAAACTTCCAAATGTCACCATGACATAGTTCCAGGTCAGCTTATTTCATACACAGAACACAACACATATGATTTACAAAATGGTGGACAGCTTATTTGCATACACAAACACAATTCACATCATTTTTTAACGGTGCATCCAATCAAGATTAAAAGCAAAGGAAGTCTTGTCCAAATTACAACATGCCTGCGATTCATAACTACGCCAGATACATGCTCTACAATCAAGTTATACTTATTTCTTGACTCGAAACATCTCCGAACAAAATGGCCAAGTCAGGGCCCTAAAGACATTCTGAAAATGCTCAAATTTCAAATCTCCCACCACAACTTCAATTCTCATGGGTACTCACCTCCACAAAAAATGTGAAATAACGAAAAAAAAAATCCCGGCCTGCTCCAGCCCGCCCCGTGTGATAAATCTCTGACCCACAGCAGCCCACACTCACAGATACCAGGCCCATCTTTTTCTAATCTTACTCTGTCAGTCTATCAGGGCACTATCAAATCAAATTATATTTTAAAAGTTTACCAATCGCTTCTATTCTGTTTCTTCCAATCTACGGGTACTCTAACTATTGATTGTGAAACGATACTCTCATAAAAATCCCCATCTATCTGTTATCAGATTATCTCGGCCTATCTCGGCCCTTTCAATCAATAAATCAATCAAATAAATCTGGGCCTATCAATCAATCCTTCTAAATTTATCACAATCCTATATTTTCTATTGTGTTCTATTTTGTGCCATCCAAGCTGCGGGCAACTTACTAGTATGTATTGAATATAGTCCAGGCAAATACTCTCTACAGTTGTCAACAAAATAATTCAACCCCTTGATGTTTTTCCATTGAATTCAATAGCTGACAAATGCAAAATGAGTGTGGTGACATCAGCATATATATCAAATCATGAAGAGGATAACATCAATTTGTATCAGACAACATAATGCCAAACTATTAGGAAGGGTACCAGAACCTGGTAGGTGGTTTGTATTTCGCATAGGGGTCAACAGTGTCAAAAATGTTTCAACCCCGTTGCCGCCATTGGATTAGCATTGGAGCACAGGGTTTAAGAGTTGTTCAAACGTTTTGACCCAATCATACTTTTTGTGATTTGAAACATTCTGATGTCATCACACTCATTTTACAAAACCTGTTTACTATTGGGAAGAAATCAAAGGGGTTGAATAATTTTGCTGCCAAGTGTAAACTATCTGTGTTGGACCAATCTTGATAATTCGACCTGTTCCTTACAAGGAACATGTCGAATTATCAATAGCTTGGGACCATTCCCTGGTATTGCAGGTGAACCATTCATTGATAAAGAAGAGATGGGGATTGTATGCAATCATTGCATTGTTGGTTGTAGGAATAGAATGGAAAAGGTGAGATTTTTTTTATGGCTTAATTTTTCAGTCTGCAACCAATATGGCAATTAACAACAATGCCAATGATAATTATGTGCGATTTATGTGTTTTTTCACATTTTTGTATTTCACCATGAAAAAAGCATAAATTTAATACTTATTATTGACAAAACTGCATAATAGCAGCAAAAGCACCATGCTAATATGCAGATCCAAAACTTTGATAATATGTTAAATATTTACATCCAATTAGACAAACCTATGCATCACTGCGGAAATATAACGTCACAATTTTTACTTGACCTGGTCTCTCACATAAATGTAAATATTATCAAGACCAAAAATGACAAAGCAACAAAATAGGCATACCTGCTGATATTTTAGAACATTTGGAATTGATTAAAGGTGGCATTTTTACTCTAAAGTCAATAATACAAGTCATAAGATGCCTTGTTTTGCCTGGAAATCCTGAATTTTTCCTAAATTTTAAGATAATTTTTACAAATGATCAGAAGAAAGAATATAAAATACTTGAGATTTCCTATTTTTGGCATCACCATTGGATTGGGCATATTGCAAAATATATATTTTGATACAAAAATTGTAAAAATCTGATAAGCTGTTGGAGAGTTATGCTAAATTAGACACATTAGAAGCACCACTGCTGAAACGTGATGTCGCATGTCACAATTACCACTTGACGAGACCAGTCATGTAAATGGGAATATCTTCAACACTAAATGTCACACAGCAACAAATAAGACATGGTTTCTGGTATTTCTGTATGTCAGGAAGTTTTTTATGATGTTATTTTTGCCCTAAAACCAACCATTCATTGACTATGATGCCTTATTTTGCCCGAGAATCTTGATTTTTTTTCAAATTTTTCACTTTTTTTGCATTTGATCCTTAAAAACAGCATGAATCGCTTACAATATAGAAATTTTTATGACATCAGTGCATTGGGAATATTGAAATACATATATTTTGACCCAAAAATTATCAAAATCGGATAAGCCATTAAAGATCTAGACCAAAAACTGCATGCACTCATTTTTATGGCGGCCATCTTGGAAAATGGCCGCCAGGGGTAAACGCGACCGATACGCCGCGCCAGAAATGGGTTTTCTGGTGCGCCTTATTATTCCCTTTATACCCATATGCTCCGTTAGTGGTACCTCGTTCGACTAGGCTAGAGCCCCTGGGCTGCCGGTCTATATCTGGCTTTTGGATTCTGGTTGGCTTAAACATTTTTTTTAGGTAGATTGGATATCAGACTCTAGAATATTTTTAAAGGATCAACTTGAATCATCCACTCCACTACAAGAAACTTGTTATAAAAAAATCTATGTTGGTTTTTTGCATTGAAATTTTGTTTTTCAAAAAACCATTTTGAATCTAAAAAACCAATTTTGTCGGAAATTTTTTAGAGTTTATGTACTTCTTGATTTTCGTTTACCTGACCAGGCTGACCTACCTCCTTGGCATAATGTCAGCAATGGCAGATTGCAATTGTTGCTATACCATTTGGCACTATCTCCATGCATCACCAGACATTCTCCTGAACTGGGTTCCTGGGGAGCCCAGTTTGTTTTGACTATCATAGAACCATCTGGTAAAAGAAAAATCATTTATTATCCACAATAACTTTGCATAAATCTTCAACATTTTCTTTATTGACTGAAAGCATGATGTCATGCTGAGGGCAGCACATACACAATTTTGTGAACCTGTTGAGCTCTAAGTTTAGAGTGTCGCGGCTCTCTCCCAATCGAGGATGAACACTGAGGATAATGGATCAACCTTGTGTTTGGAAGATCTCTAAACCAAACTGTGGTACTCAATAACTCAAACAGGCTTACCATGCATCCAATTATTTTAAGCCGTAAAATGATATTGTTTACATCAGTTAAGTAATGTGATCTTTAAGTGCGAATTGCCAAACGTACAGATTATCCATAAACAGCTTCAATATGACATCATGCCCTCCGGCAAAGAAGAAAAATTAAAGGATACATAGTTATAGGATAGGGGAGAGCGGGGCACAGTGAGACGGTGGGCACAGTGAGACAAAGCCGGTAGCGTCTAGCTGGTACTGTTTATAGATCAACCCTCTTTTGTATAGTACAAAAAGTAAGTAAGTGAGAGTCTGACCTATATCCGGAATGCCTACACAGCATATCGAGAGTGGAATTTCAATATGTAGGTTTTTAGCCGATAAAAGTAAATAATTTTGCTGAACGACTTTTTGTTATAATTCCCAAGAAAAATGGTATAACACAAATCAATTGCCAGGAATTCAAACCTTGATTATTTGACTTAGTTTAGTGAGATAATGAACCACAATACAGGTATCTGGTCCGCAGGATTCAAAAATTTTATAAAGAGAGCTGCTTGGGGCACAGTGAGACAGTTGGAGAAGGGGCACAGTGAGACATGGTAAAATACACTCGAAACGACCTGAATGTAAGGCATAGCTTACAATTCACTAGTAAAAACAAAATGCCTGCAATAAACTCCTGATTTTAGTGAGTCATATTCAAAGAGAAGCATCAGAATGAATTTTGATTAGTATGTAACAGGTGCGGCAGGTTAAATAAGTCGTACATGTGTCCTGTGCGATGAAGTTTCGAAACATGCTCAAAAACGGACCTAAAAAATCACCTAGCCAGCTGCTTTTATAGGAGTACAGTAGGTTCTGTAGCAACAATTGATGGAACAATTCTGCAGTTCCCAAGGATCGGCGGTTATGGCAGCAGATGCCCTGTCTCACTGTGCCCCGCCTGCTGTCTCACTGTGCCCTGCCCACGGGGCACAGTGAGACACTTAACGAGCATGGACGTAACTCAAAATTTCTCCAAACCTGTAAAAGGTAGGAACCTGAAACTACTTGACAATATACCCAACGTCATTACCTATAATGTAGACCTAATCTCATTTAACTCATTACTGCCAACATTTTGGAACACTTGAAAATAAAAAAAGTGTCTCGCTGTGCCCCGCTCTCCCCTACATAGTTATTTGATGGATAATAAACAGCTATTGATATTTTTATATACAAATTCATCATTATACATGTTTATTTTTTATCACAAGGTGTATGTTACTCAAAAATAGATATTTGGCACACAATTAAAAAAAATATGTCTGTTCCAGAAACCTTGCACTGGAAACTAAAATTACACATAAAGTCATATAATAAAACCCCATGACAGTGTAGTTCACAGCTATGAACATCATGAGTGTCAGGTCTGCTCTGAATTAACACGAGTCCGAAGGACGAGTGTTATTCAGAAGGCAGACCTGACACGAATGATGTTCATAGCTGTGAACTACACTGTTATGGGGTTTTATTTATATCCCGCAATGACTTTTTCAGTGGTTTTTACTCAATTTTAGTCTGATAACTTCAAATTCTCCCAAGTTAGGAGCAGCAGTTTGTTGTGACGTCACCAGCTGCCCATTGTGACGTCATGACATAAACAATCGGTGCCCATTGTTTGCATAACAACGTCAGATAATTTATTTCATTGAGTTCACTAGGATGAACTCAATGGTGTGAACTCAATGGTTTTTTCATGGTGTTCACTCGCAAATGCGGGATATTAATAAAAAATGAATACAAATTTTGAGACAGTGCAACCTCACCATGCCATGTCCACAGTCTGTGAACCATCCCGATGTGTACATTGCTCGATGCTGTCATAATTTCATTGTGCAGAGAAGAACCTTCACGAAGTCCGATGCCCGTTATCGTCTCCCAGCTTCTCAAATAAAACAAATCTTCTTCGAGACTTATACAGTGTGACCGGGCCTCAAACCAGGTTTTTAGTTCTTTAACTAATTGTAGACAATTGTTGCCAGAAGAAACTTCACAGTCATCTAAATAGAAGAAGAAGAATTACTTCTACAATAACAAATGACAAATATTATTAAAAAATTAGATTGAATGAGTTTGTGCATTATATTTAAATATATAATTACTTCGCTTGATGATTTAATCTTGCCTATTATGGCTGTTCTATTTACTCAATAAATTTTTATCAATTTATTGATCTTTCAACCTTTTAAAAGTGTCGTAGGCTAAAAGAGTAACAACCCTCCTGCAAAATGGGCATCTTGACACCAATGCTCCTGTGAACATTTGCCAACTTGGACTTCTCTTGATGTAATAATAATAATAATATATTTTTATAAAGCGCAAAAAAATGTCCAAACATCTCCATTCCCTTACTAATGCTACGTTTTCACGACAAGGATTTTTGTGCACCGCAGCAGTAAAAGTCCATTTCCAAGCAGTGGCGTATTTAGGGGGGGCATTGGGCCATGGCCCCCCTCAGGCCAAAAAATAACATCGAAGAGATAGGAAATGCCGTGGAGCGCCGCATATTCATGCCCCATACAATGGCCCCCCCCCTCAGGCCATTTCTAGATACGCCCCTGTTTCCAAGGAAATTTGACATAGAAAATTTACGGACATGAACTAGGCAGCATTACCTAACCAATTAAGGGCCTTCTGTGGTGACCATTTTTTCCATCTGCAGTGACTATTTTTCTATCGTCGGTGTGCCCGAGACAGTCAGTGGTGCAACGAACTTGAGCATCAACTTGCACCCCAAACCTGGGTTTTTACATCACTGCTCCTTATTTTGATGCGTGGGGTAGATGTGTAAATGAGCAGGGCACATGTTAGCAGATGGGGCATATCTGCAGCCACTTTGGGACGCAGGGAAAGACCGGGTTGAGCGATGTTGATCTTTTTACAGCAGGGCACCCAGATAAAATAATGGATGTTGAACTAAGATTTTTGTACCCCGCGTATCCAAAAAGTGAGGCTTTTACCTTCAGGTTGCTACGCAAAGATTCTACACTTTGAATCTCTTTTGACAGCTACGTCATACTGACCCTAATTTATTGAAACCACATGGAGGCTTTTATTATCGACTTCTGTGTAGTGCACTATGAATATCACTGGGTCCGTTTCACTGTGTTGGCGACGACTGTCACGATTTAACTTATACCAAAAATTTGCAAAAAATTAAGATGACTGTCAAAATCGTGACATTCGTCGGCACCTTATTATCATCCTTATATTCATAGTGCCATCTTCACCTTGTTTCTCTCTCTCAGAGGTAGCTAATTGATGTTACTGAGTAGATGGACTCATTACCGGGGATCCTGCGGGAGACACCTTAGCACTTGCCACCACGAAACACCTACTCAAGAAATACCAGAGGCTCGACATTTTAGGTTCACTTATTCGTTTAATACTCCATTTATAGACAGTTACATCAAGAATCATTGAAAGAACAGAAGCTATCCAACTTATCAATACATTAAACGACGATCTTAACGAATTACGTATACTATTAACTAAATGCCATCTCAATCAACCATGACCTGGGGTTCCTTTAAGAGAAACCTTTGATCATACCTCTAACAACAATACCCTTACCTGACGGATCGTCACTGCGTCAGGGAGACAGGAAGCCCCCCTGCTACCTCAGCGGGAGCGGGCTCTCTTCTGGCTGGGCAAACAAGCTTGCCCCCAGAGATTGCTACTGGGGTGTTCTGCGGCTGCGCAGAAACACCAGGGTAACTGTTGCCATGGAAACATGGGGTGAGTTCTACCCCGTTGCTATCATTGTAGCTCATTACACAATAATATAATATATTACATTACTTTTATACAATAATAATATAAATGACATTACAGAATTAAGGTCTTGAGGTTCATGGTGATTTGAGGAACCTTCCTACAAGAGGAAAGAATGAAGACACCTCTGAAGCTAAAAGCTCAGCGGTGACATCCCGACCAATCGAGGATTTTTTATAAGATCGTTTTTCTCCGGTTTGAAGAAAACATCATTTAAACTTACAATCGAATATGGATTACATTCATCTAATAGTGAATTAACATATACTGTGCCTAATAATGTAACTTTCATTGAAAGGAATGCTTTCCACAATTGCTTTTAAAGATGGAAGCCTAAATGCTTCATGCTGATTAACAAAACGACTGAGAGGATTATTAATTGATTTTGTGCTTGATACCGATTTAGGTATAAACAGAGGAAACGCGTCTCATTGCACCTGAACTTTGTGAATGCTTTAATGAAAGTTGTGGTGACATCAGCGTGATGTAACCACTACCACCGGGCAGGCGGAAGGGGGGGGGAAAAATTTAAGATGAAAAGCGGGCGTGTGCAATATGCCCATGAAAGACAATTTGGAAAAAAGGGAAAAATTTTGAAAAAGAAGCAAGAATATGACTTGCATCGGTGATATAAAGGAAAGGAACTGAATGACAGTCCTTTAATGGCGTCAATGAGATGCTAGAGGGGAGCTCAGATAAAAAAAATGGAACCTAGATTTTAATGATTGACAAGAAAGGACAAGTTATTCTTATGACCTTTTCGTCAAATTTTGCAATTTTTTGTGAATCGTTGGGTGCGTAAACCAACGTTATTTTTGGAAGTAGAGCCGCTAATTACATGGCTCCTCAGCAAAAGAGACTCAAGCACCAGGCGAGTCAAATAGCCGTTTTTATCAAGGGCAGTTACGGGTATCATCCCTTGCGTGTCATTGGATATGCACGAAGCTGAACCAAAATGGTAAGTTAAAAGCATTAATTGCATTAAGACAGGACAGCCTTATAAATTTAAATGGGCTGGTATGTCCGATACCCTAAACTACAAAAGTAAGTAAATGACATATAAGCGATAAGCAATTAAAAGCGACAATTAAAATCATGAACAAAACATAATCAAAACGCAAATATCAGTAATAGCATGGATCAAAGTGACAATAGCAAAATAATAAGCAAAATGATAAAACAATAGTCCAATATGGAGAGAAATAAATCAATAGTGGACTATAGTTTCGTAAAACTTGTTACATACACTCTAAACAATCCGAATGAACTGTAGGCATAAGGCGTACAGAGAATTAAAACAATGCGAAAATAGGTAAACAATATGTTTGTACAGTGAAGTGATATCTAAGGTACGTGTACATATCAATACACCTGAGAAAACTTGTATAAGAAGCTGGCATGCACAATTGCATAGACCAGAGAAATTATCAAATTAGGGTAAAACATGAGCTTAAAATAAGATAGACATATGAGAAATGAGATCAGGTGTTTACAGAAATAGTTCAGTGCAAGAGTTGACTTGTGATAACTGTTCGTGGACATGTCGAGACATAACCAATGATGAATAATAAATATTGCATACTGATTTGGTCGATGCATAAATGTCTAATTAGTGATGCATTTTACACAATACGATTTGAGAGTCAATACATGATGTGAAAGATAACATTATCTATACACGTGTGGACAAGAAGATTGGAAGAATCATTGATTGGAGGAGTCAGTGATATAAGTCATTGATATAGGGCGAAGGGAGCGACACCGACGCTCCGTGCGTGGTGCAGAGGATGGAACGTTGACAGCGATGTGTTTTTCAGGGTCGAACAGGGTGTCGACCTGGCAACTTGAAAGATGCCGGACGTCGTGGACCTAATGGACGAGCTGCGAGATTTCGAGGTCCTATTACCATCAACCCAAAACGATGAGGGGGTTGTTACTGTTCTAACAGATACAGAACAGGATTGTCAACGTGGATGGCTGGTTATTCAACCGTGCGCGGCTGTACCGAAGGGGCGAAGTGAATGGAAGCGACGGGAGACTACCATTTCACGTCTGTAAATGTCAGTTCGGACGAACATTGTCTCTGTGAATGGAGCACAGGCGAGGTGCAAACCGGGGTGGAGGAAATAGCGAGGTGTTGTGCCATGTGCACAACAACCATGGCGGAGACAGGAAAAGTTGTGAGCGAGTAACTGGTATTTCAGTGGTCATGCTGAAGACTCGAGGGACTGATATATCTGCAATACCGTGAAGATTTGCCAGACCGGCTTCGTTGCGTGACTGACCCAGGTTAGGGTCAGGCAGAAGAGGAGGTGAACTGTTTATCACCACTTTTATGTTAGGGTCAGGCGGAGGAGGAAGTGACTCGTTTGTCACGACCTTTATGTGTGTATGCAGATAATCCCGATACTGGGTGGACCGTGGTGGGTCATGGAGAAGAAGACGTCGTCATGAGTCTTTTGTTCATACACTTTCTGAGATCACAATGTCTTTGCGAGCACAACCTTGTGCGGGAACGCTAGAGAATGCGTGGTGAGGAAACTCTTCTGAACTAGACACAATCCAGATTAGTGCCTGGCGACGGTAACCAATAGCAGGGGCAATCCATGTTAGCCTCCTGAATAAGCGAGTTACCCAGAGGAAAAGAGTTTCATTAAGAAGATGCATGCCAGAAGCGAGCTGGGACAATCCATATTAGTCACCAACTGAAAATGAGGCGATGCTCCTCAAGCACGATTGTTCGCTGATACTGCTTAAGAAACAGAGGCAATCCATGTTAGCCTTCTGTCAAGAAGCTAAGCAGGAGATGACATCATCCATATCATCATACAATGTGAGCTTGGTTGCGAATGGTGACATGTGCGACGAAGACTGCACAATGCCAAGCCAGACACAAAAGTTCAAGGAAAGTTCTGCAATAATGTTGCCCCATGTTGAACTCAGGTCAAAGCAATGATATGCTTGCCGTGGTTACGACGGAAATGGAGTGAAACGGAATGTTCACACTAGTGGTCGCCCCGAAATGGTGCCCTCTTCATATTGCCATGAGATGATTACAGGAACATGGCCGACTCGGAGTGGTCGTACGTCCTGGTGGAACGTGGTCCCATGCGCAATCGTGGTGCCCAATTAGAGGTGGTGCCCAGATCGACTGACTTTCGGATGTCCAATCATGTGTGTCTCTTGATAGGATGCCCATGACAGTAGAAGTCATAGTGGAAGCACAGGAACTGTAAAGACTCTCTCAGATCAAAGGTTAGAGAACATATGCATCGAATGTGTCTCTGATCATAGGTGCCCACAGCAAGTCTTGCACTGATGTTTGACGACCAGCCCGACCAGCAACTCGTGATCAAAGAGACATTCCCGCAAATTATGTGACAACACAGCATTAATATGGTATGAAATAGTCATACTGAAGTTTCTTTAAATAAAAACAGGCTAGGAGCTCAACCAATCAATAAGTACAAAAAGGAATATCATAATTGGTTGGATAAATAATCTGAATCCCAGCAAGATGCTGGTCGTTATGTGTTTATAATTAAAAGGAAAAGAATGTGGTTTAAATGTAAATAGAAAGATAGCAAATCACGGCAAAATTGATGCATCATCATGCTGATCAGCTCCCCAAGATCAAAATGAATCACATCAATAAAATAAGAAGGTCACTCTGCAACTTGAGTATAAGCTTGTTAAATCTTTGGATGAAAATTTGCATAAGACGTATGTACGCAATATGTGCATAGATACAAGCATATGTCATTAAAATGTACCCGTACAATCGAACCAACAAAGTGTGATTCCTCACAGACCGACTGAATGTAAGGGTATGCGAGCATGGTAATAAAAGGGTTAAATGCAAAAAATACGCATGCAGATAAACTAGAGAAAGGAAAAATGCAGTTATAATGCAATTGTAACATGAAACGGTATCTCAAGGAAATGCAGTGCAAAGATAAGTAATCATAATCATGCAGTAAAATAAAATCAGACGCTGGTACTGGTATCGTTAGGAGAGGGGGGTGGTGGAACAGGAGGGGGGAAGGATGGGCGGAGCATCAGTGACGTAGGACGAGTGGGGCGTGGTTCCAACTCGATATCAACTGCTGAGCGATTAGGGGGGGTATCGACTCGGGTACCCATGCGAGGGGCCGATGGTTGCCGGGGTGAAGTGGACCGGCGAGGCGGGGTAGTCCGCCTTGGTGGGGTTGTACGGCTCGGTATCCGAGTAGGGGGGGTCATTTTCTTTGACGCAGCCAAACCAGAAGTGGTGGCATAAGGTGCGATCTGTACTGAATGGGTAGTATCCGGTTCCATAACATTGGTGGACCGAAATTCCATCTCCCTTTGACGAAGTTCTCTAATTAGAGCTGAGTAAGGATTAAGCTCTTGAGTATTAACAACTTCTTGCATGTTATGGCCCAATTTGTAAAGGTGCACCGAGTCAGATGCGAGCATAGTCACCGCAAACTGTCCTTGCATAATCTGCTGTAACTTTTTCTGCTTGTATAAAGGAACATTAATGAGTCTAGGGAGTTCTACGTTAAGTGAGTCAATCTGCAAAGAGCACAATGCAGTATCCCAGTTGGGTTTAAGTATACTGTATAATCTGTGATGGTCACACTTGAAACTATTAGGACAAATGACACCTTTAAGAGAAAGTGTAGAAAGGTGGGACTTAATAGTAAGAACATATAGGAGTAAGCGCTGGTGTCCACTATTCAATTCCATGAATATTTCGATCTGTGGAAATTTGCGGGTTTCAGGCGAGCGATGCATCACTCTGAAGTCCCGGCAACATCTATGAAGACAACGCTTAGCCAAACTCACGACCATGTAGAAGACACAAATAGTAAGAAGGTGAAGGGTAGTGATGTGTATAAGACTGACAGGACTTAGAGAAACAGGGTAAATTACATAGTTGACCGAATCGCAATTCAAAGGGCGTCCGGGGAGGACCAGGTTGGCATGGGATGGTTTAAAATGAGTAGCCATTACCATAGAGGATAAAAGGCCACTAAGGTATCTACCACGACAATACATAAATATTACCAAAATTAGAGACAAATACCCAGCTATGGAACCGATGAAGGCGAAGCCACGGATCCAATGGCGAAGGCTGAACCAGGCTGAAAGATAGAAGGAGGCTTCCAGCTCGGCCCATTTGAGGAGAAAATCGTCACCCTTTTGTTGAATAAGGCGACTAAGTTCCTTAAGCTTAATAATGCCATGTGTCATATTGGCAAGTGACGTATTTGCTATTCTGGCAGCCACTGCAAACTTAGGCAAGGTGAAATTTGGCATGCCATAAGATTCATATGGTGGTAGTCCTGAAAAGTTAAGTTCACGTTCAAAAGAATGCATCGCAATTGCGTTGATAGTATAGTTAATTAAGAAGGGTTTATATTGGTTATTTTCGGATGCAGGACATCCTGTAATACGCCTGGGAATAAAGCCTGAAGGGGAGGAGAATTCGCAAAAGCAAAACTGGCCACGCTGAAGTACAGCGTAAAGGCTACCAGGAACCGGACGTGCCACACGATCATTAGAGCAACGTCGAGTCCATGGGAGTGATAAGCCAGTAACTAAGAGCTGGTTACCTGCGTCTATAACACGAGGTGCTGCTCTAAAAGGTTCAAAGAAATAATCGACTTGACAGAGGTCAGAAATAACGTCTGCAGTAGCATTCGTGTATATTGCAGTGTTGCAGGATAGCTGCGAGCTATCAATTTGAATTGTTGACTCTGTACAAAGAAATTGATCGTCAATGTTGAGACATTCCTGGAGCTCTTCAAGACTGAGTTCCAAGAAGGAATCGTGTTGCACTCCCAGAAAAGGTTTTGGAATGGAGATACGGGTGTAATCATGATTAGACTCGCGGTCTTGGAAAGCAGGGGTAGCTACCACAGGTACGTGGAGTGACTCTGTGTGATACAATGTGTAAGGTTGAGAATTCTTAGGTTGGATTGGCCAGAGGAGTTGTAATAAGAAACCATTTCGAGTGGGCATAAAGATTGGTTGGGATTTCTGATAGATATGAGCCAAATCTGTGAAAGCTAGTTGATAACTATTGTGCCATGAATATAATACTGTTGATACTTTGTGTACCAATTTATGGACATATGTGGCTGGGAGAACGTGTGGTGAGATTTTACCTGCAGCCAGCTCGTGGAAGGCTGTAATTAATTTATCAGCTTCATTCAAAAGGATGTGAAGTTGCTGTATTTGTTGGGACCAAAGCCTGAGATATTTCGAAGTCAGAAGGCTAAGGATCCTTGTGGCTTGAATCTTACGTTGTAATGCGTTTATAGCGTTACTAACCACAGCAAATTGGGAAATAATTTCCTGATTAGTTTCGTTTAAGAGTGTATGAATTAATCTGATGTTTCTGGAGGTGTTGGTGAAAGTACTGGCTATGACGTCAATGGTAAGAACCAAATCAGAACGCATCTCAAGGAATGCGTCCCTCATAAGATTCTGACGCGCAGACATAGACTCAATAGTATTTACAAAAATTTGATCTCTCTGTCGTCTAATATTAGCAGACATACCTGCTCCGGCCTGTGGGATAGTAACTGAAAGCCAGAAAGCAGTACTGTCTTCGGATTGCCAATCCTGGGTATTAATATTGACACGAAAGGTTTCGTTAGTAGATTGCATTAATTGTTTAGTTGTATTAGATGTATCATCAGTATTGGGTAAGGCAAGGGGATCTCGAGGTGTTGGTGTACGACCCGCTCGTTTAGGACGACTGGGTGGCGAGTATTGATCAAAGAAGGGGGGCATAGTGGGTGGAGGGGAATATGAGAATGTGTCATGGACAAAATGCGGTTCTGGGGCTGTCCTCTTAGCATGGTGGTGGACTGCTGAAAGAGGAGGGGGGGCGATGGGGGTAGAATGCGTTGGGGAAGGCGGACGATATTCTTCAAAATTCTGTTGAGTAAAAATAGTAGATATGTGTGCTAGTTTAGATTTTAAAGCTGTTTTATAAGAATCAACTTTATCAATAGTGTTCTTTAAGAGTGGAGCGAAATCAGAACATATTGCAGCAATTAAATCATCAGGGGATTGACACATGTCCTCAAACATTGTGAGGTCCCAAGTGAATGTGGGAATGTGGAAATCGGGATAGAAAATATTGGCATTGATGATAAAGAATTCAACACTGGGAAAAATTTGTCCCCTATAACTATAACCAACGCCATAGTCTGGGCGGAGAAGCTGTGCGGGTGCAGAGCTCCAGCGTGAGGCTGCGTCTGGTGGAAAAAGGCCAGAGCTGCTTTTGACTGCCAGAGCGTCTTCGTGATTGACAGATGCAAGAAGCTGCATATGACGTAATTGGTCTCTAAGGGAACGGGGTGAACGGAGCAAGGGGATTGAGTCACATGCTTCGAAGGTCATATTTTGGATAGGGAAGGACACGTTACCTTGACAAGTACCAGAAATCCTAGTGGTATCTGGTAACGTGTTCAAGAAAACTGCCAAATCGCAATTACAAATAAGAGGGTTAGATGTTAGGTCAAGTTCTTTCATTTCAGGTGAAGGAAAGTAAATTTGCATGTTAACGCCATCTAAATACTGCAGATGGTTGTGTTGCAAGAATATATATTCCAGATGATCTCTAATAAAGAAAGGACCAGAAATTCTATACAAGGAGTTGGAACTAAGGTCTATTACAGCTAAATGACGAATATCTCTATCTCTAATTTCAAAGGTATGAATCTGATTATGAGATAAATTTAAGTAGTAAAGTTGATCGACATGTCTAAAATATGCTCTGGAAATAAATGTTAGTTTAGAATTAGTTAGTTCAAAAATGCGCAGATTTGGCGTGTTTGTTAACGGGTCTCTTAATGATCGTGAAGTAGTAATATTTCTGAGTCGAAGTATCCTAAGAGATGTTGGATAATTTAGATTATGTATTCCGCCAAGACAATCTTCTATAACTATTGTAATTAAATTTAAGACATTAAATTGTTGAGTTTTCTGAAAATAGAAACCCTGAAGAATAAGTGTTTGGAGAAATGGTTTCGGTCGTGTAAAATTAAAAGATTGTTGTGCTGATAGATTAGGCAAAAGATTGGAAACTTCGAAAGCAACATTAGAAGCTTGTAATTTCAATTGTTGTATATTATTGAAAGGCATAGAAGATGGGAGGTTAGTCATATCTGGTAGATGGAGTCTAAGGGATATCAACTTAGTTCGTGAAACGCCGAGGTGGTTCCAAGGAAAAGATGTTGAACCATGTATGGTAAGATCTAAATGAGTTAATTGGGCCTGTGGTAATAGAGGTAATGCAGGAGACGATAAATCTCTAAGCAAGGTAAGTTGTAGGCGTCTTAAACGGTAAAGGGAAGTCCATGGAGCAAAGACAGAGGCGTCATCAAGAACTAAATTAGTAATAGCATGTAACTGAGAACGTGCTTGAACGTACTGTACATGAGTCACCTGAGTGTTTGGTAGATCTAAGAAATTGATCTCAGGAAATGAGTCGATAACGTCGGGGAACATTACTTCAGAAGTAAGATTTTGTAACGTGAGATATCTCATAAAAGGCATAGTCGTAAAGAAAGACATAATGTCCTTAGTAAGTGGGCCAGAAGAAAGAATCAGTTTTGTGATACGAGGTGAATCGGGAGGCCATACACATGGTGGTGTAGAAAAGTTGGCTCCCAAATCACATGCGAATATGTCTCGTTTGCGAGAACACCATTCGTTAAACATAGAAACTCTACAAGAAGCCATAGGTTGTTCTTGTGCTTGAAGCAAAGTACGCTTGGCCCAAACAGCGGCCGTATTGGGATTAATGGTGAAGCCAAAATTCTTATAAAGAAAAGCGTCTTGCTCAGCAATTCGTTGCAAAGCAGATGAAGGTGGTGATTGAGCTGGAACCAAGGGAAGGAATAGGAAGGGGAAAAGGACAATTAGCGTCATTGCAATGTTTATAAAGAAAAATGAGGTAGCAAGGTATATAGTTGGCTAAAAGGTTTTAGCGTCATTAGTTAAAATTAGGTAATACTATAACTATCAACCAGTAAGGTGGTGAGAAAGACATGATTAGGTAAACGTAGACATGCACATAAACGAAGATAAGAGGTAGAAAAGGTTCATAAGCAAAGTTACATAATGGCAATGATTAGCATATATAGTGCGCAAAATTCATCAATCAGGTCGACATACCCTATGCAAAACGAATATAATTATCAATACACAAATAATTATCAATGGAAATAAGTATTCATAACATTTAGGCAACACGAGTTTTCCAACCACTTTTCCTATCATATGAAAGAATGCCGTGTATGTCAACAGAAAATGCAAGAGATGTACTCTAAAATCATACGTAATCACTGAAATCGATAGAATCGACCAGACCTGAAAATATAACAATATCCGTCAAAGAATGTAAATTAATGAAGCACTTTCCCACAAATTACACGCGTGTAAGAAAAATTGGGAGTATCGTTATTGTGAACTTTCCTCAATACAAAACAACTTCTGAACTTCATCAACAACACTCAATGCCTAAACAAATTCCCAGTTTACTACTTAGTAAACGCATATGCAGATTGGTGGTCCTAAATGACCGGTAAATGACTCTTTGAAAAATGTACTTACATAATGTTGCAAGCTGTATGTAGGACTGCTGCCTCTCTACAGGTGTAAAGATTAGAGCAGGTAAGCTAAGGTTTTACTGGCTCCGCAAGAGCTGGGCCCTGTGGGCTGAGCCGAAAATTTTGCAGCAGGGAGCGTGCCATATAAGGTGCAAGGATGCTACCAGGGCAACAAGAAACTGCTTCCCACGGCAGTCTCGGTGAAGCCATGGCAACACGGAAAGCGCCCCCTGCCGGGCTATGTTGTGATGCCATACCATGTAATGAACTATGGAAAGGGAGTTAGCTAGCTAGCTAGAATTTGTGTAGAGTAAGTTGGTCATTTACAAAAAAAATATTCTCTTTCCCCAAAATGCGAAGCGATGCTATAATCACAGGGTGAGCAAGGTCCACAGAAACGCATGAAAAGTTTGTGCTAAGTTGAAACACACGGCACAATGCCGGACAAATTGAAGTAAGCACCACGGCATGAGCCGGAACAAATGAAATAGCACAAGATATCCCCAAATCATGGTCGGGCTCCCAGTCCGACAGGCAGAGAACTTGCAACATATTGAGATACGTACTCAAAATAATATGCTGCACAATGATTATAAGAAAAGATGCTCAAGGTAATACTCGATCAGAGCAGTACAATAATGCTCAATCGAAGCAGTACCTACACGGCATGACGGCAAAGTGGTGGACAAATCATAAGAAAATACTCTATCAATGAATGTATATAACACTTCTCAAGTGGCAAGATATTTGACGGCTAATATCTGCAATAAACGACACTCACGACATAAGCAGAAATGCAGAAAAAGAAACTAGTCAGTAATACTCAAGAAAAATGGAATATCTACAAAATGCAGAATGGAATATGTACAAAATGCTAATGATACGAACGTAGTAAATTTAACAAAGATTAATTAAACGAGTGTTACCCAGTGTCATAATCACGTTATCCAAAGGAAAAATAATGTTACCATGAAAGAAACCCTTCATAAAATAGTCTCACTATAAAAATAGTCGCGTAACTGAAAGATAATTAAGGAACAGTTATAAGTAGTCATAAAATGTTATAAAAGGCAATTGAATGCTTAAAGGCAATCAGATTTACTAAGGAAAGATCGCGATGGATCTTTGTGGAGATTCTCTTTCTCTGAAATATGCGTACCAAATAATGGTGTTTGCTGAGGATAAAATGATAAGCCAATAAAGTACTATATCAAGAAGGTAATCAAATCCAAAGAATTGCAGTCAGGCTGTTAAAGAACAAAAAGGCAAGGATAAGGAAATACGTGGTCAATGCTGCGAAGAGACAGTGGCCAAACATAGGGAAATACTATCGATTGGTCACGAGGAAACACTGATAAGAAATGGATAACAATTCTCAACGAAGAATGGCAAGCTTTAAGAACGTGGTTGGTGGGCTCAAAGCAGATGAATAATCCGGCTGAATGCGTGTGAGCTACAGGAAAGACTTAACGGTGGTCAACCGTATTGGTCTGGGAACGAAGTGAAGGGACTACACCCTTCTGGTGGCATGTAAGCAACAAGTTGGCGATGCAACAAATGCAAGGTACCATCGCACATTGTTGAAATGTGCGGATCGAGAACTCTTGTTGAGGTTTAAGGCCTGTTAAGGTGTACTAATGCAGATATTTGAAGAATATGTGGTTATAAAGAATAGACGAAGCATTATAATTGTTAATGGTTTATAAATTTAATGAATGGGTGTATAAGTCAGCAATGTAAGTAACGTATAAGTCAGCAATGTAAGTAACGTATAAGTCAGCAATGTAACGTACATATTGAAGGAAAATGTAGTAGGTGTTGTGACTACATTTGGTCAGGAACTGTTCGAGATATCGGAGTTCTATATTATGGTATATATGTGTATCATACAGTTGTTCGATTAACAAGAAGAAAATGCGCTTAATGGGTTTTACTGTTCGTTGTTCTAATAAAGTGTATATTTAAAGAAGTAAATGGATCTTAATGGGTCCACTAGTTCATAAGATTGAAAAGAAACCTGGTCACTGTTGTTTCAGAATCGACTTCAATTTGGTTTGCTGTTCTTCTGCGTCATGAAAATCTTCAGGTAATTCCTGTATCTGATGGAGTCGCTGAGAAAGCATCAATAGTGGAGGTGACGATACTGGAGTCGATGTATAAATCGGCAGTGATGTGACCATATGTACTTCTTGTTCATCGTCAAAGAAATGGCGATGGCGAAAAGGCTCAGGACGTAATGGCGGCAAGAAATGTGTAGGTTGAGCAGCTGCCTCAGCTGTCATCTGGTAGCCTGGGAGGTCCTCGTCCGTTGACCATGATGAATCGGCTGTAGAGGTGGGACTAGGACAATCAGAATCCCATCCATTGACAAGAGGTTGTTGCTGAGCATATGTGCAAGCCACGTAATTGGCTGCAGAGTTAAAAGCATCAATATCGAGGGTTGGAGGCGAATGGAAGATACATGTGGCCTCGGTCTGAGTTGCTACAGAAACCGTCTGCTTAGGTCCCTGAAACTGAGCAACTTGCTGAAGCTGAGCAACTTCCACGCCAATTGATGTAAGCCATTCCAGGTTGCGGTGTGAAGGTGGATAGGACATTCGCCTTCGATGCATTGTTCCAGATACACTGAGGAAGCAGTAGTGGAGTCTACGGAAGACAAATACCAAATGATGGAGTGGCCATAAACCAGGGGTTGAGTATCCAGGGAGGGGAGGGGGTGGGTGTATAGGCGAGGAATCACAGCTGGTGTGAAGAAAAGTCTGACTAATTTAGATTAAGAGATTACACATGTGTTCGGATTATGTAATTAGAATGAAACTGCTTGAATGTTGTTGGAACGCTGTGTTGTGGCTTGTGTCTGACCGTCACTGCTTGTTCCTGGCAGGTCGGTCCGAGCGATGAATTCATATGTCATGAATTCATATGTCTCATTAAGCCATATGAGATCTTAAAGGCAACGACAAGTCTGTATAACAGAGGAGAATGATAACCAACTTTGTTCATGAAATATTCATTAAGTATCGCATAAATACATGTGGCATGAATATGTGCAAAAGAGGAATACGACATAAGCAGAAGGCCATCCATAAAGTGATGTATTAAACTAATTATTAGTTGGAAGAAGACTGATAATCTGCAGGAAACTGATGTCGGGCTCCCATTGGCTCATGGGTATCACCCCGTCACACATCAATTTGACGAGAATAGAAGTGATCAGTCCGCAGTCAACTGAAATAACTCCAAATATTTATGGACAGAGAAGCTGGTGTAATTATGTGGGAGATTAAATTAAATATCTGTTATTTATTTGAGATGAGTTGTGAGTCAGGATGCCGACGAAACAGGACATTGCAACGAAAAAGAACGTTGAAAAGATACACAGGATGCTGAGCTACAATCGAAGTTAGCATGTTTAGCAGGCTAAGACAGTGCCAGTGACGACACTCTCCGATACCTTTTGACGGTAGTCTTTTCGAGGGAAACGTGTCCTAAAGGAAGGAGATGATCCTATGATAGGAGACGTTCTTTGAGAGCTATATGCGTCTCAAGGGAAAAGCTTGGAGAAAAGAAACCTAGCTAGAATTGTGCTCTTATATGGCTACTAGCAAAAATGAAAGAAAGTATATTCTGTATAAAAGATTACTATGGAATACATGTAAACATGAAATCGAGAGACTAAGCATTTTGGCACGGCCAATATGCCACGTGCGGACGACCCTTTAAATTGTCTGTGGACAAAATATAAAGGCTAGGACTATTGAAGCAAGACACTGTCACTATGACACTTACTGATGATACTTTTCAGTGAGCTGGTGAAGTAGACCACGAGCAGGTGATCCCTTCAGGTGTTAGTTGACGATAGTAAGTGACATATGCATGATTTTACTGACATACAGGTATGCACCATACACAGGTTGACATAAAAGATCCGAATTAAGCGATTTCGACTAACACAGCTGCTATTGCAAACTGTTTCTATATATATTTATCCATTTATCTATCTAAATAAGTTTGTCTATAGATATGTTAGTTGACCTAAGGTCAATATTGTGCAAAAGAGAGTAGGTACCAGAGTACCAAAAGAAGACACTGATGTCATAGGATTATGGTCCAATGGTACTTGGATTACCTAGGATCACATCGAAGTAATGAAAGGAAAATTAAATTGAGTCTTGTGTTTACCAATTTATTGACATGTCTATGAAAACCAAAACTCTAATTGAACTATTGAAGGTATGCACGTGGATATACCATATGCAACTGGACATAATTGCCAAAGTGACAACTCATAGCCAGGTGGCATTTTCTGTCGATTTCCGTGTATCTTTATTATTCATAAGTGAATGTCTGCTTTTATCGAACTGCTTTACTTTTTATTATGAAAGAAGCTTAATGCAAATATCCCTGTTGCATGAAAGAAAGTGAAGGAAATGAAAGAAGGAAACCTTCTGTCACGTTCTCACAGAAATAAATAAGACAAGGCAACAAATACAAAAGCCTGGTTCGGACTTTGGAGGATAGGAGGTGTTTTATCTTCAAGCGTAACTCACTGAGCCATTGCTTGTGTCAATGTGAATGCAATTTTCATGTCTGATATGCCAGGAGAGCTGTGGAAATTAGCAGTCCAGAGCCTTACTAAGTATCTGGAACGGATTTCTTTCCGTGTCTCCAAATGTGGCTAGCAGGGACGTGTCCCCGACGGGATTCGAAGCGACGAACTTCAACTTCTTCTTGCGAGAGAGCTGGCAAGCCAGTTAAGACGCGAAGACGGTACCCCTAGACCAAGGCCGAACCGGCCAACAGCATATTTTTAAGACTTTTACTGACCGATGTATGCTGCTGAGCTGGCGGAGAGCCTCGTTTTCATTTCAGACCGAAAAAGTGTTCTAAAAATAGACACTGAAGATAGCGAGTAATGATTCATGCACGTGGCAAAAATAGATGTGCTGTAACAATCTAATTACCGTTTTATATTAAAAGAAAGGGAAATTAATGCTGACAGGTTGGACGATGTGGTATTAAAAGAGCTAAGAAGATGTAATAAACGTCGTGCGTTTGTCGGCTTATGACAACGCTGAATATGAAATCAGAAGTAAAGTAAATTTTGATCCAATTATAAGAGCTACAAGTCAGTGGACTCGGTGGCGACATTGGTAGCGCGTCCGGACACTAACGTTAAGATTTTGATTTTGAAGGAAGAAAGGGTATATGCGAGGTCGCGGGTTCGAATCGCAGGGATGCTGCAATGAAGATTATTTGAGACTCACTTCTCATGTAAAAGTCTCAGGTGTATTACACAGACTTTCCCGTAACAAAGACCAACCGCATAATTCCTGCACATACCTGAAATTAATGTTGAGATCCAGTCACAGGGATGCTGCAATGAACTTCATATCAAGAATGGCTTGTAAATGGAATTGGAATATAAGGCATTTATTGAATGGTAGGACATAAGATGTACTTCATGTACATTGGTAACACGATGGTCAGCATTGTAATGAAGAGGAAGGAATACCTGAATATGTTCTTGTATGCTGGTAACCATGAACATTTGTGAATGGGCAGCACGAAAGAAAATTTGTGATTTGTCAGGATAAAGGTTTACGTGGAGGAATAAAAGCACGTTGTCCCATCTATACATTCCAGAGTAGGACTGATAAGGCTAAGTTAACACTGCTATTTTACAGTTCTGTTATCATTTTTGTCGATATAGTATTTTCTATATATTGAGTGCCTTGTTTCAGGAACAATGTGCTAAATATATCGGTTGGGAGTTCTTCACCTGTTTTATTGCGAAAGGTTGGAAGCATTCGAATCAAGAGGATAGTGAATCTGTATTCCAATCAGGACAAGGACAATACCGCAAAAGGAAGAAACGGTGTGATTTCCAAAGGATTCACCAGGCACTTCAAGCACTGCTTGGACAAAGTCGGTTCCAGTCTCACTACTATTATCAAATTGGCAAAAGACAAGATGAAGGTACTGTAGGATGACTGCCGCCCTGCTTGGCAGGTCCAAAAGGGAATCATTGTCAGAGATCACTGAATGGAGAACTATGGAAGAATGCTATAGTGAAGCTTTATGAAGAGGATATTTTACTTTATGATGCCTGGAGGTTGATGGAGGTTGGTATCTTGTTAATAGTGCACAAGAAATTTTTGGATGATGACCAGACCATGCATTGCTGGAGGAAGTCCAGACGATGACAATGCATTATGTACTCAAAAGCTGAGACAAAGAAGAAGGATCAGTGCATTGTATCATTGTATAAGCCTTGAGAAAACAAGAAAGGATAGCCCAATGCGAGGAGACGACATTGTGTTCGGATAAATTTATCATGGATTCACATGCGTGTTTTTAGGAGACCATTTTTGTGTGCAAATGACTCATTTGGTTCCACGGCGCTGTTCAGAAGTTATCATTAATTATCACTCTTGATAGTGACGACTGAGGCACAGCTATATTTGCAATATGCTGGACATCGTCATGCGAGGATATGGATACGCCATAAGGAAAGATCAGTTGCGAACAAACCAGGAAAGTGATGCAAGGACCTGTTCATTAGGCAAAGCTGAGATTGCATCAGACCGCTTGGCGTTACTTAGGTATTATTGCAAAGGCATATTTGAAATGAAAGCCTGGGGAACAGTGACATAAGTCATAGATAAGGAGCTATGGAAGAAATGCTTGACGTTCATTAGACCATGTGTGACAGCATGTGGAAACATGCAGAAATGCTGATTAAGAACTTTACTGGAAACAACATTCGTATGAGTGGAACTATTGCAGCCATGCAATACTCTGAGTCAGTTTTAATTGTGCAATTACTATTAAGGATGTGTAATTTCAACACAAGGTGGCATCGCAAATAACAACGATTACAGTCGACTATCCAAGGAGTCTTGATTGAGTAATCTGACTGGCGTGTCATTCACAGACCGCCAAGGTGACTGGTGAGACACTATAAAGTGTGTGTCTGAAACAGATATGTGTTCTGGGAGAAATGATGTTTCGTGTTGCGTAAACACATGGAGGAGGTAAAATGCAGGACATGAAGTGTCGTCTGGCAAATGGACAAACGAAACTGCAGTCGGTTTAGGTTAAGTAAACATGAGAAATGTGGGGAAGGCGTTTTTCAAGTAGGGGTGGCTAGGAGAACGTTTCAGCTTACTAAATCCGATAAATAGAAAGTAAAAATAGCAACTTTAGAAGGAGGGGTGAATAAACTGTTGAAGGTGTGCCATTCCTGTGAAAAAGGAAACATAAAGTGGAAGAAGGGTGGTAAAAGAGAGCAGTGGAAACGTTTTAGAGTGCTCCCTGGGGAGATGCTTTTGTTTATGTAAACAGATTCTGAAAAGTCTGCAAATTCTTTTGCTAAAAGGTTATAGAGTAGTTCTAGGTATGTCTATGGCTTACAGTAAGGAAGAGAGGTCGCTATCCTTCTCTATATTATCGACTTTGCTATACGTCTGAGCTTTGATATAATAGGATAAATATTATATTGAAAATAAGACTTAATTCTCAGAGGTTATCATATAATATCCTGCATCGGTGAAATTACTAGCACAAAAGTTCTGCAGAAAATCACATCTGCCCACAGAGATTAGGTGAAAGTGAAGGGTGAAAATATTAACACACTGATTGCTTGGACATAGTAAATGGTCAATAGGGTAGGTATCAGGTGGGATCAGAGAGGAGTAAGGTCCCGTGCCTTCAGTAGCCAAGGATGGAGAAGAGAACATTCCCCTGTATGTGTCAAGAACTGAACAGCTACATTATTGTTATGGAGTGCTGAAAAAGCATATTGGTGCAATTCAATCTCATCTTTACTAATTACAGCATTGCATATTTAATCAGTCATTGCGTTTGGTTGAGCAATATCCTGACCAATAAATGTTATTGTAATCAAGTAGCAGGTTGAGAGCAGGTTGGATAAGAGTGTATTACGATCGCGCACCTCCACAATAGTATTGAGACAAATAAAGCTTTAATAACTTAAGTCATAGGGAAAAAAGGTCGGCCTGTAGGTCGCAGGTTCGAAATGCAGTCGAACAATGGAGACAGACCATACTCCTGAAATACAAAATGCCAAGCAGATACACATGATATCTGAGATGGATAGTTGATATATACTTGCAGATGACCGTCACGCCAACGGGCTGATGTTATTGTTGAGGTGACTGCACTGTCATCATCAAGAGTACAGGGCCATTCATGAAGTGCAGACCCAGGGCCTGGTTGAGTATCATCTTGCCGAGATTTAAAATATAAAAGAAGAGCGTCAGGATTAGAAATAGACATGTTATAAGAAGGCTGGGGTAATTGGTGCAAAGGATGTGAAAGGTCATTGGGATCAAGCAATGAATGGGACGAGGGCCCAGGCTTGACCTGTGGGGCTGGGGTAGAGACTGGTAATGGAGGCCCTTGAGGTTCCTCACTGTGTAATTGCATAGTGGCTGCAGCCACATCATCAATTTTAAGATTTTCAGACAGAATTTGAATGCGCAATTGTTGCTGGTTATAAATTGGTGAACCATTCTTGGAACGAACCATACAATGTTTCAATCTACCTATATGAAATAGACCTGGTAAAGTGCGGTCGTCAATTGTCTTAAGCAAAAATTGATTCAAAAGTGGCTCAGATGCAATATACAATGGCCCAATAAGCTTAATGCTTAATTTGGTGGAATACTGCACCCCGGTGTATTTAGGTGCCAGTAATAAGACAAGGTCTCCTTCTTTGAAAGAATGTAGTTTTGGCATACGCTTAGCGTGTTGTTGGGTCTGTCTAATCTTAATTTTATCATGAGAAATCACAGCTTGTTGTCTAACGAATCGCAATTTCTCTCTAATCGATGACACGTAATGATCATAAGAAGTAGCAACCACAGAAAGAGCTTCAGGATTAATGTCCACAAGATTGCGGTCCTCTCTAAGGAAGACAAGGAAATTAGGAGAATATTTGGTAACTGCGTGAGGCAACGAATTATAAGTTTTACAAGCATATGGAATAAGGGATGGCCATTGAGAATACTTATACTCTATCATAGTTAACAATAGGTTCGAAACGGATTGAATAGCCCTCTCAGCCATATTGCTTGAATGTATCATTGTAGGGACAAGGTGTACCTGAACATTCAATGACTTAAATACTGCCGTCATAATTTTACCAACGAAAGAAGCTTCCTTATCACAAGTTACCCTATGAGGTATCATGTATGGCAAACAAAAATGCTCAATAAATTTCTTGGCTATCTCATCAGCCTTTCTACTGCGTAACGGAATCGCCACGACATAACGGGAGAAAATATCTTGTAGGATGAGACAATGAATAATTTGAGCTGTAGCATGGGGAAAGGTTTTGATATCAAAATATATATGCACAAAGGGAGTACAATCAGTAAGCAGCCTAGGAACGAATTCCCTCTGCTTATTTGTTTCAATAACCTGCGACGAGCGTTGGCAAATCAAACATGTCCTAGCATAATCCAAAATGTATTTCATCAGATTCTTAATATGAAAATTTGAGGTAATGACATCATACAATTTATTAGATTTTACATGAGCACCCAAGTTTAAGTGAAAAAATTCAATGATGTCGAAAATATAAATGTTAGGAATAGCCAATTTAAGTATGACGTCATGTCTTTTAGGACTAGATTGAACATAGAATAAAAGTGAATCGATTAAAGCAAAATGATTAGATAATACAACTGCCTGATTTGCCACTTGCTTACTAGTTGGTAACGTACTATATGCTATGAAGTTATAGACCGGTCCCAAATACAAATCCTGCTTTTGAGCATTTATAAGTTGGACTCTATCATGAGGTATCTTGACGTAATGGAATGCATCTGTGATGTATTTACGAATAGCTGGTTCTAAGTCAGCTTGATGAGGCATTTTTGTCAAGATAGTAGGTTGATCACTATCGATGGTCTTATATTTCAGCTCAGTAATAGGTAAGACTGGTCCCGTGGTATGGGTACATTCACTGGTAAGGTGTGACAGTGGTTTCGTAGCCTTTGTGGGTTGTGATGTAGGGCGGGAGATATCATTATCTGAGTGTTCCTTAGCCTGGGCCCTTGTTGTAACACAAAATAGAGAATAGCCAGAAAAGTTGGCATAGAGGTTCTCATAGTAGGTTTGACGAGATGTCAAAAGGGGATGAGTATTGGTATCCAGGAAATTATAATAAGAATGTTGCTCTTCGTCATTAATGCTCCTATCTTTGTCAGACACTGCTATTGGAATAATGGGTTCAGCATCTGCTGGCCATTGGGTGTTATGATGACGAGATAACATGTCAACTAATTTCAATTCAGTGGTGGTTGGTTTTACATAATAAATTCGATAGGGGTAATCTTGTAATTTCCAATAGAATTTTGCTATGCGAGGTGTTACAAAATGACTGGAAGATTTAAGAATTTGAGCAATAGGAGCGTGGTCCGTCAGAATTGTAAACCTACCACGTCCAGCTAAAAAAAATTTAAAGGATTGGACAGCAAAGTAAATTGAGAGCATTTCCAATTCCGATATACTATAGTTATGGGTAGCAATATGACCATGTAATCGACTAGCATAACCCAACAAAACTCTCTTAGGTGGATCATCAGCACCATTAGATTGTAACTGATAAAGAGCTGCACCCGAGGCGGTCCTGGATGCATCAGACACCAGGATCATTTCACCTTCAGGTCTTGGAAATGACAAAATAGGTGGGGATGTAAGAATTTTCTTAATGGCATCCCAGGCGACCTGTTGTTCATCAGTCCAAAGGAATTCATTAGCTTTGCGCAACAGGCGCGTCAAAGGTTCAGCTGTCTTTTGATAAGATGGTATATACGAAGAAATGAATTGAATTGAGCCCAAGAATGATTTTATCTGTTTTCTAGTTTGTGGAACCTGCAAGTTCATAATGGCATCAATGCGAGACTGTCTAATACGCAAAGTAGGTCCGTTAGGTCCCTGTAAATCAACATCAAAGCCAAGGAATTGGAAAGTAGAATTAGAAGCGAAAGAACACTTAGCCAAGTTGAGAACCAGGCCATGTTTATGAAAAAGGGCAAGAACAGCATCAATGAGAGCGAGGTGCTCCTCAGAGGATTCACTAAGAAGCAAATAATCATCATAATAGTTGTAAACACATTCTGCATAGGTTCGTGGCAATTCTGCAGTGATTAAAGTCATTATTTCAGCAAATAGTGCCCCCGAATTGATATATCCCATTGGTAATCTAGTATAGGTAATGGACTCTGCATTATAGAATGTAACGACACCGAGGTACTGACGAGACTGAGGAGTTACTTGACATGCAAAAAATGCCTGTTTTAAATCAATGGCCGTACCGAAACGAAAAGGACGACTGCCCATTTGTTGCTTAAAGGAATCAATATTAGCACAAGGTCTCTGCTGATGCTGAAAGGCCTTGTTGACAGAACGCATATCTCCGACCAAGCGGGGATTTTCGTCCGTGCGTGATTTGCGGACTAAAAATAGTGCACTGGTAGCTTGTGTGAGTTCCTTCTTGAAAATTCCCAGTTGCAAAAGCTTCTGTACCTGCTTACGCACGTAGGCGATATCAGCTTGGGAAGTGATATAAGGGCGTGCTTTAAAAGAACAATCAGTGATAAGTTGTTGGGTAATATCACACACATATCGAGTGATGGTTCCTATCTGACCATATAAGCTAAAAGCTGGAGTGTGCGATAAAATTATCTCACGGAGTTTGTCTACGTCTTTAGGCTGAAGTGCACACTTATCAAGCTTCAATTGCTGATTAACTATATCGAATTCGGTCATGCGTAGAGCTGGATCGTCAGGTTGAAGCCATGGATAATTACGTAGTCTAGTTTGAGCACGGGTGTCAGGGTCCATAGCATCATAATCTGGGTATGAAAGCTGAGAAATAGCATTAGGGCCGTTATCTATGATGACGTAATGAGTGTTATCAAGTAAATTATCATCAACAGATTTAGTATCTGGCTGTTGGACTACAGAAGGTGCCGATGTAAAAGGGATATCCATAACTAGCGCTCCTAGAATGATATCAGCAGCCAAATGTATATCCTCAGAATCTACATTATTAATCCTGATTGAACCAAAGCCACTGCGTAGATCGACAAGTGCCTTATAATTCTTTTCAGAGATAATGCGAGATATGTTAACCTCAAATGGACCATTAAAATATTGTGCCAAGTGATTAACTCGAACTGGCACATCGCACGATGTATTAGGTGTTATAGTGGTCGACTTATGTACTACAAGTAAAATTTGGTCGACAGAAATATCCATGCGTGATTCTGCTGAACGAAAAACACATTTATATCTAATTTGAGCGTCCAAACCCATAACACAATCAATTGGTGAAGCTACATCGATAATAAAGGTCTTAATAGGAACTTTACACTCACCAAACTGTATGACAAAATAGATAAATTGAGAAATAGAAATAGAAGAACCATTGCCGACCATAAGCTTGATTGGGTCAGCATCAAAGCGAGGAAGGCCCTGCAAAAAGGGACTACGTTTGATAAGAGACGTGCTAACCAAATTGTGTGAGCTGCCAGTATCAAACAAGGTAAAGAATTTAGTGCCATCGGGCAAAAGTGATGGGATAAAGTTGCAATCATGAATCTTGATAGATAGAGGGGTAAGAGGAATAGGAGGTTGAAGTACAGCATATAAGATATCAGGGAAGTCGTCCCCAACAATTACATCTGAATCAGGAAAATCATGAAAAATAAAGGTGTCAGAGGGAGCAGAAGTGGTAAGATCATTAGATTCGATAGGAGAAAAGTGGCGAGAGTCTAAAGTATTGGTAGATGTTAAGTTAGGACGAGGCACGGCTGTATCTGAGCACAGTCAAAATGATCCGTTGCGTCGTGGTTGCTGATGTGGTGGTCCCTGTGAACGATTTTGAGGTGGTGGTCGTTGGTTGCGAGGGAAAGGACCAGCGCTGTGAGAGCGGTAAGCAGTTCTAATGCCATTAGGGTACTGAACACGTGAGTTGTTAGGGGCATTGCTGTTATACTGCTGTTGCGCAGAGTTTGCATTGCCATGCTGCTGATTATTGAAGTTCTGGTTATTCTGGGAGAATAGTCTATTATTACCAGATCTGTTGGAGTTAGCAAATCCATTGGCTGAAAGATTTCTGTTCGAATTACCGAACCTATTAGGAAAGGGTCTGCTAGGTCGATTATACCGTTGAGTGAAGGCATTGTTTGCAGAATTATCACGGTTGTATGAACGTCCGGTAGACTGGTAATCAGAAGATGTTGGTAGACTATATTGCTGGTTGGGAATGAATCTGCGACAATGAGTAGCTATATGACCTCGGAGTCCACAACGGAAGCAAGTAGGACCAGAAAAAGAAGATTGACCATAAGGCATTTGCTGAGAGACATATTGGGGTTGAGTGTCATCCATGGAAGCATCTCGAGGTCCGAGTATCTGAGGCAATTGCTGCAGAGATTGATTAAGAGCGCCCATGGATTCCTGTAAAGTGAGCAAAGTTGATTGCGAATTCCCTGTATCGAATTTTGTACTAGGGATTTTAGTAACATCAACGTGCTGAGCGATAACTTCGCGCTCCATGATACTTTGCACTATTGGAATTAATTCATCAAGAGGTTTGTTATCATCAATTAACTGAAGAGAATGCTGTAAGGTCAGGGGCAATCCCTTACGAAAGTATAAAGCCACAACTGATTCAGGTAGGCCCAAACGTGACACCAATTCCTTAATCTCATCCAAGTACTTGCCAACGTTATCACCATAGGTGATACGCTTCTGAGACAAAGCATCGAGGATAGATGCTCGACTCCTTAGCAATGAAAATTTATCTAAGAACAACTTCTCAAGTTTAGCCAAAGTCATGGGCTGCAGAGCATTACACCAATTGCGAGCGTGTCCTTCAGTGAACAGCTGCAGGCGATGCAATATCTGCTGGTCATTTAAATTATGTAATTGGACATGATCCTTAAATTTAGTGATCCATGCCTGTGGTGTCAAACTATCGGACTCTCCATTAAATACTGGAGGTTTCATCTCTGAAAAATTAAGAGGCTTAGTTCTAGGCTGTGTTTCGGGCATTTGGGTATTAAATGCTGCTGCAGGAAATGAAGAAGGCAGGGAACCTGAATGAGATACAGGGAAGGAGGAAGAAATTGGACGTTGAATAGATTGAGTAGCTCGATAAGACGCATCTCTGGTGTCCTGATAGGAAGGTGGGTAGTGCACAGATGTGCGCAAGCTAGTAAGGTCTTGTGGCTGAGATTGAGCCTGGGAATTAAGATTATTAAAAGTGGAATTAAAATCATGGAGGTCATGGAAGGCCTGAGTATTTGAAGAGGCTTGGGACTGTGTAACCTGTTGGGAAAAATGCGAGGGTTGATTAGCATGTTCAAATAATAATTCATCACCAGTACGAGTTGCAGGTGCATGAGAAAAGGTGCCCGATCTGGCATTGTAATTGGAAGGATTGGAAACACCTAAGGTCTGGTTGTTTGAAGCCATATTGGAACCAGAAGGAGACTGAGCAGATAGACGATGTAGAAGTGTCTGATGGCTGGGAACGGTGTAACCTATAACTGGTTTACGACTAGAATGGGGAGTATGAGAAGGAAATAGTACTTGGGTGGTGGTATTAGCTGTACGTGGTCTGGTGATAGTATTTACAGTATATGAGACTGTAGCAAACTGAACTGTATTTGTGAGAGAAGTCTGTGCAGAAGTTAAGGATGCAGGCTGGCTTCCCTGAGTAGAAGTATTAAATGGGGCGGGGGGTACAGTGAAGGAAGAAGGTCCTGGTGCAGGCCGGGTGGTCCTGGGCGACGTATCAGTCCGCGGGGGAGGTTGTCGTGCGTGGCCCGGGGGAGACGATGGGGGGTGTTGTTGAGATGAAGGATCCTGATGAGAGTGATTAAATTGAAGGTTATTAAGAGACTGGTCGAATTCGTAGTTTTGATAGGCGTTATTAGAAACGTTATCAAGCAAAAAAGGGTCCTCAGGAGGAGGGACTTGATGCCGTTGACGAAGACCTCCCAATGAAGGAATTTGGTCGTCGCTCAATTCTGATCCAGGCACACTTGAAGGGGTATGATGTCGAGGGGAGAGTCGTGGACTGTCGTCTGGGGTGTGATGGTGATGAGTATCAGAACCGTGTAGAGAATGACCAGGAGAAGCAGGAGGTGATTGGGGGTGTTCAATGTTGTCTGCAGTAGACGTAACAGGAGGGGTTTGTGCAGCAGCACCAGGCTGTTCGTCAATATCAAATGAATGTGACACAGGCGTTTGTTGATTAGTATTAGCAAACGATGATGCACCAGGTTGTTGAGGGTCTAATTGATGTATAAGAGAGGCGTCAGAGTGACCAGCCCGAGAGGCAAAGTTATCCCCACTTATTTCAGCCCTATGAGAATTTTCGAGATTATCAGCAATATTAGAATGACGCACCTGACGTTCAGAATCAGAGAGAGCTGGGGATTTATCCCTATCAAAATGCTGTTTATCAGAGTTATCACTATCAAAGGTATGGCCAGCAGAATTATTTTTATCGGAATTATCAGCTTTATCCCTAGCCACCTTAAGAGCAAGATGTGAATTTTCCTCGTCGGAATCAGAATCGTGTCGGCCAGGTGATGCTTCACGAGATTTTAAATTATCATGAGAGGGTGTGGAAACACGGGATCCGTCAGCAGTATCCCCAACCTCTACATGTAAAGGAACAGTCAATGAGGATTTATCTGGTTGTTGGGCAATGTGTTGGCCCAAGGTATTAGGCTGTTCGCCTGAAAGTGCTGTGTCAGTGTAAATGTCAGTCGCATCAAGATGTCCCTTAGTATTTGCAGTATCGCCCTGACTTGTACTAGCAGAGGATGAGTCAGATTCTGACATCATGAGGGTAAGAGGGTAAAGCCATACATTGGTAGGTTTTCTCAAATACGTATTACAACGAGCAAAAGAAGCCTCACGAAACAGAGCAAGCTCCGGTAAAGGAAGAGTCAAATAGCCGAGTTGGTCTAGTATCGACTCGTAGACATGCCATTGAGTGTTCTTTTTAGTGGCAGCCAACAATAACCATTCATGAAAGAGAAGTGTAGGAGTGCGATGTTTGATATAACGAGAAGCACGAGCAGACAAATATCCCCTATCAACCGCTGTCTGAGCTTCCAAACGGAATTTAAGTAACCACTGCTGAAGTGTCAGCTGTGTCAACGGGACAGACATTCAGAGCGAAAATGGAAGTAAGAAGAGTAAGCGTACCGTGCATACTAGCACTTACTAGAGCAAAAATATAACTAATTTGAGGGAGAGTACGTATGAAAAGAGAGCCCAAAGTCAAAATAAGAGCAAAGGCTACAAAATGTGCCACAGCGATTCCCTGCAATAAACGTGGGTGTAACTCATAACACATGTTAACTAATGACCCGAAAAAATAACGAAATTAACGTATAACTTGAAAGCCATATGGGATAAGAAATATCAGCAATAGGGATGGGATGAACAGGGGAAATAATGCGAGTCGAAATAAGTAATTACTTGTCTCGCTTTGAATATATATATATATAGAATCCAGGAATAACTGTAAAACGTCACTGGACATGGAGAAATAAAGAAGAAATGCCTAACACACAATTCAATAAGAAAGAACACTCACTAGATTGCCTGATTAAAAGAAAACCAAAGTAACTGGCATTGGCTAGCTAAAAGTAGAGCAGTAGACCCGAGATAACAAAATACAACACGATACACTATCAATAGTCAGTGCGCGCAATGTCAATAAATGAATGGGAACGTGCATAAATGAAGTAGCGCATGCTGTTATTCAAGAAAAACAATAATGGAACGATAGTCAGAATGTGATAATCAAATTCTCTAGAATGTCCGCCGGACGGGTAATGGCGATTTAGATTTTAAAAGAAAATGAAGTGTTACATATGTGAGTTGCAAAGTGAGGAGAGAAGAAGGCAGAATAGCGTGGCCATGGGACCAGGCTATTAGACCTTAAGTGCCGTGTATAGAAAATCTGAATAGTATGCTATGTGATTGGAAATAGACAGACATGTTGTTGATGTAATGTTAAAATATAAAAATAAAGTACAGATAGCCTAAGAAAACATTATAAAGAGAAGAAAATAATAAATTAAGGAGATAAGAATCAAGTGCCTTTCCTATCAATTTTTGCAAAATGAGCTCCTACCGTATTTTAAGATGTGCTGTGTTGCAAGCAAGGCCTAATGATGCGAGAGATGCCCCAGAGACTTGAGTGCGTTGTCTGGTCCGGGTCTGGATGAGGTGTGCAGGTAAAGTTGTGAGAAGTGTGGAAGATGAGAGGCAGGCATATCGAAGCTGAACATGAGCTAATAGGTAACCAAATAAAGATATGGGCGAAGCCCCTGAGCTACCTGGTAGGAATATTGCGCCCCCTATACTAGTGGGTGAATTAAGGCGTGATAACATAGCTAGCATACTAAAACTTGAATTTTTATATGTGTACGAAGAAGGAAAATCAACTATCATTGGCGACATGGCAGAACAATAGCCAATTAGGAGACCAAAACATCTATCGGTGGCATGGCGTAGAACCGATGCTCTCTAGCCATAGCTGGCGAACCCGCTATGCATGATATGAAGTTGTGACATAATCGAATTTCTACATCAAAGTAGTGGACTTCCTTTATGCGAGGAAACCGTAGGCCCATAGCATTGCAAGGCTAGTGTTTCGGAAGGAAACGTCACTAAATTTGAATAAACATGGTAAATCAAGAGACAGTGTGACACAGCAGACAAGCGCCAAGAAGCCGCAGACCGGACTCTCCTCCATGCCATCTTCACTTTGTTTCTCTCTCTCAGAGGTAGCTAATTGATGTTACTGAGTAGATGGACTCATTACCGGGGATCCTGCGGGAGACACCTTAGCACTTGCCACCACGAAACACCTACTCAAGAAATACCAGAGGCTCGACATTTTAGGTTCACTTATCCGTTTAATACTCCATTTATAGACAGTTACATCAAGAATCATTCAAAGGACAGAAGCTATCCGACTTATCAATACATTAAACAACGATCTTAACGAATTACGTATACTGTTAACTAAATGCCATCTCAATCAACCATGACCTGGGGTTCCTTTAAGAGAAACCTTTGGTCATACCTCTAACAACAATACCCTTACCTGACGGATCGTCACTGTGTCAGGGAGACAGGAAGCCCCCCTGCTACCTCAGCGGGAGCGGGCTCTCTTCTGGCTGGGCAAACAAGCTTGCCCCCAGAGATTGCTACTGGGGTGTTCTGCGGCTGCGCAGAAACACCAGGGTAACTGTTGCCATGGAAACATGGGGTGAGTTCTACCCCGTTGCTATCATTGTAGCTCATTACACAATAATATAATATATTACATTACTTTTATACAATAATAATATAAATGACATTACAGAATCAAGGCCTTGAGGTTCATGGTGATTTGAGGAACCTTCCTACAAGAGGAAAGAATGAAGACACCTCTGAAGCTAAAAGCTCAGCGGTGACAATAGTGTGGTGCTTGGCCAAAATGGATGAACATTTCCAGAAAATGGCTCTACCCTTTCAACGTTGCCGGGAGAACTAAGCATAAGTCTTTACAATACTTACTTTTTCTGCAGATGAAATACCCTTTCAAATGGCATTGGTTTGTTCCAATTGAGATAGCGCTTGGAGATGAGATAAAGCGTCCACAGTGGGCTTTGTTGGGCCAGTCTGGCAAAAAAAAACCAAGAAGGTGTGTTTGTTTATTTGAAAGACATACCAAAATGATGCACACTTAGTTTTATCACAACAATGTATGTTACAAAATGGCGCTTCAGCAGTTCCAATCAGGGTTGGGTTCAAATACCTGTAGATAAAAGTATTTAAATACAAATACAATTATCCAAATACTTTCAGTCTTTCTAAATACAAAATGCAAATACAGTTGAGCTCAAAAGTATTTAAATACAAATACAAATACTTTCAATTCTGTCAAATACAAATACAAATGTAAATACTCAATTTGACACAGGCTACAGAAACTTTTTAAAAAGAAGTTAGGTAGCAATTCAAAAATTCTCAACAACATGTTCCACATTCAATATACCGGTATGCAAATGACCTATTAATAATTCTTAGGCGAGATCTTGGACGAATGGTTAAGTTTTATGTGCCAAGTAATTCATTTGCCCCTTTAGATACCCTATAAAAGAATTAGTTTGATATGCTGAAATCCCTGCTCAAAAGTTATTAAGTACTCATAAAATCAAAGTTAGTTCCTTGATAATAGAACACAGTAAGTAAAGTCATCTTTCCTGAACATGTATCCCTGGAAAAGATAAACAGCCTCAAACATTGTACTGTAACAGACTATAGCAGGGGAAAAAATGCTGTTGGAAGATAAGAACCCCTTTCACAACAGATTGGTCTTACTAATTTAATAAGGTGCCAAACAACTTAAACTTTATTGGGTAAAATAATAATGTTAATGTTCACATCTGAAGCTTCTGGGAGTGTGAAGCTTCCAAGCCTGGCGTATCTGAGGAAAGGAGCTATTTATAATAATTACCAACCAAGAGGATGGGATTTACATTCTTTATCAAACTGGACTATAATAACTTATTGAAGTAGAATGGCATGACTCAGTCATGATCCAGAAATCTTTCCATTAAGTTTTAATATTTATTAATAAATCTATATTGGTGTCCCAATTTTGCCCAATTCACACCCAATACACATTAATTGACATACCATTTTTAATGATATAAGTGACAAATCACTTTTCTTTAGACATGGAGAGGAAGATATACAAACATGTGTTATGGTGCTTTTCCTCAGTTGGTTAGTGCCTTAATGAAGTTTTTCAGGATAAGGGAACTTGGCTAAGAACTTATGTCCATTAAGGCTTAGTGGAGGTCATTATGAGGGGGTGATCGAACCATTTTATGCTAATTTTTTTAATAATCTTATTGAATATGTGTGCAAACATATGTTTCGCCTGAGCAAACCTGCAGTGTGATTATTATGTAATGCATTACAGTAATTTACAATAGTAAGGTTCAATAGGCCTCAAATGAAAGGAAAATATTATTTACAGAGTTCTCACTATTCTGATATAGGCGTTTTAATGCAAAATATAGCAAAACTTCAACCTTGATGAGCCACCTCTAAATATTAATCAATATGGCTGTAATTTTGCACACTTCTTCCACAAAGGTCAAAGGTCAAAGGAAAAACGTTAGGGGGAACCATCAATGAAATTAAGACATATTTTTTTGGACCACCCTAGCAAACATCATAATTCACGACTTCTCATACAGGGTAGGTATATTTCACTTGTATCTTGTGTTCAACAAATATTTTCTTCAAATTGGAAGTTTAGATAGGACAGAATCTGAGGGGAATTTCACTTGAGCAGTCCATTGGATTCTTGAGTTATTGTTTACTTAGAACTTCAAACCTACGTTTGTATATAGACCACAAACTAAGCACTTTAAGGGAAACTAAGATGATAATAATTAAAATGCTAAACTTTCAAAAATAATATTAAACATAAATATAGTAATCCAAAATTTCAAAATGATTGTATAAAGATAGGTATTTCAGTTATATATCCACTTTTGAAAATAAGGAATGCATGCTTTTTTTAATCAATTTATAGACCTTGTATTTAAAAAAGTATTTGTAAATACTAAATACTTTGATAGAAATACAAATACTTTTGAAAAATGCCAAAAGTATTCAAATACAGATACAAATGCTTTGGAAAGTATTTAAATACAAATACAAATACTTTAAAATTTCCGAAAAAGTATCTAAATACAAATACAAATACAGTTTTTACGAATACAAATACATAGGCATGTGATTTTTTGTGACTCCCGTTCAAAATATGATATAAAACTGTGTCGTAAAGAACAGTCTTTGTAATTTGTCATCCAGTACTCAAGGCCCATAAAGAGCGAATGAATTCAATTTGCAAAAAGGAAAACAAGAGTATGAGTACCTACCTATATGCAAATTGGGCCATAAATCTAATTGTCCATTGGTGATAGTTGTATTATTAAGAAAACTCCAGTTTGCAAAGTTGATAGCTTTTCCACCCATCCAGGCTTTATTCTGAGCATTTCTGAACCGATCTGGTATATTGTTTAGTAAACCGCTGAAATGTTCTGAAATCACGATTTCGTGGGTGAACTTCGTCAAAGTTAATCCTTGTTCTTCGCACTGGTTTTTGCTTTCTTCCCAGTTCCTTGCTCTGTCCAGGTAAAGGTAATAGCATCTCCCCAGTATATAGCTGGAGTTGCATTTGTTGTCGTTAGCACATTGATGTTCACAGAGTTTTTCTAAAAAAGAGAAATAAAAACACATTGGAACTTAACACGTTTTCTAAAATTTCTCACCCTATTAGCAAGATGCTCACTATTCTCCACCCTTATGATATCTCCCAATTGCCCCCACCTCCAAGCTCATTCTTTAATTTATTCTGGACCTTGGGGAGAGAATAAATGAGATTACTTTACATAGAGTCCTGCTTGTAAGTACATCACTTGGGTGATGTTTTGCCATTCCTCAAATGAAATGCTTGCATCTTCGCTTCATATATATTGGGGCTTCAATTGGAATGCACAGATAGTTAAAATAGGACCTTGCAACTTTTCCAACTCCCAAGTATAGAAATGCTCATTCTTTGTAATATTCTCCAAAATATTATTTGATGTTCTCACTTAAAGTCCTATATAAAGTGTAATTCTAGTGATGCAGACCGGAACGCCTTGGACCAGTCAGTAGTCCAGCCCTGGACCACCAAAATACCGGACCACTACAAAAAACTGGTCCAGTGTCAGACCGGACTGGTCTAGTGCCAGTCCGGACCAGTCCAGTGATTTTTCATCCCATGAATGGTATCACATGAATTTTATCATATCTAAAAATGATATTAATATCATATAGGTTGTTAAAACCCTCATTTTTATCATAATTTTCAAAATGCCAATGGACCGCCACTGGACCGGTCCAACAACAAAATCGGACCACCTCAACCCTGGACCAGATCAGGACCGGACCACTTTTGTAAATACCGGACGACTCTCTTAAAGGCGGTCCAGTCTGCATCATTATGTAATTTGAAGCACCCACAGCCCTCCTCCTTCCTCCCAAATTTACTTAACACCAGATAAAGCAATTAATGGAATGAACACTTACGTGCCAGCAGAAAGTCAATAAGCAGATTAACATGGAGGACTATCAATAAGAAATATAACCAATACATATCTGTGGTTCAGTCAGAGTTGATATGTTGCAAATATAGCATTCTACTCATTTGTGGGAAACACTTCACTTCAAATTACTTCCTTCTGCATGCATCTTAACTTTGTGGGTCATTTAACATGCATGATACTATCTCTGATTAGGAGATAGTCTTCAAAATATTTTTTCTTCTGATTAATAAATAAGGGGTCGTTCAGAAGTTGTGACTGGGTGGGGTGGGCATTTTGTCTGAAGTAACAAGTTGCTATTAAAATTGTAACCCCCTAAGGTTTCATACAGATTATTAGTATAGAAGCAGATTTTTTGTATCTCCTCCCCCCCCCCCAAACATAAAAAGCAATACACACAAACTTAGCTATTTTTGCAAACCTTGAAAAATTGCGCATACTGATTCGCGCACTTTAGGTTTTATTAATTTGAAACACATGTGAAAAGTAAGTACCCCGTGGGCAGAACTCCCAACTCCCCCCCCCCCCCCGGCAGTAAATTATGAATGGTATAGGGCAGACACATGGTCAAATAGAAATATATGGAAAGATAGGTAGGTAGGTAGATATACATATAGATAGACTGGGCAACCAAAAGACCCTGGGGACTACTGTATGAATAGGGTTGGTATCAGACTTCCAGCCATCTCAAGAGTTGTCTTAATAATTATGACGGCCATCCATTGCCAAAACCACTGTACGAGGAAGGAGACACTGTATGCAGAATTTCCACTGTTTTGGTCATTGTTGCACATCAATGGGTCATGGTCATACCTTAATTATGGTTATGTGCAATTCAGTTAGTCATGATTTGGTATGTCTTCCTTACTTCTCTAGTAGGGATTTTTCCCAAAAGGACTAAACATTTTAGGGATGGTCCTTTAAGAGGTACTTAGCTAAGAATTCCCTTAATTTAGTACCTCTTAAGGGACCCTCCCTTAAATCTTTAGTACTTTCGGGAAAAATTCCTGGTAGATTATATGTTCCTGGTTCTGGCCTTCAACTCATATACATTTTCAAGGCAGGGTTGGGTTCAAATACTGATAAAAGTATTTAAATACAAATACAAATACTTTCAATCTTTCTAAATACAAATACAAATACAAATACAGTTGAGCTAAAAAGTATTTAAATACAAATACAAATACTTTAAATTCTTTCAAATACAAATACAAATACAAATACTCGAATTTTGAAAGTATTTAAATACAAATACAAATATATTTGCAAATATATTTGAAAATACTTTCAATAATTCTGTCTTACAACTTCAAACTTGTCTTTTTTAATTGTTTCTAATCTAACTCCAGCTAATGTTATGAATACAACAAACTGTTATGGGTCTGCAGGTTATGTACAGTTTTAACAAGTAATAATAATAATTATTAAATTTTTTCATAATATTAATATCAAGTTCCTTCATTAAAATCACTTCAAATTGGGACAATTTGGGTCATTTACTTACCTGATTATAAACATAATAGTTGCATATTATTATTCTAAACATGCGCCAATATTTATTTATCTAACTCCTAATTGATTAAATATGATGTTCTGCTTATCAATTGATACATATTGATTTATCTATAAATATCTAGTAATTCCAAGTTGAATACCAAATTTTCACTGATTCATTAGGATATTCACTTCACTTGGTGATGATTGTAATCACTTTAGAATAAAACAACAAAATATACAGGTGCTCATTCAGACATATGGCTCAGTAATGTTGTCTTTTCACATTTGAGCTTTGTACTTTGGTGAAGCTGACATTAACTAAAGTAACTTCCTACATTATAAGTCAAAGGAATAACTATATATCAACCTAATAAGTGATTGGCTATGGGAAGTTGCACTGGTGAATACTGCTCTGTGACTGGTCGAGACATAAGGTTCTTTTGGGCCAATTTTGTAAGGGTTCTTTTGGGATAGAATAATCATGTTAGATTCATTAAAATACCGTGTTTTTGTTCTATATGCCACATTTGTATCATTAAAATACCTATTTCCAGTACCAGGAATTCGTTGAATGCTTGACCAGGAAAATTTGTGAAAAACAAAGCACAATAAAAAATTAATATAAAATAGAGAAATAGGTGTTTCATTCATTTAACAACATTTTTCGTTAGCTAAAAATAAGTCAATATTGGTAATAGGCATATAACCTTCAGATTCAGTTTCAGGATATAACTATGCCACATAAAGCCATTATACTTTCACTGGGGGCTGCTTGGAAAACGATCTTATATCAAAGAAATCAATCAACATTTATAAATAGATATTTAGGCCTTAGACAATTTCAACTCCACTGTTGACAGTCCTCTCAATTCCATAATATAAATACAATCTACTTTTTTTAAATTCAATAAGAAGGCATTATAATTTAGAAGTTATTCCGTGATAGTGAGGCTATAATAATGAATAATATACAAAAATATCTGGAACTTTGGTTTGTGCTTTAAAAGAAAAATTAAAGTTTTCTTTTGCTTGCAAATTGACCTCTAATCAAATACTGATGTAAACATTATAAATGCAAAATAATATGAACTTTTTATAACTGAAAGATGTGTGTGATTAATGTCCACACAATGGTACCCCTATATAATTGCAATGCACCATTGCTCACAGAAGACAATGCATGGCATGTACCTGTGTTTGAATAGCAATTAAAACAATACCCAGTGTCAGAATTCAAAATGTGTGATAGTTATGTCTTTCATACTATTAGACAATATAAAATGGTCATTTACCTGTAACTATCAGAGAAAAGTAAACATTTTTGTCAAAGAAATATATTTAGTATATAGGTAAGTGAGACATACACATTACTACTACATGCAAATGTGTATTAAATTAATTAAAGACAATTTTTCATTTTTAAAACTTAATATATGCAATCAATTATAATTCATGACTTCTCATACAGGGCATATTTCATTTGTATCTTGTGTTCAACAAATATTTTCTTAAAATTGGAAGTTTAGATAGGATAGAAGCTGAGTTGTATTTCACTTGTGCAGTCCATTGGATTCTTGAGATATTGTTAACTTCTTCAAACCTAGCAACATGAAACAGTGATAATCTCTATACATGTATGTTTGTGTACATGCCACAAACTATGCAGCATGCACAGGGGAAACTAAGATGGTAATCATTAAAATGCTATATTTTCAAACATAATATTTAGACTAAATATTGTAATCCAAAATTTCAACATGATTGCATAAAGATAGTCAAACCAGTAATATCCACTTTTGAAGTTAAGGAATACATGCTTTTTTGATCCATTTATAGATCTTGTATTTGAAAAAAGTATTTGTAAATACCAAATACTTTGATGCAAATACAAATACAAATACAAATACTTTTGAAATCTGACAAAAGTATTTAAATACAAATACAAATACTTTGAAAAGTATTTAAATACAAATACAAATACTTTCAAATTTCCGAAAAAGTATTTAAATACAAATACAAATACAGTATTTACAAATACAAATACAAATATATTTGTATTTGAACCCAACCCTGTTTCAAGGTGCGGGGAATTTGATGGTTGGACCTTGTAGCTGAGCGTCCCACGTAGCTGGCAAAATAACGATGCACTCTCATGCAACACCACTTCAGGGTTTCTGACATGCAGAATCCACTTGTGATACTGTAAATGATAATCCGAATTTATGCAAACCGATGGTCAAAATCTCTGAAACCGTCATAAATACACCTAATTCGGATTGATATTGTGTGACTCCCACAGCTTAGGGAAATTTGCCATATTTACAGTCCTTGTCATACTTACGTGGAATCTCAAGATTTTTTTCTATGCTGTTGAACTGTGATGTCAGAGATGACTTTATTCTAGCATTGCAATATATGTAAATTAACTACAAGCTGTGATGTCATTTCCAACTGGGTCAGATTCCCCAGCTTCTAGCCAATGTTGATCCTCCTGAACTGAGCGTCACAGTTTCAACACAGTGTCAGAGTAAGAGTTTTATCTGGGATTTTTTATTTTTTTTTTTTTATTTATAAATATATTTTAAAAGGGTTAATCACTCAGCAAAATAAGCATGCTGTTTTTCGGTAATGCCCTTTAGAATAAATAACAATATATAATAATAAAACAAAATGGTTCAGATGAACCTAAAAATCAATAACAAATTATCAGTAAAAACTGATCAATAAAACAGTTTAAAATTCATGAAATGTTTACATTCCTCTTCAGGTTTCTTTTGAAACCATCAATATTACTAATTTCTTTAATGTCATTTGGTAGGTTATTCCAGTTTTTGGCACCTGAGAAATAAAGACTATGCTTTGCAATTTCACTTTTTGGAAAAGGAATGTATACATTCATATGATGACTTCTGGTGTTGACATTCTTAATTTCAATATCCATTGTAATCTCATTAGTCAGATAATCCGGCGCTTTGCCATGAATACATTTGAACATTAACAATCTTTCAAAATATAAGAATCTTTCAGAGACATTCATCCATTTGAGTTGCTTCACCAATTCTATTCCCCTCGTATTAATATAGTCAAAATTATTGAGAATGATTCTCGCTGCTTGGTTCTGGAGTCTTTGAATTTTACCCAAATTTTCTGAAGTAGTATGTCCCCAGACTGTAATACCATAATCAATGGTAGGTTGAATAATTGAATTATACACAGACATCAGCATTTTTCTGGTTACCATATTTCGAATCCTTGATAATTGGGCAACTTTAAAAGCAAGATTCCTACTTAATAGAGCTATATGGTCATTCCATGAAAGATTCTCATCAATTGTGACACCTAAGTATTTAACATTCTTAACTTGTTCAATATCTACGTTATTTATACTAACAGTAAGTTTGTTAACATCATTTCGTGTTTTATGCTTTGATGCTATTAACATACACTTAGACTTATTCTCATTGAGAGCTAATCTATTACCTTCATACCACTTACAAACTTCGCTGAGAGACATTTGCAACTTATCAGAAGCTTCATTACAAGTGTTCCCTGTGCTATAAAGAAGAGTATCATCTGCATAGAGATTTACTGCACTAGGGTAAACATGACAATTTATATCATTTACAAATAGTGAAAATAATATAGGGCCCAGTACAGAACCCTGCGGAACACCAATAGGAACATACAATTTATTTGAAATTTGACCATTACATTTGACATATTGTGACCGATTTTTCAAATAGGATTCAAACCATAATGCTTCAGTGTCAACAATTCCATACTTTTTTAACTTTTCCAATAATATTACATGATCTATCGTATCAAAACATTTTCTGATATCAAGAAAACATACAGCTGTAAATACATTATCACATAAATTTTCAATCCAATCTTCATTACATCGATGTAAACTAGTTTGAGTATTATGGAATTTTCTATAAGCTGATTGGTCAATACATAATAACTCATTGTCAGATAGATATTGCACTAATTGGTGTTGTATAACTTTCTCTAAAACTTTTGCCAAATGGCTAATAACTGAAATAGGTCTGTAGTTACTTTTTGCATATCTGTCATCACCACCTTTATAAACTGGTGTAACATTTGAGATTTTCCAATCATCAATCACGATACCTTTTTGTAAAGAAATGTTAAATAGCTTAGAAATGACAGGTGCAATAATTTCGGCACTTAAATATAATAGCTGGCTGTCAAAACCAAGGACATCATTGTTACTACTTTCTCCTAAAGACCTAAGTAATTTTTTTACAGTCGTGTCATGAACTTCACAGAATTTGAAGACATTAGTCGTGAAATTTGGACCTTTCCACGGCAAATCCTTATTGCATTTGCCAAAGTACTCATTTGCAGTATTTTCACCAATTGTACTAAAATATTTATTAAGTTCTTCTGGTGACAATTCATTTGGAGGAGAAATCATGTTTTTATTTGTGATAATTTTATTTAAAAACTTCCAAACATTCTTGGGATTATTAGCACATTGTTTGCTTTGTTCCATGAAATGTTTGTTCTTTGCAGTTCTTAAAAGACTTGTTATTTTGTTTCTCAGTTTTCGATATTCCTCCCATTTTGTTAGACATTTGGTTTTCACAGCTTTTTGTTTGACATGATTTCTCCTGTACATTAATGTGACAATTTCATGAGTGATCCAAGGTTTTGTTCGATCCTTGAGCCTTCTTGTCACAACAGGAACATGCAGATTACTAATTTCAAGAAATTTAATTTTAAATTTTGTCCATAAATCTTGCAAATCGCATTCATTTTTCATCTGCTCATTCATGTTTTGAACAAGAAGGACTATATCGCACAAAAACTTTTCAGTATCAAATTTTTTGAAATCTCTGAAAGTGACTGATTTATGTTTCAGAGTTTCCTTTTCTTTCTTTCTTACACTTGTCTGCACACAGTAATGGTCACTCATTGCAATTTTTAAAACATTCGTACTACCGTGAATAACAGGTTTTGTTGAAAGAATTACATCAATAAGAGAAGCACTAGTCAGGGTTTCTCTTGTTGGTTCATTTACTAATTGAGTCATACAAAATAAATCTTCCCCTAGCCCCTACAACTACGTCATCACAGCTTGATAGCCAATGGGCTGACTGTTAACTACGTCATCACAGTTCAAACATTGATATATTGAAGGAAGCATTACATTTTTTATCCCAATGATTTATCACAGCAATCACCAGTCTAATCCTACCAAATGGCAGCTTTGTGAGCATTCACAGTAGACAACTGTTATAATCCCCACAGAGTTGTTTGATAAATCTACAAACTTGCTAACTTTGATGGAAGTTAGAAAACAAACTTGCTAACTTTGATGGCAGTTCGTATAAACAGAAGGCAATGACAATTTGTTTGTAAACACATGGCTTATGTTGTGTGTATTTGTTCTGGCAGCCCATTGGCTGAGAGGCTGTGATGTCAAACTTGCATGGGTTTTTCAAAGACCCAATTTTAACTCTGACACTGAGTTGAAACTGTGATGCTCAGTTTGGTGTATTCGCATTGGTTAGAAGCTGGGGGATCTGACCCAGTTTTAAATGACATCGCAGCTCATAGTTAATTTACATATATTGCAATGCTAGAATAGAATCATCTCTGACATCACAGTTCAACAGCATAGAAAAAAAACTTGAGATTCCACGTAAGTATGACAAGGACTGTAAAAAGCATAAATAAGTATAGTATAATATTCACATAGAGAGATGGATATGTGATTTATCCAGTGAGCGCTATAGCCAGGGGCGGACTTGCGGCATTTCGGGCCCAGTGGCAAAATAATTCAATGGGCCTCTACTATCGGCGCAAACAGAAACATGGGAATTATTAGAAGAACTTTCCAATACTTAGATGTCTCAATCTTCCTCCCTCTATTCAAAGCCCTGGTGAGGTCGACAATTGAATATGGCCAAAGCGTCTGGAGTCCCCATCTGTTATGCGACATCAAGAAAATTGAGAGTGTCCAGCGCCATGCTACTCGCCAAATTAATGATTTCAAAGATCTCTCCTACCCCGAACGGCTCCGCAGACTTAATCTACCTACTCTACGTTTCCGTCGGCTCAGGGGCGATATGATCGAACTATTTAAAATCATGAATGGCCACTATGATGCAGCGGTGTCACTTAACCTCAAGAGAGCTCCACGCACCTCCAGAGGGCACTCGATGAAACTGTTTCAGGAAAGGGCCAGGCTAGATGTACGTAAGTTCTCCTTCAGAAACCGAGTAGTGAGTGACTGGAATAGCCTCCCGGAATCAGTGATTGCGGCAACCAGTATTAACTGCTTCAAGAACCGGTTGGATGTACATTGGAAAAATCATCAATTGAAGTTCGACCCACAACTGGCATGGTAGAGACGATGGCAGCATAAGTAGCCAATGTCTCTCCATGTATAGAGTCACCGGCTACAGTGTTAAAGGCATCAGCATCATCTTCAGGGGAAATGAATATCTAGACGATGTCATCAGCTGTACATACAGGCGAAATCAATATCTCCGACTGCGGTCCCTTGGGCATCTCAGGTTCTTCTACTGCCGTCCATAGTATATCTGCAATCAACTGAAGTTAGACCCGCATCTGGCATGGTAGAGATGATGGCAGCATAAGTAGCCAATGTCTCTCCGTGTACAAAATCCAGACGATGTCAACTGCAGGGGGCGTAATCGATATCTCCGACTGCCGTCCTTGGGTCATCTCAGGCTCTCCTACTGCCGTCCAGTCTGCACCATAAGATATTTATAATATTTATTATTCCCATTTATCAGTATTAACCCTGGATATTAGTATTATTCTGTATGGGGGTTTTTAACCCACCCCACCAATACTCATGAGCCAAGGATTACCGAGTGTTATTTCTACATACGTATTATAAATTAAGGATCTCTGTGATAACCGTGGTCTGTGGCAGCATAAGTAGCTACTCCCGGTCCTACTCCTGTTCATCATATATCTAATTTAATTGTGTTATCTAGTGGATGCCAGTATTATTCACTGTGGGGTTTTTTATTCCATACCATTATGTCATTCGAACAATTGCTCAGGAATCATTTCACTCAAGGATAACCGTGCTTTATCTTTATCCATGGATCTAAATGATAAGCATTCCTCCCGTCCAGCTTGGCCAAGGTCTGTGGCAGCATAAGTAGCCACTCCTGGTCCTGCTTTGTACAGTACTTATGTGTATATTTGTATATATCTCTACTAACTGTGTTAAGTTTTTATGGAGCACCTGCAAACCGTACATGCAAAACTGTTAACTTTACGATCTGAACATAGAGGCCACTGGCCTGCGTTCAGCAAATTACCTAACATTACCTAACATTATTTAAAATTCAAGAACAAAATACTACAGGCCTAATTTGACAAACTGTTAAAATTAGGGTAGGGGCCCAACATGAGAGGGTGTAGTCTCCTCTAGTTAGTGCGGTTGCAGCAAACAACCTTGAACCTTAATTAATGCAAAATTTCAATTATTCAGGATTTTTCTTTTTTTTTACATCTTGTATGGGCCCCCCTGAGTTAATGGGTCCGTGGCAGCTGCCACTTTGCCACATAGGCCAGTCAGCCCCTGTTGGCAGGGTGAATGAAAATTACCCCTGCAATGGGAGGATCGCCTAGACAGAAGTTGTTTCCTTTGTTATTAACTGTGATGACAAACTCAATACTGAGTGTCACAGGTTGAACATTTAATTAGACCAATCACATTCACAGATACCCTGATGAGGTCGCGGTTTAACTGCAAACAAAGTTTTCAAAAAACACATAGCCATGACATGCATGCACATCGTGGCGCTGGGGTAGCATTTCCGCTATGCCTGCTTGAGCTTGTTTGGAATCAAACAGCCAGCATTGCAACTTGAAATCTCTCATTTTTGGATGAATAACCAATTAATAGGACAATTTGCTATTGTCAGATTGCTGTTGAGTGTATGGATAATGATTGCAGCAACTAATTGTGGCTGTGTGTGCTTTACAATTGCAATTAACGGCAATTAAAGGCCGACAGCCGTGGATTGCAATGCAAGAGACCTGTGATTACAGTTCACGGACATAAAAATGTGCTAGAAATGCAATTAGAAGGTAGGTGCTATTCCTATGATTGAAGCCCTGGTTAGTAGATACATTGAAGAGTAATTAGGATATGACAGACAATGATGCCAATGCTTTATTAGCATAAAAATGACCATATTCCAGTTGCAAATTTCACTTGTTTGGTTGGGAGCGGCCATGATGGATAGGGCAAAAACACTCCCATGAATCCTTGGTTGTGCACACATGCATGAGAACCATAATAAGCTGCCTCAAAATTCAAATTTTACAGTGCAGCGCTGTTGCAAATGTCAGATTGCAAATTGTGAGGGATAGCCTCTATACAGTCTGATAGCCAATGAGCTAACAGTATAACTGTACATCACAGTTTTCACATTGGTACTTTAAAAAGAAACATTACATTTTATTCTGTAATCAGAACATGTTGATGTGATCCCAATGATCTCTCACTGGCAATCCCCAGTCTAATCTGTATAAATGTCGGCTTTGTTAGCATTCGCAGCAGACATTTGTTATAATCCTAGCTGAGTTGTTTGATTAATCTGCAAACTTCCTAATTTACAACTTTGAACTTTGACACTGTGTACCGTTTGCTCTATGCGAAGCGACCTAGTTAATCACAAAATCTCAAATTTTAAACAAGAAACCAATTCAGTTATAACATAACATAGCCAGTATGCTGTATTTATGTATTAGACATCCTTGTGTGAAATTGCACGCATTGAATATTCAACAATCAAAAGATTTGGGGATTCTAGTAAAAAATGCACTATAATTTACTAAAACTGCCTAATCTTAAAGAAAACTTAACTGATTGATTCCAATTTTTTTATGTGTATTACGTGTACTATAAGACAGCATACTGGCTATATTGCAAAGTTTGTTGTTTGCTCTATATATGAAAACTAGCAAAATGTAAACAAAAAAATCCTTAATTAGGTCACTTGGTTGGTACACAGTGTTGATGGAACTTGCTATGAACGAGAGGCCTTCTTTTGTAAACACATGGCTTCTGTGATGCATAGTTATTCTGACTGTCCATTGGCTATAGGCACTTGCAGGGCTATTCCAGACCTAATTTTCACTCGGACACTGAGTTGAAACTATGATGCTTAGTTGATTGATTGATTGATTGATTGATTATTTATTTCCACGATTTTTTGAAATATATACAAAATATATAAGAAGTGGAGGAGATTCCCCAAGACCAGAATTGATCGCTTGTGGGAAACCACCTTGTACAATGACTTTTAATATATATATATATATATATAGATATGTTGTAAATATATACAAATGGATGTTTATCAGCTTGAAAGAACAATATATGTGGATTCGTATTGGCAAGAAGCTGGGGAATCCAACCAAGTATAAAATGACATGACATGTCGACAGCTTGTAGCTATTTTACATTTATATAATCATATTGCAGTTCTAGAGAATAGGTATGCAAGCAGTGACACTTAGGTAACATGTGACATCTCAGTTCAACAGCATAAAAAGAAATTGAGATTCCACGTGAATATGACAAGGACTGTAAAAGAGACAAACACGTAAAATTGCAAACATCAGGCAGATAAAAAAAACACCAACCTGATGCTTTTGCTAGAACTATCAAATAATGGTCAACTCAGCAAACAAGCTTATTATCCACTAACTGCACCCTCCCATTAAAGAGCTTTTTATTACAGATCTCATATAAGTGTGCCATGTCCCATTTGAATATATGCAGAGATGATGTCAGTATCTCAATACTGACATCACTATCTGGGCAATCCCTGTGAGGATTTGAGACCACAGCTCAAGTATTGATTCCAACTGCTAATAGCAAATTAGGCCTACTGGCTAAGTGTGAATAACAACTGATTGATCTGTTTTCATATGTGTAATAATCATTGCGCATAATGGTTTATTAAGTTGGAGCAGGGAGATGCTAGGAAGGAGGAGTAACTGTAATTTGAGAAGGGCAATAAGTCTTAATACACATTAATTGAATCAAAGAATTCCAGACAAACTTGACACAAAATCCTTAATTACCCCCACCTAATTACCCCCCTTTGATGAACAATGTGTGTGGCGCTGGAGCCCAAAAAACCCCTGTATCTCTTTAAAATCTGTCAGGTGAATTTAAAGTTTAAATCATAATATTGCTTCAGTATGCTGTTTCAAAATCATCATATTTCACACGAGAGTTTGATATTATACTCCAAATGTAATGCAATGCTCCCAAATGCTTTCTGACTCCTGCAGGGGTGTAGATTTTTCATTTTTGTAGGGGGGGGGGTGATGATTTCGGCGAACGCCAACTTGGCGCGAAGCAACAGTCCAAAAGTCGCGCGGCGGAAGATTTTCGGGGCCACTTTACGGCCAAAACAGCAATATATTTTAGATAATCGAAAGTTAGTTCTGAGACTTGTATTTTCCACGTAACATGCAACTGGTATCATGGAAAAAATTACTAATATAAACTGATAATTGTCAATAACAAGTAGTAATAATTTGAAATTATAGGGGGGGATAATCATATGATCATCCCCCCCAGGTTCATCCTAGGGGGGGATGCATCCCCCCAATCCCCCCCAGGATCTACGCCCCTGGACTCCTGAATGACGAGTTATTGACCCTTTTTCTTTTATCTTTAATTCAATGTACAGCAAAAACCGTTTGTTTCCTAAAAATGGCACAATAACCATCTTAAAGCCCTGAATTTTCTCCTTCCAATGATATCAAAATCATGAGCGGCCAGGGGCGGCCACTATGGCTATTCACATTTTAAAATATTTTACTCTTTCACAAATAAGCCATACAGAATGAAATATTTGAAATCTGCTAAGTGCTCTTCAATTGCATAGCTTGATAAACGACAAAACTAACCTGTATTGAGCCATGCAATGGTTTCAACATGTCAAATGCAAAGAAATTATCACAAATTTTTAAGAAAAGTTCAAGAATGCGGTGATTAAAATATCAAGAAAATTAAAAAATTAATAATAATAAAATTACAAAGTGACAAAATCATTGTTGGTTATTATGTAGATTTATAACGATCTGATCAGGGAAGGTCCCAAGTAACACAGCTGAAACTGTGAATATACCACCGCGACGTCAATAAGCTCATACTGATTTCACATGAGCACTGTGGCTGTTGAAAAGGACATGGCACACCAATATGAAATCTGAAAACACTTGCCCTGCTAACATGCACTTCAAATTGCTGAAGTAATGTAATCCTTTTACGGCTTAATTTTAAGAATTGTTGGTGCTTTTCTCCAAAGAAAATATTGAAACAATAAATGGACAAAAATAAATCATTCAAACATGCATTCAGTAGCAGCTGGTTCCATCAGAAGAAAACTAGGAGAAAATATCTGTTATTTTTGCTAGCCAGCCCAAGCGTCATTGAGCACCTCCCAGCGAGCTGATATGAATCTTTTTTTTCCCACCCAGCCGCCTCAACTGCTTTCTCATTACATGACTGCAAATGTCATTGGTTGAAGGCCAAAAATTGACTCCCAGCTGGAAAAATGCCGGCTGACAGTCTGCCAGTCAGCCGGGCAATCATTTAGCTCAAATGGCACAGAAGTACACAAGAAGGGTGTTGCAGGGGGAATGGGGAGGAGGGTCCTGTAGTCTTTATTTCCCTGTCTCGTGGGAAATTCTAGTGATTTATATTCCGGAGCATTCTCAAAGCATATCTGCATGAGACACATGAATCTTATTTTGTTGCACTATAAGGATCCCATAACGGTGATTCATAAAAGGAGCAGCAATATTGAAGGAATAGTTTACATCTTAAATAGGAATACATGTGACCAAAATCAGTCATGAATAAGGGTTGTTTTTCAGTAGGGGTACGCTCTGGAAAGTCACACAATATCTAAAATACCAGAAATTTCATGCGTATATGTTGAAAAAATGTTACAATGAATGATTTAACACACTGAGAGGGACCTACAGTAGTGAAAGAATTATTAAAATCGGTTGATAACTGCTAGAAAAAAAAATTGATTTGTGTGATTTTGACCAAAATTGACTGTCTCATTTGCAAATTAGGAAAATATCAATGCAGATTTTTCAGTCCTGCGTTACCAGCTAGTTTAAATTAATGTGCAAATGCTTTCAATATGGTCCCAGAAGTTCAACTGTACAATTACATGCAACAACTATGATTAGTCTCTTCAGAATCCTGCATTGAACACTTGAAGGTCAATTCCATCAAATATTGTCCTCTCTGAAATTGGGTCGGCAAAAACAACAATAACATCAAATTCAGAGTATTTTTATTTAATATAAATACTCCTCCAATAGATCAGACAAAGTTACTTTAAGTATTTCACTTCAGTTGTAGAAACTGTGCGATGCTTGTAGAGCAGAAAACACCAAAAACAGCTTTCCGTCAAATCGTGTCCTCTCCGAAAAACTAGAAAAAATGGCAGTTATTTCTAAACAAAAGGACATGCCCAACTTTTAAGACATCAAAACTGTAGTGCTAATAGTGCTTGAGACACTGACAGAGCACATCTTCACAACATTGATGCTTATGCTGAATTGAGCCTGTCAAATGTCTATGTCCTCTCCAAACCAAAAGTCGGTATTTTGATTTGTGTCATATCTAAGGGCATAATCTTGCTAATTGTTATCCCTAACCACTGATATTTGGTTTGTGTACACTTACTGATATAATTTATCCTTACCTGAACAAATACTCAATTGCCACTTCCTCTGGACTCTACTGAAATGGTTGACATGTATTTTGCTTCATCACTTCAAGGTAGATTTAAACAGCTATTACCTTGGAAATTTCTGATGATTGTGTTGTCTATGTTATATATCCTTTTCAGTAGGGTCCATATATTTAATATCATCAGTACCTAATACAGCCTTACACTTGAAATAAGGCACTTTACTATTCAAGTCGGAGAGGACAAATATTTGACAGGAAAAGCAATGTACTTTTTTGCTTTTTATTTTTGGGTTGAAGTACATATACTGCATGGGACCATTTGTTTGTACAAAGTTATTGCGGTGGTGGTGACGTTTCTGTTGATGTGCAATTAATGATGTGGTGTGGGAGCAGCCTTGTCCATTTCCATGTGCACTGTGCAGCCAGCTAGCCTCAAACTAAATGCATATGAAATGGACATTTCCAATTTATCAAGAACATCCTTGGTGATATCAATAAATAGTGTTTCAAGTTCTGATTAACCCAAACAGCTAGAACAATGTAGAAGTATGCCATACACACTTTATATTCTAAATACTGTCATGTCAAAGTAAGTGTCCCCTCCGAATGATCTATATTTGTTAAATTCAGCTTGCCATACCACGACTATCACTAGGAATAAACCAATGAAATGTTGTGGAATTTTGCTCATAGTTCTTCCAGAGCGGCCAGTCTGCGAAAATGTTGGGTCAATGGCAGATAGGGATTGCTATGAAGAAGATATTGTATTAGTGTTGCAAAAATTGGTTCCGAAGAAATATCTGTTCTCCTTGATGCGGACAAAGTGCTTGGCCAAAATTAAGCAAGTAAGATGATTTTTCATTGTCATATATCTGCCTATAATCTCAACACAAGCCCATACAACTAGGGGTTCTATACTTCCAATAAAAGAGGGATGAACGGAAGAGTTGACCTTGGTCATATTTAGCGATAACATTTTTCAAAAAGTCAAAAAAAAAAAATTAAGAACACTTGTAGCCCTAAAATTTTCAGAAATACAAGGCACGATATATTGCAATGGCAAAAAGTTAATTTGGCCAGAAAAAAGGGACCCTTATTTTTTACCCCCTTGAGACAAAACCATGTACCCCGATTGAAAAACAACCCATAAGTTGAAATTCTTCCAAAAACAGCCAATTGCTTGATTTATACCAATTTCATTATCTACTGCATGTAGAAACTAAATGGTTGTACACCGGGTGACTTTGAGCACTTGTCTGCAAAAAGATTGATCCTATGTGTAAGATACTGGAAGTATTTGACTTCCGATTATATTCTACTAAGGTCTAGTTTCTTTCTGCACAAAGTCATTGTGACTGGATATTTTCCCTGATTTTGATGAAATAAACTCACCATACAATTTTTTTGCAAGTTACCATTGCGGGTAAACTTCTGTGCCTACAACAGCACTGAACGAGCCTGGCCTCATAAATACCTGCCTCATTCCAATGTCACTCAAATACTTCCAAAACCCACTGAAAACTTATCTAAGCTATTCGAAGAGACCGCGAACAAAAAATATTAGTGGATGATGTTGACTTGCAACACTCTTTGGGGTGACTTTGAACACTACATTGTGACAGAGAGTGCAGAGACCATCACATTTCCGGGTACATGATTTTTGCTGTGTATCATATTATAAAACACTATGCATATAATTTAATGTGTGAAAGTACTAACACACTGACATTAGGCAATTATTTAGCTCAAACGGCACAGAAGTACGCCAAGAATAAAAATTTCAGAAAAAATAAAAAACGGAAACACATGTTTTGGGAAAGGCAATCAAGCCCTAAAAAGATCATAAATGCAAATGAAACATTTGTTTTCTGTTCAAAGTCTCAGGGTGAGTTTGAACGCCCATTTATCCACCAATATTGGCATACACATTAGGGTGCATCGTCTGCCCCTTAAATTGTCATATTCATTTGCACTTTTGCCATATTATTCCATTGCCAGTAAAAAGACATTCTGCAAAATTTCAATAAGATTGGTCGTGGCCTTAGGGTGGCACAATTGCATTTAAAAAGTTTGGTCTAAAAATGACAAAACGTGATGTTTTGTATAATCGCGGTTAGAAATATCTGGCTTATCATTTGGTTTTGGAATTTGATTCTTATACCATTGTTCTTAGAAGAAACTAAGCTTCAATTTGAATGGAGGAAAGCTATATTTCTGAAAGTTTTTCACTTTGAGGAAATTCCGAAAGTAGACAGTTTCGGACTATGGTGAAAAAATGTTTTCCCTTGTGGACAATTTCCTTTGAGGAACGTTGGTCTAAGGAAGCATTAAACCTCCCATTCACATCGGACCCAACGTTCAGAAACTACGTATTTTGTCGACAATTGGTTACGAGATTACTACGTACGTATATATCGTATTTATTGCGTATTTCTCCAACTTCTGATGTTAACGTACCCCCCACGTTCAAGGAATGGTCGTTATACGCCTCTGGGGCGTCGGGCGTGGCAGGCCAGCCCAGTGCGCTGTGTCTTGCGCATGCGCAAACATCGGACAAGAAGGACGCCATGGCTGTCCACGCTCTTGTGTATTAGATTTATATCGGTCTAGAACACCATTTATACCACCGTAACAGTTTATTTAACCATGGCCGATTGATTCTAGGATGTGTCTTAGTTAAATGACTCCTTCGGATGGACTGTGGAGGTCGTGTATGCTTCACGGCGACCGTATCAACTCAGTCAAATCGGCGATGTGAAGTCAGTGGATTTCTTGACAGTGGAATTAAACGGACTGGATCTAGTGAAATATGGCCTGTAATCTTTCGTATGAGCTTGTATCTTGTGTACAATATAGTTTTGGAACTAGTACATCGATGTTACAGAGGAATACTCGTGTTCTGGGCCCATTGTGTACGATGACGATGTACATGAATTTGCCTGGTTATCCAGCAAGCAGGGAGGCGCCGGCCAGGGGCGGAGCGCTCGGATGGCCCGGGGGACTGCCGCATTGCTTCAGGCGGACCCAGCCACCCGGCCTGCCCTGCCCCCTCGGAAAAAATAAATTAAATTAATTAAATAAAGCCCTTGAATGCTGGCCCTCATTATGGTTGAATAAAGGTGTTCTCATATGAATTTACTGCAGGAATTTTTTTTTAGGGGAGGGGGGATTTCAAGATTTTTTTTTTTGGAGGGGATGGGTGGTTGGTCAATTGATTGTTGGAGATCTGCAAAGAGAAAACATATATTTAAACAGTGAAGAGAAGGCAAAAAAAAGAGAGAGATAGAGAGAGCAGAGCCAAGCAGCAAGCACTGAAGGTGGCTCCAAAATTAGCAGACTTTTCTTCCTTGTTTTACCAAGCAGTCTGCAGTCCATTTAAGGACTAAAATAAATAAGAATATTCACTTACCTTGTATGGGATTAATGCTGCAACTCTGAAGAGTTGGAAAAATCCCAATCCAAATTGGCCTGCTGGATAGGTGGCATTCAGTTGCAAGTAGGTTCAGTTCAACTCCGGTCTTAACTGATTTTCTCTTGCTCGTTTGTGGGTGAGCAGTACTTCGGAATTTTTTCTTGGCCAATCTAATCTTTCGCATGTTAAGAGATATATATGTTGAAATTTTTGTAACTGTGTATCTACTATCTTTTCATGGCTTCATTCAATCATCACCAGCATGCATCCTGTTGGAGTATTTATAAGCTCAAAGTTACTAGATGGATTGGAATAGGTATGGAATAGATGGCGCTACAAGGCTCTCTGAGAATCAGGATCCTGGGTTCTGCAACTTCGTGCAAACCTTCAACAAACCTTTGGCAGATACGTATGGTCAGACGTTTGCCCTGAACATTACTTTCAAACGTTATCCATACATATCAAAAAGACGTTGGAGAAACCTTGGAACTTACGTATTGCCAAATGTGCGGCTATACCTTTGATAAACCTATGAATCAAAGGTATGGTCATACGTAATAGTCTAAGGTTGTAAAAACCTCTCAAATGAATGTTCAACAAACCTATGAATCAAAGGTATGGTCAAACGTAATAGTCAAACGTACTTCAAACCTCTCAACCAAACGTATGACTTACGTAATAGTCTGAGGTTTTATAAACCTCTCAAATGAATGTTCGACAAACCTATGAATCAAAGGTATGGTCATACGTAACAGTCAAACGTTCTTCTAACCTCTCAACCAAAGGTATGACGTACGTATGACTGACACGTTTAGCCAAATGTTACAACCAAACGTCCTTCTAACTTCTCAACCAAAGGTATGACTTACGTGTGACTCGAACGTTAGGCCAAACTATAAAACAAACTATCTGCCAACCTCTTACCAAGGTTGCGACCTACGTTGGGTTTTCCATCTGCAACGTTTGGAAATTACCTTTGCCCTACCTTTGTCATACGTCGTTTGGCCCAACGTTTGATTCTAACCATAATAATTACGTAGTGAAAGGTTTGATTTACGTTGCTGCTCGGGAGGGTTGAGAGTACTGCTTAAAATGTCTCTTTTTGCACAACTTTCACATCTTCATTGGAATAAAGTATAAGGCACACTTTGGTGGAGAAAGTACGAATTTCAACATGTTTTTCAAATATCTAGTCAACAATATCCAAATATACAAATTTGCATTAAATACATGTAAGCATGAGAAATAAATCACTTTAATGGAACGTCGTTCTGCCATGTCTTTTTCTTTTGACTGCATTATAATTCCATCAGGGTTTCATTAAATGATGTGGTAGATCACTTCCTCAGTTTAGAGACTTCTCTGAGTTCCGAAAGTCATATTTACATTGATTTTTAGATTTATCACATTTCAATAATTAAAAAAGAAAATATCACTGCACAAACACAACTTCTTCTAAGTGGAAACCATTGATGTTGGTATTCAAATTGAAGCTCATTTTCTAATAAATCTTACTGCATGCACCATCTATAAGTCATTAGAATAAAAACTGAAAATATTATTCCTAACCGCGAAACGGCAAGATAATACCTTATGCTCAAATTTCAAGGCTGTAGTGCCACCCTTAGACATTGGAATTTTTTCAAAAAAATTTACAGGGCTACTTTTGTGACATTAAGGAACAATACTGCAAAAGTGCATGAAATTTTGAAGATATAAGGGGCAGACGATGCACCCTAATATACATAATGGATATCTCAAATTTCCGATGCACAGTTTAACTACATGCCAGTAGCAGACATTTTATTACATGAAAATCTTTGTGATACACTTATCAAGGTAAGAAAATTGAGGAGAAAGCTCTTCAAAGTCACCCCGTTGCATGGTACCCAGATGTAAGGCTGTTTCAGAACTTAACATTTTACAGAAAATCACTTTTAAATATCTACTAATACGTCCTCTAAAGAGCATCAACTGACTTTTACTTCCATTGAATAGCATGTTCTTCACATATTTCGAACATCTGTCTCATACTATTCAAAGTGGGACGAACAAGAGTAAGGTCATCGGCATATGTCAATGTGCCAACAAATCTATTACCTATTTGACAGCCGATACCAGATTTTTCTAATTCAACAAGCAAATCGTCAATATAAACTTAAAACAAGAACAAACACTCAGAGATGCATACGTAGGACTGCCAGCCTGCCATAATACATTGTATAGTCAGCTATCTATGTTCGTATACGCCTGTCCATTGATCTATAAATCCATCTATCCATCCATCTATCTATATATCTATCTATCTATCGAGTCAAAATATCTATCTTCGTTCTGTCCTATATCTTCTATCCTATATCTGTATCTTCCTTCCTTCCTTCCTTCCCTCCTTTTCCTTTCTTCCTGCCTTCTCCTTCTTTCCTTCCTGCCTAAACACTTGCTCCATATGCATGACTGGCACTGCATGGCAGAAGTATATTTCAGCAGTTGCATTAGAGATAAAAGCTAGATAAATATTTTATTTATGTATATTTCAGTAGTTGCATTAGAGATAAAAGATAGTTAAATATTTTATTTAAGTATATTTCAGCAGTTGCATTAGAGATAAAAGCTAGATAAATATTTTATTTATGTCTAACCCTGAATACATAAAACTAAAAACAAGTGACATCATAAAGGCCTCTCTAAAAAGAGATATGGGAGACAGTACAATTTTAATATACAAGCATATCACAGATACTAAATTTAAATAATATCAGAGTTAAAATCATATCACAGTTAAAAACATGGCATAGAGTGTGGTATTTGCAATTATATCTGCATTACCTGAAACTTCCAACCAGAACATTTTAATTCTAAAGTTATTGTAAATAATTTTTTCATCAAATTTTTCTCATATATTCTTTATTAAAAAAACAATCATCATAAGAAGTAACTCAGATGGGTTCACCCAGCAACTATAACTCATCACTAGGAGTTGCACATAAGCCATTTCCATATCTCCATTTCTGGCGCCTTTCACCCTGAAATGTTTATATCTGGACCTGTCTAATTGAAATATTTTGGCTTTATATTGTTTCAGTATCTTAAAATGACTTATTTAAATACCAAGATCTGCTTATTTTGTAGTACGAAGCAGTGCAGATTGCATTTCTTTTACACGAGAATTGCTGTCACATCTGATTATTTGCCAAATATTGACATGGCCATAATTCAAAATCTAGACGTTCTGGAGAAATTCAGATTTCAGATTTGGAATCAGCATGCTCGAATTAGGTTTATAGAGGTATTTTTCCTCAGGTAGCATACAGCATTTTTGTTGTTGTTGACCGGATTTTTTCAATAAAATCACCAAAAAGTCTCTAGCCAAAGTAGGAAAGGGCTTTCAATGGACCACAAGTAAAGATACTACAAAAAATCAGATTCATACAATGTATAGTTTTAACAGTCACAACAACAGAATCTGGCTCGTCACATAAGGCCTGCTAGCAGTGCTAGTAAGATGGGATACATAGCTCTACCCTGCTTCACACCATCCATAACAGAGATAGTATTTGATATTCTGTCACCCCATCTAACCTGGAAACACTGGTACATGCATGTTGATAAGTAATCTAAGAACTAAAGGGTGAAGTTTATGTTTAAGCAGCTGCGTCAGCCAATCCCTGAAGTGCCAATCTCCAAATATCTCCAAAGAGTCAAAAGACTTGATTTAGGAATAAGGAATAAAATTTTATTCAACAGTGACAGAAAATATAACAGTAACATTAACCAATGGCTAATTGTCGATAAAATGAATAATAAAGGTATATACAGGTACAATTCATAAAATCATCTCAGAATAAAATTAATAACACATGTAAAATCATAATGGCATCATAGAGGTTCTTTTTTTATCATTAAATTGAGGTACATACAGCAGTATATAATTCCGTAGGCATAAAACCTCTAGAGGCTTGTTAGCCTCATAAAATAAAAATACATGATTTAGCACACTTTTATCAAAGAAATACAAATTCTTCTTAACAGTTATTTTTGAAAAAACATGTTAGTAACAGTAACGAAGGGTACAAACATTTGTTTCAAATTGATACAGATTACATAAATCCTATTACTAAAAAAATGATTCTTAATATTCTTCTTAAAATGCAAAAGAGTATCACAACTTTAATGTCATCCGCAAGTAAATTCCAGGCTGATGGTCCACTAAATTTTATTGAAATATATATACATGTCTAAGCAGCTGCGTCAGCCAATCCCTGAAGTGCCAATCTCCAAATATCTCCAAAGAGTCAAAAGACTTGATTTAGGAATAAGGAATAAAATTTTATTCAACAGTGACAGAAAATATAACAGTAACATTAACCAATGGCTATTTGTCAATAAAATGAATAATAAAGGTATATACAGGTACAATTCATAAAATCATCTCAGAATAAAATTAATAACACATGTAAAATCATAATGGCATCATAGAGGTTCTTTTTTTATCATTAAATTGAGGTACATACAGCAGTATATAATTCCGTAGGCATAAAACCTCTAGAGGCTTGTTAGCCTCATAAAATAAAAATACATGATTTAGCACACTTTTATCAAAGAAATACAAATTCTTCTTAACAGTTATTTTTGAAAAAAACATGTTAGTAACAGTAACGAAGGGTACAAACATTTGTTTCAATTTGACACAGATTACATAAATCCTATTACTAAAAAAATGATTCTTAATATTCTTCTTAAAATGCAAAAGAGTATCACAACTTTAATGTCATCCGCAAGTAAATTCCAGGCTGATGGTCCACTAAATTTTATTGAAAATTAGGATTTTTCTGTTCTTGGAAATGGTTAATGAAATTTTGCAGAATTTCGAGTTTGTAATGAATGAAAGTTTCTATTTTGGATGAACATATTGACAAAGCTAAAGGAAGCAAACTATTTACATACTTATACATAAAAATTGACACATGAATCGAGTTAATTTCATAAACAGAAGGAAATTTCGCAGTGATGAAGACTACTACACTAGGTGTGAGATGGTGCATGTCTAGAGCAATTTTTAAGGCTCTTTTTTTGTTTAACTATTAATGGTTTAATCGAGGTTTTATAAGTAGAAGTCCAAACAATATTACAATTGTTGCATAATATCATTGCATCGACTACACAGTACAAGGCAGTAAAAAGCACATGGGAATACAATTTGAGATCACAGAGACTACAACAACATATTTGTCTCCCAGTACACATATTTGTCTCTCAGTCCAACAAAATTGGTGACCCATTTTTTTCAGAGAATATTGCACACTTGGCTGTCCTAATCTGAAGTTTTTTGGTGTTTTTTCTCTATCTATATATTCGTTGCAAGTTTTCTATTTCTGCTGATGTGATCTTTCTGATTTTAAATTTTTGTAAATTTCAAATTTATGAAACTCGTTTTGGTGGAAATCAGTACAACTCTTAAATTATTAATCAGCACAACAGTACAATATCATTTTATTTGCAAGCATATCAGGAGCTATATTTGTAAACATGTCTTTTCAATCTTCAGCTGATCTGCACCGTGCGTCATGCAGCACTACGAATAAGGCCAGACGTTTTTAATTTTTAGCTTCTCGGATTGACCGACTCAACAGATTATCTGCCTACGGAAAAAAATTGAGCATACTCACAATTTCTATCAAATTGACATTATAAAAAATTGAGATTTCACCTTTTTATTTTCATACTACCGACCTACCCTAGAAAAAGTGCCTTGAGAAGATCCGAGAAGCTAAAGATCAATTATGTCTGGCCTAATGGTTTGAGGTTGTTCCGTCGGTTCACAATCGAAATTCCTTACGAAATGCTCTACAGATTTGGCACTCTAGCAGCTTGTGTAGCCCTACAATTATATCTCAGCTATTTCATTGTTAAATAGGGATGAGGCCAGGTGATAGGGGTATCAGATAAGCCAACAACCAAAGCTCTAAGTGCAAGAGGAACTGAGCTACATCAAAATATCAGCGTTTCGGATGTACATCGTGTGAGTACGTCCGAAACAACGACATTTTGTCTTGTAGCTCAGCTCCTGTTGCACTTGGAGCTTTGGTTGATGGCTTGTCTGATACTCCTACCTGGGCTCATGCCTGGATAACAATGAAATAGCTAAGGTATGGTGGTAGGACTACACAAGATGCTAAAGTGTCAAATCTGCAAATCGAAATTCCTTACGAAATGCTCTGCAACTGACCATCGATCAGTGGCACGTCGCATAGGATTCATCTGACCACCAGCCTTCCATTGATTCCCTCACTTCATCAGCGCCTTTCAAGTAACCAGCCCAACATGAACTGATGTCTTGCTTGCTATTAATACAGCGCCATTTTCCAGCAGGAGTTCGTACAATCACTCTTTCCAAAACATATTTTCCCCCTTTTGTTTTCAAGTACTTTGGGTAGTCACCACACAGGCCAATGTATTCGAAGTCACCATGGCAATTACCACGCAACGTTCCATTAATGCTGCATCGTTTTGGAAAGTCATCCTAAAATGGAATGTTTAAAGTTCTACATTACATGTAAGTCTGTAGTATTTCAATTAATATAATATCTTCTCAGTTGTATGGGACTGACAGACAGGGGTCACACGGCACCATAATGACTGGAATTGTTCTTATTTTTTTAATTCACAATAATGTCATACTATTATATGAATGAATGCAAAACAATATTAAAACACAACTGTTAAAATCAAACTAATATTGCGCTGCTCACAAAATTTAATGGAGCAAGCAGGTTTTGCTGCATTGCATTGAAACCAATCATATATAGTGTTTGTTCTCCAGCTCTCTATAGGCCTAGCATTTGGGTAATCATTAAGGGCCGATTTCACCAACATGGTTTTCATAGTTAGACCTGGTCCTAACACCCTTAAACCTGGTTTAGTGACGTCCCTTTCACCAACTGAGCTTTAGTCTATGGACTTTTCAAGGTTCAGTGGTTAACAGATATTGTTAGATAACTTACAGTTTAGTGATCTCGAACTGTTAAAGTGGTGTCCCTTTTGGGGCTGACCAGATAATAAATGAGGGGAGGGGGGGGCGCCCTGGACTTTGGATGAAAATAATTGTTTCAGCACATGACACCGGAAAATAAAAGTTTGTTCAGCACATCCAAAAAAAAGAGAAATTTGTTTCTACCCAGGCACTCAACACAGCCTTCAGTCAATAGGTCAGGCTTTCACACATGTTATTCAAAAGAGGCCAATTTCATCATTTCACAAAATTTGGTGTATCATAGAGCAAAGATTCTCAAAATGAACTGGTAAAAAAAAACAATCATAACATGAAGCTAAAAAAATTGGGCCAGTATAAATAAAAGAAAAATTATTGAAATTTATGCAATCTGGATAATGAAATCAGAAAAATGCTGCTGCTTCAGGCAGAGACCTCAACACCAAAATGTGACTTTTTCTCACATTTTTCTCATTTGTGGGAAATCTAGATTACCAACTTTGAACTCATTTTCGTACGGGTAGAGCAGGTTATTAATGATTTGTTGCAGTTGACTATGATCAACACCTTGAATGTCGTCTTAAATATGACAAAAAAGTTGATATATGAAAGTTGCTGTTTCTACTAGAGACTATGATACTTTGAGAATACAGTCACAGCAAAGGTTGTTGTGTTGTTTGGTTGCTTGATTGTAATGATAGGTTGGTTAATGGGAAATGGGGAAGTTTTGAACTAAGTTTCTTTTTTTCACCGATACTGGGTAGGCAATAATCTGTTTTAAAAATTTGCAAGCCCCTCCCTCTTATTTGTAGCCATATCTTTGCTTTGTTTGGGAAATTGAGACATGATTGTGTTTGTAACAGCTGATCTGTTCACTCAATATGTGTAAACTTTCACTAAACAGAAATTCCTTGATCCTGTTCTGCTTGACTGGTTGGCTTAGCCAGAGCAGGTCTTAGGCAGATTTCACGAAAAGTGCTCTTAAAAGGTACCTTAAACTTTCCAACCCTTTTGTTATCTCTCTGTATCTTCCTGAAGCAAGTAAACCTATTACTAAGTATATCTGTGAGGTAATGAATAAATATCAATAAAATATTCTTCAAATATGTAGCTTTTTCCTCTTAAAAAGATATTTTTTTATGCCTCATGAGGACAATTTTGGACGACCAAACTTACTGGTGATCAGACATGCTTACTTTGGTACAATGTGGAATCTGCTAAAACCAATTCAGGAAAATGTAATGTTATGTGATTGATAAAAAACATCTTGAAAATTATTTTGGAACCCTTTTTAATTGTGTTGGTCATTATAAAACTTGAAAAAAATGAAAAATAAAAAAAGACTGCTAATGTAACTCGAGTCCGTCTCAGGACACTGAGGTTACATTAGCAACTTTTACATGGAAATTTTTCTGTGTTCTCGCTACTTATGCCAATTTCAAACATGAAATTATAATATTTTATTGAAAAACGTGTCTTATTTGCCTATTTACATCACCAAAAACATAAACGACTGGGTGTGGTACCTGTTTCTTTATTGCTAATGTAACTGCAATTTTGCATCCGTCCATTTCACAGTGTTACATTAGCAAAATGTGTACATAAAAATAACGTTAAAAAATACATGATTAGATCTCAAATTTGTTCTGAACTGAAAGCCAGGTCTCACAAGAGCAGGCCAGGGTTGGTAGCCTGCTGGTGACTTCATTTACATTGCAGTAGGATCAGCATAAAAAATTCCGTCCTACATCATTCATCTTTGTTACATTAGCACAAGGCCATATTTTTAGCTACCCTGACCTACCAATCCAACAGAAAAGATTGTTTACCCATGATTTTATTTAATGGATTGACACAATAAAAGATTTAGATTTCAGCTACTTTTTGTCCTGCCAGCTATCCTCAGAAGAAGCACCCTGAGAAAATCTGAGAATCTACAAATCGATTATGCCTGGCCTTATCAGTATTGTGCTAATGTAACTTGTGGACAAGTTGTGGTAAGTAATTTTGCAGCTTTTTCGTGAAATCTGCCCTTAGCTAAGATTTGGCTATTCTCTTAATACTACACTCCTGCTCATAAATATGGAATACTTTTTTGGAAAAAAAGTGTCAAATAAATGTAAATATCAGAGTGTGAATGTAAACAAGGTCCATTGTAAAGGTCAAGACATCTTCTCTAATCACTCTTTGAAAGCCTCAACTACATTTTTTGGAAGAATTTTCAATTTTTGGTTTCATGCACCTCACCCTAAAAAACCCCCTGAATTTCCTTATTTCGTGCTGCTGTAACTTTTCCTGGGGTTAACGCTGCAGCATGCTTTTTAAACTATGGCATGTTCTTCCTTTTAGCGGTCATTGGAAGTAGTTACCATTGAATCAGACCATCATGTACTCCAGCAGAAGTTACTAAAGTTGTCAATTTCAATGGAGAATGTTGAAGTATTCCATATTTATGAGCAACAGTGTATATTGGTGAAATTGGCCCTATGTGCACTCAAAGTTGCTCAAGCTGTGCAACTGCCTGAAGATGGCGCCACTTTGAGGACTCCATCTGATTGTCAAATCTCAATGAGACTCCTTTCTGCACTGGAGACTTTGTCAAAGTATCTAAGAAAAAATCAACGCATCTTAATTTTCGATCTTTGGCTCTCCTAAAACATGTCACATGTGGTGACATTTTAAATATTTTCGTAAGGGACAATTCAGAATTTATGACTGGGAAGGTAGGGAGTTTTGCTGGAACTTCCCATCAAAAATTGATACCCCCCTTAAGTTTATGTGGATTTATAGTCCTTAGGTTTCATGCATATTTTTAGTACCCCCACCCCCCCATCATGCAATGTCAAGCATTCAGATTTGTGCCATTTCGTAGACTTTTGCACTTAAAAAAGCGCAGTTAAAGTGAGTGTGTGCATGTTTTATAAAATTTTTTCTTTGTTAAAATTTCTTACTCTCCCTTGGAATTGAAGTGTTAAAAAAATTAACCCTCCCCCCTCGAAACAAATGTGAAATGTTAGTACCCCATCAGGCAAAACTCCCCCCCCCCGTCATAAATTCTGAACGGCCCATAATTGTCCCGTATTCGCTGTACGGATGACGTTCACAAAACAGATTCAATTATTTGTTATGGTGATTGCAACAATTCTGTATTTAGTTTAATTAGAAAGTGTGCAGTTGTTTTTGCTCAATCGTGTCAACAGATTGCCGGACAGCTGAAGACACAGATTGCCCAACAGGCAAACAGACACATCTTTTCAAATGAAAACATACGGCCATGTAGTTGCAGAAATAAGGGAGGCAAATGGGTAGGGACCGTTCAGAAGTTACGACTGGGGAACGGGAGTTTTGCCCGAGAGGGTACTAACTTTTCACACGTGTTTCAAGGGGGTTATTAATTTTTGACAACACTTCCAAGGGGGGGTAAGAAAAAATGCTAAAAAAACACGCATAAACTCATTTTATTTGGACTTTTTTATGCGCAAAAGTCCGCAAAATGGCGCGAATCTGTACGCGTGGCGGTGTATAAGAGTATGTATGTGTGTATTGCTTTGTATGCCGAGGGGGGGGTACTAAAAATACGCGTGAAACCTAAGGGTGGGGACCGTGGGGTACTAAAAATCCACATGAAACTCAAGGGGGGTATCAATTTTTGACAGGAAGTTCCAGCAAAACTGCCAAGCCCCCAGTCATAAATTCTGAATGGTCCCCTACTCAGTTAAAAATCTGAAGTCAGGGTGAAAAGAGGAAGACTGATGCTTGGTATGTCAGGATATACAAAGAAATGCGGATTTCGAAAATTCTGTGGGACAGGCAATTTTGTGAAAAACAGTTTTCCTGCTTCTGCATGCGTATTAGCTTAGGGTGTTATTTGCATTGTATAAGAATATTAAAGGGTTAAGGGCTACATTGAAAGTGATAGCCATTTTAAATAAGGACAACTTTTTTATATTTGTTCAACTTCTTCATAATTCATTTGATCAGATATTAGGGAACGTTCAGAAATTATGATTGGTTTGCTGGAACTTCCCGTGAAAAAGTGATACCCCCCCTTGAGTTTCACACAGATTTTTAGTGCCACACCCTTAGGTTTGTATTATTTTTAGTACCCCCGCTCGACATACAAAGCAATACACCCATATATATTCTGTTATGTGGCCTTGGATGGTCACACATACAGATTCACAGACTTTTGTGCGTAAAAAAGTTCAGATAAATTGAGTGAATGCATGTTTCACATCATTTTTGTTTTGTTAAAATTTACTACCCCCCTTGGACATGTTGTCAGAAATAGGTACCCCCCCCTTGAAACAGGACATGTGAAAAGTTAGTAACCCCTCGGACAAAATTCCCAACCCCCACACAGTCATAAATTCTGAACGGTTCATATGTTTGAAAGGAATCAAAGTGGGTCAGGCTTGAAGTTTTCTGAAATTTGGTTGATTTGCCATGGAATGACTGGGCTCAGAGTAAAACAGCCACATTGCACTAAAAGGATACAAAACCAAGTTTCTCACCCGCACATAATGCTGAGTCTTTGGAACTGCTGCACAATTTGATTTTCCGAGTATGTTTAATAATTGACAGCTGAAGGAGCCGTTGTTGAGACTTGTAAAGTCGAGAGCCTTGCAGACGTTCTTGTGGTTATTGCACAGATACGAACATTCAGCGTAATTTGCGACAGCGTATGTGAAGGAAATGTCGGCAGGGCTCGGTGCATCTGAATTCGGTTGGCAACTTCTGAAGTACGTCACCCCGCAGGTGCAGTTTACGGCGTAAAGTGTGGATGCTATTATTGTTAGAACAACAATGGTGAATTTGTTTCGTGTATTCATTCTTTCTGAAACTGAAAAATTAAATCTTGTCAGGAGTGAGTTCCTGCATGCATCCTGTTGTAACATCCACAATTTGCTCAAAAAGTTTTACTTGATCATAGGCATATATAGGAGGCTGGGGGCTGAGAGCCGCAGCCTTCTCAAAAATTCTGGAAAGCAATTTTGAAAGATTTTCGGGCAGAAAATTGTGTAAATTTAGATTTTTTTTGGCAATTTGGGCACTATTTTTTGGGAAATCCTCCCCCCCACCTCAATATTTATTGACCTCCTACTCGCTATTTTGTACTGAAATTTCAACATGGTACGGATGTGACTAGGGCAGGGGATCTGCCCTGATATTGGTCAGAATTTGCCCTGATTTACCACTTGCCCTGATCCCATGGGACTGCAGCCTCCCCCCCCTGACCCCCTGCAAAATAAGCCTATGCCCAGATTATGCCCCGATCTCACGGCGAGAACCGGAGAACTTTTTACCCCTGAGGGATAGCTTGAGATGATTTCTAGGAAAATAATGGCTAACCCGGCGACACACAATGTTTATATAACGATTATATAATTAATTAAAAGCATATCACGGCGGGATAAGATCGTAAATCGGTGGGATAAGATCGTAAATCGGCGGGATAAGATCGTAAATCGGCAGGGACAAGGTCATATCCCAGTGGGAAAGATCAAAATGCCTGTGGGGCAAAATCTAAGTGCCTGTGGGATGTCAAAAACCGTTGGCAGGATGTCAAAAACTGCCGGCAGGATTTCAAAAACTGCCGGTGGGATGTCAGATGTCCCACAGGGGCAGTACAAATATCCCACAGGGGCAGGGGATGTCCCGCTGGAGATGTTTTTTACTCATTCTCACTGAAAAAATGCCCGCCGGACATCCAAAAAATGAGAAAAATGTGGCCTCTATCCCGGCAATCTGGAAAAAAAGTTTCAGCATGTTGAATCTTTTTTGACATCCACGGCGGGGTTCTCTCCATTTCTAGGAACCCTGTAGGATACAAAAAGTACCTCTGCGGGATGTGAACAATCGTCGGCCGGATGTCACAAAATCACCCAAATTCATCCAAATGATGAAAAAGGCCATACAATTCAAGTCGTATTGTTGCATTGGAATATCATTGTGTGTGAAAAACTCTGGTCTGACTTCCCAAAAACCTAAATTTTAAAAAAGTCAGGTGGCACTTATTGAAGTGAATTATGTGGCCTTTTCCATAATTTTCTTCAAGCTTTCACATGAAATCATTTGATTTGCTCCTTGGGGTGCCTAATGCCCTGGTCCACCAGCCATACCCAATGTGATAAACTTGGCCACAGACGTGCAAATAATAGTCACACTTGAATGATTTTCGCAACTGAGTCCTTTGATACCTGATGACACACATGCATGCACCAAATAGCCCAACTAAAGCAAATACAGAAAAATAAAGTCCTGGAAATAGTTTTGCGTTTTTAATTTGGCTCAGTTTATATGGCCAAACAAAAACCGATGAAAATTTGAAATTTTCGGAGAACTGGCTGTGTCTAGTTTCACCTGCAAAGGTGTAGGAATTGGTGAATGAATTTTCCTCACTTCCAGAAGAAAATTTCTTTAGCACTGATTATGGCTTTAATAACCGGGAAGGGGGAGGGTTGGAGCTTTCCTCAGTAGGAAATTAATTATTTAACGCAAAATGTTCTTGAAGTTTATATATTTAGAACCCACATCCAAAAAAAGGTCTAAAGTTTTTTAAGGGTTCCACTGAATTGAAAAGGTTCAATACTTGGTCAAAAGGCCCTATGACAGGAACCTATCCTGCCAACTTGAGAGAAAGGGGTGCCATTGCGGGAGTTCAATGTGGCTAGATTATCTAAATTTTGTTTTCGTTTGCTGTTGGAACCTTTTTTAAAGTTTAATAATGAACCTTTACAGTTCTTTATCTATATCAGATTATAGAACCTTTAATTGAAAGGTTCCATACATATAAAACCTTTTTGTTAAGAGTGTAACGGCAATTGTAATTATTTATTTTGGGTATGTGACGTCCCCAAATATAATATTCCTTTGTAGACCAAGTAACATTGTGTTATAAAAAACCTCCACTAGAAAATATTTATTTCAAGACTGCCCAAAACAAATTTAGTTATTTCACCAGAAATGAGATAGAAATTATTCATTCAAAAATGCCCAACCCCGAATATCAGCAATGGTATAGAGCCCTAATTTCTAGTGACAGCATATTTTTCACCTACCTGCTTCTTGAAAGAGGTGCGGAACAATGGTGAATCTATGCGCAGCCAGGCCCCTTCTCTACTCTTTTTATTGCTCTGTCCTCTATGACTCCTGATTATTGATCTCCTTGCACCGGTTGTAGACCGCCTTTTTATTTTGCTCTGTAAGACAATTGATATTGCCTTGTATTAATATTGATATTGCTATAAAACAATACAATGTAAAACCAAATTGTTGTTTATATTAGGTTTTGCTACACGTGCACATGCAGTGGCGGATCCAGACACGATAGTCTAGGGGGGCTCGGACGTGTTTCGGCATTCACGGGCCCACGTTATCGCAATTTTTCTTCAAAATGCTACTATTAATCTTGGTGGTCTAGAGGGGCCCGGCCCCCAAGCCCCCACCTGTATCCGCCACTGCACATGCGACATATAGGCTTGCAAGTGCTATCTTATTACGGAAAGAAAAGGTCCAGGTTGCTCAGAATCTATCTCAAATAGTGTGAAATATTGAGCGCATTGCTTTTTGTTGAATATTTCTGAGGGTATGTTAAAAAGCAACCAGAATGGACAAAATTTCAAATGAAGATCTATACAAACGTACAAGAACAAGACCATGGAGCAACATCTTAGTATGAGTCTTAGGATGCATACCAAGACTACAGTACAACCAAAAATAAAGTATGATTACCCCAGAATTATTGAAGAATAAACCACTACTTTACCCTTTCACCCTTTCACACCAGAGTTGGAGTCGGTATTAAGGAGATCTAGGAAGTGGGAGTCAAGAGCCTTTTTTCAGAAAATAACATTTCACTTCGCTAACTGCCATTTTTTGTCATTTTCAGGATTTATTTTTACAATGTCAGTTCAGTGAGTTCACGACTAATACATTAAAAGGGTTTTCCTCTTGTCATATATATAAACGATCACTTAGCACACATGAATAAAATATGGCAAACTATTGGGTTGTCATTCGCCAATGTCTTAAAAGAAATAATAAACAACAGTTGCTATTGCTCTTGCAGTTGCTATCGCTCTCAGTTTCAACTGAAACAATGACAAGAAATTTTGACCTTTCAGACACAACTCACTCGAGTGATATATACACTGCTCAAATAAATTAAAGGAACAGCTCTTGCGAGTAGTTTTTCTTCCATCCAGTCCATTGTACCTGTACATCTGCCAGAGCCGAGAGACCACATTTGGTGACACACCAAACCTTCAGCCCCCCCTTCTCATTTCAGCACCTTTCTGTGGGAGTTACCCATCCCTGACAACCTCAATTTGACAAAAAATGTGTGACACACTTTGCCCTGGCCAACAGTTGTCAGACAAACCATATGAATGAACAATTTTTTTATCCTTTGTTTGATAATGCTTTTTTCCGATTAGCAACAGAAATCCCTTTGTTTTTTGGGGTAGCCCAGGACTATTTCTCCCGACAAGGCAATTTTTGACTAATATTGCAGTGACAACTTAATTGTCTAGAGTCAAATCCCAGATACAATAAATGGATGTCGGACTCGGGACTCCGAGTATTATACTATATGTGACGTCATCTATGTTGATTTGGGTCATGGCGAGTAACAGATGACAAGTGATGTGACGCAATCTAGTTCCTGTCTGCGATTTTACAAACAAGCAGGGAGTACTGCTTTCTGCTCTCTGATTGGTCTAGAAAACAATCAAGGTGACGTCACCGATTGAGAAAATTTTGTGACGTAATTCACTACCGTACGTCCTGTAGACTTCGGCGGCGTTCGACCCTCGGCAGTTTTCGGCCACCTGGCTTGTTTTTGTTTATTATCTTGACCAATCACGATCGCGAAATCGCCGAAACTAATTAATATTCATGAGACATCACCTACGCGACTTTTGACGCTGCATCCAGATTCATGAGTTGAGGTAAGTTGCTTAATATCCTTAATTTAAAAGAAGAGATCAACTCCACTATTGTTGTTTTTGTCCAGTTTGGCTCCGAGATTAGTCTGATCAACTTTTTTGATTAACTGACCAGTCAGCTCAAGGAGGAAGTTGGCGTCTGCTAGTTGGCCAAAAAATCGTCTGCTAGCTCAATGAACAAAATCACCTGCATTTTATTTTAATAGCATTAAAACTATCAGAATTAGAGTAGATGTCGAAATTAGCCTCCAAAATTGTGTTATGTAGGATTATTTCGACATAGCAGTCTTTTAAAATTACGAACAGGGCAAAAAAGCCTGGAAGCAGGGATCTGTAAAAATCGCCAGGTGGCAGCATGTGTCAGCCCTCTGTTGGAAAATATAAAAAAACAAAGGGTGCATGGCAGCAAATCCTCGGCTCTCAGCTTTCAACCCTCCCAGGCAGTGACTCTGCCTAATCAGGGCATGCTTTCACCCTATAGGAGCAAAAGGGTATCCCTTACTCACTATTAGAGGCTGGTGGCTTGCTTGTTTGCAGGGGCTGTTGGAGGATGCTAGCTGCCAATGTTGCCGCATCAGAACTTTGCTGGTTCACAGCACAAAGATCCCATGCGCTTGGTATAACTGGTAAGATAATATACTAAGAGAAGGTGCAACATGCCTCACACAATTCTCATTTGTGTACATTTGCTGCTTCCTGTTTAAATTTTACTGCTCTGTGATTGGTGCACACTTCACACCAGGTGACGTCACGACTGTCGTCACCGTAGCAACCTCTGACAGTTTGATCTGTGATGTCACAGAACAAGTTGTCCAGAATGCATTGCAGCAGGAAGACATTCTTCACAGAAAACACACTTCTGAGCGTTGCATCTCCTCCGTGGTTCAGAGGCCCTGAGATATATCCCACAATAGGCAGTGTAGTTCTGGCAAAAAACCATGTGATTCAAGCCATGTGGTTCATCGTTGTGAACCACATGCATCTCATTATCTGACGTTGTTATGTAAACAATGGGCAGTGAAGTGATGACGGCACAATGTTTTGACGCTCTCATTGGTCGATGTGGTTGCTAGGGATCATTTTGTGGCCATTAAAACAAAATAGTGCCTCTTGAAATTATTAATTATTATCACTGCAGGTCAGTTTTTATTGTGGGATATAAATAAAACTTAATGGGAGTGTGGTTCACAGCAATGAACCTCACTCATGTCAGGTCTGCTGCAGAATAAACACTCGTCCTTCGGACTCGTGTTGTATTCTTCCGTGACCTGACATTCATGAGGTTCATTGCTGTGAACCACACTCCCATTAAGTTTTATCATAAGACCAACTAGTTCATGACATTTTAACAATTTCATTTGTAAGCAAAATTATTTAGAAATATTGCATATGTGAGTCCATGCAAACCAACCCATCTTTCCAGCCCCCCCCCCCTCCATTAGGAGACTTATTCCCAGAATTAGGACCCACAGGTATAAAATATGAATGCAATCAATGTTCCTTATAGTCAATATGCATAAAAAACAAGATGCAGTAAAGAAAATTTTAAATATCATTTCAGGTCAATCTGCAAAAATGTCCAGGCAAGTAGGAGCTTGCAGTGGACAGAAGACTCGGAAATACGTAAAATATGACAGCCAGACCATGGGACTTGCGCTGGAGCAAGTACGAAGCGGATCCATTTCGCAAAGACAGGCGACACTTACATATGGAGTCCCCAGAACTACGTTGGTGGATAAACTGCACGGACGTACACCAGAGCTATGCAGACCTGGGCCACCACCAGTCATCACAGCAGAAGATGAGCAAAAGCTGGCAGATCACGTCAAAGCCATGGCAAGGGCGGCTTCCCTTTCACCCGAAAAGCCCTGCTTCTAGAGGTGAAGTCCTTGCTTGACAGAGATTGTCGTACTGTTGCGTGCTTCAAGGACAACCTTCCAGGTGACTAATAATAATTTAATTGTACATTTGCCATAATTATTTTATTTTACATTAACTTGTCAGTGAAAAGGAAAAAACTGTTTCGATATGAGAAAGCCAAGCACATGTAGCATAAAAAATTACAAACTTTCACATATATATATATGTGTTGTATACTCTTCCCTTACAAATAATTTCTGGAAAATTTGTCTAAGGCTTGTAGCATGGTATTGTGTACAGTGGCTTTTTTTCAGACGGGAAAGCTTGTTATTTCGACATGATATGTCATTTGTACTTGGCATGTTTCTGATTGACTAGTTTTCAGAAATATATGGTTTGCTATGTGTTGGTTGATTCGCCTATCACCATAAATCAAAATTCTGCTAAAAAAACGCATTTTTTGCCTTGTTTATAGCTCATTCACAAATAGTATTGCTTATAAAGGGCGATGCTTTTTACATTTTAACAATTTTCAAAATGAAATAATTGGTTCAGTATCACAGACTGAAACACAAAGAACATATTTAGTAAAACAAATTGTGGTTTTACAGCGTTAGCATTCACCAAGAGAATTTTTTACATGAAGACGTCACATAGTTTGAAAACCATTAATTTTCTTACATGCAATTTTGACCTCTCCTGGAATATATATGCTTTATATATGGAATATTGCTAATGGCTGCGTGGAAGCCGCATAGTATCCCTCTTCTAGACCAACACTTCTTCAGTTCCTGAGACCATTATAAGGGCACAATTAGGATACTTTCGCATTGCTTATGCAAATGTTCACAAGTACGTCGCGTTTTACAAATTTGTTGGTTTAGGTGTCAAACTTTCAGAGGTAAGGTTGACATTTTTTTACAGATATTTATGCATCAAACTGCAATACTGGACAAAATATTAAGTCTCTAACCATCATATTGATCTTGTTAGAGCTGATCTTAGTCCGTTCACAAGTACGTCGCGTTTTATGAAACCGACACATCATGCTGTTACGTCACCATGGTCATGCCAGTAGCATGGATACTTGTGAATAATCATTAGAAAACATACTTGAGAAGCAAAAAAAATTGTTCGAGAGCAATCTAAACTCGATTATGCGCATTATTAGCATATTTTCAAAAATATGATAAATGAGAGAAAATTGTCAAAAACCATATTTTTCTCCTAATTATGCAATAGAAAGGTAATTCTGGATTAAATCCAATATCAATAATGCCAATTTGAATTATTTTCTTTAATGGACAATGCCTTTATGTTAAAATGAAAATTACTTGGGATATTTTGGGGAGAGTCAAAAATCTGCTATTAACTTGGAACAGAACCCAAAGACCCAACATCCAAAATCAAATACTATGTCTAATAATCTGGTTCCCTAGAACTATTTCTAACTGATTTGGATCTGAATTTCCTTATTTCGATACCTTCATCTCTATATTATATCACATGATTTCTTGTTAATTTCAGGGAATTTATCGTTATCGCAATATATAGTATTCAATCATCATTTACCAATTTTAAAAGGTTAAATTGATTTTCAACTATGTTTTAACCGTGTTCATTATTCATTTCATATGACATGACCCCCAATCTCGTTTTTTGTGCATTTACCAATCATTTACTTTCATCCAAAAATTACACAAAATTGACTTTGGCTTGGTTTTTGTTGAGCATAGTCAACGCTGTTATGGCTATGGTTACAATTTTTTCCAAAGTTGGTCAACACTATATCATGAACGTTTCTTGGTGGTTTGGTGGCTTTAACACTTATACTTTTTGTGGCACAAGTGTTTTGATCAACTGTGGAGAATTCAATTTTTGCAGGGCGAAGCTTAAGATGCAGCTCTTCACTGCCTACAGTTAAAAATGTAAAACCCAAGCAAAATGTACTCCAGTATGTGTATTATAAATTTTCCAATAATTAACTTCCTTGATTAAGTGGAAGTAGTTTTTTTTTTTGAGAAATAAACCATATTCCAGTTCTTTCACGATTCACCCCAGCGTACCGATTCACCCCATATTAGGGAACAACGAAAGCTCATTAAGCTCAATCCTTCTGGATTTAGTTTCCCTAATATATTAGCAATCAAAATATAAGAATGAGTTAATTGTGCTACAACTTTCATTTTTCATCATCGGTGGCCAAAATGTGTACACAATAGTGTGCTACAAGCCCTAATAAAAAAAAAATTCTTAAAGGTATTTCATTAAGAAATCTGTTTTGATTCCCATTATGAATTTTTTCTCTCCATTTTCTGAAATGCAGTTCAGATTTTAGAATCATTTGAGCACAGTCGAAGATACCTACCAAAGATGCTTACTATTTTGAATTCCCATCTTGAAAGTGGAGTTCCGCATCTACTATTTGACTAGGTAATATCTTAAATGAGTTAATGTTTTTATTGCAGGAAAGGACTGGTATGCTGCCTTCATGAGGCGGCACCCGGAGCTGACAATCAGGACCCCAAATCAAGTGGGACATCGCAGGGCCCAAGTTAGCCTGGAAATGGTAAAGGGGTGGCTAAGTGGTATGGCTAACTACCTGCATGAACACAGAAACGCTGATATTTTAAGTCAACCGCAGCACATATTTAACCTAGACGAAAGTGGTTTTCAACTGAATCCTGCAACCGGTGGTGTCATAGCCGAAAAGGGCTGCACGAATGTCTATCAGCGTGTTTCGGAGGGCAAGGAGCAAATCACGGTGCTTTGTAGCATGTCAGCGTCTGGGATGTACCTGCAAGAGACTACGGAGTATCGACATCAGTGATTTTCCATCAGCGCACTTCGCCACCAGCGACTCTGGTTGGATGACCAGTGAGGTTTTTTGTTCATTCTTAGCAATGATCAATAATTATGTTGTCAAGCAGAACATAACCAAGCCGGTACTACTCCTACTTGACAGGCACGCCACGCAAGCCACAATTCTCCGCAAGCAGCAAAATTTTGCAAAGAAAATGGGATAATTCTATTTTCTTTGTTGGCCAACGCCACCCACATTATCCAGCCTTGCGACATCTCCCTCTTTGGACCTCTGAAGGCAGCGTGGAAGGAAGCAGTAAGATCATGGCATGCTACAAATCCAGGAAAACAACTTCTGAAGCGGAACTTCGGAGCAATATTCAAAAAGGCTTGGGAATCATGTAGTGCAAATGGAAATATTGCAAGAAACGGATTCAAGAAGGCGGTGATATTCCCTTATGATCCATCAGCCATTGATGCCTCGAGACTTCTTTACGACCCTTCTCCTGCAGCGAGTTCTTCTGCTCCTCCTGCTCTTGCTCCTCCTTCCCTCGCTCCTTCTTTTGCTCCTTCTTCCTTCACTCCTGTTCTTGCTTCTCTGCCTCCTTCCCTCGCTCCTCCTCTTGCTTCTCTGCCTTCTCCTGCTCTTGCTCCTCCTTCCCTCGCTCCTTCTTTCGCTCCTTCTTCCTTCACTCCTGCTCTTGCTTCTCTGCCTCCTTCCCTCACTCCTCCTCTTGCTTCTCTGCCTCCTTCTGCTCTTGCTCCTCCTTTCCTCGCTCCTTCTTTTGCTCCTTCTTCCTTCACTCCTGCTCTTGCTTCTCTGCCTCCTTCCCTCGCTCCTCCTCTTGCTTCTCTGCCTCCTCCTGCTCTTGCCTCCATGCCTTCTCCTGCTCTCTCTCAGCTGTCTTTCGGCCCTCCTTCTGCTCCGACTTCTCCAACCCCTCCTCCGATTCCCCTTGAGCCTACAATCATCATACTCAACCCAACTGATGTCACTACTGTTGTCTCAACTTCTACCTAGTTACCTTCCACCTCATCAAGTTCTTTCGACACACTGACAGTGCCATCTGTTCCAACCGAAAAAAGAAAATCCAATCTCTCTGCAAGGCTGCCCCATGTCATTTCTGGGGAGGAGGCTATTGCCATTTTATCGGCCAAGGAAGACCAGCGACTGGCTGATGAGCTTGCGAAAGAGCAGCGGAAAGCCGAACGGGAACAGAAGAGAATAGAGAGAGAGATGGCAAAGAAACAGAATGGTCGCAAGCGGGGTCGGAAGCCAAAGAAGCAGCCAGAACCTGCAGTAGATGATGCTGACACACAGATCTGTGCAGAGTGCCACTCAGGAGTTGGGGAAGCTGAGGAATGGGTCGGTTGTGAGACATGCCCCCAATGGTATCACATCAGATGCGCTGGAGATGAAAATCTGTTGGATATGGCATACGAAGTTTTGGCATCATATTGTTTTGTTTGCTTAAATTGTGCAGATATTGCCAGTTAAAGAAGTGTTGATTCTCAAGAAATGTTAAATGGTTATTGTATTATATTCGCATCCTTTACATGCCTTTAATTTATTGTACTATTAATTATTTATCATACTTTCGGAGAAAAAGACAAATCTGGTACATATAAATATGTATAGGCCTACAAAGAAATATTTGAATATCTTTATCATCTTGTTAATCGACTATTAATTTTGTTAAATTTTATTTAAAATGTTTTGATCACATTTTACCACCATATTTAACTTTTTTTTTATTTCAGACAATATTATACAATATTTTATGTCAGGATGAAGATTTAGTTCTTCAAACAAACTCTTCAGCGTCTGTAAATACAATTTAATTAAAATCTCAATGATTGTATGAGTGGTCTACTGGTTAAGACACTGACCTTCTGTGCTGAAATATCTTTCTTGGGTCTCATTTCAGAGCATAGTGGTTAACTCTGAAAATGTCTGTCCAGAGCGAAATTCAGTTTCTTGTCAATCGTATTTCAAAAGCTATAGGGTATCTTCCACTTAAGTGTTCTGCACTGAGGCAAGTGAAACACCCCAACTGTAAGCCCCGAGAGAGTACTTCAAGATTGATTAGTTTGGAAATAGTGTGGACTCACAGCCTCATTATCATTCTTTAAAGTTCTATAACATATATCCCCATTGAAGCTGTTATGGGCACATGGGATTTCTTTGAATAACATGTAGGCGTATAAATCAATTATGAAAAATAACTATAAATGCAATGATTAAAAATAACTATAAATGCAATGATTAAAAAACTTGCAAAAGCTTATCAGAGTTAATGAATGCAATCACTTCACAGTAAAGAATTAATTGGGCATCTAATTGCAGGACAGTCTTGGCTGTGCTGTTATAGTACATGACAAGTGGCGCACCTGGTGAGAAAATGATTTTCCGCAAGTTGAGTCCATGTGCTGCAATATTAGTAAGCCACAACAACATATGTTGTCAAGGAAGCACTGATATGTCGAAAATTCACTTACTATGTCGAAAATACCCTCCCTATGTCGAAAATACCTCTGGCAAAAATCTGTTTTTTGGGTAGTTCTACGATTTTCCACCAGGGGGACGACGTTGTGACTGATATGTGCCAGCGATGCCTACAAGAGACAGAAGACATTCTCCATCTACTGATCAATTGCCCAGAAAATACACACAGCACAGACTGGATCCGACTCTACCTAGAGAAAGAGAAGCAGGCTCCTGCCTCTCCAGAGGAACTGTGCTCTGCAATATTGAATGGAGATAAATTTAGAACCATAGAAGCATCCCCAAGAGTGATTCGTCTAGTAGATCCCAGACGAATAAGTAGGGCAAACCAGGGTAGTAGCTTGTTATGTAGAAGACTAGAAAAAATTAGAAGCCTGATACTCATTTAATTGAGGTTCGCCTGTTATTGCATAGGCGGGATTTAATGCTGAAGAAGAAGAAGAAGAAGACGTCATTCACGGCTCGTGCACTGTGAAATCGCTTAACGTGACGAAGACTGCCCCACTTACCGTACGTGCCTAAGGTCATAAATGACAGTGGAACCCAGATTGATGTGATGTCAAGAAGTCAATCAACTTTGCACTGAGCGTGACCTTTCCAGCTTTTGTGTTCAACCATGTTATCTGACGTAATATTGAGTTGTTTTATTTCTCTGCAACTTACAGTTACAGGACAATCAGATAAGTTATGCTCCATCACTGTAAACCCAGGCAAAACTCATCTAATTTATTTTCAGTTTAAATCAAATCAAAGAAAAATGAACACACTAAGAAGTGTGAGCAGTCATCTTGGTAGGATTAACAAACATTTCAATTAAAAACGTTTTCATTGTTCATTTCATTGTTTTAATAAGATATTTCTAATTTCTATATCATCCTGATTTGCATATATGATCCATAACATAAAAAGTATATTTTATTTTGTTTCAAAATCGGCAGTTTCTCTAAGTTCTGTTATTTTTCATAGGCCCAAATTGGATATTTTTTCAGTACATGTCAGTTGTTGGTGAAATGTTTTTTTTAATTGTTTTATTTTGGGACTGGTCTAAACTTTTAAAGCAATTAGACAATATAGACGGGTCTCGACAGGTTGGTGAAATCGGGCCATAAGGTAGACATAGACATGACTGTGAATTAGGGTGGCCCTTAAAAGTTTAGTAAAAAATTAAAGTTTAAAATATTGATGGGCCACCCTCTAAAATGATGCCTATTATGGAAAAAATGATGCATGCAAATTTTTAGGCAAATCGGTTAATATTTAGAGGTGGCCCATCGGCCCTGAAGTTTTTATGTTTCTAGCGTAATTCCCAACATTTGTCAACTCGCGGTTCTTAATTTTTTAGCCAATTCAAATGTTACAACAATATAAATGGCATGGTCGAACTGGTCTTGATTATAGCTTCATTTTGAGTACCAACTTGGATGGTCTGTGATGATTTTGTATTCGGAATGTTCAACTGCACATTTGCTGTCAACCTCACATTCGCTTGATTTTTCTTTAACATCAGATGATTTGTTCTTTTGGCAGATGATAACTAATGGAGTGTTATTGGGTGCAAGAGAGCAAATGCAGTGATTTTTAGCCTTCGATTAAAATACTTTAATAATATAATGACTAGGTATTTATACCCGACATTTATGCAGCTGGTTGGCTAATTATTAGGACAGGATAAGTATGAAGAGCATGACTGAAAAGGCGGTAAAAATTGAATATGGGTTCAATTGACTGCCAATTTTAGATTAAACCCAGTGTTTGGAAGGCCAGAGCACCCCTAACTGAGCTAACAACTCTCCCCCAATGCATTCTTAGGGAATTATATCAAAGTTACTCTTTGAAATTTTTCCTGCAACGACGTCGTTGTTAATTAACTTGTCTTTTTGTATAATATGTGAATAATTTCATGTCAGAGTATCTTGAAAATTTTTGGCAGACCTGAACAAAACCTGCATGCCACTCACTGGTCTAGCAGTTTTTATGGTACAACTTGACAAGTCAGGCGTAATGAACAACCAGATTCAAATCAGTACCAAATCTGTGAAAAAAAATTTAACAAGATATGCCGTAAATCTGACACAGAGTTAACCCTCCTGGCCCAATGGGACAAGAATCACCAACTGTCCTGTTGGAAAATCATAAAATTTTGATAAAAGAATATGGGAAAATTAGATCTTGCTGTGATTTCTTTGTCAAAAACCAACATATTGACAATTTACACATTGACTCCTTACGTACATTTTTCAAAATCATCACGGCCTTCGTGAAGTTATTCCTACCCCCGACCACACGGGGTTTTTTTCTTTAATTTCCTTAAACATTGATCAGAACAAGCAGCTGCCCTCATAGATAATCCACCTCACAAGGTCTGGTTAAGAGTTATTGCCTCCAGATTGAATTCGGAGACATCATATATCAAAATAGACAATTTTGAAAAAAACTCTGGAGGTATGTCTTTCGGGGCTCACAAAGAGTTGTCATAGACCATCCAAGTTGGCATTCAAAATGAAGCTGTCATTCAGCCCTTTTCAAAAAATCTAATTATATTGTTGTATGATTTAAAATGGCTTAGTTATAGAATACCGCGGATCGGCGAACATACGAAATCATGACTGAAATGCAAGAATTTCAAGGCTCGTGGGCCACCTCTAAATGTTAACCGATTTGAATGAAATTTTGCACAAGCTGTTTTTACCATAAAAGGCACCATTTCAGGGGGTGGCCCGTAATAATTTCAAACTTTTTTTTTTAAGGGCCACCCTACTGTGAATGTAATGAGATCCATGTGACACTGTGGACACTTTGCGTAGCCCCCAATGCTGGACCAATCACAAACAAATAAGGGACCATGAAGAATTTATGACAGGGGGGTTGGGGTTTTGCTGGAACTTCCGGTGAAAAATTGATAACTTCCGGTGAAAAATTGATACCCCCCCCCTTGAGTTCCATGCGGATTTTTAGTACCCTACCCTTAGGTTTCTCGCATATTTTTAGTACCCCCCCTCGACATACAAAGCAATACACACATACTATATACTGTTATACACGGCCACGCGTACAGATTCGCGTCATTTCGCGGACTTTTCCGCGTAAAAAAGTCCAAGTAAAACAGGTTTATGCGTGTTTTTAATTTTTTTCTTTGTTAAAATTTCTTACCACCCTTGGAAGTGTTGTCAAAAATTAATGCCCGCCCCTTGAAACACGTGTGAAAAGTTAGTACCCCCTCAGCCAAAACTCCCATCCCCCCCAATCATAAATTCTGAGCGGTCCCTAATATTTTTGTTGACGTCTTCAGAGTCAATCATTCTTTAACTCCTCCCCCACATAGCGCATATCAGTGATCCTTAAATTGTTATTGTCTGAAAATGTAACAATTTGTAACAAAGCAAAATATGTAACAAATTTTTGTAACATAATAACAAGTTATGGGTTTCCACTTTCCAGACAAACAAAGTGTCTGATGTGACTTTAGTTGCACATGAAGCATTTTGATATTGCAGGATGACCATAATAGTGGAAATTCCACAATCCACACACAGTGTCTCCTTCCTCGTACTATGGTTTTGGCAATGGGTGGACATCATATTCAGACGACTATAGAGAAGACTGGAAGTCTGGTACCAACCCTATTCACACAAGGGTCCCCTTGGTCTTTTATTTGCCCAGTCTATCTATATTTCTACCTATCTATCTATCTATCTTTCCATATATTTCTATTTGACCGCATATTTTTCACACATTTCCACCTTGTGTTCCTTACTTTTCAATTAGACTATGTTCCTTGTAGTCCTGGCTCTGGCCTTCAACCCATATACATTTCAAGTCGCAGGGATCGAATTTAATGGTTGATCCCAGCTGCCGAATTGACACATAATTTTCATGCAACACCAACTTTTTGGAGGTTTCTGACATGCATAATTTGTTCGTGACCTTAGTTTTTAGCAACACAGCTGCTCTTACCCCAAGAATTTCATGCAATCTTGTTAGCACTCTGGAGGTCACTCTCTTTCGCCAATCTCATTCATATTTACTCTGCATTCTCTGTAGGTTTTTTACTTTCGACCAGTCACTTTTGGTGCCCTTCTGTGATGGAAGAAATTATAAAGAAACTAAAATGGACTGGCTTCCATGGGTCAAAGGTCAACCATGCCTTCTTCTTCTTCTTCTCCTTAGTATGTCCGTGACCGGTGTGCCTGTGTTGGAACCATGTACTGTCTGTGCTGCTTAAAGTGCTTGCACGTTATTTTTTGGTTTACGTCAAAACATCGAGGTTCACCCAGGGCGCAAGCCACACATTAACTTTGAGCGCCCCCTGTTGCCGGCGCCTGAGTCAATCAGCATAAATTCAATACCATATGATACCGTTGGGTCCATTTATTTTACCATAATATTTTTACACACCAAGAAGGTACTGAGATAATGGCAACCATAGAATGACTTAAAAGTGTCCAAGTTGTGCAAAATTGGGAAATACATTCCAAAACTGGTGAATTTTATCCTGAAAAAACTTCATGCTTGTAAACTCAGCAAAATTAAAATAACCTGCAAGCACTTCAAGAGATGCTTGTAGATAGACGGCCCATGATAGTATCTACCCCTTTGTCTGTCACCTGCACAAGGGTACCTGGCATGTGAGACCTGCACTAGGGTATTTGTCAGTAAGACCTGCTGGAGGGTATCTGGCCTGTGACCTACTTTCTTTGATTGACCTTTGACCTGCAGACACTCAGCCTGTTTGTTTTCTTTATTAATTTCTTCATCTCAGAAAGACACCAAAAGTTTATCAACACAAGATAAAATTCTATTGAGACTGTATGCAAAGTTTTAATGACAGAGATGAAAAAGCATGACCAAGGCAGTTGGCAGTTTCAGAGCCTTCCTCCCACAATAGAGATGCTGCTTGCAAGCCAGCATCTAAAAAAAAACGCACACATTTCAAAGTATCATAACTTTTGAAGCATTAGATCTATCTTGATGTAGCTTGGCAAATGTGCTTAATACCTTCTCAGCTAAAGATTGGGAACGTTTGAAGTGGATCGATGGATTTTATAAGAGCCAGACATGTTTTTGTGAGATCATGTCAAATTTGAAATTTGCAAAATTGAAAAATAGTTACAAGGGAGTAGAGTACAGATGTCATCACTTTAATGTTGATTTCAAGTGGTCAAAACAGAAGATCAACAAGATTCCAGCTCAAAATTTGAACAAAAACAGGTTAGTTGCCAATGCCTATGATGCAAAAGTGTTGAAATGATGTGACAAACAAATGTGAAAAACACCAACTCGGCAGAAAAATCAACCAAAATCTCACAAAATTCCCTAAAAAGGAGTAAGTGACCACCTTGATTATTTCCGCACTCCAAATATTGAGCTGCAATAGACTTTGCATGAAATCGATTTTGGGCCAATTTGCATACGTTATAATTTTGGATTTTGGACATGTTGCACTAAAAGTGACGAGTAATCCAGCCGTTTCAAATTCTTTCTTTATGAAATTTTCTGGCCTCTCATAAGATATGTTATCTAACATCAGTGTGAAGTTTCATGGAAATATCTAGATTACTAGCTAGTTATTAAGCAGTTCCAAAATGTGTGCGTTTTTAATGTTGCTGAGTTTACATTGAAAATAAGTGTCTATATAAAAAAAATCCTCAAACTTTCTGAACGCCCCTCATATATTCAAAATTATTATTGATTCTCCATTAAAATTTTGTCACATGAAATTGGCGTGAATCTGATTTGCCCTTTTTCGTCTGACTGCATGCCCCAGCCATAAATAAGTTGAAATTCATCCGAAAACTCTATCAGCATGCCTTGGCGGTCCAACGTCGGCCCAGCGTCAGTCGGATGTCAGTAGCATCGGACCAGCTTCGGGCCGACGTTGGACCGCCGAGGCATGCTGATAGGGAACAAACAGCCAATTGCTTGTTCTATACCAATTACATTGTCTAATGCATCTAGAAACTAAATTACCCAGATGTAAGGCTTTCTCAGAATTGAACATTTTACAGAAAAATCACTTTTAAAATCTCTACAACTACGTCTTCTAAACAGCATTAACTGACTTTTACTTCCATTGAACAGTATACTGAATTCTTAAGCATATTTTTCACATATTTCCACCATTTGTCTCACACCATTCAAAGTGGAACAAACAAGAGTAAGGTCATCTGCATATGCTAACGTGCCAACAAATCTATTACGTATTTCACAACCAATACCGGATTTTTCTAATTTAACCAGCAAATCATCAATATAAACTGAAAATAACATGGGAGACATAGCTCCACCCTGTTTCACGCCATTCATAACAGAGAAAATATTTGATATTTTGTCACCCAATCTAACCTTGAAATACTGATACATGTATGTTGACAAGTAATCTAAGAACTGAATGGTGAATTTTATGTTTAAGCAGCTGCGTCAGCCAATCTCTAAAGTGTCAATCTCCAAATATCTCCAAAGAGTAAAAAACACTTGATTTAGGAATAAGGAATACAATTTTATTCAACATTGACAGTAAATATAACAGTAACATTAGCCAATGGCTATTTGTCCATAAAGAGTAATAAAGGTATATACAGGTACAATTCATAAAATCATCTCAGAATAAAATTAATAACACATGTGAAATCATAGTAGCATAAAATTATAGAGGTTCATTTCTTTTATCATTAAATTGAGGTACATACAGCGGTACATAATTCAGTAAGCATAAAACCTCTAGAATCTTGTTAGCCTCATAAAATAATAACACATGATTTAAGCACACTTTCATCAAAGAAATACAAACTCATTTTTAACAGCTATTTTAGAAAAAGCATGTTAGTAACAGTAACGAAGGGTACAAACATTTGTTTAAAATTAATACAGATTAAATAAATAAACGAAAGATAATTAGATTTTCCTATTACTAAAAAATGGTTCTTGATATTCTTCTTAAAATGCGAAAGAGCATCACAACTTCTAATGTCATCAACAAGTAAATTCCAGGCTGATGGTCCACTAAACTTTATTGAAAAAAATTAGAAGTTTTCTTTTCTTGGAAATGGTAAATAATTTTTTTAGAATTTTGAGTTTGTAATAAATGAATGTTTCAATTTTGGGTGAAAATATTGACAAAGCTAAAAGGAAGCAAACTATTTACATACTTATACATAAAAATGGCCTTTCGCAGTGTTAACGACTACTACACTAGGTATGAGATGGTGCATATCTAAAGCAATTTTTAGGGCTTTTTTTGTTTAACGATTAAAGGTTTAATCAAGGTTTTATAAGTACAAGCCAAAACAATGTTACAATAGTTTCATATCATTGCATCAAGTACAAGGCAGTAAAAAGCATGTGGAATTAAAATTTGAGATCACATGACTACAACAACATTTAGGACCTTCCTATGAACGCAACAACAACTTAGATTTTTCAATATCACAGACAAGCTTAAACTCAGTTGGCAATATATTCCAAAGGTGAGCACCGTAGTAGGTCACTAAGGTCAGTGATTTTCGTCCACAACGTATTGTTTTGAAATAGATTGGCTGGGTGCCTATCTCTGAGGAGACTTCTCAGTGGCTGGTGGTGGCGCTCTGTACTAGAGAGTCACTGTGACGTCACCATTGTCACAATGTTGATGTCACAATTGGTGACATCACCATTGTTTACTCACTATCTAATGGTTACCCCTGATGCATTAAAGTCCCCCATTATCACTCATGTGTCTTTTTGGGTCCCTTACAACATTTACAAATAGCTAATTGTGCCCGATTCTGCAATATCGTCCATCAGCGATTTTGAAATGAGGGACGTGGTTGCGAGATGTGGAACTTTTTTTTTTTTTATAGTTAGGCCCTGTGCCAGTGTGGGGGAGTTTTCGTATTTGAAGCACTTCTAATGAAGATAGAGCTGTCATTGTCTTACCATTGGGTTGAATAGATCTGTTCAGTAGGCTGGGCTATATCGACGTAGCAATATATTAGACATATTTTAATTTGATTGCCATTAAATGTTTTAAACATAATATTTAATTTGACTAAATCAAATATATTAAACTTTATTGTAATAATATGCTGGTTGAATTCTTAGGCCCATGGCTATAAATGGATCTACCAGTTTTTTTTTGTCCATAAGTCTTTAGTAATATAGTTGATTTATTTATTTTTCCATTACTACATGCTTTTAATTTAGTGTCTGTAAAATAGGCCTCTTGTAGCCATCTACCAGGGAGGATAGAAAATTGTCAGGTGAAGTATAAAAATACTCCGAATCAAACTTGAATATATTACATTTAAAAAAAAAAAGATAATTTACAAGTCATCAACAGATTGATTCGGTTTCCTCTCATACCCCCACTTCTAACCCATGTGGAGCTGTGCACTTTGTATTTAGATTGGAATTTGATGATACAAAGGCCCACGAATAATCTGTTTTTAAAAAATGGACACTAACTAGAAAATTCTCTAAAATTGTCTAGACAAGCCACAGAGATATATAATTTCAAACCACATTTAATGTTGAAAAATCTGTTTCTTTACCAGAAGGCACGCAAAGAGCCAAAAACTGAATCTGGCATTTGCTGGATTTCCACGGCTTTGCAAGCATTTTAATATCGACGGTTGTCGACAATTGTAGGAATGGGGGCATTTTGACTATTTGTTAATGTTATAAGCGGCCCGAAAAGATGTTTAGAGATGGGCAACGTTTGCCAATAGAAACAATAGTGTGCTTGTAGTTAGAATAGCATAATGCTCCTTTGGGAAAAGTTGTACGATTTTGCCGAAAGGAGAAATATTTTGCCAATAGTTGTGATAGCTTGCCAATAGTAGAAATAGTCATCCCCAATTGCACAATTGGGGACGATTTAAAGATTGTCCACAACATGAATACTAGACTTACAATGCGACAGAGAATACAGCATCTTACATTCATTAATAACAAGCCTTCGGTACCATAATTTTACTTAATTTGACATTTTTCACTGCTTTGACATCATCAAAACTTCTAATAAAATATTTATAATCTAAGTAAATGATTTAGTAAAAAGTTAGTTTTGTAAGGGGGTCATTCCGCGTCAGATGAACAAGTGGTTTCCACCAACCCGTCTGCGAATTAGCCGAAAAAATTATATGTTGTTTAATGTCCCAAAGGATGAACTTCCTGAAAATTTCAGCGTAAACGGTCGGTTTTTCATGATTTGACAGAGGATAGAAAATTGCTGATTTTACCCGTTTTTCAGACATCTGTTTGACCACAATTACACTTTTTGCTTAATAAATCTCTTAATACTACACCTAGAACATCACAATTCGGGATCTACACTGACGGGACAATGGCAAAGGTCCGTGGGTTGACACATACTGCCTTGTTAAAAGGACAATGCAGCTATGGCCTTGTTAAATTACCCCCTAGAAAATCAATGTTCAGTACAATAAAATTCATATCTCCAGATGTATACCGGGTATAAATATTAAACTCCTAGGATATATTATAACAAAACAACCCAAGTCAGGGTCACTGAGTAACAATATCACGAGCTGTTGTGATATTAATTCACACAACATTGAATAAATCTAGGCAGCAGACTTCTTACACTTTTTGAAAAAAAGGGAGTTTTTGAATACGGCCATGGTGTTTACCAAGAGACCAACAACTTTGGGGGCCTACAATGAATTTCAAGGAAGAAAGGACAGTAAATGTCATGTCTGAGATTAGTTGAAAGCTCTTTTTAATATTCTGAAGTGTTATAAATCATTTAAAAGCAGGCAGGAGATGCCTAGAGGTGATAAGCCTCAGGGGGCTAATAATTTTGTTTTATTTACTTATCTCGATTAATTTTGAAATTTTTGCAAAAAATTAGCTTTCGTAATTGAAACACCATATAAATAAAGCTTAGGTGAAAATATGGTTGTTCTGTGACACCCCATTTTGGAGAAAAATGGAATTAAAGGGGGTATCCAGAGGGGGGCTAATAATTTTGTCCTCAACTGTAGGAGATGGTTCAGCCTCATTTTCTAAATATAAATTTTTGAGAAATATTCTATGACTTTGGCTAAGTCAAAAGAAAAACTAGCTAAATCTCAAGTGGTATGGGTGGAGTTCCCCTTAAACTTTATAATTATCTTTCATGTCTGTAGGGTATACTACAGAGAAGAATTCAGGAACATGTACAGCTTACATTCGGTTCTACGGAATTTTGAATATTTTTCATATCTGTAACAGTAGTGCAACTGGCAAGTAGCCCTTCAGTAATGGGTATTATAGAGACAGCCTCTAGTTCATCCTTTGAGACCGCAAACAGTCTATAATTTTTTCAGCCATTTCGCAGACAAGTTGATGGAAAATTTCTGGAAAATCTGATGATTTGACACGGAATGACCCAAGGCTGTATCCTTTGCTAATTACACCACCATATTATACACTATGTATTATATTATCATTTCATAATAAGCAAAAGAACTGTATTCTTTTTTTATTACTGAGTCCTAGATATAAATCAATCAGCAATTGAAAGAGTAAAATTTGAAGAATGTATTGGTGCAACAATTGATGAATAATTGGAATGGGATCTAACCTATCTAAGGTGCTCTCCAATAAATGGAAAATACAGACTATTGGTGTTATTGTAAAACTAGAATTATTAAAGATATCACATCAACATATTAATGACAATGGAAGTTCCCACCCCCCCCCCCCCAACTCAAAAAATCTGGGAAACATCATACCCTTAATTCATGGATGCTTTACTCTACTCCTCCCAAACTACTCATTGCCCACAACTAAAAAATTTACAAGCAACATTATTCCACGTCTTACAACAACCATAAGTGGGTCTGCTTTCTCAAACTGTTCATATAAGCCTATACCAGTGCACTTATTATTCATTTATGCACGACTATCAATAGGCTATTCTCCAATGGTGGTGGTTGGTTGATTCTCCCTGGACTCCGAAGAGGGAGGGATGGGCCACTGTCAATCACTTGCCCTTGATATTCAATGTTTCCTATTCCATTTCACTGTTTTATCTCAAGCTCTCGCTCCTGAATGCTATCTTTCTCAGCTCATCACAAAATGTATATTTTCTTCAATAACCATTTCTCCGTCATCCTTTTGTTATTCCCGTTTCACAGGTACTACGCTAGTAAATATAAAATTCGGGAAGTTGTTAAAATTCTGGCAGAGGATTAAATAAACATTATCGAAAATCAATGATTTCCAAGCGATTTCTTATGAAATGGCTTTAAATCTAGATCTTGAAATTTGTGCAAATTTGTTTTCTCACAGACAAATCACATTAAAGTGAAATTCTATGTACATTGTAGCAAGATGGAAAAGAACACAATGTAATAGAAGTTATACTTCTTGGAATTGCTGCGTCCCAAAGTGTGCTGCATCATGGGCCACATGCTTATTCCGACTTTTTCAGGAACGTTTGTGAATAAGGTATATAAAGAGTAGTAATTAGTTTCGTCAGGATTCAAAAGACCAGTGCATTTTTTAACATAGTAACTGGGAGACCAAACAGTCTCCCAGTGGACATATTTGTCTCCCAGTCATACAAAATTAGTGTACCTTTTTTTCCAGAGAATATTGCACACTTGACTGTCCTAATTTGAAGTTTTTTTTGGTGTTTTTTCTCTATCTATATATTCTTTGCAAGTTTCACCCTATTTCTGCTGATGTCATCTTTCTGATTTTCAATTTTTATAAATTTAAAATTTATGAAACTCCTTTTGGTGGAAATCAGTACAACTCTTAAATTATTAATCAGCACAACAGTACAATATCATTTTTTGCAAGCATATCAGGAGCTATATTTGTAAACATGTCTTTTCAATCTTCAGCCGATCTGCACTGTGAGTCATGTAGCACTACGAATAAGGCCAGTCTTTTTTTTAATTTTTAGCTTCTCGGATAGACAACAGATTATCTGTTTTCGGAAAAAAATTTAGCATACTCACAATTTTTATCAATTTGACATTATAAAAAATTGAGATTTCACCTTTTTATTTTCGTACTACCGACCTACCATAGAAAAAGTGCCTCGAGAAGATCAGAGATGCTAAAGATCAATTATGTCTGGCCTAATGGTTTGAGGTTGTTCCGTCGGTTCACAATCGAAATTCCTTACGAAATGCTTTACAGGGCAATTCGTAAAGTCCGATTTACAGATTTGGCACTCTAGCAGCTTGTGTAGCCCTACAATTATATCTCAGCTATTTTATTGTTAAATAGGGATGAGGCAAGTTGATAGGGCTATCAGATAAGCCAACAACCAAAGCTCTAAGTGCAAGAGGAACTGAGCTACATCAAAATATCAGCGTTTCGGATGTACATCGTGTGAGTACGTCCGAAACGACGACATTTTGTCTTGTAGCTCAGCTCCTGTTGCACTTGGAGCTTTGGTTGATGGCTTGTCTGATACTCCTACCTGGCCTCATGCCTGGATAACAATGAAATAGCTAAGGCATGGTGGTAGGAATACACAAGATGCTAAAGTGTCAAATCTGCAAATCGGACTTTACAGAATTGCCCTGCAGCAGACCATCGACTCAGTGGCACGTCGCATAGGATTCATCTGACCACCAGCCTTCCACAGATTCCCTCACTTCCTCAACAAGTTTCCAGTAAGGAGCCCGACATGAACTGATGTCATGCTTGCTATCAATACAATACCATTTTCTTCTAGGAGTTCGTACAATCACTCTTTCCAAAACATGTTTTGTCCCTTTTGTTTTCAGGTACTTTGGGTAGTCACCACACAGACCAATGTATTCGAAGTCACCATGGCAATGACCACGCAACGTTCCATTAATGCTGCATCGTTTTGGAAAGTCATCCTAAAATGGAATGTTTAAAGTTCTACATTACATGTAAGTCTGTAGTATTTCAATTAATATAATATCATCTCAGTTGTATGGGACTGACAGACAGGGGTCACACGGCACCATACTGACTGGAATTGTTCTGATTTTTTTAATTCACAATAATGTCATACTATTATATGAATGAATGCAAAACAATATTAAAACACAACTGTTAAAATCAAACTAATATTACACTGCTCACAAAATTTAATGGAGCAAGCAGGTTTTGCTGCATTGCATTGAAACCAATCACATATAGTGTTTGTTCTCCAGCTCTCTATATGCCCAGCATTTGGGTAATCATCAAGGGCCGATTTCACCAACATGGTTTTCATAGTTAGACCTGGTCCTAACACCCTTAAACCTGGTTTAGTGACGTCCCTTTCACCAACTGAGTTTTAGTCTATGGACTTTTCAAGGTTCAATGGTTAACAGATATTGTTATATTAACTTACAGATTAGTGATCTGGAACTGTTAAAGTGGTGTATGTCCCTTTTGGGGCTGACCAGATAATAAATGAGGGGAGGGGGGGGGGGGCGCCCTGGACCCTAGGATGAAAATAATTGGTTCAGCACATGACACCGAAAAATATAAGTTTGTTAAACATCCACCAAGAAAAAAGAAAAATTTGTTTCTACCCAGGCACTCAGCACTGCCTTCAGTCAATAAGTCAGGCTTTCACACATGGTATGCAAATGAGGCCAATTTCACCATTTCACAAAATTTGGTGTATCATAAAGCAAAGATTCTCAAAATGAACTGGAAAAACAAAACAATCATAAAATGAAGCTAAAAAAATTGGGCCAGTAATAAAAGAAAAATTATTGAAATTTATGCAATCTGGATAATGAAATCAGATAAATGCTGCTGCTTCAGCCAGAGACCTCAACCAAAATTTGACTTTTTGTCACATTTTTCTCATTTGTGGGAAATCTAGATTACCAACTTTGAACTCATTTTCGTACGGGTAGAGCAGGTTAATAATGATGTGTTGCAGTTGACTATGATCAACACCTTGAATGTCATCTTAAATATGACAAAAAAGTTGATAAATGAAAGTTGCTGTTTCTACGAGAGACTATGATACTTTGAGAATACAGTCGCAATGATAGGTTGGTTAATGGGAAAGGGGGAAGTTTTGAACTAAGTTTCTTTTTTTCACCGATACTGGGTAGGCAATAATCTGTTTTAAAAATTTGCAAGCCCCTCCCTCTTATTTGTAGCCATATCTTTGCTTTGTTTGGGAAATTGAGACATGATTGTGTTTGTAACAGCTGATCTGTTCACTCAATATGTGTAAACTTTCACTAAACAGAAATTCCTTGATCCTGTTCTGCTTGACTGGTTGGCTTAGCCAGAGCAGGTCTTAGCTAAGATTTGGCTATTCTCTTAATACTACACTCCTGCTCATAAATATGGAATACTTTTTTGGAAAAAGAGTGTCAAATAAATGTAAATATCAGAGTGTGAATGTAAACAAGGTCCATTGTAAAGGTCAAGACATCTTCTCTAATCACTCTTTGAAAGCCTCAATTACATTTTTTGGAAGAATTTTAAATTTTTGGTTTCATGCACCTCACCCTAAAAAACCCCCTGAATTTCCTTATTTCGTGCTGCTGTAACTTTTCCTGGGTTTAACGCTGCAGCATGCGTTTTAAACTACAGCATGTTCTTCCTTTTAGCGGTCATTGGAAGTAGTTACCATTGAATCAGACCATTATGTGCTCCAGCAGAAGTTGCTAAAGTTATCAATTTCAATGGTAAATGTTGAAGTATTCCATATTTATGAGCAACAGTGTATATTGGTGAAATCGGCCCTATGTGCACTCAAAGTTGCTCAAGCTGTGCAACTGCCTGAAGATGGCGCCACTTTGAGGACTCCATCTGATTGTAAAATCTCAATGAGACTCCTTTCTGCACTGGAGACTTTGTCAGAGTATCTAAGAAAAGATCAACGCATCTTAATTTTCGATCTTTGGCTCTCCTAAAACATGTCATAAGTGGTGACATTTTAAATATTTTCATAAGGGACCATTCAGAATTTATGACTGGGAAGGTAGGGAGTTTTGCTGGAACTTCCCATCAAAAATTGATACCCCCCTTAAGTTTATGTGGATTTATAGTCCTTAGGTTTCATGCATATTTTTAGTACCCCCCCCGACATACAAAGCAATACACACATATATACTGTCATACAATGTCAAGCATACAGATTTGTGCCATTTTGTAGACTTTTGCACTTAAAAAAGCGCAGTTAAAGTGAGTGTGTGCATGTTTTATAACACTTTTTCTTTGTTAAAATTTCTTACTCTCCCTTGGAATGGAAGTGTTAAAAAAATTAACCCCCCCCCCCTTGAAACAAATGTGAAATGTTAGTACCCCATCAGGCAAACCCCCCCCCCCCCCGTCATAAATTCTGAACGGCCCTTAATTGTCCCATATTCGCAGTATGGATGACGTTCACAAAACAGATTCAATTATTTGTTATGGTGATTGCAACAATTCTGTATTGAGTTTAATTAGAAAGTTTGCAGTTGTTTTTGCTCGATCGTGTCGACAGGCAGCCGGACAGCTGAAGAGACAGACAGCCCAACAGGCAAACAGACACATCTTTTCGAATGAAAACACAAGGCCCATATTGTGTTGCCCTTTGATGTTAGAGGGCTGGAGATCATGTAGTTGCAGAAATAAGGGAGGCAAATGGCTACTAGGTTAAGAATCTGAAGTCAGGGTGAAAAGAGGAAGAGTGAAACACGGTATGTCAGGATATACAAAGAAATGCACTACTTTTGTGTCAAATCAATTCGTCGTGGTTACTGTCAAAAAATGCAAGTCACAAAATTTCAATATCCTCTGATCATTAATTTCAACAACTAAACTGTTCTTTTCACAATATTTTTTGATAAGCCAGGAAAGTTTACATTTTTACTTGCTTGATGGGTGAGGAAAAGGGATATTTGACCAAACCACAATTTAAGAGGATGATATTTAAAAAAATTAAGTGTCAATGCTGACCCGCCCCCTAAAGGAGACTTTTGTCAAAATCTTCAAAAAAAGATGTTTTATTCAGATTTTTGAGAGTATTGACATGGAATGATTGTCTATGTATGTGTTTCTACCCTGGGTAAGCAAATAGCCCCATAATTTAACAGTTTTGATTAATATGCTTCACTTCCAGATGCCGAGACCTACATTTTGAGTTTTCAATTCAAAATCTGCTTTATCATTAACTTTTTTTTTCAAAAACTTCCGTGGGGCAGTTTTTGGATGTCAGTTGTTGGATGTCCTGTGCCTGTCATGTGAAAATTTCATAAGATTAATGCTATCCAGTATGCCACAAAACCAATATTTCTATTGGTGCATTTTGTGTTGAAGTGCCGTTTGTGACTCGCATTTTCGACAGTGACCACAACAATTTAATTAAACACAAAATTACTGCACTTAGAGATTTGTAAATTTTCATGAATCTACCTTATGACAACATAAGAGGAAGTACTATTTTTAACCTTTTTTGAAGTGTGCGTTTTTAAGTGTGAGCAGTTTAGAATATTTAAAGGAATCAAAGAGGGTCAGGCTTGGAGTTTTCTGAAATTTGGTTGATTTGCCATGGAATTACAGGGCTCAGAGTAAAAAAGCCACATTGCACAAAAAGGATACAAAACCAAGTTTCTCACCCGCACATAATGCTGAGTCTTTGGAACTGCTGCACAATTTGATTTTCCGAGTATGTTTAATAATTGACAGCTGAAGGAGCCGTTGTTGAGACTTGTGAAGTCGAGAGCCTTGCAGACGTTCTTGTGGTTATTGCACAGATACGAACATTCAGCGTAATTTGCGACAGCGTATGTGAAGGAAATGTCAGCAGGGCTCGGTGCATCTGAATTCGGTTGGCAACTTCTGAAGTATGTAACCCCGCAGGTGCAGTTTACGGCGTAAAGTGTTGATGCTATTATTGTTAGAACAACAATGGTGAATTTGCTTCGGGCATTCATTCTTTCTGAAACTGAAAAATCAAACCTTATCAGGAATGAGTTCCTGCATGCATATTGATCCTGTGGTAACATCCACAATTTGTTTAAACAGTTGTACTTGATCATACGCATAGGAGGCAGGGGCTGGGAGCCGCAGCCCTCTCAAAAATTTTGGAAAGAAATTTTTGATGTAGTTTTGGGCAGAAAATTGTGTAAATTTAGATTTTTGTGGCAATTTGAGCACTATTTTTTGGGAAATCCCCTCCTCAATATTTATTGACCTCCTACATTTAATACCATTGGGGTCCTCTCGCCCCAAATGCACATATTTTAATTTAACCTCTGCATTTTGAACTAAAATGCAAAAAACATGATCCAAATCATATTTATGTGATGGTGATAAAGTGAAGCAATGCAGAAATCCATTATACTTTAAAAAATTTGCAAAGTTATTTCTGACAACCCCTTTCAAAGAATTAATCAAAGTTACAAAAACCATGCACCTTTATTTTGTTTCTTTAATTACTACTATAGTTTGGCGCCTAAAATGTAAGTTTAGATATAATCCTGGGGGGGGGCCTCTCACCTAACCCGGGCTTTTTGCCCCGACCTACTCTACCCTGTATAAGAAACACACAAATTAACATTAAAGCTGCAAAAGATGTCATAAAAGCCAAGATAAATTTTTTCCATTGTGAGATTAAATCTCTGTAAACATTTATATTGGACTATCCCTGAGAAAATTGAGTAGCACACCACTTCAGGTGATCATTTTTCATTTTCATCTCTCTCAGAGTAATTTGTGGGAGTAATTAGATGCACGCTTTCACACACGTCAACCGACATTTCCAAGTCAGAGTATGTTCAAATATAGGCATATAGCATACCATACCAACTCAGATGAGCCTCAGGCCATTGGGATTTCTTCACAAGAAATTAATTTCTAAATTTTCCTTGTGATGCAATGGCCTGTGTTGAATGCAAGGATGTGGAACAGCCACCTGGCTGTTGATTATCCGTGGATCTCAAAAGATCTACAACTTCACTCATCGTTCGAATGCATCTTGGGCCTGTCTTGGATGTGCTAAAATGAAGCACACTGGATCAGATGGATCCCCTTGAAAGATCACAGCAATATTTTGGGATTATTACCCACATTCATTGTAACTTTATAAGAAGGATATCACAAATAAAAACCAAAAGCAACTTAAAATAAATCAAAACAGCTCAATATTTTGAGTTTTCTCAGCTTGAAAGCCTAAGTCAACACACCTCAGTATTTTGAGTTATCTCAACTCAAAACATTAATCTGTGTTAGCTCAATCAACTTGTGCAACCATCTCACTCAATCAATTGAGCTGAATCAGTGCCTCCAATATTACAATGTATCTCAACCTTACCTCTTCATTATACAGTAACATTAATATGCTAATATTCTGACAAGGAAATGGGAAGTTTCCTCAGAAACGTTATGCTAACATTACCTGCTAATGTTATGTTATAACATTATCCTAACCTTGCCTCCTCATTATGATGTTATGTTATATGGTAACATTCACTGTCAGCCGAAAAGGAGTAAAAGTACTCTTTTAAAAGTGTTCGAGTAGGAGTACACCCCTCTGACGTGAACTCTCACCCACCAGAGTAATGATAACTCCCCGAAATAATTTGGTTTTAGCATAGGCCGTAGCCGCTTTATACCTTTGATAGTAAAATAAAACAAGGTTGCTCACTCCTCACTTGGCTGAGTTTTCCAGGAGCCCAGCATAACCTCAAACTGACCTGACCCAATTCTCTGAGAGTCTGTGATTCGCTGAGAAGGTTGAGATAATGGCCTCAAAGGGTTGCACCATAATGACAATGTTTATGTATTAACATGATTAAGGGGCTGTTTTGGTGTTTATGTTTGCAATTAAGGGGATTAGTACGCATTCATCCAAAAACAAGCTCCAGCAAATCTTAGAATTTGAGTCTGCCAATTTACACACTGTGGTCACACACACAACTGTGGTGATAAAAAAAAACACAGGATTAAGCAATTGCTAATACACACAAAAAGATTACAACAAACTGGAGCCAACAAAACTTGAGACAGAAAACAACATACTCTTATAATTAAATCCAAGAAAATCCCTTTAGGGCTTTCAGGGTCAAAGGTGACCTTGGGCTTCTGATAATATCTCAGAGAACCATTAGTTTTTGGCTACTGCTACACCTTATCAATATTTAGGTATGTTTAGGTATAATCTCCTGTCGCAAACCCAAACAATAACTGTGAAGGCTAAAACCTGTGGTTTTAGCAAGAAGGTATTCTCTGTAGTGCTTGGGGTGTGGTAATGACTCTACTCTCCCAAGCACAGTGGTGTTACTCCCTGAAGTGTACATGTGTATGAGGAAAGGAGTAATGCTAACTCCAGTGGCAGTTGCACTGACTGGACACTCTGACAGAATCATCATGGAAGGCAGCATGCTTTTGCAAGGACAGTGTAATTGTGTGTAAACTCAACTACAAAAAAGCATTGTGCATATGCAGAAAAGACCATAAATAGTAAACCCCTTAAAAAGGAGAAGACTTTGTGAAGAGCTTGTTGCCGGACATCACTTCATCTGTCTAAGAGATATAATGCTTGAGTAAGTAACATCCATATAATCATTTTGCATAAATATTATATATATATTCGGTGTCTCTTTAAATTAAATGTTTAGCTTTATGGCAATTTCTACTCTTCAATCTATATCTAATACAATAATGATTGCAGTTTTGTTTGTATAAGTACGTCATTAATAAACAATTAATAAAAACAGGATTGTGAATAGCAACTGCCTTGGGGGAAGTGTCACTGCAGCGAACACATGGTAATTTGCTTCTTTTGTGATTCCGTTTTGGTTGAATTGTTATTCAAGACTGAAAATATTCTTATTTCAGACTTATGCAGGTTTGTAGCATTCATCGTCCTGGTTCCTCAGTTGCGAGATACAAACTATTTGAGGATCCCACCTTACTCATCGCCATGAGTAGGATACAGCAAAAGAGTCCAATAATTAATGTTTTTTTAAATTTTGTTTTGCGCTTTGGATTGGATTGGAATATTTGTCAAGTTGCAAGGGAGTGTGTGAATATAATCTCCATCCTTGGCTTGTTAGAATAATCAGACACAGCACTGGAGATCCCTATACGAAAAACATTAATTTATGTTCATTATACAACAGCCCCTATTCTAAATACATGTACAACATGTGATTTTCTGGAGTCTAAATCCATTGATTTTAAAACTTTATCATGGACTTCTGGGTTTAAAATGTCCAACATTCTCCAATTGGCAAACATGTTCCATTGTATGGATGATTATGTAAATGAGCTGAATGCATTTTATGCAAGGTTTGATGACAAAGATTTCACTGTAGAATGTTCCTGTATACTTGACGTTATATGTAGTAAAGAATATGAAAAAATTGTTATCACAGAAGCAGATGTTGTAAGAGCATTAAATACAGCAAAACCTGGAAAAGCTGCAGGGCCAGATAGAATCTGTGGTAGATTGATAAAATCATGTAAACAAGAACTAGCTAAGCCAATGCTCAAATTGTACCAAGCATCTTTAGATCAATGCATTGTACCGTGTAAATGGAAAACTTCGCTTATAACACCAGTACCAAAGAAGAAAATACCACTTGTTATGAATGATCTAAGACCAGTAGCTCTGACCGATGTTTTTATGAAATGTTTTGAATCAATTGTTAGAAAGTATCTATGTAAAAATTTCAAGGAAGTGTTTGACAATTTTCAATTTGCTTATAAAGAAGGCCGCTGTGTGGATGACGCTGTTACAACTTTTATGGAGAGTGTATGTTACCATCTAGAAAAGCCGAAGGCATACTCAAGGGTGTTATTTATTGATTTTTCCAGCGCCTTCAATACAATTCAACCACATGTTATGATACGCAAATTGTTTGATATGAATGTAAATGGAAATGTTATAAGATGGATATACAGCTACCTAACAGCAAGGCCTCAGTTTGTAAAGTTAGGAGGTATTACCTCCAAATGTCTATTGACAAATACAGGTGCCCCCCAGGGCTGTGTACTGTCGCCACTGCTTTTTACCATTTATACAAATGACTGCAAGAGTAAACATCTAAATTGTACCATCATAAAATATGCAGACGATACAGTGGTGATTGGAAATGTATTAGATAATGATGAGAGCATGTATAGAGAACAGGTCAACTTATTTGTAGATTGGTGCAGATCAAATTTTCTCAATTTGAATGTTAAGAAGGCGATGGAGATGGTCCTCGATTTCCGTAAAATTAAAAATGACTATGACCCAATTGTAATAGGCGACGACGCTGTTCAAATTGTACACAACTATAAGTATTTAGGAGTTGTAATTGATGACAGGTTAACTTTTGCTGACAACGTTCACCATCTTTATGTAAACTTCATCAAAAGGTTACACCATATTGGAAGGCTCAATAACATCGGAGTATACAAACAGATATTACACTTGTTTTATCGATCTATCATTGAATCTGTACTGTCATATTGTATTGTTACATGGTTTGGCCCATCTCATAAGAAAGATCATTCTAAATTGTCAAAAATAACTCGAGCAGCAAAGAAGATGGGTATTAAGACTGAGAATCTAAATAAAATTTATGATGATGCTTGTCTAAAAATGGTTAACAAGATTATGAAGGAAAATTGTCATCCTCTGTTTAGTAAATTTAATTTTCTCAGGTCAGGCAAACGCTTGTGTGTACCAAAACACCACACAAAGAGATACGCAAATACTTTTGTGCCACATGGAGTGAAGGTGTTTAACCACACCAAGTTGTGATATGTATATACTGTGATATAATGTGATATAATAATATTTCTGCACTGTGATATATTTATTTATTTATTTATTTATTCTGTTTTAACTGCATGTGATTGTGATGGAGCATGTCAATCAAATGAGTTTCATTTTTTTCAATGATTCAATAAAGTATTATCGTATCGTCGTATCGTATCGTTACCTGTTACAGATTTACGGTGGGTCTTTTGGTGAAGTGAAGAGATGCAAAAATCTCTCTCAGAATAAAACACCATAAATTTAAAAGACAATTTTTTTTAATAAAAGTGGCGTTTCAGAAGAACAATTTACAGGGCCCGCAAGTCTTGATTTTCAATATATTTACATCAAAGCCGACCAGCAGACATTCCTCCAATTTATATTCTTGACCCATTACAGTTGTTATACAGGGCTCATCTGGCAAAATACACTTAATTACACCAAAAATGCAACAGATGGAATTTATGTCAAAAATAGGTTAGATCTAAAGAGAACGAGTCAAAGAAATATTTCAAATTTTTGTAAAATCCGCGCTCATTGGCCCGTAAATATGGGTCTGACGTCGAGGAAAGTCCCTGGAACAAACTTTTGTGATGAAAAATATAATTTTAGAATTCTATTTCGATCAAGTTCACATACTTTTGGCACTTATGAGGGCTTACTTTTAAAAGACTGGTAAATGTGGCTTAGGTTTGGGCCAAAGGGGGGGGGGGGGGGGGTTCTGTCCCCCATATCCCCCCTTGGCTACTCCCCTGGGTTGCTTCAATCTAACCTTTAACAGTGCCTTTTCTAAACTAAAGATGAGGATTCAAAAGTTTTTCTACAATTGAAAGCCCAAGATTGCAGCAAGCCAGATGCAGAATGTGACCTGCTGGAAAAACTGAATTAGATCGACAAGTCTATGTGGGGGCGGGCGATTGGGCGACAGCCCATGCAAGCGCCTTGCTCACATGCCACACCCACTTACGGAAACCCACGAAGCGAAAGAGACTGATCATTCTGTCTAAAACTGAATGTACCGTTTTGTTCTATGAACTATATTTAATAATTTAGTGTTTTGAAATGTGCTGTATATTCTTTTGTTGTTTTGCAGACCATAAAAATAACTATAAACATAGCTATTTAAACAAATTCATGTGTGGTATACATTTTTTGAGTGTATTCTATCCACGATGTGTGCAATCAGATGATATTTATGTACAAAGTAATATAATTATTATTCCATGTAAAGTAAGCCATGTATTATTTTACGATTTTATGATAAATATGATGTAATTGTATTATTGTTTTATTGTCATCTATGTATGATCTCATAATAATACATGAAACCAAAGTGCAGATGTCAAACACAATCACTGCTAACAATATGTATTAATTATGAAATGAAGATGTTAATTAATTATGTCATTTATATTTTTCACACATTTTGAGCTATTTTATTTATGGTTAACGTTACTAACTGCGGTCCCTCTTAAAAGTTCTCTTTATGTGTTTAAATATAGAAGTGAAAAGTATTTTTTTCCAGTTGTCACTTTTACTTTTAATTACTTTAACAATGACTTATTTTATCAATTTTGCCATTTTGTATTCTTTATGAGTTTTGAGTTCTCTAATGTGATTTATCTTATTTTGGAACAACTCTGGCATCTCTTTATAGTTTTAATTACCAATGACACAGGTCAAACCGTATTGTTGCTTGTTGTTACAATGTACTTTTAGTTTCGTTTGTCAATAAAAATTTGTTACTATGTCATTTGTTTTTAATTGTAACAAGCCATTTCTTGTGCTTCATGTTATTTTGGAATAATAAAGTCTGCACAATATGAAGTTGATTTACTTTTCTCATTATGGAAATAAATTACTTTTTAGCTACATAATTTATAAATCAATTGACAATTTATTTTTCTCTGGAGGTAGTATGAAGTATTTCACCTAAGAGAGTTGAGCTAACCTGCAAGAGGTGTATATATTAATCTCTATGGCGTTAGACCATCAATATGTATAAAACCACAGTAGTAACATAGTATTATTATAGTAATTTGTAACACCCAAGGGAGTATTTCTCAACCCCGAGAGGTGTACCATGAGGCATTGAAATTACGCCCAGGGGTGTATATCTATAGTCTGCAGGGTGTAAAAACAAATAAGTATAAGAAAACATAAATACCCTATGGAGTAGACTAAAACCCTCAGAGTTGTAACACATACAGTCATGCATTACACCTTATGGTGTACTATTTATAATTTCATGGTGTTTATTTACCCCCTGAGTTCTAAATTTTGGTCCCTGAGTATCCCCACTAAAAGGAGTAACGTTTACCCCTCCGGCGCATAACACATTACGCCCAAGAATGGATTATTATGCTTTTTTGGGTTGTATTTACTCTTTGGGTGTAATTTTAGGTCCCATTGCTCTACAACCGAAAAGGTGTAATTTTGCGTCCTTTCCGGCTCTCAGTGTTGTGAAATATAGCGAGTAGTTTCCTGGAGAAGGTTATGCTAATGATTAGCCACTAATATTATCGTCACTTAGCACTGATAATGTTATACTAATATTACCAGAATATTGGACAAACCATCTTATTTCTGACACTTCCTTAAGTTCCTGGTCAGGTTAATATAACATTATAAGAATATCATCAGTGTCATATTACCTTGTAACACCCTGCTCAGAAACTGGTGATATTAAGGAAATTTTAGCTGTTTGGTGGGAATGACCATGGGACAGGGAATTCGTAAGTTAATTCAAATGGCCAAAGGACGTAGGAGACATGAAACCCCTCCAGACCTGAGGGACAGATAATTCAAAATTCATAAGTAAAATTGCAAAGGGACGGGGAATTCAAAAGGCCAAGGGACACTGGGATGCAAACCCCATCCAAAGCCTAATTTAAAGGGAGAAACGTGGGGGACAGCCCATTCGTTTGGTAATGGGGCTTTCCGCCAGAAGTGTTCTTTTCTTATCTTTATTTGCATTTTAAAATATCAATTACAGTCTGTCACTTTGATATAGAAAAAGAGTTGACTGTTGCACTGTGAAAATGGCACTTCGTGTGTCATCATGCTGATGATTTGTCATGATTATACCAAATACTTTTAATGCCAATTTGATTTAAGGAGACTTATCCTGACTATTGGTGACAGCCAAACGAAAAGGATTATGCATCTGATTTTTACTCTAAAATCAGTTATGACAAGTCAAATGGCCTTCACTTGATCATGACTAATCAAACAGCCTCTATGTTTCCTATGTTGAAAGTAGAGAAGATGACACTTCATCAGCTATCATGAGTCACAAAGTGCATTTTTCACAGTGAATTGGTCCTGATTCTTTCTATATCAAAGTGACAGACTGTAATATAATGTTGCAAGATTTTTAGGAAGCAGCTGCCTTCCCCCGGCTAGACCCCAAAGTCAGTCAGAATTAAAACTGACTTGCTTGGCAAGAACTTCAACTGACTAGTCAGCTAAGTTGTTAAACTCTACTTCACTTGACCTCAATAAACTTCAACCGACTTATTGCAATTTCAAAGGGCCTTTCTGTTACAAATTCTTCAACAGTAAATCATAACTTAGGAAATTTCAGAATTTTTGTACACGGAATATCAGGAAGTATTCGAATGTGTCCATATTTAGTGAGTTTTTGTGTTACATTTATTCTTTACAAAAGTCCTATTAGAGTGTGAAATGCATGACAACATATTTTTAACCTACCTGCTTCTTGAAAGAGAATTGGAACAATGGTGAATATATGCACAGCCAGGTCCCCTTTCTACTCTTTTTATTGTTCTATCCTCTATGACTCCTGATTATTGATCTCCTTAATGTAGACCCCCTTTTATTATGCTCTGTATGACAATTGATATTGCTGTGTATTGATATTGATATTGCTATAAAACAATACAATGTAAAACCAAATTGTTGTTTATATTAATAGAGAGGTTTTGCTACACGTTCACATGCGACGTATATGAGTGCAAGTGCTATCCTATTACGCAAAGAAAAGGTCCAGGTTGCTCAGAATCTGTCTCAAATAGTGTGAAATATAGAGCGCATTGCTTTTTGTTGAATATTTCTGAGGGTATGTTAAAAAGCAACCAGAACGGACAAAATTTCAAATGAAGATCTATAAAAACGTACAAGAACAAGACCGTGGAGCAGCATCTTAGTATGAGTCTTAGGATGCCTATTAAAACTACAGTACAACCAAAAATAAAGTATGATTACCCCAGAATGACAGAAGAATCAGTCACTACTTTCACCCTTTCACACCTTTCAACCTGCCCAGAGTTGGAGTCGGTATTAAGGAGATCTAGGAAGTGGGAATCAAGAGTCGTTTTTCTGAAAATAACATTTCACTTTGCTAACTGCCATTTTTTGTCATTTTCAGGATTTAATTTTACAATGTCAGTTCAGTGAGTTCAAGACTAATATATTAAAAGGGTTTTCCTCTTGTCATATTATATAAACAACCACTTAGCACACATGAATAAAATATGGCAAACTATTGGATTGTCATTCACCAATTACTTAGAAGCTGAAACAATGACAAGAAATGTTGACCTTTTAGACTCGACTCACTCCAGTGATGTACACTGCTCAAAAAAATTCAAGGATCAGCTCTTGCGAGTAAATTTTTAGGAACTTGGAAAATTACAAATGAATTTCCATGCAAAGCTGATCAATGTTTTTTATCAGTTTGAATAAAAGGTTCTTCAAATCACAGCTGAATTGATTGAATGCATATTTCTGCACAGGGACAGCCATGGACACTGAAATTTGTGACCCCCAAATCTGATGTGAAAACACAATTCGACAAGATATTCCAAATTCAGCAACTTCTCTTCAACTGACCCAACATTAGGCTTCAATGTGATTTGCCCAAGCCCATTGCCACACATTATATGCAATTCATTTGTCCAGTATGCACACCATACACTCCGTGTACCACTCCATTGACAAGGCATCCCTGACCAGCAAAAAAGCTTCCAACAAACTTCCATGTTGGAAAATGTTACACTCAGGAAAACAATACCAAGGCTTGGATTCCTTCTGACACAGACATAATGACCACATGTCAAAAATGAGACCAGCTTGCACTTCCAGACAATAGAGGCCACTCAGTGACTGCCGACACAACCGCTAAAACAGGGGCTCCCTGTTGAACTCCAATATTGATGCATTGCAATGTGGGGCAATTGGAGGAGCAAAAACACACTTTTTGCTTCTCAAACGTTCTTCATGCAATTGGTTCCTAATTTTTTGGTCCAAGATTACAACATTTGTGGGACTACCAGGGTAATTTTTCAGTCACAAGACGATGCCATGGCCGAAGTTGCTGCAGATAATGATCCTGTTGCTGTGTTATGGACCAGTGTGACCCAGTGGCGTAGCTCGGAAATTTTCAAGGGAGGGGGGCAAAATGTTCAAGTCATTTATATAAATATATATATATAAATATTTATTGGTTTCTTTCTTAAAATAGGATTAGCGTACATTTTTACATGACTATTCCGAGTAGTGTATTGTTTCATCTTCTTTAGTTGGACATAATGTGCTAATGAACCAAGACAGTGTATTTCTTTGTTCAATTATTGATTTTAAAAGGGAGCAACCCTTAAATATCTGGGGGAGGGGGCCTGGAGGTTTCCTCAGTGGGAAATTATCTATTTTTCACGGCAGCAGCGGCAAAAGCTCCAAGCCCCCCTTGAGATTAAATAGTGGCCCCCTAATTGGTAGGCAATCAGTTGAATTTTACTAAACTAGGTTAACTAGCCATTAAAGCCGAAGAGGTGAAAATGTACTTTTTAACTTTGTCGATATAGATGTGAAAAGTAATTTTTTCCAGTTGTTACTTTTACTTTTAATTACTTTAACAATGACATTACATCTTTTATCAATTTTGCCATTTGTATTTTTATGAGTTTTGAACTCTCTAATGTGATTTATCTGATTTTGGAACAACTCTGGCATCTCTTTATAATTTTAATTACCAATGACACAGGTCAAACCGTATTGTTTCTTGTTGTCACAATGTACTTTTAGTTTCGTTTGTCAATAAAAAATTGTTACTATGTCATTTGTTTTTAATTGTAACAAGCCATTTCTTGTGCTTCATGTTATTTTGGAATAATAAAGTCTGCACACGATGAAGTTGATTTACTTTTCTCATTATGGAAATAAATTACTTTTAAGCTACATAATTTATAAATCAATTGACAATTAATTTTTCTCTGGAGGTAGTATGAAGTATTTCACCTAAGAGAGTTGAGCTAACCTGCAAGAGGTGTATATATTAATCTCTATGGCGTTAGACCATCAATATGTATAAAACCACAGTAGTAACATAGTATTATTATAGTAATTTGTGACACCCAAGGGAGTATTTCTCAACCCCGAGAGGTGTACCATGAGGCATTGAAATTATGCCTAGGGATGTATTTCTATAGTCTGCAGGGTGTAAAAACAAATTAGTATAAGAAAACATAAATACCCTATGGAGTACACTAAAACCCTCAGAGGTGTAACACATACAGTCATGCATTACACCTTATGGTGTACTATTTATAATTTCATGGTGTTTATTTACCCCCTGAGTTCTAAATTTTGGTCCCTGAGTATCCCCACTAAAAGGAGTAACGTTTACCCCTCCGGCGCATAACACATTACGCCCAAGAATGGATTATTATGCTTTTTTGGGTTGTATTTACTCTTTGGGTGTAATTTTAGGTCCCATTGCTCTACAACCGAAAAGGTGTAATTTTGCGTCCTTTCCGGCTCTCAGTGTTGTGAAATATAGCGAGAAGTTTCCTGGAGAAGGTTATGCTAATGATTAGCCACTAATATTATCGTCACTTAGCACTGATAATGTTATACTAATATTACCAGAATATTGGACAAACCATCTTATTTCTAACACTTCCTTAAGTTCCTGGTCAGGTTAATATAACATTATAAGAATATCATCAGTGTCGTATTACCTTGTAACACCCTGCTCAGAAACTGGTGATGTTAAGGAAATTTTAGCTGTTTGGTGGGAATGGCCATGGGACAGGGAATTCGTAAGTTAATTCAAATGGCCAAAGGACGTAGGAGACATGAAACCCCTCCAGACCTGAGGGACAGATAATTCAAAATTCAGAAGTAAAATTGAAAAGGGACGGGGAATTCAAAAGGCCAAGGGACAGGGGGATGCAAAACCCCATCCAAAGCCTAATTTATAGGGAGAAAAGTGGGGGACAGTCCATTCGTTTGGTAATGGGGCTTTCTGCCAGAAGTGTTCTTTTCTTACTTTATTTGCATTTTAAAATATCAATTACAGTCTGTCACTTTGATATAGAAAAAGAGTTGACTGTTGCACTGTGAAAATGGCACTTCGTGTGTCATCATGCTGATGATTTGTCATGATTATACCAAATACTTTTAATGCCAATTTGATTTAAGGAGACTTATCCTGACTGTTGGTGACAGCCAAACAAAAGGATTATGCATCTGATTTTTACTCTAAAATCAGTTATGACAAGTCAAATGGCCTTCACTTGATCATGACTAATCAAACAGCCTCTATGTTTCCTATGTTGAAAGTAGAGAAGATGACACTTCATCGGCTATCATGAGTCATAAAGTGCATTTTTCACAGTGAATTGGTCCTGATTTTTTCTATATCAAAGTGACAGACTGTAATATAATGTTGCAAGATTTTTAGGAAGCAACTGCCTTCCCCGGCTAGACCCCAAAGTCAGTCAGAATTAAAACTGACTTGCTTGGCAAGAACTTCAACTGACTAGTCACACTGTAAAACCGAAACCGTTGGTTTTACGGCATTACCGGCAGCAAATTAGCCGGTAACTTACCGTAAAATCAACAGTTATGCCGTAATTTCATTTACGACATGTTGCCGTAAATTCAACAGGCTCATGCCGTAATTTCATATATACAGCAAGTTGCCGTAAAGTTTACGACCATTTTGCCGTAAGTTCATGCCACGGCATGTTGCCGTAAATCTTGCGGCTAAGCATGCCGTCATTTTATGACGGGTACTTGCCGTTAATTTAACAGCTAATTGTACCGATGCCGTTATCTTAGATCATACGTTAGATGACAGGAAGATGTTGTAACAGAAAATGCAATTGTTTCTGTATACATGAACTGATGCACCCCCGTGAGAGACCACTTCACACCTGCCAAAAGGCGGTCTTATTACACAGGGACTGCTGTAGTATGTGTTTTAAATAATTGCACTTAGTATACTTCCGTATACATGAACTGTGACAGATGCACCCTCCATGAGGGACCGCTTCACGCCTGCCAAAAAGGCGGTCTTATTACTCAGGGACTGCTGTAGTATGTGTTTTAAATAATTGCACTTAGTATACTTCCGTATACATGACCACTTCACGCCTGCCAAAAAGGCGGTCTTATTAGTGACGGGTCCTGGAGAACTGCACACCAGCACTCATAATCAGTGTACCAAAATTAGCATGGAAGACACAGAAGTTTCGAATGACCACATATGCACCACATATGTTATTTGCCCCTTAAGGTAGTTTACAGATACGCCCCTTCTGATTATACAGTAGTTCAGCACACCAGGTATTTTTTTCCCACCCAAAAATGTGTCTGCACACTTATGGAAATTTCACATTCCTCTTTATTTTGTAATTATGCACACATTGAACAGTGGCAGAGGTGCGAACTGTTGCAACAGTACGTGGGCAGGAAATAATTGCCCGTTCAATCAGTTATATAAAATGCACATAGCATGTACTGTAAGGAACCAAGAGAGTCTGCAGCTTTATTAGGAGTGTCATTGAAAAAGTCTACTCCAATTGCAGGGACAGGTGTCAAAAAAAGAAAGCTGTATGCAGTTGTTACGGTTTGTGTGCTCATCAAAACAAATAAACATGTATACATTCACTTTATTAATGTAGAATCACAAATATATCAAATAAAAGACAGGATCATGAAAGATGTCTTACTATTAATTTATAAGCATCAATAAATAAGTGAAAATAAACTGTACCAGAGTACATTAATATGTTTATCTCACGATTTATACAGTCTATTAATTGATAAGCAGCTTCACACAACATTATTTTTTCACGTGGCAGCATTTCCACACAAAATAAATTATTTTGATGAAAATATTTAAGTCTACATTATATACGTAAGAAAACATTGCCTCCAATATATTTAATATGCAGACTATAAACAACATATAGATACTGGTTAGCTGCTTCATGCAATAACATTATTTCACTAATTAGGTGACAACATTTCCACACATCAATAATATTATTATTTAATGAACTTAATTCAATAAATATGTCTTAATATTAAATAAATGTGTCTTAATATTAAATAAATGTGTCTTAATATTATAGTCCGCATTAAATTAATGAGCACACACTGTATGCCATCTGCTGTCCATACATGTAGACAATATAAACAGTAACGTATACTGATTAGCTTGATACACAACCATCGTACGTTTCTTTCCTTTCACTTTCTCAGTTCCTTGTTTCGGGGTTATCTTGAAGAAACATCTGAAAGAAAATAATTCAAAATGTAAAAGCTTTACAAAAATTACCCATTCGAGACTCATTGTTTGATATTGTGTTGGGTAATTTATTATTGTTACAACCTCCACATTTTCAAGTTTGCAAAAAATAGCCAAGCAGTGACCTCTCAGCCTAAATTTATTAATTCAGAGAAGTCAGTATTACTGTCAGTGTCAGTTACTATAACATATTGTGTATTGTCACTTGATTGCCTTCAGTTACAGGCCTATTATATCAATTACTGTACCTAGTACTGTTCAACCTTCAGATAGATAGAATAATGTTACCTTTGTATAAATTCCAAGGTTGTTTGCACTTCTGGAGGATAAGCAATATTCTGGAGGATAAGCGATATTCAGGACGTAGTAAGTGGCAAACAGTAGTGCCAGAGCATTGTAGAAAGTATTCCGTTTTTTCTATCACAACTGTATTGCCTACCAGCAGTGAGAAATCAGTCGCAGACACGTCACCTGGAACAAAAGGAAAACGGTAAAGATAACCAATAGATGGAAAGAGGGAGGAGGATCACACAAAATACCAACAATACAATGGCTGCACTAATTTACAAGTATTTTAAGTTGTTCAAGAAAAGTTTTGTCAAGTCATAATTGGTTATGTAGAAATTATAAGGCAGTCATGGTTACAGTGGGATAAAGCATTATGATAGATAGATAGTTATAGTAAGTGCAGCCCTCTAAGCCCAGTACTGGGCGCTCATGAGGGTTGATTGATGAGATGTGAGAGCAGCAGTCCTCAACAGACAACATGTTACACATTTACCCGAAGTGAGAGATCTTTTATATGCCCAGCACAGACACTGATACAACGGCCACCAATATAACGTTTCTACTGTGCCATATTGGATCCACGCTTAACACGGGTTATCCTAAAACTTATCTTTTAACAGGGTTACTGGGAAAATGATTTAGTCGTTATATAACATGAGGTCAGCTTAAACATGCTTAGTTATTTTCACAATAACCCTGTTAAAAGTAATGTAATAGGAGTTAACCACTTCAGGATAACCCGGGTTAAACGTTCATACAATCTGGCACTGAATGACATCCAGCTGAAATTTGGCTTATGACGGTCCTCTGAAAATGTTGGGTTCCCCAGCTGGGAGTTGAGGAAACGAGCTTCAGCGGAGCAGGCAGGCATCTTAACCACTTAGCCATTAAGCTACCCCAGAAATGACCAAATTGCAGTGTAGGTATAGAATCTTGCCACGGTACACTCAAAAAAGAAACGTCACCCTTCATTTATGCTTATAGTTTGTAATATTTTATTTTTTTGGCCAAAACAAATTAAAAAGCATAGTGTTGATGCTGTTACACTGGTCAACAAAAAAAAAATTTCCGCCTGCTGCCTGAGGAAAAATACCTCTATAGACCTAATTCGAGCATGCCGATTCCAAATCTGAAATCAGAATTTCTCCAGAACGTGTAGATTTTGAGTTATGGCCATGTCAATATTTGGCAAATAATCTGGCGTGAGAGCAATTCGTGTGTAAAAGAAATGCACTCTGCACAGTTGAATACTGGAAAGTAAGTATATCTTAGTATTATATATATATTACATAAGTTATTTTAAGATGCTGAAACAATACATAGCCAAAATATTTCAATCAGATAGGTCCAGATACAAAAATTTGAGGGTGACAGACTCCAAAAATGGGCAATTTTTTGCAAAATTGTTATTGTTCGATATATTCCCATTTGGAATTATGAAAATGGCTAATGTGCAACTCCTACTGATAAATTTTAGATTCTGGGTGTGAGAAAAAACATATCTAAGTAATTTTTATGATGATTGGATTTTTTATGAAGAATATGAAAAATATTTATGGAAAATGAGATGCAATAAATTTGAAATTAAAATGTTCTGGTTGGAAGGGTCAGTTAATGCAGATATATAATTCCTAATACCACACTCTAATGCAACTACACTGCTCACAGAGCCAGCCTCAGCCACTGTGTAGACCAGTGCCTAAAATTTGACATGGTTTTAACTGTTTCCCATACTGTTTTGCTCAAACCAACAATTTCTGTCAAGAAGAAATCAAATCGCGGAGAATTAAACCATCAAATTTGCAACAATTTATGTGGTTCACAAAACCCCTTCCTTAATGATAATCAAGCAGTCCTTTCAGAGTCTGAGCTACTGCAGGTGGACATAACTTTGGGCATATACATTCTCATGAGCATTTAAAAATGGACATTCTAAACAAGATTGGGAAAAAGCATAAATTTTCCGAATATTTTTTTCATCAAATTTGTTAATATAAGATTATCAATACATTTTTTTGGGCAAAGTACATAGGCTCTTAGCAGCTCACAAATTGGTTTTAATTACCCGGTACTAGCTGTAGCACCTCATACAAAATTTTTATATCTTGAGACGGTTATAAACCAACCAGAAGTTACTAAGTAAAAATCGCCTATTTCTGGCACCTCTTGCCCTCAAATATTTGTGGTTGAAGAAGTCTGAGCAAACAATTAGGTCATATCTTGATTCAGGATATTACAATCATTTCTACACATGCTAAGATAATTTCTAAATCTAAATTTAATAGCTTAGAACACATTTCTTTACACGCGAATTGCTCTCACACCTGCTTCTTTGCCAAATATTGACATGGGCATAACTCAAAATATAGACGTTCTGGAGCAATTCTGATTTCAGATTTGGAACCAGCACGCTGGAATTAGGTTTATAAAGGTATTTTTCCTCAGGTAGCAAAATCATCGTTGACCAGTGTTATAAACAAGTATCAATGTGCTGAAAATCATTCAAGAGCAACCATTTCCTGTTTATCTTTGACCTTGTTTATAACAGTTGGGATTTTTTTTAAATGGCCCCATACCCACATCTCACCAAGAAAAATCTGGGCGTCATTTCGCATTGCGTGACAAAGAGCCCTAAAAAGTGGAAAAATTGTAACATATATATAGGCCTATGCTTTATTTTTGGCAGCTACAGATCACCTTCCAGATGTGCATTACATACAGAAAGGGAGATGACTCATGTTATTCGGCTTTGAATTGAGACATTTTCAAAAATGAGTGTTCTGTTTGATATTTTGATTCAAACAAAGTATTGGCATTTCCGAGATGCCAATGGTCATGTCATGTAAACTTTTCATAAAAGTCATTTCACTTGCTGTACCAAACACACATCTTGAAGGTGATCTGAAGCTTAAATAAAGTAACTTTCTGCTTTGGGGCTCAATGTCACACACTTCGAAATGACACCCCAATTTTTTTGGCGAGATGTGGGGAGTGGAATTTTTTTTTTAAACCCGAATGTGATAAACAAAGTCAAAGATAAACAGGAAATAGTCACAATAGAATGATTTTTGGCACATTGATACTTGTTTATAACAGGATCAATACTATTTAATTGGCTTTTGCCAAAAAAAAATATCTTCATATTATAAGCAAAAATGAAGTGGGACGTTCGTTTTTTCGTTGAGTGTAAATGATACCTGTTTACGCATTTTTAAAAGTAGCCAGGCTTTATCAATGACGTCTAACAAAGGCATATTTACCATATCAAACTATCACTGGCTATGCTGGCACTCCCATTCTTCTGCCACCTCTAGTGTGCTCACATGTTCCTGTAAATAGAGAGACAAATATTCATACAAGAGATGACATAATTGAAGTATTACCAGCTGGTTGGCTATGAATATTATCAAATTATTTACACCCTAAATATCAGGACCCATGAGTGTTTTTAGAACATCACTGTCAAAGGGACATCTGTTTTAACAGTTATGACATCACCAGCATTGCAGATGTCTGATGATGTCATAAAACAGTAGCCCAAATAATGCAATTGTGACGTCATGACCATTGTTGCTCCATTGGTACATCACATTTCTGTATTTAAATGGTCACACGGAAAAAATCTTTATAACTAATATTAAAACCACAGGGGATTCTGAACAAAATTTGTTTGTATTATAGTATTAATATATAATATAATATAAATAGACACTATGACCTTGGTTCAAAAGCCCCTGTGATTAAAACCAGGTGATAAAAAAAACTACCCATTAGAGCACTACATAACAATATCATGATTGTGACCATGACTCGAGTGGTTTGTCATGTTGTAATATTTCAATACTGCAGTGGCGTATCCAGATGATCTCAAAGTGTAGGGCAAGTGGTCTATGAGGGGGCATTCGGATAACCTCACATAATCAAGAAATTTTCGAAAATCATTATGCTGAAAGGCACACTAAAAGTGCTATAATAATGGAAGCAGTACATGTGATTTTTACAGCAGAATACGAGAGAAACTGCACAAAATTCAGAAATTTGTGGGGTCATAATATCCAGCATCTGAAAAGTAATCAAGAATTGTATCATGACAACGCATTGATATTGTTTGGGCTTTTGTTTGCTTTTGACATAAGGCAGCTGCAATGCCAGTGATGTCTCAAGTTCTTAACCATTGTTTAACCCTTACTGGACTGGGCTGTTCAAACTAAACAATCTCCCAGGACAATTGTGACGTCACAAGCTGTTGTTTAGGGACATAAATGGTCGCTCAGGCAGCTAGCTTGGGATGCCATAAATGTCCTTTCAGTCCAGTAAGGGTTAAGAATATCTTAGGGAGAGACGAGAGGGAGAGACGAGAGGGAGAGACGAGAGGGAGAGACGAGAGGGAGAGACGAGAGGGAGAGACGTGAGGGAGAGACGTGAGGGAGAGATGTGAGGGAGAGACGTGAGGGAGAGACGTGAGGGAGAGACGTGAGGGAGAGACGTCAGGGAAAGATGAGAGGGAGACACGAGAGGAAGACACAAGAGGGAGACACGAGAGGGAGACACGAGAGGGAGACACGAGAGGGTGACACGAGAGGGTGACACGAGAGGGAGACACGAGATGATGATGATTTAGGGCTTTACGTCCTGTATTTATGAACTTCATAGGCTAATGAGGACAGGAAGAGGATGGGGAGGGAGAAGGAAAACAGAAGCAGGAAAGAAGGGGAGAGGAAGTAGGGAGAGTGGGGATGCAGGGATAGGGGGAAAGAGGGGAAAGGGGGAAAGAGGGGAAGGCAGTAGAGGGAGACAGACGAGGGAGACAGACGAGGGAGACAGACGAGGGAGACAGACGAGGGAGACAGACGAGGGAGACAGACGAGGGAGACAGACGAGGGAGACAGACGAGGGAGACAGGAGAAGGGAACAGGAGAGGGCGACAGGAAAGGGCGACAGGAGAGGGCGACAGGAGAGGGCAACGGGAGAGGGCGACGGGAGAGGGCGATGGGAGAGGGCGATGGGAGAGGGCCACAGGAGAGGGTGCCAGGAGAGGGAGACAGGAGAGGGCGACAGGAGAGGGAGACAAAAGAGGGAGACAAGAGAGGGAGACAAGAGAGGGAGACATGAGAGAGGGAGACGAGAGCGGGAGACATGAGAGAGAGAGACAGGAGAGGGAGACAGGGGAGGGAGACGAGAGAGGGAGACAAGAGAGGGAGACAAGAGAGGGAGAGACAGGAGAGAGAGACAGGAGGGAGAGACAAACAAGGAGACAAAGGAGGGAGAAAAAAGAGGGAGAAAAAAGAGGGAGAAAAAAGAGGGAGACAAGAGAGGGAGACAAGAGAGGGAGACAAGAGAGCGAGACAAGAGAGCGAGACAAGAGAGCGAGACAAGAGAGCGAGACAAGAGAGCGAGACAAGAGAGCGAGACAAGAGAGCGAGACAAGAGAGCGAGACAAGAGAGCGAGACAAGTGAGGGAGACAAGTGAGGGAGACAAGTGAGGGAGACAAGTGAGGGAGACAAGAGAGGATGCCATGAGAGGGAGACATGACAGGGACACATGAGAAGGAGACATGAGAGGGAGACATGAGAGGGAGACATGAGAAGGAGACATGAGAGGGAGACATGAGAGGGAGACATGATAGGGAGACAGGGGAGGGTGACAGGGGAGGGAGACAGGGGAGGGAGACAGGAGAGGGAGACAAGAGAGGGAGATAGGATAGATTGATAGATAGATATGGTAAGTGCAGCCCTCTAAGCCCAGTTCTGGGTGCTCACGAGGGTTGATTGATGAGATGAGAGAGCGGGAGTCCTCAACATGTTACACATTTACGCCATGTGTGGGATCTTTTACTTGCTCAGCACAGACACTGATACAAGGGGCCACCAATTTAACGTCTCATCCGAACGACATCCAGTTGGGATTTTGCTCATGAAGGGAGATAGGAGAGGGAGACGGGGAGAGAGAGGGAGAGAGGGGAGGAAGGGAAAAGATGTAGAGAGGAGAGGAGAGAGGAGATGGAAAGAGTAGAGTTAGACTGTTTGAGTGATTGTCTTGTGGTATAAGTTGGTTATTCACAATGGTATCGGGAATATGTTTATTACACCCCGGGCTAAAGCACTCGAGTGATAAATAACATATTTCCTCTCTTGTTGTAAATAAGCTATACCTATTTCAAAATGGCTATATGGCAACAGAAGGGCAGGAGGAAAATAGGAGGAAAAGAGGGGAAAGGGGATAGGAGTGGGAGGGGTTGAAGGGGAGGGGGTCGGGATGGAGAGGTAGACGCCAAAGGGAAGATTGATGAGGCAGCAATGAAGACTATTTTTATGAACATTGCATGTCCATATTCATAACTTTGTAAATTAAGCGAGGAGTATTAGGAAGTTAAACATTCACAAAACTGCACTTTAAAATTAATACAAATGTATGTGAAATAATGCAACCGCAATGATTAGTTGGAGAGTCCTAGGCTATATCTCATTAAAAATGTTGTTGGGATCAATGTACCACTGACCTTGGAAGAGCTGACAACTTCAAAGACCTGAAGACACAATCATGAAAGACCCATCTGTGAATTTCCTGACTTATTCGTAAACTGGTGTTGCACAAGATGCATGAACTTCAGCGTCCTCTGTCTTGAATCTGAAAATCGACAACACTTGTTAATTGCATAGGCTTATAAGTTAACCCTCTCCCACCCCATATGTAGGTAGGAAAGAGGAGAGTGAAGGAAAACAGAAAGAGGATTTAGGGACGTCAGACTATGATAGAAAAGAAGGAGAAGTGTGGAAGTGAAGGAGGTGGGAGAATAAAAGAAGGAAAAGAGGAAAGGAAGGGAAATGGAGAAAAGAGGGGGGATAAAGGAGAAAGAGAAAGATTGAGATTTACCAGCGAGCAACCAAGATTATTCAAAATGGTTTGACTCAACTCAAAGGTGAGAAAAACAAAGGAAAGGAGGAAAGAGGGAAAGGGTGACAGGTGGTAGGAGAGAAAGTGGGCAGGAGGGGTAGAAAGAGAGGGAATAGGGAATAGGAAGGAGAGAGCGGATAGGGAATAGGGGATGAGACAGGGAAGAGAAGCGGAGAGGGAGAGAGGAGAGGGAGAGAGGAGAGAGGAGAGAGAGAGGGAGAGTGGAGAGGGAGAGAGGAGAGGGAGAGAGGAGAGGGAGAGAGGAGAGGGAGAGAGGAGAGGGAGACAGGAGAGGGAGATAGGAGAGGGAGACAGGAGAGGGAGACAGGAGAGGGAGACAGGAGAGGGAGACAGGAGAGGGAGGGAGAGGAAGAGAGAGGGAGAGGTCATAGAGGAAAGGAGAGGATATGGATGATAAGATAGGGGAGAGAGAATAGGGGATATAGGAGAGGGCGAGGGGCAGGGAGAGGGAGAGAGGAGAGGGAGAGAGATGGACCAGAGCAACCAAGGTTATTTTAATAATGGTTGGACGTAAAGAAGGAAATGAGGAAGAAGGGAAGGGGATTGAGAGGAGAGGGAGAAAGAGGGAAAGAAGGAGAATGAGGAGAGGACAAGGGAGATAGGACAGGACAGATATGATAGGACAGATATGATAGGACAGATAGGATAGGGCAGATAGGATAGGGTGAAGGCAGAGGGCAATGGAGAGGGAGCAAGATTGACCAGTGAGAGTGACAAACAGTAGGAGGGAGGGGGAGGGGGCGATTCTAGTGGGAAGATTGACTTGCCAGCGATCAAGGTTATTTTTTAAGTAGAACCGCAAGCGGTTTAAACGCTCATCTGTCAATGTGAAATCTATCAATGTGTGCCAGATTATCACCAACAGGCCAATACCTCTAGCTAATTTTATAACCCTAAGCGATCAAGGTTATTTTTTAAGTAGAACCGCAAGCGGTTTAAACGCTCATCTGTCAATGTGAAATCTATCAATGTGTGCCAGATTATCACCAACAGGCCAATACCTCTAGCTAATTTTATAACCCTAAGCGATATATTAAGGTTACAATGGGCAGTTAAAGATTGAAGAAATATGGCTGCAAAAATGACCACAATCTCGGATTTATCGACATGTTCCTGATCCATGCCCACAGGCCAATAACTGTACCTAATTTCATAACTCTAAGCAAAATAGCAAGGTCACAATGGGCAGTTCAAGGAAGTCAGCCATTTTGAAGTGGCCATTTTAGTGGCCATCTTGGATTTCTCAACATTTTCCCGTTTCATACCCAAAGGCCAATATATGTACCAAAATTCATAACTAAGCAAAATATTGAGATCACAATGGGTAGTTCAAGAAATGAAGTAAGATGGCTGCCAAAATGGCTGCCACAAAATGGCCGCCATCTTGGATGTTCCCGATAGATACCCACAGGCCAATACCTGTACCAAATTTTATGACTCTACTCAAAATATTAAGGTTACAATGGGCAACTCAAGAAAGGAAAGATGGCTGCAAATTTGGCAGCCATCTTGGATTTCTCAGCATGTTCCTGATCAATACCCACAGGCCAATGCCTGCACCAACTTTCATAACTGTAAGTGAAATATTAAGCTCACAATGGGCAGTTCAGGAATGAAGAAAGATGGCTGGCAAAAATGGTCACCACAAAATGGCTGCCATCTTGGATTTCTCAACATGTTCCCGATCGATGCCCACAGGCCAAACTTGTACCAAATTTCATAATTCTAAGCGAAATATTGAGGTCACAATGGGCAGTTCAAAAATGAAGAAAGTTGGCTGCAAACATGGCCGCCACCTTGTATTTCTCAACATGTTCCTGATGCAGGCCTATACCTGCAAAAAATTTCATAACTGTAAGTGAAATAATAAGGTCACAATGGGCAGTTCAAGAATTAAGAAAGATGGCTGACATAATGGCCACCACAAAATGGCTGCCATCTTGGATTTCACAACATGCTCACGATCCATACCAAGTTTACCAACAGGCCCATACCAGTACCAAATTTCATAACTGTAAGTGAAATAATAAGGTCACAATGGGGAGTTCAAGAATGAAAAAAGATGGTTGCCAAAATGACCGCCACAAAATGGCCACCATCTTTGATTTCTCAACATGCTCCCGATCGATACTCACAGGCCAATACCTGTACCAAATTTCATAACTCTTAAGTGAAATATTACGGTCACAATGGGCAGTTCAAGAAATGAAGAAAGATGGCTGCCAAAATGGCCGCCCACTTGGATTTCTCAACATGTTCCTGATCAATACCTGATCCATACCTGTACCAAATTTCATAGCTGAAAGTGAAATATTAAGGTCACAATGGGAGGTTCAAGAATTAAGAAAGATGGCTGCCATAATGGCTGCCACAAAATGGCTGCCATCTTGGATTTCTCGACATGCTCCCGATCCATACCCACAGGCCCATACCTGTACCAAATTTCATAACTGTAAGGGAAATAATAATTCAAAATGGGCAGTTCGAGAATAAAGATGGTTGCAAAAATGGCCGCCACAAAATGGCAGCCATCTTGGATTTCTCTACATGTTCACTATTCATACCCATAGCCCCATACCTGTACCAAATTTCATGACTCTAATTGGAAACCTAAGGTCACAAATGGACACTTACACAAACCTTAACCGGGACAATGACGTTGACGATCGAGTGACGACAATAGCTCTTCATTTTCAAAGAAAACAGACGAGCTAAAAACCATTGGATGTCCATAATTATAGCTTTGCAAAGTAAGCCAGGAGAATTTGGAAGTTAAACTGTTGCAAAACATGCAATTACATTTGGAAATTAATGCAAATATATTATATGTGAAATATTGCAAACCTCAGTGATTACTAACAAATTACTTTTTTTCACTAGTTGAGGGCAGACATATTATATAACTGAGTGAGTTTTTGGCATTAGTTATTTAGAGGAAAGGAGAGTAGACATAAAAATGGTGTTGAGATCAATGTGCCACAAACCTTGGAAGGGTTGACAGCTTCAAAGACCTGAAGAAACAACCATGAAAGGCCTCTCCATGAACAAGCATTCCACAATTGAGAAACATGTTCATCAGCCTCTGTCTTGAATCTGAAAATTAGACAACACTCTTTAACTTGTATAGGCCTAGACTAGAAGTTTGTTGTTGATAGTTTGCTATTGAGATGATTGCCTTCGGTGCTTAAGTCTTAAGTCTGCAAACATCACCAATGAAACCCAGACCAAAGTCCTTAAGTGACACTCTCAATGCAAAGCTATTTTTAAATCATTGATAGTGGTGTATAATCACTTGTAAAACATAAAATAATAACAAATAAATTATATAAATAAATATTAAATGTTCCAAGAAAAACAAGGAAATTAAAATATGTTTACATAGTAGGTCTATTAATATTTCAGCATTGTACACAAATTAGAAAGTAACATTTAGGTTATTCTAGTCTAAAGGGTGATGGTAATTTATTCATATTGACTAATAAATGCCTCTGTTAAGGAGGGGGGGGGATCAGCTCAGTGGTAGATTGTTGGGCTGCCAATCAATGGGTCCAGGGTTCGACTTCAGCTCTTGCAGAGCCACCTGTCCTCCTCCTGTGCTAATTAACCTATCAAGACTAGTGCATAAATACAGGATGTAAAGCCCCATCATCAAGGATGGATGGATGGATAGATGATTGGGGCTTTACGTCCTGTATTTATGCACTTGGTAGGTTTATTAGGACAGGAGGAGGACACGGCAATGAGGTGAAGGATGATTGAAACAGCCGTCCAACATAGGCCCAGGTGACCCGACAAGAGCCAGATTCGAACCCTGGACCCAGCGATTGGCAGCCCAGCACGCTACCACTAGAGCTCACTAGACCAACCCTCCCCCTCCATGCTCATCAAGGAATATCTCACACAATAAAATATTGTGGGTTGTGGAACCATACCATTTTATTACCTCAATATAACCATTATGGTAGTTATTAAATAATAGGCAATTGAATATAATTTAGCATTATCATGCATGCCAAATGAAGAAATAACAGTAATCTTACCTTGCTCATGTGTGACGTTTCTTATCAGTCCTGCTTCCAGAGATTAAATGAATGCTCTTAAGTTTAAACACCTTGATTAAGGCATTGCCCATTAAGCCTATTTAAGGGCATGGAAAAAACAAGGCTAAGTCTTCAGTTACAGTTTTTAAACCGTGAATTCAAACACATTATCATAACATCAAGAAAGCTGTAATTTCTACAGTTTCATGATCACGGTCGTTTGACCGTATAAATTACAGAATAAAACCGTTGATTGTACTGAAATTTCTAACAGTGCACATGCCTAAGTATATATATAAACTATCAATCTTGTTACGAAGTCAATGTCCCATCATGCATTTCCGACTGAATTCTGATCATGTAAAAAGGTTCATTTTTAAAACTGACTTTGTTACTTCAGCTTCCTGATTTTCATACAGGCGATATATAATTATGTGAAAACAAAAGATGTTGGTACGTGGTATTCCGAGCGAAAATTTATTACTGGTAAATCCAGCCCAACGTACGATTTATCAAACTTAATATATTCACGACAACAGTTATGACTATATATATATATTAACAAAGAATACAATTTTTTTGCAACTCTTTAGTAAATAGAAAAATGATGTAAAAAGATGTTATAATGACAATCTCTGCCATCAAGCAAAATGCCCAATAAGAATAACAAGAAACAGAAAAGGCACAAAATATATATATAACAACTGTTATCAGAAATATTAAATCCGAACTTATGAACAGGCCTACATCTAAAATAACAGCAATTCTAAATTGTTTGAGTTTTGAGTTTAATGCCTCAAAAGCATTTGTTGGCCAGTACAAAAATGTAATTAGCCCGTTTTCAAAACCTGTTGTACATTAACCAATACCAGGTTCTGATCAAATATTCCAAATAATTCCAGTTAGAACTATACAATCAATGAAATCGGGTAAAAAAATGGTTGGGGAAAAATAATGTTTGAAAAATATTAAGTGAACAATAAGTTAGAAAAAAAAATTTAGGGAAAAATATTGGACAAAATTTATTTTTGGAAATATGACCTGAGGACAACGTTCATAAAAAAATGCAGTTTATTTCTAAATTTTACATTATTTTCAATTTATTATTTTTTTTAATTTGGAAGAAAGTAGCTTGCTTGCTTCAGAACAGCACCACAGGTACACAGTGCGAATTTGCTGGCGAGAAGGAACTAAAGTGTCCACGAAGCTGCCTTTATCTATGCCATCTTATAAAGTTGCATAACATTACTGCTGATTTTGAAACAGCAGCTACATTTTTTATTTCAAATATCTGAACCTGCGGCTTACGGTAACTTGCTGTAAATTTGACAGTGCTTACTGTTACAATTACGGTAACCATTGAAATTACGGCAGCTAGCCGTATTCACAGCTAACAGCAAGGTTGCTGTTACTTTTACAGCAACGTCCCGTAAAAGTAACGGCAATTGCCGTATCTGTATTTTATGGTATCTTCCTGTAGGTTTGACGGCAGTGACTGTTACAATGACGGTTTACTGTTGAATTAACGGCAATTTACCGTTTTCAAAGACTTACGGTAAGATCGCCGTCAGTTTTACGGCACTTTTTCAACGGCACCTACGGCACGGGTTTACAGTGCGGCTAAGTTGTTAAACTCTACTTCACTTGACCTCAATAAACTTCAACCGACTTATTGCAATTTCAAAGGGTCTTTCTGTTACATATTCTTCAACAGTAAATCATAACTTAGGAAATTTCAGAATTTTTGTACACGGAATATCAGGAAGTATTCGAATGTGTCCATATTTAGTGAGTTTTTGTGTTACATTTATTCTTTACAAAAGTCCTATTAGAGTGTGAAATGCATGACAACATATTTTTAACCTACCTGCTTCTTGAAAGAGAATTGGAACAATGGTGAATATATGCGCAGCCAGGTCCCCTTTCTACTCTTTTTATTGTTCTGTCCTCTATGACTCCTGATTATTGATCTCCTTAATGTAGGTACCCTTTTATTATGCTCCGTATGACAATTGATATCGCTGTGTATTGATATTGATATTGCTATAAAACAATACAATGTAAAACCAAATTGTTGTTTATATTAATAGAGAGGTTTTGCTACACGTTCACATGCGACGTATATGAGTGCAAGTGCTATCTTATCACAGAAAGAAAAGGTCCAGGTTGCTCAGAATCTATCTCAAATAGTGTGAAATATTGAGTGAATTGCTTTTTGTTGAATATTTCTGAGGGTATGTTAAAAAGCATCTATACAAACGTACACGAACAAGACCATGGAGTAACATCTTAGTATGAGTCTTAGGATGCATACCAAGACTACAGTACAACCAAAAATAAAGTATGATTACCCCAGAATGACAGAAGAATCAGCCACTACTTCACCCTTTCACACCTTTCAACCTCCCCCCCCCCAGAGTTGGAGTCGGTATTAAGGAGATCTAGGAAGTGGGAATCAAGAGTCGTTTTTCTGAAAATAACATTTCACTTTGCTAACTGCCTTTTGTTGTCATTTTCAGGATTTATTTTTACAATGTCAGTTCAGTGAGTTCACGACTAATACATTAAAAGGGCTTTCTTCTTGTCATATATATAACCAATCACTTAGCACACATGAATAAAATATGGCAAACTATTGGATTGTCATTCACCAATTGCTTAGAAGCTGAAACAATGACAAGAAATGTTGACCTTTTAGACTCGACTCACTCGATTGATATACACTGCTCAAAAAAATTTAAGGATCAGCTCTTGCGAGTAAATTTTTAGGAACTTGGAAAATTACAAATGAATTTCCATGCAAAGCTGATGTTTTTTATCAGTTTGAATTAAGGGTTCTTCAAATCACAGCTGAATGGATTGAATGAATATTTCTGCACAGGGACAGCCAGGGACACAGAAATTTGGTGACCCCCAAATCTGATGTGAAAACACAATTTGACAAGATATTCCAAATTCAGCAAATTCTCTTCAACTGACCCAACATTAGGCTTCAATGTGATTTGCACAAGTCCATTGCTACACATTATGCAATTCATTTTTCCAGTATGCACACCAAACACTCCGTGTACCCCTCGACTGACAAGGCGTCCCTGACCAGCAAGAAAGTTCCCAAAAAACTTCATGTTTGAATAATTATGTTACACTGAAAAAAACATTACCAAGGCTTCGGTTCCTTCTGACACAGACATGATGACCACATGTCAAAAATTAGACCTGTTTGCATCTGCAGGCAATAAAGGTCCCTGCTGATGCTACTGCTAAAACAATGGCTCCCTGTTGAACTCCAATATTGATGAATTGCAATGGCAGGCAATTGGAGGAGCAAAAAAAACACACTTTTTGCTTCTCAAACGTTCTTCATGCAATTGGTTCCTAATTTTTTGGTTCAAGATTACAACATTTGAGGGACTACCAGGGTAATTTTTCAGTCACAAGACGATGCCATAGTCGAAGTTGCTGCAGATAATGATCCTATAGCTGTGTTATGGACCAGTGTGACCCAGTGGCGTAGCCAGGAAATTTTCAATGGGGGGGGGGGGGCAAAATGTTCAAGTGTTTTATATAAATATAAATATAAATATTTATTGGTTTCTTTTTTAAAATAGGATTAGCATACATGTATATTTACAAGACTATTCTGAGTAGTGTATTGTTTCATCTTCTTTAGTTGGACATAATGTGCAAATGAACCAAGACAGTGTATTTCTTTGTTCAATAATTAATTTTGAAAGGGAGCAACCCTTAATTTTCCGGGGAAGGGGGGCCTGGAGTTTTCCTCAGTGGGAAATTATCTATTTTTCACGGCAGCGGCGGCAAAAACTCCAAGCCCCCCTTGAAATTAAATAGTGGCCCCCTAATTGGAAGGCATTCAGTTGAATTTTACCAAACTAGGTTAGCTAGCCATAAGGGACCGAAGAGGTGAAAATTTACTTTTTAACTTTGTCATGTGTTTTGTCTTTAGGTAAATACTAGAAAGACTGCGCAACAGGTATGGTGTGCACAGTGCAGCCTTGAGATGGTTCAAATCTTACATTTCTGAAAGATCACAGTCTGTGATAATAAATGACAAAACATCAAGCAAACTTCCACTCAATTTTGGGGTTCCTCAAGGTTCCAAACTTGGACCAATCCTATTTAACTCCTATGTTGCCCCAGTCAGTGAAGTAGCACGAAGAAATCAAGTTCATGATCAGAAGTATGCTGATGATGAGCAACTTATCCTGTCATTTAAACCAACCTTTTTGGGTGAACAACATGCAAAAGAGAAAATGGAAAATTGCATTGCTGAAATCCGAAATTTCTTGCATGATAACAAACTTTGCAATAATGGAGATAAAACTGAACTTCTGTTGATTGGAGCACCAAACCAATTGAAGAAACTTCAAATGACATCTATCAATGTAGACAATGTTGAAATCAAGACTGAAAATATGAACATGGAGAAGCAGATCAACAAAATGTGTCGTAACTCATATTTCAATTTGAGAAACTTATCGAAACTCCGAAAAAACCTTGACAAGGAAATAGTTAAAACTGTGGCAATGCACTTGACACACCTCATTTGGAATATGGAAATGGGCTGTTGTATGGCACTGCGACCCGATTGTTAAATAAACTTCAGGTTGCTCAAAACTCAGCAGTTCGATTAATTGAGAGGTTGAAAAAACATGACAGTGTCAGCCACAGTAGGAAACAACTGCACTGGTTACCAATCACAGCAAGAATTCAATTCAAATTGATGATGACTACATGGAAGGCAATCAACAATCAGGCGCCTCAATACATCCAAAATCTTCTTCAAGTCAAATCACAACAGAAACATAACCTGAGAAGCAACCACAAGCTGCTGTTAGCAGAACCTGCTCCATGCAACAAAAATAAGTTTGAGGATCGGGCATTTTCCTATGCAGCACCAAAACTCTGGAACAGTTTGCCTGAAGAAGTTAGAACTACAAAAACCTTGGAAAGTTTCAAGAAGAATCTAAAAACCCATTTGTTTCAGAATTCCTATAAGTGATTGGATCTGAAAAAGCGCTGATGAGCAGTTTACTGAAATTAGCGCTATATAAATCCATATTATTATATATTATATAATACAGCAATAGTCATGAATAATTATTTGAAAATGCCAGACGAACCACACAAGTCACTCATTTATTTTCAATGCCCCCATAAATCTTGGCCAGTATATCAGCAACTGCTAATTTTTACACAACAACACAGATGACCATGCTTTGATATCCACTAAAACCTCAACTTCAACTGTTTTCTAATATTCAATGATTTAGTGGAAGTTTCTAAAGCAAAAGGTCTTCAGGCCCTGACATGCAGCTTTTTGGAGTCAATGGGAGAAAAATTCTCATATAAAGGCAATTGGTGTGGAACATGTGGTTCCTCCTTTAATTTGACAAATTTAGCAAAATGTACAAATGTAATTGATCTACAGGCCTGTAAAAAAGACATTGTTGATGACAAGGTTAATGACAATGACACATAATTTATTTGCTCTTAAATAAAAAAATTACATTTATGGCATATATATAATTATTCCATTTAGAGCCAGGGGACCCTCTCAAGACAAAAGTACTTGTCGCTACTAGAGGGCCACCTTGAAGGAAAATTAGTTAATAGTACTTAATTACATTGAAACTTGTAGAAATGACTAGTAAATTGAGAAAAATATATATTAAGGTATTAAAGCAAACCATGACAATTCAACAGTTTAGGTTATTAATTTAATTATAAAAATAACTTTCATTTTCAAATAACAGAAGAAGAAATAGAGAAAAAATAATTAATTAATTAAATAGAATAAATAATGAAACTTACTTATTCACTCAAATCGATTGATTGGCAGCGGCTGGTGGTCAGGAGGAGACTGATGCCCACAAATATAGCAATCAGACATGACAATGAAAAAATATTCTTTATTAAGGAGCAATTGGTTTCACAAGAATTTATGAGGTTTTGCTAGATATAGAATTTGAAGCCATCGAAGCTGTGGGTAGCATTTTTTTCTTTGTATCGTGTACACATATTATTAACAATTTTTGGATCCCTGTAACTCATACCATTTCTTGCGAAGTCATGCCTCACAGCAAGAAGTAATAGGTTGCTTCTTGAATGTCGAGAAGCATAGTTGTGAGTATATAGTTATTGGAAAGAAATTGTTGAGACTGAAAATATTGTGGAAGCATATTATTTTGAAGTTTATAGCAGAATTTGAAATCTTGCAGTGCACACAGATCAGGGAGTTTTAAAATATTGTATTGCTTAAAAAGTGGGCTGGTATGGGCATTATATTTTGCCTTAGCTACTATTCTCAATGACTTTTTTTCTTGTTAAAATAAGTTTATTAGCTTTCCAGCTCCATATAACCATAGTTAAGATAAGAAAGTATCAGTGAATTATATAGCATACATAATATATTGGATGGTAAGAAGTGTTTTAGCCTGTTCAGTGCATTTTTTAACATAGTAACTCCTAGTAGACAGCTTTGGTCTCCCAGTCATTGCCAAATCGGTATCACTGGGAGACCAATTTTTCCAAAAACTCTTTATAATTTCACCTTTAGTTTGTCATGATTTGTAATTCTTTGGTTCATTTGAAAGTGAGGCTTCTTCTTTCCATATAAAAAATATTTTTTTGACAGTCTATACTATTATACTTTTGCTGATGCCATCTGTCTGATTTCAAATTTTCATAAATTTTAAGAATTTTTAATTATTTTTGGTGGCAATCAGCCGAAATCAAAAATTAGCAGTCAGCTAAACAGTTCAAAGTCCTTTTTGCAAGCATGTCATTACACATATGATCAAGGCTCCGATGTCCAGGTATGGCCGTTACGTCATGGAGAGTTTGGTATCCGGCTTTTAAACTACCTTCAATGTCATTTAAATCATAAGTGGAGGTAGACAGTACCATCTGCCATTTATATGTAATATTGCAAGATAATTGATTTATTATCTTGGGAGATATTTAATTTTTTTATTTTCGAAAATTTGTGGACGTAACATGGACAGCACACTGAAATTGTGAAAAATCAGACAGCAAATAGCATCTGTGTACCACATTAAAGTACAAATGTACTTATCCTTCAAAAATAAACGATGACTTTCAATCTCTTGTGAAACCCAGTGAATTTTGAGGAATAAATGGTAATAATATTCCATGACGTAACAGGACACCATTTTAAAGTTTAAAATCATGTTATAGAGGTTAGAACCTGACAGAGGATAACAAAATGTTTACTTTTTATAAATTACTTTAACCTAAGCAAAAATTGACGCCAGTATTGCATTGCTGTGAAGGATTTTGAACTGAATATTCACGAAACAAAAAATTTATGATGTAACATTGGACACCAATGTTCCACAGGTGATACAATTTCTCACCTGGCAATAATAGATTTCATGCATTTTGTATAAGTTATCGCCAATGATCAGTGAGACTATTATCTATGCCTCAAAATTTCAAGTTCTTGCATTTTCATTAATTTTTACCCAAAGAAATTACTGCTAAAACACAGGGCTAATTTTAATTTTTTTATGATTTGCAAAAATTAGCACACTTTTTGCTTTTCTGTGACAGTAAATGAAAATTTATCAAACATCCATTAAAGGCTGCATTCCTGCAGTGCAGTCCAACGATATTAGACATCTATTTCTGTAGGGAAATTGATATTTCATGTGTTTAACCCCCACAGACAATAGTTTATGTAGATACAAGAGAAGTGGAGTTTGACTTGAGGTTCATGGATTGCTTTGTGGATTTCTTCCAATAAAAATGCAATTGAAAGTAAATTTCCTATCCTGTGTAATAATGTGTGTATCCTTATTTTACCTGCCAGGTACAAATGATGCACTCAAAATAAATAGTTTGACCAAAGTAATCAGGATTTCAAATTGGTGTCTCGGTTACATCCCAGTCTTGTAAAAGTTATGTCCTCGGAATTAATAAGATATCTTGTGATTGTCTCGCACAAAAAGTATTTAACATGAATTCATGAATGCTGGACTGTGAAAATGAAGTAAAATAATAGAAAAAGTCACATTTTACTCTATTGTAGGGGAATTTTGAGTTGATTTATGCCCATGATGTAACTTATGACACCTCACATGCTGTCCATGTTACGTCATTGCCAAGATTTGGCTTTTTACACTTACTTATAATGTTAAATGAATATTGTGAACCATCTTGGTATAACTCGTGGCTAGTTATTGAAATTCAAGTGTGTTTAACCTTCCATTCTGAGAAACTAATCGAATTAAACCTGCTTTTATAGCTCTTTATCATGACGTAACATGGACACACGATAGGATGAAGTTGAATTTGGTGTCTCTGTTACATCCAGTTGTATTTTCAAAACAAACTGACAAAAAGAGTTCCAGTTGCAGGATTTTTAAGCATTCAAATGTTTGAAATGATCCAGATTACTGAGTTTGTCAAGATGACTGTCTTCGTTGCAAGTGGCTAACATCTGTACTAAAATATTAAGAGTGTATGACTTGGATGTAACATGGACAGCGTTGGTTACAGAGTGGAGCTGACTTTGGTCTGACTTTGGTCTGGTTTTTCTCTTTCTAGGAATGGTATGCATTAAAGAAATGTGGCCAAACCGCAAAATTAGTTGTGAGTCTGCTACAGATGGTTTCAACAACATCTCTGCTACTGTTAATTCAATATTATCAACTTTCTGTTAGCATGTCACAGCTGATCGTGGATGTAACGAAGACCAGCCTCACTATGGCACACCAGGTTCCCCCTCTTATGCTAATTCAAGTGGTGATGGCACCTGTTTTGGTGTCAGAAATTATGCATAAGAATGTGGAGATGTCATGAAATGTCTAAAAATAGAATATCCTTTGGCCAATAACAAAACAGGAGGGAGATTAGGGACGTAACATTTGGACACCATCTGACATATGATGTTTGATTAAGTATGCTGTGGTGCCATAGGGCCTCCTGTAATATATTTAGCCATTTTCCAAAGCCATTATAGATCAACTCAATATTGACAGAAAGAAAATGAACCAGCTTGGTTAAGTTTAGCTGTCAGGAGCCATGTCATGGATGTAACAAGATGGACACCAAATGTTACATCATGGTACTCACTGAAAATAGGCCTATATCTTACCAAATTCGGTCAAATTATAACTTCTTAAAAATTCGACACAAACTGCTGTTAAATGCCTTCAAATTGCAGTTGAAATGATTGAAATTCAGTTACTAATGTCTAATTTATAGTAAAATCATTTTTGTCTCACCAGATGGACACCACAAAAATGTCCTATATACTTTTTACCACTTTTGCAAGTGCCCTGTCTAAACATTAATTAACAAGAGCAGTTATTGCCTTGGAGTTATCTCCCATAAAGGCATGTATTTCATTTGTAAAAAAAGATAAGAGCAGAGAGCAACATATTTCCAGGGAAATGCATTTATTTATATTTTCCCATACCTGGACATCGGAGCCTTGATCATATATTATTTTGGCAAAATGAAGGACAATCAAATATTGCATCAGACGTGATATGAAATATCTCTATTTACCCAGGTGTGTTACCATGGCAACCACAGTTCCTATGAAAATGCTCTTACATCTGCTTCATCAGATTCACAGTTTTATATTTCAGTCAAATTTGGGTTTGGAAAAAATATATTTAGGTCAAATTGTCAGAAATACTGTCTTCTGAAGAAATGTAAAAAAAAATGTTGATAACTCCGTTTGTCTTGTCACCATGGCAACAGATATCCGATATTCTAAAGTAACCTTTTTGTTACTATGTGAACATGAGCAGTGCTAATAGAGGCATACGTATAATTTTTGTCCTCAATCATGCATCAGCTTCAAGCATTGAATGTCAGTTATCTTCACAGGGGTTCACATACGGACAATTTTGAAGTGTGTTGTCGTGGCAATCAAAGATAAACAATTATAATATTTTGTTGTATGTCACACTTTAGGGAGTATTCACAGGAGTTGCAGTGGAACAATTTTTATGAAATTTGGCAGAAACAAGCATGATATCTTCAGTAAGTATATAGGAGTGTATTTTTGCTGCTTGGTGAACCCCGTTTGACTGTGGCGCCACCTACTTGCAAAAAACAGGTGTTATGGTATTTTGTCATAAATCCCTCCATTTCATATTTACACCATAATAGAAGAATGGGTTTTTAACATTAGATAATGACTATGATACATTAAACCATCAAAACAAATTGTTCATCATGCTTAAATCATGAAAGTTGAAGAATGTATCACATAACATGAAAATAAAAGCGGGGTAAAATGTAGAAAAGTCAAATTCAGTAAAATTTAAGCACATTTTTGACGAAGTTATCTTCCATAAAAGTGAAAATATTTCATGTTTGACCCCCATTCCCAAATATTTGGAAATTATTCAATCAAACCATTATTTTAATGTAAATATTGTTTACAAATATATGGCTGTTGGTTGCTATGGTAACTAAGTTTGAATTTGTCAGATTTTGCCAGAATAGAGCAGAAGTGTTGTTTTGATGAAATACACTTTAACTAACTTTTTCAAAAGTGTACAAAAACATTTATTGAAATGTCTATTTTAAAATAAGGGTAAACAATTTCAAGTCACATGACCAAATGAGGGTGTTGCCATCACAAACATGTCCAAATTTAACATTATTTGAATCATTTATTCTAGGTAAATCGATGCCTAACCCTAATTATCTTTCAGGCAGATGCATAATTTTTACTTTTTAAGAGAGCTCTTGATTAATTCTTTCATGTTAAGTAGAATTCATATTGGAATTTTCTTTCATCGGTTGCTATGGGAACATATTTGAATGTTTCAACATTTCTTAAAATGTGATATACGTGGCATTTTATCACTGATAAATGAATTTATGTATGGTTAAAATGGATGAAACTGGACAGAATAGTGCCCTTGAATGTAGGTTTTACAATTTTTAGAAAATATGCTAGGTCACATGACCTATATGTTGGGTAACCAGGCTACAATGGCTGAATTATGAAATGTTTTCAGTGCACAATGTTGCTAATTTTGAATTTTATCCCATTGAAATGTCTTTAAACATAAATAAATATAAGAGTATTCTACTTTGCAAAACATCCTCTTTTCAAGACCTTTAAACCAAGTACATTTCATATGGAAACCAGCTGTTATTTGGTTGCCATGGCAACCCAGCCTAAATTTATCTTTGTGGCGAAAGTATAATTATGGTGATTATTATTGGCACACACCACTGAAAAATGATGGATGTAACATGAATTGACCTATGCACATAAATCATATTGAAAATGTCATACCCATTGGCCTCTGAGATCACTTGACCTATTAAGGGGGTAAAAACCCCAAAATAATAGTCATTGTCATAAGTCAAGAACATACATATCTGATTTTTACCCAAATCAGTCAGAGAGCTCTGTGATTAATGAGGTTACTCATATCTTCGAAATGTGTGTGTATGTATGTTAAACAATTTAATTACTTTTATTATCATGTTGCCATGACAACAATGAAAAAAGAAAAAGCATTACAGATACTGGTAAGTGAGAAACCTAAACCATTGACTTTTCATTGCATCCCGAAGATTCATATCTCCCAGTAAATAAGCAAACTTCAGATCTTAGCCACTTCTGCCTTCAAGTAGGATATTTCTTATATAAAAAAGATATTGAACAGTGTTGAAGGATCCAATAATGGGTGGCTCCTCCTAATGTTAGACTAAATTATTTTGGGTGTTTCTTATAAATAAAATATTATTTACTAGCACAATAGGCAGTGTGGCCTAAGAATTCAATAGGTGTGACATTGTCAGTATGATATGATATAATGTGCAAAAATCTATTTTAAATTCATGTAACATCTATCACTTTTCCCACTAATATACACCTCTACTTATATTTAGACCACAAAGAAAAAATTAGGCTGGGTTGCCATGGCAACATATAACAATTGCTTTTCATGTAAATATACATGGTTTCAAAGTCTTAAAGGCGGTCTCTTGGCACCAAAAATACAGCTGTTTTTGTCTTAGATCAGTTGTACAGGTTCCCATATAACAGTTTAGATGGTTAACAGAATTTATGACACCCCCTATACACTGTCAATGACCTCTGATCTGTTGCATTTCTTGCCAGTCAAACACTGCACGAAAACGAGGCCAAACAGCTTGCCAGCACATGACGTCACAGACTGGGTGAAGATTTGATCTATAAATAGATCATGACGCTACCAGCTCAAAGATGCAAGATCAGTCAGTACCAGTTGATTGACAAGCCTGTATCATAATCATGGTGATTGGAGGTTGGAGGAAAACGCATGATAGCTGTATAAAGACTATGACAAATATATATCAAGTTGAAAATTCAAAACTGTATTTCAACGCTCTGGTCCTTCCCCACCAATAAACTGTTATAGGCCTATCTATGTAGAACTATAATTTTCTCAGCTTCTTCATGTCGAAATATAAAACCAAAAAAATGTTTTCAGTGTGCACAAGTCATAATAATGTTATTATTATACTTTATAGGTTGGCTTATATTAGCTGATTAGAGGCCTATATTATGAGGTTATACCATGGGTGGAGGCAGTATATCCCTTGTATAGTCACCCGAGATCCAGTATAGTCCCGAGACCCGAAGGTTCGAGGGACTATACTGGATCAAGGGTGACTATACCAGGGATATACTGCCTCAACCCATGGTATAACCTTTTTATCCCATGTTTAGCCAACTTTTTAAAATTATTCAAAACTTCCATCTATGTGAAAGTGACTTCTAGTAATTCTACACTTAAACTGAAAATTATTGTTTCAGTATTAATTTTTTCATGGACAGAGTATTTGAGACATCACTTAGAAATTTTGGATTCACAACCTTGGGAATATGTGTGACAGTAACTAGGAAATTTCATAGGCATACCTGGTTATATTGGGTCCTGAGATATAAAATTAAAAGGCCATGGAACTAAAGAAGATGTTGACTCAAATCTGTGATTTGATAAGCCTTATTATCGTTTCAGTAATTACTTTTTATTGGCAAGATTTTTTTGAGATATCAATTTGAAATTTTGTATCTATAACCTATGGAATATGTGGGGCAGTAACTGTGAATATGATAGGTCTGGCGTTATTAGGGCCTGAGATATAACAGTAAACGGCCATAGAACTTTCAAAAACATGTTGACTCAAACATGTGATTTTACGCTTGAACTGATTCTTGTTTCAGTAATGTTTTTTATGTGCTAAGAGTATTTGAGATATCTTCTTGAAATTTTGGATTTGTAATCTGTACTATATGGACGTAAGTCCAGTGTAATTATATACATCTAGATTGATTAGACCTAGAGAAAGAAAATAAAACGGCAATGGAATGCAGAAAAACGTTTCTGAAATCAATGAACCACAGTGCTGAAACTATATAGTTTTTTTTTTGTTTTTTTTTTTTATTGACAGCAAATATCATATTTGATACAATTGTCACAAAAATTGGTAAAAACAAAATCACATAATATATTAACAGGTTCCAGCCACTGGAATTAATGACCACAAGAATACATAAAGCAATTAAGAACATTCATTGTAATTATAATCTACAAGTATATAGTACCAATAATATAATTCATTGTAATTATAATCTACAAGTATATAGTACCAATAATATAATTCATTGTAATTATAATCTACAACTATATAGTACCAATAAACAAAATAAGTAAAAAGTCTGCTACAAAGTTTGGAAAATTGTTTTTGGACCCATCATCACGTATAGTAAGTGTAGATTCTAATAGTGTTAGCAAACAAATTTACAGTGCAATACTTGCTGATTTATGACAAGATACATAGGCCTACTAACCACGTATTGGCCTGAAATGTGCATTTTGCATAGGCCTATATAAATCCAGAACAGATAGGCCTAGGCCTACACGTAGAGGGCCTATTTTTTTTTTGCCTCTCAATAGCCCACACTGGTGCTGCTGGGAAGATGAATCCAGGCCTGGGCCTCCATGCTGTATTTTGTGAGCTAATATTGATGGAAAAAAACCCCTAGTCATTATAAACCACCTCAAGTTGCTTTTTTTCTGCACTGGTCAGTTGCACTTGGCAGGCTGATCATTATGACGTCATTGCTCCTGACACAATAGGATCACCCAGTCTGTTACGTCACGACCAGTTGACCTAGTTTTAGTTTTTTTGGAGAAGCAGCAGGCAGGGAGACAGCAGCAGCCAGAACAGCTGAAGTTTTGCTAACATTTTCGGCAGTTATGACTAAATGAATGGTCTGGGTCCATCTCTCAAATAAGAATCCACACATCTAGAAAAATACACCCCCAACCTTAGAGATGGCCTTTAACATAGGTACATATTGTAAAGCAGAATACATTTATATTTATGGACACATGAACGGGATAAAATTCAAAATCAAGTAGTGAAAATATAAGTGGCATTTTATCACTGATCAGTGAATTTATATATGGTTAAAATGGATGAAACTGGACAGAATAGTGCCCTTGAATGTAGGTTTTACAATTTTTAGAAAATATGCTAGGTCACATGACCTATATGTTGGGTAACCAGGCTACAATGGCTGAATTATGAAATGTTTTCAGTGCACAATGTTGCTAATTTTGAATTTTATCCCATTGAAATGTCTTTAAACATAAATAAATATAAGAGTATTCTACTTTGCAAAACATCCTCTTTTCAAGACCTTTAAACCAAGTACATTTCATATGGAAACCAGCTGTTATTTGGTTGCCATGGCAACCCAGCCTAAATTTATCTTTGTGGTGAAAGTATTAGTATGGTGATTATTATTGGCACGCACCACTGAAAAATGATGGATGTAACATGAATTGACCTATGCACATAAATCATATTGAAAATGTCATACCCATTGGCCTCTGAGATCACTTGACCTATTAAGGGGGTAAAAACCCCACGATAATAGTCATTGTCATAAGTCAAGAACATACATATCTGATTTTTACCCAAATCAGTCAGAGAGCTCTGTGATTAATGAGGTTACTCATATCTTCGAAATGTGTGTGTATGACTGTTAAACAATTTAATTACTTTTATCATCATGTTGCCATGACAACAATGAAAAAAGAAAAAGCATTACAGATACTGGTAAGTGAGAAACCTAAACCATTGACTTTTCATTGCATCCCGAAGATTCATATCTCCCAGTAAATAAGCAAACTTCAGATCTTAGCCACTTCTGCCTTCAAGTAGGATATTTCTTATATTGAACAGTGTTGAAGGATCCAATAATGGGTGGCTCCTCCTAATGTTAGACTAAATTATTTTGGGTGTTTCTTATAAATAACATATTATTTACTACCACAATAGGTCATGTGGCCTTAGAATCCCATAGGTGTGACATTGTCAGTATGATATGATATAATGTGCAAAAATCTATTTTAAATTCATGTAACATCTATCACTTTTCCCACTAATATACACCTCTACTTATATTTAGACCACAAAGAAAAAATTAGGCTGGGTTGCCATGGCAACATATAACAATTGCTTTCCATGTAAATATACATGGTTTCAAAGTCTTGACATAGGTACATATTGTAAAGCAGAATACATTTATATTTATGGACACATGAACGGGATAAAATTCAAAATCAAGTAGTGAAAAAATCTCATAATTCAGCCATTGTAGTCTGGTTACCCTACATACAGGTCATGTGAACTTTTAGATTTCCTAAAAATTGTAAAATCTGCATTCCAGACCACCATTCTGTCCAGTTTCATCAAGTTCAAACAAGCATAAAATCACTAAAATGTCACTTAAATCACATTATAAGAAATGTTTACGAATTCAAATCTGTTGCCATAGCAACTGATGAAAGCAAATTTCAACATAAATTTATTATTCATCATGAAAGGACTAATCAAAAACTCTCTTGAAGAGTAAAAATCGCGCTTCCAAGGATAAATAGGGTTACACATTTATTTACCTAAAATAAATGATTCAATTTATATCAAATTTGAACATGTTTGTCATGACAACAACCTTATTTGGTCATGTGACTTGGAATTACTACCCCTTATTTTAAAATAGACATGTCAATAAATGTTTTTGTACACTTTTGATAAAGTTGGTTAAAGTATATTCCATCAAAAGAACACTTCTACCCCGTTATAGCCAAATCTGACAAATTCAAACTTATTTACCATAGCAACCAACAGCCATATATTTGTAAACAAAATTTACATTAAAATAATGGTTTGATTGAATACTTTCCAAATATCTGGGAATGGGGGTCAAACATGAAATATTTTCACTTTTATGGAAGATAACTTCGTCAAAAATGTGCTTAAATTTTACTGAATTTGACTTTTCTACATTTTACACCGCTTTTATTTTCATGTTATGTGATATATTCTTCAACTTTCATGATTAAAGCATGAAGAACAATTTGTTTTGATGGTTGAATGTATCATAATCATGATCTAATGTTAAAAATCCATTCTTCTATTTAGTGTGTAAATATGAAATGAAGCGATTTACGAGAAAATACCAAAACACATGTTTTTTGCAAGTAGATGGCACCACAGTCAAATGGGGTTCACCAAGCAGCAAAAATACACTGCTATATACTTACTGAAGATATCATGCTTGTTTCTGCCAAATTTAATAAACGTTGTTCCTCTGCAACTCCTGTAAATACTCCCTAAAGTGTGACATACAAAAAAATATCATAATTGTTTATCTTCAGTTGCCATGACAACACACTTCAAAATTGTCCGTATGTGAACCCGTGTGAGGATAACTGAAATTCGATGCTTCAAGCTGATGCATGATTGAGGACAAAAATTATAAGTAAGCCTCTATTAGCCCTGCTCATTTTCACCTAGTAATAAAATGTTACTTTGGAATATTGGATATCTGTTGCTATAGTGACAAGAAAAACAGAGTTATTGCCGTAATGTTTTACATTTCTTCAGAGGACAGTATGACTGACAATTTGACACAAAAATTATTGTTCTAGACTCAAATTTGACTGAAATATAAAACTCTTAATCTGATGAAGCAGATATTTAGAGCATTTTCATAGGAACTGTAGTTGCCATGGTAACACACCTGTGTAAATAAAGATATTTCATATCACGTCTGATGCAACATTTTGCTGTCCTACATTTTGCCAAAAAATATCACAATAGCATCAATATCCTTGATTTAGCTTCACTTTAATCATATTTTGGGAAGAATTTTCAAATTAGGTACTTGTTGCCATGGAAACCAATTTAAATGTATTTCCCAAGGTTTGTTTTTTTGGAGCTTAGGCAAATCTTGTCCGGCAAGTCCCAAAGTACACATGCCGAAAATTTCACGCTTTTGTCCGGCTCGTAACTACTTTGGCCATTTTTTGCGCGAAGCTGCTCTACTATATATCTTATTGATCTTTGGCTAGTTGATAGATTGTGCGCATCATGGCGCTACAAAGTTCCATCAGTCTCCCAGTCGGAAATCCTTAAAAAATGCTCTGAGCTGCCTGTTCATTATACCAATGGTTTTTGACATTTTCTTAGAAATGCTATCAACATGCTGTTTCCGTTTTAAATGTTTGTCAAGTAAAAGGCCCAAAAAGTTAAATTCATCTACAAATTCAATACAAGTGTCGTCCATGAAAAGATCAGGCAATGAAATGTTTCTCTTTGCAGAATGGAATGCCATGGCTTTTGTTTTATTGATATTTAAAGAGAGCTCATTTAATTTTAACCAGTCAGTCATTGACTTTAATTCTTCATTTATATTCACTGTCATAATATTGTCATTTCCAAAAGTATTTAAGGTCGCAGAAAGAGTGGTATCGTCTGCATATATAACAGGATAAAATTAATCAGTAGCATTAATCATGTCATTAATATAAATAATGAAAAGAAGAGGACCTAAAATGGAGCCCTGGGGGACTCCACATCTTAATTCAAGAAATTCGGAACTGGTTTCATCAATTTGGACATATTGCACTCGATTAGTCAGATAGCTTCTTAAAAGGTTTTATGAACTAGCATTTACCCGTGACAGAGGATATACAGGCAAACGGAAGTCAGACAGGTATACATTAGTCTTAGTGTGCATCCAGAATGAAAGTGTTGTCTCATAAAAGTTCCAGCAGCAGTGATATTCACTTCAGAAAAGTTATAAATGAAAGTTATACAAAAAAAAAAGCATTTGGTAGTTTAAAAAATAATTTTTGAGCTGTATTGGGCATGTTGCGTGGCTTTCTTCGGCTGTGGAATGAATTGTGTGATCCTGAGTAAAAGATGACTGGATTTGTTTTGGCTGTTGCAAGACCTATAAGTATATTTGTCTATGTATCTAGCTATTGATCTGTTTATCTACCTATCTATCTACCTACATATGTCTATCTATCTGTATCTACCTATGTCTATCTATCTCTATGTAGCTATCTTCTTTCTTTCTTTCTTTCTTTCTTTCTTTCTTTCTACTAATATATGTATCTATTCACCTTCGACCTATGTGTATATATCTATCTGTATATCTATTTAATTATTCTTCTTTAAAACGATGTACTCTTGTGTCTATCTTTTAATAGGTATATTATCCCAGATTGCACTCGACATGATAGTTCAATAGCAATCCGCCTCCATGAAGTTATTTTGAAATTGTGACAGCTGAATTGCAGCATTTAAGCAAATGGCTTTGGAATAGGAAATAAGAAATGACATGCTGGTTAACAAAGATATTTCATATTGGGTAACATGAGGGTTAATAAAGACAGAAGTGATATATTTTACATTTTATGAAAGAGAAATCTGCTACACAGATCTCTTAGCTTGGTTGCACTTTGGCATGACACTTCAGACTTGACACTTCAATACCAATCAGCCAGTGGCACTCAATGAAGTGGAATGGCAACCAGGAATTAAGCCTAGGCGTAATAGCAATCAGGCATTGTTCAAAAGTCACTGAAAAGATATTTTCCTTGTTGAAAGCAATCAGCACGGGCCTGGTCATACTGTAAACCTGAAACCATGTATAGGCCTACATTGTCCGCGTACTACAAAATATGGTAAATTGTCTTTGGTGTACATTGGTGCTAAACTGTGGGGAGATATCCCCTCTCATGTAACAGGCTTAGACTTATGTGAATTCAGGAAATACATAGCTTCTGTCACTAAGGATGATATTTGGTGTTATGTAAATGTATTTTAATGGTTTCTACGATGCAATTTTGCATTGATTTTAAATTATGGTTGTTTTTATTTCTTGTTTTTATTGTAAATATGTACATATTATATAATTTTAGTCACATAATAGCTATTTGCTAGTGTTGTATCGTTTTACCCCGTGACTCTAAATAAAACTTTGTTATTGTTATTGTTATTGTTATTGTGCAGGCCTGTAATGGCGCGAATTTGGATCACAACAGCATATAAAATATGGCGGCCTGTACCCTCGATAGAAAATGCATCTGCAAGATAGCGCAAAAGGGAGAGGATGGTCATGTTTGGTATTTTTGGAAAGATAAAATCGTAATCTATGCAGATGGCTATATTAGAATTAGATTAGGAACTGATAAATGTGCGTAAATTGAAGAAAACGGCGATGACGTCATGCTATCCCAGAAGCTTTAGAGTCACATATTAATATATAAGATTATATTTTGTGTTCCATAATGAGCAAACTTATACATTAATATTTCATGATCCAGTGTAACAAAGGCCTTTGAGAGGTCAAGATATACATTAATAGGAATTCTATTATTGTCGATCTCATAAATTATTCTATCTACTAATTCCAAAGCTGCTAATTCAGTAGAATGTGCTTGCCTACATTAATAGGAATTCTATTATTGTCGATCTCTCAAATTATTCTATCTACTAATTCCAAAGCTGCTAATTCAGTAGAATGTGCTTGCCTGAATCCATATTGACTGGTGTAGAAAATATCTCTTCGCGAAAATCACTCATAAGGCTTTTTTCTCCTAACCCATAACATATTAAATTACACTCCTAAGCCTTTCAATTCATCTGAAGTTCCCGATAGGGCAACTTTTACCTATCAACATTCATTATTTCCACAATTACACAAATTTATCTTGGGAATTTGGTAAAAAAAAACACATTTTTTCACATACAAATTTCCCATCTGAATATTTATCTGCCACAACAATGGCTGTAATGCATTTGATATTAAACACCATTTAATTCTGCATCTATTGATATGCTGAATGACTTTCTATGCCCAATATAACTCCCCACTTACCAGATGTTCCTATTGGGAGTTTCACGAAACCACATTTTAGACATAGGCCTACAAATCTGGAAGCTTTATGTTTATCAGCCATATCAAGGCCGGTAATGCATATCATATTGCAGGCCACTAAATTCCGCATCCTATGCCACAATCATTAAGTCCAATATGAATACCCACCTCCCAGAAATCAAGTTGCGTCGTGCATTTAGAAAAAATCGTATTTTCTAACAACTCCAGTCTCGCAGTGTTTGTAGCGCTGTAGACCCCACTGTAGTAGTTCCAAACAATCCACGTTGCTTCATCTAACTGAAACCCAACTGGAACCTGCAAATAGGAGCTGCCTTCACAAGTTTGAACCTGGGAAAAACCTGGAACTGGACGCATTTTTGAAAAGCAAGAAACCCTGACGGGTGAACAGCTAGTTTTTAATAATTTTGGAAAGGTACCATGTTCTATTAAGGGCAGAGGTCTAAAGTCACTATCCAGTCTATCCTTACAAAACTTTAGAAATTGACGCACCCCATAGAAGCCAGCAGGCAAGTTAATAAATGCAGTTTTTTAGGTTAACAAAATGACAGAAAAATTGCACTCTTGATTTAAAAGAAAGTTCTAAGCAAATAATCTCTAAAACATGTCAGGTAATCAATTTTATCGAGACTGAGGTGACTATCATGACTTCTCGTCGGCAAAATACAACATTTGATGACAATGTAATAAATTTTTTTCTTGCCAATGTAACCAGGGCAGGGCTTTGGATAGGGAGTCAGGAGTTGGAGTCATGGATTTGGAGGTTTGTTGGGTGGAGTCAGAGTCAGAGTCTAATTTTGATTTTCAGGAGGAGCCAGAGTGGAAATGTAGAAAGGCGACTCCTGACTCCTAAAAATAATTACAGAGGATTTCATATTTGTAGATCGAATTACAAAAAAAATTAGCAAAATTTTTTATCTAACATCAGAAAATCCTGCCAGGTGATTTTTCAAGCTTCCCATAGCATGTCACTTTTTTTCAGTTTGCTTGGAGCAAGACGTTTGCTGGAAAAACGATGACCCTTACACTTCAAAGCCAACTTGGTGTATATACATCATGCCTTGAATAAAAGCGTTGTCCGTGATAACAGTAACGGACTATTCTAAATTTTATACTTAAGGCCTGTCTCCAAAATGATAGACCGCCTTGGAAAATATGCCATTTTCTGCCTTAACTTGCACAATGTATAATATTTGTTGCTTCTAAGTGCTGACGCACTCGTGGGTACAGAGGACTCTTCAACTCGTGGAGTACATCTCAAAATACCACCATGCCCATTTGGTCTTATTATAATAGTTTATAAGTACACTGTAAACCCGTGCCGTAGGTGCCGTTGAAAAAGTGCCGTAAAACTGACGGCGATCTTACCGTAAGTCTTTGAAAACGGTAAATTGCCGTTAATTCAACAGTAAACCGTCATTGTAACAGTCACTGCCGTCAAACCTACAGGAAGATACCATAAAATACAGATACGGCAATTGCCGTTACTTTTACGGGACGTTGCTGTAAAAGTAACAGCAACCTTGCTGTTAGCTGTGAATACGGCTAGCTGCCGTAATTTCAATGGTTACCGTAATTGTAACAGTAAGCACTGTCAAATTTACAGCAAGTTACCGTAAGCCGCAGGTTCAGATATTTGAAATAAAAAATGTAGCTGCTGTTTCAAAATCAGCAGTAATGTTATGCAACTTTATAAGATGGCATAGATAAAGGCAGCTTCGTGGACACTTTAGTTCCTTCTCGCCAGCAAATTCGCACTGTGTACCTGTGGTGCTGTTCTGAAGCAAGCAAGCTACTTTCTTCCAAATTAAAAAAAATAATAAATTGAAAATAATGTAAAATTTAGAAATAAACTGCATTTTTTTATGAACGTTGTCCTCAGGTCATATTTCCAAAAATAAATTTTGTCCAATATTTTTCCCTAAATTTTTTTTTCTAACTTATTGTTCACTTAATATTTTTCAAACATTATTTTTCCCCAACCATTTTTTTACCCGATTTCATTGATTGTATAGTTCTAACTGGAATTATTTGGAATATTTGATCAGAACCTGGTATTGGTTAATGTACAACAGGTTTTGAAAACGGGCTAATTACATTTTTGTACTGGCCAACAAATGCTTTTGAGGCATTAAACTCAAAACTCAAACAATTTAGAATTGCTGTTATTTTAGATGTAGGCCTGTTCATAAGTTCGGATTTAATATTTCTGATAACAGTTGTTATATATATATTTTGTGCCTTTTCTGTTTCTTGTTATTCTTATTGGGCATTTTGCTTGATGGCAGAGATTGTCATTATAACATCTTTTTACATCATTTTTCTATTTACTAAAGAGTTGCAAAAAAATTGTATTCTTTGTTAATATATATAGTCATAACTGTTGTTGTGAATATATTAAGTTTGATAAATCGTACGTTGGGCTGGATTTACCAGTAATAAATTTTCGCTCGGAATACCACGTACCAACATCTTTTGTTTTCACATAATTATGTATCGCCTGTATGAAAATCAGGAAGCTGAAGTAACAAAGTCAGTTTTAAAAATGAACCTTTTTACATGATCAGAATTCAGTCGGAAATGCATGATGGGACATTGACTTCGTAACAAGATTGATAGTTTATATATATACTTAGGCATGTGCAATGTTAGAAATTTCAGTACAATCAACGGTTTTATTCTGTAATTTATACGGTCAAACGACCGTGATCATGAAACTGTAGAAATTACAGCTTTCTTGATGTTATGATAATGTGTTTGAATTCACGGTTTAAAAACTGTAACTGAAGACTTAGCCTTGTTTTTTCCATGCCCTTAAATAGGCTTAATGGGCAATGCCTTAATCAAGGTGTTTAAACTTAAGAGCATTCATTTAATCTCTGGAAGCAGGACTGATAAGAAACGTCACACATGAGCAAGGTAAGATTACTGTTATTTCTTCATTTGGCATGCATGATAATGCTAAATTATATTCAATTGCCTATTATTTAATAACTACCATAATGGTTATATTGAGGTAATAAAATGGTATGGTTCCACAACCCACAATATTTTATTGTGTGAGATATTCCTTGATGAGCATGGAGGGGGAGGGTTGGTCTAGTCTAGTGGTAGCGTGCTGGGCTGCCAATCGCTGGGTCCAGGGTTCGAATCTGGCTCTTGTCGGGTCACCTGGGCCTATGTTGGACGGCTGTTTCAATCATCCTTCACCTCATTGCCGTGTCCTCCTCCTGTCCTAATAAACCTACCAAGTGCATAAATACAGGACGTAAAGCCCCAATCATCTATCCATCCATCCATCCTTGATGATGGGGCTTTACATCCTGTATTTATGCACTAGTCTTGATAGGTTAATTAGCACAGGAGGAGGACAGGTGGCTCTGCAAGAGCTGAAGTCGAACCCTGGACCCATTGATTGGCAGCCCAACAATCTACCACTGAGCTGATCCCCCCCCCTCCTTAACAGAGGCATTTATTAATCAATATGAATAAATTACCATCACCCTTTAGACTAGAATAACCTAAATGTTACTTTCTAATTTGTGTACAATGCTGAAATATTAATAGACCTACTATGTAAACATATTTTAATTTCATTGTTTTTCTTGGAACATTTAATATTTATTTATATAATTTATTTGTTATTATTTTATGTTTTACAAGTGATTATACACCACTATCAATGATTTAAAAATAGCTTTGCATTGAGAGTGTCACTTAAGGACTTTGGTCTGGGTTTCATTGGTGATGTTTGCAGACTTAAGACTTAAGCACCGAAGGCAATCATCTCAATAGCAAACTATCAACAACAAACTTCTAGTCTAGGCCTATACAAGTTAAAGAGTGTTGTCTAATTTTCAGATTCAAGACAGAGGCTGATGAACATGTTTCTCAATTGTGGAATGCTTGTTCATGGAGAGGCCTTTCATGGTTGTTTCTTCAGGTCTTTGAAGCTGTCAACCCTTCCAAGGTTTGTGGCACATTGATCTCAACATTTTTATGTCTACTCTCCTTTCCTCTAAATAACTAATGCCAAAAACTCACTCAGTTATATAATATGTCTGCCCTCAACTAGTGAAAAAAAGTAATTTGTTAGTAATCGCTGAGGTTTGCAATATTTCACATATAATATATTTGCATTAATTTCCAAATGTAATTGCATGTTTTGCAACAGTTTAACTTCCAAATTCTCCTGGCTTACTTTGCAAAGCTATAATTATGGACATCCAATGGTTTTTAGCTCGTCTGTTTTCTTTGAAAATGAAGAGCTATTGTCGTCACTCGATCGTCAACGTCATTGTCCCGGTTAAGGTTTGTGTAAGTGTCCATTTGTGACCTTAGGTTTCCAATTAGAGTCATGAAATTTGGTACAGGTATGGGGCTATGGGTATGAATAGTGAACATGTAGAGAAATCCAAGATGGCTGCCATTTTGTGGCGGCCATTTTTGCAACCATCTTTATTCTCGAACTGCCCATTTTGAATTATTATTTCACTTACAGTTATGAAATTTGGTACAGGTATGGGCCTGTGGGTATGGATCGGGAGCATGTCGAGAAATCCAAGATGGCAGCCATTTTGTGGCAGCCATTATGGCAGCCATCTTTCTTAATTCTTGAACCTCCCATTGTGACCTTAATATTTCACTTTCAGCTATGAAATTTGGTACAGGTATGGATCAGGTATTGATCAGGAACATGTTGAGAAATCCAAGTGGGCGGCCATTTTGGCAGCCATCTTTCTTCATTTCTTGAACTGCCCATTGTGACCGTAATATTTCACTTAAGAGTTATGAAATTTGGTACAGGTATTGGCCTGTGAGTATCGATCGGGAGCATGTTGAGAAATCAAAGATGGTGGCCATTTTGTGGCGGTCATTTTGGCAACCATCTTTTTTCATTCTTGAACTCCCCATTGTGACCTTATTATTTCACTTACAGTTATGAAATTTGGTACTGGTATGGGCCTGTTGGTAAACTTGGTATGGATCGTGAGCATGTTGTGAAATCCAAGATGGCAGCCATTTTGTGGTGGCCATTATGTCAGCCATCTTTCTTAATTCTTGAACTGCCCATTGTGACCTTATTATTTCACTTACAGTTATGAAATTTTTTGCAGGTATAGGCCTGCATCAGGAACATGTTGAGAAATACAAGGTGGCGGCCATGTTAGCAGCCAACTTTCTTCATTTTTGAACTGCCCATTGTGACCTCAATATTTCGCTTAGAATTATGAAATTTGGTACAAGTTTGGCCTGTGGGCATCGATCGGGAACATGTTGAGAAATCCAAGATGGCAGCCATTTTGTGGTGACCATTTTTGCCAGCCATCTTTCTTCATTCCTGAACTGCCCATTGTGAGCTTAATATTTCACTTACAGTTATGAAAGTTGGTGCAGGCATTGGCCTGTGGGTATTGATCAGGAACATGCTGAGAAATCCAAGATGGCTGCCAAATTTGCAGCCATCTTTCCTTTCTTGAATTGCCCATTGTAACCTTCATATTTTGCTTAGAGTCATAAAATTTGGTACAGGTATTGGCCTGTGGGTATCTATCGGGAACATCCAAGATGGCAGCCTTTTTGTAGCAGCCATTTTGGCAGCCATCTTACTTCATTTCTTGAACTACCCATTGTGATCTCAATATTTTGCTTAGTTATGAATTTTGGTACATATATTGGCCTTTTGGTATGAAACGGGAACATGTTGAGAAATCCAAGATGGCCACTAAAATGGCCACTTCAAATGGCTGACTTCCTTGAACTGCCCATTGTGACCTTACTATTTTGCTTAGAGTTATGAAATTAGGTACAGTTATTGGCCTGTGGGCATGGATCAGGAACATGTCGATAAATCCGAGATTGTGGTCATTTTTGCAGCCATATTTCTTCAATCTTTAACTGCCCATTGTAACCTTAATATATCGCTTAGGGTTATAAAATTAGCTAGAGGTATTGGCCTGTTGGTGATAATCTGGCACACATTGATAGATTTCACATTGACAGATGAGCGTTTAAACCGCTTGCGGTTCTACTTAAAAAATAACCTTGATCGCTTAGGGTTATAAAATTAGCTAGGTATTGGCCTGTTGGTGATAATCTGGCACACATTGATAGATTTCACATTGACAGATGAGCGTTTAAACCGCTTGCGGTTCTACTTAAAAAATAACCTTGATCGCTGGCAAGTCAATCTTCCCACTAGAATCGCCCCCTCCCCCTCCCTCCTACTGTTTGTCACTCTCACTGGTCAATCTTGCTCCCTCTCCATTGCCCTCTGCCTTCACCCTATCCCATCTGCCCTATCCTATCTGTCCTATCATATCTGTCTTATCATATCTGTCCTGTCCTATCTCCCTTGTCCTCTCCTCATTCTCCTTCTTTCCCTCTTTCTCCCTCTCCTCTCAATCCCCTTCCCTTCTTCCTCATTTCCTTCTTTACGTCCAACCATTATTAAAATAACCTTGGTTGCTCTGGTCCATCTCTCTCCCTCTCCTCTCTCCCTCTCCCTGCCCCTCGCCCTCTCCTATATCCCCTATTCTCTCTCCCCTATCTTATCATCCATATCCTCTCCTTTCCTCTATGACCTCTCCCTCTCTCTTCCTCTCCCTCCCTCTCCTGTCTCCCTCTCCTGTCTCCCTCTCCTGTCTCCCTCTCCTGTCTCCCTCTCCTATCTCCCTCTCCTGTCTCCCTCTCCTCTCTCCCTCTCCTCTCTCCCTCTCCTCTCTCCCTCTCCTCTCTCCCTCTCCTCTCTCCCTCTCCTCTCTCCCTCTCCTCTCTCCCTCTCCGCTTCTCTTCCCTGTCTCATCCCCTATTCCCTATCCGCTCTCTCCTTCCTATTCCCTATTCCCTCTCTTTCTACCCCTCCTGCCCACTTTCTCTCCTACCACCTGTCACCCTTTCCCTCTTTCCTCCTTTCCTTTGTTTTTCTCACCTTTGAGTTGAGTTAAACCATTTTGAATAATCTTGGTTGCTCGCTGGTAAATCTCAATCTTTCTCTTTCTCCTTTATCCCCCCTCTTTTCTCCATTTCCCTTCCTTTCCTCTTTTCCTTCTTTTATTCTCCCACCTCCTTCACTTCCACACTTCTCCTTCTTTTCTATCATAGTCTGACGTCCCTAAATCCTCTTTCTGTTTTCCTTCACTCTCCTCTTTCCTACCTACATATGGGGTGGGAGAGGGTTAACTTATAAGCCTATGCAATTAACAAGTGTTGTCGATTTTCAGATTCAAGACAGAGGACGCTGAAGTTCATGCATCTTGTGCAACACCAGTTTACGAATAAGATGGGTCTTTCACGATTGTGTCTTCAGGTCTTTGAAGTTGTCAGCTCTTCCAAGGTCAGTGGTACATTGATCCCAACAACATTTTTAATGAGATATAGCCTAGGACTCTCCAACTAATCATTGCGGTTGCATTATTTCACATACATTTGTATTAATTTTAAAGTGCAGTTTTGTGAATGTTTAACTTCCTAATACTCCTCGCTTAATTTACAAAGTTATGAATATGGACATGCAATGTTCATAAAAATAGTCTTCATTGCTGCCTCATCAATCTTCCCTTTGGCGTCTACCTCTCCATCCCGACCCCCTCCCCTTCAACCCCTCCCACTCCTATCCCCTTTCCCCTCTTTTCCTCCTATTTTCCTCCTGCCCTTCTGTTGCCATATAGCCATTTTGAAATAGGTATAGCTTATTTACAACAAGAGAGGAAATATGTTATTTATCACTCGAGTGCTTTAGCCCGGGGTGTAATAAACATATTCCCGATACCATTGTGAATAACCAACTTATACCACGAGACAATCACTCAAACAGTCTAACTCTACTCTTTCCATCTCCTCTCTCCTCTCCTCTCTACATCTTTTCCCTTCCTCCCCTCTCTCCCTCTCTCTCCCTCTCTCTCCCCGTCTCCCTCTCTCTCCCCGTCTCCCTCTCCTATCTCCCTTCATGAGCAAAATCCCAACTGGATGTCGTTCGGATGAGACGTTAAATTGGTGGCCCCTTGTATCAGTGTCTGTGCTGAGCAAGTAAAAGATCCCACACATGGCGTAAATGTGTAACATGTTGAGGACTCCCGCTCTCTCATCTCATCAATCAACCCTCGTGAGCACCCAGAACTGGGCTTAGAGGGCTGCACTTACCATATCTATCTATCAATCTATCCTATCTCCCTCTCTTGTCTCCCTCTCCTGTCTCCCTCCCCTGTCTCCCTCCCCTGTCACCCTCCCCTGTCTCCCTCTCATGTCTCCCTCTCATGTCTCCCTCTCATGTCTCCTTCTCATGTCTCCCTCTCATGTCTCCCTCTCATGTCTCCCTCTCATGTCTCCCTCTCATGTCTCCCTCTCATGGCATCCTCTCTTGTCTCCCTCACTTGTCTCCCTCACTTGTCTCCCTCACTTGTCTCCCTCACTTGTGTCGCTCTCTTGTCTCGCTCTCTTGTCTCGCTCTCTTGTCTCGCTCTCTTGTCTCGCTCTCTTGTCTCGCTCTCTTGTCTCGCTCTCTTGTCTCGCTCTCTTGTCTCGCTCTCTTGTCTCCCTCTCTTGTCTCCCTCTCTTGTCTCCCTCTTTTTTCTCCCTCTTTTTTCTCCCTCTTTTTTCTCCCTCCTTTGTCTCCTTGTTTGTCTCTCCCTCCTCTCTCTCTCTCCTGTCTCTCCCTCTATTGTCTCCCTCTCTTGTCTCCCTCTCTTGTCTCCCTCTCCTGTCTCCCTCTCCTGTCTCTCTCTCTCATGTCTCCCTCTCTCGTCTCCCTCTCTTGTCTCCCTCTCTTGTCTCCCTCTCTTGTCTCCCTCTTTTGTCTCCCTCTCCTGTCGCCCTCTCCTGTCTCCCTCTCCTGGCACCCTCTCCTGTGGCCCTCTCCCATCGCCCTCTCCCATCGCCCTCTCCCGTCGCCCTCTCCCGTTGCCCTCTCCTGTCGCCCTCTCCTGTTGCCCTTTCCTGTCGCCCTCTCCTGTTCCCTTCTCCTGTCTCCCTCGTCTGTCTCCCTCGTCTGTCTCCCTCGTCTGTCTCCCTCGTCTGTCTCCCTCGTCTGTCTCCCTCGTCTGTCTCCCTCGTCTGTCTCCCTCGTCTGTCTCCCTCTACTGCCTTCCCCTCTTTCCCCCTTTCCCCTCTTTCCCCCTATCCCTGCATCCCCACTCTCCCTACTTCCTCTCCCCTTCTTTCCTGCTTCTGTTTTCCTTCTCCCTCCCCATCCTCTTCCTGTCCTCATTAGCCTATGAAGTTCATAAATACAGGACGTAAAGCCCTAAATCATCATCATCTCGTGTCTCCCTCTCGTGTCACCCTCTCGTGTCACCCTCTCGTGTCTCCCTCTCGTGTCTCCCTCTCGTGTCTCCCTCTCGTGTCTTCCTCTCGTGTCTCCCTCTCATCTTTCCCTGACGTCTCTCCCTCACGTCTCTCCCTCACGTCTCTCCCTCACGTCTCTCCCTCACATCTCTCCCTCACGTCTCTCCCTCACGTCTCTCCCTCTCGTCTCTCCCTCTCGTCTCTCCCTCTCGTCTCTCCCTCTCGTCTCTCCCTCTCGTCTCTCCCTAAGATATTCTTAACCCTTACTGGACTGAAAGGACATTTATGGCATCCCAAGCTAGCTGCCTGAGCGACCATTTATGTCCCTAAACAACAGCTTGTGACGTCACAATTGTCCTGGGAGATTGTTTAGTTTGAACAGCCCAGTCCAGTAAGGGTTAAACAATGGTTAAGAACTTGAGACATCACTGGCATTGCAGCTACCTTATGTCAAAAGCAAACAAAAGCCCAAACAATATCAATGCGTTGTCATGATACAATTCTTGATTACTTTTCAGATGCTGGATATTATGACCCCACAAATTTCTGAATTTTGTGCAGTTTCTCTCGTATTCTGCTGTAAAAATCACATGTACTGCTTCCATTATTATAGCACTTTTAGTGTGCCTTTCAGCATAATGATTTTCGAAAATTTCTTGATTATGTGAGGTTATCCGAATGCCCCCTCATAGACCACTTGCCCTACACTTTGAGATCATCTGGATACGCCACTGCAGTATTGAAATATTACAACATGACAAACCACTCGAGTCATGGTCACAATCATGATATTGTTATGTAGTGCTCTAATGGGTAGTTTTTTTTATCACCTGGTTTTAATCACAGGGGCTTTTGAACCAAGGTCATAGTGTCTATTTATATTATATTATATATTAATACTATAATACAAACAAATTTTGTTCAGAATCCCCTGTGGTTTTAATATTAGTTATAAAGATTTTTTCCGTGTGACCATTTAAATACAGAAATGTGATGTACCAATGGAGCAACAATGGTCATGACGTCACAATTGCATTATTTGGGCTACTGTTTTATGACATCATCAGACATCTGCAATGCTGGTGATGTCATAACTGTTAAAACAGATGTCCCTTTGACAGTGATGTTCTAAAAACACTCATGGGTCCTGATATTTAGGGTGTAAATAATTTGATAATATTCATAGCCAACCAGCTGGTAATACTTCAATTATGTCATCTCTTGTATGAATATTTGTCTCTCTATTTACAGGAACATGTGAGCACACTAGAGGTGGCAGAAGAATGGGAGTGCCAGCATAGCCAGTGATAGTTTGATATGGTAAATATGCCTTTGTTAGACGTCATTGATAAAGCCTGGCTACTTTTAAAAATGCGTAAACAGGTATCATTTACACTCAACAAAAAAACGAACGTCCCACTTCATTTTTGCTTATAATATGAAGATATTTTTTTTTGGCAAAAGCCAATTAAATAGTATTGATCCTGTTATAAACAAGTATCAATGTGCCAAAAATCATTCTATTGTGACTATTTCCTGTTTATCTTTGACTTTGTTTATCACATTCGGGTTTAAAAAAAAAATTCCACTCCCCACATCTCGCCAAAAAAATTGGGGTGTCATTTCGAAGTGTGTGACATTGAGCCCTAAAGCAGAAGGTTACATTATTTAAGCTTCAGATCACCTTCGAGATGTGTGTTTGGTACAGCAAGTGATATGACTTTTATGAAAAGTTTACATGACAGGACAATTGGCATCTCGGAAATGCCAATACTTTGTTTGAATCAAAATATCAAACAGAACACTCATTTTTGAAAATATCTCAATTGAAAGCCGAATAACATAATTCATTTCCCTTACTGTACAAAATGCACATCTGGAAGGTGATCTGTAGCTGCCAAAAATAAAGCATAGGCCTATATATATGTTACAATTTTTCCACTTTTTAGGGCTCTTTGTCACGCAATGCGAAATGACGCCCAGATTTTTCTTGGTGAGATGTGGGTATGGGGCCATTTAAAAAAAATCCCAACTGTTATAAACAAGGTCAAAGATAAACAGGAAATGGTTGCTCTTGAATGATTTTCAGCACATTGATACTTGTTTATAACACTGGTCAACGATGATTTTGCTACCTGAGGAAAAATACCTTTATAAACCTAATTCCAGCGTGCTGGTTCCAAATCTGAAATCAGAATTGCTCCAGAACGTCTATATTTTGAGTTATGCCCATGTCAATATTTGGCAAAGAAGCAGGTGTGAGAGCAATTCGCGTGTAAAGAAATGTGTTCTAAGCTATTAAAATTTAGATTTAGAAATTATCATAGCATTTGTAGAGATGATTGTAATATCCTGAATCAAGATATGACCTAATTGTTTGCTCAGACTTCTTCAACCACAAATATTTGAGGGCAATAGGTGCCAGAAATAGGCGATTTTTACTAAGTAACTTCTGGTTGGTTTATAACCGTCTCAAGACATAAACATTTTGTATGAGGTGCTACAGCTAGTAATTAAAACCAATTTGTGAGCTGCTAAGAGCCTATGTACTTTGCCCAAAAAAATGTATTGATAATCTTATATTAACAAATTTGATGAAAAAAATATTCGGAAAATTTATGCTTTTTCCCAATCTTGTTTAGAATGTCCATTTTTAAATGCTCATGAGAATGTATATGCCCAAAGTTATGTCCACCTGCAGTAGCTCAGACTCTGAAAGGACTGCTTGATTATCATTAAGGAAGGGGTTTTGTGAACCACATAAATTGTTGCAAATTTGATGGTTTAATTCTCCGCGATTTGATTTCTTCTTGACAGAAATTGTTGGTTTGAGCAAAACAGTATGGGAAACAGTTAAAACCATGTCAAATTTTAGGCACTGGTCTACACAGTGGCTGAGGCTTGCTCTGTGGGCAGTGTAGTTGCATTAGAGTGTGGTATTAGGAATTATATATCTGCATTAACTGACCCTTCCAACCAGAACATTTTAATTTCAAATTTATTGCATCTCATTTTCCATAAATATTTTTCATATTCTTCATAAAAAATCCAATCATCATAAAAATTACTTAGATATGTTTTTTCTCACACCCAGAATCTAAAATTTATCAGTAGGAGTTGCACATTAGCCATTTTCATAATTCCAAATGGGAATATATCGAACAATAACAATTTTGCAAAAAATTGCCCATTTTTGGAGTCTGTCACCCTCAAATTTTTGTATCTGGACCTATCTGATTGAAATATTTTGGCTATGTATTGTTTCAGCATCTTAAAATAACTTATGTAATATATATATAATACTAAGATATACTTACTTTCCAGTATTCAACTGTGCAGAGTGCATTTCTTTTACACACGAATTGCTCTCACGCCAGATTATTTGCCAAATATTGACATGGCCATAACTCAACATCTAGACGTTCTGGAGAAATTCTGATTTCAGATTTGGAATCGGCATGCTCGAATTAGGTCTATAGAGGTATTTTTCCTCAGGCAGCAGGCGGAAATTTTTTTTTTGTTGACCAGTGTAACAGCATCAACACTATGCTTTTTAATTTGTTTTGGCCAAAAAAATAAAATATTACAAATTATAAGCAAAAATGAAGGGGGACGTTTCTTTTTTGAGTGTACCGTGGCAAGATTCTATACCTACACTGCAATTTGGTCATTTCTGGGGTAGCTTAATGGCTAAGTGGTTAAGATGCCTGCCTGCTCCGCTGAAGCTCGTTTCCTCAACTCCCAGCTGGGGAACCCAACATTTTCAGAGGACCGTCATAAGCCAAATTTCAGCTGGATGTCATTCAGTGCCAGATTGTATGAACGTTTAACCCGGGTTATCCTGAAGTGGTTAACTCCTATTACATTACTTTTAACAGGGTTATTGTGAAAATAACTAAGCATGTTTAAGCTGACCTCATGTTATATAACGACTAAATCATTTTCCCAGTAACCCTGTTAAAAGATAAGTTTTAGGATAACCCGTGTTAAGCGTGGATCCAATATGGCACAGTAGAAACGTTATATTGGTGGCCGTTGTATCAGTGTCTGTGCTGGGCATATAAAAGATCTCTCACTTCGGGTAAATGTGTAACATGTTGTCTGTTGAGGACTGCTGCTCTCACATCTCATCAATCAACCCTCATGAGCGCCCAGTACTGGGCTTAGAGGGCTGCACTTACTATAACTATCTATCTATCATAATGCTTTATCCCACTGTAACCATGACTGCCTTATAATTTCTACATAACCAATTATGACTTGACAAAACTTTTCTTGAACAACTTAAAATACTTGTAAATTAGTGCAGCCATTGTATTGTTGGTATTTTGTGTGATCCTCCTCCCTCTTTCCATCTATTGGTTATCTTTACCGTTTTCCTTTTGTTCCAGGTGACGTGTCTGCGACTGATTTCTCACTGCTGGTAGGCAATACAGTTGTGATAGAAAAAACGGAATACTTTCTACAATGCTCTGGCACTACTGTTTGCCACTTACTACGTCCTGAATATCGCTTATCCTCCAGAATATTGCTTATCCTCCAGAAGTGCAAACAACCTTGGAATTTATACAAAGGTAACATTATTCTATCTATCTGAAGGTTGAACAGTACTAGGTACAGTAATTGATATAATAGGCCTGTAACTGAAGGCAATCAAGTGACAATACACAATATGTTATAGTAACTGACACTGACAGTAATACTGACTTCTCTGAATTAATAAATTTAGGCTGAGAGGTCACTGCTTGGCTATTTTTTGCAAACTTGAAAATGTGGAGGTTGTAACAATAATAAATTACCCAACACAATATCAAACAATGAGTCTCGAATGGGTAATTTTTGTAAAGCTTTTACATTTTGAATTATTTTCTTTCAGATGTTTCTTCAAGATAACCCCGAAACAAGGAACTGAGAAAGTGAAAGGAAAGAAACGTACGATGGTTGTGTATCAAGCTAATCAGTATACGTTACTGTTTATATTGTCTACATGTATGGACAGCAGATGGCATACAGTGTGTGCTCATTAATTTAATGCGGACTATAATATTAAGACACATTTATTTAATATTAAGACACATTTATTTAATATTAAGACATATTTATTGAATTAAGTTCATTAAATAATAATATTATTGATGTGTGGAAATGTTGTCACCTAATTAGTGAAATAATGTTATTGCATGAAGCAGCTAACCAGTATCTATATGTTGTTTATAGTCTGCATATTAAATATATTGGAGGCAATGTTTTCTTACGTATATAATGTAGACTTAAATATTTTCATCAAAATAATTTATTTTGTGTGGAAATGCTGCCACGTGAAAAAATAATGTTGTGTGAAGCTGCTTATCAATTAATAGACTGTATAAATCGTGAGATAAACATATTAATGTACTCTGGTACAGTTTATTTTCACTTATTTATTGATGCTTATAAATTAATAGTAAGACATCTTTCATGATCCTGTATTTTATTTGATATATTTGTGATTCTACATTAATAAAGTGAATGTATACATGTTTATTTGTTTTGATGAGCACACAAACCGTAACAACTGCATACAGCTTTCTTTTTTTGACACCTGTCCCTGCAATTGGAGTAGACTTTTTCAATGACACTCCTAATAAAGCTGCAGACTCTCTTGGTTCCTTACAGTACATGCTATGTGCATTTTATATAACTGATTGAACGGGCAATTATTTCCTGCCCACGTACTGTTGCGACAGTTCGCACCTCTGCCACTGTTCAATGTGTGCATAATTACAAAATAAAGAGGAATGTGAAATTTCCATAAGTGTGCAGACACATTTTTGGGTGGGAAAAAAATACCTGGTGTGCTGAACTACTGTATAATCAGAAGGGGCGTATCTGTAAACTACCTTAAGGGGCAAATAACATATGTGGTGCATATGTGGTCATTCGAAACTTCTGTGTCTTCCATGCTAATTTTGGTACACTGATTATGAGTGCTGGTGTGCAGTTCTCCAGGACCCGTCACTAATAAGACCGCCTTTTTGGCAGGCGTGAAGTGGTCATGTATACGGAAGTATACTAAGTGCAATTATTTAAAACACATACTACAGCAGTCCCTGAGTAATAAGACCGCCTTTTTGGCAGGCGTGAAGCGGTCCCTCATGGAGGGTGCATCTGTCACAGTTCATGTATACGGAAGTATACTAAGTGCAATTATTTAAAACACATACTACAGCAGTCCCTGTGTAATAAGACCGCCTTTTGGCAGGTGTGAAGTGGTCTCTCACGGGGGTGCATCAGTTCATGTATACAGAAACAATTGCATTTTCTGTTACAACATCTTCCTGTCATCTAACGTATGATCTAAGATAACGGCATCGGTACAATTAGCTGTTAAATTAACGGCAAGTACCCGTCATAAAATGACGGCATGCTTAGCCGCAAGATTTACAGCAACATGCCGTGGCATGAACTTACGGCAAAATGGTCGTAAACTTTACGGCAACTTGCTGTATATATGAAATTACGGCATGAGCCTGTTGAATTTACGGCAACATGTCGTAAATGAAATTACGGCATAACTGTTGATTTTACGGTAAGTTACCGGCTAATTTGCTGCCGGTAATGCCGTAAAACCAACGGTTTCGGTTTTACAGTGTAATGTCATAGAATACCACATGGAAGATGTACTAGACATTGGAGCCACCTGAAGTAGCTACATTCTACAGTTTATTGTCAACTTGATAACGGCAGATATTCACGTCTGACAGGGATCAGTATTTGACCAAATGTTGGTAGTTGTTATTTTCAGGAACAGCCTCTGGATGAATCCCCCTTAAAGGATTCTCGTTGCTTGGAGGACTTCTTCATGAAATAAACAAAAAGAAATCATATCTTACTCTAAAAAAAATAATTAGCAGAAAATAGGCCTATCCGTGAGAATGCACCTTTGCAAAAATAAAATACACGACACAAATTTCGCTTCCCTGCACACTCTAAGAAAAAAAGGTGCAAGGGGTGGAGCGAAACACCTGCAAGGTGGATGTAAAAACCTTAGGGGTGCACAAGGTTCATCATCATCGTTTTGGTGCATCAAACAAGGGGTGCATGAAAAAAAGGTGCATCACACATTATAGGGTGCATCACACTAGAGGTGCATCACACATTACAAGGTGCATGGGGTGCTTCACCATCCTTCCATGGTTTCTGAAACTGGATATGGAAAATTACGAAATAATTGGGTAGCTGGGTTATTGCATAAAAATGCCAGGCAGTGCCTGACAAGCTGGTCTGCTGTGGGAAGGTGAAGGCCATACCCCCTAGATACACCACTGACTTTACTGACCTGCCTCCAGTCGCATATCCTAGTAAGTGTAGCCATGCCAGCTTCAATGGAATGCTGAAGGTGTATCTGTGAGGCAGCTGACAGCAATGTTTACACCAGAGCTGCTCTCTTTCACATCTGCTTATTAATTGGTGGGCATTTCTACTGAACACAGACGTAATAGGCAGCTGTCCCAGTTTCCAATTTGATACGCGTTCACCTTAAAATTCACCATCTGCAACGAAGCTATTCTCATCTGCCTGTACAGCAGACTGACTTGTCAAGACGGGCAATGCTACATTAATTGAAGAACCGCCAGAAACCAGATGCCATACTGATTTACAGCAGTTCAGAAAATCATGACCAAGAGTGGTAAATGTACTATTCACCAGCCTCAGTGCAATGGGCAGCCCATGCTAATGTAATCTTGAGAAACTCAGCATCTTTAAACAAATCTGAATCAGGAATTTTGACTTGGTTGAGCAAACAGCAATTTCTTTGTCTGACTCAGGAAGTCTTACCTACAGTAAATAAGATTGCAGAATTGGTTAGAATATACTGTTTAGGTTTATTGCACACCTTTATATGGATTGTTTAATTAGGTAAGTAAAGTAATTAGGTTAATCTACATCACAATAGGTCTTTAATGAACTGGCTTGTGATATTTTCTAACATAAGACAAGTGGCGTCATGTATAATGAAAAGCTTTTGCAATAAATTCTCAATTGTTATGCATGTGGCCCCACCTATAGTCAGGCGGCATTTGTTAAAATTGCAAGGCTACTTTAGACAAGCTGCCAACTCTAGTTTTTCAATTGAACTTTGTGGTTCAAACTATAATAAAGGTAATCCAACTTGTTGTCAACGTCACACATTGATTTTTAATTATTTTGTAATCAAATCAAATTACGCTAATTAATTAGCATAAAATTGCAATTTGATACAGCTTTGGAGTCAATATGTGCATCATAATGCATGTAATATTATTAATTTTTCTTGATGAAATGATCTTATCAATAAGGTGCCAGTCTGGTGGATAACTATAGATGTCATAATTATTATAATATAAGTGAAATTTTTACAATAATGACCAATTTGGTGTCATAAATTACAAATTTGTTTGGAGTGTCGAGGTTAATCAAAACCACAAGCACTGGAATTTCTCTGGTACTTCTACAGACTATGAAATATCAAATAGTTACAAGAATTGATAATTTGGATCATCATTGATGTATGCACATATCTTAATTTGCTTCCATGCTCAGTTGCTCATGACCAATACCCAGGGAAGAGTTGCCAGGATTCCAATCTCAGTGTCACAATTGGATAGCTTCATGTTTGACTTCAAATTGTTCTTATGGGAAGACCCATCTAATCCAAAGTTTTTCTTTTTCATCTGTTGAGAAGGGGTAGTAAAAAGTGATGGCAATGAATTCCTTTCTATAAAAACAATACTAATTGTATATCTTAGCATTCTTAGGTGCAACAAGAAAGTTAGGTTACCATGTCTCTCTGCCTCGATATAGCCCATTAAGGTGCTGCAGAGGCGTAAAACACACACACAAGCACAGGTACCCATGTTTCCTGCCACCCAACTTCATCTGGTGATTGAAAATCTTCTGTGATTAGTTGTCACGATCTTCAGATTGGTATTCTAAAGATTTAAATGAAGAAAGGAAAGTTTATTTTGTGCTTCTGAACTCTTGAATTGGTGAAGTTACTCAGATCTTGGTTAGCGCCACCTTCCAAAGATATTTTGAATAGCATTAAGCAAGCTTTTTGCTGATTGTATTTGCTTTTTAGTATTTGATTTTTAGAAATTACTGGTGATCTCAGAATTTGCAGCTGTCAAAATTCCGTCCAATTGGAAAACGTGTTGCCACAATCACAGACACTGTGAATGAGTATCCACAATACGAGCATTTTGAAGAGAATTTGTCGATTAACCTCAGAAATGAAGTTTTATCGCATGTTATAGTGTGATTAACTTATTTTCTAAGAGTTCAACCAGCTTTTCTCTACCATCAAAGGCAAATTTAGCTAACAGTAACATTACCTCCAAAGTGTGATGTCTGCTGCTGAAAACTGTCTCGAACGCATTGCACATTGCTTGCATGTTACAACTACAAAGCATGGATCCTCAAGCCTGGAAAAGTTTGGATGACGCAACTATGATAGTTTGTCATTTCATAAAATGACATTTCATTTACAGCCAGATCTGAATCAATAGCACAAGATGATGAATATGGCTATCTTGGACTCGCAGTCAGTGACAATGCTCTTGAAAAGTATATTTCTCCATTGCACTCTGCCTTTCCAGGGTTGTACAAGATTACAAAGATAATTCTTGAGTTGAACCAAGAAAGGCATGTTCACTTCATCATGAGTGATGGAATGGAAGGAAGGAGCAAGATGACCCTGAATGTTACCAAGATTGTCTAAATCCTCACTAAGTAGAATAATCCCTCAAACAAGACCTATGTTATACATTTAATGCAAGGACCTAAGTTGCTGTAACAACAAGTCACAAGTGCAGTGTGATATTGGGAACGGTTGGCACTTGGCAGATATTGCAAACATTTATTTCTATGAGAATGGTCAAATTATCTGAACTTTGACAATTCACAAAGCACATTTAAATGGCCCACAGGAAACCACCAGGTGAGAGAGACAATTAATTCCCTTCCAGGTAAGCCGTTGTGGCTAGCTGTCAACCAGAGTTTGCCTGATTATAAAAGGCCTAAAAGACCAGGAACCTCATCTTCTGCCACAGAACCAAAGGTGGAACCTAACCCCCTGCACAGGACTACCCTTTTATTTGGAAGACACATCTGATTAAAATTTATAATGTATCAGGAACCTCATCTTCCACCAGAGCTTCTGGTCATGACAAGGGTATCAGTTGAATGAATGCTACTATTAGCTAGTTGTTGTACTCTTGTCTGATCAGTACGCCATATCTAAAATCAAAGCTGAACACAACAATTCGGAAGATGGTGACCAACTGGTCATCGTAAAGTAATTTGATGTCATGCATAAGTATCCAGATACAACTCTTTGTGTGTTCTCAGTGGATACTGCCTTCAATCTCTTGATAGCTTTTCATGTATAACCACATCTTCCTATAATTAGACAACCTTGGTTAGGAGTAAAGTTGGGTGATTATGCTTACAAGACACCTATATAGATACCTGGACTGGTAAGGAGAAAGCAGAGCTGATTATATATATATGATAATGTTTTTTAAATAAATAATGTGAAAATACTGGCTCATTTTAGTATAAGGCATTCTGCAAGCTGATGACACACAACATCTATGATCCATAATTTGGAGTCACAAGCAATGATACACAAATTTGACAGTGGAGATAGGAACCACTTTCCAAAAAGGAAAGGAGGGGAAACAACTGACCCTCCTGGTATACAGTGCACTGATTCCCGATACGTGTACATTTTCAGCATACTAGAATACATGTCCGCGACAGTCCACATCTTCCACCATCTGCTGATTAGTGATTACTACTGGTTTGTTAGTTTACAAGTTCTTAAAAGAATCTTTTACTGCCACCCTCCCACAATCGCTCATCACCGTGACATCAGAGCATCTTAAGGTCTGGTGCCCCAGACATGCAGCCACAAGACTTGCTTTTCCAACCCAGGATCATCTTTAAATCATCTTTAAGCCAAAAAAGAAGCTTAGAATGGAGGTATATCCCCGTACGCCAGCATATACATGTTATAGGAAGAATCCCCACAATCATGCAACCTTCAGTCGTGATGTATGCATCCAAACTAGAGATTTGTTTCTTTTTAGTGTCACATTAATCAAAGGTGATGTCTAAGGTTTATTTATGACCTTTAAAGTTTTGAAATAGTTTTCAACTGATATCTAAATAAAAACTATTTTACCCAGGGGGCCAGAGGGTTCAACCAGACACGAGCTTCTGTAAAAGGTTGTGTAATGTGGATGGATTAATTTATTAATTAGACCCTCTGACAGGAACAACTGCACAGGTGCTCTGCCCATGTTACACTCGTTCTTTATTAACTTGGTCTCTATTTTTATGATCTGTTCATGTGATACATCAAATTAGGGGTAAAACCCCACATCAGTCACCATTTTGACCACCTTGACACAAACTTTTTGAACACAATTGCTTTATTTTAAACAGTGTATAGTTTATAGATACAGCAACCAGTTGCCACTCACTGGTAAACAGAGGAAGCTGTTATTGAGTGAATCCAGATTCATAATGTCAGATGTTGAAACTGTTATGACAAGCTTTGATATTTTACATATTGTCATGATTCTTCAACAGAGAGGTCATAAATCACCTCCAATCCCACTGAAACCATCATTTTTGGATTCCTTGACCTGAAATACCCCTAATTTGATGTATCGCTTGAACAAATAAGAGAAATAGTGACCGAGTTAACAAAGAACTAGTGTATGGCGGCCATCTTGGACGCCATCTTGAATAACATGGATTGAGCAGCCAATTTGAAAGGTTGTTGACCTGAAGGATGTTCCTGAGGGTCTAAGCATCCAATCCATATATGCTACAACCTTTAACAGCAGTTCATTGTGGTCGGCCAAAAAATTGGCATCCGGCCCCCGAGGTATTTTTTAGCTTTTTTGATTCGAAACTTCATAACGTGAATAAATAATTAATAAAGCCAATTAATGCAGACGTGACAACAAGATAAGATTTATTCCTTGGAATGTTAATGAAGATGTAGCAGTGAGAAATCAAAGTTGGCAAGCTCTCCAAAGTAGATTACATACGCCGCCTGACGAAGACGTGAACTCGTAAAATTTGTTTTTGCATAATTTTAATATTAAATTAACAAAATGTATCATAATGTTTGTTTGAATATGTACTACATTCTTGAAGGAACATTTTCAATTACAATGCATGTGGCTTAAAGCTCATGTGTAATTGTTTCATTCTGACTAAAATGTAGCAAGCAGAATTTTCACATATACAGAATATCCAACTCACATGAGCATTCAATTATAAAACCTGAGAAGGTGAAGACGCCTCCTTTGCTTACCTCTCACAATGGTCGTCAGTTATCTGAGGATGAATGTAATCTTCAGACTGACGACTAACTTGAGGAAATTTGAAAGACGGTGAGATTGTCTCGCTGTGAACCATACGGAACACCCATATAATACATGAAAGTTATGAACAATATACCAAATGAGGGACCACTTTTAAGCATCCTTATAAGAGGCCCCTTTCCTAAATTGGTTCATGCTATGAACCCCAAAAGGTTCTACAAACCACTTACCCCGAAGAACCTTGTAGGGTTCTTGTAAACTCCCCAGGGTTCTTTGACCTAGGGTGCTTCCCAAGCACCCTATGAAAAGGTGCTTTCAGGCACCCCATGGGGAGCTGTATTTGTGACAAGGTGAAGCACCTTATTTGGTTGTTCTAATCCCTTTTCGTTCTTAGAGTGCAGATGCTTTCATATTTGTAGACACCAGGACTGAATGCGATTTATTTCTAGTAGAAGTGAAAAGCACATCAAAAAAATTATGACATCACTTTTCCTCATAGGATACCATATCCTGGAAAAAAAATTCACATTCAGTCCTTTTGTCTTCAAATATGAAATCATAGATCTGTAATAACAGAAACTTGATCACATTAAATTTATAAACATTATGTATAAGCCAACCTGATGAAGGTTAAGTTTACGGTCTGAAATATGCGGGCTATTTGAAAAGTGACAAGTATCTCATTTTGAAAGGGTTAACTTGCAAAGACATTCATGCTGATTTTTCTTTTCAATTCTTTTATTCTTGATGTATGAAAACAGAATACATACGAAGGGCGTTCAGAAAGTTCACAGCTTAATTTTATATGGACACTTATTTTCAATCTAGAACTATGAATTTTTTACGGGATAAAATTCAGCAGTTTTGGAATGGATTTCCAAAATTTTGGACAATTTGAAAATGTTTAAGTCATTATCTGTTGGATGCCATGGAAACAGAAAGTTTGGCTAGGTGGAACAGGTAGTATGGTGATCAAGAAAGTCAATGAATTGCGGTTGAGAGAGACCTCACTCTGCCACTTGTATTATTAAGATTGAAAATAATTAACACAAGAAATATAATATTACCTTTTAAAAATACTCGCAAGTACTACAAAAGTTTTAATTCATTAAATTTTGGTTACCTCCATTTCCAACAGAAGTATTAATACTTAATCAAAACTGAAGAAATTGCCGTAGCATACGAAGGTTTGTGTGAGCCGATATATAGTTGGAATACTAGGAGGTACTATCTATCTTATCTAAGAATATTGTTACATTTCATGCTGCAGGGAAACTTTGGTCAAGCAGTTTAATTCAGAAAGGGCAGACTTAACACTGGTTATCCTAAAGTGGTTATGTAGCTTGACTGATATTGTGTCAATGATAAACATAAGTTAGATACTTAGTTTTAATCAACTGAACTCATGTTACAACTCGTCTACATTTTTTGTCTGTAATCCAGTTAGAAGATAAGTAAAGGAGTTTGTACTTTCAGATGACCTGTGTTAAGTGTTCATACAAACCGGTAGGCCTACAGGTGGGCTTCACTACAACTTCAGTATTCACCATTTTCTCATTTTTGAAAGTACAGAGCTGCGACCCGATCTGCGGAAACATGTATAAGGAAACCTATGAATCACGACAACCTGCAATTTACTGCAGTATACTTACAAGTATTGTCCATGGATCTCCTTTTGAAAAACATTCGCTTCTGGTTCTTGTTTTTTAGGGATTTTTTCATTATAGATACAATAATAACATTCCGTTGTTGATGATTGTCCCTCAGAAAGTTCTCGGCTGCCAGCATTCCGATTGTTGTTTTGCGTTTGCGGTGTTGGCCTTCCTCTTCGTCTGCACGCAAACACTATTTCCCACCTAAAACCAGAGGATTTTGAGAGCAAATATCAATTTGAAAAAAAATACTGAACCAGGAGAGGTATTGGATGAAGGAACTTAATACCATTTATCCATTTGGCCTAAATGAAAGAGTGGAAGGTGTAGGAGATGTCTAAAGGAGCAATATAAATGTGGAAACTCTTTTCAATGGTCACAATAGATGGAAACGAAGTCATGGCAGGAGAAAGAACTCACTTTTATATGAAGATTGGACCTTGGATTCTCTCATGGATATTTACAATGAAAATTATCAAAATTGCATTCATATATTGAGGACAGTTACATACAGCCTCCCAAAGAATACTGCAAACAAGATGTATGCATCACTCATGTATTACTATTATCATCATAATAATAAGTATGCCATGTGGGTTCTTCAAATCATCAGAGACATAATAAACAGGAAATTCTATCCCAGTTTAGTTCCTGATGAAACAGATCCAAAGAAGAGAAGAAAATTTCTAACCTTGCTCTTCCACAATAAAGGCATTGATTTCATCAACCTTCCTAACATTCTCCATAACATATTAGTCCATAAATCAATTCCAGTGTACTTTAGCTTTAGACATTCACCATGCATTTAGGTTATAAATACACATCCACAATATCTAAACAAATATTTATCACAAACAAACCTGTAAAGAAGTTGACACAAATATCAATCTCGATGATTTCACTTGTAATTGCGCCATTTTTGATTCGAAATTCATTCACCCCAATATTGGACAATGGACATGTTGTCTCAGGAAAGCTAGACATCGTAGATAATTCATTACACAGAAATCTATTCCAAAAAGGACCCAAATTCCGTTTACAAAAATAACATCGATTGGAAAAAGAATAGAAAAATCATCTCTGAAGCTCTAGATAATTACATAGGAAAACAGACTAAGGAGGAGGATGTTGATGAATCATGCTTGAAGGATTACCGAGACAAAGTCATGGGTCTAGTTGATAAAAAAATTACCAAACTGAAAAGGCTTAGTGCTCATAGGCCACATTTACTAAATCCTCCAATCAAGCTTGAGTTAGAGAGACTGAAATCCTATTATTCATTTGCAAGAGGTGGTATTTGCAGCAAATGTGCACCGAACTAAACATCATTGGTAACAAAAATCCGCTATCGGCTTATGTCATTGAACACGGAGATACCTCTGAGGATATAATCCAGAAACATGCCCTATTCAATGAGTCTTACAAGATCCCAAAGTGGTCAATGAGCCTGAGTTATCGACAATCTATGGTCTCCCCAAAATGCATAAAACTACACCTAAGCTCCGATACATTCACAGCATCACGTGGTTCTACCGGCAAAGGTCTTGACAAGCTGATGACAAAATGCCTGGATGCAGTTTATACATATATCAGTTTATGAAACTTTACTGCAAAGGTATACGTATAACAGGATGTGGATTCTTGACAATTCTACGCAGTTGAAAGAACACCTGTCATTGATCAATGAGGAGTCAAGATCTAAATGTGTCAGTACCTGGGATTTTAGTACCTTGTACACCAGAATTCCCCATGACAAGCTGATCCAATCCGTTTTTAAGGCTTCAGACTCAGACTCAGACTCAGACTCACAATGTATTTTATTTGACTCAAAAAGAAATTTTACATAGAGTCAGGAGACACCTAAAAGACTTAAATAGCTGCTAACAAGGGGCCACCTTAATTATTGAGTAAACATAAATATTGACAACAAATAAGTCACTAGAATTATATCATAAATTAATTTGTACTCATTTAAAAAAGAAGAAAATCTACAAAGAGAGACAGTAAGTAATATTTAAAAAAGCTTATCAAAATATGTTAACTGGCGGGTTCATGGTGTGACAGGAGGAGAAGGTGCATGTGATGCAATTTGCTTCAGGCAAGGACTTCTTCTGTGCCAGCCTATAGAAAGCTTTCTTGTCTTCTAAAAAATACAAAAGGTACAAGTGTATTAGTCCTACTTTGGCTACTTCTTTTCTGGACTACCTTGTTGACAATATTTATGCGGAATTTGGCAAAACCCTACACAAACAAACCATTGGAATACCAATGGGAATGCGTTGTACACCACTTTTGACTAATCTCTTTCTAATGTCATATCAATATAAACTCATGAAGTCATTGGAAAAAGAAAACAAATTCCATGCAAAGCTATTCAATTTCACCTACCACTATATAGATGACCTTTTCAGTCTAAACAACTTTTTTGAGAGATACCTCAACAAAATTTACCCACCAGTGTTCTCAATAACCAAGGAAACACAATCTGATAAGGAAGTTCTTTATATGGACCTGCTCATTTCAGCATATTACAAAAGGAATGACTTCAACTTCAAGATTGTCAACTATCCATATCCTGTTGCATCTAATATTCCAGAAAAGCCAGCTTCTAGTGTCTATGCTTTTTGCATCATCAGTTTTGCCAGGGCTTGTGATCATTACAGTGTTTTCTCAGTGAGGCACCTTTCATTATGTGATTCTCTCCTCAGGCAGCGATATAAATACAGGTTTTTATGCAAACGGCTTTGCTGTGTTTACAAGAAATCACGAAACAGTGTTTATAAAATAAGCAAAGTCCATCCAAGAGATTAAAGAAGAGATTCCTCTTCTGATGGCATGTAGTACTCATTTTGTGACAGTCAGGTCTCTACCCAGAAGCTCTAGTTCTTAGATTTCCATTCCAGGGTCTTGTGTGGGAGGAGATGAAAGGTTGGACGTCCTTAAAGGCTTTAACATCACATGTGAGTCCTAAGTCTAACACCTCCTTACACCTTTGGTTTAGTTCCTCTGCCCTTTGCTAGGTCAGGTTCTTCGATCTCAACACTTTGTAATGGACCAATGTATTATCCTTTCTCTCTTGTGATTTTATATGTGAAACACCTATGTATTTGGTTATTGCAACACAAAAAATTTGTATTTATATATACATGTATAATTATACGCATTTCATTCCACACACAAAAATTTAGCAATCTCAACGTACCTCCACAAGCAGAATGCTATTGCACCAATCACAATTATCATGACAGCAAGACCCAATAAACTGCCAAGGACGACATCATTCTGATCTGAAGAAAGAGCAATAATATGGCAATATATGTAAAAATAAACTAGCCAAGCCATTTAAAACAAAGTAGTCTGCAATGCCTTCCACAAAAGAGCAGATTACCCCATACAACTCTGGAATTCCTTCTCTCCCAGATGATATACCTTCTATGACTCTGGAGTACCTTCAACATTCTAAGAAAGAAAAGGGATTAGAACAACTTGTCCTCAGTCAGCTGAAAATTCTCTTCCTCAGATACCCGGAGAGGTATGCAAATGTGGTTGTCTTGTGCGACATACTATGAAATGACCAGAAAATGCCTTACGGAAATTAAGTATACGAAGATGAAAATGCCAGGATGGCCCACGAATAAACAAGCACTAGAAGTTCATGTCCAGTTATAGGTGGAGCCACATACATAACAATTGAGAATTTTGTGAAAAAAGTTTTGTATTAAAGAGGGTAGCCACATCTTCCATATTTTAAAAAACTAATCACAAACCTGTTTAATAAATAAATATTCCTATCATGAAAGTAAATGTACCAAATTACTTTACTTTATCCAGACTCCTATATAGGTTACAATTTAGTTGTCTCAGTGTGAAGTTCTTGGGTGCATTTTTTCTTTCCTTATTGTCTTCACTGCCTTCCCATACATTTTGGATCATTTCAACTTTTTGATCTCCAATTTTGGTGGAAATTGGCAAGACTCTTAAATTAGCAGTCAGCTCAACAGGCCAAAAATTAACTCCTTGTACTGGAGTTCTTTTCCAAGTGGATCTTTTGGCTCTGAGACATTTGTCAAGGAAACAATCACACATTTTTGTTTATCGCATGTAATTTTTAGTTTGCCACATACATATTGGAGCTTTCATAGCATTTAAATTGCTTGGTCTGCAGGGACGTCATGTCATCATAAGATAATGTGTTATGTGTAGATGGAAACCCACAACCTTAAAATGGTGTCTCACAACCAGGGTACAGTAAGGCTATATACAGTGTGGTGCGAAAGTTTTGGCACCCTTTGAGTGGGGTCACATTTTTTTCAAATTTCAGACAAGCCAGTTGCAGAATCTTTTCAACGTGAATTGTGTGAGTGAAGGATACCCATGCACTCAATTTTAGCAAGAAAGAACAATGGAAATATAAAAATGTAAAACAATATGGGTATTTTCGCCGGATTTCACATGTACAAAAGTTTGGGCACCCATACAGATTCTGATCTTTATTTTTGTATAACTCTACATTAAGCAATATAAAAGCTCTAAAATGCTTTGGATAATAATGTAAACATCCCAGGACTTAATTTCTTGTGCATTTTTTATTGTTCTCCCCACAAAGAGACTTCAAATGTTGCATCTTTGTGGTACCTATGGCATCAATTGCACATATCCAGTTATACTGAGAGTTTTGAACATTTCTGGGCCAGGAGACCTGGTTAGCCTCTCCTTTACCTAAAATTAACATTGTTATCTAAAATAACCAAAAATATTTAAGATTTCCATCATTTATTTAGGTTAATATCCAGCAAAATTAAAAATATTAGTGTGCAGTTCAACTTATTGTTGCCAGCCAGGGACTATTTTTGCTGGAAAAAAAAATCAACTTGGGGTTAATTTTGTTTCTATTAAGTCAATTTTGCTATTTTGCAACAATTAAATCTTGTAGTTTGCCTCATAGACCTCCACAGGTATGACACGGAATGTGCTCGACAGGTGCATCATTCCACCATCAGCATGCAGATGTGAAAAGCCAAGCTATACAAGGTATCACAATTACATAGCTTAATCTGACATTCTGACTGTCTGAATCATGCCAAAGGACCCATCTAGCTATTTGGAAGCATTCTGGATCAGTCATTGTGGTGTTTGAGATAGGGGAGTAAAAAAAATGCATTGAAATGGAATCGATGATACACCAGAATGTAATAAACAAGTTTGACTCCCCAAGGGCAAATATAGGCAGGCCAAAAATTATGGTAGATAGCTGTATTAATTCCGAAATTGTCATTTTTACACAACACAACTCAAAAACAACAGGTTTCGGAAATATTTTGCAAGAAAATTCGAGGTACTCAGAATGGATGCCCAGAAATTTTCAATTTTGTGGCATTTTAAGTATTTTAGTTGGATATAGGTCTGAGCTACTCCAAACTTTCATCAAGGAATAATCTGTCATGTTTAGGTGATGTAAAATAAATATGATAAATCAACTTTTTTGCTGTTGGACTCAAAATAATTTAAATTTTATTGAATAAACTGACGTACCTCAGGTACCTCCAACTTGCCAAGTTTGGAGTCATTCTGTTAGGGATTACAATTTTAAAATTCATAAAAAATGAAGTCCTGGTATGCTAACATCATTATCCAAAGCATTTTAGGGCTTTTATATTGCTTAAACGTAGCGTTATACAAAAATCAAGATCAGAATCTGTAGGGTGCCCAAACTTTTGCACATGTACATATAATATCAGACAAAAATACCCATATTGCTTTACATTTTTATACGTCCATTGTTCTTTCTTGCTAAAATTGAGTGCATGGGTATCCTTCACTCACACAATTCACGTTGGAAAGATTCTGCGAATGGTTTGTCTGAAATGTGACCCCTCTCAAAGAGTGCCCAAACTTTCGCACCCCACTGTAGATGGAGGCCAATGGGACCAGTGGAGGAGTTCAGGGCAGTATATTATAATTTTGTTGAATAGGCCCCATTTAAGCATGTAACTACCAAACGGAGCCTCCATTAGGGACTTATGGGAGTTACGGGAGTTGACATGAGTTACCGGAGTTTTGGGAGCTAGCGGGAGTTACCAGGAGTTACGGAGTTAGCAGGAGTTGTGGGATTTAGCGGGAGTTACCGGGAGTTATGAAAATCCAATATTTCAAACATCTTTTGATTTACCTGCTAAGACTGTGTTGAACTCAATGAAGAACATTATAGTAAGTAAACACAACCGACACTTATCCATGGTTGAGGTTGGGTGTGGTATGAAATAAGTAGGAAGAAATAGAATTATTATTTTGGACATTTTTACTTCCTACTCCATGAATCATACCTTTGTGGGTCATGCCATGCATGAGTGTCTTCGGAATTAAACATTCTGCTTTTACGAGGGGTTTTCCAAAAGTTCGTCCAACTTGCCATAACTTTTGCAATATTTAATCCTGAAACACGATTTTTGGGTCAGATAATATTGAAGTAATTTGCAATGATCCTCTAAAAATCAGATCATAGAAACAAAAATAAATGGTTAATTTGTTGCCATGGAAACCAAAAGTCATGAAATGCGGCAGAGGGCACTTTTAGAGACTCAGATTCATTATGTCTTGTTAAAAAATTCAAGTTTTACCAGGGATACAGGACAGGAAACCTATTAAAAATAATCCCTCACATTTCCCAAATTCTTAAAATAATGAACTTGACACAGAGTACATTTCCTCTTACCTTATATATCCAATGCCTCATAGTCCTTATATTTAGATCACTGTTCGTGTTTCGCAGACTATTTGCACTTTACGATTGATTTTCCATAAGTTCTGTCCAACCTGTCATAACTTTTGCTAGATTTTATACAGAAAAATGATATTCTGGTCAGTTGATATTGAGATAATTAATGATCCCCAAGCAATCAGATCATATAGAAGTAAAATTAATTGTTTATCCGTTGCTACGGAAACCAAAAGTCATGAAATGCGACTGAGAGCAGGCTAACAGACACATCCTTGATATATCTCATCAAAATATGTAATTATTACAAGAGATATAGCACAGAATATGTTCAAAACATTCATAGCCATTTCACAACTCCACAAAACTAATGACTGGGAAACTGAATACATTTTCTCATACTTTCTAAACATGTCTAAATACAATCGACATGTTTAAATCTATTTTGACATTTGGCTGTCTTCTTTTCTTGGGTTTTCCAATGTGTGGTCTCTTCATTCAGAAAAAGTTTCCACAACCTTCATTTGGTTTCATCACTCATGCTGTCGTCCTTTTATGTATGATAAAGAAGGTTTCTTACCCTCTCTGCTAGTTTTTATCAAATAAAATTAAAGAAAGATAGTGGGTTTACATAATGTCATCCTTATCCAGAAAAATGTATCTCATAAAAAGCTGAGTAACTGCATGAAGCCAACCCCAAGATCAGGTGCATGTTTCTGACTTTTTTAATGAAAACTGGCATAGCTTGGCTAATAACCAACCTAGAATGACCATTCTTAGCTTGCATAAAAGGAAACCTTTCCTTTTTACTGGTTATAGGAGTTGCAGCACTGTAAATCTGATAAAATGTGAACAGTAGATGATGATATCTGCGGATATCATCAATTTTGTGGTGTCCCAAGTAACAAAAAACCTGTATCTTCTGTGTTTAAGGGTAGATATTTTTGTAACGATGCACAGCATTGATATGAAAGTTTGCCAGTGTCTTTTCCTGCTTATTCTAAAAATACTCTGAATGTTTGAGAGGAATATTGAAAATCAGATGGACACGCCTACAATTTAACTGATGTGGCGCAAGGTGTCCCGATTTATGGGAATTTGCAAGCAGCCGATTTTTGGACTCAATAGGAAAAAGATTAACAAACATTTTACTGATTTTATAATGTACGATCTTGGTCCCACCTATCTGCTATCTATTCAAGCAAACAGGACCAATCTGCCATGTATATTTGATGAGTAATGAGAAAAATAAAAATGGGACATGAAATGTTCTGTCATGAAATTTTCGCAAATATTTCCCAACTTTCGATTTCAGCATCCTTTTTGGTTAAGTTTCTGACCGAGAAAGTTGCTAATTTTCGGGATTCCGTTGGTCCCAGCAGTTGGCATTACACCCTGATAAAATTGGACTTCTACTTAAATTACAACTTGACTTTTCACTTGAACCAAAAATGGGACATGAAATGTTCCAAAGATATTTTTCATGTAGCATGTGAGCAGAAATACAGGAAATCATAAAACTAAAAATCTGAAAAGCCCCAGTAGTACACCAATTGACTTTCAACAAACCTGGAGATATCATTGGAAACTACAAACTCATTGCTAATCCAAAAACTTAGTTTTTATATTAATTGGTAAGGAAATATTTCAGATTATAGGGTTTCAAGTACAGTTTCATCAATTTCAATGTTTCTACTAGGATTTTTAGTACATATGTGTAGGCAGTCATAACCACAGCAATATTTCCTTCCAGATACTTTTTAAATCATCAAAATATAATGACTTGAACAGAAGTTATGCTTGAAAATGCAACATGGTATTAGTGGGCCTCATGACAGGATACACCCCCAACCCTATGGGGTAACGCAAATATAAGAAAATGTTATTTTGGAGGTAATTGAGGGGAAAGATGAGTAATTGGGGGAAGGTAGGAGGTTATGTGGGGCAAGTGGGGGGAAGCGGTGGGCAAGAGGGGGTAAGTGGGGGTAAGCGGGGGCTAGCGGGAGGCAAGTGGGGGGTAAGCGGGGGCTAGCGGGAGGCAAGTGGGGGCAAGACTGGGGTAAGCGGGGGCAAGTGGGGTGCAAGCGGGGGCTAGTGGCAGGCAAGTGGGGGGAAAAGGGGGGAAGCAGGGGGCAAAAAGGGGCTAAAGTGAGGGGTAGCTGATATTAAGGGAATAAGAAAAGGGAGCGGGGGGTGTATCCTGTCATGAGGCCTTCCACTGATGAGACATCAGTTCAATCCGTAAAGCTTTTCAGGGAGCTAAATTTTGACCGCAGTGCTATAATCTAGCTACAATTTTTCAAATTTTAACTTCAGATAATTGATTTGTGCTTATTGTTTAAAATTGGGTCTTTTATGCAGATTCCAGCGGTGTTTAGATCATAAAGATTGGTTGAACAGAAGCTGAGATATGCACCGTTTTCGATGACCAAGTCTGATTCTCTCCTTCTATATTATTGATTTGGTCGACTTTAATAATAACAATAATAATAATAATAACTTAATATAGCGCTAATTCCAGTAAACTGCTCATTAGCACTGCTCAGATGAGTACTAAACTCTATCCATGTAGGCCTACAATTGTACATGCAAAATTGTTTTTTGTTTTTCAATATTTCAAAAAGTATATACCATCATACCTTTCAAAAGGCACTACTAGATCATATAAGGCATATGTGTACCAAACTTTATCCGTGTACATACAATAGTGAGCGAGTCTCAGCCCGAAAACAAAAAAAAAAGTATTTTAATTTTTTTTGTAATTTTTAAAAAATGTATAGAATATCTGTCAATGAGACCATCAAAAGGCACAACTAGACCATAAAGGCCACATATGTACCAAATTTCATCCATGCACATGTAATAGTGACTGAACCTTGGCCCGGGAACAAACAAAAATAATTTTTATATATTTTTTATTATTTCAAAAGGTATGGAATATCTATCCATTAGACCATCAAAAGGTACAGGTAGACCATACAGGCTATATGTGTACCATATTTCATCCATGTATACATTGAATAGGGGCCGAGTGCTGGCCCAGAAACGATCTATCCACCAGGCGCCCACCTGCCCGGCGGACGGACAACATTTTGCCCTAGTGATAACAATACCTTGGTAATAAAAAAGAAAAAAAAAGAAAAGAAACGAAAAGTGCACTAAAGTTGGGGTTATTCGTCAACGACTGTTCTGCAGAATTGAAAAGAAATTAATTGTATTGTTGCAACTTCTAATTGATTATTTCTGATGGAGGATGCTTCCATCTCACTGAATGAATTCCATGCTTGAGGGCATCCATTGAAGGATTTATCAAGTGGACAATGCAGAAGAGGCCTTCTATTCAACTTTTAAAAAGGCTCCTAATATGCTGCATGAGAACTTGAGAAGGCATTTTATTGCAATTATTCAGTATTTCGTAATATTGAATCTGGAGTCATATTATGTTGCATCTCAGCTGCCATTAAGCCAGACATTTTAGAATTTTAGCTTCGTAGATCTGCTGGAAATACTTGTAGTAGGGAAGGGTCGTAGGACACAAAAAAACCTGTAATCTAGATTCTTTTTACTTTTTCAATTTATTAGGCCTAACAAAATGTGAGTTTGCTCAATTTTTATTCCATAGCACAGGTCCAAACCAGATTGACCCTTTTCTCGACTCTTTTATTAGTGTATTCAAAAAATTTCAAAGGTGCCATGCTGTGACAAAGCCGCCAACTTCATCTGGACAGAAAATAGGTCATTCTTAAAGAGAGCCAATCAGAGAAGAGATCACCCATGTAAGTACTTCTGTGATTGGCCAAGTTCAAAGTTGACCTATTTTCCGTCCAGATGAAGTCAGCAGTCAGAGTATGGCACCTTTGAATAATATACCTGTGACATTTAAGACGAGACTATCAGGTATGAGGCCAGAAAATTTGTTGGGAGGGTAGAACCAAGATGCTAAATATCAAATAGATCTGGCCTTATGAATAAGCCTGAAAATCAGTATCCTTTAAATTCCTTATAGTTTTATAGTCTTTTTAGCATATTCATCAGAAATTTCATAAAAAGGCACTTAGGTTTTTAAAACCACAAAAGCCATTCCTTCACAAAGGAATCACATTGTTATGGTTTAGTACAGGGCTCACCCATTATAGGCCATTGTTATTTCTAATTGGCCGTATTGAATGAGCCATCACCAGTCAATAAGCACTGCTGAAAGGCGCATATATATGACAAAATGACAGATGCTTAAGTACCCTTTCACAGACTAATGAACAACCTCTTTAGTGATACAACTTGCAAGTGTTTCTATCAATGTATGAACATTAACATAAAATTCATTGAAAAGAAGATTGAAGGCTGCATGATTAGTGCCCTAAAAAGTCTAAACCCATCAACCCAGAATCAGCAAATAAGAGTCACAGTGGACGCCCAACCAGTGTCTTCAGATCAAGAGTAATCATTTATTAGTGCTTTTTTACGTGGTGGTATATTGCACAGGAGATCCTAAGCACCAACATCATGCTCACCGTGACCAACTTCAGGTTAATGCTTTGTCTTGTAATTACCCTTTTCGCTGGAATACGATGTTCGATTTATCAAAAGTACCACTTCGACAGGAAATCAAACGTCAGTTGTTCGTCCACATATTCCATTGGGGACATGAGTAACATCAGATGTGCGGAACGCTGCATGAATCAAAAGGTTCCTGTCTGCCACGCTTACCAACTTACTGGAAGAATTTGCGAACTGTGTCTGACCTGTGGATTTGAAGAGCATTCTTCGTGGAGTGGCACAAATAGAGTCTACTCGCTGGCGCTTCAAGCGGATGTAACTGAAGGTCAGTCTTATTAATTATGTTTAAAGCCCGGAAATTTGATACGCAAAAAGAGTGGACTGCTGCACTGTGAATATGGCACTTTGTGTGTCATCATGCTGATGATTTGTCATGATCATACCTAATACTTTCGATGTTAATTTGATTGAAGGAGACTGATTCCGCTTGTTGACAAATTAAATGGCCTTCTCTTGATCATGACTAATCGATCAGCCTGGAGCTATGTTTCCCAAGTTGAATGTAGAGAAGATGACACTTCATCAGCTATCATGATCGAGTCACAAAGTGCCATTTTCACAGTGCAACAGTCCACTCTCTTTGCACATCAAATTTTCTGGCTGTAAGTTACTCAAGCTGAGCTATTAGTTACAGATAACTAATTACTTAAAAGAAAAGCCATAATCTTTACAGTATCAGTTAGGTTACTTAGTAACCATAGGCGTAGGAGAGGCAATCTATTCAGGGGGCTGTCTATAATTGGATCAATGAGGCTTTTTGCCCAAATTTGCATTCATATAAAGTGTGCCCACAGACTGCACTTGAGATGATTATATTTAAAACTTCGTTCATATTCCAGACCAAGTGATACACATACCCATGGATTCCATAAACAACGGAAATGTCCCAGCCGTGGGCACGAATGCAACGGAAGCAGTGAATTCCAACAGGGCTGGTAGGTCTAACTCTACTCGTTGTTTTTATTGAATTAGTCTTCAGAGCTCTTTGCAGATTTGCGGCCCATTGGAAAATTAATTTTCTTCTTCATTTGCAAACTGGCTTTGCTACGTCATTAACATTTACCTGATGGTTTCTTGCTATTTGGCACCTACTTCAAATTAGTTAATTTGTTTGTTTATTCACACCTATTATGCTGCCAAATAATATTATGATGTCAAACAATCAGATTATTGTTCACTGGAAACTTACAATGTTGGAGATGTGACGTTTCAACCTCTCAGCTAGTGCTGAGGTCTTGTTCACATGGGAGTGAAACACAAAATGATGTGATGTGTTTGTTGTTGTTAACACTCAGGATTTGGTTGTGGACAGGTGGAGGGGGGAGTTGATAGCCTTGGTCTCAGTTGCTGTTGGGGTGTTGCTGTCTGATGTAGATTGACTCTTTGACTTTCCTCTTGATCCAGTCTTGTTCTCTGCAGAGTATTTTGGAATTGTGAAGGGAGATGGAGTGCCCTGTTCAGATGCTGTGTTCGCCTACGGCAGTGGGATGATCTAACTTCTGGTGTTCTTTGACTCTGGTGCCGAGCGATCGTTTGGTTTCTCCAATATATTTGTGTTGGCTGTTCTGGTCACAGGTGATCTCATAGAAAATATCACATTTGTTTTCATCTGGAGTTTTATCCTTAGGGTGAACTAGAAAGGATCGGATCTTGTTCTGTGGTTGGTGGAATGTGTTAATGCCATAAGATCGGTAGATTCTGACAAGATGTTCAGACAAACCTATCAGGTATGGTACTCCTACAGTTGGCATTCTGCCTGTGGATGGTCTGCTGCTGGGGTCTGACTGCTCCTTGGTCTTTGGCTTGGGGAGATGCATTGCCAGGACATCACAAGCACCACCTAAGCCAACTCCACTTTGATAACATTTCTATGTATGTATGTATATGTAATTTAAGAGGCTGAATAAACCTGTCTGTCTGTCAAACACATCAAGTCATCCTGTGTTTCACTCACATGTGAACAAGACCTCTAGCTGAGCAGTTGAAACGTCATGTCTCCAACACTAAGTTTCCAGTGAACAATAATATTATACATAGATATACAACACGAGTGTTTATTCTGCAGCAGACCTGACATGAGTGACGTTCATTGCTGTGAACCACACTCCCATTAAGTTTCATTTATATCCCACAATAAAAACATATCTCCAGTAAAAAGAATTAATAATTTCAAGAGGCACTATTTTGTTTGAATGGCCACAAAAAGATTCTTAGCAACCACACCGACCAATGAGAGCGTCAAAATATTGTGACATCATCACTTCACTGCCCATTGTTTACATAACAACGTCAGATAATGAGATGCATGTGGTTCACAACGATGAACCACATGGTGTGAATCACATGGTTTTTTGCCAGAACTTCACTGCCTATTGTGGGATATACCTTTCATTCCCACTCCCAGGCCAAACTACACTGAAAGACTAAAGTCATGCATAAGTTTTGCATTCAAAAACCTCATCTATATACTCAATAAAAGGTTCTACCAAACACATGCTTTATATAAATAAACCATAAAGTCAAAAGATAATGGTCTTGGGGTTCATTTGAAGGTTTAGATGTTGTCTCATCTGTAGCATCCCCTACAACATCCAGAAACATGCCTTCATTACAATGGAGGGTATCTTGAGTTCTGGTTGTTTTTCTGGGTTGAACACCTCTGCACCATTCCAATTGTTTCATACCCATCATATTCTGTAAGTGGGGACACAATAAATTCAGTTGTGTGCTTGATTGTCATTCATTTAAGGATTCATTTAAGCTCGCATGAAACCGCATACCTGCAAATGGTATGGGACAACAGCAAAAACTGTGTTTTCTGAAAATTCCCCTTTGTCAGCCATTTTTAAAAACGAAAATGTTTCCCAGTTCAGTGATTTATTGTTTGTAACCCTGTTTTCGGGTGTCTTACACCATGGAACCATCATATTGACCATACCCCTTGAACATCTTGCCCTCACAACATATGCATAACTTTTGTCTTTCAGTGTATTATAGCAATAACAAACCAGTCTAATTATATAATTAATGCGACCTTTTCTGTGCTTCTTCAGCCATAGTCTCCACAACAGGGAAGTATGGAGGTGGGCTCTATTTCGTATGCACGACCATCCAAAATAGTAACATCCTTGATCTTGGTTCCCATGACAACCTATGCATCAGCCAGAGTGATTTCGAATCTCCGTTATGCAAAGATGGCGCCACCATTTCATTGTGGTTGAAGTTGGTCAACCCTCAGAGTGAACAGTTCCGAGACCTTTTTGTGTCTAGCCTGATCAAGCTTAACGTAGAAGCAAAACCGTCCGCTACAAAATTTGGCTTCAGGTGCACAGTGAGGAATGCCACACGCAATGTATTTTATGCGAAGTTAGGTTACTTCGATTTCGAAACTTGGCATCACGTGGCGGTAACTTTCAAAGACATCGTTCTGCGATACTACATCAATGGCTGCCTGGCTGTTCAAGAACCATTTCGCGTTGCGAAGAGGACCAACCCTCAACTGAAGAAGAACCTTCGGCTTGGATTTACAAAAGGCATCACAGCCACCATGGATGACTTCCGCTACTACAACGTGGCTAAGGATGAACATTTCATGCATTTCTTGTGGAAAATGTAAACGTTACAACTGACCATATAATTATTACCCTGGTCCCTCCATCCCCTAAGCCCCTGTCCCTTGGGCTCCCTCCCCCTGCTCCTCTAAAACCCCCTTCCCCCCATACACCCCCAATCATCAGTTTGTGCACATGAATTATTTATAATAGAAAAATTATGAGATATGGTAGATAAAATCCATACTAATCATCAGTAGTGTATTCCATCATGGTTGATTCAGACTGATAATTAACTTTATGCTTGTTGCTGGCTATGAACTGAACTCGTTTGGACAGAGGAACTGAGCAGGAATCTGGTTGAAAATGGCATTTTATTAAATGACGGAAATAAAGCAACATTACAAATGTACAATGTAAAGTCATACAAGCAAATGCCGAACAGGTGACACAGTCCAAAGGTGGGGGACAGACCCGCGACACCCCCCCCCCCCACCTGAACAGCCGGCAACCTGCAAAAGAAAAAAGGGCAGACGGGACAGGACCAGCACCCACTGAAATTATATAGACATGCATGTAAGGTTAATGTTGTTGAGAGAGGGAAGTTCCCTCAGGGAAACTTGGCTCAAGAGTTTCAAGTCATGGAATATTTTTGTAATCGGCACTAAGCCTCACGGAGCACAAAGGCTCACCACTGTGGGACGCAAAATGGAATATTGACTATGCCAATCACGTGATAAAGCTGAAATGAATCGAGCCCAAAAAGCAAATTAGGCATAAGAAGCAGAACAAGGCTGAAAGGAAAGTTGACTGTCAACACATAGAAGTAAACCAGGTATCATTATGACAGGAGATGGTCACCAACTCAGCACGATGCCGAACACCGCGTCGAGACCCGTTTAGCATCAAACACACACCAGTTCAGGACCACAGCTCACAACAGAACTGAAGAAGACAAGGTGACAGTTGATTGTTGAAGTATGGTTGATCTGAATGAAAATTATTCACGGTTTATGTTATTAGTTGCAGTTACATTAGCAATGAAGAAACAGGTACCACACTCAGTCGTTTATGTTTTATATTATAATTTCGTGTTTGAAATTGGCATAAGTAGCGAAAACACAGAAAAATTTTCCATGTAAAAGTTGCTAATGTAACCTCAGTGTCCTGAGACGGAATCGAGTTACATTAGCAGTCTTTTTTTATTTTTCATTTTTTTCAAGTTTTATAATGACCAAGACAATTAAAAATTGTTCCAAAATAATTTTCAAGATGTTTTTTATCAATCACATACCATTACATTTTCCTGAATTGGTTTTAGCAGATTCCACAGAGTGCCAAAGTAAGCATGTCTGATCACCAGTAAGTTTGGTCGTCCAAAATTGTCCTCATGAGGCATAAAAAAATATCTTTTTAAGAGGAAAAAGCTACATATTTGAGGAATATTTTATTGATATTTATTCATTACCTCACAGATATACTTAGTAATAGGTTTACTTGCTTCAGGAAGCAACAGAGAGATAACAAAAGGGTTGGAAAGTTTAAGGTACCTTTTAAGGTGGCTCGCTACTCGTGTAATTACGTCATGTGAGCATATTTCCGCGCAGCCAGGCAGGCCCTATCTATGGTAACGTCACCATTCTGCTGGCACTGTTTCAGCATCTTTTTTTAATTCTGAGAATTTCGTGTGTCGGCCGCTTCGTTTGCAATTTGCGCCACTTCTATTGGGGTTAGAGACTTCCCGTTTAAAGCATTAGATGCGCTATGAAGAGGACTACATACAGCCGGAGTTTCAGCTTGATACTCAGAATAGAAAATTTTTACAGGCGATTTTACTCAAGCAGGTCTAATTTCTCAAAAATGACTTGGTAATAAAAAAAAATTGTATATCAATTTCAAGTGTGGTAGGAAGGGTTGTCTGTATTATCATATTGTTCCCCACTATTTTTGGAAGTAAATGACAAAGAATTAAAAAATCCTATCTAGTCAATTTTTTTTAGCACTATGGTACATAAAAAAAGTTAAAATTGTCAAAATCAAAACTTTTATTCCGAGACCCTAGGAAAGTCCTTTAAACTAAATATATCTCTTTGAAATTGCAATCAGCTTTTCCCTTCAAGTGTTTTCTTTAATTTCATGCTTCATTGCATAATATGGGATGCATGACCACGGAATAGCAGGGAAAACTTCACAGTAAAAAAATTAAAGAAATAAATGCAGTTTTTCAGGTTTGGGTGAACTGACTTTCTCATGCATAATCTCAAATATTTTTTTTAAAAGGCTGGTAGCGACCACTTTTTTTTGCATATCTTTGCTATAAACTATATTTTTGATCATTCTAAACTATTTTTGAGAAATCCTATCTCGGAAAGTTCACGAGTATTGAGCAACCTTAAGAGCACTTTTCGTGAAATCTGCCCAAGTTTTTATTAACTCAGAACATTATGTTGGCCAGATTTTATGGACAAACAGAGACAAAAGTAACAAAATCTGGTTACAAACCACAAATAAAGAGAGTAGTAATTATGAAATAGCCTACATTTCAATATTGAAAATTGAATATAACTAAATTGAATAATACTACTGGTAACGGCCAGTCTGGAACCAGACTGCCTTCTTTCCCAATCCCCTTATTTTAGTTATTTATTATCAAAACAATAAAAATTATTTAAATAACTGGATGCTCCATCTTATAAAGTACAATATGCTCCCTAGGGTAAGTTCTTTCCCCATCCCCTTATTTATTTCAAAACAATTAAAAATTATTAGAACAATTGGATGATCTTTCTAATGAAACACGGTATGCTCCCTAGGATGAGTTGCAAACGCAGTTTGCAGTCTGGAAGAATTCAGCATGAAATGGAATCATATGGGGGGAGATAGGAAGTGAGTCCACTGGGACACCTCATTTCGATACATAGTATGGAACTATTCATTCTATCTTGGACAAACAGACTGTAGCCACTTGTATTCAATTCTCTGTTTACTGTTTCCCAACCTAACACAAAACTGTACAGGGCCATGACGAGCATGAAAGCACTCTTTAAAAGGGATTTACAGTGCTTTTGATGAAGCTGCAGGTGATCACTTCGGGAAAGAGGGCCAACTCTCGAATGTGGTTTTGTTCATGTTCCTGTGGGGTCCAAGGAGGGTATTCCTGCCAGAAAACACATTGTAAAGAATGTCCTAAACATTTTCTATGGGTCTCAGGTCAGATAACCTTGCTGGTCAATACTTCACTGCAATACCTTCAAATTTAAGATGAGCTGTGATCACTAAAGCTGGGTACAGATGTGCATTTTCATGCATGAGCTAAAAATTAACTGACCCATTGTTAGGCCTCAGTGTGATTTCCGCCAGCCCATTGCTGGTAATTATGCAATTCACTTGTCCTGCATGCACTCCATACACACCGTGCACCCTTCTGTTGACAAGGTATCAAGGACCGTCAAGAGAGCTTTGAAAACGTTGGACTCAGAAAAACATCACCTTGAGTTTCTTCCAACCCAGACATGATGACCACATGTCAAAATGAGACCTGCAGCTTCATCATGTCAAAATTGAGACCTGCTTGCATCTGCAGACAGTAGAGGCCACTGCTCAGAAAACTACTAAAAGCGGGGCTCCCTGTTGAACTCCAACATTGTTGCATGGCGATACAGGGCAATCAGAGAAGGTCAAACTCACTTTCTGCATCGAAAATGGTATTCAAGCAGTGGGTTTCTAAATTTTTGGTCCGAGATTACAAAATTTGTAGCACCACCAGAGTCATTTTTCAGTAACATGACGAGGCCAGTGCCAGAGTTGGTGGAGATAATGGTCCTGTTGCTGCAGTATGGACCTGTGTCTGCCCTTTCCAGGTCTACTGCCATTTATTCCTGTGCCTCTACAATGGCTGGGAAACCACATTTGGTGCCACACCAGACCTTTAGCCCCCCTTCTCACTTTAGTACCTTTCTGTGGGAATTACCCATCCCCGACAACCTCAATTAAGTAATAGATAACGCCCTCGTTTGTGACGATATCCAATATATCCGAGGGCTTTAGCCCGAGAATTATTGCATATCGTCACAAACAAGGGTGTTATCTAACTTATACCACTAAGTACAAAACAAATTAATTTAAAGCCCTTTGTTTGCCTTCAATCCTTCTTGTTTGACAACATTTCATTGTATTTGTTGCACATTCATGTTCCTCAGTTCATTTGAAGGTTGGCAGCCCTGAAGGCAACAGGTCAGAATTCTTTGTTCTCAGGAAATAGTACAATACATTAATTTTGTGGATAGAAAGATAGATGGAAAGATAGATAGAAAGATCGATAGTTAGATAGAAATAACACAATACATTAATTTCATAGATTAATTTTATAGATAGATAGATAGATTGATTGATAAACGGATAGATAGATAGATAGATAGGTCGATAGTGCAGCCCTCTCAGTCAAGGTCTCTTTGGTGAGGCTGATTATTACAGTCCCTGAGCAAGTTTTATTTTGAAGTTACGAAATACATTCGAAACAGTAATACAAAGCTAGAAAGCAAAGAGCAGGGGTTCGGGGGCGGTATCCCCCAAATAAGAAGAAGCAGGGGTTCGGGGGCGGCAGCCCCCGAATTACGAAGAAATAATAATTCTTTGACTTTGCCAAATGGGGCCAAAATTGTTGCTCTGCTGCTCCACTATTTTTTTTTTGCAGCTTGCCTATCCAAAATGAACTATTTTATCAAGTGACCTTAAATTTGATCATTATTTCAGATATTGGTATAAAAAAGAGTGAATACAGCCTTTTTATTGAGACCAGCTACACTTGATACAATCTTCCTCCTTGTTTTCTGTCTGTGTTGTTCAGTTTTAATCCTTTGTTGGTCAGTTTTGTTTCAGTGTTTCCTTCAATTTTGTCAACTTGTAGTCAGGCAAGCATGCAATATCATAGTCAGGCGTATGAGCTGTGATGGGTCATTCTCAAATTTCGGGACAATTTGCGTCACTCTAGCTCCCTGACATTAATATGAATGCGATAAATATCTGAAGCGTCACTCTGCATCTGTTATTCATATTTCTACTTAGAACCACTGCATTTGGAGCAAAAAGTCATTCATTAGACTTTTTTTAATGCATTATGTCCAGAAATCCGTGCAAAATCGATGGTTTTTCGCTGTCACTGGACCTGACATGACAAAATCAAGTGTTCATTTTCCTCCAAATATACCATAATTTTCAAAGTTTCTTTGCACGATTCATGGGAATATAGACTTGAATTTATATTTAGTTCATATTCAATTTATTTTGGGTATAATTTCATTGATTAAATTGATACAACAGTCGTGTCACTAATTTATATCAATTTTTTTGTCCCCTCCATTACTTGCCATAGCTCTGTTCGTTATTGTTTTTTATGAGCTATTTTCACTGAATATCATCAGACGCATGTGCGCCATAGTACCACTGCCTTGCAGACTTCATAAAACATGTATTCAATAAATTATGACATAATGTTCATAAAAAATGTTTTTGGTCCCACTGAAATGTCCCCTCCGTTTCCTTCATTTCCAAGCTTACCAATGATAATTTTACAGAGCGATTTCATGTATATGTTGCTGAGAGTGGCAGGTTTTAATATTCTGCAATTATTTTGTCAAATCTCCAAAATAAAAAGCAGTAATGAGCGAAAAGCAAAAAATTGTTCCCCTCCGTTACCGTCCACTCCGTTACCAGATCATGAGCAAGAAATCGACATTTGGACCAAAAAATCTACTGATACGAGATGAAGTACTTCTGAAAATAATAGTTACATCAATCTTTTATCTTTTTTCCTTTTGTCGCTGTTCCTACAGTTGGTTTTTTACATCAAAATTCCCCTCCGTTACCACATTGTCCCCTCCGTTACAGGACAATTTTCCTATACCCGTTGTCCCGAAATTTGAGAATGGCCCTGATATGCATTATATCAGAGCGAAATCCTGCCTTCTGATTGGCCAGAAAAAGCAAACAGTGGTATAAGTCAATTTGAGGCAAAAAGCAAGCAACGTCATGAGATTTGCAAGTTTTCATAGCTACTTTAAGGTTGTTTATATAACATTGTGTGTTTAGTTGAAGGTGTCAGAAACATTAGTGTTAAAAGTGCGCATTGATTTACTGAAAGCTGTGACTTAGCTGCCTGTATAACATTGTTTGTTTGATTTGAAGCTGTTAGTAATACAAGTGTCAAAAACAAAGGCAGATTTTACAAAGGAAATAAGTGGATTTACTCATGCACGGAATTGGGTCATTGAAAACCATCAGCATCCTCTTCGACAAAGAGAGAATGTGTCAATCTGGGCTTCCCCTATTCTAAAAATAGCAGTGAAACCAGATCAAAGTATCCCATGATCCCAGAAGAGTGGAGTTTGTAAGAACTGGGCTACCAATTTGCTTAATATTCAGGTCAGTAATTGCTACTGCACTCAAAAAACAACTCTATCATTGCTGTTCTACATCAGGATATTTTCAACGTGGGGAATACTCTTTATTACGTAATTTTTATTTGTTATAGAAAGAAAGGGAATGCTGCATCTGAGGCTGAAATGTGTCACATTAATAATTAATGCCTTTCCCAGAAGGGCCCATTTATAGAATTCAGTCAATGCACAGTTCTACGTGTGATGCATGTTGGCACAGTGCCACAGTCTAGTATGATGGGAGTCACTCATATAATTATATAATATGACAACTATGAAAAAAGTGATGATGTTGCTCCATATATTTTGCAGTTTAAACATTTTATTTATTTTTTATCACATTGTAAAATTTCTCAAATTTAACAAATTTATTATAATAGCCAAATTAAATTAATCACTACATTAAATCGGCTAAACTATTATTTTCATTTATATTGATTAACTTTAGCATTAATTAAGCCATTTCTATTACTTAATAATTTAACAGCGCATAGAAAATAATAATATTTAACCATTTGTTGTTGTTTATCTTTTAGATCAAAATGGCTGGGACTCGTCTTTTTGAATGCAAGAATGGTGACAAATTCACGGATGTCACGTTTAATGTGCAAGGGTCAGACGTTCAAGCACACCGCCTGGTGGTGATTTCTGCGGGGGGAGGGCTAAGTAATCTCCTGGAAGAGAACCCAGGAGCAAGAGTTGAGATTAAGGAGGAAGTGACTCTGGAGACATTCAAATCTGTCCTCCAGTAAGTTGAGAAAATTACAGCTGTTAGTTTTTTTTTTGCATTAAATGATATTTGCACTGTAATAGTGAGGCAAAACAATGAATAAGTTGAATTTTGAGCATAACATCAATTATGATGATACAGTGTACAACATTGCTGTGGTTTCTATAAATCTACATTTGACAGATTACTGTATTTCTACACAAATCAAGACTATAGTCTTGTCTGGTAATATAATGTCTACCCATGTTCTTAAACCATTTTATTGGTAAAATAGACTGAAAAAAAAAACTTGTCAAGCTTCAAGTCTACCAAGATTAGAAAACTAAATGTTTTGTTAAAGAGTCATGTTGAGATTAATTACATGTTGATTTATAAGGCTTTTACTGCTGAAGTCAAACATCTGATTTTCAATTATTTGATTACAATAGAACAATAGTTTTTTTCTGAAGTAAATATTTGATGTTAATTATTGGACACATTTTGAAACACATAGAGATTTCTTTGCAGGTATATTTACACAGACACCTGTGATGTCAATGACGAGAATCTCTTTGAAGTGACCCACGCCGCGAAGGTCTTTGGGTTAGATCAGTTGGAGAGACATTGTGCAGATGCTGTGAAGAACAAACTAGCTGCCTCAAATGTCACGGCTTTCGCAACTCATGCTGTAGAACTGGATGCTAAGGAAAACGTCAAAGTCTGCCAAGAATACTTCAGGACCAATACCTTGCAGGTCATTAGGATGAGGGAGTTCCTGGAAATATCACATGACGTTCTGCTGAAACTCTGCAACAGCGATGGAATTACTTGTTCTGAGCTTGAACTGTTCACAGCTTGTGTGGAATGGGCCAAGAGAGAATGTCTACGAAAACGTTGGGGAGTGACCCCGGAAAACCTGCGTGCTGCTCTTGGAGATGTCCTGGCTAAAATCAGATTCCCTGTTATGAAGAAAGAAGAATTTGAAGACAAAGTTGTGCCCTTGGAAATTCTGACGTACGAGGAGGTGGGGAGGCTTGTGGTGGGATGGAGGAAGAAGGAACAGAGGACGGACTTCTCTGATGAGTACAGAACTGAGGTGGTAGAGGTAAGACGTTGTATTAGAGAGAAGAGAATTTCACCATCATTCAGTTACCAAAGTAAACAAATGAAGGCCACTTTGGTCAAAAATTATGTTGACAAAAAAAAAACACATTTCTTGAACTTGCTGTTTCGTTCCTGTCATTCTAGTCAATGACATCTACGTCTGCACTATACTATAGTCATTGCAGTTTGCAAGAAAGTTGGGAAACAAAAATATTCAGGAAACAAGGCTTTAAAATTTTGTCAGATGATTTTTAATCAATGGTTGCCAAGTAATTTCGGGCAAATATTGTGGGTGCCTCACCCTCACCGAAGTGCATGCACATGGTACATGTATGTCTTGTTCATATACATGTGGGTCTATTACTTTATATTGTGAAGAAAGTTTCCAGACATAAATCACCTTTTCCCTTTTTCAGTTGTCAGTAACGGATCTCAGGAAATTTGAGTTTCCAAATATCCCAGATTCAAAACTAACATTACCTCTGTCAACTAGCATCAAGGACCTGAAGGAGATGGAAATATTTGACAATGGTAAAAATCAAATCATGGAAGGTCTGGCAGACAAGTTTACCCTGGCACACAAGGGGACCATTCTGAGGAACGAAGACACCTTGGCGTCCATCTATACCCCAGGGGAGCAGCTGCTCATTGACTTTCATTCTTTTGACATCGTTGTTAGTGACTACAATTCAAAATGGAAGTTTCCAATGACAATCAAACCTTCTGAATTATCATACAGTGCGACAACAAGTGCCATCAAAGCAGCGGTGTATTGCCACAAAACTATCATGCCTAATAAAGCAAGGATACACCATGGCCGCAAAGCAGGTGATTTTGGTCTTAAAGTCGAGAACCTTTATCCAGGGTCGACGGTTGGAATCAAGGAAGATTCTTAGTCATTTTCAAGGGTCTGTTTACTTCCTAATAATTATATTTAAAGGGACAGTTAATTTATCGTTGTAATTAATTGACAGACAAAATGCATGGCCCCGACCACTGAGATAAAAAGGATATTTTGAAGAAAATGTGCGATGATGGAGTATGCGAATGTCGAAGCATGCCCGGGCTCCCAAGAGCCTCTCCTGACCATGGATGCACCACTGTGCACATTGAAACTCATAAATAAATAGAGCAATGACTAGGAGACCAGATCTGGCCGGGGCGGGGGGGAAGCCCAGTCCCCCGAGCACTCAGATTGTGTTGCATATTCAGGGGAGGATCCAGAAAATTCCGGTGGGGGGGTCTATCGGACTATCTCGTCGCGGAACGCATAATTCGCGACATAATGCGACTGCGCGCGGATAAAATTAACATGTAAAAATATATACATTTTGGTCCGGTGGGGGGGGGGGATGCATCCCCCCATCCCCCCCCTGCGTCCGTCCCTGTGCATATTGCATTATATTCCGCACCATAATTGTCAGGCCAGTCATGTGGCAGGAGATCAGTCACATGACACGCCAATAAATAGTGATATTGGTGTCTTAAAAGTGTTATTGGCTTGTGGTGAGTGATAGTGCCCCTAATTGCCTATTATTTAAGGGCAATCCTGGGGTGAAAGGAAACCTAACTTCTTGAAATGTCAATCTGTCATTTTATAAATGTGACCATTGTAAATACTGGGAAAAATTATGAAATTTCATATGAAACAATAGGAATCAACTTGCTTATTTACTTAAATAAAAAAGCATGTATAAGTCTGAAAATTTGTGTGCAGAATGTAACAAATAGTGGATGTTAAATCAACCAATATTGAGTTATTTTGGCCTGAGCCTATGGCCCTGACCAACATTACTGCTTCGTCCAATAAAAACTCAATATTGGTCTCCTCACCATCCACTATCTATATAGTATATTGCGAAGCTTTACTGTGAGAGATCCTGCACTGTAAAATTGGAGGCACTGATTCAGCTCAATTGATTGAGTGAGATGGTTGCACAAGTTGATTGAGCTAATATAGATTAATGTTTTAAGCTGAGATAACTCAAAATACCGAGCTGAGATAGCTCAAAATACTAAGCTATGTTGACTAAGGTATTCAAGCTGAGAAAAACTCAAAACAATGAGCTGTGTTGACTTACAGCTCAAAATATTGAGTTTTGTTGACTTATTGAATCCAAGCTGACACAACTCAAAATTTTGAGCTGTGTTGACTTATTTTTAGTTGCTTTTGATTTATATTTGTGTGACCTGTCTTATAAAGTTATTTATGAATATGGGCTGTAATCCCAAAATATAGTTTGATCCAGTGGCGTCCCTATGGGGGGGCACGGGGGGGCACGTGCCCCCCCATATTGGACCTGTGCCCCCCCCAGGTGCCCCCCCATATGAACTTTCCAACTCTGGCTAAAATATACAGTTAGTATTGAGGGTGCCCCCCCAGAGAATCGCGTGCCCCCCCAGGTGCCCCCCCGCTCGAGACCCCCCAGTTACGCCACTGGTTTGATCTCTCAAGGGGATCCACCTCATCCAGTATGCTTCATTTTAGCACACCATGGACAGGCCCAAGCTGCATTCAACAAAGACCATTGCATCACCAGGAGATTTAAAAATTAATTTCTTGTGAATAAATCCCAATGGCCTGTGGCTCATCTCAGTTGGTATACAGTGCTAGAAGCCTATATTTGAACACACTCTGACTTGGAAATGTTGGTTGACGTGTGAAAGCATGCATCTAATTACTCCCACATATTAATTTAAGAGAGATAAAAGTAAAAAAGTAACCAGCTAAAGTGGTCTGCTACTCATTTTTTCTCTGGGATAGGGTAATATAAATGTTCTTTTTTCTTGTAAGTAAATAATTATTTAAAACTAAATGCAGTCTTATGAGAAGTGCTTGTTATACATGGCGCTATATGTGGCATGACTGAGATGTCAAGCTATCTGCAACCCTGGGGGGGGTACTTACTATGTTCAAGTGTACACCTATGCTCGGCTCAGTAGGCCCCCTTTTTCAACTGAAAAATTCCTAGAGTTGGGTCTAAAAATTTGACATAATTCCTAGAGTTGGCCCCTAAATTTAAATAGGAACTTTTATCGAATTTCGATGTTATTTTTCAGTGAAATTACGTGTTAATACATGGGAAAAACAGGGAAATATCATAGTGGCGACAAAAAAAAATCCTAGAGTCGGGGTATTTTCGCGACGACCGAACGCCCAGCACCGGGTCTGGTCGCCGAACTTCCAGCCTAGCATACGTATCAGAAAAAATGTTGAGTACCCCCCCCAGGTCTGCAACAACTGAAGCTTTTATGTTTTCACAGCTTAATGTTATGATTCGTTTGGACAACTTACAGCATTGAGCTATCATACCTTGACAACTTATAGGATTGAGCTATCATAGCTTGAAAATTATTAACATTCTCAGACAGCTCAAATTATTGCTTCAACACAGTTTTCAAATTTTACAGTGTGTTCAAGTTCGGTTTTGTTCGTGGAGTGGTGGAAAGTGCTCGTAATGTTAAAATCAACTAGTCTCCCCAAAAAAAATCATATATTATTTAATGCTCTGCAGGTTGCGATACTTCGTTATTGTTATCATTTGTGGGGATTCCTTGTTAGTTACACTACCCTTCAAAAGTTTGAATACACCTGGGAATGCGAAGTTTCTTTTAAAAATACTCGATTTTGAATGGAATTTTTGTTTTACATTAACATCAAACAACAAAAAGAAGTCACATTGAAGTCAGAAGTTGTCTTTATTTTGTCATTTAAGGTAATTTTGGTTGAAATGTATGGCTTTTCTCGATATCCCAAATTTTGGTATTTAAAAAAAAATTGTCACAGCCCTAGTTATCTTCTAGGTTTATGAAATTTAATCATATTTAAGTGTTTCCAGAGTTGTAACATGATCGTAACAGCAGTTTTAAACCCCCAAAAGACAGTTTACAAATTGGACATTGACCACTCAAAAATACAAAATTTAGATAATTTCGGGTCACCAAGAAGAATAATCATAGAATGTATCTTCTCAAGCGAAAATTATTTATTGGAGCCATTTCAGCATTGTTTCGACCCAAAACTAGCCAAACTCAGTATTTTTATCCGATATTCTACGGTCATTTTCTGGTCTGAAGCTACACGTACTTGTAAAATCATCAAAAACCAGTGAAATGTGTAAAAATGATAAAATGTCATAAATATGGAAGATAACCATGCTTTCATAGCTTTTCGTCGAAAATGAAACAAGCATCCTCGGATACAATGGCTGGTTAATCCTATGGGAAAGTAGAAGGTGTGATTTGCAGCATGCGAGAGCTTCTGAGGCAAAAAATATGAGTGTAGGAACAGTGGAACTGGAGGTTGAGGTAGAGTAGGGTGATGTCTGCGTGAACTAGATTCTCTTGACGTGAGGGTATAGCAATGAAGTATAGGTGCAACTTGCTGCAGTGAGCATTGCGCAAGTGTTTGAGTAGAGCGTGACAGCAGACACTAGTGTCTAACAGAGTCGCTGCCCATATAGAGCTATGGGCCGACAAATTCATAATGTGGAATACTTGTACCAAATTTCATAACTCTAAAATAAGCGGAATATTAAGGTCACAAATGGACAGTTCAAGAATGACAAAAGATGGCTGCCAGAAAGGCCTACATCTTGAATTTATCGTCATGTTCCCAATCAATACCCACAGGCGTACACCTGAACCAAATTTTATAACTCTTAAGTGAAATATTAAGGTCACATTTGGCAGTCCAGGAATGAAGAAAGATGGCTGCTAAAATGCACGCTATCTCAGTTGTCTCGACAGGTAGGCTACTCATTCTTCTGCTTTCACCCCTAGCATATAACTAGCAAAACTAGCAAAAAAAATTTTTTTTGCGAGGACACCCCCCGACGTGACCCCCCCCCGGACTTGTAAAATATAAAATTTTAAAATTACCTCCTTCCGAGGAGAGCCCCAGCCTAGAAATATAACTAGCAAAAATAAAAATGTGACTCCCCCCCCGGGCCTTGTATAGAATATAAAATTTAATACCTCCCGAGGTGACCCCAGCCTATCTAGCAGAAATAAACTTTTTTTTTCTTTGCGAGTACTCCCCCCCCCGAGGTGACCCCCTCGGGACTTGTAAAATCCTAAATTTTTTAATTACCTCCCTCCGAGGTGACCAACCTAGAAACATAACTAGCAAAAAAAAAAATTTCTGCAAGCTCCCACCGGTTGTGCCCCCCCCCCCCGGGCCTTGTATAGAATATAAAATTTAATACCTCCCCCGAGGTGACCCCAGCCGAGCAATATATCTAGCAGAAAAAAAAAAATTTTTTTGCAAGTATCCCCCCGAGGTGACCCCCCTCGGGACTTGTAAAATCCAAAATTTTTTAATTACCACCCTCCGAGGTGACCCCTAGCCTAGAAATATAACCAGCAAAAAAAATTATTTCTGCAAGTACCCCCCTGGAAATGTCCTTCCCCCCCTCGGGCCTTGCACAGAATATAGAATTTAATACCTCCCCCGAGGTGACCCCAGCCTGGCAATATAACAGGCAGAAAATTTTTTTTTTGCGAGTACCCCCCCCCGAGGTGACCCCCCTCGGGACTTTTAAAATCTAAAATTTTTTAAATTACCTCCCTCCGAGGTGACCCCCAGCCTAGAAGTATAACTAGCAAAAAAAATAATTTCTGCAAGTACCCCCCTGGATGTGTCCTCCTTGCACAGAATATAGAATTTAATACCTCCCCCGAGGTGACCCCAGCCTGGCAATATAACAGGCAGAAAATTTTTTTTTTTTGCGAGTAACCCCCCCCCCGAGGTGACCCCCCCTCGGGACTTGTAAAATCTAAAAATTTTTAAATTACCTCCCTCAGAGGTGACCCCAAGCCTAGAGATATCACTAGCAAAAAAAAAAAATTTCTGCGAGTACCCCCCCGGATGTGACCCCCCCCCGGGGCCTTGTATAGAATATAAAATTTAATACCTCCCCCGAGGTGACCCAAGTCTGGCAATGTAACAGGCAGAAAATTTTTTTTTTGCGAGTACCCCCCCGAGGTGACCCCCCTCGGGACTTTTAAAATCTAAAATTTTTAAAATTACCTCCCTCCGAGGTGACCCCCAGCCTAGAAGTATAACTAGCAAAAAAAATAATTTCTGCAAGTACCCCCTGGATGTGTCCTCCCCCCCCCCCAGGCCTTGCATTCTACATGTCTCCCTATTGGCTGAAATGGCCACTCCCACCAAGTCCTTCATTCTCATTGGCTCTAAATGGCCACACCCCCAAAAATTAAAAATTTTTAAGTACTGCCACAGTTTCAACCGAACAACTGTCAACCCATTACACCTTGCCTAATGCTGTCAAATTAGCCAACTAAGATTGCTTCTAACCAGCAATTACCACAAACACAAACTCAACGCATGATGGCCAAAAATGCATACCTGTCATTATGCGCCACACCTCAAAATATCGACCACACCCCCAAAACCCATTATTAAAAAGGCTAGAGAATTCTCCAGAATTCTCCAGCCAAAAATGGGATATCAAGAAAACGATATGAATTTATACCAAAATTATCTAAAACCATGAAATATCATGAACACCTTATGGCCTGAATGTGAATTTCCATATTGTTTGATGTAAGTATAAAACAATTTGATGATGAGGTATTTTTGAAAGAAATGTATCCTTTTCTGGTGTATTCAAACTTTTGGAGGGTAGAGTATCTCAAATACAACTGTATATAAACAACCTTTGTCTCACATAGATGTGTTTATAGCTACTAAATTTTGTTTAACATACAAAAACAAAATTACACAATTTGCAATATCTAGTTTCGCAAGAATGCCTTATCAGACTTTTATTGGCTGTTCAGTTTACACAGATTTGCCGAGATTTAAATTTTATGTTGTGAATAGTTAGTTACTTTTTGACAGGAAACGTGTCCATTAGAATTACGACAATTGCAAAAAGTGTTTTGACAGGTCCACAAAACAATGTAAATAAGGATATAATTTATTATATGAAATTATATAGCATGCAGGTAATTAACAAATTTGTCCACTGAAAGTTTAGAAATATGTAAATGTATGTGCATGAATTACACTATTTCTTTCAATAAACAACAATGACAGAACAGTTAGGTCTTTATTGATTGATATGTGACAGTTCATTTGTGTCTCTATTCATGTGAAATCCAACTTTTGAAACTGATCACGGAAGACATGCGGCTGGGCACTGACCCTGCATGTTATTAAGCCATTCAAGAAACAATATTAGGGACCGTTCAGAATTTATGACTGGGGGTGGGAGTTTTGGCCAAGGGGGTACTAACTTGTCACACGTGTTTCAAGGGGGGGGTATTAATTTTTGACAACACTTCCAGGGGGGGCAAGAAATTTTAACAAAGAAAAAATGTTAAAAAACACGCATAAACTTATTCTATTTGGACTTTTTTACGCTCAATAGTCCGCGAATCTGTACTTGTGGCTGTGTATTACAGTATATATGTGTGTATTGCTTTGTATGTCGAGGGGGGGGTACTAAAAATACGTGTGAAACCTAAGGGTGGGGTACTAAAAATCCGCATGAAAGTCGAGGGGGGTATCAATTTTTGACGGGAAGTTCCAGCAAAACTCCCATCCCCCCCTCCCCGAGTCATAAATTCTGAACGGTCTCTTATAGTTATTGGCAGACTGGCAGTCCAAACAGTTTCAAAATTAATTTTCATATATGACGTGGGATTACATTGGCTTAAAAACTTTTTTTTTTGTGTCAGTTACGGTTAATTAGTTGATTCTTGCAGTGCTTATCATATCTAGCAGCATGGGTGACAATAAACAAACTAATTAAATTGACACAAGGTAGTATTCTTCATCATCAAATAAGAAAATTAGGAGACCAACAGAAAACTGTCAATGATGTGACAAAGCCAGTTCGCTAAGTGAAAATAATGAAATAATTGGTTCCGGCAGACTTCATATCTGCTTATAAGAGTTCTAAATGGCCCCCTAAAGTCATTTTGGGTGCATTTTCAACATATGATTCTCGCGATTTTCTTTCCGGGTGAATGATTTATCACAGAGTGAACAGGCGAATGGCCTATCTCCGCCATGTTCTAAAAGATGTCGCTGAAGGGTGGACTTTCTGTTGAATGTTTTACCACAAACAGAACATCCAAACGGTTTCTCCTCACTGTGCGTCACTAAATGTCTGTTGAGGGTTTTTCTTTGATTGAACGTTTTTCCACAAACAGAACACTCATGCTGGTTTGCGCTATGAGTTTTCATGTGAACATTCAAGCTTCCACTCTCGTAATATTGTTTGCCGCAAACAGAACATGCGTACGACTTTTCGCCATGTGTTAGTATGTGTCTATCCATCGTACCTTTCTGCTGGAATCTTTTCGCACATACAGAACATTCGTATGGTTTCTCCTCTTTGCTGTGTATTTTAAGATGCATGTCAAGGTTTCCCTTTGTCGAAAAATATTTGCCGCAAATAGAACATCCATTTGGTTTCTCTCCCAGACATTTTTTCACGTGAGCTGCCAAATAGCTAGCTACAAATCGTTTACCACACTTCTTGCATACCACTGTATTATAGTTCCTGTACTGAACCTTTGTATCGCTGCTGGTTGATTCTTGATTACATTCTTCGTCACAGTCAGGGTCTTCATGTTGTTCAATTTTGGGAAAAGTGCAGCCATGTTCGTTTTGTATCGTTTTGCCATCGACAGATTCTTGTTTGACATCCTCGTCACAATGGAGATCGTCATGATGCTCTTCTTTGGCAAGTATGCCAGCAACATGTTCGTATTGTTTGGATTCATAACCTTCAGATTCTAGCTGAATATGCTCCTGACCGTGAGGATCATCAGGTGGTTCCGTTTTCGGAATTATAGTAACAAGATGATGCGTTTCAAGATGGTATTCCAGATCGCCAGGTGTAAAGAATATCAGTGCACAAATATGACATTCATACACTTCATCATCAACACTTGATGACTCCGTTGCTGAGTCTTGTTGCATTCCTGTAACATCCATTTTCTCTGATGCAAAATGTAAATCCATATGTCATGAGCAAATAAATGTTCGTTGAATCATCTGTACCAAAGTTGTAAGTATACAATGATATCTGTTTATGAAGATGACAATTTGTCATTAAAACCCAAGATTAAAGGGAACTTCCTGATGTTTCCGTCCCAGATATAAAATGTTCATTCCTTAAGTTAGTTATCCATATTTTTCTATACTATACATAAATCCAAGTAAATAAAGTTAAGCAGAATAACAAATGATGATCCGTTTAGGAATATATACTCGAAATGAAGAAGTTTTAATTGGATGAAAACTAATTGTCAATCACTTGTAAGGTGTTCCAAATGGAGTCAAATATCCCTTAACAAATTATTATGGAAAATAAAAACAATAGGCCAGTTATTGGCCAGTCCACTCAGCTACAGTAACTGTTCTCTAATTATCATACTCCAAGGTTAACTGATTTAGCCAAGGTTACCAATGGTAGCCATTTTCCAATAAAATTGGCTATTCTCAACAAATAAAAATGTATTTTTTTCATAATTATAATCCAGGGACTAATTATTTCATAACAATCCAAATGAAATCCATCGTATGACACCAAAACAGCTGGCACTATTTCCGTCAAGATCGCATGATGCCAATAGACATAACGGAGCCCAATCCCAAGGGTTTGCTGCTGCGCATGCTCAGTTTGAAAGAAAAAATATGCTCCATAAACTTGTTTCATAAAACATGAATTGTCAAAGTTAAACGTTAGGGCTATGTCAACATTTTTGACAAGTGATGTAAACATGTGCCTGGTCCAGATAGTGCTATTCTGAAAAAAGAATTATATGGCTTTTATTGAAAGATATTGACAAATGAGTGCTTCATTATAAAATACCAATTATCTTAATCAGCAGGGCAGGTAATACTTTGCAAGAAATTTGCATTTATAATAAAAAGCATGGAAATTGGTATAAGCTTACAAAACATAAGAACAAACATATTTAGATAGGAAGCCACCTCAGATTTAGCCAAGATTATTGATGGTAGCCATTTTCAAAAATGGCGCTCAATTCATGAGATTTTTCTGCATTCTGTGTTGTTCATGTAAATTGGAAACATGAGAAGAGAGTTTGTTGTTCATTATTTGGGTGTTCCGTACATTACTGTTAAAACGTTTGATAGCCTGACTGCAGACTGACCTCAGTGCCTTTTTTCTGACAGTGCCAGCTGTGAGGAGGAGAGTGGCAGAATTTCATGTCATGCATGATGCATGAGTAAATTCAGTTCTTTAATTCTCAATTGCTCATGTATATATTTTTCATTATTTGGCATGTACACAAATTCGTGGAAGGGTAAAAACGAGCATGTACGAGTTTGTGAACATGCAAAAACGAACATTGGTGCTCCTGTACATGTAATAACTAACACTCGTGAATGTGCTTTATTATTCATTCATGGATATGCCAATTCTGACATTCGTAGAGGTGTTAAAAGTCTCAGCTTTAGGGTCAGAATTAGGTTTAGGGTTAGTTTTAGGAATGTTCAGGGTTAGGATGTTCGTAATTGCACCTGTAAAAATTCGTGAAAAACAATATCTGGCACTTACACGAATGCCAAATTCGTGTATATGTTCGTTTTTACAGGTTAACAAATTCGTCCGCATGCAAAATATTGAAAAATATATACCTCTAATGCAAGGTATATATTTTTCAATATTTTGCATGTGGACAAATTTGTAGATCTGCAAAAACTAACATCTGCCCCCGTCATATATATATACATAAATAAAATTTTATGTGTGCATAATTAGAGGTATATATTTTTCAATATTTTGCATGTGGACGAATTTGTAGATCTGCAAAAACGAACATGTACACAAATTTGGCATTCGTGCAAGTGCCAAATACTGCCTTTCACGAATTTGTGCAGGTGTAATTACGAACATACTAACCCTGAACTTGCCTAAAACTAACTCTAACCCTAATTCTAGCCCTAAACCCTAATTATCTAGCACTTCCATGAACGTTAGAAATGGCAGTTACACAAATGAAAAATGCAGCACATACACAAATGTTAGTTGTTACATACTCACGAGTTATACGCTCGTTTTTGCATGTCCACAAATTTGTTCATGCTCGTTTTGACACCTCCACAAATTCGTGTACATGCCAAATAATGAAAAATATATACATGCTAATGCTTGAACTCTTCATCTTAAAACATTTATCCCTCGCTATAAATACAGATACCAAGCATACAACTAATTCTAAACAGTGGTTATATACACTATTATTAATGTTTCCGTTTCAACTTTCAGGGCAGTTGTTCCTCCATAGGTTTTTAATAAAATCAGTGGCCTGGCAGTTGGGTCATTCCGTGTCAAATCATCATATTTTCGAGAAATTATCCACCACCCCGTCTGCGAATTGGCTGAAAAAATTATATGTTATTTGATGTCTCAAAAGATGAACTTCCTGAAAATTTCAGCTCAATCGGTCACTTTTTCATGATTTGGCTGAGGTTTGAAAATTGCTCATTTTACCAGTTTTTCAGGCATCGTTTTGACCACAACTACATTCTTTGCTCAATAAATCACTTAATACTCAACCTTGAGCTTTGAAATTCAGGATCTACACTTACTGGACAATTCCAATTTTCCACTATTATTTGACAATACACATATAAAATATACCTGAGAAGTTTAAAAGCTGTGTCTATGATACCTTTTGCAGAAGGTCTACTCAACAGTTGCATTGCTGTTACAGACAGAATAATATTCAAAATTCCGAGGAACCAAAAGTAAGCTGAACGTATTCCTGAATTTTTTTCTGTATTATGCCCTATGGATGTGAAAGATAATAGGAAACTTTCAGGGATGTGTCACATGTACTTCTTGAGTTCCAGCTAGTTTTGTTTTTTACATACTGAAAAATATCCAATATTTTTCAAAAATTTATATTAAAAAAACGAGGCTGAACACATCTCCAATTTTCAACTATTATTTGACCATACATATGTAGAATATATCCTAGGAATTTTGTATCTATACCCGGAATACCTATAGGAGATTTGAATTTTTTTGTGGTGAACATTGATTTTTGAGGGGGGAATTTAACAAGACCACGGTTGCATTATCATTTTAGCAAAGTGTCTACCAAAGATTCTTTTCCATAGTCCAGTTAGTGTAGATCCCGAATTACAAAGCTCAAGGTTGAGTATTAAGTGATTTATTGAGCAAACAATGTAATTGTGGTCAAAACGATGCTTGAAAAACTTGTAAATTGAGCAATTTTCAAACCTCTGCCAAATCATGAAAAATTGGCCGATTGAGCTGAAATTTTCAGGAAGTTCATCTTTTGAGACATCGAACAACGTATCAATTTTTCAGCCAATTTGCAGACGGGATGGTGGAAGCCACTTGTTGATCTGATATGGAATGACCCAGTTGCTACATCTTCACAACTCACTGATATTTAGGACTGCCAGCAGCAGGCCTTATGAAACGAGCCAGATTGTATTGTTGTGACTCTGTTAAAAATATGAATTGTGTGAATCTGATTTTTTGTAGTATGTTTGTTGTTGGCTCTTTGAAAGCTCTTTGCGATTTTGGCTGGTCTCCGTGACTTTTTGGTGATTTTATTGAAAATATACTTCTATTGTGCTTTTCTAGCTGCTGTGATAGCAGTGCCAGCCATATATCGGAGTGTTTACAGATTTATTAAAGAAAGGAAAGAAAGTAAAGAAAGGAAAGAAAGAAGGAAAGTAAAGAAAGAAGGAAAGAAAGGAAAGAAAGGAAGGAGAAGAAAGGAAGCAGAAAGGAAGAAAGGAAGAAAGAAATGAAGAGCAAGGAAGGAAGAAAGGCAGGAAGGAAGGAAGGAAGGAAGGAAGGAAGGAAGGAAGGAAGGAAGGAGAAGAATAACAGGAAAGAAGAACAGAAGACACACATATGTAGGACAGAAGATAATATAGATATTCTGACTTAATAGATAGATAGATAGATAGATAGATTAATGCACCTGTAGGTGTATACGAACATAGATAGCTGACTAGACAGGCCTAGGCCTATATGGCAGGCTGGCAGTACTACATATGCACTCTCGAGTGTTCGTTCTTGTTTGTCTTTTACTCAAACAAAAGCTGTTCTTGCTTAATGAATGTGGTCCAAGGTATGAACTCTGTGTGCAGAGAAGCCCGACTCTTTTAAGACTCTCTTTAAGACTGGCTAGGAACCATTTTGTTAGAACAATTGAATCAACTACTGCGCAACGGTTACTCCAATTTTGTAAGTAAAATACCTTACAAAAGAGTGCCCACATCAGAATGTTTCATAACGTTGGTTTTAAAATTAAAACAAAAAAGTTCTTCAGTGTAAGGTTCATTTTGACGAACGTTTAGAGAAAACAATTGATGCTACCATAAATTTTAAAGCGCATCCAACAACAAATTCAAAGATTTAACTTATTTTGACATTAATCAAAATTTCATGAAACTATGCCAAACTAAGGAGGCCCCGGGGGGTTGAGTTTTTTTTTTAATAAACAATTTAGAATTTTTCTCAGTTTTGGTGAAACTAATAAATTCTTTTCTTGAGGTGTTGCGTGATTCAGGGATGAATGTTCCAGGAATCACAAGCTTGAAATAAATAATTCCACCATTAGGACCGTAAAATAAATAATTTCCGACAAGGAAAATAAATAATTTTCTAACAAGGAAAACTCCAAGCCCCCCCCCCCCTCAACTATCAAAATTCACCCCTTACGATTAAAAAAAAGAAAACCAAATAGTTGTCACCATGATAATTCCTTTACCAGTTTGTCTGTTTGGGGTATGCATGAGGAGAGCCCAGCTATGTTAACCCCCCCCCCCCCAACAGTGCAGCAGGTGCTATGACAATAGACATTGGCCAACATGTGCACTCAAGCATAACTCAATATTTGGTGTTTTTTTTTTCACAACTCCAAATTTTAATCATGAATGATTTAGTGTACCCATAACTCTCAATACATAGATCTGTTCCATGGGCTGCTTGAGGGGGGGGGGGGGCGTACTGCAGCATGCAGTTACACTCAAGTGACAGTTACAGTTCTAATGGCGTACCAAAAACAAGACAGGAATGGCTTGCACTGCTCAAAATACACCATCCCCAACCACTGCGGAGCTCCCAGGTAGTTGCAAATTAATCATATCTATTTGGCCGTGATATGCAAAGCATACTCACCACCTTGCCGTTGACATTGCTTCCTGAACAGCCACAAATGTGGATTGTGTGTGTCTGCCCCTGCATGTAAACAAAGCCAGCAGGCAGTGCAATCTGCTTTTTCCTGGAGGTGGCGCACATGTCCAGTTAGAACACTCAGTGCACCACCTGGTGTATTATCATGAATGAGATGATACATCCTGTGAAATGAAATGGGTCTTTTTAACACAGTCTGAGACACAGAATGAGTTCTTATTGATAAGCCCACTGCTAAGTTAAATTACTGAAATATTATATTAATATGAAAAGATAAATAGAATCAATGCATGCACAAACTAGACATGTCCGAATCGCATAGCGATGAGTGATGCACTGCGCCATTGAGTTTGCGACATGACAGGATGAAATAGTTTTGAGACAAAATTGGTCTTTCAGGCACCCATCTCCTAAAAGCAAACCCACAGTTGCCCAAAAGGCCCACTTCACATTTAACATGGAGGACTTAGACTTGGGTGTGCCTTTTATAGGCAGTGGAATAGCCAGACCTCTCTCACAGGTGGGGCAAAGGGCGGGCCCGGCGGGGCATAAACTTTTTCAAGGGGGGCAAGGTACGCGGTGGTTATCATGAGGTATATATTTTTCACTATTTGGCATGTACACGAATTTGTAAAGCTGCAAAAACGAACATATACACGAATTTTGCATTCGTGTAAGTGATAAATATTGTTATTCACGAATTTGTGTGTGTGTAACTACGAACATTGCAACCTTAAACTTGGCTAAAACTAACTCTAAACCTAATTTTAACACTAAACCCTAATTATATGGCACTTTCACGAATGTTAGTATTGGCAGATACACGAATGAATAATAAAGTACATTCACGAGTGTTAGTTTTTACATGTACACGAGCACCTATGCTCGTTTTTTCATGTCCACGAATTCGTACATGCTCGTTTTTACACGTCCACGAATTCGTGAACATGTCAAATAATGAAAAATATATACATGTTATCATCGACATTTATTCGATAAAATTCATGTGACAAACATATGAGTAATCCTCATCATCAGTGAAATGAACACTGAAACACAGGTTCAAGCAATATAATGATAATGGTCAATTACCTTGATTTTTTAAAACTATAAACCAGAGATATTTTTCATGATAAAAGAGAAAAATCAATGAAAAGTGCAATAAGTGCCAAATATTACTTTTGTATTTCAAGCATATTACAAAAAAATAGAATGGAAAAACATATTTACTTCAGAGAATTTTCTGGGAAATTGACCAATTCAGATGTGTGATAGGGGATTGCATTATAGATTTCAAGGGCTTTGTGCATGCAACAGTGAAAAGTTCATAGAATGAGCTGAAATTTTGTATGTGATTGTTTGACTTAGGCCTATGCAGTCATCAGCTTTTTCTTAAAAACAGGAATTTCTTTAAAACAGGAATGTTTGCAACAAAACCAGTGTGTGCCAGATGATACAAGCTCACTTTAAGGTTGCCCCTTTGTCTGTCTGTGACATTTTTTTGGTGTTTCAACTTCATTAATTTTCTTGCACACTTCAGGTTAATTCTTTTTTGCAAGCTCCAGAGGTGGGGCAAGGGATGGGCCAAGAGTTGCCACAGCTGCCCCCACCTTACCCCACCCACCCTGGGTACGCCACTGCTTTTAGGTTGCAGTGTTCCTGATGTTTGTTGTATTTTCAAATCCATGGGGCATTTTGGATTTTTTTCTTAAATTTGCCAGAAAATAAAACAGGAAAAGACATGTTGTACTCTCCGCATGGTCTCCACCACCATTATTGTCAGTACACTGGCTTAAATTCATGGAAATCTAATAAGAAATGGAGCCATTTTCACCTGGTCCTTGTTTTTTGGCAACTGTGCTTAGCTGTATTACAAAATGTGATTAGATAATTCTATTATGAAAATATAATTTAGATATTTGACTTATCATATGATTTAGAACACTCCAAATCTACTATTAGCTGGGCACCAAAGAAAGGTCTTGAAAAACGCTGGCTGACATTGAAATGAAGGAAGGGGATCTATATATATGAGGGTTGTTTTATCTGGGGTACACTGCACATATTCAAATCACAATCGTAATCCATTCCAAGTAGGTCTATGTTAAATTCCAAGCATTGGCCTACAATCATAGGGAGCTGAGTTCCCAAAAACTAACCCCTTCCTAAGAGGTGCACCACCCATTTTTGTCTATTTAACTGAAGAACCTGGTTGACCTGGTGCATTCACTGGCACTGCACTCCATGCAACCGAATAACCAGGTTGCAGTGGTGCACTAAACAGAGGGGCATTGTACAGGCCTGCGTAGCATGCAGGGTAGTGGACAGTTGTGAAATGTCGGAGGCAGAATAAATGGAATATGACGCAATTGATCCCCTAACATAAGTCTGAACATGAGGGGGAAAAACTTCATGATATATACAGATCATACATGTGAAGGAGAGCAGTGAAAGTCATGTCAGTGAAGCAGGAGCTGACACATAAAATTTGCATCAAATGTTAGTTGACGAATCTGGAAGGCTATGAAAACAAGGGCACTGCTAGCCACCTAGCGGTGGGCTGGCGCAGTGCAATAATACATGCACATCACTTAAATATGATCAGTAAAGTAACAAAAACAGAGCCTAGGCCTATATATTGTATTTCACAAGCTAATTTCAAAAATTATTAAACATATTATATTCTATCTGTCTATTCTATTCTATGTTATAGATATCTATATATAATATATCTATACATCTATCTATCTTTCTTTCTTTTTAACTGGAATATTTCTGTCAACATTCTACTCTGAGTCCTACTTGATTGCATAATTGAAAACCATTCGTTTTTTGTTAATTATCTCTTTTTTTTCTTCAATTAAAACAAGTTGGACAATTCAATAATTCAATTTGTGGGCGCTTGAAAAGTCGTTTTTAAAATTATCGAATAAATTGCAGAAAAGATTCTGAAGAAAACCTCTTACAAACTGCATGCCATTGACCAGTAATTATTCTATCTATCTATTTATCTATCTATCTATCAATCCATCAATCTATCAATCTATCTATCTATCTATTTATCTCCCTATCTATCTATCTATCTATCTATCTATCTATCTATCTATCTATCTATCTATCTTATCTTGGCCTATCTCCACATCTGTCTATCTAATCTTTGTTTGTTACTGGATTATATTTACTGTTAATTATAGTTTTTATTTCTCCATTTAAACCAAATGGTTAATTCAATGTGTGAGATTCCAAATTATTAAGTGATAGAGGCTTAGAAGTATACACCTGACAGCAAAATTATTCAATTCCTTTTATGTGTTCTCGTAGACTCCAATAGTAAACAGCTTTTGCACAAATTAATGTAGTGACATCAGAATGTATTAAATCATAAAAAGTATGATAGCATCACATACTAGATGAAATATACTAAATCTGCTGTGAGGTACGAATGGCAGGCTCCATTTCACATAATATTATATGGGTCACAACTTTTGAATTATTCAAGTTCAACACCCCGCTCCAATGCTATTCCAATGGCAGGAAGGAGGTTGAATAATTCCACAAATGTTTGACTTGGATCGGAAAAGCAAACTGCCTATCAAATCTAGGTCTCCTTCATAGAAGTTTGGCATTATCTAGTCTAATATGCGATGTTTTCCTTTTTTACATGATTTGATACATTCTCATGCCACTGCCCTCATTTTTGCAAGGCTTGTCAACTATTTTATTCAATGGGAAAATGCAAAGGGGTTGAATAATTTTGCTGCCAACTGTAATTGTCAAGTCAATTGAAGGGGAGATGACTTCTACAACCTCCTGCAGTCTGTATGCCATGGCCAGGCAGAATTTCGGTCTACTATTTCTATTCCTGTGCCAGGAACTGGTTGCTTGTTTTCCGAGCAGTGCAGTGTATCATTTTTTAAGAAAAATGCTAAGAACAGCACAAGTCAGAGTTGCTGCAGGTACAGAGAGAAGAAGACCTATGATATGCTCTGTTATACTGTGATTATCTCATAATTTCTCATTTATTTATTTCACAAATTTTCAAGCTATGAACTTCACCGTGAAAACTTACTTAATTTAAAAAAAACACTTTATAACATTTAATACCCTGGATATAAGTTATTTACCTAGGATTATCTTGAATTCTTGTTTGAGCAAAGTTCTGAAATATTTTATATTTAAGACAAAGGATTACATTTCTTTCTTTCAAATCAAAATGCACAGATTGCTTAAATGCAAAGGAAAAAAACATTGTGACAATTGATCTGTCTTATGGTCAGCTTTTTCACTGAAAACATTTCACTTGATTGGATTAATTCTAGAAAATTCAAGTATTTATCTGAAAATAGCATTGTTAGATACAATAGTGGAATTAAACTATTTTATACATATTTCATCTATCAAGAGAAAGAAAAAGAGAAAATAACACATACATTTAGCTACTAAGTCAGGATTGCATGCTTCTAAGAGCTTCTAGGGGGATTGGGAAGGGTAGGAGAGGGGTAACCTGATGTGGTTACCATAGTTACCTGGATAATTTTGGAGTTGCATATGTTGAGAGAAAAAAGCAGGAGTGGGGACCTTATTTTTGGCTCAACAAACAGCACAGACAGAGTGTTATACTTTGCTATCATTTAGTGCTCTATCCTGATAGAATGATGCTGGTCACTGAGGTCTGGAAAATATTTATCCAGTGATTAAGAAATACAAGTATTTATTTAAAAAATACATGATTTTCTGTAGAGCAATGCTACGGATTCAAGTTGGATTTAATTTCATTATTGACTCTTTCTTTTTAAATTCACAAACTACAATTGTTCTTTCTCTGACAATGTTTAGTGGCTCAAGACCGTAGAGAGGATCTCATTACATAACCTATTAATTATTCCTGAAGAGATTACCAAACTTCATAAATTTTATTTATTTTTGATTTATTTAAAATATGTAGCTATTTTTATCATATTAATCTTGGGATATCAACATAATTTAAGATTATAGAATTCATCACAACACCAGTGACTATAAAATGAATGGATTACAATTCAGTTCTATATTATATCATTTTAATAACTGAAAAGATCAGAGATAATTTTATGGGACTATATGAAGAACAATTTAATTTAATTGTGAGCACTTCCAAGTGAAATGAGCTTCATTCAATTACATTTTAATGATCTAGATCATCATATTTGATCATTGAAAAGACAGTTAAACACATCAAGAAATATGGAATCTTCAGGATGAACTGTTTTGACATCATGCCTATAGAGCTATTTTGCTGCTAGTTCGATAAAAACAAGCACACTGAAGGATGGCTCATTTAGAAAAGATGTGACAAACATACATCTGTGAATTTCATCAGATTCCTTGATGGTCACAGTTCATTTATTACTTAAGATACCCATGCTACTTGCCTTTTCTTAGATGAGTTCATTGGCAAATCTTTGTGAAAATTGGACATTTTTTTCACAACACATTGAGTGGCAGAAGTCAGTGGAGGTCTTCAAAGAGAAAGGATTCAACCTACAAATCATTTTCTTCAATATTCACACCACATTAAATGAAGATGATCTATGAAAAGATGTGAAATATCATCTGTGAATTTCATCAAAGGTTTGAAGGTCTTGCCAAAGTGAATATTCATCAAATACATATACGAAAACATTTCATCATAAATGATTCAAATACATGCATATCAGAAAGACATTTGATCAGAAATTCATCTTCTACCTTTGCACTTGAGTATTGAAATTTGAAAAGATGTGCCCAATCTCATTTAAACAAAAGGTTTTTTCATCATCTACTTTGTGATATTAAGTCAATTACATCATTCCATGTCGTCTCTGAAATTGATTTTGCATCATGTCTTTTGAAAAAATTACATTTCTGATTTTCTCTGGAGCTATATAATCTGAGCAAATTATTGAAAAGATGCGCCTGATCATCTTTGAATTTCATCAAAAGGTTTTTTGTTCTCTACTCTGTGATATTGAGTCGATTACATTTCATATCGTCTCACAACTTAATTCAAGGTTTTTGCATTTTGTATCATGTCTTCTAAAAATGTGATTTTCTATTTGCAATATAAGAGTTGATTACTGAAAAGATGCGCCCAATCATCTCTGAATTTCATCAAAAGGTTTTTTCTTTCTCTACTTTGTGATATTGAATCGATTACATTTCATATTGTCTCTCAACTTAATTCAAGGTCTTTTGCATTTTTGCATCATGTCTTCTAAAAATGTGATATTCTTTTTGCAATATAAGAGTTGATTACTGAAAAGATGCGCCTGATCATCTTTGAATTTCATCAAAAGGTTTTTTCGTCCTCTACTTTGTGATATTGAATCCATTACATTTCATATTGTCTCTCAACTTAATTCAAGGTCTTTTCATTTTTGCATCATGTCTTCTAAAAATGTGATATTCTGTTTGCAATATAAGAGTTGATTACTGAAAAGATGCGCCTGATCATCTTTGAATTTCATCAAAAGGTTTTTTCGTCCTCTACTTTGTGATATTGAATCCATTACATTTCATATTGTCTCTCAACTGAATTCAAGGTCTTTTCATTTTCGCATCATGTCTTCTAAAAATGTGAATTTCTATCTGTAATACAAGGGTTTATTATTGAAAAGATGTGCCTAATCATCTTTGAATTTCATCAAAAGGTTTCTTCTTCCTGTACTTTGTGATATTGAATCCATTACATTTCATATTGTCTCTCAACTGAATTCAAGGTCTTTGCATTTTTGCATCATGTCTTCTAAAAATGTGATTTTCTGTTTGCAATATAAGAGTTGATTACTGAAAAGATGCGCCCAATCATCTCTGAATTTCATCAAAAGGTTTTTTCTTTCTCTACTTTGTGATATTGAATCGATTTCATTTCATATCGTCTCTAAACTTCATTTTGCATCTTGACTTTGAACAAATTACATTTTCTCGCTACATGATCTGAGCAAATTATTGAAAAGATGCGCCCAATCATCTTTGAATTTCATCAAAATGTTTCTTCGTCCTCTAATCTGTGATATTGAGTCGATTACATTTCTTATTGTCTCTCAACTGAATTCAAGGTCTTTGCATTTTTGCATCATGTCTTCTAAAAATGTGATTTTCTGTTTGCAATATAAGAGTTGATTACTGAAAAGATGCGCCTGATCATCTTTGAATTTCATCAAAAGGTTTATTCGTCCTCTACTTTGTGATATTGAATCCATTACATTTCATATTGTCTCTCAACTGAATTCAAGGTCTTTGCATTTTTGCATCATGTCTTCTAAAAATGTGATTTTCTGTTTGCAATATAAGAGTTGATTACTGAAAAGATGCGCCTGATCATCTTTGAATTTCATCAAAAGGTTTATTCGTCCTCTACTTTGTGATATTGAATCCATTACATTTCATATTGTATCTCAACTTAATTCAAGGTCTTTTCATTTTTGCATCATGTCTTCTAAAAATGTGATATTCTGTTTGCAATATAAGAGTTGATTACTGAAAAGATGCGCCTGATCATCTTTGAATTTCATCAAAAGGTTTATTCGTCCTCTACTTTGTGATATTGAATCCATTACATTTCATATTGTCTCTCAACTGAATTCAAGGTCTTTGCATTTTTGCATCATGTCTTCTAAAAATGTGATTTTCTGTTTGCAATATAAGAGTTGATTACTGAAAAGATGCGCCTGATCATCTTTGAATTTCATCAAAAGGTTTTTTCGTCCTCTACTTTGTGATATTGAATCCATTACATTTCATATTGTCTCTCAACTTAATTCAAGGTCTTTGCATTTTTGCATCATGTCTTCTAAAAATGTGATTTTCTGTTTGCAATATAAGAGTTGATTACTGAAAAGATGCGCCTGATCATCTTTGAATTTCATCAAAAGGTTTATTCGTCCTCTACTTTGTGATATTGAATCCATTACATTTCATATTTTCTCTCAACTGAATTCAAGGTCTTTGCATTTTTGCATCATGTCTTCTAAAATTGTGATTTTCTGTTTGCAATATAAGAGTTGATTACTGAAAAGATGCGCCTGATCATCTTTGAATTTCATCAAAAGGTTTATTCGTCCTCTACTTTGTGATATTGAATCCATTACATTTCATATTGTATCTCAACTTAATTCAAGGTCTTTTCATTTTTGCATCATGTCCTCTAAAAATGTGATTTTCTGTTTGCAATATAAGAGTTGATTACTGAAAAGATGCGCCCAATCATCTCTGAATTTCATCAAAAGGTTTTTTCTTTCTCTACTTTGTGATATTGAATCGATTTCATTTCATATCGTCTCTAAACTTCATTTTGCATCTTGACTTTGAACAAATTACATTTTCTTGCTACATGATCTGAGCAAATTATTGAAAAGATGCACCTAATCATCTTTGAATTTCATCAAAAGGTGTCTTTGTCCTCTACTTTGTGATATTGAATCCATTACATTTCATATCCTCTCTCAGCTTAATTCAAGGTCTTTGCATTTTGTATCATGTCCCCTGAAAATGTGATTTTCTATTTGCAATATAAGATATGATTATTGAAAAGATGGACCCAATCAACTTTGAATTTCATCAAAGTGTTTTGCATTCTGAACTAGAACGGATGGCAATGAAAAATTCCAACCTTTTTATTTTAAGTTGTTTAAGCCCAATCTCTTCTGAATTTCATCAAAAGGTTTCTTCATCCTGTACTTCATGCTACGGATTACAACATTTTATATCATCTCTTAACTTAAGTGTTCGCGCTTCTTGTGTGTTTCTGCCAGGTTCTTGCAATCTGTTGATTTTGACTTTAATGGTGGTCTCAAAATACTTTCACACTTTTTGACATGCTTTCAAAGAGACTACATACATTATTCCTGAGTTATATTAAATCACAGTTCTATCTCTTCAATAAGGATTGCTAACTACAATGTTCAGTTAAAAATAGTGATACTGATGAGAAAGATTAATGGTTATTGAAAAGATGCACCCAATCTTCTGTGAATCTCATTCAAAGAATCAGATTTTTAAAAAAATAGAAAGAAAGTTTGGGCAATCTGGAAATTTTTCCATCTTTTGTCCATCCATTTTTCCTATCTTTTGTCCATCCATTCTCTATCCAGTTGTTGGACATTAGGAGTTGGCTCAATTGCTTCAAGGAGAAGTGTTTGTTGCACTTTTTTTGGACAAGTTCCGGGAAGACAACCTCACGTGATAAGTTCTTAATGACATTAATGTTTTCATAGCAACAAGAGCGGTATTTGTTGAGTGATTGTTTTTTCAGTTGGTGTGTAGGTCGCATGATTCTGTGCTGCCACCTGAATTTAGTTGAAAACTATTTCTAGCAGGAGTTTGTAGGAACCCATCATGGAGTGATTTGGCAGGAGCAACCTGGAAATGTTTCCTATCTTTTGTCCGACCATTATATTTCTAGTTGTAGGATGGTAGGACTGAGAAGTTTCTTCAACAAAATTGATAAATCTCTTCTTGGGCTCTTGGGTACAATGTGGCACTTGAACAGTTTGTGGAAATTTAAGGTTTTTTAAATTTTTTCCAGAAAGACATCCTCACACACAAGCTTCTGAATGAGATACATTTTTTCATAGAAACGAGTAAAATTTCTACATGGTGGCTAATTTTGGACATCTTTTAGCCAAATCTTAAAATCACTTTACCTACTGGTGAAATATTTTTTCTCAACGGCTGCTGCATTTGGTAGGAGCAACCAAGTAATGAAGTAAAAAACAAAAGCACATCCAGATTCAACATCAAATATGAATTCTGCATCTATCTTCAAAGTTTTCCCCGAATACTGAGACCGGATTGTTGGGGTAGGTCAGCCTTGGCCCCCTCAGGGCTCCATAGTAGTTTGGCCAAGCCCCCAGAACGGCCGTTTCCTTGTTTTCCTTTTTCAAGCGTTCAGATGGGGCGCTACAGCCCAACACAGAGCAGTCTTGATGAAATGATGGAAGCTAATCTCGCTGATAACTTTAAGATTAGCCTCCGAGGTGGCAGAGCTATTCTAGACAGGAATTAATAGTTCTCATTGCTGATAGTAGTAGGGGTTTTGGGGGCAACCTCGCTCTATTTTTGTATCAGTTTACTAAAAACCGGGTACGGACCGACTGAGCCCCCGTGCTCTATCTCGGGTTCCATCTCGCCTCGCCCCGCGCCTTTCCCCAGGCTCCTCCCCGCCCCCCGTACTTCCCCTCCATTGGAAAAAGTATAGGGCAACCTCGCTCTGTTTTTATATCAGTTTACTCAAACCCAGGTAAGCCCTCTGAACGTACTCCATCCTCGCCTCTAGTTTTATCCCAGTCTCCTCCCTGGGCTTTCCACCAGAGGACAGCAGCTCCCAACCCCTCCATGCTGCTAGTAGTCTCTGTACCATGTACTCATGTACCATCTATACCCCTCGGCCATGGATAAACCTCCTGTCCCATTCAATCATTATGCGTCCACCATAACTTCTTTTTTTCCTCTCCACTTTTCTTCCTATTTATCACTAGCCTTCTCTCACAAATGTTGTTTCCCAAATTGTGAATCGAACCCGAGTCCCTAGTAGTATCACCAAAACCTAGAATTACGAGGCCCATTCCTCTCCTTGCTCTCTGTTTATCACTGATGCCTTCCTACAAATCTTGTGTCCTCAGTCAGGATTCGAACCCGGACCCCCTTGGCTAGCTCTTTCAACCCACCAAAAGCTGAGGTGGTAGTTCCACCGTTCTCCCTATGTCGCCACAGAGGGCTCTCTGCAACACTCTGTCTAACTCTGTTCAATCTCTATTTGCTATGTTAAACGATCATTCCCATTTTTTCCTCCCCGAAATACGCACAACCCAATGGCTATTTTTAGAACACATAACATCAACCAGGTCGTGTTTTGATGCCCCCACATTCGTCAGGCCGGCCTGGCATAGGGGGTAACGTCTTCGCATCATAATTGATTCTTCAGCAAGGAAGAAAAGTCATCGGTTCGAGCCCCAAGCTCGCTCACATACCTCGTCATGGCTTAACCGAGCCAGCCTGAAATCCAAATCGCCTGTCTGTAGATAATGTATCCAGCGCGCAACATGGTGGCATGCTGCACCAGATAAACACCTCCTCTCCTCCACCCCCTCTTCCAAGTCTGAACCTGGCTTTTGACCTTTTACCCCGTGTATTTTGCCTGCTCACCTGGGGCTATGTTGTACTGCTGTTTCAACCCCGTATCAGTGAAGAAATCTTGTTTCAACTATCTACTTTGCACACTGGTGTATCATCCCCAACAAGCTGAGAAAGATTCAGGTTGATCAAGCCCCTCTCAGAGATGTAATTCTAAATTCTTCCTGAGAATGCAGAACCATGTAGTAGTAAATATATTTATTTTTTCAGAAAATCATGTGGTTGACTGGTGACAAAACCATGTGGCATTACAGAAATCCTCCATTTAAGAAATCCCAAAAATCCCCCCATAGTGCTCAGAAAGATATATCTCAGACCTAATATATCACAAAAACCAATATTAAGTTAAAATAAATTTTATTATATCTTGTACTCTGGTCGTTAAGTGTGATCCTGCACACAGATACACATATATCTTTTATATATTCAAATACATCAATTTGCAATAAATATAATTTCCTTTATATATACATCAATATGAACTTTTTAATATTATGTACAGCTCTGAGTAAATTTCATTATTCTAGTACTTATGAGGACAAGGGAAACAGACACCAGGTGGCCATTTGTTTATCTTCCAGAAAAAACCTACACCACCCTCCATAAGTTTGAATACAGCTGAAAAGTGAGGCTTCTTTTAAAAGTACTTCATTTTGAACACAATTTTTAATCAATGCTTCAATCAAGCAATGATTGTACACATTTATAGCATATCAAAACTTTTGAAGGGTAGTGTACTGATTTCATTCTACAAGCCTGACATCCGGGGGTTAATACAATAACTAATGCTTTTATTTACATATATGATACATCTTTTATATTGATATTTAAATGTTGATAGTGTTTAAAATGCAAATATACATAAAGTTGAAGGTATTTTTCCATGTTAACCTGTAGCATTTGTCCACTTAGTCCAAATATACATTATTTACATTGTAAACAAAATATACATTACACTTTTAAAAGATTGTTCTATTACATAGCACCATATAGAATCAATAACTATCATTATACAAGAATTAAACAACTTAAATAATATTTATATCACATATTCACAAAAGCACTTTTTTAATCTATCACACAATTTACGAATTTTACATTTGAACAAAAAAAGATCAAAATTTATCACACAATTTATATTGCTTTTTACTCTCATCAATTCGGGTCTCCGTTTTCAGCCAGTCTTTCCCCTTTCCATGGTTTTCTTCTCCCTCTGCAAAGAATAAATGCAGTCCATTTAATCCATACCAAACCATCAACACTCAGAGCTATAGCATAATTAGTTTGAGGGATGTTTTGCAAAACTACAGACATCGTGCACTGCTGTCAATGCCTCCCTGCAGCCTCAGCCATCCCACTACCCCCCACAGAGCAATCCAGCCTCTGAGTTTGGCTTGGAGGGGAAACTGAGTCATGCAGTAGGTTTTTCCTCCAAAGTTTTACACTGCCTGTAGTGCTGCCCCAGCCACAGTTTTCCTTCGCCCTCTCTCGAAACCTAGTTAGTCTATTGGAATACAGCGCTTACTGCACATGGCTGTTTCTTTTCACGTTGAACATCTCTTATTATACCTGGATGCATACCGAGTAGAGGAGTTTCCTGATCTGGTGGCCCATGTTTAAATACACGTTGCCCTTTGTTTCCATGGGATGAATATCTTATCTATATCAGTCATTTTATATCAGGATTGGATACCTTGTTGGAATGGATACGTTTTTCTGCCAATGTCTCTTCCTCATCTCACTAATAGGTAGGCTTTTTTTTTACTTTCTTGTTCTCACGTGCAGGTTGATATCTTCCAGGAAGGCCATTGTTCTTTCAATCGTTATATCTAGTTTATCAACTCTTAAAAGGAATATAACCCCTCTGAGATTGTTGAATATTTTCACACCACCCTCTCGTTGTCCGCAGATATGGACTGTGAAATAAAACGAGCTCGCTCCTCCCTCTATCTTTACGTGATCAATGTCATGTACAAATTCCAAATCGTCGCCTGATCTGTAAATTAATTTTCCTCCTCTCAAAGTGAGCATTTCTAACAAGATTTCATATGTTATTTTAGCTTTAATTTTTAATCCAGGATTTACACATACTGCTATTTGCGTTATTTTAATGGTGTAACTTTCCACCTAGCATTTGTATAATACTTCCATTATCTAAATCAGGCTCGTTATGACAGTATCCATGCATTTTATTAAGCTATAACTATGCAAGGTTCTTGATATGGTAATCTTGAAACCTCCTCTTCTGTATGCCAACAAAGTTAGACCGAGCTTTTGAAATTTAACCACCATGAAGTTCTTCAATCTCTTCATGTTGCATTTCCCAATTAAATGATTATTTGTTAGCTCCTTTAACTCAAGGTAATGTTCTCCTGAACTGCATTGCCCGTTCAAAGTCAACAAAGATAATTGTATGTTCTCCATTTTGTCCTCGTCCCTCACCTCTAATTTCCACTACTCATCTGATGATTTTTGAATATTTACCTCTGTTATATACCGGTGGACCCGCATCCCCCAGACAGCCTCTCCTTTTCAACGTATCTCACACCTCTTGAAAAAATTTTAATCACAGGGTGAACAACCATTTGTGTTATCCGATCTCCCTTTTTAACGATAAATGTAATTCTCGAGGCGTTGTGCAAACCGACAACAATTTCTCCTTCGTAATCTGTATCTATTAGGCCTCCTACTGTATGGATTCCATATTTAAATGCCAAACCAGAACATGAAACTAACATGAGATAAATATGCTGTGATATCAATTTAATTTTTAATCTGGTGTGAACTTTACACGTTTCTCCAGCCTGTATTATTTTCTCCTCCTCACTGAATATGTCATAACCAACAGAGCCTTTGGTCTGTTTTTCAGGTAGGCGAGCATAAGGTTTAATTACCTCAAATTCTAGTAGGTGATCCATCCTCTGCCCTTCCTCCAGCTTGGTCCCTGTTCGTTCCAACTGCTCCCCCTGGACCTGAAATTTAACATTTAGGTTAGGTTAGTTCTCTTTTATATCAACCTAGACCAAATGAACCAATCCTCAAATATAAGAACTGTCTGATTTTTTTGAGTAGCCCTCACCTCAATTAATTTAATATGATGCCCTCTCTGAAGTTGGGAGGGGGTTGTAGGCTAGTGTAGCCCACCTACCAGTGGTGTGATGCTGATCTTGCTGCTCATCCACCGCTCTTCTTAGAGTGCAGTCTCATCTCTCTCTCGCTGAAATGCAACAAATAAGACAATCGAACTCTCTTTTATATCGACTTAGGTTAAATGAAACAATTCTCAATTTACGATCTGAGTTTGTAAACTAATTTTTAGAACATCAAGAAGAGCTATTTGGCCTCTGGTGGCTCTTTAGTTTTTTTAGATGCGGCCTCACCTCATACATTTTAATCTGTTCCACTCTCTTGTGATGGAAGGCAGGAGCTGTCTGGTATGGGGGGCACTCCACACAACAAACCCGTGCTTGTGATACTTCTTTGCCGCTCGTCCGCTGTTGTTGATCTCTTTACCCCTGTTCTTGGTGCTGTCCTACATAGGTGGTTCTTGGTCTGAAAATGTGATAAGGAAAACATTACTTATTCTCTACCATTTGCATAATAGAACATTGATCTTAACTCAGTCTAATTTACTGGTGGTAGTACTTACCCTCTGATGAACTGTGTGGAGCCAGGTCTACAAACTTACACGTTCTCAACAATGGGGTGTTTTGCTGGAATTGGATGCACAGTTTGGTTGGGTCAAGGGTGATAGTTGCTCCTCCAGGGGGGGGGGGGTGTTTGGGAGGTTTGAGGTAGTCCGTCCGGGCAGGGGTCTCTCAGGCAAGGTCTCTTATATTCCAGCATTCAATCATTAAAATTTCCATTCACAAGATAAATTCAACCCGGACATCCTACCAAGGTGGGCTATTTGGTCTAGGAGAACCTAAATCGACTTTCTCTCAAAAGGGAGGGTAAATTCCTGGATAACACATTACTTTCTCGCCAATATTCACATCTTCTTATAACGTTTGCGCATTGATTCTCCAAGGTAAGGTTGTCTCGAACACACGATAACACTCTCTCGTCAGTTACACAGTGGGGTAGCCACAGAATGAAAGGGCAGAATTTAACTATATCATACAGAGGGAGAAATCTACTCACTGCCAGGGTTCTCCTTTCACACTTTATTAGGATCACAACCGTGTCACTTCCACTCACAGAGAAAATTACATTTGTTCCCTCATTCTCTTCTCGTTGGGTGTTCAGGGGGTAGGCCAGCGAATTTATTACCTTGAATTTTGGGGAAGGGTAACTGATGAGGGAAAAAATCCATTAGCGTTACAGCCTCTTTCATTTTTCCCATAGCAGTTAAAATGGGAAAAAGAGAATTTCCAACGATCTGATTCCCGAGGACATCAAAATATAACCACTCTGTTGAGGGGATAATCACCCCGAAATGCATACCTAAAAATGCCATATTTTCCACATGGGTGTCGTCCTCAATGTCGGCAAATTGCATAATTTGATTAAAGATGTGTTCATAAGGGAGGCGGAACCTGGGGATTCTTACTGTCTGAGCATGATAAACGTGATCTAGGGGGCAGGGCAACTCGTTTAACTTTGTCATCATAAATTCATAGCAGTGGTCCATATCCTGTGTCATTCTAGAAATCATTTCACCTGCAGTTGAAAGAACTCTGTCGGTGAGGGTTGAGCTGGTTAAAACAAGGTTCCTACCATCTACCAAATAAGAATTGTAATCTAATGCCGGGTATAGGACGCCTATGGCTAGATATATCTGGTCTTCAGTTAGCAGGCTTAACAAAAGACCAGTAGGGAGGCTCGTTAATTCAAACATCCTCAATTTAAACGTGCGGGGCTGCAGGTGGCTAAAATTTGGGACACACATATGCTTTCCTTGCGAGGCCAGGTGGTGAACAAGATTTTTAACGAAACAGAGGGATATCACATGCACAAATACCTCTTGCACTGACACTTGCGCGTTTTCACTTCTATTCAAAGCCAGGTCAGGGGAGTGACTGTACGCCCAACGATCGTTTACCTCAGCATCACAGCACCTCTTAACTCGATCATACCAGTCCACAATGCGGTGAAGCTCAGCCTCGCACTCAGCCATGGGAAGTGAGCCTATCTCTCTAAGAACGATATTCTCACTCTCCTCCCCGACAATCAGACGTCTGATATGTCCAGGTAAATTGGACTCCCCAGACCTCCTCCTGGCAGCTATGTGTGCGGCAAGCTCCAAAGCACTCTGTCTATCGAGGTCGAGTTCACTGCCTGGTGTGGTGCCAAGCCAGAACAGGAAAGTTGGAGACAACCACCGCCCGTTCCTGCAGACTCTCACATGGAGCAACCCTACCAGCATATACTCCCACCAAAAGTTTTGATACGTGCTCGTTGTGAACCTGGACTCCACGTATTCTCTTGCGGGGGGAATATTCCCTGCCTGGCCCCTGTTGTTGTTTCCATTGTTAGCCATTTCTGAAAAAACATAATTTTTTTAATAAAATTTAGTAATCTTATTTTGTTAACCATTTTCTCAAAAGATAATTTTTACAATTCTAGTAATCCTATATTGTTTAAGTTAAGAGTTTCCCCTCCAATAATATAAGTTTGGGAGGTTGCTCTCCTCTTTGTACTCACGCACTGTCTATCTACCATTTTTATTTATTCCCAGAAGATAAATCATTTTAAACATCAGAGTTCTCCTGTTCCTAAACCTCCTCCAGGTACAAGGCCTGCAGTTGGTGTACACTTTTTTCCAAATCTCAGTTTTAATCACACTCCGCACTGCTCTTTTACTCCCCACTGAGTCGAAAGTAAAAATAAAATAAAATCAAAGACTGAACACCTACCTTTTTTCTCTCTTCGGATCCTGCCTTTTTTAATCTTCTTGAACCCTTGGTTAGATTGAGATGTTTTTCATTACAAAGTACTGGAAAAGTTTTACAGTGCAAATAAACATAACTTATATGAAAGACTATGAACCCTTGGTAGGATTGAGATGTTTTAATAAATCTAACCTGCATAAAATTGACCAAGAAAAAGTGACAGAAAGAAAATTTATCCAATGAGTTATCGCTTACCTTGAATGATGTTTGGTAAATGTTGTAATATCTCTCTCTGACTTCTCTGACTTTTCCTGCGAACAATCTAGCAGCACAGATTCACCAGACTTTTTTAACCTGTAAACATAATGTATAATAAGAAAACACCTCACACCTCACACAGTTAAACACGTATGGTTCATTATATTCCATCACTTAAGTGTGATCCTCCACACAGATATACATATATCTTTGTTATATTTAAATACATCAATTTGCAATAAATATAGTTTCCTTTATATATACATCAATATGAACTTTTTAATATATATATACATATCAAAATGAACCTTTTAATTTTGATTGTGTTTAAAATGCAAATATACATAAAGTTGAAGGTTTTTTTTTCCTTGTTAACCTGTAGCAATTCTCAACTTAGGCAAATATACATTATTTACATTGTAAACCAAATGTACATTATACTCTTAAAAGATTTTTTCTATTACATAGCACCATATAGAATTAATAACTATCATTCTACAGCACCATATAGAATTAATAACTATCATCCTACAAGAATTAAACAACTTAAATAATATTTACATCACATATTCACAAAAGCAATTTTTTTATTCTACCACTCAATTTATGATTTTTACATTTGAACAAAAAAAAGGATCAAAATTAAAACCCAGAAAGATCAAAATTTATCACACAATTTATGTTTCTTTTACTTTCATCAAATAGTCTATTTGTAGGACAACAATAAATGTCTCACATATTGGCCTTTATAACCCAATATCTTTTCCTGTCATCGGATGAGAATTCATGCTTCCACAGGCAGTTTGGTTGAGGATGTTTAGCATGCTTTTTAGTTACTAACAGGTTGCACTGTATAGAGCCTCAGAATTATATTAATTTACAAAATTGCTAGAAAATAGCACCAATAGAGGGCAAATTTAGCCTCAAGGCAATATAACATGCAGATTGGATCTTTACAGCTGCCTGTCTCCAGTTTTCGGTCAGTCTTTCTCCCCCTTTTCACGGGTTTCTTCTCCCTCTGCAAACAATAAATTCAGTCCATTTAATTCCTCCCAAGGCATCAACGCTCAGAGCTATAGCATAATTAGTTTGGGGCATATTCCTCAAAACTGCAGATATCTTGCTCCACTGTCAATGCCTGCCTCGAGCCTCAGCCCCAGCATAGTAGAGTCATGCAGTAGGTTTTTCCTCCTAAGTTTTTACAGTCTATGCAGTGCTGCCCCAGCCACAATTTTCCTTGGCCCTCTCTGGAAACCTAGTTAGTAGTTGTAATGCCCTGTACTGCACACTGCTGTAATCGCATTCCTGATCTGGTCGTCTGTTTAAATACGCTTTACCCCGTTGTTTCCGTGGGATGGATATCTTATCTATATCACTCATTTTTAATATAAGGATTGGATACCTTTTTCTGTCAAGGTTTCTTCCTCATCTCACTAATAGGTAGGCCCTTTTTTTTTACTTTCTTGTTCTCACGTAAAGTTTGATATCTTCCAGGAAGGCCTTCATTCTTTCAATCGTTATATCTAGTTTATCAACTCTTAAAAGGAATATAACTCCTCTGAGATTGTTGAATATTTTCACACCACCCTCTCTTTGTCCGCAGATATGGACTGTGAAATAAAACGAGCTCGCTCCTCCCTCTATCTTTACGTGATCAATGTCATGTACAAATTCCAAATCGTCATCTGATCTGTAAATTAATTTTCCTCCTCTCAAAGTGAGCATTTCTAACAAGATCTCATATGTTATTTTAGCTTTAATTTTTAATCCAGGATTTACACATACTGCTATTTGCGTTATTTTAATGGTGTAACTTTCCACCTCGCATTTGTATAATACTTCCATTATCTTAATCAGGCTCGTTATGACAGTATCCATGCATTTTATTAAGCTATAACTATGCGAGGTTCTTGATATGGTAATCTTGAAACCTCCTCTTCTTTATGCCAACACTGTTAGACCGAGCTTTTGAAATTTAACCACATGAAGTTCTTCAATCTCTTCATGTTGTATTTCCCAATTAAATGATTATTTGTTAGCTCCTTTAACTCAAGGTAATGTTCTCCTGAACTGCATTGCCCGTTCAAAGTCAACAAAGATAATTGTATGTTCTCCATTTTGTCCTCGTCCCTCACCTCTAATTTCCACTACTCATCTGATGATTTTTGAATATTTACCTCTGTTATATACCGGTGGACCCGCATCCCCCAGACAGCCTCTCCTTTTCAACGTATCTCACACCTCTGGAAAAAATTTTAATCACAGGATGAACAACCATTTGTGTTATCCGATCTCCCTTTTTAACGATAAATGTAATTCTCGAGGCGTTGTGCAAACCGACAACAATTTCTCCTTCGTAATCTGTATCTATTAGGCCTCCTACTGTATGGATTCCATATTTAAATGCCAAACCAGAACGTGAAACTAACATGAGATAAATATCCTCTGATATCAATTTAATTTTTAATCCGGTGTGAACTTTACACGTTTCTCCAGCCTGTATTATTTTCTCCTCCGCACTGAATATGTCAAAACCAACAGAGCCTTTGGTCTGTTTTTCAGGTAGGCGAGCATAAGGTTTAATTACCTCAAATTCTAGTAGGTGATCCATCCTCTGCCCTTCCTCCAGCTTGGTCCCTGTTCGTTCCAACTGCTCCCCCTGGACCTGAAATTTAACATTTAGGTTAGGTTAATTCTCTTTTATATCAACCTAGACCAAATGAACCAATCCTCAAATATAAGAACTGTCTGATTTTTTTGAGTAGCCCTCACCTCAATTAATTTATTATGATGCCCTCTCTGAGGCTGGGAGGGGGTTGTAGGCTAGTGTAGCCCACCTACCAGTGGTGTGATGCTGATCTTGCTGCTCATCCACCGCTCTTCTTAGAGTGCAGTCTCATCTCTATCTCGCTGAAATGCAACAAATAAGATAATCGAACTCTCTTTTATATCGACTTAGGTTAAATGAAACAATTCTCAATTTACGATCTGAGTTTTTAAACTAATTTTTAGAACATCAAGAAAAGCTATTTGGCCTCTGGTGGCTCTTTAGTTTTTTTAGATGTGGCCTCACCTCATACATTTTAATCTGTTCCACTCTCTTGTGATGGAAGGCAGGAGCTGTCTGGTATGGGGGGCACTCCACACAACAAACCCGTGCTTGTGATACTTCGTTTCCGCTCGTCCGCTGTTGTTGATCTCTTTACCCCTGTTCTTGGTGCTGTCCTACATAGGTGGTTCTTTGTCTGAAAATGTGATAAGGAAAACATTACTTATTCTCTACCATTTGCATAATAGAACATTGATCTTAACTCAGTCTAATTTACTGGTGGTAGTACTTACCCTCTGATGAACTGTGTGGAGCCAGGTCTACAAACTTACACGTTCTCAACAATGGGGTGTTTTGCTGGAATTGGATGCACAGTCGGGTTGGGTCAAGGGTGATAGTTGCTCCTGTGGGGGGGTTGGGAGGTTGAGATAGTCCGTCCGGGCAGGGGTCTCTCAGGCAAGGTCTCGTATATTCCAGCATTCAATCATCAACTTTCCATTCACAAGATAAATAATTCAATCCGGACATCCTACCAAGGTGGGCTATTTGGTCTAGGAGAACCTAAATCGACTTTCTCTCAAAAGGGAGGGTAAATTCCTGGATAACACATTACTTTCTCGCCAATATTCACATCTTCTTATAACGTTTGCGCATTGATTCTCCAAGGTAAGGTTGTCTCAAACACACGATAACACTCTCTCGTCAGTTACACAGTGGGGTAGCCACAGAATGAAAGGGCAGAATTTAACTATATCATACAGAGAGAGAAATCTACTCACTGCCAGGGTTCTCCTTTCACACTTTATTAGGATCACAACCGTGTCACTTCCACTCACAGAGAAAATTACATTTGTTCCCTCATTCTCTTCTCGTTGGGTGTACAGGTGGTAGGCCAGCGAATTTATTACCTTGAATTTGGGGAAGGGTAACTGATGAGGGAAAAAATCCATTAGCGTTACAGCCTCTTTCATTTTTCCCATAGCAGTTAAAATGGGAAAAAGAGAATTTCCAACGATCTGATTCCCGAGGACATCAAAATATAACCACTCTGTTGAGGGGATAATCACCCCGAAATGCATACCTAAAAATGCCATATTTTCCAGATGGGTGTCGTCCTCAATGTCGGCAAATTGCATAATTTGATTAAAGATGTGTTCATAAGGGAGACGGAACCTGGGGATTCTTACTGTCTGAGCATGATAAACGTGATCTAGGGGGCAGGGCAACTCGTTTAACTTTGTCATCATAAATTCATAGCAGTGGTCCATATCCTGTGTCATTCTAGAAATCATTTCACCTGCAGTTGAAAGAACTCTGTCGGTGAGGGTTGAGCTAGTTAAAACAAGGTTCCTACCATCTACCAAATAAGAATTGTAATCTAATGCCGGGTATAGGACGCCTATGGCTAGATATATCTGGTCTTCAGTTAGCAGGCTTAACAAAAGACCAGTAGGGAGGCTCGTTAATTCAAACATCCTCAATTTAAACGTGCGGGGCTGCAGGTGGCTACAATTTGGGACACACATATGCTTTCCTTGCGCGGCCAGGTGGTGAACAAGATTTTTAACGAAACAGAGGGATATCACATGCACAAATACTTCTTGCACTGACACTTGCGCGTTTTCACTTCTATTCAAAGCCAGGTCAGGGGAGTGACTGTACGCCCAACGATCGTTTACCTCGGCATCACAGCACCTCTTAACTCGATCATACCAGTCCACAATGCGGTGAAGCTCAGCCTCGCACTCAGCCATGGGAAGTGAGCCTATCTCTCTAAGAACGATATTCTCACTCTCCTCCCCGACAATCAGACGTCTGATATGTCCAGGTAAATTGGACTCCCCAGACCTCCTCCTGGCAGCTATGTGTGCGGCAAGCTCCAAAGCACTCTGTCTATTGAGGTCGAGTTTACTGCCTGGTGCGGTGCCAAGCCAAAACAGGAAAGTTGGAGACAACCACCGCCCGTTCCTGCAGACTCTCGCATGGAGCAACCCTACCAGCATATACTCCCACCAAAAGTTTTGATACGTGCTCGTTGTGAACCTGGACTCCACGTATTCTCTGTCGGGGGAATATTCCCTGCCTGGCCCCCGTTGTTGTTTCCATTGTTAGTCATTTCTGAAAAAACATAATTTTTTAAATAAAATTTAGTAATCTTATTTTGTTAACCATTTTCTCAAAAGATAATTTTTACAATTCTAGTAATCCTATATTGTTTAAGTTAAGAGTTTGCCCTCCAATAATATAAGTTTGGGAGGTTGCTCTCCGCTTTGTACTCACGCACTGTCTATCTACCATTTTTATTTATTCCCAGAAGATAAATCATTTTAAACATCAGAGTTCTCCTGTTCCTAAACCTCCTCCAGGTACAAGGCCTGCAGTTGGAGTACACTTTTTTCCATATCTCAGTTTTAATCACACTCCGCACTGCTCTTTTACTCCCCACTGAGTCGAAAGTAAAAATAAAATAAAATCAAAGACTGAACACCTACCTTTTTTCTCTCTTCGGATCCTGCCTTTTTTAATCTTCTTGAACGCCCTGCCTTTATGTCTTTTCGACCTGAGTTTTTAAAACCGGGAGCTCCAACACCTCACCCTGCAAAGAGTACAGACTGAAATTAATATCAGATTGCAAGCACTGATGCACTAGACTTTTTTAACCCGTAAACATAATGTATGATAAGAAAACACCTCACAACTCACACAGTTAAACACGTGTGGTTCATTATATTCCATCAAAATGACCGTGTTTTCATGACAAAGTACTGAAATAGTTTTACAGTGCAAATAAACATAACTTACATGAAAGACTATGAACCCTTCGTTAGATTGAGATGTTTTTCATTACAAAGTACTGAAAAAGTTTTACAGTGCAAATAAACATAACTTATATGAAAGACCATGAACCCTTGGTAGAATTAAGATGTTTTAATAAATCTAACCTGCATAAAATTGACCAAGAAAAAGTGACAGTAAGAAAATTTATCCAAAGAGTTATCGCTTACCTTGAATGATGTTTGGTAAATGTTGTAATATCTCTCTCTTACTTCTCTGATAATCACCCCGAAATGCATACCTAAAAATGCCATATTTTCCATATGGGTGTCGTCCTCAATGTCGGCAAATTGCATAATTTGATTAAAGATGTGTTCATAAGGGAGGCGGAACCTGGGGATTCTTACTATCTGAGCATGATAAACGTGATCTAGGGGGCAGGGCAACTCGTTTAACTTTGTCATCATAAATTCATAGCAGTGGTCCATATCCTGTGTCATTCTAGAAATCATTTCACCTGCAGTTGAAAGAACTCTGTCTGTGAGGGTTGAGCTGGTTAAAACAAGGTTCCTACCATCTACCGAATAAGAATTGTAATCTAATGCCGGGTATAGGACGCCTATGGCTAGATATATCTGGTCTTCAGTTAGCAGGCTTAACAAAAGACCAGTAGGGAGGCTCGTTAATTCAAACATCCTCAATTTAAACATGCAGGGCTGCAGGTGGCTACAATTTGGGACACACATATGCTTTCCTTGCGCGGCCAGGTGGTGAACAAGATTTTTAACGAAACCGAGGGATATCACATGCACAAATACCTCTTGCACTGACACTTGCGCGTTTTCACTTCTATTCAAAGCCAGGTCAGGGGAGTGACTGTACGCCCAACGATCGTTTACCTCAGCATCACAGCACCTCTTAACTCGATCATACCAGTCCACAATGCGGTGAAGCTCAGCCTCGCACTCAGCCATGGGAAGTGAGCCTATCTCTTTAAGAACGATATTCTCACTCTCCCCGACAATCAGACGTCTGATATGTCCAGGTAAATTGGACTCCCCAGACCTCCTCCTGGCAGCTATGTGTGCGGCAAGCTCCAAAGCACTCTGTCTATCGAGGTCGAGTTCACTGCCTGGTGTGGTGCCAAGCCAGAACAGGAAAGTTGGAGACAACCACCGCCCGTTCCTGCAGACTCTCGCATGGAGCAACCCTACCAGCATATACTCCAACCAAAAGTTTTGATACGTGCTCGTTGTGAACCTGGACTCCACGTATTCTCTCTCGGGGGGAATATTCCCTGCCTGGCCCCCGTTGTTGTTTCCATTGTTAGCCATTTCTGAAAAAACATAATTTTTTAAATAAAATTTAGTAATCTTATTTTGTTAACCATTTTCTCAAAAGATAATTTTTACAATTCTAGTAATCCTATATTGTTTAAGTTAAGAGTTTCCCCTCCAATAATATAAGTTTGGGAGGTTGCTCTCCTCTTTGTACTCACGCACTGTCTATCTACCATTTTTATTTATTCCCAGAAGATAAATCATTTTAAACATCAGAGTTCTCCTGTTCCTAAACCTCCTCCAGGTACAAGGCCTGTAGTTGGTGTACACTTTTTTCCAAATCTCAGTTTTAATCACACTCCGCACTGCTCTTTTACTCCCCACTGAGTCGAAAGTAAAAAATAAAATAAAATCAAAGACTGAACACCTACCTTTTTTCTCTCTTCGGATCCTGCCTTTTTGAATCTTCTTGAACGCCCTGCCTTTATGTCTTTTCGACCTGAGTTTTTAAAACCGGAAGCTCCAACACCTCACCCGCAAAGAGTACAGACTGAAATTAATATCAGATTGCAAGCACTGATTCACTAGACTTTTTTAACCCGTAAACATAATGTATAATAAGAAAACACCTCACAACTCACACAGTTAAACATGTGTGGTTCATTATATTCCATCAAAATGACCGTGTTTTCATTACAAAGTACTGAAATAGTTTTACAGTGCAAATAAACATAACTTACATGAAAGACTATGAACCCTTGGTTAGATTGAGATGTTTTTCATTACAAAGTACTGGAAAAGTTTTACAGTGCAAATAAACATAACTTATATGAAAGATTATGAACCCTTGGTAGGATTGAGATGTTTTAATAAATCTAACCTGCATAAAATTGACCAAGAAAAAGTGACAGAAAGAAAATTTATCCAATGAGTTATCGCTTACCTTGAATGATGTTTGGTAAATGTTGTAATATCTCTCTCTGACTTCTGACTTTTCCTGCGAACAATCTAGCAGCACTGATTCACTAGACTTTTTTAACCTGTAAACATAATATATAATAAGAAAACACCTCACACCTCACACAGTTAAACACGTATGGTTCATTATATTCCATCAAAATGACCGTGTTTTCATGACAAAGTACTGAAATAGTTTTACAGTGCAAATAAACATAACTTACATGAAAGACTATGAACCCTTGGTTAGATTGAGATGTTTTTCATTACAAAGTACTGAAAAAGTTTTACAGTGCAAATAAACATAACTTATATGAAAGACCATGAACCATTGGTAGAATTGAGATGTTTTAATAAATCTAACCTGCATAAAATTGACCAAGAAAAAGTGACAGAAAGAAAATTTATCCAATGAGTTATCGCTTACCTTGAATGATGTTTGGTAAATGTTGTAATATCTCTCTCTGACTTTTCTGATAATCACCCCGAAATGCTTACCTAAAAATGCCATATTTTCCAGATGGGTGTCGTCCTCAATGTCGGCAAATTGCATAATTTGATTAAAGATGTGTTCATAAGGGAGGCGGAACCTGGGGATTCTTACTGTCTGAGCATGATAAACGTGATCTAGGGGGCAGGGCAACTCGTTTAACTTTGTCATCATAAACTCATAGCAGTGGTCCATATCCTGTGTCATTCTAGAAATCATTTCACCTGCAGTTGAAAGAACTCTGTCGGTGAGGGTTGAGCTGGTTAAAACAAGGTTCCTACCATCTACCTAATAAGAATTGTAATCTAATGCCGGGTATAGGACGCCTATGGCTAGATATATCTGGTCTTCAGTTAGCAGGCTTAACAAAAGACCAGTAGGGAGGCTCGTTAATTCAAACATCCTCAATTTAAACGTGCGGGGCTGCAGGTGGCTACAATTTGGGACACACATATGCTTTCGTTGCGCGGCCAGGTGGTGAACAAGATTTTTAACGAAACCGAGGGATATCACATGCACAAATACCTCTTGCACTGACACTTGCGCGTTTTCACTTCTATTCAAAGCCAGGTCAAGGGAGTGACTGTACGCCCAACGATCGTTTACCTCGGCATCACAGCACCTCTTAACTCGATCATACCAGTCCACAATGCGGTGAAGCTCAGCCTCGCACTCAGCCATGGGAAGTGAGCCTATCTCTCTAAGAACGATATTCTCACTCTCCTCCCCGACAATCAGACGTCTGATATGTCCAGGTAAATTGGACTCCCCAGACCTCCTCCTGGCAGCTATGTGTGCGGCAAGCTCCAAAGCACTCTGTCTATCGAGGTCCAGTTCACTGCCTGGTGTGGTGCCAAGCCAGAACAGGAAAGTTGGAGACAACCACCGCCCGTTCCTGCAGACTCTCGCATGGAGCAACCCTACCAGCATATACTCCCACCAAAAGTTTTGATACGTGCTCGTTGTGAACCTGGACTCCACGTATTCTCTCTCGGGGGGAATATTCCCTGCCTGGCCCCTGTTGTTGTTTCCATTGTTAGCCATTTCTGAAAAAACATAATTTTTTTAATAAAATTTAGTAATCTTATTTTGTTAACCATTTTCTCAAAAGATAATTTTTACAATTCTAGTAATCCTATATTGTTTAAGTTAAGAGTTTCCCCTCCAATAATATAAGTTTGGGAGGTTGCTCTCCTCTTTGTACTCACGCACTGTCTATCTACCATTTTTATTTATTCCCAGAAGATAAATCATTTTAAACATCAGAGTTCTCCTGTTCCTAAACCTCCTCCAGGTACAAGGCCTGCAGTTGGTGTACACTTTTTTCCAAATCTCAGTTTTAATCACACTCCGCACTGCTCTTTTACTCCCCACTGAGTCGAAAGTAAAAATAAAATAAAATCAAAGACTGAACACCTACCTTTTTTCTCTCTTCGGATCCTGCCTTTTTTAATCTTCTTGAACGCCCTGCCTTTATGTCTTTTCGACCTGAGTTTTTAAAACCGGGAGCTCCAACACCTCACCCTGCAAAGAGTACAGACTGAAATTAATATCAGATTGCAAGCACTGATTCACTAGACTTTTTTAACCCGTAAACATAATGTATAATAAGAAAACACCTCACAACTCACACAGTTAAGCATGTGTGGTTCATTATATTCCATCAAAATGCCCGTGTTTTCATTACGAAGTACTGAAATAGTTTTACAGTGCAAATAAACATAACTTACATGAAAGACTATGAACCCTTGGTTAGATTGAGATGTTTTTCATTACAAAGTACTGGAAAAGTTTTACAGTGCAAATAAACATAACTTATATGAAAGATTATGAACCCTTGGTAGGATTGAGATGTTTTAATAAATCTAACCTGCATAAAATTGACCAAGAAAAAGTGACAGAAAGAAAATTTATCCAATGAGTTATCGCTTACCTTGAATGATGTTTGGTAAATGTTGTAATATCTCTCTCTGACTTCTCTGACTTTTCCTGCGAACAATCTAGCAGCACAGATTCACTAGACTTTTTTAACCTGTAAACATAATGTATAATAAGAAAACACCTCACAACTCACACAGTTAAACACGTGTGGTTCATTATATTCCATCAAAATGACCGTGTTTTCATTACAAAGTACTGAAATAGTTTTACAGTGCAAATAAACATAACTTACATGAAAGACTATGAACCCTTGGTTAGATTGAGATGTTTTTCATTACAAAGTACTGAAACAGTTTTACAGTGCAAATAAACATATCTTATATGAAAGACTATGAACCCTTGGTAGGATTGAGATGTTTTAATAAATCTAACCTGCATAAAATTGACCAAGAAAAAGTGACAGAAAGAAAATTTATCCAATGAGTTATCGCTTACCTTGAATGATGTTTGGTAAATGTTGTAATATCTCTCTCTGACTTCTCTGACTTTTCCTGCGAACAATCTAGCAGCACTGATTCACTAGACTTTTTTAACCTGTAAACATAATGTATAATAAGAAAACACCTCACACCTCACACAGTTAAACACGTATGGTTCATTATATTCCATCACTTAAGTGTGATCCTCCACACAGATATACATATATCTTTGTTATATTTAAATACATCAATTTGCAATAAATATAGTTTCCTTTATATATACATCAATATGAACTTTTTAATATATATATATATATCAAAATGAACCTTTTAATTTTGATTGTGTTTAAAATGCAAATATACATAAAGTTGAAGGTTTTTTTTTCCATGTTAACCTGTAGCAATTCTCAACTTAGGCAAATATACATTATTTACATTGTAAACCAAATGTACATTATGCTCTTAAAAGATTTTTTCTATTACATAGCACCATATAGAATTAATAACTATCATTCTACAGCACCATATAGAATTAATAACTATCATCCTACAAGAATTAAACAACTTAAATAATATTTACATCACATATTCACAAAAGCAATTTTTTATTCTATCACTCAATTTATGATTTTTACATTTGAATAAAAAAAGGATCAAAATTAAAACCCAAAAAGATCAAAATTTATCACACAATTTATGTTTCTTTTACTTTCATCAAATAGTCTATTTGTAGGACAACAATAAATGTCTCACATATTGGCCTTTATAACCCAATATCTTTTCCTGTCATCGGATGAGAATTCATGCTTCCACAGGCAGTTTGGTTGAGGATGTTTAGCATGCTTTTTAGTTACTAACAGGTTGCACTGTATAGAGCCTCAGAATTATATTAATTCACAAAATTGCTAGAAAATAGCACCAATAGAGGGCAAATTTAGCCTCAAGGCAATATAACATGCAGATTGGATCTTTACAGCTGCCTGTCTCCAGTTTTCGGTCAGTCTTTCTCCCCCTTTTCACGGGTTTTCTTCTCCCTCTGCAAACAATAAATTCAGTCCATTTAATTCCTCCCAAGGCATCAACACTCAGAGCTATAGCATAATTAGTTTGGGGCATATTCCTCAAAACTGCAGATATCTTGCTCCACTGTCAATGCCTGCCTCGAGCCTCAGCCCCAGCATAGTTGAGTCATGCAGTAGGTTTTTCCTCCTAAGTTTTTACAGTCTATGCAGTGCTGCCCCAGCCACAATTTTCCTTGGCCCTCTCTGGAAACCTAGTTAGTAGTTGGAATGCAACCGTACTGCACACTGCTGTAATCGCATTCCTGATCTGGTCGTCTGTTTAAATACGCTTTACCCCGTTGTTTCCGTGGGATGGATATCTTATCTATATCACTCATTTTTAATATAAGGATTGGATACCTTTTTCTGTCAAGGTTTCTTCCTCATCTCACTAATAGGTAGGCCCCTTTTTTTTACTTTCTTGTTCTCACGTAAAGTTTGATATCTTCCAGGAAGGCCTTTGTTCTTTCAATCGTTATATCTAGTTTATCAACTCTTAAAAGGAATATAACCCCTCTGAGATTGTTGAATATTTTCACACCACCCTCTCTTTGTCCGCAGATATGGACTGTGAAATAAAACGAGCTCGCTCCTCCCTCTATCTTTACGTGATCAATGTCATGTACAAATTCCAAATCGTCATCTGATCTGTAAATTAATTTTCCTCCTCTCAAAGTGAGCATTTCTAACAAGATTTCATATGTTATTTTAGCTTTAATTTTTAATCCAGGATTTACACATACTGCTATTTGCGTTATTTTAATGGTGTAACTTTCCACCTCGCATTTGTATAATACTTCCATTATCTTAATCAGGCTCGTTATGTATCCATGCATTTTATTAAGCTATAACTATGCGAGGTTCTTGATATGGTAATCTTGAAACCTCCTCTTCTGTATGCCAACAAAGTTAGACCGAGCTTTTGAAATTTAACCACCATGAAGTTCTTCAATCTCTTCATGTTGTATTTCCCAATTAAATGATTATTTGTTAGCTCCTTTAACTCAAGGTAATGTTCTCCTGAACTGCATTGCCCGTTCAAAGTCAACAAAGATAATTGTATGTTCTCCATTTTGTCCTCGTCCCTCACCTCTAATTTCCACTACTCATCTGATGATTTTTGAATATTTACCTCTGTTATATACCGGTGGACCCGCATCCCCCAGACAGCCTCTCCTTTTCAACGTATCTCACACCTCTGGAAAAAATTTTAATCACAGGGTGAACAACCATTTGTGTTATCCGATCTCCCTTTTTAACGATAAATGTAATTCTCGAGGCGTTGTGCAAACCGACAACAATTTCTCCTTCGTAATCTGTATATATTAGGCCTCCTACTGTATGGATTCCATATTTAAATGCCAAACCAGAACGTGAAACTAACATGAGATAAATATCCTCTGATATCAATTTAATTTTTAATCCGGTGTGAACTTTACACGTTTCTCCAGCCTGTATTATTTTCTCCTCCGCACTGAATATGTCATAACCAACAGAGCCTTTGGTCTGTTTTTCAGGTAGGCGAGCATAAGGTTTAATTACCTCAAATTCTAGTAGGTGATCCATCCTCTGCCCTTCCTCCAGCTTGGTCCCTGTTCGTTCCAACTGCTCCCCCTGGACCTGAAATTTAACATTTAGGTTAGGTTAGTTCTCTTTTATATCAACCTAGACCAAATGAACCAATCCTCAAATATAAGAACTGTCTGATTTTTTTGAGTAGCCCTCACCTCAATTAATTTAATATGATGCCCTCTCTGAAGTTGGGAAGGGGTTGTAGGCTAGTGTAGCCCACCTACCAGTGGTGTGATGCTGATCTTGCTGCTCATCCACCGCTCTTCTTAGAGTGCAGTCTCATCTCTCTCTCGCTGAAATGCAACAAATAAGACAATCGAACTCTCTTTTATATCGACTTAGGTTAAATGAAACAATTCTCAATTTACGATCTGAGTTTTTAAACTAATTTTTAGAACATCAAGAAAAGCTATTTGGCCTCTGGTTGCTCTTGAGTTTTTTTAGATGCGGCCTCACCTCATACATTTTAATCTGTTCCACTCTCTTGTGATGGAAGGCAGGAGCTGTCTGGCATGGGGGGCACTCCACACAACAAACCCGTGCTTGTGATACTTCTTTTCCGCTCGTCCGCTGTTGTTGATCTCTTTACCCCTGTTCTTGGTGCTGTCCTACATAGGTGGTTCTTGGTCTGAAAATGTGATAAGGAAAACATTACTTATTCTCTACCATTTGCATAATAGAACATTGATCTTAACTCAGTCTAATTTTCTGGTGGTAGTACTTACCCTCTGATGAACTGTGTGGAGCCAGGTCTACAAACTTACACGTTCTCAACAATGGGGTGTTTTGCTGGAATTGGATGCACAGTTTGGTTGGGTCAAGGGTGATAGTTGCTCCTCGGGGGGGGGGGGTGTTTGGGAAGTTTGAGGTAGTCCGTCCGGGCAGGGGTCTCTCAGGCAAGGTCTCGTATATTCCAGCATTCAATCATCAACTTTCCATTCACAAGATAAATTCAACCCGGACATCCTACCAAGGTGGGCTATTTGGACTAGGAGAACCTAAATAGACTTTCTCTCAAAAGGGAGGGTAAATTCCTGGATAGCACATTACTTTCTCGCCAATATTCATATTTTCTTATAACATTTGCGCATTGATTCTCCAAGGTAAGGTTGTCTCGAACACACGATAACACTCTCTCGTCAGTTACACAGTGGGGTAGCCACAGAATAAAAGGGCAGAATTTAACTATATCATACAGAGGGAGAAATCTACTCACTGCCAGGGTTCTCCTTTCACACTTTATTAGGATCACAACCGTGTCACTTCCACTCACAGAGAAAATTACATTTGTTCCCTCATTCTCTTCTCGTTGGGTGTTCAGGGGGTATGCCAGCGAATTTATTACCTTGAATTTGGGGAAGGGTAACTGATGAGGGAAAAAATCCATTAGCGTTACAGCCTCTTTCATTTTTCCCATAGCAGTTAAAATGGGAAAAAGAGAATTTCCAACGATCTGATTCCCGAGGACATAAAAATATAACCACTCTGTTGAGGGGATAATCACCCCGAAATGCATACCTAAAAATGCCATATTTTCCAGATGGGTGTCGTCCTCAATGTCGGCAAATTGCATAATTTGATTAAAGATGTGTTCATAAGGGAGGCGGAACCTGGGGATTCTTACTGTCTGAGCATGATAAACGTGATCTAGGGGGCAGGGCAACTCGTTTAACTTTGTCATCATAAATTCATAGCAGTGGTCCATATCCTGTGTCATTCTAGAAATCATTTCACCTGCAGTTGAAAGAACTCTGTCGGTGAGGGTTGAGCTGGTTAAAACAAGGTTCCTACCATCTACCAAATAAGAATTGTAATCTAATGCCGGGTATAGGACGCTTATGGCTAGATATATCTGGTCTTCAGTTAGCAGGCTTAACAAAAGACCAGTAGGGAGGCTCGTTAATTCAAACATCCTCAATTTAAACCCATATGCTTTCCTGGCGCAGCCAGGTGGTGAACAAGATTTTTAACGAAACAGAGGGATATCACATGCACAAATACCTCTTGCACTGACACTTGCACGTTTTCACTTCTATTCAAAGCCAGGTCAGGGGAGTGACTGTACGCCCAACGATCGTTTACCTCGGCATCACAGCACCTCTTAACTCGATCATACCAGTCCACAATGCGGTGAAGCTCAGCCTCGCACTCAACCATAGGAAGTGAGCCTATCTCTCTAAGAACGATATTCTCACTCTCCTCCCCGACAATCAGACGTCTGATATGTCCAGGTAAATTGGACTCCCCAGACCTCCTCCTGGCAGCTATGTGTGCGGCAAGCTCCAAAGCACTCTGTCTATCGAGGTCGAGTTCACTGCCTGGTGTGGTGCCAAGCCAGAACAGGAAAGTTGGAGACAACCACCGCCCGTTCCTGCAGACTCTCGCATGGAGCAACCCTACCAGCATATACTCCCACCAAAAGTTTTGATACGTGCTCGTTGTGAACCTGGACTCCACGTATTCTCTCTCGGGGGGAATATTCCCTGCCTGGCCCCTGTTGTTGTTTCCATTGTTAGCCATTTCTGAAAAAACATAATTTTTTTAATAAAATTTAGTAATCTTATTTTGTTAACCATTTTCTCAAAAGATAATTTTTACAATTCTAGTAATCCTATATTGTTTAAGTTAAGAGTTTCCCCTCCAATAATATAAGTTTGGGAGGTTGCTCTCCTCTTTGTACTCACGCACTGTCTATCTACCATTTTTATTTATTCCCAGAAGATAAATCATTTTAAACATCAGAGTTCTCCTGTTCCTAAACCTCCTCCAGGTACAAGGCCTGCAGTTGGTGTACACTTTTTTCCAAATCTCAGTTTTAATCACACTCTGCACTGCTCTTTTACTCCCCACTGAGTCGAAAGTAAAAATAAAATAAAATCAAAGACTGAACACCTACCTTTTTTCTCTCTTCGGATCCTGCCTTTTTCAATCTTCTTGAACGCCCTGCCTTTATGTCTTTTCGACCTGAGTTTTTAAAACCGGGAGCTCCAACACCTCACCCTGCAAAGAGTACAGACTGAAATTAATATCAGATTGCAAGCACTGATTCACTAGACTTTTTTAACCCGTAAACATAATGTATAATAAGAAAACACCTCACAACTCACACAGTTAAACACGTGTGGTTCATTATATTCCATCAAAATGACCGTGTTTTCATTACAAAGTACTGAAATAGTTTTACAGTGCAAATAAACATAACTTACATGAAAGACTATGAACCCTTGGTTAGATTGAGATGTTTTTCATTACAAAGTACTGGAAAAGTTTTACAGTGCAAATAAACATAACTTATATGAAAGACTATGAACCCTTGGTAGGATTGAGATGTTTTAATAAATTTAACCTGCATAAAATTGACCAAGAAAAAGTGACAGAAAGAAAATTTATCCAATGAGTTATCGCTTACCTTGAATGATGTTTGGTAAATGTTGTAATATCTCTCTCTGACTTCTCTGACTTTTGCTGCGAACAATCTAGCAGCACTGATTCACTAGACTTTTTTAACCTGTAAACATAATGTATAATAAGAAAACACCTCACACCTCACACAGTTAAACACGTATGGTTCATTATATTCCATCAAAATGACCGTGTTTTCGTGACAAAGTACTGAAATAGTTTTACAGTGCAAATAAACATAACTTACATGAAAGACTATGAACCCTTGGTTAGATTGAGATGTTTTTCATTACAAAGTACTGAAACAGTTTTACAGTGCAAATAAACATAACTTATATGAAAGACCATGAACCCTTGGTAGGATTGAGATGTTTTAATAAATCTAACCTGCATAAAATTGACCAAGAAAAAGTGACAGAAAGAAAATTTATCCAATGAGTTATCGTTTACCTTGAATGATGTTTGGTAAATGTTGTAATATCTCTCTCTGACTTCTGACTTTTCCTGCGAACAATCTAGCAGCACTGATTCACTAGACTTTTTTAACCTGTAAACATATAATAATGTATAATAAGAAAACACCTCACACCTCACACAGTTAAACACGTATGGTTCATTATATTCCATCAAAATGACCGTGTTTTCATGACAAAGTACTGAAATAGTTTTACAGTGCAAATAAACATAACTTACATGAAAGACTATGAACCCTTGGTTAGATTGAGATGTTTTTCATTACAAAGTACTGAAAAAGTTTTACAGTGCAAATAAACATAACTTATATGAAAGACCATGAACCATTGGTAGAATTGAGATGTTTTAATAAATCTAACCTGCATAAAATTGACCAAGAAAAAGTGACAGAAAGAAAATTTATCCAATGAGTTATCGCTTACCTTGAATGATGTTTGGTAAATGTTGTAATATCTCTCTCTGACTTTCCTGATAATCACCCCGAAATGCTTACCTAAAAATGCCATATTTTCCAGATGGGTGTCGTCCTCAATGTCGGCAAATTGCATAATTTGATTAAAGATGTGTTCATAAGGGAGGCGGAACCTGGGGATTCTTACTGTCTGAGCATGATAAACGTGATCTAGGGGGCAGGGCAACTCGTTTAACTTTGTCATCATAAACTCATAGCAGTGGTCCATATCCTGTGTCATTCTAGAAATCATTTCACCTGCAGTTGAAAGAACTCTGTCGGTGAGGGTTGAGCTGGTTAAAACAAGGTTCCTACCATCTACCAAATAAGAATTGTAATCTAATGCCGGGTATAGGACGCCTATGGCTAGATATATCGTCTATCTCATGGAAGACTCAGATATAGCAAATTTTGCAATTTTAAGCAGACCTGAAATTCTGAAAATTAAACAAATCAGCAGATAGCTTCTGTTTCCCGTCGCTGATTGTATTGAGAGTTTTATCATTGTGTTCAGCTTGATGTTGTGATCGTGCAGAAACATAAATGATGTTTAAAAAATGTAGAATTCATTTAATAAAGTAATTTTGACTGATTATTCCAGGAAGCTGCAAGGCAGTTGCTTCATTATTTTAATTTCCATACTAGGTCAAAGTGGTTTGACTGAAGCCGACTCTGTGAATCTGCCACTAATCTAGTGGAAGACTCAGTCAAACCTATGTTTTTGCTGAGTCATCCTCCATTTTCTAGTGGAAGACTCAGTCATAACATAGCTTTGACTGAGTCTTCCACTAGAAAATGGAGGATGACCCAGCCAAAACATAGCTTTGACTGAGTCTTCCACTAGACTCGTGCAGATTCATAGAGTCGGCTTCAGTCAAACCACTTTGACCTTTTTAGCTTGCACAACAAACAACTTTTTTAAGGGAAAAAGTCCATGGAAGACTCAGTCAAAGCAGGTTTAACTGTTTTTACCTCAAAAGTTCCCATTGTGAAACTCAGATTCTGTTATGGAAGACTCAGTCAAACCACTGAAACCTAGTTTTACTTAAGATTAACCTTTCTATTTTTTCGAATGATGCATAAGCATAAAAGGTTAAATCAATTTGTATGTTGACATGACTGATTGTCCTCTTTCATTGTATCACGGAAGACTAGGTCAAATCAGTTGGGCTGAGTCAGATGAGCCATGAAAGATGTCAGTTTTTCATGGAAAATTGCTATAAAACAAGGGAAAATGTCCCAAAATACCGAGAGTTTGAAGGAGTGGTGTGTGGTAATAAATGGACCCATTGGGCTTATTTCTATTGCCATTTGGTGCTAGAGATCCTCGAGATTATTTTTCAGATATATTTCAAAATTCAGTCAAATTGATTTGACTGAGTCTTCCTTGAGATAGACGATATCTGGTCTTCAGTTAGCAGGCTTAACAAAAGACCAGTAGGGAGGCTCGTTAATTCAAACATCCTCAATTTAAACGTGCGGGGCTGCAGGTGGCTACAATTTGGGACACACATATGCTTTCCTTGCGCGGCCAGGTGGTGAACAAGATTTTTAACGAAACAGAGGGATATCACATGCACAAATACCTCTTGCACTGACACTTGCGCGTTTTCACTTCTATTCAAAGCCAGGTCAGGGGAGTGACTGTACGCCCAACGATCGTTTACCTCGGCATCACAGCACCTCTTAACTCGATCATACCAGTCCACAATGCGGTGAAGCTCAGCCTCGCACTCAGCCATGCAAAGAGTACAGACTGAAATTAATATCAGATTGCAAGCACTGATTCACTAGACTTTTTTAACCTGTAAACATAATGTATAATAAGAAAACACCTCACAACTCACACAGTTAAACATGTGTGGTTCATTATATTCCATCAAAATGCCCGTGTTTTCATTACGAAGTACTGAAATAGTTTTACAGTGCTAATAAACATAACTTACATGAAAGACTATGAACCCTTGGTTAGATTGAGATGTTTTTCATTACAAAGTACTGAAACAGTTTTACAGTGCAAATAAACATATCTTATATGAAAGACTATGAACCCTTGGTAGGATTGAGATGTTTTAATAAATCTAACCTGCATAAAATTGACCAAGAAAAAGTGACAGAAAGAAAATTTATCCAATGAGTTATCGCTTACCTTGAATGATGTTTGGTAAATGTTGTAATATCTCTCTCTGACTTCTCTGACTTTTCCTGCGAACAATCTAGCAGCACTGATTCACTAGACTTTTTTAACCTGTAAACATAATGTATAATAAGAAAACACCTCACACCTCACACAGTTAAACACGTATGGTTCATTATATTCCATCACTTAAGTGTGATCCTCCACACAGATATACATATATCTTTGTTATATTTAAATACATCAATTTGCAATAAATATAGTTTCCTTTATATATACATCAATATGAACTTTTTAATATATATATATATATCAAAATGAACCTTTTAATTTTGATTGTGTTTAAAATGCAAATATACATAAAGTTGAAGGTTTTTTTTTCCATGTTAACCTGTAGCAATTCTCAACTTAGGCAAATATACATTATTTACATTGTAAACCAAATGTACATTATACTCTTAAAAGATTTTTTCTATTACATAGCACCATATAGAATTAATAACTATCATTCTACAGCACCATATAGAATTAATAACTATCATCCTACAAGAATTAAACAACTTAAATAATATTTACATCACATATTCACAAAAGCAATTTTTTATTCTATCACTCAATTTATGATTTTTACATTTGAATAAAAAAAGGATCAAAATTAAAACCCAAAAAGATCAAAATTTATCACACAATTTATGTTTCTTTTACTTTCATCAAATAGTCTATTTGTAGGACAACAATAAATGTCTCACATATTGGCCTTTATAACCCAATATCTTTTCCTGTCATCGGATGAGAATTCATGCTTCCACAGGCAGTTTGGTTGAGGATGTTTAGCATGCTTTTTAGTTACTAACAGGTTGCACTGTATAGAGCCTCAGAATTATATTAATTCACAAAATTGCTAGAAAATAGCACCAATAGAGGGCAAATTTAGCCTCAAGGCAATATAACATGCAGATTGGATCTTTACAGCTGCCTGTCTCCAGTTTTCGGTCAGTCTTTCTCCCCCTTTTCACGGGTTTTCTTCTCCCTCTGCAAACAATAAATTCAGTCCATTTAATTCCTCCCAAGGCATCAACACTCAGAGCTATAGCATAATTAGTTTGGGGCATATTCCTCAAAACTGCAGATATCTTGCTCCACTGTCAATGCCTGCCTCGAGCCTCAGCCCCAGCATAGTAGAGTCATGCAGTAGGTTTTTCCTCCTAAGTTTTTACAGTCTATGCAGTGCTGCCCCAGCCACAATTTTCCTTGGCCCTCTCTGGAAACCTAGTTAGTAGTTGGAATGCAACCGTACTGCACACTGCTGTAATCGCATTCCTGATCTGGTCTTCTGTTTAAATACGCTTTACCCTGTTGTTTCCGTGGGATGGATATCTTATCTATATCACTCATTTTTAATATAAGGATTGGATACCTTTTTCTGTCAAGGTTTCTTCCTCATCTCACTAATAGGTAGGCCCCTTTTTTTTACTTTCTTGTTCTCACGTAAAGTTTGATATCTTCCAGGAAGGCCTTTGTTCTTTCAATCGTTATATCTAGTTTATCAACTCTTAAAAGGAATATAACCCCTCTGAGATTGTTGAATATTTTCACACCACCCTCTCTTTGTCCGCAGATATGGACTGTGAAATAAAACGAGCTCGCTCCTCCCTCTATCTTTACGTGATCAATGTCATGTACAAATTCCAAATCGTCATCTGATCTGTAAATTAATTTTCCTCCTCTCAAAGTGAGCATTTCTAACAAGATTTCATATGTTATTTTAGCTTTAATTTTTAATCCAGGATTTACACATACTGCTATTTGCGTTATTTTAATGGTGTAACTTTCCACCTCGCATTTGTATAATACTTCCATTATCTTAATCAGGCTCGTTATGTATCCATGCATTTTATTAAGCTATAACTATGCGAGGTTCTTGATATGGTAATCTTGAAACCTCCTCTTCTGTATGCCAACAAAGTTAGACCGAGCTTTTGAAATTTAACCACCATGAAGTTCTTCAATCTCTTCATGTTGTATTTCCCAATTAAATGATTATTTGTTAGCTCCTTTAACTCAAGGTAATGTTCTCCTGAACTGCATTGCCCGTTCAAAGTCAACAAAGATAATTGTATGTTCTCCATTTTGTCCTCGTCCCTCACCTCTAATTTCCACTACTCATCTGATGATTTTTGAATATTTACCTCTGTTATATACCGGTGGACCCGCATCCCCCAGACAGCCTCTCCTTTTCAACGTATCTCACACCTCTGGAAAAAATTTTAATCACAGGGTGAACAACCATTTGTGTTATCCGATCTCCCTTTTTAACGATAAATGTAATTCTCGAGGCGTTGTGCAAACCGACAACAATTTCTCCTTCGTAATCTGTATATATTAGGCCTCCTACTGTATGGATTCCATATGTAAATGCCAAACCAGAACGTGAAACTAACATGAGATAAATATCCTCTGATATCAATTTAATTTTTAATCCGGTGTGAACTTTACACGTTTCTCCAGCCTGTATTATTTTCTCCTCCGCACTGAATATGTCATAACCAACAGAGCCTTTGGTCTGTTTTTCAGGTAGGCGAGCATAAGGTTTAATTACCTCAAATTCTAGTAGGTGATCCATCCTCTGCCCTTCCTCCAGCTTGGTCCCTGTTCGTTCCAACTGCTCCCCCTGGACCTGAAATTTAACATTTAGGTTAGGTTAGTTCTCTTTTATATCAACCTAGACCAAATGAACCAATCCTCAAATATAAGAACTGTCTGATTTTTTTGAGTAGCCCTCACCTCAATTAATTTAATATGATGCCCTCTCTGAAGTTGGGAGGGGGTTGTAGGCTAGTGTAGCCCACCTACCAGTGGTGTGATGCTGATCTTGCTGCTCATCCACCGCTCTTCTTAGAGTGCAGTCTCATCTCTCTCTCGCTGAAATGCAACAAATAAGACAATCGAACTCTCTTTTATATCGACTTAGGTTAAATGAAACAATTCTCAATTTACGATCTGAGTTTTTAAACTAATTTTTAGAACATCAAGAAAAGCTATTTGGCCTCTGGTTGCTCTTGAGTTTTTTTAGATGCGGCCTCACCTCATACATTTTAATCTGTTCCACTCTCTTGTGATGGAAGGCAGGAGCTGTCTGGCATGGGGGGCACTCCACACAACAAACCCGTGCTTGTGATACTTCTTTTCCGCTCGTCCGCTGTTGTTGATCTCTTTACCCCTGTTCTTGGTGCTGTCCTACATAGGTGGTTCTTGGTCTGAAAATGTGATAAGGAAAACATTACTTATTCTCTACCATTTGCATAATAGAACATTGATCTTAACTCAGTCTAATTTTCTGGTGGTAGTACTTACCCTCTGATGAACTGTGTGGAGCCAGGTCTACAAACTTACACGTTCTCAACAATGGGGTGTTTTGCTGGAATTGGATGCACAGTTTGGTTGGGTCAAGGGTGATAGTTGCTCCTCGGGGGGGGGGGGGGTGTTTGGGAAGTTTGAGGTAGTCCGTCCGGGCAGGGGTCTCTCAGGCAAGGTCTCGTATATTCCAGCATTCAATCATCAACTTTCCATTCACAAGATAAATTCAACCCGGACATCCTACCAAGGTGGGCTATTTGGACTAGGAGAACCTAAATAGACTTTCTCTCAAAAGGGAGGGTAAATTCCTGGATAGCACATTACTTTCTCGCCAATATTCATATTTTCTTATAACATTTGCGCATTGATTCTCCAAGGTAAGGTTGTCTCGAACACACGATAACACTCTCTCGTCAGTTACACAGTGGGGTAGCCACAGAATGAAAGGGCAGAATTTAACTATATCATACAGAGGGAGAAATCTACTCACTGCCAGGGTTCTCCTTTCACACTTTATTAGGATCACAACCGTGTCACTTCCACTCACAGAGAAAATTACAGTTGTTCCCTCATTCTCTTCTCGTTGGGTGTTCAGGGGGTATGCCAGCGAATTTATTACCTTGAATTTGGGGAAGGGTAACTGATGAGGGAAAAAATCCATTAGCGTTACAGCCTCTTTCATTTTTCCCATAGCAGTTAAAATGGGAAAAAGAGAATTTCCAACGATCTGATTCCCGAGGACATAAAAATATAACCACTCTGTTGAGGGGATAATCACCCCGAAATGCATACCTAAAAATGCCATATTTTCCACATGGGTGTCGTCCTCAATGTCGGCAAATTGCATAATTTGATTAAAGATGTGTTCATAAGGGAGGCGGAACCTGGGGATTCTTACTGTCTGAGCATGATAAACGTGATCTAGGGGGCAGGGCAACTCGTTTAACTTTGTCATCATAAATTCATAGCAGTGGTCCATATCCTGTGTCATTCTAGAAATCATTTCACCTGCAGTTGAAAGAACTCTGTCGGTGAGGGTTGAGCTGGTTAAAACAAGGTTCCTACCATCTACCAAATAAGAATTGTAATCTAATGCCGGGTATAGGACGCCTATGGCTAGATATATCTGGTCTTCAGTTAGCAGGCTTAACAAAAGACCAGTAGGGAGGCTCGTTAATTCAAACATCCTCAATTTAAACCCATATGCTTTCCTGGCGCAGCCAGGTGGTGAACAAGATTTTTAACGAAACAGAGGGATATCACATGCACAAATACCTCTTGCACTGACACTTGCACGTTTTCACTTCTATTCAAAGCCAGGTCAGGGGAGTGACTGTACGCCCAACGATCGTTTACCTCGGCATCACAGCACCTCTTAACTCGATCATACCAGTCCACAATGCGGTGAAGCTCAGCCTCGCACTCAACCATAGGAAGTGAGCCTATCTCTCTAAGAACGATATTCTCACTCTCCTCCCCGACAATCAGACGTCTGATATGTCCAGGTAAATTGGACTCCCCAGACCTCCTCCTGGCAGCTATGTGTGCGGCAAGCTCCAAAGCACTCTGTCTATCGAGGTCGAGTTCACTGCCTGGTGTGGTGCCAAGCCAGAACAGGAAAGTTGGAGACAACCACCGCCCGTTCCTGCAGACTCTCGCATGGAGCAACCCTACCAGCATATACTCCCACCAAAAGTTTTGATACGTGCTCGTTGTGAACCTGGACTCCACGTATTCTCTCTCGGGGGGAATATTCCCTGCCTGGCCCCCGTTGTTGTTTCCATTGTTAGCCATTTCTGAAAAAACATAATTTTTTTAATAAAATTTAGTAATCTTATTTTGTTAACCATTTTCTCAAAAGATAATTTTTACAATTCTAGTAATCCTATATTGTTTAAGTTAAGAGTTTCCCCTCAAATAATATAAGTTTGGGAGGTTGCTCTCCTCTTTGTACTCACGCACTATCTATCTACCATTTTTATTTATTCCCAGAAGATAAATCATTTTAAACAGCAGAGTTCTCCTGTTCCTAAACCTCCTCCAGGTACAAGGCCTGCAGTTGGTGTACACTTTTTTCCAAATCTCAGTTTTAATCACACTCTGCACTGCTCTTTTACTCCCCACTGAGTCGAAAGTAAAAATAAAATAAAATCAAAGACTGAACACCTACCTTTTTTCTCTCTTCGGATCCTGCCTTTTTCAATCTTCTTGAACGCCCTGCCTTTATGTCTTTTCGACCTGAGTTTTTAAAACCGGGAGCTCCAACACCTCACCCTGCAAAGAGTACAGACTGAAATTAATATCAGATTGCAAGCACTGATTCACTAGACTTTTTTAACCCGTAAACATAATGTATAATAAGAAAACACCTCACAAATCACACAGTTAAACACGTGTGGTTCATTATATTCCATCAAAATGACTGTGTTTTCATTACAAAGTACTGAAATAGTTTTACAGTGCAAATAAACATAACTTACATGAAAGACTATGAACCCTTGGTTAGATTGAGATGTTTTTCATTACAAAGTACTGGAAAAGTTTTACAGTGCAAATAAACATAACTTATATGAAAGACTATGAACCCTTGGTAGGATTGAGATGTTTTAATAAATTTAACCTGCATAAAATTGACCAAGAAAAAGTGACAGAAAGAAAATGTATCCAATGAGTTATCGCTTACCTTGAATGATGTTTGGTAAATGTTGTAATATCTCTCTCTGACTTCTGTGACTTTTCCTGCGAACAATCTAGAATAGGAGAGGCCGATAACAATTTTTGTGCGCTTTTATACTGGTCCCCAGTCCCTTCCAGGAAAACCTGCCTCCCCTTTTAAAGACCCAACCACGACTATAAAAGGAGACAGAGCCAGCAAGATGGCAGTCTGAATCTGACCCCCCAAGAGTGAACATCTCTCCAATTCTCTCACTTTTTCCCAATTTCTCAAGTCATAAAGCAACTTACAAGTATGAATTTTATATGTGCAGATAGATAATTTAATACTGAAAACGAAAAGGTAATCTTTTACACAAAAGCTCTTATATGAATCAAGATATTTGCTAAATTAAGAAAAATATCAGAATTTTCTTGAAAGTTTGATTGACAGCTCCTAATGACATTTCTGCCATTGCCACTAATTGATCTGAAGCTAAATGACCAATCACTGTTCACTCATTTGCATACAATTTGGAAATGGCAGTGGCAAGTGGTGCATTTATGAGGGGTCAATTACATGTAATCTTAGCCAAGAGTGATTAATAAAGGACAATTAGGTGGAGAAGAATTATATTTCAAGAAAAGTTGAAAGACTTTCAATTACTCTAATGTGATGGCAAACTTGATAAGCATACAAATACATTAATTTACTTAATTTATTAATTGGTGCTTCAAATTCCAAAGAAAAGTGAAACTTAGTGAGAGATAATTCATTTCTGGACCCCTCTTACATGCTAATTGATCAGGTGTGGCCAAATGACCATTGTCCAATCAGCATCCAGTGAAAGTTTTATGGCTTTGTGGCCACAATTTCGTTGCTGTGTTATTGGGTCTTTAAGGGCTGTCTGGGAACCCCAAACCCTAGCAACCACTTCCCCTGCAATGTCATCCTCTACCCTTGCTATCTTGTGTCTCCTCTCAAGATTTTTCTAGCCTATGAAAAAAAGTAACTCCAAAAAAAAAAGGGAACTCAACTTCAAAGAGTACAGACTGAAATTAATATCAGATTGCAAGCACTGATGCACTAGACTTTTTTAACCCGTAAACATAATGTATGATAAGAAAACACCTCACAACTCACACAGTTAAATATGTGTGGTTCATTATATTCCATCAAAATGACCGTGTTTTCATGACAAAGTACTGAAATAGTTTTACAGTGCAAATAAACATAACTTACATGAAAGACTATGAACCCTTGGTTAGATTGAGATGTTTTTCATTACAAAGTACTGGAAAAGTTTTACAGTGCAAATAAACATAACTTATATGAAAGACTATGAACCCTTGGTAGGATTGAGATGTTTTATTAAATCTAACCTTCATAAAATTGACCAAGAAAAAGTGACAGAAAGAAAATTTATCCAATGAGTTATCGCTTACCTTGAATGATGTTTGGTAAATGTTGTAATATCTCTCTCTGACTTCTCTGACTTTTCCTGCGAACAATCTAGCAGCACTGATTCACTAGACTTTTTTAACCTGTAAACATAATGTATAATAAGAAAACACCTCACACCTCACACAGTTAAACACGTATGGTTCATTATATTCCATCAAAATGACCGTGTTTTCATGACAAAGTACTGAAATAGTTTTACAGTGTAAATAAACATAACTTACATGAAAGACTATGAACCCTTGGTTAGATTGAGATGTTTTTCATTACAAAGTACTGAAACAGTTTTACAGTGCAAATAAACATAACTTATATGAAAGACTATGAACCCTTGGTAGGATTGAGATGTTTTAATAAATCTAACCTGCATAAAATTGACCAGGAAAAAGTGACAGAAAGAAAATTTATCCAATGAGTTATCGCTTACCTTGAATGATGTTTGGTAAATGTTGTAATATCTCTCTCTGACTTCTCTGACTTTTCCTGCGAACAATCTAGCAGCACTGATTCACTAGACTTTTTTAACCTGTAAACATAATGTATAATAAGAAAACACCTCACACCTCACACAGTTAAACACGTATGGTTCATTATATTCCATCAAAATGACCGTGTTTTCATGACAAAGTACTGAAATAGTTTTACAGTGCAAATAAACATAACTTACATGAAAGATTATGAACCCTTGGTTAGATTGAGATGTTTTTCATTACAAAGTACTGAAAAAGTTTTACAGTGCAAATAAACATAACTTATATGAAAGACCATGAACCCTTGGTAGGATTGAGATGTTTTAATAAATCTAACCTGCATAAAATTGACCAAGAAAAAGTGACAGAAAGAAAATTTATCCAATGAGTTATCGCTTACCTTGAATGATGTTTGGTAAATGTTGTAATATCTCTCTCTGACTTCTCTGACTTTTCCTGCGAACAATCTAGAATAGGAGAGGCCGATAACAATTTTTGTGCGCTTTTATACTGGTCCCCAGTCCCTTCCAGGAAAACCTGCCACCCCTTTTAAAGACCCAACCACGACTATAAAAGGAGACAGAGCCAGCAAGATGGCAGTCTGAATCTGACCCCCCAAGAGTGAACATCTCTCCAATTCTCTCACTTTTTCCCAATTTCTCAAGTCATAAAGCAACTTACAAGTATGAATTTTATATGTGCAGATAGATAATTTAATACTGAAAACGAAAAGGTAATCTTTTACACAAAAGCTCTTATATGAATCAAGATATTTGCTAAATTAAGAAAAATATCAGAATTTTCTTGAAAGTTTGATTGACAGCTCCTAATGACATTTCTGCCATTGCCACTAATTGATCTGAAGCTAAATGACCAATCACTGTTCACTCATTTGCATACAATTTGGAAATGGCAGTGGCAAGTGGTGCATTTATGAGGGGTCAATTACATGTAATCTTAGCCAAGAGTGATTAATAAAGGACAATTAGGTGGAGAAGAATTATATTTCAAGAAAAGTTGAAAGACTTTCAATTACATTAATGTGATATCAAACTTGATAAGCATAGAAATACATTAATTTACTTGATTTATTAATTGGTGCTTCAAATTCCAAAGAAAATTGAAACTTAGTGAGAGATAATTCATTTCTGGACCCCTCTAACATGCTAATTGATCAGGTGTGGCCAAATAACCATTGTCCAATCAGCATTCAATGAAAGTTTTATGACTTTGTGGCCACAATTTCGTTGCTGTGTTATTGGGTCTTTAAGGGCTGTCTGGGAACCCCAAACCCTAGCAACCACTTCCCCTGCAATGTCATCCTCTACCCTTGCTATCTTGTGTCACCTCGCAAGATTTTTCTAGCCTATGAAAAAAAGTAACTCCAAAAAAAAAAGGGAACTCAACTTCAAAGAGTACAGACTGAAATTAATATCAGATTGCAAGCACTGATTCACTAGACTTTTTTAACCCGTAAACATGTATGATAAGAAAACACCTCACAACTCACACAGTTAAACGCGTATGGTTCATTATATTCCATCAAAATGACCGTGTTTTCATGACAAAGTACTGAAATAGTTTTACAGTGCAAATAAACATAACTTACATGAAAGACTATGAACCCTTGGTTAGATTGAGATGTTTTTCATTACAAAGTACTGGAAAAGTTTTACAGTGCAAATAAACATAACTTATATGAAAGACTATGAACCCTTGGTAGGATTGAGATGTTTTATTAAATCTAACCTTCATAAAATTGACCAAGAAAAAGTGACATAAAGAAAATTTATCCAATGAGTTATCGCTTACCTTGAATGATGTTTGGTAAATGTTGTAATATCTCTCTCTGACTTCTCTGACTTTTTCTGCGAACAATCTAGCAGCACAGATTCACTAGACTTTTTTAACCTGTAAACATAATGTATAATAAGAAAACACCTCACACCTCACACAGTTAAACACGTATGGTTCATTATATTCCATCAAAATGACCGTGTTTTCATGACAAAGTACTGAAATAGTTTTACAGTGCAAATAAACATAACTTACATGAAAGACTATGAATCCTTGGTTAGATTGAGTTGTTTTTCATTACAAAGTACTGAAACAGTTTTACAGTGCAAATAAACATAACTTATATGAAAGACTATGAACCCTTGGTAGGATTGAGATGTTTTAATAAATCTAACCTGCATAAAATTGACCAAGAAAAAGTGACAGAAAGAAAATTTATCCAATGAGTTATCGCTTACCTTGAATGATGTTTGGTAAATGTTGTAATATCTCTCTCTGACTTCTGTGACTTTTCCTGCGAACAATCTAGAATAGGAGAGGCCGATAACAATTTTTGTGCGCTTTTATACTGGTCCCCAGTCCCTTCCAGGAAAACCTGCCTCCCCTTTTAAGGGCTGTCTGGGAACCCCAAACCCTAGCAACCACTTCCCCTTCAATGTCATCCTCTACCCTTGCTATCTGGTGTCTCCTTGTGCCAAGATTTTTCTAGCCTATGAAAAAAAGTAACTCCAAAAAAAAGAAGCAACTCAACTGGACTTATTATATCAGCTCTACTGACTCTACCCCATCCCTCTAGGATCTCTTTTTCATACAAACACCTAGGCACAGGCCTGAAAACAAAACCAAAGCTCTTTTGTTGCTTACACCTTTATTAATTCGTAAAAAAAACGTTTTCAGGTTTATAATGTTAAACATCCAAATTTTCTTACATTCATTCAATTTTAATGACATCTAAAACAACTGGACCGAGGGTTAATTTTAATGTCTTGCCCTTTTTAATTTGTACAGTTTTATCTTTCTTTTTCTTAATTGGTTTTTCAACCTGGTTTTCGCGCTCTAATTTTTCCATTTTCCTTTTCTTCGAACTGTCAACTCCCTTAACCTTTCTTTTTCTCCTGAGACAGAAATCGCACTTGCTCGCATCTTTGGTGAAATTCTCTCCATCAGGGAAATATCGCCTGCAGCTACGACAGCACCTTGCTTCAGGATATAATGTCTTACAGTTTTCACAAGGAGTGGTGTCCTCTTCTTTACCGCAAATTTTGCAATCCATGATTATTGATCTTTATCCCCTAGAGTTTGATTGTCACCACTTTTCGGAAAGTTCTTTTCTAGTCCGTCAATGGAGTCTCGCACCTTTTTTATGTTTGTAGTACACCAGCATAGGCAAATTATAGATGGAAGTTTGTTTTTCCTACTCCAATATTTCGACTCTCCTACTCCCATTAAAATTTAACAGTTTTTGACCTCTTCGCCTCTTTCCCTCCTTCTACCTTTCTCTTCAAAGGTGCTTGTTCTCTTTCCTCGAGGTCCATATCCTGATCACAGTATGGGCCCTCGTTTTGGTATTCCTCAATTTTTTCAATTATAAGAGGAATTGTATCTCTCAACTTGTACAGAGCATCCGTATGAAGACTCACTTGTCTTTGCCCTCCCTTTTCCCCAGGAACCTTTTTGCTGTCGATGATATGGAAGTAAAGATTATCCATATACCCAGACAGGTTTACATGATAACGCTCTGCAAGAATTCCAGTAAATTTATCCCTGCTTTTCTTTTCTTGCCGCTCATATTGGTTTTCCGACTGCTTAGCCTTGTGCCACATCATCTTTGAATTTCATCAAAAGGTTTCTTCATCTTCTAATGCGTGATACTGAATCGATTACATTTCATATCATCTCTAAACTTCATTTTGCATCTTGACTTTGAACAAATTACATTTTCTCTCTACATGCTCTGAGCAAATTATTGAAAAGATGCGCCTAATCATCTTTGAATTTCAGCAAAAGGTGTCTTCATCCTCTACTTTGTGATATTGATTCTGCTACATTTCATATCCTCTCTCAGCTTAATTCAAGGTCTTTTCATTTTGTATCATGTCCCCTGAAAATGTGATATTCTATTTGCAATATAAGAGTTGATTACTGAAAAGATGTGCCCCATCATCTTTGAATTTCATCAAAAGGTTTCTTCATCCTCTAATCTGTGAAATTGAATCGATTACATTTCATATTGTCTCTAAACTTCGTTCAAGGTCTTTTATATTTTGTATCAGATCTTCAAAAAATGTGATTTTCTATTTGCAATATAAGATATGATTATTGATAAGATGCACCCAATCAACTTTGAATTTCAAAGGGTTTTGCATTCTGAACTAGAATGGATGGCTATAAAAAATTCCAATCTTTATATTTTAAGTTATTTAAGCCCAATCTCTTCTGAATTTCATCAAAATGTTTCTTCATCCTCTACTTCATGATACAGAGTTGATTACAACATTTTATATCATCTCTTAACTTCATTGAAAGTCTTTGAATTTTGTATCATGTCGTCAAAAATTTGATTTTCTATTTGTGATATAAGAGTTGAATATCAAAAAGATGTGCCCAACCGTCTTTAAAATTCATCAAAAGGTTTCTTCGTCCTCTAATTTGTGATACTGAGTTTATTACAACATTAATACGCTTTGCATTTTACATCATGCCTTTGAAAGAATGAAATCTTCTCTCTTTACAATTTGTGTTGATTATTGAAAAGATGTGCCCAATCGTCTGTGAATCTCATTAAAAGGTCTCATTAAAAGGTTTTTGGATTCTGAAAGGAACTTGAAAAAAAATTGGATGTTTGCAATTTGAGGCAGATTTTGAAACCAAGCATTTCTTTCCATTGAAAGTCTATTCATTTTGCATCTTACATGTCCACACTATCTGAGTTGAGTATTGAAAAGATGCACCTAATCATCTTTGAATTTCATCAAAACGTTGTTTTTTTTATCTCTTCTGTTGTGTCATGGAGTTGTTTCCTGAAACAAAATTTCTCAGTATCTGTAAATTTCATTGAAGGTCTTTCTTTGTTCATCTTCAGAGCAAAATAAGGCCGTTTTAATTTACGCAATTTGGGATGGTTACTGAAAAGATGCACCCAATGATCCTTGAGCTTCATGAAAAGATTTTTTCTTTTGGCAATATTTATTTTCAAAAAAATCATTTTCTGTCTACACAATTTGAGTTGATTATTGAAAAGATGCGCTTAATCTTCTTTCAATATCAGTAGAAGGTTTTTTCATCTTCTTCAGTTGTGATGTTACGTTGATTGTTGAATCAATATAATTTTTTTCATCATCACCAAGTTTCATTGAAGGTCTTTCGTTTTGTATCATAGCTTGAGAAACAATGTCTTTATTCTATCTGCAAAATTTGAGTTGATTAATGAAAAGATGCGCCCTATCATCTTTGAATTTCATTAAAAGGGTTTTTTTCTCATCTTACACTGACGTGATATTGAGTCAATTACTGAACTATCATCTCACATTCATGCATTAAATAAACTGCATTGAATGTCTGATCCATTTTGAATTCAAAAATCTAGGAAAACATGTCATTTTCTGTCCACAAAACCTAAGCTGATTGAAAAGATGCGCCAAATCATCTTTTAATTTCATTACAAGTTTATTTTCATCTTCAAAAGTTGAGTTGTTGAGTTGCTTAATGAAATAACAACATTGCCTCTGAACTTCATTGAAGGTCTGATTCATTTCACATCATATCTTGGAAAAAAAGTTTTTGTTCGAGCTTCTTGTCTTTTTCTGCCAGGTTCTTGCAATTTGTTGATTTTGACTTTAATGGTGGTCTCAAAATACTTTCACACTTTTTGACACTCTTCCTGAGTTATATTAAATCACAGTTCTATGTTTTCAATTAGGATTGCTAACTACAATGTTCAGTTAAAAATAGTGATACTGATGAGAAAGATTAATGGTTATTGAAAAGATGCACCCAATCATCTGTGAATCTCATTAAAAGTATCAGATTTTTAAAAAATAGAAAGAAAGTTTGAGCAATCTGGACATGTTTCCTATCTTTTGTCAATCCATTTTTTCCATCTGTCCAGTTATAGGATAGCAGGAGTTTGCTCTATTTGCTTTGAGAAGAAGTGTTTGTTGCAATTTTTTGGATTGATTCCGGAAAGACAACCTCACACGATAATTTTTTTCATAGCAACGAGGAGCGGTGTTTGTTGAGTGATTGTTTTTTCAGATGGTTGTGCACATCCAGATTCAAGTTTCAAGTTTTTTATTAACTCAGACCGCCACATGCGGTATGGAGCAAAACAATTAAATATAAAATACATATAAGGCGTAAAAATAAACATATTTACATTTATAAACAATACAAGCATGAAAAAAAATTTTAAAAATACACAATGAGCCTAATGCTCATAAAATCTAGCAGAGGGAGCATTTTCTCTGTATAAAGACCATATAGCGCCACCATGTGAATAGTAATTTTCAAATTCAGTGTAAATTCAATTCATTTAAATAGGCAAAGTGTTTGGACTAGAAACATACCTAGAGATCTCATCTCCCTAGCATATGCGTTTCTGATCCAAGCAGTTAATTTATGCATTGATGGTGAACTAATGAAATATTTGGGCAAATATTTTTTCCCTGCAATCTTAACATCTGTATTTTGACACTCCTCAAGCGAATGGTATTCATCTCCCAAAGTATTCACATCACAAATGTTACAATGAAGTTCATGTCTGGGCACTTTCCTGTATCTACCCATAATTTTTGGAATTCTGCAATTCTTTGTGCGAATTCTAACAAGTGCACTCACTACTTTCGAAATTTTGTGATGTTAAGTCAATTAATGTGTAACATCAAGCGTGAATTCTGCATCTATCTTCAAAGTTTTTCTTTGACAGTTCACCAACAAAGCCTTCTGAAAGTTTCTGCTCACAAGGGATGTGACAGTTTTTGGCAAAGAACAGCTCTAGCAGTGTCCTTTTTCTTATTTCCACCCCCTTGTTGATGTTAGCCATTTTTATGCCGATCTGAAGATGACTCTTCACTGTAAAATTTGAAATTTTGAGTCAGCTCAAATGATTGAGTGAGATGGTTGCACAATTTGTTTGAGCTATCATAGCTTGTTGTTTTGACTGATAATCTTTCTGTTGTTATAACTTACAAACAACAAGCTATGTTGGCTCAAAGGAATTGTGCAACCATCTCACTCAATCATTTTAGCTAACTCGAAAATCAAATTTTACAGTGTTGAAAGGGGTGGATAATTTTTGTTCTCAACTGCCGTCACCGAAAATGTTGATGCTGAAGTGTTTTTGGGCAAAATTGCCTTTGAGTGTATCTTAGTCTCAAAATACTTTCACATTTTTTGACACTCTTTCAAAGAGACTACATACATTATTCCTGAGTTTTATGAAATCACAGTTCTATATTTTCAATTAGAATTGCTAACTGCAATGTTCAGTTAATCACATATGTATATGAGAAAGATTAATGACTATTGAAAAGATGCACTCAATCATCTGTGAATCTCATTAAATGTATCAGATTTTTAAAAAAGGAAAGAAGGTTTGAGCAATCTTGAAATTTTTCCATCTTTTTCCATCCATTTTTCCTATATTTTGTCCATCCATTCTCTATCCAGTTGTTGGACATTAGGAGTTGGCTCAATTGCTTCAAGGAGAAGTGTTTGTTGCACTTTTTTTTGACCGGTTCCGGAAACACAACCTTACACGATAAGTTCTTAATGGCATTAATGTTTTCATAGCAACATTCCGGCGACTGACGACTCTTCTGTTGATGATGTTTCCTTTTGATCAGATATTTTCTCGAGGAAACGTTTTGTCCAGCTTACAACTTGCCCGAGAGTAGCTTATTGTTCGAGTAGTAGACCTATGTTATAGCCTCTGTGTAGCTAGCCTATATTTATTCTGGAACGTAGAAGAAAAAAACTTTTAATAAAGTTATATGAGTTGTTCATCATTTTTCAGACAAGTTCTATGAGCCGCTTATTATTATCAGATTCTTGTGGTTTACCTCTATTCTGCATAGTACATCACAAAAAACTTTTAATGAACCTGTATGAGCCCTACTAATTTGTTTTGAGAATTTTCTATTTACAAGCAATTCATTCTTAAAGGAAGAGCTAGGTAACATAGGCAATTCATTCCTAATGGAAGAGCTACGTAGGTAACATAAATTTCTCACCTTTCTCTTTGTTGTAGTACAGGCCTGGAATCCTGGTCTGGCCCGTGATGTAAACGTCTTGGCTTGTACTGTTGTCGCCGTCATAGGAGTTTTCCTCCTCTGTAGTGACGTCCTGCTGGTCCCTCAGAATGGGCGGGGGACTCATCCGCAGGCAAACAGGTGAATCTGGTTGCGGAACGTCAGGAGAGCCCCGCCCGTCTGCTGGTTCCTCAGAGGCTTTGTTCCGCCTCGTGGAAAGGTCCTTCCTGAGCCCCACCTGTAATTTCCAGAGTTTTGGCACAAGGGGGGGATTCAGGGGACTCAAGTGTCACCATTGGCCTTCGAGGCCTGTTCCTGGGGAACACCATTTTCAGGGTTGTTTCATCGCCTGCTGTGGTATTTAAGCTTTCCGAGATGGTGACCCTGTCTCTAGTATAGTACCCAAACACTGAGGCCGGACTGTTGGGGTAGGTCGCCCTCGTCCCCCTAGGGGCTCCATAGTAGTTCGCCCAAGCCCAAGAACGGGGGGGGGGGGGAGGGCTCCCCCGTAAATCCCTCGGAAAGTTTTTGTTCACATGGGATGTGACAATTTTTAGTGAAGCATAGTTCTTGCGGTGTCCTAGCCCTTATTTCCAACCCGTTGCTGATGTTTCTGAATTTCACGTCACTTCTGAACAGAACTCTTGATCGGGATGGAATGAATTTGTTCTCAACCGCAGTAATTGAGAAAGTTGAAGCCGAGGCAGAGTTGCCTTTGGGTGGATCTTATTCAGGTCGCACAAACCCATGTTGTTAAAAATATAAATAGCTAGAGCTTGGGCAAAATCTAGTTTTAGTTATACAAAAGTCATAAGAGTAAGATATATCTAATTAAATATATTTCAGATCAATACACCAATTGTCATCAATTAATACTTATATAATGAAATTCCCCAAGCTCTGAAATTATTTGTTCAATGCCTCCAAATTTCATGTTTGATTATCTTTTGGCTTGACTGGCACTATATCCTTTTGATTTAACACTCTCACCAGTTCTATCATTTTACTGTAAATTAATGTTCTGTCGCTCACATGGTCATAAGTGTTTAAAGAAAAAGCAATTTCCCTAAACGTTTTTGCAAAACTACACCAGGAATTTGACTAATCACATAATTTTTGGCGAATTTTGATAGTTGTCCTTTCTTGAAACTAATTTGGTTGAAAATTTTGCAACTTGTCAAACATCTATCGAATATTAAAATACCTTTTATTGGAGCTAAATACACATCTATTTGAATATTAGGAGGTTGTGATGTTCTCCATTTAGATCAATTTGTGAGAAATCCGGGTCTGATAAGACGCTAACACTTAGAAGTTTTAAACTTTTTACAGTAACCATTAAACTGTCTTGCCCCCGCCCCTCCCAACAGGCCCTTCCAAGTAACATATATGTATTTGAGTTGTCACAGCGTGTAACTTTGTTTGAGCCTCAGCAATGATGATAATCCTAATGAAACACCTCGAAGTATGACTACCATCCATTACCATGATATTTGTACCAGAGCAAAAGAAATTGCAGGAGAAATACCGTACCAGTATTTCCAGGAACTCATTCATCAAATTATCCAGATTAAACTCCAGGCTAATCACCAGGTGTCTCAGCCATAGCCCATCCACCTCTGCTTCGACCATGCACTCTTGGTCTTCCTGATGTTGTGACTCATGAGAGCCTCAGCAATGATGGTGATCCTTATGGAACACCTCGATATAACTGCTGGAAAAGTTTCTTATCTTTTCTTATTAGATCCACCGTCTTCCTCCTTTTGGCAACACAAGGCAAGCCGAGTGTACCACGCAACAATGCTGAGAAGCGCAGCCTCACATTCAGCGGTAGGAAGAGAACCAGCATCCCTCAAAATCTCGCAAATAAAACATAATATCCTCAATTTCCAAACCGATGTGCTGGCTCACAGTGATTTCAATTTCCCGAATGTTTGTAAAACCTTCGCTTTTGCTCTTCATTACTGAATCAGCCAAATTATCCCATTCAAGAGCCAATCTTGCAACATCTTGTACGTGCCAATTTTCAAAATACTCAAGTTCAGGCATTTCTGTATCATCTATGGGATTTTTGCTGATGGCGATACAGATCCTTTCTGAAAAAATTTCAGAACAACATTCGTAAATTTCATCTTCAAATGTTCTATCCTCCTCAGCTTCCGAGAATAAAGACCAGTTCACAGACTTACCTGTATCGTTACCTTCCGCCATTTTCTAATGAGAAAATTTAATAGGAAAAAGTGAGTCATTGTTAATTTTATTTTATTATTATTTTTATTTTATTTTTATACAAGGTCATATTATAAGTTATGATTGATATCTTACTAATTTCTGGTGTGCCTGAATCCCGCATTGGTGGCCCATGATCTTAAATTTGCTATAGAGAATTCTGATTCAAATTCAAACTGCCTTTCATGACGGAATAGTAGATCACATACTCTGTTGAACTCGGTATATTCGTTGGTAATTTCGTTTTCATGAACTTTGGTTGACCAACCTATGGCAATGTAGGCTGCTAAATTAAACCAGTCGCCCAATTCGTGAGTTAGAATTGGATGTAGCCATTTGATCAAACGGTCAATTTCATAATTATCTGAAGTAGATGTAATGTTGCTACAATGTGCTACAATAATATGTTGTATTATACTATAACTGTCCAGATGTTCGCACAACTGTACAATTTCCCATGGCTCAGTCATTGCACAGTCAGGGAATTCAATTCCTGTACTTAATTCTGGTGTTCCACCACAACATGCCATTATTCTAATCAATTCAAAAATTTCCCAAGAAGAAAGTTTGATTTTATCTGGAACTTCTACAATGATCTGATAGCATTTTTTTTTTCTTCAATTAGCTCTTTAATCATGCCTTGCATCCAAGGCATTTTTGAAAACAAATATCTAAAAGATTCTTTATCGACAGTTTCGGTAACTTCAATGTTCTTGTGAGTAACTGTGAATTCCATTTTATCCGTGCAATGACTTAGCAAATGGTTAATACCATCCATGGGTGGATTAAAAATTCTTTCCAAAGTGTGGCAACCATTTTTATGAATAATCTTACCTAATGTCCTTGTTTTCTTTCTGTTACTCTGCTGATATCATGTTGGAATTCTTTTTGGTGGACAATATGCTGTTTTTGTACGATTTGCACACCTGTTAAAGTATGATTAATGTTAAATACAAAGCACGAAACAACTGCAAGCATCTACATGCTTACTTTCCTTAAACTCTTGTATTTTCTTTTTTCTTCAGTAAAATTCTCTTTTTTTGCCGTAAGGTTAAGTCGTTGTTCAAATTTTCATTCTTTTCAATGTCTGGTAATTCAAGACTTGTTGGTGTGTATAATCGGTTGCCAATCCCATGGGCAATATTGCTTTTGTCAATAGCAATCATCGAAACTAGCATATCTGTTAATCTTATCTTACTTATTTGTCTAGCTCTAAATATTCCAATGGAGAATTTTTCTGGTAATTCAATTTTCAAATGCTCAACAACTAATTTAGCATTTTCAGTGGACCAATCAATAACCATGTAATAGTTCAACCATCTTTTCTCAATTTTGATACCATCAATCCCCAATGACCTTTCTAGTTTACGTATTCAGGATCTGCAAGTATTTCAAACAATGGCACATTTATTTTGTTATCGTGTGTTCTGAGACAAAGGTAAACCTTTGATTTACCTGGGTTTGTTAATACTTTTGGTATTCCCAGTACAGATACTGCATTTCGCAATTTAAAAATCAATTTTTTGCATTACAATAAACAATAGTTGTGCACACAGTAGTGTTGCTATCATTAAAGCTGTGGTAATTAGATAATCTTTCCACTCTTTAATAATATACATTTCTAAACATTTTGCTTCAGTGATACGGATAAACTGAGATATTATAGCATATAATAATTTTTTCAAATGCAACTGCCGTTTGCATACTATTATGATGATTGCTAGTGCAAAAACACCTGTTAATGAAATTAAGAGAGTTATACCTATTATTTTAAATTTTCCAAGAAATAAGAGATAAAAATTGCTGAATTGGTCTGTGATAGTCATTGTTGGTTCATCTTTCTCATTTAATGTCTTGATAGCATCTTTAAAATCAATTTCCGCATTTGATTGAAATTTGAAAAAAGCATCATCATTTTCTATCTTAGTTACAGTCCTTTTCATACTTACATGGAATCTCAAGTTGTTTTTCTATGCTGTTGAACTGTGATGTCAGAGATGACTCTATTCTAGCATTGCAATATATGTAAATTAACTACAAGCTGTGATGTCATTTCAAACTGGGTCAGATTCCCCAGCTTCTAGCCAATGTTGATCCTCCTGAACTGAGCATCACAGTTTCAACACAGTGTCAGAGTAAGAGTTTTATCAGGGATAGCCCCTACAACTACGTCATCACAGCTTGATAGCCAATGGGCTGACCGTAAACTACATCATCACAGTTAAAACATTGATATATTGAAGGAAGCATTACATTTTTGATCCCAATGATTTATCACAGCAATCACCAGTCTAATCCTCCCAAATGGCAGCTTTGTGAGCATTCACAGTAGACAACTGTTATAATCCCCACAGGGTTGTTTGATAAATCTACAAACTTGCTAACTTACAACTTTAAACTTTGATGGAAGTTGGTATAAACAGAAGGCTTTGAGAATTTGTTTGCAAACACATGGCTTATGTTATGTATATTTGTTCTGACAGCTCATTGGCTGAGAGGCTGTGATGTCAAACTTGCATGGGTTTTCCCAGACCCAATTTTAACTCTGACACTGTGTTGAAACTGTGATGCTCAGTTTGGTGGATTCGCATTGGTTAGAAGCTGGGGAATCTGACCCAGTTTGAAATGACATCACAGCTTGTAGTTAATTTACATATATTGCAATGCTAGAATAGAGTCATCTCTGACATCACAGTTCAACAGCATAGAAAAAAAACTTGAGATTCCACGTAAGTATGACAAGGACTGTAAGTTTATTACTGGAAAAGATATTTCAGGCTGCGTGTCATGTAATTCTGATAAGAAATTGTCAGTTAATGTTTCATTAATGAAATCCTTCATTCCAATATATGCCAAAGAATTGATTACAAAGTTTAACTTTCCACTCTTATTATTTATTGGACAAGATTTTCTTGGGATAAAAAATTCCTTACTGTGAAAATCACAATTACAAATTCCATATTTATTTATGACGGCAAAGTCTAAATCAATTTCAACATCATGAGTTGGAGTCTTAGTTTGACACTCCCATCTAATTGGTTTATGAACATTATTCAAAAGTATTTTATTATCAAATTCTAAAATTTCGGGTGCATGATCTATTGCCTCAGGGAATAGATGAATCTCACATTTTTCATATCCCAGATTCTCCACCATGCCCTTTGCCCCCAATTTTTTTTTTGAGCTCTGTCATTCATAGTGATTTCACGAACATGCATTGTGAACCATGCCTCTTCCAAATGACGTTTTATCATGATTCACATAATATGGACAATTTATGATGCCAGACTGTATTACTTGCCTATGATGTTTTAATATATGTGTTTTTGATATTATTGTTATTGATATTGATATTTAATGATGGTAGTTAATTTTAATTTGATGATACCATTGATTATGCATATTTTGAAAGGTTACAGTGTACATGAAACTGGTCAGCCTCGTCAAACATTATTGGCACCTATGGCCAATATTTTAACAAACTCATATTGCTGTTTTTTTTTTATTAATTGTTTTTTTTTCACGGTTAAAAATATTTATTTAGTTCCATTACAGTACAATTATGTACTAAAATTTTGTGCAATTAAATTGTATCATCATACTAGGTAATACTTGGTTAGAAAGTTGTAAAACTATGTTTAAATATTTAAAAAAAAAAAATTTGATGAAATGCCTTTCAACCATTTGAAAAATTATAGATTAAATTAATTACGCTGTTTGACGATGAACGATTTGGTCTGACCAGAAATTTTTGCTTCAGATACATTGTCTGACCTGACTTCATTTGATTTTGCTTGCACTGGAATGTTGATTTTAAAATTTGAAATGCCTAAAATATATGATCAAGGCTCCGATGTCCAGGTATGGCCGTTACATCATGGAGAGTTTGGTATCCAGCTTTTAAACTACCTTCAATGTCATTGAAATCATAAGTGGAGGTAGACAGTACCATCTGCCATTTATATGTAATATTGCAAGATAATTGCTTTATTATCTTTGGAGATATTTAATTTTTTTATTTTCGAAAATTTGTGGACGTAACATGGACAGCACACTGAAATTGTGAAAAATCAGACAGCAAATAGCATCTGTTTACCACATTAAAGTACAAATGTACTTATCCTTCAAAAATAAACGATGACTTTCAATCTCTAGTGAAACCCAGTGAATTTTGAGGAATAAAATGGTAAAAATATTCCATGACGTAACAGGACACCATTTTAAAGTTTAAAATCATGTTATAGAGGTTAGAACCTGACAGAGGATAACAAAATGTTTACTTTTTATAAATTACTTTAACCAAAGCAAAAATTGACGCCAGTATTGCATTGCTGTGAAGGATTTTGAACTGAATATTCACGAAACAAAAAATTTATGATGTAACATTGGACACCAATGTTCCACAGGTGATACAATTTCTCACCTGGCAATAATAGATTTCATGCATTTTGTATAAATTATCGCCAATGATCAGTGAGACTATTATCTATGCCTTAAAATTTCATTTTCTTGCATTTTCATTAATTTTTACCCAAAGAAATTACTGCTAAAACACAGGGCTAATTTTAATTTTTTTATGATTTACAAAAATTAGCACACTTTTTGCTTTTCTGTGACAGTAAATGAAAATTTATCAAACATCCATTAAAGGCTGCATTCCTGCAGTGCAGTCCAACGATATTAGACATCTATTTCTGTAGGGAAATTGATATTTCATGTGTTTAACCCCCCACAGACAATAGTTTATGTAGATACAAGAGAAGTGGAGTTTGACTTGAGGTTCATGGATTGCTTTGTGGATTTCTTCCAATAAAAATGCAATTGAAAGTAAATTTCCTATCCTGTGTATCCTTATTTTACCTGCCAGGTACAAAGGATGCACTCAAAATAAATAGTTTGACTAAAAGTAATCAGGATTTCAAGTTGGTGTCTCGGTTACATCCCAGTCTTGTAAAAGTTATGTCCTCGGAATTAATAAGATATCTTGTGATTGTCTCGCACAAAAAGTATTTAACATGAATTCATGAATGCTGGACTGTGAAAATGAAGTAAAATAATAGAACAAGCCACATTTTACTCTATTGTAGGGGAATATTGATTTGATTTATGCCCATGATGTAACTTATGACACCCCACATGCTGTCCATGTTACGTCATTGCCAAGATTTGGCTTTTTACACTTACTTATAATGTTAAATGAATATTGTGAACCATTTTGGTATAACTCGTGGCTAGTTATTGAAATTCAAGTATGTATAACCTTCCATTCTGAGAAACTAAAAGAATTAAACCTGCTTTTATAGCTTTTTATCATGACGTAACATGGACACACGATAGGATGAAGTTGAATTTGGTGTCTCTGTTACATCCAGTTGTATTTTCAAAACAAACTGACAAAAAGAGTTCCAGTTGCAGGATTTTTTAAGCATTCAAATGTTTGAAATGATCCAGATTACTGATTTTGTCAAGATGACTGTCTTCGGTGCAAGTGGCTAACATCTGTACTAAAATATTAAGAGTGTATGACTTGGATGTAACATGGACAGCGTTGGTTACAGAGTGGAGCTGACTTTGGTCTGGATTTTCTCTTTCTAGGAATGGTATGCATTAAAGAAATGTGGCCAAACCCTTTGCAAAATTAGTTGTGAGTCTGCTACAGATGGTTTCAACAACATCTCTGCTACTGTTAATTCAATATTATCAACTTTCTGTCAGCATGTCACAGCTGATCGTGGATGTAACGAAGACCAGCCTCACTATGGCACACTAGGATCCCCCTCTTATGCTAATTCAAGTGGTGATGGCACCTCTTTTGGTGTCAGAAATTATGCATAACAATGTGGAGATGTCATGAAATGTCTAAAAATAGAATACCCTTTGGCCAATAACAAAACAGGAGGGAGATTAGGGACGTAACATTTGGACACCATCTGACATATGATGTTTGATTAAGTATGCTGTGGTGCCATAGGGGATCCTGTAATATATTTGGCCATTTTCCAAAGCCATTATAGATCAACTCAACATTGACAGAAAGAAAATGAACTAGCTTGGTTAAGTTTAACTGTCAGGAGCCATGTCATGGATGTAACAAGATGGACACCAAATGTTACATCATGGTACTCACTGAAAATAGGCCTATATCTTACCAAATTTGGTCAAATTATAACTTCTTAAAAATTTGACACAAACTTCTGTTAAATGCCTTCAAACTGTAGTTGAAATGATTGAAATTCAGTTACTAATGTCTAATATATAGTAAAATCATTTTTGTCTCACCAGATGGACACCACAAAAATGTCCAACTTTTTACCACTTT